>OX465575.1:7258983-12058983 GCA_950022955.1 Xestia ashworthii | reverse complement strand
CCTAAAAGCAAAGAGCAATGAAGAGGGCTATGCTCGAGTTTCCTTGCGTGATAAAATCAGAAATGAAGAAGAAGAGGATGTCTTGTGTAAGAGAATCAAGGTCACTGACGTAGCCCAAAAAATTGCCAACTTAAATGGCAGTGGGCAGGGCACATTGCTCGCAGAACGGATGGCCGATAGGACCGAAAAGTTCTGGAGTGGCGACCACGAACCGGAAGACGAGAAGGGAAGGTCTTCCAACCCACAAGGTGGAGCGCTGACCTGAGGAAGGTTACGGGAATCCGTTGTATGTGAGTTGCACGGGACCGGTCATTGTGGCGACATTTGGGGGAGGTTTATGTCCAGCAGTGGACGTCTTTCGGCTGAATTGATGATGATGAGGTAAGAACCAACACTACACCATACTAGGCAGGACTCGTTGACACTCGAAGCTCGGCTGGAAATACCGACTACGTGCACAATCGTAAACCATAGCAGCCTACGGATCGCATCGAAGCAACTTGCTTCTTTGTAACTTTATGAACACACTTTCCCAGATGACATTACCTACCTTCGCTAAATACTAATCTAGAACTGTCATGGAAGACCAAGAAATAAATGTATCTTGAACACTTGAGATGATGACCTGATAACAAAACCAAACTGCCAATTGATTGTCAATTTGACACATCAACAATCCTGCCTGATCACCGTAGACCGTTGCTACGTACCTTTACTTTTCTTTCATCCATGCGAAAAGTGAGCTGCATAATCCTGGATAAAAATTTTTCACCACACATTTTTAAATAAAACTGCGGGCAGTTCGATTCTACCGGCTCGAGCCCGAGGTCATTCGACCGTATGTAATCGGCAAGAAAATATTTCAAGTGACTTACCATAGAAAATTGATAAATAACATTGGCCACTAATTACAGAATTCGCTCCTTGCATGATACCATGTAAAAACCGATAACCTAACAAATAAAATCTTCAATATAACCAATAAATAACAGCCAAAATCGCACAACGATACTCTATTGTTTTCTTTCTGTCATTCTTCCGTGTCAATTTCAAGCTTTTTCTTCTGAAGTTTTTCTTTGTCTATGGAGGGAAGGAGTTCTTATTTTTTTTCTCTTTGGAGGTCGTGACCATAGCAGGATCTTGGCTGTGGGAATATCTGTTAAAGTTCCATAAGCCAGGGTGTCAACGGACCTCTCGTTGACTCAAAACTTCGTCATTTCCATGTCATCGCGGAGGTAGAACAGGCTATTTGTTTTGGGGCTTCGTGGACAGGGTAGATAGTGGAGTAGGTATAGTTTGCAACACAGCTCTATACCTCCCAGTTTTGCAGTACCTACAATCTCATGCTGCCCTGCCAGCTACACGAGTTGAAGAATAGGAAGCGATTGGTGGGTGTATTACATGTTTTCTGATGTTTGAATCTAATCTAATTTTATCATTTCAGACGAAACTACGACATTGACCGGTCCTGTGCGACCTGGTCATCGCGGTCCAGTGGGAGGCCGCGCAACTCAAACTCAAACTCAAATCATTTATTTCAACTAGACCATTACGGCACTTTTGAATGTCGATAAAACGAAAAAAAAGCGAAGCTACAGTCACAGACACAAGGCATAATAACTTGAGAAAGTACTGTAGTTGCCCATTCCCTAGCGTAGATCTCTATGGAGAAGAACGGGCAAGAAACTCCATGGACACTCTTTTCAATCAAAAATGTTGTTACAAAATCTTGGTTACATCTTTCATGTTGAGATTATACAAATATATGTGAGAACAGAAGAGTAAAAAAAATAAATCAACAATTAAAAATAAAGCAACGCAACGTCTTTCGGTTCGTGGTCGCCACTCCAGAACTTTTCGAACCCATCGGCCACTTAAGTTTGGCAATTCTTCGGGTCACGTCGGTAACCTATCCGCAAGGTTATGTCGGATGTCTTCATTTCTGATTCGATCACGCAACGAAGCTCTGATTTCCCCTAATATATTTCTTCATTGTTCAAAGAGGAGTGGTGATAAAATAAATGGAAAAAAAACTTTTTGATGATGATGATGATTGAGCACCACACACAGCCAGGAGCAAGCCTGACCCGGACAAGCCGGATACACCAGGCGGCACGATTTTGTAAGGAAAGACATGCTCTGGGATGGGAGAGGAAGCCCGACCAACCGCAGCCAGTCGGGCACAATCAGCCGACTATGCAGCCTAGAGCCAATATAGGAATAGTGGGGAAGACAGGTACAATCCATAGGAATGAGCATTGGTGTTTTGATCTTCGTTTGATTGTTCTCTTCTAGCATTGGAGAGGCATGCTCGTTTCTGGTGATTGCGATGAAATATTATGTTCGCGTATATGTTTCACCGTCAGTAGTATTTGTTTCGCTGTCAGTTTCGCTAAGCTGGTATATTTCCTGGGTGGCTGATCTGAATTTATCTCTATCTGCTGCTAGCTGAATCCATTATTCTTTGCTTATATTGAAATATTCCATGTCTTGTTGGAGTGATTCGTTCCATGTATATGTCACCGTAAAATTGTCAAATACGTTATATTGTAATATCTCTAGCGATATTGTAATATCTCGAAATATTGTCAAATGAACATGTCACCGTAAAATTGTCAAACACATTATATTACAATATAACGTGTTTCTCTCTAGCGATATTGTAAACTCTCGAAATATTGTCAACTGAACATACGGAAGTATCTCTGCCCCCATAATCGGAACTTGGGGCACCCCCCCGTTAGGTCAGTTAGGTTCCTTTAAACCCTGCACCCGGAAATAGGGGCCCCGCGAAGCGGGGCTCCGTCGACTACGCTTTTTAGGGGAATTTAAAATGTTTTAAGGTTAGGTTATAATAATCGGTATTTCTCAGGAATGGTACAATTATATCTTTTCATGAGAGTTGTACCACTGGGCAAAGGGGACCCCTCCTTCCCTCCACACCGCGTGAGTTGACTACCATCGCATGCATTTCACGAAAAATAATGCGTTTTGTTGTAAGCAGAATGTTGACAATATTTCGAGATTTTACAATATTGCTAGAGATATTACAATATAACGTATTTGACAATTTTACGGTGACATATACGCAGGTGATTGCTGGTTGGCTGAAAAATAATCTGTGTTCATTCAAGATCAATAAATTAAACGAGTTCGCCGAGTTTCAGCTTCCGCTGCACTGCTACAGCTGCTAACGATGCAACTTCTGCTTCACTGCCAATCTCTGGACGTGTCGTGGACAGGGTACCTAGCACTGCACTGTGACATTGTATTTGGATGCGTAAACGTTTTAACCATAATCTTGCTAATCTTATTTAAGTTCACGATATGCCACTGCAATTTTTGGTTCAGAGATCTCACTATTTACAAACAATTTCAAAACGACTAAATTTAATAGTAGGTAAGTATGTACAATACTAGCAAACTACGCTTGCGATTCGGCGGCGACGCACGTCCTTTTTTTTTATTGTACCAGGTGTACAAGCGGGACTACATAGACGACCTTACTCGACGGCGCGCGGCGGTCAGTTCGCTTCTCCCTGGTGACTTTGTTTGATTGATTTACTTAGTTTTATGTCACCGACTTCTGAAGCTAAAGTTATTCTTTACTTTTTTGTGTTTTTTGGAGTCGGTTTTATTTTTTGCAAAAAAGTTTTTATTTTTCACTTTTTAGTGGTTCACTTGTGCTTACCCTTTCACAGCGTACATACCGGCGTGATGTTATGTTATGAAACAGACAGACAATAGATTTCAGCAATCCGAGTCCATTTGCTATCATTTATTGAGGAGTTCCGGTGCCTATCTCCGAAGTTCTTTATCAGATTTTCACCAAATTGAAATGGAACTACTTTAAGAAAGTATTCTTCCAAAAACCACACAAACCGGATCCAGTGTGCCTATAAAATTTGAAGACTTCTCTCTATTCCTCCAGGATCCCATTATCAGATCCTGGCTTGATGATTATGGAACCACCTGGGAAGTATACCCTTTCAAACAAAAAAATAATAATTCAAATCGGTCCAGCCATCTTCGAGTAATCGGGGAACATAGGCACATAAAAAAAAGTTCCTCCTCCTTTTTGAAGTCGATTAAAAAGGAAAGTACTTGACTGGTCCTCAAGTGTTTAAGCAATAGGGGCGGACCCTGCAGAAACTACAGAACGATTCCTGCTACCATGGCCCGGTTTCCACCCCAAGCGGATCGGACCCATCAATGACTCTTTTACCTCGCAAGAGAACATTGCTTACATGTGTTTCCGCCAACAAAGAGTCGAGCGGAAATGACTCAGCGGGCAAAAAGAGTAAAAAATGAGTTCGCTCTGCTCATTCTTGTTTCATTTCTCTTTTGCGGTGGGGTTCAGACGACTATAAAACTCTTTCTTGGTGGAATCGCAAACCTTTGTCATGAAAAAGAAGTCCGCTGGAATTTGATACACATTGCTCGCAGAACGGATGGCCGATGGGACCGCGAACCGGAAGATCTTGTGTTGGTAGACCTGCCACTAGGTGGACCGATGACCTGGTGAAGGTTGCAGAAATCCGCTGAATGCGAGTCGCACGGGACCGGTCAATGGGGCGACACTTGGCGGAGGCCTATGTCCAGCAGTGGACATCTTTCGGCTGAAATTATGATATAGTCTGCTCCGCTTAGCCATTTCCGGCTCATTACTCTTTCGCGGTGGAAACCGGGCTCTTTACGGTACTTCTTTTGCCTCGTTATACATTTCTTTATACACGCATGCCTGTTGCAACAAAAACCAGGAATTTCCTCGTATTAACTAATTTAACACATCACATAATACGATCATATCAATTCAATCGTCATGTTTATTTCTTGTTCCCTATTCAAGGGAATTCCATTAAGCATGATCTTCTTAGAAATGATTTGTAAACACTGTGATTCACTAGATGACTCATAAGTACAACTTTAACGAACAGACAAACCTCTGAACTCTTAGCAAGAAATGATAAGAAGTGCCGAATCAGAATGTCTAGTAAAATATACCTCTAGATCATCAGACTAAAGAAGCATGAAATTATGCTTTTTTAACCGATTACGTCAAAGCCAAAAGGAAGGGTTATAATTTTAGCAGTCTATCGTCATCATCATCGGCCTATTAATGTTCCCACTGCTGGGACAGGCCTCCTCTCTATGAGAGGGAATGGGCTATATAATCCACCACGCAGGCCCAGTGCGGATTGGTAGATGTCACATGTCTTCGACTTTATGGTTCTAGGACATGCCGGTTTCCACATCGTGAGGAAACCGGCATGTCTTGACCGTTTTGAGAGCAGCGGTGATGTAATAAATTACACAAAGTAATGCGCCTGCCTGGGTTCGAACCCACGACTTACTGAACGTAAGCCGGGGCCGCCACCACTGGGCCACCGCTGCTCAGCAGTCTATGTATGTTTGTATTTATGTAGTTATGTTCCTTTGTAGCGCCTTAACTCTTCATCCGATTTTGATGACTGTGGTGTCAATCGATTCGTTATAATGACCCTGACGTAAGCTACCTTAAATTAAACCAACATCAACAATAGGAGGAACGATTTTACCTTGTAAATCTCGAATTAGAGCGTCATTTGTCAGTAGGTCAGGGTTTTAGTGGTTGTAAACCACACAAATCTTGTTTTTTTTTTGTGGTGGCAAGTGCGACTGCTAAGCGTTTTCGTCCTAGATTCGACTGCGACTGATAAGCGTATTCTATCAAGAATTTCTCAGTATCGGCCCGATGATAGGATTTGTACACTCTTAGATGACAAGTTTCGCTCAAGATCTACCCCGCCTTTTCCGGCTTCCAGTCTAACCGCATGCAGCTGAATACCAGTATTTTACATGAAGCAACAGCCTATCTGACCTCCATTACCCATTACTGGGTAATTTATACGATACCACTTAGTATTGACCGGTTGTCACTTTTTGGGCCACTGAGTACCTGTAACAACTGCCAAAGATGGACAAATGACAGCCAGGACGTGCTTTTCCGAGGCATAGGTAGAGGAAACCCGGTATGTAAGGGTGGCCACCCATCTGCAGACCAACCTAGGCAAGCATGGTTTAACCTTAAGATCGGCCCGAGCGGCTGTTATTATTAAGCCACAAGCTCTTCGATCAAGCTTCGCTCAAGATGTTTTTTTTTTCTCCATTCTCAATCTGTAAGGAAGTTATTCAACAGGCATTACTTTAGATGTAGTAGTAGGTAGAGTATATATTATTATTATCTAGAATACGATATCATTATTATAATAAGACGAATCTAAGTCATAGTGAGATTTATCGGTGACCTAATGGCATGTAGATAAGATTCGTTTTCGTTGAATTTATTAGTTTGTAGTCATTGATATTGTATTTGTTTGAATGTGTTGTCGGAGTTTTTGAATATTGTCTAGGCCGTTTTTTATAACTTACAAGACTTACCTATAACTGTCAGTTAATATGCTACGTCTCGTAGCTACCGGTTCGCATGACCTTCCTGTCACTAGATTCATAGAAAAATCAAAGAAAGCTTTTTTGAGACGTTATGTTTCTTACCGTCCGTAAGCAAAATGTCAAGCAGACAGCTAGATACTCGTAGCAACCTACCGATCCTTGAAAATGGCCGCGTTATGTCAAAAAAACCGATGAGATCTGGGATCGTAAGTATCATAGCACAGTACATATAATGTTTCATCTAATAAATGAGACACAAACCTCACCTTACTGACAGTGATGCCACTTAACTTCGAATGTTTGCTTCGACGGTTTCCTCAGTATGTTTTCATTTACCGCTTTGGGAGTTGTAGGAACCTGTGTCCTCATCCCAGTAAGTAATGATCAGCGCAATGAGTCTGCATCCTATAAGTATGGATCACGCTTCCAATTACCAAAACTGTGAACAGTGGTGTGTCTACAGTAAATCCACAGTTTGCCAGTTCCCATGCCTTTTGCACCTTTTACTTAAACTGGGATTGGAACACAACACCTGCGGCCACTAGGCCACACATAATATATATAATTTATACTCCATTTAATTTTCTTCACTCTTAATACCACGTTAAGATGTTGGTCCCGGCTGTCATTTGTCCATCTTTGACAGTCGTTACAAGTAGACAATGGCCCAAAAAGTCTGACAACCAGTCTTACCAAGTGGTATCGTATTACCCAGTAATAACTGGGTTGTGGAGGTCAGATAGGCAGTCGCTCCACGTAAAATACTGGTATTCAGCTGCATCTGCTTAGACTGACTAGTCAGATGATGATGATCATAATTATTCTTATTAACTAGGTTTTTATTACTTTATCCGATTCCCTACTCAATCTCCAACATATATCAACTAGCAAGAACACGATAACACTATGAACCTTGCATCATTATCAAACGAATTCTCAATCAACGAAGACGTGTTCTCAACAAATACAAAATATCAAAATGAAGTACCTTTTAATACTCTCAGTTCTCTGCATAGTGGGTGTCTGGTCCGACCATTTAATAGTGGGCAATGTAAACAACAAAGTAATATTAGGAAATCATGCTATGGTGGAATATAACGCAATACCATTTATAAAACGTGTGAAGTATTTTTTCTACACTCAACAGGATAATCGATTGATTCAGGTATGATGTTTTTTTTAATTATTATTTTATAAACTCACGACAAAAGAAGTGTAGTTTGTTGATTAATTCTCCAGTCCTAATCAGCATGGCATAGCTGGACGTCTCTTTTAAGCTTTTATGTTCTTGTTAGTACTTATGTGGCTAAATACTAACAGCCGCTCGGGTCGATCGTGCCTATGTTAGTCTGCTGTGGATGGGTGATCACTCTAACATACCGAGTTTCCTCCGTGCCTCGGAAAGCACGCCCGACTGTCACTTGTAGATCTTTGACAGTCGTTACAGGTAGTCAGTGGCCCAAAAAGTCTGACAACCAGTCTTAGCAAGTGGTATCGTATTACCCAGTACTGGGTTGTGGAGGTCAGATAGGCAGTCGGTTCATTTAAAATACTGGTATTCAGCTGCATCCGCTTAGACTGGAAGCCGACCCCAACATAGTCCGGAAAAAGCAGGTAGATGATGGGTTAGTTAGTATGTATTAATCAAATCTAGCAACCGAATTTCAAACCAGTTCCCCCCAACCGATTGAGCTGAAACTTTGCACACGCCTTTGGTTCTGGTGACAATACATCTTCATGACAGACATGATTTGATCCTGCAGCCAGGATCGTCTCCTCACGAGAGAACTCCTCAACCATGAAAAGCACGGACACGAAACTTTGTTTACGCGTTCAATGTTGACAGATGAACCTTTTTTTCTTCTTTTCCTTTTACTAAGCTTGTTTTTTAAGCCACCCCCTTTCTATAGCATATCATCTTTCACACAGTCCATCCATCGTTTCTTTGGTGTTCTTCTACCATAGATAATACACTATATTTGTTTGAAGCCAATGTATGGAAGTTTCACCCCCCTGTCTTCTACTCTTATAATATCAACAAACACCATACCATGATGTTTTCCTTGATTTTGAGCGAGAGTTGTATCTATTATTAGCGGATGTCACGCGGATTCACCCGCATAGTTCCCGATCCCGTCGGAGTACAGGGATAAAATATAGCCTTTGTTACTCAGTAAAGACGTGGCTTTTTATTGGTAAAAGAATTTTTAAAATCGGATGAGTAGTTTTAGAGTTAAATCGTAACAAACAAAAAAATAAATCTTTTCTCTTTATCGTTAGTTAGTTTAGATTAGGAGAACAAAGAACATGACATTTATTTATTTCAAATAGGCACCAACGGTTATAGTTACACATAATTAGAACATTTATAGATAAAAGTACCTACTTACACTCATTAACGTTCTACTTATACTTCTAATGTACGTACCAATTAGACAGGGTGTAACCAACCTAATCACGAAGCCGTCAACCAAGCATTCTGTACATCAAACTAAGTAACTTTACGCAAAAATGATTGCTGGGAAGCGACTTTTTTATTTGGGGTGAAAAATCATGCTTTGTGGTAGAAAGGACTCAATGCCACGCACTTAAAATAGGTACCTATTATGCTGGTGGATGGATTGAATAGTACGGGGGTCGTAGAGGCATTTAAAGTGAAAATCTTACAATAAAAACTTGTATTTAAAAAAAACTTATCAAAAAGTTGTAACTTTGACCCCCAATATCTCCGTAACTAGAAGGTTCCCAGGTATGGTGTAGAACCAAAAAATGATCGCAATGATGGGGAGAACAAGTGCCTTTCGGCTTCGTGAAGAGGTGTTTTACACCCTTTATAAACATTCATGACTCGGAAACAAATGTCCATGCTCATCACACAGACATTTGCTCCTACCGGGATCCCCAACAACCCCGACAACCCGAGGCCCTTGGAACGTAAGGCAGCCTAACTACCGCTGCGCCATTCGACCCCAAGTCATATGGGAAAACGGCATGATGATACGTTTCGTCTGCTCATAAACATCCACCCGCAATAACTTCAGTTCATCCGTGACCATGGCGCTTGTAACAGTGCCGAAATATCGGAAACTCAAAACAAACAATAAACATGGTAAATATCCCGTTCTTAATTCTAATGTTTATGATGATACGTATGGAGTAACTTAGACTATCGAGGGAGTAGATAAGGGTTCCGTGCCCTACATACAATAAAGGGTTGTTATAGTTGATATACTACATATATACTTTTTGTTTGTCAATACATACTTATTATACATACAAACATCCATGACTCGGAAACAAATGACACACACACACATGTTACATTGAGTTCTACCACAAAACGTGATTTATAACCTCAAAAAAAAGGTTTTTCCCAGCAATAATTTTTGCGTAAAGTTACTTAGTTTGATGTACAGAATACTTGGTTAACGGCTTTGTGATGAGGAGGTTTACACCCAGTATAAATAAAAACCCTTGAAAGTGTGAGTGTTCAAGTTCAAATGGGGAAGTAAATAATATTTTTATAAACATTTCACTAGGAGCTCGTGGCCAAATAATAACAGCCATTCGGGTCGATCTTTAGGTTAAGCCGTGCGTGCCTAGGTTGGTCTGCGGATGAGTGACCAGTGATTACATATCGATTTTCCTCCGTGCCTCGGAAAGCACCAAAAAGTCTGACGACCAGTCTTAACAAGAGGTATAATATCGTATTACCCAGTACCAACTGGGTTGTGGAGGTCAGATAGGCAGTTGCTCCATGTAAAATACTGGTATTCAGCTGCATCCGGTTAGACTGGAAGCCGACCCCAACATAAGCTAGGTAGATGATGATGAATACGCCTGTCTGGGTTCTTCGAACGCACTACTAACTGTCTGTAAGTCGGGGCCGCCACCACTGGGCCACCGCTACTGCATACATTATCGACTAATGAGAATAGCGGGCCTAAAATGGAAGCTTTAGCAGAACATAATATGAATCACGTTAAAAATTTAAAATTCTTAAATTAAACTTTATGGTAATGACCACAAACAAAAAAAAAGATAAAATTAGAAAATAGAATAAAAAAATAGTTTTGATTCAAAGTAATTTTCTTTATAATGAACTGTTCTACTTTTGAGAAGCGCGCCCCTGACCCACGCAATCATTTGATAACTTTGATTGTTCGTATACGCGAAGAGGTCAAATAAAGATAAAAGTAGAATACTTAATAATTAATATAATATCACGCCTGTTAGCTCGGCAGGATTGAGGCATGGGTACCTAATAGTAGGTAGGACCCACAATAGTGTAGACGACAAGAAACGAATTAGTCCGTCAGGTAGATTATTAAAAAATATTTGACCCGTATTTTTTCTTTTGTTACGTAAATCAAAATTGACGAAGATACGACGCTTTTAAAATTCCCAATACGTCACGCCTAGGTATAAATAGCTAGTTCTGACGTCACGAGCCCCCACTTCCAAGTTTTGATGCGTTTTATCTTTGTCAATATTCATTGATTTACAAAAACAAAAAATATGTGTCCATTATTTTTCAATAATCTAACTGGCGGACTAAGTAAATAGATTTGTAATTTTTTGATCAAAATCAAAATCAAAATCAAAGCATTTATTTCAAGTAGGCCAGTTACAGGCACTTTTGAATTGTCGAAACAAAAATGAACATTTAATGTAGCTACAGTCCCAGTCACAAGACATAAAAACTGTGAAAGTACTGTAGTTGCCCATTCCCTAGCGTAGATCTCTATGGAGAAGAACGGGCAAGAAACTCCATGGACACTCTTTTAAATCAAAAAATTGTTACAAAATCTTGGTTACATCATTCATGTTGAGATGGTATATTATGTGAGAACAATGTAGCAAGATGTGCACGTTAAAAGTGTCCATAGCAAAACAAAATACAACTCAAAAACAAAATAATTAATTCAAATAAACCATGGCGACTAAGAGATGACCAGTCACAACTGACAGCGCCCGTTCACGCACATGACGCATGGATCAGCACCATTCAGCTCAACCATTTTGAAGGGAACTAAATGGTCCGACACACGCGCCACCATCAGCGAGACATTTGAGTGAGCATGACATACTCTCAACCGCCAGGGCACATTCAAGTCAAGAACTGCCGTAGGTTTCCAGTGAATGATAGCTTACTGGTACATAGTACTCACACAATATGGGCTATGCGATTATACAATACTAACATTGAATCTATACAATGCAAAGATAGTTAAGTACAATCTTCAGCAGCTCCAACTATATCATTTAATGCTATCAATTTTTGCGCCCCTGTCCATGTGGAGCAGGACCAGCATTAAGCCAAGCATTTTTATCAGCGATATAATCGCTCAACTTGTAATATGCTTTTTTACATAGTGTGCGTTTGATGCATGTTTTAAATTTCGTCTCATTCAGTTCAAGAATACTTTGTGGAATTTTATTATAGCATCTCAAACAGTACCCCATGAAAGATGAGTCTACTTTAGCGAGTCTAAAGCCTGGCTGAACTAATTGGTCCCTGTTTCTAGTACTGTAATTATGTCTGTCACCTCTTTTACCAAAAAGATGCAAATTTTTTCTAACGTACATTATGTTTTCGTAAATGTATTGACAATGTACCGTCATAATGCCAATATCCTTAAACAGTTCCCTTAGAGAATCGCGCCTACGAAGATTATATATAGCTCTGATGGCTCTTTTCTGCAGAATAAATATAGACTCAATATCTGCAGCCCGTCCCCATAGCAAAATACCGTAAGACATTATACTATGGAAGTAACTAAAATAGACCAGTCTAGCGGTATCTACATCAGTAAATTGACGGATTTTTCTAATGGCATATGCTGCTGAACTTAGCCGCCCCGCAAGAGATGTTAAATGAGAACCCCATTGTAGCCTTGAATCAAGCGTAAGCCCCAGGAAAACCGTTTTATCTACGAATTCAAGTTTCTCATTATTCAATAATATATCACAATCACTACCCTTAACATTCGGTAATGAAAATCTTATGCATTTGGTTTTTTTTTCATTTAATACCAAATTGTTTGCTGTGAACCAATTTTGGACCTGAAGTAGGGCATTATTCACGTCATCTAAATTTTGTGCCCGTCTGTTTATCTTAAAAATTAAGGAAGTGTCATCAGCAAATAACACCATATTTTGAGGTTGGTTTTTCAATAAATAGGGTAGATCATTTATATATACTAGAAAGAGGAAAGGGCCCAATATTGAGCCTTGTGGAACCCCCATTTTTATTTTTAAACCCTGTGAATTAACACCATTTATCTGAACATGTTGTTGTCTATCATTCAAATATGATCTTACCAAACTAAGTGCAAGTTTACCCAGTCCGTAATGCTCAAGTTTCAAAAGTAATGTGTCGTGATTTACGCAATCAAACGCTTTGGAGAGGTCACAAAAAATTCCTATGGCATCTTGGGACTCTTCCCACGCAGTAAATATGTGCTTTAATAAGGTTACACCGGCGTCAGTTGTACAACGTCCCTTGGTGAAACCATACTGTTGATCATGTAAGATTCTGTTGGTGTTAAAATGATAGAGCATTTGATCAAGCATTACTTTTTCAAAAACCTTGCTAAAAACTGGCAACACGGATACAGGTCTATAATTGTTAGTATCTTTACTGTCCCCGGATTTGAAAAGAGGTATGACTTTACTGTATTTCATTAAATCAGGGAAAACTCCTTGGTCTACACATAGATTAAAAATTAAAGCTAAGTATGGGGCTATTGTCTCAAGTATGGATGTGCAAACTTTGATAGACATTCCCCATAGATCTTCGGTCAGTTTGATTTTTATTTGCCGGAAAGCTTTAATAACTACCATAGGGTTAATGTGTTTAAATTTAAATTCAGCCAGGCAGCCAGACACATTCGTCTTTAATAAACCCATTGAGACTTCAGGAGAGGAATTTAGAGCCTCCGTAGTTTTTAATGGTATTTCTGTAAAGAAATTTACAAATTCTTGAGCTACTTCCTGATTAGAGCTTTTAGGACCACTTGCTGTATCTAATATGTAGCTAGTGTTACGTATTTTCTTCCTGTTAGTCTCGTTATTTATGACTTTCCACACTGTCTTTATTTTATTTTCTGCTGTTTTGATCTTGTTGCTAATGTGCAGGGCTTTAGCAACCTTGCATGTATTTCTAAAAATTTTTGAATACTTAGCAACATACTTGTTAAAAGTTTCAGTGTTAATAAAAGGCTTAAGGCCATAAAGCTCAAATAGTCTTTCCCTACTTTTTCTGATGCCTCTAGTTGCCCAATCGCTAAATATGAATTTAGGGCAAATACTTTTTGTCTTCTTTTCAAAAGTTTTGTTGAATTCCGTATGAACTATTGAAAAGAAACGATTATAAAATTGATTTATATTAATATCGTCATGGCTCATAACACTTAACTTGTTCTGTAGGGAAATATACTTTGGTCATGCCTATTCGCCAGTTTTAATGAAGTATCATGAACCGAGTAGGTACAGATACAGACTGCTAATAAGATCTTCCTTCTTGAAAAACCCAAATAACACTTTGCTCGACCCGGGAATCGAACTCAGGAACCACTAGACTAGACCAACAACTGCATGGGTCAATCATCTAGCTAAGAAACTCTTGCTAAGTTCGATACGGAGATGGGACCATCCATCAGATATTGAGACCTCTCTGCCTCGGACACTCGTTGGTCCTAGCTGTCATTTGTAGATCTTCGATAGTTGCAACGGCATGGCATGACACTTAGTATGTTGTCCACTGCGTAACTTGTGTTTTACCCAGACCAGTTATTTGGACTTTTTTAGCAATTTCATTATTACTTTTGTAAGCTTGGATCTATACCTGTTAAAATAAATATTACTCACATCCAGTAAATGGGCGGTGGAGGTAAAATCTCGTACTAGTATTCAGCAGCAATCCGGTTAGACTGGAAGTCGACACCAATATAGTTAAGACTATAGGCAGATGATGCATGATTTGTTTTTACTAACAGACACCTAAATGAATGCCTTAAATATTAACTACTTATTGCTCTGTTGAAATGACAACTTTAATCAAAGAATTCGCTAAAAGTGTTCATTTAGTATGTCATTATCATCATCATCATTTCAGCCGAAAGACGTCCACTGCTGGACATAGGCCTCCCCCCAGTGTCGCCACATTGACCGGTCCCGTGCGACTCGCATCCAGCAGATTCCTGCAACCTTCACCAGGTCATCAGTCCACCTAGTGGGAGGTCTTCCCACGCAACGTCTCCCAGAACTTGTCGGGCCAATCCGCCATTCGTTTATGTGTCCGTGTATGTGTTTATGTAGTTTGTGTATCCGTGTATGTCTTGTAGCGTGATAATGAGAGCGAGCATAAGTAGCGTAGGTGACTATATTCTTCAAGGTTGCATAAACCTTACATTTCCGAACACAGTAAACAGGGTCACAATACATAAAGCGTGGGTTACGTCAACCAATAGTTATGTACTAGAATAATAAATAACGTAAACTTGGTCAGTCATAATGGTCACTTGGCGAAGAAGTCCGTGAATTGATGTAAACTCAATAGATGACCTTTTCTGTCATGTTTTTTAGGGTTCCGTAGCCAAATGGCAAAAAACGGAACCCTTATAGTTTCGCCATGTCTGTCTGTCTGTCTGTCTGTCTGTCTGTCTGTCTGTCCGCGGATAATCTCAGTGACCGTTAGCACCAGAAAGCTGAAATTTGGTACCAATATGTATATCAATCATGCCGACAAAGTGCAAAAATAAAAATTTAAAAAAACATTTTTATTAGGGTACCTCCCCCAGACGTAAAGTGGGGAGCGATTTTTTTTTTAATTTTGACCCTGACGTGTGATATATTGTTGGATAGGTATTTAAAAATGAATAGGGGTTTTCTAAAATCATTTTTTGATAATATTAATATTTTAGGAAATAATCGCTCCGAAAGTCAAAAACAATGTGTCCCCCCCCCTCTAACTTTTGAACCATAAGTTTAAAAAATATGAAAAAAATCACAGAAGTAGACCTTTATATGAACTTTCTAGGAAAATTATTTTCAACTTGATGAGTTGAATAGTTTTTGAGTTATATAGCACTTTTTCAAAAAAACGCAAATGATAACTTTGTTTTTCATACAAATACTATGAAAAACAAAGTTATTTTTGCTGACGAAAAATGTTGGTATTTTTAATGGTCTGGGAAGCTACGGAACCCTACAGTGAGCGTGGCCCGACACGCTCTTGGCCGGTTTTTTTTATGTGAAACATCTTTATGCGCGCTTAGGTAGCAAAACCGTATGCCGTGACGGAAGATGGCATGGCTCCTCAGGCATCAATAAAATACTAAAGTAGACATACGCGAATGCGCACATGGTCTTTTGCGCACCAGGATACTTGCGCGCATGGTCTTTTGCGCGAAAGGACTCTTTCGTGATGGAGAAACCAAAAATAAATCTCGGCGCCATCCTGGAACTTCATTTTGACCTTATTTTCGTTATCAGCGACCCCGAAAACCATGAAAATGACACCCATGATGGAAAAGTCGCACAAAAGTCCAGTCGCGCAAATGTCCATTCGCGCATGTGTCTTTCGCGCAAAAGTCCCAGATCCGCCTCCTCTATGTCACGTAAAAGCCTACCTTTTCTCATTGCAGTAACGTTAGTTTTTAAGTTTTAGAAAGATTGTTGATCTAGAAATTCCGTTTCCGAAAGCTCCACACTACCCCATTAGATAGTTAGGTCGTATGTAGAATTGATCGATAGAAATTGATAAAATAAAATGTAGATCAGATTTCAACACCAGTCTTTAAAGGTAGCATAATCTATGTATAATGTGTATAATGTTCCCACAGCTGGGACACGGTGTCCTCTCTATAAGAGGGAATGGGCTACACTACAATCCACCGCGTACCCACCCAGTGCGGGTTGGTAAACGTCACATGTATTCGAATGTTTGGTTCTAGGACATGTTGGTTTCCTTCACCGTTTACGAGATCATTGGTGATGAAAATAAAATTCACAAAGTAATGCGCCTGTCTGGGTTCGAACCCACGAGTTACAAATTTACACGATCTCATACACTAATTATCTGCATAACAGAAATTTTGAAATTCGACATTTTTCCGCTGGGAGTACGCACACTGCTCTAAACTGCTTAAAACCAGGGTAGTCATAAACCAGTCGGGGTCCAAATAGTCGGATGGCCAAATGCCTTGTAGGATGCAAGAGCAAGCAAAATGAGCTCGATTTTTCTTTGCACCCTTTTTAACCGACTTCAAAAAGGAGGAGGTCCTCAATTCGTCGGAATCTTTTTTTTTTTATGTATGTCCCCGATTACTCAAAGATGGCTGAACGGATTTGGATTATATTTTTTTGTTTGAAAGGGTATACTTCCCAGGTGGTCCCATACTCATCAAGTCAGGATCTGATGATGGGATCCTGGAGAAACCGAGAGAACTCTTCAAATTTTATAGGCACACTCGAAACGATTTGCGTAGTTTTTGGAAGAGTACTTTAACGGAGTAGTCTTATTTCAATTTGGTGAAGATCTAATGAAGAACTTCGGAGATAGGCAACGGAACTCCTCAATAACTGATATCAAATGGACTGGGATTGCTGAAATCTCATGTCTGTTTATTGTTTACACCAGTTCATTACATGACATCACGCCGGTATGTTGTGAAGGGATAAGCACATGTGAACCACTAAAAACTGAAAAAAACTTAAAAAAAGTGAAAAATAAGGTTAGCTTCAGAAGTCGGCGACAAAAGAACTAAATTAATCAAACAAAGGTCGGTTTCATATTTCTCAGCCTGTATATTTATCTTTTTCCTTTGGTTAGCTATTGATTTATGATGAAAAAAGCTAGATGCAAAAGCGAGCGTAGCGAGCTCGAACGATTCGTTTAGTCTACGTTTGACAGATTCTACTTTTGACATCATATTCTACATTTGACAGATTCTACATTTGACAGATTCTACAATCGACAGATTCTATGTTTGACCGATTCTATCATCGACAGATTCTACATTTGACAGATTCTACTTTTGACATCATATTCTACATTTGACAGATTCTACATTTGACAGACTTTGGATAAGTTATTAATTAACAGGCAACAATCATTGTCAAGACACTGGAAAGCGGAGAAATATCGGTCGAAGATTTTTTTAAGAAAATAATTTATATACAAATGCTCCTATAATTTTCATTTTTATGTTAACACGTTTATTTTTTTACTTATAATAAGTATAATTGTTCATTTTTATTAATAGTATCCTGCAGTCCTACCTGGGATAAATTAGGTTTATTTGACAGTTACCGGAATTTGGGGCCCCCTTGGATCGGGGGCCCTGGGGCCTAATTCTGCTATTTTAATAAATTCGTCACTCCAACACGATTCCATTCTCATCCCATTGTCATTTTGCTTATAGTTCGTAATCTGCTAAATTCACAATGGTCGGTCAATGTTCTCGTAATAAAATTGTGTTTTAATGGCATTGTCGTATTGTCATTATTATAAAACCCTTAGTACAAATGGTTTTCGAAATCTACTACTAAATGCGAACATTTATTCATGCCAGATTTCATGTACGAGATTAATATTCTATGACATTTCTTTCAATGGAGTGTCAGTGATTGTTCATTGAGAAGTCATAATGGCGCCATTATGATAGTAGAATTAACAAATTTGTCAAAATTTGACAGAACTTGATCATTATGAGATCAATGATCGAATACTCTGACACTATTGTAATAGCAGAATCGAGGCCCTGTGCATGTGCCCAGTAGGAAAGAGAGCCCTTCTTAAACCTTAACTAAAACAATGATATTACTACTTCCAGGGTATCCAAGCGCTGGACACGCTCCACAGCAAGGCGTCCATCAACATCACAGCGGGGGGAGTGGGCTACTCTTACGTGAACCTCCGCCTCAAGAGTGAGAGGGGCAGGGGACTGGCCTACGATATCGGCATCTACGTTCAGGACTCCTTTTATCAATAAAACTTAGGAAGAGTTTTGGTGGAGTTTTATTAAAATCGCCCCTGAGGGGCCTGTACGGCTATTACGTAACTCTGTTGACAGTTCGAAATGATAGTAACTGAGCTCAGTGTCAAATCAAATCATTTATTCTTTGCAAACATGGGTAATAGGTAGGTACCTACATACATAGGTGTTCCTTTATGATAGTTCTCCACATTTTGCCGTCACATGGGCATGCAAATAATTGGTTAATAATTGTATTTAAATTAACGTGTATATCAATTAAGTGTCCAAAGGCTAGTATCGTAGGTATTATGTATGACCATTCGCGATTAAATATGACGTCATTGGTGCCCTTCGTGGCTGTTAGTCCCCTTTAGGGTATATATGTTCTGTATATGTGTGTTAGTCACCGTAAAGTGATATCCACTCACATTCTCGGTTGCCATCAAAGTACAACCGAAGCTCGTTAGTCACTGGTATCAGAAAGTTACGTAATTGCCCAGCTGAGGTGACCCTCTGCTCTGTAATGCTACTGTAGCGGACCCAATGAAGTCGGCAAAAGGAATACCAGAATATCTAAGTATGGCTCAAATGAAGAACTAACATCAATATCCTAAATCGCGATTTTACAGTTCTCTGCGAGTTAAGAACATACAATAAATCATAACCCATTTGGTAATACAGTGTTAAAAATTAAATTTAAAAAACCCCCGACACAATGTACTAAAAGTTATATGGAAAATAATTCGTTAATCCGCCATTTTGTGGTGGCGGCCATCTTGGATTTTTTTAATTTTTCATAGTGTATAGTATTCTACTAGTCAAGCCCTTTCATTTGATACCCATATTGAGGGAGTTGTTTATGTAATCCGCCATTTTGTGCCGGCGGCCATCTTGGACTTATTTTTATCAAACATAGCTAAGAACACTCCCGACTAATTCACCTTTCAACAAAAAAAAACACAAAATCAAAATCGGTTTATCCGTTCGGGCGCTACGATGCCACAGACAGGCACACACACAAAGACACGTCAAACTTAACACCCCGTCGTTTTTGCGTCGGTTAAAAATGATAGCTGGTGATAATTTAATCATTAATATTATTAATGTTCCTTCTGCTGAGCCCGGGCTAGGCCACATCAAGGGTTTCCCATCTGTGGAGTAGAGCGCGCCACAATCCACCCTATTGCAGGTACACGAACAAAATCAAACCAAACTAGTTTAATAAAAACATTTATTTAAACTTAAAAACAGACAAGTTGAATAGGTAAGCTTAACATGCCACCCATCTAGATGGACCAATGACCCTTATAAAGCACGTTAAGCAGTTGGTCCCGGCTGTCATTTGTAAATCTTTGACAATCGTTACAGGTAGTCAGTTGCCCGAAGTCTGACAACCAGTCTTAACAAGGGGTATCGTAACACTCAGTACTAACTGGGTTGTGGAGGTCAGATAGGCAGACTATTCATGTAAAAAAATTGCACTCAGCTGCATCCAGTTTACTGGAAGCTGACCGAGGCTAGACAGATGATGATCCGTCAATTCTTCGAAAAGCATGTTAAGCTGTTGGTTCCAGTTTGACAGAAGCTCGGAAAGTGTGACAACCAGGTGGGTGGTGGAAGTTTAGTTACTCCATGAACTATATAGGTATTTCGCTGCATCCGGTTAGACTGGAAGCCGACCCCAACATAAAGGGTGTAAACAACCTCATCACGAAGCCGTCAACCAAGCATTCTGTACATCAAACTAACTTTATGCAAGAATTTTTGCTGGGACACGACTTTGTTTTTGGGAGAAAAAAGATTTTTTTGTGGTAGTACTAAAATTAACGGACTCAAAACATTGTGCTGATGGATGGATTGAATAGTACGGGGGTCGTGGAGATGTTACAATAAAAACTTGTATTTCAAAAAATACTTGTCAAAAAGTTGGAACGTTGACCCCAAATATCTCCGTAACTAGAAGGTTCCCAGGTAAGGCGTAGAACAAAAAAAAAATCGCATTGATGGGGACAACAAGAACCTTTCGGCTTCGTTAAGAGATTTACACCCTTTATTTGGTAAAGCAAGGCAGACGATGGACTGCAAAGGGATGAATTCATTGATCACTTCACTACTCTTGATTCAAAAAATCACAATACTCCCTTTCAAGAACTTTCAAAGCGCCTTCTGTGCTCAACAATAAGTTTTGTCTTCTCAAATTGTCGATCAACGACATCTGTCGGTCGCTCCTCGTGTTTAACACTTTAATGTGGGCTTCTAGCCGCGAGATGGCGTTCTGGTGAGACGCTGACAGACTTCGGGATGATTCGCGGAATTCCTGGAAAAAGATTTTTTATTTATTTAGTACAGCTAAGCTGAGGAAGCTCGTGGCTAAATATTAACAGCCGCTCGGGTCGGTCTTTAGATTAAGCCATGCTTGCCTATGTGGATATGTGACCACCCCCCCCTCCCATACCGAGTTTCCTCCGTGCCTCGGAAAGCACGTTAAGCAGTTGTTCCCGGCTGTCATTTGTAGAGCTTTGACAGTCGTTACAAGTAGTCAGTGGCCCAAAAAGTCTGACAACCAGTCTTATCAAGGGGTGTCGTATTACCAAATACTAACTGGGTTGTGGAGGTCAGAAAGGCAATCGCTCCATGTAAAATACTGGTATTCAGCTGCATCCGGTTAGACTGGAAGCCGACCCCAACATAGTTGGGGTCGGCAGATGAAGATGATGATGAGCTAGACACTCTTATTTTGTTCCGTTGCTATTTTGGTGGAGTCAAATTAAGGCGATTACACGAGCAAAACGCGAGTTTTATAATTACTAGAAGTATATGATTCACTGCTATAAACAAGACCAGAAAAATATATGATATTCTTCAGGATATATGCTAGCATGATACTGTTTTGAAAACATAATACAATTAATTTGGCTCGTTAAAAAGGATTTCTTTTTAACGAACTTACCTCTAAAAATATCTTTCAAACCATAAAAAACATACTAGTATGCATGCGATCATTCTGATTTTTTGGCAAATAATTCTACAAGCAATATATTAGCATGATACTGTTTTAGTTTTTTAATCCAATCAATAGTTTTTTTGTAAATCGATCTACTAAACCACTCATTTCGCGCTATTTGGCCCGCAGTGGCTGACGTAACAACTACTTTGTAGTGCAAGCTGATTAGAACTTTATTCTAACAGCATTTCAAACGAAGTTTGAACCACCACAAATAGAGTTGCTAATTTAATTCGTCTAAGCGCCGTAATCACTCATTTAGTTGCATGCGTTTGGTCCCTCTGCATCACATGTCCATACCAAGACTGTCGATTCTCTGTTATCTTTTCTGTAACTAGCGTAACTTTTAAGCTTCCTCTAATATACTTTATTCCTTACTCTATTCATTCTAGTCACATCACACATTTACCTAAACATTCACATCTCCGCTACATACAATCTTTTTTCCAACTTATTGAAGAACAAAAAATAGATTTATCATTTTATAAAAGGTGTAAACAGCCTCTTTACGAACCTGTCAACAAAGCATTCTGGACTATAATACTAAGTTGTAACTGAAATTTTCAATAGTCCAATAGGAAATAATCCAATAGGGTCTTCAGAACTCTTAAAAATTAATGCATTATACCTACACATGTAATCTTCAAATTATTGTTTTATATCTTATTTTATTATTATTAATAACTTATTTTATGTCTTGGTTATATACTTGTCATTTGTCATCTTTCGTTTATTTTATAATTTTTACTCTTTTTTTGTTTTTTCACCCCTGGCGATTATTGTTTTTTCTATATAATTTTGATAACCCGTGGACAGTGTTGTGGGTTACATTATTACCAAACCGCAAATAAGGTTATACTAGTTTTAAGTTTCATAATGTAACTGTTCACTGTTCCATAAAAAAAAAACAAAAAAACTACGCAACAATTGTTGCTGGGAAACGATTTCTTTCTGGGGTGAAAAATCTAGTTTTTTTACAGTAAAACTCAATGTAACGTACTCAAAACATTGTACTGATGGGTTTATTGAATAGTGAACCGGCGCTATGGAGATATTTAATTAAAGAAAAGTTATGACCTTAAAGGCTAGGACTCACTTGTTCAAAAACAAAAACTTGTGAAAAAGTTGTAACTTTGACCCTCTATATCTCCGTAACTAGAAGGTTCCCAGGTACGGTGTAGAACAATAAAATTATCTCATTGACGGGGAGAACAAGTGCCTTTCGACTTCGTTAAGGGTCTTCTTGTACATTAAGTAGCCCCGAAGAGGTAAGCCAAGGTGTACCGACGCCTAGGTAATAGGCCAGTTTCTACTATCAATAAATAGCAAATCTATTTAGTCCGTCAGTTAGAGTATTGGAAAATAATGGACACGTATTTTTTGTTTTTGTAAATCAATGAATATTGACAAAGATAAAACGCATCAAAACTCGGAAGTGGGGGCTCGTGACGTCACAACGCACTACAAATTTTAGTACGGCGCTGCGTGACGTATTGAGAATTTTAAAAGCAACGTATCTTCGTCGATTTTGGTTTATTTATCAAAAGAAAAAATACGGGTCAATATTTTTTGATAATCTAACTAACGGACTATTTTTTTTTATGGCGTCTACCCGATGCTTCGGTGACAGCATCGTGATAATTCTGTTTATACCCTGTAGTATGTACCTTCTCAGCTCGTTTCACGGTCTCAATCTGCTGCCTCAAGTTGTCGATGGTCTCTTGCTGCGCCGCGCTCTTGGCCTCTACACTGTGGCACTTAATCTTGTAACGTTTCAACTCGCATGTCAATCTGTCTGTCTCGGCCCTTTGTTCCTTGTGGAGGCGCTCTTTGTCCTGTAAAATGAGATTAAAGTTGAATAACACAATTTACATTAAGACGCCTGCGGAGCATGCGTATTTCATACAAACGTAATACCAAAATAATTTGTAAATTAAACATATTCCTAAGGTAGTGTGTATTTATTTCGATTGAATTACAGAATATCTAGGTTCCCAAATATATATTTTGATTAGACACTAATTTTAACAAGAGTTATAAGAAAAAGAAGTTTTCTATAGAAATTTTAAATTCCCCATATCTCGTCTTTGTATCATTGTCCTCTCAAAAAATACATTTGGGAACATAGATATTCTGTAATCCAATCGAAATAAATACACACTACCTTAAGAATATGTTTGATTTTCATATTATTTTGGTATTACGTTTGTATGAAAAACGCATGCTCCGCCGGCCCCTTAAATTTAAAATTTAAAAAACCCCCGACACGTAAGGTCATAATTTCAAGGTAGAAAATAAGTCAAGGCTTTTCATTAGACACCCATATTGAGGGAGTTGTGAAAAAAAATGTATTTCGCCATTTGTTCTTGATGTCAATATTTTCAAATCTAATTCTATGGACTTCAACGTCTGCAAATAAATTTTATTATTATTATATTTCCTTTATTCAATTTTTAACAAACTCTTTACGTTTTTAAATATTAATATAAAAAATACATAAAAAACATTTAAAAATATAAAAGTTTATTATATTATTATTATTTGTGGTGGCGGCCATCTTGGATTTGAAATGTATTATAGCGTATAGTATTCTACTAGTCAAGCCCATTCATTTGATACCCACATTGAGAGAGTCGTTCAATAAATATGTAATCCGCCATTTTGTGGCGGCAGCCATCTTGGACTGATTTTTATCAAACATAGCTAAGAACACTCCCGACTAATTTACCTTTAAAACAAAAAAAAACGAAATCAAAATGGTTCATCCGTTTCGTTAGCTACGATGCCACAGACAATCACACACACACACACACACGTCAAACCTATAACACCCCGTCGTTTTTGCGTCGGGGGCTAAATATTATGAAATTGTGGCTTTTTTTTTAAATATAGGTAATGTCGGATCCGGTATTGGTACGGACATAAAATGAATTGCAAGCGCGCCAGTGGTTTCATCAAATCTACCAACACCTTTCTACCACAAGTACTTTTCGATACACCTGACAACGTAGGTATAATTATGCAAAATTTTAGGCGTGAAAAGATAAAAAAACTTACTTTCGCGTTTTTATAATATTAAGTTAGGATAGGATAGGATGTGTTGAGGAGCTCGTGGCTACATAATGACAGCCGCTCGGGTCGATCTTTAGGTTAAACCGTGCTTGCCTAGGTTGGTCTGTGGATGAGTCACCACCCTTTTTTTTTTTAGGATGGAAAATCATCAAATAACTTCTCCCACTCTGGGCGGAGCGGGAGGGAGTGTCAGACTTTCACTGACTAAAACCCATCCATGTTCCTTCCTCGCCCTTTATGGCGATTACACGAGCTAAACGCCAGTTTTATAACTACTAAAAGTATATGATTCACTGCTATAAACAAGACCAGAAAAATATATGATATTCTTCAGGATATATGCTAGCGTGATACTGTTTTGAAAACATAATACAATTAATTTGACTAGATAAAAAGAAATCACGAACTTACCTCCAAAAATATCTTTCAAACAATAAAAAACATACTAATATGCATGCGATCATTCTGATTTTTTGGCAAATAATTCTACAAGCAATATATAAGCATGATACTGTTTTAGTTTTTTAATCCAATCAATAGTTTTTTTGTAAATCGATCGAAACCACTCATTTCGCGCTATTTGGCCCGCTGTGACTGACGTACCCTACCACTTTGTAGTGCAAGCTGATTAGAACTTTATTCTAACAGCATTTCAAACGAAGTTTGAACCACCACAAATAGAGTTGCTAATTTAGCTCGTCTAAGCGCCTATGTTCCGGGGCCAAGGTATCTCTTTCGAGGGGTGCGATGCCAGAAGTCCTCCACGTGTGCTCGGCGGCTGCTGGTTCCTCTCGATACGTCTGGAGGAAACAGCAGCCGCTGGGCCGGTGCACCCCGGGCGCGGCAGTGTCCTTCCTCTTGGAATGAGAAGAAATTCTCATCCCTTGGGATTAGCACTGCCGCGGCCAATGAGTCTGGCATCACGAGCGGGGTCCAATTTGGGCCAATCCTCCGCGTGACCCTCTGTTAAGCAGAGGGCACAGCGGAGGACGTGACCATGCCGCTGAGGTGCAGGCGCACCAACGCGGCATTCGTTGTCTCTCCTCTGGGGGCATTCCCAGAAGAGACAACTTTCGGCGGGTTCGCTGAGCCGGGTTGGCCGGACAGCGGACGGAGGCATGCCTAATGCCACCGTCGGGGGCTTGGCTTAACCGCCTGGCCCAGAGGAAGGCTACCTCTAAGATAAAAAACCACCCAATCCTAAGTTTTGAGGCGCGGCGAGAGGATGAATGGCTGGAGGGTGTCCAGTCGTTAGCGCCTCGCCTGTAGGGCACCGGCCACACCCTACAGTATTGGGCTTACCCAGGTAAAAGGCTCTGCCTGGGTGGACGTTTATATCCTTTACTACTCGTGGGAACAAAATGGAAGAAATTAATAATAAAACAAAACAAAACACCGCCGGTAACGGCAAAAAAGGAGAGGGAGAGATAAGGAGGGATGCGGTGTCGGAGTCCGACGCCGCATCGAGTGAGGTAAGTGCTGCGGGAGGCTCAGGGAGCTCCCGCCGCGAGAGGGCCGGGGCTGCTGCGGAGAACAATAAGTTCTTCCGCAAGCGGCCCAGGCAGGACGGCGACCGATCGTCGTCCTCTGAGGAGGGGCAGATGGCCTCTGCTCGCAAGATCCCCACCAGCAAGCGCGGGGGGATCCGAGGTAAGAGGGGCGGGGCCTCTGCCTCCGAGAGGTCAGCAAGACCGGCCGAGGAGGGGCGCCAGCCGGGCATGACAACAGCCCGTGGGTCTGGCAGCGAGGCGGGTGCACCTGGCGGCTCCGAGGCGGAGCGTAAGGCCAGGTTCACCAAGGAGGTGGAAGCCGCCATAAGGACGGTGGCCCTGAAAATAAAGACATCGTCGAAACTCAGGGCCATACCCGCGGCTTCCGCCTCCATCATGGCGGCAGCGGAGGCCAATTTTGCGGGGCCTCCCCCTCCCTCGGCAGAGGGAGAGGAGATGGCCAAACTGCGGGCCGATGTGGCCCGCCTGACGGCCGCCATGGAGCTTCTCCAAAAAGAGAATGCGAAGCTCCAGGCGGACCTAGCCAGCCTACGCCAGCCTAGCTCCCGCGTGGCACCTCAAAGTGGGGGGGCCCAGACGCCAAGCCAGCCCATGCCGGTGGAAAACCAGGTCCTGAACCTGGTGCGAAAGGAACTGGCTGCCTTCGAGGCGCGGTTCTCCGTCCTGGAGGGGATTGTCCTGCGCCCCCCCCTTGGTGCAAATAAGGGACCGACGGTCTCGTATGCGGCTGCTGCGGCTGTCACAACCGGACCGGGGCCGTCCAACCAGCCCTCCAGCAGGGCTGCGCTGCCGCCCCCGCCCCCTGTTAAGCCGACTCCGGCCAAGCAGGTTGCGGCGCCGGCTAAGAAGAAAGAAAGAAAGAAAGAAAGAAAACATTTATTTGCTAAAAATGTAGGTATACATATAAGTTCGAATAGGAGTGAGTTGTCCCAATACATTTTGCCTTACGGCATGCAAAAATTTACAATTGAATTTAATTATATATATAATTATTAATTTAATTAACAACATTAAAACCAATAAAATTAATAATAACATTAAAACCAATACATTTACTAAAGAATAAAATCAGTGAAATTATTAAAAACATTAGACCAATACAATTGTTATTAAAACGACTTAATCATAATTTTATTACAAACAGCCATTATTAATTTATTGAAATAATTCAAAATCTTACTTTAGACTTTTGTCTTCTAAGAATTCTTTAATTGTGTAATAGCATCTCTCTAGCAATATTTTAGTTAATTGCTTCTTAAATAAGTTTATTGATAGTTCTTTCAGATTTTCAGGCAATTTATTATATATTAGCGGTCCCATAGAAAGTATGTTATTTTTTAATAAAGCTGTCTTATGACCTCCTATGTGCAATTTGTTTTTATACTGCGATCTCATTGGAATTGTACGTTGTCTTATATCAACCATAGAGGTAAATAAGTGTTTATTTAATGTAACGAAAACGGCAACTTCTAAGATATATAAACTAGGTAATGTCAAAATTTTTAGGGACTTAAATACAGGTTGACAACTTTCGGTGGACTTTAGGCCTGTCATTGATCTGAGGCATCGTTTTTGGGCTCTAAATATTCTATCTTTTTCACTACAATTGCCCCAAAATATGATACCATATCTCAGCAACGACGCAACTAATCCATGATATGCTGTAACTAATGTGTCTATGTTTACTTTATTTGAGAGATTATATAGTACGTAGGATAATTTACTTAGTTTACGGCACACATGTTCAGCATGAGATTTCCATGTCAATTTGTCGTCAATATACACTCCCAAGAATTTTGTCACTGAGGTTGTGTCTACGTTTTGTCCTTTATATTTAGTAATTACTGACTTTGGGTGTAACCTCTGATGAAAATGCATGACTTTAGTTTTTTGTATATTTATGACCAAATTATTTTTATTAAGCCAATCTATTATTGTTGCAAGAGTGCTGTTTATTTCATTTTCATAGTTCCCGTCATTCCCACATTCAACTATAGCAGTGCTGTCATCAGCAAATAGTGTCATAGGATGCTGAACATTACGAGGCAGGTCATTGATGTAAAGTAAAAATAGCAATGGGCCCAGAACACTGCCCTGTGGAACACCGAATTCTATTACCCTACAGTTTGATAGATATTTTATTTCACGTTTTGTTTTTGTACAGATCCTCGAAACCTCAGTGTATTGTTTTCTATTTGTCAGATATGACTGAATCAGTTTTAAAACATTCCCTCTTATGCCGTAGTTGTTAAGTTTCGTTAAAAGAGTGTCATGTTTCACGAAATCGAATGCCTTAGTCATGTCTGTGAAAATTGCACATATTGGGTTTTTTTTATCCATATTAGTCATAATTACCTTTAAGAGGTCAAAAATAGCCATGTTAATATTTTTATTTTTACGAAAGCCCTTTTGTTCTTCGCATAAAATGTCATTTTTAATTAGAAAAGTGTAAATAGATTCGTATATTATTTTCTCAAATATCTTAGAAAATATTGAAATCAGTGCTACTGGTCTGTAGTTGGAAATGTCTTCTTTATCATTCTTTTTGTGTACTGGTTTTATGATCACGGTTTTTAATTTCTCAGGGAATATCCCAGAGCTTATACATACATTAAATATATGGCTTAGTGGCGATGCAATAACATCTGAGACAAATTTGATAACAACTGTTGAAACACCGTCGAATCCGACACTTTTTTTGTTTTTTAAATTATTTATAACTCGTATTATATCTTGAGGTACTACTGGCTGCATAAATAAAGAATTTCGAGTTTTGGGAATTTCAGCTGTTCTCCCCGTACAATTACTTGATATATCATGTATCTGGTCAACAAAAAAATTATTAAATGATTCAGCAATTTGCTTTGGGTTTTTTATTACTTTATGTCCACTATTAATTTGCATAATTGGTTCTTTTATTGAATTGTTTTTATTATTAATTATTTGCCATGATGCTTTTGATTTATTTACTGAATTATTTATTAAATTATTGTTTTGGGATTTTTGAGTTAGTTTTATAATCTTTTTCAGTTTCCGTGCATAGTTTTGAAATTTAGATTTGTTCTCACTTGAAGCATTTTTTCTGTATTGCCATAGCATATTTCGTTGTTTTCTGCAACATAATCGAATTCCGCGTGACAACCATTTAACTTTTTTATTAGGTTTTACATTTTTTGATTGAATAGGGAAGCACAAGTCGTATAATAAACCAAAGAGATCAATAAAATTATTGTATGCCTCATTAGGATTATCTGTTTCAAATACTTCCGAAAAGGACAGGCATTGAAGGTGCTTTTTAAATAATATTAAATTCTCCCCGGATAAATCACGTTTTTGTACTCGCCAGCTATTTAATGTACATGTTTTATTTACCGGTATTTTTAAAATTTGAGCAGTATGATCAGATAAACCAAAGTCGACTACTTCACTCGTACACTTTAATTTGGGATCGTGTGCAAAATTATCCAAACATGTGCCGCTTTTTGGTCTGGTTGGCTGATTGATTATTAGCTTTAGATTATAATTCAATAACAAATTTTCAAAGTCCAAAGTAACATTATTTCTTTTCAGTGTGTTGATATTGAAGTCACCGCATACTACAATTTTTCTATTTGTCTTCTTACATAATTTTCTTAATAAGGTATCTAGATGTTCAAGAAACATATGAATACAAGTCATGTTTGGTGGTCTATATACACAAACGACTATTAATCCCTGTTGACTTAATTCTATCGCACAATATTCAAAAACACCGATAATAGAAGTCGTGTTGGGTAGCTCTTTAAATTCAAGATTGTTTTTAATAAGGATACATGCACCGCCTCGCTTCTTTTTTCTTGAATAACACGATGCCAGCTTGTAGTTTGGTACGTTAATTAGTGATTCCTGTCCCGAGGTTACGAAATGTTCAGTGATACATAACACATCTATATCTAGTTTCTGTGATTTAGCTTGTAACTCTTGTAAGTGTAGCGTCAACATATCGGCTTTATTAAGAAGACCAGCAATGTTTTGGTGCATAATGTGCATGTATTTATAATAGAAATAACTGTTCTCGTGTTGTTGTTGGTATGTCTTCAGTCACGCTCTCTGCGATTGGCGGCGAGTTATCAGTTTTGTCGCTTGTCAAATCGACCTGTGAGCAGAATAATCTGTAGTCTATCAATATGTTGCAAAGAATCTGTTCAAAGATTTTCCTCCATCCGTATTTATTCAATTTTCCTGAACTGCTGGAAAACATTTCAAGTGATAGTGTGCTATTACTGTCAAAGAAGTAGGCGTATTGATTATTTTTGATGTCGAGACATAGTAGGTTATTAAATAACTCGACTTTATAATTGTGGATTAAGGCACCGGTTTTGTACGTCGGAGTGCAAATAATAATGTTTGTGTGATTGATATTTTTCATCGAGTTTCTTAAATTCTCAAGTATATTCAAATATTCTCCATTGTTCAGATCATTCTCTCCGATGAATATAAGGCAGTAATCGTTCATCGTAAAGTCTTTTAAATTACATTCAATAGTGTTCATGAATCCTGTGGTGGTGATATTTGGCAATAAATAATGGCAAAAGTTAAAATACTTTGAGAAAACTTCCTCGATCACAGGGAGCATGCCCTTCGTGCAGTTACTGCTTATAACAGATAATCTGTGTTTATTTCTTGGTATATACGTATCGCCTGATGTTTTTTCACAGGCAATGTTACATACTTGTGACGTTGCTCTCAATCTTTGTTCCGTTTGTGTCGATTTGTCATCAGTAATAACTAAATTGGATGTCTGGGTTCCTTTACTAACCATATTTGTTTTTTTGTAAGGAGTGTTTCTCATTATTGACTCATTATTTGTTATGTTCGATGTAATGTTTTGATTCTTCGAATTGGTTTTTCGAGCTGATAACGGTGATCCATTTTTTCTGTCTGGCGTCTTACAAATCTTTTTGCAGGTTTCGACGGTCTTCAAAGTTTTTTGTAGATCGGTTTTTAAACGGAAGTTCTCGTTATTTAAGTCTTCTATTTCTTGATGAGCACTCATAAGCTGCGTCTTAAGTGATTTTATTTGTTCGTTTAAATCATTAATCATTTCATTGTCGCTATAGTTTTGTGGGCTGTCTGGTATGCTCAACATTGTGGTGTCAAATATAGTTTTTTCATCGTCATATGTCACATCAGACAAGTTACCTAAAGATCCCGTTTTGTACGGTTTCCGAAATGTGACATTTTTGTTTGTATCCATTTTTTATAAGTCACTAGCGCCCTCTGTTGGTACTAGAACGTATTTGTCAACGAATAATAAATGTTGTTAAAACAATCACAAAAAGACACAGGTCGAATAGCTGTGATTCGAACCTGGTGTTCTAGTGCGCAATCCGTACTAGTGTAGCTATCAAAGCCCCCGAGCCACGGAGTAGTTGAAAATTTTGTTGAAATGCAGGAGTGCTTCTTAAGGGTTTAGAAATTTTTGAATTTTGAGCCGTTGATAATTTTCTTCTTAACGTGGGTATACTTTTGTTTACAATAAAAAAATTTTTGCACTTTCTTATATTAATGTGTTATAATGTCTATTACACTGGTTTTTGTTTGTTTCACTGTTAATTACTTGGTTTCAATTGACACTTTAATGTTTTGTTTAAAGTTAGTTGTTGATAATATGTTAACACCAATATTTTGAACACTGTTTTTATATTTTGTTGCTTTTTTCACTCAAGTAACTTTCACACTTATAAGTTAGACCTCTGTACACAGTTTTCTTTGTCTGGAAATTTCACAAATACGTTGTAAATATTTTTAATACTATTATAAACACGGAGCTCTTTCACACCTATGTAGAAGAGGGCGGCGGTCCAAAAGAAGAAGGGCAAGGCAGCGGCACAGGTGGCGACTACACCAGCGCCAGCGCCAATGGCGAGTGGGCCAGCGCCAGTGGTGAGTGGGCCAGCGCCTGCGGCACGTCAGCCGTCGCTGCCATCACCATCGCCCCCCCAGCCCCCTACACCCCCTACACCTCCAACGGCTGAAGCTGGATGGCAGTTGGTCGGGGAGAAGCAGAGGGGGCGAAAGGCGGCCAAAAAGGCCCGCAAAAAGGAGCGGCAGCGCCAAAACAAGGCGCGAAAGGTCGCGGCTAGGCTTCGCGCACCGAAGACCGCAGCTGTAGTGATTACACTACAGCCGGAGGCGGAAAAGAAGGGCGTGACCTACCGCGATCTGCTAGCGAAGGCCAAGGAGACGGTGGATCTCGGGGAGCTCGGGATCACCGGGGGCCTCCGGCTCAAAGTCACCGCAACGGGGGCTCGTATGCTGGAGATCCCCGGTGAAACCAGCGGCTCGTCCGCTGACGCTCTGGCTGAAAAGCTGAGGGCGTCTCTAAACGCGGACGAGGCCCGAGTGTCCAGACCCGTCAGATGCGCGGACTTGCGCGTCATGGGTCTGGACGACTCGGTCACCGAGAAGGAGGTGGTGGCCGCCATCGCTAGGTCCGGGGGGTGCTCTGCCGAGCAGATCAAGGCAGGCACCCTACGCCCGGACCCTACGGGAATGCGAACCGTTACGGTGAGCTGCCCCGTGACGGCGGCGAAAACGATAGTGGAGGGCCGAAGGCTCTTGGTGGGCTGGGTATCAGCGCAGGTGAAACTGCTGGAGCCCAGACCTCTGAGGTGCTATCGCTGCCACGTGGGTCACCATGTGTCAGTGCAGTGCGCCTCAGAGGTTGACCGCAGTGGCCTCTGTTTCCGCTGCGGACAGCCCGGGCACGTGTCGGCGACTTGCAGCGCTGCGCCGCACTGCCCAGCATGTGCGGTGGCTGGCAAGCCGGCCGATCACCGCGCCGGGAGCAAGGCCTGCGCTGCGCCTGCCAAGCCCAGAGCCAGAGGCAGGGGAAGGCCCTCCGCCACCTCCGCCAACGCCACCGTCGCCCCCGCCGCTGCCGTGGCCGCCACAGCCACTGCCGCTGTCGCCACCGCCGCCGCCCAGAGCGCGGCAAGTTCACCTGCGGAGGGGCCCTCACAGGGGGCCCGGGGGGAGGAGGCGATAATGGAATGCCAATAACGGCACCATTACGCCTCCTCCAGGCGAATATCAACCACTGCGCCTGTGCTCAGAATCTGTTGCTCCAGAGCATGGCGCAGTGGTCGATTCACATCGCTGTGGTCGCTGAGCCGTACTTTGTCCTGCCCAGGGAAGACTGGGTGGCGGACCTTGACGGCTCAGTGACCATAGTTTCATCGGCCGCCGCCGGTACCCCGACCCTTGAAAATGTCAGGAGGGGTCGGGGGTGCGTAGCAGCACGGTTCGGGGAGATCGACGTGGTGGGAGTATACTTCTCCCCGAGCCGAACTCTCGCCGAGTTCCACAACTCTCTCGCAGAGTTGGGTGTCGTCGTTGGAAACCATTCCCTCCCCGTGCTTGTCCTCGGGGACTTCAATGCCAAGAACTTGGCTTGGGGTTCTCGTTTTACAGATGTGCGGGGAAGGATGGTGGAGGACTGGGCCCTGGAGAAGGGCCTGGACGTCCTTAATCGGGGCTCTGTTCCCACGTGTGTGCGGATGCGGGGCGAGTCGGTGGTGGACATCTCGTTCGCTAGCCCCGCTCTGTCGCCGCGTGTCGTTGACTGGCGTGTCATGGAGGGGGTGGAGACATATTCCGACCACCGGTACATCCGGTTTGACGTCTCCACCCAGTCCTCAAGCGCGCCAGTCCAACAGGCCCCGAGTGGTCCGCGTTGGGCGCTGAAGCAGCTGGACCGGGAGCTCCTCCTGGAAGCCTCGATCGTGCAGGCCTGGGTGACATCACCGGACAGGCCTGCCGACGTTAACAGTGAGGCAGAGTGGTTCCGGGAGGCCATGTCCGACATATGCGACGTGGCAATGCCCCGAGTCCGGCCAGGAAGCGCCCGACGTCAGGTGTACTGGTGGTCGCGCGAAATAACATCTCTGCGCGAGGCGTGCGTTGATGCGCGGCGCCTGTACGCCAGGCATCGCAGGCTCCGCATCCGCCCGGCGGATGCGGCAGCCATTGAGGCGGAGCTGTATGAGGGATACAGAGCGGCGAAGACCGCCCTCCGGGAGGCTGTCCTGCGGGCCAGGGAACTGGCCCGCTTGGAGATGCTGGAGACTCTCGACAGAGATCCGTGGGGGCGCCCTTACAAGATGGTGCGGAATAAACTCCGCACCTGGGCCCCCCCGCTGACGCAGAGTCTCCGGCCAGAGCTCGTGGAGGACGTGGTGAGCGCTCTGTTCCCCTCGCGGGGGGAACATCCGCCCCCGCCTATGGTTCCGCCACCTGCGGTGCCGGAAGAGGACCCATATGACGACGACGACACTCCGGAAGTGACTGGGGTAGACCTGAGAGTGGCGGTAGGTAGGCTCAAGGCCAAAAATACCGCCCCGGGACCCGATGGCTTGCCTGGCAAAGCCTGGGTCCTGGCCTCGGATGCGGAGGCTCTCGGGCCCCGACTAAAAGGGCTCTTAAGCGCATGCTTGGAGAGAGGCCAGTTCCCGCTTGGTTGGAAGACGGGGAAACTGGTCCTCATCCAGAAGCCGGGGCGCCCTGCGGACTCTCCGTCCGCATTTCGGCCCATTGTGCTGCTCGACGAGGTGGGCAAGCTCTTTGAGAGAGTAATTGCAAACCGCCTCGCCGAGCACCTTGAGGGGATGGGGCCGAATCTTGCGGAGAACCAATTTGGTTTCCGCAGGGGGCGCTCCACTGTGGACGCCATCATGCGCGTGAGAGCCCTCACGACGGGGGATGCGATATCCCGGGGCGCGGTTGTCTTGGCGGTGTCTTTCGACATCGCCAACGCCTTCAACTCCCTGCCCTGGAGCTGCATCAGGGAGGCACTCCGGTATCACCGGGTGCCGACCTACCTCCGTCGTGTGATCGGGGACTACCTGACGGACAGGGCCGTCATCTACCCCAGTCGCTGCGGAGATTGGAACCGGCGAGAGATGTCGTGCGGTGTCCCACAGGGATCGGTTCTGGGACCGCCCCTGTGGAACATCGGTTACGACTGGGTGCTGCGCCCAGTGGTGTCAGCGTCGTTTGCTACGCAGACGACACCCTGGTGCTGGCACAGGGGAGGTCGCACGAGGCGGCGGCCGACAATATGACACGCGGGGTTGCGATAGTCGTAGAGAGGATCCGGCAACTGGGTCTCGAGGTGGCACTGCACAAGTCCGAGGCCATGTGCTTTCATGGGCCTCGGAATGCGCCACCGTCGGGATCCACACTGACGGTAGGAGGGGTATCCATCGGCGTCGAGTCGACGTTGAAGTACCTAGGACTCGTCCTCGACAGCCGGTGGAACTTCGTGGAGCACTTCCGACGTTTGGCCCCCAGGCTGGAACGGACCGGGGCTGCCTTCAGGCGGCTCCTGCCCAACCTTGGGGGGCCAAACGCCTCCTGCCGCAGGCTCTATGCGGGGGTCGTGCGGTCCATGGCCCTTTACGGGGCCCCAGTGTGGGCGCGTTCCTTGAGGCGGCGAGCCGCCCATTACCTGAACGCGCCCCAGAAAGTGGTGGCCGTAAAAATGGTCCGTGGGTACCGCACGATCTCCCGCGAGGCGGCGGGCCTGCTTGCCGGATTGCCGCCATGGGATCTGGAGGCGATAGTCCTCGCGCGCCTGCACGACTGGCGCGCGGAGGCACTACGCCGGGGGGAAACTCCGCTGCCGCGGCAAATTGCCGCTCAGCGGACAGACCTCCGGCGCGATCTCATGGCGACATGGAGAGAGCGACTGTCGCAACCCCGTGCAGGGCACGCCACGATAGTGGCGGTAAGTCCCCTCTTTGAGGAGTGGCTGGAGAGGCGCCACGGCGTCCTCACCTTCCGCCTGACGCAGGTCCTCACCGGACACGGATGTTTCGGGAGGTACCTGCACCGAATCGGGCGGGAGGAAACGCCCGGGTGCCTCCACTGCGAGGATCGACCGGAGGACACGGTGGAGCACACGGTGGAAGTCTGCCCTGCGTGGGCGGAGCACCGCCGTGTCCTCGTAGCGGCGATCGGCGGCGGCGACCTCTCGCGTCCGGCCCTGGTTCAATCCATGGTCCGGAGCGAGACGGAATGGGAAGCCGTCACCTCCTTCTGCGAAGCAGTCATGCTAGCGAAGGAGGTGGCGGAACGAGAGAGGGAGAGAGCCTCTCTTCCCGGCCGCCGCGGGAGACGCACCGGGCGTCGGGGGCCACGTGGTGGCTACCGGCCACCGTAGATGCGGGCCTGTGGACGGTTAGCTATGGGCTAGCTAGCCGTCCGTCCGTCTAGTGACGACAGGCCGTGTCGACGGCGCGTTCGTGTTCCACGCGCGCCTCAAAGAGATGTCAGCAGAAGAGAGGGGCCCGCAAGGGCCGAAGCCTGCCGGGGTTGCGGGACTGTTCGAAAGAGATACCGCGGCCCCGGAACGTAAAGGGCGAGGAAGGAACATGGATGGGTTTTAGTCAGTAAGAGTCTGACACTCCCTCCCGCTCCGCCCAGAGTGGGAGAAGTCATTTGATGATTTCCCATCCTAAAAAAAAAAAAAAAAAAAAAAAAAGGTATCTCTTTCGAACAGGCCCGCAACTCCGGCAGGCTTCGGCCCTTGCGGGCCCCTCCCTTCATGCTGACATCTCTTTGAGGCGCGCGTGGAACACTCTGGCGCCGTCGACACGGCCTGTCGTCATTAGACGGACGGACGGCTAGCTATCCCATAGCTAACCGTCCACAGGCCCGCGATGAGTCACCACCCTTACATACCAAAATTCCTCCGTGCCTCGGAAAGCACGTTAAGCTGTTGTTCCCGGCTGTCATTTGTAGATCTTTGCCAGTCGTTACAGGTAGTCAGTGGCCCAAAAGTCCTGAAAACCAGTTTTACCAAGGGGTATCGTATTACCCAGTACTAACTGGGTTGTGGAGTCACGGCAAGCGTCTCTGCGTAGAGCCAGCTGACCTATGCAGCCACTGCGGCGGTCCACACGTTAGGTTGGACTGCCCAGACAAACACCTTGGCGAAGCAGCAGCGTGCGTGAACTGCACCAGAGCCAAGCTCGGGGAACACTCGCACAATGCGTTCAGCAAAGAATGCCCGATACGCAGGAAGTGGGACGCATTCGCTAGAGCAACCATAGCGTATTGCTAAAGTTGTCGATACGCCCACTTCCTCGTACCTAGAGATGACCAGTCTGACACAACCAGATTGCAGACGCATTGAGCGAACCACTAGGGTTGACTTAATGGATGGGGGTAATTGGAGTCACTTTCGTAAGAAAGTGGCTAAAATTTTGCTAGTTTGTAGGTCAACCTTAGTGGAATCGACAAGTTGTGTCAGATTGGCTAGAAATCGGTTTCGAAAATGCACGCCTGTAACGGGTGGTAAAACTATTTATTGTATGAAATTATATTAAATATATAGTGTTGATATAATATATAAGTATACCCAAAGCGAAATTATGCAATACAAAACGAAACTAGAGAAATACCATGAGGGCAGATTTAATGAGGATAGTTAGTTATATTTAAATTTGTAAAAAGAAACTAAAATGAGTAAGTAGTTAATAAAATAGAGTAGCAAAATTGTATAGGTATTGAAAGAAGTACAAATTAATAAAAAGCATAGTAAATAGTTAAGTAGAAAAAGTGAAATATAATATGTATAAATATAGTAGACAGCAATAGTTTTAATAAAATAAATATGAAATGTCTGAAAAGTTTTAAAAGAAAACATAGTGAAAATAATAACATGAAGCGTGGCCTCTTCGGCCTTTTTTAAATTTCAGTTGCCAAATAAGTTTTAAATTCAGTACACAAGGGCTCTGACCCATGTCAGAGGGACACTGGTGGGGCAGGAGTGTGGTTTTAGCCGGTTCGAGTCCGGCACTACCTCGACTGTCTCACAACCTGTGAGGTAGTCGAGGTGTCCGCGAGGATTTCCCACTCCTGCCAAAACAAAAAAAAAAAAAAAAAAAAAAAAAAAAACTGGGTTGTGGAGGTCAGATAGGCAGTCGCTCCATGTGAAATACTGGTATTCAGCTGCATCCGGCTAGACTGGAAGCCGACTAAAACATAGGAAAAGGCTGGGCTGTGGATGTGTTGTACTCACATTAAGTTTCGCCAACAGCACCATATTCTTAGCCTTCATATCAGCGGTGCTGGCTTTCATATTATTGGTCTTGGAGAGCAGCGTCATGCGCTCGCTCTCCAGTTCTGCTAGCTGACGTAAGTGGCCGTCGCATTGGGATGCCTGGAACGAGAAAAACATCAAGCCTTTAATCCCCAAAAGGATAGGTAGTGGTGTAGGGACCAAATTATAGGCTAGTTTCCACCACCTATTTAGTCCGTCAGTTAGAGTATTGGAAAATAATGGACAAGTATTTTTTGTTTTTGTAAATCAATGAATATTGACAAAGATAATCAGCATCAAAACTCGGGAGTGGGGGCTCGTGACGTCAGAACACACCAAAAATTATACCAGGGCGTGACGTATTGAGAATTTTAAAAGCGTCGTATCTTCGTCAATTTTGGTTTACGTAACAAAAGAAAAAATACGTGTCCAATATTTTTTGATAATCTAACTGACGGACTACTTAATAAGTTTTTTTGTCATCTACCCATATTTTGCAAGTTAGTGTGTCATTGTGGCTCCTACTGAGAAATTCTTGATGGTAACACCCAATAACAATTTCACCGACCTGGGAATCGAGCCCTGGACTGCATGCTCAGCCGTCACGCTTTAATCAACTGACCAACGAGGCAGACAACAATTAAAAGTGCTGAAATCGGTCCAGTAGTTTTTAAATTTATTCGTTACATACAAAAATATAAATCTTTCCTCTTTAATATTAGTTTAGAAGTATAGATTTGACTGTAATTGGATTGTATTCATATCTCACTTTTCTTTGTTTTTAATAATTTTTTATTTAATCTAATCTAATTGTTTGTTGTTATTGTTGTGCATGCCTATAAGTGACGTATTTACACGCACTGTAGACTTTTATCACCATATGGAACCAATATTGTAAATATGTCGTTTGTGTGCCTTATCAAATAAATAAATTGGCACCAGCCTTTTGCGTTTCCACTGCTGGGACACCGGAGAGGGCTTACTTTTCAAGTGTTTTATTTTAGGATGTGTCTGTTTTCTCAAGATGTTTCTTACTTTACTGTTTTTAAAAACGGTGAGGATGACATGAATTACACAATGTTATGTGCCTTACCTTTTTCTAAGTCTAACAACCAGTCTTACCAAGGGGTATCGTATTACCCAGTGCTAACTGGGTTGTGGTTGTGGAAGTCAGATAGGTAGTGACTCCTTGTAAAATACTGGTATTCAGATGCATTTGATTAGACTGTAATACCAAATGATTTGAAAAGAGTAACCATGGAGTTTCTTGCCGGTTCTTCTCCATGGAATCGACCAACGTGAACCGTGCACCTTTCTCGACGTTTTATAAGTGCCCATCTAGGCCTAAATAAAATGTTATGATTTTGACTCGAAGTCGACCCCAACATAGTTGGAAAAAGGCTAAGCAAATGATGATGTGTCTTACCTTTTTCTCTAGAGTGCCCTGTAGTCTGTCTATTTGTTCTTGCATCAACTTTACCTTAGAAGCTAGAAACTTGCATACATTCTCTACTGTAGGTCTATCTGAAAATGCAGTAAAAAGAGTATTGTATTAACTTTGTTATGTATAAATTAAAAAAGAAGAGACGGATACTACGGATACGGAATAAACAGCAGAGGCTTAGTAATAGGGTCCAGTCCAGGGTTTCCATATCCGATGGTACTGAAACCATTTTTTTTTCATGGATACCCTCCGCCTGGGGCAAGCGGAGGGTTATGTCGGACTCTAACTGACTAAAAACCCACTGTTCCTACTACTATTATGTGTCGGGGGCCCGGGAGATACAAGTACATTCGTGTGCACCCCCGACTGGTATCAGCCCGTCTTTCACGGCGGACCGCATCGCAACGTGCAGTCAACGACCGCAAGTTCTCCATAACGGCGCGACATCTCTTTGGGCCTGGATGGTCGGACTACGACTCATCCCTAAGTTCACCACCCGCAGGCCTCTCCTTATGGCGGCTGGAGATCATTAAGCACTCTTCGACACCCGGCTGCCCTTCTGGTGCGGGTAGAGTGAGAGGCACGCTCTCTTTCCCTCTTCGCCGCCTCGCAAAAGGAAGAGACGGCATTCCACGCACTCTCACTTCCGACCATGGATTGAACCACAGCCGGAAGCGAAAGATCACCCGCACCGAGTGCTGCAACGAGGGCACAGCTCTGCTGAGTCCAAGCTGAGCAGTCCACTAGCGTATGCTGCGCCGTGTCCCCGGGGCAGTCCACAGTGATGACAAGCGGGCGTTCGTAGGGTTTAACCCTGAAAAGGGGTGCCTACCGAGATAACAATTATTAATAGAAAGTATGGAAAGCAAAGACATGCTGTTTCATTATCATCTGCTTGCCTTATCCCCACTATGTTGGGGTCAGTTTCCAGTCTCACCGGATGCAGCTGAATACCAGTATTTTACATGGAGCGACTGCCTATGTCACATCCACAACCCAGTTAGTACTGAGTAATACAATACCCATTGGCAAGACTGATTGGCAGACTTTCTGACCACTGTGTACCTCTAACGACTGTAAAGGTGGGCAAAGGTCCAAAATAAGCCCACTTTTCATCAGTTACGCTTAACCTTTCTAGAGCCTGGTCAGTTAAAACCACAAAGCGATGATGTGGGCTGATGGGGACATTAAAACTGGACTGCATAGTTGGCTAGTCCCGCTTAGGTGCTAGGTTCAATGATTGGGCATAGCATAATACAAGACCTAATAAAATAAATAATACCAGCTTCTAACTGTCCTGTGTGTGTTTTGCTGTGGGCAAAAGCTTCTTCTCAAACAGAGAAGGCACAAGCATTGATCACTACACTTGCTCAAGACGGGTTGGTGATTTCAGACTTAAGTATATTATTTAAAAGTCCAGGTTTCCTCACAGTTTTCCATCACCGATGCATGTGATGTCCAAAATAAACATAGACAGTACAAATGAATTGAAAAAGTCATAATCAAAGGTCGGAGTAGGTATTTTGAATTGGGGTCATTGATCCGAAACGTCCAATTAATATGGACATTCCTCTGGAATTGGTTGATTGTTTTTTGTTTAAGTGCAACAATTTATAAAAAGTTGTGGCCATAAAAAGGCTACCAATCCGCACTGGGCCCGCATGGTAGATTATAGCCCATTCCCTCTCATTGAGAGGAGGCCGTGTCCCAGCAGTGGGAACATTATAGGCTGATGATGATGATGATGATAAAAAGGCTAAAAATTAAATAAAAATATTATTTTTTTCGATCGGAATTCGATTGTTTTTATTATTCAACAGTTAAATAATAAATAAATTAAGTTTTCATACCTTCCTTTAAATTTTGAATTGAGTAGTAAGTAATAATATCACTACCAACATCAACAATATTTAATTGAATCCGGAAAAATACCGGAATTACTTTCCGGAAAAATGGCTTATCCATGTTAATCTTTCTGTGTGCATTTATGATACAAGTACCAAAAATCAATCTACCTACTCCGACCTATGGTCATAATGCTTCTTGCCCAGATTTGAACTCACAACCTAATGTATGAGATGCGAGGCTAAAATCTCTGGGCCATCATGACAGATAGAAGACAGGTATTACTTTAAAAATATAAGTAGTAGTTACCTTTCAAAAATGACTGTGGTAAGATATTGTCCTTAACATTAACTGATACAAACGCATATAAAAACTCTTCATCTCCGCCAATTCTACCAACCTTCCCATTGGCACAACAGTTACATGTATTTAAACTCTTTGTTTCAACCTCGTCAATGTTCGTATTACCAACATTAGAACTTTGAGTTCCATTATCAATTTTCTCGCTCAAAGTTGACACTTGTGAAGAGTTTTGTGGAGTTTTTTTCTTTTTTTGTACTGGTTTGTGGTATTGTGGCACAGGCGGTGGGGTTTTAGGCCTATGGGAGTCACAGTTATGTTTCTTTATGGTGTGTGCTGGTGATAGGGTCAGGCTTGGTGAGAATTCTGAGAAAAAATCTTGCTTTTGCTGAAATTAAAAGGAAACATGAATAAGGATAATGTTTGACTAAATTGGTGATTATTGGAATAGTGGTGTTCCATTCAAAAGAAAAAAGTGCTCCGCAAGCGATACGCCGCGGTGCTCTGCAGGCTGTGCGCCAGAACTTACAGTAACCTGGCCGATATAGCAGATAGGTTGGACACGTGGTACATCCAACATTGGGTCAGGACCCACATGATGAAATAATGGTTTTATTAAGTAAGTATGTCTTTTTGTATTCTTTCATTTAGTTACTAACGCTAGTTGTTTAAGTTTTTTCTTATTGTACTAACATTCCATGGAATCTGTAAATCTGAAATTATAATTGTCAGGACAAGTTTCTTATGAATGAAAACTTAGATATTTTACGCTAAGCGCACTTCTCAGTTTCTTCATTAGTAAGTAAATTACTGCCGTACCAAGCAGGCATGACTTGATAGTATACTATAAGTTTAGTAAAAGATTCATTGATCAGTTAGTGGTCCATGCAGTTTTTTTTAAGCATAGTTTTGATGACAGCAAGCATTATGTAGGTATGTTTGGTGACTTGCTCACTTACTTTATAGGACTGTTAAAGTGTAAATAATGTGTTGTCACACTTGTCACTTTCCACAACCCACACGATTCTACTGGTGGGCCTTATAAATTATTGAGCAGATATTTCTTCAGGTTCAACTTTTATGTTGTTAGTTAAGGTGCACATATTTAGCCTGTTTCAATGGTATTCAAGCATATACCTTGGTCATAAAGATACAGTAAGTACTGCGTTAAATTATCACTTTGTATTTTATCAATATTCAACATTGTATTCGATCAAAGGTCTATGTACAAATCTTGTTATAAACCAACCATAGCATGTTCAATTTCCTTCATCAAACTTTCTGTTTTCTTCTCGAGTTGTTTATTGAGTTTCTTGAACTCATCCTCGCGAGCTAACAGGTCTAAAGAGTCCATTTTATTACTTTATTTTTAACTTGAACGCTAAGAAACACCAAGCAAGCAATGACATTTATACCTTTAAACATACGATAAAATAAAAAGTCCACACTCCATTTTGTTTCCGGCACATGATGAGGTATTTTATTAACGGTCGGGTTATATCGTAATTAATAAACTTGGTTGCTATGGTTACGAGACGCATTGTAATCAAATGAAGGACTGACTCCTTCCTAAATGCACTCAACTCAAGTACTCTTTAAGCCCAACAGCCAGGTTTGGTACCGATATCACATGGTAATATATGTGGTTTGCCATATTTTAAAGATCAATCATTTCACAAAATGAAATAAATGCTTTGTTAAGCTTGGTTTTCTGGTGTTAATGAGAATATGCTGCCATCTAGTGATGATGTTTAAATACTAAAACAAAGCTACTCGTGTCAAAAACAGCTGTGCACGGACCAATCACGAGGTCCTCCGTTTGTCAATACGTTTTCTTTGTTACACACACACACATACGAGTACTTGTTGACACATCGCTTTGTTTCCCATATGATTTGGATTGAGAAAATCCTAATACTTATCATGAAAAAAACATGACACACTTAGAGATATGTCCAAAAAATTACTGTTTGTCAAAAAATAGCTCAAAAATATTTCTTGGATTCGCGTAAAATCGTATCAAGGTCGTTAGCCTCAGAGCGAGAGGGCGGATGAGAGAAAGAGATAGAGAGACAAATTAAAGTGTGCTACACAGATTTTCAATCGATTTACCAATGAGAACGAACCAAACCCAGCTGACACTCCTGACATCTTAGTGTGCTAGTTGTACCACTGACGCGAGCGAACATTGGACGTTCGCTCTTGCGACTACCGAATTTGCAATAAAATCTGAATTTTGGACTGCGTTTTCGCGTCCGGGCATTGTTTAAACAGTGTAATAATGTATTTTAAGAGAAAAAGAAACGATTACCGGAGTGTCATATTATAGCCCAGGTGTATAGGAGCGGAGTTAAACGACATAGTTTGCGACTGAATAAGGTAACTCTATTTTAAAATCCGCTAACATATGTTTGGTTATTTCTTTTTTTCCTGTTTCGTAAATACGTATCGTAATCCTGAGTTTTAGAAAGTTAATTGACATGATGTAGTTTCGTATTATAATGCAATTCAGTTATGGTGTTAACCGTATTACTCCATTTTACGAAGTGGAAAGTGGTTTTTCAAATCGGTGGTGTAAACTCAACAGCAAGTTCATATTATTGCGTAAATAAGTTCACGAAAGCAATTTAGTGTTTCAATTTACATCTACATTGTGTTGTTTAAGTGATTATAAAAGAAAATGATAATTAAAGTCAGCTGTTCCATTTTGTTGAGCACAAAAGGGCCACGGGTACCTTTTTTTTTTTAAAGAAACAAGTTCCGTCGGGGCTCAGGTCGTTTCGGGTACAGCCAGTGCCCCGTTAGTGATGTGCAGTTATCGATGTTCGCATGTCGATGCGGGTTAAGTAAGTTTTTCTTTGTTCTTTATTTTTAGTTGTTTTTGTATAAAAGTGTACTTAATAAAATTAGATTCGTTTTTATACGCCTAATTGTGCTGTATGTACTTAACGGATGACGTCATTATAAGATTGTTTTGACTGCTTTTGTAACGGGGTTTTTAATTGGCAGCCATAATGGTTAAAGAACTTTAATGATGCCTTTATTACCTACCTATTCTAAAAAAAAATCTATTTGAAAAGTAGGTTTTTAATTGTAACGAATTTCTTTGAAAATAAATGATGGCTTTGATATTTACCTAACCTAACCTACCTACATAATGACAATTAATTACTTATTGAGATTAAAATTTCTGTTATTGATAAGCAATTAAATACCCGTAAAACAAAACACATCAGATGTTGGACTTGTAAAGAAAAAATACCACGTTTGATGCAGCGAAAAATACCACGTTTGATGCATCCGTTACACATCTTAATAATGGCATCAGTACAAAGATGAAAAATGATTTCTGCTACCTACCTGTGTATAACAATAGAGCCTAAGTTCCTGGCTTATTTACAGCCTAAGAGGGGCCACACTTGAGACAAGTTTACAAAATAAATGGCCCGTTTTGACATTTGTTACCTAGCGTAATAGTAATAAAGTTCAATTTCCGATAGCGCAGCGGTGTCAATTTACTATGGATTTGACGGCTGTCAAAACGGACTTCTAGATTTCGTCGACTCTATATCTATGAAATGGTTTTTAGTTCTAAATAATTTTGAACGTAACGGAAAAGATTTCGTCGACTTTATATCTATGAAATGGTTTTTAGTTCTAAATAATTTTGAACGTAACGGAAAACAGTACGTCGTGTTGCCGCATAAAAAAATCACTTTCACGCTGTGTTTGCGTTAAGGTTTGCGTGTTCGAACACAGCGTTCTATACCTGCTTTCTACTTTTTGTGCGTTGCATAGGAAAAAAAAACATACTGCCTACATTCAAAGGCGATGTTGAGTTTCCATATTTTATGAGTTTATTGTTTCGCAATTTTTTTTGTGCGAGATTCATCATCAGCGGGCTTGTTCCTCACCGCTGAGTAAAGGCCTCCTCCCTTTTGTGCCATGCTTCCCTGGTCTGAGTCTCAACCAAGTCTTATCCGCGACCTTCTGAATGTCATACAACACATTTGTCTGTTGAATTGATTATGTGAGACTAGCTTACCCCGCAGCTTCGCTCGCATTGACATTTTTTGGGTATACGGTGGCGCCATCTATTATCAGAAGAACGTTGTTTTTGTTTTCCTCGGGAACAGTACTGTTTTTTGTCTTGAAAAGTGGTGGTACCTTATGTCCGTTGGTACCTGACAACGTAGGTATATGCAAAATATCAGGAGATCAGGGGTTTAGATAGTAGATATAGGTACTGTATGAAGGATGACAAGAAATGAGGTGTCTGATGAGATGACGAGTAATAGAGGAGTATGGAAGAAGAAGACATACTGCGTCGACGCTAAATAAATTGGGATAAGGGCTAGGGAAATGGTGAAATAGACCGTCCGGTCTACTCACTTGATATTGATTTCACCAATCCTTCCGGCTTAAAAGCCCCATATTAGGTATTTTCAGCTAATTTAGTTGCAAATCTCTGATACGATTTCCATATCATAAGTTAAAAATCGTGTTCATATTACAATTTTTATCTGATGGCACCAGAAATCGGTATCAACTACATTATATTGAAATCACCTGCGTTTATGACGTCATAATAAACTGTATAAGCCAGAAGGTGATGCGCTCGGATCGATCTTCAGATTAAGCCGTGCTTGCCTCCTTCGTTGGATACTGACCACATATTACGTACATACCGAGTTTCCTCCGTGCCTCGGAAAGCACGTCAAGCTGTTGGTTCCGGTTGTCATTTTTAGAGCTTTGAAAGTCCGTGCAGTTAGTCAGTGACTCAAAATTCCGACAACCTGTCTTACCAAGGGATATTGTATCGCCCAGTACTAACTGGGTTGTGGTGGTCAGATAGGGAGTCGCTTTCAGCTGCATCTAGTTAGACTAGAAGCTGACCCCAACCTAATTGAGAAAAGATTAAGCAACTGATGCCTATGGACACGTCTCTATTACTTTGACGACATTAATAGCCTCTAAACGAGTTCCTCGTCGTAAAATTAAATAAGAATTTAATCGAGCCATGCCATTAACGAGAAAAATAGAAGCACAATTCACTTTTACTGGCTAACCTACTTTTGCGAACCGTAATTGTAGTGAATCACACTTTACCGGAAAATGTAACTGTGAAATTATCGATGAGTGACATATTTTATTATTTTTTTTTTTTACATTTTAGGAAAGCTTACAGACTAATGACATTGCTAATAACAAGCCTCCACAGATAAAAACAAAAATTAACGCTAAAATTAGTTACAAAAATAATAATTTTGTCGGTATTTACCGGTTTTTTTTTCTTCAAAACATGTTTGTTTTTCTTACCAGTTTTGGTTATCAATCAGTATTGTTAAATTAAACAAAAGGAAACATTGAAATAATGCATAACTTATTCATTCTAAGCAAATTCAAAAACAAACCATAATTGAATAAATTAAAACCAAACACACTACTGCCATTGTACTAAAGCGGAGGAATTGATAACTAAAATCGATTTGGATGCACATCGAGGCATTTTAAAATTGGTTTAACACACACTAAAGCCTTTACAAGTTAGTATAGCGTTCACCTTGGCTTAGATTTGCGAAAATATATGGAAGTGGCTTACTTAATCTACAAATGGCGTGGCCATTTTCTAAATAACAGCTGTCTGAGTAGCTTAGCCTTAGTTTAACTTTCAAAGTTAAACTCGTTACGTTTTTATTCAATTCGCCATTTGTAATTGTTTGAATTTCGTGCGGAATTGTGACTCAACTCCGGGAAATGTATTCTTTGTAATTACTCGGCGGCTTGAAAATTTGCATATTTTGCGGAGTCCTGACATGCTACAGTAACTTACATAGTACCTTTTTAATTCTTGCTTTTAGGAGGACCAGTCATTGAAACTTTGTGATGTAATAGCATAGCGGTGTTAAAAACGCGAAAGTAATTCCGTCTGTATATTTGTCACCTTATTACGCCTTAACGGTTGCACAGGATTAGATGTGGTACAAGGCGAGACCTTGACCTAGTTTAAGGCATAGGATACTTTATTCCGGTGGTAGTACGTTTCCGTGAGATGATTTCTGACCTCATAGGCAAAGTCGCCTGCAGACTAAAGTCAGTGAAAAGCATAGAGCGACCGACTGCCTATCTGACCTCAAGAACCTTTGGTAAGACTTACGGGCCACTGACTACCTGTAATGACTGTCAAAGATCTACAAATGACAGCCGGAACCAAAAGCTTAACGTGTTATCCGAGGCACGGAGGAAACATTGTATGTAATGATGGTCAACAATTCACAGACCAACCTAGGCAAACGCGGCTCAATCTGAAGATTGTACCGAGCGACTGTTATTATTTAAGCCACGATTTAGTCAGTCATCATTAATGAAAATTGCCTGAATAAAAGGTTATTTTCTCAAACGAATACTGTTTCCTTTCATCCTAATACAATATCTTCATTATCCAAACTCGTATACAAGAGAAAAGAAGTATTTTCCGTCATAAAACTCCTTTGTGAGTCATCTAATTTCCTTTGTCTAGCTACACGTCATTAAATTGAATACAACTGATATTACAGCCTCAGTTGCTTGGGAAAATAGTCTCGGTGGTCTTGATTAGGATTGTTGAGTAAGGGGTCCTGGGCTCAATCTTTAGGTCAAGCAAGGCAGTGTTAATCCAAAATGACACACAGAAATACTGCCTTAATATTCATTATTCGTATGATCCATATTCGTGCCTTAGAAAGCACGTAGTTGGGCTGCAATTCGCTGATCCTTGACAGCTGATATTGGCGGTCAGAACCCGAAGCCCGAAGGACTGAGAACCAATATTGCAGAGGGGTATCGTGTACCCAGTAACTGTGTTTTTGAGGACAGATCATCAGTCGATCAGATATTCAGTCAGTCACTCCGCAAAAAAACTTCATTTGGTTGAACTGGAAGCCGACCCACATAGTTTTAATAGAAAAGGCGGGGCAGGTGATGAGAACATTTTACAATAATTAGTTAAACTTCGGAAGCGCCGAGATGGCGTGAGACGATCGGGACACGTACCTCGAGGGCTGCTTCGACAAGGCACAGAAAAGAGCAAATGGAATGAATCGTGGAAGTAGTAGGTACAGGCTGATAAAAGAATAACATCACCTTGACAGACGAAGGCGTAGATGGCAGGATGAGCTAGAGGCCTCCACAAAGACTAGAAAGATGAGTCACGAATGAGTAAAAATGCATTTAGTGGAAAAATGCAGGCTTTCAAAGTTCTAATAACCACATATACATGTCTATAAGATGACAGCAAGCACCACGACACGTGCAGAAAAACAGTTATATCTATAATTATATCTATAATAAGACGTCATGACAAAACCTGATGATTGGTAGGTACTCCAACAGACCGCAGAAGGGACGAAGATCTTTTGTCCTCAGTCACTACGCCTTACACCCACATTACGTCGTTTATAAATTAACATCTAATTTGCATCGTTGTTTCCATCCTCTTATTACTTAGATAGGATCATGTGTTAGTTAAATTGTCAGCTGGTAATTTTCCTACTGATTAAAATCCTTGTCGGATGATGACAAAACGCAACGTAACGCTTGCTGTCTCCAGCCATTGATTTCAGACCATGTTTTGCACTGTCGAAGCCTTTTCCTCTTAGATAGATTACTTATAAGCGTGGATCAGATAAAAACTTGGACAGTTGAACTGCCCCAAGGAACTACCCTATAAAATTGTTCTTTATTCTTATACTTTATTGTATAGCAAATTACATAAACACTGTTACAATATTACAGTATTTGTACAAAGACGAGCTTGTCCCAGAATTGGCTTTTGATGAAGTCGATTCGTATTCTACGGAATATGGTTTTTCATAAAATCAATGGACCTACTTCTTTTCGCAGAATTGTGAAGAATGCATGTCAAAAGATTTTTTTCCGATCCAGTCTATCTCTCTCAGCGACGCCCTAACCGAAGGCTCGAACCCCACAGGGGGTCCCTTAGCGTGTAATGGCTTAACTTTTGCCCTGGCTAGAGGTTTTACACTCCAGGCACCCACGGGATAGTCCGGTAAAGCAGGCGACCACCTCTGTTGGGTAAACCGGGTGTCTGTTATAACGGCACGTAAGATGCCGTTTCCAAAAAAAAAGTGTAGAAAGGCAACCAGGTTGGTGGTTAAAAGTTGGTAGCAAGCAGTGTTACTAATCAAGCTATGCAGCATACACATACTCAACTAACATCCTCATTACTCGTGCAAGCAAATGATTATATTATAACAAAATAATTCCTATCCTCTACGCCATTGAATATCTCAGTCTATTCAACTTCAAGAACAACAGGCAGATACACTATCTCGGATTCAAGAGGTGCGAACGTACTTTCCTTGCCTTGACTCTCAAAAAACAATCACCCAACTCCGGGTGTATCTATTGGCTTGTCGAAATAACATCGATTTACCGATGTCGATATTTTTTGCATTATTTCTAACGATAGTATTTTAGATGGAGCGAGTGCGTATCTGATCTCTACAACGCAGTTACTGGATAATGCAAATACAAATTTTAAAAATTGTTTGAAAGTAATTTTGGATTTTACAAAGTATCCCTAAAAAGAAATTACAAAAATTAAGTACTTAAATTACATACTAAAATTACTTTGTTAAATTCGGTAAAAATACTAAAATATAAATACAAAATTTTTATTCATATATTTATTCAATAGGCTAGTTTCCACCATCAATAAATTGCAAAACTAATTAGTCCGTCTGTTAGAGTATTTGTTTTGTTTGTTTTTGTAAATCACTGAGTACTGACAAAGATAAAACGCATCAAAACTCGGGAGTGGGGGCTCGTGACGTCACAACGCACTAAAAACTATAGCACGGTGTGACGTATGGCGAATTTTAAAAGCGTCGTATCTCCGTCAATTTTGGTTTATGCAACAAAAGAAAAAATCCGGGTCAAATATTTTTTATAATCTAACTGACGGACTAATTAGATTTTTTTAGGACACAAGCCTTATTGCATTGTAATGTTAATGCAATGCGGAAGAGCGGAGTCACCTAACACAAGCGTCTCCTAGCTTAGAAAGTGTTCTACAAATCCTGTTTCTTTAATGATTGAAATACATTTTTATTTTATATCGATACTATTTATTGAAAAATATCGATATAAAAAAATAAATCGATACTTATTATAATTTCCGACATCCCTAACTATCAGGTTGAAACCGAGTCTTTCAATAAACAAGTCATTAGTTTAACAATCGTATTGAAGTCTGCTTTCTGCGTCGTACAGATATCGTATGGACTATAGGACTGATTGATAAAAGAAAGTTATTAATAGATGATGTTAATTTGCTCTTATTATGTACTAGCCGATGCCCGCGGCTTCGCCCGCGTAAAATTATATACAAAAACCTTCCTCTTGAAACACTTTATCTATTAAACATGACGAATCTATAAGGGTTCCGTTTTTGCCATTTGGCTACGGAACCCTAATAACTCGCATCAAAATCCGTTGCGTAGTTTTAGGGCCTATGCACACCACGTTTTTTAAACGCGCCGTCGACGCGCGTTTGTAGCGATACAGACGCGATACGCACGCAAGTCAGACGCAGCCTGTAGACCTTTGCACACCTGTATAAATACAGACGCGCGTGTGTAGCGATACAGACGAGATGCAAACGCGCGTGTGTAGCGATGCAGACGCGATGCAAACGCGCGTGTGTATCGATACAAACGCGCTGGCATTTTGCGTTTTTAAGCAGAACCTCGTCAACAGTAGCAAGATGGCGTCGGTCGAGACAGCATTCAATCAACCCCGTCCGTAGGGAAGGCGCGCGCGCTAGCTCTCGTATCGGTGTCGCGCGTTTGAATCGATACGGACGCGCCGGTGTCGCGCGTTTGTGTCGATACTGACGCGCCGGTGCCGTGCGTTTGTATCGATACAAACGACAACAAATTGCTCTGCAGGATAAAAACGCGCCGGCGATGCGCGTTCCCAAAACGCGCGTCGACGGCGCGTTTAAAAAACGTGGTGTGCATAGGCCCTTAAAGATCTAAGCATACATAGGGACAGACAAACACGGCGGGAGACTTTGTTTTATAATATGTAGTGTATCTAGACTTGTGGAGTAGCTCTTGGTTTGTTTTTCAAAGAAACATTCTCGCGAAATTATATTTTTCGTTTTTTGGAAATATGCAGGTTGGTGCCAGGAGCTCGTGGCTAACAGCTGCGCGATCTTTAGGTTAAGCTGTGTTTGTCTAGGTTGGTCTGTGGATGGTTGACCACCCTTACATACCGAGTTTCCTCCGTGCCTCGGAAAGCACGTTAAGCTGTTGGCCGGCTGTCATTTTTAACCGACTTCTAAAAAAGGAGGAGGTTCTCAATTCGGATGTTTCTATTTTTTTTTTTTTTTTTTTTTTTTTTTTTTTTATGTTTGTTCGGGCATAACTCCGTTGCTTGCCAACCGATTTGGAAAATTCTTTTTTTGTTGGAAAGGGTATTCTTTCCAAATGGTCCCATAGCCGCCAAGTCGGGATCTGATGATGGAATCTTGGCGAAATCGAGGGAACTCTTCAAATTTTATATGAAAACGGGTTGCGATTTTGGTATTTTGTACAACAAGTGAAGCATTTGCGTTTGATAAGAACCATTCTACCATCAGATCTGATGATGAAGCCAAGAGTCACGGAACTCCATAATGAGACAATGTACCCTAGTCGTGTTTGGGCTTGTTGTAATTGTAACGGTATGCACTTTCCATGTATATCAAGCACATGTGAACCACTGAAAAGTGAAAAATAAAAACTTTTTTTGCAAAAAATAAAACCGACTTCAAAAAAAACAAAAAAGTGAAAAATAACTTTAGCTTCTGAAGTCGGTGACAAAAAAACTAAATCAATCAAACAAAGGTCACCGACTTCAGAAGCTAAAGTTATTTTTCACTTTTTTGTTTTTTTTGAAGTCGGTTTTATTTTTTGCAAAAAAAGTTTTTATGATTGTGTGCGAAAATGTGCTGTATTAAAACTAATTTGTCGCGTAATTATATTGTATAGTGATTTCTGGGTTTGCAGAATAGTTGGAAGGGAATCGACAGTCGTGGTATAAACATGATGAGGAGGTATTAATCGCATGTGACTAAAAGAGTAATGAATAAGTCGGATCCTGATGAGTACCTATGCCCTCAATTTTTAAAGCAATTTTTGAAGGATTTAACTAAAAACTTTTACGCAAAAAATAAAACCGACTTCAAACAAAAACAAAAAAGGATTTTTTTTTGAAGTCGGTTTTATTTTTTGCGAAAAAGTTTTTATTTTCACTTTTTAGTGGTTCACATGTGCTTGGTACACATGGAAAGTGCATACCGTTACAATTACAACAAGCCCAAACACGACTAGGATGCATTGTCTCATTATGGAGTTCCGTGACTCTTGGCTTCATCATCAGATCTGATGGTAGAATGGTTCTTATCAAACGCAAATGCTTCACTTGTTGTAGAAAATACCAAAATTGCTGTACGTTATCCTATAAAATTTGAAGAGTTCCCTCGATTTCGCCAAGATTCCAACATCAGATCCCGACTAGGTGACTATGGGACCATTTGGAAAGTATACCCTTTCCAACAAAAATATAATTTTTCAAATCGGTTGGCAAGCGACGGAGTTATGCGCGAACAAACATAAAAAAAAAAAAATAGAAACATCCGAATTGAGAACCTCCTCCTTTTTTAGAAGTCGTTTAAAAATCGCATAGATGGTTTAAACAATCAACGTGGCACGGAACGTTATAAATCCACATTTTTAGCGGTTGGCAGACATGTTCATTATTTTGACATTTACTTTTTCTGTTTATTTTGTTTTTTTTTGTCGGTTGGACATGGCTTAGCTATTTTAACTACTGTAATCTAGAGGAAGAAATCAATGTTCGTTTCGTTAATTAAATAGATGGGTGGAGTAATCTCCGAACAAAAAAAGATCTCCTTTCTAGATGGAAGAAGCCAATAACGCTCTGCTCGACAAAGGAATCAAAATCGAATATTTTATTTCACATAGGCCTAGATGGGCACTTATAAAACGTCGAAAAAGGTGCACGGTTAGCGTTTGTCGTTTCCGTGGAGAAGAATCGGCAAGAAACTCCATGATTACTCTTTCATCGAACCGAGGACTTCATTATCATCATCATCATCAGCCTATTAATGTTCCCACTGCTGGGACACCGGCCTCCTACTGAGGACCGAGGACGGAGGACCGGCCGGACCGAGGACTTAATGCTCAGTAATTTTATTGCGACCGATGTGGCAGTCGATTGCACGTTAGCTTATAGCCATCGATTGGGCACAATAGGCTAGTTTCCACCATTATTAAATTGCAAAATTAATTAGTCCGTCAGTTAGAGAATTGGAAAATAATGGACACGTATTTTTTGTTTTTGTAAATCACTGAGTACTGACAAAGATAAAACGCATCAAAACTCGGGAGTGGGGGCTCGTGACGTCACAACACACTAAAAACTATAGCACGGCGTGACGTATTGCGAATTTTAAAAGCGTCGTATCTTCGTCAATTTTGGTTTATGTAACAAAAGAAAAAATACGGGTCAAATATTTTTTTATAATCTAACTGACGGACTAGGTAGATTTTTTTAGGACACAAGCCTATTCTGGAATTGTGCCAATTGGAGTTTGGACTCCAGCCATGTACTAAGAAATTATGACCAAATGCTAGCTAGACAGCCTGTATTATTACCGAATTTTCTAAATACATGCTGGATAGACAAACGTATCTTATCATTATCGGTACTAACTCAGATATGAACTAGCAATTATTATCATATCAATAAACTTAAACTACCAAGAGCGGGTCATAAACCAAGCAATTTGAAGTTTCTTGATATGTTGCATAATTCTTTTTTTTTATTTGATATAATCTCTCATTTTTAATTATGTACCTTTCTCCGGGTTTTATGTAATAATTATATTGTTACTTTTGTATCATTGTAAAATTTAGAAAATTTTGAATACTAATTATATATGTACATACATAACAAAGGCTTTTTTTTGTAGGCAAAAACTACTCAATGCCACCTACTACGATCCGACCATACTCCCTTTTGGCTCGTATACGTTCATACATCTACCCGCGTAGTGTGATCACCGTAGAAACGGATTTCTTCGAAAAAAGAATCGACAATTCTTTTCTCCATCTGTCATTTTGTCGATTCAATGACAGATGAACAAAAGAGTTGTCGATTCTTTCTTCTGTGCTGGTCATACACGCACCTGACTTTTCTGAAGAAACTCACTGATAAGTTCAGTGTATGTCTTCCAGTATTTATAGGGCGTTCTCTCCCGGATGAGAGATCAACACGAAACTCGCGGTTCGCGGACGAATTTGAACTCGCATTTAAAATCATTAAAACAACCTCTTGAAATTCATTTAAACCTATTGAATGACTATTTCATGAAAAAGAATTAAATGAATTATAAGAGGGTTGTATTGTTTATTGATTTTAATGATTGTACCAATTTACGCACAGTAAGTCGTGGGTTCGAACCCAAGCAGGCGCATTATTTTGTGTAATTTATTTCATCACCATTGCTCTCAAAACGGTGAAGGAATACATCGTGAAGTAACCGTCATGTACTAGATAAAAAAAATCGAAGTCATGTGACATCTACCAACCCGCACTGGTCCAGCGTGGTGGATTAGAGCCCATTCCCTCTCATAGAGAGGAGGCCGTGTGTCCCAGCAATGGGAACATTATAGGCTGATTGGTCATTATTAACCAGCCATGATCTGCCACTAATCGAATTAAATCAGAAAATGAAAAGGTTAATTAAAATACCGCTTCTTATGTAGCAACTCAGTTAACAAATACAATTCGTAGGCAATTCGCTAAAATTAGCCAATACAATATGAACGCACTGTTGAAATGTTTAATCAGTTCGATTTCAAGCCATGACTTGATTTTATTTGAGAATTCACATATTTTAGCAGCAGTCAATGAAATGTTCACATCAGTGTATACTACTGCCGATGGTTTAGTGGTTGTAACGCAACTGTTGAGCATAGGTACTGTGTTCGATTCCCAGGGCCGGCAGTCTCAACAGAGATACCGACAAAATCGCTAACTTTTGATCGGTGATTACTAACGAATATATTCGGTTGCAATAATAATTATGCTTGCGAATAATGAAAGTCTCTACATCCTAGATGAGTTTGTCGTGAGCATAATTATTGCAAACCGAATTTACTAGCCCAGCAGTGCAAGTACGTAGGATTCGATAGGACTCGATTAGATAAATTTGACAGTTGTTATCGATAAAATGAGAAAGTACTATAGTTGCCCATACCCAAGCGTAGATCTCTATTCGGTGGTCACCCATCGACTGACTAGCCTAAGTAAGCGCGACTTAACTTGATCGACCCGAGTTATTATTAAGTTACGAATTCCACCATACAGTGGACACTGTATATGAATAAAATAATAGTCCAATTAAGAGAAAAAATCCCGGTAAGAACTTGTTTCCGAGTCATGGATTTATATGTATAATAAGTATGTATTTACAAACAAAAAAGTATATAATATACTAGCTGTGTGTTAATGTCCAGCGATATTTATTTTTGTTTATTTATTTTATTTTATTAAAATCTCTATCGCGTATTTGAAAAAACCATGTATTAATTTTCCTTAGTTTTCACCTGAGGTTATGCTCTGATTGGCAGGAAAAAATGGTTCTGACACGCAATTGGTCCATTCATTATGTTTTTGTAATGAATAGCTGTCATCTTCTATTTACTAATTATTACCTTATAATTAGGTGGAGGCCAAATATTAAAAGCTGGTCGGATCGATCGTTAGGTTAAGCCGTGCTTGCCTAGGTTGGTCTGTGGATGGGTGACCACGCATACATACCGAGTTTCCTCCGTACCTCGGAAAGCACGTTAAGCTGTTGGTCCCGGCTGTGATTTGTAGATCTTTGACAGTCGTTACAGATAGTCAGTGGCCCAAAAAGTCTGACAACCAGTCTTACCCAAGTGGTATCGTATTACCCAGTACTAACTGGGTTGTGGAGGTTAGATAGGCAGTCGCTCCATGTAAAATACTGGTATTCAGCTGCATCCAGTTAGACTGGAAGCCGACACCAACATAGTTTCGAAAAGGCTAGGTAGATGATTATTAGGATTTATTTAGGAGATTACCATTATCTGCACAATTCTTGAGTCTGACGACCGTGGTCACGGTAAACAGTCAGATTACCTCACAATACCACGTAATAAGTGCTTTCTATAGATAAAAATTACGCGTGTTAGAAAGGCGTTCAGTTGAATGCGCAGGAGTTCAATGTATCAACTGTCTTAATGTATGACAATTAAAGCGGGTAATTTGAAAATTATTGACATCTTTTTTTTGTTTGTGTGAATTTAATGAAGGTATTGTGTTTTATTGTTTTGTTTCACAATACAATGTAGGTAACTTCACGCCTTTTAACTTTAAAGGGTTAAACAGAGCTGTAAATACTAACTAGTATATCTAAAAGCCGGTTATGTTTAAGTCTCATATGATTGGGGGCGGGCCTCTTGACATCAACAAGGCGTAAATCCAGACTATATGGCTGCTACTGAGCAAATCTGTTGGAAACACCCAATAATAAAACCCCAGTTATGTTGGCGACAGTGTTGTTGATTGGGGGCCAGCCTATTGACATCAACAGGGCGTAAATCCAGACTATATGGCTGCGACTGAGCAATACTTGATGGAAATCTCCAATAATCAAACGCTAGTTTAGTTTAAGTTCCATATGATTGGGAGCGAGCCTAATCACATCAAAAGGGCGTAAATCCAGACTATATGGCTGCGACTGAGCAATACCTGATGGAAAAACCCGATAATAAAACGCCAGATATGTTTCAGTTCCATATGATATGATGGTCGTCTTGACATCGACTGGGCGCAAATCTAGACCCAATGACAATTCCTGATGGAAAAACCCAATAACATTATGCCCTACCCGGGAATGAAACCCAAACATCAACATCTAAATGGTTCCGAACCCCTGCTATTGAATTTTCAACCCTAAACTTAGCGTAGAAAAGTAAAAAATCCAACACAGTACACTTACATACTTAGGCTTTCATTTAAGTTTCGCCTAGTGTTGGTAAAAACGTGCAACAGCAGTATTGTTTTCAAGGCACCTGTCGATAACCTTCATTAAAAATGTCGTGCGCACATATAGCACTTTCATTTTTAGACAATACACAAAAGAGAATACATGGTTTAATTACAAGATTTTAGTCGCAAGGTACATAATACTATGTAATCTGTGTGTTTCCTTTTGAGATAGTAATAAGTTATATTCATCCGTGTAGGTGGAATCAGTACCTGGGCGTAAATACTAGCAAAATACTTGAGAAAACGTTGGAAATGGTCTCTAACCGCTTTTTAAACCCCGACGCAAAAACGACGGGGTGATATAAGTTTGACGTGTCTGTGTGTGTGTGTGTGTGTGTGTGTGTGAGTCTGTCTGTCTGTGGCATCGTAGTTCCCGAACGAATGAACCGATTTTGATTTTGTTTGAAAGGTTAGTCGGGAGTGTTCTTAGCTATGTTTGATGAAAATCGGTTCAAGATGGCCGCCGTCACAAAATGTCGGTCTACATATTTATTCAACAACTCCCTGAATATGGGTATCAAATAAAAGGGCTTGACTAGTAGAACACTCAGGCTGAGACGAGGACGAGGCTTCAGTCAAAGACCAAGTCTGAGCGCCAATAAGGGTATAACTTTAAAAAAACCACGGAATTATAACACAACGTGTCGAGGGTTTTTTTAATTTTTTTAATTGAATGTAACTTGTTTCAAAATAATATCTTGCAGTTCAATTTAGAGAGGTTGTCGTCTATCCTGTGGAGGGCGAAAAACTTACAAATTAAGCGATTACACGCTAAGGGCACCCCCTTCGGGGTACGGGTCTCGGCTTAGGGCGTCGCTAGGAGAGGACAGCAAGGGGATAGGCTGGATCTGAGTGAGTTCATTATTTAGGGACTGGTTTTGGACTACAGGCTCTGCTAAGCGGACTGGCATGAGCGAGAGGGGGAGGTTCTCAAGGCACTTATCTTATGTTGAGGTCGGCTTCCAGTCTAACCGAATGCAGCTGAATACCAGTATTTTACATAGAGCGACTGCCTATCTGACCTCCACAACCCAGTTAGTACTGGGTAATACGATGCCCCTTGATAATACTGGTTTTCAAACTTCCGAGCCACTTCTGCAACGACTGTCAAAGATCTGCAAATGGCAGCCGGGACTAACGGCTTAACGTGTTTACTGAGGCACGGAGGATACTCGGTATGTAACACCCATTCTTGGATCAACCTAACATGAGCGACTGATAATAATGCAAGTCTTGATTGTTCTAACTCAAGTTTGTCTACTATCTTACTAAGCCTTGATGGTAAGCAATGATACGGTCGGTGATGGTGTACGCTTGCTTAAAACTGAAATAAAGTATTCCAATCATTACCATAATTCATCTGTGGTCGGATCAGTAAGTCTTCTACTTCCATACTCCTCTATTACTCGTCATCTCATCAGACAACTCCTTTCTCACCTTATCATACTTCACACAGTCCATCCATCGTTTCTGTGGTCTTCCTCTACTCATATACCCATTCATACTCAAATCTTTCCTCACGACATATCCCTCGAAACTATTCCAATCGTGACTTGAAAACTTCTAACACAATATCTAACATCAACTAAAAAACCTTTCATGTTATCTAGTAAGATTTCAACCGACGTATGGCAACTTTGACAGGTTGCAAAACTTAGAAGAAATAGGTTACTATTACAAGTAATGTGGTATCAAACTGTGGCTCAATATTTCAATGTTTTTATTGGTATTTGAATCTAGACTAAGGTTTATTTATTTCTATATACTACCTTTTGCCTGCTTTGCTTGCGTTAATTAAGAATTTGACAATTTATTTGGGTTGCACTCTGCTTGTGAATATATCATTCATTCAATAATGATTCGTAAAACACGTGGCGCCATGTATTATCATGGGAACGTTATAAATTGTTGTTTTCTTCGGAAACAGTACTTTTTTTTCGGGATGAAAGGTATGCTATGTCCATATCTGTATACATGACAAAGTCGATGCAAAATTTCAGAATGATCGGTTCAGTAGTTAAGGCTTTAAAATGTAACATAAAAACTTATTTTCGCACTCAAGTAATATTAGTAAGAAGGCTTTTCTAGAAGCTATTTCGGTATCTTTCAACAGCTCTTTTTTAACTTCTGTGTCTACTTGTGGGTTACGTTATAACCAAATTGCTACTTTGTTAAACTAGTTTTAAGTCCTTATAATGTAACTGTTTGCTGTTCGTTTCAATAAAAAAACTTTTTTACAAAAAATAAAACCGACTTCAAAAAAAAACAAAAAAGTGAAAAATAACTTTAGCTTCTGAAGTCGGTGACCGATTTGATCGATTTAATTTTTTTGTCACCGACTTCAGAAGCTAAAGTTATTTTTCACTTTTTTGTTTTTTTTTGAAGTCGGTTTTATTTTTTGGACAGTCGTTACAACAGGTAGTCAGTGGCCCAAAAAGTCTGACAACCAGTCAAACCAAGTGGTGTCGTATTACCCAGTATTAACTGGATTGTGAATTGTCAAATAGGCAGTCGCTCCATGTAAAATACTGATATTCAGCTGCATCCGGTTAGACTGGAAGCCGACCCCAACATAGTTGAGAAAAGGTTTGACAGATGGTGATGCATGTTAGTGCCAGGTTGTATGTTGATTCTGACTACCTGTAACGACTGTCAAAGTCTTACAATTGACAGCCGGTATCAACGGCGTAACGTGCTTTCTGAGGTACGAAGGAAACACGGTATATAAGAAATGGGTATATAAGTAGTGCAGCTTAACCCGAAGATCGACCCGAGCAGCTGTTTATATTAATTAGCCTCAAGCTCCTGCATAGGCATAATACTATAGGTGTCTAATATGATATCAAGACGACCACTTTGTCGTCACTTACTACGATGGTAGTCCACCCCTTCCGTGACATGCTTCCCTGGTACCTATGTACGGGTCACCGATTAACCTAGGCAAGTGCAGCTTAACCAAGATCGACACGAGAGACACTACATCACCATAAATGAAATAACAGCCCACGACAAAGATTAAGAAAAAAGTCTCCGTCTCCCACGCGACGCCATCATGTCCAAAGGTTACACAAGGCATCAAGACACATTACACTTTATTATGCAAAAGTTGACGTGTCCCTCAATAGCAGAATTACTCACGTAGAGACAAAGTTGCAAGATGAAAACACGCCGTCTCTTCAACTGACCTCTAAACACGCGTGGTCTGATAAGACGGTCTACTATCTCCTCGGATAAGAAGCCGGATTAAAGGTTTGTGAAAAGAGATCGAGTGAGAGCACAGGATAGATGATGAAAATCTAATTAGTCCGTCAGTTAGATTATCAAAAAATATTTGACACGTATTTTTTCTTTTGTTACGTAAACCAAAATTGACGAAAATACGACGCTTTTAAAATTCTCAATACGTCACGCCGTGGTGTAATTTTTAGTGCGTTCTGACGTCACGAGCACCCACTCCCTAGTTTTCTTGCTTTTTATCTTTGTCAATATTCATTGATTTACAAAAAAAAATACGTGTCCATTATTTTCTAATACTGACGGACTATATTTGTATAGATTTGCAACTTATTGATGGTGGAAACTAGCCCATTGTATCGTCTGCTTGTATCTCTTTCCCGAATATGTTTGGGTCGGCTTCCAGTCGAATTGGATGCAGTTGGATTGGACCAGTATTTTACATGGAGCGACTGTGATTCCAGTTCAACTGGATCGAAAACCACTGTCTTGGTGACAGAAGCCCTTCAAAATGACGTCATACCTTCAAACCCAAACATTCCTTGCACCAATCGTGAACCACCTTGAAACACTTCAAAGCAATAAGCTAATCACCTCCAACTTAAAGCTAATTGAGGAAATTGTTAATTACTTTAGATAAGAATGTTTGGTCTGGTACAATCGGTAGTTTATCAAAAACAATAACTTGATAATACTGACACACTTCAGCGTCGGGTTTTTGGCAGATAAGGGTGGGCTTGTAAAACAAAAATTATGGATTTTATTGCAAACTAGAGGTCAGTATCCGATTGAAATTAAAATGAGCGGGTGAATAAACTCTTTATTTGATATAAAACGTAGTCATTCAATTCTCCCACATCCCGAGAGTCGAGGCTACGCAAAACTACAGTAAATAAAATCCGTTACCTCAAATCACGAGGAACAGCACTGTTGCAAAATGGTTTTCTGTGTCATTTTCCGAACGAGAGATCAAATAACTGATCAAGCAATGCCATTTATATGAAGAAGAAGAAAAAAACGTAACATCAAGTCTTTATTCTCAAAGGTTTCGGTAGAGTTGGACCTAATATCCCAAATTAAATCCTATGTATAAGACAACGAGCCAATCGCCATCATCTGGGAAGAAATCCAGACACTGGACCGAAATTTCTGTTCGAAAAATAACACTGCCCGACTTTGAAGTTGAACCCGAGATCTAAAGCTTAGCAGCAGCACTTTGTGTCTATTGAACTCCTCTAAAAGTAACGTAAATCAGATGCAAGAAAGCTTTAACAAAATCCAATTGGTAATGTCTGTCTAAATGCCGAGGTCCACTTCTCCTAAAGGTCGTCCAAGGTTGTTCACTACCAATCTCACAGTTATTTCCTTCATCTGCTTAAAAAATCTCTGCCCTTCACAATGCCTTGAACCTGGTGTCCTTTCGTTTGGAATAGCGTCACGTAATGCACCAAACATGGATCGCACCATATTGCACCCTGCCTTAAACGTCGCAGTGTTTTGTTATTTGATGCAGACAGGGTACCTGGGTCAAGAACCTTGGTATTCAGGCAGTTTTTTCATGAATAAAGTGTAAAATGTTTCACTAAATGTTTAAACGAAATGGTTGCTGATCATAACTAGAGATCTCTAAGAAAGAGCTCGTACAAAGGGAAGTTTATACATCATATCTATTTCTACTGATAAGACAATTCAAATTACACTTAAAAAAAAAACGCTAAGACCGATCCCCAAAACGCTCGCCCTGCACCACTTCCTGGGAAAAAGAAGGAGCCGTACAAACTCTTTCTGTTAAATCTTTGGAGTGTATAGAAGGAGCAGGTTGGCTCATTGCTGGATATTGCATCATTACAGTTTTGTTTATGAGATGGTATAGCTCTCATGAAAATATCCATCTTCAAGTCAGGTGATTACCCCGACTGGTCTAAACTAAACGTAAGTTACTTATCGCCGTTGGCATCGGTCACTGCATCAGCTTCTAACGTGTCCACGGCTGCGACACAGGCCTACTTTTTGTGAGGTGGACCATAATCCACTTCGCAGGCTTGGGAAGTCTATCGTGGTCGACTCGTCGCATTGCACGGTCCTCATGAGTTGTGGTGATGTCTCAGGTTAGCCCGGACATCACCAAATGAGTTTGGTGCCCAGAGGCGGGCTGCGTTGGATGGGTCGCGAATGTCATGTGTTCTCGTGGCTCATCCACCAAGGCGACAATAGGTTCACGGCGGTCTTTTAGTGGGTGCAAGCCCCTCGTAACCTAGCCATCTCCCCGGACAGTGCGTAGGCATTGTTCCAAAAAAAATGTTTGCTGGACATTGAGAAGCCTCTATTTTAGGCTAGGGTCGTCCAAGTGTGCAATTTTTATCAAGACAAACAGAAACATCCGACTAACTAAGACATGATTCAACATTGCATCAGTCAGTCCGGATGCAACGTCACAAAACGAAAGAATCCTACCGACAATACGCTCGTCATTTAAAACACTTTATTTAGCATTCGCGATAATACGTATTGACTTATCTCCGATGAGTCATTTCCTTCCTGGATTTGGGAATTTTAGTAACATTAGTATGAGTCACTGTGATCCAGTATATCTGAAGTCATTAACAGCCTAACCATTTCCCAACGATTTAAGGGTCTACTCGGATAACTGAATACCAATCCTGAATATCAGCGCTGTGACTTTTTTTTTAAATGTTACAGTACGGTGCTGAGATAGGAAGCCTTATGGCCTTATGTACAGGACCAATCTATGTTTACTTTTCATTAGTTATAATTACAATTTAACCATTTTATTTTTGTGTGTATTGTCCTGGCGGGCTAATAAATGTTTTTTCTTTCTAATCCAATATTTAACCTGGCACTGCCTATTTGAGGAAAAGTAGAAAAATATATTCGCACGTTATCAAAACTGGCCATGAGTTCTTTTAGAGGATTTAGACAGAAATATCTTATGTTTGTTCTGCGTTTTTGCAAAGGTTATTTTCTAGTGACATAAACATCATACTATGGTACACCCCCTGTCCTGCTCAATGTGTTATTTAACCTGTAATTTGAGGTACCTGTCCTGCCAGGGACAGTTCCCTGGCAGGACAGGTACCTCAAATTACAAGTCGAAGCTTATTTGACTCTAATAAAGGGAATCAATCATTGACACTACGAAGATGAAGAAGCATTATCAGCATCATGCCAGCTGAAAAACCGTCCATTACTGGATAAATACCATCCGCAAGTGTCGTTTCGCCACGTCTACCTGTCCTATGGTTCTCGTATTCGGCATATTCTTGCGGCCTTCTGATAAAAATCGCCTAGTTTCGCCAAATTCCAATTCCATGTTTTGTTCTGCTAGCCTGAAAACCATCTATTGTATTGAATAAAACGATGTTGTCTGTTTCTTTTGTCATTCGGAAGTCTCATTTAAAAAGCTCACAGAAGTGCATAAGTCGAGTTATTTTATATCAAGATTATCATACAAATGATACATTTTTCTTTGGAACAAACGGTCCGTGGCAACTGTTGTAGGTAGCACTTTGTTTCTTACTTCATGACTTTAAATGTCTGAGACTCACACATAAATAACGGTGTGGAAAATGTTGGGAACTGCAAGAACTCTTTGCATGCGTATTGATAAGGGTTTTGAAGAAATAGGGAGTTCATTCATCACCACGCTAGAGATCTATCATGGGGCTTAGGTTTCCGCACTTAGTCCCTAAAGTGAACCATTGTGCGTGAGCCATGGTAGCCGTTACTCCAACCAGCCCACCTCCCTCCAGAAGCAGATCAAACTTCCCGGTCTTCTCAGGTCATCCGCAAGGGATCTTGATGTTCCCAGGGTCTCCTCCCGAATCTTGGTAACGCCGGTGCACTCAAGGAGCAATGCACCACCGTTTCCTCCGCATCCATGCATGCCATTGATTTAAATGGGGACCTAACAGCGTGCTCCGTTGTGTAGAATTACGAAGGTATACTTTTAACACTTGCTGAATAGGGAGCATCTCACTTCATCACCGTCAGCCAATGCTTCCACAATCCCTTGAAAGAAAAACCATTCTGGATTGGGACTGCTCTTTGAGTTTGGTTCCATTCCCGTTGTTTTTCTTGTGTATGAATTATTCGACCAACAATGGCACCTGACCCAGTTAGGTCCCACAATCGGTTCTTTGCCCTCCTATATCGGAGGGCAAAGAACCGATATACGCCACCAGCGTATCCTGGCTATCTTTCCATAGTTATAGTTTTCTATCAATGCTATTAGTCCCAGGTAATTTCTCTAGGTGTGCAGATAAAGTTTGCTTCCACGTGAAATCGCTGGTCCCGGCTGTCATAAATTTAGATCTCTTGCGGGTCGTTACAGGTAGTCAGTGGCTCGAAAGTCTGACAACCAGTCTTACCAAAGAGTACCCAATAAATGTGTAATTCGGGCCAGATAGGTAGTCGCTGCATGTAAAATACTGGTATTCAGCTCAGACTGGAGGCCGATCCCCGCATCGTTGGCAGATGCAGAATTACGTACAATCATTCTCATTCGTCAGTCTTACATTATTTTATTATTACGCGCCATCTTAATTTCTCATCTGAGACAGTTATTCGCTCGTCATTAGTTGTTATTATACAATAAGTACTGTTGATGAATTACGGAAACATTGTTCTCCATTGAGAATGCGTAGAATTTATGAAATCGTGTCTGTTTACATGCTTTCTAATGCAAAATCTAGTTGGTGAATTAATTAGAATTCTATTCATAGTAGTTATTACAAGACTTTTCAATATACTCTTTACTTTTTTCTACTAAGTGGGCTTATCGGTTTTTCTCTTTATTTTAGTCAATTCAAAAGTGCCTGTTAGTGGTTTATTTGATTTGTGTTCTCACTTTCACATAATTAATCATCTTTGTTTTTTATTGCTTTCACTGCTTATCAGATCTGTCAACGTCACTCAAACGCCAAAAGATCCTTGTGCATTGTAGATACCTATTTCATCACAGAAATACAATTGTCATAGTAAATGTGTCATACGTCAATAATTATTATGATTGAGATGATGTTATAATAATGCAACATTGGTATTATTTTTATAGTGTACGATACATAGTTTGTAAATATGAAACACTATGGATCATACTGGTCTGGTTACTCACGAATCTATTCGTGTATTAAAACTTAGAGGTGTTATAGTAAATAATATTTAAATACATTTAGCTTAAGGCACCATTTTGTTATTACCCCGAGTAAACATCGTTTATTAAAATTAGGCTCATAATTAGCTTTTATAAACGTCAAATTTAAATATGCTCGCTCGCCCTTCACCACTTCTTATTTTTAGCTGACAGCAAAACATATGTCTGTTAAATTACAAAAAAAACTTGATTATGTACAATATATATTATAAAAATTAATAAAATGACTATAAAAATAAAAACCGGTACTAACCGCAATCATCAATATATATTATCACGAGCACGTTTATCGATCGTGGCGCGTCCCTACCGTAATTCGAACTGCACAACCCTACGTGAGTCTGTGACCCCGTGATCAGTTTTTTCAACTCTGCATCGTGAATTTCACTTTGGCGACCTCCTTCGCAATAAGTTTGATATTTTTATTTCTGGATTTTTATTCAGTTGTTTGTAAAAATGACCTGGTGAAGGTCGCAGGAATCCGCTGGATGCACGACGAAAAGATTCAGTTTTTTTTTTTCGGATGGGAAATCATCAAATGACACCCACCACCCACACACACACACACACACACACACACACACACACATCACACATCACTCTGGGCGGAGCGGGAGGGAATGTCAGACTTTTTCTGACTGAAACCCATCCATGTCCCTTCCTCGCCCTTTATGTTCCGGGGCCACGGTATCTCTTTCGAACAGTCCCGTAGCTCCGGGAAGATTGCTCTGCCCTGGAGTACAAACATGGTGCTGTTCCACAGACATTGGGACACTTGGGCCCTGACCATAGCTAATATGACTGCATGGTCATCAATATTGAAGGCATTGTCTACGTAACGAACTACTGCATGTCATAAAGCCGGCACGTGTATTGATTATCACTTTAAGTCTATAATATGCATGGAGAACCTAGTTTCTGAGTTCCTAGTATCGAGAATTTAACTATTTAGCTTTAGGTTTGTCAGTTATTGTATTATGAGGTTTTTTTTTTGAGAATTAAAAAAAAATAGTTTCCAAGAACTCGGTAGATGGCGTTGAACTGACTGCGTTACTAACTAGGTGCCAAAGCCAAAACGCTTAAAAAACACGTTACATATGCTCGTTGACTGACACTTTCGTTTGCATGCTTCCGAATATAACCATTAGGTCCAAGTGAAATTATGTGACGTTCTGTTCCTTGCAGTAACATCCCGAGATCAGCGCCATCTATCCAGCGACTAGGGAAGCGTTGAAGAAGAAAGTCCCTCATTTGATTTTGCTTGCGGAAAACTTCCACCGCAGTTACCCAAGTATCACAAAAAAATGTTACGAGTACCTGTTATATTACCTATTGTATATGATACATCTCTCTCGACAGCTACATAGATCAATGCAATGAATATTGAGTATATGTAGGTAAAAAATTGGCGATGACGCAACTCCGTAATTTTTTGCTCAAATGACCGGGCGAACGTCCTAATAAAGAGTGGCCAGTGGTTCTTGATACACTGTGTAATGGAGAACTTACATTTGAATGTACTAGCTTATGTCCGTGGCTTTGCTCGCTTGTAGTGTCCCACGGGATCATACTACCGGGATAAAAAGTATCCTATGTGTTAATCCAGGTTATAAACTATCTCCGTCTTATTACAAAACGTGGTTTTAAAAATAGTACCGGGTTTAGTAGGTACTAGGTCTAAACCATGAACTTGAAAAAACGTTATTACAAAACGAAGTTTATCGCTAGTCCTAGAACTATCTATGGTACCAAAGTTAGACCATCGCGACCCCTAGTTTAACTATGGTACTAAATTGTCAAACGTCAAATTCAGTCAAATTCTTAACTTTGAGGTTAGCAAATTATCTTTCGCGGAAAGTATTATTTTGTGATAAAACCCAAAAATAGATATTAATATGGAAGATTTGGATGTGTTGGATATACTTGCTAGTTCCCGGGGACCCAACAGAGTTTGTCAGCGACGAAATCCATTAGAATTGCCTGAAGCAGATTTTCAACATTACTCGAATTACGCGCGCCGCCGCCAAGTTCACTTCGTTAGACGTGCTAACTCGATAGTTGTTCCAAACCAGAACAATTTAAAATAATTGTGAACATGCATTAAAAAAAAAAAACGAAATATTTAAATACCTTTAAATAACAAAGCTTTAATTTTTATCACTACAAATAACAATTTATAACATAGTTTTTCTTTAATTTACGTAACAACATTGCGTAAAAAGGAGCGGCACATGGAACGCTGAACGAATGAATGAATGGATTAAATATTTTTTTGCTTAAAATCTGTGGATAATGTTTGAACTAGGGACTGTCTTTGGTACTAAGTAGTCCTCTGTTGGTCTACGATTTGTAATAAGAATGTAAGAACTAACGTAAGCTCAGGTAAACCTAAGGTCTAGGTTTAGTACGGTACTACCGTACTAAACCTAGACCTTTTAGTTCTGGTTTAAACCTGGTACTTACGGAAGTTTTTATAATAAGACGGTCTGTGTCCGGTCCCGTGCGACTCGCACCCAGCGGATCCCCGCTTTGCCAATACGCCTTTTTCTGCCTATCGCTTGGAAAAAAACAAGGCGTGATATGATGAATTGGACTTAGCAAACAGTATTGTCTTTTGTAGGTCTTGGACAGAAGTCAGAGCTGTGGCCTGTATGTCTGTAACCCAGTCTTACCAAATTATATCATATTCCCCAGAACTAACTGGGTTGTTCTGGAGATCTCAACATGAATGATGTAACCAAGATTTTGTTACAATATTTTGATTTAAAAGAGTGTCCATGGAGTTTCTTGCCCGTTCTTCTCCATAGAGATCTACGCTAGGGAATGGGCAACTACAGTACTTTCACAGTTTTTATGTCTTGTGACTGGGACTGTAGCTACATTTAATTTTCATCTTTGTTTCGACAATTCAAAAGTGCCTGTTATTGGCCTACTTGAAATAAATGTTTTGATTTTGATTTGTTGAGGTCAGATTGGCAGTCGCTCCATGTAAAGTACTGGTATTCAGCTGCATCCGGTTAGACTGGAAGCCGACCCCAACATAGTTGGGATAAGGCACTATTTTATCATCTGCCTATGATAAAATAGTGCTTTTTCAGACTAAGCACATAGATCAAATTTACTGGTCTCCCATTGTTTGTGTTTTTTGCCACATAACCTTCTGTAAATCATGTTGCTATGGTTTTTTGTGCGAAAAATACATGTTTCGGCAAGCGTGACTCTATTGTGTTGTGAATAGGGGTGTTCCTGCTCTAGGCTAATTATAACTTCGTTCATGTAGATGTCACCTGGTTTTAATGAAAATGGGCATATGAGTGTACAATCTATACTTAACTTTACATAGTATAAGAAAGAAAACGCATTTATTATAAAGTCTCCCGCCGCGTTTTTCTGTCCCTATGTGTGCTTAGATCTTTAAAACTACGCAACGGATTTTGATGCGGGTTTTTTTAATAGATGGAGTGATTCAAGAGGAAGGTTTTAGTATATAATTTTACGCGGGCGAAGCCGCGGGCATCGGCTAGTAACTAATAAAAAGTAAACATAGTGAGCCCCGCTACCGCTCCCGCTGTCTGTACACTCAGATCTTTTAAACTACGCCACGGTTTTTAGAGCAGTTTTCAGCAATAGATAGAGTGATTCATGAGGAAGGTTTATATAAGTATACAGTAAAATTTTCAAACACGTTAGATTGTGATCTCTCTAGCGATATTGTAAACTCTCGAAATATTGTCAACTGAACATACGGAAGTATCTCTGCCCCCATAATCGGGACTTGGGGCACCCCCCGTTAGTTTAGTTAGGTTTCTTTAAACCCTGCACTCGGGAATAGGGCCCCGCGAAGCGGGGCTCCGTCGACTACGCTTCTTAGGGGAATATAAAGTGTTTTAAGGTTAGGTTATATTAATCGGGATTTCTCAGGAATGGTACATTAATTTTTCATGAGAGTGGTACCATTGGGCAAGGGGGTCTCCTCCTTCCCTCCACACCGCGTGAGTTGACTACCATCGCATGAATTTCACGAAAGATAATGCGTTTTATTGTAAGCTGTATGTTTGTTTGACAATATTTCGAGAGTTTACAATCTCTCTGGTTATTTTACAATCTAACGTGTTTGACAATTTTACGGTGACATAATTATATATGCTGCATTGCACCCGTGTGTAGCCGAGGCAGATCGCTAGTAATATTATAAAGTTTACAAATCTATTATTATAAAGCTAAATGTAGGCTTTGTTTAGTTGAACGCGCTAATCTTAGGAACTACTGGTTCGAATTGAAAAATTATTTTAGCGTTGGATAGCCCATTTACTGAGGACGGCTATTGGCAAAATAACATCACGCTATGACCAAAAGGAGCTGAACATCAATGAGAAATGGTATTTTTGTTATAATTTCACGCGGACACCAGCTAGTTTCTTATACTATGCGAGTTAGACGATCTCAGTCGCGTAAACTATTCCACTACCGTCGCACCAAAACACAAACAAACAGACAATACGATCTAGTAACGCGTCATCCACATTCTAACAGCCTCAAATGACTAATTGTTAGTAAACAGCGACGTTTCTGACATAGAATGTGTGCGTATACACGCGTATTGACGCCATTTTATTGTACGTCTGTTGAGTAGTCAATGTATTGTGGATTGTAGACTTGATGGCAACTGAAGACCAAAGAAACGATGGATGGACTGTGTGAAGTATGATCATCATCTGCTCAGCCTTTTCCTATGTTAGGGTCGGCTTCCAGTCTAACCAGATGCAGCTGAATACCAGTATTTTACATGGAGCGACTGCCTATCTGACCTCCACAACCCAGTTAGTACTGGGTAATACGATACCACTTGTTAAGACTGGATGTCAGACTTTTTGGGCCACACACCTATAACGTCTGTCAAAGATCTACAAATGCCAACCTCGACCAGCAGCTTAACGTGCTTTCCGAGGCACGGAGGAAACTCGGTATGTAAGGGTGGTCACCCATCCACAGACCAACCTAGGCAAGCACGGCTTATTCTAAAGATCGACCCAAACGGCTGTTATTATTAAGCCACGAGCTCCTGTTCTGCTCTTATAGATTTTTATTATTAATTCCTCAGTTCGCTGTTCTCTTACATAATTACTTTAGCTTGTCGCTGTCGTCAAAATAATGACGTGGTTATGTAATCTGTTTTACATAATTGAGTTATGTGTTATTTATGTCTGGTTTCTCTCGTGTCAGTGTGGCATGTAGTATATACTTAGGCTTTACGTAAAAAAATATTCTATTCTATTTCTGGTGTAGATTGTGGGAATCATTCCCTCTGCGTTGAGTCTCTTTACGTCGACTCGTGATTTTCCTTGGTTGGTTTTTATGCATTGTTTTATTTTTCGCCTCGACATGTCTGTCACAGAGTACAGTCACATTAAAAACGAAATACGGCTTTTTAATTAATAAATAAAGTTATTTTGCTCATCCGGTGATTCTTATATTAAATAAAACATTGATAGCCCATGAAAATGTACTAGGCTAGCAGAAGTTTAAGGAGTTGCGCATTTTTATATTCCGGGTATATAATTAGGTGGGTACTTACTGTTTAATATTATCTCAGAGTAAACTTTTGATTGAAATACCATTTTCAATTCCTAATATCCTAGTACTTTTGTTGGCTGGATCGCTGCACGAATTCCAGCAGATGCTGGATAGCTAGTTGGTGATTACTTCTTGGGTAGGCAGTACCACTATACTCACATCCTTTTCAAAATGAGGTAAGTAACCGCAGGAAAAAAAACATAGACTACCTACATTTTAGTGGTATTTTTTATGTAGATATCAACTATTTGGTGTCCACGACCTTGCTTAGCGTGGCACTAGATGGCGCTGTGTGTAATATCCAGCGATATTTATTTATTTATTTTAACAATAGGTGGATTTGACCCTGAATTTAAATCGACCGTGATTTTTCAGTAATCGGGTTTTTTAGTTGTTGTAAACCACACAATTTCTTGTTGTAGCATCTACTTCGAGTGGGTTATGAGTCAACAAAATTAATTACTACCTAATTGAATACCTTTAAAAGGTGTATGGCAAGACTTCTTCATCACCTAAGTTACAGTAATGGACTAAGAGCCCGCGACGCTGAGACCTTCGTTGTTTTATAAAACCTGAAAGTTTCTCTCTGTGTAGCCCCTGGGTCCTACCTAATACAGGTATGAACGCTCCCCGAGTACCTATGAAGTTTTGATCCCCTAGTCCTTTGAAAGTTATGAGGTAGCAAATGTGTATAAAATTCGCCCTTAGTCATAGTATAAAGCTCAGTTTTGATTTATTTGGAACAATATTATAAACCGCTGAGTGTCTGACAAAACCGACACGATACCAAGCAAGACTGGTTGTCCGACAACCCCGGAAAGTCTGCCCAAGACCCCTTACCACCTGGGCATCCACCAAAACTCCCCACAGGACAAGAAACACCAACCTAATAATAGCCGGCAACATATGCGTACGCGCATTAATTCGTACAGGGGATTGGCACGAGGTACGTTGCCCTCGGCGACCTTGCAGCGGTTGGTGACTCCGGCAACCGATCCTGGGTTCTCCTACCTCACGCTTTGAGGCAATGACTTGCTTTGAGTTTCCTTGAGTATTTTCACGCTTGTTATTGTTAAAGGGGACAGTAGGGTAGATAAGTAAGGCTGCGGGACTGTTCGAAAGAGAAAGAGATACCGTGGCCCCGGAATATAATGGGCGAGGAAGGAACATGGATGGGTTTTAGTCAGTAAAAGTCTGACACTCCCTCCCGCTCCGAGTCATTTGATGATTTCCCATCCGGAAAAAAAGGGTTGATAAGTAATGTTTTTGAAGTGAAAACTTCTTTGCGCACTTTTTGGGTGAACAAAAATCATGGAACTCGCACCATCGTCACCGAACGCTTTCATAGAACGGTTAGTCAAAATCAACTTTATGCAATTAAGTTAAAGTTTATTTTGGATAACTTATTTTTCACTTTTATCAGAAGTCCTTAAATGATTTTTTAATTCTGTTGTTTTCGGGGTTGGATATTGGTATAATATACCTATATTCCTATACTCTTATGAATACAAAAGTTTCTCGTGGTTTTCATGTTTTTTCGTCTGACATGAAAGAAAAAATAAAGTAGAATAAATAAATAAATATCGCTGGACACACTACACACAGCGCCATCTAGTGCCACACTAAGCAACGTGGCTTGTGATAGTTGATATACTGCATACTGCATCGATACTTTTTGTTTGTAAATACATATAAACATTCATGACTCGGAAACAAATGTCCATGCTCATCACGCAAACATTTGCTCCTACCGGGATTCGAACCCGGGCCCTAAGAACGTAAGGCAGCCTCACTACCGCTGCGCCATTCCGGTCGTCGAAAATAGTTAGACAGGTGAAATTTTCACAGAATAGGTAGGTATGTATTTCTGTTGCTGCCATAATAACAAATATTACTCAGAACATAAATCATAATAATTACGTTCATTTGACCTTGCTCTAATTTCCGGATCCCTTAGCTCATGATCCAACGAAGTCGGCAACCGAAATTCACTCCAAAACAAAGAAAAAAAATCTTATTTTTAATTTCCATTTCCACTTAAAACGTACCGAGTATTTTCTTCGTAATATTTACCAGCGTAGGCGGTGCGCGGTGTGTGGATATGTACGACGTTCAAACCCATAATTACTTTTGATCTAAAAAAGCTGAACAAAAACTGACGCACGACCGTGAACTTGGCTTAGGACGAAAGCGGTTAAATTGAGACGTGGGACTAGTAGATAATTTTTATCTAGCTGTTGTCTGCTGTAAATTGTTACAAAAATATAACTTCCCTATTTCAACCGTATTTTTTTTTTTCATTTAAGTACAAGGGTTTTAATTTTTTTGCACGGAACTCTAATCCTATTTCAGAAGCCTTTAATGATTGCATAAATTTATTGCTCTTTAAAAAATCAGCTATCTGTCAGAAAAAATCCCGTCAAAATCGGTCCAGCCGTTTCGGAGATAAGAGAAAGGCGGCTTAACCTAAAAATCGACCTATGCCTAGCCACGAGCTCCTCCTAATAAACAGTTTTTGGAAATAACTAAATAGTTACTTTAGAAACGAACCGAAGTCTTTTCAGCGACTTAGCCACGTGATAATATTGGATCATAGCTTTAGGGTTCCGTATCCGAAGGGCAATCAACCGAACCCTATTAGGGTTCTTACAGTCGAGCGGCACGTTGCCAACGACAGATAAACTGCAGCCGCCGAAACGTCGACGACTGCCGTCGACTCTTACAGTTGTGGCATGCCGCTTAAATGTGTGTCGACGACTGCCGTCGACGCCGACGGGCTGCCGCTGACGCCACAACTGCAAGCGTCAAAGCGTCGACGGCAGCTGTCGACAGGTGGCGATGGCTGCAGTTGGCAACGTGCCGCTCGTCTGTAAGAACCCTTACTAAGCGTCGCTGTCCGTCCATCAGCAAGTTGGATCTCATGATCCGTAATAAGTAGACAGTTGAATTTTTAACAGAATGTTTCTTTCTGTTGCCGCTTTATAAAACAACAAATAATAAAGGGCATTCCTTTACTACGATGGTACAGAACTCTTCACGCGCTAGTCAGACTCGCTCTTGACCGGTTATTCCGCTTTTCTGTTTGCCTAAAAGGTGAGTGAAGTCTTACAAAAACATAATTTAATTTTTCCCTTGATTTATTTTTCTTCCACGATGTTTCTATCCTGAACGTTTTATTTTACTTACGACTTCAAAATCAGAGGAAAAGTTGCAGTGTCGACTTTAATTAATTCAACAAAGACGGTGGGGTTTTTAGGGTTCCCGTACCGGAGTTAGCGAAAACAGAACCCTTGTAGTGTAGGATCACTTGCTTGTCCGTCTGTCTCAAGTTCTTTTTAGCAGGAATGCGTGGAGAGATGAAACTGCAACTAATACCAAATACTGAAGTCTGCTACCCCTTGGAGCAGTGTAAAAAACAAAACTTATAAGTCAACACGATCAAGAGCAGCGGTGGCCCAGTGGTGGTGGCCCCGACTTACGAACAGTAAGTCATGGGTTCGAACCCAGGCAGGCGCAATACTTTGTGTAATTTATTTCATCACCACTGCTCTCAAAAACGGTGAAGGAAAATATCGTGAGGAAACGGGCATGTCCTAGAACTAAAAATTCGAAGACATGTGACATCTGCCAAACCGCACTGGGCCCGCGTGGTGGGTTATAGCCCGTACGCAAAATACGCGCTTTGACGTGGAGTTGCGGACACCAGCCCGTTGTACAATACAATACAAGTCAACACGATCAAAAGATGACGGTAAACATACTTATCGCTTATTTAGCGATTTTGCAAGGGAATCAAAACCTGTAGGGTACTTCCCGTTGACCTAGAATCACGAAATTTGATAAGAAGCAATGTTTACCAGCACATGTAAAGAAAAAACCGGCCAAGAGCGTGTCGGGCCACGCTCACTGTAGGGTTCCGTAGCTTCCCAGACCATTAAAAATACCAACATTTTTCGTCAGCAAAAATAACTTTGTTTTTCATAGTATTTGTATGAAAAACAAAGTTATCATTTGCGTTTTTTTGAAAAAGTGCTATATAACTCAAAAACTATTCAACTCATCAAGTTGAAAATAATTTTCCTAGAAAGTTCATATAAAGGTCTACTTCTGTGATTTTTTTCATATTTTTTAAACTTATGGTTCAAAAGTTAGAGGGGGGGGGGACACATTGTTTTTGACTTTCGGAGCGATTATTTCCTAAAATATTAATATTATCAAAAAATGATTTTAGAAAACCCCTATTCATTTTTAAATACCTATCCAACAATATATCACACGTCAGGGTCAAAATTAAAAAAAAAATCGCTCCCCACTTTACGTCTGGGGGAGGTACCCTAATAAAAATGTTTTTTTAAATTTTTATTTTTGCACTTTGTCGGCATGATTGATATACATATTGGTACCAAATTTCAGCTTTCTGGTGCTAACGGTCACTGAGATTATCCGCGGACAGACAGACAGACAGACAGACAGACATGGCGAAACTATAAGGGTTCCGTTTTTTGCCATTTGGCTACGGAACCCTAAAAAACATGCGGGACTGCCGATAGAACTGAAAACGAAGTAATTCTACGGGTTGTGCCCCGCGTCTATGTGGTGCTACGCCGTAGCGGATCGGCTACGAGTGCTACGAAGCGTTAGGTGACGGAGTTCCATAATTTTTGTTCACCCAAAAGGTGCTCAACGCGCCTAGAGAGCAGTATTCACTTCAATATGTAGTTTAATAACAAAATACCTACAATTTTATACAGAACCCCCTTTGCGCGAGTCCAACTCGTACTTGGACAGTTTTTTTAGTACTAAATTAAGTGTAACTATAAAAGTCAAAGGTCAAAGGACGCCACTGTCTCTTTCTTAATATAATTGGGGTCACGCCGGGTCACGATCACGATGCAGTCAAATGACAAATAGATTGACATTGGGTTAATTAATATGGAGAAACATCATGATTGGAGTCTCCGTAGGGAATTAGGGATATGCAAAAGTCTTTACGGTCATTTTTCGCCAGTTATTCATTACGCTCCTTGAGTTATAAGTCGAGCTACACGATAACTGACAAATGCTTGCACTGACTGGACAGGTCCACTCAAATCTGTGTGGTTCTTTCTTCAAAAGACCGTCTCAGACACTGATCTGTATAGTCCTCATGTGAATTAAGCAAGATTGTCTGGACTTCAAAAGAGACTATGACCTCTGAGTTTGTTTCGGCTGTTTCTTCTCAGAGTAGTCAGGTACGAAACACCGGCCCCATCTAGTTTACAAAAAATGACTAGTAAAAGTGTTTGAGAAAACCTACTTGCTGAATAATAATTTATCACTTCCATGTGCTTTGGGGCTATTGTATAACGGGCTGGTGTCCGCAAATCCACGTCAAAGCGCGTATTTTGCGTACGGGTGGGAAATTCACTCGATCCACCCCAACTCCCCAAAAAGGCCAGCAGCGCCCCGATGTTGCCGACAATCTCGCGGAGAGTACCTGGGTGACCGAAGTACTTTGCCCTGTATGTTGCAAGGTGGCAACCACTGGGCAGTGCTTTGGGGCTATCAGAATATCAGCGCAGTGACGTTTTTTTTTACATGATAAAGCACCATGCTTTTGGCCTCGTACAGGATCAGTTTCGTTTTTTTTCTCTCTACATATGTTTACTTTTTATTAGTTGTTCTGATATTATTTAACCATTTTTGTCGGTCCACCTAGTGGGTGGCCTTCCAAGTTTCCAACGTAACGTCTTCCGGTTCGCAGTCACCACTTCAGAACTTATCGGCCCCATCGCCCATTGCTACTTAAGTTTGGCAATTCTTCGGGCTACATCGGTAACCTTGGTTCTCTTACGGTCTTCATTCCTGATTCGATCACACAAGGAATCTCCGATAGCCCTCTCCGATGCCGTTTGGGTGACTTTAAGCCTTCTGTTGAGACCCATTGTGAGCGACCAAGTCGCACGTTCGCACCTTCAGTATCGAGTTCACGTAACCAGTTTTTCTTACATTTAAGGCTTGCAACATGTAGTAACATTGGTTTCTCGTGAATGTACCGTTATCTTTATACAATGGGAATGCTGATGAAGCTGGTTTTTTAGCCGGGTTCCTGTATTTTACCAGTCGCTGTTGGTTATTTTTAACCGACTTCCAAAAGGAGGAGGTTCTCAATTCGTCGGAACGTTTTTTTTTTTTTTTTTATGTATGTTCCCCGATTACTCGAAGATGGCTGGACCTATTTGGATTATTTTTATTTTGTTTGAAAGGGTATACTTCACAGGTGGTCCCATAATCATCAAGTCAGGATCTGATGATCAGGAGAAATAGAGAGAACTCTTCAAATTTTACAGGCGCACATTAAGCGATTTGGGTAGTTTTCGAAAGAGTACTTTCTCGGAGTGGTCCCACTTCAATTTGGTGAAGATCTGATGATGAACTTCGGAGATAGGCAACGGGACTCCTCAATAAACGATAGCGAGTGAACTGGGATTGCTGAAATCTCATGTCTGTCTATTGTTTACACCAGTTCATAACATAACATCACGTCAGTACGCTGTGAAGGGGTAAGCGCATGTGCACCACTAAAAAGTGAAAAATAAAAATAAAATAAAAACCGACTTCTAAAAACACAAAAAAGTAAAAAATAACTTTAGCTTCAGAAGTCGGTGACAAAAAAACTAAACCAGTCAAACAAAGGTCACCGACTTCTGAAGCTAAAGTTATTTTTTACTTTTTTTGTGTTTTTAGAAGTCGGTTTTTACTATTCGTTGATATAAAGGTTTCCGTAGTATTTTTTTTTCAAGAAATATTCGTTGGTCTGTGGGGTTAATTTGCCGTGTCGGGCAAAGCGTTATTTGTCTTCTTAGTAACACCCAGAATGAGAAGCTCATGGCTAAATAATAACAGCCGCTCGAATCGAGCTTTAGGTTAAGCCGTGCTTGCCTAGGTTATTCTGTGGATGGATGACCACCCATTACATATTTCGAGTTTCTTCCGTGCCTCGGAAAGCATGTTAAGCCAGTCTTCATTTTTCAGGCTTTAATTGTTTTTAAATGTTAACATATTGGGCACGATTGTATCATCTGATCTGAATCATAAAAGGTGTTTGACCGTTCTTTGTTCACGTTGATTGAACGAGAATCTTTTCCAAAAGTGCATGAACTGATAAAATACACACCCCCCTCCAGCGCCCCACACCCCTCTCCGTCTAGACGACCTCTGTAGGTAGGTAGTCGGAAAAAATGCAACAATATTGTCAGTTTGCATCGAGACGCCGCGCGGGGCGGTCGCGTTGCGCACTTTCGATTTTCGAAAGTTTTTACGTAAACGCGTGGTCTGTGATAGATTTTTTATTGTATTGTATTGAACTGTGATAGTTAGTGTTTAGATATGTTTTGTCTGTTTAGTGCTAGTAAGTATGGTTTTGAATATTTAGTTCAAAAAAAAAAACGAAGAATAACATTTAAACTGATGAGAATTTGACGCTATTACCAAATAAAGTTAAAATGTTTTCTAATGTCGTGATGGCCCATAGGTTAAGGTCTCGTCTTTCAAACACGAGGTTATGGGTTCAAATCCGGGCAGTACCAAGGTGACCAGTGCTCTTGCCTTCTCTGTATAAGATGTCTTTGCCCTTCAGTGGAACAGTTATAAACTTGTATTTTAATTCATAATTGGATCAGCTGATAGAACTGAGTTTATTGTTTTTTTTTTCTTTTTCGTGGAACTCTGAAGCCCGAAGCGGGCTGATTCATGTTGAAACAAAAATAAACATGGTGTCTAAAGTTGCCTCGTCATTTTCCTCGGAAACTTTTGCACTGTTGTGGATGTAGTTTTTGTCTTTGGTTTTTATTAGTTTTGTGGAGATTTGACCTTTTGTACCTTTGCTTGAGTCTTTTAAATATATATTAACTAGTATATTCGAAATCGTGATCTTTATCGTGTGGTCAGTACCTAACCTGGGGGTCTAAAAAGGCCACTTTAGCAGAATCATAATTTGAATCACGTTAATATTTAAAATTCTTAAAATGGACTTTATGGATATGAAAATAAGGTCCATTTTACTAATTTTTTTTTTTAGGTGATTCAAATTATGATTCTTCTAAAGCGGCCATTTTAGGCCCGCTGGTATCAGAGTTTTTATGCCACCCATGGACCTCTGATTTAGCTCCACATGCCGTCGAGAAATATCTCTCAGGCAAGCTGGTTTCCTTACGACGTTTTCCTTCACAGAAGCAAGTGGAAATTGTATATACAATACGCACATAAATTCGGAGGTGCGTGTCTTGGATTCGAACTTGAGACCTTTGACTTGGCAGTTCACACTGTCTACTAGTACTAGGCTATCACTGCATGTTACTCGTGATAAAGCCATATTTTAAATAATGCAAATTAAACTTATTTAGGTTGTTTTGTAAAATCCTGGGACATCTCAATCTCATTATTTTCATTATGAGATTTTGTTTGTATGTTTTGTAGCACAGCAAGATAATTACATGTATTTTCTCAAAAAAACAGTAAAAATAGACAAGGTAATGTTTGCCATTCAGCATTATTATTTCTGACTTCCGGTATAAATAGACTCTTTTGCATTTAGAGTCGGAAATTCTTTGCCTTTTCGTGTCTACTGGTGTGGCCAAAATATTGTCTGAAACATCTGATTCTTTACACTTGACCGATAGTAAAACAACATGACCTAACCATCATGCCTGTAATTTTCGAAGCGTTAGCCAGAAATGTAGTGTCGTGATGGCCCAGAGTTTAAAGGCCTAACCTCCGATGTATGAGGATGTGCAAATAGGTACTAATGTGACTTTTTCAATTCATATGTACTTTCTTAGTTTGTCTTGAACATCACAGACATCAGTGAAGGACATTGAGCATATTCATAATATTATAATATAATAACTTATGCTCGATGGTGAAGGAAAACATCGTGAGGAAACCTGGACTTATTATTAAGGCTGTGGTACTTATTTGCTAAATTATCAACTCTATTTGTGGTGGTTCAAACTTCGTTTGAAATAATGTTAGAATAAAGTTCTAATTAGCTTGCACTACAAAGTGGTTGTTACGTCAGTCACAGCGGGCCGAATAGTGCGAAATGAGTTGTTTTTATTTAATTTTAGCCTAATAAATAATTCGATCAAAATACCAATTGTACACTTTGTGAAGAAAATGGCGACAAATATTTCTGTGTAAAAAGAAAACTAAAACTGAATGCCGTTGAGTAGTTACGAAATTTCAAAGAAAAAATGCTTTACTTTGAATTTTTTTTTTCATATAGTAATAATAAAGTTAGAATTATTTCAATTGTACAAATTAACGTTTAAAGTACAATAAGCAACATGTATTTTTTTGCACATTTATAGTCACTCATCAAGCTGTAAGTCTGAAATCACCAACCCGTCTTGAGCGAGCGTGGTGATCATTGCTCGTGCCTTCTCAGTTGAGAAGAGGCCTTTTTCCAGCAGTGGAACAGTAATAAGCTGGTATTATTATTCCTTTATTCGTTTTTACACAAATTTTCTACATTTTAAATATTAATATAAAAAAATATATAAAAAACATTCAAAAATATAAAAATTGTAGCCCACCGGTATCGGGAACAGGGTCCAAGCTACCGGCGATCAGGGCTCCAGAGAGAAGAACCTCCTAACAATACGGCCCGTGTCCAGGAGTACCGGTTTCTGAATCAAGCCCTTGATCCAGCTGCCTAACGAGAGCCTCCTCAGGTGTTGGTCGATATTATTATTAAGCAGAAATGTACTTACTCCCATAATTCGCCAGTTACATTTAGGTAAGCAACCGTGCCAAGTAAACAATTCAAAATTAAGTCGCTTTTGTCCACCAAATGTGTTATTATTGAATAACATTATAACGATTATGTATATTATATGTACATAATTGTACATTGTATTCATATTGTTATTTCTTTGTTTAATTATACAGGGCCTTGCGTTTTGTTTTGATACAAACCGTGTCGACCGTTTTCTGCACCTGGGTACATACTAACATAGTATTATAATGTACATTTATTTAATTCGGTGCGTGACTATAATGTCGTCTTTAATCATGTAAATAATCGTAGAAAAGTCTACCAAACAAACTCTTTAGCTTTATTAATTAGTATAGATTTCAGATATATTAAAAAGAGTTCCCATAAAAAAATAACCAAGAAAAAGGTTCATAAACAATGCGGGCTGACACCGAAAAACGCGTATCTTGCAAGGTTAGACCACGAAGGACAGAAACTGTCTCCGTTTACATAATGTACTCAACAAAACAGGTGTACATACATGTATACATAACACAACCCAGAGCCCTGACCTTCCGTGTCATTTGCAACTTACTTGTGATTAAATTACTTTTAGTCTATTTTAGTCATACCGAGTTACCTCCGTGCCTCGGAAAGCACGTTAAGCAGTTGGTCCCGGCTGTCATTTGTAGATCTTTGACAGTCGTTACAAGAAGTCAGTGGCCCAAAAAGTCTGACAACGAGTCTTACCAAGGGGTATCGTATTACCCAGTTTTAACTGGGTTGTGCAGGTCAGTTAGGCCGTCAGTCCATGTAAAATACTGGTATTCAGCTGCATGCGGTTAGACTGGAAGCCGACCCCAACATAGTTGGGAAAAGGCTAGGCAGATTATGAGTCTATTTCGGTCCAACCTCTGGCTACGTTTCTACGAGGAAGCGTAGCGAGAGATGTGTGTTGAACTTACCAATCACATAGCTAGAATAGATCACACTGAAAAAGAAGCGATAGTATTGGTTATAGTTTCACACACATCCGCATAGCAGTTTTACGGTGGAGGAAAACTTTGTTGACCAAAGGAAACGCTATGTTTTCAGTCATTTTCACTCGTACATAAAAGTACAAGCTATGAGAATATGTTGAATAGCATACGGTGGCCATTATTTGTAACTAAACGTGTTCACTTTTCGTTGTAAGTTTAATAATAATTTTTCATGAACGAAGGTCGCGGGTAACATAATGCATTAAGCGATCCTTACATGTTGCTCGTCTTCGAAATGTAAAAATCATAAACGGAGAAAACGTCTTCTCAGACATGTTTGGCGTATTTTTTGGTCAATATCTTAAAACCACGTGGCGTCTTTAATTGATTTATGAGGTTTTTGTAAGAATCCGTATGAAGATTGGAGAAAGGAGACTTAAGTATAGGATTATATTTTTGTACAGGATTTAAAGATGTGTTGTCAAAAGTAAATGCCATATTTTAAGATATTTGCGAAGGTCAAAGAAGCTTTTGAACTGTAACATATTTTGAAGTAATATCCAAAAAAATCGAAAAGAGCTCAAAATAAAATACGAAATCCATTCCTCCCCAAAACCCAGCCATTTCCTAGATCATAACTCACACACAAACATACATAGGACTGTCTGGCAGGTGAACGCCACAGGGACCCTTTGTCGTCTGATCGTTGACCTAGGTTAGGTCTGAAGCGTCTAGCCTTCGTCTAGACACCCCCTGTACCTAGCGGATTTCATTTTACAGAGGGAGTATTGCAATTTTGATTTCGGAGAGGGAATTTCATTCCATCTGTGGGATGAAGTTTTTTGTGGGTAAAAGGTTTGCGATCTCTGGGTTCCATTTTCGGTAGGAAGTTTTGTGGGGAAAATGTTTTCGATCTCTGACTTTTATTAAGGAGTTTGTTGATTGGAGAATGTTAGCCGATAGTAAAGGATTGGTTGGTTTAGTTAAGGATTGACTTAATTACGATTTAATTGTAAAACTGTTTCATTTTAAATAATGATAGTCCATACAGTAATGTTTGTACGAATTCATTTTTAATTTAACTTGCAAATTTATTTTAATTGAATGAAATCTGAAATAAATAAATTAATAACAAGAGAAAAAAACATTGCGATCCCTTATTTTTACCAACAACGGTTACAACGTTATTTCGTTTTTTTTTTATTGTTTTTATTTATTTAGTCACGTATACTTAAGTAGTACATACTTATGTAGGTATATATTTTTTTTAAATTCATTGAATACTCCAATATTTATAATACAATAGTTATACAAAGATATTCTGAATATTATATAACATCGAGTCAGAGGTTGTAAACTTTGAATTTAGATGCGGCTTCCTTTCATTAAAATGCGGAAATTAAATGTTTATGCTAATTTTATACAATTTTCTATACAGTTTCAACATTTATTAAAAAACAGACAAACCTGCTGTTTTGTATTTAGTTGGTCCATCTTTGCCACCTCGGCTGGTCGCCGAAACGGCTGGACCGATTTAGACGGGAATTTTATTGGCAGATAGCTGATGTTACAAGGACTAACTTATGCTTATTTGGAAAGCCACATTTTTATAATAATTTCACGTTGATGAAGCTCGCGGGGTCGCCGGTAATAATCTAGGTATATCTATTCTAATATTATTTAAAGAGGAAATATTTGTATTTTTGTATGTAACATAAACTTAAAAACTACTGGACCGATTTGAAAAATTCTTTCAGCAATGGATAGCTACATTATCAGCTAGTAACATAGGCTATATTTTATCTCCGTACTCCCACGGGAACGGGAACTATGCGGGTGAAACCGCATGACGTCCGCTAGTGATTCAAAAATACTGCCTCGTTGTTTTAGTGATCGCAATTGCGACCCGCGATCGATGTCCTGAAATGACCACGTGGCGATCGAAGGTCACGTGCCTTCTCCAGACGAGATGAAAGAAAGAAAGAAAAAACATATATTAGCCCGACATCGACAGGGCAAAACACACAAAAATAAAATGGTTAAATTGTAATTAGAAAAAAATAATAATAATAATCTGTATTCGTTTTAGATGAGAGCTAATATTTAAAACAATTAATAAAAATAATCAATATGACTGCCTCGTCAGTTTCATGAGGTCCTAATGAACGACATCACATTTGAGCTTTTTGTTTTTTTTCTCAGCCTATCATGTGTCCCGTTGCTGGGCAAAGGCCTCCCCGTTTTACTTCCAATCCTCTCTATCTTGTGCGATATCTGGCCATGTTCGCCCCGCAAACAAGATCAGTTCGTCACACCCCCTTCGCCGCGGTCTACCTCGACGGCGATTCCCTCCGTCAGGCGTCCAGTGAGTGACGATCTTTGCCCATCTCTCCGGGTGCATTCTAACTACGTGGCCAGCCCACTCCCACTTCAGCTTGGCTGTTGTTTTTCCGACATCTGCTACCTGAGTTTTGAGCTTAATACGTAAAAAAACTACGCTAAAATTAAGTTATGTCTAATTGACTCGTTTCGGCTCATTACGCGCTCAAACTGGCGTTGTGAGCCAGGCCCTTGATGAGCACAATCGTGGCTCAAGGCCCTAATGGTAACATGGCTCAAATGTACAGTCAGCAAAACAGTTAGGTATGCAGGCTACTAATCTTCTTACGACTATTATAAATGTAATAGTCTGTAAAGATCGATTTTTGTTATACTTTCACGCAGAAACTACTGAAAGGATTTTGATGAAATCGCAAACAGATTGATTATAACCCTTTTTCATTTATAAAAGTAGTAAGAAGATTGCTAGCCTGTAAACCTAACTGTTTTGTTGACTGTACATGTTATAACTGTATAAGTGTACATACTTCTTAATACTTAAGACGCCTGCGGAGCATGCGTCGTTCATACTAACGTAATGCCAAAATAATCTGTAAATAAAACATATTCTTCAAGTAGTGTCTATTTATTTCGATTGGATCACAGAATATCAAGGCTCCCAAATGTACATTTTGAATGTTAAACAAGTATAAGTACTCATATCTTGTCTTTTTATCATTGTCCTTTCAAAATATATTATATGCTCCGCCGGCCCCTTAAGAGACCGTATCCAAAAAGTTGCCAACATCTTAAATAGCTGTCAAATATTTACCTATTTTTATTAATTTTGCATTAGTACTGTATGGAAATAAGAAATATGGCTAACTAGTGAACTAGAATATGAATAGTGAGTTACAAATTAAAACACTGAATTTGATGTTGTAACCGTTTTAGGTGTAGAAAAGGCTTTTGGAAAGTTTCCAAATAGTTTTTCTCATCTAAAACTGAGTATTTGGTGTTAAGATATAAATTATTGTATTTCATCTATACTAATAATTAATTAAAACTAGTAAATATTTGACAGATACTTGCGATGTTGGCAACTTTCTGAATGCGTCCTCATATACTTACATCCGTTTTTTTGATGCACGCACTGGTGACGTTACGGTGAATTTATTTTTAATTAAAAATGGACAATCAACCTGTCACTCCCAAAGAGTTATGCAGATATGTATTCTATATTACATCCACATTTTGCCCACTTAAATTCCATGTACTTACAGGGTGAAATTTCACAATGCCACCTGGAGGGAAAGTACTCTAAATACTGGAGATAGTAAATTTTACTCAAAGGAGACATTCCTTTATTTTAAAAAAGAAACAGATCTGCATTCACAGTTTTTTGAAAAAAAGAAAATGTCATACTCGGGCATCGCACCCGGGGGCCGGGGTGGATCGACTAAAGTTCGATAAAATGACATACTGTACGTTTTTGACATCAATCGATAGGGTCAATCACATGGATCAAATCTCTCTAACAAACGTGATAAATTAATTAAGAGGAAAACCGTGAATTAAACTGCTTTATCTTGTGAATTTATCCCATTGAATTTGTAACTGTTTTTTTAGATTTCATGGTTTTTCTTTCATTTAATTTATCATGTTTGTTAGAGAGATTTGCTCCATATGGATGGCCCTATCGATTGATGTAAAAAAAAGTACTTACAGAATGTTATTTTTTCGAACTTAAGTCGGTTCGATTCCCGAGTGTGGCAAGCGAATTTTTGAAAATCTGTGAATGCAGATTTGTTTCTTTTTAAAAATAAAGGAATGTTTCCTTTGAGTAAAATTTGCTATCTCCAGTATTTAGAGTACTTTCCCTCCAGGTGGCATTGAAATATCCCACCCTGTATAAGTGGGCAAGTGCGTTCTGTATATGTGACATCCTGACATCTACCAATCCACACTATTGCCCATTCCCTCTCATAGAGAGGAGGCCTGTATCCCTGTAGCAGTGGGAACATTAAAAGGCTGATGATGTAAGAGTATGCTGTATTAGAAGGCTAGCTAATCCGGCAAAAATGTAGACTGGCTAAGAGAAATTTAGAAATAAGGGTTAGGTGATCCTTACGAAAAAATATCATAATCGGTATATCACGAAACTAAATTATGCTAATGATTTAATAATCATTTAAAAGTCATTTATTAATAAACCGTTCTAATATTTTAGTATTAACTTAATGTTCTATATTCTGATGTTGTCGTCAAAGTCCAGTATATTTTTAATTATATGAACTTTGAAATAGTCGGAAAATTTATTCATTAAAACATAACCTTCAGCCGAATTCGCTACCAGGCTTACATAATATCTTGTGACAAATATTTAATGATTTAATTTATTCTTTACAGGTGAGTGTGTCAACGTGTTCAATTCGAGTAACGATGAGAAGTTGGAAACAGTGAGTTTTGTACCTCCTACTAGTTCATAAGATCCTGGTACCTCTGGTGCGAATTACTATCTCCTTTTGCGGAATTTCTATAGTACTTATTATTATTATCCATTTACTATATTTATTTCTATTTGAACTATTTAACCCCCGACGCAAAAACGACGGGGTGTCATAAATTTGACGTGTCTGTGTCTGCCTGTGGCATCGTAGCTCCCGAACGGATGAACCGATTTTGTTTTGGTTTCTTTTGTTTGAAAGGTGAATTAATTAGTCGGGAGTGTTCTTAGCTACTCATATGTTTGATAAAAATCAGTCCAAGATGGCCGGCGCTACAAAATGGCGGATTACATATTTATTCAACAACTCCCTCAATATGGGTATCGAATGAAAGGGCTTGTGAAATTATGGCCCTGCGTGTGTCGGGGGTTTTTTTAATTAAATGTTACTTGTTTGACCTTATTAGTTAGTTTATTGGTCGGAACCGTGACTGCTGTGTGTGAGATGCGGGATTGGATTCTCAGGACGGTCCAACTTTCTTTGGCATTATAAAAATTGTTTATTAACATCTTGAAGTACATTTTGGACTTCTATTATTTGTTGTTGTCGTTGTATGGGCCTTGCTATCTGGAGGAATGAGGAAAACATCATGAGGAAAGTTCTGAGTATGAATGTAGATGTGTATAAGAGTAGAGGAAGATCAAAGAAACGATGGATGGACTGTGTGAAGCATGATATGGCTAGAAAGGAGGTGTCTGATGAGATGACGAGTAATAGAGGAGTATGGAAGATGAAGACATGTTGCGCCGACCACTAATGAATTGGAATAAGGGCAAGGGAGTATGCACACGCGTGATGTTAATAACCAACAGATTTTGTAACACAATCGTTAGTTGCGAAATATAATTGTAGCTGCCTTTCGCGAAACAAGGTCAAAAGAAGTTCGGACCAGTCTGTCTGTGAAAGTATATAATACTTTGTAAATGGCACAAGTATATGCGTAGAAATCAACCGGAGACATGATCACGAAGCCGTCAACCAAGCATTCTGTACATCAAACTAAGTAACGTTACGCAAAAAAATTGCTGGGAAACTACTTTTTTTTGGGGTGTAAAATCATGTTTTGTGGTAAAACTCAATGTAGCGCACTCAAAACATTGTCCTTATGGACGTATTTAAAAGTAAACGGGTTGTGGAGGTATGAGATGATAAAACTAGTATTGAAAAAAAAAGGGAAAATATTGGAACTTTGACCCCCAATATCTCCGTAACTAGAAGGTTCCCAGGTATGGTGTAGAACAAAAAAATGATCGCAATGACGGGGAGAACAAGTGCCTTTCGGCTTTGTTGAAAGTCTTGTTACACCCTTTATAACATAACGCTTGTTATCCCGGAGGGATTGGCACAATTGTACGCATGGTTACCACGTTTTGTCAGAAATGTTGAAGTTCGCAAAAAGAAGACGAACTCAATTGATTAGGATCAATTCTTCAAATGACTCCTCCCGGGTCCCTACTCCTTATAACATCAGCTATCTGCCAATAAATGTCCGGTCAAAATCGGTTCAACCGTTTCGGAGATGCCGGAACAAACAGACAAAAAAAAAAATTTGTTCTACGTGTCGTTCATGTTTTCATATGCAAGAACGGAGGTGTCTTATGAGATGACGAGTAATATAGAAGTATGGCAGAAAAAGAATGTTGTGAGCATTTAACATAGGTAATTAAATTGTACCAAGATAACATAGCGGTTAGACATTGTAATATTATCGCTTATGAGTAGTAATATTAACTGTTTGTCAAACCACAGCACGACATCGATAATATTATTACAATTGCCGGGACGACCCATTTAAATTTAGTATTTACCTATATACAAATAAAATGTTGATTTGCATATCATCCAAACTAATATTATAAATGCGAAAGTAACTCTGTCTGTCTGTCTTTCTGTCTGTCTGTCTGTCTGTCTGTCTGTCTGTCTGTCTGTCTTTGCTTCACGCCTAAACTACTGAACCGATTTGTGTGAAATTTGGTACAGACATAGTTTGGAACTCGAGAAAGGACATATAGGATAGATACCTAGTTTTTATTACAAAAAACCGACTTCAAAAAAAAAACAAAAAAGTGAAAAATAACTTTAGCTTCTGAAGTCGGTGACCGATTTGATCGATTTAATTTTTTTGTCACCGACTTCAGAAGCTAAAGTTATTTTTCACTTTTTTGTTTTTTTTTTGAAGTCGGTTTTATTTTTTGTAAAAAAGTTTTTATTTTACACTTTTTAGTGGTTTACATGTGCTTGGAACATGGACACATGGAAAGTGCATACCGTTACGATTACAACAAGCCCAAACACGACTAGGGTACATTGTCTCATTATGGAGTTCCGTGACTCTTAGCTTCATCATCAGATCTGATGGTAGAATGGTTCTTATCAAACGCAAATGCTTCACTTGTTGTAGAAAATACCAAAATCGCAACACGTTTTCATATAAAATTTGAAGAGTTTCCTCGATTTCGCCAAGATTCCATCGTCAGATCCCGACTTGGTGGCTATGGGACCATTTGGAAAGAATACCCTTTCCAACAAAAAAAGAATTTTCCAAATCGGTTGGCAAGCGACGGAGTTATGCCCGAACAAACATAAAAAAAAAAAAAAAAAAAAAAAAAAATAGAAACATCCGAATTGAGAACCTCCTCCTTTTTTAGAAGTCGGTTAAAAACAAAATTTATTCCGGACATACAGCGCCATCTATTGGTCAAGAGTCGGCATTTTTGAAGAGATCCCGCGAGATCGGGAACTATGTGGGTAAAACCAAAAATCTGCCGGAAGTCACTATTCCACGCGAACGAAGTCGCGGGCAAAAGCTAGTACTTTATATTTGACTAGCGGATGTCACGCGGTTTCACCCGCATAGTTCCTGTTCCCGTGGGAGTACGGGGATAAAATATAGCCTATGTTACTCGCTGATAATGTAGCTATCTATTGCTGAAAGAATTTTTTTAAATCGGTCCAGTAGTTTTTAAGTTTAATCGTCGTGGGTGTTCTTAGCTGTTTGATGAAAATCGGTCCAAGATGGTCGCCGCCACAAAATGGCGGATTACATTTTTTTTTACAACTCCCTCATTATGGGTACCAAATGAAACAGCTTGACTAGTAGAATACTGTACACTATGATAAATTTCAAATCCAAGATGGCCGCCACCACAAAATGGCGAATTACATTTTTATTCACAACTCCTTCAGTATGTGTATCAAATGAAAGGGCTTGACTAAAAGAATAATGGTACACTTATTATTTTGAAAGGGAATAAAGAAAACTAACTAACGAAATAAGATGAGGAAAGTGGAGTGATTACTACCGTTCCACATAGGAGTATTTAACCCAAAAAGTCGATCAAAAGTCGAATATTACAAAGTATTAATATGAAGGTAGTTTTTGCTACCTGGCAAAACGGAAGGGTCGGGGGGACAATAAACCGCTCGAGTCTCTTTTGTTCTTGCTAACATTCCGTTCACAATCAGTCGTCTTTCTAACGCAAGCTTGATCGTACGAACTTAATACGCAGTGAAAGTGAGTCAACTGAATTGTTTAAAATAAGTGTAACACTAAGATTACTCGGAATAAATCATATTTTAGTTATGGACGGTGCAGAACAAGGTATGTAAAATTGAAATTACATTTTTTTTTTGTAATATATACCTTAAATAATTATTTACGCCATCTTTTGTGGGGTACATTAAAATGATGAGTCGATTTTAGCCTTTTTTAATATTTCAAAGTCTTTTTGTTGTATTTCCGGACTTTTCCTGGGTCAAATTCTTTTAACATCTTGTTGTTAGATATGCATATTAGAAATTTAAAAAGAAAATAGCTGCCACCACGTGCCAAAATGTTAACATATTAAAAATTTAGTGCATGTGGTATTTACCAAAACAAACTTTATTTTGCGGTCACTTAAGTTAATTTCAGGTTTCTCTTGTTGTAGGGTCTTCTGGTACTAAGGTCGTGACGCGAGAATATGTTTTCCGAAAAGCGAGGGAATATACTGAAGCAGATTTTGGAAAAAAAATGGATTTATTGGAGTTTGAAATAATTAATGACTGTTCATTCCCAACTGATCAAAAATCAAAGTTTATTCAGACATTTTCTCGTCTCAAGTCTGAAATGAAGTCTAAGTGGCAGAAAGCAAAGCGAACAGAAAGCGTGTTTTTGAAAAAAAACCATGATTGGTTACAAGGCACTCTTGAAATACCGAAAAAAATAATTAATACTGAAAAATCCCAGGGTCGGCCAAGCAAAGAGTTCGCGGAACTAACAGACTGCAGTAAGCGTCGAAAGACATCACATTTACGAGGCAAAAATGAAGCAGAAACACTAATTTATGCAGGTCAAATGACGCTTCGTGATAAAGGAAATGTGGATGCTGCATACGTGATAAAAGATATTATTGCATCCCCAACACGTGGTCGTAAATATCGTGAAGCTTTCAGAAAGAGCGCTACACCTGAAGCAAAAATTAAACAACTATCGACAACTCAGGCTTTGTCTATGTTTGTGGAAGCTGCATTAACAAGAAAGCAGTACGAAATAATTAGAGAAAGTTCTAAAAAACTATACCCGTGCTATTCGATTTTACAAAAAGCAAAACAAGATTGTTATCCAAATGCCGAGTCTTATAGGGTCACTGAAACGTGTGCTGAAATTAAATTACAAGCATTACTAGACCACACTGCTCAGCGTTTTATTTTATATCTTGAAGAAGTGTTACAAACTTTACCAGAGGAAGAATTGGTGAACCTAGAGCTCACATATAAATGGGGATGTGATGGTTCGCAGCAGGCGCAATATAAACAAAAATTTGCTAACAGCAGCGAGTCTGACGCAAACATTTTTCAATCATCACTTGTGCCATTACAGTTGATAAGTAAGAGTAATAAAAAAATTATTTGGAAAAATCCATCACCGTCTTCTCCTCGTTACTGTCGACCAATGCGGATTAGATTTATACACGAGAGCAAAGATGTAACAAATGATGAAATTAATTACCACAAAGACCAAATTAAACGGTTAATTGGCACGAAGATAACTTTCAGGTCCTGCGAAATAACAGTTACTCATAACTTGTTACTCACCATGGTAGATGGTAAAGTGTGCAACTCGGCAACAAACACAACCTCTACAATGAGATGTTATATTTGCAAAGCCACATCAAAGAATTTTAATAAACTCGAAAAGTTTAACAAGACCACATCAACAGAGTTACAAAATTTGGAGTTTGGCTTGTCTATTCTACATGCTCGCATCAGATTTTTTGAAACAATACTTCACCTTTCTTACAAACTTACTATAAAGAAATGGCAAGTGAGAACTCAGACCGAAAAAGATATAATAAAAGATAGAAAAGCAAAAATTCAAGAAGCATTCAAAAATGAACTCGGATTAATAGTGGATGTACCTAAAGCCAATTTCGGGAATACTAATGACGGCAACACAAGTAGAAGATTTTTTAACAATATAGAAATATCGGCAAATATCACCGGAATTGACAAAACTTTAATAGAAAGATTAGCAGTTATTTTAGAAGTGATATCAAGTGGATATAAAATTAATATTGAAAAATTTGACACCTATTGCCAAGACACGGCGAAGATGTATGTAGAATTATACTCATGGTATCCTATGACACCTACACTTCACAAAATTTTAATACATGGGCCTACAGTTATTAGACATGCCCTATTACCAATAGGGGCCTTATCAGAAGAAGCTGCAGAGGCTCGTAATAAACATTTTCGGAAATTCAGGGAACAATATGCAAGAACATTCAGTAGAACTGACTGTAATATGGATGTCTTAAATAGATTATTATTAACTTCAGACCCATATTTGACAAGTATTAGACGAAAAGTGTCTAAAAAATCAATACCTTTTAAATTTGAAACTAGAGAAATGTTAATGTCCTACGAAGTTGATAAGGATAAAGGGGATGCAGAAGATAGTGTACATGATTCAGATGAAGAAGAGTAGTTATAAGCGATTTAATTAGTTTAATAATTTAATTTATACGTAAATTGTTATAAGAAAGATTGCAATAAATAGTGACGAATCATTTTTTTTACTGTACGGTCCACCCGTACAATTCATATATCTTTTTACGTTAAATAAGCAGTTTTGTACCGCGTGCGCAATTTACTTTAGTTCGCGTTCGGTCTTCGCCGCGTGTACTCATTATCATGATATCGTAGCATTTCGATATCCTTAAATCATTATATTATAAGTGATCACTGTATCAAATTAGCTATAGCATTATATCAATAAAATCATATTATATCAATCACAACTTATCATTTATAGTTGTCCCGTACATTTACACTTATTTCAAATTCCTGTTCCAAAAATAGCTCAAAATATTTTGTAAACATTTTTGAGCACATTTTAATGCCAATAAATAAATTTTAGCCAATATATAATTTTGATCGACTTTTTGGGTTAAATACTCCTATGTGCGTTCCTAGAACCTTACGAATTATTTTTAACCAACTTCTAAAAGGAGGAGGTTCTCAATTCGTCGGAATCTTTTTTTTTGTTTTTTCTGTATGTTCCCCGATTGCTCGAAGATGGCTGGACCGATTTGAATTATTATTCTTTTGTTTGAAAGGGTATATATACTTCCCAGGTGGTCCCATAATCATCAAGTCAGGATCTGATGATGGGATCCTGGAGAAATAGAGATAACTCTGCAAATTTTATAGGCACATTTGTTGCGATTTGGGTATTTTTAAGAAGAGTACTTTCTTAAAGTGGTCCCATTTCAATTTTATGAAGATCTGATGAAGAACTTCGGAGATAGGCAACGGAACTCCTCAATAAATGATAGCAAATGGACTGGGATTTCTGAAATCTCATGTCTGTCTATTGTTTATACCAGTTCATAACATAACATCACGCCGCGCCGGTACGCTGTGAAATGGTAAGCACAAGTAAACCACTTAAAAGTGAAAAATAAAAACTTTTTTGTAAAAAAGTTTTTTTCATTTGACTTTTAGTACATTATTCAGGTACTGCATTATTATGGGTCGGGGGTTTTTAAATTTTTAAATTTACTTATTGAAAATAGCATGAGACAGTCTAACTAGAAATTACCCTTTTTTTTTTTAGGATGGGAAATCATCAAATGACTTCTCCCACTCTGGGCGGAGCGGGAGGGAGTGTCAGACTCTTACTGACTAAAACCCATCCATGTTCCTTCCTCGCCCTTTACGTTCCGGGGCCGCGGTATCTCTTTCGAACAGTCCCGCAACCCCGGCAGGGATTAGAAATTACCCTAACTGCTGATTTTGAAATGCTTTTTTGGTTTACCAGTTGTCAAACTCATATCGAATGATGTGATTGGCTGTCGTTATTTCACTGAGCCAATCACAGAAGCTTTGAATGAATCTTTTAGCGGTGTTTGTGGCGATGAAAATTTAGCTTTTCAGAAACCCGAAGGCGTGACGATACTGGAAAAGAGGAAGAGTTATTTGTTTTACAAGAGTGCAAAGTTGTTTTTTAACCGCGTGCTCAATTTTGATGACCGAGCAAGCGAAAGATTCTAAAATTGAGTCACGAGCGTAGCGAGTGGTTCAAAACTTAGAATATGACGTGAAAAGAAAATGGCGCGCGCAAAACATATTATAAAAGTACACCAAGAAGGTTCCGAGCCTGAGTTCTCAAATTAAAAAAAAAAACATGATAAATTCGGCACCATAGAGGTAGAAGTAAATAGTTTTAATGATGTTTTGAATTCACATTCTTAGTGCACACGATGTTCTAAATTCAAATTTACTTTACCCTCAAGACGATAAAAACGGCTTTTGCACTCAGATATCGAAGAGCAAAAATACTCTTTCCGAGATGGGGGGATGAAAAATGGATTGATTTACCATGAGTAGGCTAACTATAAACTAATGCACTTAAATCTTGTTGAAAGTCATTGCAGAAATAGAAAAATTTTTAAAGGGAGAATTTCACTTGCTCTCAGATAGATTTTTGAAAATATGAAGAATCGGCACCGCTATTGCTATCATTTTTCTTCAGGAAAAATATAAAATATTTTCATCATTTTGTATAATAAGTATGTATTTACAAACAAAAAAGTATATATGTAGTATATCAACTATCTAGTGTCCACGACACAAGCTTTGCTTAGTGTGGCACTAGGTGGCGCTGTGTGTTAATGTCCAGCGATATTTATATTTTTTATTTATATCACAATTTATGATGTCTTACGTAAACACATGGTTCTCAATAACTACGCATCATTGATCTGCTTAGCATTAAAAAACATATTAATTGACCGTTACTGACTCACCGTTGCGCGCTGGGTACTAGGCTACCATAACTGTTGAGAGATGACGTAATTTGTAATTTTGTACGCCACTAGGAACCTGCTTCGGGTTCGATCGGATTTCTTCGGGTGTACGAAGTTCATTGCTTGCTTGGTCCAACTAGAGTTGGAGCTACAGGCAATCATGAATCAAGCGTGAGTTCCTTTATTCGAATCTCAAATCGAACATAGAGGATTCCAGTTTTTGTGCCGTTGGAAAACCTTCGAAAACTACGGATAAAGATTGCTGAAATATTTTGCAATGAATTTGGGGGCTGCCCACTGGATGAGATCAACCTCTGCACGTCAACACCATTATCAGCCTGTAATGTGCCCACTGCTGGGATGGTTATCCCAGCATTCCCAGCTCCATTGTGAAAGCTCTATGCCAAATTCACTAAGCATTCTTGATTGACTTGCTGTGACCTGATATATGTATATGTCACCGTAAAATTGTCAAACACGTTATATTACAATATAACGTGTTTATCTCTAGCGTAGTCGACGGAGCCCCGCTTCGCGGGGCCCCTATTTCCGAGTGCAGGGTTTCAAGGAACCTAACTAACCTAACGGGGGGGTGCCCCAAGTCTCGATTATGGGGGCAGAGATACTTCCGTATGTTCATTTGACAATAATTCGAGAGTTTACAATATCGCTAGAGAGATTACAATATAACGTGTTTGACAATTTTACGGTGACATATATTTTGCACTTGTAGTAAAGTGTCTGCCGAGATCTTTGCCCATCAGTGGGACAAAAGTAATATAACTAAAAAAAATGCCGTTTGGATATCCAAGCTGACATTTAACGTATGAGTCAGCGGTCAAGTACTAGGCTAGCAGAATCGAATAAGAGATTACGTCACGTAATAGAGATGGGAATAATCCATTGTAAGAAGTGCAATAATCATACTATAGCTAGTAATGAGCCGTTATAATCAATAATTTAATTAATGAATGTCAATAAGATTGCAGAATCGATATTTCCCAGTAAATAGCATTGCTTAGTAGAATATAGGTACTTACCAGTAACTGTGTAAATAAAATATTGCATGGGCTGAAATCTATGTGGACCTTACCGAACTATATGTTGGGGTCGGCATCCAGTCACACTACATGTATGTAGCTGTAAATATCAGTATTTTACACGGAGCGACTGCCTATCTGACTCCATAACGAGTTTATAATTAATTACTCTTTACCCGTCGAAAATGTCGTGAGGAAAGTTTTGAGTATGAATGTGGATGAGTATAAGAGTAGAGGAAGATCAAAGAAACGATGGATCTACTGTGTGAAGTATGATATGGTGAGAAAGGAGGTGTCTGATGAGATGACGAGTAATGGAGTAGTGTGGAAGTGGAAGACATGCTGCACCGACCACCAATTGGGATAATGGCTCGGGAAATGAAACCGCTAACAGGAAATTTTATTAAGTTGCTAGATCATATTCTATTGTTCTGTAAAATAGTAATCAACTAACGTTATTAATCGAAATACTAATGTCTACGTCGATTTTAAAGTCGTGATCGGCATATCATAATCGGTGCCAAGGTTCGAACCTAGCGTTGCGTCAATTCCTTTTACGCACGCGTTCGAGTGCTGTGTGTGAATCGATTGTTTTATCGATTATTTTTCGTTGAAAATCGATTCTTAATGGTGTTTGATTTTTGTGAATACGTTACGCCATATCTGTTGGTATTGTAGTAGTGTCTTTTGTTAATACATGCAGTATTATCTTGTCGTATTCCTATAATCCAAAGATTGTCTTAAAAATATCGCTTTTAACGATAAGATCGCCTTTCTTGTCAGTTTTTTTCATACTTATAATTCTTATGGCGTACAGCACTTATTAAGTTATTACCCCGTTGATCTCGTGCCGTAAGCGCGACTGTTGATCGTGGGGTCCATTAGAAATTTCTCAGCAGTAACCCGGAGTTTGGGTGCTGGTGGTGTTGGTGCTCCGGAAAGCACGTAAAGCCGTTGGTCTTGCGCCTGATCTCTCTGGTAGAGTCGGATTACCGTCCCTGAGGACCATGAGAGTAAAGGAACAGTGTGCCTGCGCACACACATGTGCACTAGAATATCTAGAAAGAAAAAATGTTTATTTGACGTCACTACATTAAGAGGCCGTCCTATGTAGTTTTGATGATATTGATTGAACTTTATCTCGAAATCCAAATGACCTAAGAGTTCACAATTTGGACACCATTAACTTGGACTTATAATCTTTAGTTCTGCCGAAGCAAAACACAATTGGATAAAAAAATATCGATAGAAAAAAACATTCTAAAACATGCTGCTTTGCACATATTTTGAGTTAGATCTCTGAAACCTTATGGAATTTAATGGTGATTTTTAGCCCAATAGATAGGTAACATTAGTATCTCAAATCCTGCCGTAAAAAAATCTTATTTTTCTACGTCGTTTTCTCGTAATTAGCATCAAAGCTAGGCAGGCTTACGTTATTTTAGTCTAAGCCAGCACACACACTCTTTCTGTCTCTCGTTTCGCACGCGGAAGTAATAGCGCTATCCTTTTCACACTCTATAGCGAGTGAACGCGCGCTGCAGACTCTTAAGCACACACACAATATTAAAAAGTAACAAAAAAGGAGAAAATACGTAGGATGTACTGTGTGCCTCACGGCTGCGCCATAAAGGTCTATTTCAGCATTAATGTCAAACATGTGATGCTGTCTGACGCGTGTCTTCCAATGACTCTGGTCTCCCGCGCCGTTGGCTAATCTCCGCTGAGATTGGTTGCCGTGACTGAAAACAGTAAGGAAGACTGAATTATGGATGGTGTAACTAGTAAAGATTATCCAATCTATTTATTTCTTTACCTTATCTGTTTTGAAATCGTTTATCAAGTTATCCAATGTTGAATCAAATAACACAGCCCATTGAAGTCCCCTGTTGGGCCTATCCTGCTCCTTCTATATATATCAGATTACTAGCTGACCCACGAACTTCGTCTGCGTCACATTAGAGAGAAGAAGCTCACAAAAGAATTTTTTCCCCGTTTTTGCAACAATTTTTTCTTTTATGCTCCGCTCCTATTGGTCGTAACGTCATGTAATGTAATATATAATCGCCTATAATTTTTCTCGTTATATGGGCTATCCAACACTAAAATATTTTTCCAATTCCAACCAGCAGTTCCTGAGATAAGCGCGTTCAATCAAACAAACGAACTCTTCAGCTTTATAATATTAGTAAAAGATATAGATTTAAAATCCATCGGACTACCTAAATGGAAGGCTTCTCACTACGTTTCCGCATACGAGGTATTACTACAGAACTAGTTTTCTCCATCGACCATTGGCCGTTTGGCGAAAATGGCCACCCCACTGCCATTTCAGCTTGCTAATTTTGCAAGCTTTGTCGGTGACTCCAATAGAATGATGTTAAAACTTTCTGTTGAGGTAACCTGGTTTTCTAACGTTTTGAAGATTCATTAGGAGATCGAACTAAATATGAATGACAACACGATTGGTCATCTGTACTCACTCATGTGTTTTCATAACTCATATTTCCGGAAATATTAGGGATCAGGATTCATTTCAAAGTATAAGCTACTTAGATAAGATGTTTCCTCCGTGCCTCGTAAAGTGCACGTTAAGCTCTTGGTCCCGGCTGTTATTTGTAGATCTTTGACAGTCGTTACAGGTAGTCATGACGATTCAAAACTTGAACAAGCTTTAATAAATGTAGGTGGGTTAATGACCGCTTTTGCGATTTTAACTGCTAGCAACTAAACCACAGTTAGGGTCATTAACTACAACTACTATATCACTAAGAGGTCAAAGGAAGCGGTCGCTTGAACAATTGGGTCAAGAAGAAGAGTCTAAACATTGCGTTAAAAATAAACTATGTCTCAATGGATCGGGGACTACCGATTTACCGATTCATTGACTGACGTAATGGACCAGAAAACAGCTGCCCAGATGTTTTAATTGAACTAATATACTGGTGTTTTTTGCCAAAAATCTTAAGTACTGTTTTTTTTTATATTCTTCAGTCACCAACATCATCTGTCTAGCATTTCCCCAACTATGTTGGGATCGGCCTCCAGTCTAGCCGGATGCAGCTGAATATCAGTGTTTTACGTGGAGCTACTGCCTATCTGATCTCCACAACCCAGTTAATACTGGGTAATACGATACCCCTTGATAAGACTGGTTGTTGGACTTTATGGGGCCACTGAATACCTGTAACGACTGTCAAAGATCTCCAAATGACAGCCGGGGTCGAAGAAGGCCAGCCTTTGGATACAATATTTCTTGTTTTCTTTTTACCCACGCACATATATGAAAACAAATTTATCTCGTAACAGTTTGAGAAATAACATCAATTCATCTTTTGATCAATGGATCAAAAAAGCTTTTACAGGAGCTAAAAATAGAAATCTATTTTAGTATTCGTTTCTGGTTTATTGAGAGAGCGTGGGCCGGTATAGAGAGAGGTTTCCAGGCTGGAAATAGGCTGATCCTAACTTGGGGTGTCAAAGGCGTTTGTACCGTTTGCAGATCAATGGGCAGCATCATTTCTCGGCTATGAATGGGGAAATCAGGACTTGATAACTTAAAAAGACACTTCGGAAGTCACTTGTTCTCCCCAGTCATGATGTTACTTTTTGGTCTGGACAACAGCTTTTTTCTGTCAAAGAAAATTTCAAATGATTGCTCAACTTTGAATACCAACATGGCGCCTGTACTGTTATTGTATGCATCCATAAACACAATGTTTGTGCGCGTTATATCTCGCGCTATCTACTGTGAAATGTGATTTTATGACTCCAAAATAAAAGTCGTTTGCCAGCAATAATTTTGGCTCGTTGTTACTAGGTTCCTCATCCTCATTCTCATTTCAGCCAAAAGATGTCCACTGCTGGACATAGACCTCCCCCAAGTGTCCCCACATTGACCGGTCCCGTGCGTTACTAGTTTACATGTTACAGAATGTTCAAGTTAACGTTGTGATTTATTTTTGTAACTATTAAAATGCAAGTCATCATCAACGTATTTCTCTTCTAACAAAGAAACAAATAAAACTTGATTATAATCGATAAAAAAATCGTTTTGATGAATTCCCATCACTAGTAATCAAGTCTAGACCGAACGACGCCATCTTTTTAAACAGCTGACCATTCAGCGAATGCAGCGCATCAGTCTATGTTGTTGTTAGGCGTCAATCGCTTTATGTACCTATTGCCAGATTTGGTGTTTCTCGGGACTCTATATTCTTTCTCAGACTTGATCGTCCCACTGCTGGGTAGTGGGCCGTAGGCCTTAGGTCTGCCTGACCGTTTATCACTTGATACTGGTATTTTAATTTTATCGGAATAGGTACTTACTTACCTACTTCGTCTTGAGGAAACTTATGAGAATTAATGTGGATGGGTTTAAAACGTACCTACCCAAATACTAGTCCACAAATAGTCAGTTATTTACAAACAGCTGAATTCAGCCGCTTTTATTTCCGTTCCATTAAGCGCTTTTCGCTGCAGCGGAATGATATTTTCCGCTTGACGACAACTCAACTAGGTCAGAAGGGCTCGGGGAGCTTTGACGTCATACTGCATTCGAAGTTCGAACACCGGCCCCAATCCTAAAAAGGCCGTATAAAGCAACTTCGTTCATCGAAAAATTAACCCTACACCTTATATATAGAGATGAAAATTAAATTTTCCATTTTAAATACGAATTACCTTGCTTCTATTTTATTAACCAAAGGTCGTATACGTCGTTTGTTTAAATTGAATCGTGTCTGTTAACGATTAGGTTGGAATTTGATTGGGGTTTTGCTATTGCGTTATGTTGGCATGTTATGAAGGTCTTATTAACATACAAAAGCTCTTTTAGCATTATGGGCGCCTAGTACTTTGTCATCGTGTGAGCGGTGAAGCGTGATCTTTGATTTACGTTTGTCCGTCATTCATAACTACAAATCATTATCCATCATCATCGGTTTCCAGTCTAACCGGATACAGCAGTAATATACATGGAGCGACTGCCTATTTGACCTCCACAAACCGGTAACCGGATCATACGACACAACTTTTTTTTTTTTTTTTTAGGATGGGAAATCATCAAATAACTTCTCCCACTCTGGGCGGAGCGGGAGGGAGTGTCAGACGTTTACTGACTAAAACGTTGCGGGGCCGCGGTATCTCTTTCGAACAGGCCCGCAACCCCGGCAGGATAATACGATACACCTTGGTAATTAAAACCAATCTTGGTTACTTACTAATAGTTGGAAAAATCCTTGTAATTTACCAAAAAAATCATTTTCGAACTGCATTGGTAGGTAGTCCAGTTCATGCAAGTCCTTTCTCGGAAGTGCCGAAATAGGTTTAGTGGAACTAAATTTTTCCATCAGGAAATTTTCAACAGCCTGGTCTAGATTTATGCCCGGTTGACGGCAACGTCCCTATTAAATCGGACTCGAATTTGACTGGGAATATGTAGGTACCCTTTGTGGATACAGCCTAGGCTTAATGTTATGTTAAATATGTAAATGTCATCTAGGCTAGATAAACTCAATGTACGCACGCAGTCTACTTTTCATCATAATATTTAGGTAAATCGGTCACCGGGTCGCTTGTTATAGGCGTGGCTAGGCTCGATGCATTTTGTTTACTTTTAAAGCTTTTGGCTTGCAGCTTTCAAAGTAAACCCAATTCTTGACAAACATCACGCCTGCAATCCCCGGTAGGGTTAAGCAGGTACCTATGGTTCACCTACTTTTCGCCAGTTAGACTGGAAGCCGACCCCAACATAGTTGGGAAAAGGCTACGCAGATGATGATGTACTTATTGCATAAGTTTTGATGATATCATTACAGTTACTTGACATCAGAAAAGAGTGCTGCTGTTTTTGTCCCACTGATGGGGAAAGGTCTCTTATTGCTTTCCGAACTTCTCATAAGATAGGTACCTACTACGATAGAACGAAACGCGAACATGAACAATATCATCTGGAAGCTGATGGACGCAACAGAAAGTGCCAAACTCGTCGCCAAATTTTAAGCTGACACAATTTACCTACATTGTCATCGAGAAGATAATCTACAACAAATACAAAATGTCGAATATGAAATAGAATCGTTTTTTTCTGTGCAATTTCTTCTTATACGAGTAGCATCTTGGTAATAGAACCCATCAATTAAATTACACAAGTTACTGCATTCAACCTTTAGTGAGTAAGAAAACATAACAAACTACGAATTCGTAAAACCGAATCCAACGATTCAAGAATTAAAAACAAAAATAATCCTCCTACTATTTCGCTAATCAACGCCTGAACACTCAAATTTAAACTTTAACTCTGCACAATAAAGTTAGTTTTCCTCTGCTATGTCGTCTTGAAGGTTTATTCAAATGAGTTTAGTCCAACTTCTTTAACTTCCTGGTCGCCTAGTACTATTCTGCGCAGTTACATCATAATGAAATGCACGGTTTCTTAACACCTGTAGCTATTATCACGCTAATGGCACGTGTCGGAATTACTGGTTGAATAGGGGATCATCATCATCATTTTTTCAGCCGAAAGACGTCCACTGCTGGTTTTAGGCCTCCTCCAAGTGTCGCCATAGTGACCGGTCTCGTGCGACTTACTCGCATTTAAGGGATTCCCGCAACCTTCACCAGGTCATCGGTCCACCTAGTGGGAGGTCTTCCAACGCATCGGGGATAGGGGATGTTCCTGACAAAAAATAAATATGATTCTGTTTAGTCCGTCAGTTAGATTATCGAAAAGTATTGCATATTTAAGTGGTTTTTGTTTTATCAAATTAATAAAAAATGGTGAAGATAAAACGCATCAAAGATCATTAGTGGGGGATTGTGATGTGACGTCATTTGATGGTTAAAAATGTACCCACAAAAATGTCTTAAATTTTTGTTTACGTGAAAATAGAAAAAAATATGTCCAACATTTTTGTAACTATCTGACGGACTAATTTGAGTTTTTTGGACCTATCGCCTATTGCAATTTAATACCACTTGTAATATTTTATGTCTTCGTGGATCAGCAAATTGACAGGAAAAAAGTAACCAGTGCAAAGGTCATATAAACATTTTCGACCAAGAACGTTGTGTTTGCTCGACATGAGAAAACCTCCTAGCTAATTTTGGTATCCTAGTCTTTGGAGATATCTTCCAATTTTATTATTCCCTCAAGTTCCTATGTTTTTTGGGTCAGCAAAATTGTGAAGTGAAATCTGCATATTTGATGCGTTTGTAGCAAAATTACTTTTACAAATTGACTGGTTGGTCGAGTGCAAGCGCGGTTGCTGTGCGAGCGAGTGTTATTAGATTTTTTCCTTCAGGAATTTTCTCAGAGGCAGTCACGGAGACAGGAATTGTGTCCGGTTGTTGGCAATAGACTCCCCCTTATATTACATGGGACTTAAACATAACTGGCGAATTGTGGGGTGTACTTATTAGTACACCAGCTCTGCCTAACTTATCGGGTAAGCAAATTTTGGTTATTCAACCAATAAAACCCCTTAACAGTCTTCAATAAAGTGTCTATAATTACGACAACCTAAATTTAGCCAATCAATGGTGCTCAAGTCTCGTGCCGTGCCGTACCCTTGGAAACGTGAAAACCAGCTCATAATCAACCAAAAGTGACAGTTACCTGGCTTCAGCCCAGTTTTACCTTAGCAACCATGTTTATCTTGGCTCGAAGAGTACTTTCTTCTGCACTAATTTGGTCGTCAATTTCTGAGAAATCTATCTCGTAATCTACCGCAGAAACAGTTCTAAAATACAATCACGTATGATCCTCATAAGGGTTGGTAGAATTTGCAATACACAATCTGGTACAATTCTTACTGAATCCTTTGGTACATCCATATTCATACCGGGAATCCGCTGGATGCGAGTCGCACGGGACCGGCAATGTGGCGACACTTGGGGGGCCTATGTCCAGCAGTGGACGTCTTTTCGGCTGAAATTATGATGATATTCAAACCTCTGGTCATACTCGTATACTTCACATCTGATCTTTATCTCGCTTTTGAGGTGAAAACGCCAAGGTAGCCCGCGATGTTAAAATTTTCTTACGGTTTTTGCCATTGGCAGGTCAGTGCAAGCAAAATATGATTCGCGACGCATACTTTTATCAACATACAATCTGAAACTGACCTGAAGCTTCATCAGAATCGACAGTACTCTTCATCAGCAGTCCACTGCTGGACATAGACACCTTCTTAGCTATGTCACAGTACTCAGTTCTTCGCAAAATAGTAGGAATAGACGGTTTAAAATCTTTTCTAACTTTGGGATATCAAGGTTGTGTAAAAGAAGATATGGATAGAAAAGAGTATAATCCTGAAATGACTGCAGATAGAATTGTTATGGAAGAAGACATGCCTGGTGCTGATCACAAATAAATTAGGAAAAGGAGAAGATGATAAAAATGAACCCAGTAATTATATAGAGGGTTATAGAGAGAACGCAAGAACTGTCCATCGATTTTAAAAATTCTTTCACCATTAGAAAGCTACATCTTTACCGAGTAACATAAGCTATAAATTATATTGATATCATGCAAATTGGCCGAGCTATCACAATTTTCGCAGACGAAGTGCTTGTGTAAACTAATGATGTTGATGATGAAACTAGTAAGCGGACCTAAATTTTAATAAAAATGGTGTATTCTATAGTAAGTGACATTATGAACTCGGTATTAAAGTAAATGAACCTTTCATCAACAAAATATATGACGAATCAGCTACCACAACACTGTAGAGTGATAATCAGAGGAAAAAGCAACTTATAATTAACGGGTTACTAGCCTAAATCATATCATCATAACAAGTACCCCCCTACCAAAGAATAATCAAGTATCGTTACCATATGTTGTGACTCAGAGAAAGAGAGAACATAGAAACACACAAGAAAGAAAGAGATAAATGAATGTTTGTCAACATACAGGAGTGTATTTTTAGATATGTTTCCGTGAGCAGAATTTAGATAAGTGACGTGAATTAGTATATCAACGCTTTTATCGTTTATAGGTTAGTATGTTTCGGGTTCTGTAGGTACCGTATTATTTACTTTCGGGATAAAAATTGTTTATTGACAACGTTGTTATTGTTAATCATCAATGATTAAATGTATTTGTAATTTGGGAAAATTTTCACTTAGATTTCTTTCATTGGACATCTGTACTATCATACATTTTGGGTTTTCTCGGGGAACTGTTTTAAAACCTGCTGTGTCTACAAGTATAACGAAATAGGTACTTATTTATTGATTTTGATTCCACTTCCAAACAAAAATGTCTATCACAGATAGGCAGGCTCTCCATGTGAAATACCGTTATTCAGCTTACTTGGTTAGACTGGAAGCCGACCCCAACTCAGTTGGGAAAAGGCTTGGCAGATGATCATACAGAACATAGGACCTGCTAATTAAATAATCAAGTTTATAATCATCATTAAAATGCTACGCAAATAGTGCGCGTGCACAAGCTGCGTAGTATGTACGCAATGGATTTTACTGACAAAGAAACACATGTTACGCTGATATCCTGGTAGCACACAGGACGGTCCGGAGTCCAGCAAATAAGTTGGTTGGTGGTCAATGCTACTTTTTACATTCTGTGCTGCCCTAGTACCTAGTCTCAAGGTTAAGACTTATTGAGAGGAATGAGAGGTTGAAAAATTACGAGTCTGAATATTAAGACTGCGCCGAGCGAACGAGGCGCGTGGCAATTAGGTATTTGCTGCAGCGCGCTGGTCGTGTGCGTCGTCACGCACACAATGACAAGTTCGCTCGAGCCCCGCTTGCAGTTGCACGACAAAAGTTGGTAACTTAGGATTTTTAAAATTTGAGTCGTTGTTTTGAGTGACTTGAAAAGACGAATATTGATTACATAGATGTTTTTATGTAGGTAGGTAGGTACATAAAGCCCCTAATTAAATCTAATAATCTATAAAAATATGTAAAAATAACGTTTTTTAGTACTATATTATATAGTAATATATTATCCATTCCCTTACTGTTCATCCGATTGCGATGAAATTTTGGCGTTCTGGATTGTACGCCCGGGAATTTTACTGGGTAAGTATGTAGGCTAGGTGAGTAGATAGGGTAGATGGGTACCTAGGTGTATTTTATAATAAAACCAGTCTGTATTATAAAATCTATAATTACATAATGTTAATATCTTGCTTGTTTACCATTTTACAAAAACTTACAAAAAGCCCAGGGAAACGTGGTACGATTATTATGCAGAGTGTAACGGCAACGTCATATTTTAAAAATTGCTTCTGCAAATGAAAACTTTCTCCAGGGAAGTCAAAGGCATTTCCGAAAAAAAATATTTGGATTTTCCATAAAATATAAAAAATCTGGAGAAAAGACACAAGAAGGATAATATCAATCTCATTTAAAAACATGATTGTTATTTTCAATCACTGCACTATGGAACAGCGTGTTCATGATTTATTGCGCTTTTCTTTGCGTTTTGATGTTTCTTTAGTTTCTAGTTTTCGTTTCGAATCTTTTTGTTTCTCCTTTTCATTGATCGCGTCAAGAATATATTTAGGTTCCCTGATTTCCATTTGCCTATCTAACCGAGAGTCAAGGATTTCTGGCAGTAAGCAATCAAAATAAAAAGTTTTCAATTTTTCTTCCATTTTACACCAAAATTGTTTATCTTCCTCAATAAGTTCAACCTTCATGTCCACTTCAGTCCGAACTGCAAATATACATGTTTTTCTTTGTGTAACATGAAGTTGTCCTTGTGCTTGGAAGTACCAATCATGATTTCTATTTAGATTAATATTACCTTCCTTGTCTCTTTTCCAGAAATTAATTTTCTTTTCTTTTATGCCATCCTCAACACTCATGTCTCTGGCTGAGTAAGGACATTTAATTTCGACAATTTTGTCCTCTTCCACAATTCCATCCGGACTTGCTCCTAAAAATGGTAAATCTCGGTCTATAAATAATCCACACATACGTATGGGAGTTCCAAGATGTAGTGCCAGTTGATCTCGCGCAAGGTGTTCATTGTTTTGACCGTGTTTAATGGACTTCACATGATCTAAATTTTTTTCAGTCACGATACTTTTGACCAAAGGTCCGCTTTTTATAAGACCTCGTTTGCACACTTTCCCAAAAACAGATGCCGTGAGCCGCAGTTTTCGTTCTTGACGCCATTCCACTGAATCAGCCTGCAGAATAGTTCGCCTTTCTAGTGCATGGCGATCTTTGTCGGCTAACGTTATAGTTTTTATATGTTCAGTCTTAGAAAAATCAAAATCAGCCTCGCTTATGTCAGGTTTTTCGCAAGATTCGCCATAATTTTTGTCACTTTCATTAATGGTAGACTTTTTGGTTGCTTTATGAAACGATTTATGTACTCTGCGTTTTGCTGATGCCAATCTTTTGATATTTCTCTTGGTTTCAAGACGTTTTATAAGTTTGTTAGGACTCTTGAGTAATATTTTTTTACTAAGGTATGACAGTGGTTGTCTCGAATTGAATGAGACCACTGATGCGGCACATCGTCCAGCATATGACTGCCTGCCGGAATAATTTATTCTTTTGCCGCCAATAAACTTCGCTATAATACTATTAAAAATTTCAGCAATGTTGCTATTTACATTGTGCATCAAGCTTGTAGCATTATTCACCAGTCTGGAAGTGAATTTTAATATGGCTGAAAATATAAAGCCACCCTCTTTACTTTTCATCGTTGTAACCAGATTTTCCTCTGTCGATGATTCCCCTTCGGTCAGTTTTTTGCAATAATAAGATTTGCATGAACTATGATTTCCAAACACGTGGTGTGGCCCGTTCAACAAATCCTGCTTCAGTTCCAGAACTTTTTGAGAAAAAGTTTTGTCGTTTTGCGCATAAATATGTTTTACAGCGCCGGTAACCGAACGCCTTAAACGCAATATATTTTTTTGCACAGCTTTTCGATACCTTAATGGGTAGCTTGTGTTTCTGGTCAGCTCATCCAATTTAGTGCAGTAATTCCGCAATAAATGATTAGTGCATTCAATTTTCTCCACTAACACGTTGCCATAGGGTTTAGATTTTTCTATATTTTTATGTGTACTAGCATCACCGTCAGCTATCAATCTTGAGTAAATTAGTCCATGAGTGTCTTTCGAAGTTTTGAAACCTTCAACCAAAGCTGTTGATTCCATGCCACTTGAAGAACCTGTGTAATTTTTAAAGCAGATGTGTTCTGGAATTGTACTTTTTTTATTCTCAGCTCTAGCACAAACCATGCAATACTTATTTTTAACTGCCATATATAAAACTTTTTTTGTCCTATAGCCTATTATTACTGCGGCACCCGATAAAGCATTGTAATTTTTTCGATACGATCTTTTAGACCAGCAGCCATCAGCAACCACAGTTATCATCGGCACTCCGTTCAAATCCATTTCCCCGTTGAGAATAGCTAGATCGTACTCTTCTTTAGCTGCTTCCTCCATGCTTCTTTCTTTGGCTAATTCCCATAGTCCACAGACTTTGGTATGGCACTTGGCGTATAATTTGTCGGACATACAGGGAATGTCAAGGGAAGCTGAAACTTGTTCTAAACCAGAAAACCCCGCTCCTATCGACATAAAACTGCTTACAGCATTATCATTCAGGTTGAAGTCTGTAGAGCTATCTGGTTCTTTACAATTTATTAATTCCATTTTTTTTCCACACATTCTACAAGTAAAATAGAATTTTGATAGAAACCCTTTCTTTACCTCTTTAGTAAGTTTTAAACAACTCAAGTTGCAACCCAATGGGGAGTTGTGATTTGCAATTTGTTGAAGTTGTTTATAGAGGTATGCGAAGTCCACTATTCTATTGCCATGTATTATGATCTCGTCTTTGTCTTCAGTTTCTTCTTCTACCAAAATGCTTGAATATGAATCCGTATGTTTTGAAGAATCCTGAAATAAATAATAATATTGTAGTAGTCCCTAAGCCACGGGCAGAAACTAGTACTAAGGCACATTTAAAAATGTATCTAAGAACAATTAACTTACATAGAGATTCTTGCATGGAATATTATCACTAACTGAAGGTTCTTCACCTATGTATTGGCATGACATGACATCTTTATTGATCAGGATTTCCTAAAAACGTAATAAAATATAATTATCAGATGTGTTATCAACCTAACTCTTAAAATGTTGTGAACAGACTAAAATAATATAGTTTATAGAATACATCTACATCATCTGGGCAATAGCCTCTCGTGAGGTCGTGGGAGCAAATACAGGCAATGTGATTTTTTCAAATTAATATGTACTTTCTAAGTTTAACTTGGTCATCACTGACAACGGTGATGGAAAAATCGTGAGGAAACCTGGATTTGTAGGTATTATATAAGTTTGAAATCGCTAACCCGTCTTGAGCTAGCGTGGCGAACGAAGAGGCCTTAGCCCTGCAGTAAAATAGTTACAGGCTAGTTTATTGTAATAATTTCAACTTACGCTGTTGGAAGAATTTCCAGTTTCATTGTCTTTAATTTCAGCAGAAATGGATCTACAAAAAAAAATCTTGTTACGGCCAAAGATTCTAATAAAAAAGGATGTCTTAGAACTGTTGTTCCAAGCAACAGGACATTTTATAGAAAATTACAGATGATGGCACTTTGGGTATTCAAAAGCAGGCGAGACGGTTTTATTGTAGGTCTAACGACTGGCTTGAAAACACCTTCAGGTGTGTATCTTTTTGATCTTATTGTCAATGAAATGTTAAAGCCCAAGGTGATGCAGGTGTGCTAATGACCTGTTTATTGTTCTTTTGTCATAAATGAGCATTTTCTTAATAAAATACTTTTTTCCCAATTTTTGTACAGTAAACTGGCCCAGGTGTGCTAGATCCATTGTTATTCTCTGTTACCTATTCATATCATTATGTGTTTATTATTTTCTCATTGTTGAAACATGTGTTTTATTACGTGTTTTATATTTTCGTTACAGGAAAGGGCAAAAGACTAATTATTACTCACATCGGGAGTGAGGATGGATTCGTCGAAGGTGTCTGATCACCTATATTTGAGTCGAAAAAAAACCGGCCAAGAGCGTGTCGGGCCACGCTCACTGTAGGGTTCCGTAGCTTCCCAGACCATTAAAAATACCAACATTTTTCGTCAGCAAAAATAACTTTGTTTTTCATAGTATTTGTATGAAAAACAAAGTTATCATTTGCGTTTTTTTGAAAAAGTGCTATATAACTCAAAAACTATTCAACTCATCAAGTTGAAAATAATTTTCCTAGAAAGTTCATATAAAGGTCTACTTCTGTGATTTTTTTCATATTTTTTAAACTTATGGTTCAAAAGTTAGAGGGGGGGGGGACACATTGTTTTTGACTTTCGGAGCGATTATTTCCTAAAATATTAATATTATCAAAAAATGATTTTAGAAAACCCCTATTCATTTTTAAATACCTATCCAACAATATATCACACGTCAGGGTCAAAATTAAAAAAAAAATCGCTCCCCACTTTACGTCTGGGGGAGGTACCCTAATAAAAATGTTTTTTTAAATTTTTATTTTTGCACTTTGTCGGCATGATTGATATACATATTGGTACCAAATTTCAGCTTTCTGGTGCTAACGGTCACTGAGATTATCCGCGGACAGACAGACAGACAGACATGGCGAAACTATAAGGGTTCCGTTTTTTGCCATTTGGCTACGGAACCCTAAAAACAGGCGATTATCACAAGGAGATGAATGCCGAAGAATTTGAAAATTGGTTCAGAGAAGTTTTAAATAAACTAGATGACAATTCTGATATTCATGGATAACGCCTCCTATCACTCTAGAAAAATAGAGCGAATCCCAACGGCCAAATATAAAAAACGAAAAAATTGGTTACGCGAAAAAAATATTAGCTGTAACGATGAAATGTTAAAACGTGGATTATTAAATATCGTTAAAAAAATAAGTTCACAATTGATAAAATCGGTGAACATACACAAAAAAAAAACGGCTCCTTTCTAGAAAGTCGGTTAAAAAGGAAATAATGTCACAAAATAGAAATACGTACTTTTTATGAAAACAGCATTTTTTTCGGAAATGAGCGCCAACTTTCTTCTTATAATATACTTCCTTACGCTTTCCCATTATTACTAAAACAAATATTGCAGAAATATGTATTGAATAGTAAAATCATAAAAAGTAAATGTTAGGTATGCATAAAAAGTCATACTCAAAAAATAAAAAATATGACTTACCTTATTCAACTCTTTGCGGCAAGGTATACGTACACAATAGATCGCGAATTATTGTTTACGGCGCGTCGCTCCACGATGAGACGTGACCACTCTCCGAGCTCTCGTGGACAACTGAATTGCCGACCGGCGTACATTGCGTATGATTCAAAACAGCGCGACAATTACGAAAAAAAAGAAAAAGAAAATAACCAAGTGACATTTCGAAAATGTTTAAACTATAAATTGTGGTATGATCATTACAGATTAATATGAATTAAATTTTGGGAAAAAATTCAACAGTTTACTATCAACATTCTTTAAAATACGAACATGCTATTTTAAGATTTTTTGTGCAACTTTACGTATTTTTATTATTTAAACTAGATAATATTTTTTATTTTTGCCAACATAGAATCGTTAACACATTCATTGTGGTGTTCATTACATACTTTATATGCTGATCATGGTAATAATATTGATTATATCTTTAAAACTGTGACGGACGTTTCGAGCTATTTCGCTCGGTGCAGTCTTAAGAAGAACACTTGGATTGAAAAGAAAAAAATATAGTAAGGCTGTGTTAAATAGTCAACAGGCAGTGAGCAAACGTGGCGGGTGATCAATGCTCGTGCCTTTTCTACATGAGAAGGCCTTTGTTCTGCAATGGAACAATAACTGGCTGATATTATTAGACAAAATAATGGCTTGCATCTACGAGTATTCAACAAATAATAGTATAGTCTTATCGCACAAAATGCATGATTTGCAAACGTGCTATCAAGTTAAAGATAGCATTCTCTCTGCTCACCTAGTAAAGATAAGGGATAGTAAAACAATTCAATTTGTAGATAAACGATGGAAGAACTCATGTAAATCAGCTGTTTTGCACGGCACGTGGGTAGCTTGCCTTGTTTATCGCTATATCTTGGAAACTTCTGGTAGCCTAGTACTTACGGGAAATGTTGTGAACATGGTTGAATTCAAAGTCACCTAAAGTGTGCCTGTGGTTATCCTAACATGAATTCTTTGACGGCAAACCTCTTCAGTACCCCTTCTAGCCTAGTACTTGTACTATATTCTTCTTCTTGAGTTGAGTCTTTTTAGATTTTACTAATATTTCTTTAATACTTTCAGAACTTCTGTTTTCCCAGTACTTACCGAAAATAAGTTCGAAGAAAACAGCAAGTGTAGTCGCCGAAACTGGGTTTCTCATTTTCACAGATTGGTCATATCGTGGTATTTTTAATCTTGATTTTTTCTTGCACTCAACCCAATTTCCCCTGCCAAAGATTTGCAATTTTAAATGACGTCAATTCCAATGTAACATCAATAAAATTAAGACAATCTGACAGTCGTTACGACGTCCATACTCGTAATACCAACATAACATTAAGTCTGGGAAGTTTCGTATATGATCTTGAATGGCTATAAGAGTAGTGAAGATCAAAGAAACGATGGATGGATTGTGTGAAAGATCGTATGAATGATGCTAGGAAGGGGGTGGATGCTGAGATGATGAGTAAAAGAGAAGTATGGAAGGGAAGAAGACATAGTACGCCGACCCAGAATAAATTGGAATAAGGGCAGGAAGAATATGATGATCACACCTGTATTCCGAAGAGTACAGCTGTTAAAATTGCACCGGCATAAAATAACAATATTATCAAACATTCAACCACAGACGTCCTTGCGATACCATCGTTTTATGATAACATTTTGATAAGCTATCGATTACTAAATAGGTTAGCTATCAGTAATTCTTATGCGGAAAAGCGACGATAATTTTGGATGCAATCGCGAACAGTCCTGACCGTTTTTGGTCATTGTGGCAAATCTCGAAACAGACAAGCCCATTATCGCAGGAAATATAACAGTGCGCAGCGCGTTTGCTCATTTTGTTATGACGATCTCTCTCTCACCGATCGTGTCGGATAGCCGTTCAGTCTCACGGGATGCAGATTCATACCAGTATTTACATACAGTGACTGCTTATCTGACTTCCAGAACCCAATTAAAGATAACACGATAGCGCTTGGTAAGTCTGGTTGTTAGATTGTCAGGTTTCTGACTACCTGTAACGACTGGTAAAAGATCTACGGTGCATTCCGAGGCCCGGAGAGATCTTGACTTTAAATAGATGATGCTCCATCCACGGACGGATTACGGTAAAAGTTGCTTGTGTACAAGATCTAAAGATACTATAGTAAAAAAAATATTAACAGCTCTTCCGACATCTCGTATAAACAAATAAATAAACTAAAATACACATACTTCGTTCCAAGTTTTTGGAGAGCTTCCAAAAAAGCGGTAGGAACTGTGTTCTTATAGTTAAAATCTGTTTATATTCATTCGCGGTTAAGAATAGAGGTTAAACGTGCGAGGTTAACATACGGATGGGTTAGGTAACTGATGGAATTCAGATTAAATGAAACTGGGGAATGAAAATACGTTTACCTAGTTTTTGCCCGCAGTTTCACTCACGTTATGGAAGTAACTCATTCCACCGGGACATTGCTAGCGGACGTCACGTGGTTTCACCCGCGCAGTTTCCGTTCCCTCGGGAGTATGGGGATAAAATATAGCCTATGTTACTCTCTGATAATGTAGCTATCCATTGCTGAAAGAATTTTTAAAATCGGTCCAGTAGTTTTTAAGTTTATTCGTTACATACAAACTCTTTATAATCTATCTTCTTCTCTAATATACTCGTATAAAATTCTCGTGTCACAGTGTTAGTTACCATACTCCTCTGAAACGGCTTGACCGATTTTTATGAAATTTTATATGCATATTCAGTAGGTCTGAGAATCGGTTACTATCTATTTTTCATACCCCTAAGTGATAAGGGTTATCCACCCCAAATATTTTTTTTTAACTAGAAATAATTTATGTGGCAAAACAATGTTTGCCGAGTCAGCTAGTATTAGTGTAGATTAGTATTGATAAGACTCGGGACTTTGTAGCTCATATTAGTAAAAAAATATCGAAATCAGATAAGGAGTTCCGAAGATTATATCCCCTACATCTCAAGTTACAAACTTTACTTTTTTTGACCCAGTTCAGCAAAATGCCAGACGCTGCTTCTATCTTTTATCCCGTACTTTCCCATTGCTGGGCAAAGGGCCCCCCCTATTCCGCCCACGAGATCTTTTCCCATGACTCCAGGATCACCCATCGTCTGCGAGACTTTTGCCCAGCGGTTTACATACAAGTCGGTTTTCTAGCCATATCATCTTTCATTAAGAACTTCCATCGTTTCTTCGGTGTTACTTTCGTTATAGCGCATCCATATTCTTTGGTCCTAGTGTGTGTGCCTAGCCTTTTTCCAACGTTGTTGAGGTCGGCTTCCAGTCTAACCGGATGTAGCAGAATACCGGTATTTTACATAGAGCGACTGCCTATCTGACCTCCACAACCCAGTTAATACTGGGTAATATAATACCGTTTTTAAAGCTGGTTGTCAGACCTTTTGGTCCACAGACTACCTGTAACGTCTATCAAATATCTACTAATGACAGCCGGGACCGACGGCATAACATGCTTTCCGAGACGCGGAGGAAACTCGGTATGTAAGGGTGGTCGTCGCAGACCAACCTAGGCAAGCACGGTGTAACCCAAAGATCGGCGATGATAAAATCTAGCTTAATACGTAACTATTCCATGTGTGACGAGTGTACCGTGGTAAAATTGTTGCTAACCAATACGCATTATCGCCCTGTTGCCAAGTGCAATACTTGAGTTTATAGTGTGCGGTAATTTGTCACGTTTTAAATGTCTATTACAGTCGTGTTTGTATATTAATGCAATTTAATTTTAATGTGTTTGTCGTTTTAAACACGATTTATATTAGTCAATTCTGGTATTCTGTTGCATCTGGTTAGACTAGGAGACGACCTTTATTTGGGACTAGCGCTTCAAAATTGTTATAGCTCGGGGAATATGCATGATATAAATGTAGTTCATAGCATAAAGCACTCATGCATAATTTAGCTTTCTGCCAGTTTTAGAGAATAAGATTTTTTAGACTTAAATCATTCGTTCCCGAGATTTACAGTTTTATGCAGGACCAAAACTAAAGTTAGTATCAGAGCAGCTAAAGCTGCCTAATTTTCGATTGTTGAAACAGAAAGTAGAGTAGTAGAGTAGTCTGTAGTATCATCTACATCTACACTAATATTATAAAGAGGAAAGGTTTAATTTTTTGTTTTTTTGCTACTATTTTTTTTTGTTTGTTACTATTTACGCCATAATTATGTTTCTTTGTTCGGGAACGTCGAAAAATTTCGAACATCAATATACGCATCCACAAACACGAAATAAAAAACAGTCCCTTTTTAAATTAAATTTTCCTTTACCCACCCATCCCACATATCTGACAAGGGCAACACTTACTAGGCGCGTTTCTATCCTTTGTCTACATTTTATGATGAATCGCTGCTGAACCTGACACACAGATATTATGTCGCCCTGGTACTTCTGTTCGGTTCATCTTCAGGTTTTCGCGAATTTCTAGCTCCGTGGCTCCGAATGAAACACACTAGCACACAAGTATGACACCCTGGTGTTTCTGTTCTTGGGACAGGTTATCATCAGATCAGTTTTTCGTAAATTTTTCTAAAAACAAATCAAAATCTTCGGAAAACATCGAAAAACTCACCCACAAAATGACAAAAGTCACAATAAAAACGGTCCCTTTTAAATTAAATTTTCGCTCATTGCCCACCCATCCCATATATTATTATCTGACAAAGGCATCACTGTTACTAGGCGCGGTTTTACCCTTGGCCTACATTATATGATGCACCCTCTCCCCCTCCCCCCACAAATGACCCGTTTTCCCGGTGCCCTGGTTTCGAAGCTCTTTGTTCAGAAGCTTCGGGGTTGGAAATGTTGCTTTGTCTGCTCTCAATTCTTTGTTTGTTGCAATGTAACGATTTTTTTTTTGAAGAATCTGGCTATTTTGAATGTTACATTTTTTGGAGTTAGAAACAGGGAGTCGGTTTACCATTTAAGGGAATTATGACAGTCGTGACCTATTTTTAGAAGGGAACATGACCTAAATCTGGAATCGTAGGAGAAAACTGGTGCATCCCAACAATATTGAAACAACAACCATACTCGTATCCCTTTTTTTTTCTTTGTTTTTTTCAATTACTACTTTGTCGGCGTTCGCGCTTTCGTATGACTAGATTTTCCGGATACTAAATGATTAGAGTAATTTTGCAACAAGTCGCGAAACACTACTGCCAAAAAAATGGGTTGGATTAAAGACCGCGTGTCTTATCGACCACAGAAAAAGGATTATTTTTGCAGTAATTTTCACAGTCACGAAGAGGATAGCGTGAGTTTCTTTGTACTAATAATAGCATCTTTCTATTTTTCCAGATGCACAGTTGCGATCCCGTGCCGGCGGCGGCGCCACCGGCGTCCGGGCCCAATCTTCTCCTGCAACTAGGCCGTCTCATCATCAGGTCGCGAAGTTCTAGCCCCGCGGCTCGCGCCCCGCCCCACGACCGACTGATACACGCCAAAATTATCACTGCTAAACCTTCCACTAGCACACAGGTATGACGCCCTGGTACTTTTGTTGTTAGGATAGCTATCATCAGGTTGCGAAGTTCTAGCCCCGCGGTTCGGCCTGATACTCGTACATTACAAGATTTTGGCTGCTTAACCTTCCAACAGCACACAGCTACAAAAGAATGGTGACGAATCAAGGAAGTCTACAACCAACACATCTTTCCCAAAAATGGTGCCCTGGTACTTTTTAATGAATAACATCTTTCGGACAGTTTTTTTTTTAGGTTTTACTTTGGGCCCCAACTATTGAAATAGTTGGGGCCCAAAGTAAAACCTAGGTATGCTGTATTGATTTCAGGTTCAAACCCAACCCAAGCCAGCGGAGACTGAGGAGCCGAAGCCAGGTGTGGTGGCTCAGCTCAACACCCGCGTGCAGGCGCTTTGGGACGAACAAATCCCTGTCTGCATTGAGGTTGGTAATCATGACGACCTGAATTTTCTCCAGTTTTCCAATCAGTCTGGAAAACTCAAGTGCTTCAATTTAAATTACTACAATACATAATATCCGCAGGCTTAGAATAGGCATAGGCAGGCTTGTTTTGTAGTGTCACTTCAATATAAGCTTAAAATCAGCATAGCCGGTTAGTAGAGCTCATATTTCCATACAAGCCCACAAACGGAGCTTCCTTATCCTTACGACTCGACTTCAGATCGGATTATTCATTTTAATTGCATGAACAAAGAGTTATTTATTATCGGGTAACTAAGTGTGTTTAATTTGTTGAACTAATGTCTTTTTTGTATCAATAAAAGTAGTCCGTCAGTTAGATTATTGGAAAATAATGGACACGTATTTTTTGTTTTTGCAATTCAATGAATATTGACAAAGACTCATCAAAACTGGGAAGTCTCGTTCGTGACGTCAGAACGCACTAAAAATTAAACCACGGCGTGACGTATTGAGAATTTTAAAAGCGTCGTATCTTCGTCAATTTTGTTTGACGTAACAAAAGAAAAAATACGGGTCAAATGTTTTTTGATAATCTAACTGACTGACTAATTAGATTTTTTCAGTTGATAAGCCTTATTAGCGCTATTTCCCGTTTACTCGTAAGTCAGTCTTCAATTTCTCTCTTCTCCACATTCCAGGTGTTGTTAGCCCCCGATTGCCAAGACTGCTACAATTCTCTGTGCCGCGAAGGAGGCTCGTTCGACAAGCATGCACACCGAGCCCTGCTGATGGAGAGGTGGACCATGAGGGCGCAGGTTAAGAGGTAAGTCCAAAATCAGCAGCATCAGCGATAAGGCAAAACGGTCGCAATAATCGCCAGAGAGATCTGTCCAGCTACACAGGTTCCAACACAGTTAGTCATTAGATTTTACTTATTTCATCGCTTCTGCTTTCGAAAATTGTGAAGGAAACTTATGTGTGTCCTAGAACCAAAAAATCAAAGATATGCTACATCTACCAGTTTTACAGCCATTCCCTCTCGAAAGAGGCCTGTGTCCCAGCAGTGGAACACTATAAGCAGATTATGCTTATGCATCAATAAAGTCAGCTGATCTTCGGGGGGCTTGTCTTATGCAGTCGTCGATCGATCTGCTTTCTCTTCACACATAACGCAATTATTCTTTCTGACTTTCAGGGGTGAACAGAGCCCAGCGTTCAGCACATCTCAATGGCTGCTGAATGCTGTGCGATCTCAGCTGCACTTCTCGCAGCTGTCCGCCTGGCTCGCCCGCCTCAAGGAGACCAGCGCCGACGATAGTCCCACCGAACGCAGGTAATTACAAACTGTACTAGGCAACTAGAAAACGATTGGGGATTTTAGAAAGTACCTGAGGCTTCACCCCGTAGGCACCAAAGCTTTGATGACAGCACCACCGTAACAGGCAACTATTCCATCAGAATGTGAACAAGGCAATTAGGAAACGATTGGAGATTTTAGAAATGTACCTGAGGATTCACCGTAGTCAGACCAGACCGGTATGAATCGCATCATCTTGATGTTCATCAAAGATTTGATTGGTGACTGGCACCACCAACCGTACTCATGTAATTTTGAGTACTAGGGGATTACAAGACAGCAGGATCTATCAAGTACAAGTTCAGGGACATCAGCAACCAGGGCAGATGCCAGTTTCATTAAACAAGTATTACCAATTATGATTCTGCTGTTTGGAGTACGAGGCTACCAGATAAACGCAGGAGGTATCATGAAAGAACGTGAGCGTTCAGCACATCTCAATTGTTGCTGAATACACCAAGTCATCACTTGAAGCTGTGAGTAATAAATAGGCGAATAGGAAACATTGGGAGGTGTGCACAATAAAACCTGCCGCTTTCCAATGAAAGAATTTGTAAATTTCTTTACCGATATACCAATAAAAACTACGGAGGCCCTTAATTCCTCACCTGAAATCTCAATTGGCTTATTAAAGGCGAATGTATCTGGCTGCCTGGCTGAATTTAAATTTAAACACATTAACCCTATGACAGTTATTAAAGCTTTCCGGCAAATTAAAATCAAACTGACCGAAGATCTATGGGGAATGTCTATCAAAGTTTGTACATCTATACTTGAGACCATAGCCCCGTACTTAGCTTTAATTTTTAATTCATGTGTAGACCAAGGAGTGTTCCCTGATTTAATGAAATACAGTAAAGTCATACCTCTTTTCAAATCCGGGGACAGTAAAGATGCCAATAATTATAGACCTGTATCCGTGTTACCAGTTTTTAGCAAGGTTTTTGAAAAGGTAATGCTTAATCAAATGCTCTATCATTTTAACACCAACAGAATCTTACATGATCAACAGTATGGTTTCACCAAGGGACGTTGTACAACTGACGCCGGTGTAACCTTATTAAAGAACGTTTTTGCTGCGTGGGAAGAGTCCCAAGACGCAATAGGAATTTTCTGTGACCTCTCCAAAGCTTTTGACTGCGTAAATCACGACACATTACTTTTGAAACTGGAGCATTACGGACTAGGTAAACTTGCACTTAGCCTGGTAAAATCTTATTTGAGTGATAGAAAACAACATGTTCAAATAAATGGTGTCAATTCACAGGGTTTGAAAGTAAAAATGGGGGTTCCGCAAGGCTCAATATTGGGTCCTTTCCTTTTTCTAGTCTATATAAATGATCTACCCTATTTATTGAAAAACCAACCACAAAATATGGTGCTATTTGCTGATGACACTTCCCTAATTTTTAAGATAAATAGACGGGCCCAAAATCTAGATGAAGTGAATAATGCCCTACTTCAGGTCCAAAATTGGTTCACAGCAAACAATTTGGTATTGAATGAAAAGAAAACTAAATGCATAAGATTTTCATTACCGAATGTTAAAAGTAGTGATTGTGAGATAATATTGAATAAAGAGAAACTCGAATTCGTAGATAAAACTGTTTTCCTGGGGCTTACGCTTGATTCAAGGCTACAATGGGGTTCTCATTTAACATCGCTTGCGGGGCGCTTAAGTTCAGCAGCATATGCCATTAGAAAAATCCGTCAATTCACTGATGTAGATACCGCTAGACTGGTCTATTTTAGTTACTTCCATAGTATAATGTCTTACGGTATTTTGCTATGGGGACGGGCTGCTGATGTTGAGTCTATATTTATTCTGCAGAAAAGAGCCATCAGAGCCATATATAATCTTCGTAGGCGCGATTCTCTAAGGGAACTATTTAAGGATATTGGCATCATGACGGTTCATTGCCAATACATCTACGAAAATATAATGTACGTCAGAAAAAATCTGCATCTTTTTGGTAAAAGAGGTGACAGACACAATTACAGTACTAGAAATAGGGACCAACTAGTTCAGCCAGGCTTTAGACTCGCTAAAGTAGACTCATCTTTCATGGGGTACTGTTTGAGATGCTATAATAAAATTCCACAAAGTATTCTTGAACTGAATGAGACGAAATTTAAAACATGCGTTAAACGCACACTATGTAAACAAGCATATTACAAGTTGAGCGATTATATCGCTGATAAAAATGCTTGGCTTAATGCTGGTCCTGCTCCACATGGACAGGGGCGCAAAAATTGATAGCATTAAATGGTATTGTTGGAGCTGCTGAAGATTGTACAAACTTATCTTTGCATTGTATAGATTGCAATGTTAGTATTATATAATCGCATAGCCTATATTGTGTGAGTACTATGTACTAGTAAAGCTATCATTCACTGGAAACCTACGGCAGTTCTTGACTTGAATGTGCCCTGGCGGTTGAGAGTATGTCATGCTCTCTCAAATGTCTCGCTGATGGTGGCGCGTGTGTCGGACCATTTAGTTCCCTTCAAAATGGTTGAGCTGAATGGTGCTGATCCATGCGTCATGTTCGTGAACGGGCGCTGTCAGTTGTGACTGGTCATAGTCTCTTAGTCGCCATGGTTTATTTGAATTATTTTGTTTTTGAGTTGTATTTTATTTTTGTTTTGCTATGGACACTTTTAACGTGCACATCTTGCTACATTGTTCTCACATAATATACCATCTCAACATGAATGATGTAACCAAGATTTTGTAACAATATTTTGATTTAAAAGAGTGTCCATGGAGTTTCTTGCCCGTTCTTCTCCATAGAGATCTACGCTAGGGAATGGGCAACTACAGTACTTTCACAGTTTTTATGTCTTGTGACTGGGACTGTAGCTACTTTAAATGTTCATTTTTGTTTCGACAATTCAAAAGTGCCTGTAACTGGCCTACTTGAAATAAATGCTTTGATTTTGATTTTGATTTTGAATGACAATCCTACAAAGCACAGGTTGTACCAGGAGATTAGGAGTCAACAGGAGCTATCGAAGATAAGCTGGAGCAAACCAGTAGCGATGGTGGCCCCATCGAGCAGTGGTCAGGGGGTCTAAAATCGAAGCTTAGCTTATGGCCATTTTAGGCCCGCAGGTAGACTACGATTCAGCGTTGCATGCATGCAATACAAGGTGGTAAAAAAACATCAAGAGTTGTCATGATAGTAATTAAACGGTCACGGCTTGACTTTTTACATATTTGTGTTGACGTAACTCGCCCAAAGAAAGCAGCGCCAAAGTCCAATCGAATGCGTGTTTGGTAAATTAAAAGGCGACTAGAAAACGTTAAGAGATTTCCGCTGACTATAGCTGTCCGCGTGGCTCCGATGACAATACCATCGAACGCAGGTAAGACCACCTACAAACTGCTGGTAAAAGTACCAGGAGTGTAGGAAACGCCAGGAGATATTAGGGCCATCACTAGCAACATGCATTACCACTTACTCTGTAGCCCTCTTGGTAAGAGGACAAGACTGGTAATCAGACAAACTTTCTTGATTCCAATTTCCTCTTTGTAGCTCTCGTGTAGCGAGAAAGGCTAGCATTTTGTAAACGACTAAACTGGATTGATAGTTTTCAATATTTTTGTTTCTTGAGGATCTCCGCGGAAGGCAGACTCACAGAGCTTCCTTAATGGACATCTGTTAGCTGATGATGACGAAATGTTAAGTGACTAACGTAGATGAAGAATTAATGTGCGTTCTGACCTCTTAAATATGATTCTTTTGATGTAGTAAGGCCCGTTTTCTATAACTTACTTACGTATATCTGTCAGTTAATATGCCACGTCTCGTAGCTATCGGTGTTTCTATAAATAAAGTTAGCTTGAAATATTCTATCTGCGTCACCCACCTGTCACTTGATTCATAGAAAAATCAAAGAAAGCTTTTCTGTGACGTTTTTTTTCTAACCGTCCGTAAGCTAAATGTCAAACAGACAGATAGCAACCTACCGAAACCGAACAGTAAGTTATTGGAAATGGTCATAAGTTAGTTGGAACGTGAAGTCATAGTATATCCGTTTATCCTCTAAATTCTAAACCATATTTTTCTTAATTTAATCTAATCGTTTTTTTGTTTGTAGTTTTTACCTATTTTTTCCCGGGGTTTAAGGATTTGACTGCTGATAAGTTACAGGCACTTTCGACTTTTCAACTAAGTATAAAAAGTTAGAAATGATGTAAAACCCGCTCTGATGTCTTTTTGTCAATGGGTAGAGGTAACCATTTTCGACAAGTCGATCCCTCGACTGTAAAAAACACTCACGAATTCCGTATTTCGAAATTATTGGTCAGAAAACACCTTTAAACATAAAAACACTTGCTCACAAACTGTTTCTCTTTCCAGACGCAAGCTAAGCCGCGAGACATGCAACTTCAAAAAAATAGAAGCCAATTGCGATGACCAGGAGATAGATCGCAAACTGAACGTCGTTTACTCCATACAGATATTGAGAGACAGCTACAAAAAGTCCGACTTCGCCCGACCCCCAAACGACCACAAGTTCCCTGTCACCGACATTGGCAATAACCTGTACCTCAATGTCATACTCGAAAGTCTACCACGACTTGACGACATACCACATATTAAATGCTCCTGCCAAAAACGAAAAACAAGCAAGGATATTCCGCCTAACGTACACGAAGAAATAGTCGGCAAACTCAATGATCTCAGTATAGGTAATAAGTTTGATAATGCAAACGTGGTCGACGACCGAATGCTGACACCTTGTAGCGAAAGCGGAAAGCATAAATGTAACTGTGATGACGAATCAGATGGCAAGGATAGATCGAAGAAACTTGACGATCGGAGATTGAAAGAAATAGCTAAATACAAAAGGCGGCTTCGTAAAGAGTGTAAGGTTAAGAAACATCATGACAGCACGTCTTCTGAAGGAGATGGTTTAGTGAAGCTTAAAGAAACACACACTTCTATACCGATTTTGCAAGCTTCCAGGTTCGATAGATTCAGAGCTATCGGGTGCTATAGAAACCAGACATATCTGACTTTACCAGCAAGCAGAATCGAGACAAAATCCCCATTCGTTGACACAGATATTCACAATATACAACCACCAGCTGAGTTCAAAAAAACAAACACAGTCTCTACCCAAACAGAAGAATTGTCGTGCGACTGTGGGAATCTTCTCCAAATGACGTGTGACTCTTGTAGCGACAGAGGAATGGTCAGATCAGAGGGCAACTACAACCTTGCATCAGTCCAGAAGACGCAAGAAGAATCAAGAAGAATTGAAGAAGAAGAAAAGAAGATAAAGAAGCATAAATGTGATACATATTGTGATAATAATCATAGTATTAGTGATAATAATGACATTATAAAAAGACCTAAACTGCGGAGGTTTTTCCCTATAGTGGATAAAATTGAGAAGATTGTCAGTGATAGATTTGCGCAGAGGGACAAGGATATAGAAGAATTGCAGCTCGAGAAAGAAGATACAGTGTTCTCAAGACCGCGGGAATCCAAACGACAGAAGACTTTCTCTATAAGTGATGAAGACTATGTGTTGTATGAAAAGTGTGACTATGGAACTTTTGACCGTTTTTTGGAGAATTCTGAGGAATCTCCCAAGGAAGACAAGGTGAGTGAAACTTGCTTGGTGTTTTTGTTGAGATTCTATCAGATCCTAATTTTGACGTGAACAAGTAAAAGAAAAACGAATGTTAAAAAAAATCGGTGGATTATAGTTTGGTGCCACAACTTCGGACTTCGAACAGAGTTTTTTCACATCTATACTTATAAATTCGCGAGACGACGAGTGACGATTCGCGATTGTGCGAGACGTCACTCGGTTTCACCCGCGTATTTCCAATTCCCGTGGGAGTACGGAGATAAAATATAGCCTATGTTACTCACTGATAATTTAGCTATCCATTGCTGAAAGAATTTTTCAAATCGGTCCAGTATTTTTAAGTTTTTCGTTACATACAAACATAAAAATCTTTCCCTCTTTATAATACGAGTATTAGTGTAGATTAAGAGACTACTGGACCGATTTGAAAAATTCTTTGTGCAATTGATAGCTACATTATCAGCGAGTAGGGTGACATCCCCTAGTATTGTATAATCTCAGAATTCTCAAAACCCCCTTTCACCCCTAGGGCTTCAAATTCCCCGACCCCCGGCGCCCAGAGAGCCAGATCCCGTCTCCGAGCGAGATGGACCGCTTCCGATGGCGCTTCGACTCGGCAGCGTCCATGGTGTTCCACACGAAGACCGGTCTCCCGCTGACTTCAAGTCCTGCGCCACTGAGGAGGGGAAATAACTGTTTTGATTTTGATGATTCGATTAATGGGATTTCTGGGATTAAGAGGTAAGTTTATTAAGATACAGTGTGTTAGAAACAGTCCTCCGTAAACTGAGAGGGTGCATTCAGCTCCTTATTTTGAATCATATACCACTGGATTTTTTCTCAGGATTGTTTTTCTCGTAGTCAATGAGAAAAAACAAAGAACTCGTGAAAAAACAATCATCTTGATCCTTGTATCCCTCGCTGTGCTCAGGATTCTAATCTAGAATCCCTTGCTACGCTCGATAATCTGGAATCCCTTGCTAGTCTCGGTAATCTGAATCCCTCGCTACGCTCGGGTATAAAGAATCCCTTGCTACGCTTGGTTATCTAGAATACCTTGCTACGCTTGGTGATCTAAAATCCCTTGCTACGGTCGGCGATCTAGAATCCCTTGCTACGCTCGGTGATCTAGAATTCCTTGCTACGCTCGGTATTCTAGAATCCTTCGCTGCTCTCGGGATCCAACTTAGTCCTTCGAATTAAATTCCCTTTTTTTTCACTTGTTGTATAATCTACTATTTTTGGTTTACTGAGTTAGGCTTAGTAGGAATGGCACTTCCATTGAGATTTTTTATACTGTACTTAATTGCAGAAAGTATGGCAAGAGGCTCACTCTGCAGGAAGCTAGAACTTAAATATGAGTACACTGATATATCTTTGTCACTATTTGAATAACTAGTCATGTTTGTACTCAACAGCGCTCTATTCCACCCCGTGCCCCCCACCCCGCCGGCGCCCGCGTCCCCCGCGTCCCCGCCCCCCGCGCCCCGCGTCGTGCCCCCGCCCCCCGCGCCGGCGCCGCCGCCCGCCAAGATACGCATGAGGCCTAGCACTGGACTACTGGGTAAGTTTTATTTTACTGAAAAACTTTTTTTTGTATTTTTAAATTTTTATACAAAAGTTAATTTCCAATCAGGTTATGTCGACTTCACATAACTTTATTTACCCAGTATACACGGTGTGACATCATGACATGACAAAGTTTTACTGCATATACACGTCGAACGGTGTCGCCGGAAACCAGCGTTCGATAAAGCGTGGCTAATTATATAATATATCATCTGGGAGTCTTATTGAACTAGGTTTAGTGTCGTGAGCTCTCTAACTATCATCTAACTCTAGCGATATTATAAACTCTCGAAATATTGTCAAACGAACATACTGCTTATAATATAACGCTTTATTGTTCGGTAGATTGCAATCTATCGAAGTGAAACCGTAATATTGTGAAATGCATGCGACAGAAGTATCTCTGCCGCCATAATCGGGACTTGGGGCACCCACACGTTAGGTTAGTTAGGTTCCTTTAAACTCTGCTGACAGAAATTGGCTCCGTCGACTACGCTTTTTAAGGGAATATTAAATGTTTTGAGGTTAGGGTATTTGTTAAGTATAAGAGTAACGGAGACAAGTGAAACAAACGCCTGCTGAATGCACACTGATTTATTGGTAGATGGGGCGAGTACTTTAAGCGTGGACGCAGCCACGCACACATATACAACAACTCCTCCCCCATACTATAGGTAACAATCTCAAATTATTTAAAGTTAGTCCTTATAATCTACTCTAGGTATTTTGCGTAACAACTTCCGGGATAAAGGGTTATACCTCTGTATCTGTTGTTCTTTCATTTGAGGTGAGTTGCTTTCCGACAGAGCCTCATGAAACTCCTCAGGGTCTTCGTTCTGAGGTGTGGACTGTTCGGCTGGTTCAACAACTGAACTTGACGAAGGTTGCGGAAGGCTATTTGTATTCTGAGTGGTTGTCAGTGCTTGCTCAGATTCTGTCACTGTACCTTCTTCCCCCACCACTGGTATATCGGGTCTTATCGATTCCGATGATGTACTGTCGATATCTTGTTGTACTGATACATGGATATCACTGTCGCAATCCCAGAATGTTTCTTCGTCTACATTGATACCTTTATATAATACTAATTGATTTTTATGTTTTCTGAGCTCTAAAAGTGAGTAAATGTCTTTAACAAGATACATGACTTTTCCTATTCTATTTACAATTGTTCCTCTTTTCCAAACACTGTTTTTATTCATATCATTGTTCTTATACAAGACGTTATCACCTACAGAATAGGTTTCTCTGTTTTTACCACCATATGACTCAATCTGCGAACACTGTTTATTTTTGACTACATTAGGTACGTTCGATGAAGATAATGAGGTATTTAATTTTGGATTGAGTAGATCTAGGCGTGACCTAAGTTTTTTGCCAAAAACTAACTGAGCGGGTGACAATCCCGTAGTACTGTGAATCGAGTTCCTGTAATCGAAAAGGTACTTTAATAAATTCAATTTCCTTTCTCGTGCATTGTTGTTTGTCAAAATACACGATTTAATACCCTTTTTTACAATTTTCACGTATGATTCGGCTTGCCCGTTACTAGCCGGATGATAGCTTGGTGACGTCACGTGTAATATACCGTTGGAGTTGCAAAATTTTTTGAACTCTTGTGATACGAAGGCGGTGCCATTGTCACTAACAATAGTTTGGGGTATCCCAAACCTAGACATAAAATCGCATAATTTATCAATCACCGCTACTGAAGTTGATGTGTTTACCATGTCATAAACTTCTACCCATTTTGAGTGGGCGTCTACAACAACCAAAAACGTGTGTCCGTGAATGGGGCCCAGGAAATCTATATGTATCCTAACAAAAGGGCTCGGAGGGTATTTCCACGGTGACAGCGGAGCGCGAGGAGGGGAAGGGCGTAGTTGAGTGCATACATTGCACGAGCCTATCATTTTTTCCAATGCAATATCAATACCTGGGAACCAAACCCGTGCTCTTGCTAACGCTTTTGTTTTGACGATACCTAAATGAGATTTATGTAATTCTAACATAACTCTGTGCCTCAGGTTTCCCGGCAAAATTACTTTGTGGCCCCTCATCAGGCAACCGTCTTCGATAGAAAGTTGTGACTTACAACACCAGTATGGTTTTAAGTTTATGTCTGTTATTTTTTTAGGCCACCCGTTTAACACGTATTTTATGACTACCTTTAGAATTGCGTCCTTACTCGTTTGTTCGCGTAATTCTGTAAGTGTCACAGGTAAGCTCCCGTCTACTACAAAGTTAATATAAGCCGCGCGCTCAACGGACGGCGGCAACTCGAATGAGTCATCTTCTAACGTGCCGATGGCGGCGCCCCCGCCGCCGGCGCACGTAACCCGCCTCTTACTATTTGTGCTATCGCTCTGCTGAGCCTCCGGTAGGCTCGCCCGTGATAAGTAATCCGCACAATTGTTATTACTACGTACATACTCTATTGTATAATTGTACCCGCTGAGAAATAATGCGTATCTCTGAAGCCTATTTGCGGATACCTCTGGAATACCTTTGTACGGTCCAAAAATTGATATTAACGGCTTATGATCCGTTCTTAATACAAATGGATCTGACCTGGCATATAAATATTGGTGGAACCGACGTATTCCAAAAATAATGGCAGTGGCTTCCTTCTGTATTTGAGCGTAATTTTTTTCCGCCGCGTTAAGAGTACGAGATGCGAACGATATTGGACGTTCGGTGCCATCACTTTCTAGTTGTGATAACACGGCTCCCAAACCGGTTGGCGATGCATCGACCGTAAGAATTAGTTTTGCATTATGATTAAAATGCGTAAGGACTTGGTCTGACGCTAATAATTCTTTTATTTTTTTGAATGATTTACTATGTAACTCGCTCCAATTCCATTTTACCCCTTTTTTTTAGCAGGTCGTATAATGGACTTAAAATACCAGAAGCATTTTTTACGAAATTTCTATAATAATTTACCAGTCCTAAGAACGATTGCAATTTAGCTACGTTTGTAGGCACCGGTGCGTCAACTATAGCTTTAACTTTTTCGGGAGTCTTCTTAAGTCCGTGTTTATCTATTTTGTATCCTAGATAATCTATTTCATTTTTAAAAAACTCACATTTTTCCTTTTGTAATACCAATCCTGCATCTTGTAATCTATCGAGCACGGCTTTAAGTCTTTGCAGGTGAACGTCCCTTGTGGGTCCTGTGATGAGGACGTCATCAAGTAAACACAGAACTCCTTCCATATCTGATAGGACACATTCCATCGCCCTCTGAAATATGGAAGGTGCGCTAGACAACCCGAACACCATGCGAGTGTATTTATACAATCCACGATGAGTATTTATACAAGTTAATTTTTGGGACTCGTCATCTAATAAGAACTGATTGTACGCCATTGACAAATCAAGTTTTGAGAACTGTTGTCCACCATGTAGTCTACTAAACAGTTCGTGTACCGTCGGCAGTGGATACTGCTCCACAATCAGCTGTTTATTGATACTAACTGAGTAGTCTACACAGAGCCTAACTGTACCGTTGCGCTTCAATACGGGGACAATAGGTGACGCATACTCGGCATGCTCAACCGGTTTTAGTACACCCAACTCAACTAAACGATCGATCTCATTATTAATTTTGTCTTTTAATGCGAAGGCGATGGGGCGCGCTTTAAAAAACACTGGTTGCGAACCGGGTTTAATTTTCAGTTTTACTTTGTATTTATTAAATGCTCCTAATTTGTCAGAAAAAACCTTTGGAAATTCTGATTGTAGTTGTTTAAACATGCTATCTGTTTTATTCAAGTACATACAAGGTAGCAGCTCTAATTTGAAACTCGCAATGAAATCTCGACCGAGAAGCGGCGGGCCGGTGCCATTATTAACTACGTAAATACTGAGCTCATGTGTTTGTCCCGAGTACGTAACAGGTAACCGAGTTACTCCAGCACATGTTATTTTATTACCAACGTATGTATACAACTGTTTCCTAGTCGGCGACAATGGCACGGTTGAAAAATAATTATTATACACTGTACGAGATATTACAGTGACCGCTGACCCGCTATCGATCTCAAATTTCAATTCTACCCCCAGGATTGTCACTATTTCAGTCATTGGCTCGCCATTTATACAGCTTATTTTAAACAGTTTACCGTCATCATCTTCATCCACGTCACTTGTGGTGGCAATATAATTTGTTTTTTTACACATTCTTTGAAGGTGACCGGTCACATTACACTTCTTGCACTTATATTTTGCGAAACGACACTTCGCCGACGTATGATTCGAACGGCCGCACACTGAACACTTTTCTCCCGATGCCGCACTTTTCTTTGTCGCCGGGTCGATCTTGTACAGCTGCTGCTCCTGCTGCCCCGCGAGATGCGCGGTGGCTGCCGCTCCGGCGCGTGCGCTTCTTAGCGTTTCCGCTAACTCGATCGCCTTAGCCAGCGTCAGTTCTGTCAAGTCTTGAGCAAATAGTTTATCCCGCTCGCGCCCCGGCAACATTGCCATTACGAATCGGTCACGCAGGGCTTCTTCCACATTGCTGAAACCGCAGTGAGCGGTCAGCCCACGAAGTCTCGCCGCCCATTGTGTCGGTGTTTCACCAGCTTGCTGCGATGCCGCATAGAAATTGCATCGCTCGCCGAACCCGCTGCGTTTCGGTGTAAAATGACTGTCTAACAGCAATAATATGTCCTCGTATGGCACTTCTTGAAGCTCCTTCGGTAAGGCGAGGTCCGAAGCGAGTCACGTCGCTGTCTGCAGTGACGTCGTTCGCTATGAACCACTGAGCTAAACGGCTCTTGTACGTCTTCCACGAGTGGACTGTATGGTCAAACGTTGATAAAATCCCAAATTGTTGAGCCGCCATCGCGATTTTTTCTTTTTGTGGGTACTCGTCGCCAATGTTAAGTATAAGAGTAACGGAGACAAGTGAAACAAACGCCTGCTGAATGCACACTGATTTATTGGTAGATGGGGCGAGTACTTTAAGCGTGGACGCAGCCACGCACACATATACAACAGTATTTTAATCGGTATTTCTCAGGAATGGTACATTATCTTTTCATGAGAGTGTTACCATGGGGCAAGGGGGACCCCTACTTCCCTCCCCGTCCTCCACACCGCGGGAGTTGACTTCCATCGCATACATTTTACAATATTACGGTTTCACTTCGATAGGCTGTAACCTACCGAAAATAAAGCGTTATATTGTAATCATTATGTTCGTTTGACAATCTTTCGAGAGTTTACAATCTCGCTAGATAGATTATAATCTAACGGGTTTTACAATTTTACGGTAACATATCTACAAACAAAAAGTATCTATGTAGTATATCAACTATCTGGTGTCCACGACACAAGCCTCGTGTGGCACTACATGGCGGCGCGTGTAATGTCCAGCGATATTAATTTATTTACATGTAATTTCGCCGGATAATAGATAAAATCTGATTTAACACTGACATTATTTATTCACTAATGTTCTGTCATCACAATTCCAGGTAGTTTCGAGGAGTCAGCTCTGAAAGGTCGCCTGGAGCCTGTAGCGACGGTCCACGGCTTCACAGCCGAGTTGGGCGCCTACGGGTCGTTCTGCCCACCCCACAAACGACTGCCAGTCACTGTGTTCTTCTATGCACCCGGAGGGACCAATGCGCCTTATATGGTGAGTTATTTAAGCTATCTATTGTTAAAATGTTGTTTCTGCCCACTACCCAAGTGACTACCAGTCTTACCAAATCATTTAAGCACCTTATAATAGGCCTGTGTGCTGAAAAAATCGAATTAGTCAATCAGTTAGATAATCATAAAATATTTGACCCTTATTTTTTCTTTTGTTACATAAACCAAAATTGACGAAGATACTACGGTTTTGAATTCTCAATACGTCACGCCGTGGAATAATTTTTAGAGCGTACTGTACTGACGTCATGAGCCCCCCCCCATTCCCGAGTTTTGATGCGTTTTATTTTTGTCAAAATTCATTGACTTTCAAAAACAAAAAATACGTGTCCATTATTTTCCAATACTCTAACTGACGGATTTAAAAATATAGATTTAGTAATATTTTTTGGCATGTATTTAATGCGGCAACTAAGTAAAAAGAATATAGGTTTTAAAAAAAAATAGAGTGGGTACCATATATAATGGGTTGGCAGCTAATAAGGAGTATCGTAATAAGTAATAGGTAGCATATTAATATATCAGTAATAAGCTCCGTTTTAATTTAAACTAGCATCAAGTTTTTCTTTTGGGAACTGAATTAATATCTAAGCGGAAACTTAATGGCGAAAATAAAATAGAAAATGGGCATTCATTACTTCTGGGTGGTTTAAAAAAAAATAACCACGAAGGGGATGGCGGGGTCTTTCAGACCCCGCCATCCCCTTCTAACCTAACCTGTCCGTGTCGGGGTGCCCCAAGTCCCGAGCTCGCTTCGCTCGCTCTTGCATCCTTAGTCAAATAAATAAATAAATAGTTGGTAATATATTATCTTTGCCACCCTACTAACATTATTAGTCGCCAAGTCATTATTTATAGCTCCTCGCCTAATATTTTATTTGACTGGTATAGTTTATTTGCTACCTAAACGCAGCTGCTAGTTTTTAGTTTTTATAACACCTTTAATTTTGAACCTTACATAATATAATAGTCGCGGAAATATTTAATCGCTGGCAAGTTATTTTATTTGTTGCAAACATTTAGTCGACTTTTAAGTTATTTATTAGTCACTCGGAAAAAAATAAGCTATATTTTTTTGTTAATGTCGTCATGCCTACTAGTCTTGTTTAATAAATGAATAAAAGTGGCTTAACAAATTAATACAAAAACCTACTTCTCCCCAGCAAATCTTCACAACTGCCTTCTTCTTTACCAGGGCCACATAAACCTCGGCTCGTCTGGTTACCGCGTCGCTCGTTCCGGCACCGTCCAGGTCTCACTGTTCAACCCTCATGGGACCCTGGTCAAGATGTTCGTGGTGCTGTACGACCTGACGCGCATGCCAGCTAGTGCGCGCACGTTCTTGCGACAGCGGACGTTGTATATGCCCGCCGGAGCCGACCCGCCCGCAAGACATCTTGCGCACAAGTGGCTGCGGTATCTTATACATCTTAGGTGAGTCTGTGCTCCTGGTACTTTTGGTTGTAGATGATGTAACTTTTAGGGGGAGTTTCTTTGTAATTCCTGGATATAGGGTGTAAAAAACCTCTTAGCGAAGCCGAAAGGCACTTGTTCTCCCCGTCCTTGCGATCATTTTTTTGTTCTACACCATACCTGGGAACCTTCTAGTTACGGAGATATTGGAGGTCAAAGTTCCAACTTTTTGACAAGTTTTCTTTTTTAATACAAGCTTTTATTGTAAGATTTTTACTTTAAGCACTTCCACGACCCTAGTACTATTCAACTCATTCATCAGCACAATGTTTTGAGTGCGTTACATTGAGTTATACCACAAAACATAATTTTTCACCACTAAAAAAGTCGTTTCCCAGCAATAATTTTTGCGTAAAGTTACTTAGTTTGATGTACAGAATGCTTGGTTGACGGCTTCGTGATGAGGTGGTTTACTACCTGTAGATAGCGACAAACCGCATATTTTTAGGTTTACAATGTAAACCAAATAGATTGGTCGATCGTACCGTTGGATGTTCGATTATTTATCGTACTCGTATTAAACCGATTTTTGCATATTTGGTGGCAATTGTTTTTAAACTTTTAAATATTAGGTGGACCGATGACCTGGTGAAGGTTGCGGGAATCCGTTGGATGCGAGTCGCACGGGACCGGTCAATGTGCGACACTTGGGGGAGGCCTATGTCCAGCAGTGGACGTCTATCAAATGAAATGATGATGATGAGACTTTACCACAGTCTCTATCTTTACGGTTAACAGACGATCGATCCTTATTGGCTTGTATTCTGAAAAATAATCATATTTTTTCTCATTTCCAGGTTTATGACATCGAAATCTGGTAAACTGTACCTACACACCGACATACGTATAATCGTATCGAGGAAAGCCGATCTCGACACGGCGACCGCCCATTCCGCCTTATTCCGACCGCTGCCGACCAATCACAGCGCGCCATCCGACCCGAAGACTGCCGAACGCGACCCGAACTCGCCCGACCGCAAGCCGAACCGCGTGTTCGGCGGTTGTTCCGAATTCGAAGATTTCAAAAAGGAAATCGGTTATGATAATCAAAATGGCGTTTCTTATGAGTTGAGGAGTTTTACTTACGCTCCGGATAACCCGAAGTATTCGCCGCGATAGTTCGGGCGTGATCGGAAGTGATCGTGTGTTTCCGTGGCTAGTTGAGAGTAGTATCGGTGGTCGTCGGTTTTTATTTTTAGTGCCTGTATGTAATGATTGTTTGTTTAACAGTATGTATTAATGAGAAAATATATTTTTGGTTTTATAAAATAATGTTCTTTTTATTAAATTAGTTGAGTGTGGTAAGTCAGAAACCCTATGACATACCTAATGGTTTTATTTGTTGTTAGCTTCACCGCAGCAGATCATCTTATGAAATGAAAAGCGATGAAGCAGCGACCAGTTAAAACAAAAACATGGAAGCTGTAATAAAGTCACGAAAATTTGACGCTATATGTGGAACATTGTTCCTCTCTACTAGGTACTTATGGACTAGAGGAACTCTTTGATCCCTTTACCTTGTGGGGTGGGCGAAAAGACTCCTTGTCATACGCATTTTGTTTCGTGAGCTATAGCAGTCTAATGGGTAAGAAGCAATCCATTCGTGAGCTGAGAGCTTACGGCATTTTCTGCCCCAACTCATAAAATACTATCACTCATTTTGTTATTTTTACCCTCAGAGGGATCAACGCCCCTTATTTGGTGAGCTATACAGTAATATGCCTCTTAATCTCAACCTCTACAGATATATCAGTACGTTTTCGTTACTTCTAACTGAGCATTCTCATAAAATGTGTTGCAATGTCTGTTTCTAAATCTCCTTCTCTTCGCTTTGTCGATCTTTTATCACATTCGACGACATGTTATGTGTATACAGGGCCGTCTTTAATAATTTTTTTATTAATTGGGGGGCCCTAGGCAAGTGCCTAGGGCATTACATCCTACAGAGGCCCCATTATTCTCAAGTGAGAATAATGGGGCCTACAGTACATCCTACAGAATAATGGGGCCTGCATTACAAGGCAGGGTGTAGTTCAAATTTTTTGCACCCTGCCTTGGATAAGTTAGTTTTTTTTGTGACAGAAAATTTTAGTATCCTGCAGTCCAGCCCGAGATGAATAGTTTCTTTTGACAGTAACTGGGACTTGGGGCCCTCTTGGATCGTTGGGCCCAGGGCACGTGCCCAGAGTACTCAGTGGAAAAGATGGTCCTATGTGTATAATTATTCAAGAAGGCACAATAAGGATAGCTTTACAAGGAAGCGCCAGGATAGCCCGAGAAATTCAATTTTTCGTACGTATTTTGCAATTAGCTAGTTAGTGGCAGGTTTTATGTTGAATAAAATATGGTTTTACAAAGTTATAGTCTTTAAAATCGTCAATACATCCATCCAAGTTCATTTAATGCCATTGAATGACTTTTCATAAAATATTCAGTAGTGATTCTATGAAAACACACGTATTAGAGCTGCAAACTATATTTTAATCAACATACAAGCTGCAAATTGCAAAAAACGAATACGTTTTGAATTTCGCCGGCTAGCGTGGCGAAAAGGGTTTATTATCAAGTAAAACAATGTCAATTTTCCAAAAATAATTTAATTAAAATAAATAAAGGCATGCTCACACAATCACTCAATAAATAACACTCACACTATGGCCTCATCTTAACTAATAATGCCTTAGTTACTTATTACACTTAAATCTTAGGTATATTATCGTATTTTATCCTTGCAACACTGACCCTTTTGTTGGCAACACTAAGACTACTTGCGTGCGATCATGGATATACTAATGCAAAATTGAGTTTGTCCGTCTGTCAGTCGGTTCGAAAATGCTAATATGTTTTTGACAGAAAGATAGTTTGATTTGGGGTTATGCATAACTAAATATTTGTTACATGAGGGAATGAATCCCCTGAATCTTATTGCAGAAACCAATCTTGTAACCTGTCAAACTCTCAAGTCACCGCCACGTTTACCGTATGCCCAATGAGCTGTGGGCCCAAAATAGACACTTTTTGGAGCCCTGCCACAGCCAGAGGGCGACTCGGCAGACCTCGTAGAAGATGGTGGAACAAGTTGGACAAGACCAGCTATCTTATTTATATCTGGAAGTCATGAGAGCCCTTTGCCTAGCAGTGGGATGCAAGCTTACAATTTTTATTTCAAATGATTTCTATGATCGTAAAAGCACAAGCAGTCTTTTACAAATACAATTGTCTACCATTAAATATACTTTTATAATGAAAAACCTACCATACAAGATTTTATCGTCAGAAAACACAGTTTGTCTCATAAAAACAGACAAAAATCTATCTACAGTTGCTGCCAGTCAAGGTGTCAATATATCGGTCACTGACCCCCACCTACATTTATTAAAGTTCTTAAAATTAGCTTAAAAAAAACCTAAAATAAGCTTGTTCAAGTCTTGAATCGTCATCTATCGTAATCTTCAACATTTTTTCTAATGAAAAACAGTACATGGTTCATTAGTTTTCTTTTTTCTTTCTTAGTTTGGTTCGTACAAAGAGATATTAGGGAAAGGGCATTGACCGCTATTGACATTTTAACTGTCAACAACGATAATAAAGTTTGCTTGACAAAGTATAGTACCGTTTCATGCAAAATGAAACTTATATGGACTAAGTTACCATTAACCATCGTATGAAATGCTTATTCACAGTCACTTTCAGTAGTTATGCACATTATTCTCATACAAATAAAGTTCTTTTTCGAATGAAACGCTACAGCACCTAGTTTGAGTAAGATTTCTGCCTGAGAAAATGCAGGAAAAAAACGTATCAATCTTATAACTGTCTACTAATGTAGTTTCAATCTCGCGATTTGTTGTGAGATTAAACTTTTTTATGAGGTATGCTGTTTTCACCATTCACCCACTACAATATAACACCACGCATGTGTACCCTGAGGGGTAGACAGAGCTGTAAGTACACCCTCATTTTGTTATGTTTAAGTTTGTAATCATCATCTGCCGAGCCTTTTCCCAACCCAACTATGTTGGGGTCGGCTTCCAGTCTAATCGGATGCAGCTGAATACCAGTATTTTACATGGAGCGACTGCCTATATGAACTCCACAAACCAGCTTAATACTGGGTAATACGATGCCCCTTGGTAAGACTGATAAATATGGAAATAAGAAATATAGAACTAAAATATACTAATAGTGAATTGCAATTAAAATACTGAATTTGATGTTGTAACCGTTTTAGGTGTAGAAAAGGCATTTGGCAAGCTTACAAATACTTGTTTACATCTAAAACTAATTATTCGGTTTTACTTAATTAATTATTGCATTTCATAATCAATATTTTAATTCTCTAGTTAGCATATATTTCTTATTTCCATACAGTAATATTGCCAAATGAATCACAGATTCGGATGAAATTCGGCACACGTAACTATATAACATGACCTGGGTTTGAACATTACATTTTATCCAAGTAGGTACCTACTTAGTACAATTCTTTAGGATATTTTCTAACCTCAAAAGTGAGAACATATCACTACATATTATAAAACAAAGACCTCCGCCGCGTCTGTCTATCTGTTCGCGATAAACTCAAAAACTACTGCACCGATTTTCATGCTGTTTTCACCAATGGATAGAGTGGTTCTCGAGGAAGGTTTTTGTATCTAATTTATACGCAGGCGAAGCTGCGGGCATCAACTAGTAGTTACACAATAAATAAAAATATGACAAAACTATTTTTGATGATTTTCTATACCTACATGGTAGGTTTTTGACAAAGTTTCCAAAAGCAAGTCAGGTATTACACTATGACTTGAGTGGAAGGAGACAGAACTACTTTACACTCGCGTTAGAAAAGGACGGGTATACACCAGTGGGCTTCTTTCTTGAGCTTTGTAGGGTGAGATTTCACTCGCGTCCACTTCGGTTTCCTGTAAACGAATACCGGTTCGTCAGTAACTAGGTAAGTTAATTATAGATATCAGTAGGTATTGGATACGGTAGATATAGTACATTTTGATACAAGTGGAGAAAGTTTGTTATTGTAGTTCAAGGCGGTATTAACACACGAGCCGTAAGGCGAGGGTGTTTTTGAGCCGAGAACTGTAATAACAAATGTCCACGTGTATCAAACGATGTTTTTCAATACACTTTTGAAGAAATAAAATAAAATAATGTAAAATATTTGTGTCACGAGACTATGATTTTTTTTTTCCGCGCTTTGCTTCCGCCAGGTTGAAGGAGAGGCAAAGGTATGAAGCCGTTATACAGTCTAATATATATATATATTTGGTCGATTTATGCAGAAAACACTATCAATCGAAAAAAATAAGATACAAGAGCAAGCGTAGCGAGCTTGAAAATTATAGCACGCACCACGAAATTGATAGCTTTTCAAACACTGTTTTAGGCTTTCACGGTTTAAAACTAAACTTATATTGTCACTCCCGATATTTCGACGCTGTTGCAAGCGCCATGATCGCGGGTTGACTGATCCAGTCAACCCGCGATCATGGCGCTTGCAACAGCGTCGAAATATCGGGAGCTCAAAACAACAAATAATCACGGAAGATATCCCGTAAGTGACAATATAAGTTTTGATAGCTTTTCGTTCCCGACAAGGGGGTCTAAGTGCACCCCAACGCCATGCCACTGTAGGTACACCGTAATCTTCTGCCTAGCCTTTTCGCAACTCTGCTTCTGCCCTTCTAACCTTTTTTTATCTTTTCTGTGAACCTTCACTACCCAGTTACTGAGCAATATGTACTCCTTGGTATGTCCATCTATACTCACATCATCAGGCAGTATACTCCGGGACCAGGGTCCCCAGCCATGCTGTTCTTCTTCCTCGTGATCGTAGTGGTGCTGGTGTTGAGCATGCTCGTAGTAGATTATCTGAGGAGAAGTGGAAACCATCAGTATAGGTGGAAAACATCATTGAATATGGAATTGAAGACTTGGAGAAGCACCTTGCAAAAGCAAGAGTAAACAGTTCGCAATAGTGGTTATTGACCCATCTACATTTATTAAAGTTCTCAACTTTGAAATCCAAAAATAAGAATGGTGAACAGGCTTATGGTTGCGCTTTAGAAATAGGTGCACTCTGAGGAATACCTCTATTTTTGGACTTGCTCTTGAATCGTCATCAGCTATCGTGATCTAAATTTTTTTTTTCTAATGAAAAACGATACATGGTTCCTTTGTTTTGGTTCGTACCACAGTTCGTACGAAGAGATATTAGAGAAAGGACAATTAACCGCTATTGCAATCTTTTATCTGGCAGTAACTTAACACTACGCAAAAATGATTGCTGGGAAACGACTTTTTGTAGTACCTACCGCAATAATAATAAATTATGTCTAAGGCCCTGTTCCCCACTATGTCGTGACGATTAATTTATCGTTGGTTTCTCATTGGCAAAAGTCGTGGACGACGGTAATAGGGTCGTTCTATTTGTGAACACCTCCATTTAAATACATAAGCCACGACCCTTAAAACTACACGATAATCTGTCGTCACGACATACTGGGAACGCGGCCTAAGACCCAAATACATATAATTGTGCTGCAGTATGGCAATAACCCTAATACAGGTGTCTTGTCACTTGTCACCCATTTAAATAACTTAACCCTACACCACTGTGCCGCAAACTCGCGGGGTTACTTTCACTTTGACCCACACGGATGCGCTACCGGTACCGATACCGATACCGGTACCAGCTCCGTGGTATTTGTAAATTGTAGGTTTGAACAATGGGCGCCCAACGGGTTTGCAAATTATGTGCTTTCTGAATAGAAGATGTTGTTTAGATTGATAATTCATTAAGGCGACTGCAATAAACAAAAGCAGAAAATATATGTTATTCTTCAGGATTTATGCTAACTTAGTATCATTGCGTTTTGAAAACATATTACGATTAATTTTACTCGATAAAAAATCACGAACTTATCTCTAAAAAAATCTTTTAACGAGTAAAAAGTTAAAAACCATACTAAAATACATACGATCATTCTGATTTTTTGGCAAATAATTCTACAAGCAACTTATTAGCATCATAGTGTTCTATTTTTTTAGTCCAATGCATAGATATTTTGTAAATCGATCAAAACCACTCATTTCGCACTATTCGTAGGTCGTACTAACCACTTTGTAGTGCAAGCTGATTAGAACTTTATTCCAACAGTTTTTCAAACAAAATTTGAACCAGCACAAATATTAGAGTTGCTAATTTAGCTCCTGTAGTCGCCTTAAGAGGGATCAGGGGCTGCGAGATACATATTATTTCCGTCGTAGAGTGCGAAGAAAGGGTTTAATATTATTATCTATTATCTTACCAAAAAAAACTTTTTCTGACCGAGAAAAATGTTCACCTTTTGAATGTGGGTTTGACCCAAAATCATCAGCTCGAATTCCTTTTTCTTTACATTTTACAACTACAGCTATAATAATACTAAGCCTCCGCTGTCCGTCCGTCTGTCTGTCTGTGTGTCTGTCTGTAAGCGGGCAATATCTAATCACCCGTCTTCTTTTCTTTATCGTGTGGTTAATATCTAACCTGGTGTCAGAGTTTTTATGCCATGGACCTCTGACTTAGCTTTACATGCCGTCAAGAAATATCTCTCAGGCATGCTGGTTTCCTCACGATGTTTTCCTTCACCGAAGCAAGTGATAATTATGCAATGATGACTATCGCTGATGACTTACTGCTGTTGGAGGAATCGACTTGCATTTTAATTTCGCTGTAGTTTTCAAGGCGTCTATTGACAAAAGAGGTTTTCTTTCAGAGAATTAAAAAAAAAATAGTTTCTAAGAATTCGGTAGATGGCGTTGAACTGACTACGTTACTAGGTGCCAAAGCCAAAACGCTTGAAAAACACACGTGACACTTTCGTTTGCATTAGCTTCCGGATATAACCATAAGGTCAAAGTGAAATTATGTGACATTGTTCCTTGCAGTAACATACCGAGATCAGCGCCATCTATCCAGCGACTAGGAAAGAGTTGAAAAAGAAAATCCCTAATTTCCTATATTCTGCTAATTTATTAGGTACTTAAGTTCCTTATTTTCAACCCGCACCTCTTTACCTGCGGCCCCTGTTCGCGCACCGTGCCAACCCATCACCTGCAACCGGGGGTCACTTTCACTACGACCCACACGGATGCCAACGACCTTAATCGTGGTATTTCCCACCCGAGAGATGAGTATTCATTACTTAGGTAGGGTTGGCACTTCGCAGAATTGATTTAGGTCTGTTTTTAACTGAATACAAAAATCCAAGGATAAACAAGGGTCATCAATTCATCCACGAATCATAAAGGTTGTTAAAAGATTATTAAAGAAGGCGAAAAAAGACCATGACCTGACCTAACCTGACCTGTTTGTCCTAGACCATGGGAGTCTTCTTGTTACGGAGTTATTGGGGGTCAAAGTTCCAACATTTTCACAAGTTATTTTTTAAATACATGTTTTTAATGTAAGAACTTTATTTAAAACGCCTCCAAGACCCTCTTAAGTCGATTCAATGCATCCATAAGCACAATGTTTTGAGTGCTTTACATTAAGTTTTACTGTAAAACGTGATTTTTCACCCCAAAATAAAAACCATTTCCCAGCAATCATTTTTGCGTATTAAAGGGTTACTTAGTTTGATGTTCAGAATGCTATGGTTGACGGCTTTGGAGAGTCTGTTTACGGCCTGATACAGGCAGAGTCTGAGGGCAATTGTCTAGCCAAGTAGACACACATCTTACTATTCAATGACACAGTCATATTCTTTCAATTGGTGAATAGCTGGTTGCAATCGTAAACACGCGTGACACAGATACATACGCTCTATACAAATGCTATACTCTATAGTATATATATACAAATAAATAAATTGAAAGGTCGTATTTGTGATATCAAAAGTTACACCACTATGGACTGTGTCCGATATGAGTTTGGGAGAAATTAACTGTAAAGGGTATTGAGGTTGAACTGACTTTGTACTAGGCACATTCCACAAAATCCTGGCTCAACAAAATGGCGATGATACGAAGAGTCTGTTTAGGTTCATGGTCCACAATGATAAATGTATATTTAGAATACAATGGGACTGACATACGCATTGTTTTATAAATGTCACTAAATAAATAAAAAAAATATCAAAAGAACAAATTTTTACTGAATACATAAGAAACTATATTATACGTCACGGGACTTATAACAAAAACGCATTTTTTTCAATTTTAAGTATGTCTGTTTGTTTGTTCCGACTTATCTCCGAAACGGCTGGAACGATTTTGATGGGACTTTTACAGCTAGATAGCTTAAATATTTATAATATTAACTGCACTGTCTGTGACCATTTATTTTAACCCAATTATGATTGTGGTGGTCGTAAGCACGACTGTTCAGCATGAGGTCCAGGGTTCGCTTCCCAGAGAGGTCAGGCAGTGTTAGTGGCTTTGTCCATTTGGAATTTCTCATTAGCAGCCACGAAATCTGGACAACCCTAAACAATAACGACTAGATGAATTGCCGAGAAAGCGCCTTAAGACAAACTAATGTGTTTTCAAGATCAACATATTAGTCGTACGTATTTAACAGCTTAGCTTGTTTTGAAGCTAATTAATGCGTGATTTACATGTATTGGAGCCGAACATATTAATTTTACGCACTTTTGTGACGGCCTAGATTTTTGTTTGACGTGCAATATTTATTGGTAGATGTCCCCGAATTTTTGGTTCTAGGACACCCACACTAGGCCCGCGTGGTAGATTGTGTGGACCTATTTGGCGCAGCCGTGAGACACACAATATTTTCTCTTTTTTCCTGACTGTGTAGATTTAAGTTTTATTTTTTGTTTATACTTTATTTATTTTTTAATTTGTTGTGTGCGTTTATGGCATGTGCCGAATAAATGTGTTTTCTTTCTTTCATTTCCTCTCATAGAGAGGAGACCTGTACAGTCACGAGCACCAATATGTATACTTTCCTTAATATTATAGCTATTTTCGCGAGAAATAACGATTGTAACTAAGAGATAGGATCTTTTTCATACTATATGTACGTAATAACATGAAATTTTAATCAGTACAGTAGGAGAAACACACTTTAAAAAATTCTTAAGTGTTTATATACATTTTATTGTTCGTGACTGTACCAGCAGTGGGAACATTACATGCTGATTTCAGTTCAATCTCCTGTTTCTTCATTCTCCTGTTATTCATTATTCTGTTATTTATCACGCTATAATTTACTCCTTTTTCCTTCATATCATTCCTCACACAATAAAAAAAAAAAAAAAAAAAAAACATTTAAATTCGAGTATCACAGACTCATATAGAAATCACACAAATTCATACAGTCACATTCAATCCATCCATCTTTACTTTTTGGTCTTCGTCTGACTCTCTTTCCATCAACATTTATATTCATTACTCTTAAACGAGTAGTCACATGCGATTCATCGCTCCTCTCCACATGCACATACCAAGAGAATGTTATACTTCCCCATTCCCAATACCCATCAATTTCACACGACTTAAATTAAATAGAAACTATGAAGACAAAACAAATACACTTGAACAAGTATTTGTCATAAACTCATGACGTGGGAATCGAACACCACTCCGGTTGTCACACACAAAAGAATCTGTGTCATTTGGACACTTTGTAGTACATGTCTCATGAGACAATTTAAAGAAAAACCGTTCAGAAGATCCACTTGGAAAAAAATACATTTCCATTGGGTAAAAATTGCATTTCCGCAAGCAACTGCAGAACATCAATCCCCAAATTCCCAATTATGTTGGGGTCGGCTTCCAGTCTAACCGATAGCAGCTGAATACCTGTATTTTACATGGAGCGACTGCCTATCTGATGATCTCCACAACCAAGTGAGTACTATATAATACGATGCCACTTGGTAAGACTGGTTGTCAGACTTTTTGGCCCACTGACTGTCAAAGATCTACAAGTGACAGCCTGGACCAGCGGCTTAACGTACTTTCTGGGGTACGGAGGAAACTCGGTATGAAATGGGTGATCATCCATCCACAGACGAACCTTGGCCAGCACGGCTTAACCTAAACATCGGCCCGAGAGGCTATTATTAATTGTAGCCACGAGCTCCACGAGATTTAGTTTTTACGGATGCAGCTGAATACCAGTATTTTACATGGAGTGCAACTACAGATGTTTAGCTATTTTATTTTTTTCTTCTGATTTATTCTTGTTACATTTTTTTTGGACATTTCAGAGCCGTACGAAGTTGGTCTTCCGCCCCCATCTTCTGAATGCCACATTAACCTAACTATTATAAATGCGAAAGTAAGTTGTATGTTTGTTTGTCACCTTTTTACGCCTAAACCACTGAACCGATCATCCTCAAATTTAACATATACATTGTCAGGTGTACAGAATCGGACATAAGGTACCTTTCATCCCAAAAATAAGTCATGTTCCCGAGGTAAACAGCAATAACGTTCTTATGATAATAGATGGCGACACGTGTCCTCCGAATCAAGATTGAATTATATTATTACAAGTAGAGTACCAGTACCGAGTAGTATTTATTTCATCACCACAGCTCTCAAAACGGTGAAGGAAAACATCGTGAGGAAACATGCATGTCCTAGAACCAAAAAAATCGAAGACATAATATGTGACAGCTACCAACCCGCACTGGGCCCGCGTGGTGGATTATAGCCCATTCCCTCTCATAGAGATGAGGCCTGTGTCCCAGCAGTGGGAACATTAATAGGCTGATGATGATGACGAAGCAATAACCCGAATTGATTGTCAAATTCTAAATTAACGCCAGCGTAGCTACGGGTAAAAACTAGTCATCGATACATTTAGTTTCCAATTCAATCAGATGCATTGAGGTGTCCAGTGCGTTCGTGTCGCTATGTTGAGCTATGTATACAATATTAATGAGACTATCGCTTTAATTCATTGGCGATCAATCTTTTACGGTAGATGAAAAGAAATTGAGATTTATAGACGTGAATAAGTTTCTCAGAAGCAGAACGGAGAACTGTGCTCATCATCCGAAACAGATCTCGATTCATCCGAAATAGATTGCCAGTGTGGGCTCCACTCTGCAGGATATGCTCCACCTCCTGTTCTGCCCATCCTGAATCACTTGCACCTATCAAGATCTAATCGAAGCAAATGATACAGCTGTGCAGGTGGCTACATACTGGTCTCACACAATTCATCGAGACGTAAAGAAAAAAAATATAACAAAACCTCGCCTCCTATCATGGTACGGTCGAACAAGCTATTTGTTTTACAGTTTAACCCACAAATTACATTGTAAAATGTAAACCAAATAGCTTGTTCGACCGTACTTAAAAATAACTGGCTCATGGTAGGTTTACTATGGTGTTATGTTAATCCCCGAATCGTAGGCAGAAGTGTACCTACCTAACAGTAGGTACAACCAAATTTCGTCAGATATTTTTAAATCCCATGTATTATGGAGCAACGGTTCACCAAACAATTCCTAATTGAAAAACCCAATAACATCCCGTCCAGACTGAGAATAAAACCTAGTACCTGACAAACGAGACAATAACTACTTCCTTTTACATGGTCGAAATGAGTGCCCAATAGGCATGGCAACAGTATCAAAAAATTACAAATCTATTTAGTCCGTCAGTTAGAGTATTGGAAAATAATCGACACGTATTTTTTGTTTTTGTAAATCAATGAATATTGACAAAGATAAAACGCATCAATACTCGGGAGGGGGGCTCATGACGTCACTACTCTCTGAATGTTAAACCAAGGCGTGACGTTTTGAGAGTTTTTAAAGCGTCGTATCTTCGTCAATTTTGGTTTACGTTACAAAAGAAAAAATACGTCGTCTACCCTATTTATGTCTGCCCTCCTTTAGGAGATACACCAGCGTGAATATAGTGATTCTAACGAATACATATCTCAGATGTGTTAATCATATGACAAAAAAACCACTCGTAACTTTTACTCGGTCGTAAAAAATGTGAAATCACACACCACATACTTTGAAGTCGGCTATTTAAACTGGTTTGCGCTTTCGAACACATTAAAAAAGTAGTCTATAATCATATATGTTTAGTGATATTGAAATGGTATGAGGAAATACTATAAGAAATTAGATTAAGGTCGCTCAATAGGCAGCTGGTGGCCCAATTGATGGAAAGTGGTTAGGCACGAGCACCGAAACACATAACAACTTTAAAAAGTGTTTAACTGCTGTTATTCTCATTAAACTTGCATGTTGAAACGAACATAATTATAGTATTTTAGATCTCATATTTTTATGATAAATATCCTATCTGGTCTCAATCAATATTTCTCGCGAAAATTGCTTTAAAAGGAAAGTGAATGTAGAGTGTTTGTTACTGTACCTATTAAAACTTACTGAAATCACTGCCCTTAAAATAGGTAGTTACACAAAGGTTACTATTACAGAGGCTACCAGAAGAAATGTAATAATCATTATCACCATCACTAAACCGTAAGTTTTTTAATGTATCATTGTAGTTTTGTAACAGTTAAACCACGGCTCGCCAGCACACAGATAAGCTAAGAGGATCTGAGAGGTTTACAATGTGCGGCTAAAACCAAACAGGTAATAGATTAAGTTTTATAAATATTAAAATAAATAAATAAACAGAAAAAATGTGAAAATTATCTCATGCATCAGAGTGGCTTGACCATAATGAAATAGACAATCGAGCAATTTTGTTTCAATCATCTGCCTGGCCTCTTCCCAACTATGTTGGGCTCGACTTCCAGTCTAACTGGATGCAGCTGTATTTTACATGGAGCGACTGCCTATCTGACCTCCACAACCTAGTTAGTACTGGGTAATACGATACTTCTTGGTATGACTGGTTGTCAGACTTTTTGGGTCACTGACTACCTGTAACGACTGTCAAAGATCTACAAATGACAGCCGGGACCAACAGCTTAACGTGCTTTCCAAAGCACGGAGGAAACTCGGTATGTCACGTTTCCGAGATATTATGAGCTATCAAAGTTAAGGCGCTACCCCAGGCAAAAGCCGTTTTTTGTGCAGTTTTTTGGAGCCAACTCCTCTTTATCCAAAAGAAATACCAAGTAATAAAAATACATTAAATTTCTACATATTCTTAGACTGCAAAGTGGTAGTTTTATTTTTTATTTTAAGTCTCATAATGTGTAATAAATCCCCTCACAATGAAACCACAAAAATGAGAAAAAAATATTTATAACATGCTTCTTCTCGTAAAGTTAACATTATTTTGATTTGCTTCTTATACTAATGGATAGACAATTTAATAATGAACATAATGCTAGTTTTTTTTTTTTCAAAAGACGGAAATTTGATTTTATAAAGAATAAAAATCACTAATTTCGCACTATTCGACCCGCAGTGACTGACGTAAAAACCACTTTGTAGTGCAAGCTGATTAGAACTTTATTCTAATAGTATTTCAAACGAAGTTTGAATCACCACAAATAGAGTTGCTAATTTTGCCTGGGGTAGCGCCTTAACGTTCATTACTGATGACATCTAACTAATACCATGTGCTTGTAAGTCTGCCTAGCACTTAAGGCGCAGACACATGACTTTTAGTGATTTTAAATTGTTCATCACGTCTTAACTTCAAGTCTAATTTTTTTGAAAAAAATATATGTTATACAAGACCATTTCTTTCATAATTTGATATGTGAAAATGTGAAGAAATATTTTTATAAATTAGTGTAATTAATTTGTGAAGTAATGTCTAACGCGGCAAAAAAACGATCATCACGCAAAAACTATCGGGCGTATTTGCATGAAACTTAGATCATCTCAAAGACAATTTAATGCCCTTTATATTAGTATACGGCTTTTATCCGTATTGCGTTTGATAAATCAAGGTGGGTGTTTTTTTCGAATAATCTTGGTGCGGGGCTCCTCGGGGCGACGGGCGGCAGTGTATCGCTGACCACTCTCACGCACGGGTATACGCTATTGCTAAACTTCTCCCACTCGCTCAAGGTCGTTGGCGTGAGGTAGCCCTGATGTTACATTATGTGCTAAGTGAGAGGAGATTTTAGATTGTGACAGATTATGGTATGGCTATTAATGAATTTCCCCATGTTACTTCTAATGACGCTTTATTAAGTAGCTTAATTAGATGTTAAGTGGGACCTCAAAAGATTCGCTAAAATCCAGTCATTGTCCCAAATGAAAGTGAAAAACACTTTCATTCACCGAATGAATGAATGATTCATAAGAATGAATGAATAGCATTAAGGTATGCTTGACTGTAATCTCTTAGATAAGTAGGCACTAATTACCATAATAAAAAATGAGATAATTTTAACTGCGTATGAATGATAACTTTTACTACTGAAGTTTCTAACTTAATCATTTTATTGTGAACTAGCTCTGCTTCGCCCGCGTACAAATTATATACTAGAACCTTCCTCGAGAACCACTCTATCCACTGGTGAAAACAGTATGAAAATCGGAGCAGTAGTTTTTGAGTTTATCGCGAACAGACAGACACACAGACGCAGCGGAGGACTTTGTTTTATAATATGTAGTGATTTATGTAGTGGCGCAAACATTTTAGTCCACTCATCATTCGTGGGCTACCCTGTTCTTGCTTCACTTTAGACAATAAGATCTTTTTTGCTAGGACCTGTGTCCCAGCAATGTTCCCACTGCTGGGACACAGGCCTCCTCTCTATGAGGGAATGGGCTATAATCCAACAAGCGGGCCCAGTGCGGGTTGGTAAATGTCACATGTCTTAGAATTTTTCGGTTCTACATTTCCTCACGATGTTTTCCTTCAACATTTGAACCTATGAAGTGTTTTAGGTATTTCTTATAGATTCGGATGTGGCTTAAAAAAAACCTCCCTTTTTAAGCTTATAAAAACCTCCATGTAAAAAAAAAACTCTGTTTGTTTTGTGTTGTAAGTACCTATTGTAATGTATTTAGTGTATAATTTGTGCTATATATTTAATTTCTGAGTCCTTGTAACTTGATAAATAAATAAATTAAATTTAGATATTACGAAGTAGTTTATAGTCTCCAATAATTTGGGAAAATGGCATGAGAATTAAGTACCAAGTTACTAAGAATAGTATATTTCGGTCTTACCAATTACCATTTGGGGGAAACGGACGTGTCGTAATGACATGTTTCGGTGATTCTGCTTACTCTACTGGGCAAAAGGCGTGAGTTTTATGTATGTTTATGTGTGTACGGTGATAATCTACGAGAAAGTGTTTACTGTTTCCATAAGAGTGGGGCTTTGTTATGATGCATAGCTGATCGTCAGTGATTCACTTGTTTTATGTGCGTGGAAGTCATATATAAAAGACTAGCTGACCCACGCAACTTCGTCTGAGTCACTTATAAGAGAAAAAGCCCACAAAAGGAATAAATATTCCCCGTTTTTTCAACAATTTCCATATAAGCTCCGCTCCTTTTGGCTGTAGCGTGATGTTATATAGCTTTCCTCGATAAATGGACTATCCGACACAAAAAGTTTTTTTCAATTTCAATCAGTATAGTTCCTGAGATTAGCGCGTTCAAATTAACAAACAAAAAGACTTTTCAGCTGTATAATATTAGTATATATATCGATGAAGTTTTTGCTACGAATAGTATAGTTAATGCACTTAGGTGAATTAACCCAGGTGAATTAAGAGAACTCTAGAATTTTTTAAGAGTTCCGTATCCAAAGGGTAAAAACGGGTCCGTATTACTAAGGCTCCACTATCCGTTTGTCCAGGCTGTATCTCACGAACCTTGATAGCTAGTCAGTTGAAATGATCGCAGATGATGTATTGCTGTTGCCGTAATAGCAACAAATAAGTAATAATACAATTTCGGTTCGCACTTGGCCGGTGTTTTCTTCTTTATCATGTCGTTAGCGTCTAAAGTTAATGTTTCCACCACTGATAAACGTGAATGCGTAGCGAGGGATGTGTGTGAAACTAAAAAAACATCGCTTCTTTTTTACAACTTGAGGTATTCTAGCTATGTAATTGGATCACCGTACTATTCAATCCACGCATCAGCACAATGTGTTCATTGAGTCCTAGTCCAAAACGTGATTTTCACCCCAACAAAACAGTCGTTTTTCAGCAATATTTTTGAAGTGAAATTTCTTTAGGCGGGCTAACCACTTTTTAGGTGAACAAAAATCATGGAACTCGCGTGACCGTCACTCGTAGCACTCGTAGCCGATCCACTACGGGGTAGCACCTTTTCCAGTTTTCACTTCTGTCTGCAGTCCCTTATATTACCAGTTATTTAAATTAGTGTGACGTACAGCAGAATGCTTGGTGGACAGCTTCGTGGATAGTCTGTTTACACCCTGGGTATTGATAATGATAAAATGTTGCTTACCTTCTGCGGCTGCTGGCTGTGTTTATTCTTCAAGTCTATCCAAAGTCTAGCCAGGTTGATCGCCAAGCCAATGACAGCGACAATGAAGAATTTGACCTGAAATTATAAATCGAGCTATTAAGAAAGGTTACATTATGGTATGAAGTCTATGCAAGTAGTTTATTAAGGATTCAACGTTTTAAGGCTGGTGCTCAAGGGTAGCCCGCGAAATTCACATTTTCTTACGTTTTTTGCAACTTGCAGGCCAGGGTGACGCCATTGACACTCTATCGACACTACACACACACACACACACTACAGACATTATGTTGCCACTGTTGCAAATTTGGTATTCTGGAAAAACTTCAATGGCGTTTCAGCGGTGTCTCAGTAGTGTGTCGATAGTGTGGCAGTTCTATAGACACAACTGTCAAATACACTTAAAATATTTACAAACTACCGTAACTTTAGCCATAATGATGACATTGACAGATTGTAGTGGAGCAGAATACCAATTATTACAATAGTTTTTCTATGGCGTTTCAATGGCACTACAGTCGTAAGTCAATGACCATAAAAAAATGTAGAATACCAAAGGTCAATGATTAGCCTTTTGATACACTACTGGCACACTACCGACACACTATTGACAAGTTGGTTATTTTACAGGATTGGGCCCCTGGTTGTAATATTGTTCGCGACTGTAAGACGTATGTAGTTATAGAATTATAATCATTAATACAACCCTCTACGTTCATAAAGGTCGAGGAACGATTTTTTCAAGGTCCATTCCTAGATCTTTAGGAGCGCGTATCCCAAAAGTTGGCAACGTCGCAAATAGATGCAAATATTTACATGTTTTAATTAATTTGGCAATGTTACTGTGTGAAAATAAGAAATATGGCTCTGTAGTGGACTAAAAAATTGATTAGGAAATGCAATAATTAATATCGTAATACCGAATACATAGTTTTAGATGTAAAAAAAGTATTTGGGAACTTGCCAAATGCCTTTTTTACACCTGAAACGTTTACAACATCAAATTTAGGGTTTTAATAGCAATTCATATTCAATTTTTTAGTACACTACAGAGCCATATTTCTTATTTTCACACAGTAAAATTGCCAAATTAATTAAAACGTGTAAATATTTGACAGCTATTTGCGACGTTGCCAACTTTTGGAATACGCGCTCTTAAGAACTTGGAGGGTTGTGTCGATGATTTGGATGATACACACACATAGCTGCGAATCATATTATTTTAAACAACATACTTTTAACTATGTTGAGGTCAACTTCTAGTCTAACCGGATGAAGCTGAATACCTACCAGTATTTTACATGGAGCGACTACCTATCTGACCTCCACAACCTAGTTTGTACTGGATAAAACGATACCCTTTGGTAAGACTGGTAAACACAACAAAATGAGAATGTTAATCAAAAACGGGTCTTATTTACCTGTAGTTTGAAGGTAAGGATCTGCAACAGAGTTCCAATCTTAGCCTTGATGACAGCTCCCAGGATCAAGAGTTTGAGGATGGCCTTCTTTTTCTTCTTCTTCTTCCCTCTTTGTTCTAGAAGTTGATAGAAATACGTTAAAACACAGAAGTTAATTAAAATATAGGAAGACATGCTTAGGCCGTGTTTCCACTGTGTCGTGACAACAGATATAATCGTGTAGTTTTAAATGTCGTGGCTTGTGTTTTTAAATGGTGGTGTTCACATAGGACGACACGATAACTGTCGTCTATGACTTTTGCCAACTAGAAACCCACGATAAATTAATCGCCACGACATAGTAGGAAGGTGCCTTACTTGCATTCATTTTAGATCTATCAATAATGTTTAACGTGCTCATTCTTGTCTACAAGAAATTCTTACTGTGTACGTATTTGAGGATACGGGGAATCATGCTTATATAATTTCTTTCATGCTCTTTAATGCTTACTTGCTCGTGCGCATTTCATAACAAAATAAAAACAATTCAAGAACATAAAAACATTCCATGCACTCAAAATGCTTATAATTTGAAAATGGTTTTACCAAAATGCTGACACTAATTTAGTTTCCTGTAAAATTAAAAAAAAAACTCAAAAAAACTCAAATCATTTATTTCAACTAGACCATTACGGCACTTTTGAATGTCGATAAAACGAAAAATAAAGCGAAGCTACAGTCACAGACACAAGGCATAATAACTTGAGAAAGTACTGTAGTTGCCCATTCCCTAACGTAGATCTCTATGGAGAAGAACGGGCAAGAAACTCCATGGACACTCTTTTCAATCAAAAATGTTGTTACAAAATCTTGGTTACATCTTTCATGTTGAGATTATACATATATGTGAGAACGATGTAGAAAGACGTGCACAATAAGAGCGTCCAGAGTAAAAATAAATAAATCAACAATTAAAAATAAAGCAATTCAAATGATCCACGGCAGCTAAGAGATGACCAGTCCCGACTGACAGCGCCCGTTCACGAACATGACGCATGAATCAGCGCCATTCAATTCAACCATATTGTAGGGAACTAAATGACCCGACCCACCCGCCACCATCAGCAAGACATTTAAGCGAGCATGACATTCTCTCAGCCACCAAGGCATATTCAAGTCAATGAAACATAACTAAATGCAAATGGTAGCTTTACGGTACATGGTACTCACACATGTGTTATGCAATTATACAATACTAAGAGATGGAATCTATACAATGCAAGAATATTTTTACAATCTTCTGCAGCTACCACAATAATTGTCCAATAAGTTTGCATCTAAGGTTGCGGAGCAGGACCAGCATTTACCAAGCATTTTTATCCTCAATGTAATCCCCCAGCTTATAATATGCTTGCCTACATAGTGTGCGTTTTACACAAGATTTAAATTTCGTCTCATTCAGTTGTAGAATGTGGGGAGGTATTTTATTGTAACATTTTAAACAGTACCCCATGAAAGATGAATCTACTTTAGCAAGCCTGAAACCTGGCTGAACTAGTTGGTCCCTATTTCTAGTATTATAGTGGTGCCTGTCACCTCTTTTACTGAATAAATGCATATTTTTCCTAACGTACATGATGTTTTCATAGATGTATTGACAAGGTACTGTCATGATATTAATTTCCTTAAACAGTTCTCTTAGAGAATCGCGTCTACGTAATTCATATATGGCTCTGATGGCTCTTTTCTGCAGAATAAAAATAGACTCGATGTCTGCAGCACGTCCCCATAGTAAAATACCGTATGACATAATACTATGAAAATAACTAAAATAGACTATCCTCGCCGTATCAACATCAGTAAATTGACGGATTTTTCTAACAGCATACGCTGCTGAGCTCAGCCGGCCTGCAAGAGATGTTAAATGAGGACCCCATTGTAGCCTGTGGTCAAGCGTAATTCCCAAGAAAACCGTTTTATTGACAAATTCAAGTTTCTCTTGATTCAATACTATGTCACAATCACTACTACTTTTGACCAGAAAATTCTTTGATTCAAAAAATAGGAAATGGCGGCAACGAAGAAGAAATTGTGGGCCTCTCATTGGCTGCCGACAGATATCACGTCATTTTGAACCAATGAGAAGCCTTGGAGATGATGTGATGCGATGATGGCCCCACCGTTAGGGTTGCTAGGTGGGGCGTAGGGTTGCTAGCGTAAACATGCCCCCGGCCTTGGAAGCACTGGCGTCCAACAGTCACTCTTCAATAAACAGCGAACAAATGCGTGGGAATGCGCGTCTGATAACTCCTGTTGCAGTCTGTATATCAGCTACCCTGGCCACTCCATCCTTCCCTGGTCTTGTGGAGATGATTCGTCCAAGATTCCATTTTAATGGCGGCGTGTGATCTTCTTTAATGACGACCAATGTGTTAGGTTGAAGATCAGTTGTATTTTCCTTCCATTTATTCCTGACCTGCATCTCTGAGATGTATTCCTTGCTCCAGCGATTCCAGAAGTGTTGTCGCATCTGTTCGAGTCTCTCGTAGCGTGTTAATCGATGAACAGGAACATCAAGCAGCTCTGTAGATGCTGGCGCTGTGAGGAGACGACCAACCAGGAAGTGGGCAGGAGACAAAGGATTGAAGTCGTTGGGATCGGTAGACATGGGACTTATAGGTCGGGAATTGAGAATGGCTTCGACCTGTGATAATACCGTACTAAATTCCTCAAATGTAAGGTGAGCGTTACCAACCACTCGTAGCAAGTGATGCTTGCACGATTTGACTCCAGCCTCCCACAACCCACCAAAATGAGGCGCATAAGGGGGGATGAAAGTAAATTTTATATCTTGGCTAACCGCATAATCAATAATAGCAGGGGAACAAGTAGATAAAAATTTTGAAAATTCATTGGCTACACCTACGAAATTTCTCCCATTGTCCGACATAATCTCAGCGGGTTTACCGCGTCGAGAAATCAGTCTCTTCAGCGCTAGTAGATAAGCATCACTGGACAGGTCACTCACTAGTTCTAAGTGCACCGCACGAGTCACGAGACAAACAAATAAACATATGTAACCTTTCACTAACCTTGAGCCTCTGCCTTTGCGGTTTAAAGTAAAAATAGGCCCAGCGTAGTCTACTCCGCATCGTAAGAAAGGAAAGGTTGGGGTTATTCTTTCTTTGGGTAAATTTCCCATAATCGGCGACAAGGTTTTGCCTCTCAATCTGGTACAGATAACACAAGTGTGTACGGTGCGCCTAGCCAGGTCCCTTCCCCCTAGCGGCCAGTATGACTCACGCATGTTATACAACAACGACTGTGGTCCAGCGTGCTGTAGCTGTATGTGTTCATAACGAAATAATAATATTGAAAACCTATGTTTAGACGTAATTAAACAGGGATGTTTTTTATCAAAACTAAAGCTAGGTGAGTATTTAATTCTTCCCCCAACTCGTACTATTTTATTGCTATCCATAAATAAATTAAGTTTACTTAGATTATGGTTCGATTTGAAATAACTTTTATTTTTTAACAATTTATATTCGTCTGGGAAAGACTCTTGCTGAGACAGTCTTATGAGTGTTAAATTCGCTTCCCTCAGCTCATCGACAGCAAGAGGTCCACGGCGAACATTATGTGGATTACGTGTGTTATAAATAAAGCGTAGGATGTATGCACATGTGCGCTTCATACGGTTAAATTGAGAAAATCTTTCGAAAGGAAATAATGAGATATCACTCGCTGTGAGTAATGAGTGAACCACCGTTGACTTGATTTCCGGTAAATCATCTGTCTGTAATGCATGGACCCTTTCTGATATTGCATGGCTCGAACAAAATTTTGGATCGTGAAGGAAGGAAGGACCCTGCCACCAGAGTGTGGAAGATTGAAGATCGCCTAAGCTAACACCTCGTGACACAAGGTCCGCAGGGTTCTCCTTACCACTCACATGACACCACGGAAGATCTTTTGCGATTTCATGAATTTCAGCCGTACGATTTTGCACAAATGTTTTTAATTGGTTGGGTGACATACGTAACCAACCCAACACAATAGTTGAGTCGCACCAAAATATTACAGAATCAACCTGACAGTTAATGGACTCGCGTACTTTGTTATATAACCTAGCGCTTAGTAGTGCCCCGCACAATTCTAGCTTCGGAATACTTATCGGTTTGAGCGGCGCTACCTTACCCTTAGAACAATATAATCTAACAGTGATCGATGAGTCACGATTAACTGTGCGCGCATAAATACATGACCCATATGCTGATTCCGACGCATCCGAAAAAATATGCAACTCCACTCGTTCAGGATCACTGCCTATGACATGTCGCGGCACGCGTACATTGTTGAGAATATCTAACGAGCTACAAAACCTGTTCCACGTTTGTATGACGTCAGAAGGAACTTCGTCATCCCAATCTATTTTCAACAACCATAGCCCTTGCCATAGTATTTTGGCTGACATAATCATTGGACTTAGTAACCCTAAAGGGTCAAATATTTGCGCGATATTTGACATAATATAACGTTTAGTGATCTTATCGTTATTATTTTTAAATTGCGTACTAAAATTAAATTCATCACTAGAGTTAAACCAACCTAAACCTAATATTTTTGCGTTAACATTTTCACCTAATGACAATTGCTTACTTATTTCAGGTAAGTTGTTTTCCGTTTCATCTAACTTAAAATTAAAAATCCATTTACGTAGCGGAAAACATCCGGAACTTAAAACTTTACTTACATTTCGGCAATCCTCTAATAACTTATTTTTACAATCATTTGACGTAATTAGATCGTCAACAAAGAAATCCTCATTTATAATTCTGCTGACGTCATGATCCGCGCAATCGATCGCTAACTGTTTTAAACACCTGCAACTTAAGAATGGCGCCGACGCGGTTCCGTAGGTTACGGTATTGAGTCTATAAACACTAATTGGTTCAGACGGTTCGTCACGCCACAAGATTAGTTGAAGTTCACGCTGATCTTCATGAGTTAGGCACTGTCTGTACATTTTTTCAATATCGGCGCAGGCTGTATATTTATGTTGCCTAAATCGTAATAAGATGCTAAAAAGATCACCCTGTATCGGCGAACCTACCATCTGCAATTCATTAAGCGAAATGTTATTACTGGACGCTGCACTAGCGTCAAATACCACGCGTAACTTAGTCGTGGTGCTGTGTTCACGAAATACACCGTGATGAGGTAAAATATAATGAGGCGTGCCATAGCTGTCCACGCGACTCATATGACCTAGGCTAATATATTCGTGAATAAAGTCCCTATAAAGCGTTCTATAATCATTATTGCGTAATAAACGCTTTTCAAGGGCTAGAAACCGACGTTCTGCTAAAGAGTATGTTTCACCTAATGTATCGGGTGATTTTTTAAAGGGTATGCGTACGCAGAACCTTCCGTCACTATTGCGCGTAGTATTGTATACGCTATTGTTCCCGCACCCAACGCACCTCGATTTTTGTAATGCTACTGGATTAAATCAAAATTTCAATTTCCAAAAAGTCGCAAGTTATTTATACGCCTCAAGACCTCATAAACATCTTGATCCATTCGAGTCGGAGCAACGATAAAAGCGCCAGAAAAGGAACCAGCAGTCCAGCAGACCAGCAGTCCAGCAGACCAGCAGACCAGCAGTCCAGCAGACCAGCAGTCCAGCAGTCCAGCAGACCAGCACGGCAATGCCCGTTGGAGGTACGGTCAGCCATCCTGCCTAATTCCCCTGTGACTCCATTTCCACTGTGTAATACCGTGCTATTTGTAACAATTTCAGTGAGAACTTCTGTGTCTGATTCGTGACGTGCCAACTACTCCGCAATCGGCGTCGTCATCAGCATCACATTTTAACCGTGAGTACTCCATCTTCCTATTGCCTACCAAAATGAGCGATTCTGAAGTTCCCGTAGTGAAAATAAGCAACCCTAATCCCGTCTTGGCTAGCAAATCTCGCGATAAATCCCCTATACCTAGTATTTATAATGACAAAGTCTTAAGGGATCTAGTGAAAAAACGGGGTATAGTAAAGGGAAGGTTTACAAGATTTATCAATTACATACATAGCCTGATAAATGAAGACCTTTCTAATCAAGACCGCATAGACTTAAAATTAAGGATACAAGGGGCAAGTAATTTATTCGATGAATTCAATAATATTCAAACTCAGCTCGAGGAATCGGTCCCTGAAGCGCTGGTAGACGAGGAACTAAATAAACGGGAGCAGTTTGAGGACAACTACTATACCATAATGTCGCAAGCGGAATGCATTTTAAATAAAAATATTAGCCCTGCAGACTGTTCTACTTTGTTTTTTCTTGTTTTTGATTGTTTACCTAAACCGTAATGCTCAAGCTTCAAAATCAGGGTTTCGTGATTTACGCAATCAAATGCCTTCGAGAGGTCACAGAAGATTCCTATGGCATCTTGTGCCTCTTCCCACGCAGTAAAAATATGTTTTAATAAAGTGACACCGGCGTCAGTCGTACAACGTCCTTTGGTGAAACCATACTGCTGTTCGTGTAAGATTTTATTGGTGTTAAAATGGTTAAGCATTTGATCGAGCATTATCTTTTCAAACACCTTGCTGAAAACCGGCAACACGGATACGGGCCTATAATTGTTGGTGTCTTTACTGTCCCCGGATTTAAAAAGCGGTATTACCTTACTGAATTTCATTAGATCCGGGAAGACCCCTTGATCCACGCACAAATTAAATATTGAGGCTAAATACGGCGCTACAGTCTCAACAATTGAGGTACAAGCTTTGATAGACATACCCCATAGATCTTCGGTTAATTTGATCTTGATTTGCTTAAAAGCTTTTATGATTGTCATGGGGTTTACATGCTGAAATTTAAATTCATTTGAGCAGGCTGAAACGTTCGCCTTCAATAAATCCATAGAGAGCAAGGGAGAGGAATTTAAGGTTTCAGTAGTTTTAAGTGGGATACTGGTAAAGAAATTTACAAATTCTTGAGCGACTTCATTATTAGAACTCACGAGACCATGTGAGGTCTCTAGTGTTATGTCATTACTTGGTTTTTTAGATCTATTAGTCTCACTGTTGATAATTTTCCAAACCGTCTTTATTTTGTTATCGGCTGATTTTATCTTGTTGCTAATGAAAAGAGACTTGGCTATCTTGCAAGAGTTTTTAAAAATTTTCGAGTAAGTAGCCACATATTTACTAAAAGTTTCTGTGTTGATATAAGGCTTAAGGCCGTACAACTCAAACAATCGTTCCCTACTTTTCCTAATACCCTGTGTTGCCCAGTCACTGAAAATAAACTTTGGGCCAATAGTCTTAGTTTTCTGTTTTAAAGTATTATTGAACTCGGTGTGCACTACCGAAAAGAATTCTTCATACAATTCATTTACATTGTTTCCAATATGGCCTGGTATATTTAACTTACTAATTAAATTATTATTAAACTTTTCTAAATTGCTGGGTGTTATTTGTCTAGTTTGAATCTGAATTCTTTGTAATTGTTTATTAGACGCGAAAGAAACAGTCTGTCCGCTGTGATCTGAAGGAAGGTAATTTACGATGGATTTATCTAAGTAGTCGCAGCAACAAAAAACATTATCAATACAAGTAGCAGTATTTGTAGTAATTCGGGTTGGTTCTGAAAAAACATTTGACAAATTAAATGATTTAAAGAGATTTAAAAATCTACTGCTGTTTACATTATTCTCTAAAATGTTGATATTAAAGTCACCACAGATAATTATTAGTTTACTACCAGTCACAAGTTTTGCCAAAGCATCTTCCATTACTGACTCAAAGATAGAGTAGTTCAGGTAATTAGGGGGTCTGTAAACGCACACTATTACATGCATATGTAGCTCAACACAAGACAATTCTATGCTATGTTCAACCGAAAGATCGACAATATCATTACGAGGCTTAAATTTAACACAATTTTTAACTAAGATTAATGAACCCCCACGCATCTTAGACTTCCGGTTAAAGCAACTGCCCACACTATAATTCTCGTAATTAAATTGCATTTCGTAATCCCTCATCCAATGTTCAGATAGACAGATAATATCAAACTTGGTTTTTTCTAAAAATAGTTCGATTTCTAATTGTTTGGAAGAAAAACCCTGAATATTCTGATGAAATAATGTAAAGGAATTCTGCTTAACCCCTATTAACTGAGAGCTAGAAGATACCTTAGAGTTGATAAGTTTACCTAAATTATCACTCGTACCTTCCATTGTCTTACTGACTAGTTTAAATCTAAGCTAAAATGTGTATAATTACAATTAGTATAATTACTAATTTCCGTGGAACTATTTACATAATCAATGAGTTTTTATAATTCGTCAAGTTTCAGGGGGTTTAGTCTCCGTCAACGATACGAGGCCCGGCCCGTCCGAAAGTAACTTATACTTTGAACTCAACTATACTCTTCATATTTTCCGATTTATGAGTTTTGACAACACAATGAGAGTAAGGACAGATGACCAATCGTGTTGTCATTTATTTTTCAACAGACTTCCAGAAAGAGGAGGTTCTCAATACGTATGTTTTTTTTTTTCTTTTTTTTTTTACTTTGGTCTCCAAACGAATCGTAGGTCCGTAAATGATAAGGAGTAGGAAATGTCCATAACTTCGGCCGAAACTACGGATTTCGTGCTTAGAGACTAGCTTTAGCTTGACTAGCGTGCCTCCAGGTATAAAATTGAATAGGCATGACGACTTTAACAAAAAATTACAAATCTATTTAGTCCGTCAGTTAGATTATTGAAAAATAATGGACACGTATTTTTTGTTTTTGTAAATAAATGAATGCTCGTGACGTCAGAACTAGCTAAAAAATAGACCTAGACGTGACGTATTGGGAACTATAAAAGCGTCATATCTTCGTCAATTTTGATTTACGCAACAAAATAAAAAATACGGGTCAGATATTTTTTAATAATCTAACTGAAGGACTACCTAGATTTTTTTTGTCGTATACCCTATTTGTGACGTAAGAATATAATTTCACGCATAGGAGTTTGTGGCAAACAAAATGTTATTTGTGTACTACAACATTGTTACAATAGATACTCTGCAAAAGTTAGGGCAACTAGCTAGCTGTACGGGGTGAAAGGGTCACTGACCCCCAGGTTACCATGAGTTCAGTACATGATTTTGAACCAACATGGGTTCTACTATGACGTGACTCATCATTTCATCAATTAGTTTCTATAATTTCCATGTGAACGATCTCACATTTCATGGTGAGTTTCAGAAAACCGCAACATTTTCGATTCGTCACGAGACTGTCCATGTTAAGAATACCGGTTTTCGCAAAATTACCGTAACTTGATGTTGATAAACTTTCTCAATTTGCTTTCTCCGCATTCTGGTTCCTTTATTGCAGATGACCATATGTTTCAAGGATAAACGAGTTACGACGATACGTCTTTAGGTCAACGGTGAAGAGAAATAGGCCTCCCCCACGTGTCGACACATTGACCGGTCCCTTGCGAGTACTTGCGACTCGCATCCAACGGATTCCCGCAACCTTCACCAGGGTGCCAATTCTGGCGTCGGTGGCCACGTGGTGGCTACCGGCCACCGTAGATGCGGGCCTGTGGACGGTTAGCTATGGGCTAGCTAGCCGTCCGTCCGTCTAATGACGACAGGCCGTGTCGACGGCGCGTTCGTGTTCCACGCGCGCCTCAAAGAGATGTCAGCATAAGGGGAGGGGCCCGCAAGGGCCGAAGCCTGCCGGGGTTGCGGGCCTGTTAGAAAGAGATACCGCGGCCCCGGAACATAAAGGGCGAGGAAGGAACATGGATGGGTTGAAGGAACATGGCGGAGTCCGCCCAGAGAGGGAGAAGTCATTTGATGATTTCCCACCCGAAAAAAAGGGTGCCAATTCTGTAACTTAACGTTAAGCAACACGCCACTGACATTCTATCGACAAACTACAGACATTATGACTTGCCACTGTTGCAAATTTGGTATTCTGCAAAAACTTCAATGGCGTTTCAGCGGTGTCTCAGTAGTGTGTCGATAGTGTGGCAGTTCGATAGACACAACTGTCAAATACACTTAAAATATTTACAGACTACCGTAACTTTGGCCATCACGATGACATTGACAGATTATAGTGGAGCAGAATACCAATTATTGCAATAGTCTTTCTATGGCGTTTCAATGGCACTACAGTGCTACAGTAAGTCAATAACCATAAAAGAAATGTAGAATACCAAATGTCAATGATTAGCCTATTGAGACACTACTGACACACTACCGACACACTATTGACAAGTTGGTTATTTTACAGAATTGGGCTCCAGGGCATCGGTCCGCCTAGTCGGAGGTCTATGGCCTATGTCCAGCAGTGGACGTCTTTCGGCTGAAATGATGATGAAGAGAAATACATTTTGTAGCGACTAATAAACACTTATACGTAATTTGAAAGCTGAGGTGGTCTGGTAGTAAAGATATCGATAGGTTTTAAGCCAGGCAGGACTTTGTGGCATTATCGTCTGCCTGCAATGGCCTTTTCCCGACTATGTTAGGGTCGGCTTCCAGTTTATCTGGATGCAGCTGAATACCAGTATTGTACATGGAGCGACTGTCTATCTGACCTCCACAACCTAGTTAGTACTGGGCAACGATTCCCCTTAGTTAGACTGGTTGTTAGAATTTCGTGTCACTGACTACCTGTTACGACTGTCAGAGATCTGCAAATGACAGCCGGGACCAACAGCTTAACGTGTTTTTAGAGACACGGAGGAAACTCGCCATGTCACGGGTGGTCTCCCATCCACGGACCAGCCTAGGCAAGCACGGCTTAACCTAAAGATTGACCCGAGCGGCTGTTATTATTGAGTCACGAGCTCCTCCGACGATGAAGTACCTACTAATACCTATTATCTTCGTTTCTGATCTCTAGTTTTTAAATGCTAAGTGAAGCTCGTTATAGGGTAGTTAAAAATCTAATTAGTCCTTTGGATATTTCCAAAAAATATTAGACACATATTTTTTTCTTTTTCACGTAATAACAAAAAATGAAGACTATACAGTGCGTCGAAAGCTAGTGTGACGTCACATTTGAGTACATTTTTACCGGAAAGTGACGTCACAAGCCACGCTCTTGATCTGTGACGCGTTTTATCTTCGTCAATTCTTATAAATTTGATAAAACAATAAACACATATCCAATATTTTTCGATACTAACTGACGGCCTAATCAGAATCATACACTTTTTAGTCAGGAATTATCCTTATGTCTGGGATGATGACCTCCACTTCTCTCCCCAACTACAACGTCTACAACTAAACTGCTAACTACACCCAACCACCAACCTTCAATTGAACTGCGATCCTTAATCCCATTCTCACGATCCTCATTCTCCACGACATGCTCAGCCAAAGTATCCAGGGCATCCTTGCCCATAGCCCAGAGGTCCGTGACCATGCCCCTGGAAACCTCAGTCGCATTCTCAGGGACAGGCAGTGCCCTTTCCCCTATCACCCAGGACTGGACGCCATTGCCAAAGGCGCGACCTTTCTCTTCTTTGTGGGCTTTCCGTAATGGCATCATGACTGGGTGGACGAGGTGGATCTTTGGGGGCTTCGTCTTCTTCTTTTTCTTTCTGTCTCCTCCTGCGCTGATGGTGATGCTGTCGATGCCTCCGCCGCTGTCGTGTTTTTTGCCGAGGGATCTGTGGAAGAAAGATATGGATTCAGTTGGAGTAAGATGGCTGGTCGAAGCAGTTTTTAAAGCACTTTAATTGTTTAAAAGTTCTCGGCGTAGTATCTTTTGGATTATTTACTTAAGGGGCTACCTCACGCCAACGACCTTGAGCGAGTGGGAGAAGTTTAGCAATAGCGTATACCCGTGCGTGAGAGTGGTCAGCGATACACTGCCGCCCGTCGCCCCGAGGAGCCCCGCTTCAATGCGCACCAAGATTATTCGAAAAAACAACCCATCTTGATTTATCAAACACAACACGGATAAAAGCCGTATACTAATATAGAGGGCATTAAATTGTCTTTGAGACAATTAATCTAAGTTTCATCTAAATACGCCCGATAGTTTTTGCGTGATGATCGTTTTTTTTTGCCGCGTTAGACATTACTTTACAAATTAATTACACTAAGTTATAAAAATATTTCTTCACATTTTCACAAATCAAATTATGAAAGAAATGGTCTAGTATAATTCATATTTTTTTCAAATAAATTAGACTAGAAGTTAAGACGTGATGATCAATTTAAAATCACGAAAAGTCATGTGTCTGCGCCTTAAATGTTTATTGTTTTGCTAATCAATCATAACAGTATCAGATATAGATATATACCTAGATGGCGCAAGTATCACACGATTCGTATGAAGACCAAGAGTGCCATTTTTTGACCGCCTACTCATTATCATCTGCCCAGCCTTTTCCCAACTATGTTGGGGTCGGCTTCCAGTCTAACCGGATGCAGCTGAATACCAGTATTTTACATGGAGCGACTGCCTATCTGACCTCCACAACCCAGTTAGTGCTGGGTAATACGACAGCCTTTAGTAAGACTGGTTGTCACACTCATGGGTCACTGAATACCTGTAACGACTGTCAAAGATCTACAAATGACAGCCGGGACTAACTGCTTAACGTGCTTTCCGAGGTACGGAGGAAACTCGATAATATAAATGGTGTAAAACACCTCTTAACGAAGCCGAAAGGCACTTGTTCTCCCCGTCATTTCGATCATTTTTTTGTTCTACACCAAACCTGGGAACCTTCTAGTTACGGAGATATTGGGGGTCAGAGTTCCAACTTTTCGACAAGTTTTTTTTTAAATATATGTTTTGAATGCAAGATTTTTCCCCCGTACTATTTAATCCATCCGTAACATTGAGTTTTACCCCAAAACATGATTTTTCACCCCAAAAAAAAAGTTGTCACCCGGCAAAAATTTTTGCGTACAGTTACTTAGTTTGATGTACAGAATGCTTAGTTGACGGCTTCGTGATGAGGTGGTTTACACCCTGTATTATATTGTCACAATAGTGTTAATAGAAACTAAGTATTACACTATCAGCTAGTTTACATAAGCTATGTTATATGTCACTTAGTAAAAGATATCTTGCGGCCATACTGCGAAGTATGTGCTAATATTTGTTGAGAGAAAACCAACCGAGATAGTATCGATAGCGAGAAAGTGGTGGTTTTCCCGACATATGTGGAGACTGATCCTTCGTAGTTATTTACACACCATAAGATAATCTCTCTGTCTTTTTCATGTGGTTATAATAGTGCCTGACCTGGCGGTCGATTCTGTAAAATTAAAATAACAACTCGCATCTCACATCGCTATTCACTCTCACTTCGTATAAGATTTAAAATGATTGATTTTGCATTCTGTAAGTATCACCTAGTCACGGGAAGTGACGGGGGAATTACCTTCCAGAATGCCACTTCTTACGACATCTCATACTTTATCTGTCAAAATCTCCGTGTCAAACCCAAGAAAAGGGCATGCTCATAAGTTGCGCCACCACTACCACTATAAGACTGGAGTTTGAGCGAGAGAGAGTGGGTTTAGATTTGAAATATGACTTCCTTTAACATTTGGAATTTTGGAACATGCCAAATCTTAATCAAATCCTACTCAATTATAAATGCGAAAGTAAGTTTGTTTGTGACCTTTTGACATCTAAGTTATCTAACCCACTGAACCGATCATGTTGAAAGAACAATGGCTGATCTCCTTAGTAAGAATTGTCTGGGATCAAATGGAAGCGTCCCGTAATGAAATATATGTTAAAAGATTTGGCGTTAGCTCCACAATCTATAAAAGTGATTATTTTCATTTGGGAAAGCCGGAAAAAAAAAGATTTCGTTGTTTGTTTTTTTTTTTCATAATTATGTACTTATACTTTGTCAGGTGTCCAGAAACGGACATAGAGTGCCTTTATTTATACCTATATTTATTGGATCTCAAACACAATTACATGCAAGTATACATAGAACATTAACATTAATATTTTACAGTTTTTCATCCCGAAAACTATAACTGTTCCCGAGGAAAACATCTATAACGTTCATATAAATAATATATGCCGCCACGTGTCTTTCGAATCATGACTGAATTATATTATTATACAAGCAGAGTACAACCAGAATTGATTGTCAACGCGAGCGAAGTCGCGGATAAATGCTATATCATCATCTGCCGGCCTTTTCCCAACTATGTTGGGGTCGGCTTCCTGTCTAACTGGATGCAGCGGTAAATGCTATAGTCTATACTAATATTTTCAAAAAGAAAAGATTTGTGTGCTTGTATTTTTTTTATGCAACGAATAAACTTAAAAACTACTGGGCCGGTTTGCAAAATTCTTTCAGCAATGGATAGCTACATTATCAGCGAGTAACATAGGCTATATTTTATCTCCGTACTCCCACGGGAACGGAAACTGCGCGGGTGAAACCGTGTGACACCTGGTTTATTAATAAAGCTATTAATATTCAAGAATCCGAAATAGCCAAAAATATCTCCACTAATAGGTACCTCAAATTAGCATGACCACAAAAACAACACGCATGCCTCAAAAATCATTTAACTTAAAGGTGAAATCATTCAACCCAATCATGTGCGCGACCGGACATCAAACCTGGTCACTTTCACTCACCTACTTGAATGATACACTTTGCTTAAAACAATGTAGTACAGTCATGGTCACTAATATGTTTACAGATAGCAAGTTTCTCAAGAGATTTTCTCATGATAAAAGCTGGTGTACCTACATACTCGATTGAAACCGATACCGATATATCGGCGATACTTCGGGTTTGCCGATGTATCGGCGATATTTTTATAGCAGATTCAACGATACTTTTCAAATTTCGAGCTTTAAAAATGACGTCTTATACATAACTTGAATAAAATGGCGCAGAACTACTTTAGTTTCCAAATGAGTTCTGTCGCATCTGAGAGACTATTTTCCACGGCAGGACTTATTCAAAAAGACTTGCGAAATCGCCTTTGCCCGCAAAACTTAAGAATACTTTGTTTTTTTAATTAAATAAAAATCTTATAAAATGTTAATTTTGATTAATAAAACTATTAATTAATTGTGTTTTATTTATTCTACCTTCCTTTTTGAATTCAATAAGCGTATCGGTATCGGTATCGGTATCGTATCGGCAAAAAGGCGTATCGAAGCATCCCTAATTGAAACATAAAAATAGAAAGAAAGAAACAACATGTATTATCCCGTACAGGACAAAACACATAAAAATTAACATTATTTACAACTAATGAAAACTAAACATACTTAGATAAAAACTAATAATAAAAAGAAACGAAACTGGTCCTGAACGAGGCCAAAAGGCTCCCAGCATGGCTACCTATTTGAATAGGTAATCTTTCCCACTAGGTGGAGCGGTGACCTGGTGAAGGTTGTGGGAATCCGTTGGATGCGAGTCGCACGGAACCGGTAAATGTGGCGACACTTGGGGGAGACCTATGTCCAGCAGTGGACGTCTTCCGGATGAAATGATCATGGTGATGATGGTGAAACTTTATTTGTCACTTTATGGACGTAATTAGGATGTGGATACTTCCTTAAAATCTGAACTCACTAAACCAACGAGCTAAAAACTTTTGATAAGATCTATTTCATAATAATAATATAATGAGGTCTAAATTGTGGTTCTATCAACATAAAATTACCATCAATACACCAAGAGAAAAACACTTTTAACGTGACTGTACCTACCGGTAAAGATAGCACCCATCTACGTACTAACCATGAACTAGTTTTAACCGACATTGACGAGGTCAAAACGAGGGTAATGTGTTTTACGATGTTAGTGTGTGAGTCCACACGTTCATCTTAAATTGAAAGACCAGTATTGATAGCTCGACCTCGTTGTCTCTTTACTTCCCTAAGATAGATTGGATGTCAGTTACACGTCTTACTGAGGGCCTGAACAAATGACAAGGCTTTCAAACCGTTCTACAAATATATATGTGTGTAAGGCTTTTTTTCCCCGGATGGGAAATCATCAAATGACCCCTCCCGCTCTGGGCGGAGTGGAAGGGAGTGTCAGACTTTTACTGACTAAAACCCATCCATGTTCCGTCTTACCCCTTTGTGTTCCAGGGCCATGGTATCTCTTTCTAACAGTCACGCATGCCCGGCAGATGTATGTAAAGCCGGAATTCCTGCTACGCTAATGTCGGTCGCGTACGGTCGTGGTACAACGCAGGCCCGTCCTAGTCTATACTAATATTATAAAAAGGTATAGTTTGTGAGATTGTAGGGGGTAATCTCTGAATCTACTGAACTGATTCTGAAAATTCTTTTACCAATAGAAAGCCTATGTTGGGGTCGGCTTACCAGTCTAACCGGATGCAGCTGAATACCAGTATTTCACATGAAGCAACTGCCTATCTGACCTCCACAACCCAGTTAATACTGGGTAATACGATACCACTTGGTAGGACTGGTTGTCAAGACTTTGGGTCACTGACTACCTAACGACTGCCAAAGATGGACAAATGACAGCCGGGACCAACAGCTTAACGTGCTTTCCGAGGCACGGAGGAAACTCGGTATGTAAGAGTGGTCACCCATCTACAGACCAACCTAGGCTAGCACGGCTTATCCTAAGACTACTCGAAAAAAATAATGGGGGGGAGGGTTAGAGGAAAATAAATGTACACCCATGCGAAGCCGGGACAGGCCGCTTGTAAGATAAAGTTATTGCCAGTACCTATCCTCAAACGTCTTTTTAAATGATGTCCTTTTTTGTTGTTACTTGACGTTTTATCTTGATGACTCACACAAAATATAAAAATAAGTTCTCTTATTGCTATCGTAAAGCGCAAACTTGTCTAAATAATGATCAGTATTAAACCTAACATAGATAACATCATGTTCTAATAAATGTAAAAAGAGCACATAAAAACTGATTCTCTAGTTGATTTGAGCATTTAGTTAGATCGCTGTGTAAAACACGTAATTTTACTTCATTTGAAGTCGGTTTAGAGGTTACTTTTGTACCTAAGCTTGATTAAAATTCATGTTATTGTGCATTTCAAATACATATATTAAAAATAAGTTGTGAATTCTATCATAAATTGTTGATATAACGGAAGTATGAATTAATTATTGTTAATTATTGTTAAAAATGATGTTGATTTTTACTTGTATTTTTAGAATAATCTTATAATTTATTTGTTATGTGTACTATACCACAGAAATTCTTGTTCGACATATCGACTAGATTATATTTTGTAATTTATTCATTATCTATATAAAGTAGACACATATGAGAGTGTAGACAGTACATATAACTTTATTATTTACTACAACCACACGATAATTTCTCTGACGACGATGAAAAAGATATAATTTCTTATTAAATTGTTATGGTTTATTGAATTACATTAAATAATGAAAGTTATAGTTAAAGAAGAAAATAAAAGAGAGATCTTAGATTATAAAGTTGTATTTATAGCACGTTTCTTATTTCTCTGTTTCGTATTTGAAATTCGTAAAATGTGACAAGTTTTTTGAAGATTCAAGTTTTTGTTTAAGTATCAGTTTTTTGCTTAAAAAATTCGCTAAAACTTATAAGCTAATAGTGCGAGACGGAATGGGAAGCCGTCACCTCCTTCTGCGAAGCAGTCATGCTAGCGAAGGAGGTGGCGGAACGCAAGAGGGAGAGAGCCTCTAGCCCCAGCAGCCGCGGGAGACGCATCGGGCGTCGGGGACCACGTGGTGGCTACTACCGGCCACCATAGACGCGGGCCTGTGACCGCCGCGGGGGTGTGGACCGTCCAATGATGACAGGCCGTGTCGACGGCGCGTTCGTGGTCCACGCGCGCCTCAAAGAGATGTCAGCATAAAGGGAGGGGCCCGCAAGGGCCGAAGCCTGCCGGGGTTGCGGGACTGTTCGAAAGAGATAGCGTGGCCCCGGAACGTAAAGGGCGAGGAAGGAACATGGATGGGTTTTAGCCCATAAAAGTCTGACACTCCCTCCCGCTCCACCCAGAGTGGGAGAAGTCATTTGATTTCCCATCAGAAAAAAAAGTCGTAGCGTATTGAGAATTTTAAAAGCGTCGTATCTTCGTCAATATTGATTTATATAACAAAAGAAAAAATACGAGTTAAATATTTGTTGATAATCTAACTGACGGACTAATTATTATTTTTCTGTAGTTACCTATTGTTCACTTCGATAGATTATAATCTACCGAAAAATAGTGCGTTATATTGTAAGCAGTATGTTCGTTTGACAATCTTTGGAGAGTTTACAATCTCGCTAGATAGATTACAATCTAACGGGTTTTACAATTTTACGGTGACATAATTATATACGTATGTTTCACCGTAGCTCCAAAACTATTCACTCGATTTTGATGAATAAGGTGTCAATCGATTCGTTGTTATGGCCCGGGAAATATAATATACATTTTAACCGACTTCAACTATAGGAGGATTCAATTTAACCTTATAAATTAAATTCTGGATTTAATTAGAGCTTGATTTTTCAAGTAGTCGGTTTTTTTATGTGGTAGTACCTATACGACGCTGATTCTTCATAGAGGATCGCTAGGTTTTTAAATAAATTAATAAATATCGCTGGACATTACACACAGCGCCATCTAGTGCCACACTAAGCAAGGCTTGTGTCGTGGACACCAGATAGTTGATATACTACATATACTTTGTGGTTTGTTAATACATACTTAGGTATTATACATATAAACATCCATGATTTGGAAACAAATGTCCATGCTCATCACACAAACATTTGCTCCTACCGGGATTCGAACCCGGGACCCTAAGAACGTAAGGCAGCCTCACTACCGCTGCGCCATTCGGGTTGTCATTTTAATTTGAGCCTGCACATTTGGTGTCGGTATGCAGGTAGAATAAGAAAAAAGAGTCCATATTTACCTAGCCATCCCTCGTTCCAGCACTTCAGTCAAGGAGCCCAGAGAGTCTGTGATCTCTCGGCCTATCTTGGACGGCATCTCTTCTAAAGACCGCCCTGAAGACCTGATCTCGGCGTCAGCTTCCTCTGTGAAAGATAAACGATGAGGAATAAGTGATGTATTTATTTTAGACCAGCGGAAATCACGCGGTTTCACCCACGTAGTTCCTGTTCCTGTGGGAGTACGGAGATAAAATATAGCCTATGTTACTCAGTATAGACGTGGCTTTCTAATGGTGAAAGAATTGTCACAATCGGTTGGGTAGTTTTAGAGTTAAATCGTAACAAATAAAAATTCTATTCTTTATTCGGATAGAAGTACCTATAGATTTGCAGTGCCACTGTCCACAACTCTACGGATATAGGAATTTAAAGAGTAGTTAATCTTCATCATCATCATTCTCTTGTTCTTATCCCAATTCATTTCTGGTCGTCGCAACATGTCTTCATCTTCCACACTCCTCTATTATACTCGTCATCTCATCAGACACCTCCTTTCTCACCATATCATACTTCACACAGTCCATCCATCGTTTCTTTGGTCTTCCTCTACTCATAAACCCATCCACATTTATACTCAAAACTTTCCTCACGACATTTCCTTCATTCCTCCGCATCACATGGATACCACGACTACTTTTCAGTCACCGGCGCTACTGTCAGACTAAATAGTTGTCAATATCCATACTAATTACTTCAACATCATCTAGGCCTAGCCTTTTCCTTACTATATTGGTGTCGGCTTCCAATCTAACCGATTGCAGCTGAATACCAGTATTTTACATGGAGCGACTGCCTATCTGACCTCCACAACCTAGTTTAATGTTACGTAATACGATACCCCTTGGTAAGACTGATTGTCAGACTTTTTGAGCCAGTAAATATGGTAAGCTTGAAGCATAACTGCTTCTAGCTAAGCAATTATGCTTCAAGCTTGCTATTTACTCGCTTCAATTGTCATGTGATGCCTAATATCGATCTATATCTTCATCACGATGTGTTAAGTGCCTATTAGCAGCGATTATCTGAAAGATTGATGATTCCAGATCATTGTTCGACATCTAAAAGTGTAGACGAGTTAACAAATGTCTGTGTTTTATTCAGCTCCATATTTTATAGCTTGAATTATATTATTACAAGCAAAGTACCTATACCCGAAACGATTGTCAAATATGGCAAAATCTATAGTTTGCTACAACTTTCAGGTTTCAATAAAAAGATCATTCACTTCACGTTGTGAAATCACCTAGAGAACCTTATTAGCAGTAGTTATTCTGTCAGCCGGTGACAATATCTAACATCTGTTTTACAGCAGATAAAATGAAGCGTTAAAATGAAATTACGTGCCGCATTGCAAAACTAAATTGCCAACTGTCAAAGAATCATCTTTAGCACAAAACTATGGGAAAATATTTTGATGAAGCGTAGAAAATCAACAAGAATCTATCGAAAGTAGTGGTATATTGTTTAATATGGGAAATATTTAGCTTTTTTGTCATTGAACTTATGTCTGCAAACAACCATTTTGACTTTCGCTAAGTCCGTGGGAATTTTGTAGTGGAAGAATTGTATTTGTTTACTCTTTCATGTGTAAAGTAGTTTTATTTGATGAGTGGCTTTCTTCCTATGGCTTGTATTTATAATAATCCTAGCTTTTACCAGAGGTTTCGCCCGCTGGGAGCATACTATCGGGATAAAAAGTCTCCTATGTTTTAATCCAGAATCCAGGTCATTAAATACCTGTGTGCTAGCTCCTATCCCAGTTGTAAACATCCTTTTGTGCCTATTGGCCTTGTTTCGTTCTTTTTCCTGCTGATATGTAGGGAAGTGAAAATTAGGGTTTTTTCCTATTCCTCCGCTATACTAGTCGTTGCGGATAATCCAAGACAGTGAAATTCATTCTCTGGGACTTCATCGAGCTTCATTGTCTCGGCGCTTTTCTGGTGGTCGTCACTGTTGATTCTGGCTTTCAGGAGTTACAGCGGTTTGGGAATAGTGTGGCGGGCTTGTCCCAAAAAAAAAATCATAAGTACAAATCCGTTCAAACACAATACAAACTTTCGCCTTTATAATGTTAGGTTAGGTTGGTAGTGTGTTATTCAGTTCACTAATGTTTTACCAAAAGTCCATTGACAAATTTTCATTTTACAAACAACGTTTCGTATACTATTTATTTCGCAAACATATTATAACGCAAATGTTTTATTTTAAAAATATTCGTTTTACAAACATTTATTTGGCAAAAACTTCTTTTATCAAATGCATCAGATGATATTTATTCATTTATAAATTTTTCATTTTTTACTTAGATACGTTTGGACAAATCACGTTTCAACAAAATAATTTACAGGCTAGTATTTTTTTTTTATTACTCTTTTCTGCATGCTGCAAGCGAGCAGGGCCTCGATTCTGCTATTACAATAGTGTCAGAGTAGTCGATCATTGATTTCATAACGGTCAAGTTCTGTCAAATTTTGACAAGTTTGTTAATTCTGCTATCATAATGGCGCCATTAAGACTTTTCAATGGTCAAACACTGACACTTCATTGAAAGAAATGTCATAGAATAATAATATCGTACATGAAATCTGGCATGAATAAATGTTCGCATTTAGTAGTAGATTTCGAAAACCATTTGTAATAAGGGTTTTATAATAATGAAACTACGACAATGCCATTAAAACACAATTTTATTACGAGACCATTGACCGACCATTGTGAATTTAGCAGATTACGAACTTTAAGCAAAATGACAATGGGATGAGAATGGAATCGTGTTGGAGTGACGAATCTATTAAAATAGTAGAATTAGGCCCCTGCAAGCATGCAGCAATCGAGCACCAAGCATGCAGCAAGCCTGCAGCAAGCTTAAGAGTTGCGATTATTTTGTGAAGTGAATTATTTGTTAAACTTCTTGCTGTTTAGTGATGAAATGACAAATAATGTGTTTTCGAATCGTTGCTTGTCAAGTAAAAGTTTGTGAATTTATGTTTGGTGAGCTGACTGGTCACCGTGTTATTCAGCATGTAAGCAGACTCATCACGAAGCCGTCAACCAAGCATTCCGTACATCAAACTAAGTAACTTTACGCAACAATTATTGCTGGGAAACGATTTTTTTATTTGGGTTGAAAATCATGTTTTGTGGTAGAACTCAATGTGACGCACTTAAAACATTGTGCTGATGAATGGATTGAATAGTACGGGGGTCGTGGAGGTGTTTAAAGTAAAAATCTTACAATAAGAACTTGTAGGTAGGTACTATTAAAAAATGAATAGTCAAAATTCGGTACTTTGACCCCAATATCTCCGTATATACTCTATGCCGTAACTAGAAGGTTCCCAGGTAGGTATGGTGTAGAGCAAAAAAATGATCGCAATGACGGGGAGAAAAACCTCATAACGAAGCCAAAAGGCACTTGGCCTTTTGGCTTCGTTAAGAGGTTTTTTACAACATTTATAGTGAGACTAAAGTTATTTCACAATATTATTATGTAAGCACCTATGTTCCGGCTAATTATTATTAATAAATTTCATTTAATTTAATTTTAATATCTACGAAAATAGCTTTAATTTAAGCGACTTATGATGAATGTGCTATCAAAATCAACTAAAATAAACTGCAATAAATGCAAATTCAAATTATATAAAAACTTCGCTGCAATCGAATCAAACTTTTCAAACTAAGTATGAGAAAGTTGAAAATCAAAAAATCTTAAGAAAACGAAAGTTAAAAATTAAGTTTTTTAACAGTCTCACATTCATATTCATAACCGTTATCGATAAAACAAAAAGTTATGTTAAAAAAGTGATATAAGTTAACTAATAAAAAAAAGTGAAATTTCCAAAAAAAGTAAAAGCCGGGTAGGCTTGTAATAGAGATTAATGAACGAATCAAGAACGAGTTTAAATATCTACTGTGAAAGTTAAACTCAGGTTAGATTGTATATGTTGGTCATGGCAGATATCGTGGTTAGTAATCATTAAGAATAGTAATTGGGTACGGCTAAAGCTATGATGGCCAATGGCCATGGGAATGTCTTGCCGGTTCTTCTCCATGGAAACGAGCAACGCAAACCGTGCACCTTTTTCGACGTTTTTTAAATAAATAAATATTGTCATGATCTGATCACGATAGTCGGAGATATGGAACGGAACTCCTCAATAAATGATAGCAAATGGACTGGGATTGCTGAAATCTATTGTCTGTCTATTGTTTACACCAGTTCATAACATAACATCACGCCACCGCACCGGTACGCTGTGAAGGGGTAAGCACAAGTGAACCACTAAAAAGTGAAAAATAAAAACTTTTTTGCAAAAAAATAGAACCGACTTCAAAAAAGTGAAAAATAACTTTAGCTTCAGAAGTCGGTGACAAAAAAACTTAAATCAATCAAACAATGGTCACCGACTTCTGAAGCTAAAGTTATTTTTCACTTTTTTGAAGTCGGTTCTATTTTTTTGCAAAAAAGTTTTTTTATTTTAAGTTACTTATTAGTTTTTTACGCAGTCGGGAATTATTTTTTTTAATTTTTTTTAATTTTACAATTTTTAGTTTAGACACCTATTTATGTACCCTGGGTAACACAACAATTCCTACGATACCACGTACATATAAATCGGTTTAGACGTTTAGAAGTTATGGTGGAATATTAAGAAACTCACATACATGATACATTGTATACATCCATGAACCCTGAAAACATAACACTCCTTTTTTTGGATACTTAGTCGTGTTTTTTCACACGACTATCCAATCCAAAGATTATGTATTTACCCAGCATGTTTTTTTTCTGTTTACGTGACATCAATAGGTATGTTGTATTGTAAACCCAAGTAACACAGTCTTGGAGGTTTAAAACAAATCTGTCTATTGACAGTCTATTCACGGTTAATCTTTAGATAGGGGCTTTCTAAAAATGGTTTTAATAAAGAAAATGTATTCTTATAGAGTTTTTTTTCTCATGCTCGATTATTTTTAGAGCATTTGTTCTATAGCACACTTATTTTAAGTACGTCCATAGGTATTTTGAATGTTTTAAGATAAAATGCTCTACAAATAGTTAATAAAGCCTAAACGTACCAACTTGAAGTAATTTTATAGATAAAATGATATATTTTAAGATAAAACGTTATATTTTAGCTATTGGTATTCTTATCTTTGTATATAAACAGACTTAAGTCTAGTTAACTACTCTAGTCTAGATACTTCAATAGATATTTTTCAGTTAGTCTAAAAAAATGATAGTGAAAACGTGTTTTAAGTATTTATTTTCCTAAAAATGACCTTATTAAGTGCAATTGTATTGAATATTTGAATTGGATGATTTTATGCAATAGAGACAATGAAAAAAATTAAAAGGCTTTCGTCGAAAAATAGGCAAATATTTAAAAAGGAAGAAAAATGACGAAGAGTTGTAAAATAATTCAGATTCCGAATCGAAATTGTTCTACGACAGAAGATATTTGCAATGTCCCCTACAACATCACAAAATTATGTTATTGAGCAGTTCGATTCGGATACAATAAAAATGAAAATGACGACGCAGACGCACAACCGAACATGTCAAAACATGCGTTAGGTACTCATCTATTACTTAAACTTACGTCAGATTACGGGCTTTGTACACAAATCTGCGAATATGCACATTACAAATTAAATACGAATACCTACACAAGTTCGGAGGGATCCGTCCACTCTTGTATACCAGCCTTATGTTAACACTTTGCGTCTTTGGCACCGCCAAAGTATAAAAAAAGACAAGTAGGGTATCTTCATAGAAACGCACCGCGCGCGGCTTGTATGTGTGCGTCATACTATCTTTACGTCGCCGCACGCACACTCTAACAAAATCTCGACCCGTGTCTTACTGCCGCCAGTCGAGGCTTGCACACCGCACAAAGTTCGCGCGTCACGGCATATAGGCATACGTAAATAAATTAAAAATGGGTGATTATTGCAGGAGAACCTATTGCTGTGTGTATGGGTGTCTAAATAATTCAACTATTCCAGAGTTGTCTCTGTTCAGATTACCTACTGAACAGGAAAGGTAAGCAAGTCGCTTATTCTAGCATATAATTTATTATTGATGATGAGATACCTAGTTAAGTATTTGTTTGTTGTATTAGTCTTCTATTAGACAGACGAAGTAGGCAGGTCTACTTTCCCACTAGAATGTTAGGTAGGTAGGTACTTGATCTGACAATAGATTCTTTGACTTTGTTTACGTTGAGTTATGCCGATTTCTCAGTATTTTAGGTAGGTATAGCAACTAAGTCCATATTTAAAGTTATAAAATACGTAATTTAAAATGATTGACGAATAGGGTAGACGACAAAAGAAATCTAATTAGGTAGTCCGTCAGTTAGACAAACCAAAATTTACGAACGTGACGCCTTAGTATAATTTTGAATAAGTTTTGAATGACGTCACGAGCCCCCACTCCCGGGTTTTGCTGCGTTTTATCTTAGTATTGACCATTGATTTACAAAACCAAAAACTTGTGATAGGTACCTACCTAATAATTTTATGTCGTAAACAAGTATTTTTTTGATGGTATCTTATTGGAATCTTCATAGTATTATGATGAATTAGCATCATCACAGTTTTAAAGTCCAATAAGACCAAGAAAAATGTAATTTTAAGTTTTGTGTCACATATTTACGTAACTTGAAAAGGTGATTTTTTGTTAATTAAGATATGACGTTGAAATTAGTGTAAAAACGTTAGACTTGGCTTAAAACCGATATCCATGCAAAAATCATGTAAATCGGTCCAGTAGTTTAGGAAATGTAAGGTAAAACAAATAGTAAACATTGTGTTCATCGTAAATTTCACACTCTTTGTTGTAGAATATTTTTTTTGATAATAGTTTTTTGATCATATAGTCTCATAGTCATTTAGGTCACATAGTTTTTTGGTGGTTTTACGATGTTTTTTTATATAATATTTAAGTCACTTTACTCCACTTTTTATGATAGATACCTAATGTAGGTATATTAAATGTGCTTTCCATTCCAGGCGCCTTCAGTGGCTGCGCTTAATTGACCAACAAGTTTTTATTGTAAGATTTTAACTTTATACACCTTCACGACCCGTACTATTCAATCCATTCATCAGAACAATGTTTTGAATGCGTTACATTGCGTTACAATCGTTTGAAAGATAGACCCATCCCCACCCCTCTAAATTTTAAAATAAGAGAGTTAAAAAAAATATGCCGTAGATCTCAATGAAAACCAGACAACACATTTCTAGGCACTGAATTTAAATTAAGCTAAAAGTGACAACCCTGAGACAGGCAAGTACGGTAGGTAATTATAACGCGGATTGAGCTTTAGTTGCACTACTGCTCCTATTTATACTATGGCACCGCCGCCCGCTTATATCTGTACATACTTAGTACCTACATACCTACCTACTATTTTTCACATTGTCTTTAAATAAAACAGAAATTTAGTTTACCTACCCTCTTCCATTGATAAATTAAATTGCTCTGTTACTGCATAAAATGGTCTTCCGTTTACAACACATCAAATTACCAATTCACTAATGAACGTCTAGAAATACTGTGAGAAGATAAAAAGGAATACAGAGATGACAGTTACTAGGTAATCTTAGACCAAGCATAAATCTGTTTAGTCTTTCACTAGATAGTTAAGTATGTAGCAAGTGAAATTATTCTTTTCATTGAGCTAGAGCCATACTATAGAAAATTATCTAGAGTATTTGTTCTATTAAATTCGTTTTTCTAGTAAATTTTATCTTGACGCCATTTTTATTGCCTATTTTTGCTTCAAATGATTTTCGTCACATATTTGAATTCTTATTTTTATGTTTTTATCATTAAATTATGTCTAATTAAACATTTAACATGTTTTAAATAACTATATTTTAAATAAAATGAGTATTTTAAACATTGAAAAGCAATTTAAAAAAAAATCTTATAATTAAATAATATTTATATTTGGTAAAAAAATATTAAATCTTACATTTACAGCGAGCGCTCTTATTTTAAGAGAGTTTTACATAATATTCGACGATAGAATTTCAATCGCATATAGATTTGCTTGTTTACCCATTAATAACTAGCTAAAAAACAAGTAATTTAAGAAATTATGAATTTGTTACGCCATGATGCAATTCAATAATAAGTTTAAGTAAATAACTCTTGTGAGTTCTGCGCCATTACGTGTCGTTGTCTATTACAAATCAAATGTAACTTAAAGTTGTTAGTCTTGAGTTAATTTTGGTTTAAAACCCTGACGAGTAAAGACTTCTATAAAGGTCTCAACTTTATCTATAAACTAACTACTAGTAAAATTTATGGTCTATAAACAGTTTAGTGAGACACTAGAAAAATCTCTACAGACAATTTGAAAATGTACAACTCTTATTTCTATCTATTCATGTGTTCTTAACTCATTCTTATGAGAACGGATAAGGTTGTGCCCACTTTTACTAAACTGTGTCTATAAGCGTTCTTGAATGTTATTTGGGGGATATTTTACTCTTAAGGTAGACAATAAAATAAAATTCTATTAGATATCTAATAGTCCGTTTTTAGACGCGATTATGTTACTTGGGAACTACTTAGGTACGTGTTATTTTCGTGCGAATTAAAACCGTAAGTAGAGCGAATCTCTTGTTCAGTTAATTATAGTAATAATAGCACCTGCCTATCTTAAGATAGGCAGGTGGTATAAGTTATATGTAATTAGACGATTATAGAAAGTGACTGACAACTTGTAGTCACGAGAATTACTGGTTTGTAAGAAGAGCCGTGCTGAACAGACAAGCTCTGTCTCAGGCAAAGAGAAGCCTATATCTAGCAGTGGCTGAAGTTGGACTGTGGTTGGTTATGATGAAGAACAGCCTTAAGAGGCCTGCGAAGCATGAGTTTTTATACAAACGCGTAATACCAAAATAATAAGAAAATCAAAATATTTGGATTGGATTACAGAATGTCTATGTTCCCAAATAAATATTTTGAAAGGACAATGATATAAAGGCGAGTGACGAATTTAAAATTTCCATAGAAAAAAAATATGTTTCTCATAACTCTTGTTTAAATCAGTGTCCATTCAAAATATGTGTTTGTGAACCTATATACCTATTCTGTAATCCAATTGAAATAAGTACACACTACCTTAAGAATATGTTTGATTTACAAATTATTTTGGTATTACGTTTGCATGAAAACGCATGCTTCGCATGCCTCTTAAGGCGACTACAGGAGCTAAACGCGAGTTTTATAATGCCTGAAAATATATAATTCCCTGCAATAAACAAAACCCGAAAAATATACGATATTCTTCAGGATGTATGCTAGTATGAGGGTTTCGAAAACTTATTACTATAAATTTTACTCGATAGAAAAAATTACGAACTTATCTCTAAAAATTCTTTTAACGAGTAAAAACCATACTAAAATACATGCGATAATTCTAATGTTTTGGCAAATAATTCTACAAGCAACTTACTAGCATCATAGTGTTTTATTTTTTTAGTCCAATCAATAGATTTTTTGTAAATCGATCGACACCACTCATTTGGCACTATTCAGCCCGCAGTGACTGACGTAACAACCACTTTGTAGTGCAAGCTGATTAGAACCACCACATAAAGAGTTGCTAATTTAGCTCCTGTAGTCGCCTTAAAACTAAGCCATAGTTGTTATTAATTTCTGGCACAGGTGTCCAACTGGCCAATGCCAACATACACATAAATCAAATTAAAGTGCCTGCTGATATTTCAAAGCATATGAAAAAATATACGGTAATTTTTTGAAGAAAATTGTTTGTCTGTTTGTTCTGGCTAATATCCGAAATGGCTGAACGAATTTTGATGTGATTTTACTGGCAGACAGCTGATTTTATAAGGAGTAACTTAAAGAGGTACTTTTATTTTAGAAAAAACGATTAGGGTTACCTGCAAAATATTTAGAACTCTTGATTTTCAAAATCTAGGTGTTGTCGTGCTCGGCTTCCAGTCTTACCGGCTGCAGCTGAAAACCAGTATTTTTCCATTGCCCATCTGATCTTCAGATCTCAGATACTTAACTTGAAGTCAAATTCAAAGTCATAAAACTCATAAAAAGAAAAGATAATCGGTTAGTAGTATCACGTCGTTGACTATTATGGCAGTGGGTTCGAACCCGGTTGGGGCTGTCACGGAAACTGATACCATAAGCTTGTGGTTAGTCACTACTGTTAGATAGCTCTTACTTACATTAGGGTTAGCAGAAATCTATGTTTTGTGATTGATACTTACGAAAAAGTATAAATAAATTAATAAAAAGATTGCTTTTTTGATTGATTGATTGTTTGCTGGGTTGTGGAGGTCAGATAGGCAGTCGCTCCATGTAAAATACTGTATTAAGCTGCATCCGGTTAGACTGGTAGCCGACCCCAACATAGTTGGGAAAAGGCTACGCAGATGATGATGAAAAAGATTGCCGAAACGAAATCTTCCATAGAACGTGCATGATCTTCCTACCCTTGTATGTTTGATGATGAACTGCATCAATGTTTGCATGCCAAAATGGTAGAATGTAGGTACAAGGATTCTCTAACATTATTGTAACCATCTTATTGTAATTATCTGAGCAAATAAACGACTGTTTTAGACTTTCACGGTTTTTCACTACACTTAAAGTACTTACAAAAATGTCAATCGTGAGGACGGTTTTAAACTATCAAGTACGTGGAATCCAGTGATAAACCTAATACAAACTAACATGCGTCTCCACTATAAAGAAAAACCGAGTGATACTGTGAGTGCGTTCTGTCGTGAGTTACAATCGAGTTAGACTAAGAAGTTAAAGACTAAGAAAGAGGGTAGACAGATTTGTCTGCTCATAATTAACAATTTTCGTCCCACCCGCATACCTCTTCAGTATTCCCGCGATCATGATGTTGCAACAGCGTCGAAATATCGGGAACTCGTAGAAACAAAGCAAAATCACGGATATAATCCCCTAAGTACTTAAATAAATGACTATTCTATTCTATTCCTAATGTTACTTGAGGTCGGCGCAACACGTTTGTTTCTTCTTCCATTCTCCTCTGACAACCGACACGCTATCCTTTACTACTTTATCTTTCATATCACTCCACACAATACATACATCGTTTCTTTGATCTCCCTCTCCATCCATCTACATTTATATTTATCGCTCTTTTAGTCACATGCGATTTATCCATCCTCATCCCATCCAAGACAGTCAATAGGCTTGTGTCCTAAAAAAATCTAATTAGTCCGTCACTTAGATTATAAAAAAGTATTTGACCCGTATTTTTTCTTTTGTTACTTAAACCAAAATTGACGAAGATACGACGATTTTAAAATTCGCAATACGTCATGCCGATGCTATAGTTTTTAGTGCGTTGTGACGTCACGAGCCCCCACTCCCGAGTTTTGATGCGTTTTATCTTTGCCAGTACTCAGTGATTTACAAAAACAAAAAATACGTATCCATTATTTTCCAATACTCTAACTGACGGACTAATTAGTTTTGCAATTTATTGATGGTGGAAACTAGCCTATTCTCTTTTAACTTTTCTGTACCTGGCGCCATTTCTATGAAACTTTAATATTTCCTGTTTGAAGTTATAGGGGTGCTTTTTTTAATATTCATCCTGTGAAGCTCCGTAGAAGTATGAGTGCGGATAGCTTTAAAGATAGCTTGTGTAGAAGACAATGTTCCTACTTCAAATGTGCAGAGATGAAGAGTGCTAAACCTTTTGACCGCCACAGCATAAACACACGCGCGTGCCCTCCACGTCAAGCCACAATTTCATCTACTACTTTGTCACATATTTGTGTCGTCTGGCGTACAGGGCACGCGCTTGTGACAATGGCGTCCAAAACGTTAAATTGAGTTGTTGGCTGTTAGATGCAGATAACGGTGGACGGGACGGACGAATGTTGGTAGACAACCGACTATGTGGACTGACGATCTCATTAACGTGACCGGAAGAAACTGGATAACCATGACACAAAACCGCCAAAACTAGAGAGATTTGGAAAGAGCCTACATACAGCATTGATTGGCCAAGGGTTAAAGGAGAAAAAGAGAAATACTAGTATATGCTAGGTTTAACAAAACTGGGTATGTTTTTTACGTTGTTAACAGACAGGCTGACAATTTAATAGGATGTTATAACCGACGCCTATGGAATATATGTAAATGTAGTGCTGTTCCACACGAGGTAAGACATAATTTCAGCGGCCCTATTTCCTGCTCATTACAGGAATGGAAGACGACAAACGTTGGCCGGAAGACTTTGCTTTGTTTTCCTCCCACTAGGTGTACCAGTGCCCAGACACTTGGGGCAGGCCCATGTCAAGGAGTGGACGTCTTTCGGACGCTACTGAAGACGTCTTACTCGTAGTTGAGACTTGAGACTGCTCAGTACTGAGGGCACTAGACCAATTTAGATTGCCATAGAAGGGATGAGAAGATGGACCTCTGTGCACGTGAGATATTCCTTTCAAAAACATCACTACCTAACCAGAACACGGCAATGTTGACTGATGAAACAACGACATAAGTTTGATGGTACTGATTCTTCGGACGAGTTCCTATACAAAAGGCTTCAGAAACTAACAACCAGTAATTGGGGCCCAAGTGCGCGTCTCCTTAACTCGCCGACTTTGAATGACACTTTGTGTGACCAGAGGGCTGGCTCTTTCTTTGGCCAAAGAATTAGCATCGCTATTCAAAGTAGCAATGCTGCCAGTCTTCTGAACACGTTTCCAGACAGCGATGTGCCTACTTAGACGCCTAGGCGCCTGTTTATTTAGCTGGTCTATTTTACATAAAAAGTCCCTTTTTGTGTTATAATTATTACAATATTACTTTAATTTAATTGTTTACAGTAAGTACATAAATATATCTACGACTCACAGCCCTATAATTGTCTTAAAAAAGTTGAGCGGCGCGCGCGCAAGTAACTGTGACGCGAGTGCGCGCGAGTCGGCGCTAAACGCTAAATCGGTGAGCTAAATTATCGCGTAAACATCAAGGTTGCGGGTAGAAAGGTTGAAATCGTGTTAGTTGATGATACTTCCGGGGCTGGGTACTCGTAGATGCACAGCAAATGTAGAAGCTTAATTTCTAAGTTATTTTTTAAGGTTTCTGATCCTAATAAAGAAAATTAAAAACTACAGGGCTTCTAAAAATTCGTCCACATTGTTGTCTATAGGAAAACTGCGCAGAAAGAAGGAAGTGCTAATTCTTTGGCCATCAAAGAATTTCTCCTGCCCTCTGGTCACCAAAGACCAACTGCGATCACCCTTCAACCCCAAATGGATCAAACATAACTAATTGGGTAGACGCCAAGAAAATAATAATAAGTCCGTCAGTTAGATTATCAACAAATATTTTACCCGTATTTTTTCTTTTGTTACATAAACCAAAATTGACGAAGATACGACGCTTTTAAAATTCCCAATACGTCACTGTTTGGTATCATTCTTAGTGAGTTCTGACGTCAGGAGCCCCCACTCCTGAGTTTTGATGCGTTTTATCTTTGTCAATATTCGTTGATTTACAAAAACAAAAAATACGTGTCCATTATTTTCCAATACTCTAACTGACGGACTAAATACATTTGCAATTTATTGATGGTGGAAACTAGCCTATTGACGAAGAAACGACGCTTTTGAAACTCTCAATACGTCACGCCTTCGTATAATTTTTAGCGAGTTCTGATGTCACGAGCACTCCCGAGTTTTTCTTCATTGATTTACAAAAACAAAAAATACATGTCCATTATTTTCGAATACTCGACTGACGAACTAAATAGATTTGCAATTTTTTGAAACTGTTGTCATGCCCATTAGGAGGCGTATCACAAAAAATGTATAATAATGTATGGTTTTCGTTCGTTGCTTGAAGTTCGTTATTCGATTACTTGTTAAAAGTAGTTATTTTTTTCTACTTTAATAATAATAAAGTGAATTTTAGATACTTTACTCAACTATTTATTTAGTAGTAATCATTCTACCGATGCATGTTTTGACAAAGAATCACGGAGACCTAATTTTTCGACCTCTTTAGTGGTAGATTCTTTTGAATATAGACCATCAACATTTTTTTTCATCCCACAAATCCTATATTTTCATACTTTTACAGTAACGCCGAAATGTAAGAAGGCTCATATGTTATTCTATACTAAACTTTAAAAAAATGGTGTATCAAGGCTTGTTTGTGAGTAAATGAGTCAGTCACGGCACTGCCTCACATTATGTACTCAGAGAAAGTGTTAATATTATACATAGAGATTCTGCTATAATTGTCATGGACTTGCTAAGCATTACTGACGACTTCTCTTTAAACAGTTGTGTCATAAATAAGAGGCAATATTTAGCACTCTGTTATAAAAGAAAATTACTATACAAATAAATAGAAGTGCCTCGTCGTAATTTCAAAACAACAGCTTTTTATTGAATGCATAATTCGAAAGTATACGCGGTGCTTTAAACAAAATACATTTTTTTTACATATTCTTTGTCTGCATGTTTGTTGTGGCTTATCTCCGAAGAGGCTGGACCGATTTTGACAGGACTTAACTGAAGTGGCCTTTTGGCCTCGTACAGGACCAATTTAGTTTTGTGTACGGTCGAACAAGCCATTCGGTTTACATTTTACAATGTAATTTGTGGGTAAACTGTAAACCAAATATCTTGTTCGGTCCTACCTATGTTTTATTTTTAATTACTTATTTGTAAGTGGTTTTACCTTTTTATTTAATTTAGTTTTATTGTATTGTCCTGTACAAATCAAATAAATACATTTTCTTCTCTTTATTTCACTTTAAAATGATGCCAAAACAACTCAACTTCTACTACTTTTCTCAACTTTTCGTTTCTTTATTCTCAAATTAGAAACCGTAAAATGAAAATTATCGTTTCATTTTTCTGATTGAGTATGATATCACCTACTACTCGTACTATATTATGTGCCCATTGACATTTATGTAAAGTTTTCACTCGGTACATAAGTCGACCCGTTCTCTCTTATTTAATATGCATGCTGTGTAATTTCTCCTGCGTATCAGATATGCTCACGACCTTTATCCCTTAAGGCATGAGCAGGTAACCAGATATGGAATGATAATAAAATTCTGCTTGCAAGTCATCATCATCTGCAGAGCCTTTTCCCAACTATATTGGGGTCGGCTTCCAGTCTAACCGGATGCAGCTGAATACCGGTATTTTACATGGAGCGACTGCATATCTGACCTCCACAACCCAGTTAATACTGGGTAATACTATACCACTTGGTAAGACTGGTTGTCAGACTTTTGGGCCACTGACTACCTGTAACGACTGCCAAAGATGGACAAATGACAGCCGGGGCCAACAGCTTAACGTGCTTTCCGAGGCACGGAGGAAACTCGGTATGTAAGGGTGGTTACCCATCCACAGACCAACCTAGGCAAGCATGGCTTAACCTAAAGATCAGCCCGAGCGGCTGTTATTATTTAGCCACGAGCTCCTTGCAAAATTCTGCTTGCAAGTGTTGTTTTGCGATTACACGAGCGAAACGCGAGTTTTATAATTACTAAAAGTATTTGATTCACTGCTATAAACAAGACCGCAGAAAAATATATGATATTCTTCTGGATATATGCTAGCATGATACTGTTTTGAAAACATAATACAATTAATTTGGCTCGATAAAAAGAAATCACGAACTTACCTCTAAAAATATTTTTCAAACAATAAAAAACATACTAATATGCATGCGATCATTCTGATTTTTTGGCAAATAATTCTACAAGCAATATATTAGCATGATACTGTTTTAGTTTTTTAATGCAATCAATAGTTTTTTTGTAAATCGATAGAAACCACTCATTTCGCGCTATTTAGCCCGCAGTGGCTGACGCAACAACCACTTTGTAGTGCAAGCTGATTAGAACTTTATTCTGACAGCATTTCAAACGAAGTTTGAACCACCACAAATAGAGTTGCTAATTTAGCTCGTCTAAGCGCCTTAAGGAGAAAATACTTCACATAACTATAGAGTAGATCAATATTTTCAAATATTTTAAATTAAAGTCGTTTTTTCGTGTCGTTCTATGTGATCGCGTTGTCTTCCTAAACTATACTACGGATTCTTATGCGGTTTATCACCAACATTTCGGGAATTTGTTCCGGGTGATTTAGATTAAATGTATTCTTAAATATTAGTTGTTGAATCGATCGATGTTTAGTAAAAGTTAATGACGTCAGAATGGTTTATTTAAGCCAACCGAAGCTAGGCAGATGATGGTCCGTGAATTCTTCGAAAAGCATGTTAAGCTGTTTGTTTCAGTTTGACAGAAGGTCGGAAAGTGTGACAACCAGGTAGGCTGTAGAAGGTCTGTCAGTACATGTACAATACAGGTATTTACCTGCATTCGGTTAGACTGGAAGCCGACCCACATGAAGAGTGTAAAACACCTCTTAACGAAGCCGAAAGGCGCTGGTTCTCCCCGTCATTGCGATCATTTTTTTGTTCTACACTGTACCTGGGAACCTTATAGTTACGGAGATATTGGGGGTCAAAGTTCCAACTATTTTTTACAAGTTGTCTTTTTAAATACAAGTTTTTAATGTTGTGCCTTTCAAAATCAAATTCAAATTCTTTAAAGTAAGATGAATAAGTTAAATTAATCTTACTGCTTCAGAAGATTCATAACACGGTCAGCATTCGGCAAATAATGGGTCATCAACTTGATAAGAATCTTAATTATTAGTTACTAGTATAAAAGTCACGATTAAATTAGATAGCTGTACGTTATTTTTGGAATGGAGAGAGTGTGTTTCACTAGTTATTTCAAAGTTGAGTCAAAGTGAGCTATTCGTTTTATTTTAATGTTGTTTTCTGTGTGCCGACTACTCGATACACATAGTGTGATATCATACCTAAAGTTTTTCATATACTAACAGCGATTAATGACTTTTAAAAAGCTTAGGCTTTTATTAACAAAACCTTTTATTTATTTTTCATTTAGAAAAACGACAAATTACACTTAGACTCTCAAGGCACTACGTTAGTGAAAGAATTTTTTGAGTTGGATCTGTAGTTCCGAAGATGACCCCCAACATACAAACTTACAAACACTTTATAATTTTAGTATAAAATCAATATTTATTTCTAATGTTTGGAAGCAATAAGCTTCCAAAAAAATCAGAGAAAATAATTATAGAATTAGAAAAAACCATATGCCGAAAAATAAACAAAATTCTCCATTTACCTTCCCAGCTTCTCCGTTCCTTCTCCACCTCATCTTCCCACCCATCCAGCATCTTGCCTGCCTTCTCCCTCGCGCACTCCCAGGCCTCATTCTGGCCCACACATTCTAACATAGCCATTAAATTAGGTCCTAAACTCTTTCCTAAATTCACAAAATATTCGTAACCCTTCTCAAAATACGACGCACTTTGAACTTGCGAACAAAACAGTAAAAGAAAAACTAGAAAAAATTTCGGCGCCATCTTGAATTTTTTTTTTTCGTTTTTTTTTTACATGTGGCTACTTTCACTCGCGTTCAAGGTTATACTGAGAGGCGCGGATGCGTGTTGCCGGTTTTATGGACTCCGAGTACTTTCTTTTTGCAGAGGGGCGGGTTAAGCGGCAGGTGGTGAGGACTGGAATTTGATGGGTGGGTTTGGTCAAAGTTGATTGTATAATGCACGATGAACTAGTACCAATCTTTTTGTGAACATAAGATTATGTAAATATGTATATGCTTGGATCCTGACATACTCCTTTTGGCTTATATTTGTGAAGCTTACAAACAATTATTCTGTTCCGGGTCAGGCTATTTGTAGAGGTATGTGACCTGTAGTTGTATCTTGTAGCTGTTGGTCCCGGCTGTCATTTGCCCATCTTTGGCAGTCGTTACAGGTAGTCCGTGGCCCAAAAACTCTGACATCCAGTCTTACCAAGTGGTATCGTATTATTACCAAGTGTTAACTGGGTTGTGGAGGTCAGATAGGCGGTCGCTCCATGTAAAATACTGGTATTCAGCTGCATTCGATTAGACTGGAAGCCGACCCCAACATAGTTGGGAAAAGGCTAGGCAAAAAGATCACACCATCATTATCATCTAATGATGATGTGATCTTTTTGTCTGTAAACATGTCTAAACCTGTGCTAAACCTGTCAAGAAATGGAAAAGAATGAATGAGGCTTCCGTAATTAGTATTTCAAGATCATTTTCAGGTTTTAGAGCTTAGTTTCTTTGAAACATATTAAATAGCAAACAGGGTGTAAACGGAAACTCCACGAAGCCGTCAACCAAGCATTCTGTACATCAAACTAAGTAACTTTACGCAAAAAAATATTGCTGAGAAACTACTTTTTTTGGAGTGAAAAATCACGTTCTACCATCATCATCATCATCGGCCTATTAATATTCCCACTGCTGGGACAGGCCTCCTCTCTATGAGAGGGAATGGGCCATATAATCCACCACGCGGGCCCAGTGCGGATTGGTAGATGTCACATGTCTTCGAATTTATGGTTCTAGGACATGCCGGTTTCCTCACGATGTTTTCCTTCACCGTTTTGAGAGCAGCGGTGATGTGATAAATTACACAAAGTAATGCGCCTGCCTGGGTTCGAACCTACGACTTACTTACTTACACGTTCTATGGTAGAACTCAATGTAACGCACTGAAAACATTGCGCTAATCACTAATGGATAAATTGAATAGTACGCGGGCTGTACGGGGGTCATAGAGGAGTTAAAAGTAAAAATCTTACAAAGAAATCATGTAAGTATCTAAAAATAAACTTTTGAAAAAGTTGGAATTTTGACCGCCAGTATCTCCGTAACTAAAAGGTTCCCAGGTCTGGTGTGGAACAGAGGTTCTTAAACTTTAGTCTATGGGAATCACATATGTAAACAGTGGGTCCGTTTCGTCACGAAGCCGTCAACCAAGCATTCTAGATACTTACATCAAACTTAGTAACTTTACGCAAAATTATGGCTGACACACGACGTTTTTTTGTAGATGGTAGAACTCAATGTAACGTACCTACTTAATGTAACATCACTATTTAGTATGTTATTATTATACACATCACTATGCATTATCTGTCTTGTCTCTGGTTGTCTTCACTTGCCTAATGGCTGTCTGACTGAAAACCCCGTCTGTGATACTCCTGCTATGTAACCTGTAATAAACCAAGTCTTCCCAACGGTGTCTTTGATTCAATATACCAACGAACACAACATGGTGTCGAAGTGGGTCATTTAACTGAAAAATAAAGAACACACGTGAAAATGCCGAATCCTCCTGGCAGCGCACGCGGTGGCGACGAAGATGGCGCCGACACAACAGGTCTGCGCACGAGTCTAAAACAACTCCACATCTCGTCGGATCCAGCCAACAATAATGCGGAGGCGTGGAAGAAATGGTGGCAACTGTTAAATTCCTAATAACACCATAATTTACTTATGGAAGTCTCCATATTCCTAATTACTATAAGTAAAACCATATAATAACCGTATACCACACACTTTATTTTTTACATTAAAACCAAACTCACAAGACAATCAACAATAACGTAACCTTGGTTACAAACCAACGACAATGCTCAGACGTAGAAACCTCATCATCCCCCCTCAATTCTAATTCATCACAGAATAAGAATTGTTATAAAACGAGAACAATAAAATAACAATAAAAATCATTAGGTATTAAAATTATGAATTAAAATTAAAATTTCAAATTAAATTTATTAATAATCCTATCCCCCCCTTAATTTCAAGAACTTTATTCAGTTCAATATATAGCACAAATGCAAGTTGTTGAAATTAAAACTGAAACATAAGTAACCTCATCTAAAATATAACCTTATACAAAGAAATTATTTAATTAAAGCCTAGTTTCTGTACAAAATAGTTGTGCTTCAGTTTTCCCAAAGCCTTTGTCAAAATATCTGCTACATTATCATTCGTGCTTACATATTTCACAATTATAACCCGTTTACTAATTAAATCTTTGATAAAATGGTATTTAATATCAATATGCTTTGACCTCTTACTATTTTCATTTGACTCCATTAACTTAATCGCACTTTGATTATCTACAAGTAATATTGAATTTGAAGGACAGTTAAAATCTTGTACCAAACCCTTTATACAAATTAATTCGGCACACACTAGAGCCGCAGCTACATACTCAGCTTCGGCTGTTGATAAGGCGACCATATTTTGTTTCTTACAGAACCAGGCCAACAAATGATTGCCAAAGAAAACTACAGAACCACTCACGCTTTTTCTGTCTTTTTTGTCGCCAGCCCAGTCAGCATCGGTATAGGCAACTAAGTTACACCTGCTATTCCGTTTATATACGAGAGATTTTGACTTTGTTTCTTTTAAATACCGCAAAACACGCTTAGCTGCTTTCCACAGTGATAAAGTAGGCGCATCTAAAAATCTACTTAAGAAAGATACTGCGAAGCAAATATCTGGTCTAGTCGAAGTGGCTAAATATAGTAGACTACCAATAAGCTCGCGATATGGTAGATCCAAAGTAATAGTTTCATTGTCATCTGTGGTAAAATTTACTTCCATCGGCGTCTCAGCTCCTTTGCAATCTGTCATGTTAAATTTATCAAGCAATCTATTTATTGCTGATTCTTGAGAAATTAAAATTGATTCTTGCGTTCTCACAATATCCAAACCTAAGTAAGTACTCACTTCCCCAAGGTCCTTAACGTTAAATTCAGTTTTTAAAAAAAAATGTGCTTTGTGTAAGTTTATTTCATTTTTTGACATTAGAATGATATCATCAACATACACTAACAAATATACATCGTCCAAAATATAAAGACAAAAATCATGTTTAGATTGTACAAACCCTTTCTGCATTAAAAAAGAATGAAGTCTTTCGTTCCAGCATTTAGGTGCTTGTTTTAACCCATAGAGCGATCGTTTTAGTTTCAAAACAACACCTTTTTCAACTTTCACTCCTAGAGGCGGTTTTATATAGACATCTTCCTTTAAAATACCATTTAAAAACGCCGTTGGAACATCTAATTGTTTCATATACATATCATTTTGTACTGCTTGGCTCAGCATCATACGAATTGTAGGCATACGAGCTACTGGCGAATATACATTAAACAGTGTTTCTTCTTGAAAACCTTTCGCCACCAATCTGGCCTTTTTTGTACCATCTTTTTTAGTAGTGAATACCCATTTGGTATCTATAGCCTTTTTATCTTCAGGTAATTTCGATTCTTCCCAGGTTTCCAAATATTTAAGGGAATTTAATTCTTTGTCAATGGCATCTTGCCAGTCTTGACCCCTTTCAACAGCTTCTTTGTAAGAAACTGGGTCACCTGTACACAAACAGTAGGCCACGTGAGTTTCATAATCTTCTAACTTTTTCGGAGGTCTAACATTTCTGCCACTTCTTGTTTTTATTAAATTTTCATTTGTATCACCGTCTCTTTCATTTAAATTCTCTTCAGTACAATCTTCAAACATTTCTTCTGGTTCGGTAATTTCTTCATCACAATTCGTATTATTAATGATAACCTCTTCTCTATCTTCATTACCTTGTTCAGGTTCTGCAATCCTATTATTATTTTCTGAGATAATTTCTGACATAATTCCTTTTTGCCACTCTTGTTCTATATTAACTTGATTACTTTCGTTGTATATAATGTCGTTTTCATCAAATCTTACATCTCGTGATATAATTATTTCGTTGGTTTTAGGATCCCATAGATTATACCCTGTCCTGCTGTATCCTACCATTCTGCACTCACGTGCTCTTTCAGAAAGTTTATCCTGTTTAGGTAAAATGTAAGCCCACGCCTTTGCACCAAATGCACGTAATTTATTTAGGTCTCTTGTTCCATATAAAACTTCACAAGGAGTTTCATAATTAATAGCTATAGAGGTACAACGGTTTAACTGGTAAGCTGCACATTTTATAGCTTCACCCCACAAATTTTTCGGTAGCTGAGTTTCAACAAGCATAGTCCTTGCTTTATTGTATAAACTTCGATTCATTCGTTCTGCAACGCCATTACTAGCTGGTGAATATGGTAAACTATATTCTAAAGCGATACCTTTCAGAGCACAAAATTCACGTAATTTATTGCAGGTATATTCACCTCCATTGTCACATCTAATCCTTTTAACTGTTTCCTCAAATTCGTTTTCGTATCGGCGAATGTAGTTAAAAATATTATCAGCGGCTTCAGATTTTCTTTTTAACAAAAAAACTACGCAAAAATGGGAAAAATCATCTATAATCGTTTGAAAATAGATTTCACCCTGTATAGTAGGAATGTTAGATGGGCCCGCTATATCACTGTGCAACAGTTCTAAGACCTGACGTGACCTAGGTCGCTCTAACGTTTTGAATGGTAGCCTTGTTGCCTTACCTTTCATGCACGCGTTACATACATTGTTGTTAAGCGGTAGCTGCAGCCTTTGTAATGTTTTAGAACTGGTATGTCCTAATCGTCTATGCCATAACATACCCTCCGCTGAGTATAAAGCCGCGACACCATTCTCTATTACAGTTTCACCCTGTAAGATATAAAGTTTGCCATTATTGTATGCACATATAGTAGAGCCATTATAAAAAATAATTTTTGCATATTCATTAACAAATATGATCTTGTTTGGTTTTTCCAGTAATTTTCGTACAGATAGAAGATTATAGGCTAAATTTGCCACTATAAGTCCGTCAACAGTGAACTTAACATTGCCACATTTTATTGGTAAACTGCCGCTTTGATATGCAATTAATTTTTCACCATTAGCTGTGCTAATTGGTATGGGCTGTTCTAGGTTTTTTATATTTGTCATACACTGTGTATAACGATCTGATATAAAATTTTGTGATGCACCAGAATCTACTACAAAGTAAATTGATCGATTAAGAAATGCCTTACAAGTTAAATTAAACTCTCCATCAACCATGTAGCCCACTTCCTCGGTACTTTCTTCGTGAACAATTATTGCATTGTCCCTCGAAGTACTCGCTCTATTTGCACCTCGAGTGCGTCCCTGCATTCTGCCACGACCTCGTCTATATAGTTCAGGACCCCGGACAGAAATTCCCCGTTGGGATGTATAATACTGTCTGTTTTGAGTATTTTTATGACAATATCTTGCTGTATGTCCTCTTTCATTACAATTCCAGCATTCTATATTAAATGCACTATCTTGGTTTGGTGCTATCATGTCATTTAGTCTAATTTCTGCATCAAGTAGGGTCCTTTTTGTCTTTTCTAAAGTAAGTTCTTCATTCATTGCTTCTAAGGCTGTCGTAACATTATTATATTTACCGGGTAAAGCGAGTAACAAATGTACTACTTTATCAGACTCGTCCATTTTTGACATTACTTCAATGTCATTTACCAGCTTGTCAAATTTTAAGAAAAAATCTTGTAATTTTTCGTTCATGTCACATTTCAACTCGATTAGCCTCTTTTTCAAATTATATTTATTCATTATACTTTTTCGTGTAAAGATGTTTTCTAAAGAACCCATCATATCTTTTGCACTTTTGCACCCTTTCACAATCTCCAAAAAATTATCTCCTATGCATTGTACTATTAGCGATCTCGCTTCTGCATCCTTCTTTTTATTTGCCTCCTTCACCTCAGCACAGGCCACTATATCACCAAGACCTTTCTCCTCCATTAGCATCTCTAATCTGAATTTCCAATTATGAAAATTGTTTCCATCCTCTAACCGACAAATCACGTATTGTGGTTTTAATTGAGCCATATTTTACTCTTGAAGGCCGTTGCTCCAGTATCAGATTGTGTATGAATTCCAAAAAAAAATATTTTATCGTAAATTTGGCAAATTTTCACCAATCACTAAAGATCAGGAATATGGGGCGGCCCATAACCTGTTAAATTCCTAATAACACCATAATTTACTTATGGAAGTCTCCATATTCCTAATTACTATAAGTAAAACCATATAATAACCGTATACCACACACTTTATTTTTTACATTAAAACCAAACTCACAAGACAATCAACAATAACGTAACCTTGGTTACAAACCAACGACAATGCTCAGACGTAGAAACCTCATCAGCAACAACTGGATCTGTATTTGTTAGCCACAGGCCTGGACAAGTCAACCGAAAAACGTAAGATTGCAATTCTTTTGCATTTGATCGGAGAACGTGGTTTAAATATATTTAACACATTCAACCTAAAAATTGAAGCGTGCACGCTCAATGAAGTCAAGTCCAAATTCGACAATTTTTTCGAGCCGAGGAGAAATGTGACGATGTGCAGATACCTATTCTTCACACGGAAGCAAGAGAAATCGGAAAACATCCACGATTTCCTCACGGATTTAGAAATAAAAAGCAAAGAATGTGAGTTTGGCACGCTCAGGGAATCGCTCATCAAAGATATTTTCATTGCAAACCTCAACATTGATTTGTCACATGTACGTCAGAGGTTACTGCAAGAACCAGATTTGACATATCAGAGAATGCAAGAGCTGGCGATGACACTCATAGTCGCACAGCAGGACGCAGAGAAAATGGTCAAAGCGAGCGGCGTCGCCAGTGAAAACGTCATGCATCTCAGTCGAAGGAGCCGTGGTCGAGGTGAAGGCCGACAGCGAGCTTCCAGTCGCAAGTCAGCTTCGAGCAAACGCCAGTCAGCTTCGAGCAGTCGTGGTCCAGCTCCAAGCAGCGACCACACCAGCAACTCGAAGACATGCAGCCGCTGTGGACAGTCACATCGCTACAAGTGCCCAGCTAAAGGCATGCAATGCAGGTCATGTAAATCTTTTGGTCATTTTGCTAAATATTGCTTTAAAAATAAAAAAGTCAGTCAGTTGCAATCGTTTAATTCAGATAGTAGTCAAGAATATTTTGTTGGAATGTTGAACAGTCAATTAAAGTCAAGTCAAAAACATAAAAGACACAGTCAATCAAAGTCGAGTCAAAGTCATAACAGTCATTTACATAGCAGTCAGTCAAACAGACACACCACACAGGCATACATAGTAGGGGCATCACAGACGAGGCAGTCACCGTATCCCAATGATGAGAACAGTGACAAGTCTGAGAGATCTCGTGTAGACTCCATTAGTCAAAAGTCCCAAAGTCAACGTCCCTATTCACATCATCTCTGTGATGAAAATTGTGATATGTCTGAGAGATGTGATAAAAATAATCAATATCTCGGTGATGAAAGCAGTCACAAGTCTGAGAGATTCATCCAATCCCAAAGTCAACGTCCCCATTCACATTATCTCTGTGAAGAAAATGGTGATATGTCTGAGAGATGCATTGAAAAATATCAACATCTCAGTGATGAAAACAGTCACAGGTCAGAGAGATTCACTCAATTAAATAGTCAAAATAAAATATGTCAGTGTCCGTGTTTGCATCTCAAAGATGAATATGGTCACAAGTCTGAGGGATCTCACAACAAAATACAGTACCGTCATCATACAAACAGTAGTCAGTATTCACAGTCACATACAAACAGTCAGAATCAAAATAAAGTCAACACTTTGGAAAGTAGTCATTCTAAACAGTCTTGGGAAATTAACTTGTCAGTAGGTAATAAACAAATCAAATGCATCATAGACTCAGGTGCAGATGTCAACATTATGTCAAAACAGACATACAATAACATTAAACGTCAAAACAATCTGTCAAAAGTATTGCTTGTCAAATGCCAAATAAATGTCACAGGATTTGGTGGAAAAGCCATTCCAATTTTAGGCAAAGTCAACTTAAATTGTAATTTGAGTATAAACAACAATAATGTTGTTGAATCTATAATGTTTATAGTAGCAAACTTAGATTGTCCAAATGTTCTTGGTCTACCAACTTGTGAAAAGTTAGGTATAATAAAACGTGTATTTTCAGTAACAAAACAAAATTTTTGTAAACAAATTCTTACACAATATAATGATGTTTTTCAGGGTCTTGGGTGTCTACCTCCGGTCTGTCATCTTAAACTCAAGCCTGAAGCAGTACCATGCGTTGATCCGCCCAGGAAAGTTCCATTCGCGTTACAAGGGAAATTACGTGAAGAGTTGGATCGCATGGAGAAGATGAATGTTATTGAGAAGGTCACAAAACCTACTGAGTGGGTTAATTCAGTCGTCGTAACTGTAAAAAGCACAGGTCAGTTAAGAATATGTCTAGATCCTAGGAATCTAAATAAAAATATTATGAGGGAATTCTATCCACTCAAGTCAATTGATGAAATTAGGTCACAGCTAGAAGGTGCTGTATGTTTTTCACATTTAGATGCTTTTTCTGGATTTTGGATGATACGTCTAGATGAATATAGTTCTGAATTGTGTACTTTTCAAACACCATTTGGCAGATATAAGTATTTAAGATTACCATATGGAATAAATGCTTCGTCAGAAATTTTTCAAAGAGTCATGATGAACTTATTTGGTGATATTGAAGGAGTCTTAATATTCATTGATGATATATTAGTCTATGGCCCAAATGAATCTGTTCATAATGAAAGATTACTTAAAGTCATGCAGAGAGCACGTCAAGTCAATTTAAAATTTAATAAGTCAAAATGTAAATTTTTAGTCTCTGAAGTATGTTTCTTGGGTTATATCTTCAGTAAAGATGGTGCCAGGGCAGACAAAGAGAAAGTCAAAGCCATTGTCAATATGCCCACACCAAAAAATGTCAAAGAGTTACAGAGAATATTAGGTATGATCAATTATTTAGGACCTTTTATAAGTAACCTGTCAGAAAAAACTCAAATATTAAGAAATCTTTTGAAAAAAGATTCAGTCTGGACTTGGGATGAGAATCATAGTCAAAGTCTTAATAAATTAAAAGATGAGATTACTAACTCACCAGTTTTAGCTCATTATAATCCCAAGATTCCATTAGTCTTGTCAGTCGATTCGTCAAAGTCAGCTTTAGGTGCAGTCATTTTACAAGCAAACAAACCTATAGCATATAGTTCAAAAACATTAACAGAAACCCAGGAAAGATATGCTCAAATAGAAAAAGAACTGCTAGCTATTCAATTTGGTTGTGAAAAATTCCACCAATATGTATATGGAAATAGAGTCACAGTGCACACTGATCATAAACCTTTAGTCTATTTATTTAAAAAACCTTTACATGATGTTCCCGCTAGATTACAGCGTATGATGTTAACTTTACAAAAATATGATTTGGAAGTTATACATGTCCCAGGTAAAGAAATGTTTATATCAGACACTTTGTCAAGAGCAGCTTTAAAAGACCATTACACACCGGAAAATGAGTCAGAAATGTCATGTCATGTCAACATTATGTATGCTAATTTAGCAATCACAGAAGAATATAGCAAGAAGTTAACACAGGAAACCAAAACTGATGAATCCTTGCAATTATTGATCAAGTATTATTATGAAGGTTGGCCAAAAAACAAAAATAATGTCAGTCCACTGGTAAAACCATTTTGGAACATTCAAGGAGAAATCCATGTCATTAAAGATTTAGTATTCAAAGGTTCAAAATTAATAGTACCACAGTCTATGTATAGTGAAATGTTAGAAAAAATTCACAAAGGTCACCAAGGTATAAATAAATGCTTAACTTTAGCTAAAGAATCTTTGTATTGGCCAAATATGTCTAGTAGTATCAAGAATCTAGTAGAACAATGTTTTATATGTGCAAAGTTCAAGCCATGTAACCAGAAGGAACCACTACAAAACTTTGAAATATGTAAATATCCATGGCAACAAGTCGGTATTGATTTAATGCATTTTGATAATTTAGTTTATTTAATAGTCACAGATTATTACTCAAAATACATAGAGATTGCATTATTAAATAAAAACAGTACATCTCAAAATGTAATTACACATTTGAAATCAATTTTTGCACGTCATGGAATACCATTGTCATTGGTATCCGATGGTGGTCCTCCGTTCCAGTCAATAGAGTTTAAAAACTTTTTACAAGAATGGGACATAGAACATGTAGTTACTAGCCCATATCATTCACAGTCGAACGGACAGGCTGAATCTTCTGTCAAGATAATAAAGAATATGCTAAGGAAATGTAAAGAAAACAAAACCGATCCATATATAGCTTTATTACAGTACAGAAATACGTCAAAAAACAATTTAGCATCACCAGCACAATTGTTAATGTCTAGAAACTTAAGAGATAACATTCCAGTGTCATATAAAAAATTGAAACCAAAAGTTGTAACGTTTCAGGATTACAAAGAGTCAGTCAGGAAAAATAATAGTAACAAATCTAAGTATTATGATAGAAATACAAAGTCTTTGTCAATGTTACATTATAATGACCATGTCTATTTTAAAAGAAATCCCAAAAGTAACTGGGAGCAAGCTATTGTCAAACAAAGAATGATGAACAATAGGTCATATGTTGTTGAGGATGTCCATGGTGTTAGGTATAGGAGAAATAGAATACACTTAAGACATAAGTATTCTAATAACTTCACAAACCCTCCTATGCAATCCAACTCGTCACAGGGGAGAGAGGAAGGTGACAGACAGGAGTCTAGGCCTCAAGAATCCTCTTCTCAAAAATCCTCAGAAGTGACAACAAGGTCAGGTCGTATTGTAAGACCAACTAGAAGGTTAATTGAAGAAATTGATTAACTTAGAATTATGAATAAAGTTAAGGTCAAATGTTAGTCTTAGTATTATTATGAATATTGTCTAGTGTTAACGTAGTTTTAAGTATCACAAAACATGTTGTCATTTATAAGTTAAGTTGTTTAGCATAGTACTTCTTTATAATTGTTTGTCAGGGGTTAAAGTTAAACTCAACAAGGGGGATGTTGTAACATCACTATTTAGTATGTTATTATTATACACATCACTATGCATTATCTGTCTTGTCTCTGGTTGTCTTCACTTGCCTAATGGCTGTCTGACTGAAAACCCCGTCTGTGATACTCCTGCTATGTAACCTGTAATAAACCAAGTCTTCCCAACGGTGTCTTTGATTCAATATACCAACGAACACAACACTTAAAACATGTTAATTAATGGATGGATTGAATAGTGCGGGAGCGAAGGAGTTTGAAGTGAAAATCTTCCATAGAAATCATACTCTTAAATATTAAAAAAAAAAACTTGTGAAAAAGTTGTAATTTTGACCCCCAATATCTCCATAACTAGAAGGTTCCCAGGTATGGTGTAGAACAATGGTAAATGATTGTTATGACTATGAATGATTGCACTATACGAGCTCACTTCGATCGATGTTGTATTTTTCACTATTTTAATTATAAAGGTTTTCCAAAGACGTTCAAATATATATGCTTTTAAATCTCTTTGAGGTTTTCTTTCCATTTTCTAATGATTGCATTTTATGAGTTAAATATCACCCCGTTAAATATCAGTTAGTACCGGGTAATACGATACCCTTGGTAAAACTATTTGTCAGGCTTCAAAATTCATAATCCATACTTACTGTTATTAAAAACCGGCCAAGTGCTAATCAGACATGGGTTCCGTATCATCGTAGTAGAGGAGCTACCTTTAATTTTTATTATTTGATGTTATAACGGCAACAGAAATACACATTCTGTGAATATTTCAACTGTCTACCTGTTATATCATGAGATTCAACCCGCTGTCAAAGAGACGGATGGAGGTATAGCGGAGGCTCCGTAAATAGGGTGGGGTCTTGGTTATCCTTCGGGTACGGACCCAGTAACGCGCAAGTAGTCTGTTGCCGTGTCATTCCTTGCAGGGATTTTTTTTTCAAATGTACCAAACTTAGGATAACTGCGATGTACAAAATCAAAATCAAAGCATTTATTTCAAGTAGGCCAATAACAGGCACTTTTGAATTGTCGAAACAAAGATGAAAATTCAATGTAGCTACAGTCCCAGTCACAAGACATAAAAACTGTGAAAGTACTGTAGTTGCCCATTCCCTAGCGTAGATCTCTATGGAGAAGAACGGGCAAGAAACTCCATGGACACTCTTTTAAATCAAATACATACACACGTACTTAACTCCAATATACCTAAATTGAAGTTTTCAGCTCGGTAGGACATGTTCCCGTTGGATAATTATCGACCTTCACGCTGTGGAAGCTCTGGGCTAAGTAGTAAAGTGTTGGGTAAGACATACAAGAGGCAGTATTGTCCTGGACATGACGTTAAAATGTAAGAGCGGTACAGCGTGATAAAATGTACTACTTCACATTTTCTGTCGTAGTACGCGGCGGTTGTCGCGTTAGTTGCAAACGAGACGGAGCACAGTATCAGTACATACAAATGAGTGAGAGAGAACGCGTCGAGCCTCCACCCACTTGTCTAGGCCTACTCTTTCATCTCATTTGTATGTACAGGAATGAGATAACAATATGACGCGAGCTATTTATATTGTACTAAGTTTATGCTGGAACGTGAACAGGCCAGTTCAAAAGTTTTGATAAAGTTGAAACAATATCGTTTGTGGTTTTACATATTCTATTCAAAATAATTATTATTTATTATAACCATAACTTAGTTAGTCAGGTTCAGTGGGTCGTTTTAGGGGTGGTGTACAAATATTCATGTAAGTTGTTGTAATTATTCTTTTTTATGAATGACTTTCAATAAACTGTTTAGAATGCTTGTTCTTTTAATATTTGTTGCGGGTTATTATTTTTATATTGGTTTGATTTGAATTGATACTTTCATTTTTGACAACATTTGAATAATATACTTAGAGTTAATTATGGGTGACAGTAATCTTAAGGAAGAAAATGTTATTACTGAATGTCGATTGTCGGACGGAGCGCCGTTGGTGGTTAGTAGGTACCTACCTAGCCTACCTATCGTTGGGTTAAATTCCCAACAATGATTATAAATATATATTTTTCTAGTATGTCCTTTTGTCTATCCAATGCATGTCTTTAAAATGTTGTGCTATAAAATATTTTTTCTTTTTGTTTTATGCATGCGTTTGCGAAGTATGGGTGACCGAAAATCTTCCAAGGCTTGGCAGTTTTTTACTGATCTTAATAACAATAAAGCAAAATGCAATTTTTGCCAAAACGAATTTTCTTATAAAGGTGGCGGTGCTTATAATTTAATAAGACACACTAAAAGCAAGCATCCGCATGTGTCCGTTGCTATACGCCAATCTCCGTTGCTTGAAAGTATAGCTTCTTCTGAAAGAGAAATCCAGCACCCATCAAATTCCACTGATTCAATTGCTCGAGAACTGGATATACCTACCGCCTCAACATCTACTGCTTCAAATGCTTTTATGCCCGAAAAAACTGACTCCTTACCACCAGTCACCACTGCACCCGTTAAAGCTTCAGTCACTAACCCCAAATTAACACAGTACTTTTGTAAGCCGCTTTCTGCAAAAAAAACTGATCAACTAAACAAAATGTTAGTAAAATTATTCACAAAAAATTATTTACCGTTTGATCTCGTAGAATCACCTGAGTTCAAAGAGTTTATTAAAGAGTTAAATCCAGCGTACCAATTGCCGACTCGCAAGACTTTATCAAATGCTTTGCTGACAAATTTGTACAACATTACGAAAGAGTCTGTTAAGTCAGAACTCAATCAGGCTCGGTATGTCTGTATAACAACTGATGGGTGGACCTCTAGTCCCAACGAAAGTTACATAGCGGGGACTGCCCATTTTTTTAACAATAAGGCAGAACTCAAAACGGTGCTATTGGAATGTATCCAGTTTTCTGAGCGGCATACAGCTGAAAACTTAGCCCATGAATTGAGAAGGATAACTGATCTGTGGCAAATCACAGAAAAAATTGTGGCCGCAACTAGCGATAACGCTTATAACATAAAAGCGGCTATACGTCTTAATAATTGGAAGCATGTAGCTTGTTTTGCCCATACGCTTAATTTAATTGTTCAGACTGCCCTCAAGGAAATTAAAAATACAACAAGTAAGATTAAAAGAGTTGTGGAAGTTTTCAAAAGGAGTTCACTGGCGTCAGAGAGGCTAAAAAATATGCAAAAGAAGCTGGATGAACCTCAATTAAAGCTAAAACAGGATGTTGCCACACGTTGGAATTCGACGTGTGAGATGTTTGAAAGGGTGGTACAAATTAAAAATAGTGTCATGTCTACAATAGCAATAGATTATCCCGAAATTGAAAACATTACACCCGATGACATCGAGGTCCTGGATTCGGCGATACAAATTCTTGGCCTCTTTAAGGATGTTACTGAGGAGATGAGCTCTGAAAAGAATGTAACAGTTTCTGAGGTAAAATGACATTGAAAATATTTATTGTATTTTTTTTGTTTTATTATCATACTACTCGTAGCTTTACTAACGTACTGAATACATATTTTTTTATTCATTTCAGATTTTACTTATATCAAACGCACTTAAGAAGAATTGTTTAAATTTTTATCTGCATCACATCCAGATTGTGTTCTGCGAATGGCTCAAGTGCTTTTAAACGAAATTACCACAAGATTTTCAGGTATTGAAGAAAATAATATTTTTGCCGAGAGCACAATTTTAGATCCTAGATTTAAAAAATACGGCTTTGAAAATAAGTACGCTTGTGACAGAGCGTGTAGTAATTTAAAAGCCATGGCCGGAAAAATCGAAATCGATAGCGATCACGCAGGTCTTGATGCAGCAGAGGTACCATCTTCGTCACCACCCCATAAGCGTAAACGAAGCATATGGGACGAATTTGATGAGCAAGTCGGAGCAATCATAAAAAATACCAATCCGACTGCAGGGGCTATCATCGAGGTGGACAAATATATCGAAGAACCTTTACTGCCAAGGTCCCAAAATCCTACTAAGTGGTGGTATTCTAAAAAAGACAGCTACCCAAGGCTTTATAAATTATTTTTAAAACGGCTTTGCATTGTTGCTACGTCTGTGCCTTCGGAGCGTACTTTTTCTAAAGCGGGCCAAGTTCTCACGGATAGAAGGAACAGGCTTAGTGGCAACAAAGTCACCATGATTTTATTTTTAAATTCCAATCTTTAATATTTTTCTGTACTTTTCTTTATTTTTATATTATATTACATTTTTTTAAAAAGAAATGTTTTTTTATACCTACAGAAACTTCTTTGTTTAATATGTATTATAATGACAAAAAAAAAAAAAAAAAAAAAAAAAAATATGCATCAAAATGACAACATGACATATTTGTAATATTCTCCTCAAATGTACCACCGAGCTCAGAACGCCTCACCTCCTCAAATATACCGCCAAGCCCGAACGCCTCACCTCATTTGAAGTAGGACATTGTACCGGCTCAGTTTGAAAATGAGGCTACTCTTACAAACTCTTTTTCAAGTCGTGTCCTACCCAACACTTAAGTCAATGTCATAAAATTCCCTCACACGTCCCATAGCGCCATCTATTGAGTTTGGTATAAACTGCAAGCCTGACAGTTCTACTAATTCGCTGCTAGATGGCGTTGTGGGCGGTGACAATAGTTTTGTGGAGTATAATTAGGTACTTTTTCGTGAAGTTATAAGCTGCATTTATTTTCATAACATACATAACATCGTTTTTCGGTCTATTTGTATGTTTTAATATATATTAGTTTATTTTATATGCCTATATGTGTATTAGTATGTATACCCATTTATGTGTTTTAATTTTATGCTTAAAAATGGTATTTTTATTTTTATTGTACTCTATCACAATGCTGTCTTATTTGACCCAAAGGTTGACTGGTAGAGAATGCCTTGTGGCATTAAGTCCGCCTATGTACCACTCTTGTACATGAAGTTTAAATAAATAAATAAATAAATAACATCACGCCTGTAATCTCAGAGGGGTTAAACAGAGGTGTATCAAAATCATTTTATTTCAGGCATTGCACATAATCACATACAGTTCACCCATAGCAGCTACGAAAATCAGACAATCAAATAGTACACCCACAATTCGCCAGTTATGTTTAAGTAGGTACCAAGTAATAGGGGGCGAACTTTTTGCCATCAAACGGGTATAAATCAATCAATCAATCAATCAAAAACTTTTTTTCGAACAAGAGTTCATATGGGTTAGTAGCGAGTACTTACTTAGGAGCGATGTTAGTACAACAATAAGAATAAAAATCAATTCAAAACAACATCACACAACAGCCCAATTAGCCAGTCAATTTGTTCATTAATACACTTTAACCTAATTTAATATAATCCAATTAATTTAATCAATTTAATATTTAAAAAAAACCAGACTTCGCAGCTGCAATTGAGTTTTTGATGGAAAAACCCAATAGCACTATGAAACACCTGGGAATCAAACCCAGGACCTCATATTCAGCTGTCGACGAGACCACTAGAATATCGAGAAATTCATGAATCATTGAATTTATTTATTTTACCCACGATCTATTTGTACCCAGTACTAACTGGGTTGTGGAGGTCAGCCTGGCCGTCGCTACATGTCATATGATGACACTAAGTAACACAAAATGTTTTAGTACCTAAGTACTTATGTATATTTCTTAATCCCGAAAAAAAATCAGCTTTTCAGTACATTAGGCGAACATTAATGTGCTGAACACCTGATTACTATTCGCGATTTCAGGTATAGTCCCATAGTAAAAGTTGTTTGTTATCATGAGCACAATCACGTGTTTAAGTATCGTACACTAATTACCAGTCACTCTATAGAGGCCTTGTTGCCTGAAAATAAATAGAATATTAGTATTATTGTATGTAGGCACCTCACCAACAGTCATCACATGAACCTGTTCTACGCTTCTCGATTCCACCGGATTCAGGCGCTTTTCACCAGGTCAGGTGCATTTGTAGGTCATAAAAAGTAAAATGCCTGCGTACGTATGTAATACGATAGGAAAGTAATAATAGTTGTAACAATTATTATTCGTAATAGTCGATTTTATACCACACAACAGGCGATCTACAGAAGCTCTGTCTGTTCCTCGCCATTATACAAGGCCCCCTCTTTTTTTTTTTTTTCAAAATAGTAGTCGTCACGTGGTTAAAACAGGGATAAAATATAGCCTATGTTACTCAGTAAAGATGTGGCTTTCTAATGGTGAAAGAATTGTAAAAAACGTTCGAGTAGTTTGAGAGGTAAATCGTAACAAACACACAAACAAACAAAAAATCAAACGTTTCCTCTACAATAAGCTGCTGGAAAAGCTAGTTTATAATAGTAGTAAGATTTGCATAAAATTGATTTCAGTGGAACTTCTCAACCTATTTCTGTATCACAACAAAAAACTAAACTCCTGTCCCTGATCATTTGATTATTGTAACGAATCGCAGCACGAACTATATGTTGTTAGTCGAGTTTACTAAAAACAGGTTTTATAATAATTACCAATATTAGGCCTAAGACTTGTGAAATAGAAAACTGTATAAAAAAGTGAAACTTCTTACATAACAAAAATGTGGTCATAGACAACACGCATGTTTTTGAAAACTATAGATAGGCACGTAGGGTGTAAACCACCTCATCACGAAGCCGTCAACCAAGCATTCTGTACATCAAACTAAGTAACGACTTCTTTTATTTTGGGGTGAAAAGTAAACATGTTCGTTTTTCCACTACGGCTAAATTCTACACTATTATTCTTTATTAAGTACTAAATTCTATTTAATAATAAATACTTAAGGGGCCGGCGGAGGATGCGTATTTCATACAAACGTAATACCAAAATTATTTGTAAATCAAACATATTCTTATGGTAGTCTGTATTTATTTCGATTGAATTACAGAATATCTATGTTCCCAAATATACTTAGGAATATGTTTAATTTACAAATTATTTTGGTATTACGTTTGTATGAAATACGCATGCTCCGCAGGCGTCTTAACAGAAATAAAATTACTTACATACTCACGTTTTTTGTTTTAAAATAAATCCAACGCAATGTAGCACAGATTAACGCATTTACGAGATTAGGGAGGGGATGAGGCAAATCTAACGATATCACAACAAGGAGGAAGGGGGGGGGGGGGGGCAAAAAATCACCAAAATGGTCCCACGTAATTAATGGACGCCCCTTGATAAGGTTGAAAAGTGAACCCAGTGGTGCAGTCGCCAAAGTTACCAAAAACTGTCCCATTTCACCAACTGATTTGAATGGAAAAAGAATACCTACAAAACACACATGCACTCCCAAAAACTTGATCACCTTTAAAGATCAAATTAATAAACTATTTTGTATTCTACGAAGGCTAACAAGTACCTATTAATAAAATTCAAATTATTATATTTTTGTCATTTAGATTGTCATAATGTTGGTAATTTTAGCTATTTCCTAGTTATTACCAGTTGTCACAACTTACATTTTCTTTTGCATTTTTATTATGCTTGGACTTTAGACCACCATACTATACAATACTTACTGAGTAATATAAGAAATAAAGCTATGTAAGAAAAATCTTATTTATTTTATAATTTATTTAACAATTTATTTTACACTTTCATTAATCATTTATTAAAAAAAAACACATTAAACAAGAGCGTGTCGGGCCACGCTCACTGTAGGGTTCCGTAGCTTCCCAGACCATTAAAAATACCAACATTTTTTGTCAGCAAAAATAACTTTGTTTTTCATAGTATTTGTATGAAAAACAAAGTTATCATTTGCGTTTTTTTGAAAAAGTGCTATATAACTCAAAAACTATTCAACTCATCAAGTTGAAAATAATTTTCCTAGAAAGTTCATATAAAGGTCTACTTCTGTGATTTTTTTCATATTTTTTAAACTTATGGTTCAAAAGTTAGAGGGGGGGGACACACATTGTTTTTGACTTTCGGAGCGATTATTTCCTAAAATATTAATATTATCAAAAAATGATTTTAGAAAACCCCTATTCATTTTTAAATACCTATCCAACAATATATCACACGTCAGGGTCAAAATTAAAAAAAAAATCGCTCCCCACTTTACGTCTGGGGGAGGTACCCTAATAAAAATGTTTTTTTAAATTTTTATTTTTGCACTTTGTCGGCATGATTGATATACATATTGGTACCAAATTTCAGCTTTCTGGTGCTAACGGTCACTGAGATTATCCGCGGACAGACAGACAGACAGACAGACATGGCGAAACTATAAGGGTTCCGTTTTTTGCCATTTGGCTACGGAACCCTAAAAATGGGAAAATAGAACACATCAGCAAAAAAAACGTGCGAAATTAGTACGTCCAGGCAATCTAAATTGTGCTCAGAAAAAGAAAAACATATCATATCATATCGGAAAAGCATAACATATCATTATTTGTCTTTTTTAAACTTTTACATTATAAAACATATGGAAACGGGTATTAATCGCGAACAAACAACAAACTGGCTAAGCGTACACCGAATGATGTAGTACCTTTCCAGGTTCCTGGTGTTTATAAAATCGATTGCAGCTGCGGCCGTTCCTACATAGGCCAAACGAAGCGAACAGTCGCTGAAAGGGTCAAGGAACACATAGCAGCGGTCAAAAATCGACACATAAACAAGTCCGCTATAGCGGAGCATGTAGTAGATTCAGGACCCAACTACTGGATGGAGTTACACAACCTAAAAATCCTTGCCAATGAGAAACACTAATATAAGAGAATGGTTCGGGAAGCGATTGAGATTAAGAAGTATCCTAATTTCAATCACGAAGACGGCTTCAGACTCGCTTCCGTGAGGAAACCAGTGATCACTGCAAGATAAATATCATTTATCACTAAGTGTACTCGTCAAGTGAAATCATCTCCTAGTTGAATAAACGCCTTCGCTTTTCTGTGGCGGTGCCTCCAAATCTTGTATCACTCGATCTATTAAAAAACCCGCATCAAAATCCGTTGCGTAGATTTAAATATTTAGCATACATAGGGGCAGACGGGGCGGGCGACTTTGTTTTATAATATGTAGTGATAGTGATAGTGATTTTCAAGCGTTTATTTTGTACTACCTTTTGCCCGCGGCTCCGTAGAAATGATCATTCGCTGTAACGTGCATCGAAGCTTAGAAGTATTGCATTGAAGATCTATAGCGGTAACTTGCTTCGAAGTCAAGTAGTAGGTATCGCAGTGAAGATCTAACGAGGTAACGTGCATCGAAGTGTAGTGGCTTCGCAGAAACGGTCTTTCGCAGTAACGTGCGTCGCAATTTTGTATTACCATATTATTTAGCATTTATCGATATTTGGTGCGTCGAGATTCCGTATTATACTCGAACTGAGCTACTAGTTTGGCGCTTTCGGTTGCATCCATCAGTTCCTGTAGTGAACAAACTAAGCTACTAGTTTGGCGCTTTCGGTTGCATCCATCAGTTCCTGTAGTGAACAAACTAAGCTACTAGTTTGGCGCTTTCGGTTGCATCCATCAGTTCCTGTAGTGAACAAACTAAGCTACTGGTTTGGCGCTTTCGGTTGCATCCATCAGTTCCTGTAGTCAACAAACTAAGCTACTAGTTTGGCGCTTTCGGTTGCATCCATCAGTTCCTGTAGTGAACAAACTAAGCTACTGGTTTGGCGCTTTCGGTTGCATCCATCAGTTCCTGTAGTCAACAAACTAAGCTACTAGTTTGGCGCTTTCGGTTGCATCCATCAGTTCCTGTAGTGAACAAACTAAGCTACTAGTTTGGCGCTTTCGGTTGCATCCATCAGTTCCTGTAGTGAACAAACTAAGCTACTGGTTTGGCGCTTTCGGTTGCATCCATCAGTTCCTGTAGTCAACAAACTAAGCTACTAGTTTGGCGCTTTCGGTTGCATCCATCAGTTCCTGTAGTGAACAAACTAAGCTACTAGTTTGGCGCTTTCGGTTGCATCCATCAGTTCCTGTAGTGAACAAACTAAGCTACAAGTTTGGCGCTTTCGGTTGCATCCATCAGTTCCTGTAGTGAACAAACTAAGCTACTGGTTTGGCGCTTTCGGTTGCATCCATCAGTTCCTGTAGTCAACAAACTAAGCTACTAGTTTGGCGCTTTCGGTTGCATCCATCAGTTCCTGTAGTGAACAAATTAAGCTACTAGTTTGGCGCTTTCGTTAGCGTCCATCAGTTCCTGTAGTGAACAAACAACAGGACACGCAGGACACGAAATTAAGTGCCCCACATTGACACTCCAGGGCAAAGTCAGGGCCGCGGGTCTGTGGACGTTGAGCTATGGGCTAGCTAGACGTCCGTCCGTCTAATGACGACAGGCTGTGTCGACGGCACGTTCGTGTTCCACGCGCGCCTCAAAGAGATGCCAGCATAAAGATAGGGGCCAGGCCCGCAAGGGCCGAAGCCTGCTGGGGCTGCGGGACTGTTCGAAAGAGATACCGCGGCCGCGAAACATAATGGGCGAGGAAGGAACATGGATGGGTTTTAGTCAGTAAAAGTCTGACACTCCCTCTCGCTCCGCCCAGGATGGGAGAAGTCATTTGGTGATTTCCCATCCGAACAAAAAAAAAACCGACCAAGAGCGTGTCGGGCCACGCTCAGTGTAGGGTTCCGTAGTTTCCCGTCCGTCACAATAAGTGTTCAATCCAATCCGATTTTAACAATTCTTTTTTTGTTTGAAAAAAGATACGTTCAGGATAATAAAATATATAAACGAAAATAAAAAAAAATGCTTGCATATACGATTATACTACAAACTTAGTCCAGAAATTATTTTGTCTTTGTCTTTTGGCGCTTTTTGTCTTTTTTGTACAAAAACTGTTGTTTCCATCCAAGTTCAAAATGATTTTCCTAGAAAGTCCTTATAAAGTTCTACTTTTCAGATAAAAAAAAAAAAACTTTTTAAAAAAATGTAGCCAAAAAAGTGTTATTTTCGCAAATCATTTATTTTCTCGATTCTATCGTATTTCACCTAAATATAAGGCTATAATAGTATCTAGGTTTTTTTTTTGTCTCCGACTAACCATTTGTCGTAAAATCGATGTCGGAGGGATTTCGTTCACTCCGACACATAGGTTAGGTTCTGAGGCCAAATACTGCCCCGAATTTGGTCCCAGAAAAAATAGTGCCCCGTTTCGTATCACCGACGAACGCTGTAGCGCTTCTATGTATCTACTAACGTCCTGCATTTCTGGTGGAAAACAAACCAAAAACATTTGATCCGACCTGGGTATCAAACCTTGAACGTCCTGTTGGTAACTCATTCGAACACTAAACTAACGAGGATTACGAGGAAGAATAATATTTTAATGAAAATTATTTTGAATATAATAAAAACGATTTAAAACATTTTATTGGCATTAAGAATGGACATAAACACGTAAATAAGTATGCAGATTGCAGAGGTTCCAAAATGTTCGTCATTAAAGACCGGTTAGATCAAGAACCGATACCCTGACTTGCAAACCTTGCATAGCGAGTGTTCAGAGGATTCAAAAACATCTTTTTAAGGCGATTACACGAGCTAAACGCGAGTTTTATAATTACTAAAAGTATATGATTCACTGCTATAAACAAGACCAGAAAAATATATGATATTCTTCAGGATATATGCTAGCATGATACTGTTTTGAAAACATAATACAATTAATTTGGCTCGATAAAAAGAAATCACGAACTTACCTCTAAAAATATCTTTCAAACAATAAAAAACATACTAATATGCATGCGATCATCCCGATTTTTTGGCAAATAATTCTACAAGCAATATATTAGCATGATACTGTTTTAGTTTTTTAATCCAATCAATAGTTTTTTTGTAAATCGATCGAAACCACTCATTTCGCGCTATTTGGCCCGCAGTCACAGTGGCTGACGTAACAACCACTTTGTAGTGCAAGCTGATTAGAACTTTATTCTAACAGCATTTCAAACGAAGTTTGAACCACCACAAACAAATAGAGTTGCTAATTTAGCTCGTATAAGCGCCTTAAAGACGCCATTTTTGTCAATGTCGAGGTTCCCAAAAGGTTTATTTACAACAACAAATACAAAATCCACTTTTTTTTTTCATAAAAAATTCGTTCATTTAAAAGAGGCGGAGGGAGAGAAAGTCTGGCGGCAGGGGCGAGGGGGAGGGGGAGGGGCGAGGGGGAGGGGGAGGGGCGAGAGGGAGGGGCGAGAGAGGTATATAAATAAAACTTCAACTGCAACTCTAGAAGGTTGCTTAAGTAGTTAAGCAACCTTCTAGAGTTGCAACTACGAGTGGTCATTCCTAAAAAAAAAAAAAAAGGACACGTGGAAAAACGAATCACATCGTCAAAACGGCATCGTCTCAACGGACAGGTGGAAACAATTTTATTTGCATTGAGGTCCCGATATTTCGACGCTGTTGCAAGCGCCATTTTAGTTTTTAAGTTCAGTTGTGAACCGTGATAGCGTAAAACGGTGTATTACGGGTAGGTTTTCAAATTAGACAAGTACAGTCAGCAAAACAGTTAGGTTTACAGGCTAGCAATCTTCTTACTACTGTTTTAAATGGAAAAGGGTTATAATCAATCTGTTTGCAATTTCATCCAAATCCTTGCAGTAGTTTCTGCGTGAAAGTATAACAAAAATCGATCTTTACAGACTTTAACATTTATAATAGTCGTAAGAAGATTGCTTATTGAGCCATGAGCACCTCTTACGTATATGTAGACTAATACATCGTAAAAATATAAATCGTGTTTATACGTAAATTAAAACTTAACAACTATGTTAGTAGCACTTTACTGCACTATTGATACCAGGGGGGTGAAACTTCCACACATTGGCTTCAAACAAAATTTTCATAGATAGTGCTGCCATCTGCGTGTTTAAGGACACCAACTTTTCAACTGTTTGACAGCTTATAACTGTCATAACGAGAACAGCTTTTTTAGACTACCTGTCAGTGAAGTAGATAGCTTAGTAGCGGTGACAGCGGTTGCCTTGTTAAAAACGAAAACCAGAGTTACGCATCTATCTTGTATTATATAGTGTATTATCTATGATTGATACTGGGCGTTCGTGAGGTACTTGCCCGCGTGAGTGACGGAAACCATTCCCTGCTGCCAAGTCCTCTTCCAAGACAAGGTGCAGTAACACCTTGGTATCCGCATCACAAACGCCTTAGGGTTTTCAAAAGCTAGATACAAGACTGTCATAAGACAGACCATTATTCCCTTTCGCAATAGTCTGTATAGTCTAGTGTAGTAGTGTGTGAGTGTGTGTGTGTGTGTGTGTGTGTGTGTATGTTGTGTAGTGTAGTCTTGTTTTTAGTCTACGAAAGCCCTTAAAATTGACGTTGCTTTACCGTAAACTAATCACTCCTCTGCCTATCCCATTCTGAATTACAGACGTGATGTTTTGTTACAAACAATACGAGTATACGTCAATCGACTATGCAGGGTGGAATTTTTCAATGACACCTGCAGGGGAAGTACTCGAAATACTGGAGATAGACAATTTTACTCAAAGGAAACATTCATTTATTTTTTAAAAGAAACAAATCTGCATTCCCAGATTTTAAAAATATCGCTTGCCACGCTCGGGAAACGAACCGACTAAAGTTCGAAAAAATATCAACCTGTACCTTTTTGACATCAATCGATAGGGCCAACCATATGTATCAAATCTCTCTAACAACATGATAAATTAAATGAAAATAAAACCATGAAAACTAAAGAAAAGTTATAAATTCAATGGGATAAATTCAACAAGATAAAGCACTTTTATTCATGGTTTTCCTTTCATTTAATTTATCATATTTGTTAGAGAGATTTGAACCATTTGATTAACCTCGATTAAAATCGATAGCGATTGATGTCAAAAAGGTACAGAATGTTATTTTGTCGAACTTTAGTCGATCCATCCCGGGTTCGATGCCCGAGTGTGGTAAAATAATTTTCGAATGACTTTGAATGCAGGCTTGTTTCTTTTTAAAAATAAAGGAATGTCTCCTTTGAGTCATCATCATCATCATCATCATCATCATCGGCCTATTAATGTTCCCACTGCTGGGACAGGCCTCCTCTCTATGAGAGGGAATGGGCTAATGGCTCCTTTGAGTAAAATTTGATATCTCCAGTATTTAGAGTACTTTCCCTCCAGGTGGCATTGTAAAATTCCACCCTGTATACCTATCTATATAATAGCTATATTCCATTCCACACTGATCAAAGTGTAATTATGTCAATAACCAGTTTGTTAAAATCAGTATTATTCCATCACTGAGTGGGGATATCAAAACACGTTTTATTGGCAAGTTTGCATGATTTAGTCAGTTCGTTCCGCACAATTATTATTATTATTATTTATCTTTAATTCAGGTAGAACCTATACATTTGTTAGTATTCCTTAACCTATGTTAGTATAATAGACTAAAACACAGTACAATAACGACAACAATAATTACATACAAAAAAAAAAAAAACTTTACTACGCCACCTTACAGAGACACCTGGCAATAGTACGTGCACTGCGCACAGTGCCATAGGTGCCATAGGCCCCTGCGCCTTATGCCACAGGCCCATAAGGCGGCCAGTCTTACTAGCAACAACGCTCAGAAGATTGTTGTCGCTGCCCCGCATCCGACTCAGTAGTGAAGCGGATCTCTTACGAATGATCGTAAATAAGTCGTCTGTACGCGCTACTGAAACGAGGCAGCGACAGCAATACCCTAAAAGCATTGTTATACTGCACACGCAGGGCATTAAACGTATTCTGCGTGTATCTGGACCAAAGACTGCAAGTATAAAAGGTCTGGCAATAAGCCCTAAACAGTGGAATCTTGACATTGCTGTCGTTGCGGGCCAGCATGTTGCTTCTTACGGCCAACGCCCTACGCTCCCTCTCAATATCACAATTATCAGTGCCATCGTCTGTAACCCAGTGACCAAGGTACTTGAACTGTTTGACTCTGTTTAGAGTGGCACCACATAGCGAGACTCGTGGTACCACTTCATAGGTCTTGCTTTGTGCCATAAACACTAACAAGTTGCTTTTTTTTAATATCGCTGGACATTAACACACAGCGCTATCTAATGCCACACTAAGCAAGGCTTGTATCGTGGACACCAGATAGTTGATATACTACATTTTTTTTTTGTTTGTAAATAGATAGGTTCTTAATATACATATAAACACCCATGACTCGGAAACAAATGTCCATGCTCATCACACAAACATTTGCTCCTACCGGGATTCGAACCCAGGACCCTAAGAACGTATGGCAGCCTCACTACCACTACGCCATTCGGGCCGTCGTTTTCTTGGCATTATACTTTAGTCCAGAGCACTGATCGACGGACTCAGCAGCACCATATCGTCAGCATAACTGATGTTGTTTAAAGACACACCATCAATCATGCATCCGATGCCAGTGCTGCTAAGTTCCTCGATCAGCTTATTCACATATATGTTAAATAACTTTGGGGAAGTCAGACATCCTTGCCTCACCCCGCACTCTAACCTGTACGCATCTGAGTACGAGCCCTCCCACTTCACAGCGTTGAGTTGGTTATCGTACCAGAACTTTAGTACATTTATAATTATTTCTAGCGGCACGTTAAAGCTTCACTAGACAACATTTCCCACAAGATGTCATATGAGACAAGGTCGAAAGCATTGGATAAATCCAGGAAGCATGCATACGTCCTCCTCCCAGTGTAATATTGCACTGTACTCTTAAGGGTCATAATTGCAGTCTCGGTTGATAACCCATCCCTAAAACCAAACCGACTGTCGTTAATCTTTAATTGTTTACCCAGACAAAGGTCAAGTAAAAACTAAAAATTTTCGCTGTAACCGTTGCCAATGATATCGGCCTATAATTATTAACATCAAACATATCACCAGTCTTATTCTTAGGAACGGGCACCACAACTGTTTTCACTAGATCAGCCGGCAGATAAGAATGACTGACACATACGTTGAATAGTAAGGCAAGAACCCTTGGGAGATGAACATCTGCGTTCTGCAGATGCTCAATACTTAAACTATCATGACCAGGCGACTTACCCCTGGACATGTTTTTGATGACGGAGGACACGACCCGGGCTGTGAAACGTACACTTTAGGTCATTAAAGCTTAAATTCGATGATCGGTCTGCTGGACCCAGAGGTGGATCAATTTTGAAACGCTGTCAGTATAAGTTAGCAATATCGACCGGCTCACTTTTGCCCCCAACACTCGAAGGGAGACTCGTCTCAGGATTCAACTTTTTCGTTTCTCTCCAACAGCTTCCGAAATTCCTCGCCGAGTGGTGAGAAGCAATAATGTCCATTTTAATTTGCTGCTGGTTATTTTGACACCACTTTAGCTTAGCCTTGAAAGCTTTTCGAGAGTCACGCAGTTGGCTATAAATGGGTCCCACACCGGGTTTACCATATTGCATCCAAAGCTCAAACCTTAGTCGAGCCTCCGCATGCGCCTCTTTCACATGTTGGTTCCAACCCGTGACATACCTCCGCCTCAATTCAGTCCGACACAAACAAGTCGCCGCTGCTGACTCACTTAAAAAGTCAATAATAGTTTTATGCAAGTTACGAGTATCTTTATGTAGTCTGTGCTCAGGTTGTGGCACATATTATTATCACAGCACTCATGAAAAACAACCGGAAAGTCAATTTCTCTCAACTTCTCATGACACAACTCATGGTACTCGTACCTATTTATCTGTCTAGGTTCTCTAATCCCCCATATAACCCTGTTTTATAAGGCCTTAGTGCTAACAATTTTTGGCTGCAATACTTTTAAGTTGCATGTCAGCTTAACGGGTAAGTGATCTGACCAAAAAAACATCATATAAAATCTTAATATCTACAATAGCATATTCACTTGCTTTTGCCGGCGACTTTAGATTAAAACTACTTTTTTCCCGCGGCTTCGTTCACCTTCATCATCATTCTCTTGGCTTATCCCAATTCATTTGAGTCGGCGTGGCATGTCTTTTTCCATATTTTTCTCTATTACTCGTCTTCACATCAGACACCTCCATGTGGGGTATTCTTCGGAACAGCTGATCCAATTTAAAAAAATCTTTCACCAATGGAAAGTTACAGCAGTCCCAAGGATCGAACGATATTTTCACGACCGGAGGGAAAAGAAAAGCATAAAAATATATTGTTAGCTGCAACTTCAGACTTGAGGTAGTTACGAGTGAAAAGCCAGCGGAAACCAGTGCGCCTCCTCTTTGGCTGACAGGCGTGCGCTCGTTCCACTGCGAGGATCGACCGGAGGACACAGTGGAGCACACGGTGGAGGTCTGCCCTGCGTGGGCGGAGCACCGCCGTGTCCTCGTAGCGGCGATCGGCGGCGGCGACCTCTCGCGTCCGGCCCTGGTTCAATCCATGGTCCGGAGCGAGACGGAATGGGAAGCCGTCACCTCCTTCTGCGAAGCAGTCATGCTAGCGAAGGAGGTGGCGGAACGAGGGAGGGAGAGAGCCTCTCTTCCCGGCCGCCGCGGGAGACGCACCGAGCGTCGGGGGCCACGTGGTGGCTACCGGCCACCGTAGATCCGGGCCTGTGGACGGTTAGCTATGGGCTAGCTAGCCGTCCGTCCGTCTAGTGACGACAGGCCGTGTCGACGGCGCGTTTGTGTTCCACGCGCGCCTCAAAGAGATGCCAGCAGAAGAGAGGGGCCGAAGCCTGCCGGGGTTGCGGGACTGTTCGAAAGAGGTACCGCGGCCCCGGAACATAAAGGGCGAGGAAGGAATATGGATGGGTTTTAGTCAGTTAGAGTCTGACACTCTCTCCCGCTCCGCCCAGAGTGGGAGAAGTCATTTGATGATTTCCCATCCTAAAAAAAAAAAAGACGTGCGCTCATGAACATCGACCTAGGAATCATTTCATGTCTTTTATTTAGTTAGAAATATTCTTTTGTTGTGTAAAATTTAAATTATTAAAAATACGTTTGATTTTGTTAGTCGTTATCTTTTTTTATGTAAATTAAAATCTATTAAATTTCCTAAAAATATGTTAATTTAGTATATTTCCATGGGATAACTTTCCGACTTTCCTCTGTGCCTCGGAAAGCACGTTAAGCCTAGTCGCTTGTCATTTGTAAATCTTTAATAGTCGTAAAAGGTAGTCAGTAGCCCCAAAGTCACATAACCAGTCGTAGAATAGAATAGAATATAACAGTAATAATCTTCTTGCCTAGTGACTGGGTTGTGGAGGAAAGAGACACAGTCGTTCCATTATCTACCTGCCGCTTCATACCATGCATGCAACATCTTTCCAGTTTATTTGTCATGGAGATACTGCCCATGAGACCTTTAAAATCCAATTTGTACTGGGGAATATCATATTACCCAGTACAAATTGATTTTTAATATGGTACCTCTTATTGAGACTGGTTGTTAAAAAATGAGACAGGAAATAATAGTAAAAAAAATAATAATATACTACGAGTGACTAATTTGCCATATAAAAGAGAATCTATTTTTTAAATTGTGATATTTATTAATATTAGTATTCTAATAATTAACATAATCACAACGCAACAACATCTCCAAATGACTACGGAACCCTAAAGACACTGCTACACATACTAGGCAATCACATAATATACTGTGACCTCAAATGGTCTACACGTTTACAAATTACAATAAAAATAATTTGACTCTTAAACTATTCCAATTAAATAAAGCAATAATAAAAATGACAGAAGTAAAGTTAACAGTGAGTGAAGAATTCGAGAAAAGACATTCTATTCGGTGGTGTTTAAGTTTTTTTTGGCACATAGTAGTTTATTGTGTATTTATTTCTGTTTTTGCTTACTGTTTATACTTGTGGTACCTATTGATGATAATGACAAATATTACGGATGATCGGGTTATTACTGCTAGGTGGTTCATGCCATGTTATGGCACCAATTGGAACTTCGTAAGTACACTCAAACTATCTATTTCAAATAGACCAGTAACAGGTATTTTTAAACCGTCATAAACAACAGGATGAAACTACAATTCAGTCATAAAGCATAATGATGAATGAATTCGTAGATATACAATAATATAAAACGGTATTCCTGGGGATTACGCTTGATTCAAGGCTGCAATGGGGTTCTCATTTAACATCTCTAGCGGGGCGGCTAAGTTCAACGGCATTTGCTATTAGAAAAATCCGTCAATTTACTGATGTAGATACCGCTAGATTGGTCTTTTTTATTTACTTCCATAGTATAATGTCTTATGACATTTTGTTATGGGGACGGGCGGCAGATATTGAGTCGATATTCATTCTGCAAAAAAGAGCCATCAGAGCCATATACAATCTTCGTAGGGGCGATTCTCTAAGGGAACTGTTTGAGGCAAATTAACATCATGACTGTATATTGTCAATACATCTACGAAAACATAATGTACCTATGTCAGAAAAAATCTGCATCTTATTGGTAAACGAGGTGACAGACACAATTACAGTACTAGAAATAGAGACCAATTGGTTCAGCCAGGCTTAAGACTCGCTTAAGAAGCCTCGTCTTTCATGGGGTACTGTTTGAAATGCTTTAATAAAATTCCAAAAAGCATTCTTGAACCAAAATTAATAATGTGCAATAATGAAACCAAAGGAGACAATTTTTTTTGGGCCCACCTGGTCGTTGCATTTATTATTCACATTACACCAAAAAAAAGTAACCATTTTACAATAGTACTTAAACGAAATATTACATAAAAATGAAACTGGAATCTTAAAATCACAACAAATAAGCTATGTTATGATATTTATTTGCGAGTCAAATCATTCCTGTTGTGATCAATGTCATTTGACAGAAAATACGTGAATAGGGGCGTTTTTCCGTTTACTAAAAAAACTACGGCACCTACCCATTGGTAATCATATCTGCTATAGTTATAATAGAATCAGAACAGAATATAAAAACAAATATTATTAAACTGTAAGCATTTTTATTGCTATTTTTAAAGGTTTAAACTAAAATCGCATAGATGGTTTTAGCAATCAACGTGGCACGGAACGTTATAAATTCACTTTTTTAGTGGTTGACAGACAACAAAAATGTTCAATAAACTGCCGACAGAAATGTCGTGATTTTGCATTGTAGCATAATTTTACTTAGAAATATGGCAACACTAGCTGTCACTTTTGTAGCCAATCACGAACCCGAGTATCATTATGGTAGGGGTAAGTGTGGGGACAGACCGGCATTGGCAGTCGGTAGGCAATTGGTGCCTGGCTATCGTAGCATTAAGACGTGTCGACTACACACACTGGATATTAAGACTGTGAATTGTATATTAGTTTGGAATAAACAAGTTGAGTTTATGAACAGAGTTATCATTTTCTTAAAAACTCAGAAGTGGCATTATCTACGCATTCCACAAAATAAAAGGTACGTTATTTATAAGATTTTTGTTTATTGATCCTTCAAAGTAACATTTTCGGAAGTTAGTCGAAGTTATTGGAAATATTGAAATACAGATAATATTTGTTTTAATTGATATTTATTAAAGCATATTTGATGTTTTTACTTTTATTTTTGATCTTTTTGTCGTCAGATTGCAAGGTCAAGGCTACTCTTTGATTGCAATCCACGATAGCAGAGTTTAAAAATAAGCAGTACATGAGTGAAGTTACTTTAAAAAGTAAATCCGGTAAACTTCCTAGTCTATTTAGTTTCCTGTACACTAATGGAAATAGAAGATACAATCTCATTTTATAATGAATAATATAAATTATGTTACTTTGATGTGGAAATAGTAGTTTGTAACGTAACAGTGAAAAATATAATCCACTATAATTTTTTAATTTTAATGGCCATGTGTGTCGTAAATTTAATGACCATGTGTGTCGTATATTTATTGACAATCTGTGTCGTATACTGGCCATGTGTGTCGTATACTGACCATTTGTGTCGTAAATATATTGACCATGTGTGTCGTTTATTTATTGGCCATGTGCGTCGTTTAGTTATTGGCTATGTGTGCCGTTTATTTTTGGCCATGACCTAGCCTAACCTAACCTAACCTAAACCTAACCTTATCGCTGGGAAAAAACCTAAACCTAACCTAAACCTAACCTAACCTAACCTAATGTATGACGTATATTTATTGACCATGTATGCCGTTTATTTATTGACCATGTGAGTCGTAATTTAATGACCATGTGTGTCGTATATTTATTGGCAATTTGTGTAGTATACTGGCCGTGGGTGTCGTATACTGAGCATTTGTGTCGTAAATATACTGGCCATGTGTGTCGTTTTATGTATTGGCCATGTGTGTCGTTTAGTTATTGGCTATGAGTGCCGTTTGATTATTGGCCATGTGTGCCGTTGATTTATTGACCATGTGAGTCGTAATTTAATGACCATGTGTGTCGTATATCTATTGGCAATTTGTGTAGTATACTGGCCATGGGTGTCGTATACTGACCATTTGTGTCGTAAATATACTGGCCATGTGTGTCGTTTTATGTATTGACCATGTGTGTCGTTTAGTTATTGGCTATGAGTGCCGTTTGATTATTGGCCATGTGTGCCGTTGATTTATCGGCCATGTGTGTCGTAAATTTAATGACCGTATGTGTCGTATATTTATTGACAATTTGTGTCGTATACTGGCCATGTGTGCCGTATACTGACCATTTGTGTCGTAAATATATTGGCCATGTGTGTCGTTTATTTATTGACCATGTGTGTCGTTTAGTTATTGGCCATGTGTGCCGTTTAGTTATTGGCCATGTGTGCCGTTTAGTTATTGGCCAGGTGTGCCGTTTAGTTATTGGCCATGTGTGCCGTTTATTTGAAGGCTATGTGTGCCGCTTAGTTATTGGCCAGGTGTGCCGTTTAGTTATTGGCCATGTGTGCCGTTTATTTGAAGGCTATGTGTGCCGTTTAGTTATTGGCCATGTGTGCCGTATACTGACCATTTGTGTCGTAAATATATTGACCATGTGTGTCGTTTATTTATTGACCATGTGAGTCGCAATCTTTGCCTGGAGTTCCTACTAATCCTGTCATTCCTTAAGCGAAGTGCGTCGTAGAATATGATAATGTACTTGTATGTACTTACATTTTTATCGTATAAAAACATACAAATCAATGTCTGAAATAGATGGCATTGTCTATTTATTATGTAGCTAATAATTTAAGATCCAAGAGCTATTTCGATATTATTTTTCTCTTTACAGCAATTGGTATTATTACCTTCGTAATCATTATCATATTCAATTCCGTAGACAAAGTTATTAATATATTTTTCTGTCTGAGGTAATGTGGCGTATTGGATGCGACGCATCCTATGAACGAAGAAACGCAACCGGCGCAATCTACATAGAATAGAACAGAATAGAATACTCTTAATTATGTACACCATAAAAATTATAGATACAAATTTTTTTAACATTTTACAAGGGGTTTTACAGACCAAGAAGTCACAGAGCAAATTAACAAAAAAAAAAAATTCAAAGGCTAGTTTTGATTCAAAAGTTTCAATTTAAACCACGGTACATTATTTTCTGCAGTTTGCCAAGAATTTAATAAAACATGTCCTTTATGAATGCAGAAAAGATGGTTGCGAAGTATGTGCGGTTTACACACAACTGATAGTTGCATTCCATATTTTAAAAAGTTAAAATATTACCTCTGCCGGCTCTATACATCCTTGAAACTGCACTGTTTGTAAAAATAAATCCACATTTATTCAGAGACTATGTTCAGTTTTAATGAACTGTGCCTAATGGAATGTAAAACTGCTCTAATGAGGGAAAAGCTTCTTTGGCATAGCAATTCAAATATATAATAAGATACCTGATGAAATAAAATGTATGCCATTGCACAAGTTTAAAAAAAAAAAAAAAAAAAAAAAAACGGGTAACTGCTTGAAAAAAATTATTACTCTTTAGACGAGTCCCTTAGTGACGAATCTCTGTAACTATATGACATGAATTTTAATATTTTACATTTTTAGATTAATCTTGAATTTATCTCTAATGTAATTGAATTATGATATTTTGACATGAAATGAAATTGACTATGAATAATAAAATTTAACTTGTTTCCATGTGTAAATAGTTGACCTTAAAATCTTGATATTGAATTAAAAAAAAAAAAAACTTGTTTGCATGAGTTAATGCAATTAAATGTTACTCTAATAATTTCATAATTTTATTTTAATTTTATGTAATAATTTAGTATACTTATCACGTAATCGTTGTTATTTTTTTGTTAAAATAATTTGTATGTCAATTGGCAAAACATAGCGCACTACCTAATTTTTAAGATCTTGTAATTGTTACCTATGTTTACGAATGAATGATTCTGATTCTGCTTCTGCTACTGATCTGGATCTTTCTTACTACTCAAACAGGCAGCAAAAAGTAAATGTAAATGAGGCGACGTCCTCCTATTCTCTAGCCAAGATAGGCGTGCCCCAAGGTTCGATTCTCGCTCCTTTCCTATTTCTTGCTAATATTAATAATCTCCCGAGACGAGTTCCTTAATGTCGAATCTCTGCAACTATATGACATGAATTTTAATATTTTACATTTTTAGATTAATCTTGAATTTATCTCTAATTTAATTGAATTATTATATTTTGACATGAAATAAAATTGACTATGAATAATAAAATTTAACTAGTTTCCATGTGTAAATATTTGACCTTAAAATCTTGATATTGAATAGAAATAATGAAATGAAACTTGCTTACATGAGTTAATACAATTATATGGTACTCTAATAATTTCACAATTTTATTTTAATTAAGTGTAATAATTTAGTATACTTATCATAAATAATCGTTGTTATTTTCTTTTGTTAAAATAATTTGTATGTCAATTGGCAAAACATAGCGCGCTATCTAATTTTTAAGATCTTGTAATTGTTACCTATGTTTACGAATGAATGATTCTGATTCTGATTCTGCTACTGATCTGGTTCTTTCTTACTACTCAAACAGGCAGCAAAAAGTAAATGTAAATGAGACTACGTCCTCCTGGTCTCTAGCCAAGATAGGCATGCCCCAAGGTTCGATTCTCGCTCCTTTCCTATTTCTTGTTAATGTTATTGATCTCCCTTATATGATGGCCAAATTATCAGATATATTTTATTTGCTGATGACGCCTCGCTAATAAAAAAAAAAAAAAAAAAAAAAACCTAAATAGAAAAGATACGAATATCCCACGTATCAACGAAAGTCTAACTGTTCTCTCGAAATGGATCGCAGCTAATAATCTTTTACTGAATGCAAGCAAAATGAAATGTTTAAAGTTTTCCTTATCAAATGTACCACAACGTGATCTAAATTTAAATCTTGACGCCAATAAACTTGATGTTATAGCGGAAACTGGGTTCTCAGGGATTACTATCGATTTAATTTTGCGGCGGAGCGCGCACTTTACAACTCTTTCGGGTAAGTTAAGCTCAGCTACATGTGCAGTAAGGAAAATAAGGCAGTTAACGGATGAAGCCACAGCTAGGTTAGTATTCTATGCTGATTCCCAAAGTGTAATGTCTAACGGCATCCTGCTGTGCGGATCAGCAGCAGACGTTGACTCAATTTTTATACTACAAAAGAGGGGGCAGTCCGGGGCAGTCCGCGCGATCTATAAAATAGGTCCTCACGAGTCACAAAAAAAAAAAAACTCGAGGGCTTTTCAAAATAAGAAGCGACTTCCATGATTAAAATACACACAGTAAACATGAAATAGTAGTACCTAAATTCGGTTAAACAAAAACTAGCAAGTCCTTTATCAAAAATAGAATACGCTTTTACGACAAGTTGCCAAAGTCATTATAGAACAGACCAATGGAAGGTTCAAAACTATATTAAGGCGCTTAGACGAGCTAAATTAGCAACTCTATTTGTGGTGGTTCAAACTTCGTTTGAAATACTGTTAGAACAAAGTTCTAATCAGCTTGCACTGCAAAGTGGTTGTTACGTCAGCCACTGCGGGCCAAATAGCGCGAAATGAGTGGTTTCGATCGATTTAAAAAAACTATTGATTGGATTAAAAAAACTAAAACAGTATCATCATGCTAATATATTGCTTGTAGAATTATTTGCCAAAAATCAGAATGATCGCATGCATATTAGTATGTTTTTTATTGTTTGAAAGATATTTTAGAGGTAAGTTCGTGATTTCTTTTTATCGAGCCAAATTGATTGTATTATGTTTTCAAAACAGTATCATGCTAGCTTATATCCTGAAGAATATCATATAGTTTTCTGGTCTTGTTTATAGCAGTGAATCATATACTTTTAGTAATTATAAAACTCGCGTTTAGCTCGTGTAGTCGCCTTAAACTATATTACAAAATCAAGGACTTCGTTAAAGACAAAGAAGTCTGGCTATAATTCCTTCTGCGCATGCGGCTTCCCTGGTAGCTCATAAACGGCGCAGTTTTGTGGATATCTTTAACTGTTCTCAATCTCTTTATTCTTTTCTTTTGATTCAGATTTTTACAATAGTATTCAAATCATTTGTTCTCATCTTTTGCTCAGTATAGTTACAGCACTCATGACAATATTTGTGTCAGTTGTTTAATTTAGTTTTTAATTAAATTTACTTCTTTATATTTACTTACCTTTGCATAGATGCTTTTTTTACCTATTATTTGTGAATGAGTGAACATTGTAGGCTTTGTAGATTCCCAGACGATGTTTAACTATTGTTAAATATTTATCTTGTTTTACATTTATAATATAGTAAGCAACGACCTATTATCGAGCCTACGCTGTCCTCCCATACTAAAGTACTGTTAATACCGTATAATAAAATGATTGTAACACCAAACGATTTGAAAAGAGTAACCATGGAGTTTCTTGCCGGTTCTTCTCCATGGAATCAACCAACGCGAACCGTGCACCTTTTCGACGTTTTATAAGTGCCCATCTAGGCCTATGTGAAATAACATATTTGGATTTTGAAGCAAGAAAAGAAGTGTCTGATGAGATGACAAAAATTAGAGGAGTATGGAAGAAGAAGACATGCTGCGCCGACCCCAACTAAAATGGGATAAGGGCAAGAGAATGACGATGATTTTGAAGCAAATGCCGTTTGGTCTGTTGGTGTTTTGGGTCAGCTCTTGCCTACTTAGACGACCCGTCAGTGGACCTGAATGAAGGCTGCAAAAGATTAGAAGATATGGGCACGTAGATAAAATGTATGTAACACATTGTAACAAATTTAAAGATATAGCTATACTAATATTTATTACTTACAATAATTACAGTTGAGATGAATACTGTTCTAGTTATAGTATTGATATTATGCACCAAATTAACCGAATGTCGTGATGTTGTTGTTATGTAAAAAGAATAAGATAAGATAAACAGAAATAGCAGTTTTGTATTAACTTATTTCGTTTAGTTCACATTTTTAAAAAATTATACATTTGCTGACTGGCAACTGGGTGAGTGCACCGGGAGGTTGCACTGTATCGGATGGCCGAATGTCGTGATTTTGCATTGTAGCATAATTTTACTTAGAAATATGGCAACACTAGCTGTCACTTTTGTAGCCAATCACGAACCCGAGTATCATTATGGTAGGGGTAAGTGTGGGGACAGACCGGCATTGGCAGTCGGTAGGCAATTGGTGCCTGGCTATCGTAGCATTAAGACGTGTCGACTACACACACTGGATATTAAGACTGTGAATTGTATATTAGTTTGGAATAAACAAGTTGAGTTTATGAACAGAGTTATCATTTTCTTAAAAGAAATAAAAAATCAAGTGTACCTATACAAGTGGGTTTCAGAGTACGTTTAAACGGTTCTTGTTAAACAAATGTCTGATATTCTATTGATGAATTATAAATTAAAAAAAAAAAAAAACAAAATTATAATTTTCTTCAATAATGACTTGAAATTGACATTTTTTAATTTTATGAATTAACACCATGACTTATCTACATTTTAGAATCTTTTTTTTTTATCCTCTTTCTTTTATTTTGATTAATCTTGTTATTATACTGATTTTGATTTAATTTAGATAATTTATTGTAATGATTTTAATATGGATTGCATGAATTTTTGATTATATACCTAAATAATTATTTAGTTATAGACATTCAGACATGCATGATGTAAAAATCGTTATTGAATAAATGAATCGTTATTGAATAAATGAATAAATAAATAAATAAACTTCATCAGTTTGACATTTACTTTTTCTGTTTATTTTGGTATTCGTAAGTGTTTTTGCAGATTTTTCGTATTTATTCCGGCTATACATGGCTTAGCTAATTTAACCACTGTAATCTAGCGGTTAGGAAGAAATCAATGTACGGTCGAACAAGCTATTTGGTTTACACTATACAATGTAATTTGTTCGTTAAACTGTAAACCAAATAGCTTGTTCGGCCGTGCGTTTCATTATTAAATGCAACAATTTATGTGTGTGGCCTAATGTCCGAACAAAAAAAAACATCTCCTTTAAAACATGCATTAAACGCACACTGTGTAAGCAAGCATATTACAAATTGGACGATTATATTGCTGATAAAAACGCTTGGCTCAATGCCGGTCCTGCTCCACTAGGACAGGGGCGCATAAATGGATAGCACTAATTGTATTGTTGGAGCTGCTGAAGATTGTACAACTATCTTTGCATTGTATAAATTCAATATATTTAGTATTATATAACCTCATATCCCATATTGTGTGAGTGCTATGTACCAGAATGCTATCATTCGCTGGAAACCTACGTTTTTACGAGTATGTTTTGACTTGAATGTGCCCTTGCGGTTAAGAGTATGTCATGCTCACTCAAATGTCTCGCTGATTGTGGCGCTTGTGTCGGGTCATTATGTTCCCTTCAAAATGGTTGAGTTGAATGGTGCTGATACATGCGTCATGTTCGTGAACGGGCGCTGTCGGTTGGGACTAGTCAGCTCTTGGTTGCCACGGCTTTTTTTTGAATAAATTATTTTATTTTTGAATTGTTTTTACTACGGACACTTTTATCGTGCACATCTTGCTACATTGTTCTCACATAATGCACCATCTCCACTTGAATGATATAACCAAGAATTTGTAACAACATTATGATTTAAAAGAGTGTCCATGGAGTTTCTTGCCCGTTCTTCTCCATAGAGATCTACGCTAGGGAATGTAGTGTAGTATAGTAGTACAGTATTTTCACAGTTTTTATGTCTTTTGACTGGGACTGTAGCTACATTTAACTTTCATTTTTGTTTCGACAGTTCAAAAGTGCCTTTAACTGGCCTACTGGAAATAAATGCTTTGATTTTGATTTTAAAACGATGGCAGGGAGGGATTCTTCTTAATTAGGTGATGTTGTTCAAAAATGAATTTTGAACAACAACTTGTGTTGTCAAATAGATAATAGATAAGTTTACTTACATAGGTCTAAGTTATCTTTTTAGGGTTCCGTAGTCAACTAGGAACCCTTATAGTTTCGCCATGTCTGTCTGTCCGTCCGTCTGTCCGTCCTCGCTTAATCTCTGTGACCGTTAGCACTAGAAAGCTGAAATTTGGTACTAAGATGTGTATCAATCACGCCGACAAAGTGGTAAAATAAAAACCGGCCAAGTGCGAGTCAGACTCGCGCACCGAGGGTTCCGTACAAACCTGTAGGTATATAAGTAAAAGTTATGGTAATTTAAGATTTTCGGAATTTTTCCTATATGTGTACTTTATAACGTTGCTTCATGCCAAATTTCAAGATTCCAGGTCGTCTGGAAGTATCCTTTAGGTTTTGATTCCCTTGCGAGTAGTTGCGAGTTTCAAAATATGCGGCTTTAATTGCTGTATCTTTTGATTGCGTTGACGTAGAAGTTTGATTTTGTTACAGCTTAAAGATATTATAGACTTGAGTATTTTTTAAGAATTTCAATATAATACCACTACGCGTTCATGAGTAAAGGGGTAATAAGTTTAAAATTATTAAAAATATTTTTATTATATGATGTAACTAAAAATTTATGCTTTTCGCAATTTTCCTTTATCTGTGTTATAAGACGTTGCTTCGTACCAAATTTCAAGATTCTGAGTTCACGGGAAGTACCCTGTAGGTTTTGATTCCCTTGCGAGTGTCGAAAATTTGCGGCATAAACGGGAGTATCTTTTGATCGCGTTGACTTAGAAGTTTGATTTTTTCACAGCTCCAAGAGACCATAGACTTGAGTATTTGATATGAATTTCAGCTTGATACCTCCACGCGTTCCTGAGAAAAAAGGTCTTGACAGACAGACAGACAGACAGACAGACAGACAGACGGACAACAAAGTGATCCTATAAGGGTTCCGTTTTTAGGGTTCCGTAGCCAAATGGCAAAAAACGGAACCCTTATAGTTTCGCCATGTCTGTCTGTCTGTCTGTCCGCGGATAATCTCAGTGACCGTTAGCACCAGAAAGCTGAAATTTGGTACCAATATGTATATCAATCATGCCGACAAAGTGCAAAAATAAAAATTTAAAAAAACATTTTTATTAGGGTACCTCCCCCAGACGTAAAGTGGGGAGCGATTTTTTTTTTAATTTTGACTTTGACGTGTGATATATTGTTGGATAGGTATTTAAAAATGAATAGGGGTTTTCTAAAATCATTTTTTGATAATATTAATATTTTAGGAAATAATCGCTCCGAAAGTCAAAAACAATGTGTCCCCCCCCCCTCTAACTTTTGAACCATAAGTTTAAAAAATATGAAAAAAATCACAGAAGTAGACCTTTATATGAACTTTCTAGGAAAATTATTTTCAACTTGATGAGTTGAATAGTTTTTGAGTTATATAGCACTTTTTCAAAAAAACGCAAATGATAACTTTGTTTTTCATACAAATACTATGAAAAACAAAGTTATTTTTGCTGACGAAAAATGTTGGTATTTTTAATGGTCTGGGAAGCTACGGAACCCTACAGTGAGCGTGGCCCGACACGCTCTTGGCCGGTTTTTACCTTTTGAGGTACGGAACCCTAAAAATTGGAAAAAAATGTTTTATTAGGGTAGCCCCCCTATATGTAAAGTGGGAAGTGTTTTTTTTTTAATTTCAACCCTAACGTATGATATATTGTTGGAAAGGTATTTAATAGGGGTTTACTAAAATCATTTTTTGATAATGTCAATAATTTCGGAAATAATCGCTCCAAAAGTAAAAAACAATGTCCCCCCCCCTCTAACTTTCGAACCATAAGTTTAGAAAATTTGAAAACAATCTGAAAAGTAGAACTTTATAAGGACTTTCTAGGAAAATCATTTTGAACTTGGATGGAAACAACAGTTTTTGTACAAAAAAGACAAAAAGTTGTACAAAATAATTTCTGGACTAAGTTTGTAGTATAATCGTATATGCAAGCATTTTTTTAACTTCGTTTACATATTTTATTATCCTGAACGTATCTTTTTTCAAACAAAAAAATAATTATTAAAATCGGATTAACTAATGAGTCTACGTCCCTCTGAAGTAATATTTGATCGTTTTCAGATTCGATTAGCCTAGAAAATTTAAGGTCACCTGCATACATAAAGCACTCTGAGAATTTTAGGCAGTGCGGGATGTCATTAACGAAAACATTAAATAGAACCGGCCCAACATGTGAGCCCTGGGGAACTGGGTAATTTTGATTTGATTTTTACTTGAATTTATTTTGTTTTAATTTTGATTTTAATTTTAATGTTTATCTTGAGTTTAACTTAAATTCTGACTCTGATTATAATTTTAACATTTTTCTTGGACATTGATTTTAATTTTAAATTGCTTTTAATTTTGATTTTGAGTTGCTTTACCAATTAATCTCGATTACGGTTTTCATTGTTATTTAATTTAAATTGTGATTGTGACATTAATTTTACCTGTACTTTTAATTTTGTTTCAATTTTAATTGTATTATTTTTCTGTTTTGTTGTGTCTTTGTTTGTTTTGTTCTATTGAATTTTACTTCTACTGTTAATGTTAGTTTTATATTCCTACACATAATTTTAACTTACACTTGTTAATTTTAGTTAATTAGACACTAATTTTATAATAGAATACTTGTGGCACTTCTAATGTTTATGGGCATGCGCTGCTAACCTGTAAGAAATCGTTACACTAACCTTAGATAATGGTAGATAATTACTAGAAATATTACAGTGTAAACAATTGTTGGTTGGCCAATAAAGGAAAATAAAAAAATAGAAAAAAACTTCGATAAGTGTCCCATGGGATCTTACTACCGGTATAATTTAAAAAAAAAATATTTTCTTTTAATTAAAAATATAAAAATTGTAGCGTGTGTCGTTTTCTGAATCAGGCACAAAGCTCTCTTTAGGTGCTTGGGTCCCTTGATCCAAACGCCTAAAGAGAGTGATGAAGATGAGCGAGACAGATGTTCGTTGCGGAACCACAAACACTTGATCCGACCTGGGTATCAAACCTCTAAATACGATCTTATTGACATTAAGAAAGGACACAAACACGTAAATAAGTATGCAGATTGCAGAGGTTCCAGACTGTTCGTCATTAAAGACCGGTTAGATCAAGAACCGGTACCCTGACTTGCAAACCTTGCATAGTGAGTGTAAGGGCTACCGCACACTACAGACAAGACAGACTTTTGCATTACAAAATATATGAAGATGCGCACACTTGAGACAAAACGTCTCGTAGACAAAATTGTCTCATACCCACAAGAACTACACCGCGACAAGTCTGACTACCGATTGTCGGCTTCCCTTTTGTATGTATGCGGGCGCGCACATCTACAACAAAACAGTCTAGCGATAGGGCATCGAAAAGTGGGTAATCGGTTACGGGTTTTTTTTTGTCCAAAACCGGGTTTTCGGGTTTTTTTTCATTGAATGATAAATTATGTTTATTTTGCAAATAGGTTTTACAGAGACTTTTACACGTTTTTTTTTTAAACTAGATTTGGCCGGTGTTTCGTACCTGACTATACTCTAAGGAGAAACAGTCGAAACAAACTCAGAGGTCATAGTCTCTTCATTGATCAATGCACATGAGGACTATGCAGATTAGTATCTGAGATGGTCTTTTCAAATACAATATTAATACTAAATGCTCTTGCTTCATTTATTAATGAACTAATACAGAGGTTATAATATTGACCAGGCGCTCGACCAAATGGTGGAAATCTTTAGGGAGGAAATGCTGGATGGCCCAGTAGATTCTTCAATACGCATTGGTCTCAGGGTGAACTTAGACAAAACCCAGGTTCCACGAACACGTCACTCCAGGACCTATTGTTGTCAATGGTGGTCCTCTCGAGGTTGCTCAAGTTGAACATAGAAGTACCTTGTTATGCACCATATGTAAAAACCACTATGAATTTGATTGTGCTGGTTATCCAGAAAAAGTGTACCGCCTAAAAAATTCCGAAGAGAGGAAAAAATTCAGATGGGAATGCAAAACATGCACTAAGAAGGTAAACCAGCAGAAAACACCTCGCTCTGTGATATCCAATGTGACAAAGAGGAAAAAGCGCTCGTCTCCTAAGTCATCCATAGCTACAATTTCTAACACCCCTGAGGAGACTACACCCTGGGCTACTCCAAAAAGCACTACCTCTAATATATGTGACTCTCATATCCTAACAATAGATCACACATCAGATGAGGGTGCGTTCACCGATAAAACATTATCAAGAAGTATGGACTACACAGAAATTGACTATATCAATGCTCAAGAATTTAAGGATACGATTGAACTACTTCAGACGCAACTCAGTAGTTCTCAAAATGAACTTGAAAATATCATACTCGAAAACAACGAACTTCGTACACGGAATGACAAATTACTCAAGGATAATGCAACTTTAAAAGGATTCCTAAGCCTACCCCCACAGAGAGAAAATAGCAGTGTGGATTCAGAAATTACAAGAAATGTGCATACATACTCCTTCTTGCACTCAGATATGCTAGCCTTCTCCACTCCACCTAGATATGCGGCCATCAGTAAAACTAACACGAAAACACAACTTTATTGCAATATCTCGAACCTGCAAAAGGATATCGCAGATCTGGAGGACCAGTTAAAACAAGCCGGAAATGAAATAATAAACCTTAAGGATCAAATTCAAAATCTTGAGAGGATAGTAAAGGCAAAAGAAAGGTTAGAAAACCCCAAACATGAAGAAAATTATTGTAACGCAGAAAATAAAGTTGTTATGCTCAATAAAGAAACTCAAACTTCCCATCAGACTTGTGACAACACATTGACGCAGAATAAAAAACGGACTTTAATGTCTCGCTTGAGCGATGATGCTATTGAAAAAACATCAGGCGTACTTCAAAAACAAAAAAACAAACTGGCTATAATAAGCAGCGGTTGCACAAAAGGAACTCTGCCATTAATTGATGAGATCTTCTCAGATAATTTTGAGTATTGTCATTATTTGTTGCCAAACGTCATCACAGAAGACGTATTGAGCACTATTGAACACAAATTAAAAGCCTTCTCTATTAACGACTATTGCTTAATTTTTATTGGGGAAAACGATTTGAAGAATGACGACTATATAGGAATTCTCGATAACTTAAGAAAGTATCTGAAAAAGAATACCCATACCAATGTCGTTGTGGGTGCTCCGACGTTCATATGTGGTGCATTAATATATAATTACAAAGTCGAACTCTTTAACAATCTCCTCTATTGGGACATTAAAAATAACAGATATGCATATTCTTATGATACTAATCGCACCCTATCACTTGAAATGTTTTCCATCAATACTGGGAAGATAAACATACACGGATGGAAAAACATCTTTGAACAAATAAGGTCCAACATAATTTATGACTATGAAGTATTCAGCTCTCAAGACAATTTGACAAACCAAAATGGTGGAAGTGAAGACCAACTACCTACCACAAACGACACGGTGACTTTAACTGATCCGAATGAATTGAGTGCAACGCAACAAACTTGTGACTTTTTTCGTAAGTAACAGTTTAAGGGACTGTAGTTTAAATGACTTTAATAGTAGTAATCGTCGAAGTGATTTTATCTTACCTCATTTAACGAACATCAACACAAACAAAAACTCTGTTTTATATACTATCTATCATCAAAATTTATGTGGACTTAACAATAAGAAAGACGACCTAGAGATTTATTTGAATGACTTAAAATCAAAAGTAAATTGTATTTGTTTAAGTGAACACTTTTTAAATGAAATCCAAATATCACAATTACAGATGACTAGTTATAAACTTGGTTCCTACAACACAAGAGTAAACAAAAAAAGAGGTGGTACATTAGTGCTGATAAGCAATGATAGACAAACAGAGGACATAGAAATTTGTAAAAAGCTCTATAAACAAGATTATTTTGAGGTGTGTGGAATAAAAGATTTAGAATTTAATACAAATATTGTCTGTTGCTATAGAACTCCTGTGAATAACAATTTTGATAGTTTTCTTGAAAGGCTGGAACAACTATTGAAGCACTTCTTCAAAAAACAATGTTTGATTTGTGGCGACTTCAATATTAATCTTATGAAAGATGACAAATACGGAAAATCATTTATATCATTGCTCACATGCTACAATTTCAGATGCTTGTTTGACAGTACAACATTCATACGTAATGGCACAGAGTCATGTATTGACAATATATTGACAAATATAATAGATACTAATATTAACGATATCCATATTGACCACAACGGATTATCAGATGGACATGCCGGTCTTTTTTGCACAATAAATGTAAAAAAAGTAACAGAAGAAATTAAAATAAGCAATTTTAAGTATATTAAAAAACGAATATATAATAAAAAAAATAAGGCGGAATTTAGGAAAAAGTTGGCAGAAATAGATTGGAATCTCGGCATAAATACATTTATAAGAAAATTTAATGAAGTACATGATAATTCATTTAAAAAAAAGCAAATTAAAATTGATCTGAACAAGTCTGGAAAAAGTTATTGGGTTAGCAAAGGAGTTAAAGTATCCAGCAAAGTCAAGCGCATTTTGTGCCTTATTGATAAAAAAAGATGTGATAAATCAATTTTAAAATATCGCGAAAATTACTTAAGGATATTTAGAAAGGTAGTAAGATGTGCAAAAAAGCTCGACACTAGGAAAAAGATTGATCAAGCACCTCAATCTAGTAAAGCTATGTGGAAAATAGTGAATAGTAGACGTAATTCTAATAAAAAACAAAGCACTGATATTATAATGATTAAACAAGACAATAAGATATATGACAGCCCTATAGACGTAGCCAACATTTTATCTGACCAATTTGACAACAAAATTACGTTAAAGTCTTCTGATCATAGCTTAGCTAAAAAATACTTAACCGACAATATGGCTAGAGTAGATGATAACATGTTGTTTGATCAAGTAACCCCGGGAGAAATATTCAAAGTGGTTAATAATATGTGCAATAAAAATTCATACGGTCATGACGAAATACCCATAAGTATCATCAAGGATAACATTGACATATTAGCTGAGCCAATAGCTGACTTTTTAAACAAATGTATTGAGCAATGTGTTTTCCCTGATCAATATAAAATTGCTCGTGTTTTGCCCATATTCAAGAAAGGCTCTAAATTAGATGCGAAAAACTATAGACCCATTTCACTATTACCAGTATTCTCTAAAATATTTGAAAAGGTAATGAAAGATAGGCTTGTCAAACATTTGGTTAAACACAATATCATTAGCTATCAACAGTTCGGGTATCAAAGAAGCATAGGAACCATTGATGCAATAGACTCACTGGTGGATGATGTGGTTAGCAATCTGAATAATAAAGGAAAAGTGGCAGGACTATTCCTAGATCTTAGCTCTGCCTTCGATACTGTTGAACATAAAATCCTTCTAGACAAACTAGAACATTACGGGATAAGAGATAAGGTCCTTAAGCTTTTCAGTTCTTATTTACAGAACAGATCACAGTACGTTGAAATTAAGTCAGTTGAAAGCGGACATGAAAAAATTAACAAATCTAAGCTTGTTAGAGTACAAAAGGGGGTTCCACAGGGCTCAGTCTTGGGTCCAATATTTTTTATAATATTTCTTAATGACTTAGCAAACTATATGTATAAGATAGTACCAGACATCAAAATGGTTATTTTTGCTGATGACACAAGTGCCGTTATGAACGATATCTCTGTAGGGGACTTAGAAAATAAAGTGAATCAAGCACTGACTGCTTTTGAACATTGGTTTTCCACTAACAATTTAAAACTCAATGTGGAGAAAACTAAATGTATGCTATTCAAATCAACCGTGAGGAATAATGATAGTATTAAAATAGCTTCATTGGGAAATAAAGTCGAAATTGTACAAAACTTAAGATTTTTAGGGACACAAATTGATGCGCTCTTAAGCTGGAAACAAGAACTGGAAGCAATCACAAATTCTCTCAGCAGTGCATGCTATGCCTTGAGAAGTCTAAGGGACGAACTAACGATTGCTCAATTACGAAATGTTTATTTTGCCTTAGTTGAGTCTAAGCTGAGGTACAGTATTAAACTATGGGGGAACGGTTATAAATACAATATGGATGCAGCCTTTGTTATGCAAAAAAGAGCCCTTAGAACTATACTTCGCATAGACCAGACTGAATCTTGTAGAGACCATTTTGTGAAATTAAAAATTCTACCTGTACCTTGTCTTTATATTTTGGTTCTACTAAGTAGTTTTATAAAAAACCTAGACAAATACGAGACAAAGGAAGAAAGGGAAACTAGGGTGAAAACGCGCAGGAAAGATTTGCCTAATTATTTGCAGCCAAAATTAAATGTTGTCAAACATAGCTCTAAAGTGCAGTCTGTGAGAATTTTCAATAAATTGCCATTAGAACTAAAAATGATTAATAGTCCAAGAATATTTAAATTCAAATTAAACTCATTCCTATTAACGAAGTGCTACTATAGTATAGAAGAGTTTTTTAGTGACAAAAATAATGCCACAGTGTAACTTGTTTATTTGTTTAAGTCTAATTCTTGACTTGCTTGATTAAGTTGAATGTTTGTTTTATTTTCTGACTAGGCTAATTGTGTTTTTGTTTTTTTTTTCTGATTATGTTGTTGATATGTATTTTATTTTATTTTTTACTTTTTATCTATATTATTGATTGGAAATTTGATTGATTATTATTATTGTGCTACTCTGTATTCGACACAAATGTATTTTGTTAAGAATAAATGACTAATGACTAATATAATTTACCTCGAGCAAACTGTACAGTGTGTTAAGAACAACATTGAGAAGACTCAAGCTGGGCTGGGCAGCATTCTTCGTTGGATCGTGTCGTTGCGTATTCTACAGAGCCTAAAGACTAAGGTTTTCAATAAGTGCATCCTGGCTATTATGACTTACGGGGCCGAAACGTGGACACTCACGGTACGGCTAGTCCATAAATTCAAAGTCGCTTAGAAGCAATGGAGCGGGCAATGCTTGAAGTCTCCCTGAGGGATCGCATCGGGAACGAGGTGATCAAATACTTTTGTTTTAAAAACAATAAATATAATATTTTGTAATAAAAATTATATCTCATAAGAATAAATTAACAATAAATTGAAGATAGAAAAATATTCAAATGAATATTTGGGTACTTTCGAATGAGAATTTTACCAATTCCACAACCCAAAAAACCCTGTAACGTATTTTCTAGAATAATTTATTATAAATAAGATTATTAAACTCGGGAGTTAGACAGTTTTTAATTACTCATATTTTATTACATTTTAAACAACCTACGACATGTTGTTGCGTGTTTGATCTGTAAAATTCACAGATCAATAATGATCGATTTAGAAGAGACCCAAAGACCCGGGTTTTCATACGGCAGAATCGGTTTATTATACAAAGGAAAACCCGGAAATTCCCGGGTCTTTGAGAACCGGGAAAAACCGGTTCGTATGTGACGGTGACGTACCTCCTCTCTAGTAGTCTCGTCCGAGCCAGAGGTTATATGGAATAGACAGCCCTCTCTTGAGAATTTTGAACACCTTTGCTGGACTGTGTCGCCCTCTGGTACTATATCCCCTGAACTAATCCCTAAAGCTTTAGGTGCGTACTTAGGTACCTATACATCCATACCTTATTATTGAATAGGTATTGCTATGGGTAGGCGGGTAATTTGAAATGTAGACCATATAAAATTTAGTTTTATAAACATTTTGTATTTGTTCCACAGCATTTCGTGCTAAGTTCCTGATGAACGTATAATAAGAATTCACAAAAAAAAAAGCAAATACAGCTAATGTTACAGAACGTCACAGAATAAAAACTATGTCATTTATTGGTCTGGAGACGTTTATTATAATAATCTTGAGCATACATTTTTGTTTCATCCTCACCATCGAATGTAAGCTTTCCTGCTAAAATTCGATTTGTTGACTTGCATCAACTATAAATCAAGATATTTATTGTTATATCTGTAAAGTATTCTTAAATCTTTTCTTTTTGTGTTTCACATTTGAATGGATACTGCACAATTGTTTTTGTTACTGCTTTTATTTATTTTTTATTTCAGCTTTCAGCACATCAGTTTTCTATTATGAAACACATATGTCACCGTAAAATTGTCAAACATTGTTCCGTTGCATGTATTTCACAATATTACAGTTTCACTTCGATAGATTACAATCTACCGAAAAATAATGCATTGTATTGTAAGCAGAATGCTCAGTTGACAATATTTCGAGGTTTTAGGTTTTTACAATGCTACGCTGACACATATACTTTGTATACTAAGAAAACATTCTTCCAATTCTTCAGAGGGACAACGTAACAACGTTTTGTCAGGATTTTTTTTCTTTAAAGGAATTATTATCATTTTTACTGCGTATTACAGTTTTTCTGCATGCTTTGCAGTTTTTTATTATATTATTGAGAAATTTCCCCATACCATACACATAATTTCTGATAACGTTTTCTCAATGTGTTTGTTTTGCTTTCAATGGGTTACTAATAATTTAGGTAATACTGAATTGTCTTACTATTCCTATTGATTCATAAAACTTTGAATCTTTGACAGCTTAAAGCCCGGTTTCCACCGCAAGCGGAGCGGACCCATTAACGACTTCTTTTAACACGCAAGAGAAAATTGCTTACATATGTTTCCACTATTAGAAATTAACGAGCTCATTATTTACTCTTTTTGCTCGCTGAGTCATTTCCGCTCGACTTTTTGTTGGTGGAAAAAAATTATGAGTAAGCAGTTTTCTCCTGTGAGGTAAAATAAGTCATTAATGGGTCCGCTCCGCTTGCGGTGGAAACCGGGCTTTACATTGGGTAAATGAGGAAATAAACAGTTCTATGAGGATAAGGGTAAAATTCTTTAAATAATATTTACATAAATTATTATTAATTATTATTCTTGGCTCAATTTTAATTAAAATCAACAAGGCGTTTTAAGCAAACTGGTGATGATTGGCGTAAGCAACATCTATGCCATTATTACGTACTAAATCTCAAGTTTACGCGGATATCATACAAGATGGTGGTGAGAACGCCTACGTCAAGTAGTGCAGTGCCCCCCCCCCCCTTGCTTCATCGTGGTTAGGGCATGCTATCCGGACATTAATTGCATTACTATTCGGATAGTACGAATAAAACGGATATTATTTGGTTTATTATTTTTGCTGCATCGTTTTACTGTGACCTTTGATCCATCGTAGTGTCACCGTGTTGCGGTTTAGAACCGTAACTCGTTCTAGGGCATTATGGTATTCTAGTTTTAGTCTCGAGTAGATCTGATTTCTTTTTAAGGATTGAAAATCTGAGACACTGTCGACGAGTATACGAATATGGGTATCCGTAACTTCCCTGTCCTCTATGGCAAGTGTCGCTTGGATAATACCTACGCACTTAGCTTGGTAGACAGAGTTGAGCAATATAAGGGGTCGTTGCAGAAGACTTTGACATCTGTGCCGTCGTGGGTTCTTGATCCATCAGTGTAGATCCTTAGCTATTTTGAACCTGAGTAGTCACACGTCTCCGCTATGAGTTCTATGTTGTAGTGTTTTTGAAAGCAGTGGGTTCGGTCGCTGGGTGATGCCAACATGGGCTGTTGTTTCACAGCATCCCCTTTTATGCGTGTATGTTTGGTTTTGTATTTTGGGTGCCAGATACTTCGAGCCTAAAGTCGCCAGGGCCACCTCCTCTCTTATGGGGTGAAGAGGTGCTAATCCCAGCATCACGTGAAGTGCGGGAATGTTCTCATGCTACTGGCGATTGTCACGCAGGCAAATCTGTGTAGCTTCTCGAGGTCCTTTTTGGCCGTGCTCAGGTTGGTTCTGGGGCCACCAAACTAAAGAGCCGTATGTGATGATTGGTCGGATGAATGTAGTGTATGGCCAGTAGGTGATTTTGGAGCTTATGCCCAAATTCCTTCCGAGCAGTCTTTTGCATTACCATAGTGCTATGCTGGCTTTTGTAGTGATGTAATCGGTGTGTTTTTCCCACGTCAGCTGTTTATACAAACAGATGCTCACTTGCCCAGGTATTTAGTTTCAATCGGTAGGCTTAGGGTGGTCCCAAAGAAACTTGGTGATTGTAGAGTTGCCAAATTTCTTTTCTTTGTGAAAACTACGATTTCAGTTTTGGGGAAGGTTTACTGCCAGTTTATATTCCTTGCATCAGTCCTCTACAATATTTAAGGCTTTACGGATTTTATATGTTTATATTTATTTATTTATTTATTTAAACTTCTTGTACATAGGCGGACTTCATGCCACAAGGCATTCTCTACCAGTCAACCTTTGGGTCAAATAAGACAGTATTGTGTGTGATAGAGTACAATAAAATTAAAAATACCCTTAATTATGTTACAGGATGTCACTCATGTTTGCTATTTTATGACCTATTTCGTTGCCTACATAGCTACGATTATTTTATGTTTGCCATGGCTCGTTATACTGATTACTGAAAAATGATTGACAATATTGTGGTTAAATTTTATTTTTATCTATCCTGTACAATCCGATTTATCAGTATTATCCGGATTTATCCGGATAACGTTATCCAAGTATCCGGATACTAAAATCAGCGGATAATTGCATGCCCTAGTCGTAGTAGACCAAACAGTTTCGTCCTAGGTGTGCGATGTGTCGTAGACAAGACTGTCTTGAGACAGACTTGTCTATGTGAAGCAAGTCTGTCTCAAGACAGTCTTGTCTGTAGTGTGCGGTAGCCCTTAAGACGAATCAAAAACATCTTTTGAAAGACGAAATTTTTGTACATGTCGAGCATCCACGTTTTTTTAGGGTTCCGTAGCCAAATGGCAAAAACGGAACCCTTAGAGATTCTTCATGTCTGTCTGTCTGTCCGTCCGTATGTCACAGCCACTTTTTTCCGAAACTATAAGAACTATGCTGTTGAAACTTGGTGAGGATTTTCACACAAAAATAGAAAAAAACAATAAATTTTGGGGGTTCCCCATCTTAGAACTGAAATTAAAAAAAAAAAAAAACATCAAACCCATACGTGTGAGGTATCTATGGATAGGTCTTCAAAAATGATATTGAGGTTTTTGATATCATTTTTTTCTAAACTGAATAGTTTGCGCGAGTGACACTTCCAAAGTGGAAAAATAAGTGTGTGTCCCCCCCCGTAACTTCTAAAATAAGAAACTGATAAACCTAAAAAAAATATATGATGTACATTACCATGTAAACTTCCACCAAAAATTGGTTTGAACGAGATCTAGTAAGTAGTTTTTTTTTAATACGTCATAATTCGTAAACCGTAATTTACACAATTTTGATACGGAACCCTTCATGGGCGAGTCAGACTCGCACTTGGCCGCTTTTTTTTTAAGTAAAATATCCGTTCGTTTAAAAGGGGCGGAGGGGGAGATGCAAGAGGCAAAAGGGATATATAAATTTATAGAAATTAAACGGACACGTTTTTCCAATTTTTTTTTTTAATTTTTATTTATCGAATCACAACGGACAAGTGGAAAAGCAACAAAAATTAAACTTGAAGTTTTACAGGTAGGTTTTCAAATTGGACAAGTACCTCTACAATAATAATCTGCCCGTAAAACTTCAAGTTAAAATTTTGTGCCGATTTGTTTTTCCACTTGTCCGTTGAAGTTTTATTGAGTCATGAGCTTCTCTTACGTAGGTAAATGTATGTAGACTAACATATTGTAATAGAAAATACAAATCGTGTTAATAAATATAAGAAACAACTATGCTAGTATTAGCACTCTGTCATTAGCAGTCAGTCTGTCAGTCAGTCTGTCAGTCAGTCTGTCAGTCAGTCTGTCAGTCAGTCTGTCAGTCAGTCTGTCAGTCAGTCTGTCAGTCAGTCTGTCAGTCAGTCAGTCTGTCAGTCAGTCTGTCAGTCAGTCTGTCAGTCAGTCTGTCAGTCAGTCTGTCAGTCAGTCTGTCAGTCAGTCTGTCAGTCAGTCTGTCAGTCAGTCTGTCAGTCAGTCTGTCAGTCAGTCTGTCAGTCAGTCTGTCAGTCAGTCTGTCAGTCAGTCTGTCAGTCAGTCTGTCAGTCAGTCTGTCAGTCAGTCTGTCAGTCAGTCTGTCAGTCAGTCTGTCAGTCAGTCTGTCAGTCATTCTGTCAGTCAGTCTGTCATTCAGTCTGTCAGTCCGTCTGGCAGTCAGTCTGTCAGTCAGTCTGTCTTAAGACAGTCTTGTTAATAGTCCGCGAAAGCCCTTAAAATTGACGTTGCTTTACCGTAAACCCCTCCGTCGTCTACGTCCTCTGCCTAACCCATTCTGACTTACAGACGTGATGTTTTGTTACAAATAATATACGTCAATCGACTATATACCTATCTATAGCTAGATTCCATACCACACTGATCAAAGTGTTTTTATGTCAATAACCAGTTTGTTAAAATCAGTATTATTTAGTATCATAGCGTGCTTGGCGTCGTCATTGAGTGGGGTAATATCAAAGCAGGTTTTATTGGCAAGTTTGCACGATTTAGTCAGTTGGTTCCGTACAATTATTATTCGCTTGCTTTTGCCGGTGACTTAGGTGCCGGCGGAGCATGCGTCGTTCATACAAACGTAATAAGTACCAAAATAATTTGTAAATCAAAATTTTGATTTTTTTATTTCGATTGTTTTACAGAATATCTAAGTTCCCAAATATATATTTTGAAAGAAAAATTATATAAAGAATGAGGAATTTAAAATTTCTATAGAAAACTTGTTTTTTCATAACTCTTGTTTAAATCAGTTTCCACTCAAAACATATATTTGGGAACCTAGATATTCTGTAATCCAATCGAAATATATACACACTACCTTCAAAATATATGTTTGATTTACAAATTATTTTTGGTTTTACGTTTGTATGAACTACGCATGCTTTGCAGGCCTCTTAAGAGTAAAACTACCTTTTGCCCTCGGCCTCGCTCGCCTTCATCATTCTGTTAACCTCTCAATTCATTTGAGGTCGGCACAGTATGTCCGTCTCCCATACTTCAATACGAAAGAAAAGGTGATGGACTATATAAAGAATGATAATGGCAAGACCTTGGAGGTATCTTATGAGATAACGAGTAATAGAGAAGTGTGGCAGAAGACATGGTGCGTCGACCTGAAATAAATTGGGATAAAAACAGGAGAATGATGATGAATGATGATGAATTGATATTTGACAGACTCGTATGCTTCTCTAAGGAGGTCGTGGCTAAACTGTCAAGCGGGTCTCTCCAAAGTCGGTCCATTGATAGGTGATCATCCATTATGCACCGAGTTTCCTCTGTGCCTCGGAAAGCACGTTAAGCCTAGTCGCTTGTCATTTGTAAATCTTTAATAGTCGTTAAAGGTAGTCAGTGGCCCCAAAGTCCGATAACCAGTCTTACCAATGGGTATCTTATTATCTAGTGACTGGGTTGTGGAGGTCAGAGACGCAGTCGCTCCATCATCAGCATAATCCTAGTATTTTACATGGAGTCACTGGCTTTCAGACCTTTAAAATCTGTTTCGTCCTAGGTATTATTATACTTCTTAGTAAGACTGGTTGTCAAATTAGGAAATAGGAAATTATAATAAAGAAAAAGAATAATAAACCACGAGTGACTAATTTAAACCACATAAAATAGAAGCTATTTTTAATATGTGATATTTATGAATACTTGTATTCTAATTGTGTACAATTAATAAAAAAACACATTAACTTAATCACAACGCAATGACTTCTCCTAATGACTAAGGAACCCTAAAGACACTGCTACACATACTAGGCAATCACATAATATACTGTGACCTCAAACGGTCTACACGTTTTCAAACAACAATAAAAATAATCCAATAAAAATAAGAAATATTCCAGTAAAATCAAGCAATGACCCAATAAAAATAACTTGACTTAAACTATTCCAATTAAATAAAGCAATTGTAAAAATGACAGAAGTGAAATTAACAGTGAGTGAAGAATTCGAGAAAAGACGTTCTATTCGGTGGTGTTTAAGTTTAATTTGGCATGTAGTAGCTTATTGTGTATTTAATGCTGTTTTATTTTACTGTTTATATTTGTGGTACCTGTTGATGATAATGACAAATATTACGGATGAGCGGATTATTACTGCCAAGTGGTTTACGCCATGCTATCTCACCAATGTGAACTTCGTAAGTACACTCAAAGTATTTATTTCAAATAGACCAGTAACAGGTGTTTTTAAACCGTCAAAAACAAAAGAATGAAACTACAAATTGATTCACAAAGCAAATTGATGAATGAAGACCATAGCAAGAAGGTACGATTGTCTTTTGCTATAGTAGGGCCAATTTACGTATTAGATCACATTTGACACCAGCAGTCAGTTCTCAGTAAGGGTTACCTTTTTTGCCATTATTACAATACATACAGGGTGTAAACCACCTCATCACAAAGCCGTCAACCAAGCATTCTGTACGGTCGAACAAGCTAATTGGTATACAGTTTAACCTACAAATTTCATTGTAAAGTGTAAACCAAATAGCTTGTTCGACCGTACATAAAACTAAGTAACTTTACGCAAAAAACTATTAATAATAATAAACTAATATTACATAACAAATATTATAACTAATATTGTTACAAAATCTTGGTTACATCATTCATGTCGATTCATATTATGTGAGAACAATGTAGCAAGATTTGCACGTTAAAAATGTCCATAGCAAAAACAAATCCATAGTAAAAAACTTACAATATAAACTTGTATTAAAAAAAAAAACTTGTCAAGAATTGTAACTTTGACCCCCAATATCTCCATAACTGCAATGACGAGGAGAACAAGTCATGCTTTTCGGCTTCGTTAAGAGGTGTTTTACACCCTTTATATAATCGTAATTGAAAATTGTGCAGTTCTAACTTCGAAAAAATCTAAAATGTTTTATTCCCGCCGTTGTAAGGTTACGTTGTTGTATTTTGATGAAGTGTCAACTGTGGTCTATTATCTTGGCCCTACAGTAGGTGATGTTGTTTAAAGATGGATTTTGAACAACAACCTTGTTGTCAAATAGATAATACATAAGTTTATTAACATAGGTCTAAGTTATCTTTTTTGATTTTACTAACCCTTTGGTTGTTGCTTATCCGAATGAAAGTTTTTTTTTTATGATAAGTGTGATGGGGCCATAGTAGCCCACTCCAAAACGTAGGTCTCTGTGGAGAAGAATAGGTGAAAAACTCCATAGACTCTTTTAAATCGAAATTATTTTGTCTATATCATTCCTAATGTTGGGATACATGTCTCCTCCATGACAAGAAGTAGTATCCACCACCAGGGCCCATTCCGGAGTGATTTTATTATTTACTAGCCTATGCCCGCGAGAACATCGATATTGTCCCATAGGATCTTACTATCGGTATAAAAATATCCTATATATTAATTTAGGTAATAAACTATCTGTGTGCAAAATTTCATCCCAATCCGTTCAGTAGTTTTTGCGTGAAAGAGTATCAAACAGCTGACAAAATTTCGCATTGATTATAAATGAAGTAGGATCTTGTTTATGGATGATTGAAAACGGGCTGTGGTACTACATGCTATTCGTTTGTTAACTAGTCCAATTTGGTTGTGTTAGCACAGAACATGTTACTGGTAGATACCGAAGTAACCACTTAGCCTTGGACTTACTTCTTGGTATTCCGGAATCTTCTATTTAGAGATGCATGATTCCTGCATTTACACAAGTAAATGTATCGCATGCTGAAATGGGGTCTTTTGGCTTTGGCCTTGTTGGGATCTATAAGCAGCTTAATTTAACATTTTTTGGTATTCATATTTTTTATCGTACTTAATTTTTTCTTTTCCATTTTTTTTGTATTTTTTGTCGACACATTGCGCTGATGGATAAATTGAGTAGTACAAGGGTCGTGAAGTACTTAAAGTAAAGTTATTACCTAACAGAAAATATTAACTAAAAAAAGGACTTTTGAAAAAGTTCCCTATATCTCTGTAACTAAAAGCATCCCAGGTACGGTCCAAAACAAAAAAATATGATTTCAACTTCGATCAATAATAGTACTATTGACCGAAGGATTTCAATGAGGAAGAGAACAAGTGCCTTTGACAAAAGTAAGTACATTTTACATATAGTCCGCGGCCGACCAAGAGCAGTTGAAGCTACTAAAAGTCAGCTACCTCTACATAGTAGGTATTTTCTATTTTTTTATGAGGTAGGGTTTCTTACAGTCGGCTCCCGGACTAATAGGTAATACTTTAAGCTACTAAAATTTGTCAAATTTCTTTAATAGATTTTCAACTTTATCGCTAAACCAACAGGTTTAAGGTTGATTGAGAAAATTTGACACTTTGTGTTGCTTGATTTCTGTACATGTTTTAAAATAAACTCGGTTTTCGTGTTTGTCTTTGAGATCGCAATCTTCTACAAACTGCACGATGGATATTGATGCGGTTTTCAACATTATTACGAAAATTTACGCTGGTATACGTGTGTAATTCATTAATATTCAATGTACACATAATAAAGAAATCAAAATTGTTTATAAGGCTTGAATTCTTGTCATGCAAAATACGGCTGTCAGTCGCCGCTGACGTCGCAGTATGCTATATTATACTCCTTCGCAATCGACCCTGCGCGACCGACCGTCAGCGCAACAAGAATTCAGGCCTAAGTAATTTTTTACATTTTTTTTACATTTTTATTTGAGTACGTCTTTTTTATGTCTTATAACAAAATGGGCTAGCTCTTGCCATGACCAGTCTTTCTGTTTGTTCCGGCTCATCTCTAAAACGGCTAGACCAATTTTGACGGGGGTTTTATAAACCTCATCACGAAGCCGTTAACCAAGACTTTTGTTCATCGAATTAAGTAACTGCACGCAAAATTATTGCTGGGAAACTACTTTTTTTTTGGGATGAAAAATCATGTTTTGTAGTAGGACTCAATGTAACGCACTTCAGACACTGTTCTGATGGATGGATGGAGTAGTACGGGGGCCGAGAAGATAAAAAAAACTAGAGTAAAAAGTTTGAAATTTGACCCCAATATCTCCGTAACTAGAATTAGGTTCCCAGGTATGACGTAGAACAAAAAAATCGCAATGATGAGGAGAACAAGTACCTCGTGGAGATTCTTTTTACACCCTTTATAAAATGTCTTGATATAGAATACGGGGCAACATTCTTGCAATCATTTGTTTATTGGCTTATCAGTCCTAAGAAATTAACCAGAACGATGGCTAGTCATGAATCTAGATTTAAAACAGATTTGCTAGTTATCTAAACTTGAATCTAGGGCTCTTTACTCAACTAATCCCACTCAGGTGCGACCAGCAAGTTGACTCGACCTAATGCATGTGTTTAATTGGTCAACTGGACCCGTTGAACAATTTTGTTATACAAATAACAAAATTGTTCAATTGTTGGTCAAGTAGAAAAGTTTCCACTCTAAAAATTATACCACGGCGTGATGTATGGAGAATTTTAAAAACGTCGTATCTTAGTCAATGTTGTAATAAAAGAAAAAATATTTTTTGATAATCTAAACGACGGACTAATTGGATTATTTTTGTATTCTACCCATCCATTTCAGCTGCATCCGGTTAGACTGGAATCCGACCCCAACATAGTTTTGATAAGGCTAGCTAGGCAGATGATGATCACCCGGAGACCATCAATAATAACGTTCTATTCATGACAAATACTCCTTGGAAAATCCACAACCAAGTTCCAGATAAATCATAATACATGTACCTATTTTTTTACCAAGTTTTTTTAATGTTTATAATTAAATACCTGCCTCCGAGCCTCGTGCTCTTGGCTGAACAATAAAAGCCACACGGGTCGATGTTCAAGGTCAGCGCTTGTCAAGGTCCGTATGTAGATGAGTGACAGGGTGAGCATCCATTACATACCGAGTTCCTTCAGTGCCTCGATAAGCACGGCTTGCTGACAAGGACCATTTTTGTAGATCTTTGACAGTCGTTACAAGTTGTCAGTAGTCCGAAAGTCTGTTAGCCAGTCTTACCAATGTATCGTATAATCGTATTATGGTCATAGCGTGCGTATTAACTCGGAAAGGGGTCGTTACCGCCTCGCCTTTCCCCTTGGCGTCAAACAGGCGTCCACGTAACGTAAGCGGATCAGAAGCTCCAGCACGTCGACTCGGCTACAGCTAGGCGACGCCGCGCTTACGGCTCGCCGACCACTGGCTGACGTCTAGGCGGCACTAGTTCAATCATTTTAAATCCGAACGTTAAGTGTAGCGCACGGCATGGACGAAAAAATGTAAGCTAGGGTACGGAGAGCCGTAAGCTAGGATATGGAGAGCCGTAAACTAGGGTGCGGAGAACCGTAAGCGCGGGAACTGCAAGTCAACCACGCACCGCACCACGGCTCGTGAGCTTGTCCCGGGACGAGGCGATTACGTTGCGTGTGCGTTACTGTAGGGAGTTTCATACAAATAATACGGCTCGAGTTGACATGGTGACGATCCCTTTCCAAGTTGATACGTATGCTACGACCCAGTACTAATTGGGTTGTGGAAGTGAGATAGGCACTCAGTCTCCGTGTAAAATACTGGTATTCAGCTGTATCCGGTCGGGAGAAACTGTTATTGGGTGGCTCAGCAGTCCTACTTGTAACTACTCGACAAACGAAGCAGGCTACGTCACGAAGTTTGGATTAATTTGGGCCCGATTGATGGTAATAGGGTTGCGGCTATGACAGGGAACTTAAACTTACTGGCGAAGTGTAAGGACTGAATTGAGTCACGCTGACGGTCGATCGCGCACGACAGGTGGCGTACGAGTAAATATTGTGTTCTATACAGTGTGCAAAACACCTCATCACGAAGCCGTCAACCAAGCATTTTGTATATCGAATAAAGTAATGTAACGGAAAATACTTTTGCTGGAAAACTATGTATTTTTTTGTGGTGATAAACCATGTTTTGTTGTAGAACTCAATGTAACGCACTCAAAACGTTGTGTTGATGGATGGATTGAATAGTACGGAGGTCTTGAAGGTGTTGAAAGTAAAAATATTCCAATAAAACCTTGTATTTAAAAAATCTTGCCAAAGTAAAGACTAGAAGGTAGGTAGGTAGGACTAGGTATGGTGATAAGAAAAAAAAAATATCGCAATTATGGCGGGGAGAACAAGTGTCTTTCGGTTTCGTGAAGAGGTTTTTTACACCCTTTATAGCACCATACTGCGACACTGACGTCAGCGGTGACCGTCAGCCGCATTCTGTTTTCGCTGACGTCACGACCGACCGTCAGCGTGACTAAAATTCAGGCCTAAGTATTGTATTAGATTCACCTCTACCTAGCTTGTCTGAGACTACAGGCGTTATATTATGTACTTTAGGCTGTACGTGATAAAAAGGTTTTATTAAATAACTACGTGATTTAACGTTGATAGAAAAACATTCTTATGCGTGACCTTCCGTGTTTCGTTTGATTACTAATTAATTTGGTGATTAAATACAAATTATCATTCATATTATCATCGTTATCTATTATTTACTTGACATAAAATCACGCCTGTTAACAATCTCCGAAGGGCAGTGGTGTACCTATAGCAAGAAAGAAAAAAAGAAAGGAAAAAAACATATTTATTTGGCTTAAGTCGCAAGTGCACACGACAAAATAAAAAAATAAAACAAGGTAAGTATTTACATATAGTTGTAGGTACCCAGTAGTACACATCATCATCATTTGCTTGCCTTTTCCCAACTATGTTGCGGTCGGCTTCCAGAACCGGATGCAGCTGAATATCTGTATTTTACATGGAGCGACTGCCTATCTGACCTCCACAACCCGGTAAGTACTGGGTAATACGAAAACAAAAAAAAACAAATTACAAGAAAAACAAAATATTATTAGCATCGTGGTCTGAATAGCAATAACTATACAAATATTATAAAGCTGAAAAGTTTGTTTGTTTGATTGAACGCACTAATTTCAGGAAGTGCGGGTTGAAATTGATGATTCTTATTGTGTTGGACAGTCCATTTATCGAGGAAAGTTATAGGCTACATAACAATGAAAAATGTTGCAAAAACGGGGAAAATTTATTCCTTTTGTGATCGACGTAGACGAACTTGCGTGGGTCAGCTAGTTTAAAATAATTATATTTTTAGCCTTGCTTTAAAATTAGACGAATATTTTTAGAAGTCTCTTGCAGTCGTCATCCAGCTCGCGAAACAAAGCAGAAGGTAAAAATCTGGCTAATGACACAGGACTACAACGCTACTGAAAATTTACTGCAATCAACATAAATATTTAAGAACCCAAATAAATGGTATTCACACACACACACACACACACATATACACACCAACTCACACCCACGCCCACATACCCTTATTTCTAATATTGTTTTGTTTCATCCTAGCTGAATTTCAATGTATTCTATTTTTATTAAAAGGATCAAATTTTTTTTTAATGCAGTCATTATTTTTTCAAATTACTATTGTTTTTGAAATCCATTATTGATCTAAAGTTAATGCTGATTTTATTTTAATTCTATTTTTAATGCATATGTGATTAACTGTTTAATGATAAGTATAAGTATTGAACTTAATTTAAGTAATATAGGTTTTTTCACCTTTTGCTGCATAAAACATTTGTAACTTAAATGGAAGAAGTCACTGGCTTCTGAAATACAGGTACTCTAACCTAGCTCAGGAGCCAGGGTTTCATATTTGTATGTAACCTGTTTTTATGCCAATAAAGAATTTTATTATTTTATTATTTATAGCTGCTAATCGGAAAAAGAACCAGTTTTCAAATGCTAAATAACGTTGTTGTTATACATATTTTTGGATATCTGACCTTTAATGTTACTTATCGTATTTTTATTATTGGTTTTTTCTGACATGTTTTTGTTTTCGGCTCCTAAGGAAAGTTCCTCAAGAATTAAATCAAATGCGAAATAGTATTTTCCTACAAAGTTCATTCACTCGAGGAGCTCGTGGCCTAATAATAACAGCCGCTCGGGTTGATTTTAGGTTAAGCAGTGCTCTATAGATGGGTGACCACCCTTAATACATACCGAGTTTCCTCCGTGCCTCGGAAAGCACGTTAAGCTGTTGGTCCCGGCTGTCATTTGTAGATCTTTGACAGTTGTTACAGATAGTCAGTGGGCTGAAAGTATCACAAATAATCTTACCAAGGGGTATCGTACTACCCAGTACCCAGTACTAACTGGGTTGTGGAGGTCAGATAGGCGACTGCCTATGGAGCGACTGCTCCATGTAAAATACTTACTGATATTCAATTGCACCCGGTTAGACTGGAAACGTTCCAATGAAGTTGGGGACAGGTCAGGCAGATAGTGATGTCATAAGGATTTTCTCGTTCATTACTAACTTACAAACGTTACCTAGACCAGTTTAACCTTGCACTTAAATTAGAAGCAAGGCCAGTCAATATAAGGTCGTTTATCGACTGACAGGTTATACTGCATAGTTTCGGATGTTGATTTTGGTCAGTCAATCCCGATTGGTAATAATTATGAGCCTTGAAAGAAAATTTTAATGATAAGAAGATTGATCAGGTTATCTCCGCTGACCCCACCGCTCGTCGTCCCACTGGTGGGGTCAGCGGGAAATGATAAAAATAATTAAAAATTGTTCCCGTTGACCCCACCTGTGGGACGAGGAACAAAATTGCAAACTTCCCGTTGATCCACCAGTAGGGTAGGTTAGTGAGGTCAATAAAACGACGGGACGAACCAGTGGGGTCAGAGAGAATTCACCAATGATAAAAAAAATATATACAAAGTGTGGTATTGCATCCTAGTCAAGCTGCTATTTTAAATGTTTTTTGACAGTAAAACAGAATAACACGAAAGTAATAAACAGAATCACAGATCTTTGACAGTCGCTACAGATAATCAGTGGCCCGAAAGTATTTTGCCATACTTCCCGATGCTTTGCGACTCTCATTTAACAAGGATTGTTTTTTTAATCAGCTTGTTCCTACAAAAGTGCGATACGTACACCGGCGACATAATATGGGATAGCTGATTTTTTTATGTTATCAGTATTATTTATATTTTCATATTAATTAAATTAAAATAACAGTGTCTAAACATAATTTAATGACGATGAGAACCAGATAATATAATTATAATTGTGTTCATTCTAATAAGATTCATATTAGATGTTGAACAAGTTCCACTATTTAAAGTAACCTCCATCAGGAAAGACGTTACTGCTTAAAAATTGCTATTAAAACTAAGTTTTTAATTAAAAAATTAAAACAAATTCAATAAGTTGAAGCAAAAAAGCCCAGTAAAATAAAGTAACAAAATCACAGTTAAGTAAAGAAAAGCAAAACAATGACAGAAGTGAAAGTAACAGTGACTGAAGAGTTGGAAAGGAAATCTTTTCGTCGTTTGCATTTAAGGATTTTCTTTCATGCTCTTTTTATTGCTATGTTCTACTATGTTTCAATAGTATCTTCAGTTCTTGGGATTGAACAGTTTGTTAATGGAAAAGTGGCTAATCCAGATGCAATAGTGATGCTCAAGTATGGGGCATGCTTCGCTACAGTTTGGAACGTTGTAAGTGTTTTTTTTTTCATTGATTTTAGGTGATCATTGCCACATTTACTGCAGCATGGTTTCGACTTACATATCGATTCAACTTGTCCAAATCTGTAGCATTTACAGCACTGAATTGAAAGGAAGACATATTGCGGTACTGTGAGGGATGCAACAGTAAATTCTGTTTGGTAAAACCTGTTTGACAAGTTTGTTAATTCTACTATCATAATGGCGCCATTATAACTTCTCAATGAACAACCACTGACACTCCATTGAAAGAAATGTCATAGAATATTAATCTCGTACATGAAATCTGGCATGAATAGATGTTCCCATTTAGTAGTAGATTTCGAAAACCATTTGTACTAAGGGTTTTATAATAATAACAATATGACAATGCCATTAAAACATAATTTTATTACGAGACCATTTACCGACCATTGTGAATTTAGCATAGATTACGAACTTTAAGCAAAATGACAATGGGATGAGAAAGGAATCGTGTTGGAGTGACGAATTTATTAAAATAGCAGAATTAGGCCCCTGGCCGTCAAACGTGATCACGCAACTATAGAACGCATAGAATGGACACCCACAGATGTGAGTTTCCATTCAATAGCCCCGTCATGAAATTTAAATCTTTTTATTTTTGCGCCTGACCTTAAGAATTGGTTCACAGCGAGATATGACTGCTAAATAAGTTTTAGACTCCTCTTCCGACATGTTGTGGGTATTAAATTTGGGGATACTAGCAATATAACCATTTTTTGACAAAATACTGTTAATGATAAAGGCATTCGCATCCTGAGGGGAAGTAAATTCCACAGAAACTCGGTTACGTAACCAATGTTATTATTGAAAAGAAACATGCCAAATGTAACGGGATGGAGTGGACTAGGAAATGCGCTTTATATGTCCCTGAGTACCTAATACGACCAACTTGGGCTTTTTGTTGCTTCGTAGGAGGGCTTCTGATATTACCATCGTCAACTGGACGTTTCCCTGACGGATTGGATGAAATTTGCGTGGCTGCTATGCTGCAAGCAACATTGGCGAGTTGAGATAGCGGGGAGTTCGGTGATAAGGGAACGTAAGCGGAAATTGAGGGAGAAGGCATGTCAGGAGGAGGATCAGAGTCGGGAGGTTTATTTCGCGGTGAAAACTACTTTTTAAGAAATAAACAATGCCAACCCGATTAACAACACAAGGACAACACAACAAAATAAAAACAAGTCACAACAAGTCACTGATTCACTGAGAATAACTTAAAATTCAATACACACGTGCTACCTAAATACACTCTCTGGCGAGAATCAAGCGATCCACCTCGATCCACCACCATTCTCCAAGCAATCTGCTCACCGTCACCATATGTCAAGCAAGTAAAGATGGCGCCTCGACCCTATAATAGATATTTTATCCTTTGCTCTGATAAGATACTAAACTATGCATTGCCTTCTAAAGAAATTAGTTAGATTTTACACAATATTAAAATGTATTAGATCAAATCGAATTAAATTAGGATTTAACAAATTATTTAAATTAATAATCAATCTTATGAATTGATCGTACCCAACCAACAATCAACTCTTCGTTTACTTCCTCTTCCTCCGACATTTCAAAATCAAAGCATTTATTTCAAGTAGGCCAGTTACAGGCACTTTTGAATTGTCAAAACAAAAATGAACTTTAAATGTAGCTACAGTCCCAGTCACAAGACATAAAAACTGTGAAAGTACTGTAGTTGCCCATTCCCTAGCGTAGATCTCTATGGAGAAGAACGGGCATGAAACTCCATGGACACTCTTTTAAATCAAAATATTGTAACAAAATCTTGGTTACATCATTCATGTTGAGATGGTTTATTACGTGAGAACAATGTAGCAAGATGTGCTCGTTAAAAGTGTCCATAGCAAAACAAAAATAAAATACAATTCAAAAACAAAATAATTAATTAAAATTAAACCATGGTGACTAAGAGATGACCAGTCACAACTGACAGCGCCCGTTCCCGAACATGACACATGGATTAGCACTGTTCAGCTCAACCATTTTGAAGGGCACTAAATGGTCCGACACACGCGCCACCATCAGCGAGACATTTGAGAGAGCATGACATACTCTCAACCACCAGGGCACATTCAAGTCAAGAAAATACGTAGGTTACTATTGAATGATAGCTTTCTAGTTCATAGTACTCACACAATAAGGGCTATGCGATTATATAATACTAAAGAGATTGAATCTATATGTCACCGTAAAATTGTCAAATACGTTATATTACAATATAACGTGTATCTCTCTAGCGATATTGTAAAGTCTCGAATTATTGTCAACTGAACATACGGAAGTATGTCTGCCCCCCTAATCGGGACTTGGGGCACCCCCCCGTTAGGTTCGTTAGGTTCCTTTAAACCCTGCACCCGGAAATAGGGGCCCCGCGAAGCGGGGCTCCGTCGACTACGCTTTTTAGGGGAATATGAAGTGTTTTAAGGTTAGGTTATGATAATCAGTATTTCTCAGGAATGGAACAATATCTTTTCATGAAAGTGGTACCACTGGGCAAGGGGGACTCCTCTTTCCCTCCACACCGCGTGAGTTGACTACCATCGCATGCATTTCACGTAAAATAATGCGTTTTGTTGTAAGCAGTATGTTCATTTGAAAATAGTTCGAGATTTTACAATATCGCTAGAGATATTACAATATAACGTATTTGACAATTTTACGGTGACATATACAATGCAAAGATAACAATCTTCAGCAGTTCCAACAATACCATTTCATGCTATCAATTTATGTGCCCCTGTCCTTGTGGAGCAAGACCAGTATAGAGCCAAACATTTTTATCAGCGATATAATCGCTCAACTTGTAATATGCTTGCGGACAAAGTGTGCGTTTAATGCATGTTTTAAATTTCGTCTCATTCAGTTCAAGAATACTTTGTGAAATTTTCGTATAGCATTTCAAACAGTACTCCATGAAAGATGAGTCTACTTTTGCTAAGCTTTTTTCTGCAGAATAAATATAGACTCAATATCTGCAGCCCGTCCCGTCCCCATAGCAAAATACCGTAAGACATTATACTATGGAAGTAACTAAAATAGACCAGTCTAGCGGTATCTACATCAGTAAATTGACGGATTTTTCTAGTGGCATATGCTGGTGAACTTAGCCGCCCCGCAAGAGATGTTAAATGTGAACCCTATTGTAGCCTTGAATCAAGCGTAATCCCTAGGAAAACCGTTTTATCTACGTATTCAAGTTTCTAATTTAAAAAAAAAAAAAAAATTACATTAAATTAATAAAACTAACAGTGTCTAAACATAATTTAATAACGATGAGAACCAGATAATATAATTACAATTGTGTTAGTTCTAATAGTATTCATGTTAGACGTTAAACAAGTTACACTATTTAAATTAACGTCCGTCAGAAAAGACGTTACTGCTTAAAATTTGCAATTAAAACAAAGTTTTTAATTAAAAATTTAGTCAAATAAATTCAATAAATTTAAGCAAAAAACCTAGTAAAATAAAGTAACAAAATCACAGTTAAGTAAAAAAAAAGCAAAACAATGACAGAAGTGAAAGTAACAGTGACTGAAGAGTTGGAAAAGAAATCTTTTCGTCGTTTGCATTTAAGGATTTTCTTTCATGCTCTATTTATTGCTTTATTCTACTATGTCTTAATGGTATCTGCAGTTCTTGGGATTGAACAGTTTGTAAATGGAAAAGTGACTAATCCAGATGCAATAGTGATGCTCAAGTACGGGGCATGCTTCGCTACAGTTTGGAGCGTTGTAAGTGTTTTTCTTTTCAATGATTTTAGGTGATCATTGCCACATTTACTGCAGTGTGGAACGCATAAAAAAACCCCCCCGTCCTGAAAAATATTACATTTATGCGTCTGACCTTAAGAATTTGTTCACAGCGAGATGGGACTGATAGTAGTTATTTGTTATACAAGAGTGCAAAGTTGCTTTTTAACCACGTGCTCGATTTTGATGACCGAGCAAGTGAAAGATTTACGACCAACGCGTTTAATGCCGTCACGAACTACATTACCAATGTTATTATTGAAAAGAACATGCCAAATGGATGGGATGGAGTGTTGTATTAGCATAAGTATGGGATTCCGCGCGGAATACGTGGACTAGGAAAGGCGCTTTATCTGTCCCTGAGTACCTACTTAGTACGACCAAGTTGGGCTATTTGTTGCTTCGTAGGAGGGCTTGTGATATTAACATCGTCAACTGGAACTGGAAAAGTGACTAATCCAAATGCAATAGTGATGCTTAAAGTATGGGACGTGCTTCGTTACGAATTGGAACGTTGTAAGTGATTTTTTTCTTATCGATTTTACCAACTGTTTTATAAATTACTTGCGGACGTCACGCGGTTGCCCGGGAGTACGGCGATAAAATATAGCCAATGTTACTTGCTAATAATGTAGCTATCCAATGCTGAAAGAATTTTTTAAATCGGTCCAGTAGTTTTGAGTTTATTCGTTACATACAAAAATACAAATCTTTCTTCTTTATAATATGGAAGATAATCAAAATACGAGTATTACCACCCTGTTTGAATCAGATTTTGTTAACAATTTTAAGGGTTTTTTTTTGTACGGAACCACACTTCTTTTTCTAAAATAAATTTAGTCTATGTTACTCCTTATAACATCAGCTATCCAGCTTTCGGTAAGGCTGAGGCTACATTAGACTGCAAAGTGACTGTTTTGCTTTTGGTGGGACCGCTGTCAAGTGGCTCCACTTGACAGCGGACCCACCAAAACAGTTAAGTTCAAAGTTACTGTTTTAGTGGGACCGCTGTCAAGTGGCTCCACTTGACAGCGGACCCACCAAAACAGTTAAGTTCAAAGTTACTGTTTTGGTGGGACCGCTGTCAAGTGGCTCCACTTGACAGCGGACCCACCAAAACAGATAGTTCAAAGTTACTGTTTTGGTGGGACCGCTGTCAAGTGGCTCCACTTGACAGCGGACCCACCAAAACAGTTAAGTTCAAAATTACTGTTTTGGTGGGTCCGCTGTCAAGTGGAGTCACTTGACAGCGGTCCCACCAAAACAGTAACTTTGAACTTCTCGCAAAATAAATCGCTCATTCATTTAAATTCGCTCCAATAATGTAGCCATTTAATATCACTGACGAATATTTGTTTTTCTACGTTCTGAAGTACAGTTGTAATGTAGCCACTATCATAACAAAGACTCAATTTGAATCGATCGTTCTCTTAAAATGCGATCAAATCATCCATCGCGGTTTACTATACGCATAATGTAGGTACACGCATAATTAGTAGCACTATTGAACTAGTTGTGCAAGTGAGACATTTTCTAATACATTCGCTTCAATTTCGCTGATATATTGAAGTAGCCGATGCCGAGATTACAGTAATGTTGATCCTATCGCATAAAGAAATAAAGGATCACTAGTAATATTTGATGTACTGTGTAGCCATATACGTGAGCATTCATTAACATGTTTTAATCGCTCATGTGTCGCAGGTCGCGTCGCGGCCCAATGTAGCCTCAGCCTTAAAGTCCCGTCTAAACAATGTTGCAACGCCTCGAACAAATAGACAAACAACAACACTGTTGATTTTATGGTGTTGACATTTTGATTGTTGATGTTTTGGTTTTTGAAGTTGAGTACCCCACCCGGACTACGACTTTTCCGAAAACAGACAAAAACAAAACAACTCTCCATACTTAAGTCCGAACAGCTGATCGAGTTTTGTATGAAAATTCGATGTTTTCTTGCCTGTTTCGAAAAAGTTGTTGAACAAATGTTCGTGTTTATGATGTTAGTAATCTACTCCTGAGAGGTTGTTGGTGTTTTACAATTATAACCCTGTATAACAATGAGTAATCTTTAAAAAAGCCTTCACGGTGCGTGATCATGTACCTACTTTATTAGGAGTTCAAAAAACTTGTTATTAAAAAACGCCAAACATGTAAAACTTCCTGTACCTAGCTTAGTCATAGAGTTAATCTTAGATCCTTATATTATAAAGAGGTAATATTTTTTTGTTTGTTTGTACCGCTACCGAATAAGCTCCGAAACTACTGGACCGATTTTAACCATTTTTAACCCCCGACGCAAAAACGACAGGGTGTTTTAAGTGTGACGTGCCGGTGTGTGTCTGTGGCATCGTAGCGCCTGAACGGATGAACCGATTTGGATTTTGGTTTTTTCGTTTGAAAGGTGAATTAGTCGAGCTAGCATTAGCTATGTTTGATAAAAATTAGTCCAAAATAGCCGCCACCACAAAATGGCGGATTACATATTTATTCAACATTCCCTCAATATGGGTATCAAATGAAAGGGTTTGACTAGTAGAATACTATACACTATGATACATTAAAAATCCAAGATGGCCGCCACCACAGAATGGCGAATTAACGAATTATTTTCTATTTAACTTACTTTTCTACTTAGTACATTGTGTCGGGGGTTTTTTTAAAAACATGGCGGCAATATCGTCATCTATGTTAGAAAAGACAGTAATGACAAAACAAACGTGTCTAAATATCCATAAATATTTATAAGTAGGTATAATGTATGTATTTATAAACAAAAAAGTATATAAGTAGTGTATCAACTATCTGGTGTCCACGAAACAAGCCTTGCTTAGTGTGGCACTAGATGGCGCTGTGTTAATGTCCAGCGATATATCTACCGCACGGGTTGATCTTTAAAATTAAACCCCACAGGGAGTGCCCTTAGTGATCGTCATTTAAATGTAAATATTTTTAACCGACTTCCAAAAAGGAGGAGGTTCTCTATTCGACTGTATGTATTTTTTTTTTTTTTTTTTTTTTTTTATGTATGTAAATCGGTTCAGGCGTCTTCGAGTAATCGGTGACGATTACTCGAAGACGCCTGTACCGATTTGAAAAATTCTTTTTTTGTTTGAAAGGGTATACTTCCAAGTTGGTCCCATAGTCGCCAAATCGGGATCTGATGATGGAATCTTGGCGAAATCGAGGGAACTCTTCAAATTTTATAGGATAACGTACAGCAATTTTGGTATTTTCTACAACAAGTGAAGCATTTGCGTTTGATAAGAACCATTCTACCATCAGATCTGATGATGAAGCCAAGAGTCACGGAACTCCATAATGAGACAATGTATCCTAGTCGTGTTTGGGCTTGTTGTAATTGTAACGGTATGCACTTTCCATGTGTACCAAGCACATGTGAACCACTAAAAAGTGAAAAATAAAAACTTTTTTGCAAAAAATAAAACCAAAAAAATTAAATCAATCATACAAACGTCACCGACTTCAGAAGCTAAAGTTATTTTTCACTTTTTTGGTTTTTTTTTTGAAGTCGGTTTTATTTTTTGCAAAAAAGTTTTTAGTTTGTAAGCCCTGGCTTGGCTGGGGGCCTTAAAGTAATTTTTGGCCACCCACAGGATCGTTCGGTTAAGTAGTCAAGCAACCTTAGAGAGTTGCAACTACGAGTGGTACTATCTAAAAAAAAAATAAAAAAAAAATACTTTTAAGTTAAGTAGCCCTTGCCAAGGTGGTCCGTGGATGGGTGACCATCTAATACATACTGAGTTCCCTCTGTGCCTCGGAAAACACGTTAACCCGTTGGTCAACACTCTCATTTGTAGATCTTTGACAGTCATTACAGGTTAAGTCAGTATGACAACCAGACTTACGAAAGAGAATCGTATTCCGCAGTATTAACTGGGTTGTGGAGGTCAGATAGGCGGTCGCTCCATGTGAAATATCGGTTAGACCTTCCAGTCTAACCAGATGTAGCCTTCTTAACTTTTTCCCAACCAAGTTGGGAAACGGTTAAGCAGATGCTCAGTTAGACCTCGGTTTTTTTTTTGTAGCCTTTATCGTGTCCCTCTAATAGGCAAAGGCCTCCCCTTTCCCCTTCCATACAAAAATTGTATGTTTATATTTTTGTATATCACGAAAAAACATAAAAACTGCTAGGCCGATTTGAAAAATTCTTTCAGCAATGGATAGCTACATTATCAGCGCGTAACATAGGCTATATTTTATCCCTGTACTCCCAAGGGAATGGGAACTACGCGGGTGAAACCGCGTGACCTCCGCTAGTGCATAATATATAAGAAGAAGACTTAAGGGGCCGGCGGAGCATGCGTTTTTCATACAAACGTAATATCAAAATAATATGAAAATCAAACATATTCTTAAGGTAGTGTGTATATATTTCGATTGTATTATAGGATATCTACGAGTATGTTCCCAAATAAATATATTGAAAGGACAATGACATAAAGACGAGATATGAGGAATTTAAAATTTCTATAGAACATATAATTTTTCTCATAACTCTTGTTTAAATCAGTGTACATTCAAAATATGTATTTGGGAACCTATATATTCGGTAATCCAATCAAAATAAATATTATTATTTATTATTATTATTATTGTTGTTTGTTTTATTGTTATTTTTATTATGGTAACAAATTGGATAAAACCATTTACGTACGACGAGACTGAGGCACTCCTACAACACATTGTTTAATTCACCCATTTCTCTCTAGACACACACTCACCTACACACACATGCACACACACGCACAAAACACACACAAACCCGCCCATCTCCGGCGGGTACACAATCAAGTGAATATTGTAAAAATGTAATTAAATGTACCTGTATTCTGTTCTATTGCAAAATTATCTAGCTATGAAGGAGCGGAGTCTCCTAATACAGGCTTTTTCTTTGCTTAAAAGGAGGCTCCAATCATCAACTTTTGTTCTGTTTTGGTTAAGAAATAAATATATTTTATTTATTTATTTATACTACCTTAAGGTGCCGGCGGAGCGTGCGTCGTTCATACAAACGTAATACCAAAATAATTCGTAAACCAAACATATTCTTAAGAAAGTGTGTATTTACTTCGATTGGATTACATAATATCTAGGTTCCCAAACATATATTTTGAAAGGACAATGATATTTAGACGAGATTATGAGGAATTTAAAATTTCTATAGAAAACTTATTTTTCTCATAACTCTTGTTTAAATCAATGTCTATTCATGAAATATATTTGGGAACCTAGATATTATGTAATCCAATCGAAATAAATACACACTTCCTTAAGAGGCCTGCGGAGCATGCGTATTTCATGCAAACGTAATACCAAAATAAATTGTAAATCAAACATATTCTTAAGGTAGTGTGTATTTGTTTCGATTGGATTACAGTATATCTATGTTCCCAAATATATATTTTTGAGAGGACAATGATACAAAGACGAGATATGAGGAATTTAAAATTTCTATAGAAAACTTATTTTTCTTATAACTCGTGTTAAAATCAGTGTCCAATCAAAACATATATTTGGGAACCTAGATATTTTGTAATTCAATCGAAATAAATACACACTACCTTAGGAATATGTTTAATTTACAAATTATTTTGGTATTACGTTTGTATGAAATACGCATGCTCCGCAGGCGTCTTAAGAATATGTTTGGTTTACGAATTATTTTGGTATTACGTTTGTATGAACGACGCACGCTCCACCGGCCCCTTAAGAATATGTTTGATTTACAAATTATTTTGGTATTACGTTTGTATGAAATTCGCATGCTCCGCAGTCCTCTTAAAGCCAAAAGAAACAAAAATAACTACAAAATTTGGTTCTTTTAACAACTTTGTGGAAATATTTGAGATTTTTTTCTATTTTTACTAAAATGACCTTATAAGTCTCCAACAGTATTAATTTTCGAACAGGTTTTCTGCAGCGTGTTTGGCAGTTTAGAAGATTTTTGCCTCAATTTTTCCGAATATCTTTCAAATGTTTTTTATTCGTTTTTTTAAGGCTGTTGACATTGCCAAATGTGTTCATCATGAACGGGTTTTATAGTTATCTCTGTGGGCTTGGACAAAAAGATATTGTTATTGATACTGATGCCATGATGACATTAAAATTCTATACTTAATTCTAGGTTACCCGATATTCTAGGACACCAATATTCTAGGTTAAAAATTGACGGAGCACTCTATCAACAAGGTTCGTCATTCTGAAGATTATCCGTGAAACATGAAGACCACGGTATTTTTTATTAACAAACTATGTACAGATTTAATGAAAAAACAATGAAATAAGTTTAAATAAACTAACAACAAACTATAAAAGGGCATTAAAAAACTCCTCCTCAACGCTGTCAGTTGGTAATGGTGTCCAAGAGATTAGCGGCGTTGCCACTTTGAACTTAAACCATTCTTATACTTTATCCATTCTTGTCACTTCTGTTTTTCATCATCTATTTTATACAAAAGCAATTCAACATGTTCACAACAAGAGTAGGAAATGAACCAAAGGTTTCTCAATTGTCTTTTAATAATAGATAATTGGTCGTTTACTATATAAGTACTCATGAAGTACTCGTATTATTCCATTATATCCTGTTGTGTATAGTTAAAGTTGATAATTATGTTCTATTCTTATTGTCTGAACCTCAACCTCCGCTCTTAAAGACTTCACTCGAAGTTAATGGATCATTAACATAAAATTAATTTAATATAGGATAATTAATGCCCGTGGCTAGGCATGGGATTCATTAAGATATAGACAAATGTAAAAAAAAAATTGTAACAGCCGTCTTTTTCCGCATTTTTTGTCTATTATACCACTGTGCTGTTTTTTTATCGAGTAAAGTTTACTTATTTATTTAACAATTTATGTACACACTAAGTTAATTGTATTATGTTTTAAAATACTATCATACCAGCAAAGATTCTGAAGAATATCATATATTTTTCTGGTTTTAGTTTAGCTCTTGTATTCGCCTTACCACGCACGCGATCACGCTCACGCGCGCACGCTTGCGATCACGCTCACGCGCGCACGCTTGCGATCACGCTTGTAATCCCCGCAGAGGTATACAGAGGTGTACCCGATAGAAAATTTTCGCCAGTTAGTTTGTGTCTCATTTAATAAGGTGCGAGCTTATTACCAACAACCGAGCACAAATCTGATGGAAAAATCTCTATCACACCGTGCCTGACGCGGGAATTAGCGATCGCCTACTATCTTACCTCCTCCCTACAACCCAGATAATACTGGGTAATACCAGTAGCGTGCCTATAGGTCTACATTACAGGAAGCTAGGGCCCCGGAACATGAAGGGCGAGGAAGGAACATGGATGGGCTTTAGCCAGTAAAAGTCTGACAGCCTCCCGCTACGCCCAGAGCGGGAGGAGTCATTTGATGATTTCCCATCCGAAAAAAGGAAAAGGTCATGCAGATGGGTCAGAAACCTTAAATTAGCCAAAAGCGCAGAACAAATAAAAGAGGTTAGAATCGCCTTGTGGGCGGAGCAAACGCACTGCTCATAAAGGGTGTAAAACACCTTTTCACGAAGCCGAAAGGCACTTGTTCTCCCCGTCATTGCGATCATTTTTTGTTCTACACCGTACCTGGGAACCTTCTAGTTACGGAGATATGGGGGGTCAAAGTTACAACTTTTTGACAAGTTTTTTTTTAAATACATGTTCTTTTTGTAAGATTTTAAATTTTACCACCTCCACGACCCCCGTACTATTGAATCCATCCATCAGCACAATGTTTTAAGTGCATTACAGTGAGTTCTACCACAAAACATGATTTATAAACTCAAAAAAAAAGTTGTTTCCCAGCAATAATTTTTGCGTTAAGTTACTTAGTTTGATGTACAGAATGCTTGGTTAACGGCTTTGTGATGAGGTGGTTTACACCCTGTTTATGTGAAGGCTCATATGTCAATCGATTGCTCATTGGTCACCGTAACATATATGTGTCAATGCACGTCAAAATACGATACCCCATGGTAAGACTGGACTTTCGGGACACTGACTACCTTGATCGGCTGTCAAAGATCTACAAATGTCAGCCGGGACCAACGGCTTAACGCACTTTCCGAGGCACGGAGGAAACTCGGAATGATAAAGTGGTCTACGAAATCACAGGTCTCGAGTTCAAACCCAAGAAACGCACCACTGATTTTTCGGATTCATGTGCGTATTATATATAATTATCACTTGCTTCGGTGAAGGAAAACATCGTGAGGAAACCAGCATGCCTGAGAGATATGTCTCGACGGCATGTAAAGCTAAGTCAGAGGCCCATATGGGCGGCATAAAAACTCCAGGATAAGCACTAACCACAGGATTACAAAAGAAGATGTAATTAAGCGTACATATGTTCCCCCAGGTGTACAGTACAAAACCTCGTTTGCCAGAAGACAATTCTACGTCTTAAGCCATCAACTCTTTAAAAAAATTCAGAAAGAACTAGACATAATAGACCTAAATAAATTTAATGTCAAATCAAAAACATATGACTGGCTTATACTGCAGGACTATATGAAAACAGAATCTTTGCTATCATACATCGCTTGACCTATCAACCTCTTAAAAAACAAAAACACCTCAAAATACTCAAATACACATACACCCACAGTACACACCTACACTCCCTTTCCACACACACACACTCACGTACCACACACCTCAACACTCACACATATTTGATTAAGACTAACTTTAATTATACATTGTAATGTTGTCACCTTTTTTTTTGAACTGTGTCTGTGTGTATTATTTGGATTAATAAACAATTTTATTATTATATTTTATTAATTGATAGCCACCCATCCACAAACAAACCTTGCCAAGCATGGCTTAACCTTGACTCTTCTCCATAGAGATCTACGCTAGAGAATGGGCAACTACAGTAAGTACTTCACAGTTTTTATGTCTTGTGACAGGGACTGTAAAAAAAAATTAATTAATTAATTTAAAAAAATTATAATAAATAATTAATAATCATAATCCTTCTTTCCTTAATCCTTTAATTTTCATCTTTGTTTCGACAATTCAAAAGTGCCTGTGTGGCCTACTTGAAATAAATGATTTGATTTTGATTTAACTTTGTAGAACCGACCAGTATTCAATGATTCAGCCAGCTTAACATTGAATGTAAAAAATATAAAAAAAAATTAAAGTTATCCCTAGACGCAAGACTATCAAGCTAAAATAGTTTGATACGCTTGCGTCTAGATATAACTTTAACATATAATTATAAATAAGTGTGGGTAGTTAGATTCAATTAGTCACGCAATAATAGATCTATGACATTGGTAGTCCTCAGTACCTACCATTGTATTTAGCCTTTATTTTTTGCACTGCTGGGACACACGGCCTCCTCTGTGGGGTCGGGTACCAGTCTAACCGGATCCAGCTGAATACCAGTATTTTACATGTAGCGATTGCCTATCTGACCTCCACAACCCAGTTAGTATGGGGTAATACGAAATCTAGGGGTTAAGGTAGTTTGTTAAGACTTGTTTAGCTGACTGTCATGACAGCCAGGACAAAATAATTGTCACCAATCCACCAAATGACCTCGACAAACGTTGCCTAACCACATGACGTTATTATTAAACCACGAGCCGAGAATTTATCTTGTATAGAATTTTCCTGAGTAACATGGAAATACATAATACATGTGATTCATTTTATCTGCGGTTTACCTAACTCGTGTGGAAGATTTATGATAATAATATAAGATTCCTATAGGTGCATCCGCCGCAGTGAACTTTTGTGGAGCAACACTGTGCAACACGGTAACATTAGGTAACTTTCTTTAACTTTTGTAGCTAATTGTTACTTTTTGTTGAATGATTCTCATCGTGGACATTCCGCCAATAACACATATAACAAAGATTAACTTTCAGCAAAAAGCGAGTTACACGGCGTTTGTTCTAAATTATGTCATATTACTTATGTAACATTCTCTAACAATGTTTGCAATTGTTGCCACATTTAAAAAAAAATATTTATATCAAGAAATTAAAGTACAGAGGTGTTTCTTAATTCTAAACTCGCCAAAGTTTTACTTTTTTACATGTTGACTGTTTCCATAAGTTAGGGAACATTACTTAACATACACTAACACGGCAACATTTACTAACACTATATAACTTTTTAGTATCGGATAGCTCAGTATCACTTGGAAACGTTGTTTTCCAAAAACTAACTGCGGTGTGGATGCACCATTATTTTTAAATTGCATCGCTCTTTACCTAGAAAAAATATTCAAAAAAACGACGAAGCGCTTCGAGAAAAGGTAGGTAGTGCCCGTGCGCTTCGCTTGGCTCGTATTGGCGGGGGCACTACCGTGCCCCCAGATTAGAATTTTCCATTCAATACAGATTGTTTATTAATGCAATGTGTTATTTGTGACGTCTAACTACATTTGCGTGCAAAAAAATCGGCCCACCCCTTTATTTTCTGTTTGAGAGACAATGTTTCAAAAATTATAATTTAATATTTTATAGTATATATATATTAAGAAAGAAGAGCACAAAGGTACTGCTTATTTCATAAGAAATCTCTTCCAGCAGGCCTGCTAGAGGAAAGTTGGATTAGTATGTGAAAGTTTACAGAAAGTATCCCGTAGAGAGGGAACCTTCCCTTTTCATCTACCACACGGTATTTAAAGTTATTTCTTATTACTTTTTTTTAATTATCTTGTTCCAAATGGAAGAGCAAGGTGGGTCTTTTTTTTGCACGCAAGTGTATAATTTACACCTGCTGAAGTTCTTCGCCCGCGTGAAATTATTAAGGCGCCTATACGAGCTAAATTAGCAACTCTATTTGTGGTGGTTCAAACTTCGTTTGAAATGCTGTTAGAATAAAGTTCTAATCAGCTTGCACTACAAAGTGGTTGTTACGTCAGCCACTGCGGGCCAAATAGCGCGAAATGAGTGGTTTCGATCGATTTACAAAAAAACTATTGATTGGATTAAAAAACTAAAACAGTATCATGCTAATATATTGTTTGTAGAGTTATTTGCCAAAAAATCAGAATGATCGCATGCATATTAGTATGTTTTCTATTGTTTGAAAGATATTTTTAGAGGTAAGTTCGTGATTTCTTTTTATCGAACCAAATTAATTGTATTATGTTTTCAAAACAGTATCATGCTAGCATACATCCTGAAGAATATCATATATTTTTCTGGTCTTGTTTATAGCAGTGAATCATATACTTTTAGTAATTATAAAACTCGCGTTTAGCTCGTGTAGTCGCCTTAAGAAAATAAAATATTCCCTGTATTTGCAACATGTTTCATTGATTCTCCGCTCCTATTGGCTGTAGCCTTATTTTTTTATAGCCTTCCTCGATAAATGGGCTTTCAAGCCACTGACTACCTGTAACGGTTGTCAGAGATCTACTAATAATAATAACAGCAGGGACCAACGGAAACCACGTAAACAATACACAAAATGATTATTTAATTGGCTACAAGTAGGTACATTAAATAAAACCCTTTGCTGAAAAAAACGTAAACAAACCAATCAAGCAACACTAAGAAACCGGTCAAGTATGAGTTGGAGTACACTCATCACCATCACCTGCCTGTGTTTTCCCAACTACTATGTTGGGGTCGGCTTCCAGTCGAACCGGATGCAGCTGAATACCAGTATTTTACATGGAGAGACTGCTTATCTGACCTCCACAAACTCAGTTAGCACTGGTTCTGTACGGCCTATTGATACCTAACATGTGTCTTGTATACCCTTGGTGCAGGTTGTGGGGATCCGTTAGATGCGAGACGCACGGGACCGGTCAATGTGTGAACAGGGACATCGCGGAACCCTTTTTTTCGGATGGAAAATCATCAAATGACTTCTCCCACTCTGGGCGGAGCGGGAGGGAGTGTTAGACTTTAACTGACTAAAACTCATCCATGTTCTTTCCTCGCCCTTTACGTTCCGGGGTCGCGGTATCTCTTTCGAACAGGCCCGCAGCCCCGCCAGGCTTCGACCCTTGCGGGCCCCTCTCTTATGCTGACATCTCTTTAGGGCGCGCGTGGAACACGAACGCGCCGTCGACACGGCCTGTCGTCGTTAGACGGACGGACGGCTAGCTAGCCCATAGCCAACCGTCCACAGGCCCTGCAGTAGAACCCTGGATTGGCCTTGTTTGCTGATGAATAGAAGACGATAATGTTTGTGCTTCTGTGAGAAGTCCGAGTGAAAGGATTACTTTATTTAGTGGTTATGGTTTATGGTTAAGGCGATTACATGAGCTAAACGCGAGTTTTATAATTACTAAAAGTATATGATACTGCTATAAACCAGACCAGAAAAATATATGACATTCTTCAGGATATATGCTAGCATGATAGTGTTTTGAAAACATAATACAATTAATTTGGCTCGATAAAAAAACACGAACTTATCTCTAAAATATCTTTCAAACAAAAAAAAATCATGTTAATATTATGCATGCGATCATTCTGATTTTTTGACAAATAATTCTACAGGCAAAATATTAGCATGATACTGTTTTAGTTTTTAATCCAATCAATGGTTTTTTGTAAATCGATGGAAACCAGTCATTTCGCACTATTTGGCCCGCAGTGACTGACGTAACAACCACTTTGTAGTGCAAGCTGATTAGAACTTTATACTAACAGCATTTCAAACGAAGTTTGAACAACCACAAATAGAGTTGCTAATTTAGCATAAATTAAGTATTTTTGAAGTGAAAACTTCTTTAGGCGCGTTGAGTAGTTTTTGGGTGAGCAAATATCATGGAACTCGCGTGACCGTCACCTAACGCTTCGTAGCACTCGTAGCCGATCCACCACCACTTAGGCGTGCGCGGGGCACAACCCGTAGCAGATATAGATTACTTAGTTTTCTCTTCTATCGGCTTTTTTTTTTTTTTTTTAAACAATACAAGCCATAAACACAGTTCCTATTAACCCTGACTCCTCTCAAACTCAACTGAGCAAAAATCCATGAACTATATACCTATAACTATACAGGGTGTAAACCACCTCATCACAAAGCCGTGAACCAAGCATTCTGTACATCAAACTAAGTAACTTTACGCAAAAAATATTTCTGGGAAACAACTTTTTTTTTTGAGGTTATAAATCATGTTTGGTGGTAGAACTCAATTAAACGCACTTAAAACATTGTGCTGAAGGTTGGATTGAATAGTACGGGGATCGTGGAGGTGTTAAAAGTTAAAATCTTCCAAAAAAAAATTGTATTTAAAAAAAAAACTTGTCAAAAAGTTGTAACTTTGACCCCCCATATCTCCGTAACTAGAAGGTACCCAGGTATAGTGTAGAACAAAAAAATGATCGTAATGATGGGGAGAACAAGTGCCTTTCGGCTTTGTGAAGAGGTGTTTTACACCCTTTATATATTTTTGCGTTATCACATTATTTTAACTGAAACCTATCATTAGCCATTTCTTACAAAAACATAATTATCTTCAGAATGATTCAGTGAAAAATCATTTCGCTACGAAAATTCATGAGTTGCAGTTATATTTCAATATTGTATTTTAAAATGGCGACGGTTCCAGTTGAAAAAGACGTTTGCTTCCATCTTTTTATGAGAACGGTGTTTCATGCTTTAAATTGTTTTATATTTTATTTCATTGTGAGTTATGGATCGGCCATTACATCGAATTTAACTGAAGACCAGAGAAATGATCCAGATTTGGAATGTGTATCGAAATATTCTTTATGTATGTTTACGAATTGGAATCTGGTGAGTATGTTTAATGACTATATTAAGCCGCAATCGCTCCATGTAAAATACTGAGCCTCAAGTCTGCTATAACAATAGTGTCAGAATAGTCTATCATTAACTTCATAATTGTTGATTTTACCAAATATAATGGCGTCATTATGACTTTCCAATGGTCAACCACTGACACTCCATTGAAATAAATGGCATGGAATGGTAATCTCGTACATAACGACAAATGAATGACTGGTGCCATTTACGGACTTCTTACTACTTCAGATTGTAATATATATGTCACCGTAAAATTGTCAAAAACGTTATATTGTAATATCTCTAGCGATATTGTAAAGTCTCGAATTATTGTCAAATGAACATACTGCTTACAATAAAACGCATTATTTTTCGTGAAATGCATGCGATGGTAGTCAACTCACGCGGTGTGGAGAGAAGGAGGGGTCCCCCTTGCCCAGTGGTACCACTCTCATGAAAAGATACTGTACCATTCCTGAGAAATATCGATTAATATAAACTAACCTTAAAACACTTCATATTCCCCTAAAAAGCGTAGTCGACGGAGCCCCGCTTCGCGGGGCCCCTATTTCCGAGTGCAGGGTTTAAAGGAACCTAACTAACCTAAGGGGGGGGTGCCCCAAGTCCCGTTTATGGGGGCAAGAGATACTTCCGTATGTTCAGTTGACAATAATTCGAGACTTTACAATATCGCTAGAGAGATACACGTTATATTGTAATATAACGTATTTGACAATTTTACGGTGACATATACATTTCATTTTTTTTCACAACACCCTCAAAATGGGTATCAAATGGAAAGGCCTAACTAGTAGAATATGTGTCGGGGGTTTTCAATTTTTTAATTTAAAGTAACTTGTTATTACTGCTTATTATTTCATTTGTACTCACTTCAATTTAATTTATTTGTAAGTTTAGATATTCTTTGCACAAATCTTATAAAAGAAGTAAATGATATAAGATAATTTAATGCTGACAATTGCCAAGGTCAAAATAATAAGAAATAAAAATAGACGTAATCCTAAGCATAAATACTTCCTTGAGTCGAGGTTATTATTCTGGCCTTCTCGTAGCGAATATGTGTTTTTTTGCTATTAAAACAAATCTTGAATATATTACATAATAGGTATGACTGCACCTTTAACTTACCCGAAAGGCACTTATACTCACTGTCATTCATAATCATCATGAGCCAATTAAGGCGACTAGATGAGCTAAATTAACAACTCTATTTGTTGTGGTTCAAACTTTGTTTGAAATGCTGTTAGAATAAAGACAAAAAAAAAAAATCACCTTGCACTACAAAGTGGTTGTTACGTCAGTCACTGAGGGCCAAATAGCGCGAAACGAGTGGTTTCGATTCACAAAAAATCTATTGATTGGACAAAAAAACTAAAACACTATAATGCTAATTTATTGCTGTAGAAATTTTTGGCAAAAAATCAGCATGATCGCGTTGTTATTAGTATGTTTTTTTTTGTGTTGAAAAATATTTTTATTAGAGATAAGTTCGTGATTTTTTTCTATCGAGTCAAATTAATTGTCTTATGTTTTCAAAACACTATTATTATCCTGAAGAATATAATTTAAATTTCTGGTTTTGTTTATAGCAGTGAATCATACAGGGTGTAAACCACCATATCACAAAGCCGTTAACCAAGCATTCTGTACATCAAACTAAGTAACTTTACCCAAAAAATATTGCTAGGAAACAACTTTGGTTATAAAATCATGTTTTGTGGTAGAACTCAATGTAACGCACATAAAACATTGTGCTGATGGATGGATTCAATAGTACGGGGGTCGTGGAGGTGTTAAAAGTCAAAATCTTACAAAAAAAACTTGTATTTAAAAAAAACTTGTGAAAAAGTTGTAGCTTTGACCCCCCATATCTCCGTAACTAAAAGGTTCCCAGATATGGTGTAGAACAAAAAAATTATCGCAATGATGGGGAAAACCAATGCCTTTCGGCTTCGTGAAAACTCGCGTTTAGCTCATGTATTCGCCTTAATGTTACGCGGGCCCAGTGCGGGTTGGTAGATGTCACATGTCCTCGAATATTTGGTTCTATGACATGCCGGTTTCCTCACGATGTTTTCCTTCACCGTTTTGAGAGCAGTGGTAATTAAATAAATTAAACAAAGTAATGCGCCTGCCTAGGCTCGCAGTCGGACATTACCATAGTTTTTTGTTCTAGATCTAGACCATACCTGAGAACCTTTTAGCTTTGGGGGCCAAAGTTCCAACTTTTACAGAAGTTTTTTAAAACACTAGTTTTGAAGCTTATAACTTTACTTTTATTAACTCCATTGAGTTATATAGTAAAACTTGATATTTCACCCCAAAATACAGTCGTTTCCCATCAATAATTTATGCGTAGGGTTACTAAGTTCGATGTACAGAATAATTGATTAGGAACTTTGTGAAGATACCGTATTTTCCATGCAGCGACTGCCTATCTGACCTCCACAACCCAGTTAGTACTGGGTAATACGACACCCACTGGTAAGTCCAGTTGTCAGACTTTAACGGCCACTGACTACCTTTATCGACTGTCAAACATTTACAAATGACAGCCGGGACCAACGGCTTAACGTGCTTTCCGAGGCACGGAGGAAACTCGGTATGTAATGGGTGGCCGGTGGAGTCGCTAAATCAATTACAATTTTCGAACACTTTCGTTTTTTTTTAGTTCTTGAACTTTCTTTTTGATTGTTCTGTTTGTTTGAACTCAAAACTCAAGTTTCTTGCGTGTTGAACATTAATAAATCTAACTAGCTTCATACAAACGTGTTTTCTGATGTTTAGCCTTCATAGTTGTTGTTACTAAAAGATGAGCTCGTGGCGTACAGGTCGGTCATCAAGGCTAAGCCAAGCTCGCCAAGGTTGACGTCTATGGATGGGTGTCCATCTTTACATACCATGTTTCTTCCGGGCTTCGGAAAGCGTTTTAAGCAAGGTCTAGACTGTCATTACGACGACGACGCACTGTATAGTCTTCAATTTTAGTTTACGTGAAAAAATTTTTTTTTTTTTGTACTATAATATTAAGAACAAAAGTCTTAATAATTAATTACGATCTAGCCTAAAAGACTAATAAGCAATTTAACTCTAACTTAATATGTTACGTGATAGAATATGTTAAAACTAAGAATAGTGTTCATTTGCACTTTTACACAAGTCCGTAGCACTTTCTTAGAGTCTAATATAATTTATAAAACACTATGTTCATGTGTTATATGAATAGCACAACATTGTTACTATTACTCATTCACTTTGTACACTACACTAATTCAAAAGGTTTAGTTCTTTTTAGCCTACGCACTAAGTCTGTGTTGTCTAGCAGCTGAATTGCCTCAACATTCACGTGTCGATGAAGTCTGTGTTCGTGGGCTTCAGCAATTTTTTGGATAATAGTGGTGACGAATTCCATTTTAAGGTCACGATGAAGGTCGTCATTTCTTATGTACCAGGGTGCATTGACAGCATCCCTAAGTACTTTATTTTGGAATTGCTGGATTATTTTTACGTTGCTTTGTTTAGTACAGCCCCAAAGTTGGATGCCATACGTCCAAATTGGCATCAGAATATGCTTGTATAGGGTTATTTTATTATGTATTGATAGACAAGATTTCTTTCCGAGTAACCAATACATACTTTTATATCGTATATCGAGTTCCTGTCTTTTCTTTTTCACATGAGCTTTCCAACGCAACTTGGCGTCGAGAGTGATGCCAAGGTATTTGGCTGTATTAGCATAAGGTACTTGCGTACCATTTATGTAGATTGGGTGATAGTCCAAGTGTTTGTTTGTAAAATCAATGTGAATTGATTGAACGTGAAAAATGAAATAAAAATGTGTTCAATTTTCGCTGAGTGTCATAAAAAATATAAGTTGTTTAAACATTTCTTAGGAATATTTTCCGAAAATAACGAAAGCGAAGCCATGGACAACAATCAAGTAAATAAAAATATTTATTTACTCACATTATGTACTCATGAGAGTCTGGTTCGCTTACCTCGAAAATTATAAATTGCTAGATTATTATAAATTGGCCAGATTATTCATAAAGTAAAAAGTTTCAGACATGAGGCATTATTCATATTTGGCCGGTTGCATGTCCGGTATATTGTATGTATACAGAATGTAAGCCGACTCATCACGAAGCCGTCAACCAAGCATTCTGTACATCAAACTAAGTAACTTTACGCAACAATTATTGCTGGGAAACGACTTTTTTTTATTGGTGATTCATCGCGTTTTTCGATAGGACGCAGTGTACCACACTTCGTGAGGAACCAAACATTCGAAGACATGTGACATCTACCAACCCGCACTGGGCCCGCGCAGAGGAGGCTTGTGTCCCAGCAGTGGGAACATTACAGTCTGATTATGCTATACGTTATTTTCTACTCCGCATCAGCTTTTGCGAAGGTTGCGGGAGTCCGGTGGATGCGAATCGCAAGGGACCGGTCAATGTGGCGACACTTGGGGGAGGCCTATGTCCAGCAGTGGACGTCTTTCGGCTGAAATGATGATGATGATCAGCTTTTGACGCATCGTTGACGGACTCGGAGAGTAGACTGCCAATCCAATGAGTGGATGGCAGATGTCGTTCTAAAAACCTGTCAGTGACCCCAGGAGGTTGCTTTCATCATTTTGTGAGTAGTAGTGTGAAATCAAAACTAAATATTATCAAAAGTAAGTTTGTTTGTTTTTTACGTTTTCACGCCAAAACCGCTGAACCGATCATCTTGAAATTTTGCATACCTTTGTTAGGTGTAGGTACAGAAACGGATATAGGGTCATCATTTCAACCGTTAGACGTCCACTGCTGGACATAGGCCTCGTGTCGCCACATTGACCGGTCCCGTGCAACTCGCATCCAACGGATTCCCCCAACCTTCACCAGGTCATCGGTCCACCTAGTGTTAGGTCTTCCAACGAATCGTCTTCCGGGTAAAAGCTAGTTTTTTATTCAAAGTGAAGTTCTTTCTAGGATTTGGAGTTAGGAAATTTTTACATTACAAGTAGTAACAAGCAAATTAGTTTGGGTGGTCGATTGTGCTATTATAATTGCGTAGGCGCCACGCCCGGGATTTGATCAAATTGGACTTTACACTATCCATATCGTCTATATTACAGATTCTATAAGGTATATACTGGGCACTGGCCCAGTGTTGACCATCGGAATCTTTTATGAAAAGAAAGGCTTTCGTCAAGTTATTCCAAATTGCGGATATTTTTGTACGCTTGTAAGATAAAAACGAATTTAATTGAGGGTAAAATAAACCAGATTATGATAAGTAATTAACAACAATGAGATACCGTCGATCTCATTCCAGTAACGTTAATTATCAAGTAGTCGCCCTAAACCGCCACGGGACACGGGCGTCTATTAACATAAGTGCATTATTTATAATAAAAACTAAAATAATAATAAAAAACATAATTATTTCAAAAAAAATTACATAATTATTTTAAAAAAAAAACCGTAACAGTGTAGTGTTCTTAATTCAAAATCTTTTTTGATAAAAGAGGTTTCAGTTTTTAATTATTATTTTTGAAAAAATGGAAGAATTTATTTGGAAAGATAGTAATATTTTTTACAATGTTTTATGTTTTTTGATAACCGAAAATGAGAAGTTATTTGACCGGAGTGATTCTAAATTGTACTGGACTACCGTTTACCATATGTTTGGAGTTCTCCATCATGTCTATATTAGTATTTTTGCCAGATCGATAGATTTGAAACCTAGTTCTAATGTGGATCTAGATAATCTGTACAGATATAAGCCTGGATATCTTACTGGATGGAATTTCGTGAGTATTTCTTAGTCCTAAATAAAGCATGTTTCATATTTTTGATTGCATTTTTTTGTTTAAATCGTCAAAGAAAAAGTGAAACTGTTATTATTGATGTAATACCAGCAATTTCTCCAAAAACTTTGGTCGACGTTTTTCTGACGATCGCGATGTTATTAGAATTTTATCTACAAAAAATAATATTTTAGACTATAAGCGGGTATTACGAAAAAAACGTCGGATTTTTGTATACACTTTTATGTTACGTTTTACAACGCACAATACTTCCTTTGATTTTGCCAAGAAAACCATTTTCACCTACTTTCAAAAAAATACCAGTCAGTATCTCCCCTAGGGGCGGTGACCAAACATATGTATTGCTATTTAATTAAAATAAACATATTAAACTAATTTTTAAACAATATCTACCTACTTAAGACAGAAACTAGAATTTTTGCTTAAAGCAGTTAAAACACGTCATTCAAAGATCACAACATCATACTGTAGTAACATATCGTATTACCCAGAATTAACTGGGTTGTGGAAGTCAGAAAGGCAGTCGCTCCATGTAAAATACTGGTATTCAGCTGCATCCGGTTACACTGGAAGCCGACCCCAGCATAGTTCTGAAATGGCAGATGATGATGATTCTATGGATTTTGTATTTGATACAAATTATCAACCAAGTTCTGTATTACTGCTTAACTAATAAAATTATCTTAACCGCTATAATTTTCCTTTAAAGATCATGAAATGCACTATGTTATAATTATTTTCCTATCAGTGCATGTGCATACGATTGGAAAACGGAAAACTAGGTTCAACTGAACACTTCAGTCCTCATACGATGACACCGTCATCACTTTATCAGTACCGCACCTAGTTATATTGAAACATCACCTGCCGGGCCTCAAGCTAAAGGGGAAAATATGCAATTCCGTGTTTTTTTGCGTTTTCTACCGCAGACGTGGTGGTCCGCGCTCTTATTTGAATGTATAATATAATTGTTTGCTGTGTTTGAATTCTTATATACTACGATCGTGCTCCAACATTAAACACGTTACATTAAACTGAGCTTATTGTTAGTAACTTCAAATTTACGTGAGTCCATCATTTTTTTTTGTTTTTGTTATCATGTTCGTGGTTAGACCTGTCGTTTTTTTACCAGAAAAGTTTTTTTACTTTTCCATTTTTAGTTCTTCCCAAAGAAATATTTGCCATTATAGGCTTCTAAGCCCCCAATAAAGAGAACATAACATAGGTACTTACCTAACTGTCGAAATCTGGGGCGAACCCCCCCAGAGCATACGGGCGTGATTTTACGTCATGATGTAAAGAAAAGAAAGAAGAAAGACAGATTTGCCGTCTATTCTTTAAGAGTTCCAATGTACTCGTATATCTCCGAAGATCAACATCAGATCTTCACCAAATTTAAATGTGACCACCTCAGGAGTATATTCTTTCAACCTAAATAAGAATTTTGAAAATCGGTCCACAAATTGGGGAAAAATCGGTGAACATACATAAAAAAAAATACACTCAGTCGAACATAGAACCTCCTTTGTGATGTCGGTTAATGAAAGACGATTACATGCAGCGGGGATGAGAAAGATGAGGTAGACGTGTGGTGTAGTATATTAGAGGAAGTTTGAAAGTAGCGCCTGTAAAATTTAAAGAAAGTAACATCTTCCAGCCCCATGTTACTTGAGGTCGTCGCAACACGGTTTATCTTCCATTTTCCTCTGACAACCGTCACGCTATCATTTACTTGTTTATCTTTCATATCACTCCTCACACAATACATACACCGTTTCTTTGCTCTTCCTCTTCCTCTCTATCCATCTACATTTATCACTCTTTTAGTTACATGCGATTCCTCCTCTTAATGAAATCATTGAATATTGCAGAGTACATAACCATTTATGAAATGGCAGTAGCTAAGGATAAATTTTTGTATCAGGTAAGCCGGTTCGGTGCATATTTTTAATAATGTTTGAAAAAACCATATCAGTCATGTTTGGGCAATCACGACCTAACTGAATTACCTACATTGTTTTACTTTTGGCAATAGTAGACTCCAGTACAGTGGTTGTTCCGAATGGAAGCTGCAGGTAGGTTTCGAGTTGTATGAACCCCTCGCCACTGTGAAATGGCCTTAAACTTTACTCCTCACACGATCGAACCATCATCACTAATCAGTACATTACTACATATTCTTAATTTACAATAATCTTGATAATCGACTCTTGCGCCGACCACAGGTCAAATAGGGTCACGTCGACTTTCTATATAATCTTTGAGATAAATTATGAAAGAAAGACTGTCATTTGTTTTCAGAGTATCGTTTTTTTTATGATTGGTATTAATTATTGCAATTTAGTATTGATAAGCATGTACCTGTGTTGTTTCTTTATTCTTAAGTTGGTGTGGTTATCAATGAGTAACAGTTTTTGCCCCCGACTTTGCCCTTGCAGAGGTCGGCAATTATCTCACGGGAATGATTTCAAAATCTAAGTATTTATTTCTCATGCAGGGTAGTCCAATAGTTAAGTTGTTGGTCCCGGCTGTCATTTGCAGATCTTTGACAGTCGTTACAGATAGTCAGTGGCTCGAAAAAGTATGATAACCAGTCTTACCATGGGGTATCCTATTACCCAGTACTAACTCGGTTGTTTAGGTCAGACAGGCAGTCGCTCCATGTAAAATACTGGTATTCAGCTGAATCCCCCAACATAATTAGAAAAAGGCTTAGCAGATGATGATGAGTGTAGTCCGTTTGATCTTGCTCTACTCTTTTATCCATCTAGATTCAAACTCAAAACTTTTCTCACGACGTTTTCCTCATTCCTCCGCATCACATGGTAAATAATTCTTATTTCTTAATTTGTTTACCAATCAGGTTCATCTGCCTCATTCATCTTGGTCACACGTACGACACATTTATCAAAGTTTGATCTAAGTATTTGAATTTGCACATAATTATGTATCTTTGTGAGATTATGACACGCATCACACGTTGGTCACGTATTGCGTGATCATCATAAGTGTAATATAATGCCAGGTCTGTAACCCTCAAAGGGTAAGCAGAGGTGTTAGGTGTGTTTCACATCATTTGCTATAAAGGGTCATCATTGTACTCATCATTATGAACAACTTTTACTAGGGGACCAAACTATTGGTGAGCACAATCACCGGTCGAAGTTTATGGATATTGTCTGGAAACACGGTGTATATAACGTGTTAAAAATTAACTTCAAGAAACTTGAGGAGTTGTTTGGAATCACAAATAAAAAATAATCACGAAAAAATTGTATATAAGTAACGATCCGTTTCAAAGATGTGCAATATTTTCACTGCGCACAAAATGATTGAATATGCGCACTTGACTGTACACCGTGCAGGGCGCCACGCCGCGTGCCGCCCGCGCGCGTGGTCGTTCACCCCTGCGACAGCGCAAACGTAGACAGCTGATTCTAACTTTCCCATCACATTTTGCAGACAAAAAAAACATTGCCAGTCCAAAGACTGGCAATGTTTTTTTTTTATGTACAAACTAAAAATGCTTGAAAAAATTTTTTTTTGGAGTAAGTTTGTTTTTTGATACCGAGTACGTACACGAAATTTATGCAGTTAATTTCTCAACACCTAATATTTATATTATTTTTAATGGGCTTTATAATTTTTTTTAAACATTAAAAAAAATGAAATTGTACAGGAATGAATAAGGGAAATAATAAAAAAAAATGCAAAAAAAATAAATTTTGTGTGGTAACGGTTTTTCGATGTCGCTCCCACCTTGTAATGTATCTGAAGGTTTTAGTAGGTTAACTTAAACGTGGTTTAAATGTTTACAATACGGGTTGAAAGGTCGACATTTAATTAGGAACAGTTCATTAAGAAATCGAACCATAGTATCGAACGATGATAACACTTTAATTAATTTCTGTGTTATCATTAATTAAGGAATCGTCTGTTGGTTACAGTTAATTATAATGTCTGGTAGTAATATGATATCTTCGACTTCTCAGACATGTTATCTGCCTTTTTTTCCAAGTACTGAACAAATCTAATTATTCCGTCAGTAAGATTATCAAAAACTATTTGACCCGTATTTTTGCTTTTGTTACGTAAACAAAAATTGAAGAAGATACGACGCTTTTAAAATTCTCTATACCCTACGCCGCGTCGCAGTAATTTTTTAAGTGTGTTCTGAGGTCTCGAGAGATTTACAAATACCAAAAAATACGTTTCCATTATTTTCCAATACTCTAACTGAGGGACTAGATAGATTTTTTCAATTTATTTATGGTCGGCTTCCAGTCTAACTAGATGCAGACGAATCAAAAATGGAGCGGAGAAAAAAATAGAAGATGTTGATAACAGGATTACCTAGTTCAGGCTCAAAATATGTGTGAACTAGACATAGATTTAAGAAAAACTGTAAACGTTTACCTTATATTTTTAATAAAAATTTTATTATTATTATTTTTAATAAAAATTTTATTATTATTTTGTTGTTCTTAATATTTCTTCTCATTCAAGAGAGTCTAAAAACCTTACACGCGGGTCGGAACCAAGGATGTAAGGTAAAATTTAAATGGAGAAAGTGGATGATAATGTAGATGAAGTCAGAAACTTTCGGGTGATTCGACAGGTGTTGAGAATGGTGGCTTTTTGAAGCATGTAAAGTGTGTGATTAGGCATCTGTAGAGTGTTGAGGCTTTGTGTGAGAGATTTTGGTATAATACCAGTAGATGAGAGAACAATGGGGACTATATGAACTGTTTGTACTTTCCATTGGGTTTTTATTTCAATTGCAAGATCTTGGTATTTACTGAGCTTTTCGGATATTGTCGCTTGAATATTATGCGAGTTAGGTATAGCTATATCTATCAAATAAACTGTTTTATTGGTTTTGTCGTGAACGGTTATGTCGGGTCTATTGTAATGAATGGTTTTATCGGTTATTATAGTTCGGTCCCAGTAAATTTTTTGATCGTTATTCTCTAATGCTACTTCTGGTTTATATTTATAATATGGTATCATTTCAGAAACTAATTTATATTTAAATGCTAACTGTTGGTGTATGATTGCGGCGACTTGGTCATGGCGGTGTTTGTAATCGGCTTTAATCGGTTTGTGCAAGTGATTTGCATGCTCCTGTTATATGTTAAATAGTTTCGGAGGCATTATTGCAGTGTCTGCACAAGTCAGTCGGCTGGTTTGCTTTCATGATATATTTTCTGTAATTACGGGTAGCTATTGTTTGATCTTGTATGGCCAGCATAAAACCCTCGGTCTCGGGAAACAATTCACCCCGTTTGAGCCATTCGTTCGACTTTATTTTATCGACGTGTGGCTGGCTCAGGCAGGCTCGATGTCTTCCGTGTAGGGCTTTTTCAGACCATACTGCTATTTTTTGTTGTGTACTTACGATGTGTTCATTTATTTGTGTGTTTCGGTTTTGTAGGTTAAGTGGTGTTAGTTTGTTATCGGTTTCAGTTACTTGTTTGTGTAGTGATGAGGTTTCTGATTTGTTATGGAAGTATGCCCTGAGTGAAAGTATCTGTTTGTTGTGTAAATTATGTATATCTATTAGTCCTCTCCCTCCTTCTTGTCGTGGTAGTGTAAGTCGTTGTATGCATGATTTTGGATGATGTTTTCTATGTTTGGTTAATAGTGTATGGATAGTGCGCTGTAGTTTTTTAATATCAGTCTTTGACCATCGTATAATTCCGAAAGAGTATGTGAGAATGGGTATTGCAAAGGTGTTGATGGCTTTAATTGTATTTTTTGAATTAAGGTTGCTTTTTAAGATAAGGTTAAGGCGGTGTGAGAATTTTTTAAGCAGTTCTTGTTTTGATATCTTTTGTTGTATTTGTCTAGACTGTTTGAAACCTAGGTATTTGTATGTACTCTGTTCATCCATTGGCTCGATTGACGCTCCTGACAGAAGTGTGTAACTATTATTTTGAATTTTTCCTTTTACAATGGACAAAATTTTACATTTATCTACTCCGAATGACATACAAATATCATCAGAAAATTGTTGTGTGGCATCAGCTAGTTGATAAAGCGCTTATTATCTGACCTCCACAACAAGAGATTTTATAATCAAGAATAGAAGATGTTGATAACATCTGACCTCCACAACAAGCGAAAATAGAAGATGTTGATAACATCTGACCTCCACAACAAGCGATTTTTTAATAAAAAATAGAAGTGTTGATAACATCTGACCTCCACAACAAGCGATTTTTTAATAAAAAATCCGCATTTTTAACGAACTTCTAAGAAACTGGCCAAATGCCAGTCGGCCTCGGACAAGAAGGGTTTCATACCATCATAGTAGTCTAGCTATCACGGTTCATGAGATACAGCCTGGTGACAGACAGAGGGCCAGTGGAGTCTTAGTAACAGGGTGTCGTTTTTATCCTTTGGGTACCTACAAAACCTTAAGGAGGAGGTAAATTTTCCTCCTAGATATTAATATTCCGTAGAAAAACCTGAAAAATAAGGTGATGGACACCCTCAAGTCCTGTGTTACCTATTCATGTCAAACATTGATCTATACTAATATATTTTATAGAGGAAATATTTGCATTTTACGAAACTTGAAAACCAAGGTCACCGACGTAGCCCGAAGAATTTCCAAACTTAAGTGAATGGCCGATGGGGCCGAAAGGTTCTGGAGTGGCGACCGCGAACCGGAAGACGATGCGTTGGAAGACCTCCCACTAGGTGGACCGATGACCTGGGAAAGATTGCGAGAATCCGTTGGATGCGAGTCGCACCGGTCAATGTGGCGACACGTGGGGGAGGCCTATGTCCAGCAGTGGACCTCTTTCGGCTGGAATGATGATGATGAAACTTAAAAACTACTGGACGGATTTTAATAATTCTTCCAGCAATGGATAGCTACATTATCAAGGAGTAATATAGGATATGTTTTATCTCCGTACTCCCACAAGAATGGGAACTACGCGGTCGAAACCGCGAGACGTCCGCTAACAGTTAATAAAAAAAAAAACAAATGCGTATTCGCGTTTTGTATACAATACAACACCCTAAAACACCATAACAATTGCATCAACCGGACATCAAACCCCACTATCGTACGACCAAAGTTCGTTCACGTGCTTGTCCCACTATCGGTGGTATCGGGTCTACGGATACAATTTGGCTACTTATCTAGGGCGGCCTCGGTTTGATAAGGTGCCACTGCAAGCGGTCAGCGGGCTGATAAGCGTAGCGGTTATCAGCTGTTGCGTAAAATTGTTCTTTATTGTCTTACCAAAAGGTTTCATCGATCTTTGGCAGTCAATAAAGAGTGTGCGTAGCCGAAAGGCACTTGTTTTCCCTGTCATTGCGATATTTTTTTGTTTTACACCATACCCGGGAACCTTCTAGTTACGGAGATATTGGGGGTCAAAGTTCCAATATTTTCAAAAGTTTTTTTTACATACATTTAATAAAAACTTTACTTTTTTATGAAATGATAACTCTGATAATAAACTCAACTTGTTTATTCCAAACTAATATACAATTCACAGTCTTAATATCCAGTGTGCAGTAAACGTCTTCATGGTACGATAGCCAAGCACGAACTAACTACCGACTGCCGATGCCGCGGTCTGTCCCCCACTCTTACCCCTACCATAATGATACTCGGGTTCGTGATTGGCTACAAACGTGACAGCTAGTGTTGCCATATTTCTAAATAAAATTATGTTACCATGCAAAATCACGACACTTTGAACACCTCCACGACCCCCACACTAGTTAATCAATCCATCCACCGGCAAAATGTTTTGAGTGCGTTACATTGAGGTTTCAAGAAAAAAGTCATTTCCCAGCAAGAATTTTTAGAAGTTTGATGTACAGAATTTGATTAGCGGCTTCATACCAATATAGTTTAGGCAGTGTTTTCGAAACAAAGTAAAACAAAAGAAAGTTTTCGAACAGAAAACACTTTCGAAATTCCAAAAATGTAGTAGGAAATTGTTGATAGTAATGCTTTTTCGTCTATTTACATAAGCCTGCGAGACAAAACAATACAATCTGTATAATTTCAAGTTTCTAAGCACCTCTAAGCAGTACAAGTATCCAAGGTTAGCCCTTCCCAGTTGAGAGGTTAGGGGCATTTAAATAAATTTGAATACAGAGAAATCACTTTCGTTTTGTGATCGGTTATTTATAACGGTGTTAGTATTCTCCTTTTAGCTAAGCCTACAAACGGTTTTAAGGCCTACATAAAATATAATTCAAAGTCAAAACATTTATTTCGAACCAAAGAATGGCCAAGTTCAAGATGTCCCTAAGTCCACTTAGGGATTTTATGCACTAGCAACACAGCTGTTAAAGCAGGTTGTCTATGGTTTTATCTATTTAAGTTGTTTTGTAAGTTGTCCCTAAGTCTGTTTTTAGGGTTCCGTAGTCAACTAGGAACCCTTATAGTTTCGCCATGTCTGTCTGTCCGTCCGTCCTCGCGTAATCTCTGTGACCGTTAGCACTAGAAAGCTGAAATTTGGTACCAATATGTGTATCAATCACGCTGACAAAGTGGTAAAATAAAAATTGGAAAAAAATGTTTTATTAGGGTAGCCCCCCTATGTGTAAAGTGGGAAGTGATTTTTTTTTTAATTTCAACTCTAACGTGTGATATATTGTTGGAAAGGTATTTAAAAATGAATAGGGGTTTACTGAAATCAGTTTTTGATTATGTCAATAATTTTGGAAATAATCGCTCCAAAAGTAAAAAACAATGTGTCCCCTCCCCTCTAACTTTTGAACCATAAGTTTCGAAAATATGAAAAAAATCTGAAAAGTAGAACTTTATAAGGAATTTCTAGGAAAATCATTTTGAACTTGGATGGAAACAAGTTTTTGTACTAAAAAGACAAAAAGTTGTACTTACAAAATAATTTCTGGACTAAGTTAATTGTAGTATAATCGTATATGCAAGCATTTTTTTTTAACTTCGTTTACATATTTTATTATCCTGAACGTATCTTTTTTCAAACAAAAATAGAATTATTAAAATCGGATTGGATTGAACACTTATTGTAACGGACCGGAAAATACGGAACCCTACACTGAGCGTGGCCCGACACGCTCTTGGCCGGTTTTTTATTTTTAAATTGTGGTCGATCAGTACTCTGCTACCTCGACAGCGTTGGGGGTGGCCTCGGAAAGGTCCTTCAGAGTGCAGGTGGAGCCACACATAGTGCAGGACAGGTGGTAAGCCATAGTTTGTGTTGAGACACCGCAGTCACACAAGGCTTCATCGGAATACCCCCACTGGACCAGGTTGTATCTGCAGCGGCCCACCTGACTTCGCAAACGGTTTAGGGTCTTCCAGGTGGGCCATGGCAGAAGGTGTCCCGCAGGGAGCTTTTCTGCTACTTCGACGTAGTGTGTCTTATGCTTGAGGAGCCACAATTGTTTTCGCGCCGACCACTAATAAATTGATATTAGGGCAGGTCAATGATGATGTTGGGTAGTAAAGATTTTCTGTATTCAGTACCCTTCAAGTACCCGCTTTCAGTGCGACCTAGCCCCAATCACGTTCGCATCCTATGACAGACACGTCTATCCCCCACAACTGAACTTTGTCTGTCGCCCGATAGCGCTCAGACATGATTTGACCCCGTCTTCACCTTTAATTACGAACTCGAACTGATTAATCAAAGTAATTAGTGTTTGAGATATTTATTTGTTGGAGAATTGTTTGTTTGTTTTACCATGATCTAATAAAATGTCGTTGTGTTGTGGTAGGGGATTAGTATGGTATTTTTTGTATGCTGTTTGCCTTAAGGGGCCGGCGGAGCATGCGTATTTCATACAAACGTAATACCAAAATAATTTGTAAATCAAACATATTCTTAAGGTAGTGTGTATTTATTTTGATTGGATTACAGAATATATCTATGTTCCCAAATATATTTTTTGAGAGGACAATGGTACAAAGACGTGAGGAATTTAAAATTTCCATAGAAAACTTATTTTTCTTATAACTCTTGTTATAATCTATGTCCCCAAATATATATTTTGAAAGAACAATGATATAGGTAAAGACGAGATATGAAGAATTTAAATTTCTCTTGAATTAAAATAACTCTTGTTTAAATCAGTGTCCATTCAAAATAATATATTTTGGAACCTAGATATTCTGTAATCTAATCGAAATACCTTTATAATATGTTTGATTTAAAAATTATTTTGGTATTACGTTTGTATGAACTACGTACGAGTATGCTCCGCAGGCCTCACTTGATTGACATAAGTTAATGATAGTCCGGGAGGTATCATTGCAAATAAAAAAGTCATAATAAGCCGGCAGATATTGTCATCGAAGGTTGATCTTATATTACCAATAAGTGAACCAACCGTCAGCTGCTCAAGTAGCGGTGGGTGTAGGATTGAAAGGTTACGAAAGTTAAAAAAACTATTTATGAAACAAGTTTCAGCCAGCGTACTATGACTTAATCTAATTTTTTTTAGAACCTAACCTAACCTGGGTTTACTTATCAGTCATTCGAGATCTATTGAACAAGATGGCAACCGATCGGCGGTCATAGTAGAGGAGCCTCCTTTAATTTATTACTTGTTGCCATAGCGGCGACAGAAATACACACTCTGTGAAAACTTCAACTAGACGTCTACCTATTAGGTACAGATCAGACGGACGGACGGACTGCGGAGGCTTAGTAATAGGGTTCCGTAGGTTACCCTTAGAGTACGAATCCCAAAAAAACATCAAATCATCAGCATCATGATATTCAGCTGCATCCAGTTTGTGCCTATTGGCCTTGTTTCGTTCTGTCTCCTGCTGATATGGAGGGAAGTCGAAATTACGGCTTTTTCCTTTCTGATTAATTTCGTTGCGGGATCCAAGACAGTTAAATTCATTCTCTGGGACTTCGTCGAGCTTCATTGTCTCGGCGCTTTTCTGGTGGTCGCCACTGTTGATTCTGGCTTTCAGGAGTTACAGTGGTTTGGGCGTGTGTGGCGCGCTTGCATGCAGTTAGACTCACCCAGCCCTTTCCACAACCGGAAGTTGTACGAGTAGATTTACAATATTGACAAGAATAATTACAAAACAAAGAGTTCTACAAACCCTAGCCTCGCCAGTTGACGATGATATTAATGAAGGAAAAAAAAAAGTTTATAAAAATTATTTTATTTTTAGAATTCCGAACCCAAAGGGTAAAAACGGGAACCTATTACTAAGACTTTACTGTTCCTCTGTCCGTCTGTCTGTCACTAGGCTGTATCTCATGAACCGGGATAGCTAGCCCGCTGATTTTTTATTTTCACAGATGATGTATTTTATCATTATATTTAAATTAAAAACAGAATAAAATTATTATTTTTGTCGTTATGTCTAATGTTGTATGATACGGACGGAACACTTCGTGCGCGAATCCGACTCGCACATGTTTTGTTTTATTTAACAATTTTAGTGTTAATTAAAAAAAAAAAAAAACAAATTATTCAATATCTTCTGTCTCTTTCCCTCAGCTGTTCCAGACAGTGTTCCTGACGATGTCCCTGGTGTACGACATCATGGAGTGGCTGGACCGTCACGAGTCTCCTCTGGGGAGGAAGCTGAAGTTTCTGAGGGATGTCATGTTCAAGGGGCTGGTGGTTCCTTTGACCCTGGTAAGTGTAGCAGAAGCAGAGCAGATTCAACGTAGATACAGGGTCATCACGAAGCCGTCAACCAAGCATTCTCAAATCAAATCAAAATCAAATCAAAGCATTTATTTCAAGTAGGCCAGTTACAGGCACTTTTGAATTATCAAAACAAAGATGAAAATTAAATGTAACTACAGTCCCAGTCACAAGACATAAAAACTGTGAAAGAACTCTAATTGCCCATTCCCTAGCGATCTTGAAAAACAGACACCTTCGAAAAACACTAATTCGATAAAACCCTTCTTCGATATGCACTTGTTCGTCGGATTCTTATTTATACAGGGTGTAAACAACCTCATGACGAAGCCGTCAACCACTTTGTACATCAAACTAAGTAACCTTACGCATTTTTTTTTTTGCTGGGAAGTGACTTTTCGGGTGTTAGATCAGGTTTTATGGTAGGACTCAATGTAGCGCACTTAAAACATTTTGTTGATTCTTGCCAAAAAAAACATGATTCTGTTTATTCCGTCAGTTCTATCCTATTATCAAACAACACACATCCGTCTTAGCCGCAAATTGGTAAATCCTATTTGTAACTAAATCTAGGTAGATTTAGTATGATATTCTTCCATAATTTTACCATGTAAAAACATCAAAACCACCTTCTCTTTCAGTTCATAACCTCAATGTTCTGGACGGTGTACTGGATCGATCGCGAGCTGGTCTTCCCTGAAGTCTACGACCAGCTGGTGCCCTGGTGGGTGAATCACTGCGTCCACACCAACATCACAATTGTGGTGCTGGTGGAGACTGTCCTGCTGCCTAGGAGACATCCCACGAACTTCAAACTGGAGCTGTGGCTGACTGGTGGGGCGGGAGTGTTGTATGCTATTGTGTCAGTATTTTTTTCGTTCATTCATTTCTGTACCTACATATTATTTACATTTTGAATTTTTCTAATATAAAAATATTTAAAAAAAGATTAAAAAATATAAAAAAATAGTAGCCTGCCAGCGCTGGGAACGGCGTCCGAGCTACCGGTGGTCAGGGCTCTTAAGAAAGGAACCTCCTAACAATACGTGCCGTGTCAAGAAGTACTGATTCTGAATCAAGCCCTTGATCCAGCTGCCAAGCGAGAGCCTCCTAAGATGTTGGTCGAGGCTCTTGGCAATTAAGCCATTTGCCGATACGACTATCGTCACAATGACTGCTGTACTCACGTCCCATATGTCGACAACCTCGCGAGCAAGATCTACATATTTGAATTATTTTCCTTTCTCTGCTTTCACGAGGTTAAGTATTTTTATTGTTTTGATTAGCCTATGCTGTCCCACTGCAGGCTTCCCATATTCTTCTCCAACTCTCTCGGTGTTTCTCCATCTCTGGCCAATTAATCAGGAATCGTTACGCCAGCGCTTTGTAGGCCTGCCTCGATGACGACCACCGCCTTCACCACCCACTGTAAACGTGACTTGCCCAGTCCCATTTTAACTTCGCAGACTTATCACCAACATCGGCGATACCTGTCTTGGAGCGTAGCGTAAACGATTCAATAACTAAATACTTTATAAAGCTAGATCTGCACTGCGTTACGACAAGATCAGTATTCTAAAACATCAAACGATTGCGATCTATGAAAAGAGGTTTATCATGCCTTACCATCATATCAATCATCATAAGCCTAGCCTTATCCCAACTATGTTGGGGTTAGCTTCCAGTCTAACCGGGTGCAGCTGAATACTAGTATTTTACATGGAGCGACCGCTTATCTGACCTCCACAACCCAGTTAGTACTGGGTAATACAATATAATATCCCTTGGTAAGACTGGTTGTCTAACTTTTAGGCCACTGACTACTTGTAATGACTGTCAAAGATCTAAAAATGACCGCCGGGACCCTTTCCGAGGCACGGAGGAAACCTAAAGCCCCTTAAAAGACAACAAAATCATCCTGGTTTACTAAAATAATATTTCTATTATCTCTTTTCCAGTTACTACTCCATCTATTTCTTCGCCCACCGCTGGCTGTACGGAGTCTTCGGCATCATGACCTGGTGGCAGGTCTGCCTCTACCAGATCCTCATCTGGACTTCCACCTTCGTCTTCTACTTCATCCAGTTCCCCGTCAACAGGCTGTTCCATCGCGAAGCACCCACAGAGCAGAAAGAAGTCCAAGAAACGAAGACTGGAATCCAGAATGGAGCTTACAGCGAAGAGGCCAGTGGAGTTCCTGAAAGCTGGTTGAAGAATAGTTCTAAGATTCAGGTTGAGAATTCAAGCTTCTGATTGGCTGGTTTCTGGTTAAGGTTTAAAAGTTATTGAGTTTAGTGTCTTTGGTTGCCCACCTAAAGGTATATACCTTGCTGGATACAGGCTTCTCGATCTGATAAGAAGTCTAACACCAGCAAAATAAAATTGAGAATTGAATGGCTTCATAAAATATCAGCCTGGAATTGTTCCATTGTAGAGCAAAGGTATCTCTTCTCATACGGAGAAGGGACGAGCATTGATCACCACGTTTGCTCACTGCGTGTCGGTGATTTCAGACTATTATGCCTATAGCACACCTCCGCTGCGAAACTCAAAGGGCGAAACCGCAATAGTTTCGCTGTGAGTTGTGAGTTCTTTGGCGGCGAAACAGGAGCGAAATTCCCTGCTCTATCGTACAAAACTGACTATGATGTTGTCTCTTTCTAAAACGATTTGCTCATTTGCTCAGGCGCCGTCTACATCTCCGCCCGTTGATTGCTATTTTGGAGCGGTTCCGCGTGTGACTCGGACGCGTCTGTAGCAATCGACTATTTATGAGAGCGAAACAGGAAAGATGGATTTGGAATTTACGGAAAAACTTATACAAGCAGTGAGAAATAGACCAGTTTCGTACTCACTGAATCACCCTGACCACAAAAACAACAAGAAAAATAATAATAAAAATTGTTGCTATCATGCATTACGCCTTTTAAAAGTTGTTGACCAGAGTAAGATTATTTCCTCCTCTGATTCCGAAAGCGACGACATTTTCTTCTTCTTTTCTTCTCAAAGATTGTTATTTCTCAACTGTTCTAGTTTTAGGTTTCGCTAACAGTTTCGCGTAAGTGAAGTAGGTACTGTTGCACAGCGAAACTCGCGCAGCGGTTTCGCCGTTGTTGTTTCGCAGCGGAGGTGTGCTACAGGCATTAAGCCCATCCCGAATGGCACGCCATGTTCCCTTAAAGCAGTATTGTTTTAATCACACTTCAGTTTAAGAAAGTGACGGAGCTAGACGTCCTGTATCATTCCATCTCTTTCGCACCCTGAAGTGACATTAACGTAATACTTTTATAAGAGACGGTTGGTATTCCTGTAGGTTTCCTCAAGATGTTATTTCTTTGACGCTTAATAGTGTCTTAAACCTAGAAAGTATATTAAGACATTCAAAAACTCACAATTAAGTCAGGTTTGAACCCAAAATTAGGTGCTTAAAGAACGAAGATTTGAATAGTTAGATTGCCCAACTTTGTCAAAAATTTTGACGTTTCTAATTGATTTTGATGTAAATGACTTTTGAATATTCTGTAGCCCAATAGAAATAAAAACACACTATCTTAAGAATATGTTTGTTAGGTATACAAATTATTTTGGTATCACATTTGTATGAACTACGCATGCTCCGCGGGCCAAATCTACCAATAAGGCTGTGATTTCTTCAAGCAAAATACAGCAAAACGTAATAGCTTAAGAATCGGTGATATTTTAATCTTAAATTAATCTTATTCACAGTTAATGACATTTTGTTCAGTTTTTAGTAACTAGTGGTCAAAAAACTGGTGTTACAGTATGTCTTTCTATGTCATGAAGGCCTATAGTCAAATCAAACTTGTATCCAAAAACTTGCAATTGCATACGATAGCCATCGCTAACCATATTAACTGTTACTATACATCATAGCGCGTGGTCGCTCACAATGGGCCTTAACAAAAGGCTTAATAAAGTCACCCAAAGGGCAATGGAGAGGGCTATGCTCGGAGTTGTGAAGACATCCGCAAGAGAACCAAGGTCACCGACGTTGCCCGAAGAATTGCCAAACTTAAGTGGCAGTGGGCAGGCAATTCTAGAGTGGCGACCGCGAACCGGAAGACGATGCGTTGGAAGACCTCCCACTAGGTGGACCGATGACCTGGTGAAGGTTACGGGAATCCGTTGGATGCGAGGCGTACGGGACCGGTCAATGTGGCGACACTTGGGGGAGGTCTATGTCCAGCAGTGAACGTCTTTCGGCTGAAATGATGATGATGATGATACATCATATCACTCTCGTATCATTATTTCATAATACACAGGTCCTGTAATATGATACGGTATTAAATTTAGCGACAGTTGGTATGGGTAGCGATAAATACCGTTTATTACTGCGAGTTTTTTGGTACGAGTTTAAATTCAATTGTTTTTTGTTTAGTCAGTTTAAAAAGCATGTCAAGATGGTTTCTATTAACAATATTTAGATTGTCAAAAGCTTGGTAAAAAGCTTTTCTGTTAAAATTTGTTTTAAAAATACCTAAATGCTTTAAAAGGGATTGTTATTTACAGAAATTTTCAAATCATGATTACCTACCAGTATAAGATAATCATAGATAATTTAAACTGTTAAAAACTGTTAAAAAAAAGCCTACCTAAAATAAAATATGTCCATATTATTACATATCACAATGATTCCATTTTCTAATTTTAATGTTGCGTGTTGAGATATTAATAATATTCCAATTTTGTATTTTTGTAAACGAGTGTAAGAATATTGTGCCGTAAATAAGTTAAGTTTTATCGAATATTGGTAAGTATTGTATATGTTTGTAATTTTTGATGTTAGAACAAAATATATATAGAACAATTTACTATTTTAATAGCCGTTGTTTTATTTTATTATCCATCGCGCAAAATATAATCTGGCTAGCCTTTTCCTGACTATGTTGGGGTCGGCTTCCAGTCTAAAGTCTGAGAAATTCCTGAAGGATTTTTTTTTTTACTATTTCTCTCGAAAGCAAGGGGCCTAACATGTCTGAACTAGCAGAACCATAAAGAATAATAATATAAATCACGTTAAAATTCTTATGATGGTCACATAAGCAGTTAATAATTATTATTTAAAATGTTCAATTTGCGACCATTTTACGAGTTCCAAGTTCCAACGTTCCAACGCTGTGACGTTTTTTTTTTAATGTTACAGCACCATGCTGAGATAGGAGCCTTTTGGCCTCGTACAGGACGAGTTTCGTTTCTTTTAATTTTTAAATATATGTTTGTTTTTTCTGTGTAAGTTTTATTAGTAAGTTTTATACTGATATTTTTTATGTGTTTTGTCCTGTGCGTGCTAATAAATGCTTTTTCTTTCTTTCTTTCTTTCAACGTTGAGAAAATATGTTTGTAAAATATAAAGTCAAATCCAAGCTATTTAGTCCAGTACCGTTGCATTTCAAAGACTCAAAAACGAAGATCGAGGATCGATTTGAGATCTTTTGAAGATCTCAAATGACTGATAAGTAAACCCAGCGTCAGCTGACGCACCCGCGGTGGGTGTAGGATTGGGAGGTTCGGTTAGCTTACAAAAAAAATAAGATTAAGCTATAGTACGCCGGCTGAAACTTATTCCATAAATAGTTTTTAACATACTGAGCTTAAAAAAAATCGTCAGCTGCGTAGTGGTGGGGGGATTATGCGTCCGCCGCTCGCTTGACTTTGTAAATGATACAGGGGGTCTAAAATGGCCGCTTTAGCAGAACATTAAATGAATCACGTTAATAATTCTGAAAGTGGACTTTAGAGCCAAAAACAATAAAGTCCATTTTAGGTATTTAATTTTTTTAAGGTGTTTCGATTACGAGCGGCTTAGCGGCTTAGCGGCTTTGCGGCTTTAGCAGAACATATTAATGTTCTGCTAAAGCCGCCATTTAAGGCCCGCAGGTCTAATGGAAAACTAAAAGCAATCTACAACCAAGTACTTACAGAGTGTGTGATACCTGCACCATGCAGCTGACGATTATTTTAAGCTCTTTATGATGTAAACTATTTATGAAAAACGTTTCAACCGGCGTACTATGACTTATTTTATTTTTTTCGACTTATGTAACCTTTCAATCCTACACCCACCGCTACTTGAGCAGTTGACGGTTGGTCCACTTATTGGTAATAAAACCAACCACCAACCAACCATCTAGGGAGGGCTTGGATTTATGCTTTTACCGTTGCACAACGACATGCTTTGCTTGCGCTTTGCTTGGTAGTATAGTATGCAGGCCTACCTTATTGCTTCCCTCAGAGGCAGTAGGGTGGCGGGGTCTTGAGGGGGAGCGCCACAGTCATGTAGATCCTCAAGACAAGTCTGGTGTGTTCACCTCCACGTGGTTGCCGCCCTGTTCTTGGTCTAATTCCTTAGGAAATAGACGCAACAAAAACCACCAGGTGCTTTTTAACCTAACCATGACCATCCGTGACCGAGTGGAAGTGGGCTCGACTGCCACTAAACCCAGCTGGCGTCGAGTAGGTAAATCTGGTCACCTGCGCTAGGACCTGTGCAGTTGAGCACCGTAAGGGGGGATGAAGGAGTCCTGGAGGGTTGAGCCGAGCGGCGCTGCCTGGTGGTAATGCGTCCGTGAGGCAACACGGCCCTCTTTAGCTCTCATATTATTAGTTTTTGTTTTATTAACATTAAAAAAGTACTTTCGAGAATGTTATTTTGAATAGGATCAATCCAAAATAAACTTCATCATTGTTTAAGGTCGATTTTGACCAACCGTTCTATGACAGCGTTCGGTGACAAAGTGCTAAACGAGCGTAAATAAGTTTTCGCTTTAAAAATATGTTCAAGTATCAAAAGGATAACAGGGGGTCTAAAATGGTCGCTTTAGCAGAACATTATGAATCACGTTAAAAAATATCAAAAAATGGACTTTATAGTCATTATCATTAAGTCCATTTTAAGAATTTTAATTTTTTTCAACACACTTATTGCTCAAAAAGTGCATTTACGAAGCCCGTATAACATTGTTCGAAAGTTAAAAATTACGCACAATACAACGGATCGTGCGGTAAAATAGGTACTCTCACCTAAGTACCTATTTTACCGCACTCCCCCTTGTATAGCACCGTGCGTATTCTTTACGTTTTTTTTAATTTCCAAAAAAAAAAGTATTCCACGAAGGAGTTTCACATTACGAGAAAAAATAGGCTGACTGATCGAACCTCATAGGAAGTGCTTTTCCTCGATGCGTTTGTCTATCTATAGTAAGTGAGGCGAAAGATGTAGTTCTAATTTTCACCACGTGCATGTGGCGCCATTTGCAAATTCGCGCCATTTTCATAGAAACGTCAAAGATTGTTGCGACTTTCCGACTGATAAACAAAATAATAATACGAGTTCAAGCGAGGTATCAGATGTTATTAAGGAATCAACTCCACCTAAAATTTGAATGAGGTGCAAATTGCAGAAAACAGTTTCTTGCCGCCAAAATCGCGAGAGCTCTATTTAATAATTTTCAAAAAAAATATAGCGTGGTTTTAATATACTTAATGAATAATTTTCTCGCAAATGTGTTGAAAAACGTTGTATGACACACTTGCAGAAATTGGTATTTACAAACTCGTGACTATGGTAAGCCTGAGACGAAGTCGAAGGCTTACCATAGTCACGAGTTACATTTCGTCTACTCGTTTGCAAAAACCAACTTATCATAAATAACTATTATGTGGTCGGTAAGCCAGCGATATCTAGCCCCGGGCGTGAAACTGAAGCCCTGTTAGCCTTGAAAGGAGGCATATTTTACCACTGCGATCCTGGACACTGGAAGACTTGAGTGGAGCCGTCTTTTGCTCCTGCTGCGAGCCTGGACACTAGTGGCAGGTTACCCTCAGCCTGCCCTCCGGTAGCAGCCTTACCCTCCTAGATTGGTGTTTGCGAGCGAGCCTCACACAGCGGCGAGCGGCTTCGCTACAATCTGCGAGCTTTGGACCTGTAACTTGATCACCATCTTACCTCGGCTTCCCTAAATTAATAAACATCACATCACTTGCCATTTTTCTTTTGAAATTATCCTAATGCGACTTTACGTTTACCTATCTAGGAAAATGTAACGTTACAATGTCTCCAAAGTTCTTCATCAAATCTCCACCAAATTGAAATGGGACCACTCTGAGAAAATACTCTTCCAAAAACTACTCAAATCGCTTCAAGTGTGCCTGTAACACTTGAAGAGTTCTCTCTATTTCTCCAGGATACCATCATCAGATCCTGACTTGATGAGCATGGGGCCACCTGGAAGAATACCCTTTCAAACAAAAAAAAATCCAATTCGGTCCAGCCATCTTAGAGTGATCGGGTAAACATACATAAAAAAGAAGAAAAAAAAGGTTCCGATGAATTAAGAATCTCCTCCTTTTTGAAGTCTGTTAAAAAATAATCCCGCCCTCTGGTCACGCGAAGAAGAATCGACCAGTCGCTTGGCGATTTCCCGAAATACTATTTTTAATATTATGATTCTGCTAAAGCGGCAAGGATAGATCACAATAATTATAATCTGTAGTTGTGAAACAGGCGTATAAAGAAAACACAAAAGTATTTTACATAGTTTTTTATTACAGGAAAGTCTCCTTAAAACTATTGTGTACGAAATAAAAAAAGTTGTTCGTATTTATAAAATGTACAAATATTTTGAGTCTGTATGTAAGTAATTGAGAAAAAAATCCAAGAAAAGTTTACATCCACGACAAGGCTGGGTCATCACTCACATTTTATTTAAACATTACCTCCTTTTGCTGCGTCGCAGTTGAGTAAAAATTACAAGAGAAGAACATTTTTTTTGCAATTTTTCACTTTGCAATTTCTTATAAATATTACTTCAAGTTTTTTTACAAATTCTCTATCTGTTGAAAGTAGACAATGGTGTCGATTCTGTTGTGCACAAACTAAACTTAATTTAGACTATTGCTATCTTTTACTAAAAAGGCAGTGCGAGAAAAGGACGGCTATAGATATGCACTAAGTTAGAGATGTCAAACTAGTTCATGCCTTGCGCTTCACCCTGTTTTAGTCGACATGTTTTTACGTGCACCCTTCAATTGTATGGAAGTATTAGTTCGAATTAAATTTGACAGCTTCAAATTACGTCCGTCTCTTTCTCGTTTTATTAGTGAGAAAAAGATAGTAATAGCCTAAATTAAGTTTAGTTTGTGCACAACAGAATCGACACCAATGTCCAAAAACAATATGTCCGTTCCAGGACAATTTGTATAACATAATTTCACGTAATCTTTTCTCTCAATCACAAACACACTTGAATTTTTCTTAAAACTACAGGTAACTAAGAGTATTTTTTATAAAAATATTTTTCTTTTAATTTTTATAAATTAAAAAATTGGCAGTGGTCTTCAATGTTTCGAAAATAGTAAATGTATTCTTTACATAATTTATTTTTTATTAATTGACTTATCATTTAATGTACTTTATTATACGAAAACCTGTAGGGTATAAGAATATTTTTGTTGGTGAAAACAAAATTGTCCGACAGTGCAACACTTTTATGTAAAAATCGAATGCATAACCTCTTGTTTTTTCAACCAGGTTATAAAATATTCTTTACGAATTATTATGTAGCTCATGAGATCCTTCATTTTCAAATAATAGTTAAACCTTTTTGATCAAATGATACCCATTACAATAAAATATAGCTGAATCGAAAATCTCACCTTTTTACAAATTCAGTTTAAAACAAATCCGTAATCGGGAGTTATTTTGTAAAAAAAATTGGAATAATCAATTTTGAATTTTGAATAACCAATCTAAATCCCAATAAGATGTCGACTTAAAAAGAAAACAAATTTCAAAAATGTTGCCACTCCATCAGACCCTCAACTACCCTACAAGTTTTCATACACCCAGTATATCTAATAAAAATCTACAGATCTATAAAAAAGCTGTCTTGGATACCTATGCGAAGGATCTTCTTGGTACACCAACCTCTGTGGATGTAGATAATATGAAGACGGCGTTCTTATACTGACCCCAGACACCTGAGGTCGTTTCCTAACTTGGTAATTATCTGACGCTGCGTACTGTGGATCTGCAGGTTGCAGATTATTCCTAAATCTCGAAAATGTATAGTCCCTATCTGATGGTATTACAAACCCTGATGGTACTCGACTTACAGGAAGAGTAGGATTTAAAGCTTCATTGAGCCTAACATCGTAATCATTCTCTATACTATCTGCAAGATTTTGTTTGATTGAAATATTTTCTGGTAGTAAAGGTTTTCCGGTAGCTGTGTAAGGCTTTGATATTTCTGGCCGAGGTTTTATGTCTTTCTTGTAATCTGAAGGCCTGTATGGGTTTTCTGCTACTAGAGGGGTAGCCGTAGCTAGATACGGTTTTATATAATCACCAGGAGATAATGTAGATTCTAGTTTACCACGAATTGCTTCGTAATTATCGTTATAAACTCTTAAAACTTTTGAAGCTAAGTTTTTAGCTTTCTGTTCAGGTGAAGTAGGTTCCTCAGTTGTCGAGGCAACAGTTGTGGTCGTTCTTGTAGTTGTAGCTCTTGTTGTTGTTGGCTGTGTAACAACAACTGTTGTAGTTTCTTTCTTGTTGTTTTTGTCGTAATCTTCTATGTCTTCTTCGTCGTAATATTCTTCGTCATATTCTTCTTTTGGCTCCTCTGTTGTTGTTGTTGTGACTGTTGTTGTAGGTTTTTCTGTAGTTGTTGTTGTAGTAATAGTAGTGCTAGGTGTAGTAGTAGGAGTTGTTGTGGTAGGAGGGGTAGTCGTAGGGATAGGCGTAGTTGTAGGTTTAGGAGAAGTGGTGGTAGGTTTCGGGGTGGTATTAAGTGGTGCTGAGACATCCCTTCCCGCTACGGGTTGTAGTCCGCGGGGAAGGTACGGGCTTCCACCCCTAGAGGGTAAAAAAGGACGCTTAACTACCTTCACATTGGGTCGCAAGTCTTTAATTTTGCTTGTAATATCTTCTCCTGCTCTAAATCTTTCTTTCTCTTTTCTTTCCTCCTCATAATCATAGTATTCATCATCTGCTGGTACAGGTTTAGGTTTAACCCTGTCTTCTTTAACCCTCTGATTGTAGGTATACTTCTGTGATTTCACTGGTTCATCATAAGCCTCCTCTTCGTAATCAATTGGTCTTTTAGTCTTTCTACCCTTACCTGGATAGTGAGGCCTCGTCGGTTTAAATTTTTCTTTTTCAACCGGCTCAAGCTTTGGTCTTTGCTGTACAGTGCTGGTCTTTCCAGAAGACGATGGTCTATTGGTATCTTCTTCCTCATAATCATAGTACTCATCATCGTCAAATTTCGGGGGAGCCTTTGTAGTGGCTATTGGTACATAATCATATTTATCTTTTTCGTTGATTGGGACTGGTCTTTTGATCTTCGGAGGCATTCGTGGCTGGCCGAAAATACCAGGTCCATTTGGCTTGACGAGAGTACCTGGAGTAGCTGGACTTTCTGGTGCTGTATACCATTCTTTCTTCTCCTCATTCCTGTCGTCATATGGCCTTTGGACGAAGTCAGTCTTTGTGTACGGTCTATCGTCCCTAGTTTTAAAAGGTGTCCCTCCTCTATATCTTCTGCCTTCGGAAAACCTGTCTTCTCTTGGTCTGGATGGTCTGACAGGTTTCTCTTCTACTTCTGCTTCTGCTCTAATAGGTCGTCTTTCAGATCTTTCGCGGGAAGGTTCGTCTCTTGGTTTGATCTCATCGCGAGGTCTAATTTCATCACGGGGCCTGATTTCATCACGTGGTCTAATTTCATCACGGGGCCTGATTTCATCACGTGGTCTAATTTCATCTCTGGGCTTAATTTCATCTTGTGGCCTAATTTCATCTCGTGGCTTAATATCACTACGTGACTTATACTTTTCTCGAGGTCTTATTGGTCTAATATCATCACGGGGACTGATTTCATCAAGAGGCCTTACCTCATCTTGAACTCTTGGTTCATCTCTTGGTCTAACAATCTCCTCTTGAACTCTTGGTTCATCTCTGGCCCTAATGACCTCATCCCTTGGTCGGGTAACTTCATCCCTAGGTCTGATTTCATCCCTAGGCCGTACTTCATCCCTAGGCCTTACTTCATCCCGTGGCCGTATTTCATCTCTAGGCCTTACCTCATCCCTTGGCCTATATTCATCTCTCGGTCTCGGCCGTTTTGGCCTCTCCTCTCTGCTCTGATCCCTCTGTCCTACCCTAGGCCTCTCTTCATCATCAGGTCTGTATCTTTCTTCTTCTTCATCCCTGGGCCTTGGTCTTGGTCTCCTGGCTGCAGGGCGTCTGTCCTCCTCATCGTCGTATGGTCTTCTCTCAGGGTAGGTGGGTCTTTTCGCTGGTCTTCTGTCGTAAGGTCTTCGCTCTTCGTAATCGTCTTCTGGTTCTTCGTCTCTTGGTCTAGGACGACGTTCGTATCTGGAAATATTAGTAAAAGTGGTGAGTGTCAGTTGTATACTGTACCTAAATTATACAAGGCGTCGCTTTGCATCTTGGTCATATTCAAGAGTGTGCTACAGATAATAAAATTGAACAACTTTCTCTATGGGACCACCACATTAATTGTAAGAAATAATCAGCTGTATCAAACATATGGTCGAGTAGGTATTTTGGCCGTTGATTATTTTTTCACGTATGTTTATAATAATAATAATAATAAATTTGTTTTATTCGGAACAACATAGGCACCATTTTTGTTAGTAAACACAATAAATAGACTTATACACTAGGATTAGTAAAAAATTAAAGAAGAGAAGTACAGCAGGTAGGTTATTGATTCATGTACTTACGAGGCATTTCATGCGGACAATGATTCCGCATGAGATGCCTCAGTACAGGAGCTCTCGGGTCCCCAGCCACGACTTTCAGGATGCTATTGCTACTCCCCCGAATCCTCCTCACAAGCGATGCCACCTTTTTCCTGATGATGGCATGGAAACCATCTGTACGCGATTGGGCAAACATCCCCGAGGCACTACAGAAACGAGGGAGTTTCAACATCATCCTGAAAACATTATTATATTGGACACGCAAGGCATTTAGCGCCCCCCGCGAACAGCTGAACCACAGACTTCCGTGTACAGGCCTTGACAGTACGCTTTAAACAATGTTATTTTGACCTGATCGGTACAACAAGAAAATCTGCGCGCCAACATGTTCCCGCGGACCGCCAACGCCCTGCGTTCCCTCTCCACGTCATCATCGTCCTTAAGGTCGTCGACAAGTATATGGCCCAGATATTTAAACTTGGTCACCTGCTTTATATTGGCGCCGTTCAAAGTAATTGAAGGAATGGTGTCAGGGCACTTGCCTGCGGCCCTAAAGACCATGAACTCGGTTTTCCTTACATTATAAATAAGACCATGTGATGCGGCGTATTTTTCACAAACATTCAACATTTCCCTGATTGACCTCGCAGTCGGGCCCAGCAGCACCGTGTCATCCGCATAGCTGATGTTGTTCACACAAACACCCCCAACCCGGCAACCCACACGCATGCCGCTGAGCTCGACTATACGGTCATTCACATACAAGTTAAAAAGCTTGGGAGAGGACAACCCCCCCTGTCTCACTCCGCACTCTAACCTATATGACTTTGAGAGACAGTTTGACCACCTAACACAATTAGTCTGATTTGAATACCAGTATTGAAATATTTTCAATAATTCAGCCGGTATACCCCTGTCCTCCATCTTTCTCCAAAGCACTTCATACGCCTATGTCAGTAGGTCAGTCGTCGAGTGTTTACTAAATGCCCTGGATAGCACCTTTGAAGAATGTTGAGAAGAGGAAAAAAAGAGAGGTTGAAGGAATGGACACACAGATAACAGGCATGGGTAAGCCCGGCCCATGAGAAGAAGAATGGGTATTTCGTTAGATTTTCTTTTCAGTTGGGCTTTGCTCGGAGCTTCCTCGCGTGATCGAATCGAGAGCGAAGACATCCGCAAGAAAACCAAGGTTACCGGCGTAGCCCGAAGAATTGCTTAACTTATGTGGCAGTGGGCAGGGCACATTGCTCCCAGAAAGGATTGCCGATGGGGCTAAAAAGTTCTGACCGATGAAGGTTGCGGGAATCCGCTGGATGCTATAGTCGCACGGGACCGGTCAATGTGGCGACACTTGGGGGAGACCTATGTCTAGCAGTGGACGACTTTCTGCTAAAATAATGATGAACCGTCACTTTTGCCAACATTGATACATACCTATCGTCTTCGTAATCGTCTACTGCTGGCCTCTTCTTCTTGCCCGGCCTACGGGGTCTGGGTCTCCTTCTGTAAACATTGAAATATACATTTACTTTCACTTCTTTTAAAAAGATAATGAACAAAATCGATCAATGACTCTAAAATCTGTTTTTATCGTATTTGTTGTGTGTTGTACACCTATGGGTGTTAAACTTAAAAGTCCCATGTTATCTATCGTTTAACGTCACACCCATCGTTCTCACAATCTTAATATGATTGATGTACCCAAGATTTTGTAACAATATTCTCATTTAAAAGTGTCCCTGGAGTTTCTTGCACGTTCTTGGAAGCGAGTCTATTGCTAACAATCAGGCACGAATCCAGATCCTGTGGCTATTCCTGCAAAATTCCTAATAAAAAAATCCGATAACGCTGCCGGACCAGGGAATTAAACCCAGGACCGGCTCAGCAGTCATGGATTGCGTCCAAAGACACGTAGTCAGTTCTTTCTTGAACTCAAACAAAAATACTAATAAAGATACAAACCTGTCTTCATAGTCATAGTCATCTCTAGCGTAGTAATAGTCATCATCGTCATAGTCATATCTGTAGGCTGGTCGCCGGCGGCCGGGGCGGGGTGGTCGCTGTGTCGTGGTTGTTGTGGTAGTGGTGGTGGGAGGGGGCACTGGCGTCGTGGTGGTTGTGGCTTGGTAGAGGGCGTCGTTCCTGGAAATAGGGAAAGAAAATGAAGAAAGAACCAAAAATAACTTGTACCAGGGACATGGCGTGCAAGCAAAATAACAAAAAAAAAAACAAAAAACAGTCTGGACTAACGACAACAGAAGTGAAGTTATGTGACGGTCACGCGAGTTCCACAATTTTTGTTCACTCAATAAGCGCTTACCAGAGGAGCTCGTGGCTAAATATAACAGCCGCTCGGATCGATCTTTAGGTTAAGCCGTGCTTGCCTAGGTTGGTCTGTGGATGGGTGACCACCCTTACATACCGAGTTTCCTCCGTGCCTCGGAAAGAACGTTAAGTTGTTGGTCCCGGCTGTCATTTGTCCATCTTTGACAGTCGTTAGTGGCCCAAAAAGTCTACCAAGTGGTATCATATTTTCCAGTATTAACTGGGTTGTGGAGGTCAGATAAGCAGTCGCTACATGTAAAATACAGGTATTCAGCTGCATCTGATTAGACTGGAAGCCAACCCCAACATAGTTGGACAAAGGCTAGACAGATGGTGAATAAGCGCTTACCGCGCCTAAAGAAGTTTTCACTTCAATTTAACGTTAGGCAGATGTGTACCTAACTGTGTAATAGGGAGCGGGCCTATTGCCATCAAACGGGCTCAATTCCAGACTCCATGGCTGTAAGAAAGTCCTGATGGAAAAATACAATAACACTTAGCCCCCAACGAGGTGTACTTTTTATTCCAAAACACATCGCGATTGAATTGCCTATTAAAATACTGTTCTAAGCTTTCAAGGTTTAAAACTAAACGTATACTGTCACTTCAAGATATCTTCCGTGATTGTTCATTGTTGTTGTTTGTGTTTGTTGTTGTTCGTGTTTGTTGTTGTTGGCGTTTGTAGTTGTTGTTCGTGTTTGTTGTTGTTCGTGATTGTTGATGTTGGCGTTTGTTGTTGTTGTTCGTGTTTGTTGTTGTTCGTGATTGTTGTTGTTCGAGTTTGTTGTTGTTGTTCGTGTTTGTTGTTGTTCGTGATTGTTGTTGTTCGCGTTTGTTGTTGTTGTTCGTGTTTGTTATTGTTCGTGATTGTTGTTGTTCGCGTTTGTTGTTGTTGTTCGTGTTTGTTGTTGTTCGAGTTTGTTGTTGTTGTTCGTGTTTGTTGTTGTTCGTATTTGTTGTTGTTTGTTAATATCGGGAGCTCTAAACAATGAACCATCAAAAGCTAGCCCGTAAGTGACAGTAAAAGTTTATGCTTATTTAATAGAACCAAGGATTTAATAACCAACTGTCGATAATGTTATGCTACAGTTAGCATTGTCGTTTCTCGACCTAGGAACAAAAAGTGCGTGGTTATTTCCTAGAATTAATAGACCGCATTGCCATCGAGTTTATAGAATGCGGTTTATAGGACGTGATAATATTCTAGGTTGGTTTGCAACAAACGAACGGCCTATTGGTATCATTTTGCAAGATATTTGTCAGTATTGGTCATGTTTTCAGTATTTAAGGTCCCATTAAAATATATGAACAAACTTAGAAATCATTTAGACCACCAATATGAGAGCAATTGTAAAAAAAAATATAAGAAAAATGCATTAGATAATGCCAAAAAAAAAATTAGCTAACAAAAATACACTAAAAATGTTGGTACACCAATGCATAAACACATACATGTCTTTGTTATGTTAGTGTTTTTTTTGTTTGTATATCTTTGGATAGACGTGCTGAACGCTGTGTTAAAATTTGTTCATCTATTTTAACTGGACCTTATACAGGGTGTAAACCACCTCATCACAAAGCCGTTAACCAAGCATTCTGTACATCAAACCAAGTAACTTTTCGCAAAAATTATTGCTGGGAAACGACTTTCTTTTTGATGTTATAAATTATGTTTTGTGGTAGAACTCAATGTAATGCCGGAAACACACTTATGTGGCGTGGCGTGGCGTGGCGCGCCAGAAGCATATCGGTTTCATACATTTATTATGGTTAGAGACATATTTGTAGGTTGTGTCGTGTCGTGGCGCGTTCTGGCGTGGCGCTGACTTCTCTCTCCTTTTCGTAACACTAGCTACACATTAGATACAGCAAGTGGTCCTAAAAGCTCTAATCAGGAAGTAGCTCAAGAATTTGTAAATTTCTTTACAGAAATACCATTAAAAACTACGGAGGCTCTAAATTCCTCTCCTGAAGTCTCAATGGGTTTATTAAAGGCGAATGTGTCTGGCTGCCTGGCTGAATTTAAATTTAAACACATTAACCCTATGGTAGTTATTAAAGCTTTCCGGCAAATAAAAATCAAACTGACCGAAGATCTATGGGGAATGTCTATCAAAGTTTGTACATCCATACTTGAGACAATAGCCCCATACTTAGCTTTAATTTTTAATCTATGTGTAGACCAAGGAGTTTTCCCTGATTTAATGAAATACAGTAAAGTCATACCTCTTTTCAAATCCGGGGACAGTAAAGATACTAACAATTATAGACCTGTATCCGTGTTGCCAGTTTTTAGTAAGGTTTTTGAAAAAGTAATGCTTGATCAAATGCTCTATCATTTTAACACCAACAGAATCTTACATGATCAACAGTATGGTTTCACCAAGGGACGTTGTACCACTGACGCCGGTGTAACCTTATTAAAGCACATATTTACTGCGTGGGAAGAGTCCCAAGATGCCATAGGAATTTTTTGTGACCTCTCCAAAGCGTTTGATTGCGTAAATCACGACACATTACTTTTGAAACTTGAGCATTACGGACTGGGTAAACTTGCACTTAGTTTGGTAAGATCATATTTGAATGATAGACAACAACATGTTCAGATAAATGGTGTTAATTCACAGGGTTTAAAAATAAAAATGGGGGTTCCACAAGGCTCAATATTGGGTCCTTTCCTCTTTCTAGTATATACAACGTGTAACAAAAAGGGTATAGTCATATGAAAGGGTGTGCTACAGACCATCAAACTGAACAACTTTCTCCATGGAACCACCATCGTAATCGTAAAAAAATAATCAGCTGTTTCATACATTTGGTCGAGTAGATATTGGAATTTAGTATGGGGCCATTGAAATTTTTTTCGCGATTACGATGGTGGTTCCATGGAGAAAGTTGTTCAGTTTGATGGTCTGTAGCACACCCTTTCATATGACTATACCCTTTCTGTTACACGTTGTATAAATGATCTACCCTATTTATTGAAAAACCAACCTCAAAATATGGTGTTGTTTGCTGATGACACTTCCTTAATTTTTAAGATAAACAGACGGGCACAAAATTTAGATGACGTGAATAATGCCCTACTTCAGGTCCAAAATTGGTTCACAGCAAACAATTTGGTATTAAATGAAAAAAAAACCAAATGCATAAGATTTGCTTTACCGAATGTTAAGGGTAGTGATTGTGATATATTATTGAATAATGAGAAACTTGAATTCGTAGATAAAACGGTTTTCCTGGGGCTTACGCTTGATTCAAGGCTACAATGGGGTTCTCATTTAACATCTCTTGCGGGGCGGCTAAGTTCAGCAGCATATGCCATTAGAAAAATCCGTCAATTTACTGATGTAGATACCGCTAGACTGGTCTATTTTAGTTACTTCCATAGTATAATGTCTTACGGTATTTTGCTATGGGGACGGGCTGCAGATATTGAGTCTATATTTATTCTGCAGAAAAGAGCCATCAGAGCTATATATAATCTTCGTAGGCGCGATTCTCTAAGGGAACTGTTTAAGTATATTGGCATTATGACGGTACATTGTCAATACATTTACGAAAACATAATGTACGTTAGAAAAAATTTGCATCTTTTTGGTAAAAGAGGTGACAGACATAATTACAGTACTAGAAATAGGGACCAATTAGTTCAGCCAGGCTTTAGACTCGCTAAAGTAGACTCATCTTTCATGGGGTACTTTTTGAGATGCTATAATAAAATTCCACAAAGTATTCTTGAACTGAATGAGACGAAATTTAAAACATGCATTAAACGCACACTATGTAAAAAAGCATATTACAAGTTGAGCGATTATATCGCTGATAAAAATGCTTGGCTTAATGCTGGTCCTGCTCCACATGGACAGGGGCGCAAAAATTGATAGCATTAAATGATATAGTTGGAGCTGCTGAAGATTGTATTTAACTATCTTTGCATTGTATAGATTCAATGTTAGTATTATATAATCGCATAGCCCATATTGTGTGAGTACTATGTACTAGTAAGCTATCATTCACTGGAAACCTACGGCAGTTCTTGACTTGAATGTGCCCTGGCGGTTGAGAGTATGTCATGCTCACTCAAATGTCTCGCTGATGGTGGCGCGTGTGTCGGACCATTTAATTCCCTTCAAAATGGTTGAGCTGAATGGTGCTGATCCATGCGTCATGTGCGTGAACGGGCGCTGTCAGTTGTGACTGGTCATCTCTTAGTCGCCATGGTTTATTTGAATTAATTATTTTGTTTTTGAGTTGTATTTTGTTTTGCTATGGACACTTTTAACGTGCACATCTTGCTACATTGTTCTCACATAATATACCATCTCAACATGAATGATGTAACCAAGATTTTGTAACAATATTTTGATTTAAAAGAGTGTCCATGGAGTTTCTTGCCCATTCTTCTCCATAGAGATCTACGCTAGGGAATGGGCAACTACAGTACTTTCACAGTTTTTATGTCTTGTGACTGGGACTGTAGCTACATTAAATGTTCATTTTTGTTTCGACAATTCAAAAGTGCCTGTAACTGGCCTACTTGAAATAAATGCTTTGATTTTGATTTTGATTTTGACTTCTCACCAACGATTGGGTAGAGCGGTGGTGGGGTTATGGCGCGACACGCCACACCACGGAAGTGTGTTTCCGGCTTTACGCACTTAAAACATTGTGCTGATGGATGGATTGAATAGTACAAGGGTCGTGGAAGTGTTAAAAGTTAAAACCTTCAAAAAAAAACTTTTATTAAAAAAAACTTGTCAAAAAGTTTGACCCCCCATATCTCCGTAGCTAGAAGGTTCCCAGGTAAGACCAAAAAAAAATGATCGCAATGATGGGGAGAACAAGTGCCTTTCGGCTTCGTGAAGAGGTGTTTTACACCCTTTATTTGACCTTGAAGCTTGTAAGGACATTGAATATTTCTTCACAGTAATTTGACAATGGTGTCGATTCTGTTGTGCACAAACTAAACTTAATTTAGGCTATTGCTATCTTTTTCTCTCTAATAAAACGAGAAAGAGACAGACGTAATTTAGAGCTATCTAATTCAATTGGAACTAAGTAATATTGACATGCAAATGAAGGGTGCACGAAAAAACATGTCGATTAAAACCACGGTGAAGCGCAAGGCATAAACTATTTTGAAATCTCTAACTTAGTTCAAAACTATCGCCGTCCTTTTCTCGAACTGCCTTTTAGTAAAAGATAGCAATAGCTTAAATTAAGTTTAGTTTGTGCACAACAGAACCGACACTACTATCTCTTCATTTGTCCCATGTAACTTGAGGTCGGCGCAACACGTTTTTTTCTTCCATTCTCCTCTGACACCCGTCACGCTATCATGTACTACTTTATCTTTCATATCACTCCTCACACAATACATACATCGTTTCTTTGATCTTTTTCTTCCTCTCCATCCATCTACATTTATGTTTATCACTCTTTTACGTCTGTTTTCCATAACTTATTTACCTATAAATGTTGTCTTCCGCAGCTATCGGTGTTTCCATAAACAAAGAATATCCTATCCGCGTCACCTACCTGACTACACCTACTGACCACTTGATTCATAGAAAAATCAAAGAAAGCTTTTCTGTGACGTTTTGTTTCTAACCGTCCAGTAACCAAAATGTCAAACAGACTGAGATAGCAACCTAACGAAACCGGCTAGTAAGTTATTGAAAATTGTCGTTAGTCACATGCGATTCGTTTCTTGACACTAGCTAAGCTAAAGATAAGTATAATAAACTTATGCAAAATAAGACCTTGGTGAAGGGAATGGTACTTTCAATACAGCTCGCATCGTGACTTAGATGAGCTTGGGTTTGCAAATCAAGATGTGAATAAATTATACCTACCTAGTATGTAACTTTTGAAAATAAGATCTATAACACGTTTTCTATAACTTGCTTGTGTATAACTGTTAGTTAATATGCCACGTCTTGAAGCTATCGGTGTTTTATTAAACAAAGTTAGCTTGAAATATCCTATCCGCTGTCACTTGATTCCATACCTACTAGTCATCTCATCAGAAACCTCCTTTCTAGCCATATCATTGTTCACACAGTACATCCATCGTTTCTTTGATCTTCCTCTACTCTTATACTCATCCACATTCGTACTCAAAACTTTCCTCGCGAAAGAATAACAGTCCATTATTTAAATATCTCAATGTCTTCGAATTCTAGGCTTAAAATGACATGCGCATTTCTTCATAATGTTTTGTGTAACTGCCTATCCGAACTCCACAATCCAGTACGGTTGTGGGGGCCCGATAGGCAGTCGCTCCATGTAAAATACTGGTATTCAGCTACGACCCCAACATATATGGTTGTGAAAAGACTTATTAAGACTCCTATACTTGAGCCCGTAAGAGACGGAGTGAAGGTTTAGTTTTAAACCGTGAATGCTTATTAAAACAGTAGTAATGTGGAAGACGTTGCGTTGCAAGGTGGACCGATGACCTGGTGACTGCGGTAATCCGCTGGATGCGAATCGCACGGGACCGGGACATGTTGGGGGAGGCCCATGTCCAGCAATGGACGTCTTTCTGCTGAAATGATGATGATAATGATGATGATGAGAGTACTAACCTGTTCCAGAAATTAGCGGAGTTCTTGCAGTCTACTTCAGACACGAACTGGCAGATGAAGGTCTTCTGGTCGAAGGCGGTGTAGTTGGCGCAGAGGAAGTCGTATCGGGTGCCGTACAGGCAGTGGTGATACAGCTGGAAAATGAGGAGGTGGTTTTCAGTAAAGCAAAAACATGCATAGTTCTCATGTGAGTTGAGCAAGATTGTCTGGACTTGAAAAGAGACTACGACCTCTGAGTTTTTTTACTGTTTCTTCTCAGAGTAGTCAATGAGTGTTTTTAAAACCTATTTCCAAAATAAACATAATTTTCTTTCGGATTATAATTGGACTTGACCGCGCAGTAACTGAACCAAGGGCTTTGACGATACAGTGCTTAACTTGAAAATAAAGAAAGGGAACAAAGAAAAGAAAGAAAGAAAAGAAAAGAAAGAAAAGAAAAGAAAGAAAAGAAAAATAAAGAAAAGAACGAAAAGAAAGAAAAGAATGAAAAGACAGAAAAGAATGACAGGAAAATAAAACAAAAGAAAGAATAGAAAGAAAAGAAAAAAAAAGAGAAAAGAAAGAAAAGACAGAAAAGAAAGACTCCATGGGTGCTCCTGAGAGATTCCTAATGAACGACCCCAAAAACACCGCCCGATCCGGGAATCGAGTCAAGGCCCTCAAACTCTGCAAAACACAGAAAATAAAGCTACATTACAATATCTCACCTGACACTTATGAGCAATAGAAGCATAGAACCCATCATGTAGCCCATCGCATTTGAAGTCAATGGTCTCCGGCTTGGGCACGAGCCCGAGGAACGGGTACTCTGAGAGGTTGTACCCGTTTAGCTCTCTGGGCAGATTGGGGTCGTAGATGTAGTCCAGCTGAGGGATCCCTGTGTATTTGCTGGTGGAGTTTGTCTCCTCGCCTTCTCCTGTTGTTTCTGTCTGTAATTAGAAAGATATGGTGTGGGTGAGTAGATCGGAGGAGCTTAAATTTTGGCTAAAATAATAACAGTCTCGGGCCGATCTTTAGGTTAAGCCGTGCTTGGCTAGGTTGGTCTGTGAATGGGTGACCACCCTTACATATCCAGTTTCCTCCGTGCCTCGGAAAGCACGTTAAGCTGTTAGTCCCGGATGTCATTTATAGATCTTTGACAGTTGTTACAGGTAGTCAGTGGCCCAAAAAGTCTGACAACTAGTCCTACTAAGGGGTATCGTATTACCCAGAACTAACTGGGTTTTGGAGGTCAGATAGGCAGTCGCACTATGTAAAATACTGGTATTCCGCTGCATCCGGTAAGACTGGAAGCCGACCCCAACACAGTTGGGAAAAGGCTAGATGATGTTGTAGTTATCCAAAAATGAGATCTGCCATTTAATTTGAGTAGACAGTTATAATAAGTGATTGCTCAACATTTTGCTTGGCTCATCCTTGGCACTTCACATTACCTATCTGTAAAGTAATCTAGTTTCAAACTCGCATAGCGTGATAGGGCACATAAGTCAAATTACAGTTTACTGGCAAACAGATTTATTGTGATGAGCTATTGTTTCAAAGATCCAGGTTTTGTCTTCTTAACCTTTTTGTTAAGGAGGTCGAGGTCGATTTTAAGTCTGGCTGGATGGATGTAAAGCAGAAGGATTAGTTTTAGTTATTTTTAACCGACTGGGAAGGGTTATGTGTTTATTATAAGTATGTTTGTTCCTTTGTGAGGAGCTCATGGCTAAGTAATAACAGCCGCTCGCAGCAATCTTTAGGTTAAGCCATGCTTGCATAGGTTGGTCTGTGGATAGGTGACCAGTTGACCACCCTTTTTTTTACGGATTTGAAATCATCCTTCTCCAGACTTTTACTGACTAAAACCCATCCATGTTCCTTCCTCGCCTTTTATGTTCCGGGGCCACGGTATCTCTTTCGAACAGTCCCGCAGCCCCGGGGTCCCACGGCCCCGGACAGTTGACTACCCTTATGACCCGTGATTTGTAGATCTTTGGCAGTCGTTAGGTAGTCAGTGGGCCAAAAAGTCTTACAACCAGTCTCACGAAGGGTTATCGTATAACCCAGTCCTAACTGGGCTGTGGGATTCAGATTGACAGTCTCTTCGTGTAAAATGTGTGTTGTACTGGTATTCAGCTGCACCCGGTTAGACTGGAAGCCGACCCCAACATAGTCGGGAAAAGGCTGGGCAGATGATGAGTTCCTTCCGATGAAACTCGGTATGTAACGGTTGGTCCCACCCATCCACAGACAAACCTAGGCGTGAAACTTATTAAGTCACCGTGCCCTCGCGTAACTTTCGCTTCGACACGGCTTAGATAAATCTTATAAATATTTAATAACGTGATAAATCATTTTTGAATATAAAATTTTACAACCTTGAAGGCTTCGGGTGTGTCCAGACTTTTCGATTTTATTTGTATCCGGGTTTATTGTTTAATCGGAGATTTATGGTCGTGTAAATAGTGACTATTATAATTTAAATGCGAAAGTAAGTTTGTTTGTTACGTTTTAACGCCTAAACCACAGAACTGATCATCCTGAAATTTTGCATCTACGTTATCAGGTGTACAGAAATGACATAAGAGGCCCGCGGAGCATGCGTAGTTCATACAAACGTAATACTTACCAAAATAATTTGTAAATCAAACATATTGTTAAGGTAGTGTGTATTTATTTCGATTGGATTACTTACAGAATATCTAGGTTCCCAAATATTTATTTTGAATGGACACAGATTTGAACAAGAGAATTATGTTAACCGTTTTAGCCGACTTCTAAAATAGGAGGAGGTTATGTCATGTATCAATGTATGTTTTGAATTTATGACACTTCATTACATACTAATTTGAATTTATGACATATTAGAACGTGTTACATTTAATTTATGACTGGTATTTATTCGATTTAATTTTCTTTTCGACATTCTTAAGGTAGTGTGTATTTATTTCGATTGGATTACAGAATATCTATGTTCCCAAATATATATTGAAAGGACAATGATATAAAAACGAGATTAAAATTTGATGAATTTAAAATTTCTATAGAAAACTTATTTTTCTCATAGCTCTTGTTTAAATCAGTGTCCATTCAAAATATATGTTTGGGAACATGTATATTCTGTAATCCAATCGACATAAATTCACACTCACTTATGAATATGTCTGATTTACAAATTATTTTGGTATTACGTTTGTATGAACTACGCATGCTCCGCGGGCCTCGGTATTAATCGTAAAATATGAAATTGTCTAACTTTAATGATAAATTTTGGATGCTTGAATTGGTACAACACAGTGGCACTTTCAGTTGACATCTAGAAATGTATGATTATGTACTGCGAACACTGCTTGAATTCGTTTCTTTTTCTTCTACATTTTACATAAGGTAACACAATGTGTAGGTAGTCATAATTTAGAGATTTCTTGAAGACAAACTAAACTGACGGTAACCTCTTCTTTATTTAACGTATGGTTAGTTGCCTAACCTAGTGTCAGAGTTTTTATGCCGCCCATTTTGCCTCTGACTTTGCTTTACATACCGTCGAGAAATATCTCTCAGGCATGCCGGTTTCCTCACGATGTTTTCCTTCACCGAAGCAAAAGTGATAATAAATAAATAAATAATAAATATCGCTGGACATTAACACACAGCGCCACCTAGTGCCACACTAAGCAAAGCTTGTGTCGTGGACACTAGGTAGTTGATATACTACATATATACTTTTTTGTTTGTAAATACTATTATTATACATTATACAAACATCCATGACTCGGAAACAAAATGTCCATGCTCATCACACAAACATTTGCTCCTACCGGGATTCGAACCCAGGACCCTAAGAACGTAAGGCAGCGTCACTACCACTACGCCATTCGGGTCGTCAAATAATAATTCAAGAATGTCTACCAACCTCAGTTCCAGCATCTTCCGGTACTTCTTCAGGCGCTGCTGTGCTGGTGGTGGAACTCTTGCCGAAGATGAGTGACGTGGCTTTTGCTGCGGACGTGGTGGGTAACTCGATGGCCAGGAGTGTGAGGGAAATACCTGGAATGAGAAGACGAAGTCATCGTTAAACAAAATGGTGGAAAAATACCGCACTTGGCGTAGGTACCTATGCATTTGTAAACGCTATTCATTGGCAATTTATATCTATCCCAGAGAATAAATTTAACCGTCTTAGATCCCGCAACAAAATTAATTAGAAAAGTATAGCAGAGGAGTAGAAAAAAAACCGTAATTTCCACTTTCCTCCATATCAGCAGGAGACAGAACGAAACAAGGCCAATAGGCACAAAGGTTCAAGTTCTTAAGCCGGCCCCAACGTTTAGAAAACTAAACGGATGATTATTAAGAATTTAGTTATTTCTTGTGTTTTACAGAGGAACAGCAGAGGCCCAGTGGTGGCAGCGACGAACGTCGTCGGTCGGTCGGTCGAAATCGTGGGTTTGAATCCAAGCAGGCGCATTACTTTGTGTAATTTATTTCATCACCACTGCTCTCAAAAATGATGAAGGAAAACATCGTGAGGAAATATCCTAGAAGTATAAATTCGAAGACATGTGACATCTACCAACCCGCACTGGGCCCGCGTGGTGGATTATAAAATAGCCCATTCCCTCTCATTGAGCTGTGTCCCAGCAGTGGGAACATTAATAATGGGCTGAGTATGCTATGCAGAATATTGAGAATTAAGTTATTTCTTGTGTTTCACTAATTAATGCCAAATACATATCTTTCAACACACACGTCCTTCACTAATAAGTTTTTGTTGAAATTATCCTCAAAGTTGAAGACCAATCTTATGTTTCTGAGAATATTAAATGCTTTTTTACCGTGTTGTAGCCTGCGGTTTAGTGAATAACAAGAAAGGTCATAAATTACATTATGAGATTATGTTCGAGTGTTTTTTTTAGGATATTAAACTAGTTCTTTTTTACGGATGGGGAATTTTCAAATAACTTTTTCCACTCTGGGCTGAGCGGGAGGGAGTGTCAGACTTCTACAGACTAAAACCCATCCATGTTACCTCGCCCTTTATGTTCCGGGGCCTCGGTATCTCTCTCGAACAGTCCCGGAGCCCCGGCAGGCTTCGGCCTTTGCGGGCCCCTTCATTTTGCTGACATCTCTTTGAGGCGCGCGTGGAACATGAACACGCCGTCGACACGGCCAGTCGTCATAAGACGGACGGACGGCGAGTTAGCCCATAGCTCACCATCCACAAGCCCGCGTCTACGGTAGCCGGTAGCCACCACGTGGCCCCCGACGCCCAGTGCGTCTCCCGCGGCGGCTGGGGTGAGAGGTTCTCCTCCTCTCGCGGTCCGCCACCTCCTTCGCTAGCATGACTGCTTCGCAGGAGGAAGTGACGGCTTCCCATTCCGTCTCGCTCACGAGTAGTACCTACGCTGGTAGTTTTGCTTCGTTTGTCGTCATACAGGGTTTATAAGGATTCGTCACAAGTCAACCAAAGTATTCTGACAATCAAACTATCAAAGAGTATCTACGAAAAGTGTCAACATGTGGGACGGGCGTACTATCGGCGCATTGACTGCGCCGATAGTCATGTCGACCAATGGTTTTTATACAGGGTGTAAACCACCTCATCAAGCCGTTAACCAAGCATTCTGTACATCAAACTAAGTAACTTTACGCAAAAATTGCTGGGAAACAACTTTTTTTTTTTGAGGTTATAAATCATGTTTTGTTTTAGAACTCAATATAACGCACTTAAAACATTGTGCTGATGGATGGATTGAATAATTCGGGGGTCGTGGAGGTGTTAAAAGTCACAATCTTACAAAAAAAAACTTGTATATAAAAAAGAACTTGTCAAAAAGTTGTAACTTTGACCCCCAATATCTTCGTAACTAGAAGGTTCCCAGGTATGGTGTAGAACAAAAAATTATCGCAATGACGGGGAAAACAAGTGGTTTTCGGATTCGTTAAGAGGTTTTTTACACCCTTTATAGGTATGATGATGACAATATCAAAAAGTTGCAAATCTATTTAGTACGCCTGTTTAAGTATTGGAAAATAATGGGCACGTATTTTTTGTTTTTGTAAATCAATGAATATTGACAAGGATAAAACGCTTCAAAACTCGGGAAGGGGGGACTCGAGGCTGCGGGCCTGTTCGAAAGAGACCGTGGCCCTGGAACATAAAGAGCGAGGAAGGAACTTGGATGGGTTTTAGTCAGTAAAAGTCTGACACTCCTTCTCGCTCCGCCCAGAGTGGGAGAAATTATTTCATGATTTGGGCTTGATTCAGAAAGCAGTCCTTCTTGTCACGGCTCGTGTTGTTAGGTTCCTTTCTCAAGAGCCCTGACGATTTGTAGCTCGGATCCTATTCCCGATGCAGGTAGGCTACTTCTCGGATATTTGAATAAATGAAAGATGACTCCGCTTAATTAGTATTGTAATACAGAAGTCGGTTACAATTTGAATTAAATGGCACGGTACGTGGCGCTGCTATCCGAATCTGTAGGCGAGAGTGTGTGACGCAGCAGCCGACCCGATCAGCTGTGGCTGTGACCTTTCCTCGCGCGTCCCCAGTCGCTACTCGTTCACGCATATGATGCGTGAACACCACTCATCCATATGCCTAGCCTTTTCGGAACTATATGTTGGGGTCGAACCAGTCTAACCGGATACAGCTGAATACCAGTTAGCCAATACCAGCTGACCTCCACAACCCAGTTAATACTTGGTAATACGGCACCACTACCTGTTACGACTGCCAAAGATGGACAAATGACAACCGGAACCAACAGCTTAACGTGTTTTCCGAGGCACGGAGGAAACTCGGTATGTAAGGGTGGTCACCCATCCACAGACCTACTTAGGCAGGCACGGCTTAACCTAAAGATCGACCCGAACGGCTGTTATTATTTAGCCACGAGGTCCTGAACACTACTATAATTTTTTTAATTATTTGAGAAATTACTAAAATTACTAAAAATAATAATATAGTAAATCTAAAACATTCTTAAATTAATCAACAGCTTCTTAGCACATCAATCAAATTTTATCATAAAATTTTCCATATGCGCAAAATATTTTACTACTAAATGCAAATCTTGACATTTCTGCCAAGTTTCAACAGTGGTCAGTCCTTGACTTTTGCCAAGTGATACTGTGGTGCAACTCATCAGTCTGAAATGTTCTTATAGTAATTAACATACAAATATAGGCTAAATGTATAGAGCAGTGCTGGTAAAGTATCGATAATTTTGAATATCGAAAATTTACTATGTCGATAGCTTTTAAACAGGATAAATATTTGTCACTCTACATAGATCTGGTGCCTTCAAAGATTACATGCTACATTCGATAGCACAAATTACTAGTCAGGAGTTATTTTTGTTTTGTTTTATTGCTTCTGACAACTAATCCCAACATCAATCAATCAATTATTTTATTATCAGGCATCTTAAGGCCCAAGTATACATAAAATAGACAAAATTACATTACAACATAAAAATATACTAATTCACACAAAATATAAGCTGTAACACTGACACACGAAGTGGCGGCGCGGTGTCGTGTTACGCTGCGCGGTGTCACGTAGCCTGCCACGAAAACGTCGGTAGACTACACCCTTCGGCCAAAACTCTTCCTTGAGAAACTTGTCGAGATATTGTGTCGGAACTCGCACCACAAATCTTACACAACGACATGCAGTAGCAGCCTACTCTCATAGAGGAGGTTCGTGGCCCAGAACAGGGAATGTTATTCGTTGATTATGCTAATTAGCAGTGAACATGACATTCAAAACACATTATTTTCACATCACGAACTTAAGTTGACTTCCTGACTTAAGGGGCCGGCGGAGCATGCGTATTTCATACAAACGTAACACCAAAATAATTTGTAAATCAAACATATTCTTAAGGTAGTGTGTATTTATTTCGATTGGATTACTGAATATCTATGTTCCCAAATATCTTTTTTGAGAGGACAATGATACAAAGACGAGATATGAGGAATTTAAAATTTCCATAGAAAACTTATTTATCTTATAACTCTTGTTAAAATCAGTGTCCAATCAAAATATATATTTGGGAACCTAGATATTCTGTAATTCAATCGAAATAAATACACACTACCTTAGGAATATGTTTAATTTACAAATGATTTTGGTATTACGTTTGTATGAAATACGCATGCTCCGCAGGCGTCTTAATGAATGAGAGAAGTTATAACGGCAATACGAACTATTATAAGACGTACCTTTTTTTTTTTATTTATTTATTCAAAATCTGTATAAATATAACATATAAAAGTCTGCCAAACTGCAAAACAGTTTGTCGGCAGTTCACCTACAAAGATCATCTACCTAGCCTTTTCCTAACTACTTATGTTGGGGTCGGCTTCCATGATTGCCTATCTGACCTCCACACCCTATGGTGAGACTGGTTGTCAGACTTTCGGGCCACTGACTACCTGTAACGACTGTCAAAGATCTACAAATGACAGCCGGGACCAACGGCTTAACGTGCTTTCCGAGGCACGGAGGAAATAAGACGAGCAAAAATCGATGACCTAATATCGATAACATTTTTGAACTGTCGATACTATAACAACACTACTACCGATGTGTCAGTTTACATAAATTTTAATAAAAGACATAAAATTACTCATCCTTCATAAAATTCGCTCATATTTATCGGAAAAATTTATATAATGATTACGTAATGTTACGGTTAATAGGTCACCTAACAACTTGTTTTTTGGGAATAGATCAAGGGTATTTTAAATGGGTGGCCATCTGAGTCAGACGCAGCCTGGCTTTTAGAACTAGGTAACTAATAAAGCTGACATCTGTCCATAACAGGTTTGTAAACATGATCTGGGACTTGAATTGCTAATAAAATTTCGTAAACCTAAATCGTCATCATCTGCTGAGCCTTTTCCAAAATAAAGGGTGTAAAACACCTCGTCACGAAGCCGAAAGGCACTTGTTTTCCCCATCATTGCGATCATTTTTTTGTTCTACACCATACCTGGGAACCTTCTAGTTACGGAGATATGGGGGGTCAAAGTTACAACTTTTTGACAAGTTTTTAACAAGTTTTTTTTGTAATATTTTGACTTTTAACACCTCCACGACCCTCGTACTATTCAATCCATCCATCAGCACAATGTTTTAAGTGCGTTACATTGAGTTCTACCTCAAAAAAAAAAAGTTGTTTCCCAGCAATAATTTTTGCGTAAAGTTACTTAGTATGATGTACAGAATGCTTGGTGAACTTAGCTTAACTTGGTTAATGCTAGAATTCTGACTTTTTACAGTTCTAATTTTAAGCAATCAAACATCATCTGCCTAGCCTTTTCCCAACTATGTTGGGGTCGGCTTCCAGTCTAACCGGATGCAGCTGAAAACAAGTTTTTTTACATGGATCGACTGCCTATCTGACCTCCACAACCCAGTTAGTCGCAGGACCAGGACCAAAGACCAGACTAGTCTTACCAAGTGGTATCGAATTACCCATGCAGATGGGCAATTCGATACCACTTGGTAAGAGATGGTTGTCAGACTTTTTGGGGCACTGACTACCTGTAGCGACTGTCAAAGATCTACAAATTACTGCCAGAACCAGCGGCTAACGTGCTTTCCGAGGCACGGAGGAGACTCGATATGTAAGTGTGGTCACTCATTTGTAGACCTCATTTGAAGATCAGCCCGAGTGGCTGTTATTATTTGGCAACAAAGCTCAAGCAATATTAAACTTCAGAATAAAAATCGTTTCTTAAATAATGACCTTTTCTCAAGTGTCTAGTTTATAGATACGGGTTTTAGTATATTCACGTGACAAAATATCAAGTTCCCATCAACAAAAACTGATGATATAACATCTAATTCTGTCAAAAGTTAAATAAATACAAAATGAATCTAAACTATATTGAACAAGTATGCCAATTGCCAACATAAATGCTTAATAATGTCATCACCAGAGAATTTGAATACTGAGTCAAGGTCATAAGGAAGCAAAGAACAATCTAATTTTAGTATTTAATGTTGTGTACGCACGCAAGGACCTTGGGAAAGATCTAGAATGGTTTTGGGATCAAATTAAGGCTTGGCTTTGTGTTAGGTCAAAGAGATACTCGATGTTATGGCCTGGTAACCTGGGTCAATTGTTTTTGACGTGGACCTCAGTCCTGGAACCATTGTGGAGTGTCCAAAAGGTCAGCTGATGTGACTGATCATCTGTCAGCGCGCTATATTTCATGATCCCTAATAACTAGACAGTTGAAATTTTTACAGGACGTGTGTTTCCGTTGCCGCCATAGCAATACATAAGGGCTCCCGTACTAGGGTTGTTACGGAACCCGACATGCGCTAATCAACTCGCACTTGGTTGTTTAATAGATTACTTGACTGGAATTAAAAATAAAGAAAATACATACATGGTGTAAACCACTTCATCACGAAGCCATCAACCAAGCATTCTGTACATCAAACTAGACGCAACAATTATTGCTGGGAAACAACTTTAATTTTTGGGGTGAAAAATTATGTTTTGTCGTTAAACATTGTGCTGATGGATGGATTGAATAGTACGGGGGTCGTAAATGTGATAAAAGTAAAAAACTTACAATAAAAACGTGTTAAAATAAAAAAAAAACTTGTCAAAAAGTTGTAACTTTGACCCCCAATATCTTCGTAACTAGAAGGTTTCCAGGTATGGTGTAGAACAAAAAAATAATCGCAATGATGGGGAGAACAAGTGCCTTTCGGCTTCGTGAAGAGGTGTTTTACACCCTTTATATTGCATGAGGTCCTGTTTTCAATTCCTGGAACGTGCAAAGTTTATTGGGTTTTCCACTATTTTCTCAGTTATAGAGTCTGGATTTGTGCCAGGGGCCTAATTCTGCTATTTTAATAAATTCGTCACTCCAACACGATTCCATTCTCATCCCATTGTCATTTTGCTTTAAAGTTAATCTGCTAAATTCACAATGGTCGATCATGGGTCGGTCAATGGTCTCGTAATAAAATTGTGTTTTAATGGCATTGTCGTATTGTCATTATTAAAAAACCCTTAGTACAAATGGTTTTCGAAATCTACTACTAATTGCGAACATTTATTCATGCCAGATTTCATGTACGGGATTATCATTCTATGACATTTCTTTCAATGGAGTGTCAGTGGTTGATCATTGAAAAGTCATAATGGCGCCATTATGTTATTAGAATTAACAAACTTGTCAAAATTTGACAGAACTTGACCATTATGAAATCAATGATCGACTACTCTGACACTATTGTAATAGCAGAATCGAGGCCCAGATTGATGGCAATAGGCTCGCCCTCTATTACATCATCATCATCATTCTCTTGCGCTTATCTCAATTCATTAGTGGTCGGCGCAGCATTTCATCATCTTCCATACTACTCTATTACTCATCATCTTTTTGTTGGCTACATTTCATTGCTGTTTTAAATTTGTTTCGACAGTTCAAAAGCGCCTGTAACTGGCTGACTTGAAATAAGTGCTTTGATTTTGATTTTGTAAGATTGAGAAGGCATTGAAACTGGTAGTTACAGTTCTGGAATCATCATCATCTGCATGCCTTTTCACAACTTCATTGGGGTCAGCTTTCAGTCTAACCGGTTGCAGCTGAATACCAGTATTTTACATGGAGCGACTGCCTATATGACCTACACAATACAGCTCAGTACTGGGTAATACGCTACCACTTGGTAAGACTGGTGGTCAGGCTTTTCGGGCCACTGACTATCTGTAACCACTGTCAAAGATCTACAAATGATAGCCGGGACCAATGGCTTAACGTGCTTTACGAGGCACGAAGGAAACTCGGTATGTAATGGGTGGTCACCCATGCTCAGACCAACTCAGGTTACTCAGGCAAGCACGGCTTAACCTAAAAGTGTAAAGTGCAGTCCTGGAACTTACTAATAAATAAATTGCTATTTAAATACTTACAAAATAAGCTAAGTCCCACCCATCTGTGACGGGATCGCTTCATTTTGTTACTTCCACCTGTTAACAAAGAAAACATTACTTTATTTATTTGTCACACAAAAGTTAGTACTTAACTTAAATTGTTACATAGTTTGACTAATATAATTAAGGGGAGAAGCGTTTGCCATACAACGTGGCAACGCCACCAGTCTACTGGGGACATTACCAGTTGACAGCGTTGAGGAAGAGTTTTTCAACCGACTTCTAAAAAGAGGAGGTTCTCAATTCGTCTGTTTTTTTTTTTTTTTTTTTGTGTTTGTTACCTCAGTACTTTCGACTGGGTGAACCGATTTTGATGATTCTTTTTTTATTTGAAAGCAGGTGCTTCCCGTTGGGTCCCATTTTAATTTGTTGAAGATCTGATGCTGATCTTCGGAGATATACAATGGAACTCTTCAAAAATAGACGGCAAATCTGCAGTGATTGCTGCATCCGCTTGTAGGTTCATTGTATAAACTACATCATGACGTAACATCACGCCTGTATGCTCTGAGGGGGTACGCAGATGTGTACAATATACCCAGATTTCGACAATGTTTGTTACCTCAGAACTTTCGACTGGGTGAACCGATTTTGATGATTATTCTTTTATTTAAAAGCTGGTGCTTTTCGTGTGGTTCCATGTCAATTTGGTTAAGATCTTACGCTGATCTTCGGAGATATAAATGGAACTCTTCAAAAATACACGGCAAAGCTGCAGTAATTGCTGCAATCGCTTGGTTGTTTATTGTTTATACAACATCATGACGTAACATCACACCTGTATGCTCTGAGGGAGTACGCAGAAGTATACAATACACCCAGATTTCGACAGTTAGACATGTAAAGTTCCATTCAATGGGATCCCGGAGAAATAGAGGTAACTTCTTAACTTTATAGGCACACCAGAAGCGCTTTGGGTAGTTTTAGGCAGAGTACTTTCTCGGAGTGATGCCATTTCGATTTGATAAAGATCTGGTGACTTCGGAAGATAGGCAACTGAACTCCTTAATAAATGATAGCAAATGTACTGGGATCGCTGAAGACACGTCTGTCTATTGTTTACACCAGTTCATAACAAAAAATCACACCGATACGCTGTGAAAGGGTAAGCACATGTGAACCACTAAAAAGTGAAAAATAAAAACTTTTTTGCAAAAAATATAACCGACTTCACACAAAAAAGTGAAAAATAACTTTAGCTTCAGAAGTCGGTGACAAAAAAACTAAATCAATCAAACAAAGGTCACCGACTTCTGAAGCTGAAGTTATTTTTCACTTTTTTGTGTGAAGTCGGTTATATTTTTTGCAAAAAAGTTTTTTTAGTTAAACTGTCTTGGATCCCGCAACGAAATTAATCAGAAAGTATAGCGGAGGAGTAGGAAAAAAAACCTAATTTCCTCTTTCCTCCATGTTGCATGTTGTTGTTTGTTGTTGTGTGTCTTCGAGTGTACTTAATCCTGTATCTTTAAAAAAGGATAGAAATTGTGCCCTGATGTTGTAAAATTAAGACTAGAACTTGGAACGCGACTACGTCCACAAAAAATGTGATAGCTCGGGTAATATGCATGATATAAATATAGTGTATAGTTTATAACACCCACAGATAATGTGGCTTTCTGCCAGTGGTAGAATTTTTATATTTGGATCATTCGTTCTGGAGATTACCCCCAAAATACAAACTCACAAACAAAACCTCTTTTTAATGTTAGTATAGATTTTATATAAAAAAGGTGTTACGTACAATCATATTCACGGGGCAAACGTGGCCAGAAATTGTACAGAACAGAAAGGTTTGGAGGGAGAAAGGGGAAGCGTTTGCCCAGCAGAGGGACACAAATTAGGGTACAAAGAAAACTAACCTCTGTTGCCGACTAAACATAACATTAAAATTAATGACTGTGTACTATACTATACTCATAGATAGACATTAGATCAGCACTCCCTTTACTTCCATAGTTGAGTCAAGTGAAACGTAAGACCTTGCGTTGTTGGCGCTAGTGATGGGACATGTATATCGATATGTTAATCCGATTGTGTCGACTTTGACATTTCGTTACACCATGTTTGTGACAGATTAGCCGGAGAAAACTGCACAGAAAGAAGAATGGAAGGATCTGGGGCAAGCCTTTGCCTATCAGAGGGTCAATACGGGAAAAGTTAAAAATGCTGCAGGATAGTAGTGAGTTTTTGTTTTGTCTCTAAGAATTAATTTTAACAATAATCGTCGCAAGGCGAAGCTTTGTTACCGATCAATTATATCTATAATATTCTTGACAATCATGCACACACCAAAATAAAACGTCGTGTCGCCGCGTCGTGGAAAATATAGAAATTTTTTGTCTGCATATTAACGATGATAAATTTAAAGCAATAAACACTACTTTTTTGCAATACCTTGCAACTCCATAAAAGCCTAAATTAATTTAGATGAATTCACACTATTGTAACCTTATATTGCGGCATTTAAGTGCCTATTTTATTAAATATTTCTTGACCTTTGTAGTTGGGAAATGGAAAAGAAATCTGGCGAAAACCTTGTCTTTAATGTTATACTATAAAATTACAAAATATTCAAACACTATTAATAAAAAGATTGTGCTGCATTTTTTTGCCTTATTCAAACATTATGTATGAGCAATCTGTCGTAAGGACGGATGGAAGTTTTTAAACAAATTTGGACGAAATTTAGCCCACAGATATTTAATAACTTGAATTAACACATAGGACACAGTAAAAAGATAAGCAGTAGTGCGACTTGGAAGTGTCTTTGAATTCAATGCCTACTAAGGATCAGAGGGCTAGGGGTGCTACTATCGGCACAGATATCGGATATAATATGTGGACTCTCTGTTCGCACCTTGATGTATCCTTACGGGCGGGAAAAGAGGCGCTCGGTTAATGACGTCAGCGTATTGTTCGTTTATATAATTATTTAATACCGGCAGTACGATACCGGGCGAGTTCAGAATACAAAAGCTTGTTAAATATTACCTACGCAGATATTAAGGAAAATACATCAATAACTATATCTATAACTCCCATGATCTCATTCAATCCATAGATACAACTTGGCACATTTTTAAGATTCCGTCAACTTTACTAGAAGGCTGACTTCTCTTAGTGGTCATTACTAAAGTATTTACAATGTACACGGTCGCTTGTTTAACCTTGGAGAATTAGTAGAATTTAATACCGATTGGTTTTTTGTATGGCGCCGGTAAAATGTGGGATTATGATGTAGGTACATCCGGATTCTAGATGTGGTTTGTTAATAAATTGAATGATTAAAACAGACAGCAGAATAATGTAGCTTTGGGGGTAAGAAGAACAGGGAATAAAGCTATTCATCCCTTAAAGAAAAGGGAGGATCCTCCGACCAGACGGGTGCTATGTCTGGTGGGCTACTGCCCGACGGTTGTTGTCGGGTTTTCGTATATACTCTGTCGCGGAGATACATTTTATTAAATAACTATAATTTAACTAATAAAAATGAACAATTTTAAACATAGTTATATAAATAAGAAATGATTCGGTAGACTATTGTTATTATTATTAGAGCCTATTATGATTATTAGATAAATGAGAAAGAAATATTTAATAGTATAAGTTATAAAGCGCTTTTCCTCTCTCTATTTATTTTACTTTAAAAATTGCTGTTCCCGACAGGGTCCATAATTGTTACTATAATTTTATTTACCACCATTTACCACATTATGGTTAAAGCAATAAACGATTTTGATTTGATTTGATTTGAGAATGTTGCTTGCGCGATGCAGGAATTTGACGTGTTTCACTTGTAAGTTCATCATCTTTGTCATAGATGGCGCTGTAGTACTTTTTGTTCTATGTATGTTAGTACTTTTTGTAGTGCCGCTACATAGCCTTCAATTTGATTTGTTTTCTTTCTTTTAGTACTAGCTCTAAGCCGCTGTGCCCGCGTTTATGTCTGATTATACCACGGGAACGTGTTACCGCACTAAAAGGATTCTATTTCGTAATAAAGTGGTGCATAGTCTCCTCTTCGTGTGCCAAACAACTACATTCGTCGTTTGTTAAGGTAAAAGCTTCAGAGTAGCCCGTGAAATAAAAATGTTCTTACGTTTTTTTGCAATTTGCAGGCCACTTTTTCAAGGTCAAAATCGTTTCTCGGCCTTTGTGAACTTGGAGGGTTGTATTGATGATTCATCATCATCATCATCATCGGCCTATTAATGTTCCCACTGCTGGGACAGGCCTCCTCTCTATGAGAGGGAATGGGCTATATAATCCACCACGCGGGCCCAGTATTGATGATTATAATTCTGTAACTACATACGTTTTACAGTTGCGAACGATATTTTAATCAACATACAACTTAGCACTGGCTTGCAAATTGCAAAAAAACGTAAGAACATTTGAGTTTCGCGTGCTACGTAGCATCAGCCTTAAGGCGTGTTGCATAATATTTAAAGAACAATTTTATTTATTCAACCCGCTTCGAATCAAAAATTATTTTGTAAAAATTTCGTTTCGATAAAAAAAAAAACTATCGATAATTTTTTACTAACGCTCGCACATCACTACACAAGACAATAGACTCTGATATACGATACGGTACTCACTTCCTATCATTGTGTGCACTTATATGTATGAACAAATTAGTTATTTTACAATCACGTTATGTCTACTGGGAAGTAACAATAGCAGTAAATAGGCATGACCGGCAATATTAAAAAAATTACAAAAAGTCCGTCAGTTAGAGAATTGAAAAATAATGGAAATGTAGTTTTTGTTTTTGTAAATCAGTGAATATTGACAAAGATAAAACGCACCAAAACTCGGGAGTGAGGACTCGTGACGTCAGAACTAGCTAAAAATTATACCTAGGCGTGACGTATTGAGAATTTGAAAAGCGTCGTATCTTCGTCAATTTTGGTTTATGTTACAAAAGAAAAAATACGGGTTATATATATAATTTATAATACGGTTAGATTTTTATGTCGTTTTCCCTATTAGCAACTCTATTTGTGGTGGTTCAAACTTCGTTTGAAATACTGTTAGAATAAAGTTCTAATCAGCTTGCACTACAAAGTGGTTGTTACGTCAGTCACTGCGGGCCATATAGTGCGAAATGAATGGTCTTTAACGATTTAAAAAAAATCTATTGATTGTACTAAAAAAAATAAAACACTATGATGCTAATATGATGCTTGTAAAAAATCTGAATGAACGCATGTATTTTAGTTTGGTTTTTACTCGTTAAAGAAATTTTTAAAGATAAGTTGTGATTTTTTTGTCGAGATTTAATTGTAGGTATTATGTTTTCAAAACTCTATCATACTAGCATATATCCTGAAAACTATCATATATTTTTCTGGTTTTGTTTATTGCAGTGAATCATATACTTTCAGGCATTATAAAACTCGCGTTTAGCTCCTATAGTCGCCTATAGTCCCATGTCAATAGACGGGGATTCGTACAAATCAGGCGTTATCGAGCAACCGTACAATAATACGTGGATTCAATACTCTACATATAGAGTAGCTCTACACACTCTATGTAGAGAATGCAACCACAGGGCGTTCACCTTCGTATCGTCCTTGCTGCGAACACTTTTACCTTTTTGTAACAATATTGAACTGGTAATTGTCACGACTCTTATTGAAAAGGAATGTAGAGAGCTGCCTTTTAGAAGTTTCGATAACTTCTCGAATACCAATATTTACCTGTTCTAGTTACTGGCAGCATCTGGTGCAGCCTATACCAGCCCACTGCTGGGACATACTGCCTCCTCCGACACAAATATAGTTGGGAAAAGGCCTAGTGTCTATAGACAATGTATCTTGCCTAGCCTTTTCCCAAATATGTTGGGGTCGGCTTCCAGTCTAACTGGATGCAGCTGTATACCAGTATTTTACATGGAGCGACTGCCTATCTAACCTCCACAACCCAGTTAGTACTGGGTAATACGATACCCCTTGATAAGACAGGTTGTTAGACTTTTTTCGGACACTGACTACCTGTAACGACTGTCAAAGATCTACAAATGACAGCCGGGACCAACTGCTTAACGTGCTTTCCGAGGCACGGAGGAAACTCGGTATGTAATGGATCATCCATCCACAGACCAACCTAGGCAAGCACGGCTTAACTGCTGTTTTTATTTACTCATGAGCTGCTCAGAAGAAAATTCGGATGTTTCCGTGCTTCGCAGAGCAAGACTGTTTTAAAATTAAGTTATTAATATAACACCATTAATTACTTTATAACAAGCAGGTAAAAGCATAATAAAAATTACGCAATAAAACAAAATTAACATATAAAAAGTGTTGCATAATGTTTCATTTGAAACAATGCTCTTGTTATAACTTCAAGTGAGTAAGAGAAAGTGGGTACGCAGTGGAGCGAGGCAGCAATGCCGACGTCACGTGTGGAACGACCTTCGGTACTGCTGATACTGTTTCATTTATTAATATCAGTGCCGATTGGTTTGATGGCCTGGTTTCAGCAAGGAAGTCTGCTGAGGATAAAGTTCCAGGTTCGATTGTCAACTCGTGCAATCTATTACACTATAATTTAAGAAGAAAGATTTGATTTTTTGTTTGTTTGTTTGTTACGGTTTAACTCCAGAACTACTCAACCGAATTAAAAAATCTTTTACCATTAGAAGGCTACATCTTTATTTAGTAATATAGGCTATAAATCATATTGATATCATGCAAATTGGCCGAACTATCAAAGTTTTTGCGGGCGAAGTCGCCGGGAAGTGCTATATCGTGTTATATTAATAAGGTTTTTTTTTTATACCTATCAGGAATATCTTCATAGTTGCTATTGATTTCTGCATTTGAGGCTGGTTGATGGCAAAAGGGTCACCCATATTATATAGAGTACTTAAGCGAAACCGACTCTGTAAAACCTTGATGCGTATACATTGGTCGTACAATCATGAGTTATGAAAACAATGCTAATTCAAATCATTCAGTACTTTACCGTTTTTGGTTGACCGGTCCCAATTAGGCCCTAAATACGCCATTAGGGTAAAAGCGCCATATACGCGAAATGAACCTCACACATTTGAATACAATAAATAATTTCTTAGCACGTAATGTTGCCGTTATATAAATGACAGACTGACAGACAGACGTGACTCAACTGACCCAGATTACGTATTGTTTAAATTATAAATAAGGTGAAATTTTCGATAGTGAACATCGATCAACTTCCAATTTTCATTCAAAATCAAAATCAAAGCATTTATTTCAAGTAGGCCAGTGAATTGTCGAATCAAAGATGAACTTTAAATGTAGCTACAGTACCAGTCACAAGACATAAAAACTGTGAAAGTACTGTAGTTGCCCATTCCCTAGCGTAGATCTCTATGGAGAAGAACGGGCAAGAAACTCCATGGACACTCTTTTAAATCGTTGCTTATATCAATATCATTTATAACCTATATGTTACTCAGTAAAGATGTAGCTTTGTAATGGTGAAAGAATATTTAAAATCGGTTGAGATGTCCTTGAGTTAAATCGTTATAAAAAAAAAAAAAAACTTTCCTCTCTATTACATTAGTTTAGAATTTATATAAACGGACAGTGTGGCCAACTTTAAAATAAATGACACTTCAATCATCTGACACTACGACAATGACATAACAACAAGTAATAAAAACAGAAATATACTTAAAACTATTATACTACTGTGTCTGTGTCCAATTCTATAACATCATACAAAAACCCATGAAACATTGGTCATGCACACATTCATACAATAATAATTATGATTGATTTAAAACGTGGGAATGTCACTTGTATTGTGTAATGATGATAAGAGGGGCGTCCATTAATTACGTGAGGGGGGGTGTTTAGAAGGGGGTCTCGGCAAATGTCACGTTAATTTTTCCCCGCAAAAATTACGTGAAAACTAGGTATTACTTAAGTAAACATGTTTCTCGACTAAAATATGGCTAAATTCTACAAAACATCTGCCTAGCCTTTTCCCAAATATGTTGCGGTCGACTTCCAGTCTAACCGGGTGCAGCTTAATACCAGTATTTTACATGGAACCACTGCCTATCTGACCTCCACAACCAAGCCAGTAACTGAGTAATACGATACCCCTTGGTAAGACTGGTTGTCAGACTTTTTGGGCCACTGACTACCTGTAACGGCTGTCAAAGATCTACAAATGACAGCCGGGACTGGTGCTTGCCTAGGTTGGTCTGTGGATGGGTGACCACCCATTACATACCGAGTTACCTCCGTGCCTCGGAAAGCACGTTAAGCAGTTGGTCCCGGCTGTCATTTGTAGATCTTTGACAGTCGTTACAGGTAGTCAGTGACACAAAAAGTCTGACAACCAGTCTTACCAAGCCGTATCGTATTACACAGTATTAAATGGTTTTTGGAATTCAGATAAGCAGTCGCTCCATGTAAAATACTGGTATTCAGCTGCATCTTGTTAGACTGGAAGCCGACACTAACATAGGTAGTTGGAAAAAGGCTCGGCAGATGATGATGAGTATTGAGGCAGTCAGATTGTTATTTATAGAAAATTACGTTCATGTCACATAACAAAAAACCAACTAATTAAATGGTAAAACATCATTTTTAACCGACTTCTAAAAAAGAGGAGGTTCTCAATTCGGATGTTTCTATTTTTAGGGTTCCGTAGCCAAATGGCAAAAAACGGAACCCTTATAGTTTCGCCATGTCTGTCTGTCTGTCTGTCTGTCCGCGGATAATCTCAGTGACCGTTAGCACCAGAAAGCTGAAATTTGGTACCAATATGTATATCAATCATGCCGACAAAGTGCAAAAATAAAAATTTAAAAAAACATTTTTATTAGGGTACCTCCCCCAGACGTAAAGTGGGGAGCGATTTTTTTTTTAATTTTGACCCTGACGTGTGATATATTGTTGGATAGGTATTTAAAAATGAATAGGGGTTTTCTAAAATCATTTTTTGATAATATTAATATTTTAGGAAATAATCGCTCCGAAAGTCAAAAACAATGTGTCCCCCCCCCCTCTAACTTTTGAACCATAAGTTTAAAAAATATGAAAAAAATCACAGAAGTAGACCTTTATATGAACTTTCTAGGAAAATTATTTTCAACTTGATGAGTTGAATAGTTTTTGAGTTATATAGCACTTTTTCAAAAAAACGCAAATGATAACTTTGTTTTTCATACAAATACTATGAAAAACAAAGTTATTTTTGCTGACGAAAAATGTTGGTATTTTTAATGGTCTGGAAAGCTACGGAACCCTACAGTGAGCGTGGCCCGACACGCTCTTGGCTGGTTTTTTTTATGTTTGTTCGCGCATAACTCCGTCGCTTGTCAACCGATTAGGAAAATTCTTTTTTTGTTGGAAAGGGTATTCTTTCCAAATGGTCCCATAGCCACCAAGTCGGGATCTGATGATGGAATCTTGGCAAAATCGAGGGAACTCTTCAAATTTTATAGGATAACGTGTTGCGATTTTGGTATTTTCTACAACAAGTGAAGCATTTGCGTTCGATAAGAACCATTCTACCATCAGATCTGATGACGAAGCCAAGAGTCACGGAACTCCATAATGAGACAATGTATCCTAGTCGTGTTTGGGCTTGTTATAATTGTAACGGTATGCACTTCCCATGTATATCAAGCACATGCGAACCACTGAAAAGTGAAAAATAAAAACTTTTTTGCAAAAAATAAAACCGACTTCAAAAAAAAGACGGTGACCTTTGTTGATTGATTTAGATTTTTTGTCACCGACTTCAGAAGCTAAAGTTATTTTTCACTTTTTTGTTTTTTTTTGAAGTCGGTTTTGTTTTTTTAACCAATTAACGTCTTATCCAAAGATCAGTTTATTAAAAGACATGTTTTATGTTAGTGTAAAATGTCAACTTCAAAGGTGACTCGCCAAGTGACAATTTGACATAGACTTGACGTGTTATATAACACATTTTTAACCGACTGCGCAGGTCAGAGAGTTATGTATTTGAACTGTAGGTATGTGTGTCAATGGTTGACAAAAGTATAAATGTAGGATTGCAGACTAGAATGAAACATGCAAATAATCTTTAAGTTCTTTTAATGAAGTCATCATCTAACTAGCCTTTTCCCAACTATGTTGAGGTCGGCTTCCAGTCTAACCGGATGCAGCTGAATACCAGTATTTTATTTGGAGCGACTGGCCTATCTGACCTCCACAACCCAGTTAATACTGGGCAATACGATACCCCTTGATACGACTGGTTCTCAGTTTTTTAAGGTCACTGAGTACCTGTAACGACTGTCAATGGTCTACAAATGGCAACCGGGACCAACTGCTTAACATGCTTTCCGGGGCACGGAGGAAACTCGATATGTAATGGGTGGTCACCCATCCACAGACCAACCTAGGGAAGCACAGCTTAACCCAAAGATCGAATTGACCGGTTATCATTATTAGTCACGAGTCCTTTAGTGAGAAATATTTTAAAATAAACCTTTAACCAATACAAGTTATGAACAGATGATACCCACCAAACTATTGACCTACATCTATTCAAAGCAATGACCAAACTACATACATTAAATACACTACATACATAATGTACATAAGTATATGTGAAAAACAAACGACCTAGCCGACAAATGCGCGAAGGCCGCGCGGTGTCCTGTATTTACAAAACAGATGTAAATAAATAAATATCGCTGGGCATTACACACAGCACCATTTAGTGCCACACTAAGCAATGAGACTTGTGTCGTGGATACCAGATAGTTGATATACTACATATATACTTTTTTGTATGTAAATACTCTCCGACCCAAATAAACATCCATGACTCGGAAACAAAAATGTCCATGCTCACCACAACATTACCAGGTTTCGAACCCGGGACCCTAAGAGCGTAAGGCAGCCTCACTATACCGCTACGAAAGTCGGGTCGTCAGATGTAGTAACATTTGAAGAGCTTGTCGCTCGGATCGATCTTTAGGTTAAGCTTGCCTGCCTAGGTTGTCTGTTGATGGGTGACCACCCTTACATACCGAGTTACCTCCGTGCCTCGGAAAGCACGTTAAACAGCTGGTCCCGGCTGTCATTTGTAGATCTTTGACAGTCGTTACAGATAGTCAGTGGCCCAAAAAGTCTGACAACCAGCCTTACCAAGGGGTATCGTATTACCCAGTACTAACTGGGTTGTGGACGTAAGAGCCTAATGGCATCAATTATGCATGGCATGATTGGATATTTATTACACTTTCAAGCAAAAACCACTGACTAGATTTGGATGAATTTTAGCACACAGATAGTTAATAACCTGCATTAACACAAAGGATACTTTTTATCCCAGTAGTATGATTCCGTGGGACAATAATCGAACTCCACGCGGACGAAGTCGCGGGCATAAGCTAGTTCGTTTAAATAACTTGTGTCGACACATATGTATACGAAAATGTAAACCGTGTTTACAAGAAAACAACTTGACCAGACAGCCGAACAAAACCGCCGCCGGAAATATCAATGGCAGTTTGTAACGTGTTACATAACCTCTCTTTTGATTAAGTCGGTCAAGAAACCAAAAGTATTACTGCCTACCGTTAGATGTAAATGAAGTATTGTATAGGTGTTATGTGAGTTACGGAAATATTATAGATGATATTATGTTTAAGACTGTCTTATTGTGTTATAGGCAAACTTTTATTGGGTTTTTCAATTAGGAATTTTTCATAGCTGCTACAGAGTCTGTATTTGTGCCCGGGGATTCATCAAACAAATGCCTAGCCTTTTCCCAACTATCTTGAGGTTGGCTTCCAGTCAAACTGGATGCAGCTGTATGCCAGTATTTTACATAGAGCGACTGCCTATCTGACCTCCACAACCCAGTTAATACTGGGTAATACGAAACCACTACATCTGGTTAGACTGGAAGCGGGTTCTCTTTGGTATGACTGGTTGTCATACTTTCGGGCCATTGCCTACTTGTATCTACTGTCAAAGATTTACGAATGGCAGCTGGTACTAACAGCTTGACGTGCTTTCCGAGGCATGGAGGTAACTCGGTATGTAATGGGTGATCATATGGTGGTCACCCACCCATCCACAGACCAACCTATGCGAGTTATTGTTTCACCATGAGCTCCTCAAACTCACGTCATAAAATAAAGGGTGTAAAACAACTCTTCACGAAGCCGAAAGGCACTTGTTCTCCCCATCATTGCGATCATTTTTTTGTTCTACACCATACCTGGGAACCTTCTAGTTACGGAGATATCAGTCAAAGTTACAAAGTTTTGACAAGTTTTTTTACAAATACAAGTTTATTTTGTTAGATTTTAACACCTCCACGACCCCCGTACTATTCAATCCATCAATCAGCACAATATTTTAAGTGCGTTACATTGAGTTCTACCACAAAACATGATTTATAACTTCAAAAAAAAAAGTTGTTTCCCAGCAATATTTTTTGCGTAAAGTTACTTAGTTTGATGTGCAGAATGCTTGGTTAACGGCTTTGTGATGAGGTGGTTTACACCCTGTATAACCAACTAGCTACAAGGAATCAACAAAAAATCTTCAACCAAACCGCAAATAATATGTCTTTTTGGCCCAAGGACAATAAAAATATATATGTCACCGTAAAATTGTCAAATACGTTATATTGTAATATCACTAGCGATATTGTAAAGTCTCGAATTATTGTCAAATGAACATACTGCTTACAATAAAACGCATTATTTTTCGTGAAATGCATGCGATGGTAGTCAACTCACGCGGTGTGGAGAGAAGGAGGGGTCCTCCTTGCCCAGTGGTACCACTCTCGTGAAAAGATACTGTACCATTCCTGAGAAATATCGATTAATATAACCTAACCTTAAAACACTTCATATTCCCCTAAAAAGCGTAGTCGACGGAGCCCCGCTTCGCGGGGCTCCTATTTCCGAGTGCAGGGTTTAAAGGAACCTAACTAACCTAACGGGGGGGTGCCCCAAGTCCCGTTTATGGGGGCAAGAGATACTTCCGTATGTTCAGTTGACAATAATTCGAGACTTTACAATATCGCTAGAGAGATACACGTTATATTGTAATATAACGTATTTGACAATTTTACGGTGACATATACATCTAATAATAGACGCTAAAACACTGTCATCTTGCATGCACAAGTGTTAATTATTACCTCATTACTGCAGCGACCACGAGACCTGCTGACCCACTTCGTGTTTGTTTACTTAAGTTATAAGCTACGAGTGTGATTGAACCTCTTTTGAGGTTATTGTGAAGAAAGGTAGGTAATTTGTTTGTTTAGTGTTCTTATATCATTACTTGCCTAAACTTTATCCGACTGTCAAAGAAAGAGTAATGTTTTTAGCGCGTATCTTGTATGTTTCTTTTCTTCTTTCCTATGTTTCTTAAAAATTTTCTTTATGACCTCGTATGTTTTAAGTGTCTGGATGAAGACCGCGTTCTCACTATGCCGTGACGATGAATTTATCGTTGGTTTAAGTTGGCAAAATTCGTGGATAACAGTAATAGTGTCGTCCTATGTATGAACACCGTCCACGACACGTCACGACATACTGGAGACGGGACCAAACGTATTATTAGATTCGTCTCAAAATCCCAAGTGTTCTTACATAGCTGATGTTAAAAAAAAACAAAAACGCGGGTTTTTGGCGCTAAAGTAAGTCGTTATTTTTTTTTCAACCAAACCTAATAAGTATGGTATCAAACTGAAGGAAATGAAGGGAGGTAGACTGGTGGAAAATAACCAAGGCATTAAGTCCGCCTTTGTACATTATGTGCAATAGAAAATGAAACGGAGATTTCAAAAATGTCTACAAACATTAACACACAGCGCCATCAAGTGCCACACTAAGCAAGGCTTGTGTCGTGGACACCAGATAGTTGTTATTCTACATAGATACTTTGTTTGTAAATACATACTTATTATACATATAAACATCCATGAATCGGAACCAAATGTCCATGCTCATCACACAAACATTTGCTCCTACCGGGATTCGAACCCAGGACCCTTTTTTTTTTTTAGGATGGGAAATCATCAAATGACTTCTCCCACTCTGGGCGGAGCGGGAGGGAGTGTCAGACTTTACTGACTAAAACCCATCTATGTTCCTTCCTCGCCCTTTATGTTCCGGGGCCGCGGTATCTCTTTCGAACAGGCCCGCAACCCCGGCAGGGAACCCAGGACCCTAAAAACGTAAGGCAGCCTCACTACCACCACGCCATTCGAGTCGTCTGTATGAAAGGGAACTACGCGGGCCCAGTGCGGGTCGGTAGATATCACATCATCTACCTAGCCTTTTCCCAACTATGTTGTGGTCGGCTTCCAGTCTAACCGGATGCAGCTGAATACCAGCATTTTACATGGAGCGACTGCCTATCTGACCTCCATAACCCAATTAGTACTGGGTAATACGATACCACTTGGTAAGTCTGGTTGTCAGACTTTTTGGGCCACTGACTACCTGTAACGACTGTCAAAGATCTACAAAATAATGACAGCCGGGCTTAACGTGCTTTCCAAGGCATGGAATTGATTTGGGGGTTGGTAGATGTCGCATGTTTTCCAATTTCTTGTTCTACGACATGCCGGTTTCCTCACAATGTTTTCCTTCACCGTTTTGAGAGCAGGGCCTCGATTCTGCTATTACGATAGTGTCAGAATAGGCGATCATTGAAGTCACAATGATCAAGTTCTGTCAAGTTTTGACAAGTTTGGTAATCTACTAATATAATGGCGTCATTATGACTTCTCAATGAACAACCACTGACACTCCATTGAAAGAAATGTCATAGAATATTAATCTCGTACATGAAATCTGGCATGAATAAATGTTCGCATTTAGTAGTAGATTTCGAAAACCATTTGTACTGATGGTTTTATAATAATGGCAATACGAAAATGCCATTAAAACACAATTTTATTACGAGACCATCGACCGAACAATGATCGACCATTGTGAATTTAGCAGATTACGAACTTTAAGCAAAATGACAATGGGATGAGAATGGAATCGTGTTGGAGTGACGAATTTATTAAAATAGCAGAATTAGGCCCCTGTGGTGATGAAATAAATTACACAAAGTATTGCGCCTGCTGTTTATTTATGTTTTTATGAGTTTTCTACCGCAGACGTGGTGGTCCGCGCTCTTATTTACATTAATTGATTGTTTGCTTTCTTTTAATTATATGTATTTAAAACTACGATCGTACTCCATCATTAGACACGTGACAATAAACTTAACTTATTATTAGTAACTTAAAATCTACATGAGACCATTCATTTTTTTTTTTTTTTTTCAGGCTTTACAATTGTTGTAATCGCCTGCCTGGATTCGAAGCCACGACTTACTGCATGTAAATCAGGGCGCCACCACTGGGCCACCAACTGTGGAGACGCAGCGCCCTCTACCACCACAATCCGCACCTAACCTGTCACTCAAACTATAGCCCAGACACTTAGATCTTTCGTAAGTGACCTAAAGATAGTCTCCTTGCGTCACCTGTACACATAATTGGACAGACGATCGTTACGTCGCCATTTTGCAATGGATCATGTAATGCGACATTATTCCTAGGAGATTGATGCAGTAACTTCATTCTTAGGAGAATTAGGTTTATATTTAAAGAAACATGGATGGGTTTTAGTCAGTAAAAGCCTGACACTCCCTCCCGCTCTGCCCAGAGTGGGAGAAGGAAGAAATTAAGCCACCAAATGTTCTACCGAAACTCAGTAGTTTTTAAATTAGTTGTTGTTTTTTATGAAATATCCCAGATTAAATAATTTAAAGCCAATTTAAAAACGATTCATGGCGCGAATGTACTGATAGCTGATACCGCAGCAGACTTTTGTTAAGAGGCCCGTGGAGCATACATAGTTCATACAAACGTAATATCAAAATAATTTGTAAATCAAACATACTCTAAGGTGAAAAAGGGTGTAAAACACCTCGAAAAGCATTTGTTCTCCCCGTCATTGCGATAATTGTTTTGTTCTCCACCATACCTGGGCTGGCAGTATCGACAGAGATAACGACAAAGTCGCTAACTTTCAATCGCTGATTACTAACGAATACATTCGGTTGCAACAATTATGCTCATTAGGAACGCGTCTAGGATGTAGAGACTTTCATTATTTGCAAGCATCATTCATCATTCATTCTCCTGCCCTTATCCCAATCTATTTGGGGTCGGCGCAGCATGTCTTCTTCTTCCATACTGCTCTATTTTTCGTCATCTCATCAGTCACTTCTTTTCTTACCATATCCTTCTTAACACAGTCCATCCATCGTTTCTTTGGTCTTCCTCTACTCAAATACCCATCCACATTCATACCCAAAACTTTTTTCACGACATTTTCCTCATTCCTCCGCATCACATGCCCATACCACGACAACCGAGTACCACACAACTTTTCAGTCACCGGCGCCACTTTCAGACTTCCTCTAATATACGCATTCCTTACTTTATCCATTCGCGTAACACCACACATCCCCCTTAGCATTCTCATCTCCGCGACATGCAGATGCCTTTCATTCATCCCTTTTGTGGCCCAACATTCTGATCCATACAACACAGCAGGTCTAATCATTGTTTTATAAATCTTCCCCTTAAGTTTTAGGGGAACGCGGGAGTCGCAGATCGTTCCCGTGACCTGCCGCCATTTCATCCATCCCGTGTTAATTCTGTGCTTTACACTACGATCTATTTCGCCATCGCTTTGCATGAGTGAACCAAGATACCGAAAGTCGGAGCAGACAGGAAGAGACGCGCCATCTAGCGCTATGGCTCCAGAGCTGGAGAGACCGCCAAAATCGCAAAACATGTATTCAGTTTTACTTCTGCTGATTTTCAAGCCAACGTTCTCCAGTTTCTGTTGCCATTTCTCCAGTCTGCTCTGGATCTCAGGTCCATTTTCACCGACAAGAACAATGTCATCGGCAAACAGCATGCACCAGGGTGCCTCTTCTTGGATGTCCGACGTCAAAGCGTCCATGATCAACAAGAAGAGGTAAGGACTTAAAGCCGACCCTTGATGCAAACCTACAGCCACACTGAACTCATCGGTGTTGCCAGCAGCTGAGCGGACGTAGGTACTAGATTGACTGTACATAGCACGAATTAACTCTACATACTTCCCAGGTATACCTTTCTCTTTCAAGGCCCACCACAACACATCCCGAGGTACTCTATCATACGCTTTCTCCAGATCAATGAACACCATGTGCAAGTTTTTGTGTGCACGTCTGTACTTCTCGCACAATTGGCGGAGTGCAAAAGTGGCGTCCATTGTTCCTCGACCTGGCATAAACCCAAACTGATTTTGAGTGATCTTACTCTCCTCTCTTATCCTTTTCTCTATCACTTTCTCCCATACTTTCATACTATGTGACATGAGCTTTATCCCCCGATAGCTGTTACAGTCCTGAACGTCCCCTTTATTTTTGAAGATGGGCACAAGCGAGCTATTGCACCATTCTTGTGGGATCGTTCCTTCATACAACAACTTATTGAAGAATAAAGTCAGCCACATACATCCGTCTTCTTTTAAACACTTCCATACTTCTACTGGTATTTCATCGGGGCCCAAGGCCTTTCCATTTTTCATACTTTGAACTGCCTTCCTCACTTCATCCATGCTGATTTCCCTCACCAAACCCATGTTTACTTGTACCTCTTTAAGCACACCGCTCCATTCATTCTCTTCATTCATTAGCTTTTCAAAATAACCCTTCCATCTCTCTTTTATTTCATCATCTTTAGACAAAACTTTACCAGCGCCGTCTTTCATACACTTGGTACGATTTATATCTCTCGTTCTCCTTTCTCTTGCTTTTGTAATTCGGTAGAGCTCCTTTTGGCCTCTAGGACTGTCCAGTGAGTCATATAACTTATCTTGGGCTTTAGCCCTGGAAACTGCTACCGCCTTTTTTGCCTTTCTCTTCCATTCCTTATAAATCTTCTTCTTTTCTTCTTTCAAACTGTCGTTCCCATTTGCTACACCCTGCCATTCTTTAAACGCAACCTTTTTCTCTTTTAGACTCTTTTGCACATCTTCATTCCACCACCATGTATCTTTATCTATCATACCTCTCCCTTTGGATTCTCCAAACACATCTTTTGCCACTCTTCTTATACAATCCGCCATCTCTTTCCAACATTCATTCACAGATTTTCCTTCCAAATCCAGCATATCCTTCATTTCGATCATCTTATCTACTACTTGACTCTTAAACATACTTGCACATTCTTCTTTTTCTATCATACGCCACCTTGTTTTGGGTGGGAGCCGTTCTTTGTTTCTACTGGCCGAGACACTAACTTTCATCTCCATTATGACCAATCTATGTTGGGAGACTAAATCTTCGCCTGGCAGCACTTTACAGTTTTTGACGTTTTTAATACTGTCCCGTTTTACCAGGAAAAAGTCTATTTGCGTCGCGTGGTGGCCACTTTTATAAGTAATGAGGTGTTCGTCTCTTTTCTTAAACCACGTATTTGTTATTGCCAAGTCAAAAGCAGACGCAGCTTGGAGCAGTGCCTCGCCATCATTGTTACGGTCTCCGTACCCCCAACCGCCATGCACTCTCTCATACCCATCCTTCATTCTTCCTACATGCCCGTTAAAATCACCCCCCACACACACTTCCTCACTCTCTTGCACATCCAACATCACTCGATCAAAGTCTTCCCAAAACTTCTCTTTTACGCTATCCTCACTTCCTGACTGGGGTGCATACACACTAACTACATTTAGCACCAAACTATCTAGAATCACTTTTACAGCTATCACTCTATCGCTCACTCTTTTAACATCCACCACACATTCTTTCAATTCACTATCCAAAACTATACCCACACCATTTCGCTTCCCATCGCTGCCACAGTAATAGAACTTATATCCTTCTCCTATCTCCCTTGCCTTCCCACCCTTCCACTTAGTCTCTTGCAGACACGCTATTTTTATCCGCCGCCTTTTAAGAACATCTGCTAACTCTCTTCCTCTTCCAGTCATCGTACCTACATTCCAGCTCGCACACCTCATTCTTACATCTCTTACTCCTCTTACTCTTATTTGCAAGCATCATTATTGACACCAAATTAATTCGTTCGTTATTAGCAACCGAAAGTTAACGATTTTGTCGTTATCTCTGTCGAGACTGCCGGGCCTGGGAACCTTCTAGTTACGGAGATATTGGGGGTCAAAGTTACAATTAACTTATTAATAAGTTTTTTTTTTTTTATAAAAACAAGTTTTTAGTGTAAGATTTTTACTTTTAACACCTCTACGACCCCCGTTAAGAGCGTTTCATTGACTTGAGTGATTTTTCACACCAAAAAAAAAGTCGTTTCCCAGCAATAATTTTTACGTAAAGTTACTTAGTTTGATGTACAAAATGCTTGGTTGACGGCTTCGTGATGATTCTGTTTACACCCTGTATAAACAGTTCTAGTTTCTCACTACACATGTATTATATATAAACCTATAGTTGGATTCACATATGCTACTCTAACCAATTAAGATAAAACCAGTTTTGGTATTTAACTCAGAAACTGATGATACCAGTTTCTGCTTATGTTTATGTTAAGACTGTCTGACCTCTATGACCTTATTGGAAACTAGATTCTTTGTGTTTTTTTTTTGATCTACACTAATATTGCATAGAGGTAAAGATATTTCTGTAAGTTTGCGTGTAAAGTGTAATCTTCGGAACTACTGATCTTTTTCCGAAAATGTCTTTCAATAATGGGAAGCTACGTTATCCCCGACTGTTTGGAACCCTAACCCTTTCTACATTAAAAGTAGCATATTATAACTTTACTTTATTTTTTATTTTTTTGTGTGTACTACTAACAAACTTACTAACGCTTTATTTTGTAAAAATGTATGGACTTAATTGTGTCTGAAATAAAGATAATTATTATTAATTATTATAACATCAGCTATCTGCAGTCAAAGTTCCGGTAAAATGTGAGGTTAGCCGGAACAAACAGACAGAAAATAGCTGTTGTTTTGATATTACAAACAGGCTCTTCAATTTCACGCAAAAACGACGGGTGTTATAAGTTTGACGTGTCTGTGTGTGTGTGTGTATCTGTCTTTGGCATCGTAGCTCCCACACGGATGAACCGATTTTGACTTTGTTACGTTTTGTATGAAAAGTGAATTAGTCGGGAGTGTTTTTAGCTATGTTCGATAAAAAATCGGTCCAAAATGAACTAATGTGTGTTTTTATTTTTTTTAATTTAATTTATGTAACTTGTTTGTATTGATCATCTTTTATTTACTTATTTATTTATATATATTACTAGCGGACGTCACGCGGTTTCACCCGCGCAGTTCCCGTTCCCGTGGGAGTACGGGGATAGAAAGAAAGAAAACATTTATTTGCTAAAAATGTAGGTATACATATAAGTTCGAATAGGAGTGAGTTGTCCCAATACATTTTGCCTTACGGCATGCAAAAATTTACAATTGAATTTAATTATATATATAATTATTAATTTAATTAACAACATTAAAACCAATAAAATTAATAATAACATTAAAACCAATACATTTACTAAAGAATAAAATCAGTGAAATTATTAAAAACATTAGACCAATACAATTGTTATTAAAACGACTTAATCATAATTTTATTACAAACAGCCATTATTAATTTATTGAAATAATTCAAAATCTTACTTTAGACTTTTGTCTTCTAAGAATTCTTTAATTGTGTAATAGCATTTCTCTAGCAATATTTTAGTTAATTGCTTCTTAAATAAGTTTATTGATAGTTCTTTCAGATTTTCAGGCAATTTATTATATATTAGCGGTCCCATAGAAAGTATGTTATTTTTTAATAAAGCTGTTTTATGACCTCCTATGTGCAATTTGTTTTTATACTGCGATCTCATTGGAATTGTACGTTGTCTTATATCAACCATAGAGGTAAATAAGTGTTTATTTAATGTAACGAAAACGGCAACTTCTAAGATATATAAACTAGGTAATGTCAAAATTTTTAGGGACTTAAATACAGGTTGACAACTTTCGGTGGACTTTAGGCCTGTCATTGATCTGAGGCATCGTTTTTGGGCTCTAAATATTCTATCTTTTTCACTACAATTGCCCCAAAATATGATACCATATCTCAGCAACGACGCAACTAATCCATGATATGCTGTAACTAATGTGTCTATGTTTACTTTATTTGAGAGATTATATAGTACGTAGGATAATTTACTTAGTTTACGGCACACATGTTCAGCATGAGATTTCCATGTCAATTTGTCGTCAATATACACTCCCAAGAATTTTGTCACTGAGGTTGTGTCTACGTTTTGTCCTTTATATTTAGTAATTACTGACTTTGGGTGTAACCTCTGATGAAAATGCATGACTTTAGTTTTTTGTATATTTATGACCAAATTATTTTTATTAAGCCAATCTATTATTGTTGCAAGAGTGCTGTTTATTTCATTTTCATAGTTCCCGTCATTCACACATTCAACTATAGCAGTGCTGTCATCAGCAAATAGTGTCATAGGATGCTGAACATTACGAGGCAGGTCATTGATGTAAAGTAAAAATAGCAATGGGCCCAGAACACTGCCCTGTGGAACACCGAATTCTATTACCCTACAGTTTGATAGATATTTTATTTCACGTTTTGTTTTTGTACAGATCCTCGAAACCTCAGTGTATTGTTTTCTATTTGTCAGATATGACTGAATCAGTTTTAAAACATTCCCTCTTATGCCGTAGTTGTTAAGTTTCGTTAAAAGAGTGTCATGTTTCACGAAATCGAATGCCTTAGTCATGTCTGTGAAAATTGCACATATTGGGTTTTTTTTATCCATATTAGTCATAATTACCTTTAAGAGGTCAAAAATAGCCATGTTAATATTTTTATTTTTACGAAAGCCCTTTTGTTCTTCGCATAAGATGTCATTTTTAATTAGAAAAGTGTAAATAGATTCGTATATTATTTTTTCAAATATCTTAGAAAATATTGAAATCAGTGCTACTGGTCTGTAGTTGGAAATGTCTTCTTTATCATTCTTTTTGTGTACTGGTTTTATGATCACGGTTTTTAATTTCTCAGGGAATATCCCAGAGCTTATACATACATTAAATATATGGCTTAGTGGCGATGCAATAACATCTGAGACAAATTTGATAACAACTGTTGAAACACCGTCGAATCCGACACTTTTTTTGTTTTTTAAATTATTTATAACTCGTATTATATCTTGAGGTACTACTGGCTGCATAAATAAAGAATTTCGAGTTTTGGGAATTTCAGCTGTTCTCCCCGTACAATTACTTGATATATCATGTATCTGGTCAACAAAAAAATTATTAAATGATTCAGCAATTTGCTTTGGGTTTTTTATTACTTTATGTCCACTATTAATTTGCATAATTGGTTCTTTTATTGAATTGTTTTTATTATTAATTATTTGCCATGATGCTTTTGATTTATTTACTGAATTATTTATTAAATTATTGTTTTGGGATTTTTGAGTTAGTTTTATAATCTTTTTTAGTTTCCGTGCATAGTTTTGAAATTTAGATTTGTTCTCACTTGAAGCATTTTTTCTGTATTGCCATAGCATATTTCGTTGTTTTCTGCAACATAATCGAATTCCGCGTGACAACCATTTAACTTTTTTATTAGGTTTTACATTTTTTGATTGAATAGGGAAGCACAAGTCGTATAATAAACCAAAGAGATCAATAAAATTATTGTATGCCTCATTAGGATTATCTGTTTCAAATACTTCCGAAAAGGACAGGCATTGAAGGTGCTTTTTAAATAATATTAAATTCTCCCCGGATAAATCACGTTTTTGTACTCGCCAGCTATTTAATGTACATGTTTTATTTACCGGTATTTTTAAAATTTGAGCAGTATGATCAGATAAACCAAAGTCGACTACTTCACTCGTACACTTTAATTTGGGATCGTGTGCAAAATTATCCAAACATGTGCCGCTTTTTGGTCTGGTTGGCTGATTGATTATTAGCTTTAGATTATAATTCAATAACAAATTTTCAAAGTCCAAAGTAACATTATTTCTTTTCAGTGTGTTGATATTGAAGTCACCGCATACTACAATTTTTCTATTTGTCTTCTTACATAATTTTCTTAATAAGGTATCTAGATGTTCAAGAAACATATGAATACAAGACATGTTTGGTGGTCTATATACACAAACGACTATTAATCCCTGTTGACTTAATTCTATCGCACAATATTCAAAAACACCGATAATAGAAGTCGTGTTGGGTAGCTCTTTAAATTCAAGATTGTTTTTAATAAGGATACATGCACCGCCTCGCTTCTTTTTTCTTGAATAACACGATGCCAGCTTGTAGTTTGGTACGTTAATTAGTGATTCCTGTCCCGAGGTTACGAAATGTTCAGTGATACATAACACATCTATATCTAGTTTCTGTGATTTAGCTTGTAACTCTTGTAAGTGTAGCGTCAACATATCGGCTTTATTAAGAAGACCAGCAATGTTTTGGTGCATAATGTGCATGTATTTATAATAGAAATAACTGTTCTCGTGTTGTTGTTGGTATGTCTTCAGTCACGCTCTCTGCGATTGGCGGCGAGTTATCAGTTTTGTCGCTTGTCAAATCGACCTGTGAGCAGAATAATCTGTAGTCTATCAATATGTTGCAAAGAATCTGTTCAAAGATTTTCCTCCATCCGTATTTATTCAATTTTCCTGAACTGCTGGAAAACATTTCAAGTGATAGTGTGCTATTACTGTCAAAGAAGTAGGCGTATTGATTATTTTTGATGTCGAGACATAGTAGGTTATTAAATAACTCGACTTTATAATTGTGGATTAAGGCACCGGTTTTGTACGTCGGAGTGCAAATAATAATGTTTGTGTGATTAATATTTTTCATCGAGTTTCTTAAATTCTCAAGTATATTCAAATATTCTCCATTGTTCAGATCATTCTCTCCGATGAATATAAGGCAGTAATCGTTCATCGTAAAGTCTTTTAAATTACATTCAATAGTGTTCATGAATCCTGTGGTGGTGATATTTGGCAATAAATAATGGCAAAAGTTAAAATACTTTGAGAAAACTTCCTCGATCACAGGGAGCATGCCCTTCGTGCAGTTACTGCTTATAACAGATAATCTGTGTTTATTTCTTGGTATATACGTATCGCCTGATGTTTTTTCACAGGCAATGTTACATACTTGTGACGTTGCTCTCAATCTTTGTTCCGTTTGTGTCGATTTGTCATCAGTAATAACTAGATTGGATGTCTGGGTTCCTTTACTAACCATATTTGTTTTTTTGTAAGGAGTGTTTCTCATTATTGACTCATTATTTGTTATGTTCGATGTAATGTTTTGATTCTTCGAATTGGTTTTTCGAGCTGATAACGGTGATCCATTTTTTCTGTCTGGCGTCTTACAAATCTTTTTGCAGGTTTCGACGGTCTTCAAAGTTTTTTGTAGATCGGTTTTTAAACGGAAGTTCTCGTTATTTAAGTCTTCTATTTCTTGATGAGCACTCATAAGCTGCGTCTTAAGTGATTTTATTTGTTCGTTTAAATCATTAATCATTTCATTGTCGCTATAGTTTTGTGGGCTGTCTGGTATGCTCAACATTGTGGTGTCAAATATAGTTTTTTCATCGTCATATGTCACATCAGACAAGTTACCTAAAGATCCCGTTTTGTACGGTTTCCGAAATGTGACATTTTTGTTTGTATCCATTTTTTATAAGTCACTAGCGCCCTCTGTTGGTACTAGAACGTATTTGTCAACGAATAATAAATGTTGTTAAAACAATCACAAAAAGACACAGGTCGAATAGCTGTGATTCGAACCTGGTGTTCTAGTGCGCAATCCATACTAGTGTAGCTATCAAAGCCCCCGAGCCACGGAGTAGTTGAAAATTTTGTTGAAATGTAGGAGTGCTTCTTAAGGGCGCGTTTGCATATCAGGCAAAATTATGCTGTTTTTCGGTACATTTTATAGCATAATAAAACAAAATTCAATATAACCAATAACTACATCGTATAGATTGGTTCTTCATCTTCAAATTAACGGTACTTTATTATTGAAAATTTTACTTTTTTACAATGTAAAATCGATCTTTCGTTGCCATTTTCCACAAATTTAACGATACCGGGTTGAGTTTAGGTACATTTTTTGTGCTATTGTTATCATATTTGACTACTTTTAAAAATACTATATGTAGGCAAACATATTCAATGTTTAATGTTAGTTTTTTTTTTATCTAAATGCTTTAAATAGTCGCAGAAAAAATGAAAACCGAAACTTATTTTTTCACATATTTTGCTATTCTGGATGAATCTTAATCGATTGCATTAAGGGTTATTTTATTTCTAATACCCGTCTTGATTTATTGCACAAGCACTTGGAATGAAACTTTAGTCCGAGCGCGGCCCCCGTCGAGAGTGGACATGTATCGCCTGTTTAGAGCGGCTCGAGTTGAAAAAGATCGCTGTAAAAACACAAAATATTCGACAAACCGAATTTGATACTTGACAAGGTACTCGTAAGATTTTCATTCTATTTCATTTTGCTATAAAAAAGTATGTAAGTAGGGTTTATATATGCCTAATCGTCCTGGACTCGATGGAGCGACCTGATGAAGGTGTACTTCGGTGACTGCTACTGGAACTCCTAGACGTGTTGGACTAGATGAGCCGAGTTTGGGCTTGTTTTGTTAGTTATGATGAGACCTTACCTCCGGACTTGATGGAGCGACCTGAAGGTGTACTTCGGTGACTGCTACTGGAACTACTAGACGTGTTGGACTAGATGAGCCGAGTTTGGGCTTGTTTTGTTAGTTATGATGAGACCTTATCTCCGGACTTGATGGAGTGACCTGAAGGTGTACTTCGGTGACTGCTACTGGAACTCCTAGACGTGTTGGACTAGATGAGCCGAGTTTGGGCTTGTTTTGTTAGATATGATGAGACCTTACCTCCGGACTTGATGGAGCGACCTGAAGGTGTACTTCGGTGACTGCAACTGGAACTCCGAGACGCGTTGGACTAGATGAGCCGAGTTTGGGCTTGTTTTGTTAGTTATGATGAGACCTTACCTCCGGACTTGATGGAGCGACCTGAAGGTGTACTTCGGTGACTGCAACTGGAACTCCGAGACGCGTTGGACTAGATGAGCCGAGTTTGGGCTTGTTTTGTTAGTTATGATGAGACCTTACCTCCGGACTTGATGGAGCGACCTGAAGGTGTACTTCGGTGACTGCTACTGGAACTCCTAGACGTGCTGGACTAGATGAGCCGAGTTTGTGCTTGTTTTGTTAGTTAAGATGAGACCTTACCTCCGGACTTGATGGAGCGACCTGAAGTTGTACTTCGGTGACTGCTACTGGAACTCCTAGACGTGTTGGACTAGATGAGCCGAGTTTGGGCTTGTTTTGTTAGTTATGATGAGACCTTACCTCCGGACTTGATGGAGCGACCTGAAGGTGTACTTCGGTGACTGCTACTGGAACTCCTAGACGTGTTGGACTAGATGAGCCGAGTTTGGGCTTGTTTTGTTAGTTATGATGAGACCTTACCTCCGGACTTGATGGAGCGACCTGAAGGTGTACTTCGGTGACTGCTACTGGAACTCCTAGACGTGTTGGACTAGATGAGCCAAGTTTGGGCTTGTTTTGTTAGTTATGATGAGACCTTACCTCCGGACTTGATGGAGCGACCTGAAGGTGTACTTCGGTGACTGCTACTGGAACTCCTAGACGTGTTGAACTAGATGAGCCGAGTTTGGGCTTGTTTTGTTAGTTATGATGAGACCTTACCTCCGGACTTGATGGAGCGACCTGAAGGTGTACTTCGGTGACTGCTACTGGAACTCCTAGACGTGTTGGACTAGATGAGCCAAGTTTGGGCTTGTTTTGTTAGTTATGATGAGACCTTACCTCCGGACTTGATGGAGCGACCTGAAGGTGTACTTCGGTGACTGCTACTGGAACTCCTAGACGTGTTGGACTAGATGAGCCGAGTTTGGGCTTGTTTTGTTAGTTATGATGAGACCTTACCTCCGGACTTGATGGAGCGACCTGAAGGTGTACTTCGGTGACTGTTACTGGAACTCCTAGACGTGTTGGACTAGATGAGCCGAGTTTGTGCTTGTTTTGTTAGTTATGATGAGACCTTACCTCCGGACTTGATGGAGCGACCTGAAGGTGTACTTCGGTGTATATTTTTTCTATGCACTGATACTTTATTTTGCCAGGACCTGTCCATATAGCAAACACACAAGTGTCTTGCCTAGTAACGCGCAGCTGTCGCCCCTAACACGACCCACTGACCGCACCTGTCCTCAAACTTGGTGAAACCATTTATGTTTTCTATATAACACGAATGTATTATTTGCCGTAGGCAACCAAAAATTAATTGTTTTTAATTCATTCTAAGTACTCGTTTGGTCACATCCTTCTGTATCACGAGTACTGCGACTACTTTCAGAAACTCTGTGAAAAAATAAGTAATGATAATAATATCCACCATCAAGTCCGGAGGTAAGGTCTCATCATAACTAACAACACGCACCCAAACTCGGCTCACCTAGTCCCAACATGTCGAGGAGTTCCAGTAGCAGTCCCCGAAGTACACCTTCAGGTCGCTCCATCAAGTCCGGAGGTAAGGTCTCATCGTAACTAACAAAACAAGCCCAAACTCGGCTCACCTAGTCCAACACGTCTAGGAGTTCCAGTAGCAGTTCCCGAAGTACACCTTCAGGTCGCTCCATCAAGTCCGGAGGTAAGGTCTCATCATAACTAACAAAACGAACCCAAACTCGGCTCACTTAGTCCCAACATGTCGAGGAGTTCCAGTAGCAGTCCCCGAAGTACACTTTCAGGTCGCTCCATCAAGTCCGGAGGTAAGGTCACATCATAACTAACAAAACAAGTCCAAACTCGGCTCACCTAGTCCAAACGTCGAGGAGTTCCAGTAGCAGTTCCTAAAGTACACCTTCAGGTCGCTCCATCAAGTCCAGAGGTAAGGTCTCATCATAACTAACAAAACAAGCCCAAACTCGACTCACCTAGTCCAACACGTCTAGGAGTTCCAGTAGCAGTTCCCGAAGTACACCTTCAGGTCGCTCCATCAAGTGCCGAGGTAAGGTCTCATCATAACTAACAAAACAAGCCCAAACTCGGCTCACCTAGTCCAACACGTCTAGGAGTTCCAGTAGCAGTTCCCGAAGTACACCTTCAGGTCGCTCCATCAAGTCCGGAGGTAAGGTCTCATCATAACTAACAAAACAAGCCCAAACTCGGCTCACCTAGTCCAACACGTCTAGGAGTTCCAGTAGCAGTTCCCGAAGTACACCTTCAGGTCGCTCCATCAAGTCCGGAGGTAAGGTCTCATCATAACTAACAAAACAAGCTCAAACTCGGCTCACCTAGTCCAACACGTCGAGGAGTTCCAGTAGCAGTCACCGAAGTACACCTTCAGGTCGTTCCATCAAGTCCGAGGTAAAACGTAAAAATATAAAACGTAAATATTTATGTTGGTGCCATAATTTTATTCCAAATAAATACGTAAAAAAATGAATCTTTCTAAGTATCAAAATGAGTTCACTTGAATCAATCGAACCACTACATTGACACGAGTCAATACACACAAGTTTACTTTTCTCGGTAGCGAGAATAGTAGTCGTGCACTACACTTGTGTGTATGAGCCGTGTCAATGTAGTAGTTCGATTCTGTACCTATCAATTTTGCGAACGCGTCCTTAAGGGTTTAGAAATTTTTGAATTTTGAGCCGTTGATAATTTTCTTCTTAACGTGGGTATACTTTTGTTTACAATAAAAAATTTTTGCACTTTCTTATATTAATGTGTTATAATGTCTATTACACTGGTTTTTGTTTGTTTCACTGTTAATTACTTGGTTTCAATTGTCACTTTAATGTTTTGTTTAAAGTTAGTTGTTGATAATATGTTAACACCAATATTTTGAACACTGTTTTTATATTTTGTTGCTTTTTTCACTCAAGTAACTTTCACACTTATAAGTTAGACCTCTGTACACAGTTTTCTTTGTCTGGATAAAATATAGCCTATGTTACTCAGGGTGAATGTAGCTTTCCAATGGTGAAAGAATTTTTGAATTCGGCACAGCAGTTTTTGAGTTTATTCATTACGAACATACACACAAAAATACAACTTTTTTCTCTCAATAATATTAGTGTAGATAAGGCTTCTCAACAATGAGTACCTGCACTGTTAAATTATAATTTTTACATTACAAAATTAAGTCTAAGCGCCTCATCACTTATAGAAAAGCAGAGCATGCACAAACACAAATATACAAAACAAGTTTAAAAATTTAAAAGGGGCCAAGTGCGAGTCGGACTCGCCCATGAAGGGTTCCGTAGCAGATTGAATGAAAGGTAAATTGCTGTTTACGATTTATGACGCATTAAAAAAAAACTTCTTACTAGATCTCGTTCAAATCAATTTTCGGTGGAAGTTTACAATATGGTAATGTACATCATATATTTTTTTTAGTTTTATCATTCTCTTATTTAGAAGTTACAGGGGGGGGGGACACACACACATTTTACCACTTTGGATAAGTGTCTCTCGCGCAAACTGTTCAGTTTAGAAAAAAAATATGTTAGAAACCTCAATATCATTTTTGAAGACCTATCTATAGATACCCCACACGTATGGGTTTGACAAAAAAAAAAAAAAAATTGACTTTCAGTTCTAAGTATCGAACCCTTAAAATTTATTGTTTTTTTTTCTATTTTTGAGTGAAAATCATAATGTGGTTCACAGAATACATCTACTTACCAAGTTTCAACAGCATAGTTCTTATAGTTTCGGAAAAAAGTGGCTGTGACATACGGACGGACAGACAGACAGACAGACAGACATGACGAATCTATAAGGGTTCCGTTTTTGGCATTTGGCTACGGAACCCTAAAAATGGCCATCATCATTTTTCTGCCCTTTTCTCAATTCATTAGTGGTCGACGCAGCACGTCTTCTTCCATTAAGTACCACTCTATTACTCGTCATCTCATCAGACACCTCATTTCTAGCCATATCATACTTCACAGAGTCCATCCATCGTTTCTTTGATCTTCCTCTACTCATATACACATCCACATCCATACTCAGAACTTTCCTCATGACATTTTCCTCATTCCTCCACATCAAATTAAATATAGCCAATAAATAAAGCATTTTTCACCAGTCTTGTTGAAATCTTACGCAATATCATAATTAATAACTAATGCAAATTAGATTCACAAAAATAGTCATCAAATCGCATTAATGATGTCATGATTTGTATAAAATCTGTAAACACTTAATTAGGAACTAAGTTGATGTCATTTTAAGTCAGTTATGAATTAAAAAGGCAACTTTTATGAAAGTGGATCGATCTTAATTATTTTAATTAACACTAGCTATGGTCGCGGCAAGTAATAATTAGAAAAAAAATTGCTATGGTCTAGAACAAAAAAAAAATCGAAATGACGGGGAGAACAAGTGCCTATAGGCTTCGCTAAGGGTTCTTTTATACCCATCATCGGAGAGCAGCGGTGGCCCAGTGGTGGCGGCCCCGACTTATGAACAGTAAGTCGTGGGTTCGAACCCAGACAGGCGCATTACTTTGTGTAATTTATTTCATCACCACTGCTCTAAAAAACGGTGAAGGAAAACAACGTGAGGAAACCGGCATGTCCTAGAACCAAAAATTCGAAGACATGTGACATCTACCAACCCGCACTGGGCCCGCGTTGTGGATTATAGCCCATACGCAAAATACGCGCTTTGACGTTGAGTTGCGGACACCAGCCCGTTGTACAATACAATACAATACCCATCTTCATCTGCCTAGCCTTTTCCCAACCATGTTAGGGTCGGCTTCCAGTCTACAGTATTTTACATGGAGCGACTGCCTATCTGACCTCCACAACCCAGTTAGTACTGGGTAATACGATACCCCTTGGTAAGACTGGTTGTCACACATTCGGGCCACTGACTACCTGTAACGACTGTCAAAGATCTAGAAATAACAGCCGAGAAAAACGGCTTAACGTGCTTTCCGAGGCACAGAGGAAACTCGGTATGTAAAGGGTGGTCACCCATCCACAGACCAACCCAGCAAGCACGGCTTAGATCAGTTGTTCCGGAAATTACCCCATACCAAACAAAATATGTAATATTAGTATAGAAGTATAGATTTGCTTGCAAAAAGTTAAATGGTGCTTCAGAAAAGACTTTGTACAAGAATTGAATATGTTATGTACCTATTCTTCTTTTTGTGAAACAAAGAAATAAGTACAAAAAGCTTGGTCAATTCTGAGTAATACCTAGTATTGTCGTATTTGTATTCCTTTTGTGTCCGAGTTTAACGAAATAAACAAAGAAAGAAAGAAAATGTTTTAAAATGATAATAAGGTGGGTGAAGCGGTTGATGTCCGAGCTATTGAATATTTTATTGGTTTTTGTTTTGTTTGAGGATCGACTATTTCTGTACAACTTATGACCTAAGTTTTGTTTGATTGTGTAAAAAAAGCTAGAGGCGAAAATTCTTTCGTCACGTTAAACTATGCTTAGAAACAAATGGTAGTTTAATATTTCGATAGTTGATGTTATACAGGGAGTAAACCACCTCATCACGAAACCGTCAACCAAGCATTCTGTACTTGACGCAAAAATTATTGCTTGGGAACGACTTTTTGTTTGGGGTGAAAATTTATGTTTTAAAGCTTACAACAAAAACCTGTACTTAAAAAAAAACTTGTCAAAAAGTTGGAACTTTGACCCCCAATTTCTCCGTAACTAGGAGGTTCCCAGTAGAAAAAAAAAATGAAATAAAAAAAAACAGAGATTACCAAATACTTTATTGCATAAATTACGCATGTAGTCCCAAAAAAGTGTTAGGCAGTGATTTACCCTACTCCTAAACGTACATACAACATGTAATAGTCGATTGTACATGGGTACAATGTACATACAACATGTAAGGGTTTACTGCAAAAACCGAATAAATGCAACAAACATAGTTTTGAAATATCGAGTCTTAAATGTTTGCGTGTATTAAATCTCCATAATTTCAGTAAGTTAAATATGTTTTACTAGTCTATTAGTTGGAACACATCTCTAAGTATATATTTTTGTTTAGTATTATTGAATATGAGTGACAGAAATCTTGAAATAAGGAAATTCATGAACAGGGTCGTGCGGTTAGCTGGTTTTTCCTGTAAATTGTTAAAATGCTGTAGTGCCGAGATTATTAATGTTTAAGGTGATATTTATTCTAATTTACTTAGTTGTTTGTAAATTACTAAGTTTTATGTAAAAATATAGTAATAAAAGTTTAAATTGAAGTTGTAGTCAACAAAATAAAACAGTTAGTTGGTTTTGCCTGAATTTTTTTAATTAAGTAGCTTGTGTTAAGACAACAAAAAAAAAACACTTTTTAATAACTAAACTTATGGATAATCATCTTTCATTTGAAATAATTAAAATAAATTTTCTTCTCCACTTCTGCCTGCAAATTTATCAAAAAAACTTTCAAAAATCTTCTTCAGATTCACTAATAGCCGGCTCGGGTAGTCTATCATACCGCTTCTCAGTTTTTAAATTTTCAAACCAGCCGTGTAGCTCTTCAGGTATTATGCCTTTCTTACACAAATTAATGAGATCTCTTTTTTTGGCTTCGGATATTTGAAGTGGTTCTTGATACAGGCGATTTAACTGGTCCGGAAGTTGATGATCAGCAGGTGAGTTATTTTCAGCATGTCGCATTTTCTTTCGCGTTGAATATTCGTGTTGGATTTTGGAAGTGGATGATATTTCTTCAATCTCCATGACATCAAAACTTTCACTCATGTCATAATTAAAGTAAATTTTTCTTTCTTCTCCTTTTACATACCTTATTCTTTTTATCTTTAACCATTGTACTGTTTTCCCTTTGTCATCTTTCGTCCTATTCTTTATGATCGCATTGGCAAGGTGCTTCAGGTCAAGGAACTCATTATACTTAAATTCTTTGACATGGTATGGTTCTCTTATTATTTTCTTCCCATCAACTTTTATAGCTTGTCTGCGCCTAGCACGTTTGAAAATTGAAATCCATTCCATCATAGAAAAAATGGAAGTATTTTTTTTTGCAGATTCTATGCTACTATGCATAGAATCTGCTTCCATCTGGCTGTGCCCAGATTCTAGAAACTTTTGCTCAATCACTTTGAGGTGATCAATTTTCTGGACTGCCCAAAGGAGCAAGGCGGCAATAAATTGGTTGCGGTTTTGACCGCCGCATGTGTCTGAGAATAAATTTATTTCTGAGACATTTTCAGGCACACAATTAGAAAGATAGTATAAAAGTATAGTACCAATTTCGCAACTACCTTTCTTGCCATTAACCTCGGACCATGTGAAGCAATAGGCATTATTAGGTAGACCTGCTTCATATACTGTCAGGTTGTAAACACACAGTTTTCTTGAATAATAAAGCAGGCCTACGTCGCAAGTAGGTATTTGGAGTACTGCTTGTAAATCAAAGGTGACAGAGCTAAAACTCTCCTCTGTGTTTGCTCTTGTTTTATCTTTTTCTTTTTCCTTATTACAAGTCTTCTTTCTCTCTTGATGAGCCAAATAAACATCTTCAAGATCTTTTTTCTTTTCAGTGTCAGCCTGGGCATAATTGGTGCAAATTAAGCATTGATCTTTTCGAGGTACAAAAAAGCTCAGATTATATTCATTGGAAAACGTTCTTCTGTATGTTATTTCAGAGGCATGCTCAAGCTTATTTTTTAAACACTCATCTTTGTATAATAAGTACATCTTTCGTATGTTAAGATTTTTATCCAAGTATCTGCGTTGAGTATCTTTTCTACTATAATGGGCTTCCATGCAAGGAAATGATTCAATATGGTTTCTAATTCCTTGAATAATATCAGGTTTTGTTTTATTAGCAGGTGTGTGTCCGCCTCTTGCATCTAATGCATCAAAACAGTTCATGTTATTTCGTTTTTTTATTGCATCAGTTATTACAGAAGGCGAAATGCATAAAGTTTTACAAAAAAACTTTTGACATACCTGTCTTTTCTCATTTTCTTTGGTAAAAAAGCATGTTTTTGTATATTTCTTTTCTGTACGGCGCCGATTGTGAGCAGAAAGGATTCGTTTCGGCAGTTGAACGAGTACATTGCCTAAAATAAAATTCTTTTTGCCCTGAAAGTCTAAATTCCAAAAAAATCTACAAACATCCTCTCTATCCTTTGTTGCAAAAACATCAGTACATTTAAATTGACACTTGCCGCAATCAATATCTTTAGGCACTTTGGCAGATCTCACTTTCGATTTAGTTCTATAAGACAAACCATCTGCTCGTCTCTTTATTGCTACATTACGAGCCCAAGAACTGGGATTTGATTTGCGCCATCGTTTTATTGGTTTTATGAGTAGCCAAGTCTTTTTAAGAAGATCGGTTAACAAATCTTCAACTATGGCAGTAGCTTCGCTATGTTGGACAGCTTCAATATTGTTTTGCACTTCTTCGACTTCAAACTGTTCGATTCTTTCGTTTTCTTTATTACCTAGTAAGTCTTCTAATGTTATCAATTCATCAGAGTCTACGCGTTCCATCTGTGGCGAGTAGTTTGGCGGGTGGTAAGTTGGGTCATCAGTATCAGAAATGTCACCGAAAAAGCTCTCCCATTCCTTTTCAATTTCACTATCTGATTGTTCCCCTATAATATAAAGCAAAACTGAGTATAGTTTTTAAATAATAGTAGCAATAATTAATAAGTTCTTTGTAGTAGGTATGCCAAAAGATATTAATTTAAAAGTTAAAATATAAAAGTTAGTTTTTTAATTTACCTTCTTGATTGTACTTGGAACAGCTTGGGACCACTTCAAGAATAGGTGACATTTTAGTACTTGGACCATCTGAAAATATCATCTGGTTTCAACATGTTTCGCAATCAAAATTAATGAACAAAACTAAAAGTACTAAATTGGCTTTTTTCATTCAGCCCGGTTGCTGAATAAAAACAGCCAATTTAGTACATGAACTATCTAGAATACAGGTTCATAAATTAGTCGAATCAGCTCAGTAGTTTGGGTGTGATTCCCATAGCAAACTAAGTGACAATACAAATTATTTGTTTTTAATTAAACACCTATAACATACTGACTACACATAAATCTGCTACAGGTTTGTAAATGACGTAAATGTCATAAGAATTAGTCTTAATTAATTAAACATAGATTACATACCATCAGTAAAAGTTGGACGTAACTCGATACCATCCATCATAATATTCTCATCGTTATTGAATATTGTCTGAGTTTCTTGAATATCTACATTGCTGGCGTTGATATCAGATGCTATTTTTTCTAAAAATAACAACCGAAATAGTTAGGAAAAAGGATTTTTTGCATTTTGAATTATTGTTTAAAATATAACCTCAAAATGAAACTTACCGGTAACAAAATCATTATTACTGACCACTAATGACACTAGTTTTTTTCCTCTTAACAACATTATCACTAATACAAGGCACAATCCATACAAATGTTCGAAACAATTGAATTAATAATGAAAAAGTAACATGCTCGATACTTTTCCTCTCGCTGTGAACACTTGAAGCGAACTGAGACGACCAGTCAAAACACGATGGGGGCGCTTGTTATTTTTTACAACGGTCACGTGATCGTCAATTCGATCAAAGTATTGTGCATAAACCAGCTAGAGTTAGTTAGTCGGTTTTGCCTGTTGAAGATTTTTAAAAAGTATAAGATTGTAGTTCAAGCAATCGATATTAAAAGCATTTAAAAGATTTCCGCAGTAAGATTTTACAGGCAACGTCAGCTAAAGTCTTCTGGAAAATACGATTAAGCGACTTTGTTTTTTATTTACAGAATGTTTTGAGTACACTTTGTTATGTTAGTTATTGAGAAAAAGAAGTCAAGTATGCTTAATTTTTTTTTTCAGTAAAGATTTATAATCATTCATGAGTAAAAGTATTTAAGTTGTTTTAGCATTAAAGTATACGTAGATTTGCTGTATTTAATCGTTTTTGATACTAAGTAACTTCTAACGGTTTATCGTAGCGCTTAACCCATTTTGCCAGTAGAAAGAGCATTAAAAAATAAGTATTGTGGTGCTCTTAACTAATTTCTGGAAAAAATGTCGGTTAGCCGGTTTTCGCAGTAAACCCTCGCTATGTTAGACCCAAGTTTTAGAATATTTTTTTTATTTTTTAAGTAAATAAAGTACTAGCACCACCAGCAAGTACCAGCAAGTAAATAAAGTAAATGCACCGTCTCATCAGGAATGATGTAACCAAGATTTTATAACAACATTATGATTTAAAAGAGTGTCCATGGAGTTTCTTCCCCGTTCTTCTCCATAGAGATCTACGCTAGGGAATGTGCAACTACAGTACTTTCACAGTTTTTATGTCTTGTAACTGGGACTGTAGCTACATTTAATTTTCATCTTTGTTTCGACAATTCAAAAGCGCCTGCAGTAACTACCTACTTGAAATAAATGCTTTGATTTTGATTTGATTTTGATTTAGCTTCTGCTTGTTTGAAGATGGAAAATATCCAGCAGGAACTATCAATCAGGTTAAAAGTATCCTTGGACCTAAAGTAAGTCATGCTCATGGTAATGGTTTAGTTGTTGTGTATCTGTTCAGCTGTTATGGCCTTAAAAGTTATCGAACCGACAGACATATTTTACTTTAGTATCATGTCATGTATCAATTTACTCAAAAGTCATTCTTTCTGATACTCAAACCAGTAAAATTACGAAATCTTTAAACAAGACATTACCATGATTTACTGTCAGTCAATGCATTCTCAGCTGCGAAGTAAAAGATTTCTTTTTTGTGTATCTTTTCCCCCAGTCTAACGCATCGTATTGAACCATCGGAGCATAACTTAGACCACTTTCCTTCAGTAGCGATGTAGTTTTCTTTCGTTCATTCATAAATCCTCGTCGTTGTGCATTGAACAGTTAGTACGATTAAGTAGGAATTTGATTGAATGCCTACTTTATTTAAGCCTATTAATGTTCCCACTGCTGGGACACAGGCCTCCTCTTTATGAGAGGGAATGGGCTATACCTAATCTACCACGCGGGCCCAGTGCGGGTTGGTAGATGTCAAATGTCTTGGAATTTTTTGGTTCTAGGACATCGTTTCCTCACGATGTTTTCCTACATCGTTTTGAGAGCAGTGGTGATGAAATAAATTACACAAATTAATGCGCCTGTCTGGGTTTGAGATTTTTTTTTATACTTTTGAGTCTCTCATCTTGGTAACAAGTATAAAATTGTAGTCCGAAGTAGTAATATGAATTTATAGATGAATTGCTTACGCATTTGAAATAATACTGAAAAAAACTGTGTTGCGTTCATGTGTAACCTCAACTTAGATAATTCAATGTAATACTGAGAACCAATAAATAACGTCAATAGTAATTTATTTTAGCCACACAGGCTATCACACATATAAAAAACTCATGATTATTTTCAAAGCCTTAGTTGCCTTTGTCTCTCATACTATTTCCTTCTATTAAAAAAACCACAGACATTTATTCGTGCATTCACCCTACAAGTCATCGGTTTGTCATCAGCACATAAATATCTGGAATCACTAGAATTTCAATAAGGCTTGAAGGTCAAAAAACTTTCAACGAACAAGATATGAATACTAAATATGTCAATATTTCAAAAGTTTAGTAAAAATCATACATTATTTACTATGTATTTTAAAAGAAAGAAAAGAAAGAAAGAAAAATATTTATTTGACATCAGTTAATAAAGCACACACACAATAATAAAAGAAGATACAAAACAATGAGTAGAACATGCTCGTATTAGAAAGGTGCTGTGTGCCTCACGGCTGCGCCAAAAAGGACGTTGTAGACATCTTCCAGTTTTTTTTACGACATGGCATCTCGCAGTTCAACCTAGAGAGGTTGTCGTCTGTTTAACCGGACTATCTTGTGGTTGGCTCGAGTGTAAGGCCTCCAGCCAGGGCGAAAAACCAACAAACTAAGCGACTACACGCTAAGGGCACCCCCTGTGGGGTACTGGCCTCGGCTTAGGGCGTCGCTGGGAGAGGACAGCAAGGGGCCAGGCTGGATCTGAGTGAGGTCATTATTTAGGGACCGGTGGGCCACGCGCGGGGCACGTGCGAGGGACGGGGAGGGTGGGTTGGAATCGGGCATCGTGACGGACCTCAACCGCGAGGAAGACACAGGGTGTAAACCACCTCATCACAAAGCCGTCAACCATGCATTCTGTACATCAAACTAAGTAACTTGATGCAAAAATTATTGCTGGAACACAACTTTTTTTTTTGGGGTGACATAATATCATGTTTTGTGGTAGAACTCAATGTAACGCACTCAAAACATTGTGCTGATGGAAGGATTGAATAGTACGGGGGTCGTGGAGGTGATTAAAGTAAAATCTCACAATAATTAGTTGGATTTACAAAAAGAACTTGTCAAAGTGTTGGAACATTGACCCCCAATAACTCCGTAACTGGAAGGTTCCCAGGTATGATGTTGAACAAAAAAATGATCGCAATGACGGGAGAACAATAGTGCCTTTCGGCTTTGTTAAGAGGTTTTTTACACCCCTCATTATGAAAAATAATCGAATTGATTACAAATCATTATCTTAACTAATATTATGAAGCAGAAGAGTTTGTTTGTTTGTTTGGTTGAACGCGCTAATCTCAGGAACCACCAGCTCGAATTGAAAAATTATTTTTGCGTTGGATAGTCCATTCATCGAGAAAGGCTATAGGCTATATAACATCACGCTATGACCAATAGGAGCGGAGCAGTAATAAGAAATGTTGCAATCGGGAAATTTACGCGAACGAAGTCGCGGACAGAAGCTAGTCATAAAATAAAATCATGCCTGAATTTTCCAGAAAAGTTATTCGGAGGTGAACGTAATCATACTCACATTGTGCCAGTTATATTTAAGTCGTAGGTCGATCAAGCCGTGCTTACCTAGGTTGGTCTGTGGATGGGTGACCACCCATTACATACAGAGCTTCCTCTGTTCCTCGGAAAGCACCTTAAGCAGTTGGTCCCGGCTATCATTTGTAGATCTTTGACAGTCGTTACAGGTAGTCAATGGCCCAAAAAGTCTGACAACCAGTCTTAAGAAGGGTAGAGTAGGGTCTTACCTCGTATTACCCAGTACTAACTGGGTTGTGGAGGTCAGATAGGCAGTCGCTCCATGTAAAATACTGGTATTCAGCTGCATCCGGTTAGACTTAGAGCCGACCCCAACATAGTTACGAAAAAGTCTGGACAGATGATGAGTGGAAGATTTTAAACAATATTATTGTTACTTAAAAAGAGATACTATCACAAAAACCAGTCGAATCAATAATGTTGTAAAAATCACGAAAGAAACACTCATTATTCATTTCCAAACTCGTTTGACAGGTCGTAAACTGGACAATATTGCTCATACAAGTTGAAATGGTCGATGCTCCTATAAGATACCGTAAGGACCTGAATTTTCCTGTTCCTTATGATAAAAAGGTCACATACTTCTTTCTCTTATTTATTACTAGACCAATTGACCCACGCAACTTCGTCTGCGTTACATAAGACAGCTCACAAAAGGAATAAATTTTCCCCGTTTTTTAAATATTTTTCATTCACGCTCCGCTCCTATTGGCCGTAGGACTATCAAACATAGTACACAGAATTTTTATTTCCAACCAACAGTTCCTGAAATTAGCGCGTTCAACCAAACAAACTCTTCACCTTTATAATATTAGTATAGATTATTATATAGACAAAGAAATAATTCTCCTCCTTCGCTAGCATGAATCCTTCTGCGAAGCAGTCATGCTAGCGAAGGAGGTGGCGGAACGAGAGAGCCTCTCTTCCCAGCCGCCGCGGGCGTCGGGGGCCACGTGGTGGCTACCGGCCACCGTAGAATCAGATGCGGGCCTGTGGACGGTTAGCTATGGGCTAGCTAGCCGTCCGTCCGTCTAATGACGACAGGCCGTGTCGACGGCGCGTTCGTGTACCACGCGCGCCTCAAAGAGATGTCAGTATAAGGGGAGGGGCCCGCAAGGGCCGAAGCCTGCCGGGGTTGCGGGCCTATTCGAAAGAGATACCGCGGCCCCGGAACATAAAGAGCGAGGAAGGAACATGGATGGGTTTTAGTCAGTAAAAGTCTGACACTCCCTACCGCTCCACCCAGAATGGGAGAAGTCATTTGATGATTTCCCATCCAAAAAAAAAAGGGATAGAGAATGATGATGAAAACTATTAAGTATGTAAAACTACTTCTTAAAATAAAGTGGTATCGTTATTACCCAGTACTAACTGGGTTGTGGAGGTCAGATAGGCAGTCGCTTCGTGTAAAATACTGGTATTCAGCTGCAGCCAGTTAGGTCAGTAATTATTGCTGGGAAACAACTTTTTTTTTTAGAGTGAAAATTCACGTTTTAAGATAGGATTCTATGTTACACACTCAAATCATTGTGCTGATTGATGCATTGAATATTGAACGGATCATGAAGGTGTTTAAAGTAAAGTTGTAACCTAAAAACTAAAAAAAAATAATCTTGTGAAAGAGTGTTAACTTTCTTAACGATCTAATAGTACATCCACATTACACCAGTTATGTTTAAATCCCATATAATAAGGGCAAGCCTATTGCCATCAACCGGGCGCAAATCCAGGCCCCGTGATGCTACTGTGAAATTCTTGATGGAAAAACCCAAAATCACTTCGCCCGACCCGGAAATCAAACCCAGGACAACATGCTCACGGGCCTGTGGACGGTGAGCTATGGGCTAGCTAGCCGTCCGTCCGTCTAATGACGACAGGCCGTGTCGACGGCGCGCGGCGCGGTCGTGTTCCCCGCGCCTCAAAGAGATGTCAGCACAAAGGGAGGGGCCCGGCAAAGGCCGAAGCCTGCCGGGGCTGCGGGACTGTTCGAAAGAGATACCGCGGCCCCGGAACGTAAAGGGCGAGGAAGGAACATTGTATGGTTTTTAGTCAGTAAAAGTCCGACACTCCCTCCCGCTCCGCCCAGAGTGGGAGGGGTCATTTGATGATATCCCATCCGAAAAAAAAGGACCACATGCTCAGCAGTCGTACTTGCTAACATTACACCAACGAGGCAATCTCCGAAGCAGCATCAAAGTAGTTTGCCGTCTTACTTCATTCACATTGAAAAGACAAGGACAGACAGCATTTGCAAAGCGTTTCATTTAAAATGTCAAGTTCTACTTGACACCTATAATCAAATTGCAAATAAAATCCCAATGAAGACACTTAAACACAATTTAAAAACACTTTAAACGACGAAATTGGATGTCAAAACATTACGACACGACAGAAGCGATTGTTACAATCGATTAGAATCGATTAGCCACAGTATAATCGACAGCTTTCAAATGATTTATAACGATCGAACTGCGAAATCGATTAGGTGTGTTGGCTTTTAAAATCGAGTTTGATTTCGCTGTGTGAAAGTGCTTTGTGGGTTTTAAGGAACTTATTTAAAAAAATGTACCTTTGATTGTAAGCTGTTGGTCCCGGCAGTCATTTTGTAGATCTTTGACAGTTGTTACAGGTAGTCAGCGGCTCAAACAGTCTGACAACCATGTCTAAGCAATTGGTATCGCATTACGCAGTACTAAGTAACTGGGTTGTGGATGTCAGATATAGGCAGTCGCTACATTTAAAATACTGGTAATCAGCTGCTTGCGGTTAGACTGGAAGCCGACCTGATCATAGTTCGGTAAAGGCTAGGTTGATGATGAGTACCTTTGACTGTTTCAATGGTCAAAAGCGATTGATGAGCATGAGATCCTGGGTTCAATACCCAGGCAAGCAACAGTGTTATTAAGTTTTATCATTAATTTCTCAGAGCAGCCACGGAATCCGGTTAAAGGTCTGGTTGAAGGCAATAAGCTCGCGTATCTTCATAATTTCATCATCATTCATTTCAGCTGAAAGACGTCCACTGCTGGACATAAGCCTCCCCCAAGTGTCGCCACATTGACCGGTCCCGTGCGACTCGCAACCAATGGATTCCTGCAACCGGGTCACTTCTCTTCACCAGGTCATCGGTCCACCTAGTGGGAGGTCTTCCAACGCATCGTCTTCCGGTCTTCTTATCCATTACTAACTTATTCGTAAACTGCGGATATGTGAGTTTACTATTATTAATAGCTCTGTCTTATGCTTCGAGGCCGACAGGCGTGATATTTTGATGTATGAGTGTGCCGTTCTCTATTTCCAGAGCGTCATATCATCTTAAAGGTTTTCTACTCTACTCTTCGGTGGGAAATACACAAACGCAGGTATATGTCATTATCGGTATTTTCTTGACCTTATCTCAATTCATTTGTGGCCGGCACAACATGTCTTCTTGTTCCATACTACTCTATTACTCGTCATCTCATCAGACACCTCCTTTCTAGCCATATCATACTTCACACAATCCATCCATCGATTCTTTGTTCTTCCTCTACTCTTATATCCACATTTATCCTCAGAACTTTCCTCACGATGTTTTCCTCATTCCTCCGCATCACATGCCCATACCAGGACAACCGATTTATGTCATCATTCAACATTAATCATTTATTTTGTAATCGGTTTCCAGTTCAACGAAATGCAGGTAAATATCAATGTTTAATTGAAACCACTGTCATCTAACCTTGATCGTTACTAAGAAATACCGATACTTTTACCTGTTTCCAAAATAAGATTGTCACCCGACCTCTAAAATTACTTAGAAATACTAAATATCCTCAAGTCTGACCATCTAAATTGTTAATAATAGTAGCCGAAGTATTACCCACTACTAACTCGGTTGTGGAGGTCAGAGGCAGTCGCTCCATGTAAAATACTGGTGTTCAGCTGCATCAGCTGCACTGGAAGTCGACCTCAATATACTTGAAAAGGCAACGCAGATGCTGACAATGATGAATAGTAGCCGAAGTTGCCAAAACAGGAACAACTGACGTCATCATTATTAACAATATTTTAACATCATTAACAAAGTACAAAACTGATTTACGTCCATCACAACACCATCTCAGGTCCAGTTCTTACGTTAGTAGTGGTCTCTGACTTGGCTTTACATGTCGTCGAGAAATATCTCTCAGGCATGCTGGTCTCCTCAATCCTCCTCACGATGTTTTCCTTCACCAAAGCATTCCAGTTGAATACCAGCGTCGGGCACTAGCTGATCGGCAGTTTGCTGAACTGGGCCTATTTGGCGCAGCCGTGAGACACAATTATATTATCTCTTAATTCTGTTAAGATTTCAGTTTTTATGTTTTGTTGTGTGCACTTAATATGACATGTGCCAAATCTTCTTATACATTATAAAGTGGAAAGATTTGTATGTAACGAATAAACATAAAAACTATTGGACCGATTTAAGAAATTCTTTCAGCAATCGATAGGTACATTATCAGCGAGTAACATAGGCTATATTTTATCTCCGTACTCCCACTGGAACGGAAAATACGCGGGTGAAACTGCGTGACATTCGCTAGTAAATTATATTTTCTTTCTTTCCTTCAATAAGGACGTTTTCTATAACTTACTTACGTATAACTGTCAGTTAACAAGGCACGTTTCGTAGCTACCGGTGTTTTTTTATAAACAAAGTTAGTTTGAAATATATTATATTATCCGCGTCACCTACCCTTTCACTTGATTCTTAAAAAATAAAAAAAAGCTTTTCTGTGACGTTTTGTTTCTAACCGTTCAATAAGCAAAAAGTCAAACAAACAGAGATAGCAACCTACCGATACCTATTAGTAAGTAATTGAAAACGGCCGTAAAATAACTGAGAAAAATATCAAGGACAGGTAGAATTTGAGGTTTCTGACCATACTTGAAGCCGATATTAAAGACTTTCAAAACAGGAAAAGCAGTAATTTGTCTTGAAAAATTTCGCAGAAAAACTACACGTCAGAATTTCGGGATACCATACTAAGAGCCGACTCAGGAAATACTTCTTTTTTTTAGACCAAGGCTAAAGGCTGGCGACCCCATAAGAACACCAGGTTACTATGTAACCTACTCCACAAAAGGGAGGTTATGGGTTACACAATCCTTATATAGTTACGACATAAACCTGACTTGAATATGTTACAGTGAGTTGTTTACCGTTAGCTTCGACTTACTATTTACAGTGTGATAATAAATTTAAGTATGGAGGTCATAGGAACGCAGTCGGTGAAAGTTTTTCGAAAGGATTCCCAAAAACATAACATCAGAATCCCCGAAGTATTGCGCAGATGTACTTAATGGTAAACCCACATTTCGCCAGATATGTTTAAGTCTCATGTGATAGGGGCCGACCCTATTGCCATCAAACGGGCCCAAATCCAGGCTCCGTGTGTGCTACTGAGAAATTCCTGATGGAATAACTCAATGACACTTTGCTTAAATTGACCTGGGAATCGAACACAGGAACTCATGCTTAGCAGTCGCACTTGCGACTACTCGAGGGAGTCAGCGGCCGATTAACAGCTTTAGGCTTGTTCCCTTTTTTTAGGGTTCCATAGCCAAATGGCAAAAAACGGAACCCTTATGGATTCGTCATGTCTGTCTGTCTGTCCGTTCGTTTGTCACAGCCACTTTTTTTTCCGAAACTATAAGAACAATGCTGTTGAAACTTGGTAAGTAGATGTATTCTGTGGACCACATTAAGATTTTCATACAAAAATAGAAAAAAAAAAAACAATACATTTTGGGGGTTCCCCATACTTAGAACTGAAACTCATTTTTTTTTTATAACTATGGATAGGTCTTCAAAAAATTATGTTGAAGTACCAGTTTTTGCTAAACTGAAGTTTGCGCGAAAGACACTTCCAAAGTGATAAAATGTGAACCCCCCTTTAACTTCTAAAATAAGAGAATGATAAAACTAAAAAAAATGTACATTACCATGTAAACTTCCACAGAAAATTGGTTTGAACGAGATCTAGTTAGTAGTTTATCTTTAATACGTCATAAATCGTAAACCGCAATTTTTCCTTTCATTCAATCAACTCAAATATAAAAATAAAAATGAACATTTAATTTTACTTACTTGCTGCTACGGAACCCTTCATGGGCGAGTCCGACTCACACTAGGCCGATTTTTTTATTTTTACTATGTACACTTTTAACGTGCACATATTGCCACATTGTTCTCACATAATATACCATAATATACCATCATATCAACATAACTGATATAACCAAGATTTTGTAACAACATTATTATTTAAAATAGTTTCCATGGAGTTTCTTGCCAGTTCTTCTCCATAGAGATCTACGCTAGGGAATGGGCAACTACAGTACTTTCACAGTTTTTATCTCCTGTGACTTGTAGCTACATTCAATGTTCATTTTTGTTTTGACAATTTAAAAGTGTGTAAATGGCCTACTTAAAATAAATGCTTTGATTTTGATTAAATGGCACTTAAAATAACTGGTGAAAATATACGTCCGCGTACTTATACACTACACTTCTGCGTAATTTCTCGCGGATTCAGAATTGAAGTTAAATGATGTCTATAATGTACTAGCAGGCCTTTGTTAGTAGCTACAGACGTGTGTAGGGCCAATCAGTCGGTAGCAATGGCTAACAATCACTACTATAACCTATTGACCTCAAAGTCTATTACTTCCGAGTCATAAATCGTGCCTACATACAGCGTGTTGTGCGATACAAAAACCAAATTCACTAACTGACAGATTATGCGGCGGCTTAAAAAACTGGATGTGTAAGCATGAAATTTTCTGGATGTAGAAGCATGAAATTTTCTGGTTGTAGAAGCATGAAATTTTCTGGAAGTAGAAACATGAAATTCTACCGATAAATTTCTTATAACGTGGTTGTAGAGGTCAGATAGGCAGTCGGTCCATGTAGAATACTGGTACCCAGTTACATCTGGTTAGACTGGAAGCAAACCCCAACATAGTTGGGAAAAGGCAGGCATATGATGATGAATGTGCTTGAACACTGAGGAAGTATTTATTAAAATTCATAACCGTATGGTACCTAACTAAGATATTATAAAAGTTTAAATGCAAGTTCGTCGGGTTTAATAATGGGAAATAACATTTTACACAAAGTTTGTTACAAAATATATTTTTGTTTTTAATCCTGGTCAATCAAAACATGGTGTTTTTTTTTTTTTAAAGTTCAAATCTTTCAATAACTCGATTTGAAGAGAATGTTTGGTGGCAGTTTCTATTGCCATTTTTCTTGTAACGTTTTTTCAAGTCACCGGTCAATTTAATACGAGGTTAGCCCATAAACTAAATATTTGTAAAGCACAGGAAAACATACGGAACTTTACCGAAAACATAAAAAAAATGCAACAGAATCGATACTCGTAAATCACACGGCAAAGTTAAATGTCCAAGATACAGATTCTCAATACCCTGTATTTATTTTTTCTCACAGATTAAAAAGAAGATGTAAACCAATTAAAAACTAGCCAATTATAAGCTATTATTATTGCCCTCCGGCGATGCCGGTTATAATATAACTATGAGATAATCATTATTATACCACTACTTAGTGCCTATAACAAAGTGGCCTAGATTTAATAGTAGAAATAAAATCATCGTTACGTCAGACTGAGTTTTGGCAAAGAATAAAATCTAGAATGAGTCAAACACGTTTTTTTTCTAAACTACATTGTAATTCACTTAGTTTTTTTTTGTTTAGTTAAATTCTTGTTCTTTTAGGTATAGTTTTTTTAGGTCATTTAGTATTTAATAAGGAAAGTGATGTTCAGATGGATTGTAGACATTTTTTTTTGTAAAAAAATCTTTTTTACGGAATCTGATTCGAAAGATATGCTTTCGAATCATGATTGAATTACATTGTTATAAGTACAGTACATACAACCCGAATGGACTTTCAAAGTCTAAATAAAAGCTGGTTACAAAATAAAATACAATATTAAACTAGGTAGAAAAACAAAAAAAAAATAACTCACCAAAAATCTCCTTTTTCTGTCAAAAAAGTCACAAAATGTCACAGTTTTTATCACTTTACACTTTTCTCACTATTCCTTCACATTTCTGTTTAAAAGAAGAAAACAAAAGTTTATAATCCAAAGAAATAATCGAAAATATAGAAAATTACGTAAATAATTATGGCATAAAATGCGAATTTAAAGTACAGATAGAAAATGTCTTTAATATATATTAAAATTATTTGGGCTATTCCCCTTCGATTTTCGTCGACGTTGTTATGCATTTAAAATGGTGTTGCCATAGTTTTTCCTGTAATTTTTAAGTGTGTGTGTTTCGTTTCATAAAATCTTTACCAAACCAATATAACAAAGCGGAAGAGTTTTGTATGTTAGAACGTGTTAATCTCTGGAACTGCCAGACTAATTTGAAATTTTGTTTAATATCACGTTGCGATCTTGAGAACCGAGCAAAAGCAAGCAGAAACATCGTAAAAAACCACAGGGATCAACTTACTATGGAATCTATTCTTTACAAATATTTACAAGACTACTTATACCCGCGGCTTCACACGCGTGCTTTTCGGTACTGTCTCACAGGATCACACTACCCAATGTTATAATATGTGGAGCCTATGTGATAATCCAAGTTATAAACATCTGTGTACAAAATTTCATCCAGATACGTTCAGTAGTTTTTGCTTGAAAGAGTAACAAACAACCATTCACCCTCACAAACTTTCACATTTAAAATATAAACCAAAGTAACTAACTCGGTTTAATTAATCAATTGTTAATTATTTAATTAACTAATTAATTAATTAACGAATTAATTATTTAACTAATTATTTAATTAACAACATGGAAATCGAACCAGGCCCTCAAGCTCAGCAGTCGTGCTTGATACCACAAGACCAACGTGGCTGTTTGTATGAGTATGTGTGAGTAAATGTATGGTTCTCATACAATGTTGGGAATTTAAGTACAATGGACTAAAGATTACTAAGACAAGAGGTCGTAAATGCTATTCTGGTAAAATTGTTGAGAACGCCTAGTATCTATTATATGACTATAAACTAGTTGTGCCCCGCGACCTTCCTTCGCGTAAAATTATAATATGTATAAACATTATTTTCCTGTTTAAAACGGATTTAAACTTATATTGTCACTTACGGGATATCTTCCGTGATTATTTGTTGTTTTGAGCTCCCGATATTTCGACGCTGTTGCAAGCGCCATGATCGCGGGTTGACTGGAGACTGCGGGTGGATGGAAAATAAAATTGTTACGAGCAGACAAATGTGTCTACCCTCTTTCTTTGTCTTTTGCTACGCGCACTATTGGAACTCGACACTAAGTCACGACAAAACGCACTCACAGTATCACCAGGTTTTTTGGAGTTTTTTGTATGATGCCGGCTGCTACTTTTGAGCATACTCAAAACTGGATTCCACGTACTCGACAATTTGAAGCCATCCTCGCGATTGAAATTTTTATACTTCTTTATTTCAATTGCTTCTCTTGTCAGCCTTGGTAGGTAATGTTTGTCCTTAGACAAAATACGTGGCTTGTGAAATTCGATCCAGTGATTGGGCCCTGACTGCAGTAGATGCTCAGCTATGGCAGACTTTTGCTCATCCTTATTTTTCACAGCCTTTATGTGTTCTCTGATGCGGCATGAGATGGTTCGCTTAGTTTGACCGATGTATGAACTGCCGCAACTGCAGTCAATTTTATACACGCCAGGATGTTCAAGAGGGATCTTGTCCTTCGGGGAACGCAAACTTTGCGCAATCTTAATTGAGTATTTACTCAGTAAACGACCTATCCTGTCCGTTACCCCTCTCAGATATGGCAAGAAAGTTGGTTGACGTTCCACTGTAGATCTGCTGGCTCGATTCTTATTTGGTCTTCCTGCTCCAGTATTGGTATTATAGCCATTCCTATTTAAAACCATTTTCACGTGGGACAATTCACCAGTAAGATGTTGGGAATCACACAGATCAAAAGCGCGATTAGTCAGTGAGGTGACTACCGACTTGAGGTGACAAGGGTGATGATGCGAGGTAGCGTGCAAATAGCGGTCAGTGTGAGTCGGCTTCCTGAACACTGAATGGCCAAGGGTCCCATCACTCCTTACCATGACTTTAACGTCAAGGAAAGCCAATGTCCGACCCTTCTCTATTTTCGCTGTGAAACGCATGGCGGTATGGATATTGTTTAGATGGTTCAAACATATCTCAACTTCCGGTAATCCACCTCTGAGAATGCAGAAAACGTCATCCACATACCGCTTCCAGACCTTGATAGGCACCGGGCATGTCGAAATAGCCAGGTCTTCAATGTGTTCCATCCACAAGTTAGCGATCATGGCGCTTGCAACAGCGTCGAAATATCGGGAGCTCAAAACAACAAATAATCACGGAAGATATCCCGTAAGTGACAATATAAGTTTAGTTTTAAACCGTGAAAGCCTAAAACAGTGTTTAAAACGGATTTTCTTAACAATTTCAAGGGTTTACATTTTTTTGCACGGAACCCTATTCTATTTACTTAAATAAAAGTACCTAGCTTAGGTTACTCCTTATAACATCAACTATCGGTTAGTTAAAGGCCCGTCAAAATCGGTACGGCCGTTTCGGAGGTGAACGGACAAAAATGAAAAAAAAAATGTGATATGTACATTCATATGCATTCAGTAAATAGCTGCTATCTTGATATTATATTACATTATATTACAAGCCGACACTACACTTTTATTTACTGTATAGATTCCATTTTCACTAACACTAAAGAACAACTAAATGGAAGCTTAGATTTTGTTTTGCTATCGGATTTTGGACTCTCAGCAGCAAAACCGACCTTTGAAAATCGTCCACTGACATCAGTCTGTTAAAGATGTGAATTTTCGTCTTTGTAGTATTATAAAACTTTGCTCGTAATATAAAGTTTAGTTTCACCTTGATACTGAGAGACTTCACTATCATAATACAATCTGCCTGTAGAATTCCCACTGCTGGGACACTAACATCCTTCATGCTTGAGGGATTTTATAGTAATCGATCATTCATTTGATCTGTCAAAGTATAGGTTTGTTTCCACCATCAATAAATTGCAAATCTATTTAGTCCGTCAGTTAGAGTATTAGAAAATAATGGACACGTATTTTTTGTTTTTGTAAATCAACGAATATTGACAAAGATAAAACGCATCAAAACTCGGGAGTGGGCGCTCGTGACGTCAGTACTCACTAAGAATCATACCGAACAGTGACGTATTGGGAATTTTAAAAGCGTCGTATCTTCGTCAATTTTGTTTTATGTGACAAAAGAAAAAAATACGGGTCAAATATTTTTTGATAATCTACGTGACGGACTAATTAGACTTTTTCAGTTAACAAGCCTATTGTAGCTTTAACAGTCAAAATGATATGAGGCTGACACATAATATCCACTTGCATGCCCAATATGATATAAATAAAATGTGTTTTGTTTCAGGCCAAATTGTCAACAACAATAACAATTAAATGATAAGTAAATTGAAAACATGAAACCGTAAAAAAGTAAAGAAATTCATTAATCATGAAAAATATCAATAAAAACCTTTCTTTTCTACCTCTACTTTAAAAAGGAGGTAAAAGTACCTACATAGTATATTTAATAAATGTATGTATTACCAATTGGTATAAATTATGAACCTCAATCATCATTACCATATTAATAATCTAAAACCTTTTAAGTAATGTTGATTTTTTACCAGAGACACTAATTTGCAAAACTTTAAGCGCTATTTTAAGTCTAAATAACTTACCTACAATAAAAGACCTTTTAAATCTACTTATTCAATAACGACCAAATTGGCTTTAAAGACTTTCAAAGAACCGGTTTGGTATTACTTAATACCTGTCATTGCTTACTTTGACAATTTGTTAACGAATAGATCGCAATGAATGTAAACTTGATTTAACTTTTTGTAAAAAGAATGTAACATGACTTGTTTTTTCAAAGGATTAATAAAAATAGGTTATTTATGCGGTAACTCATACAGTTTTTATTTTTAAATCTTGAAATAACTGTTCTATTGAAAAAAAGTATATACGTACATAATTTACCGTGAAAAATCAGACCGTCATAATTATCTGAGATGTTTTATTGAAACTAATAGCTTAGCTTTAAGACACTACGAAAACTGAAAGATTATCATCAAAATTCAACCTGTCCCACAAAAATATCAATAAAAAACAGATTTACCGAGAATACCATAAGAAAATCTCACAAACGCACAGATAAATACACAAAACATTACCACACTTACATCACACTTCACACAATAAAATCGACAGAAAAAAAACATTTACTACAAAAACAAAAACAAGAAAACGAAAAAACAAAACACACACAAAAAAAACAAATGACAGAAAAAAGTACCACACGATTTTCCAAAGTTGACTTTGTACAGGCCTGCAGAGTAAAAATCGTAGTTAAAAAACAAAATGGCGTCTTGAACCGACGCAATCGCGGTACTGACTGTGAGTAGTCGCTTGCGCATATAGGGGGGGTATTACAGTGACTATCGGTTGAGTAACTCAGGGACAGTGCTCAAGGCTTTATTGTGTATGTTGTAAGTTTGGATTTATGTTAGGTAAACTTTGTTTTATAAGGTGAATTTAATGTCACATGACGACTGTTGTTTATCTAAGGGTGTAGAGGTTTCTACCTACGGCGGCGCCTTAGGATTAACTTCATCTTTGCGTGCTAATGGACTGAAATAGTACCCGACTAGTAATCAGCCACCATAGACAATTCGCATATAGAAGAGGTAATTTACTAATTTATTGGATTTTAATGTTACTAGACTCCGGGTAACGTTGAGTTTTTAGTCTATGTACTGGCAGCCAAACATAACTTTTCAGTGGAACAACAACTTTTCAAGACTTGGAGATTGAAGCCAGAGACTCCAGGCTTTGGAATCTTGAATTTTCAACTTAACTAAACTAAAAAATGTTGACTAAAGTGTTTGTCTTTTTCCAACTTGGGGACAGCTTCCAGTCTAAACAGAGGCAGCTGAATACCAAAATTGTACATGGAGCACAGGTGAGAGCAGCGGTGGCCCAGTGGTTGTGCCCTGACTTACAGTAAGTAGTGAGTTCGAACTCAGACAGGCGCATTACTTTGTGTAATTTATTTCATCACCACTGCTCTCAAAACGGTGAAGGAAAACATCGTAAGGAAATTCAAAGACATGTGACGTTTACCAATCCGCATTGAGCCCGCGTGGTGGATTATAGCCCATTCCCTCACATAGAGTGGAGGCCTGTGTCCCAGCATTGGGAACATTGATAAGCTGATGATGATGATGACATGGAGCATCTGCCTTTGTAAATCCTTAGTTACTTCTTATAACATCAGGTATAGGTCAGTAAAAATTCGAATCAGTGTAGCCGTTTTTAATGAACCATACAGTCACGACAAGCAGACATTTTTTTTTTTATGAGTGCTTTATATATTGTCATTACATGCATTCAGTAAAACCCTGTTATTTTGATATTACAAATAAAACCTTAAATTTTATTTATTTGTATAGGTAGCACCCGTTAGCACACTTTTGGGTACTTACAGAAGCCTGATAAAACGGTTACCCGTATTTCCTTGCATGTTATTCTAAAATTAATTTATGAAACTATGCGTATCGTGGTGACCCTACTCAGCGACTGCGCTTGCTCGTGAAATCGAACTAGCATTTGTAATGTTATAGATCGCATGAACGTGGAATACGTAATTTACTTTACTTTACTTTAAATACACTTCAACAGACCAACTTGGACATGTCCATTTTAACCACTGCCTAGAAAGGATTATGTTTTTCGCGTGTATCTTGTTTGTTTCTTCTTAAATTTCTTCATAACCTCGTATGACCAAATGGCTGGATGGATTTCGACGATTGCGGTTTATCATAAGATTCGGCTAAAAAGTGTCAAGTGTCCTTAGGAAGATGTCTTAAAAAACACCAAACTGATCGAGTGGGTATCAAAATGAAGGAAATTTAAAGTATAAAGGGTGTAAAACACCTCTTCACGAAGCCGAAAGACACTTGTTCTCCCCATCATTGCGATCATTTTTTTGTTCCACACTATACCTGGGAACCTTCTAGTTACGGAGATAGGGGGGGTCAAAGTTACAACTTTTTGACAACTTTTTTTTTAAGTACAAGTTTTTTTTGTATGATTTTAACTTTTAACACCTTCACGACCCCCGTACTATTCAATCCATCCATCAGCACAATGTTTTAAGTGCGTTAAATTGAGTTCTACCACAAAACATGAATTACCTATAACCTCAAAAAAAAAAGTTGTTTCCCAGCAATATTTTTTGCGTAAAGTTACTTAGTTTGATGTACAGAATGCTTGGTTAACGGCTTTGTGATGAGGTGGTTTACACCCTGTAGATATGCCTTATAGTATACCCCATAGATAATTCACTAAATACAAGATAGATGCGCAACTCGGGTTTTCGTTTTTAAAACTGTGTAGGTACCTAAGCTGTTAGATGGCGCTGTTAGTTTTTGTTCAACCAAATAAATACAAAAAGTAATTCTTGACAGAAGATTCGAACTTGTGAACATTTAACAGCGAAATTTACAAAGCAGCCACTGTCACAGCTAGGCTATCTACTTCACTGACAGGTAGTCTAAAATAGATGTTCTCGTTATGACAGTTGTAAGCTGTCAAACAGTTGAAAAGTTGGTGTCCTTAAACACACAGATGGCAGCACTATCTATGAAAATTTTGTTTGAAGCCAATGTATGGAAATTTCACCCCTGGTATACCCACATTTCTCTAGTCATTCGAAGTGTAGGCACAAATGTAGACTCCGGGCTGATAATAAGAAAATACAAAAACACTTTACCCAATCCGAGAATCCAACCTAGGGCCTCACGTTTATGACCTAGATCAACGAGGCTGGAATACAAAAAGGCATGCATTATCATCAGATCAAATCATCATCTGCCTGGCCTTTTCCCAATTATGTTAGGGTCGGTTTCCAGTCTAACCGGATGCAGCTGAATACCAGTATTTTACATGGAGCGACTGCCTATATGACCTCCACAACCAAGTTAGTACTGGATAATACAATACCCCTTGGTAAGACTGGTTGTCAGACTTTTTGGGCCACTGACTGACTGTAACGACTGTCAAAGATCTACAAATGACAGCCGGGACCAACGGCGTAACGTGCTCTCCGAAGCATCAGCCCCAATCAACGTTCATAAACTAATCGTGTGGAAAACTAAAATTTTAGCCTCATATTTCCGGTGGAAATCAGAAAAAATGGCGGAAAGTATGAAGGAAATAGTTTTTTTGAGGAAGGAAACGCTACTAGTAGCATGCATCGAGTTAGTTCTATTGAAGGAAGCTAAATGTTTCACGCGATACCGCCCTCGTACTGTTTCGTGGCCGTTCGATTCCGGGCAAGCAATTATTTTTATGATTGTGTGCGAAAATGTGCTGTATTAAAACTAATTTGTCGCGTAATTATCTTGTATAGTGATTTCTGGGTTTGCAGAATAGTTGGAAGGGAATCGACAGTCGTGGTATAAACATGTGATGAGGAGGTATTAATCGCATGTGACTGATAGAGTAATGAATATGTCGGATCCGGATGAGTGATGCACTTAAAATTGCAATTTTTAAAGCTATTTTTGAAGGTTTTTAACTAAAATCGCATAGATGGTTTAAACAATCAACGTGGCACGGAACGTTATTAATCCACATTTTTAACGGTTGGCAGACAACTTCATTATTTTGGTATTTACTTTTTTGTTTATTTTGGTTTTCGTAAGTGTTTTTGCAGATTTTTCGCATTTATGTCGGTTGGACATGGCTTAGCTTATTTAACCACTGTAATCTAGAAGTATAAGGAAGAAATCAATGTTCGTTTCATTAATAAATTATATGGGTGGCGTAATCTCCGAACAAAAAAAGACCTCCTTTCTAGATGGAAGAAGCCAATAACGCTCTGCTCGACAAAGGAATCAAAATCGAATATTTTATTTCACATAGGCCTAGATGGGCACTTATAAAACGTCGAAAAAGGTGCACGGTTAGCGTTTGTCGTTTCCGTGGAGAAGAATCGGCAAGAAACTCCATGATTACTCTTTCATCGAACCGAGGACTTTATCATCATCATCATCATCAGCCTATTAATGTTCCCACTGCTGGGACACAGGCCTCCTACTGAGGACCGAGGACCGAGGACCGGCCGGGCCGAGGACTTAATGCTCAGTAATCTTATTGCGACAGATGTGGCAGTCGATTGCACGTTAGCTTATAGCCATCGACTGGGCACAATAGGCTAGTTTCCACTATCAATAAATTGCAAAATTAATTAGTCCGTCAGTTAGAGTATTGGAAAATAATGGACACGTATTTTTTGTTTTTGTAAATCACTGAGTACTGACAAAGATAAAACGCATCAAAACTCGGGAGTGGGGGCTCGTGACGTCACAACGCACTAAAAACTATAGCACGGCGTGACGTATTGCGAATTTTAAAAGCGTCGTATCTTCGTCAATTTTGGTTTATGTAACAAAAGAAAAAATACGGGTCAAATATTTTTTCATTATCTAACTGACGGACTAATTAGATTTTTTTAGGACACAAGCCTATTCTGGAATTGTGCCAATTGGAGTCTGGACTCCAGCCATCTACTAAGAAATTATGACCAAATGCTAGCTAGACAGCCTGTATTATTACCGAATTTTCTAAATACATGCTGGATAGACAAACGTATCTTATCATTATCGGTACTAACTCAGATATGAACTAGCAATTATTATCATATCAATAAACTTAAACTACCAAGAGCGGGTCATAAACCAAGCAATTTGAAGTTTCTTGATATGTTGCATAATTCTTTTTTTTTATTTGATATAATCTCTCATTTTTAATTATGTACCTTTCTCCGGGTTTTATGTAATAATTATATTGTTACTTTTGTGTCATTGTAAAATTTAGAAAATTTTGAATACTAATTATATATATTATGTACATACATACATAAACAAAGGCTTGTTTTGTAGGCAAAAACTACTCAATGCCACCTACTACGATCCGACCATACTCCCTTTTGACTCGTATACGTTCATTCACGAAACGGATTTCTTCGAAAAAAGAATCGACAATTCTTTTCTCCATCTGTCATTTTGTCGATTCAATGACAGATGAACAAAAGAGTTCGATTCTTTCTTCTGTGCTGGTCATACACGCACCTGACTTTTCTGAAGAATCTCACTGATAAGTTCAGTGTATGTCTTCCAGTATTTCTAGGGCGTTCTCTCCCGGATGGCGTATCAACACGAAACTCGCGGTTCGCGGACGAATTTGAACTCGCTGATTTATAGTATATTTTATAACGAGGGACTAAACGAAGCCATTATATACCCGAGGTGGTTTGACTCCCGAGCTTGCGAGGGAGGCAACGAAAGCGAGGGTATATTAAATTGGCGTTTAGTCTCGAGGTGCAAACTGTACTTTTCACTTCGAGTGCGAGAAAAATGGTCATTTAAAACCGAACAAATTTACACTCGACAAAAATTTTGAACTGAGCGGTCAGTTTTTTCTTCTATCAGTCACAGATTAACAATTTTAAAAAACAACACAAACTCTCAACATTTTCGCAATGAAGATGATCCACACTCCACAGATAATTAGTACCTACATTGTTGCAGCGGCTAACAACAGAGGCATTGCACATACTTTTCAAAATCAACGATCCAAACAAACAACCGTAAATTTTTCTCGCGTTGAAGAGTTCATTTGTTTTTTTTTTTTCAATAAACCGCTTTCCATTTGCAAGCCAATTCGAAATTTAAAAAAAAAAAACCTTTGCTATGTTACTCTTTTGTGACCATGATTCAAAGTAAAAGATCGTTCCATTTTTAAATTACTTTTTACTCCCTAGGGAATAAACGGTCACTTTAATCCCGCTTCATAGGGCTATAATGGCGTACTTTTAGAGCATGAGAAGTGAAAAAATCATTAAAACAACCTCTTGAAATTCATTTAAACCTATTGAATGACTATTTCATGAAAAAGAATTAAATGAATTATAAGAGGGTTGTATTGTTTATTGATTTTAATGATTGTACCAATTTACGCACAGTAAGTCGTGGGTTCGAACCCAAGCAGGCGCATTATTTTGTGTAATTTATTTCATCACCACTGCTCTCAAAACGGTGAAGGAATACATCGTGAAGTTGCATCGTCATGTCCTAGATCAAAAAATCGAAGTCATGTGACATCTACCAACCCGCACTGGGCCAGCGTGGTAGATTAGAGCCCATTCCCTCTCATAGAGAGGAGGCCCTGTGTCCCAGCAATGGGAACATTATAGGCTGATTGGTCATTATTAACCAGCCATGATCTGCCACTAATCGAATTAAATCAGAAAATGAAAAGGTTAATTAAAATACCGCTTCTTATGTAGCAACTCAGTTAACAAATACAATTCGTAGGCAATTCGCTAAAATTAGCCAATACAATATGAACGCACTGTTGAAATGTTTAATCAGTTCGATTTCAAGCCATGACTTGATTTTATTTGAGAATTCACATATTTTAGCAGCATTCAATGAAATGTTCACATCAGTGTATACTACTGCCGATGGTTTAGTGGTTGTAACGCAACTGTTGAGCATAGGTACTGTGTTCGATTCCCAGGGCAACATAGATAACGACAAAATCGCTAACTTTTGATCGGTGATTACTAACGAATATATTCGGTTGCAATAATTATGCTTGCGAATAATGAAAGTCTCTACATCCTAATGAGTTTGTCGTGAGCATAATTATTGAAAACCGAATTTACTAGCCCAGCAGTGCAAGTACGTAAGATTCGATAGGACTCGATTAGATAAATTTGACAGTTATTATCGATAAAATGAGTAGTTGCCCATACCCAAGCGTAGATCTCTATTTGGTGGTCACCCATCGACTGACTAGCCTAAGTAAGCGCGACTTAACTTGAAAGATCGACCCGAGTTATTATTAAGTTACGAATTCCACCATACAGTGGACACTGTATATTATGAATAAAATAATAGTCCAATTAAGAGAAAAAATCCCGGTAAGAACTTGTTTCCGAGTCATGGATTTATATGTATAATAAGTATGTATTTACAAACAAAAAAGTATATAATATACTAGCTGTGTGTTAATGTCCAGCGATATTTATTTTTGTTTATTTATTTTATTTTATTAAAATCTCTATCGCGTATTTGAAAAAACCATGTATTAATTTTCCTTAGTTTTCACCTGCCTGTAGGTTATGCTCTGATTGGCAGGAAAAAATGGTTCTGACACGCAATTGGTCCATTCATTATGTTTTTGTAATGAATAGCTGTCATCTTCTATTTACTAATTTTTACAAACTGTAAAGCTGTTGTTCCCGGCTGTGATTTGTAGATCTTTGACAGTCGTTACAGGTAGTCAGTGGCCCAAAAAGTCTGACAACCAGTCATACCAAGTGGTATCGTATTACCCAGTACTAACTGGGTTGTGGAGGTTAGATAGGCAATCGCTCCATGTAAAATACTGGTATTCAGCTGCATCCAGTTAGACTGGAAGCCGACCGCAACATAGTTTGGAAAAGGCTAGTAGAGGCAGATGATTATTAGGATTTATTTAGGAGATTACCATTATCTGCACAATTCTTGAGTCTGACGACCGTGGTCACGGTAAACAGTCAGATTACCTCACAATACCACGTAATAAGTGCTTTCTATAGATAAAAATTACGCGTGTTAGAAAGGCGTTCAGCTGAATGCGCAGGAGTTCAATGTATCAACTGTCTTAATGTATGACAATTAAAGCGAGTAACACATGACAAGACGACATCTTTGTTTTGTTTGTGTGAATTTAATGAAGGTATTGTGTTTTATTGTTTTGTTTCACAATACAATGTAGGTAACTTCAAGCCTTTTATCTTTAAAGGGTTAAACAGAGCTGTAAATACTAACTAGTATATCTAAAAGCCGGTTATGTTTAAGTCTCATATGATTGGGGGCGGGCCTATTGACATCAAAAGGGCGTAAATCCAGACTATATGGCTGCTACTGAGCAAATCTTTTGGAAACACCCAATAATAAAACCCCAGTTATGTTGGCGACAGTGTTGTTGATTGGGGGCCAGCCTATTGACATCAACAGGGCGTAAATCCAGACTATATGGCTGCGACTGAGCAATACCTGATGGAAATCTCCAATAATCAAACGCCAGTTTAGTTTAAGTTCCATATGATTGGGAGCGAGCCTAATCACATCAAAAGGGCGTAAATCCAGACTATATGGCTGCCACTGAACAATACCTGATGGAAAAACCCGATAATAAAACGCCAGTTATGTTTAAGTTCCATATGATAAGCTGGTCAGCCCATTGACATCAACTGGGCGCAAATCTAGACCCAATGACAATTCCTGATGGAAAAACCCAATAACATTATGCCCGACTCGGGAATGAAACCCAAGACTTCAAACTGAATGTTGATTCACAAGACCACAGACAGCAACATCTAAATGAGTCAACTATTTAATTTTCAACCCTAAACTCTGTGCTGAAAAGTAAAAATCCAACAGTACATATACATATATACTCAATGGTAACAATGGTTTATTAGGAATAAGTGGTATAATTATACATTATTTACAATTTGCTAAAATAAAACTAAACTAACTAACTATACTAAAAACTTAAATAATGGCGTCAAAAACTCCTCCTCAACTCTGTCAACTGATAATGTCCCCAAGAGACTGGCAGCGTTACCACGCTGAATGGCAACGCTAAGCCTTTGGCCGAGGTAAAAGCCAGCCCTAGGGTCACGGGCAGTGTCAACTAAGCGTTTTGAAATTTCCTTGCCACGGTTCTAGAGTTTCAACCCCAAACGGCTCGAAAACATAGTTACCAATAAGGTTACTATATTTACGCTACTCGCTACTAAGTTTCGCCTAGTGTTGGTAAAAACGTGCAACAGCAGTATTGTTTTCAAGGCACCCGTCGATAACCTTCATTAAAAATGTCGTGCGCACATATAGCACTTTCATTTTTAGACAATACACAAAAGAGAATACATGGTTTAATTACAAGATTTTAGTCGCAAGGTACATAATACTATGTAATCTGTATGTTTCCTTTTGAGATAGTAATATGTTATATTCATCCGTGTAGATGGAATCAGTACCTGGGCGTAAATACTAGCAAAATACTTGAAAAAACGTTGGAAATGGTCTCTAACCGCTTTTTAAGGCGAGGATTTACTAATTTTGAACTTTTTTGAACATCTGTAACGTTTCAACCATAAAACAGAACCCAATGAAAAATTATTTTATTATAATTGAACATATGACCAAGCGCCGGGCAAAAGCCAAAACATGATATCAATAAGTTGGCTCGATAGAAAAAAATCACAAACCTGACTCTAATTTGTGACTTCAAACGTATTTTTTTATATGAGATTATGTCTCAAAAAGTATTGAAAATTACATGAAACAATCAAACATCGTTTATAGAAGGGACTCGCAAAAAAAAAATTGGAAAAAGTGCCATATTTTTTTTAATAAAAATAAAATTGCTTTTGCGGGTCGCGAAAGTCGAGAAATACACCAGCCAGTGCTTGCCGAGGCGTGACCGAGAGCGGACGCATGTCGCTTTTTTCACAGAGCTACCCCTCATAATTGTTACGCAACGTTTTCGTATCTTTTTATCTTTTAGCTAAGTTTATTTTGAAATAGTTTTTTTATTAGTTATAGGACTTATAGGTACCTACATTATTAGTTTTAAGAATTTGTTTATTTTATTTAAATTTCCCCGAAAACAGGATGGGTAGTAAAAAAAATAAAAGATCTTATAAAAAATTAAAACAAAGGGAATATCGAAAAATGTTACTCGAAAACTGGTAAGTACCTATCTATGTATTTTTTATTATTTTCATATTTTAATTTAGATGTACCTACCTAATGTGTTTAATTACTAATTATAAATCACGGATTTGATTTATGAAACGCTAAGCTAATTTTTCCCGCGCGGTGATATCCCATGTCAAGTGCGTGGACCAAGGGCAACCGACGACGATCTCTCGCGCCGGGCGGGCCTCGGTTCAGGCCATGGTCCGGAGCAAGGAAGGGTGGCAGGCGGTCGCGGTGCCTTCTGCGATGCAGTAATGCTCGTAAAGGAGGAAGGCATAAAGCAACAGCGCTAACGTGTCAGGGTTGGCTTGCGGACGGAGAGCAATGGGTCGCCGTCCGACCGTCCGGTAACCGTCCGGACTGAGCCCAAGTCGCCAACGGCGCGCAGCGTTCTCGCTGTAAGCAATCCAATAGGGGCCCAGCAAGGTCGAAGCCTACTGGGGCTGGACTTGGTTACGAAAATAAGGCCTGGTCCCGGTACGAAAGGCCACGAAGGAACGGGGTGGGTTGTTTAGTCAGTAAGAGTCTGACACGCCCTCTCGACCCGCCTAAGAGCGGGCGAAGTCATGTTGATTACTTTTACCCGACGAAAAAAAAAACCTATAAGATGTAGATATGTATCTCAGGGATTATGTCACTTTCTACTAGTGAGAGAATTATAAAAAAATCACTTCTGTAAGTAGTTCCTGAGATTAGCCCCTACAAACCTACAAACAAACTCACAACTCTACTTTTTTATCAGATTAGTGTAAATGAAGTATGTAGAAGTGTAGATACCTATACTCGTTCAACCCAACATCGCGCGTAATTATTTTTCTTGCGTTCGTCACAGTGCAGTAAGGATTCAGTAAGTATAGTATCATAAATTGATTTGCTAACGTAGAATAGATACGGAATAAAGATATAATTGCCTTTGTGTTTATCTATACTAAATTTGTTTGTTTGGTTGAATGTGCTAATTTCAGGATCTACTGGTCCGATTGTACCGGAGCTGGACTTGGTTACGAAAGTAAGGCCTGGTCCCGGTACGAAAGGTAACGAAGGAACGGGGTGGTTTTTTATTTAGTCAGTAAGGGTATGACACACCCTCGCGCTTTACCCAAGAGCGGGAGAAGCCATAATGATTATTTTAGCCCACCGAAAAAAAAACTGGTCTGATTAGAAAAAATCTTTCACTGTTAGATAGCCCATCTATAGAGGAATGTTATATAAACTGTATAAAACCAGGCTACGACTAATAGGTACGTAAGACTAACCAAAGATGATAAGTCCTTTCATTTTTGCATGTATTTTTTTTTTGCAGTATTTCAATGAGGGAAAAAAAAACCACTAAGACTCTCAAAAATTTGAACTCTGGTATTCCTAATTCCACGTAAGTAAAATTATGATAATTGTGCATATATTATAGTTTTTATTCTTTTATTGTGTCTTTATTCATCCTAACTGATAAAATGGTATTATGATAGTATCTAGTCTGTGGAATGTATTGCTTGTGACAATAAAAGTTGCGCAAATAATGCCTGCTTTTACAAGGTGTGCTAAGGAACATTACATGTCACAGTGATTCAGTATCATCACTTATTCTCTTGCCTATATATATATTTTATATGAGGTTTGGGATATGTATCTACATATTTTAATGTTTGTTTACATTTTTATTTGCGCAAAGTGCAACCCCAGTTTGTGTCCTGACAATCCCTATCCATTCTAAGTTACTATACCTTCGACTTCTTCCACAATTGCTTCAAATATAGCGAACGCTGAGTCTAGTGTTATAAGATTTGAAAATTTTTAATTTTTTTTTTTAGTTTTTTTTATACGTGTTTTTCTTGTATACCACAACTCTAAAGCATGAATGAGGCCATATCAAAGAATCAACTGGCATGTGAATTATTTTTTAATTTCTATTTTTTTTATTAATTTTTCATACAAAATCGTGAATTTATCGAATTATTTTGTATAAAAAGTAAAAAAAAATAGTACTTAATTGAAAAATAATTTATATGCCAGTTATATAATTTTTGTCTGTATATTTTTTTTTGTTTTATAATTTTTGTAAACGATAATACCAATTATAACATTTTATTATACGTTTTAAACATGAAGTGAACTGTTATTTTTCTTCCCTACCCAAAAATAATGAAGTTATACCTTACATACTGCATTACACTACACTGTGACGCTAGGCAAACGCAGACTAAGTACATTCGCCGAAAAAAAATTATCGCCGGGGCGCCGCAACAAGCCGACTCGCCTTCCCGCGCAATCGACCGCTCGCCCGCTACTCGTCTGCGAAAACGAACTGGCGGGGAACGCGGTACCAAATTCATACCAGCATGCAGCACTACAAGCGCGCCTTAAACCCCGACGCAAAAACGACGGGGTGTTATAAGTTTGACGTGTCTGTGTGTGTGTGTGTGTGTGTGTGTGAGAGTCTGTCTGGCTGTGGCATCGTAGTTCCCGAACGAATGAACCGATTTTGATTTTGTTTGAAAGGTGAATTAGTCGGGACCTTGAAATTATAACCCAATGTGTCGAGGGTTTTTAATTTTTAGGGTTCCGTAGTCAACTAGGAACCCTTATAGTTTCGCCATGTCTGTCTGTCCGTCCGTCTGTCTGTCCTCGCTTAATCTCTGTGACCGTTAGCACTAGAAAGCTGAAATTTGGTACCAATATGTGTATCAATTACGCCGACAAAGTGGTAAAATAAAAATTGGAAAAAAATGTTTTATTAGGGTAGAAAAATCACTTCCCACTTTACATATAGGGATATGTAAAGTGGGAAGTGATTTTTTTTTAATTTCAACCCTAACGAGTGATATATTGTTGGAAAGGTATTTAAAAATGAATAGGGGTTTACTAAACTCATTTTTTGATTCTCTCTTCCCTCTAACTTTTGAACCATAAGTTTAGAAAATCTGAAAAAAATCTGAAAAGTAGAACTTTATAAGGACTTTCTAGGAAAATCATATTGAACTTGGATAGAAACAACAGTTTTTGTACAAAAAAGACAAAAAGTTGTACAAATTAATTTCTGGAATAAGTATGTAGTATAATCGTATATGCAAGCATTTTTTTTAACTTCTTTTACATATTTTATTATCCTGAACGTATCTTTTTTCAAACATAAAAAGAATTATTAAAATCGGATTGGATTGAACACTTATTGTGACGGACGGGAAACTACGGAACCCTACACTGAGCGTGGCCCGACACGCTCTTGGCCGGTTTTTTTTTAAATTGAAGTTTCGAAATAACATCCTGCAGTTCAATTTAGAGAGGTTGTCGTCTATCCTGTGGTTCCCTTGCGATTACACGCTAAGGTCATCCCCTTCGGGGCACGGGTCTCGGCTTAGGGCGTCGCCGGAAGAGGACAGCAAGGGGATAAGCTGGATCTGAGTGAGGTCATTATTTAGGGACTGGTTTTGGACTACAGGCTCAGCTAAGTGGACTGAGCGAAAGACGGGGAGGTTCTCAAGGCACTTATCTTATCTTATGTTGGGTTCGGCTTCCAGTCTAACCGAATGCAGCTGAATACCAGAATTTTACATAGAGCGACTGCCTATCTGACCTCCACAACCCAGTTAGTACTGGGTAATACGATGCCCCTTGATAATACTGGTTTTCAAACTTCCGAGCCACTTCTGCAACGACTGTCAAAGATCTACAAATGACAGCTGGGACCAACGGCTTAACGTGTTTACTGAGGCACGGAGGATACTCGGTATGTAACACCCATTCTTGGATCAACCTAACATGAGCGACTGATAATAATGCAAGTCTCGATTGTTCTAACTCAAGTTTGTCTATTATCTTACTAAGTCTTGATGGTAAGCAATGATACGGTTGGTGGTGGTGTACGCTTGCTTAAAACTGAAATAAAGTATTCCAATCATTATCATAATTCATCTGTGGTCGGCTCAGTAAGTCTTCTACTTCCATACTCCTCTATTACTCGTCATCTCATCAGACATCTCCTTTCTAGCCATATCATACTTCACACAGTCCATCCATCGTTTCTTTGGTCTTCCTCTACTTATATACCCATTCATACTCAAATCTTTCCTCACGACATATCCCTCGAAACTATTCCAATCGTGACTTGAAAACTTCTAAAACAATATCTAACATCAACTAAAAAACCTTTCATGTTATCTGGTAAGATTTCAACCGATGTATGGCAACTTTGACAGGTTGCAAAACATAGAAGAAATAGGTTACTATTACAAGTAATGTGGTATCAAACTGTGGCTCAATATTTCAATGTTTTTATTGGTATTTGAATCTAGACTAAGGTTTATTTATTTCTATATACTACCTTTTGCCTGCTTTGCTTGCGTTAATTAAGAACTCAAGGACTCAAGAACTCAACTCATTTTTTAATTAAGAATTTGACAATTTATTTGGGTTGCACTCTGCTTGTGAATATATCATTCATTCAATAATGATTCGTAAAACACGTGGCGCCATGTATTATCATGGGAACGTTATAAATTGTTGTTTTCTTCGGAAACAGTACTTTTTTTTCGGGATGAAAGGTATGCTATGTCCATATCTGTATACATGACAAAGTCGATGCAAAATTTCAGAATGATCGGTTCAGTAGTTAAGGCTTGAAAATGTAACATAAAAACTTATTTTCGCACTCAAGTAGGTAATATTAGTAAGAAGGCCTTTCTAGAAGCTATTTCGGTATCTTTCAACAGCTCTTTTTTAACTTCTGTGTCTACTTGTGGGTTACGTTATAACCAAATTGCTACTTTGTTAAACTAGTTTTAAGTCCTTATAATGTAACTGTTTGCTGTTCGTTTCGATAAAAATAAAAACAAACTAAAACTTGGACTTATTTAATTTATGGGTAGTTTGGCTTGTCAACTGATTTTCTGCTCCAAGGCTTCAAAGAGGAGCTTTTCTTTATTGCAGTAACTGCGTAAGTACCATTATTTGGATAACTGTTATCAAAATAATAGTACTAAACGACAGATAGACTTTTTGATGAAATAAGAACGATAGCCCAGAAACTTTAGCCTTTATAAATGGATGATTATAATGCTCAATTCGTCGTTTGAGAAGACACGTTTGTCTTGCAGTGGACAATATTATAACGGACAGAATGGTCACTGGACCTCTCACAGTCCACTCCTGGTGGGCTTAGCTCTCTCCAGCACACAACCGGATTCTCAGTCTTACTTATCATCTGTCTCAGCTGCCTTTCAATACCGTTCAGACTCCACTCCTACATGTGTGGTTAGTTTCTAACCTGGTGTCAGTTTTATGACAACCATGGACCTCTGACTTAACTTTACATGCCGTCGAGAAATATCTCTCAGATATGCTGGTTTCCTCACAATATTTTCCTTCACTAAAGCAAAATATTGTGAGGAAACCACGCGATGAATCCGAAAAATCAGAGGTGCGTGCCTTGGGTTCAAAATCGAGACCAACGGTCACATCACGAGGTTATCACTAATCCAATCTTCAAAAACTAGTCAACAATCATTTCCAACGTACTAAATACTTGCAAAATTTTGTCTAAAATGTCGTCATTCAGTGATCTAATTTGATCGCGTATGCAAGCAACGCCGCGGTACATTGTAATGCCAAGAGCGAGCCGGCCGCTTTAGTTTTGCGTAAGCACCGAAGTGAAAGTTGAACGCAATGGTAAAACGAATTTTGGTTAAGTCATTTCGCCTTGTGCATTGTGTTACTTGGAGTTTTTGATAGAGAATTTTGCTTTTCGGGTAGAATATGATTATTAGGATAAGCAGTTCGATCTTTAGCTTAAGGCGTGCTTGCATAGGTTGTTTTGTGGATGGGTGACCACCGATTACATACCGAGTCTCCTCCGTGCCTCGGAAAGCACGATAAGCAGTTGGCCCCGGCTGTCATTTGTAGATCTTTGACAGTTGCTACAGGTAGTGGCCCAAAAAGTCTGACAATTAGTCTTATTAAGGGGTATCGTATTACCCAGTACTAATGGCCATTTTCAATAACTTACTGTTCGGTTTCGGTAGGATGATATTCATGTAAAATACTGGTATTCAGCGGCAACCGGTTAGACTGGAAGCCGACCCCAACATAGTTGGAAAAAGGCTGGGCAGATGATGATGATGATGATTATTAGGATAAACTCATATTCCTACGGCTCGAAAAACCCAATTACTCATCACTTGAATTGGGAATCGAACACGAAGACCATCAGACACGCTCGAGACCATTCGACCAAAGAGACAGCTATTTCGGCAGTTATATTGTCATAAACCGTGCTTAAACACCAAACTGCACTTTATTCGATCTGAGAATTGAGAATTAAGGCCCGTTTTCTACAACTTACTTAAGTATAACTGTGAGTTAATATGCCACGTCTAGTAGCTATCGGTGGTATGTATTCTATTTTTGTTAGTGGCAAGCAGAGCCGATGTCAACCATTCTGCCAATGTCAAAAATGAATTGGAACGTAATAAAAACAAAGTTAGCTCGTCGGTACCTGTCACTTGATTCATAGAATTTTTTTTTTGAGTTTCTAACCGTCTGTAAGTAATGTCAAACAGTCAGAGATAGCAACCTACCGAAACCGAACAGTAAGTTATTGAAAATTGCCGTAAACCAACGAGGCATAAGTGTTGCCAAAGGAATAACATTTTAAAAGTGGTTACTAGATCGAGACGTGTGTTGTCATGTTTCAAGGTCGGGTTTGGTAATAACTATGATGTAACAGTAAATATTTTTAGTTAATATGCAGGTGACTTGGCTAGTATTAATGAATTATTATTTCATTCACTTTAAATCTCCCACGGGGATGGGTGTAATGTGTTTAATACGTGACTAACATCAATAAATGAAATGTAAATAAGTAAAATATTAAAGTTGACAGTACCTCGAGTAAAACAGAACTTACCAAGTGTGAAATCTTAATCGTGATATCGTTTTAGCATCTCAAAGAATATTGTTTAAAGCTATCACAACTAAACTTGAAATCCAACCTCCCACAATCTCCAGTCGCTTGCAACAGCGTCGAAATATCGGGAGCTCAATATAAATATCGGGAGCTCAATATAAATATCGGGAGCTAAATATGAATATCGGGAGCTCAATATAAATATCGGGAGCTCAATATAAACATCGGGAGCTCAATATAAATATCGGGAGCACAATATAAATATCGGGAGCTCAATATAAATATCGGGAGCTCAATATGAATATCGGGAGCTCAATATAAATATCGGGAGCTCAATGTAAATAATAATCACGGAAGATATGGGGGTGAAACTTCCATACATTGGCTTCAAACAAAATTTTCACAGATAAGTGCTGCCATCGGTGTGTTTAAGGACACAAACTTTTCAAATGTTTGACAGCTTACAATTGTCTTATAGAGAACGGCTCTTATAAACAACTTGTCAGTGAAGTAGATAGCCTAGCGGTGACAGCGGTTGCCTTGTGAAAAATAGTTCCCAAGTTCGAATCCGTAGTCAAGAATTATTTTGTATTTATTTGGTTGAACAGAAACTAACAGCGCCATCTAACGGTTTAGGTACACCGTTTTAAAAACGAAAACCAGAGTTGCGCATCTATCTTGTATTATACGAGTTATTATCAATGGACTGTACCCTGCTTGTAATAATACAATTCAATCCTGATTCGACTGACACGTGTCGGCAACTATTTTTATCATAAGAACGTTATTGTTGTTTTCCCTTACCTGACAACATATAATATGCAAAATTTCAGGATGATCAGTTAGTTCATTGGTTTAGGCGTGAAAAGCTAACCAAACAAATTGCGATTTTATTTTTGTCATTTTTCTTCTAAATTCATCTATTTATTTTTCTGATTTATACAAAAAGTATAGACTACTCGATGAGATGAGGCAATTTGACAAGATTCGAGTCGCTGTCGTCTACGACAAGCCGCATTTTGCACTTGAAACCTAATGATGCGTCAAATTGACAATATTTTTTGGATTAAGGCGACTAGATGATCTTAATTAGTAACTCTATTTGTGGTGGTTCAAACTTCGTTTGAAATGCTGTTAGAATAAAGTTCTAATTAGCTTGCACTACAAAGTGGTTGTTACGTCAGTCACTGCGGGCCAAATAGAAATAGAATCATTTGCCAAAAAATCAGAATGATCGCATGTATATTAGTATGTTTTTTTTTTTGTTTAAAAGATATTTTTAGAGATAAGTTCGTAATTTTTTTTATCGAGTCACATTAATTGTATTATGTTTTCAAAACACTATCATGCTAGCATATATCCTGAAGAATATCATATATTTTTCTGGTTTTATTTATTGCAGTGAATCATATACTTTTAGTAATTATAAAACTCGCGTTTAGCTCATGTAATCGCCTTAAACGTCTCAAGATTTTTAGTTCTTTTAAAAAGTATCAACTTTTATTTCACCAACTTCAGAAAAAGAAGTTCTTAATTTGAACGTTTTGGATGTAATGTAGCAATTAATGTCAAAATTTGGCACACAGATAGTTTATGACCTGGATTAACACATAGGATACTTTTTGTCCCCGTAGTAAGATTCTATGGGACCATTATTGAACTTCACGCGACCGAAGACGCTGGCAGAAACTGTTAATATGCATGTTGTTAATTAATTAATTAGTTAATTAATTAATTAACAATTGATTAATTTAACCGAGTTAATTAGTTTTGGTTTATATTTTAAATGCGAAAGTTTGTAGAGACGGATTGATGGTGTTTGTTAGTCTTTAATGTAAAAATTACTTATGGATTATTTTTTGAAAAATGTGACCTATATTAAAAAGTAGTTCAATTGATTCTGCTCGTAATTCTGATCAAACTATTTTCAGGTTTTGAAAGTCCAGGTTTCCTCACGATGTTTTCCTTCACCGATGTCTTTGATGTCCAAGATGAACTTAGAAAGTACATAATATGACATGACAAAGTCACATTTGTACTTACCCGGATTTGAACCTACAACCTCGTGCATGAGAGGCGATGCCTAAACCTCTGGGTCATCACGAACATAGATAATACACTATACAGAGTGTAAACCACCTCATCGCAAAGCCGTTAACCAAGCATTCTGTACCTACATAAAACTAAGTAACTTTACGCAAAAAAATTTGCTTTTTGAGTTTATAAATCATGTTTTGTGGTAGAACTCAATGTAAGGCACTTAAAACATTGTGCTGATTGATGGATTGAATAGTACGGGGGTCGTGGAGGTGTTAAAAGTTAAAATCTTACAAACAAAACTTGTCAAAAAGTTGTAACTTTGACCCCCCATATCTCCGTAACTAGAAGGTTCCCAGGTATGGTGTAGAACAAAAAATGATCGCAATGATGGGGAGAATAAGTGCCTTTCGGCTTCGTGAAGAGGTGATTTACACCCTTTATATTATAAAGTGGTTCAATTGATTCTGCTCGTGATTCTGATCAAACTATTTTCAGGTTTTTAAAGTCCAGGTTTCCTCACGATGTTTTCCTTCACCGATGTCTTTAATGTCCAAGATAAACTAAGAAAGTACATATGAATTGACAAAGTCACATTGGTACTTGCTCGGATTTGAACCTACAAACTCATGTATTAGAGGCGATGCCTGAACCTCTGGGCCATTACGAACATAGATAATACACTATATACAATATAGATGCGCAACTCTGGTTTTCGTTTTTAAAACTGTGTACCTAAGCTGTTAGATGGCGCTGTTAGTTTTTGTTCAACGTAATTCTTGACTGTGGATTCGAATTTGTGAACTAGTATTCATAAGGCAACCGCTAGGCTATCTACGAGTACTTCACTGACAAGTTGTCTAAAATAGCTGTTCTCGTTATACAGTTGTAAGCTGTCAAACAGTTGAAAAGTTGGTGTTCTTAATCACACAGATGGCAGCACTATCTATGAAAATTTTGTTGAAGCCAATGTATGGAAGTTTCACCCCCCTAATCACGAATACTGCTGCACTATCAAGCTAAAACAAGTACCTACACTTATATATCATTGCAAAACACATACAGTTATACATACCATTGCAAAACGCGAGCAAAGTCACAGCAAAAACATAGTTACGGAATGGTGAAAGTAAATAGTGCATATAGGACCAAAATACATTGAGCTTTAATAAAACTAGAATTCCTAATAAATGTAGATCTGAGTAAACTGTCTTAGATACATAACATGACGCTTGTATTTTCCAAAAGGGTTGTCAGAGGTCGAAAAATACATGAAAACCGTTACCTAGATGTTATCTAGTTTTATAAGGAGCGAGCCTATTTAGTAATTAGGCACTTTTGCTACCAGTTAAGATTGGGAAAGGGGAATGACCGCATTCCCCTTTTCCTAATATTTCTTCGTACGAACCGTGTATCATTTTTCATTAGAAAAAATGGTTCCCGAGTGTCGCAAGCTAATTTTTGAAAATCTGTAAATGCACATTTGTTTCTTTTTAAAAATAAAGGAACGTTTCCTTTTAGTAAAATTTGCTATCAACAGTATTTCAGCTTTCCCTCGAGGTGGCATTGAAAAATTCCATCCTGTAGAGCAATAGCTATATCGTCAGCTGGATTTGACAGATGACGATGGCATATGACGGGCTAATTGATACGAAAATTCTATGTCACCATCAATATCTGCCTATCCATATTATTTAGATTAATTTACTTTCGGTTCGGTGAAGGAAAAAATCGTGAAGAAACCAGCATTACCATCACCAGCCTATTAATGTTCCCACTACTAGGACTCAGGCATCCTCTCTATGAGAGGGAATGAGTTATTATCCACCACGCGGGCCCAGTGCAGGTTGGTAGATGTCACTTGTCTTAAATTCTTTTCTAGGACATGCCGGTTTCCGCACGATTTACCTTCACCGTTATGAGAGCAGTGGTGAAACTAGCATGCCTGAGAGATATTCCTCGACGGCATGTAAAGCTAAGTTAGAGGTCCACGGGCAGCATAAAAACTTTGACACTAGGTTAGGTAATAAGGAAAAAAATATCTTGAGGTCGGTTTCATGTCTACAAGTATTCACTATCTGCCTGCTTTTTCCCAACTATGTTGGGGTCGGCTTCCATTCTAACCGAATGCAGCTGAATACCAATATTTTACATGGAGTGACTGCCTATCTGACCTCCACAACCCAGTTAATACTGGGTAATACGATACCACTTGGTAAGACTGGTTGTCAGACTTTTTGGCCTATAACGACTGCCAAAGATGGACAAATGACAGCCGGGACCAACAGCTTAACGTGCTTTCCGAGGCACGGAGGTGACCCGGTATGTAAGGGTATTGTCACCCATCCACAGACCAACCTAGGCAAGCACGGCTTAACCTAAAGATCGGCCCGTATGTCATGTCTATGTCACCGTAAAATTGTCAAATACGTTATATTACAATATAACGTGTATCTCTCTAGCGATATTGTAAAGTCTCGAATTATTGTCAACTGAACGTACGGAAGTATCTCTACCCCCATAATCGGGACTTGGGGCACCCCCCCCCCCGTGAGGTTAGTTTGGTTCCTTTGAAAGAAAGAAAGAAAGAAAGAAAAAGCATTTAAACCCTGCACCCGGAAATAGGGGCCCCACGAAGCGGGGCTCCGTCGACTACGCTTTTTAGGGGAATATAAAGTGTTTTAAGGTTAGGTTATAATAATCGGTATTTCTCAGGAATGCCGAATGGTACAATTTATTTTCATGAGAGTTGTACCACTGGGCAAGGGGGACTCCTCCTTCCCTCCACACCGCGTGAGTTGACTACCATCGCATGCATTTCACGTAAAATAATGCGTTTTGTTGTAAGCAGTATGTTCATTTGACAATATTTCGAGATTCTACAATATCGCTAGAGATATTACAATATCACGTATTTGACAATTTTACGGTGACATCTACAAGCATTAATAGTTGTAAAAGAAACTTTTTTTCACAAAGACATAAAAGTATTTTACAATCGGTTTTGTGTAGAATATTTACGAGCAATGCGATGAAATTGATGTAAATCACTTCGTTATGAATATGGGTTCACTGAACGGTCGTTGAACTGGGACTTGAGTGCAACCAATGTACTGTTTGTTCTTGCTGCATCCCGCTTCAAATATAAGTCATCAAGCAATTTTGAACTGTCAAACGGGTATTATAGATTTTAGTTTAAATTAAACGAATGACACAATTAAAGGGCATGAAGTACGTACGTCACAGAGTACGTTTGTTGGCAGTTGGTCCCAGCTGTCATTTGTAGATCTTTGACAGTCGTTACAGGTAGTCAGAGGCCCAAAATGTTTTACAACCATGTCTAACCACGGGGGACCGTATTGCCCAGTACTAACTGGGTTGTGGAGGTCAGATAGGCAGTCGCTCTATGCGAAATTCTGCCATTCAGCTGCACCTGTTTAGACTGGAAGCCAACCCCAACATAGTTTCAAAAAGACCAGACATAAATGAACGTTTTCTTTTTTAATGACTGTCGATATTGCTTTGAATATTCGAATCTATGTATATGAGAGTAGCACATCGCCCGCTCAAATTATGACAGCTTGGCTAATTTGCATGTTGTTAAATAGTTTAAAGCCCATGTTACTTGCCTGATAATTGAGCTTTCTATTGGTGAAAAAATATTTAAAGTCCGTCCAGTTGTTTCGGAGCTTATTCGGTACAAAACAAATTGTCTTTCCTCTTTGTAATATTAGTACAATACAAATACTCACCTTCATCATCTTCTGCGTGTCTCGGAAAGCACGTTATGCTGCTGGCCGGGACCAACGTCCCGGCTGTCATTTGTAGATCTTTGACAGTCGTTACAGGTAGTCAGAGGCCCGAAAAGTCTGACAGCCATGTCTTACCACGGGGGACCGTATTGCCCAGTACTAACTGGGTTGTGGAGGTCAGATAGGCAGTCGCTCCATGTAAAATACTGGTATTCAGCTGCACCCGGTTAGACTGGAAGCCAACTCCAACATAGTTGGGAAAAGGCTCGGCAGATGATGATGATGACTCAAACCCTTAAGATCGAGGAAAAATTCCAGCAACAGCAGCAATAATTAAGTAGCGACATTTCTTTAAAAAATGTGACATCGTTTAACTATCGCTTTGCCTACAAATGACTTATGATTGCGCCATTGACTTTAACCTCAAGTGGATGGCTAGGTCTGTGAGAACACAAGTCTAACAAAGCTTAGCGAATGTGTGCCTTATTGCTTAATAGTAAATACCTATGTACATACATGACTTTGTGACATGTTTGTCATATTCTACATAAATAACGTAGGCAGTGAATAGGATAGATTACCAAAAAAAGTCTGTCAGTTGATTGTCAACAAATATTTGACTCGTATTTTTCTTTTGTTATGTAAACCAAAAATGACGAAGATACGACGCTTTTAAAATGTTCAATACGTCACACCGTGGTATAATATTAGTGCGTTCTGACGTCACAAGTTTCGTTGCGTTTTATCTTTGTCAATATTCATTGATTTACAAAAACAAAAAATATGTGTCCATTATTTTCCAATACTCTAACCGACAGACTAAATAGATTTGCAATTTTTTGATAGTGGAAACTGGATTATTATCGGAACTAAGGACACAGGTTGGCAGAAGCAAGGAAAACCTGTTCAAATAGAGATTCATAGAAGAGTCTGCCCTGGACTGTAAATATGGTGCTGTTCCAAAAACGATGGGACACTGGACATCTTGTCCTGCCAGTCCTATTGCTTGCACATAACAGGAGATGATGGATTCTTCTGAAAAATTTTGGGCTGACTCAATTTGTAGTGTCATCGACTGGCTAAGAAAAAGAACGCCTTCTGAATGTAAGTTTTTATAAGCTAATTGCATTACTAAATCGTCATCATTATTTTAATGCCGCTATCCCAATTTATTTGAGGACGATGCATATTTTTTTTTGGTACTAACCGTCGACACTATTCCCAAATCACTGCAACTCTTGAAGGACAGAATCAACAGCGTCATAGCATGTCTTCTTTTTCAAAATCTCATCTTTTAGAAGCCACGATATAATCAAACAACTTGATTTAATTGAATTGTCTTTCAAAAACTGAGGAATCTCCTGAAATACATCTTAGGTTCCTTATCATCATCTCATCTGTTCAGCCTTTTCTCAACTATACTAGGGTCGGCTTCCAATCAAACTAGATGCAGCTGAATACCAGTATTTTACATGGAGCTCGACACGCCTTGGTAAGTCTGGTTGTCGGACTTTTTGAGCCACTAACTACCTGTAACGACTGTAAAAGATCTACAAATGACAGCCGGGATCAACTGTTTAACGTGCTTTCTGTGGCACGAAGGAAACTCGGTATTTAGTGGATTATCCATCCATCCACAGATCAACCTAAGCAAGCACGGCTTAGCATAAAGATCGACCTGTGCACCAAGCATGCCGCAAGCATGCTCCTAAGGTGACCTACATTTATGTTAAATAGGCTATCAGCTGACATAATAAATACCACCTACATACAAATAAAACCTTATTTAGACAAAGGATGTTCTTTTAAATGTTAACTACTTTTTTTAGTGTCAGCCATTTTGGATCCTCAGAATGATTATCTAATTCACTAAATACCGTATATGGTTTTATGATTTAATAACCGATCGAGTTTGAATAACTTAGGTAAACGGATATGGGTTTGTATGGGGCATTTTGTTGTTAAAATTGGCTTTTTTTGTTCAATTGGTCTTTTAACTGAAATAAGATGCAATGCGTAGGCGTGTTATTACATAGCCGTAATTTAATATCTGAGGATGGTCATCGAATGCCCAGTCTTTTGCTTAATATATGGGGTCGGCTTCCAGTCTAACCGGATGCAGCTGAATACCAGTATTTTACATGGAGCGACTGCCTATCTGACCTCCACAACCCAGTTAGTACTGAGTAATACGATACCACTTGGTAAGACTGGTTGTCAGACTTTCGGACCAATGGCTACCGATTACGATTGTCAAAGATCTAGAAATGACAGCCGAGACCAACGGCCTAACGTGCTTTAAAAGGAAACTCGGTATGTTATGGGTGATCACCCATCCACAGACCAACCTAGGCAAGCTTGGCTTAACCTGAAAATTGGACCGAGTTGTGCCAAAATGTTCCAACCCACAAATTAATCGAAATTGAGTTATCTATACTAACCAATCTGAAATGAGCCTTATTTTCATGTGGCAAAGACTCATTTTATTATCTGCTCCCTAGGAAAAGATATACTGAAAGTATCCCACTCCACATCTATGGGATTTTTGAAAAATAAATTGCGGAAATGATTCATGTCTTTTGGAACAAAATTTTTCTGGTAAATACAAATCGGTTTTGCCACAATGATTCAGGTACACTTGAACCCTTGATTTCGACATTGAAGAGGATTAGTTCTGTTAAGACAGTTAAAGTTTCGATTTCGTTTTTTTTCTCCACATATTTATTATGTACCTCAATAAATTAATTAAGTTTTATTATTCATCGTCACTGTTTATATGAAAAACTTGCGTAGATATTAAACTGTTCATAGAAGTGATTTGGATCATTATTCCAAAATTAATTTTGACACATTGTCATACAAAATGATTTTTTGCTGAAATGATCCAGACGGTATTCCTCTCAATATCTTAAAAAGTAGCAGCGGTTGTATATTGTAAAACATACTATTAGAAACCATATTCATAATTTCAAATATTGATACTTTCATATGTAACAAAATCGGCATGATTAAATGGAAAAACATCGTCTGAATGTTTAAACTGAAATAACTCAAAATGTGTTCATTGTGGGGTGGAACATTTTGGCACAACTCGGTCCAATTGATCCGAGCTCTTAAAGTTTCTGAAGACGGTATCCATAACATTTTATAACGAATGTAATACCCAGGCAAGAGTTAGGCAGACTTATATAATCTACTACTGGTCTCGTTTTAAATTAGTTTTTAACCGACTTCCAAAAAGGAGGAGGTTCTTTGCAAATAAGAAAGAGAATGAAAATCTTTTAAGCAATCTTATTTTGATTGCATTGAAAAGCTCTTGGTACGCGCGTTGATGTCTTTTGTATTACAAAAAATTCAAATTAGATTTTTGATGTTAGGATAAGAAAAACGCAGGGCCTGCAAGACTGTTCGAAAGAGATACCGCGGCCCCGGGACATAAAGGGCGAGGAAGGTTTTAGTCAGTAAAAGTCTGACAATCCCTCCCGCTCCGCCCTGAGTGGGAGAAGTTATTTGATGATTTCCCATCCGAAAAAAAAAGGATAAGAAAAACTACTTATTCCTCTTCCATTCGTGGTTTAAACCCTATTCAGGAACAAGTATTGATCACAATTTGAAATTCTCTTTTATTCTCCGATCCAGTTTGAGTCGAGGTGATTGATGCTCTCTCGTCTTCGTGGCAATACCAACAGTTTATTCGCAGATAGATTGGAGTCTCCAATGCTGCGACATTGGATGAAACTCCACATATAATTAAACCGTTTTGTGTGTATGTATGTCTACTAACACTAGTATTTAAGACCATTCAGTAAAAGAGGTGACAGACACCACTATAATACTAGAAATAGGGACCAACTAGTTCAGCTAGGTTTCAGGCTTGCTAAAGTAGATTCATCTTTCATGGGGTACTGTTTAAAATGTTACAATAAAATACCTCCCCACATTCTACAACTGAATGAGACGAAATTTAAATCTTGTGTAAAACGCACACTATGTAGGCAAGCTTATTATAAGCTGGGGGATTACATTGAGGATAAAAATGCTTGGCTAAATGCTGGTCCTGCTCCGCAACCATAGATGCAAACTTATTGGACAATTATTGTGGTAGCTGCAGAAGATTGTAAAAATATTCTTGCATTGTATAGATTCCATCTCTTAGTATTGTATAATTGCATAACACATGTGTGAGTACCATGTACCGTAAAGCTACCATTTGCATTTAGTTATGTTTCATTGACTTGAATATGCCTTGGTGGCTGAGAGAATGTCATGCTCGCTTAAATGTCTTGCTGATGGTGGCGGGTGGGTCGGGTCATTTAGTTCCCTTCAATATGGTTGAATTGAATGGCGCTGATTCATGCGTCATGTTCGTGAACGGGCGCTATCAGTCGGGACTGGTCATCTCTTAGCTGCCGTGGATCATTTGAATTGGGTGCTTTATTTTTAATTGTTGATTTATTTATTTTTACTCTGGACGCTCTTATTGTGCACGTCTTTCTACATCGTTCTCACATATATGTATAATCTCAACATGAAAGATGTAACCAAGATTTTGTAACAACATTTTTGATTGAAAAGAGTGTCCATGGAGTTTCTTGCCCGTTCTTCTCCATAGAGATCTACGTTAGGGAATGGGCAACTACAGTACTTTCTCAAGTTATTATGCCTTGTGTCTGTGACTGTAGCTTCGCTTTATTTTTCGTTTTATCGACATTCAAAAGTGCCGTAATGGTCTAGTTGAAATAAATGATTTGAGTTTTGAGTTTGAGTTTTGAGTTTATTGTTACTAGCACTATGGGCGTAGCCCGAAATAAACGTAATAATAATAATAATTGCAGTTTGGCCTAGTTAACAATTATTCATTACACTTGAGCTTATTGCTATTAACAACCCACAAATCCGGAGAGAAGATTCTAGTCAAAAAACCGTGATATTATTTTACTTGCCCTGGGAAGCCTACATCCATTTAAACCTAATCCATCTATGACTATAATAGACCAACGAAGTAGTGCCTATTTCCTATGTTCTTCTTCATTACCGTGTGGTCAGTACCAAACCTGATGTCAGAGTTTTTATGCCACCCATAGGCATCTGACTTAGCTTTACATGTCGTCGAGAAATATCTCTCAGGCATGCTGGTTTCCTCACGATGTTTTCCTTCACCGAAGCAAGTGATAATTATACAATACGCACATGAATCCGAAAAATCAGAGATGACTGTCTTGAGTTAGAGACCAAAGAATTCAACATTTTTCCTTAACACAAGGACTCTTAATTTGTCACCACAAGACTTGAAAACTTAAATTAATTTTAACTTACTTTCCAAGCAAAAATCTTATCAAAGAACTAGTCCAAATCGTGACCCGAACTCACGAATTTTGTGGCAATACAGCATCAACCTGAATTCTTGGGATACTAATAGACAGACAGACAGACAAAAAACGGCTATTGATATAAAACGAGTTATCGATAATACGTCGGTTGCGTAAGCGTCGCAGCACTTGTGTAATGTCTGTGGCAAGCTGTAAGTCCTTGCTAGGGAAGGGAAAGAAATATCGATAGTTTGAAATTGGTGTTGGGGATTTTTGTTTATTTTCATAACATCATGCCAGTTATATTTAAGCCCCATGTAATTGGGGGCGAGCCCATTGCCATCAATCGGGCACAAATCCAGACTCCGTGGATACTACTGAGAAATCTATATCTGTACTAACTAAAGAGGAAATATTTGTATGTTTGTAACGAATAAACTCAAAAACTACTGAACCGATTTCTATAATTCTTTCACCGTTGGAAAGCTACATTCACCTTGAGTAACATAAGCTACATTTTACCCCCGTACTCTTACGAGAACGGGAACTACGCGGGTGAAACTGCATGACGTCTGCTAGTTCTTAATAAAAAAACCCAGTAACACTTTTCCCGACCGAATCAAACCCAGGACCTCTTACTCAGTATTGCGCTGTGTTCATTTTGCCTATTGATTTTATAAGGTACTCAGTTTCATCACCACTGCTCTCAAAACGATGAAAACTGAAAACATCCGTAAGGAAACAAAAACTCGAACCAATGTGACATCTACCAACCCGCACTGGGCCCGCGTGGTGGATTATAGCCCATTCCCTCTCATAGAGAGGAGGCCTGTGTCCCAGCAGTGGGAACATTATAGGCTGAATACAGTATTACAACTCATAGATTGATATCACCGTTTATTTAGATTTGATAATGTTAATCAAAGCAGTTTAATTCAAGGGTGCTTTTCTCTTCAAATTAATTTATTTCGTGGCGGTATTTACCAAAGGGATGATGTTATAATCGATTTTAGAAACAGTAAGTTTGTTGATTGATAAATTAGATTAACTTCACGCTTGGTTCGTTGCGGTGAAAGCAGCGTTATCGATTGTTTAATATTCGAAGCTGTAATGTTTTTTTTTAATATTTATTTTGTAATCATATTGTGTATTATTTTTATATTACATAGGATTGAATATATGGTTTTATAATTTTATGGAGCAAGTTATAAATATAAGCCTAACCCTACACCAGTTGATAGCGTTGAGGAGGAGTTTTTACGAGGCAATGGTGCCGATTCTGTTGAGCACAAACTAAACTTAATTTAGGCTATTACTATCTTTTTCTCACCAATAAAACGAGAAAGAGACGGACGTAATTTAGAGCTGTCAAATTTAATTCGAACTAATATTTCCATACTAATGAAGGGTGCACGTAAAAACATGTCGACTAATAACACGGTGAAGCGCAAGGCATAAACTAGTTTGACATTTCTAACTTAGTGCATAGCTATAGCCGTCCTTTTCTCGCCCTGCCTTTTAGTAAAAGATAGCAATAGTCTAAATTAAGTTTAGTTTGTGCACAACAGAATCGACACCAATATTTCGTCACTTTAGGTTTTTTAATCTATTTAAGATTTTATGATTCAGTATTGTCATGACAGTCACTACAAAACTACCTTCGAGCCAATACAATTCAGATTACCCAGAACAATCATAGCACTAATCCACCCTAACTAAGAAAATTAAACCTTAATCGACAAATAACCGACCAAACTTATCTCATCACTACGCCACAAGCCACAAGGAAACAAACATTCAATAAATTGGAGCACCATTACTGTTATATACTTATATATTATATATTTTCTACACTCTAACTTGCTTCTACCGGGGTACCTCTTAGTGAGATATTAAGCAATAATATGACCCGAATGGCGTAGTGGTAGTGACGCTGCCTTACGTTCTTAGGGTCCTGGGTTCGAATCCCGGTAGGAGCAAATGTTTGTGTGATGAGCATGGACATTTGTTTCCGAGTCATGGATGTTTATATGTATAATAAGTATGTATTTACAAACAAAAAGTATATATGTTGTATATCAACTGTCTAGTGTCCACGACACAAGCTTTGCTTAGTGTGGCACTAGGTGGCGCTGTGTGTTAATGTCCAGCGATATTTACTTATATTTATTATACACATCAGTTAATAACCAGTCTTTCCAAGAAGTATCGTATTACCCAGTACTAACCATGGGTTGTGGAGGTCAGATAGGCAGGCGCTCCATGTAAAATACTGGTATTCAGCTCAAGGTCGCTTAGACTGGAAGCCGGCCCCAAAATAGTTGAGAAAAAGCAGACAATATACCTAGTGTATTGTATCCATCATATGTCTAGCTTATTCTCAGCTAAGTTAGGTTCGTCGAATTCCAGTATTATAAATCTGAAACGACTGCCTATCTGACCTCAACAACTCAGTTAGTAGGTAGGTAATACGGTACACTTTGGTAAGACTGGTTGTCAGACTTTCGAGCCACTGACTACCTGTGACGACTGTCAAAGATCTACAAATGATATCCGGGACTATTGACTTAGGGACGGAGGAAACTCAGTATGGCTTCTGTTTACAAAATATCTTAAGAATGTAAAAACAATGATTTATAAAACAATGATTTATAATTAATAAACAGTGATTTATCACATATTCACATCATTTTTGAGCATTTTCCTTCAGTTTGATGTACAGACTACAGAATAATTTGTCCATTACTTTAATTTATTTCGTCAGACTGCTCTCAAAACGGCGAAGGAAAACATCGTGAGGAAACCAGCATGTTCTAGATCAAAACATTCGAAGACATGTGACATCTACCAACCCGCACTGGGCCCGCGTGGTGGATTGTTGCCCATTCCCTCTCATAGAGAGGAGGCCGTGTGCTCCAGCAGTGGGAACATTATTATAGACTGTCTTATTACGCTACACGCAAACGATATATTACTGTGCGAGTATACTAATTAGATTTGTGTGTAATGAATCGTGTTAGCAGGATATCCGGGTGTATAATTGCATTTAACACATACCTACCTACTTATAAACGTTGGAAATATTGGTATTTATATACGAAAACCGGTTAGTTTTACTTTGTATTAAGAAATCTATATTTAGTACGGTATCGAGCAAACAATTTTTTGTAAATATCGCGTCTGTCTCCTCTGAAGGGGGAGGCAGGTATGTATGTGTGTACTCTTACCCAAATGTTGACTGGTAGAGAATGACTTGTGGCACTAAGTCCGCTTAAGTACCACTCTTGTACATGAAGTTTAAATGAACAAGAATTTGTGTGGTATACTACCACTAAAAAAACCTAATTACGGAAAAATCCCGCTCTAATCAAATTCGGGGTTTACAAGGTAAAATCGATTCCATATATTGTTGAAGTCGGTTAAAATGTAACTTAGGTATGTTAACGGCCATAAAAACGAATCGATTGACACCTTATTCATCAAAATCGTATGAACAGTTTAGGCGCTACGGAGGAACATATTCTATACTAATACTAATATACTCGTATATTTTATCTATACTAATCTATACTTCTATACTAATATTATAAAGCAGAAGAGTTTGTTTGTTTGTTTGTTTGTTTGTTTGTTTGTTTGGTTGAACGCGCTAATCTCCGGAACTACGGGCTCGAATTGAAAAATTCTTTTTGCGTTGGATAGTCCATGTATCGAGGAAGGCTATAACATCACGCTATGACCAATAGGAGCGGAGCAGCAATAAGAAATGTTGCAAGGGGAAACAAAGCAGTTTAAACTTCCGTTGAGTAGGCGATGCGTTGCGATATCAAAACTTCACACGAACGAAGTCGCGGGCAGAAGCTATGAGGCTATAATTTATCTTGGAAACTTGAACACCTGATGCAGAACCGCAACAGACCAGCTAAACTATAAGAGATACAAAAATGCCACCATAGCAAAAATTGTTCTACATGATGAGCATTTTCTGCTGAGAGTATAAGTTTGAAGATCTGGAACATCTGATGTGGAACTCCAAGAGCCCAGCTACACCATAACACATATAGGAATGACGTCTTAGCAAAAGTTGTTCAATTTTATGAGCACTCTCTGTTGGTTTATAAAAATCGAAGATCTGGAACACCTGTTGTGGAACTCCAAGAGCCCAGCTACACCATAACACATATAGGAATGACGTCTTAGCAAAAGTTGTTCAATCTGATGAGCACTCTCTGTTGACTTATAAAAATCGAAGATCTCGGACACCTGTTGTAGAATTAATTTCCTTTTCCAGTTATCTTCGTGACTCGGTAGCCTACCCGGTAACGCAGGGGAGCAGTTACTTAGATTTCAATTGATCAGGTATCTTCACAACAAAACTATAACCATGCCTAGAAAGAGATCAAATCATTCCCAATGTTCCAAAGGAGCTAAAAGATTGAGGATCATAAGATCCCAAGAATCTATCGAAGAGCGTCAGGAGAGACTTGATGCTGTTCGAGAACATCAGGCTGCAACTTATTCCGTGGAAACCTCTTAGGATCGCGAAGCACGCCTGCGTTCTCAGCGTATTTCTACATCCAGGTCTCTAGAGACCAGTGAAGAATAGATGCGCGACTGACCGCTAATCGTGAACGTCATGCATTGTCTTGCGAGTCGGAGCCGTTCACGGATAGAGAATTGCGCTTGAGTTTCAAGCGTATCTACGCATCGACTACTAGATCTCTAGAGACAAGTAGGGAACGTGATGCGCGACTGACCGCTGATCGTGAACGTCACGCATTGTCTCGCGAGTCGGAGACGTTCACGGATAGAGAATTGCGCTTGAGTTCTCAGCGTATCTACGCATAGCTTCTTCTAGGTCTTTAGAGACAAGTGCGGAACGTGATGCGCGACTGTCCGCTGATCGTGAGCGAATCCGAAATGTTTACCGATACAGAATCAGGCTTGAGTTTTCAGCGTATTCGCACATCTACTAACAGGTCTTTTGAAACGAGTGATGAACGTGATGCGTGATGCGTGATGCGCGATGCACGTTCATTGAACGAACGTTTGAATTCTGATCGACGTCGACATTCTCTGAACAGAATGTAGATATCATCTGAAAAACCGGATGTGTCTCAAGATATAGCCGTAGGGCATGGCGACCTGCCGTGTCGACGGCGCGTTCGTGTTCCACGTGCGCCTCAAAGAGATGTCAGCATAAAGGGAGGGGCCCGCAAAGGTCGAAGCCTGCCGGGGCTGCGGGACTGTTCGAAAGAGATACCGTGGCCCTGGAACGTAAAGGGCGAGGAAGGAACATGGATGGGTTTTAGTCAGTAAAAATCTGACACTCCCTCCCGCTCCGCCCAGAGTTGGAGAAGTTATTTGATTATTTCCCAACCGAAAAAAAGGGCATGGCGACCTTCCTTGGGTTGATAAGGCACGGAGTGCATTTACGTCTCCTATGATTGAATACGCCACATATTCCGCCATCGGAGGTATGGCTAAAAATTGTACTTTTTGTGAAGCTGTTAAATGGCAAAAAGAAACAAATGGTATGTGTTGCTCAGGTGGGAAAGATCCGTTATTTTCCCGTCGTCGCGTGCATAAGCAACAGGATCCGCGTACGAAGTCGCGGGCAGAAGCTAGTATATTAATATTACGAGTATAAAGCAAAAGAGTTTGTTTGTTTGTTTGGTTGAACGCGCTAATATCAGGAACTACCGGCTCGAATTGAAAAAATATTTTTGTGTTGGATAGTTCATTTATCGAGGAAGGCTTTAGGCTATATAACATCACGCTACAATTATTAGGAGCGGAGCAGGAATGAAAAATGTTGCAAAAACGGGGACTTTTTTCCTTTCGTTTTTCTCTCTTATGTGACGCAGACCAAGTTGCGTGGGTCAGCTAGTACGTTAATACAAACATAGAATAGACTGCTAAAATCATAATCCTCCCTTTGGATTCGCCATAGTCAGGTAATGAATAATGCTCACCGCCGCTAGACCAATCAAACCATCTAAGTTTCCTCACGACATTTACCTTCAAAAACAAACTAAGTCAACATGCTAAATATTTATTTCAAAGTACTTTTTTCTATTACAAAGTCGTCTGTGGCAAGAACTGTGAAATAAGTTCCACAAAACATTTAGTAACTATAAATGAGTTGTTACCAAAGAGAGCGAAGTTTAGACTTGCAATGAAATTTAAAACAAGTATTTAAAAGAAATGACTTGCGAAATAACTCAAGTATTTTGTTCTAGACGTTTTGAAGCCCATTTCAGATACTGGTCCTCCTCATTTGCTTGATTTGATTGTAGGTTAAGCTACTCTAGCCGCGGTCGTTTCTTGGATGCGCTGACCATTTATGTATGTGTCGAGACACCTCTGAAATAACTTTAATAAGTTAGTATTTTGTTCCAGATTTTTTTTGAACCTATTTCAGATATTAATCCTCCTCATCGGCTTGGTTTGATTGAAGGTTAAACTACTCTAGCTGAGGTCGGTTTTTGGATGGGCGACCATTTACTTATGTGTCCAGACTCCTCCATGCCTTGGAATGAAACTATTTGACAAGGCACAGAAACGGATACGTTAGCAAGCTACGATACGGAGCCGATCGCATGCGTCGACATCCTACCGGACGCGATCGGCTGTCACCGCATCCGTTCGTATCCTTTCCGATCCGATACTATGCGAGCCGTTTAGTGGAAGTTTTCCACTTTCTATCAGACCTCTTTATCAACTTTATTTTATTTGTATAAGCCTAATTCGATCAATAAACATTTAAATAAAATATACTTGCACCTAAACTCAATAAGCCGTCAATGGTTGCTCAACCCACGAGCTGTTGGATAACCAATCTGTGTTGACATCGGTTGATAGGCGGCAACCATTCACTGTATGTCTGTAGTGGTGACATCGGTATGTATTTTCATTTCTCAAGTCTAAGCCCTGTGGTGTAGTGTTGGCAAGTATGACTGCTGAACGTGGAGTCGTAAATTTGATACCCGGGTTGGGCAGTGTTATGTTGTATTTTTAACCCCTGACGCAAAAACGACGGAATGTTATAAATTTGACGTGTCTGTGTGTGTGTGTGGCATCGTAGTTCCCGAACAGATGAACCTATTTTGATTATGTTTTTTTAGTTTGTAAGGTGAATTAGTCGGGAGTGTTCTTAGCTTAGTTTGATGAAAATCGGTTCAAGATGGCCGCCGCCACAAAATGGTGGATTACATGTTTTTTACAATTCCCTCAAAATGCGCATCAAATCAAACGGCTTAACTAGTAGAATACTATACACTATGATAAATTTAAAATCCAAGATGGCCGCCACCACAAAATGGTGTTTTTTTTTTCACAATTACTTTAATATGGGTATCAAATGAAAGGGCTAGAATAATACAATAATGTAAACTGTATTAAAACAAAACTGACCTAAACTGTATTGTTGCACGAAGCAACCTCGATATGTGGTCACCCATCCATAGAGCAACCTATAAAAGTGCGACTTAACCTGAAGATTAATACGAGCAGCTATTATTAAAGTCATACAGAATATCATAGTCAATGACTGATGCCAAAATCACTAAAGACAACAAGATTTTTTGTAAAACAAACATACGTATCTGCTAAAGTCGCCGTAGTCAGGTAAAAATTTACTGCTGTTTCCTTTTAACCGACTTCAAAAAGGAGGAGGTTCTCAATTCGTTGGAAACTTTTTCTATTTTTTAATGTATGTTCCCCGATTACTCGAAGATGGCTGAAACGATTTAAATTATTCTTTTTTTGTTTGAAAGGGTATACTTTCCAGGTGGTCCCATAATCATCAAATCGGGATCTGATGATGTAATCCTGGATAAATTAAGAGAACTCTTCAAATTTTTTATAGGCACACTTGATGTTATTTGGGTAGTTTTTGAAAGAATACTTTCTTAAAGTGGTCCCATTTAAGGTGAAGATCTGATAAAGAACTTCGGAGATAAGCAACGGAACTCCTCAATAAATGATAGCAAATGGACTGGGATTGCTGAAATCTCATCTCTATCTATTATTTACACCAGTTCATAACATAACATCACGCCGCTACGCTGTGAAGGGTTAAGCAAAAGTGAACCACTAAAAATTGAAAAATAAAAACTTTTTTGCAAAAAATAAAACCGACTCCAAAAAACACAAAAAAAAGTGAAATATTACTTTAGCTTCAGATGTCGCTGACAAAAAACTTAGTAAATGTCACCGACTTCTGAAACTAAAGTTATTTTTTTACTTTTTTGTGTTTTTTTTTTCACACTTAAATAAAGGAGAAGTACACTGAGAAAATTCAACCCTTGTTACAAAGTTTGAATACAAACGAAGTCGCGAGTAAAAGGAAGTGTTGACAAATAAATAAAAGCTTAATATAAAATAAAGTTGTGTAAAGTTACATTTTACACTCGAAGGTGACAGTCTCTTACGTATTAAACACAACTTCCTTAAGAAATCAAGGTGACAGATATTGACGAGTTGTAGATAAAGACTTGCACACACTGAGCAACATAATAAAACCACTAAAGTCGACTTAAAATGTCACTTAAAATCAAAATCAAAGCATTTATTTCAAGTAGGCCATTCACAAGCACTTTTGAATTGTCGAAACAAAGATGAAAATTAAATGTAGCTACAGTCCCAGTCACAAGACATAAAAACTGTGAAAGTATTGTAGTTGCCCATTCCCTCTCTCTCTCTCTCTATGGAGAAGAACTCTAATGGGATATCTTCCGTGATTCTTATTTATATCGAGCTCCCGATATTTCGACACTGAGGCCCTACTCTCTAACGCTTCGTCCGTATATTCGGATCTATCCGTCCTTCTCACTCGCACTCATCTGCAGACGTGCGCGAGAGAGACGGATAGATCCCAATATACGGACGAAGCGTTAGGGAGTAGGGCAGAGGCCCTACGCCTCACTTGCAACCATCGTGGCACTTGCAACAGAGGTTGCAAGCGCCACGATGGTTGCAAGTTTAGTTGTGGACTGTGATAGCTTAAAACAGTGTTTTAAAGCCACAAAAGTATTGCAATATCGAGAGGGAAACCGACTTTATTACTAACTAGAGGACGTCACGCGGTTCCACCCGCGTAGTTCCCGTTCTTATGGGAGTATGGGGATAAAATATAGCCATTACTGAATGATTTTTCAAATCGGTCCAGGAGTTTTTAAGTTTTTAGGAAATGCTAAATATTAATCAGGCTTGGGAACTTATACAGGGTGTAAGCCACCTCATCACGAAACCGTCAACCAAGCGTTCTGTACAGTCAACTAAGTAACTTTACGCAAAAATTATTGCTAGGGTACAACTTCTTTTTTGGGGTGAAAAATCATGTTTTGTAGTACAACTCAATGTAACGCACTCAAAACATTGTGTTGATGGATGGATGGATTGGATAGTACGGGGTTCGTGGAGGTATTTACAGTAAAAATCATGTGAAACTTGTATTTAAAAAAAAACCTGTCAAAAAGTTGTAATTTTGACCCCCATATCTCCGTAACTAAAAGGTTCCCAGGTATGGTGCAGAACAAAAAAAATATCTGAATGACGAGGAGAACAAGTGCTTTTCGGATTCGTTTAGAGGTGTTATACACCCTTTATTCATTACAGGCACAATCATTTTGTTAGTACCCAGGACTTTGTCTGTGTTACGAGTATTGTCGGAAATTATCCCTTAAAGAATTCGTAAACGTAGTCTTTGATACTCGGGGATACTGCAGCTTTCCATTGGTGAAATAATTTCCATTAGTGAAATAATTACCATTAGTGAAATATTTTCCATTAGTAAAATAATTTCCATTAGTGAATTAGTTTCCATTGGTGAAATAATTTCCATTAGTGAAATAATTTTCATTAGTGAAATAATTTACGGAATCGGATTAGTAGTTCCAATCCCCTACATCCATCTCTACTGCTGGAATAGCCGTGACATCAATGAAATGCTGTGAGTTTGATGATTTTCCACCACGGTCATAAACTTGATTACTGGAGAAAACCCCAAGGGTGGGTCATGTCTGTTTATAAGAAATGAACATAGAACAAGTTAATAATACTAAAGTGGATATTAATAGTAAAGGAGCTCGTGGCTAAATAATAACAGCCGCTCGGGTTAATCTTTAGGTTAAGCCGTACTTGCCTAGGTTGGTCTGTGGGTGGGTGACCACCCTTACATACCCTTAAGCCGTTAGTCAATACTGTCATTTGTAGATCTTTGACAGTCGTAATCAGTGACAAAAAGTCTGACAACCAGTCTTACCAAGGGGTATCGTATTATTCAGTACTAACTGGGTTGTGGAGGTCAGATAGGCAGTCGCTCTTTGTAAAATACTGGTATTCAGCTGCATCCGGTTAGACTGGAAGCCGACCCCAACATAGTTGAGAAAAGGCTAGATGATGATGGTCACAAATATGATTGGTGGAGAAATCCCTTAGGCTGGGTCATGTGTGGTTATCAGAAATAAACATAAAACAAGTTAATAAAACTAAAGTATGTCAATATCGAACACAATATTAGGCAATATAACCAAACAGGTTGCTTAAAAAATTGCCCAACAGTTGTTCAGTGAGTGCGTAGCTTTAGTCAGCAATACTAAAAGTATTAGTATTCTTTCTACCTACCCTGATTCGAATAGTAAGTGCGTGATGTAACTGGTGCACTGTTTAGAAAACTAGAAAATGAGTTTTAAAAGATTGATTTCCTGGTTTTGAGAAGTATTTATTGGTTTTTTTAACGAGAGAATTATTTGGAAATTATTGTAAATATAGTTTAGGTACTTACTTTTGTTTTTGTTATTATATATTGAAGTTCTAGTTGCTAATGTAAGTAACAATTTTTATGATTGTAATAAAATTAAGTTTTGTAAAAATAATATTTTTGATGTCGATTTTTGGATAAAAACTATTTTTTCCACCATTTTTAATGCATAACGAAGAATTTCTTAGTTGTCTTTTATTTTTTTATTAAGTACATCTTTTCACCTCTCTAAAAATGAAATTATCGCAAATAGCCAAATTGCAGTATATCTATTGTATCTACACTAGTCTGGTTAAACGAATGGTTTTCTAAAAATATGGCAAGATTTTAAAACCACCAGATAGAATTTCAAGATAGATTTTTATCATTGACTTTACCTAAGAATTAAAAAAATGTCTATTTTACAGAAAGCCTTAATTAAGTATTATTTAAGACATAATAAATCTTAATTTCAACTAATAACGTCCGTCAACGTTTCGTAGAGAGTAAAAAATATTCCATCAAAATATGTTAAAATATGACGAAAAACCAATAATTTATTCTCTGCCCATACATCACAGTCCAAACCGTGAATATACACACGAAACCGAGTTCCGATTACAAAACAAGTTTCGGATATTACGTTACCAAAACAGTTATTACATAACGTTATAAAAATAAAACGTTTAAAAATATTACCGTTATTCTGCGTTCAAAAATTACACTTATTTTTTTTCACTGCACTTGTCACAGATGTTCGAGAGAAAACACTTCTTTTCTTTGTTTTTTTTTCCGCCACGTCTGTTAGTGGCGATGGTGTAAAGCTCACTGCCTCATTGCCCCTCCAAGTTGGGTGAAGTGACAGTGGTTAAGGCTACGTTACATTGGTTTGAAAAGTTATGCGACTATACGGATTATATCCGTGATTTTCTTTTGTTTCGAGCACCCGATATTTCGACGCTGTTGCAAGCATCAAGATCGCGGGAATACTGAAGAGACATTTTTTGCCAAAAATGTGTTATTTTTGCAAATCGATAATTTTCTCGATTCTATCGTATAAAATACCTTAATATAAGGCTAAAAGTGGCTTGATATCTTTTGTCTCCGACTAACCGTTTTTTGTAAAAACGATGTCGAAGGGATCCATAGGTTGCCGGGGTTGCGGGACTGTTCGAAAGAGATACCGCGGCCCCGGAACGTAAAGGGCGAGGAAGGAACATGGATGGGTTTTAGTCAGTAAGAGTCTGACACTCCCTCCCGCTCCGCCCAGAGTGGGAGAAGTCATTTGATGATTTCCCATCCTAAAAAAAAAAAAAAAAAAAAGGGATCCATAGGTTAGGTTAGAACTGTGACCAACAACGCGCGAGCCGAGCGAGCGAAGCGAGTGCTGCCATGGCAGTTGCCGGCGAGCGCTACCTCGAAATTAGGAGTTTTATTTTTCATAGTGCCTCTAATACCGACCCACTGACCGTAGATCATTCTAGAACACAGACCAGACCTTGTAATTTAAAAATCGTTCCCAAACCAAACTCCACTATAACACATCTTAAGAACAATACACACACATAAAGCCAATGCAGTATATAACTGTAACTATATGCCCACGTATGCGCGTGTGCGTCTAGAATGCAACATTAATATTAAAGAGTTTGCCGCTCTCTGCATATCCTGTCAAGGTTGGAGCTTGATGATACTAGTTGGGTGGGTAAATGTCGCATCTTTGTTTTTGAGATGACATTTCTGTTGCTCATCATCTGCGTAGCCTACGTCGGGGTCGGCTTCCAGTCTAACTGAATGCAGCTGAATGACAGTATTTTATATGAAACGACTGCCTATCTGCCTTCCACAACCCAGTTAGTACTGAGTAATAAGTACCCCTTGGTAAGACTGATAGTCAGACCTTCAGGCCACTGACTGAATGTAATGGTTGTCAAAGATCTACAAATGACAGCCGGAACCAATAGCCTAACGTGCCTTCCGAGGCATGTACGAAACTCGGATGTAATGGGTGGTCACGAGGCACACATAACATCCAATTGACTTTTCAATTATTGCCACCAAGTAAAAATAAACATTGATCTTTTGGTAGGTGCCCAACATTCCAACTAATACAGAAACTACAGGAAGGCCAATTTAATAGATCTTATTTGACACTTCATCAAAGTACAACAACATTACCTTGGAACGGCTGGAATAAAATATTATTTACTTTTTCGAAGTTACAACTGCACAATTGCTGTAACTAAGAGTAAACTCATATTTATTAAGAAACAGGTGCATTTATTAAGCAAGAGGGAAGCGCTATGGTAGCTCTTTCTTATGTTTTTTGCAATTTGCAGGTCAGGCTGAAAATGACCTTTTATCATCAGCACATACACATATGTTGCGTCGTGGTATCAATTTGGACGTAGTACAAATGCAGAAACGATATCCTATCCGTAACAGCTATTGTACAAACAGGTATTATGTTAGGCGTAACACCTTACCATCATCATCATAATAATTTCAGCAGTCTGCAGACGTCCACTGCTGGACATAGGCCTCCCCCAAGTGTCGCCACATTGACCGGTCCCGTGCGACTTGCATCCAGCAGATCCCCGCAACTTTCACCAGGTCATCGGTCCACCTAGTGAGAGGTCTTCCAAACCCCTCCAGTCAGTCTTAGTCTCCAGAACTTTTCGGCCCCATCGGCCATCCGCGAGCAATGTGCCCTGCCCTTACAACTAACCGACTTTGATTAAAAAGCCTACTTATGGCGTTTGAACAGAATAGCTAATCAAATAAGATCTAGTTGATTTCAAATAGAAATAAAAATACTTTTAGATCTGTCAGCGTCACATTGTAAGGACCGTTAGATTGAAATTTAACTAGCGAGATTGTAAACTCTCGAAAGATTGTCAAACGAACATACTACTTACAATATGACGCATTATTTTTCGGTAGATTATAATCTAACGAAGTGAAACCGTATTATTGTGAAATGGAAGTCAACTCGTGTAGTGTGGAGAAGGAGGAATGAAGGGGTGGTCCCCCTTGCTCCATGGTACCACTCTCATGAAACGATATTGCACCATTATTGAGAAATACCGATTAAAACAGGGTGTGAACCACCTCATCACAAAGCCGTTAACCAAGCATTCTGTACATCAAACTAAGTAACTTTACGCAAAAATTATTGCTGGGAAACAACTTTTTTTTTGAGGTATAACCTCAAAAAAATACATGTTTTGTGATAGAACTCAATGTAATGCACTTAAAACATTGTGCTGATGGATGGATTGAATAGTACGGGGGTCGTGGAGGTGTTAAAAGTCAAAATCTTACAAGAAAAACTTGTATTTAAAAAAAAACTTGTCAAAATGTTGTAACTTTGACCACCCATATCTCCGTAACTAGAAGGTTCCCAGGTATGGTGTAGAACAAAAAAATGATCGCAATGATGGGGAGAACAAGTGCCTTTCGGCTTCGTGAAGAGGTGTTTTACACTCTTTATAAACTAACCTCAAAACACTATTCCCCTAAAAAGCGTAGTCGACGGAGCGCCGCTAGATTATAATCTATCGAAAAATAATGCGTTATGTTGTAAGCAGTATGTTCGTTTGACATTCTTTCGAGAGTTTACAATCTTGCTAGATATATTACAATCTAACGGGTTTAACAATTTTACGGTGACAATATCTTTATCTGTGCACATGTTTGTCGCTCGTAAATCTTTGACAGTCGCTATTTTTATAAACTTTCCATTAATAAATAAATATTAATAAAGGAAAGGCTGATCATGTAATAGACAAGGGATTAAAAACAATTAAAACCACGTATTCATTAATTAATTTATAATTAGGTACAAAAATATAGTTAAAACACAATTTATATTTACATTAAAAAATACTAATTTAAGAGTTAATAATGATTTTTATGGCAAAAAAACATTTTATGATTTTAAAATTAAGTGCCACTTCTTCAATAACCAATATTTTTTAGTTTAGTTTAGTTTAGGTACTACTTATGTAGGCATTTAGTTTATCATAAATTACATTATGGATTAGTCGTTATGTACAAAGAGGGGATAACTAATAAAACTGGCTTGAAATAAAAATAAAAAGAATACATGTTTTGACAAGTACCAACACTCAGCGACATCAAACTATACATTTTCAGTGTAACATAGCTTCTTCGCTTTGTATAGATTTTTTTCGCTTTTACATTTCAGTAACTTTTAGTAAAAAAAAATTGACAAGTTAGCTATAAAACTGTTTTGTCAGTCACTCTCAGAATATCATGTATAATCTAATCAAGATTTTATTTCGTCGCTTTCAATTAACAAATTACTGTAATTCGTCAGTTTCGGTTTTGTTTTGTATAACTTTTTATAATTATTATCATTGGTAATAACAATTTTGTCAGTCAATTTCGTCTTGTTTATATTTTTTGTAAACAGGGCAGAAGTTTATCTTTCTTACTTTTCAATATTATCATTCAGACATACTACACACATGATCTCTGAAACCTTTATCAAATCTACTGTCAAATGGACAAAAACTACCATTTGATAAAACGTTATTGTGTTTTAACACCACTTATGTTGACATAAGTGGCAACTTTATTATGCAAGTGAAAAAACTGCATAACCAAGTAATTATTCCTAGGTAAAAGTAAAAAACCATTTTTATTATTTGTCACTTAAATTAGTTAAGACGTTACTTGTTTCTGATTGGCTGAAAAAACGCGTGATTTGACTTACGTGGTGTTAGAACTTCAACAACAAATAATAAAATATTGACAACAGATAACATGGTCAGCTTTCAGAAAACAATAGACAATCATGTCAAGCATGCTTTTAAAACAAAACCCATAGAACCTAGCTAACTTTCTCATTTCTGCCTTTCGTCAGTCATTATCGTCAGTAACCCTAGCTTCACCATGACACTTCATTTTTGTCACTAGATTCTTTTTTAAGACTTTTAAACTTCCTTTGTCGTTTTCTTCGACTTCCTACTTCGACTATGTCACTTCTAGCTTGGATGTCATGACTGTCAGTTTGTCCTGTAGGTGTCGTGTCAGTCACTATTTCAAGTTTGTCACTTCTGTCTTGAATGTCAGATTTGTCAGTCTTGCCTGATTGTTTCATGGCGTATTCGTGTCGTTTACGTCGAGCTGACAATCTTCGTCTGTCGTATAAATTGTTGTATGAATTGCCCCTGGAAATGTTAGAATTTTGGTTATCTTAGGCAATATGGTACAAGTATGAAGGCAGCTTTGTAAAATAAAAATAATTTCAGGGTAATTTTTAAGAACAAAAAAGTTGTTAGTTATAATTCGAAAATGACTTTTAATTTGATGTGAAATTAGTTCTACTCTTTTACGGGTTTAGTCATTTAAAATTTTCTTTTAGTACATTTTATAAAATTATGGTAACTTTAGATATAAATTGGTAACTATCGTTTTTATTACGACTAAAATAAAGTAAAAAATGTATCACATTTCTAATTTCAAATCGATCACATTTTCTATTGGCAAGTTTTAATTTTTATAAGAAGACCTTTAAAGAATTTACAAAACTTATTTTATTCTGATTAAGAAATTACGTACTCCAATTTTAAAAATTCCGAAATAAATTAATTTGTATAAAAATTTAAAAAATATTGTAATTTTTGTACAATAAGCCATACATCGGTTTCAACAATTTAACCTTGAGCTGGTTTGGTGCGGAGTTTCATTAAAATAAGAGGTCAGCTTATACTGGTAATGTGACACTGTATGTGGCCTACTGTACTTACGACGATTTTGCACTAAATTTAATTGTACTTAAAATTGAGAATAATCTCTAATTTGTTATTTTAGTTATCTAAACGATAGTGATGTACTGACTGTAGTTACACAATCGACTTAAGGCCAATAACTTACTAACAGTTAACGGAAGATTGCAATCTCTGTCTGTTTGCCATTTAGCTTACGCTTAGAAACAAAACGTCACAGAACAGTTTTCTTTGATTTTTCTATGAATCAAGTGACAGGTCACCTACCTGTCACTGTCACACGCGGATAGGATATTTCAAGCTAACTTTGATTTCGAGATTTTGCATATTAAATGACAGTTATGCGTAAGTAAGTTATAGAAAACGGTTGTTAGAAGTTATTTGAGTCTATCGATTCAAAATTATTGTGTTCTTTTCATGACTAAGAGAATTTTAATGAATGTTACTCGTACAACACTTTGCAGTGTGTTTCTTGTAGTATCATTAATAGTCGAACTGTCAAAAATAATTCGAATAATTAAGAACCAAACTTGTATAAAACATTTTCAAAAATTGTCATTGATAAATCGAAAAACTTAAGTCGATTATGTCACTAAAAAGTCGGTACATCTCTATAAATATAAGATCTACTTTTTCCCGTTAATGAAGTTCCCGGCTTCGTCCTTGTACAGGTCTTCGTTTATCCCGTAGTACGATGGAGCGTTTGGACAATCCACCTGGAAAAAAACAGGACAAATTTTGATTAGCCATGGAAATAAGTACCTCATTACGAAGTCATATTAGGGATACAATTCATCCATCATCTTTTGCCTAGCCTTTTCCCAACCATATTGGGGTCAGCTTCCAGTCTAACCGGATGCAGCTGAATACCAGTACTTTACATGGAGCGACTGCCTATCTGACCTCAACAACCCAGTTAATACCGGGTAATACGACACTCCTTGCTAAGACAAGTTGTCAGACTTTTCGGGGCACTGACTACCTGTGACGACTTTCAAAGATCTAGAAATGAGAGCCGGGACCAACTGCTTAACGTGCTTTCCGAGGCAAGGAGGTAACTCGGTATGTAAGGATGGTAACTCAACAACGAGCCAACTTAGGCAAAAACACGGCTAAACCTAAAGCTCGTCCCGAGCGGCTGTGATTATTTAGTAGCCAGTTCCTATCTCTTTACATAGTCTCAAACACAGAAGTAGTATTCATCACCGCGCCTAGTCACTTTGTCTTAGCAATTTCAGACAATTTCAATTGTCACTCTGCGGTCTCACTGGCGAAACATTCACAAAATACAATATGTTGTTTGATGAGATAAACCATTACAACTCAGAGAAAAGAAGAAAGATATAGAAAGAGGTTTCATGTCAATGTTGGATCGCATTAAAAGCACCATAACTCAGGACCAGACAAAACAGAAATGTCGAAGAAATAACACGCTAAAGAGGGAGTGGGCTAGCCACATAGCGCGAATGCATCCGGAGAGGTGGGCAAAGATCGTCACTCACTGGACGCCTGACGGAGTGATCTTGTTTCCGGGGCGAAAATTGCTAGATACCGCACAAGATAAAGGAGGAAGGAGAAGCTTTTGCCCAACAGTGGGACATGTGACAGGCTTAGAAATAAAGGAAATGTTTGGCCAATGCGAATCGCGCACGCAGAGTAAGCGTCCTCACAATTCACTATGTTTCTTTCATCATAAGACAATGAAGACTTGGCTTACCTTGAAGAACCAGTCGCAGACCCTGGTCCTCTGGTTGAAGACGGTACCAGCTCCGCACACGAAGGAGTACATCAAGTTCCCTCCGATACTGGGCACGCACCAGTGCCAAACCTGCAAGGAAGAGAAATGCTGCTATGAATATTTGTGTAGGCGTTGAGATCCTAAAAGGGCATTTTGAATAAGTACCTATGTATTTACAAACAAAAAAGTATTATGTGCTATAAATTATATAAACTATCTGGTGTCTACGACACAAAGCCTCGTTGCTAAGTGTGGCACTAGATGACGCTGTGTGTCAAGCGACATTTATTTATTTATTTGGCCAATTTCTTGTTAGCTCAAATCTGGCATCTTTTGATAGCAGTAACCTTCATTCCGTTCACAGATATTTTAACTCTGCATTTTGGTTTACTGTCAAAATTATACAGGTGTTTCACCAGCAACCGTAAATCACCAGCAACCGTATTTATTCTTGTACAAATGCGGTTGCTGGTGGGTCGAAGAAAAGTATCTAATAGTAGGTAATCACAATGATGAGTGATGCTGATCTTTACTCTAGCAAGGATGCTAATGTTGCTGTCGTAAGTAGGTAATTATTATTTATTTTATTTTAAAATTTATTTAATTATCATAATCATCATTCTTCTAACCCAATTTATTTGGGATCAATGCCTGTCTTCTAATACTACAGACTGTGAATAGACTGTACAATACCTAATTTTAACATGTACGTTTGCCTGGCTCGGCCCCCCAGAATCTGCCTTTTAGGTGTTCACCAATGCAATGTACTCGTCTCTAGGAGTATATGTACCGGTTTCTTTTTCAATGTACCTCTGTACTTTTGAAGAAATTTGCAAAATAAGGGGGCCGTGCTGAAAACGTTTGGCTGGCACGGCCCTCTTTTGTTGCGTGTAACTTGAAAAACATAAAGCGCATTAAAAAGTTTCTTAATCTCAAGAAATGTACTCTGTTGACGCGTTATATGTACCGCAACGGATATTCTGAAACACCTTTTTGTGAAAAAGAAAGACCTGTAACTAACTGTGTAAAAAAACTTGGAAGTTTGTCCACTTCCCGGTTTCCGATTAGCTATTTTTTATGCATTCCCAAGATAAATCAAATGGTTATTAAATGAAAGGATTTATCTGAGAAGAATACGAGAAAGCGTGGTTTGTGGTTTAAAATTAAAACGAATTAGTTCCATCCAATGTTTTACAGCAGACATTCTGCGTATTGCTCTGACATTTATATCAGGCACGTTATTTTTTCTTTTTGTTACTGGCTATCGTTTTTACAACAAGATGAGCTATTCTGGTTCAATTCGTGTGATTGGAAGGAATTGTCTTGTGAATCTATGGATATTTTTGGAAGTACTGTACTGAGTCTCCTCAAAATTGCTTCTCGGTACCTTGGAGTGCATTGCTACTCCCAGTACCTTTGGGGTAAAACAAAGTGTATCCCTTAAAAAAGATATACTTTTTTAAGGTGCTTTTGTTTATTTCATTGTAATTTCATTGTGTTTATTCTAATTCTACCTACTGTAATGTTTTGTTTTCTTGTTTACTTTCTAAATTTGCTTTTAATACATTTTTTTTTATTATGTTCAACCAATAACTTGTATGTGTGGTGTAAACTGTAAATATAAGTTGGTTATAAATAAACCATCATCATCATTTCAGCCTGCAGACATCCACTGCTGGACATAGGCCTCCCCCAAGTATCGCCACATTGACCGGTTCCGTGCGACTCGCATCCACCGGATCCCCCCAACCTTCACCAGGTCATCGGTCCACCTAGTGGGAGGCCTCCCTTAGCGCAACGTTTTCCGGATCTCTGTCCAGTCCAGAACTTTTCAGTATAAATAAATTATTTATTTATTTATTATTATTATCAGCCATGTGTCTCCCTGCAGGGCAATGGCGTCCTTTATCCTTCCACTTATTCCTATCTACGCCATCCTACGCCATCTTACGCCAATCCTTGTGGAAGGAGTCAAGTTCGTCCCGCCATCTGCTTCTGGGCCTGCCGCGTTGCCATTTGTTGCTGTTTGGGACCCATTTAGTGGTAGCTTTATCCCATAACTCCTCCGGCATGCGACAGACGTGGCCAGCTCAGTTGCATTTGAGCTTGGCAGCCTTGTGACCAACATGCAGTAGGTAATGAGTTCCATAAACGATCAGTAAGTTTCTAAATCACTACATACTCGTATTATAAAACAAAGTCTCCCGTCGCGTCTGTCTGTCCCTATGTACGCTTAGATCTTTAAAACTTCGCAATGGATTTTGATGCGGGTTTTTTTAATAGATAGAGTGATTCAAGAGGAAGGTTTTAGTGTAAAATTTCACGCGGGCGAAGCCGCAGGCATCGGCTAGTAAATAGATAAAATTGTACTTACTTGACACATGGTTTCAGGGTCAGCGTAGTACCCGGGTATTTTATCATCACAGGTAAATGATAAGCCTTTAGGTACTTCGGTGAAGACCGGGTAGTCTTCCCCGGGTATGTAGCCGTCTAACGACTGGAAATAACAGAACAATTTACATATATTAAACAGCATTTACAGCAGCCCAGCTGCGGGACAATATGTAGGCTAGCAGAAAAAAACAGCATTTATATTAGGCACAGATATAGGAGCTCGTGGCTAATAACAGCCACTGGGATCTATCTTTAGATTAAGCCGTGCTTGCCTAGGTTGGTCTGTGGATGGGTGACTTAATTACCAAGGAGCATCGTACCACCCAGTACTAATTGGGTTGAGGTTAGAGCGGCATTCACTCTATGTAAAATCCTGGTATTCAGCTGTATTCACTGTGTTGCCCAATTTCACACGGGTCATGGTAACTTTGAGAGTAAATTATTTTCCTTCAAGCTTGTTGACTCGCCTTTTTGTCAATGTTCCACATCTGACTTCGAATATGAACAATCTGCACATCACATTTTGTGGGAGTGTAGTCTTTGGCAAAATGAACGCAATATTATGTTGGATAGTGTACAGGTTACATCCGGAGTTATTTACTATACGGACTCGCCAGCCAGTTTCTCGATAGCCGATAGTAATTTTACAAAATCTTGATTACATCATTCGTGTGATACATAATGATACATGGTACATAATATATTATATGAGAACGTTGCGTTCTTTTAAAGTGCCCGTAGTAAAACAAAACGTACAATTCAAAAATAAAATAAGTAATTCAAATAAACCGTCGCAAATAAGATGACGCATGAATCAGCAGCTTTCAACTCAACCATTTTAAAGAGAAAGCGTCAGGGTGGCCCACGAAATTCAATTTTTTTTGCAATTTGCGGGCCATTGCTGGGTTTAATGTTGGTGGAAGTACCGTTCGCGGCTGTGGGGCGTATGTGCTTGCAGAATTGTCATTAGTATCATCGGTGCAGCCCTCCAAGTTCATGAAAGTCGAGGAACGATTTTTTCAGGTCAAAGTCGTTCCTCGACTTTTATGAACTTTGAAGGTTGTGTTGTGTTTTTTGATGATTCTAATTCTGTGACTGTTTATGTCTTGCAGCCGCGAACGATGTTTTCATCAGCGTACAACTTGATACTGCCCTGCAAATTGCAAAAAACGATGGAAATTTTGAATCTCGCGGTCTACTGGATCATCAGCCCTAAAGGGAACTAAATTACCCGACACACGCGCCACCATCAGCGAGACATTTGAGTGAGAATGACATTCACAGAAGCTGTTGATGAACCTAAATGCAGGGTGTAAAACACCTCTTCACGAAACCGAAAGATGCCGCAATGATGGGGAGAACAAGTGGTTCTCCCCATCATTGCGATCATTTTTTTGTTCTACACCATACCTGGGAATCTTCTAGTAATGGAGATACCCCGGGTCAAAGTTACAACTTTTTGACAAAGTTTTTTTTAAATAAAATTATTATTTTAAGATTTGACTTTTAACACTTCCAAGACGGCAAGACTCCCGTACTATTCAATTCATACATCAGCACAATGTTTTAAATGTGCGTTACATTGAGTTCTACCACAAAACATGATTTTTAACCCCCCCAAAAAAAAGTGGTTTCCCAGCAATATTTTTTGCGTAAAGTTACTTAGTTTGATGTACAGAATGCTTGGTTAACGGCTTCGTGATGAGGTGATTTACACCCTGTATATTAATAAATAAATAAACATTTTTGTCCACCGATTGCCAAAAAGACCACTTATTAATGCAAGCATGCACCGCTTGAATTAACAGTAAATACAAGGAAAGAAAGTGTTGCACGATCAAATAGTTCAGACATTACAATACTTACAATATCAGCACGAATGTGAATGGATGTTGCGGAGATATTATATGAAAGGTTATCTACACTAATTTTACAAAGAGGATTTATTTTTATTTGTGTGTGTGTGTACGTTTGTAATGAATAAACTCAAAAACTACTGAGCCGATTTCAAAAATTCTTCCACCATTGGAAAGCTACATTCACCCTGAGGAACATAGGCTACATTTTATCCCCGTACCCCCACGGGAACGGAAACAACGCGGGTGAAACCGCGTCACGTCCGCGTAAGTAAATCGGTTCTTCCCATCGATCGGGAGCCACGGTGCCATAGACAGACACACACACAGACACGTCAAGCTTATAACACCCCGTCGTTTTTGCGACGGGGGTTAAAAAAGAAACAATAAACGTACAAAGCATAATAAAAACAACAGGACGGAACAAAAACTGTTGACAACTTGCACGACGTGAGTGCGACAAGCAGGTAACCACTCAGCATAATGCTGTGCTATGGGGGACCCGCACCACAGCACTGGTTTTAGTGGTCACGGCAGCATAAATATATGATCATAATAGGCTTGTGTCCTTAAAAAAATCTAATTAGTCCGTCAGTTAGATTATAAAAAATTTTGATTCTTTTGTTACATAAACCAAAATTGACGAAGATACGACGCTTTTAAAATTCGCAATACGTCACGCCGTGCTATAGTTTTTAGTGCGTTGTGACGTCACGAGCCCCCACTCCCGAGTTTTGATGCGTTTTATCTTTGTCAGTACTCAGTGATTTACAAAAACAAAAAATACGTGTCCATTATTTTCCAATACTCTAACTGACGGACTAATTAGTTTTTCGTTGAGTTTTGCATGTTATTGATGGTGGAAACTAGCCTATTGTGAGAAATTGTCATCGGCTTCCAGTCTAACCAGATGCAGCTGAATACTCGTATTAACATGGAGCCTCTGCCTCTCTGACCCCCATCCACAACCCAGTTAATCCTGGTCCTGGGTAAAGCGGCTTTTCATAGTATATAGCTCATAGCACAACAATATCGCTCACCATACATTTGTCATGGACACATGCTGAAATGAATAATTAATTATGACCTATCAAGCATGATTCGAACTTACGCAAGACGGGTTCCGTACCAGAATTTGATTTTGATTTTGATTTAAGTTAAAAGCCTGAGGAAGCTGTAGTCCATTATTGTTATAATAACTTCTCACTTTTTAACAACAATTACACTGAGTGAAAAAATACCATTCAATAAAAAAAAATCGACATGTGTTTCAAAAGAAAAAAAACCGTTAATCAGATTTTCCTATAAGATAATCTTCCTAATGACAGGCAAATTAAACAATAATAGATACAATAATTACTGTTTAATTATACCTACTTAGTTTATCAAAGTCGCAGTGTCGCGTGATTCTTACACACGCAGCGACTTTTTTGTCGTGTCGTGTGACATGCGATTTTTTTAATGTCTCATTTCCACGTAGTTTTGGGTAAAAGGCAAAATGTTTGTAACAGTTAAAGTAGGAAAAGCATTTGAATGTCTGCTGGGTATTTGATTAGCATGGTTATTGGTAATATTGTACTCATCATTATGCACAACTTTTACTATGGGACCCCAAACTCTGAATACCAAACAGAAATCAGCTGTTCCTTACATTTTCACGAGTTCTGCATTATGCAAACATGTTGTGGGGAACAGCTGATATTTTTTTCTATCAATTCCATATTGTTTTACGATTTTAGATTTTTTACTAAAAATTCTATCTCTGACAAACTTATCGCTGGTCAAAATCGTACCATACTATGTGTTGTGTTCTACGGAACCCTAAAAAATTCTAATGCAGGGAAACAGGTTATCGTGTATCGAGGTGAATTAAAAAGTGATTAGCATTTTAGCCTTGTTTACTGCATAATTGAGTAGTGAAGACTTCGCGAATGTTCGCAGAAACATTCATCATTTTATTGACTATTGACACGGAATGTAGGCCACAATAGTTTTTGTTACCCAAAGCCAAAAGGATGGGTAATGATTTTAGCAGTCCATGTATAAATGTTTGTATTTACGTAGGTATGTTCCTCGGTAGCGCTTACTTAAACGATTCATCCGATTTTGATGAATAAGGTGTGAAACGATTCTTTATTATGGTCCGGGTAACATAGGCTAAATTTTATTAATTACTCGGGTTTTTTAGTTGTGGTATACCACACAAATTCTCGTTTTGATGTTAGATTCATACAAGAGACAGGGATTCAGTCTTTTTTGATGAAATTGTAGACAAGTAGATCACAAAACGTTGCTTGTTTGGCCAATTTTAGTGCGTTTTATAATTTGAAATCATCTGGAAGTCCCACCATTTGACAATTGACGTTATATCTTATAACTGAGGATTTCTTGAAAGTAATAATCATAAAATCAAAGTACTTATTTCAAGTAGGCCAGTTATAGGCACTTTTGAGTTGTCACAAAGATAAACATTAAATGTAGCTACAGTCCCAGTCACCAGACATAAAAACTGTGAAATTACTGTAGTTGCCCATTTCTAGCGTAGATTTCTATGAAGAATATGAAGAAGAACGGGCAAGATTCATCATCATTCTCTTGCTCTTATCCCAGTTCAATAGTGGTCGGTGATTACTCGTCATCTCATCAGACATCTCCATGTATTGTATTCATCTCGTGATAATTTTGACACATCATCAATTTAACGACAGTAATACTCGAAGTAATTGCTGCATTGTTTATTATTGCAACGACAATTTAATTAGCACATTCTTATTTTTTATCGATACTAATCTGATAATTGTAAGATTATCCAACTGGAAAGTGTTTTAGCTCCTACTTAGGTCCTGAGAATGAAATTTTTAATTGTTTTAAATAGAGACAATAATCTTACTAGATCTATTGTACGAGTATATAGATCGTTGACAATCCTTACAGGTAGTCAGTGACCCAAAATGTCTGACAACTAGTCTTATTAACGGGTATCGTGTTACCCAGTACTAACTGGGTTGTGGAGGTCAGATAGGCAGTCGCTCCATGTAAAATACTGGTATTCAGCTGCATCATGTTGGACTGGAAGCTGACCTCAACAGAAATGGGAAAAGGTTGGGCAGATAATGATGACGTACAATAATCTAACTATTTATGAGTTCATGGCAAAATAATGTCATCCGCTAGGCTAAGCCGTGCTTGCCGAGGTTGGTCTGTGGATGGGTCACCATCATCACATACCGTGTTTCCTCCGTGCTTCGGAAAGCCGTTGATCCCGGCTATTCCTTGAAGATTTTTGACTGTCGTTACGAGTATAGTGTAAGTTTTATGTAAGGGGTTATCACTAGAACTAATGATCCCAATTTGACACTGATAGAAAGATGCATTACCTATTCGTAAATTATTTGTGTGATGCATATACTTAATGCATATAAACCGGGCTATTAATATTTTATGCGGAAAAAGTCGCTGTCGAACTGCTAGTAAATAAATAATTATAAAATTACTTACGGCTAATGATCGGTCAATCAGATAAAATAATACTGTAAGAACTCCTACGGAACCCAGGTTGATCCCGCACAGTCGTTTTTGTTGTGTCATTTTTGCTGTGGTGCCCCAATTGTGTGGGTTTAGCTCAAACCTGAAACAATGAAACACAGTTATTAGTTTTTTTAACCAGGGTAGCCCGAAAAATTCAAATTTTCTTTATTTTTCTTACGTTTTTTGCAAATTGCATAAAGGTTCAGGAACGACTTTGACCTTGAAAAAGTAATTCCTAGACCTTTATGAACTTGGAGGGTTGTATTGATGATTTTAATGATTACAATTCTGTAACTACATACGTCTTACAGCCGAGAATCATATTTTCATCAACATAAAACTTAGCACTGGCCTACAGTTTGCCAGAAACGTAAGATTTCACGGGCTACTCTGGAGCCCGGTCAAACGGTCAAACAAACGGACGAACGGTCCAGTTAGGTAGGTCTAACTTCGAGAAAGAGGTCAATCGTCGAATCCGACTCAGCTGGGCAGCGTTCGGGACGCTGCACGGTATCTTCTCGTCCAACTTAGCGCAGTGTCTCAAGACTAAAGTCTATGACCAGTGTGTGTTGCCTGTGATTACATACGGGACCGAAACGTGGTTGCTCACAATAGGCCTTATCAAAAGGCTTAAAGTCACCCAAAGGGCAATGGAGAGGACTATGCTCGTAGTTTCCATGCGTGATCGAATCAGAAATGAAGACATCCGCAAGAGAACCAAGGTCACCGACGTAGCCCGAAGAATTGCCAAACTTAAGTGGCAGTGGGCAGGGCACATTGCTCGCAGAACGGATGGCCGATGGGGCCGAAAAGTTCTGGAGTGGCTACCGTGAACCGGAAGACAATGCGTTGGAAGACCTCCCACTAGGTGGACCGATGACCTGGTGAAGGTTGCGGGAATCCGTTGGATGCGAGTCGCAAGGGACCGGTCAATGTGGCGACACTTGGGGGAGGCCTATGTCGAGCAATGGACGTCTTTGGGCTGAAATGATGATGATGAAAAAAGATAAAGTAGTAAATGATAGCGTGACTGTTGTCAGAGGAGAATGGAAGAAACAAACGTGTTGCGCCGACCTCAAATAACATGGGACTAGGGTAGACAAATGATGATGAAACCGAAGAAAGATTTCTATTAGACAGGCTCCAGGCTGGACAAGATTTGAGTCTAATCGACTTGTTGATGGCGTCACATGAGTCTAGTTTCCACCATCAATAAATTGCAAATCTATTTAGTCCGTCAGTTAGAGTATTGAGAAATAATGGACAGGACACAAGCTTATTGATGTGGAAGGGACAGGAAAGCCTGAGAAATTCAAATGTTGTTATTTATAATTTTTGAAAATTAACAGGTCAGTGTCACGTTGTACCTATAGTGATTAAACTAACGACTTGCGACCGTAACAAGTATCGTTTTCATCATCATCATCATTTCAGCCTGCAGACGTCCACTGCTGGACATGGGCCTCCCCCAAGTGTCGCCACATTGACCGGTCCCGTGCGACTCGCATCCAAAGGATTCCCGCAACCTTCACAAGGTTATCGGTCCACCTAGTGGAAGGTCTTCTGACGCAACGTCTTCCGGTTCGCGGTCGCCACTCCAGGACTTGGTCCATTTAATCCCGTTGAATGAAAATGAAATAGTCTTGAAGAACAAGAGAGAAGAGATATTTTACTGGTATTTTTTCTTTTGTTACGTAAACAAAAATTAACGAAGATACGAAGCTTTTAAAATTCTCAATAGGTACGTCACGCCTAGGTATAATTTTTAGTGCGTTCTTACCGTCACGAGCTCCCACTCCAGAGTTTTGATGCGTTTTAGTCAATATTCATTGATTTACAAAAACAAAAAAATAGCACGAGTTCATTATTTTCCAATACTTTAACTAACGGACTAAATAGATTTGTAATTTAGAGATGGTGAAAACTTAATTCACTTTCTACTTCACCATTCCCTTGTACAAGCGACCCGTAGCAAATCATTAATCAATGTGCCAATCGATATACTGCTAAAAACCCAGAACTCTGTCTACACTACCTATCAACCAGGTACAGATTTACAGCTAAAATCAGAACCAATACCAATAAATAATTATATCTATGTGAATTAAAAGAAAAACAGCAACAATGTCATTACACAACTGACGAAGAAACGAAAATATTTGATTACAATCGTAATTGCCTTGCCAATGCACATTGTGGTTAGGTATTATGCAAAATGACATATGTGAATTTGTGTTGCTGGTCTGTGAAAATGAAAAGGTAAGTAGGAGACAGACGTTGATATTTGAAGTTTTGCTAGGAAACAAAGAAAAAGAATTTAGAATGTTCTTTTCTAAGGCGCCGGTGCCATGGTATAATCACAAGAGGTCCTGGATTCCGAGGTCGAACAATGTCGCTCAAACATCTCCGGCCACAATATGGCCCTCATTATGATGGCCGGAGATCGTCAGAGAGATCGAAATCATCAAATAACTTCTCCCACTGTGGGCGGAGCGGGAGCTCCCTCCCGCTCCGCCCACAGTGTATCAGACTTTGACTGAATAAAACCCATCCATATTCCTTCCTCGCCCTTTATGTTCCGGGGCCAAGGTATCTTTTCAACCTGTCCCGCAGCCCCGGCAGGCTTCGTTACTCAGCTCTAAGTTCGAACTTTGGGCTGAGTTGTCACTCGATTAGCCAGGCCCAAAGAGGTGGTCGCTTGGTCGCACTTGGTGATGGGGTCCGCCGCCGCGGGAATAGCGGGCTGATACCAGTCGGGAGTGCGTGCGAATGTACTTGTATCTCCCGGGCCCCCGACACTATGGAACGGTGGTACAGTGAGTTTTTAGCTTGTTAGAGTCCGACAATAGCCCTACCCAGACGGAGGGTATCGATGAGGAATTTCCCTACACTCAAGACAAAAAGAAACGTGTGTGTCTCGGGACGCTCGACAGAAGTGAAAACTTAAACTATTCTTAGTTGAACTATTTAAGGCGCCTATACGAGCTAAATTAGCAACTCTATTTGTGGTGGTTCAAACTTCGTTTGAAATGCTGTTAGAATAAAGTTCTAATCAGCTTGCACTACAAAGTGGTTGTTACGTCAGCCACTGCGGGCCAAATAGCGCGAAATGAGTGGTTTCGATCGATTTACAAAAAAACTATTGATTGGATTAAAAAACTAAAACAGTATCATGCTAATATATTGCTTGTAGAATTATTTGCCAAAAAATCAGAATGATCGCATGCATATTAGTATGTTTTCTATTGTTTGAAAGATATTTTTAGAGGTAAGTTCGTGATTTCTTTTTATCGAGCCAAATTAATTGTATTATGTTTTCAAAACAGTATCATGCTAGCATATATTATCCTGAAGAATATCATATATTTTTCTGGTCTTGTTTATAGCAGTGAATCATATACTTTTAGTAATTATAAAACTCGCGTTTAGCTCGTGTAGTCGCCTTAAATTGTTTAAATATAGACAAAATAGTGGTAAAGTTCAGATTTTGGCCACACGCCAAAAAATCCATATAACACTGTACACAACAAATCAAACAAAGATACAAAATTAAATAAAAGACAATACAATAGACAACACAACACAAATAAAAGATTTTTTAGTGAATTCAACCTTTTTTAATAAAATCGGATTGAGTTTTAAGACGTGTGTCAGAATAAAAATATCAAGAGCTCTAAGAAGTATTTATCAACTTTTGGCGTGCAAATTGCAAAGCACGTATGGAAATTTCAATTTCGAATTTCAAAAATAGATCCAGGCTTGGATGAGAATTACGTCCGTTGGGGTCGGCTTCCAGTCTAACCGGATGCAGCCGAATACCAGTATTTTACATGGAGCGACTGCCTATCTGACCTCCACAACCCAGTTAATACTGGGTAATACGATACCACTTGGTAAGACTGGTTGTCAGACTTTTTGGGACACTGACTACCTGTAACAAAGATGGAAAAATGACAGCACGGAACCAACTGCTTAACGTGCTTTCCGAGACAAAGCAAACTCGGTATGTAAGCATGGTCACCCATCCACAGTCCAACCTAGGCAAGCACGGCTTAACCTAAAGATCGGCCCGAGCGGCTGTTACTATTTAGACACGAGCTCCTCCACGATCACCCACAAAAGACCAATGCGGCTATAATTATTAAGTTAATGCCTGACCTATCCATAAAACCTAGTTTTTTGAAATAATAACTGTGAACTTTGCGATTTAAAAGGGATAACAATTATGTAAAGATAATAATCATTGTCTGAAGTACTTGTTAAAGCCTGTATTTAAAACAATGTGAGAGAGATTTTTATCTTGTTTCAAAAACAATATGATTGCACCACCAAGGTTAATGATTGACCTACGATGTGACACACTTTTGGTTTTATGTGATGATACAGTTTTTTTATTACATTTGTGCAATCATATCTGTTATTGACCTAGTGGGATAATGGCTCTTTAGGGAGCGTCCATTCACATGCATCCGTCCCATGAGGCGTTTAGGGGGGGGATGGCCCGGGGTTGCGGGACTGTTCGAAAGAGATACCGCGGCCCCGGAACGTAAAGGGCGAGGAAGGAACATGGATGGGTTTTAGTCAGTAAGAGTCTGACACTCCCTCCCGCTCCGCCCAGAGTGGGAGAAGTCATTTGATGAAAAAAAGGGGGGGGATGGCGTCGAGCCGAATCTCACGAGGGAAAGAGGGGGGCTCTGTGTAATCCAAAACCGTAAAACCTACATGCTGTACACAGAAGCTGTTAGTGAACCTATATTAATAAATATATAAATGAGTCTCCGAAAATATCAGCTTTTGTTTTTGTTTTCCGTGCCAGAAACAGAGAAAATCTCTCTACTAAAACATAGCCAAATCGTGTACAATAATATTTAAAGATAGATGTTCACTGAAAATAATTACACAATCAAGCACAGATTACCGTATTTATACCAAACTACGCATTTTGATAAATCTCACGTGAGATTAGGTGGGGGTGAGGGGAACAAGTCAAATCTCACGATATCTCACTAAGGGGAGAGGGAGGGTCGGAAAATCTTTGTGTCCGGTTGATGGCAATAGGCTCGCCCTATTCCATGGGACTTAAACATAACTGGCGAAATTTGGGTGTACTATTAGATATATGTTAAGCAACTAACAGTTCAGAAATCTTTTTATTACTTTTAACCCAACCACAGCGAAGCCAAAATTAAGGGTAATATTTTTTTTCAATCTTGAGTAAGTAGGTAAGTTTCATAAAAACTTTCGACACCCCACCCAACTTTTGACAATCCTTGAGAGAGGAATCCTAAGTTTCGAAATGTAAGGACGATTAAACTATAAAATTATGTTTGTGCAATTTTAATTGTTACAATTTTACTGTAATCGTGTCTGAAGTTAAGTAAATTACGTAAGTAAATTCATTAAAATTTGAGTTTAAGTGTAATTTCGGATTTAAATGAAGACCACCTAAGTATCCTATTGCGCTATGGTATGAAGTAATTTTGGTCCTTCAAATAAATGGGATGAAGCCAAATTATAATGTTGAGAAATAATATGAATTTGTGGACATTCTAGGTTTTGTAGATTTCCAGAATATGGTTGGTAACTTTTTATCTTGTTTTACATTTTTTGTGTAGTAAGCAACGATACCTGTTGTCGGGTGCTGTAACATAACGAAGGGTGTAAAACACCTCTTCACGAAGCTGAAAGGCAATTGTTCTCCCATCATTGCGATCATTTTTTTGTTCTACACCATACCTGGGAACCTTCTAGTTACGGAGATATGGGGGGTCAAAGTTACAACTTTTTGACAAGCTTTTTTTTTAATTCACGTTTTTTTTGTAAGATTTTGACTTTTAACACCTCCACGACACTATGCAATCTATCCATCAGCACAATGTTTTAAGTGCCTTACATTAAGTTCTACCACAAAACATGATTTATAACCTCAAAAAGAAGTTGTTTCCCAGCAATAATTTTTGCGTAAAGTTACTTAGTTTGATGTACAGAATGCTTGGTTAACGGCTTTGTGATGAGGTGGTTTACACCCTGTATAATATTATAATACCAAATGATTTGAAAACAGTAACCATAAAGTTTCTTGCCGGTTCTTCTCTTGCCCTCCCAATACATTTGGAGTGGCGCAGTATGTCTTCTTCTTCCATATTTCTCTATTACTCGTCATTCATCAGACACCATCTTTCTTACTATTTTAGCCTTTAAGGTCCATGTTCACCGAAAAGATAACGGTCTGATTATCTAAAAACAGCTGTCAATGTGACATCTTCCCTAACAAAAATGTGTTTAAACAGCTGTTTTTAGATAATCGTCCGTCATGTTTTTGGTGAACGTGGACCTAAGGCGATTACATGAGCTAAACGCGAGTTTTATAATTACTAAAAGTATATGATTCACTGACTATAAACAAGACCAGAAAAATATATGATATTCTTCAGGATATATGCTAGCATGATACTGTTTTGAAAACATAATACAATTAATTTGGCTCGATAAAAAGAAATCACGAACTTACCTCTAAAAATATCTTTAAAACAATAAAAAACATACTAATATGCATGCGATCATTCTGATTTTTTGGCAAATAATTCTACAAGCAATATATTAGCATGATACTGTTTTAGTTTTTTAATCCAATCAATAGTTTTTTTGTAAATCGATCGAAACCACTCATTTCGCGCTATTTGGCCCGCAGTGGCTGACGTACTCGTAACAACCACTTTGTAGTGCAAGCTGATTAGAACTTTATTCTAACAGCATTTCAAACGAAGTTTGAACCACCACAAATAGAGTTGCTAATTTTGCTCGTCTAAGCGCCTTAAGAGCGGGCCTAAAGCAAAATCTTCAATCTTAGATTAGATTTTTAGAGTAGTAAATCATGTTCAAATTAGAAAAAAAAAATATGTCTGGAAACTTCATTATAAATGTGAGGGTTGGGTCTGAGCAAAAACATAATAGGATAAAATTTTCTCGATAGAAAATCGTCACAAAGTTACCTCTAATTTTCAACAATTTTGGTTTGTATTCTATTTTGGTGGATATTACTGAACCATAAACTACATAAATATTATCACTCATGTATAACCTAGGGCTGACTCTGAGAATTTTTTTAAAATATTTGCTATTTTAAGAGATAATAGACTCGAAAGAATCTGGCGCTTACTACATTTTTAATCCGCGAAATGCGCCGTCTTCCGTCTCGCGGGACGCGAGCTTGAGACATTGAGACATCAGTTTGTTTCACCGATCAGTTGCCCTCGCTCTGTTGAGACGGGCAGTCTATGTCACTTTGCTCCGCGCCTAGCCGCCCTTATTACTATCATAATATTACTAATTTTTTGTTGAGTAACATGGCTAACAAGAAAAATACAATAGCAAAACGGAAGAAGCGAGAAGTAAAGCAGTTGAACACTCAATTTATGGCTGATTGCCGTGGTCGAATGTACTTATCTAATTTTTACGTGCCTAAGCGCATAGTAAACTCAAAATAAACGGATGATTGATTTGATCGTGCATTGTTTTTGTTTAAAATTATTATAATTACATACAACGTTGGATGCGAGTCGCCGTTGACCGGTCAAAGTGGCGACACTTGGGGGAGGCCTATGTCCAGCAGTGGACGTCTTTCGGCTGATACAACCCGTGGTAAGAATTAACTACTATGTTGGTATATTATTATAAATTTAATAAAATTATGGTAGTTATTATTTAAAAGGATTTGTTTGATTACTTATACTTTATGTTATTACTTGAAAGTAGTAGGTAGGTCGGGTCGGCTAGTAAAGATTTAAAATAGACGGGTATCCTAAAATGGCCCCTTCAGCAGAATCGTAATCGTGTATAATAACGTGATTCATATCACGTTAAAAATTTAAAATGGAACTTAAAATGGACTCTATGTTTATGACCGTAAAGTCCATTTTAACAAAAAATGTTTTAATGTGATTCCCAACACTCGCTTGTTTCAGGTATTTTACTTTATTTCCCAGAAAATAAAGTAAATCGAGTGATCGAGTTTGTTGATGGTTCTGTCGGTACTTCGGTAGTATCATCGAGGTCGAAAATACTTAGAATAATGACCAAAATGTATCACTAGAGAAGTACGTTTATCTTTTCCTACTACCGAAATCTCACATACCTTATGTATGCACCTAGGTTTTCATAAAGAATTATGAATACCTATTTACAGTACTCTTGCTAAGCATTTCTTTACACTTCCAGTATAACGTGGCCTCACCATGTATATATTTTTGGTACAATGAGAGATCTGCATAAACTGGTTTTGTATAGCTTGACCACCTGTCGTGCTTACCAAAGTTCATTTATTAACCCCCGACGCAAAGACGACGGGGTGCTATAAGGTTGACGTGTATTTGTGTGTGTGTGTCTGTCTGTGGCATCGTAGCATCAGAACGGATGAAACGATTTTAATTTTGTTTTTTATTAGAAAGGTGAATTAGTCGGCAGTGTTCCTAGCTATGTTTGATGAAAATTAGTCCAAGATGGCCGCCGACACAAAATGGCGGATTACTTACATATTTTTTCACAATTCCCTCGATATGGGTATCAAATGAAAGGGCGTGACTAGTAGAATACTTCCTATGATAAATTTAAAATCCAAGATGGCCGCCACCACAAAATGGCGAATTACCTTTTTTCAATATGGGTATCAAATGAAAGATCTTGACTAGTACAATAATGTTTACTATATTCAAAGGGAATAAGGAATACTAACTAACGAAATGAGACACGGAAAGTGGAGTGATGACTGGTTCCTAGGACTTAACTATAATCAATTATTTTCTATTTAACTTTTATTACGTTAAATGTGTCGGAGGACTTTTTTAATTTTTAATTTAATTTTACTTGTTCGTATTATATTATTTTCAGTAATGATTTCAAAAACCAAATCGGTGGTTCCTTGAGTAGTAACGTTACGAAGTTTGAGTTGCATAACGACAAGAGTGTTGCACGCAAACAGTACGTATTTTTAGGGTTCCGTAGTCAAATGGCAAAAAACGGAACCTTTATGGATTTGTTATGTCTGTCTGTCTGTCTGCCCATCCGTATGTCACAGCCATTTTTTTCCGAAACTATAAGAACTATGCTGTTGAAACTTGGTAAGTAGATGTATTCTGTGAACCGTATTAAGATTTTCACACAAAAATAGAAAAAAATCAATAAATTTTGGGTTCCCCCATACTTAGCACTGAAACTCATTTTTTTTTCTTCAAACCCAAACGTGTGCGGTATCTATGGATAGCTGTTCAAAAATGATATTGAGGTTTTTAATATAATTTTTTTCTGATTGTGTAAAATGTGTGTTCCCCCCCCCCCTGTAACTTTTAAAATAAGAGAATGATAAAACTTAAAAAAAAAATATGATGTACATTACCATGTAAACTTCCACCGAAAAGTGGTTTGAACGAGATCTAGTAAGTATTTTTTTTTAATACGTCATAAACCGTATACCGCAATTTACCTTACATTCAATCAATTCATTATATTTGAGTTGCTGCTACGGAACCCTTCATGGGCGAGTTCGACTCGCACTTGGTCGCTTTTTTATTAAATTGTAAATATATGTAATATATAATATTAGCTTTCAAGTTTTTAAGTAAACAGTTGCTTGCAATTCTTGAAGGTCAATTATTGCGCTTAAATTATTATATTCAATTATTGCACTTGTATGTCCAAGAAAATGGCCTCATGTAAATGAAGCTTCAGTCATCAGTGTTTTTGAATAAAACTAATAAAAAATATTATTATTATGATGATTATACGATATTTCTTACGATCGTTTCTTATTTCAATTTAGAGTTCTGATTATAGAATCGAATGCATACCTGCAACGTTTCTTTTTATTCCGTATTCCGGAATTGATATTTTTTTTAACTTTCTGACTACAGAATCAAATGCTAACTAATGTCAAAAAGTAGATTATCAAAATGGCGTAACAAACGTCAAGATAAGTAATTTAAAAAATGAATTTCATAATTATATTATGTCACCGTAAAATTGTCAAACACGTTAGATTGTAGTCTCTCTAGCGAGGTTGTAAACTCTCGAAATATTGTCAACTGAACATACATATTCCCGCTCATTGAGAGGAGGCCGTGTCCCAGCAGTGGGAACATTATAGGCTGATGATGATGGCTGATGATGAACATACTGCTTACAATATAACGCATTATTTTTCGGTACTTAGATTGTAATCTATCGAAGGTATTAATTGTACATTCCTGGAATTTCTGGAATTTATGTTGAAAAAAGCCGCTTCCATAATTACTTGCCCAAAAATTATAGTAAATAAATGCATCCAACTATCCGATGTCTACAATAAATACCTAATATTAAGAAAACCAAGATGAAATGGAGTACTCAAAACTTTTATTTCACTACATACAAACAACATCATAGGAATGCATTGAAGGTGTTAAAAAATTAACTAAAAAAGAAAAGAAAGTGGTTTCATCTATCTATGTTGCATATACTCAGCTCAATGATTTCATGTACGCGAGTTAGGTCCCGCGCGTCGCGCATCGTGGCGCCCCGCCACGCCGCCCGTGTTTGACAAACGCACTAATGCGGGTGTGGCGAGACGCGCGGGGGAAATCAGAATTTTTCTTGGCGTTAGGCCCGCTCTTAATATAATGTCAATAATATTTCACTGCGGGGGGGCCTGAAAACCAGCGCTGAGTGTTTTACACCCAGCATATGCTGAGTTGGCTACCCTTTCGTTATGGGCATGCTCAGCGCAGTTGAGCTGTTTTAATTAATTGTTGTTATAATGTATCTGTATGTGCTGCTCTATTGTGTTGCTGCTGTGCATTAACGAATAAATGATTTGTCTATTCCATTCTATTTTACCGAGGCTTGTTAACTGAAAAAATAAATAAATATCGCTGGACATAACCACACAGCGCCACCTAGTGCCACACTAAGCAAAGCTTGTGTCGTGGACACTAGATAGTTGATATACCACATATATACTTTTTTGTTTGTAAATACATACTTATTATACATATAAACATCCATGACTCGGAAACAAATGTGCATGCTCATCACACAAACATTTGCTCCTACCGGGATTCGAACCCAGGACCCTAAGAACGTAAGGCAGCGTCACTACCACTACGCTATTCAGGTCGTCAAAATCTAATTAGTCCGTCACTTAGATTATCAAAATTTGACCCGTATTTTTTCTTTAGTTACATACACCAAAATTGACGAAGATACGACGCTTTTAAAATTGTCAATACGTCACTGTTTGGTATCATTTTTAGTGAGTTCTGACGTCACGAGCCCCCACTCCCGAGTTTTGATGCATTTTATCTTTGTCAATATTCGTTGATTTACAAAAACAAAAAATACGTGTCCATTATTTTCCAATACTCTAACTGACGGACTAAATAGATTTGTAATTTATTAATGGTGGAAATTAGCCTATTGTGGGTGTACTATAGGTACATTTCTACCTTACCCTCCAGAGATTACAAGCGAGATGTTATCTATAGAAACATGAGAGAGAGGAAAGATTTGAATTTTTGTAAGTATGTAACATAAAAATAAAAACTACTGGACCGATTTGAAAAATTCTTTCAGAAACGGATAGCTACATTATCAGCGAGTAACATAGGCTATATTTTATCTCCGTACTTCCACTAGAACGGGAACTATGCGGGTAAAACCGTGGCGTCCGCTAGTGTATGTACCTATAAATTGCAATTCCTACCCGCCTGGGCAAGTGCCACACACTTTCCCACGCCCACAAAAACTATATATCATTACAATTATAAGCAATACGGATTTTTTCTCACTTCCACACACGTACGTATATGTACGTACTTTTTGTCTGTCTCTGATTTGTTAGACACATTGTTCCGACTTTATAATTGACTTTGCAAGTGTCAGTCATGAATTTTGTTTGTAGTTTTAACTGTCAAAAAGTGTGTGAAAATTGTTTTTGACACACTGTGCGCCTGATTGGATTTACTATCGAGAAAATGGTGGTCTTTTATTTTGTAATAACTGACCCACGCAACTTTGTCTGCATCACTTAAGGCGCTTAGACGAGCTAAATTAGCAACTCTATTTGTGGTGGTTCAAACTTCGTTTGAAATGCTGTTGGAATAAAGTTCTAATCAGCTTGCACTACAAAGTGGTTGTTACGTCAGCCACTGCGGGCCAAATAGCGCGAAATGAGTGGTTTCGATCGATTTACAAAAAAACTATTGATTGGATTAAAAAACTAAAACAGTATCATGCTAACATATTGCTTGTAGAATTATTTGCCAAAAAATCAGAATGATCGCATGCATATTAGTATGTTTTCTATTGTTTGAAAGATATTTTTAGAGGTAAAGTTCGTGATTTCTTTTTATCGAGCCAAATTAATTGTATTATGTTTTCAAAACAGTATCATGCTAGCATATATCCTGAAGAATATCAGATATTTTTCTTGTCTTGTGTATAGCAGTGAATCATATACTTTTAGTAATTATAAAACTCGCGTTTAGCTCGTGTAATCGCCTTAAAAGAGAAAAAGCCTACAAAAGGAAAAAATATTCCCCGTTTTTGCAACAATTTTCATTTACTTATGCTCTGCTCCTTTTGGTTGTAGCGTGATGTTATATAGCTTATAACCTTCCTCGTTAAATGGACAATCCAACACAAAAAGATTTTTTCAATTTCAATCATAATTCCTGAGATAGTAGTGATTCTTAGTTATTTTGTTAACTTTCAACCTCGCCTCCCTTCTTAAGAGATGATTTTTCAAACCATTTTCCTCAATATATGAGGTTTTAGACTGACATGGTCACTAACACAAACATTAGAATTAAAAACGGGATACTTACCATGTTTATTGTTTGTTTTTTTAACAAACAATATTGACATTATTTAACAAATAATATTGATTGTTTGTTTTAACAAACAATAAACATGGTAAATATCCCGTTTTTACTTCTAATGTTTCCTCAATATAATTTTTAATTTTAGGGTTCCGTGGGGATCTCCACCAGGTTATCGGTCCACTTAGTGGGAGGCTAAATGGTTATTGACCACAGAGCTATGTTTTTCTCTTGGATAGGTTAATAACTTGATAACAATAGGGTATATGACAAAAAAAAATCTAATAGTCCGTCAGTTAGATTACCAAAAAATATTTGACTTGTATTTTATCTTTTGTTACATAAACAAAAACTGACGAAGATACGACGCTTTTAAAATTCTCAATACGTCACGCCTTGGTATAATTTTTAGCGAGTTCTGACGTCACGAGCCCCACTCCCGAGTTTTGATGCGTTTTATATTAATTTGTCAATATTCATTGATTTACAAAAACATAAAAATACGTTTCCATGATTTCCCAATAATCTAACTGACGGACCAAGGTCCATGTTCACCGAAAAGATAACGGTTTGTATATCTAAAAACAGCAGTTACTGTGACATGTTCCCATACAAAAATGCGTTTTAAATAGCGGTTTTTAGATAATCGGACCGTCATCTTTTTGGTGAACATATGAACCTAAATAGCCAGCATTTTTTTTTTCATTCTGACAACTGTTAATGTATTTCTAGCCCTTTCCCTCATCAAAGTCACAATCCTACTTACAATTAATATTAAAAATAAGAAAATTTTGTGAGGATTGATGGATTGATGGATGTTTGTTACTCTTTCACCAAAACTACTGACCGGATTTCAATAAAATTTTGCACACAGATAGTTTATGACCTGGATTAACACATAGGATACTTTTTATCCCGGTAGTGCGATCCCGTGGGACAATCATCAATCTTATAATTATAGGACCATAATGAGAGGTCTAGTGCTCCTATGTGTTGATTCAAGTTATAAACTATCTATGTGCAAAATTTCATTCAGATCCATTCAGTAGTTTCTGAGTGAGAGAGTAACAAACACAAGCACATACAAACTTATGCATTTATAATATTAAGTTTGATAGTTACACACAAAAACACATAACAATTCTATCTCCCAATTCCATGAGAAACAATGCTACAATATTAGCACCGATTGCCCAACTCAGGAAAGGAACCCGCGACCACAGGTTGGCTAACGCGATAGATCATGTAACAATGTCGTGTTTCACTTCATGAGATATTAATTAGGTTCTATATAAATAAACTTATGTACCTATAGTCCACGCCAGGAAAAGCTAGAATTTTTGTAAACAAAGAATTTCTACCAAGATACGTAGCGACAATTCAATCTACAAGAAATACTCCCAAATTCAATCAACTCAAATTATCATACGTGTAATACGAAACTAACGAACTATTTCACTTGGTTGGTTTATATTTTGGCGATCTAAAGAGCTGTCGTCTAATGTTTTGTGGTACTGGATCGCATTTGACATCTTAGAACGTAAACATTTGGGCTGCCATATTGAAGTAAGATCACATTGACGCTGTCATTTTTGAATTGATCCAAAGGTTGCGAACCTGAATCATGTGTATATACAAATTCATAGCTTCTCGTGGCGGGGACTATACATAGATCTGGTTGTAGATTAGTGTGTACAATTTATGGAGGCTTTTTCGTGTCATCTTTGGTGGGCAATAAATAAATAAATATCTCTGGACAATACACACAGCGCCGTCTAGTGCCACACTAAGTAACGAGGCGTGTGTCGTCGCCACCAGATAGTTGATATACTACCTTATAAATTTTTTGTCCGTTTTGTCTTGCAGTTATTATAATGTTAATGTTGTTGTGTTAATTTTCGGTTTTAGTCTAAATGTTTGTTGAGTTGTATGTTTACATTATTAATATTGTATGCACGTCATGACTGCGACGAATAAATATTTTTTCTTTCTTTCTTTCTTTACCTACATAGATACTTTTTGTTTGTAAATACATACTTTTTATACATATTAACATCCATGACTCTGAAACAAATTCCATGCTCGTCACATAAATATTTGCTCCTACCGGGATTCGAACCCAGGCAAGGCAGCCTCAATACCGCTGCGCCATTCGAGTCGTCAAATAATACATGACCAGAGGCACTCAAGGGCTAAATAATAACAGCCCGGTCAGGTCTTCGAGTTAGGCCGCGATTACCTAGACTGGTTCGTGGATGATTGACCACCTATCATAGATATCAAATTTCTTCCGTGCCTCGGCAAGCACGTTTAGCTGTTGATTCCGGCTATCTATTGTCTAGATCTTTGACAGTCGTTGCAGGTAGACAGTGGCCCGAAAGTCATGTCAACCAGTATAACCAAGTGGTATCGCATTATCCCCAGCAATGGTTGAAGACGGGAATAAAGGCGTTCCTACTGGGTTGTGTACAGATAGGCAGTCGCTCCATGTAAAGAACTGGTATCCAGCTGCATCCGGTTAGACTGGAAGCAGACCCCAACATAGTTCTTAAGACTGTTTTTCGACTTTCAGTTAGGATAGGAATTAGGAACCATACGTCGGGTAAGGTTAGGAAGAGGGTATGTTCAGAACAATTTTCTTTTTTTTAGTAACCGAACCTAGCCCTAGGATTTCGTGTCAAAAATACGCTTTGTCCGAATAAGGTACACGGCAAAATAAATATAATTTTCAGTTAGATTGTCAACAAATATTTGACCGGCATTTTTTCTTTTGTTACATAAACCAAAATAGACGAAGATACGACGCTTTTAAAATTCTCAATACGTCACGCCTTGGTATAATTTTTATCGAATTCTAACGTCATGAGCCCCCCCCCCCACTCCCGAGTTTTGATGCGTTTGATCTTTGTCAATATTCATTGATTTACAAAAACAAAAAATACGTGTCCATTATTTTTTATTACTCTAACTGACTAAATAGATTTGCAATGAGGGATTTTCTTTTTCAACTCTTCACTAGTCGCTGGATAGATGGCGCTAGTCTGACTACGTTACTGCAAGGAACAGAACGTCACATAATATCACTTGGGACCTAATGATTATATTCGGAAGCTGATGCAAACGAAAGTGTCACTCAACGAGCGTATGTGACTTGTGTTTTTTCAAGCGTTTTGGCTTTGGCACCCAGTAACGTTGTCGGATCAACGCCATCTATCGAGTTCATGGAAACTATTTTTTTTTTAATTGTCAAAATGAAAACCTCTCATTTATTTGATTGTCGTCATACCCATTGAAAATCGACCAACAAGGCAGTCATTACAAGCTTACAAGTAAGCAAGTTACCCACACTATACCACCATTCTTTAACTTTACCCCACACAAAAAAAGATGGCTACCAAGATAAAATAACAATGTTTAACATTTCAAAATATTCACACAGATCTACTAAAATATTGCAAACATCTTGTTTTAACGCAGACAATTCGGTTTGGTAATTGTGTACCAAAAGTTTTTCGCATGATGTTGCTTATAATTGTGCTTAATGGTGAAGAGCACGAAATTCGTGGGTTTTGCGTCGTTGTTTCGGCATCAGTTGAGATTGGAGCCCTTGAAATTTATTATAGTGTAAGTAAATGTTCTGGGAAAGATTCGTTTTGGTGATTTCCTATCGCATTTCGTTATAAGATAACTTCGTAGTCATTTGGCTATTTTTCATCTAAAAACTCTACTCGATTAGGCTTCGTTGAAAATAAAAATATGAACGACTTACAACTTAGCGTCAAAACCTCGCCATTTTGTTTTTTTTTTTGAACACCTGTTTAAGGACACTTGGGTTTTTGAGACAAATCAAATCGTAATCGTTGAAATCCATCCAGCCATTTAAAAATACGAGGTTATAAAGATACGCGTGAAAAACAAACACCTCCTTGGCACTCGTGTAATAAATCTAACAACTTTACCAAATCGGCTGCCCAAAACATAAACCAAAATTCGTGACAGCAGTTATTTTACGCAAAAGAATTCGCGGCATGATAAAAAAACATTCCTGTTACAAATCTAGATCTAATATAGCCTATCTGCCATCTTTCCCAGGACATTGCGCCATCATAACGAAGCCGATGGCTAAGTGGAGCCCTTTCATCTTTCATTTGTTCTCATCATTAGAAAGGATGGCAGAAAATATATGCAATGGAGTATTATAATATCTCTGGATGGGCTCAAGAGATAGGAAAGATGACACAATTGATTAATCTGTATTAACTCCGTCAATGTAACTTTTGAGATAAACGCCATCCATAGTACTTTAAAGAGAGCACACGTATACACAAACCTGGATTTAATATTGTTTGAAACGATGCCGCGATGTGCACTTTTGGTTCTTTTTTATAATAAAAAGTAATAGTTTGATGGATCATAATTTGACATTAGTAACAAGGTTTGAAATACTCGTAGATAAAAATCCGTTTTTACTATTTTTATTACGGTGGGTGGAGTTAATACACTTCGATCTGTTACTCCTCATATGCGACTACGTTAGGTGGAGCTTGTGTCTAAATCACAACAGCCGCTCGGGTCGAACTTCAGGTTAAGCTGTGCTTGACTAGGTTGGTCTGTGGATGGGTGACCACCCATTACATACCCAGTTTCCTCCGTGCCTCGGAAAACACGATAAGCCGTAGATCCCGGCTGTCAATTGTGGATCTTTGACAGTCGTTACAGGAAGTCCGAAAGTCGGATAACCTGTCCGTATTACCTAGTACTAACTAAATAAATAAATATCGTCTTGACTTGACATTAACACACAGCGCCATCTAGTGCCACACTAAGCAAGGCTGGTGTCGTGAACACCAGATAGTTGATATACCTACTACATTTATATACTTTTTTGTTTGTAAATACATACTTATTATACAGATAAACATCCAAGACTCGGAAACAAATGTCCATGCTCATCACATAAACATTTGCTCCTACCGGGAATCGAACCCAGGACCCTAAGAACGTAAGGCAGCCTCACTACCGCTACGCCATTCGAGTCGTCGAACTGGGTCGAGGATATAGTAAAATAAAAATAGCAGGAAGCGACCACCAGAAAAAAATGGATGCAATTCGAGGAGGCCTATACCCGTGGGGGCCATGACAGAAACTTGTCATTTTAAAATTAGTTTTTTTTGTCATCATCATCATCATCATTTCAGCCGAAAGACGTCCACTGCTGGACATAGGCCTCACCCAAGTGTCGCCACATTGACCGGTCCAGTGCGACTCGCATCCACCGGACTCCCGCAACCTTCACCAGGTCATCGGTCCACCTAGTGGGAGGTCTTCCAACGCATCGTCTTCCGGTTCGCGGTCGCCACTCCAGAACTTTCCGGCCCCAGCGGCCATCCGTTCTGCAAGCAATGTGCCCTGCCCACTGCCACTTAAGTTTAGCAATTCTTCGGGCTACGTCGGTGACCTTGGTTCTCTTGTGGATGTCTTCATTTCCGATTCGATCACGCAAGGAAACTCCGAGCATAGCCCTCTCCATTGCCCTTTGGGTGACTTTAAGCCTTTTGATAAGGCCCATTGTGAGCGACCACGTTTCGGTCCCGTATGTAATCACTGGCAACACACACTGTAGTTTTTTTGTACCAATTTTTTTTTGTTACTGTTTTGAAAATAAAAGGCTCATTACATAAATATTATTATTAACTGGGTAGTAGAGGTCAGATAGGCAGTCGCTCCATGTAGTACCTACTGATATTCAGGGGCGCGTGCCATTTGATATAATAACAGAAAGTCGAACGTTCACGTGACCTAATTTCATTTAACATACTTTTTGTTTAGTATAACGATGAAATGATGTAATGAATTATTGACATAATTTTAGTTTATCTAATTTTATATGGCTTAATTAACATTTCCTAAAATGCACTTTTAAACTAATATTAATGTAGTATAGTATTAAGTTAATATAATATTTAGTTAGTATAATATTCAAAAGCTATAATAACGTTACTTAATTATAATTTTGAAACGTCTACTTTTTTGAATATTTTTTGATTGGACTATAAACGCCTGCTACTTTCGTGTTCACCCCCGACTCTCTCGAGTGCCATATCCCCTCTATTTTTGGAGAATCATCTGGGTTTGGTTAGGTTAGAACAGTGACCATTAGCGCCCATTATATTCATTACAGAATTTTGGAATGAGTAAATATGAAAATTAGGTCAAATGAAAGTTAGGTCAACTAAACGATATATTAAAACAGCATTGTACAAATTGAAAATTATTTGAAATGAACGTTACAATAAATGATATTAGAGTAAAAGAAGTTTATATTACATGTAACATTAGATCACATGAAATTAGGTTATTTTTTTTTTATAGCATATGAAAATTATATGATGTGAACGTTATTTCAAGTAAAAATATACTATCTGTTATTATAGCAAAGTAATTCAGATCGTTTCTCAGACTCAGGCTTCTTCGTAATGTTTCTTCCTCAATTTTATCAGCTTAAAATCATCATGAAAATTTTAATGAAATTAACATTATTCACACCTTAGTTCTACAGACACATAATTATCAATTTATATTAGCACGTTATCTAACTCTATGGTTTATAATGTGAGTTAATTTCGACACGGGCAGTTAATTTACAGTTATCAGGCCATGGTATTTGATGGGTCTGTTACATAATTTTATTGTTCTAGAATGTGTTGTGGATTCGAGAGACGAGTCGCATGTGATTTAAAGAGTGATGAATATAATGTTGGTGGATCGAGATGGAGAAGAAGACCAAAGAAATGAAGAATGATGTCAGTTTTTTTTTTTTTGCAAAAAAGGAATTTTTATTTTACACATTTTAGTTGTGGTTTAACACACAAATTCTTGTCACGAAACAGTATTTTTAATTGAATTTTTATGGAAGCATCATGTCGACAATACCACACAAATTATTGTTATTAATTGTTGTTAATGCGGCAACAGAAATACATAAAGAGTGTAAAACACCTCTTCACGAAGCCGAAAGGCACTTGTTCTCCCCGTCATTGCGATCATTTTTTTGTTCTACACCATACCTGGGAAAGCTAGGCTAGTTACGGAGATATGGGGGGTCAAAGTTACAACTTTTTTTTTAAATACAAGTTTTGTTTGTACGTGTTTGACTTGTAACACCACCACGACCCCCGTACTATTCAATCCATCCATCAGCACATTGTTTTAAGTGCTTTACATTGAGTTCTACCACAAAACATGATTTATAACCTCAAAAAAAAAGTTGTTTTATTTTTTGCGTAAAGTTACTTAGTTTGATGTACAGAATGCTTGGTGTAACGACTTTGTGATGAGGTGGTTTTTTGTATCCTATGAAATATCAAATGTCTGCCTCTTAGGGATCATGATATATCTCATGATCCGTAATAGACAGCCAGTCCGGTGACAGACAGACGGACAGACGGACTGTGGAGGCTTAGTAATAGGGTCCGTTGGTTACCCAACAGATACGGAACCCTCAAAACTGTTACGGCTGTTCAGCCTTTGGTTGTCGTGTGTCGGAAACCATTTTCGTTCATTCATTAGAGCTTGCCACTGCCCTGCAAACTTCTGGAAAGACATTTAGCAAAATCACCCTTTAATGTTCTCACTGCTGAGACACACGGCCTCCTCTCTATGAGAGGGAATGTGCTATAATCCACCACGCGGGTCCAGTGCGGGTTTGTAGATGTCACATGTCTTCGATGTTTTGGTTCTAGGGCATGCCGGTTTCCTGACGATGTTTTCCTTCACCGTTTTGAGAGCAGTGGTGATGAAATAAATTACACAAAGTAATGCGCCTGTCTAGGTTCAAACCCACGACGTTGGCCCTGTTCCCACGATGTCGTGACGACAGATAATCGTGTAGTTTTAAATGTCGTGGCTTGTGTATTTAAATGGAGGTGTTCACTTAAAGGACGACACTATAACTGTCATCCATGACTTTTGCCAACTAAAACCTACGACAAATTAATCGTCACGACACAATCGGAACGGGGCCTTACTGTTCGTAATATAAACTTATCATCTGCATGTCACGTTCCTTACTACAATAGCGTGATGATGCATTTGTTCCTGTACTTTCTAATTCCGACTCATTTTCATGAACGAATCGGTTCAGTAACTAACTATTCAACTGTAGATCGCATGCTTCAGCTGGGTTGAAGTAAATAGTCATTATTTAAAAAGTGGTTGAAAAAAGTATAGTATGACGGTTTTATTGATGAATATGTCAGTTGTATGATGGCTTAATCGACAAATTTACGAAGTAAGCTTTGATGAAAAGTAAAGAGGCTGTTTAGCACAATGTCATCATCAGAATCTGCCTAGCCTTTTCCTTTTGGGATCGGTTTCCTGTCTAACCGGTTGCAGCTAAATACCAGTATTTTACATGGAGCGACTGCCTATCTGACCTCCACAAACCAGTTAGTACTGGGTAATACGATACGTCGAGACTTTTTGGGTCACTGACTAACACTGGGTAAGTCATAATTGACACAAATACAGATTCCTCACATCTATTTTCAAAGTCAGATAACAACAATGACGAGCAAAAATAAAACCTTTTATTTTTGCTCGCATCTGAAGAGCTCAAACCTGTGAAGACCCCGCATCAAGCAGCACAGCATCCAATGAATGCACCTGTTGTGAATAACATTATCTAGAATCTAGATTTCAACACAGATCTACCTTGACTGCTCTCCACCTTGGAAAGCAGGCAACCGTGAAACAATAGACAGACTAACCTTAGGACGGTATCCTTAGGTTAGGTTAGTCTTTGCAATCGTTGGTCCTTGTAAAATCTTGAAAGAGCTACTGGTCCATGAAGTCGCTGATGTAGGGTGACCTACCTTTATCCCTGAAGCGCAAACTCTTCGACATGTGCATTCTGCCCATCCTAACCTACGGTGCTCAAACTTGGTCCCCCTGACCGAGTCAACAATGTCCAAACTCAAGGTTTTTCAAAGGGCGATGGAACGTAGCGTAATATTAGTTAAGCTCAATTCGCAATAAGTACCACAATACGCTCAAAAACTGGATTCGCTGATGAAGGCAAAAAGACATGGAATTGGGCGGGCCATGTCTGTAGAATGCATCCGGACTGATGGGCCACAGTTGGATACTTATGGAACATAGTTGGGAAAAGGCTAGGTAGATGATGATTGCAGATTTTCAGAAACTAGAGAAAAACTGGTCTGGTCGAATCGTGTGTGGTAATATTTGTTCATCTGTGTACGATACTCAAAGTCATGATAACTTCTCCAACCTACCGTAAAAATGAATGGTCATGATTTTCACTTTCAAAGTTTAAGAGGCCTAATAATTTGATTTGTCATAGTTTTGTTAAGTTAGCTATGGATCGAGGTGCTTTTGAAGATTCACTGAAGGATAATATTTGGTTTTCAGAATGTTGGCACAGCTAATAGAGCAAGCCATTTAAACTGCCAGTCTGCTGATGGTTTATTCCGAACCTGAATTGAAATCCTAACCTGGTAGCGGGTTAGTTTAGGTACTCGTACATGAAAAAAAAAGAAAAATGCTCCGAAAGTAACCCTCTTCTTATCCAGACCCGACGTATCGTTCCTAACGTAACCCGAATTGCAATATTGGTAGCTTTTCCGAGTATTACCGTTTTTTCGCAGGTATGGAGGTATGGCTCTGATGGCTTTTTTCTGCAGAATCATCAAAATCAACGCATTTATTTCTAGTAGGCCAGTTACAGGTGCTTTTGAACTGTCGAAACAAAGATGAAAATTAAATCTAGCTACAGTCCCAGTCACAAGACATAAAAACTGTGAAAGTACTGCCATGTAGTTGCCCATTCCCTAGCGTAGATCTCTATGGAGAAGAACGGGCAAGAAACTCCATGGACACTCTTTTACACTAAATACAGACTCAACATCAGCAGCCCGTCCCCATAGCAAAATGCCATAGGACAGTATACTATGGAAGTAACTAAAATATACCAGTTGAGCGGTATCTACATCAGTAAATTGACGGATTTTTCTAATGGCATATGCTGCTGTACTTAACCGCCCCGGAAGGGATGTTATATGAGAATCCCATTGTAACCTTAAAAATCAAGCGTAATTCCCAGGAAAACCGTTTTATCTACGAATTCGAGTTTCTGTTTATTCAATATTATCTCACAATCACTACTTTTAACATTCAGTAAAGTCGTTCTTGTTATAGGTATTCAAACAAATTGATAAGTTACCTCAGAAAAAGTACTAGGATACCATAAATTAAAGAAGTTAATATTATCTTTGTCGCAGAAATAGGGTTACGTTCGGCAACCGGTAAGGATTACAACTGGTTAGGATTTCGGGTCAGGAATAAACCCTGCTTATATGTGCTAGATCTCCCACAATAAATGGTAGAATAGAATTTTCCTTATTTTATGGTTGTCTAACTACACCAAAGTTACAAGTAACATTCATAAGACAAAAACATTTCACCGGGTGACACAAAGAATAGGCTTAGATGTAATGGCCTTACCCATCAATATGCAAAATAGGCTTGATTTTTGCTCTAATTTCCGTACATGATTAAGAGATAGCATAGTATAATGAACCTATAATATTCCCACTGCTGGGACAGGCCTCCTCTTTATGAGAGGGAATGGACTATAGGTAATCCACCACGCGGGCCCAGTGCGGATTGGTGGATGTCACATGTCTATGATTTTTGGTCCTAGGACATGCCGGTTTACTCACGATGTTTTCTTTCACCGTTTTGAAAGCAGTGGTGATGAAATAAATTACACAAAGTAATGCGCCTGCTTACTTTCAAACCTACGACTTGCTGTTCGTAAGTAGGGGCCGCCACCACAAGGCCACCGTTTTGCTCTTATTTCCGTACATATTTGAGAGATAGTATTTTGTATAATTACCGGCCATTGTCTCAAGGCCGCCAACGAAAGTTTTTATTCCCAAAATAAAGAAAGAAATAACATCTTCTTAATTTTAGTGACCTGATTATAATGCTTTCTGCTTTTATCAGCATTTTATTTTTGACTAGCTTAAGCCCGCGGTTTTGCTCTCGTGGAGATCGATAATTGTCCAGCAGGATCAAACTACCTAGCCAATGTTGGTCCATAGATGGGTGACATACCATAACATACGGAGTTTCCTCCGTGCCTCGGAAAGTACCTACGCTAAGCCATCGGTCCCGGCTGTCATTTGAAGATCTTTGACAGTCGTTACAGGTAGTCAGTGGCCCGGAAAGTCTGACAACCAGTCTTACCAAGGGGTATCGTATTACCCAGTATTAACCGGGTTGTGAAGGTCAGATAGGCAGTCGCTCCATGTAAAATATTTGTATTCAGTTGTACCCAGTTAGACTGGAATCTATCGCTTGTGAGACTGTTGTATTGACTGTTGTGCTCATAACAATATTTCACGTTATTCAGTTATGTTTAGTTATTTGAAAAAGTTTTGTTGAAATCATAAAAACTATGAAAATATTTTATCAATTTCATTTCTACGATACTTCGATTGTCAGTTTTTAACCGACTTCCAAAAAGGAGGAGGATTTTTTTTTTTTTTTATGTATGTTCACCGATTACTCGAAGACGCCTAAACCGATTAGAAAAAATATTTTTTTGTTTGAAAGGGTATACTTCCAAGTTGGTCCCATAGTCGCCAAGTCGGGATCTGATGATGGAATCTTGGCGAAATCGAGGGAACTCTTCAAATTTTATAGGATAACGTACAGCAATTTTGGTATTTTCTACAACAAGTGAAGCATTTGCGTTTGATAAGAACCATTCTACCATCAGATCTGATGATGAAGCCAAGAGTCACGGAACTCCATAATGAGACAATGTATCCTAGTCGTGTTTGGGCTTGTTGTAATTGTAGTGGTATGCACTTTCCATGTGAACCACAAAAAATAAAACCGACTCCAAAAAGAAAAACCAAAAAAGTGAAAAATAACTTTAGCTTCTGAAGTCGGTGACAAAAAAATTAAATCAATCATACAAACGTCACCGACTTCAGAAGCTAAAGTTATTTTTCACTTTTTTGGTTTTTCTTTTTGAAGTCGGTTTTATTTTTTGCAAAAAAGTTTTTATTGTTATAATAAGGTCACACTTTTTCTGCCTTTACATCCAATAATAACTTAAGATTTTTAAATGAATCCTAAAGAACTATAAAATAGCTTCAACTTACAAGTGAGGAAGAATGCACTCTTAAAACAATTGAATAATTCATTACGTTAAACCATTTCAAATGATAGCGGAAAATCTCTAATAATATCTGTAACAAAAGACATATTTCTGTAACTGTAAGCCGCAATAAGTCACTTTGTACCAGTTTCCTATTCAAAATCAGAATTTAAATGTACTCAAAATCGTTTTCTTTGTGGGAATCGAACCCAAGTCCTCGTGTCCAGCTGTTACGATTATGACCACTAGGCCATCGAACAGAGTACTGTTACAAGAATAAAGGGTGTAAACAGACTCTTAACGATGCTTTTTTTGTTCTACACCATACCTGGGAACCTTCTAGTTACAGATATATTGGGGGTCAAAGTTATAACCTTTTCACATGTGTTTTTAAAGAAAGAACTTTACTTTAAGGCTGATTCTCCAAGGTAGCCCGCGATATTCAAATTTTCTTACGTTTTTTTCAATTTGCACGCCAGTGCTCGGTTGTATTCTGATTAAAATATTGTTCGCGACTGTAAGACGTATGTAGCAATAGAATTATAATCATCGAAATCATCAAGTCAACCCTCCAAGTTCATAAAAGTCTAGGAACTGTTTTTTTCCAGTTCAAATCGTTCCTCGACCTTTATGAACTTAGAGAGTTGTTTTTAATGATTTCGATGATTATAATTCTGTAACTACATACGTCTTACAGTCGCGAACGATATTTTTATGAACATACGACCTAGCACTGGCGTGCAAATTGCAAAAAACGTAAGAAAATTTGAATTTCGTGGGCTACTTTGGAGCATCCCCCTTAAACACTTCCACGACCCCTACACTATTCAAGCCACCCACCAGCACGATGTTTTCAGTGCGTTACATTGAGTTTTAACGTAGAACTTGATTTTTCACCCAAAAAGAAAAGCATCGAAAATTTTTGCGTAGGGATACTTCGTTTGATGTACAGAATGCTTGGTTGACGGTTTCGTGAAGAGTTTGTTTACATCGTGTTTTAACTATATAAACAAAATAAACTACATTCATGACATAACGCCTGTTATCCCCAAAGAGATAGGCAGAGGTGTTTCATAGACTACACTCACATTTTGCCAGTTATACTTAAGGTTTTTGTTAAAAATTCGTTATTTGGACTTCTTCAGTTTTACGAAAAGTCATTTTCTAACACTGTTTTAAGCATTCACGGTTTAAAACTAAACATATATTGTCACTTACGGGATATCTTCCGTGATTATTTGTTATTTTGAGCTCCCGATATAAAAAAAAAAAAAAAAAAAAAAAAAAAAAAAACACGGAAGATATCCCCTAAGTGACAATATAAGTTAAGTCATTTTCATTTTCAAGAAATTACTTTTGAGTTTTGACGGAACTACCTGAACCGAGCTTACCCGACTGGAAGGAAGGTTTATCTTTGTACGGTAAATTTCTTTTTAACCTCGTATGTTCCAAATGGCTGGATGGATTTCGACGATTAAACGTATCATCAGATTCGTCTCAAAAACCAAAGTGTCCTTATATAGGTGTTTGTAAAAAAAACATAATGGCGGATTTTTGGCGGTAAATTTGCCATTACCATTATACCTACGTCGACGCTTCTTGGCTAGTAAATTCTGGCTAAAGACTAAAGCTTTGCAGGCAAATACCGGAGGTATTAATTTGTTATGCGAATTATCTACATCATGTAAAAATTCTTCATATTGGCAAAACAAAAGAATCCCCCTTTTAATCTTGGTTAATGACTCACTGCACTCTTTAAAAATTCACAGTAGTCCAAAATTAGATATGTTTTCCCTGAATATTTGGGTGAGTAGTATTGATAGCAACAAAATAATAAAACACGACGTAAACTTCATGTCTGGACCAAAAAGACAATACAATCCTTTAAGCTTAAGAAACTTATTTATTGATTTCCTTACTTCCGAATACTCGACGTATGTAAAAATATTTACTGACGGATCTAAAGATGGGGACAATATAGGGGCTGCGTTTTACGATTCAGAAGAAAATTCAATGAAATTTCAAATAAATGCCAGTGTGTGTATAATGGAAGCTGAACTGATCGCAATCGCAGAAGCTCTGTCTTATGTTGAATCAATCCACCAACAACATATTGTAATTCTTACAGATTCTAGAAGCTCACTCCAACATTTAGCTCGGTGTACCTCGACCTTTCGAGGAACACCGATAGCCTACACTATACTGAAAACTATTTTGAAGTTACAATCCGATGGAAAACACGTAGTCCTGCAATGGATTCCATCACATATTGGAATCAGAGGTAATGAAATTGTTGATCTACTAGCCAAGCAAGCCACTGGTGATGGAATTCCTGTTGACTTCTCTCCTTACTTTTCAAACTTTATACCTAAAATTAAACTTGATTGTTATTTACTTTGGAAGGAATATTTTAATGAAAGATCTCGTGCAAAAGGAATCTGGTACAAAACGATCCAACCACATCCCTTGAACTCGCCGTGGATAGATAACGATTTACTGAACAGGCGTGATACCGTTTTTGCACTAAGACTTCGTTCTGGACACATTCCGTGTAATAAGTTCTTACACATTATGGCAAAATCAACAACAAATAAATGTGATTTCTGTAACAACTCTGTAGATGATGTTTATCATATATTGATGGAGTGTGTCCGCAACGAAGAATTTAGATATAAATTAGATTGTAGGCATATAGAAATAGGTTACTGCAATAGTGTTCTGGCTGCACCACTTTCGGACGCAGCCAGAGCACTTTACAGACTAGCTATGTTAAGATTTTAGAATTAGAGGATGTACAATCGATTTTTGTTAAAAATTGTAAAACCAACCAGGGCGGCATAATCGCATGAGCGACAAAGCCCTTTTTTTTTAGAATAAAAAAAAAAAAAAAAAAAAAATGGCTGGATGGATTTCGACGATTAAACGTATCATCAGATTCGTCTCAAAAACCAAAGTGTCCTTATATAGGTGTTTGTAAAAAAAACATAATGGCGGATTTTTGGCGGTAAATTTGCAAGTCGTTTTTTTTTTTTTATTTTTTATTTTTTATTTTTTTTTATTTTTTAATTTCCTTCTTTTTTATCAAAATGAAGGAAATTAAAAGGAGATCACCAAGACCGTCGAGTATTTTGATTAATGTAATAAAAAGCTTGTGGTTCAAAACTCGTACTGGATGACATAGTTTTCTAAGGGTACCTTGAAACATTATTAAGTACACGATTACGTCTAATTTATTATCTATAGCACAGATATACTTATGCGAATGTACTACAAATAACTACACCAACATATTATTTTGTGCTTAACAATAAAAAAACATATCTTTAATCTCTACTCGACTGCACAAAAATATGGAATGTCTGTAGTTAAGGACACCCTACGGTTTTGAAATAAGTTTAAGGGTGCCAAAATAAAGGTTTATACCACTATAAACCTGACTATCTTTCATTCTGAGATATTTGCCCACATTTGACTAATTTCCTTGGACTATGCAAAAATTTCCAAAATTATTGACTAATTTAATGTCAATAAATTTTGGATTTGGCTGGCGAACGTAGCACAAAAAAGAATAGTCTATGGTACCCACTCAGGCGATGGGTGATCATCCTATTTACAACTACTTAACATAAACGTTATATACATAAACAAGTACACTACATACCCGTAACGCACTGTCTCACTGTACACTGTCGTGATCACTGCACTGCACTGAAATGTGTGCGCGTGCGCCGCTCTGTTTTATATACCGCGTTGGATTTGTGTGGATAAGACTGTCCTGTGGTTTGTATGTCTGGGATGTTTTTCAGGATATATATACGGATAATAATTCATTTTATTCTTCCTTATTTTATATTTAAATATTTTATATTAATGTATTTTATAAGGGAATGTTTCAGATAAATAAAGGGAATAATGGTTCAATAATGCTGTCTCGTTGGTCGAGTGGTCACAAGCACAACTCTGAACATGAAGTCCTAGGTTCGATTCCCGGGTCGTTCAAAGTGTTATTGCATACTCTGCACTGACCGATATTCATCAACCGCCTAGCCTTTTCCCAACTATGTTGGGGTCGGCTTCCAGTCTAACCGGATGCAGCTGAATACCAGTATTTTACATGGAGCGACTGTCTATCTGACCTCCACAACCCAGTTAATACTGGGTAATACGATACCACTTGGTAAGACTGGTTGTCAGACTTTTTGGGCCACTGACTACCTGTAACGACTGTCAAAGATGGACAAATGACAGCCGGGACCAACTGCTTAAAGTGCTTTTTGAGCTTTCTTTATAATTTATCCAAATAGTTAATTTTTCATCCAAAATTAACTTGAATTTAAACATAAGAGAGGGTGCATCACTGGATGCTTACCCGGCAAGTCCAACTGTGAGAATATCCAAAGTACAGCCGATTGTCCCCAAACTAGGACAGTTTGCAATAGAAAAAGTGTTGTAAAAAACCAAATCGTAAAAACCTAAATACCCGTTCATCTGTGCCCTAATTCCATCAATACGTTAACGAGCACCACGTTCTAACACATCTAACTGACAAGTGTTACTTCCAAAAACAAGACAAACATAACTGACATAATATTTATTAAATATTACGTCTTGACGTCAAATAACTATGAACCGGTCATTCGCACTAGATGCCTCACTTTCTCATAATGCTCATAATATATCGCTATGAGTTAGCAAAAATACGTAAGTAATTTGGTTGTAAAAATTTATCGCGAATTGCCATTCTTACAACATCATAGCTTTGGTTTTTATCTGACTAGTCCAACTACAACGAAACCAAAAGGTAGCAGAAGCAGAAGCAGGAGCAGGAGCAGTCTAAAGGGTGTAAAAAACCTCATACGAAGCTGGAAGGTACTTGTTCTCCTTGTCATTGCAATATTTTTTTATTCTACACCATACTTGGGAACCTTCTAGTTACGGAGATATTAGAGGTCAAAGTTTCAAATCAAATCAAATCATTTATTTTTGCAGAAAACACTGTTACAATGGTGTTAAAAAGATTTACATGTTTCAAGTGATTCTACCGTAAGGCATGCAAAATGTATACAATCATAAAATACAATCAATATATTAAAGGTCAGGTAAATTAATTTAAAAGTAAATAAAAATAAATAAAAACAAACAAAATATTAAGATATTAACAAGTTTGACAAGTTTTGTTTTTCAATGTAAGATTTTACTTTAAACATCTCCACGGACCCGGTACTATTCAATCCATCCATCAGCACAATGTTTTGAGTGCGTTACATTGAGTTAAACCACAAAACATGAGTTTTCACCCCGAAAAAAAGTAGTTTCCCAGCAATAATGGTTGCGTAAAGTAACTTAGTTTGATGTACAGAATGCTTGGTTGACGGCTTCGTGATGAGTCTGTTTACACTCAGTATGTATGTTGTATAAGTTTGTTTTGAATTATGTTTCTCCGTGGCACTCACGGAGGAAACTTGGTATTGGTCCAACCTAAGCAAGCGCGGCTGAACCTGAAAACCGAATGAAATAGGACAGCTCCACTCAAATCTGTATGGTTATTTCTTCAAAAGACCATCTCAGGCACTAATTTGGATAGTTCTCATGTGAGTCCAACAAGATTGTCTGGACTTCAAAAGAGACTATGACCTCTGAGTTTGTTTCGGCTGTTTCTTCTCAGAGTAGTCAGGTACGAAACACCGGCACCATGTAGTTTAAAAAATAAGGACGTGTAACAAAAGTGTTTGTGAAAACTAATTTTCAAAATAAATATCATTTATCATCGTTTATCAATAACATTGAAAAAAGCTTTTTACTGAATGAATCATCGTCATTCTTTTTCCCTCATCCCAATAAGCTAGTTTCCACCATCAATCAATTGCAAATCTATTTAGTCCGTCAGTTAGAGTACTGGAAAATACTGGACACGTATTTTTTGTTTTTGTAAATCAACGAATATTGACAAAGATAAAACTCATCAAAACTCGGGAGTGGGGGCTCGTGACGTCAGAACTCACTAAAAATGATACCAAACAGTAACGTATTGGGAATTTTAAAAGCGTCGTATCTTCGTCAATTTTGATTTATGTAACAAAAGAAAAAACACGGGTCAAATATTTTTTGATAATCTAAGTAACGGATTAAAAGTAATATTTTTATAAAATAATATCAAGCGGGCACAGCCACTTTGAAATAAAAGCAAGGCAACAACGATTCTGTGACTGTTTCCATTCAACAAAAATAAAACATGGCGGATTCGTATCCACACAATTATTTCAAGTTTCTCACGGCAGCCGGTCACCGCGGTCTTTGCAACTCAGTAAAAACATTATCAAATTGTCTACGGTCCTAGTTGCCACACTTATATGGGAATGCGTAATAAATAGTTGCTAATCATAATTAATTTATTAAGTAGCTTTGTGTATGTCAAACTTTTTTGTTTTGGGGCGAACACTGAGGAGGTTATATGTAAAAAGCATTCTTTTTGGTATTTTGACAAAAGAAACGATGGATGGACTGTGTTAAGAATGAGTTGACAAGAAAATAAGTGATTGATAAGATGACGAGTAAAATAGGCTTAATCCCGTATTAGAAAATTATCGCTCACAGCGCTCACATCAATATTTTGCGTTCCAATATAGATTTCACGATTATGACAGCTAAGAGCTGTCTTCAGGTTATTTGACAGCGCTCACGGTGATATTTATTTGGAGCATAGTCGGTGTAATCGCAAGATGGCACATGTCATGACGTCATCTATGACGATTCAAGGCACATCGATATCGCACTCACGCTAATTCGGAACGGGTTTATGGACGCTCAAAGCGTTTATTGCCTAATTTGGAATGCGGAAAAAGACATGCCCCGCCAAGGGCAAGAAAATTATGTTTGGACGTCTCGAAGGGGCAGGCAGACTTAAATGCGTATTTTGAGCTTACTATGGTTGACGCGGTTGTCCAAGGATGGGTGATCATCCACTACACACCGAGTTCCTATTGTAGTTTGGAAAGCATGTTAAACCGTTTATCCTGGCTGTCATTTGTCCATATCTTTGATAGTCGTTACAGGTAGTAGCCCAAAAAGACTAACAACCAGTCTCACCAAGTGGTATCGTACTTACTCAGTACTAACTGGGTTGTGGAGGTCAGATAGGCAGTCGCTCCATGTACAATACTGATATTGAGCTGCATCCGGTTAGACTGGAAACCGACCCCAACATAGTTCTGAAAAGACAGGAAGATGATGATGATTTTTGGCTATTTTGATAGATGGACTGTGTTAAGAATGATATGGCAAATAAATAAATAATAAAAAAGAACGTTCATTTGTGACCCAGACCCGACACGAATGAGACATATCCCAATTTTTTTGTCACTTTAAATATGGCTAAAATATTTTTTTTTTTTAATCAAAATCAATGGCTAACACTACAGGTCCCCAGCCTATTAACAATGATACTCGTAGGTACATTCATTGTGTTAAGCCTATGAAGCCTATTGCCGATCCTTAAGAATATTAATAATATAATTTTTAAAGGAGAACGGTGACGAGTCACGAGTTCACGACCCATGGAAAATTTACCCTGGCCCGACATAAATGGAATATACCTCAGTTTTTTGTTACTTTAAATATGTATAGCTAAAATACATATTTTTATAATCGAAATCAATGGCTATACCAAAATATTGCCTTATGTTTTTTTTCGTTATTGTACTCACAATACAATAACTGGAATTATCCAGGTGACCTGGTTATGTAGCTAAATTATGTATTTTTAATAATAATAATAATTGTTATTTAATAATTATTTATATTATATACCCAGTATTAACTGACCGAGAGCAGCGGTGGCCCAGTGGTGGCGGCCCCGACTTACGTTCAGTAAGTCGTGGGTTCGAACCCAGGCATTCGCATTACTTTGTGTAATTTATTACATCACCGCTGATCTCAAAACGGTGAAGGAAAACATCGTGAGGAAACCGGCATGTCCTAGAACCATAAATTCGAAGACATGTGACATCTACCAATCCGCACTGGGCCCGCGTGGTGGATTATATAGCCCATTCCCTCTCATAGAGAGGAGGCCTGTCCCAGCAGTGGGAACATTAATAGGCCGATGATGACGAGGAGACAGGATATATCGACTCCAACAGTCGTGACCCATGTTGGATGTAAAGATTTTAGTCTAGATTGTTTGTTTGATTGTGATGGTTTTTGATGGATGTTTTTAATTATGTATTATTTTATGTATTTACAAACAAAAAACAATATAGAGGGTGTAAAATCCCCATATTATTATTTTCTAGTTACGGAGATATGGGGGGTCAAACCAAAACGAGCATGTAAAAAACCTCATACGAAGCCGGAAGGTACTTGTTCTCCTTGTCATTGCGATACTTTTTTTTGTTCTACACCATACTTGGGAAGGGCTAGTTACGGAGATATTAGAGGTAAAAGTTTAAACTTTCTGACAAGATTTGTTTTTTAATCAAAGATTTCTACTTTTAACACCTCCACGACTCCCGTACTATTCAATCCATCCATCAGCACAATGTTTTAATTGCGTTACATTGAGTTCTACCACAAAACATGATTTATAACCTCAAAAAAAAAGTTGTTTCCCAGCAATTTTTTTTTCGTATAGTTACGTAGTTTGATGTACAGAATGCCTTGCTTAGTGTGGCACTAGATGGCGCTGTGTGTTAATGTCCAGCAATATTTAATTATTTATTAATTCGTCCCGACTGGTTGCAGTCTGAATTTGGATGTCGGTAATCGTCAGGACAACTGAACCGATTTCGGAAGCTACATTATATCAAAGTGCCATGGGCTATATTTAAAATGTTCCCGGGAATAACCCGTGAGGAGGAAATATGTCCATACTGAAAACATAACAAACATTATTTACTACAACGTGTAACTTTCAATGCACAAAACCTGAAATGATTTTTAATTCAACTGACCTAATTCTGAGGCACGACACCTCAAATGATTTTTAATTTAATTGACCTAAATCTGAGAGAAAAAATTCCATTAAAAAAAATTAAAAGGTTTCACGTGCTGTTTTAGTTTTAATGGCAATTAGATTTACTGGCAAGAACAGATAAATTACAGATTCCAGAAAGTCTAGAATTGCCAGATGAGTTTATAATGCCAGATTCTATGAATCCCAGATTCTACAACTGTCAGATTCTATAAACGCCAGATTCTATAAATGCCAGATTCTATTTAAGTATGTCAGATTTTTAATTAAATTGCAATATGATAATTTTATTATCCCGCGTATGAGAAAATTTTAATTGGACGACAGCCATTTGTGTTTGTTTGTTTACCTATTTTAGCGGGTTTGCGCACGTGATGGTTTGACCTAATAATGAATAGACAGAACAACATTTTCAATGGAAAATGGCAATGTTTTGAAAATTGTGACACAGTTCCATTGATTCTGCTCGTGATTCTGATCAAGCTATTGTCAGGTTTTGCTCATTTAACGTTACACGTTGTATATATTTTGTAATTATAAACAATAATCTTCTTGAGTTTTTAACCGACTTCTAAAAAAGAGGACGTAAATTTTATAGGCTTGCGTTCGCAAATCGCCTGATTTGAAGCGATGTAAAGGCCTAGAGTGGATCACGCTTGTCTAGAAGACATCGATTTACTCGAACTTTGAAGAGATGTAGATTATAATAATCAGGGAACAGCCGTCAAGGAATTCCATAGACGGCGATTCGTACAATATTAGTGCACTCTCTGTTCTTTTACTGTCTTAGGCCGATGGGACGGCACTAGCTCGAACTTATGCGAGCTTGGTACTTTTTGATGGGATATCAATGTTTTATTGAAAATACAGTATCACCGGATGGGCAAAATTACTTTAAGTACTTTAAATTTCAGCAATATTTCGTCTTCAAAGTGACTACTCTGTATCAGCCATTTTGAGGCATAGCAAAAGACGGTAGACATCAAAACCAAGTGTCGACGTAAAGAGAATCGACATAACGGGTATGGTTTTTCTCATACCAACGGTTGAGTAATTCAGCAACTCGTCCCACATCCTTTTACGTGCTTTCCGAGGCACGGGGTATCATAACGCAACACCCAAATCCGGGCTGTTTCCGATAAATTCATAATAATTTTACTTCTAGACCCAGTAGTTTCAGCAGTTGATCGATTAGTCAGTGAATCAAACAGTCAGCTATGATCCAGAGTGATAGGTTGTATCCTTTACGATGTCTGATGTTGTCTATCACGCGAACGAAGTTGCGGGCAACAGCTAGTTCATAATGAAAAAAGTCCATTAATACTTTTGACTCAACTCGGGATTTGAACTCAAATCCCACGCTCAACAGTCGCATTTTACTAGACCAACGTGTTTTGCAAATGAAATTGAGAACATCCTCTTTTAAAGTCGGTTAACAAACTATAATTAGGATAGAAGATTCCCACAATGGCCGATAAAGATTTATTTTAAGTTCAAACCATATAATTATAATGTTTTGACCTTTTCACAAGTATTTGTAATGATAGCTCCTAATGGTTTATATGACCATTTGAACATCACGAATTGGAAATTACTGTAACAGTCGTTTGTTATTTGTTAACAATGATGTCTTCGAAAACTAAAAGTAGTTACAGTAGGGCCAAGTTAATGATCACATTTGACACTACCCAACCACTACAAAGCTGTGTCCCACAATCTTTAAAAAAATAAAAATATTACCACTCCCATCTATATACATAATATGGTAAACTGACTGACTGACTGACTGGGTGATATATCAACGCACAACCCAAACCGCTGGGTCTACAAATTCCAAATTTGGGCAAGTAGGTTCCTTATGTGGTCTAGGGGCACTAAGAAAGGATTTTTTTAAATTCACCCTCTAATGGGGTGAAACGGGACTCCAAAGTTTGTATGGGGAAACAAGATTAGTAAGACTATTTTGTTCGAAACTTAACAGGAGTACTCCTATCGATAAATGAACATTTGTCATTCAGTTTTTTCCAGAATTCAACCCCTAATGTTGAGAAATGGCGTGACAAAGTCTGAAAATCAACTTGGGTATTGTTTGTATGGTGTATCGGGTTGGGTGTATTACAAATACAACGATTTTAAGATTTAATGTGGCGGACCTGAAATTCCATCATTCCCTGTTGGGGTGCGATGGGGTTGGAATGAAAAATTTAAAATCAATATGGGTGTCGCTTCCGAGATTATCAGGGATGCTGATTACTTAAATCTTATTTATTTTGAGATCCAAGAGGAAATCCGCTATGGATTCGACTTCTGTACAGGGTTATTGGGGTATCAGGACAAATGCGCGACTTAAGGCGATTAGACGAGCTAAATTAGCAACTCTATTTGTGGTGGTTCAAATTTTGTTTGAAATGCTGTTAGAATAAAGTTCTAATCAGCTTGCACTACAAAGTGGTTGTTACGTCAGCCACTGCGGGCAAAATAGCGCGAAATTAGTGGTTTCGATCGATTTACAAAAAAACTATTGATTGGATTACAAAACTAAAACAGTATCATGTTAATATATTGCTTGTAGAATTATTTGCCAAAAAATCAGAATGATCGCATGCATATTAGTATGTTTTTTATTGTTTGAAAGACATTTTTAGAGGTAAGTTCGTGATTTCTTTTTATCGTGCTAAATTAATTGTATTATGTTTTCAAAACAGTATCATGCTAGCATATATCCTGAAGAATATCACATATTTTTCTGGTCTTGTTTATAGCAGTGAATCATATACTTTTAGTAATTATAAAACTCGCGTTTAGCTCGTGTAATCGTCTTAATGGCCACTGAGGCTTACTCTGTAGAGTAAACATAACATTATCATCACCAGCATCTGCCTGCACTTTTCCCATGTTACTTGCGGTCTGTGTAACATGTTTTGTTCTTCCATTCTCCTCTGACAACAGTCACGCTATTATAATCTCAGTATAGTATAAACAGTCACGCTATTATAATCACAGTATAGTATAAACAGTCACGCTATTATAATCACAGTATAGTATAAACAGTCACGCTATTATAATCATAGTATAGTATAAACAGTCACGCTATTATAATCACAGTTTAGTATAAACAGTCACGCTATTATAATCACAGTATAGTATAAACAGTCACGCTATTATAATCACAGTATAGTATAAACAGTCACGCTATTATAATCACAGTATAGTATAAACAGTCACGCTATTATAATCACAGTATAGTATAAACAGTCACGCTATTATAATCACAGTATAGTATAACCAGTCACGCTATTATAATCACAGTATAGTTTATTATCACAGTATAGGGTATTCCATGTTTATAACCAAAAAGAGATGAAAATTGTATACAATGAGATAAGGCTAGGCAGAGAGAAATAGTGTGGTGATATGTTATTCTGTAATTTTTTTGTAAATAGGTTTTACAAACACTTTTTAGGGTTCCGTAGCCAAATGGCAAAAACGGAACCCTTATAGATTCGTCATGTCTGTCTGTCTGTCTGTCCGTCCGTATGTCACAGCCACTTTTTTCCGAAACTATAAGAACTGTGCTGTTGAAACTTGGTAAGTCGATGTATTGTGTGAACCGCATTAAGATTTTCACATAAAAATAGAAAGAAAAAAAGCAATAAATTTTGGGGGTTCCCCATACTTAGAACTGAAACTCAAAAACTTTTTTTTCATCAAACCCATCCCATACTTGCCTATCTATGGATAGGTCTTCAAAAATGATATTGAGGTTTCTACTACCATTTTTTTCTAAACTGAAAAGTTTGCGCGAGAGACACTTCCAAAGTGGTAAAATAATAATAATAATATTTCACAACTATCACACAACGCCATCTAGTCCCAAGCTAAGCAGAGCTTGTGTTATGGGTACTAGACAACTGATAAACATACTTATATATTTCTAAATACATACATATTATAGATAAATTACACCCAGACACAGAACAAATGATCGTGCTCATCACACAAACATTTGTCCTGGGTGGGAATCGAACCCACGACCTCCGGCATAGCAGTCAGGGTCACTAACCACTAGACCAACAGGCCTCAATGTGTGTCCCACTCCTGTAACTTCTAACATAAGAGAATGAAAAAACTAAAAAAAATATGTAATGTACATTACCATGTAAACTTCCACCAAAAATTGGTTTAAACCAGATCTATTCAGTAGTTTTTTTTAAACGTCATAAATCGTTAACAGCAATTTAACTTTCATTCCATCTGCTACGGAACCCTTCATGGGCGAGTCCGACTCGTTTTTTAAACTAGATGTGGCCACTGTTTTATACCTGACTACTATTTATTTATTTATTTAGGTAACCAACAGCGATACATATTTTTTTTTTACAAAATATGCGTGTGACAGTGATTATGGACAATTATAGGTTTCCCTGTTTAACTGGGATATATGTATACGAGTAATACATGCGAACGGCCTAATGCTAGATATTTCCAAATAAACAACAAAATGTAATAACAATACAGTACAAAATTACTTTTAAGTTAGATTTTTGGATTTTTTTTTACAATTTTGAAAAATTTTAAATGAAAAGTTTTAATGATAAAAGATAGTACATGAAGAAGAAGATTGGTTGCTTGTCAAGCCGGAAACACACTTCGTGGTGTGGCGTGTCGCGCCATAACCCCACCACCGCTCTGGCGCAATCGGTGGTGAGCAGTCAGCGCCACGCCAGAACGCGCCACGACACGACACGACCTACAAATATGTCTCTAACCATACTAAATGTATGAAACCGATATGCTTCTGGCGCGCCACGCCACGCCACGCCACGTGTGTTTCCGGCATCATCTAACTCCGTTTATAATTTTCATTATTTACAGCCGAAACAAACTTAGAGGTCATAATTTAAGGTTCAGACATAATTAGGTATTAGGAGGACACAGCTACTCACCCTAGATCCCACATTTGACCTAGTATTTAAAGCAAACTGCTCTAAATGTCAGTAATTGTGGTGAATGTCTGACTTTAGGTAAGACGTTCTCTTTAAAGGACAATGCCCAGTTTGACCGGAGAATGTCACCGACTCACCGATGCGCCCGAAATGTGTGAAGCGCAAAAATTGCGTGTTTAGCCTTGAGATGATAGTAGGTAGGTAAGCATTGCTTCATATATTATTATGATGACAATGCTCTAGAGAAATGTGACGGTTTTTTTTTAGTTTAAATATAACTTTTCGTCTTTTAATGCACAAAAAAATATTAAGCTGTCGCGCAGAACACACACACACACACTTTATTTTTATTTTTATCCGTATCTGGCCTGACCGTGGCATCACCTTCACTTTGGGCCCTATCAGAATACCAGTGCTGTGACGTTTTTTTTAAATGTTACAGCACCATGCTGAGATAGGAGCCTTTTGGCCTTATACAGGACGAGTTTCGTTTCTTTTAATTTTAATATTTTTTATCTGTTTAATTTTATTAATAAGTTTTAAATACTGATAATTTTGATGTGTTTTGTCCTGTGCGGGCAAATAAATGCTTTTTTCTTCTTTCAAAAAGCGATACTTCTGGATGTAACACATCGGATGAAAGGAGGTTCCAATGTCTAAAACTATACCCAATAATTAGCATAACATCTGTTTTTAATGTTGTCATCATCTGCCTGGTCTTTGATTTGGGAACGATGAATTTAGGAAAGACTTGAATAATTTTACTAGGTCATTTATTTTTCTCTCATGGATGTTATCATCCGCCGAGCTTCTTCCCAACTATGTTGGGGTCGACTTCTAGTCTAACCGGATGCAGCTGAATACCAGTATTTTACATGGAGCGACTGCCTATCTGACCTCCACAACACAGTTAGTACTGGGTAACACGTACCCCGTTGGTAAGACTGGTTGCCAGGCTTTCGATCATTTAACGACTGTCAAAGATCTACAAATGACAACTAACCAATGGCTTAACGTATTTTCCGAGGCACGGAGGAAACTCGGACATGCTTATCTTGTAATAACAAATAATGTAAACCAAAACAAATAAATAATATAATGACCGCTAAATATGTGTTCACATAACACCAATCCGAATAAAAAATTTAAGTATACCAACCTAATGTATAATTTTCCTTAGTAACCTCTTGCTCTGCTCACACTCAATTGCATAGCGTGATGTCGTAGGTACAAGGTCAGAGCGAGAAGATCGCAAGCGCAGCTTTTATCTTCGTTCCCATAACAATTTGTTTGCAAAACAAACTGTGGACCAGTGGGTGACGATCAGTCTTGATACTTCGTATTTTTTTTTTAAGTAAAAATTGTTGTTTCTTTATGCTGGGTTTTTTAAAAATACTTTGACATTTAAAAAAGGTTTTTTTATACTTTAAATGTTTTTTTAAATTTAGTAATTTAAAAAACGCTTGAATGATAATAATTTGTATTAAAAGATGAATAATAAAAAACTTTTTTTGCAAAAAATAAAACCGACTTCAAAAAACAAAAAAGTAAAAAATAACTTTAGCTTCAGAAGTCGGTGACCTTTGTTTGATTGGTTTTTTTTTTGTCACCGACTTCTGAAGCTAAAGTTATTTTTTACTTTTTTGTTTTTTGAAGTCGGTTTTATTTTTTGCAAAAAAAGTTTTTATTCTTCACTTTTTAGTGGTTCACATGCGCTTACCCCTTCACAGCGTACTGGCGTGATGTTATGTTATGAACTGGTGTAAACAATAGACAGACATGAGACTTCGTAAAAAAAAACGGATCCATGCGGGCAACGTCGAGGGATATCCACTAGTGTTATATACTTAAACCATCCCCAGAATGTAACAAACACTTTTCTGAAAACCGCATCAAAATCGATTCAGCTAAACGCGAGATAATCGCGGACAAACATACATACATACATACATACATACGGGTCGAACTGAGAACCTACTTTTTTTTTGAAGTCGGTTAATTAATTAAAAATACAAAAATACCTTTCAGATTTAATCAGGTATACAATTTCCAGCAGATGTTTATGCATGTGTGTATTTTTACAGAAATATTAGAATTATCCTAGACAAATACCATAACAGTTCAAATCATTTAAACTGTTGTGAACTTGGCCGAAAACATTTTTTAGGAGGCATTGCCCTCATAAACTTACAAGGGGTCAATGATTCCATAAACAAAATAAATAATTAAAATATCTTCCAAAAACATGGTAATGAAATAACACAATGGTTTCATAATGATGTTTAATCAGACCCTTCACGAAATTTTCAAACAAGCATTCTGTACATCAAAACCGTAAACCAGTAGGTACCATACACACATAAAGATGCAGTTGAGGTTTTTAGAGTTAGCAAGTTGGTTTTAAATCAATTAGACCACGGAACTCTTAAAAGGTGCTGTGGTTCAACTATTTTTAAAGTTGTACAGCTGCTTCTAGTAAGGACCTATGTCCAACTAGTTGGACAGAGCAGTTGAACCACTGCCCCGGACTGAAACTAAGTAACTTTACGCAAAAATTGTTACTGGAAATGACTTTTTGTTTTGGGGTGTAAAATCACGTTTTACGGTAAGATTCAGTGTAACGCACTCCAAATATTATACTGATAGATGCATTGAATAGTACGGTTGTCGTAATAGTATTTACAGTAAGGTCAGACAGGAAGTCAGTGGCCCGAAATTTTGACAACGAGTCTTACCAAAGGGTATCACATTACAGAGTGTAAAATACTAGTACTCAGTTAAATCCGGTCAAACTAGAAGCCGACTCCAGCAGTTGGAAAGAGGCTAGGCAGATGACCCAGTTTCGACTGTATTTTTTTTTACTGGCGTCAAATTAACATTTTTATATATTTTTCTTTCAAAAGTATCAAGTCTACTCCGTCCACCTTCGCCTAAAGGTACCGCCATATTGTAATCGCAATACGTACTTACGCACATCGCCAGTTTCCCGCGCTCTTGCCTCACTGGCTCTCTGCTGACCCACTAATAACCACTTCGGCTTATATCGCCACGGTAATCAAATGCATAATGGTGATTATTGTAACATTGTAAATGATGATTTGGGAATGATGAATCCAGGAAATGTTCTGGGTCATCACATGACTTGAATAATTTTACTAGGTCATTTATTTTTCTCTACTGGATGTTAATATCATCCGCCGAGCTTTTTCCTAACTGTGTTGGGGTCGGCTTCCAGTCTAACCGTATGCAGCTGAATACCAGTATTTTACATGGAGCGACTGCCTATCTGACCACTACAAACCAGTTAGTACCCACTGGGTAGTGTGGAAGTGGACATTAAGGTTTTTCCTACTCCTCCGTTATACTTTTCTGATTAATTTCGTTGCGGGATCCAAGACGTTTAAATTGTTTCTCTGAGACTCCGTCGAGCTTCATTGTCTCGGCGCTTTTCTGGTGGACGCCACTGTTGATTCTGGAGCACAGAAGTTAGAGTTACAGTGGTTTGAGAATAGTGTGGCGGGCTTGTCTCATTAAAAAAAATACTAGGTAATAATATGATGCCCCTTAGCAAGACAGGTTGTCAAACTTTCGGATCACCGTAACGACTGTCAAGTCAAAGATCTACAAATGACAGCCGGGACTAACGGCTTAACGTGCTTTCCGAGGCACGGAGGAAACTTGGTATATGTAAGTGGTATCCATCCATCCACAGAACAACCTAAACAAGCGGGGTTTAACCTGAAGTCTTGTGCTTCTTTTTCTACACTAATATTATAAAATGGAAAGACTTTTTGTTTTTTTTTTGTTACGATTAACTCAAGAACGGCTTAACCGATTCAAACATTTTCTCACGATAGGAAAGCTACATCTTTACCGAGTAACATAAGCTATAAATTATATTGATATCATGCAAATTAGCCGAGCTAACACAATTACAATTTTCGCGGACGAAGTCGAGGGCAAAGTGCTAGTGTTAAATATTAATAAAAAAAAAAACAAAGGAAAAACAGAACTGTGAACACATTAACAGTTGACAGTTGAAGTTAAAACAATACAATCAAATTAATTATGATTATTTTTAATTGCTCTCATTAAAACAAGCTAGATAATCATTTGGATTAATAAATTATAATCATGGGAATGTGTTTTTTAGAGTATTTATTTTTTACCCGCTACTTTTGCCCACGTGAATTTTTATAATAATAAATAAATAAATATCGCTGGACATTAACACACAGCGCTACCTAGTGCCACACTAAGCAAGGCTTGTGTTGTGGACACCAGATAGTTGATAAACTACATAATTATATACTTTTTAGGGTTCCGTAGCCAAATGGCAAAAAACGGAACCCTTATAGTTTCGCCATGTCTGTCTGTCTGTCTGTCTGTCTGTCTGTCCGCGGATAATCTCAGTGACCGTTAGCACCAGAAAGCTGAAATTTGGTACCAATATGTATATCAATCATGCCGACAAAGTGCAAAAAAAAATTTAAAAAAACATTTTTATTAGGGTACCTCCCCCAGACGTAAAGTGGGGAGCGATTTTTTTTTTAATTTTGACCCTGATGTGTGATATATTGTTGGATAGGTATTTAAAAATGAATAGGGGTTTTCTAAAATCATTTTTTGATAATATTAATATTTTAGGAAATAATCGCTCTGAAAGTCAAAAACAATGTGTCCCCCCCCCCTCTAACTTTTGAACCATAAGTTTAAAAAATATGAAAAAAATCACAGAAGTAGACCTTTATATGAACTTTCTAGGAAAATTATTTTCAACTTGATGAGTTGAATAGTTTTTGAGTTATATAGCACTTTTTCAAAAAAACGCAAATGATAACTTTGTTTTTCATACAAATACTATGAAAAACAAAGTTATTTTTGCTGACGAAAAATGTTGGTATTTTTAATGGTCTGGGAAGCTACGAAACCCTACAGTGAGCGTGGCCCGACACGCTCTTGGCCGGTTTTTTTTTTTTGTTTGTAAATACATACTTATTATACATATACATCCATGACTCGGAAACAAATGTACATGCTTATCACACAAATATTTGTTCCTACCGGGATTCGAACCCAGGACCCTAAGAACGTAAGGCAGCCTCACTACCACTACGCCATTCGGGTCGTCAATGATCACGTAATATCATTTCCTTATTGGAATCAGATTTTGTGGACAAATTAAAGAGTTTTAATTTTATGCACGGAGATATTATTATTATTTCCAGCACATCAGCTTTCTTCTAGTAAAGCCCCCGGTAAACCGGGCTGAAAGTAATACTTTTCAGCCCTAGGGAGAATCGCTTTCAACTGACAGCTGTCACATTATTAAAAAAAAATCTAGTTCTATTTTCACATTTCTATTGAGCCATGTTCCGACTTCTATACAGCCTGTAAATTACAGCGCGATGTAAAATTGAAATAACATAAAATTCAGTATTAATTAAAGGATATAATTTTTTTAAATAACTTAGTTATAATTTAGTTACAAATATTTCTTTAAAATAACAAAGATTTGGGCAAAACATTTACTATGTTTTCAGTGACGATAGTGAAAATAAAGGCTGAATAGCCAGCCACAGAAAAAAAAAAAACAAAATAGGCGGGAAAGCGGCAATCCGATCTTAATTTTTTTTTCGAGTGGTTTCGTGTTTTTGTTTTTATTTTCCTTGTATTCGTAATGAAAAGCACAGTGTTTACCTCGGGTTAAAGACTTATTTAGTCCCTCGAGCTATCAGCGCCCGCGCTACGCTTGGGCGCCAAACCCCGTCTCGGGACTAAATAAGTTACTTTCACCCCTAGGATAACAATGTACTATTAAATTCCTCTTAACTCGTCTTTATATCATTGTCCATTCAAAATATATATTTGGGACCCCTTAAAAACCCCTTTATGTAATTCCTACAGACCCCTAAATGGTGTGTCACGCGTCTAATGGCAATTACCGCCACGAGGCTGATCGGAAATCATAACAGATTAGAAAAACAGTCGTATCGACAATTATTTCATTAAGTATTCTTACTATTGATGCGCATGCGACGACGGGTAATACGACGTTCTTCAGACTTTAAATTGTTTTTCATTACTCATACTCGGAAAGTAAGTCTGAAGTTGCCTAAGGAGGGGGTTGAAAGTGATACTTTTCAGCCCTAGGGAGAATAGTTTTCAACTGACAGCTGTCAAATTATTAAAAAAAACTAGTTCTATTATCACATTTTTATTGAACCATGTTCCAACTCCGCTCTGTCCGCGAACCGGAAGACGATGCGTTGGAAGACCTCGCACTAGGTGGACCGATGACCTGGTGAAGGTTGCGGGAATCCGTTGGATACGAGTCCCACGGGACCGGTCAATGTGGCGACACTTGGGGGAGGCCTATGTCCAGCAGTGGACGTCTTTTGGCTGTAATGATGATGATGATGTTCCAACTTTCTAAAGGGTGTAAAACACCTCTTCACGAAGCCGAAAGGCACTTGTTCTCCCCATCATTGCGATCATTTTTTTGTTCTACACCATACCTGGGAACCTTCTAGTGACGGAGATATGGGGGGTCTAAGTTACAACTTTTTGACCACTTTTTTTTTTAAAACAAGTTTTTTTTTGTAAGATTTTGACTTTTAACACCTCCACGACCCCCGTACTATTCAATCCATCCATCAGCACAATGTTTTATGTGCGTTGCATGGAGTTCTACCACAACATGATTTATAACCTCGAAAAAAAAGTTTTTTCCCAGCAATAATTTTTGCGTAAAGTTACTTAGTTTGATGTACAGAAGGCTTGGTTAACGGCTTTGTGATGAGGTGGTTTACACCCTGTATACAGCCACTCAATTACAGCGCGATGTGAAATTGAAATAACAAAGTTAAGTATTCATTTAAGAATATTTATTTTTAAAATAACTTCTTTATAATTTAGTTTCAACTATTTCTTTAAAATAGCATATATTTGGGCAAAATATTTACCACTTTTTCAATGACCGGCCACTGAAAAAATACAAAATAGGCGGCAATCGGATTTGAATTTGTTTTTCGACTAATTCATGTTATTCTTAATGAAAAGCACAGTGTTTACCTCGGGTCAAAGACTTATTTAGTCCCTCGAACTATTGGCGCCCTCACTCGGGACTAAATAACAATGTACTCCTGGGGTAACAATGTACTATTATTGCCGTGTTATAAGTACTGCTCTGTTGACAGTTCATAGTGATGATCACTGGGCTCACTGTTCTTCAATTACTTGTCAAAAGATTAGTTTCTTATTGGCTATCACCTATCATTGACCATCAAATATGACGTCATTGGTACTCGTAACGGCTGATGGTTACCGTTATTCATTTTGACAGACGCTTTTGTATTGATTGCTATTGTGTAAGCTTAGTGGACATCGAATTGATGAACTTAGCCGCGAAATGGAGGTATAAAAATACCCGGGGTTATTAGTAAAGTTTTCGGCTTAGGCTTAGGCTTCCGGGCTTCAAACTATTTGTAACGTCATCATCTGCCCAACCTTTTCCCAACTTTGTTGGGATCGGCTTCCAATCTCACAGGATGCAGCTGAATACCAGTATTTTACTTGGAGCGACTACCTATCTGACCTCCACAACCCAGTTAGTAATACGATACACCTTGATAAAACTGGTTGTCAGACTTACAACCTGTAACGACTGTCAAAGATCTACAAATGAAATGCTTTCCGAGGCACGGAGGAAACTCGGTATGCAACAGGTGGCCACTCATCCACAGACCAACCTAGGCAAGCACAGCTTAACCTAAAGATTGACCCGAGCGAATAACTCGTAACGACTGGCAAAGATTTACTTGATGACAGCCGGGACCGACGGTTCTATAATTAATCTATACAAAGTAGCGTGCTAAATACACAAGTAAACATTGTATGTTAACATTGATGTATTGTGTTGCGTCAGTGACCATTCTGACAACATGAAATCAATCGATTTGTTAAACTTTTCCTGTAAAAAAATAGCACTGATAGTAATCATTGTGAAGCGATTACTTGTGAATCACTTTCTAGTATCGAATAGTTGATGTATTAATTATCACGATTGATATTATTTTTTCTGGTGTTATCGTTTATGTATGATACAATATTAAACGAGCAAAAAATGTACAGTTTTAATGTTATCACGCTATTTATGGTAGGGGTGAGCATTCAGAAGTGCACGTTGATTTTAATGTTTTGTAGCTAAATTGAAGTTATCAAACACTGTTTTAAGCCATCACGATTCACAACTAAACTTATATTGTCATTTACGGGATATCTTCCGTGAATATTTGTTATTTTCAGCTCCCGATATTTCGACGCTCAAGCGCCATGATCGCGGGTTGACTGGAGAATGGAAAAAAATGTTAGGAGCAGAGAAATCTGTCTACCCTCTTTCTTTATCTATTGCTACGCACTCTACTGGAACTCAACACTAAGTCACGGCAAAATACACTCACCAGATATTTTAGAGTCCTTATTTTTTAAGTTTCCGGATGCTCCTTTTGCGCATACTCAAAACTGGATCCCGCAATCATGGCGCTTGCAACAGCGTCGACATATCGGGACAAATAAAAGTCATAATCACGGAAGATATCCCGTAAGTGACATATATTAAATCTTTTCAAGGATAGTAGTTTGCCCCGCCTGGGCGGAGCACCGCCAGCGCCGTGTCCTCGTAGCGGTGGCGGCGAACTCTAGCGTCCGGCCCTGGTTCAATCCATGGTTAGAGGGAACTCCTCAGTAGCGGCCAAGGAGTTTGGATTTGTGGGATATGGGACTTAAAGATAACTGGCGAAATTACGGGGATTACAGATTACTGACTTTTATGTTTAGACACAAAAATAGCTGTTGTTTTTATTTTAATCTCTGTATACACCCCTTATTTTAAATTAGTACAAATAAATGGGGCTGTACCCTTTACTGATCATATTTGTGAAGTCAAAAGTCAACACAACGAAATCCAAAAATGGTCCACGAAAATTTGTCATAATTGGTAAACTCATAACTAAATGACGCTACGATGATCAGTAAAGTTGAATGACAAAATTACGGATGATGGTCACAAAAACGATAAATGAATAACTAATAAGAATTTAAGAATGGCCTGTACCATATTTCCACACATTGAGTGACATTTTTGGATATAAACAATCGCTAATAACTTTGCTGTTTATCAATATTATTTATTGAGACTTTACATATATAATAACAAGACCATGTTTGACAAGCCCTTTAAGTATTTGTACTAAGTAACTAAAAATTAGTGGTGTATTACGTGCAACGAAAAATCTTAAGGCACTACCCCACGCGAAATTAGCAACTCTATTTAGCTCTCTGTAAGAATACAGTCTGATCAGCTTGCACTACGAAGTGGTTTTTACGTCAGTCACTGCGGGTCGAATAGTGCGAAATTAGTGGTTTTTATTCTTTATAAAATCAAATTTCCGTCTTTAAGAAAAAAAAAACTAGCATTATGTTCATTATTCAGTTGCCTATCTATTAGTATAAGAAGGAAATCAAAATAATGTTAACTTTACGAGAAGAAGCATGTTATAAATATTTTTTTCTCATTTTTGTCGTTTCATTGTGAGGGGATGGATTTATTAAATATTATGAGACTTAAAAAAAAAAACTACCTTTTTGCAGTCAATAATATGTAGAAATTGAATGTAGAGTAGTTGGCTCCAAAAAAAGCACAAAAAACGGCTTTTGCTCGGGGACGCGCCTTAATAACTGACGGTAATTAAAGGAGATGGCGTCCAAAATCACCACCTACTTAACCTTTTCTCAACTATGTTGAGGTCGGCTTCCAGTCTAACCGGATGCAGCTGAACACCAGTACCTATCTTACATGGAGCGACTGCCTATCTGATCCCCCACAACCCAGTTAGTACTAGTAGTAGTAGTAGTGGGTACCCCTTGGTAAGACTGGTCGTCAGACTTATTAGGCCACTGACAACCTGTAACGACTGTCAAATATGTACAAAGATAAATTTGACGACCCGAATGGCGCAGCGGTAGTGAGGCTGCCTTACGTTCTTAGGGTCCCGGGTTCGAATCCCGGTAGGAGCAAATGTTTGTGTGATGAGCATGGACATTTGTTTCCGAGTCATGGATGTTTATATGTATGATAAGTATGTATTTACAAACAAAAAGTATATTATGTAGTATATCAACTGTCTGGTGACCACGACACATGCCTTGCTTAATGTGGCACTAGATGGCGCTGTGTGTAAAGTCCAGCGATATTTAATTTTAATTTAATTTAATAAATGACCGCCGGGACCAAAACACACGTAGCAAAGTTGACGCAAGTTGTAACAAATAACAGATAGTCGAGTTAGCTATTGTAATTATTGCAGGCGTTGGTTGGAAATACCCAATAACACTGCTCGACCTGGGAATCGAAGTGAAGATCTAATGCTCGGCAGTCACGCTTCTAGACCAGTGTAGATTGGGAGGAGTGATCACACTAATTCTAAAGGAGAAAGTTAGTGTGTATGTTTGTTACTCTATCACGCAAAAACTACTCAACGGATTTGGATGAAATTTGACACACTGATAGTTAATGACCTGGATTAACACAGGATACTTTTTTCCCGGTATTATGATCCCGTGGGAAGATATTCGAACATCACGCGGGTGAAGACGCGGTCATACGCCATTGCAGTCCTTTTAAATGTGACTAAGTACACATTTGGTTACCATACATGCTGAATTTAAACTTTCGTGTTTTTTTTAATGGGACAAACCCTCCACCTTCTTCCCAACCCACTGTAACTCCTGAAAGCCAGAATCAACAGTGGCGACCACAGGACAAGCCCGAGACAATGAAGCGACTAAGTCCCAGTGAATAAAGTTTCGTGTATGATGTTGCTTTTGAACTGTCTTCAATATATCTTAGTCACATTGTACCATGTTTTGCGTGTATTTCACGCAAAACATGGCACGGCATGGCATGGCATGGTCCTGTGTCCGGATTTCCGGTCATAAATAACAGAGTGAAGACAAATCGCTTAGCTCACGACATTGTCTTGTTTTCCGACAATTTGGAAAATGATGAAAATTGCTGCTGTAACGCCTCTTCTTTGTGAAGGGTTAGCAGTGTGTACCTACCTACCTTATAGAATACACCTATCTTTTATAAGTTATATTTAAGTCCTAAGTTTTGTTTTATGTCCCGATCAGCTCGTAGCTAAATAATAATAGTTTTACCTCGTTTGGATCAGGATGAGTGACCACCCATTAGATATATAACGAGTTGTCTCCGTGACTCGAAAAGCACGTTAAGCTGTTGTTCCCGACTGTCATTTGTAGATCTTTGACAGTCGTTACAGGCAGTCATTGGCCCGTCTGATAACCAGTCTTACCAAGCGGCAGCGGAGGTTTTTACCTCTCCTTTTTGTAACAGGTGAGCCGGTCCGGTGCATATTTTTAATAATTTAAAAAAAAAACATACATCGAACCATTTGTAGTTCAGTCAAGTTTGGGCAATCACGTCCTAACTGAATTACCTACATTGTTTTACCTTGTGTAATAGTAGACTCCAGTACAGTGGTTGTTCCAAAGGTAAGCCGGTAGGTTTCGAGTTGTATGAACCCCTCACCACTGCTGGACAATTATACAGGGTGTAAACCACCTCATCACGAAGCCGTAAACCAAGCATTCTGTACATCAAACTAAGTAATTTAACACAGTAATGATTGCTGGGAAACTACTTGATCGCAATGACGAGGAGAACAAGTGCCTTTCTTAACACCCTTTATACAGGGTGTAAACGGACTCTTCACGAAGTCGTTAACCAAGCATTTTGTATGTACATTAAACTGAGTAAGAACTATTGCTGGGAAATTGTTTTTTTTTTGAAGTAAGTAAAGTAATTTTACCATTTTTTAATGTTTGTCCTGTGCGGGCTAGTAAATGTTTTTTTTATTTCTTTCCTTCGTTCTTTCAGATGATGACAGAGTTGGCCAGCCATCAAACCCGCACACCGAGCTTCTTAACCACTGAACCATACCGAACTCATTAAAAAACACAACCCCTATAGTTCACCCTCTGTGAGAAAATACTGACATTTTGAAAACCACCTTGGCGTAACCGTTACAAGAGCATCCGGGTATTGAACCCCAGCTTAAATAAATAAAATAAATTTAATTCAGATAACATGATCCATAAAGTGCAAAATTAAAATAAACAAAATTATTAATAAAAAAAAAGTTAATATTAGAATCAAGAAATTAAAATAAATTAAGTACCATAAAAAAAATTAAAAATAACATTAAAATCAGATTTAAAATAAGATAAAAGTAAAATAAAACACAAATTTTAACATTCAAATTAGTCCAAGATAAAATTAAAATTATAACATTAAAATAAATTACCATCAAAAAATTTAAAATTATTACATTCAAATTAGACTAGATAAAATTAAAATAAAAACAATAAAATCAATTACCATCAAAATTAAACATTTACATTACAATCAGATTAAAAATACTCTTAGCTTAGACGGTATGGTAGCCACTGAACCATTATTTTTAGGGTTAATAGCTACGTTAATTCAGATATGTAGAGGCGTCATCTAGCTACTAGTATTAATAGTTTTATGGCTACTGGTCTTCTCAGACTAGGATGGAAATAAAAATAAAATAAATAAATATCGCTGACATTAACACACAGCGCCACCTAGTGCCACACTAACACAAGGCTTGTGTCGTGGACACCAGATAGTTGATATACTGCATATATACTTTTTTGTTTGTAAACACATACTTATTATACATATTATAAACATCCATGACTCGGAAACAAATGTCCATGCTCATCACACAATCATCTGCTTCTACCGGGATTCGAACCCAGGACCCTAAGAACGTAAAGCAGCCTCACTACCACTACGCCATTCGAGTCGTCAAAAAATTAAATAACAATAATTATTTATAAAGATACTAGCCGTTACCCGCGACTCCTTTCATGTGGACACTTTGATGTGTACTTAAGTGTGAGAGAAAAAGAAAATTCATACAGATCCGTTCAGCCATTCTGGCGTAATCGAGTAACAAACATTCATCCATCCAATTAGAATTTACACGAGCAAAACCGTGGGCGCAAGCACCCTCTAAAGTGATACAGACGGGCATCGAACCCGTGTCAGACGAGCACTAGCCACTGAACCATAGTGCTACGTGAACCGTAGTGTGTGGTATGCCATGCGTGGAGCTTCTACCGGTGTGGGTAGTATGGTGGAGAGCGTGCTCTACTTTGTGCTTACAACTAAAACAATAACTTAAACAACTTTACTCGTGTGTACCTGTGCTCTATGTTATACCTACATACATGCACATGCAATTGTTGTTCAACTGTTATAGCTGATTCCTATAATTTGATTCCTATTTATAATTAATGAACTAGCACTTTGCACTTCGTCCGCAAAAATTGTGATATCTCGGCTATTTTGCACGAAATCAATATTATTTATAGCCTATGTTACTCGGTAAATATGTAGCTTTCTCATGGTGAAAGAATTATTTCAATCGGTTTAGTAGTTTTTGAGTTAAATTGTAACAAACAAACAAACAAAAAAATCAATCATTCCCTTTTTATATAATACTAGCGGACGTCCCGCGGTTTCACCCGCATAGTTCCCGTTCCCGTGGGAGTACGGGGATAAAATATATCCTATGTTACTCGTGGATAATGTAGCTTTCGAATGGTGAAAGAATTTTTAAAAACGGTCCAGTAGTTTTTAAGCCTATTCATTACAACCAAACAAACAAACAAACAAAGTTTTCCTCTTTATAATATTAGTGTAGATGTAGATTAGTTTAGATTTAGATATAAAAAACATGTCTGAGTTAGATAGATAGATAAATCATTTAATTAGTGCACACAAAAGACATAGCGCAACACACAGAAGTACAATTAAATGATACAGTTCACTTACAAAAAACAAGGTGCCAATATACAAAAAGAACACGTCATACATATTTACAAAATGAGTAAAGTAACACCGTGACATACTTCAAATAAATAATTAATGGCATCCGTAGTACTATGACGAGTCTACAACGGTACAATTCACACTTCAAATTATTTGAATTAGATATTCCGCTCACGCAATTTGTGGGAACATGGGAAGCGGGCTGTCCAAGTATGTATTGGGACTACAGAATTATGGGCTTTCATAATTTTGACGATTTATTTATAAACGAGCTGTGCTGTGTATTATAAAATATACAACTTCCTGTTTAATCGAATTTGATTAACTATTTCTAGGGTTTTATTTCTTTGCACGGTACTCTTCGCGTCTAAATCGCCGTTCGTCGCAAGTCGCCATTTCGGATATTACAGTTTTTATTATTGGTGTCTTGGGACTTATATATGTGCAGTTGATCCGTGCGATGTACAGTCGATGTAGAACCCAAGTACGTTCTACAGCAGGCACTACCGGCCAGCTTCAATGTGGCAGTCGGCTTGCACCAGGGGTCAGCTCTAAGCTCTTATCTCTTCCTGGTGATTATGGACGCTCTCACGTCCGACATCCAGGGATAGGCTCCCTGGTGTTTGCTGTTTGCCGACGACATTGTGGTAGTTGCCGAGAGTGGACCTGCGGGGCTAAAATGGCCGCTATAAAAGAATCATAATTTGAATCATCTTAAAAAAATTAAATTGGTAAAATGGACCTTACTGTCATGAAAATAAAGTCTATTTTAAGAATTTTAAATTTTAACGTGATTTAAATTATGATTCTGCTAAAGTGGCCTTTTTAGACCCCCTGGACCTCTATTCCTGTGCGGGCCAATAAATGCTTTGGCTTTCTTTCTTTCTATTATTATTATTAAATCAGAGTACACATTAGCAATACAAAAAAAACCTCTCCTCTCAACCGCAAAGTAGAGCCACTTACCATCCATACCCACGGCTCACCTCCCCCACACAATATCCGTATGTTACACACGTAGGTATCTACTCACACATACACACACTCACACACATACAAGCGAACAGTTCAACAGGTGTGTGTATATGAATGTGAAGTTATACAGTGAGTTGTATTTTATTCGTACTGTATGTGGCAGGTATATTTGGTTTGTAATGTCTAAATACATTTCAATGTTTGGCACATAGGATAGTATATATTATTCTGTCATTCCCGTCCCGATGAGTAATTTCTGACTTCCACGTAGACAACGTCGAGTTCAGAAACTAGTTTCGGTAATTGGATGTTAGATAATTTTTGTTTCAGAAATTTTGGTTTTTAGAACAATACAAGGCAGTGGACTGGCAGTATTATTTTCATTGTAACATATGATCTGGAAAACCGTGGACTAATGAGACACAATCAATTATCTCTTAGTCTTGAGACACAGCGTATTTATTGGTTATTATTACAATTGAACGTTGAGGTCCATATATAGGTATACTGTGCAGTTACATTCATTCTTACGTTTTATAATATTCATTTTACTAGCTTCGCCTGCGTGAAGTTCGATAATTGTCCCTCGGGATTATCCTGCTGGAATCAAAAGTAGCCTATGTATTAATCAAGAACATAAGCTATCCTGATACTAAATTTCATTCAAATGTGTTAAGGGGCCGGCGGAGGATGCGTATTTCATACAAACGTAATACCAAAATTATTTGTAAATCAAACATATTGTTAAGGTAGTCTGTATTTATTTCGATTGAATTACAGAATATCTATGTTCCCAAATATGTTTTTTGAGAGAATAGTGATGCAAAGACGAGATATGAGGAATTTAAATTTTCTATAGAAAACTTATTTCTCTTATAACTCTTGTTAAAATCAGTGTCCAATCAAAATATATATTTGGGAACCTAGATATTCTTTAATTCAATCTGAATAAATACACACAACCTTAAGAATAAGTTCAATTTACTAATTATTTTGGTATTACGTTTGTATGAAATACGCATGCTCCGCAGGCGTCTTAAGCCGTTCGAGCGTGAAGGAGTTGCAAACATCCACACATACAAACTTTCGCCTTTATAATATTAGTGAGATGGTGGGTGATCGCCTTCTTTGACCTCCTGAATACCTTTTGTTCTTCAAAAGAACGGGATGGCCTGGTTGCTGGTTTGAAGTGGCGCACGAAGAAAGAACCTGGAAAGATAATATGGAGGTAGACTTTGCCCAGCAGTGAGCCATTACACGCTCACAAAAAAAAATCACCAGTTGGTATCTTTTTTAATAAAGAAAGTTAAGAAACATATAGTAAAGAGAAAATAAATATTTCAACTACTTTCTTACCAATATCTATATAAACAAGTCAATAATCCACCATTTTCTCCCCTGGCATTTGTAAGAAGGTCGCATGTACTCCCTGCGTCCCCTGAGAATCCAATTTAGATTGGAATTTGGAGCATTTCCTTTCGCGAAAATAAATTGGATTGCTTGGATAATGCGTCTGTCGATAAGGGAGATGAATGGATGTCCTATCTTTTTTAGGTTTTCTAAGAAACTTATCTGTTTTACTTATCAGTTCATAACTTCATCATCTTCCTATTTGTATTTTCTCCTTTTTTTATACCCAATGATTATAGACTACTAGCTGATGCCTGCGATTGGCTTATTTTATTTTTCAATTTTCTGATCAAAATCAAAAATGATATCACGAAATGCATTTTTAATATCGAAAATTATTTTTGAATCATGCTGTACATCTTATCACTACGTTACCTTACCAATGAGTAATCTACCAACTTATATATGCGGTCCTATAAACATAAAATCAACATTAATACATTGGAATAAGGTCTATTGTTTTACACCTCAGCCGCTTATAACGTTTGGTAGAGACATGCATCGAAGCCAAAGTAACAAGACCTCCTCCGTCCCTCGCAACGGTTTAATAATGGATGAGTAAAGGTGAATCGCATACAAGTTCATAGGGCAAGAAGAATTGGCCATTCCGCGTTCCGATTTTGAAAACTGAATTAGTAATTCATTCGCGAGTTGGACGTCGCGCGTGTCGGCCATTTTGTGTTTTTTTTCTTTTTAAAAAAAACAACAGTGTTACATCGTTATTGTGCCAAAAGGATTTTTGGAAAAATCATAAGGTGATTTTTTGGATGAGTTTTTCTTGAAAACTCAGTGTGTATGTGATTTTTCTTGCATGTAAGTGAAGTTTTCTTATTGTTTTTATGTCTCCAAGTTTAGATAAAGTATAATAATGGATAGTGACACGATAACAAATTTTCTACTATATTTATCAATGTTAATTTTGTAATAATTCACATCAGGTGATAATGTTGCCATTACAGATATATTTTTAGCTCTATTTGAAGGAAAATTAACACTGTTTACCTTGTTAATATGATTTTAACTATCTCTTGATCGATTAAAGCTATTAATTACTTTAGTAATATTAAACTAGACTGTTCAAAAAACATAAGCAGAGGCCACAGTCTACACATTAGAGGTACTTAACAATTTGATATCTTCTAGGCATAATATCACGCTTTGCAATCTCCGGATGGTTAGGCAGAAGTTTACCAAACAAGTACCCACATTTTCACCAATTATATGTAAGACCCATACCTAATAGGGGGCAACCCTATTGCCATCAATCAGGCCTAAATCCAGATTCCGTGGCTGTTACTGAAAATATCCTGATGTTAAAACCCAATAACACTTTGCCCTACCCGGAAATCGAACCCAGGACCTCATGGTTCAACAGTCACTAGATCAAGGAGGCAGTCCATCAATATCAGCATAATTAGGCTATAGTATTCCCACTGCTGGGACACATGGCCTCCTGTCTATGAGAGGGAATGGGCTGTAATCTACCACGCGGGCCGAGTTTCCTCACTCCTGCCTAAATTATAACAGCCGCACGGGTCGATCTTGAAGGTCAAGCCGCACTTGCCAAGGTCTGTTAGTGGATGGGTCACCATCTTCACAAACTGAGTTTGTGAGTCGGAAAACACTTTAGTTTAGTTTCCTCATGAAGTTTTTCTTCACGGTTTTGAGAGCAATGGATTTACACAAAGCGCTTGTCTGGGTACCACATTGAACCTGTGATCCACATCTCTTAAGCCACGGTTGTTGCCGCTGAGCCACAGTTGCTCACCATTGAAGTTAATAGCGTCCTTCTGTCTTTGCAATAAGGGCCGTTTTACTTAAGCATGTGTTACCACTGGTGCTCTTTACGATTTAACTCTAGAACTGCTCAACCGATTTTAAAAATTCTTTCACCATTAGAAAGCTACATCTTTACCGAGTAACAGTAGGCTTAAAATATATTGATATCATGCAAATTGGCTGAGCTATCACAATTTTTGCAGACGAAGTCGCAGGTGAATGCTATAGCACTTAACAAACATGGAACATATAAAGAGAGTCTGATGAGTCATACTAAACACACACTTATGCGCTTATGGTGACGTATCTGAACGCTTAAAATGTCATTAATGTTATCTTTCAAAGCGTTAAATATCATCACGACAGTATTACGTCCGTATGAGGTAGGCACAGATGTTGCTGTTGTTGTTGGTTGGTCTGTGGATACACCACCAACCAACAACAACATACACCACCCATTACATACCAAGTTTCCTCCGTGATTGTGTCTCGCGCCACACATCTTAGAAATATCAAAGATTTGCCCCGCCCGACGCTTCTTGTATTTGTCCCGACTCCCGCGCCTGTACTTGAATGAAACAGTTACATTAATCCTGAATAATTATTATCTTTAACTCTTACATAGTTAACGTTATTAATGATAATTAGATTACTTTTCATTAAAGACAGATACATTCATTTTTCTGAAGGTTTATGCACTGACACCAGGTTAGGCATAACCACACGAAAAATAAAGATTGACACAATACATCCATTCAATCATGTATCAATCGATAAGACTTTTACGATGTTTATTATTAGAAGGTCTTGTAAATATGTTTTTCCAATGACTCACGTTTGTCATATTTTCCAAGAGTGTTTTGATTACAACAACTTCGTTTACCGAACGAAGTCTGCGGTTTAAAATTATCATAATTATCTACATGAACTTCTGACAAAGTACTTCTTAAAATGGTAATTTTTAGAGAATGGTTGACAGACTTTTGGGCCTGTGACAACTGTCAAAGATCTATGAATGACAGCCGGGACACACTGCTTTACGTGCTTTCCGAGGCTCAGAGGAAACTCGGTATGTACTGGGTCACCCATCTATGGACCAACTTCTACCATATTTAAGTGCAAACATTTTACAAATCCTGTTAATAGTTGAAAACAACAGCAGTTCATCAACTATGACATAATCATTGTACATAATATAAAACCTTGATGATCATGATTCAATACTCACCTGTATCCTTTAAGAATTATATAGGTATTATTTACTTTAATTACATCATGTTTTAAAGCGTCCATTTACAATTGATTAAAGTTACATCGATATATGAACAGGAAATCACTATCAGATCTGTAATGACGGATTTTCTTTTTCAACTCTTCCCTAGTCACTGGATAAACGGTGCTGATCTCGGTATGTTACTGCAAGGAACAGAACGTTACATAATTTCACTTGGACATAATGGTTATATTCGGAAGCTTATGCAAACGAAAGTGTCAGTCAACGAGCGTATGTGACGTGTGTTTCTTCAAGCGTTTTGGCTTTGGCATCTAGTAACGTAGTCAGTTCAACGCCATCTACCGAGTTATTGGAAACTATTGTTTTTTTTTTAATTCTCAAAAAGAAAACCACCTATTTTATATGTCATCTTCATGATACTGAATGGGCAAATGCGTATATACGAGTATGTAGTACTCGCAACCGGCGGCGTCCGTGTATATGTCTTCTACATCCTCTTAATGTGTCTATGGCGATCTAAATAGGCTATAGTTTCCACCGTTAATGGATTGCAAATCTATTTAGTTTTCCGTCCGTCATTTCCGTCATTTGGAAAATAATGAACACGTATTTTTTGTTTTTGTAAATCAATGAATATTGACAAAGATAATGCACACATTAAAACTTGGAACTGGGGGCTCGTGACGTCAGAACGCACTAAAATTAAACCAAGGCGTGACGTATTGAGAATTTTAAAAGCGTCGTATCTTCGTGAATTTTGGTTTACGAAGGAAAATACGAGGCAAGTTTATTTTTTTGGAAATGTAACTGACGGACTAATTTGATTTTTTTGTAGTTGACAAACCTAATGTGTCGGCCCAGAACTGAGCTACTAGTTTGGCGCTTCCGGTTGCATCCATCAGTTCCTGTAGTGAACAAACTAAGCTACTAGTTTGGCGCTTTCGGTTGCATCCATCAGTTCCTGTAGTGAACAAACTAAGCTACTAGTTTGGCGCTTTCGGTTGCATCCATCAGTTCCTGTAGTGAACAAACTAAGCTACTAGTTTGGCGCTTTCGGTTGCATCCATCAGTTCCTGTAGTGAACAAACTAAGCTACTAGTTTGGCGCTTTCGGTTGCATCCATCAGTTCCTGTAGTGAACAAACAACAGGACACACAGGATACGATATTAAGTGCTCCATCGTTTGTGGAACAGCACCACATTTACACTCCAAGGCAGTCATTAATGAATCTCCACCTGAGCAGGGTTGTCTTGCTGCGACCAACCTGAATCTGGAGTCTATTTCAAGGCCCCGTCATCATCTGCCGTTTCAATAATTCCAGTCTATCATCATTCTCTTGAAATAGATGTTCACCCATCCACAGATCAAATGCGGCAAGTGTAGCTTAACCGTAATCAATCGACTCTTAACTACAAGCCTCTGGTTTCTTCATTTTCTTTTCATTCTTCATCATCTACCTACCCTTGTGCCATGTTACTTGAGGTCGGCGCAACACGTTTGTTTCTTCCATTCTCTTCTGTCAACAGTCACGCTATCACTTACTACTTTATCTTTCATATCACTCCTCACACAATACATACATCATTTCTTTGCTCTCCCTCTCCATCTATCAACATTTATATTAATCACTCTTTTAGTCTTTGTATTGTTTAAAAATAACTTCCAAGCTAAAAACGCGAACCGTTATTAAAACAATTTTACCGTGTTTTGCAATCTTATCTGTTATCAGTGTGATAGTGTTATCAGTCGAGGATAGGAATAAAATGACACTGTCCAATGTACTTGATGAGAACACTATAGATTTTATACATTACTATAAACAAATACTGGGTGTAAATGGCCCTTCACGAAATCATCAACCAAGACTTCTGTACAACAAACTGAGTATTGATTTGTTGTACCTACATTATATTGGTCTCTACTCAAAGTTTTTTGAGGTTTTAACAAGTTTTACAACAGGAAACGCGCGAATAACGCATTCAGGGTGCTGATGGGGTTGCCCCGGTACTGCAGCGCATCAGGGATGTTTGCTGAAGCTCGCGTAGATTGCTTCTACACAGTGATGGAAGCGGTGCGCATCCCTGGTCCGAAGGGTGCGGGGCAGCGCCAACAACATCCTGTCTATGATAGCGAGCAGGCTTGATTGTGCGTTTGTGAACTACTGCTGCAAGGTTTCAGCTGCGCCTGTCGCCTTGCATCAGTGATGTCACAATCTGTTTTCCTGTTTTTAGGGTTCCGTAGCCAAATGGCAAAAAACGGAACCCTTATAGTTTCGCCATGTCTGTCTGTCTGTCTGTCCGCGGATAATCTCAGTGACCGTTAGCACCAGAAAGCTGAAATTTGGTACCAATATGTATATCAATCATGCCGACAAAGTGCAAAAATAAAAATTTAAAAAAACATTTTTATTAGGGTACCTCCCCCAGACGTAAAGTGGGGAGCGATTTTTTTTTTAATTTTGACCCTGTCGTGTGATATATTGTTGGATAGGTATTTAAAAATGAATAAGGGTTTTCTAAAATCATTTTTTGATAATATTAATATTTTAGGAAATAATCACTCCGAAAGTCAAAAACAATGTGTCCCCCCCCCCCTCTAACTTTTGAACCATAAGTTTAAAAAATATGAAAAAAATCACAGAAGTAGACCTTTATATGAACTTTCTAGGAAAATTATTTTCAACTTGATGAGTTGAATAGTTTTTGAGTTATATAGCACTTTTTCAAAAAAACGCAAATGATAACTTTGTTTTTCATACAAATACTATGAAAAACAAAGTTATTTTTGCTGACGAAAAATGTTGGTATTTTTAATGGTCTGGGAAGCTACGGAACCCTACAGTGAGCGTGGCCCGACACGCTCTTGGCCGGTTTTTGTTTGTTTGTGAGTGTATTACTTAGTTGGTAAGTGTATTGTTACTAACACTATGAATCGTTTTGCTCGAAATAAATGATTTATTATTATTATTTATTGTAAGTCATCAACATCTGGTCGGTTTCTAGTTTAACCGGATGCATCTGAATACCAGTATGTTACATGGAGCAACTGCCTATCACCACAACCCAGTTCATCATCATTTCAGCCGAAAGACGTCCACTGCTGGACTTAGGCCTCCCCCAAGTGTCACCACATTGACCGGATTCCAGCAACCTTCACCAGGTTATATCGGTCCACCTAGTGGGAGGTCTTCCAACGCATCAACTTCGATGGTCTTCGCGGTCGTCATTCCAGAACTTTTCGGCCCCATCGGCCATCCATTCTGCTAGCAATGTGACCTGCCCACTGCCAGTTAGGTTTGGCAATTCTTCGGGCTACGTCGGTGACATTGGTTCTTATGCGGATGTTTTCATTTCTGATTCGATCACGCAAGGAAACTCCGAGCATAGCCCTCTCCATTGCCCTTTGGGTGATTTTAAGCCTTTTGATAAGGCCCATTGTGAGCGAACACGTTTCGGTTCCGTATGTAATCACTGGCAACACAACACACAACCCAGTTAGTACTGGGAATTACGATAACCCGTGGTAAGACTGGTTTTCAGACTTTCGAACCACTGATTAGCTGTAACGACTGTCAAAGACCTACAAATGGCAGCTGGGACCAACAGCTAAACGTGCTTTCCGAGGCATGGTGACATTTTGGTATGCTATGGGTGGTCACCCATCCATAGACCAACCTAGGCAAGCACGGCTTAACCTGAAGATTTATGCGAGCGGTTGCTATTATTTAGCAAAGAGCTCTCTCTACTTCTCAAAAAAACTTACTCAATGTATCGAACTTATAACATTATGCTCTTGGATGCTGTGTATTGTGCAATCAGTAATATGGACCCTATTGCTGTAGTGACAAATATGAGATTTCAGCAATCCCAGTCCATTTGCTATTATTTATTGAGGAGTTCCGTTACCTATCTCCGAAGTTCTTCATCAGATCTTCACCAAATTGAAGGGGGACCACTCCGAGATTTGAGCGATTTGTTTAGTTTTCGGAAGTATTTTTCCGAAAACTAAACAAATCGCTTCATGTGTGCCTATAAAGTTTGAAGAGTTCTCTCTATTTCTCCAGGATCCCATCATCAGATCCTGATTTGATTATAATGGGACCACCTATGAAGCATACCCTTTCAAACAAAATAAAAATAATCCAAATCGGTCTTCGAGTAATCGAGGAAAATACATTAAAAAAAAACCTCCTCCTTCAAAGTTCCAAACCTTGTGAAAAGTTTGGAACTTTGATCTCCAAGAACAAGAACAAGTGCCTGACTTTATGACTTTCACACAGTGGTCCGAAAGTCTGACAACCAGTCTTACCAAGGGATATCGTATTCCCAGTACTAACTGGGTTGTGGAGGTCAGATAGGCAGTCGCTCCATGTAAAGTACTGGTATTCAGCTGCACCCGGTTAGACTGGAAGCCGACCCAAACATAGTTGGGAAAAGGCTAGGTAGATGATGACTGGTAGGGTGATAGAACCAGCGTATTCTTTGCAGGAATTCCTCGACGTATAGTCCAATCTATCCAACACGATTAACAAATGATTCCTATCAAGTGATTTCCGAGAAATAACATTCAACTACACGGACACAATAGATTGAAATCTATACCCTAATTACTTAATATTTAAATTGATAATAGAAATTGCGTAGGTGTAATGAATCTTGTATAATAATGTAATTTGTCGAAAAATATACAAGTTTTATCATGTTTTACGCAACTAGAATAGATACTCGTAGATAATACTTATAACTATTGGGTTTTTTTTATCAGGAATTTATCAGTAGTAACCTGGGTTTTTGTGATTAGTGCCCGGTTGTCGTCATAAGGCTCCTCACATTGTACTTAAGGCGACTACAGGAGCTAACGCGAATTTTATAATGCCTGAAAGTATATGATTCACTGCAATAAACAAAACCAGAAAAATATGATAGTGTTTTGAAAACATAATACAATTATTAATTTTACTCGATAGAAAAAACACTAAGTTATCTCTAAAAAAATATTATAACGAGTAAAAACCATACAGTTTACACGCGATCATTCTGATTTTTTGACAGATAATTCGGCAAGCAACACGTTAGCATCAAAGTGTTTTATTTTTTTAGTCCAATCAATATTTTTTTTTTAATCGATCAAAACCACTAATTTCGCACTATTCGCAGTGACTGACATAACAACCACTTTGAAGTGCAAGCTGATTAGAACTTTATTCTAATAGTAGGTATTTCAGACGAAGTTTGAACCACCCCACAAATAGAGTTGCCAATTTAGCTCATGTAGTCGTCTTAAAGATAATTAGCGAAATGTGAAGGGGCCCGTCGACTACACTTTTTAGGGGAATGTAAAGTATTTTAAGATTAGGTTCATTATTAATCGGTCTTCTGAGGAATGATACATTATCTTTTCATGAGAGGTGGTACCACTGGGCAAGGGGGACCCCTCCTTCCCTCCACACCGCGTGAGTTGACTACCATCGCATGCATTTCACGAAAAATAATGCGTTTTATTGTAAGCAGTATGTTCGTTTGAAAATATTTCGAGAGTTTACGATCTCTCTAGTTATTTTACAATCTAACGTGTTTGACAATTTTACGGTGACATGTACACCACAGCCTCACCCTTCTGGTATTACAGGCGTAATGTTATGAGTTACGTAAACTTAATACTACCTAAGTATATTTCTTTATGATGGAAAGTTTTAAAATAATGTAACATTGACATACAGGGTGTAAACCACCTCATCACGAAACCGTCACCCAAGCATTCTGTACATCCAACTAAGTAAGTTTACGCAAATTAAAGTATTGCTGGAAAACGATTTATTTTTGGGGTAAAAAAATGTGAAATGTGTTATTACATTAAAAAAAAGCTTGTGAAAAAGTTGTAACTCTAACCCCCAATATCTCCGTAACTAGAAGGTTCCCAGGTAAGGTCTGAAATAAAAAATATAAAAAAAATATCGCAATAATTCATCGATCTGGTTATCTAAGCTTATGTTAGCAAAAATAATAAAATTGATAGATCTCCATGACGCATGACGGGGAGAACATGTGCCTTTCAGCTTCAGGGTACTTGTGCAACAGATACTACATATTTTTCGTTTTGTTTTTAAATTGAAGATTCCTATCAATTTAATTATTTTTGCTAACATAAGCTTAAGTAGCCAGATCGATGAATAACGAAAGATAATGAATATTTATGATGATGATAACGGCAATCAATAATATTGTTCACAAGGTTGTTGAAGTGCAATAACTAAAATGTCAGCTAGTGACGTCAATACTTATAGACTTTGCTTGACGTAAGTAAATATTTTGTTTTTACTTACGGCATAGCCAAAAGGAACCAAACTTTATTTAAGCAAACTTAAACTTAATCAAAATCAAAACATTTATTTCAAGCAGGCCAGTAACAAGCACTAACTGTCGAAACAAAGATGAAAATTAAATGTAGCTACAGTCCCAGTCACAAGACATAAAACTGTGAAAGTACTGTAGTTGCCCATTCCCTAGCGTAGATCTCTATGGAGAAGAACGGGCAAGAAACTCCATGGACACTCTTTTAAATCAAAATGTTGTTACAAAATCTTGGTTACATCATTCATGTTGAGATGGTATATTATGTGAGAAACAATGGATTAGCACGTTAAAAGTGTCCATATTCTTCCGTAGCACCTAAACTTAAAACTATTCATCCGATTTTGATGAATAAGGAGTCAATCGATTCCTTATTATGGCCCAGTAAACATAAGCTACATTTTAACCGACTTCAACAATAGGAGGAGTCGATTTTATATTATTTGGGTTTTTTAGTAGTAATATACAAGCACAACACAAATTCTTGTTTATTAGAAGTTTTAAAAGTTATCTAAATATCAGTGAGTGGTGAAAGAATATGTTATTAGGAAACCGGCGTTGTAATTGTGTAACGCCCTTTCTATCATCAAAATGAACTATTTGGAAATAAATGTTTTAATCCGTTTCTTAATACTTAATTCAATCAAAGACTTAATTAATTCAATGAATATTGGTAAACAGGTTACTGACTAAATAATAACAGCCGCTCGAGGCAATCTTCAGCCGTGCGTGCCTAGGTTGGTCCGTGGATGGGTACCCATTACATACCGAGTTTCCTCCGTGCCTCGGAAAGCACGTTAAGCTGTTGGTCCCGGCTGTCATTTGTAGATCTTTGACAGTCGTTACAGGTAGTCAGTGGCCCAAAAGTCTGACAACCAGTCTTACCAAGGGGTATCGTAACTCTCAGTACCCAGTCGCTCCATGTGAAGTACAAGTATTAAACTGCATTCTGTTAGACTGGAAACGGACTCCAACATAGGCATTTGGGAAAAAGCTAGGTTTTTAACAAATACCATGGAGTAGAATGAAACCTTATTAAAAATATCATATTTTGCATGGAGCAGTTTGGGAACTCTTTTTGGAGTACTTTGAGAACATGCCGATTATACAGGGTGTAAACCACCTCATCACAAAGCCGTTAACCAAGCATTCTGTACCTACATCAAACTAAGTAACTTTACGCAAAAAATTATTGCTGGGAAACAACTTTTTTTTTTGAGGTTATAAATCATGTTTTGTTGTAGAACTCAATGTAACGCACTTAAAACATTGTGCTGATGGATGGATTGAATAGTACGGGGGTCGTGGAGGTGATAAAAGTAAAACTCTTACAAAAAAAACTTGTATTAAAAAAAAACGTGTCAAAAAGTTGTAACTTTGACCCCCCATATCTCCGTAACTAGAAGGTTCCCAGGTATGGTGTAGACCAAAAAAAATATCGCAGTGATGGGGAGAACCAGTGCCTTTCGGCTTCATGAAGGGTGTTTTACATCCTTTATTAGTCAAAAAGAAAACCGTGGTGTTCTGTCAAAATACTTTCCCGATTTAAATGGCATGACGATGAAATACTGTATTGTATCAGCTTCCAAACTAAAGTACCTATATTATAGTACAAAGTAACCTTGGCATGTTAGCCACACATAAGTTTCGGATGGGTGACCGCATTCAATCGGTTTTTATTATTTTATTTTATATACCGCGCTTTCATTTCCGGTTTGAGAATCGGATTTTACGCAGTGCATGTTGGATGGGTAATAAACATAACATAACATCACGCCCATAATGCACAAAGAGTTAGACAGAAGTGTACCTACCTATTACACCAGTTATGTTTAAGTCCGAGGTAATAGGGAGCGAGCCCATTGCCGTCAACTGGGCCAAATCCAGACTCCGCGGTTGCTACTGGGAAATTCTTGTTCGAAAAACCCAATAACACTTTGCACGACTTGGGAATCGAACCCGCGCGGGACTTCATGCTCATCAGCCGCGTCTTGGAGCTACTACTGAGAAATTCTTAAGGGAAAAACCTAATAGCATTTTTTTCGACCGGACTTCATGTTGACTAACTTCGCTTTTGACCTGTGGACTAACGTAGTAAAATTCATCACTATCACTAAATATTATAAAACAAATTCCTCCGCTGCGTCTGTGTCTGTCTGTTCGCGATAAACACGGAACAGTAAAAACAGAGAAAAATGGTCACCCATCCATTGATCATGACCACTTACCCACGCAGAATAATCTGGCTACTACTTAGTTATGAGCCCACGTAGGGTCATAACCAAGACCTGTTTTTGATCATTTCTAAGAAATTTGAAGTTACTGGAATCTGTAACTTTTACAGTTAATTTTAGAGCATACTAAATTCAAAATAAAGCAACAATCGTTAATGTACTACTAATGTAAAACCATTAATAGTTAAATGTGAAGCCGATCTCGAAGAACTGGCACCGAAAATTTGACTATATTATTTGTGTAATTTTATAACGTTTTCTTTTTTACTAATTTTTCATGTCAAAATTTATTTTTTAACAAAACTTTTTAACTACTCATGCACATTTCCACATGACTATACACACTCTACACCTAAATACATTCACTCACACTGCATTATAACATCTTTTTACATTAATACGCGTGAGAATCTCAATGTTACCATTCTTTACACACACCCAAAACAAAAAACGCTCATCAAACATTCACCCCGCAATCACAAACCCATACACCCACTATTTACTAATTTCAACATTCGCTGATCTAAACAATATAAACAATTTAGAAAATTTAGTTCTGACGGAATTGTACATGGATTTTTTGATGCTAGGCAGAGTGCCCTAAGTAAATTGGCCATCTCCTTTGAATTTCGCGGGCTACTATAGAGCATCAGCCTTAAAGTATTTAATTAGGTCAAATTAAAAACATTACCGTTATAATTAATGTGACTGAGAACACAGGTCAGCCATAATCCTCTAAATACGCACAAACAATGATGTATTCAAAATAATTATTGTGAAAACCTTTTGTATCTATGCAGCCAAGGTTACATTGAAACATACCAGTTAGTACTCATAGCCAACAACACAGTTTATACAAGTGTGTGCTATTTACTGTGTTTATGTATTTAAACGTAAAATTATAGTTATTTTTTTAACCGACTTCAAAAAGGAGGGTGTTCTTCATTCGGTTGTAATTTTTTTAATGTTACCTACCTCTTAATTCCGTAATTTATGAGCCGATTTGGGAAATTATAATACTTTTTTGATGTCAAAGGATATACTTTCCGATATATCGGCGATATCGCGAGTTGTCCGATTTACCGGAATCGGCGAATTATTGCCGATACTTTTTAAATTTGAAACACAAAAATATTTTAGTTTCCAAATGAGTTCTGTTGAATCTGAAAGACCTCTCCTCCAAGCAGACTGACGGAAACGGCTTTTACCAAATTATGCATAAAATTCTATAACTGTGAATTTTAATTACAAAATTTTATTTTCTAATCTGTTGTCAATGCTCATCTTTCTACCTAAAGCCACAGCTTTGTACCTATATCTTTCTTTGAGTATGGGTATCGGTATCGGCGATACTTTTTTATAAGTTTCAGTACCTATCGGTATCGTATCGGCTGAAGTGCAAATCGCATGCATCCCTAGTAAGAACCATTCACGAAAGCAAAGCTTAGAATTCTAACTGTTGACAGTTCTAACTTCAAATAATTACTTTTGACAGTTCTAACTTCTTAAATTACTTTTGCTGAAGTAATTACTTCAACTTGTTTATCAGATTAAAGTGTTAGAGCGATCCCCATTCATACTTACTCAAAACTTTACTCAAATCAAAATGGAGGAGGCCCAAAAACTATATAAAACAGATTGTAATCAATACTTATTGCGTACATGCACCTGTTTAGGACAGGAGGGTCGAAAATTAGGGGGAACCAGCTGTTTTGACCGTTACTAAATAAACGGCAGGTGTATGAAGACAGTGTTTGTGTCTACGCATGTTTTTTATTAACGTTTCTTTATCAAAAAAGCCTTTAAATAAATAATCATCATAATTGTTTAGCCCTTATCCTAATTCACTAGCTTCTGCCCGCGACTTCGTTCGCGTGAAGTTTTGATATCGCAATGCATCGCCTATTCAACGGAAGCTTTTTTCCCGCTTGCAACATTTCTTATTGTTGCTCCGCTCCTATTGGTCATAGCGTGATGTTATATAGCCTATAGCCTTCCTCGATAAATGGACTATCCAACGCAAAAAGAATTTTTCAATTCGAGCCGGTAATTCCTGAGATTAGCGCGTTCAACGAAACAAACAAACTCTTCTGCTTTATAATATTAATAGTATAGATTAGTGGTCTGCGCAGCATATCTTCATCTTCCATACTCCTCTATTACTCGTCATCTCATCAGACACCTCCTTTCTAGCCAAATCATACTTCACACAGTCCATCCATCGTTTCTTTGGTATAAGACACAGGCTGTTATAATAGGGTTGTGTACTGATAAAACTAAGTAGTAACTAAGTCCGTCAGTTAGATTATCAACAATAAAGGGTGTAAAACACCTCTTCACGAAGCCGAAAGGCACTCTGTTTCTCCCCATCATTGCGATCATTTTTTTGTTCTACACCATACCTGGGAACCTTCTAGTTACGAAGATATGGGGGTCAAAGTTACAACTTTTTGACAAGGTTTTTTTTAAAGTTTTTTTTTGTAAGATTTTGACTTTTAACACCTCCACGACCCCCGTACTATTCAATCCATTCATCAGCACAATGTTTTCCTGCCGGGGTTGCGGGCCTGTTCGAAAGAGATAGGTACCGCGGCCCCGGAACATAAAGGGCGAGGAAGGAACATGGATGGGTTTTAGTCAGTAAAAGTCTGACACTCTCTCCCGCTCCGCCCGGATTGCGAGAAGTTATTTGATGATTTCCCATCCTAAAAAAAAAAAGCACAATGTTTTAAGTGCGTTGCAAAACATGATTTATAACCTCAAAAAAAAAAAGTTGTTTCCCAGCAATAATTTTTGCGTAAAGTTACTTAGTTTGATGTACAGAATGCTTGGTTAATGGCTTCGTGATAAGATGGTTTACACCCTGTATTTGACCTGTATTTTTTCTTTTGTTATGTAAACAAAAATTGACGAAGATACGACGCTTTTAAAATTCTCAAAACGTCACGCCGTGCTATAATTTTTAGTGCGTTCTGACGTCACGAGCCCCCCGAGTTTAGATGCGTTTTATCTTTGTCAATATTCATTGATTTACAAAAACAAAAAATACGTGTCCATTATTTTCCAATACTCTAACTGACGGACTAAATAGATTTGCAATTTATTGATAGTGGAAACTGCTGCCAGAGATGTTTTTGTTTCATAATTGAATTAGTCTTGAATCGTCATTTGTCGTGTGATGTTCAACATTTTTTCTAATGATACATACATGGTTAATTTGTTTTGGTTCGAACGAAGAGACATTAGGGAAAGAGCAATGATCGCTATTACGATCTTATCTGGCAACAACTATAGACTATTATAGTTTTAGTCTAGATTCTAGAACTATGTTAAGTAAGACGGAATATGTTTGCAACACGTTCTACTGATAGGCACTGATAAGCCTAACCTTGAAAACGTGAGTGAAATGTTTGTGTAACTCATAAAATATTTATGTAATTATGAAATTTATGTGTTTACGTCTTCCGTGTTAGTGATCACGGTAATTCTGACGTTATTTTAGAAGTTTTTCATTTTTTTCGTTTTTCGTATGTGTCCACGACACAAGCCTTGCTTAGTGTGGCACTAGATGGCGCTGTGTGTTAATGTCGAATGTTTATTTTTTTATTTTATTTTATCTTCTATTACATATCAAACATCACGGCTGTAATCCTGGAACAGTTAGACAGAAGTGTATCTAATAGTACAACGTACCACATTTCAACAGTTATAAATGATAAATGATATTTATTCAGCAAGTAGGTTTTCTCAAACACTTTTACACGTCATTTTTTTTTTATTTTTTTAAATGACGTGTAAAAGTTATGTTTAAGTCCCAGGGACGTGGTTGATGGGAGAGACCCTATTGCCATCAACCAGGCACCAATCTAGACTCTGCGGCTTCTACTGAGGAATTCCAGATGGCAATTTGCGCCGAGAATCTAACCCAGAACGTCATGCTTGGAAGTTGCGTGGTCTTGTGTTACCAACTGGTATTACTCGTATGACCTGAGCTACGGCCCTGCTTATTTATTTTGTTTACATTTAAGGTTTTTCTGTTTGTTTAAGGCGACTACATGAGCTAAACGCGAGTTTTATAATGCCTAAAAGTACCTAATATGATTCACTGCAATAAACAAAACCAGAAAAATATATGATATTCTTCAGGTGTATGCTAGTATGATAGTGTTTTGACAACACAATACAAATAATTTTCCTCGATAAAAAGAAATCACGAACTTGGTTCGTGATTTTTTTCTTGAAGGTCTAAAAATTTGTTTTAACGAGTAAAAAACATACTTAAATACATGCGATCATTCTGATTTTTTGGCAAATAATTCTTCAAGCAACATATTAGCATGATAGTGTTTTATTTTTTTAGTCCAATCCATAGATTTTTTGTAACGACGAAACCACTCATTTCGCACTATTCGGCCCGCAGTGACGGACATAGCAACCACCACAAATAGAGTTGCTAATTTAGCTCATGTAATCGCCTTAAATTTAAATAATCAAAAATCTTTCTTTTTTTTATCGTATGGTTAGTACGTAACCCCGCCGGGGTTGCGGGCCTGTTCGAAAGAGATACCGCGGCCCCGGAACATAAAGGGCGAGGAAGGAACATGGATGGGTTTTAGTCAGTAAAAGTCTGACACTCCCTCCCGCTCCGCCCAGAGTGGGAAAAGTCATTTGATGATTTCCCATCCGAAAAAAAAAAAAAAAAAAATGGTTAGCACCTAACCTGGTGTCAGAGTTTTTATGCCGCCCGTGTGCGCCTCTGACTTGGCTTTACATGTCGTCGAGAAATATCTCTCAGGCATGCTGGTTTCCTCACGATGTTTTCATTATACAATACACACATGAATCCGAAAAATCAGAGGTTCGTGTCTTGGGTTCGAACTTGTGATCTATGATTTGGCAGTCGGACGGGCACACCAGGCACAACACATTTTTCGTTTTTTTTTCTTTTTTTTAATGTCAGCCTGTTCTGTCCCACTGCTGGGCAAAGGCCTCCCCCATGGCTTTCCAATGGCACAACACTAGGCGATTGAAAATTGTATACAACATGTAACAGAAAGGGTATAGTCATATGAAAGGGTGTGCTACAGACCATCAAACTGAACAACTTTTTCTTTGGGACCACCATCGTAATCGCGAAAAAATAATCAGCTGTCTCATCATGTCGAGTAGGTATTGGAATTTAGTATGGGGCCGTTGATTATTTTTTCGCGATTACGATGGTGGTCCCAAAGAAAAAGTTGTTCAGTTTGATGGTCTGTAGCACATGACTATCTATACCCTTTCTATTACACGTTGTATAATGCAGATTCATATATGCACAGTACTTAATCATTTCATTTAATTTCAATTTTGTCTCGTATCTTTACAGGTAAAAATGATATGAATAAACCAAGATTCTGAAGACCTCTAAGACTGAAAAGTAATGTGAAAGAAGAAACAAAAATGGCTGAAAAAGAAGATAAAAAGGAAGGACCAGTAACCGCTGATGATCTGCCTATGTCATTTCAAGTAAGTCATTATTGTCTTACCCACACGATCAGCCTTTATCATTCCCACAGCTGGGACACAGACCTATCAAGAAGGAGTGGGCTTTCATTCACGAGTCAATTTTTTTTTTTTGATAATCTAAATGACGGACTAATTTAATTTTTCATGTCGTCTACCATATAGTACGGAACCGTTCATGCGCAAGTCCCACTCGCACTTGGCCGATTTGGTTTATTTCTTTCGTTAACCATCTTGTTCTTCTATACTATTTGTCAAAAATCTGCATGACAACGAAACATAAGCTGAACATAAAGACGAGACAGTTGTGACCCTAGGGTCAAATCTATTGACTCCATTAACAACAGAAATTGCATTTTGTATGCGACATGTGAGCTATGACATTCTAACGAGCTATATGTCTCACAAAATGAGTAATATGGCCGACCCACTACCACAGTGGGTCGGCCAAATTAGCCGTAGGACCGATTAGAGTTTGGCTAGACATGTTCCTGAGTAGAGACCGCGAATCGGCAAACGTAAGGTGTTATGCCCTGCCAGGAGCAACCATCTCCGCAGAATGGCTGGTAGCCATAGATAATCTATATATATAAAATGGTAAACTGACTGACTGACTGACTGACTGACTGACTGACTGACTGGGTGATATATCAACGCACAGCCCAAACCGCTGGGTCTACAGATTCCAAATTTGGCAAGAAGGTTCCTTATGTGGTCTAGGGGTGCACTAAGAAAGGATTTTTCAAAATTCACCCTCTAAGGGGGTCAAACGGGCCCCCAAAGTTTGTATGGGAAAACAAAATTAGTTAGACTATTTCATTCAAAACTTCACAAGAGTACTCCTATTGATAAATGAGAAGAAACGGGTTTCAGTTTTTTTTCAAAATTCAACCCCTAAGAGGGGTAAATGGGGTGACAAAGTCTGAAAATCAACGCACAGCCCAAACCATTGGGTCCACAGATTCGAAATTTGGCAAGTAGGTTCCTTATGTGGTCTAGGGGTGCACTAAGAAAGGATTTTTCAAAAATCACCCTCTAAGGGGGTGATTCGGGCCCCCAAAGTTTGTATGGGGAAACAAGATTAGTTAGACTATTTCATAAGAAACTTCACAAGAGTACTCCTATTGATAAATCAGTAGAAATGGGTTTCAGGTTTTTTCAAAATTCAACCCCTAAGAGGGGTTAATGGGGTGACAAAGTCTAAAAATCAACGCACAGCCCCAACCGCTGAGTCTACAGATTCCAAAGGAGATTGCCCATCCTTCTATGGACCGCCGTTGCGCATGAAAATAAGTTGTATGATAGTATAAATTGGACATAAAAGAGGGGAGATGTCATATTTTCTAAGGAAATAAAAATGAACTATTTATTTTGTGGGGTTTTTATTGTTCTTTGATTTTCTGTTCAAGTTTTGAGGTTAGTTTCGTAGCTAACCTTCTACCAAAGAAACAGTCCTTACAACAATATGATTTGATTTCTCATAAGACAACAGAAAATAGTTCCATCAAACCAGTGAATAATCCTAAGTAACTAATATTAGCTAAACTCAAACTCAAATCATTTATTTCAACTAGACCATTACGGCACTTTTGAATGTCAAAAATACAAAGAAAAATCAAAGCTACAGTAACAGACACAAGGCATAATAACTTGAAAAAGTACTGTAGTTGCCCATTCCCTAGCGTAGATCACTATGGAGAAGAACGGGCAAGAAACTCCATGGACACCCTTTTCAATCAAAAATGTTGTTACAAAATCTTGGTTACATCTTTCATGTTGAGATTATACATAATTATGTGAGAACGATGTAGAAAAACATCCGTCTTATAAACCCCTACATTTAAATGTAGGGGTTTATAAGGAAGTATAGGGAATAGAAAATAATAATGCTTGAATATAGGAATAAAATATTTTTATTGGTTCATATGATCATCATATTCATAAAATATGTTGTCTAAAAACGGAGCCGTCGGCTCAAAATGATCGATATCGAGCCCAACCAAGATACCACAAAATGGTAATTACGTGTGCGCAGCATCCCACGGTTCGATTACCCACCAAACAATTGCAATAGTAACCAGCAATATCAGCTACTGAGTTATTTATAGCCCTATTAACTAAAATGTATGCATAGTACACTTTACTGCTTCCAAATAAAACTTCTGGAATGATCCCTTGAAGGCACAGAAGTTTCTGATGCACTTTCCACTTCATGCCTTGATGTAGCAACATCCATGTTCTCTTGTGTTGCAATGGCTTCTTCACTAACAAACTGCGGTTGCCTATCTTGATCATGCTGAGTCTGTCTTCTCACACTTCTATAGGCATTAGTCCAACAACGTAAGCAAACTCAAAAAAACGTTCTACACAATCCACACCAGTAGCACAGAAACAGTACAATAGTATTCAGAAAGATATCTTGTTCGTACAGGAATCCGAAGACTCTACTGGACACGTACTCGACGTAATAATAAGTTATTTGCTATCACAACAAACTCAACAACTTATACACAATAGGCATGTGCAAAAAAATATCGAAATATCGATGTTTTTCCATCCAATTATCACTACATATGGTCGATATTTTTAAATCACGATATATCCATATTCGATATTTATTTTAGAGTATCGAATTCATATCAAATCCGATTTTTTTTAACGTTATTAATTTTTGGTTTCGTGTCGATATCTGATGACTACTTTTTTGATTAAATTGTATTTTATTATTTAGGCTCAAGCATCAATAAAAATACCGTTTTCTTTTATTCTTTTCTACGAAGTTTGAATGCTTTGGGAATATGTATGAATAATCATACGAAACCTGACGATATTCGATATTTTTCGCTCGATAATTATCGATACTGATTAAGAATATCGATACGATAAATATCGATATATTTTTTTCACTTGCCCATCCCTACGACACAATGCTGTTTGACTTGACAGTGACACTTTTGATGACAGTTCACCTTTTATTTGCCCGTGGTAGTGTTACCAACAGTTAATCTAAATCACCCTGACCATTACTGATTTGTAAACTAATGAAAGATTGTTGATTAGGAAAGAAATATTTTTTTGATTATATTAATTACAAATAAAAATATGAATCACGCGGGAATATCTAATAGATATTTGAAATATTTTTAAAACAACGTCTGCCTCTACATATCAGTTAAAACCGATTACGGGGAAGTTTCTCAAGGTGTCAACACTGCTTGCACTTTAAGAAAGCCATTTTGAAAATAATGCAATAAAATCGAATTAGTAACTATTAAGACACAACATATTAACCCCACATACGATTTCGATCAAGATAAGTAAGAAAAGTTTAAAAAAGATTTCATAATTTATGACTATATTTTTGTTGCTATAATGTTTTATTTTAGAGCGATACTGGGTTTGGGCAATGACCTTTGGCAAGTAAGTTTCTTATGTAGTCTAGGGGTGCACTAAGAAAGGATTTTTCAAAATTCACCCTCTAATGAGGTGAAACGGGTCCCCAAAGTTTGTATGGGGAAAAAAGATTAGTTAGACTATTTTATTCGAAACTTCACAAGAGTACTCCTATTGATAAATCCAAAATAGCGCCGAGGAAAAGTATTTTTTTTTTTCATCTCGGGTGTCGTTTACATGGTTTTCGAGGTCGCTGATTACAAAAATGAGATCGAAATGAAAATCGAAATGGCGTTGAAGTAAAGTTTTCGTCATGTGTGTCGTTTTCATGGTTTTTGGGGTCGCTGATATCGAAAATGAGGTCAAAATAAAAATCCAAAAACTTACCTATGATTTTTTTTTCCTTTTTCCTTCATGGGTGTCGTTTTTATGGTTTTCACTGAACACAAATATAAGTTTTCTTTAAATTTTGTTTGTCTTCGTAGCTACGTATCGTTATGTAATTTACCGGCCATAGTAATTCCATCCTAGACAATAATTTAAGATTTTACACAATACTTCTGCAAATTTCCTCTGTTCTGCTTTGAAACCAACTAATTTATGAGCAACCCAGATATGGATATCTTTAAAATACTGCTCGATCTTGAATTTTACTTACTCTTTGTTTTGCGCAATGAAATTCGCTCATTAGGGTTCCGTAGTCAACTAGGAAGTTTCGCCATGTCTGTCTGTCCATCCGTCCTCGCTTAATCTCTGTGACCGTTAGCACTAGAAAGCTGAAATTTGGTACCAATATGTGTATCAATCACGCCGACAAAGTGGTAAAATAAAAATTGGAAAAAAATGTTTTATTAGGGTAGCCCCCCTATATGTAAAGTGGGAAGTGATTTTTTTTTTATTCCAACCCTAACGTGTGATATATTGTTGGAAAAGTATTTAAAAATGAATAGGGGTTTACTGAAGTCATTTTTTGATAATGTCAATAATTTCGCAAATAATCGCTCCAAAAGTAAAAAACAATGTGTCCCCCCCCCTCTAACTTTTGAACCATAAGTTTAGAAAATATGAAAAAAATCAGAAAAGTAGAACTTTATAAGGACTTTCTAGGAAAATTATTTTGAACTTGGATGGAAACAAGTTTTTGTACAAAAAAGACAAAAAGTTGTACAAAATAATCTCTGGACTAAGTTTTTTTTTAACTTCGTTGACATATTTTATTATCCTGAACTATTTTCAAACAAAAAATAATTGTTAAAATCGGATTGGATTGAACACTTATTGTGACAGACGGGAAACTACGGAACCCTACACTGAGCGTGGCCCGACACGCTCTTGGCCGGTTTTTTTTTATTAAAATTACCCCAAATTCAACGCGAGCAAAGCCGCAGACAAAGCTATAAAATACATAAAAATATCGTGTCACATTGTTTGTTATCGAAGTCCTCCGAAACGACTTCACCGATTTTTTTTTTGTGTATTTTTGTTAGGTCAGAGAACAAGTTGAAGGCTACTTTTATACCTCTAGGTGACAAGGGTGGTTTACGCGGACGAAGTCGCGGGCAACAGCTAGTACACTATATAACACAAGATAGAATATGCGCAACTGTGGTTTTCGTTTTTGAAACTGTGTACCCGAGCTGTTAGATGGCGCTGTTAGTTTTTGTTCAACAAATTAAATACAAAAAGTGATTCCTGACCGAGGATCCGAACTTGTGAACTATTATTCACAAGGCAGTCGCTGTCCCCGCTAGGCTATCTACTTCACTGACAAGTTGTCCAAAATAGCTGTTCTCGTTATGACAGTTGTACGCTGTCAAACAGTTGAAAAGTTAATGTCCTCAAACACACAGATGGCAGCACTATCTATGAAAATTTTGTTTGAAGCCAATGTATGGAAGTTTCACCCCCCTGCTGGTAGCAACTGGATGAGAATTGCTGAGAATCGAGTTGAGTGGCGTGCAATTGAAGAGGTCATAGTGTCCCTGCTGTAAGCTGATGATAATGATAACTGTATGCTATGTCTTTAGTTGCCAAATAACCGATCCAAATCTCTGATCACCATGATTTAGGATGCTCGTTGCTTAGCAACATCTGCTGCAGGAGTCTTTATTTAAGAGTTTAGCTACGCTTGCTCATGCCAGTTTCTTGGATCGGTGACCGCACTTAACGTGCTGTATTTGTAGATTTTTAAAATAATTAAATAAATATCGCTGGACAATAACACACAGCGCCATCTAGTGCCACACTAAGCAAGGCTTGTGTCGTGGTCACCAGATAGTTGATATACTACATATATTCTTTTATGTTTGTAAATACATACTTATTATACTTATAAACATCCATGACTCGGAAACAAATGTCCATGCTCATCACACAAACATTTAATCCTACCGGGATTCGAACCCAGGACTCTAGGAACGTAAGGCAGCCTTACTACCACTACGCCATTCTAGTCGTCAATAAATGACTGCTTCGCTGGTCTAGCGGTCATGAAGTCCTGGGTTTGATTCCGGGTCGGGAAGTGTTATTAGGTTTTTACATCCGGAATTTCTCAGTAACAGTCACGGAGTCTGGATTTGTGTCCGGTTGATGGCAATAGGCTTGCTTCCTATTACGTAACTAGCGAAATGTGGGTGATGAAGAAAAAACAATCATCTGGTGGAAAAACTTTTTTGCAAAAAATAAAACCGACTTCAAAAAAAAAACCAAAAAAGTGATAAATAACTTGAGCTTCTGAAGTCGGTGACGTTTGTATGATTGATTTAATTTTTTTGTCACCGACTTCAGAAGCTAACGTTATTTATCACTTTTTTGGTTTTTTTTTTGAAGTCGGTTTTATTTTTTGCAAAAAAGTTTTTATTTTTCACTTTTTAGTGGTTCACATGTGCTTGGTACACATGGAAAGTGCATACCGTTACAATTACAACAAGCCCAAACACGACTAGGATACATTGTCTCATTATGGAGTTCCGTGACTCTTGGCTTCATCATCAGATCTGATGGTAGAATGGTTCTTATCAAACGCAAATGCTTCACTTGTTGTAGAAAAAATACCAAAATTGCTGTACGTTATCCTATAAAATTTGAAGAGTTCCCTCGATATCGCCAAGATTCCATCATCAGATCCCGACTTGGCGACTATGGGACCAACTTGGAAGTATAAAAAAAAGTTCAAACAAAAAAAGAATTTTTCAAATCGGTTCAGGCGTCTTCGAGTAATCGGTGAACATACATAAAAAAAAAAAAAAATACATACAATCGAATAGAGAACCTCCTCCTTTTTGGAAGTCGGTTAAAAAATACCAATAATGTCCGTCTTGAGAATTGAACCCAGGACATCAAACTCAACAGTATAGCATTTTTGACCACTAGACCAATAAACCAGTCAGATCATCTGCCTAGCCTTTACCCAACTACATTGGGTCGGCTTCCAGTAGTTTCGTATGCAGCTGAATACCAGTATTTTACATGGAGCGACTGCATATCTGATCTCCGCAACCCAATTAGTAGAGGGTAATACGATACCCCTTTTGTAAGACTGGTTGTCAGACTTTTCGAGCCACTGACTACCTGTAACGACTGTCAAAGATCTACGAATGACAGTCGGGACCAACCGCTTAACGTGCTTTCCGAGGCAAGGAGGAAACTCGGTATATAATGGGATGGCACCCATCCACAGACCAATAAACCAGCCAGATGATGATTTAAAGTCTACTTAGACAGGAATCTAAATAAACTATAGTTGGATAAACCCAACCTAAACTCACATACCGTAACAAACCTAAGTATGTACAATTGTACATACAGACTAATTTACCGTTAATCAGTATGCATAAGTAACATACATACATACAACACATTGTGACGTCATATCCGCCGGCAACAATATGGCGCCCGCTCTAATTGAGACGATTTATAGCGCGACGCAACTGATTTGGTACTTTTGAAAATTTATAGTAGAGGTGTACTATCGAGTGATGTTGGTACTTTTATTATGTGATGGACTCTTTATTATGTTAGATAGCTAGGCAGTCGTACCATATAAAATACTGGTATTCAGCTGCATCCGGTTAGACTGGAAACCGACCTCAATATAGTTGAAAAATAGCTGGGCTGGATGCAGCTGAATACTAGTATTTTACATGAAGCGACTGCCTATCTGACCTCCACAACCCAGTTAATACCGAGTAATACGATACCACTTGGTAAGACTGGTTGTCAGACTGTTTGGGCCACTGACTCTGTAACGACTGCCAAAGATGGACAAATGACAGCCGGGACCAACAGCTTAACGTGCTTTCCGAGGGACGGAGGAAACTCGGTATGTAAGGGTGATCACCCAACCACAGACCAACCTAGGCAAGCACGGCCTAACCTAAAGATCGACCCGAGCGGCTGTTATTATTCAGCAACGAGCTCCTCAGCTCGGTTGCCTCAGAAGTTACAAAGTTGATGTTATTATGCAGGCCTGTGAGGGAAGTACGAGCATAATAATATCATTTAGTTTGACTAAAATGGTAAACTTATTTAACATGCTCAAATGTGGTGGACAATTTCACTTTCAATTAAAACTAATTAAGACATCGATCACGTTTTCTATATTGCTTTCTTTTTTGGAGATTTCCCTCACTGGGTTACGACAGCTGGTCCTTAAAAAAAGGTTTATTTGCGATATTTTCTTTCACTGTGTCATCATCATTATCCTATAGCAGTCCACCTATCTGACCTCCACAACTCAGTCAGTACCGGATAACACGATACCCTTTGGTAAGACTAGTTGTCAGACTTCTTGGGCCACTGATTACCTGTAACGACTGTCAAAGATCTACAAATGACAGCCGGGAACAACTGCATAACGTGCTGTCGTTGCGGGCACGGAGGAAACTCGGTATGTAATGGGAGGTCACCTAGGCAACCTAAGCAAGCACGGCTTAACCTGAAGATTGGCCCGAGTGGCTGCTATTTTTTAGCCACGAGAACCTCATAGACGATAGGTGCATGACGGTTTTAAATGTGCTTGCAAAACTGATTTCCATAGAGTTCCACTGATCAAGTCACATAAGGACCACACAGAGTATGTTTGAGATGGTCTTTTGAAGAAAGAACCAACCAGATTTGATTGAAACTGTCCAGTCAGTGCAAGCATTTGTCAGTTATCGTGTAGGTCGACTTATAACTCAATTATCTCAACGACATTATCAAGAATTTCACTTGGTCCCTCTGATTTACGCATGAGGTTTATCATGTCTGCAATAACTATTGTACTGTCTTAGATTAATTTAGAAAGGACATAACAATACCATTGAAAAATGATAACAATAAGATCTTAAGATACTGCTCAAGATTACCGAAATGAACAATGGCGAACTCGCAAACAAAGGACTTGCCCAAAAATTGTATGAGCCTATACCCCAGTATGTACAGATATAAAATCTATGCCATTTAATAGTAAAAATTCTGAATAAAAAAAAAATAAAAAAGGTGCATGGTGCTTATCAGTTTTGGACAAAAGTTATAAAGGTTTAAAGTTGTTGTTTTTGTCACTACGGCTAAAGTATTTCTTATCTACAGGGTGTAAACCACCTCATCACGAAGCCGTCAACCAAGCATTCTGTACATCAAACTAAGTAACTTTACGCAAAAATGATTGCTGGGAAACAACTTTTCTTTTGGGGTCAAGAATCACGTTTTGGGTACCTATAACTCAATGTAACACACTCAAAACACTACTGGTCCATTGTGCTGATGGATGGATTGAATAGTACAGGGTTTGTGGAGGCATTTAAAGTAAAAAAATTGTAATAAAACTTGTATTTAAAAAAAAACTTGTCAAAAAGTTGTAACTTTGACCATATCTCCGTAACTAGAAGGTTAATTATCACAATGATGGGGAGAACAAGTGCCTTTCGGCTTCGTTAAGAGGTGTTTTACACCCTTGTATATTGTAGATAGGTTTAGGATATTATGTATAAATGAAAGTATATCTATATAAGTAATTATGACCGCTATATTCTTAGCAGAAACAATAACGTTTTCACATTTATATTCTGATGCAAAAATATATTACTTAAATCTTAAGCATGTCAATGCAATACATAAATCAAAGCGTTTATGTAATTTGACCAAGATTTATATTACATGGCAACATTAAAAGTTCAGTTTTGACAAAAGTCTTTAAAAGTTTATTTTTTGCAAAAAAGTTTTTGACTTCATAGTCAAAAACTTTTTTGCAAAAAATAAAACCGACTTCAAAAAACACAAATATGTGAAAAATAACTTCAGCTTCAGAAGTCGGTGACCTTTGTTTGAGAGATTTAGTTTTTTGTCACCGACTTCTAAGTCGGTTTTATTTTTCAGTCGAAATTTATGAGGTAAAAAACACAATAAAAAAAATACAGTGGAATTGAACACCTCCTCTTTTTAGAAGTCGGTTGAAAAAACCAGCCAACCTCGACTCGGACTCGCGCATCAAGAAGATTACCCTTTCGGCACTTACTGAAATAGGAGTCTTAGGTGATTGCTATAATGTTTTATTTTGTTTAATTCCAGGTTAAATACCTCGGCCAGAGCGACGCCCGAGGACTATGGGGTATCAAGCACACGAGGAGACCTGTCGACCTGATGGTGGCTGCGGCGAAAGCGTTACCTCCGGGTATGTGTCCGACCATCATTATGTTGTTAGCGTGAAGATGTGTACTGCTGAAATTGGGACTACATACAGAAATACAGGGTGTAACCACCTCATCGCGAAGCCGTCAACCAAGCATTCTGTAAATCAAACTAAGTAACTTTACGCAACAATTGTTGCTGGAGATTTTTTTTCGATAGACTCAATGTAACGCACTCAAAATATAGTGCTAATGGATGTATAGAAAAATACGGGTGTCGTGGAGGTGTTTAAGTAAAAAGCTTACATTGAAAACATGTGTTAATAAAAAAAATTGTGAAAAAGTTTCAACTTTAGCCCCCAGTATCTCCTTAACTAGAAGGGCCACAGAATTATGATCTAGAACAAAAACATGATCGCAATGACAGGGAGAACAATTACCTTTCGGTTTCGTTAATGGCCTCGTAAAAAATTGTTAATCTTGAAGATCCCGATCAGGATATTCGGAAAAACTTATTAAATTAATGCAATGTCAACGGTCATTGATAAGTGAGCGAAGTTTCAATTTAATCCGACGTTTCAAAGTGGGTGAAAATCACGTTCAAAGATTCTATTAAATATCATCATCCCAAGGGGAGCTCGAGGAGAGGGGCCCGCAAGGGCCGAAGCCTGCCGGGGTTGCGGGACTGTTCGAAAGAGATACCGCGGCCCCGGAACGTAAAGGGCGAGGAAGGAGCATGGATGGGTTTTAGTCAGTAAGAGTCTGACACTCCCTCCCGCTCCGCCCAGAGTGGGAGAAGTCATTTGATGATTTCCCATCCTAAAAAAAAAAAAAAAAAAAAAAAAGGGGAGCTCGAGGATTAATACTAAAACAACCGCTCGAGTCGATGTTTAGGTAAAGCCGTGCTTGCCTAGGTTGGTCGTTGGTTGGGTGACCGCCCATTACATCCTCCGTGCCTCGGAAAGCACGTCAACCACGTTTATTTATTTATTATATGGCTTCTCAACAATGAGTACACTGTTACAATATCATTTGTACATTACAAACTTCAGTCTAAGCGCCTCATCACTTATAGAAAAGCACAGCATGCACTACATTATGCGGAGATAAATATACAACAAAAAAATAAAAAAAATATACAACGTTGATCCCGACTGTCATTTATAGATCTTTGAAAGTCGTCACATGGAGTCAGTGACCCAAACAGTCTGACTAGACCAGTCTTACCAAAGGGTATCGTATTACTCAGTACTAACTGGGTTGTGAAGGTCATATAGGCAGTTGCTCCATGTAAAATACTGGTATTCAGCTGCATCCAGTTAGACTGGAAGCCGACCCCAACATAGTTGGGAAAAGACGGGGTAGATGATGATTCGTTTTCTTTTTAAGACCCCATCACAATATAACGCTGATTGTTAATATTGTTATCCAATTTGAAAACCAAGACCTATCATTTTTTTTTCTACCATGTTTTAACCTACTTTTCTCCATCTTTTCCAGGTCAAATCCTACCAATAGTGAAACTAAAAATCGCCCTAGATGGAGTTCACCTGGAAACCCTGGACCACGGCTCGAAGACAGACGAGTTTGAACACATGACTGTGTTCTTCAACATAGAATCCATATCCTATGGTGTCCAGGACCTGGTGTATACCAGGGTGTTCTCCATGATCATTGTGAAGGATAACGCTGATGTAAAAGGGTTGAATCCATTTGAATGTCATGGATTCGTTTGTGAGTCTAGGTAAACATTTCTCCATTTATTTATTTAGGGTAAAAGCATCAGAGTATGTCATGAAAAAGGTATTCAATAGTCCTTTATGAACTTGGAGGGTTGACTTGATGATTTTCACGATTATAATTCTGTAACTACATACGTCTTACAGCCGCGAACGATATTTTAATCAACACACAACCTATAAGCACTGCAAAATTGCAAAAAACGTAAGAAAATTTGAATTTCGCGGGCTACCCTGGAGCATTCACAAATTATTACAAAAATACTAGCTGTTGCCCGCTACCTCGTTCACGTAGAAATTTTGATGTGTGTGTGTGAGATTAATAATAATAGCCTATAATTAATAGCCTACGACCTATTCTCAGACCTACCAAATAAATACACAAACTAATCTCAAAAATCAGTCAAGCCGTTTCGGAGGAGTTCGATAGCAAACACTGTGACACGGTTTTAATATGTTAGATCACTTCCCATTACTATTTGAATCGGATTTGTTTAAAAATTTCAAGGGTTAATTTGTTTTTTCACGCTACCCTCATCCATTTTCAAAAATAAAAAGCAGATGAGTTACGTACTCCTTATAACATCAGCTATCTGCCAATAAAGGTCCCGTCAAAATCGGTTTACCCGTTTCGGAGAATATCTGGAATGAATAAACATACAGACCGACAAACGAAAACGTAAAAGAAAATGACAAGTATCGTATATTAATATAGGGATTCAATATATGAAGATCAATTTGAGAGGGACTTTTGTGATGCTATTTTGTTGTCGAAATGGGAAAGCTGCAAGATGCGATGGAGCCCATACCTATAGCGTGATTTCGTAATATGCATTCACTAAAAAGCTGTTACTTTGGAATTACAAACAGACGTTTCAATTGTATTTATTTGTCAATGTATCTTACAAGTTGACGTGGTATTTGACAGCAGATAAAATTCCCAGGCTTTCAGAATCCGTGGTTTACTCAACTGAAAATAAATCATAAAAATATCTGTCTTGTAATCATACGATAAAGTTATCTTAGCCAAGTTTTGACTCAACACACAAGTATTTTTTCGCAATTTTTATTTGATTTAAGTATCAATAATCTCGTTGACCCGAATCTTCATAAGATATGTGAAGTATTTGATATTAGATAGTAGGTATGATGAAATTCTTGTCAGATAGATTTCTTGACATTTGTTATATTAGGACATTTCTAATTGCGACACTTTTCTGTCTAGTAATCAAGCAATATGTTAGTCAATTAGATGAAATTATATTTTGTAACTTCACACTGGTCGGCCTAGAAAGAGATAGTTGCCTCTACTCAAGAAGATCGGCAGATCTCCCGTGATTAGCGTCTTCATCGACCAGTAGTAGCATTTATGATAATCATTATTATTTATTAAAGGGGTCTACCGGAGCTAAATTAGCAACTCTACAGGGCCTCGATTTTGCTATTACAATAGTGTCAGAGTATTCGATCATTGATTTCATAATGATCAAGTTCTGTCAAATTTTGACAAGTTTGTTAATTCTACTATCATAATGGCGCCATTATGACTTCTCAATGAACAACCACTGACACTCCATTGAAAGAAATGTCATAGAATATTAATCTCGTACATGAATTCTGGCATGAATAAATGTTCGCATTTAGTAGTAGATTTCGAAAACCATTTGTACTAAGGGTTTTATAATAATGACAATACGACAATGCCATTAAAACACAATTTTATTACGAGACCATTGACCGACCATTGTGAATTTAGCAGATTACGAACTTTAAGCAAAATGACAATGGGATAAGAATGGAATCGTGTTGGAGTGACGAATTTATTAAAATAGCAGTGGGCCCCAGGGTGTAAAACACCTCATCACGAAGCCGTCAACCAAGCAATCTGTACATCAAACTAAGTAACTTTACGCTAAAATTATTGCTGGGAAACGATTTTTTTTTGGGTGCAAAATCATGTTCTGTGGTAGAACTCAATGTAACGCACCTAACACATTGTGCTTATGGGTGTGAATTGAATAGTACGGAGGTCGTAGCAGTGTTTAAAGTAAAAATCTTACAATAAAAACTTGTATTAAAAAAAAACTTTTCGAAAAGTTGGAACTTTGAACATTATCGCAATGACGGGGAGAACAAGTGCCTTTCGGCTTCGTTGAGAGGTGGTTTACACCCTTTATAATGGTGGTTTACACCCTTTATGGTGGTTCAAACTTCGTTTGAAATGCTGTAAGAATAAAGTTCTAAACAGCTTGCACTACAAATTGGTTGTTACGTCAGTCGCTGCGGGCCGAATAGTGCGAAACGAGTGGTTTCGATCGATTTACAAAAAAATCTATTGATTGTACTAAAAAAATAAAACACTATGATGCTAATATGTTGCTTTTAGAATTATCTGCCAAGGAATCAGAATGATCGCATGTATTTTAGAATGGTTTACACTCGTAAGAATTTTTTAGAGATAAGTTCGTGATTTTTTTAATCGAGTAAAATGAATTGCATTATCTTTTCAAAACACTATCATACAAAACTTATATTGTCACTTACGGGATATCTTCTGTGATTATTTGTTATTTTGAGCTCCCGATATTTCGACGCTGTTGCAAGCGCCATGATCGCGGGAATTTGCTATGGCGGGTCCAGATCCAATCACCCTGTTTATAGCACCGCGTTAGTGCAACACGTCCCGAACAAAGTTGAATAATCCCTGTAACTTGCACACCAAAGCTGTGCAAGTCGCCACATGTCCCGGTCCCCTGCGACTCGCATCCAGCGGATTCCCGCAACCTTCACCAGGTCATCGGTTCACCAAAGCTAATGTGCTGTATTCAATTGTTTCAGGAATGCAGCGAGGCGTCTCACGTATTCTTTAGCGGCTGCTTTCCAGGACTATTCTAGAAGAGTAAAAGCAATGCAGGCCAATTCAGGTTAGTATATTTATTTATTTATTAAAACTTTATGCAATTAAAACTGTACAAAGGCGGACTTAATGCCTTGGGCATTTTCTACCAGTCTACCTTAGGGTGATGCAGAGATAATACACAGTAGGTGCAATAACCGAAAAAAACGACTAGAAATTATTTATACTTAACTAAAATATATAAGAATAAAATAAATACATACATACATACATTAGCAAAATATATAAAGTTAAGAGAGATAAGAAAAACGACAAAAACCTAGTTTTGAGACGAATCTGCCAACTCCTTGCGAATATGCTCTCGAGCCTTCACTTTGAAATCCACTTGTATATCTATTGTCTATACTAATACTAGCCTGTGCCCGTGGTTTCACCCGCGTGACGGTCGATGATTGTCCAACGGATGATTATGTTGGGATAAAATGTATTCTATGTGTTAATCATACAATAGTACACGCCACGAAAAGCTATATTTTTTGTAAACAAACAATTTCTACCAAGATTCGTAGCAACAATTCAACTAACAAGAAATACTCCCAAATTCAATCAACTCAAATTATCATACGTGTAATTCGAAACTAACGAGCAATTTCACTTGGTCGGGTTATATTTTGGCAATATGGAGCGCTGTCGTCCAATGTTTTGTGATACTGGAACGCATCTGACATCATGGAACGTAAACATTTAGGCCGCCATTTTGATGTAAGATCACGCTGACGCTGTCATTTTTGAATTTGATTGTATGTTTACATAATTTATAGCTTCTCGTAGCGTGGTGGTTATTGTCCTGTGTGCTTAATTTCGTCCAAATACGTTCTGTGGATTTATAAACATTCATCCATCCATACTGCCATCCTCACAAAATTCGAGGTTTACAAGATATAATCGACTTCTCCTATTGCTAAAGTCGGTTAACATGTAGCCTATGTTACCCGAGCCATAATAACGAATCTATCAAAATATCACCACTGAGTTTTTTTAATCAAACATGGTCGGAACTTAAGCCGTGCTTGCCTAAGTTGGTCTGTGCATGGATGACTTATCGAGTTTCCTCCGCGAGCAGTTGGTCTCGACTGGCATTTGTGGGTCTTTGACAGTCGTTACAGGTAGTCAGTGGCCCAAAAAGTCTGACAATCAGTCTTACCAAGAGGTAACGTAACACCCAGTACTAACTGGGTTGTGGAGGTCAGATAGGCAAAATCGCTCCATATAAAATACTGGAAGCCGACCCCAACATAGTTAAGCAGATAATGATTACCATCATTAATAGAATCTCTTTCTCTTTTCCAGAGTATGAGGAAGTCCCAACAAAGAAGAGGTTCGCCATAGACCTGCGAACTCCAGAAGAGATAGAAGCAGATCTAGAAACCGAAGCGTAACTATACATAGACCGACTTATTCACCAGGCCACATCATTCACCATCAGGTATCCACTGCTGGACATAGCCTCCAAACGTCGTCGTCACAACGCCCGGTGCTGTGCTAGTGTGAATAATATTACAGTTTAAGTAGTTTTACAAATTACAACACAGCTGATTTGGTGATAAAAGGAAACCCTTAAAAAGAAGATAAGAAAATGGTGGAAGTTCGGCTAGGTTTCATACAAAAGTATGAAACCTAGCCGAACTTCTTTGTTCTGTTCTTTGTTCTGTTTTCGAACTTCCACCATTTTCATTTTTTCAATGTTTCGGCCACGCATGCCACCTGTATTAAGGCGAGTACAGGAGCTAAACGCGAGTTTTATAATGCCTGAAAGTATATGATTCACTGCAATAAACAAAACCAGAAAAATATATGATATTCTTCAGGACATATGGTATTATGATAGTGTTTTGAATTAATTTTACACGATCAAAAAAAATCACGAACTTATCTCTACAAAATTCTTTTAACGAGTAAAAACCATACTAAAATGCAATGCGATCATTCTGATTTTTTGGAAAATTATTCTACAAGCAACATATTAGAATCATAGTGTTTTAGTTTTTTAGTCCAATCAATAGATTTTTTGTAAATTGATCAAAACCACTCATTTCGCACTATTCGGCCCCCAGTGACTGACGTAACAACCACTTTGTTGTGCAAGCTGTCATCTCAGCCGAAAGACGCCCACTGCTGGACATAGGCCTCCCCCAAGTGTCGCCACATTGACCGGTCCCTTGCGACTCGCATCCACAAGCTGACATATTTCAAACGAAGTTTGAACCACTACAAATGGAGTTGCTAATTTAGCTCCTGTAGTCGCCTTAATCGATAGCTGACAAAACAAACATTTAGCTGATCAAACACGTGTTCTAAAGTGTCACCATTTCCTTTACATGGCCGCAACTTTGAAATTTAAAATGGCGGAAGTAAGCAAGTGGTGTCCATTCTGTTTTGCACAAACTAAACTTAATTTAGGCTACTGCTATCTTTTACTAAAAGCCAGTTCGAGAAAAGGACGGCTATACCTATGAACTAAGTTAAAAATGTCAAACTAGTTTATGCCTTGCGCTTCACCGTGTTTTTAGTCGACATGTTTTTACGTGCACCCTTCATTTGTATGGAAATATTAGTTCCAATTCAATTTGACTGCTTTCAATTACGTCCGTCTCTTTCTTGTTTTATTAAAGAGAAAAAGATAGCAATAGCCTAAATTAAGTTTAGTTTGTGCACAACAGAATCGACACCATTAAATTTAAATCCCTTTTTAATCATTGGTCTATAAAGTGGTTTAGGTGATGTTTTCGAATCATCACATCAGAATAACAGCTTTTTACCAAATGCATTGCAAAAAATATACGGCACTTAAAGAAAAACACATATATTCAATTTTTGTATATCTGTCTGTCTGTTTGTCGGCTAATCTCCGAAACGGCTGGACTGATTTTGATAGGACTTATGCTGGCAGATAGCTGATGTTATAAGGAGTAACAAGGCTTTTATTTGAGAATAAAAAATAGGGTTTCGTGAAAAAAAAAGCCTTTTAAATTGGTAACAAAATTCGATTAACTTTTTTCAAAGGGTTTCGGTCGGAAGTAATTTTTTTTTATTAATAATTTCACTCGAACGAAGATCGCGAGTAACATCTAGCCAAGTAATAAAAGTTTTCGATAATTCCCAATTCAGCTCACAATAAAATAACCATTCCAATATAATTAAGTAGCCATTTAAGTTAAATTAATATAATATTGTTATTTTAAAAATAGGATCACTTTGTATATTTTGCACACGAGAGGCTAAAATAACCAATAGAATATCCAAAAGTTGTCCCAACTATGTTGGGCTCGGCTTCCAGTCTAACCGGATGCAGCTGAATACCAATATTTAACATGGAGCAATTAGGCTCTAAAATACTGATATTTTTATTTACATAATTATGTAATATGAACAACAGAACAAATTTCTCCATGGGACCACCATCGAAATCGCGATAAAATAATCAACGGTCCCATACAAAATTCCAATACCTACTCGACCAAATGTATGAGACAGATGATTATTTTTTCGCGATTTCGATGGTGGTCCCATAGAGAAAGTTGTTCAGTTTGATGGTCTGTAGCACACCCTTTCATATGACTATACCCTTTCTGTTACACGTTGTATAAAGGGTGTAAAACACCTCTTCACGAAGCCGAAAGAACTTGTTCTCCCCATTATTGCGATTATTTTTTTGTTCTACACTATACCTGGGAACCGTCTAGTTACGGAGATATGGGAGGTCAAAGTTACAACTTTTTGACAACTTTTTTTTTAAATACAAGTTTTTTTTGTATGATTTTAACTTTTAACACCTTCACGACCCCCGTACTATTCAATCCATCCATCAGCACAATGTTTTAAGTGAGTTAAATTGAGTTCTACCACAAAACATGATTTATAACCTCAAAAAAAAAAGGGTTTCCCAGCAATATTTTTTGCGTAATGTTCACCAAAAGATGACAGCCTGATTATCTAAAAACAGCTGTTTAAAACACATTTTTGTATTGGAATATGTCACAGTGACAGCTGGTTAAAGATAATCAGACTGTTATCATTTCGGTGAACATGGACCTTAGTTTGATGTACAGAACGCTTGGTAACGGCTTTGTGATGAGTCTGTTTACACCCTGTATAACTTTGGATGAAGAACAGTAGTTACATTTTCATGATCTTTATTGTTTGACCAATGTTGAAACTGAGGTGGTTTTAGACGCGAACCTGGGTTCAAGGTATTATGTTTTTGAAAGATTTGAGTTCAACACTTAAAGTACTTACGGGTTTATATCCGTGATTTAGTGAAAAACCGTGAAAGTCTAAAACAGTGCATTGGAGTTCAAGTTAAATCTGGTATCAAAATGTAGTAGATTATCCTTACTTTGTTTTGTTATCGTTATTATTCCAAGTGTTCGAACCGTCCGGTAGTGAAGTGAAAACTTCTACAGGCACGTTGAGCACTTTTTGGGTGAACAAAAATCATGGAACTCGCGTGACCGTCACCTAACGCTTCGTAGCCGATCCGCTACGGCGTAGCAGCACTTAGTGACACTCGTAGCCGATCCGCTACGGCGTAACAGCACTTAGTGACACTCGTAGCCGATCCGTTACGGCGTAGCACCACTTAGTGACACTCGTAGCCGATCCGCTACGGTGTAGCACTAATCAGGCGTACGCGGGGTACAACCCGTAGTAGATATAGATTACTAAGCCCCTTCATACACAAGGCTACTCAAATCTTAAATACTCAACGATTTTAGTCTTCAAGCGACTGCCGCCATACAGATCCATTGAAGTTCGTACACGAGTCGCGTCGCCGACATCCGCCCCGCGACTCGCATTTGTATGGGCCGGCGCCCACTGCCGGCACGGCACGGCATGGCACGGCAGGTTGTGCAGTGGCATCCCGCGGCGTGCTGCGGCATCCCGCGGCGTTCCGTGGCATCCTGCTGAAAGCCCAGCCACTCTGGCATTCATCAGTTTTGCACCGCGCGTATTCGAAGTTGGTTGTGCGCGCGCGCCCCCGCGCACCGACCGGACTGCGCCCCACCGAAATGCTGCACAAGTTTCAACCTTATTTCAACTAGCTACTAGCAATCATAATTCCTCGACCCCAAAGGGACCCATACGTCTCGCGGGATGCAATGGCGCGCTGCGGCATCCCGTAGAATGAAACAGCAAGACACGTCATGCCGCCGCATCCTGCGACGTGTCGCGTCATGCCGCAGCATCCTGCGGCACGTCGCGGCATCATGGTATCAAAATAAAGTAACATAATTTCTAAACTCATTGAAACAAGATTCAAAATAACTTAATCAGTATTAAAATCCTTTGCCATGACACACCGTGCCGTACCGGCAGTAGGCGCCGGCCCTATGGCGGCAGTCACTTGAAGACTAAAATCGTTGAGTATCTAAGATTTGAGTAGCCTTGTGTACGAAGGGGCTAAATTTTCAATTCTATCGGCAGCCAAAGACTGCCCCGCATGTTTGCGACATTTTGTAATCCTCAAAAACAGGGTTCTCAGATGTTAATCCGCCATTCTGCAATATTAGTTTTTACTGAAAGTATTCAGTTACAGTAGTACTGATCAGTCAAATTAGAATTGGCAAATTGCAGACGCTGAGAGATACTTCAGTAAAGTATCAGCTAATGTCCGGTGTATGTATAACCACTTCCGCAATTTGACCTGACCGGTTAAAACTATTATTCCCTTAGGTAATTTGACCTGACCGGTTAAAACTTTTATTTTCTTAGGTAATTTGACCTGACCGGTTAAAACTTTTATTTCCTTAGGTAATTTGACCTGACCGGTTAAAACTTTTATTTCCTTAGGTAATTTGACCTGACCGGTTAAAACTTTTATTTCCTTAGGTAATTTGACCTGACCGGTTAAAACTTTAATTTCCTTTGGTAATTTCTGTCAAAACATTAAAATATTACTTCAAAAGTTTTGATATAAAACATATTTAGTACATAAAAGTTTTGTATACCAAAATAATAATAATGTGATGTTAGTATAGATTATAAAATAATATAAGAATTGTTTTTTAAATAAAGTTTGTTGTGAATTTTGTTTTTTATTAAACTTTTTTTTTTTTTTTTAGGATGGGAAATCATCAAATGACTTCTCCCACTCTGGGCGGAGCGGGAGGGATTGTCAGACTCTTACTGACTAAAACCCATCCATGTTCCTTCCTCGCCCTTTATGTTCCGGTAGGGGCCGCGGTATCTCTTTCGAACAGTCCCGCAACCCCGTTTTTATTTAACCTACTAATATGTTTGGTTTGTTGTTGAGTTTTGGACTAAACACATAGAAATATTTGCCATTGATACGTTAAAAAAAGACCGATTTTGATGTAATTGCCGGTTGGGTTAGGTTAGGTTATACCATCATTATCTGGCTAGCCTTTTCCCAACTAGGTTGGGCTCGGCTTCCAGTCCAACATGATGCAGCTGAATACCAGTATTTTACATGGAGCGACTGCCTATCTGACCTCCACAACCCAGTTAGTACTGGGTAATATGATTCCCTTGTTATGACTGGTTGTCAGACTTTTTGGGCGACTGACTATCTGTAATATAACGACGGCCAAAGGTGAAATGACAGCCGGGACTAAATGCTTAACGTGCTTTCCGAGGCACGAAGGAAACTCGGTATGCAATGGGTGGTCAACCTTCCATAGACCCACCTAGGCAAGCATGGCTTTACTTTAAGATCGACTTAAGCGGCTGTTATTAATTAGCCACGACCTCCTTATGGCTCCTAATAGCTAGGTATTAATAAACCAACGCAGACAAAGTCTTAAAAACTACATTTTATTCTACATATTTATTATATTCTTCCAATATCTTTAACAAGAACATCATTTCTTCAAGAGTTCTTTTAGAATGCTGCCTATTTTTCTTCATGTATTGTACATAGTCATCTTCAAGCCCGTTCTTAGCGCTTTCTTCGATCAAAGTAAATAGTCTCAATGACGTCATATGTAAGAGTAATTGTACGAGATGCTTGTCATCATTATTTATGTACAAATCTTTCAGATTTTGATACCAATGCTGGTCCTTGTATTTTGTTATTTTTGCTACGTTCTTTATGGCATCGTGTAACTGAAATATAAAAATAAAAGGTTTGTGTAAAAACTTTTATCTAAATAAATGTGACATGTTTAGTGAACGTAGAAAGTGAAGTTAGCCTTGAGAAAATTTTGATGTTAAATCAATTTTAATTCAAAAGAAAACAAACAGGGAAACGACTTATGGCAAACGTTTCACATACAAGGCACCAGCACCCATATTGACGCAATTTGCCGCCAACGCACCACGCCACATGATAAAAACGATAAAATCTTTATTCTTATTTTAGGTTGTATTTTAAATGTGCTTTTTTTATAATTGTCTAATGTCTTCCTTTTTCTATAAAACTATCGACATCATAGCAATACATTCCACCACTAAACATTTCATGGCATCTAATGTCACATAACGTCACCTGTACTTTGCTTTAAGAGGCCCGCGGAGCATGCGTAGTTCATACAACCGTTATACCAAAATAATTTGTAAGTCAAACATTCTTAAGGTAGTGGTAGTCATAAAATTTAAGACCTGAGCGTTAGTCACGGGAGAGAAAGAGAAAGAGTCTGGAGGTAACAATGGCTTGGAAGTAATGTCATGAATAGTTTAGTTTCTAACATTATTATTATAGTAAATACTTACATCATACAAACCATCTTCAACTGCAATTAAAAATGAATTCAATTGTTTTAAAGCCCCGTATTCATTAACCTCAGGAATCTCTTTCCTTAAATGCAACCACACTCTTTTGATGAACCCATTTTCCTTCATCAGTCTTGGTTTGAGCTTGTTCTTCTTATTCCTCGGGAGCACCAGCTTCTTCTTCAGTTTAGCACTGAACTTGTTGGCTTCGGCGATTTCGGAAGCCAATTTGTGTATGAAGAGAACGTATTTTAAGATCTCTTTGTCTGATGGGTGAATGTAGGATACGTTCGATACATCATCGCTTACTAAAGCACTGGAAATGATAATATTGTTACGTCGTACGAGAACATTCTAGATGAACGAGAACGAGTCTCGAATGATCTACTATGGAACTGATTAGATGACTCGAATTTAGAATTTTCTACGATATGAATGTCTAGAAGGTTCGAGAAGCTTGTGGAAGTTTCTCGAAGGACAATGATCCACTATAGAACTGTCTAGAACATTCGGGTAAGTTCTGGAACCTTCTCGAAGGATGGTGTTTACTATGGGACTGTGAAGACGTTCGAGAAAGTCGTGGATCTTTCTCGAAAGATCGGTCACCATATAAATAGCCTACGTTTGCGGGAGCAGCCAGTCTGATTTTGGCCACACAATGAAGCGAATCGAAGTGAACTAGAAGTGCAATATCTAAGCGAATAGTGATCGTGATTTTTTTGTTTAATCGGTAGTATTTAATTTATCCCATACCCAGCTTGTAAGAATATGTTGAATGCTCGGGATGGATAAAATAAGGAATGACTACGTAAGATTAAGTGTGATGAGAAGACGACTGATAGAGAAGTATGGAACAAGAAGACACGCTGCACCGACTACAAATGAATGACAAGAGCAAGAAAATGATGATGATGTCATAAGAGTTAGTCTGAAAGAGGCACCGGTGATTGAAAAGCTGTGTGGTAATCGGTTGTCGTGGTATGAGCATGTGATGCGGACGAATGAGAAAACTGTAGTGAGAAAAGTTTTGATTATTAATGTAAATAGAGGAAGATCAAAGAAACGATGGATTTCTCAGTATTGGCCATAGTCTGAATTTGTGTCCGGTTGAATAGCAATAGGCTCGCTCGGCTATACTTAAATGTAACTAATGGGTACACCTCTTCTTACATCTTCGGTGATTACAGACGTAATGTTACGTATACTTACATCCCCTCAAACAATTGTTGCAACGCCGCCTGTATGTCCACTGTTGTCCCCAACCAATCAAACTGCACCAACGCCTTGTTATCTAAAGCCACCATGTCCTTCAAAACTTGCAAATAATCGCTGACTTTTATTACGTCATTCTTTGGACTTAGTTTTAGATTCTTTGTATCATTCTCTTCGTTGGTGTTTACGGGAATATCATCTTGATCAAATTTTGCCTTCATAGTTTCTTTAAAGTCAATTAAGTCTTTTTTAAACAGTTTATTATAATTTCTGCTTTTGCCCACTTTGTGTATATTTTTACTTTTTGTTAAAAAAGCGACTACTTCATTGCTTTTCTTTGTTTCGGTCAAAATGTCGCCTATAACATATATTTTTTTTGTTTGGTTATGTTTTCTTAGGTATCCCACCTTTGGTTTATGTTTATTAATTGATCTTTTTCTACCAGTATAATTTTCTAGGTCTTTTTCTTCGTGTCGTTTAAGACCCTTTCTTAATGTTCGTTCAACGCTACCTCCATACTTATCTTTCGAAAGTAGACCAAAAGATTTTTGCCGGAATAATATATTCCGAACTGCTCTTACATGGTTTTTTAAACTCCCTTCTCGTATACTATTAGCGGGATGATCAGCTTCGTTGGAATTAGGGAACTTACTTGAACTAACTTTCCTAGCTATTGCTTTTCTAACTCTTCCAAAGTAATAATCAGAATCTAAATAGTCTTCAGGATTAACGTTATCAAAAGATTTTTGTGTTAGTGTGGTTGGTTGTTTGTGAATACCGTGGGTTTTCTGTTTGGTGCCGAATCTCTTCCTCTCAGTATCGTAGATTCTATCATACTCCATATTAACATTTAGCGTTTCTTTTTTATCGAAGTTATCGTCGCCATCATCATTAAAGATTGTTTGAAAGGCGTGTTTTTCTGCACTTGAATCGTCAGCATTTGGTCCTAGACGATTTTGGGGGTTAAAGTAAGCATTGTTAGGTGTATAATTGTATACTGGGACGTAGTATGGCTGATCAGCGACGGGTACCTTCTCTCTGGTGAAAGGGGACTGGTCAGCAGCTGTGAAAGAAGATTGGAATTGAATAGTATATGGTTAGATTTTATTACTTTACTGACTTCCGTCAGCGGCTTCGATATTATCTATACACATTATATTTTTAGCCTATGTTATTCTGATGAATCTTACCACTATAACAATTGTCAAAGTTTCATAAGATGGATATACATCCATCTTATTATTAGTCATACGAATATAACCTGGATTAACACATACTTTCATCCCAATAGTACGATCTCGTACGTGAGACAAGTAGACTACTACCGAACACCACGCGGGTGAAGCCGCTGGCTTAGGCTAGTAAAAAAAAACTCTAAAATCCTTTAGTAGTTTTTGCGTGAACAAATATTCACCTATTTATCTTCACAAACTTCCATGCTTAAAACAGCTATTAATAGGCTTGTTAACTGAAAAAATGTAATTAGTCCGTCACTTAGATTATCAAAAAATATTTGACCCGTATTTTTTCTTTTGTCACATAAACCAAAATTGACGAAGATACGACGCTTTTAAAATTCCCAATACGTCACTGTTCGGTATCATTCGTAGTGAGTACTGACGTCACGAGCCCCCACTCCCGAGTTTTTATGCGTTTTATCTTTGTCAATATTCGTTGATTTACAAAAACAAAAAATACGTGTCCATTATTTTCCAATAGTCTAACTGACGGACTAAATAGATTTGCAATTTATTGATGGTGGAAACAAGCCTATTGTAAGGTGATGATAATATGAAATATTGATATGATTTTCACTCCCATTTACTCTTTAGTCTAGCAAGCAAGAAATACTACTGAACGTCGGATCCTGATTTCTGTTCCCTAGGACACGCTTCATTTTCATCATCTGCTTAGCCTTTTCCCAACTAGTTGGGGTCGGTTTCCAGAAGAAGAAGTGGATGAAACAATGCTGCTGATGTTGACGAGGCTACCCACCGTACCAATCATCACCTGCCTAGCCTATGACAGTTTCGGGTTCCAGTCTATCCGGATGCAAATACCAGTATTTTACATAGAACGACTTCCTGTCAGACCTCCACAACCCAGTTAGTACCGGGTAATACGATACCACTTGGTAAGACTGGTTTTCGGACTTTTGGTCCACTGACTACCTGTAACGACTGTCATGGATCTACAAATCACAGCCGGGACCAACATCTTAACGTGCTTTCCGAGGCACGGAGGAAACTCGGTATGTAAGGGTGGTCACCCATCCACAGACCAATCTAGACAAGCACGACTTATAAAAAAAAAAATATGCTGCTGCGTCCAGCGACACCAACGACGTTGCTGTATGTGTCCCGACTGCGTCACTCCACGGAGGTTGAGGGGATCGTTGAGTACATGAAGGTGAAGACTAGCTGGACCTTGAGGGTCGAGAGATTGGAGCCGCGTCACAACACCAACTTCAAGTCGTTTGTGGTGCGAGTTGCGAGTTCCGACACAATATCTCGACATGTTTCTCAAGGAAGAGTTTTTCGCGGCAGGCTACGTGACACCGCGCAGCGCGCAGCGTAACACGATGCCGCCGCCACTTCGTGTGTGATAGTTCATAGCTTATAAGTTAGATTTTTTGTGTTAGTATATTTTTATGTTGTTATTTTATCTATGGGCCTTAAGATGCCTGATAATAAAATTATTGATTGATTGATTGATTTAACCTATAGATCGACCCGAGCGGCTGATATTATTTAGCTTAAGGCTATTTGAGCTTTATAGCCTTAAGCCTTTTATAAACACTGAAACTTTTAGCAAGTATGTTGCTACGTATTCAAAGATTTTTAGAAATACTTGCAAGGTTGCTAAAGCCCTGCACATAAGCAACAAGATCAAAACAGCAGAAAATAAAATAAAGACCGTTTGGAAAGTCATAAATAACGAGACTAACAGAAAGAAAATACGTAATAATAGCTTTACATTAGATACAGCATGTGGTCCTAAAAGCTCTGATCAGGAAGTAGCTCAAGAATTTGTTAATTTTTTTACCGAAATACCAATAAAAACTACGGAGGCTCTTAAGTCCTCACCTGAAGCCTCAATTGGCTTATTAAAGGCGAATGTGTCTGGCTGCCTGGCTGAATTTCAATTTAAACATATTAACCCTATGACAGTTATTAAAGCTTTCCGGCAAATTAAAATCAAACTGACCGAAGATTTATGGGGAATGTCTATCAAAGTTTGTACATCTATACTTGAGACCATAGCCCCGTACTTAGCTTTAATTTTTAATTTATGTGTAGACCAAGGAGTTTTCCCGGATTTAATGAAATACAGTAAAGTCATACCTCTTTTCAAATCCGGGGACAGTAAAGATTCCAATAATTATAGACCTGTATCCGTGTTACCAGTTTTTAGCAAGGTTTTTGAAAAAGTAATGCTTAATGCTTGCAAATGCTCTATCATTTTAACACCAAAAGAATCTTACATGATCAACAGTATGGTTTCACCAAAGGACGTTGTACAACTGACGCCGGTGTAACCCTATTAAAGCACATATTTGCTGCGTGGGAAGAGTCCCAAGACGCAATAGGAATTTTCTGTGATCTCTCCAAAGCTTTTGATTGCGTAAATCACGACACATTACTTTTGAAACTGGAGCATTACGGACTGGGTAAACTTGCACTTAGCCTGCTAAAATCTTATTTGAGCGATAGAAAACAACATGTTCAAATAAATGGTGTTAATTCACAGGGTTTGAATGTAAAAATGGGGGTTCCGCAAGGCTCAATATTGGGTCCTTTCCTTTTTCTAGTATATATAAATGATCTACCCTATTTGTTGAAACGCCAACCTCAAAATATGGTGTTGTTTGCTGATGACACTTCTCTAATTTTTAAGATAAATAGACGGGCCCAAAATCTAGATGACGTGAATGATGCCCTACTTCAGGTCCAAAATTGGTTCACAGCAAACAATTTGGTATTAAATGAAAAAAAAACTAAATGCATAAGATTTTCATTACCGAATGTTAAAAGTAGTGATTGTGAGATAATATTGAATAAAGAGAAACTCGAATTCGTAGATAAAACGGTTTTCCTGGGGCTTACGCTTGATTCAAGGCTACAATGGGGTTCTCATTTAACATCGCTTGCGGGGCGCTTAAGTTCAGCAGCATATGCCATTAGAAAAATCCGTCAATTGACTGATGTAGATACCGCTAGACTGGTCTATTTTAGTTACTTCCATAGTATAATGTCTTACGGTATTTTGCTATGGGGACGGGCTGCTGATATTGAGTCTATATTTATTCTGCAGAAAAGAGCCATCAGAGCCATATACAATCTTCGTAGGCGCGATTCTCTAAGGGAACTTTTTAAGGATATTGGCATCATGACGGTTCATTGCCAATACATCTACGAAAACATAATGTACGTTAGAAAAAATCTGCATCTTTTCGGTAAAAGAGGCGACAGACACAATTACAGTACTAGAAATAGGGACCAACTAGTTCAGCCAGGCTTTAGACTCGCTAAAGTAGACTCATCTTTCATGGGGTACTGTTTGAGATGCTATAATAAAATTCCACAAAGTATTCTTGAACTGAATGAGACGAAAATTAAAACATGCATTAAACGCACACTATGTAAGCAAGCATATTACAAGTTGAGCGATTATATCGCTGATAAAAATGCTTGGCTCAATGCTGGTCCTGCTCCACAAGGACAGGGGCTCAAAAATTGATAGCATTAAATGGTATTGTTGGAGCGGCTGAAGATTGTACAACTATCTTTGCATTGTATAGATTCAATCTACTTAGTATTATATAAACGCATAGCCCATATTGTGTGAGTACTATGTACTAGAAAGCTATCATTCACTGGAAACCTACTTTAGTTTTTGACTTGAATGTGTCCTGGCGGTTGAGAGTGTGTCATGCTCACTCAAATGTCTCGCTGATTATGGCGCGTGTGTCGGACCATTTAGTTCCCTTCAAAATGGTTGAGCTGAATGGTGCTGATCCATGCGTCATGTGCGTGAACGGGCGCTGTCAGTTGTGACTGGTCATCTCTTAGTCGCCATGGTTTATTTGAATTAATTACCTATTTGGTTTTTGAGTTGTATTTTGTTTTGGTTTTGCAATGGACACTTTTAACGTGCACATCTTGCTACATTGTTCTCACATAATATACCACCTCAACATGAATGATGTAACCAAGATTTTGTAACAATATTTTGATTTAAAAGAGTGTCCATGGAGTTTCTTGCCCGTTCTTCTCCATAGAGATCTACGCTAGGGAATGGGCAACTACAGTACTTTCACAGTTTTTATGTCTTGTGACTGGGACTGTAGCTACATTTAATTTTCATCTTTGCTTCGACAATTCAAAAGTGCCTGTTATTGGCCTACTTGAAATAAATATTTTGATTTTGATTTTGATTTTAGCCATGAGCTTACCATAGTACCCGAAAAGTGTAAAATAAAAGGAGTGCTACTTACGGATTTCAAAAACATGATATTGCTTTCCTTCTTTATGTTGAAGGTTGTTACCGTAATAAAAGTTTTCCAATTCAAAAAAGTTATTATTTTGAGCGACATCATTTTTTGCTTCCGCCAGTTTTTTCGCTTTCGGGCCCACAATATATTTTACAGGCTTGTGCACAATCACTTTGCGTCTTATTCTTTTCTTTGTAGTGGTTTCTATAGACTCTTCATCAGAATCTATAGCTGCGGTTGTTACTTCCTCTGATGAAACAATTTGTTTTTTGGAGACCCTATTCTCTTTTTCTGTAGTTGTTTTCGGTTTTAATATTTTAGATTTGACTGTCGTTGCTGAAGTGGGTGATGAGGTGAAATCTTCAACTATAATGTTCATTTTTTCTGTTGTAGCTACAGGTATACGTTGAGTTGTAAAAGGATAACTAGTGGATTCTGTTGTTGCTTCTGTTGTCACAACTTCTGTTTCTGGGACCGGTTCTGTTGTTTCTATGACAGATTTCGTTGTTTCTGTGACGGGTTTTGTGGTTTCTGTGACAGATTCTGAACTTTCGGGGACAGGTTCTGTAGTTTCTGTGACAGATTCTGTAGTTTCTTTAACATATTCTGTAGTTTCTGGGTCAGGTTTTGTAGTTTCTGTAACAGATTCTATAATTTCTGGGATAGATTGTGTAGTTTCTTCGTTTTCAGAATCTTTTGTAGTACCATTTTTAGACTTCAATTGCGACTCGGAATCATTTTCCTTCTTTGTTAGTTCTGTCGTACTTTCAAATAAAATACCATCTGAGGTAGTACTTTTAGCAGGATTACTTTTTGAAGAACTAGTTTCAAAAGTATAACTTAGAGTCGTAAACTCATCTGCAGTAACGTTAACGTTAGTATTATAATCCTGTGTGGTTTCCGTAATTTCAACTGTAGAAGTGGCTGTATCAATATCTGTTGTATTTTCTACTACCTTACCGTCTTCATTGTTTGTTCTACGGGATTCGTGAATAGCTTTTACTGATACATTTCGTGCGTCATCGGTTTCATTACTTTGTAGTGTTACAGCTTTATCCACCTCATGAGTTGCTGTTGTAGATTCTATTGCATCCAAAACTTTATCAACTGAAATATTTGCACCCGAACTATTGTTTTCTTTTTCAAACTTCTCATTATCAGCTTTTAATTCATTCGTCTCTTCCGATGTCATGTTGTTTTGTGATATTTTTTGCAGTGTTTGAAAAGTCTCACCACTTTGAACAATCTCAGAGACATTATTATCTTTTACAGATCTTTTTATAATGGGAGCATTATTGGTAACGCCTTCAACTGTAATATTATTTGAACTGTTTTCATTAGACACTCCTTCATCTTGTAAAGAGGTTTTTTCAGTACCTAAAGGTTGTACACCTAAAACATCTTCTTCTTCAGATCCTGATTTGGATTTTTTGTCATTTACTTCGCCTTCGTTCTCAGAATTTCGTTGTTCTTCTTTTATAATTGACTTGACATATTCATTGTGTTGTTTCAACTGATCATCTGACACTTCTCCACTCCGAGCGCCAGTAACGTTCTCTTTGCTCTCAACATCGTTAAGTATCCGTCTAGCAACATTCTCTAAAAACTGTTGTTTTTCTTTATCTGGTAAGAGATCAACGTAATTGTCCTCTTCGCTTTCAGCCAAAACATTTGTGAATAAAATTAAAAGTATCACCAACATTTTTTTTATAACATTGTTCGTTGTTTTTAATCCGGGAAATTGCTTGTCGATACTAATTCACGATTAAAAAGGCAGCTATTTGATTGAAATCAAGCATGAAAATGTTAATTGGGTCGAAGATAAGAAATAATTAGATTTTCCAATGACATGGGCAACCATGTTGGTTTTTCCTGTAATGCTAATTTTCTACACGTATCTTCGCTAAATTTTAATTCGGTGACCAATCACAAACTGTGGCTATACTGAGGAATGTCAACTATTGATTACAGTATTTAATCGAGAAGAAACGCGGATTTAATTATTGTATATCCTAATTGTGATTGTTTTTTTTGTTTTTGGTGGATACGGTTAATGATATTGCGATTTAAAATTATGTTGCGAAGTAGTTTATTATTAGTATCAGGTGGTATTTTAGTTACTACTTTAACCTGGTAAAGAATTCATCAGTTTAGACACTAAGGCATACATAATAAAATATTAATACAATTACATTTTTTCTAAGTTTAACACAGGGTGTAAACCACCTCATCACGAAGCCGTCAACCAAACATTCTGTACATCAAACTTAGTAACTTCATGCAAAAATTTGTGCTGGTAAACAACTTTTTTTTTGGATGAAAAATCACGTTGTTTGGTATTTATAACTCAATTTAATACACTCAAAACATGATGGATGGATTGAATAGTACGGGGTTAGTGGTGGTATTTAAAGTTAAAATCTTACAATAAAAGCTTGTATTTAAAAAAAACCTTGTCAAAAAGTTGTAACTTTGACTCCCAATATCTCCGTAACTATAAGGAACTCCCAGGTATTGTGTAGAACAAAAAAAATATCACAATAATGGAGAGAACAAGTGCCTTTAGGCTTCGTTAAGAGGTATTTTACACCCTTTATATGAAATGAGTATGAACCTAAGAGAACATTTCAAAGAGTATAAGAGTAGAAGCAGATCAAAGAAACGATGGACGAACTGTATAAAGAAGGATATAACAAGAAAGAAGGTGTCTGATGAGATGACGAGTAGTATAGAGCAGGATTAGAGAATGATTATAGAAAGTTTTCAAGTGCTGCCGGTGACAGAAAATTATTGTAGTAGTCGGTTATCATGATATGACCATGTGACACGGAGGAATGACGAAAATGGCCCAAGTTTGAGTACGAATAAATAAATAAAAGAATTAATTTAATTCAGATATCACAAGATCCATATAAGTCAGCAAAACAGTTAAGTTTGCAGGCTAGCAATCTTCTTACGACTATTATAAATGTAAAAGTCTGTAAAGATCGATTTTAGTTATTCTTTTACGCAGAAACTACTGCAAGGATTTGAATGAAATTGCAAACAGATTGATTATAACCCTTTTCCATTTATAATAGTAGTCAGAAGATTGCTAGCCTGTAAACCTAACTGTTTTGCTGACTACATTCATAATAACAGCGTTTTACCCTGAAATAAAACGCTTATTAAATACCTACCTTATTTGAAGCTTAAACATATAATGAGATAGGCCTATCTGTTTTCCGCTCGTCTTACCTCTCTGTCTACCCTAGTAGCTCCCTCTCGCTCGCACACTTCCATTCACTCCTCCACCGGCGCGGCCGCTCGGCTCGCTCTCGTCATTGTGTCGAATTATACCAGGCAGAGGATAAAAGTTAAGCTTCAAATAAGGTAGGTATTTAATAAGCGTTTTATTTCAGGGTAAAACGCTGTTATTAAACACCTGACCGTTATTTGAAGCTTAAACATATAATGAGACCTGTTTGTTATCGCCTGGTGGAGGAGGACGCCAATGTGAAGGTATGAAGGTTACAGTAAATCAATTTAGGGAAAAATATAAATAAAATTGTGTGTGCGAGACTAAGTAAATTTATTCAATCACCATATAAATATAAACATAGAAATTGTTATTATTTAAAAAAAAAATAAAATAAAAATATAGTGAACTTCTTCATAGATTGGATTAAATTGGGCGAAAACAATTTGAGATCCCAGAGCTAACAGGGGCCTGGACGACCTCACGCCTATAGAAGCGACGGAATGTGTCCCCAGACCTCCAGTTACCTTGCAACAAAATTTCGTCAACCGAGACGTTATCGGCCCAACTTCTGGAAGCGACTGCTGAGCGGACGCTACCGGGAGCTGCGATAATACCCGCCTCTGATAGGAGAGATTTCACCCAGCCCGCAATCACAGTACGCGATGCTGCCTTAGTATCACCTCTTAAATTAACAAATAAAGAATAATTATTTAAGGAATTACGTTTTTGATTAAACAATTTGATACACTGCTTCACCCAAAACACCGGATCGAGGTTTTTAATATTTTCATTTCTTAGTAATTTCCAGCCCGATTGCCTGAAATCAGAACGGTCAGTTTTAGAGCCAAATCTGGGCCATAGAATTATATGATCAGTATTGTCAATATAATGCTCTTGATTGACTGCCAGAAGGGTCAGGTCATGGATGCGTCTACCAGAAACCAAAAGAAGCAACATAGCTGTGTGTCTGGCGGTAGCAAAACAGTTATTTTCGTTAAATTCATACGAAGACAAGTAGGAAATGAGAACATTGACATCCCAAATAGTTTTCTTATGGGGCACAGGCTTTCTTAATGCAATAGATTTCATAACATGCTTAACCAGTACATGAGCACTTAGAACTCCCGATATTTCGGTATTACAGAGCGTAGACACCACTGATTTGTGTAAAAGTATAGTATTGTATGATAGGTTTTCATTCAAATATAAATCGGCTAAAAATTTTGCTAGAATTGAACCGGTTGGGCGGCATGGATCAGCTTTCTCTTTATTACACCATCCTAGCCATCTATGCCATGCGGCTTTGTATGTACTACGTGTGGAGGGACGCCAGGACGATGAAAGTAGGTCCAGTTGGGAACGGTTCCAATCGTTTAGGCTATGAGACCACCCCCACATTTCCATACTTCTAGCGTCATTTCCTGTACTTTGGGAGGTGGAAGGCCCGTCGAGATGTCTACTAGATGGCGGTTCAGATGCCTGATTGTGAAAGGAGCAGCTAGCGCTCGGGATTTGAGATCGGCTCTCCAAAAGACCCGTTCCCACCGAGGCACCACTAACAGAAAGAGGCCCTTGGCCCGGTTGAGATGGGTGAGTACCTTGGGGATCAAATATGGAGGAGGAAATAGCCACGCTAGGTGGTAATTCCAAGTCTGGGAAAAAGCGTCGTGGAATAGGGCTTGGTCGTCGTGCTGGTCCAGAGACGCATAGTTGGCCACCACATGCGCATTTTTCGACGCAAACAAATCTATTACCGGAACCCCGAATCTGTTGAAAATCAGGTCTGTACACGCCGGCAAAAGGTGCCATTCGGGGGGGGATCGGTAGCGAGACAGATGATCTGCGTGTGAGTTGAATCTGCCGGGAATGTGATGAGCGGCTAGGTGAATTTGATAATGATCTAGAACCTTGAAAATATCGATTGTTAAGCCCAAGAGAGCTATTGATTTCGTGCCGCCTTCCTTGCGAATGAAAGCAACGGCTGTTCTGTTGTCGCACTGCCATAGAACCGTGGAACGACACAGAGACTGACCCTGGTCCTGTAATATCTTCAGTAATGCTAGAAGTTCCTTCTGGTTGCAGTGTATCGGTTGTTCTTGTTCGTTCCACGGCCCCGTGAACGAACGGTCGTCTAGTTGCGCTCCCCAAGCTAGGTCTGAGGCATCGGTCGCTAGGAAATGCGTTGGAGGCGCGAAGTGAATCGGAGAAGGACAAGTGTGGTTCTGCAACCACCAAGTTAACTCTTTCAGGGCATGTACCGGAATCATGAACTGTTTGGCAACTGGCATCTTGGCGACTGTATTCAGGAAAGAGAGGAGTGCTCGAAAGTGAAGCCTGCCCCTTGGTACAACTAAACTTGCAAAATTTAATAGACCTACTAGGCTCTGCAAACCCTTCAAATCGAGAGCTCTCTCTACTAGGGCTGTCGATATCTTGGACTTTAGATTCAGGCACTTTTTCTCTGGAAGGGACTTTTCGTTTACCAGAGTGTTCCACTGAACACCCAGGTAAACTTGGCATTGACAAGGTGTGAGTGTGGACTTGTCGAAATTCACCAACCAACCGAGATACTGCAACCTCTCTACCGTGATTTGGACATGGGTCTGTAATATCTGTGGGTTTTGATGTACAACCAGAAAGTCGTATAAGTAGACGATTATTCGAATCCCTTGATCCCTGAGTGACTGAGCTACCCAATTCGATAGGGAGGCAAATACCTTGGGAGCCGTGCTCAGACCGAACGGGAGGCACGTCATTTCCATTAATTTCCCTCCGTAGATTAGACGTAGGAACCGTCTGTGTGATGGAGCTACGGGAAGGTGAAAATAGGCCTGTGACAGGTCTATTTTGCACATCCAATCCTTTGGTTGAAGGAAGTCTGGGACTCGATGAACATTTATTAATCTGAACCTGCCGGTGATTACGTAATTGTTCAAGGCAGCTAGGTTGAAGATGGGTCGGTGCGACTCGTCGTCCTTTGGCACAAGAAACATTGTGGACACAAAACTTGGCGAGGCCTTGACAACATCTAATACACCCTGGTGTTGCATTTGGGTGATTATGGACGTCATTGCATCCGAAGGAACCGTGCTGAACTGACTTTCGTTTAACGGTGGTACTACAAGTGGCGGTCGATGTAAAAAGGGTATGCGATACCCTTTTATTATCTTTAACAGATAACTTGGGGCACCCAGTTCCTTCCACCGATGGTGGAAACGAACCAGACGACCCGCTCTGAATGTTCGGGATCGATAGTCAATACTTACGTTTTTTGTTCCGGTTGTAATTCTCAGAGGGCGATACGGCTCGCTTGCGGCTATTCTTGCTGTCATACTGCCTGTAGCCTTGCCGACCTCCTCTGCCTCGAAAGGAACCTCTTGAACCGCCCGAGAATGACGGGCGATTATCGTCGTGATTAGTGCCATGACCCTGCGAGGGTCGGGCATTACAGTAACCCTGCGAGGGTTGATTGTAAGCATGGGAAATATGCGTAGGCGCACAACATCCATGAGCAGTACCCTGCGAGGGTACGTTACGTAAAGCCTGCCCCTGCGAGGGGCGGCGTGCGGGCTTGCTTTGACCCGTTTGCGAAACGGAAGCAGAACTGCCCGGCTTTTGTAAAGGCAAGAAGGCTTTTCGAACACCACCTGCCTTCTCTAGTGCTGTGGCTAGTGACTCCGCATTAAACACGTGTTGGCATGACGGAGGGATCTTACGTAACACGGCCTTGACAAGGGGATCACGCACGTGGTTTGTAATTCCATCCCTTCTCATCTGAATAACCTCCGCACGGTGACCGCAGGTTAATTGCAAAAGATCGGAAGAAACTTTGAAAAAATCGCCCTTCAAAAATAGCTCGTTAACTTTTTCGTTTATACCCTCGTAAGACAAATCCGAACCTCGCGCCCACTGTAAAAAACTTCTGACAGAAGTTTGTAAAGCTTCGCGCTGTTTAAGAATGCAGAACGATAAGGCAGCGAAGGCCCTGTCAGCGTGCGCAAGATGGCGTAACGAATCATACGCCCTAATTTCTTCATTCATCTCCAAGTCGATAAAACCGGGGGTAGAATTATAAAGTTTTTGGGTTTCCGCATAACGAACCTCGCACCAATCACTACTATCTAAATGTTGTAAATCCTTTAACGTTTGAAGAAACTCCTGAGGAGTCTTTGGAATACTAGGTTCTTTCAATTTCGTCTCGATTTCAAAAGTAAAATCTGACTGAGCCACAGGTGCCGGCACCTCGACAGAATTTACAATCGGATCTTCGTAAAGTTCGCCACTTACGTTCCCGTCAACTAGATTCTCATTAAAGTGTACCGCCGCGGCACATGGCACAGAATTATTGTTGCAAAAAATTAATTGTTTTCGAAGGTCATCTACCTGCCGTGTTAATTTACGGAATTTCCGGGAATCGTGTCGATGCCGGCGTTTGCCCCCCCTTTTTTTGTTGCGGTGACGCGGCGTGGATCTTCGAGGACTCGAGTCCGAAGACGACGAACTCGAGCTGCTAGAGGAGTCGGATGAGTTACTATTCGACGAATGAGACCTAGCTCGCGACTGACGACGAATACGCGATCGTTTTTTATTGTCACTGTTAGCGGGAGCACTAGCACTAGCACATGGGGCTTTAGAGCCCGGATTTGAAATACTTTCGTCACTTTCCATGTTAACACGAGCTGTAAAATCTAGGAAAGAAAAACCACACAACACATAATTAAAAATATGTAGGGTAGGTGGGTACCAAAAAAAAACGTACCGAACGGTAACACCGTTTGATTAAAAATGATTTGATTTACTTATTTCTTTTTGAAAAAGTAAAAAGGTAAGAAAAGCTTTTCAAACACTTACGTGGAACAGGAATATATGTACATGAATTTGCAAAGATATGCAAAATTAAATTTACTGAGTCCTGAGCACGATCGTGCGCAGCGGAAAAACAGGACGCCAATGACGAGAGCGAGCCGAGCGGCCGCGCCGGTGGAGGAGTGAATGGAAGTGTGCGAGCGAGAGGGAGCTACTAGGGTAGACAGAGAGGTAAGACGAGCGGAAAACAGATAGGCCTATCTCATTATATGTTTAAGCTTCAAATAACGGTCAGGTGTTTAATACCCACGTTCACAAAATTTGTAAAAATACAATACTTGGCTACGTTAGTATTTAAACTTAAATGTAGGTTGCTCCAAAACCTATGAAACCGACTGTCCAATCTGTCACTAAACATCGCCAGAATGCACTTAGGGTTGGCGCAACCTCTGCAGCGCAAGGTGGCGCAACGCTTGCGCAAGATGGCATGGAATCCATCCATGGAACTTGTGCATCCTATAGAGAAGTAGGGAGACCAAAGATACGATGGATGGACTGTGTGAAGTATGATATGGGAATAAACAAAGTGGTTGCAGACGCAACAAGTAAAAGAGAACCTTGAAAAAATAATGCTGCTTTGATCCCGAATAAATGGGTTTATAGCAGGACTGTGATGATACGACAAGGGAGCTGTTTCATCATAATCTGCATAGCATTTTCCTTGGGGTCGGTTACCAGTCTAACCGGATGCAGCTGAATACAGTATTTTACATAGCGCGACTGCCTATCTGGCCTCCACAACAGTTAGTACCGGGTATATGATACCTCTTGGAAAGATGTTTAAGAGACTTTCGGGCCACTGACTACCTGTAACGACTGTCAAAGATCTACTAATGGCTTGACGTGCTTTCCAAGGCACGGAGGAAACTCGGTATAGCACGACTTAACCTCAAGAGCAACCGGAGCGGCTCTTATTATTTAGTAACGAGGTCCTCGTTTGAGCTATTTATATGCACTCGATTATCGTTCTACAGCGTAAGTGCTAACATTATCTTATGTTAATTTTCATCAATTGATTTGCACGACTCAATCACTGAGTAATACCTCTAGGGCAAGCCTCATGGGCAAGGCAGCGGCACAGGTTGCAACTGAGCCGCTGCCTGTGCCACCGGCGAGTGGGCCGGCGGCAGCGCCTGCGGCACGTCAGCCGCCGCCGCCACCTTCGCCTCCCCAGCCCCCCACACCTGCCACGGCTGAAGCCGGATGGCAGCTGGTTGGGGAAAAGCAGAGGGGGCGAAAAGCGGCCAAAAAGGCCCGTAAGCAGGAGCGGCAGCGCCAGAACAGGGCAAAAAAGGCCGCGGCTAGGCTTCGCGCTCCGAAAACCGCAGCTGTAGTGATAACACTACAGCCGGAGGCGGAGAAGAGGGGCGTGTCCTACCGCGACCTGCTGGCGAAGGCAAAAGAGACGGTGAATCTCGGTGAGCTCGGGATCACCGGGGGCCTCCGGCTTAAAGTCACCGCGACGGGAGCGCGGATGCTGGAGATCCCCGGTGAAACCAGCGGCTCGTCCGCTGACGCTCTAGCTGAAAAGCTGAGGGCGTCCCTAAACGCGGACGAGGCCCGAGTGTCCAGACCCATCAGGTGCGCAGACCTGCGCATCATAGGTCTGGACGACTCAGTCACCGAGGAAGAGGTGGTGGCCGCCGTTGCTAGGTCCGGGGGGTGCTCTGCAGAGCAGGTCAAGGCAGGCACCCTACGTCCGGACCCCACGGGCATGCGAACCGTAACGGTGAGCTGCCCCGTGACGGCGGCCAAAACTATTGTGGAGGGCCGAAGGCTTCTGGTGGGCTGGGTTTCAGCGCAGGTTAAACTGCTTGAGCCCAGACCTCTGAGGTGCTATCGCTGCCACGTGGGACACCACGTGTCAGTGCAGTGCGCCTCGGAGGTTGACCGCAGCGGTCTCTGCTTCCGCTGCGGTCAGCCCGGCCACGTGTCGGCGACCTGCAGCGCTGCGCCGCACTGTCCTGCATGTGCGGCAGCTCACAAGCCAGCCGATCACTGCGCCGGGAGCAAGGCCTGCGCTGCACCCGCCAGGCCCAGAGCCAGAGGCAGAGGAAGGCCCTCCGCCGCCTCCGCCCCCGCCAACGTCACCGTCTCGACCGCCGCTGCCGCTGCCGCGACCGCCACAGCCGCTGCCGCTGTCGCCGCCGCCGCCGCGCCCAGCACGTCTAGTTCGCCTGCGAAGGGGCCCTCACAGGGGGCCCGGGGGGAGGAGGCGTTAATGGAATGCCAATAACGGCGCCATTACGCTTCCTCCAGGCGAACATCAACCACTGCGCCTGTGCTCAGGATCTGTTGCTCCAGAGCATGGCGCAGTGGTCGATACACATCGCTGTGGTCGCTGAGCCGTACTTTGTCCTGCCCAGGGAAGACTGGGTGGCGGACCTTGACGGCTCAGTGACCATAGTGTCATCGGCCGCCGCCGGTACTCCGACCCTTGAAAATGTCAGGAGGGGTCGGGGGTGCGTAGCAGCACGGTTCGGGGAGATCGTCGTGGTGGGAGTCTACTTCTCCCCGAACCGAACTCTCGCCGAGTTCCACAACTCTCTCGCAGAGTTGAGTGTCGTCGTCGGAAACCATTCCCTCCCCGTGCTTGTCCTCGGGGACTTCAATGCCAAGAACTTGGCTTGGGGTTCTCGTCGCACAGATGTGCGGGGAAGGATGGTGGAGGACTGGGCCCTGGAGAAGGGTCTGGACGTCCTTAATCGGGGTTCTGTTCCCACGTGTGTGCGGATGCGGGGCGAGTCGGTGGTGGACATTTCGTTCGCTAGCCCCGCTCTGTCGCCGCGTGTCGTTGACTGGCGTGTCGTGGAGGGGGTGGAGACATATTCCGACCACCGGTACATCCGGTTTGACGTCTCCGCCCAGTCCTCAAGTGCGCCAGTCCAACAGGCCCCGAGTGGTCCGCGTTGGGCGCTGAAGCAGCTGGACCGGGAGCTCCTCCTGGAAGCCTCGATCGTGCAGGCCTGGGTGACATCACCGGACAGGCCTGCCGACGTTAATAGTGAGGCAGAGTGGTTCCGGGAGGCCATGTCCGACATTTGTGACGTGGCAATGCCCCGAGTCCGGCCAGGAAGCGCCCGACGCCAGGTGTACTGGTGGTCGCGCGAAATAACGTCTCTTCGTGAGGCGTGTGTTGCTGCGCGGCGCCCGTACGCCAGGCATCGCAGGCTCCGCATTCGCCCGCCGGATGCGGCAGCCATTGAGGCGGAGCTGTACGAGGGATACAGAGCGGCGAAGACCGCCCTCCGGGAGGCTATCCTGCGGGCCAGGAATCTGGCCCGCTTGGAGATGCTGGAGACTCTCGACAGAGACCCGTGGGGGCGCCCTTACAAGATGGTGCGGAATAAACTCCGCACCTGGGCCCCCCCGCTGACGCAGAGTCTCCGGCCAGAGCTCGTGGAGGACGTGGTGAGCGCTCTGTTCCCCTCGCGGGGGGAACATCCGCCCCCGCCTATGGCTCCGCCACCTGCGGTGCCAGAAGAGGACCCAAACGACGACGATGACACTCCGGAAGTGACTGGGGTAGACCTGAGAGTGGCGGTAGGTAGGCTTAAGGCCAAAAATACCGCCCCGGGACCCGATGGCTTGCCTGGCAAAGCCTGGGTCCTGGCCTCGGATGCGGAGGCTCTCGGGCCCCGACTGAAGGGGCTCTTAAGCGCATGCTTGGAGAGAGGCCAGTTCCCGCTTCGTTGGAAGACGGGGAAACTGGTCCTCATCCAAAAGCCGGGGCGCCCTGCGGACTCTCCGTCCGCATTTCGGCCCATTGTGCTGCTCGACGAGGTGGGCAAGCTCTTTGAGAGAGTGATTGCAAACCGCCTCGCCGAGCACCTTGAGGGGATGGGGCCGAATCTTGCGGAGAACCAGTTTGGTTTCCGCAAGGGGCGCTCTACCGTGGACGCAATCATGCGCGTGAGAGCCCTCACGACGGGGGATGCGATATCCCGGGGCGGGGTTGTCTTGGCGGTGTCTCTCGACATCGCCAACGCCTTCAACTCCCTGCCCTGGAGCTGCATCAGGGAGGCACTCCGGTATCACCGGGTGCCGACCTACCTCCGTCGTGTGATCGGGGACTACCTGACGGACAGGGCCGTCATCTACCCCAGTCGCTGCGGAGATTGGAACCGGCGAGAGATGTCGTGCGGTGTCCCGCAGGGATCGGTTCTGGGACCGCCCCTGTGGAACATCGGTTACGACTGGGTGCTGCGCGCCGACCTCCCTAGTGGTGTCAGCGTCGTTTGCTACGCAGACGACACCCTGGTGCTGGCACAGGGGAGGTCGCACGAGGCGGCGGCCGAAGTGATGACACGCGGGGTTGCGATAGTCGTTGAGAGGATCCGGCAACTGGGTCTCGAGGTGGCATTGCACAAGTCCGAGGCCATGTGCTTTCATGGGCCTCGGAACGCGCCACCGTCGGGATCCACACTGACGGTAGGAGGGGTATCCATCGGCGTCGAGTCGACGTTGAAGTACCTAGGACTCGTCCTCGACAGCCGGTGGAACTTCGTGGAGCATTTCCGACGTTTGGCCCCCAGGCTGGAACGGACCGGGGCTGCCTTCAGGCGGCTCCTGCCCAACCTTGGGGGGCCAAACGCCTCCTGCCGCAGGCTCTATGCGGGGGTCGTGCGGTCCATGGCCCTCTACGGGGCCCCAGTGTGGGCGCGTTCCTTGAAGCGGCGTGCCGCTCATTATCTGAACGCGCCCCAAAAAGTGGTGGCCGTAAGGATGGTCCGTGGGTACCGCACGATCTCCCGCGAGGCGGCGGGCCTGCTTGCCGGATTGCCGCCATGGGATCTGGAGGCGATAGTCCTCGCGCGCCTACACGAATGGCGCGCGGAGGTACTACGCCGGGGGGAAACTCCGCTGCCGCGGCAAATTGCCGCTCAGCGGACTGACCTCCGGCGCGATCTCATGGCGACATGGAGAGAGCGACTGTCGCAACCCCGTGCAGGGCACGCCACGATAGTGGCGGTAAGTCCCCTCTTTGAGGAGTGGCTAGAGAGGCGCCACGGCGTCCTCACCTTCCGCCTGACGCAGGTCCTCACCGGACACGGATGTTTCGGGAGGTACCTGCACCGAATCGGGCGGGAGGAAACGCCCGGGTGTCTCCACTGCGAGGATCGACCGGAGGACACGGTGGAGCACACGGTGGAGGTCTGCCCTGCGTGGGCGGAGCACCGCCGTGTCCTCGAAGCGGCGATCGGCGGCGGCGACCTCTCGCGTCCGGCCCTGGTTCAATCCATGGTCCGGAGCGAGATGGAATGGGAAGCCGTCACTTCCTTCTGCGAAGCAGTCATGCTAGCGAAGGAGGTGGCGGAACGAGAGAGGGAGAGATCCTCACTTCCCGGCCGCCGCGGGAGACGCACCGGGCGTCGAGGGCCACGTGGTGGCTACCGGCCACCGTAGATGCGGGCCTGTGGACGGTTGGCTATGGGCTAGCTAGCCGTCCGTCCGTCTAACGACGACAGGCCGTGTCGACGGCGCGTTCGTGTTCCACGCGCGCCTCAAAGAGATGTCAGCATAAGAGAGGGGCCCGCAAGGGCCGAAGCCTGCCGGGGTTGCGGGACTGTTCGAAAGAGATACCGCGGCCCCGGAACGTAAAGGGCGAGGAAGGAACATGGATGGGTTTTAGTCAGTAAGTCTGACACTCCCTCCCGCTCCGCCCAGAGTGGGAGAAGTCATTTGATGATTTCCCATCCTAAAAAAAAAAAAAAAAAAAAAAAAAAAAAAAAAAAAAGGGCAAGCCTCATTGTCCAAGACACGGAGAGAACTCGGTATCGATTATACGGTCACCCATCTACTCACCGACCTTAGCAAGCGCTTAACCTTGAAGATCAACCCCCCGAGCCCTCAAAAATTGCTTTCTTGAAACGGAAATGATAAAAACCTTATCAAATGTGTTGAAAGTAAAGCATATGCGCACGAGTGCATTTCATTTTATGTCATAAAACGGTCTATTGAAACTAGTGGCTAATCAAACACATACGTTTGTGTGAACTGTGAGTGTAACGGCTGCACAGATTTTGACGAGACTTTTACTGTCGGAGAGCTGATTTAGAAGAAGTAACTTAAGCTACTTTTATTAAATAAGAAAAGGCGAAATCTTGCGTTTCACTATTCAAAAAGGGAAATTACTATTCTTATCAACGTACTTTAATTAAAATTTATATTCATCTGGACTATAGCTACATTATTGCTATTTCCTTAGTCTTAAGATATCTAATATGCAAACAAAGTATGGATAGATAGTGTGAAGTAATTTTTTTATTTATTTATTATTAATCGGGCATAAAAAAATGGGCGCCTAGTACACTAAGTAAGTAACAATTTATCCGGTCATTGCGGCAAGGACAATATATATAAGGTGTTAAAAAATTAACTGCAAGAAATTTGAGGAGTTGTTTGGAATCACAAATAAAAATCAAGAAAAAAATTTATATAAGTAACGATCCGTTTCAAAGATATGCAATATTTTCACTGCCCACAAAATGATTGAATATGCGCACTTGACTGTACTGTGACTGCACCGTGCAGGCGCCGCGCGCGTGGTCGCTCACCCCTGCGACAGCGCAAACGTAGACAGCTGATTCTAACTTTTCCCGTCACATTTTGCAGACTTTGGACTGGCATTTTTTTTTGTAAAAACTAAAAATGCTTGAAAAAAGTTTTTTTTTGGAATATGTTTGTTTTTTGATGCAAAGTACCTACACGAAATTCTTGCAGTTAATTTTTTAACACCTTATATAGGACTATGAAGCAAGAGCGAGCGAAGCGAACTCCGGACTTGTGGGACACCGACTCGGACAGGTTAGGTTCGAAAGGGATGGAGGGGTGGGTCTATAAAAGGTGTAAAAAACCTCTTAACGAAGCCGAAAGGTACTAGTTCTCCCCGTCATTGCGATATTTTTGTGTTGGACACCATACCTGGAAACCTTCTAGTTACGGAGATATTGGGGGTCAAAGTATCAAACTTTTTTGGCAATTACAAGTTTTTAATGTAAGATTTTTACTTCAAACACTTCCGCGATCCCCGTTCTATTCAATTCATCCATCAGCTCAATGTTTTAAGTGCGTTACATTGAGTTCTGCAAAAAACATGATTTTTCACCCCAAAAAAAAGTTGTTTCCCAGGCATAATTTTTGCGTAAAGTTACTTAGTTTGATGTACAGAATGCTTGGTTGACAGCTTCGTGATCAGTCTGTTTATTCCCTGTATAGTGAGCGAGTGAATAACAAAAATAAAAATAGACTTCAAATGAACATATTCATTTATTTATACTTCAAACTATTTACAATAACTTAAAACTAACTTATTGTAACTTAGATTACACTGAGTTGGCCACTGGGATTCATAAGTATAAAGCAGAAATATCGTCGTTATTGATATCAAAGTATTTAGTTGATTTTTGGTCTATCAACATAATATTTTTTACAACTATTTAAAATGTAAATAGAATCTGTAAACATAACAACACGCTTGTAATACATAAAGGGTTAGGGAGAAGTGTATCTAATATTACACCAACATTTTGCCAGTTATGTTTAAGTCCTATGTACTTACTAGGAGGTATAGTAAATACCAATAGGTACCTATTGGTACCTATTGGTATTTACTATTGTGTATGTATTTATTTGCCTATGTATTTATTATTGTTGTGTGCTCGGTAAATACCAATAGGTACCTATTGGTATTTACCGAGCACAAATCTAGATTTCGTGGCTCCTAATGAGAAATTCTTGATGAAATACCCAACACTGCCCAACCTGGATTTCGAACCAGTGCCGAATGCTCAGCTGTAGAGCTTGCTACTAGACCAACGAGGCAGTCTGGTTGCTTTTACATAACATTTAAGTTCTATTTAACCATCGATAAACCAAAAATCAAACAGAACATGAATAAATTAATTATTAAATATGAATCAATCAATTAATTAATTAAATCATTCAATAAATACTTTGAATCAATCAATTAAATCTTAGAATCAATCAAAATATTCATTGATTCGACTCCCCTACATCTCCTTTAAACCTAAACGTGCCTCGTCTCATTTGCCGCTCATTTCTCATGTTCCTCTCCATCACTATTCTGTCCATCTCTTCTTCTCTCTTCTGCTCTTCTTCCACATCCTCTGTTTCAGGGTCTACACTCTCTATTACTGCTTCAATCAGGGTCGGACCACCCTCTTCCCTCTTGATCAATTCTATTGGTTGCAAAAGTCCTCCCAACTGTTCGTTCACAATGTCACTTACCACATTTTCCATGACAAGGTTCTCTCTTCGCTTCTCTGGCTTCCTTTTTTGAATTTTGCGATTATCTTTCTCTTTTTTATCTTTTGCTGGTTCAGTTTTGTTTGATTCTTTGCCTATTTCCATATTTAAGTGGTAAAAATCGGGGGAGTCTTTGCAGTCGATGGAATCCGCTACTCTAGTGCATGTTAGTACTTCCTGTAATATTGAAACAATTATTTTGTTTAGTGAATCAATTAACTGTTCTATGTAGCGTTTTAGTTTTTACTCAGTTTTAGGACATTTGCGCTTAAGACTTTTGCGCAAACGGACACTTGCGCTTAAGACGTTTGCGCAAACGGACACTTGCGAGAATGGACATATTATGAAACTTTAAAAGAGTGTCCAAGGAGTTTCTTGCCCGTCCTTCTCTATAAAAATCTACGCTAGGGAATAGGCAACTACAGTACTTTCACAGTTTTTATGTCTTGTGACTGGGACTCTTCAGTGCCAGGTACCGCATTCACACCCTGCTTGATCATCATCATCATCATCTGCCTGTCTTTTCCTAACTATGCTGGGGTCGGATTCCAGTCTTACTGGATACACCTGAATACCAGTAATAATAAGAGATAAAACAACCTTACCTGATTAAAGACAGTCTCATTAGGACAGATGAAGCTCCAGCGGTAGGTAACATTGCGACCGGACGGCGTTTGTGAGGGTAAGCAGACGTGGAAGACCTGGCAATCATTGTCGACGTCTGCGTAGTAGCCGTAGGTACGGTTCTCACAGCTGTAGGGAAAAGGTTAGGTTTTAACTTCGAGGATATTACAGAAATTGCTAATGGCCAAATTGCGAGTTAAACTCGCGCATAAAAGAATCCGGGTACCAGTAACGAAGAGTCAATTTTTGCAAGAGGTAAGCCGGAGTAATCTTTAATGTATTTATAATATTTGTCTATATGTCACCGTAAAATTGTCAAACACGTTAGATTGTAAAATAACTATAAGATATTGTAAAGTAGGTATTGTAAACTCTCGAAATATTGTCAAACGAACATACTGCTTACAATAAAACGCATTATTTTTCGGTAGATTGTAATCTATCGAAGTGAAACCGTAATTGTCTTTTTTAAACTTTCACGATCAGAACACATCTTAGAACATATAAAAACGGGTATTTATCGCGAATTTACCTTTAATCCCGACGTTTCGACCGGATTGCACCAGCCGTGGTCGCGGGGAGATGTCGCCAGTCTCCCCGCGACCACGGCTGGTGCAATCCTGACTGTGCCATATTTCAAAGGGAAGTCGGTAGGAATCGAGTAGTATGGAACCTTCGCCACTGATCCTCATGAATGCAATAAAATTGTACCGAAAATATTCTACCTATTACGGATCGTGAACAGCCTGGCTGACCGAAGACATTCAAATATTTATTAGCGACCGCTGACAGACAGACCGCGAAGACTTGGTCACCCTTTTTTTCGGATGGGAAATCATCAAATAACTTCTCCCACTCTGGGCGGAGCCGGAGGGATTGTCAGATTTTTACTGACTAAAACCCATCCATGTTCCTTCCTCGCCCTTTATGTTCCGGGGCCGCGGTATCTCTTTCGAACAGTCCCGCAGCTTAGGGTTGGTTACCCTGCGGATACGGAACCTTAGATAGGATACGTTATAGAATAGGGCGTTACTTTGCGGGAATCCGTAATATTAAATGTTATGTTAGCTTCCCAACTATAAGTAGATTCGTCTTTCCAGTCTAACCGAATGATGAGTCTAAGCTGAATATCAGTATTTTACGTGGAGCGACTGACTACCTGTAACGACCGCCAAAGATGGACAAATGACAGCCAACAGCTTAACGTACTTTCCGAGGCACGGAAGAAACTCGGTATGTAAGGGTGGTCACCCATACACAGCCCAACCTAGGCAAGCACGGCTTAAGGTTGTGGCACATTTACTCAAAAACTACTCAACCGATTTTAAAAATTATTTCTCCATTAGGAAGCTACATTTTTACCGAGTGACATAGGCTATACATTATTTTGGTATCATGCAAATTAGCCGAGTTATCACAATTTTCGTGGACGCAGTCGCGGGCGAAGTACCTAGTAGTATTTTATAAAAAAAACTAGCGGACGTCATGCGGTTTCACCCGCGTAGGTCCCGTTCCCGTCGGAGTAAGGGGATAAAATATAGCCTATGTTACGCGCTGATAATGTAGCTATCCATTGCTGAAAGAATTTTTCAAATCGGTCCAGCAGTTTTTAAGTTTCTTAGTTATATGCAAAAATATAAATCTTTCCTCTTTCAGTATGGACAATCTCTTACAGACCTGAATGTATCAGTGATATTTTCTCGGATGGATGATGCATTTGCGGGCAGATTCAATGTGTCTGCATTCGTTTGATTTGATGCTTCCTGAAAAATACCAAATTAAATATGTTAGTTCTAAAGTTTTAACACATACACAAATGGCGTAGCGGTGGTGAGGCTGCCTTACGTTCTTAGGGTTCGAATCCCGGTAGGCGCAAACGTTGTGTGATGAGCATGGACAGTTGTTTCCGAGTCATGGATGTTCATATGTATAATAAGTATCTATGTATTTACAAACAAAAATTATCTATGTAGTATATCAACTATCTGGTGTCCACGACACAAACCTCGTTGCTTAGTGTGGCACTAGATGGCGCTAGATACCGGTCGGGCTAGATGTGCAATATCCAGCGATATTTATTTATTTTTGTTTATACATGGTGAGAGGGACAGCCCTTCGCAAACTGAATGAGTTTGCGGCAACAAAAATACACATTCTGTGAAAATTTCAACAGTCTTCCTATTACGGATCATTTGTCTTTAATGCAGTGACAAGACCCATTGGAAGATCTCCCACTAGGTGGAGCGGTGACGTGGTGAAGGTTGCGGGATTCCGTTGGATGCGAGTCGCACGGAACCGGTCAATGTGGCGACACTTGGGGGAGGTCTGTGTCCAGCAGTGGACGTCTTTCGACTGAAATGATGATGATGATGCATGCAGTGAGTCCCAACCATTCTTGGACGGGGAGCCACTTTGATGCCTTTATTGTTAGCTATGAGGTCATAGATCAGATCTTTAACTCACACAATGCAAAAATTTGAAAATGGGATGAAAATCTGATTAATTACGATAGGTTGTAAGGGATTCAAAAGCGATCAAAATAAGCTCGAAACATTGTGCAACCATTCATACGAAAATAAAAATAAGGTGGTAGATTTTCAAAAAAAAAAATTGCATCTCGCCTTTGATAGTTTCAAACTTAGGTAGGGTTGAGCTTGAATCTTCTGTGCAAGTTAAAAAGTACAAATAACAGCGTAACCTTTCGAGGTCCCTGCGGACCACCGCACCGGTGGTCTGCGGACCATAGGTTTGGAACGACTTTAATGAGTGAAATAACCATTTCTCTTAGGTATTGATTCGGATTTCCCCATACCATCCCGATTTATAAATAACTGAAATAAATCAGGAAAGAAAACGTCATCATCATCATTTCAGCATGCAGACGTCCACTGCTGGACATAGCCTCCCACAAGTGTCGCCACATTGACCGGTTCCGCGAATCGCATCCAACGAATCCCCCCAACCTTCACCAGGTCATCGGTCCACCTAGTGGGAGGTCTTCCAAAGCAACGTCTTTCAGTTCTCGGTCCACTCCAGAAATTTTCGGCTCCATAGGCCATCCGCTCTGCGAACAATGTGCCCTGCCCACTGCCACTTAAGTTTGGCAATTCAATATATAGATTACTATTGACAAAACCTCAGTACATACCCTTAAAGCATTCACGAAGGCACTGCCATCGGATTCCATCTTCCTGCTGACGACGCGCTCAGACTTCACGAACGTAGCCAGAAGAAGTATCAGCAGATGCATAGCTCGTAATGACGCCATATTGGTTCTACTGTAAGAGACAAACAACAAAAAAATGAGCAATATGTCTGATAAAATCATTTTAATGTAGTTGAAATGAACTGGGATCTGTGATAATTCAATTAATATTTATTTTTATTTCATGATTAAACTAGCGACTTGCGGGGCTGCGGGACTGTTCGAAAGAGATACCGTGGCCCCGGAACATAAAGGGCGAGGAAGGAACATGGATGGGTTTTACTGAGTAAAAGTCTGACACTGCCTCCACCAGCACAATGATTTGAGAACGTTACATTGAGCTGTACTGTAAAACGTGATTTTTCACCCAAAAAAAGTCGTTTCCCTAAATAATCTTTGCTTCCTCTGATATCACTATATCTATATCTATTGCTGAAAACTGCATTAAAATCCGTAAGTGTACAGACAGCGGGAGTGACTTTGTTTTATTCTATCTAAAGAAGCAAGATCTTACATCACACGTAAAGAAAACAATCTGAAAACTGTAAATATGCTGTTTAAGTTCAACAAAATACCTACAAGTTCATACGGTAGTTACGCAAGTCCCACTCACACCTGGGCGGTTTATTTTTTAGTTACGAGGGCAGTATTACTTTTTGTTTATTTGGTAAGCCCTAATGTCGACTGGATGTATGGTTATGACCGTTATACAATCATGAGAATTAAAACAAAAATAAAGAACGCAGGCTAGACAAAAGAGTTTATTAGACAAACTAATCGCTCGACATTTCAAAACAATTATGGTTCTCACTGAAAAACTGTGTTACTGTCAACACTTTCAAAATATACAGGATGTAAACAGATTCATCACGAAGCCGTCAACCAAGCATTCTGTACATCAAACTAAGTAACTTTACGCAAGAATTACCTATGGCTGGGAAATTACTTTTTTTTGGGATGAAAAATAATATTTTGCGGTATGACTCAATGTAACGCACTAAAAACAACGTGCTGACGGAGGCATTGTAGTACGGGGTTCGTGGAAGTATTTAAAGTAAGTTAAAAAACTTGTGTGTAGTTGAAACATTGACCCCCAATATATCCGTGACTAGAAGGTTCCCAGGTATGATTTGGTAATCTTTTCCCAGTTGTAAACGTCCCTTTGTGCCTATTGGCCTTTTTTCGTTCTGTCTCCTGCTGATATGAAGGGAAATGGAAATTACGGTTTTTTTCTACTCCTCCGCTATACTTGCTGATTCATGTCATTGCGGGATCCAAGACAGTTAAATTTATTATCTGGGACTTCGTCGAGCTTCATTGTCTCGGCGCTTTTCTGGTGGTCGCCACTGTTGATTCTGGCTTTCAGGAGTTACAGTGGTTTGGGAATCGTGTGGCGGGCTTGTCCCAAAAAAAAAACAGCTATGATTTGGAACAAAAAAAAACCGTCCAATTGTTGTTTCAAAACGATTTTTTTTGGGGTGTAAAATCATTCGTTTTACAGTAGGACTCCCAGATAGACATATACTTCTATTAAACAGCCATGGGGTCCCCTTTTAAGCACGAACCCAAAATGCCCTGTATCTGATCATGCGCAATAGCGACGCTATTGGTTTTGGCTCCAAGTATCAAAGGTTCAATTCTAGCACAAATTAAAATTTTTGTTTTCAAAAAATATATGATTCTAGCTTTATATTTACACACATATTTAAACCATATTTCCAAAAAATTAAAGACATGAAGTGTATGGATGATGAGGCGATGGATTTACTGTGTGAAGTATGATATGGCTAGAAAGGAGGTGTCTGATGAGATGACGAGTAATAGAGTAGTATGGAAGATGAAGACATGCTGCCGTTCCCCAAAAAGTACCAGGCGAGCATAAGACTCAAAGAGGCTCACCTATTCTCAATATACTTGAAGAACCTCCCAACTAGCAATTTTCTCTTGTAGATGTGCTGATTTAAGAACTAAGGTGTTACAACTGACTTACATGTGTCTTGACTATGACAGAACATCTTATAAAAGCATGATTCAAGACGTTTTGTACTTAAAGAGTACTAACACTTAGTACGTGCTCTTATAGATGTATATAAAGAATCGTTGTAACACATCTATCAGTACAGTTGTCTTACAAGCGCATTTTTACAGAGCAATTGCTCTTGAATATTATTTACACTTAAAAAAGCATCTTAAAAGTACATTCTTTCTTAGTAGAGTCTGCATTGAGTGGTTTATAACACTTATGATCTTAATAAACTTTTGCATAAAACTACTATGAAACCAACTCGTTCTAATTGTAAATTGTCTTCTCTGAGTCAAATTAAAGAGAAAGCGAATAATAGTAGAGCTCTATCAGACTATTTGGTCTTATGGAAGACTTGTGAACACTTTATTAAGAATGTCGGCCATTATCCAACTAGCAATTTTCTCTTGCGTATATACTGATTTAAGAACCAAGGTGTTACAGCAGACTTACATGTGTCTAGACTATGACAATACCTCTCATAAAAGCATGATTTAAGGCGTTTTGTACTAAAAGAATACTAACACTTAGTACGTGCTCTTATAGATGTGTATAAAGAATCGTTGTAAAGCATTTATCAGCACAGTTGTCTTACAGGTGCATTTTTAAAGAGCAATTGCTCTTGAATATTATTTGCATTTAAGAAAGCATCCTAAAAGTACATTATTTCTTAGTAGAGTCTGCATTAAGTGTTTTATAACACTTATGACCTTAATAAACTTTTGCATAAAACTACTATAAAACCAACAAACACGTTGTAAGTGTGAATGGACTTCTCTGAGTCAAATTAAAGAAAAGACGAATAATTGTAGAGCTCTATCAGAATATTTTGTCTTTTAAAAGACTTGTGAACACTTTATTAAGAATCTCACAAAAAAGCTACTTGGTACTAGTAGAACTACGATAGAAAAAGATGGCGCCAGAAAATCGTTCGATGGTTTCGTACAAAACCAAGAATTTAGCAGCTCTGAACACTTTGAACTGGCAGATTCTAGTCTTAATTCTGGTTCTGACTGTTGAATGTGAAAAAGTTACAACGGATAACGAAAGAAATATACAAATTCGTGAAGAAATCAAAATGTGGGCGGTTCAGAATAGTATACCAGACTTTCCTTAATATTTTAGCAATTTTCGCGAGAAATCACGATTGTAACTAGGAGATTGGATCTTTTCCATAAAAATATGAGTTCCAGAATACTATGTACGTAATAACATTAAATTTTAATCAGTACATTAGGAGAAAAACAATTTAAAAAATTTAAAAAGTGTTTACATATTATTTTCAAAGGAACCCTAAATTTATTAAATGGCTGCAAGTAGTTATACCTTATGTAAGTGCTCATTAAGACCAAAAGGTTTAAAATTAACTTAGGTAGTGTAAAATAAGACATTTTAGTATTAAGCTTATCTTAGAGAAGAGTAATTGGTCCTATCAATCTGTAATGGCGTCAGTTTTTATTTTTACAATTAATTAATATTTTTTTACTATTGTTCTAAATACATAATGAAGTGGGCCTGTGAAAATATTTCACTTTATTTCACAAAACATTCGAAGAAATGTACACCGCAACTCTTTTAAGTTCATAGACATAACTATCAACCAAATAATTAAGTAAATGATTACAGGAAATAAAAATACAAATAATAAAAGACATGAATTGACACTTAAACTTGTTTTTGTTTTTATTCCAGCAGCACTCTCGGCCGTTGTGATAAAACTCCTTTATTGAGCTTCCAGAGAGCAATATAAGGGGAATTACACTTACAAGAGCAGCCGTAAGATCGCTCTAAGTCCTTTTTTCCCTCAAACCATGCCATTATAAAACCATCATAAGTTATTTTGGTATTAAAACAGCAGTAACAAGATTATTATAAGGGTAAAGTAATCTTCAATTAGAGCGTTATAAGTTGACTCTAAGTGAGAATTCTCTTATAAAGTGCGCCTAAATCGACACTTACAGTTGTTTGTAAGTATGCTAAAAGAGTAAAAAATGTTGGTCTTAGGACACTTGTAAGTTTAAATTTTGCTAGATACAGCGGTGTGGAGGAATACCTGCCGTTCCCCAAAAAGTACCAGGCTAGCAGAAAGCTCAAAGAGGCTCGCCATTCTCAATATATTTGAAGAACCTATACAGCGGTGTGGATGAATGAATAAATGCCCTTACCCAAAAAAGTACCAGGCGAGCATAAGACTCAAAGAGGCTCACCTATTCTCAATAAACTTGGAGAACCTATACAGCGCGCAGCGGTGTGGACGAATACCTGCCTTCCCCAAAAAGTAAGTAATAGGACAGAAAAATACCATACTGACACTTAATAATGATGGACTGTATAAAGTATGATATGGCAAGAAAGGAGGTATCTGATAAGATGACGAGTAATAGAGTAGTGTGGAAGATGAAGACATGCTGCGCAGACCACTAAGGAATTGGTATAAGGGCTAGAGAATCATGATGAATGATGATGATGAAAAGACAACCCATTTTTTTTCTCAGAATCGCCTGCAATAGATCTACACTAATATTATAAAGAGGAAAACTTTGTTTGTTTGGTTGTAATGAATAGGCTTAAAAACTACTGGACCGTTTTTAAAAATTCTTTCACTATTCGAAAGCTACATTATCCACGAGTAATATAGGCTATATTTCATCCCCGTACTCCCACGGGAACGGGAACTACGCGGGTGAAACCGCGTGACGTCCGCTAGTTACCTATAAAGTCTTTACTTGCATCTGCCAAGCCTATTCCCAACTATATTGGAGTCGGCTTCCAGTCTGACCGGATGCAGCTGAATACCAGTATTTTACATTTAGCAACTGCCTATGTGACCTCCACAACCCAGTTAATACTGGGTAATACGATACCACTTAGTAAGACTGCTTGGGACGACTGCCAAAGATGGACAAATATGACAGCCGGGACCAACAGCTTAACGTGCTTTCCGAGGCACTGAGGAAACTCGGTATGTAAGGGTGGTCACCCATCCACAGACCAACCTAGTCAAGGACGGCCCGAGCGGCTGTTATTATTTGGCCACGTGCTCCTCAAGCAAGTCTTTACTTGCAAGACACAATTTATTGCAGTCATTTGTTGCGGGAGTCTTTATTAATTTGTTTATAGTTTTAATACCCCCGGGAAGAGGGTGGGGGATAACGTGTATCATGAACAAACGTAAAAAATATTTAAAAAATTGCACAAAATTATTGAACTTCAACTCCTACTTACATTTGATAATTTCAAAACCAAGTGAAGTTTCTCTCACAGACACTTTTCAAAAACACAATTTATCACTTTGCAGATGCTTCAATTAGTAGAGGGCCAGTGGTACCTCCTTGTGGGACACCCGGATTGTACCAAGTACACGCTTCTATAGACTGTGCAGGTGATGTGGACGTCTCTTATAAATATCTGAAGTGTACCTTAGCTGAGGAATTCGCAATTGCAAAGTAGGGATAGCATAAAAATGTGGGCGATTGACAATAAAAAAAAAAAAAAAAAAAGTTTATTGCTTCAACTTCAAAAAACAATTGATTTGATAAAGCAAAAAACATAATGAATTTTCATAAATTGTCATTGTTAAAAGTAAGTTTTCATTTGAAAAATCTTGAAAAAGTTGTCAAGACCTCCATATCTCCGTAACTAGGAGGTTACAAGTGGAAAAAATAATCACAGTGACGGAGAGACAAATACCTTTCGGCTTCTTAAAGAGTCTGTTAACACTCTTTATAATCAAGCCAAAGTGATTAATTACTAAAGTAAAATTAAGTATTTTCATTCTGTCAGCGTCTGTGCAGACAAACCGAATCGGTCTGCCGCCATTTTATTAATTAGTGTGACTACTTAACTAACAGATGAAGGTTTAAGCTTTGATTTCTAAATAATAAACTTAACTAATTATTTTAACTTGACGTATAAGTAGTCAAGTTAAGAGACCGGCGGAGCATGCGTTTTTCATACAAACGTAATACCAAGATAATATGAAAATACAAACATATTCTTTAGGTAGTGTGTATATATTTCGATTGTATTATAGAATATCTATGTTCCCAAATAAATATTTTGAAAAGACAGTGATATAAAGACTACATAATATCTCATATTATGAGGAATTAAAAATTTCCATAGGAAATTTATTTTTCTCGTAACTCTTGTTTAAATCGGTACCTTTTACCACCAACCCAGTGAAAGAAAATATAAAAGAAAATTACTCAACTAACAACACTTTTCTGCCAACCGTACTACTGATCTTGGCTTTGCCACTCTCAAACGTATGTGACGTGAAAACACAATGTACTTACAAAAAACGTCGCCAAACCGTTGACCATAAACCATTGACCATCGACCACATTCTCTACAGGCTTGCACGTAATCTACGGTATGATTATATCAATACCTAATCCCGCAATTTGGGTTTTGGGTCATCAAGGTCCTTTTTTGAGGACTGGAAACAGTACTTTTTGGGTTTTTGAGAATTTGGTGGGACAATCACAGTGCGTTGATCGAAAAAGAACCTTTATCGTTGTTTTGTGAAAATGATTTTTTCTTTTGATTTCAATGCAGATCTTTACATAGTCCATACTTACTAATATTATAAAGACGAAAACTTTGAATTTTTGTGTTGTTTTTTTTTACTTGGAACGAATATACTCAAAAACTACTGGACCAATTTGAAAAATTCTTTCACCGTTATGAAGTTACACTAATCCCGGGAGACAAAGACAACTTTTTATAAAGAATGAAAGAAAAGTATTTATTTGATGTAAGGTTACTAAAGCACACACACAATAATGTAAAAAAAAAGATACAAAACAATGAGTAAAACATAGTAGGTATGTGTTGTGTGCCTCACGGCTGCGCCAAAAAGGTCCATTTCAGCATTCATGCAAGACAGGTGATGCTGTCTGACGCTGGTCTTCCAATGAACCTTGAGAGGGTGAGTGACGGAAAAAACATTCAGTCAGTTTATCACTGTATTCTGAGAACAAGAACTAAACGGGTGAAACCGCGTGAAGTCGGCTAGTACTCATGAAAATGAACAACTTGTAGGTACTATGGGATCGACTATGAAAACTCAAAAAAAAACAGCTGCTGCGCCTACATTTTTTCGAGTTACGCGACCAATATTGTACAAAGCAGCTGTTTTTTTCGAGTTTTCACAGTCGGCCCTATAGTAAAAGTTGATCATTTTCATGAGTACTATCCTCCTTTAAAATAATTAAAACGACTAAAAATAACGTTGTAAGTATAATAAAATAAAATAAAAAAAATAAAAACTAAATATCGCTGGACATTAACACACAGCGCCACCTAGTGCCACACTAAGCAAAGCTTGTGTCGTGGACACTAGATAGTTGATATACTACATATATACTTTTTGTTTGTAAATACATACTTATTATACATATAAACATCCATGACTCGGAAACAAATGTCCATGCTCATCACACAAACATTTGCTCCTACCGGGATTCGAACCCAGGACCCTAAGAACGTAAGGCAGCGTCACTACCACTACGCCATTCGGGTCGTCAATAATAAAGTTGCTCTCGCTGTTTGTACTCATAGATCTTTTAATTTTAAATGCAGTTTTCAGCAATATACAGGGTGTAAACCACCTCATCACGAAGCCATTAACCAAGCATTCAGTACATCAAACTAAGTACTTAACTTTACGCAAAAATTATTGCTGGGAAACAACTTTCTTTTTGTTGTGAAAAATCACGTTATGTGGTATAACTCAATGTAACGCACTCAACATATTGTGCTGATGGATGGATTGAACAGTAAGAGGGTCGTAAAGGTGTTTAAAGTAAAAATCATACAAAAAAAACTTGTATAAAAAAAAAACTTTTCAAAAAGTTGTAACTTTGACCCACAATATCTCCGTAACTAGAAGGTTCCCAGGTATGGTGTAGAACAAAAACATTATCGGAATGACGAGGAGAACAAGTGCTTTTCGGCTTCGTGAAGAGGTGTTTTACACCCTTTATAGACTGATTCATGAGGAAGGTTTATTTAATTTTGTACGAGTACAAATTACCCACATTAGCACGTGTGCAATGAAGATATCATTGCACACGTGCAAAGCCCGAGGGTCGCTAGCTTAAGACGCCTGCGGAGCATGCGTATTTCATACAAACGTAATACCAAAATAATTTGTAAATTAGACATATTCCTTAAGTAGTGTGTATTTATTTCGATTGAATTACAGAATATCTAGGTTCCCAAATATATATTTTGATTGCACACTGATTTTAACAAGAGTTATAAGAAAAATAAGTTTTCTATAGAAAATTTAAATTCCTCATATCTCGTCTTTGCATCACTATTCTCTCAAAAAACATATTTGGGAACATAGATATTCTGTAATTCAATCGAAATAAATACAGACTACCTTAAGAATATGTTTGATTTACAAATAATTTTGGTATTACGTTTGTATGAAATACGCATCCTCCGCCGGCCCCTTAAGTAAGTTCTAAGTTCATCATCTGCAGCCTCCAGATGCCATTTCCTAACTATAGCCATTTCCTAACTATGTTGGGATCGGCTTCCAGTCTAACCGGATGCAGCTAAATACTACTATTTGAGCAGAAGCAAAGTCCAGGACACAAGTTCGTATAAAATACTGATATCTAGGTGCAACCAGTTTGACTAGAAGCCGACCCTATGAAATGGGAAAAAGATGCTGATGACAATGATGCTGTCCAAATTAGTAGCCCGGAGACTGGATTTGGGCCCGGTTGACGCCAATAGGCATGGCGACAGAATCTAAATATTGCAAATTGAAAATAATAGACACGTATTTTTTTGTTTTTGTAAATCAATGAATACAAAGATAAAACGTATCAAAACTCGGAAGTGGGGGCTCGTGACGTCAGAACGCACTAAAAATTATACCAAGGCGTGACGTATTGAGAAATTTAAAAGCGTCGTATCTTCGTCAATTTTGGTTTACGTAACATAAGAAAAAATACGGGTCAAATATTTTTTGATAATCTAACTGACGGACTGATTAGTTTTTTTGTTGTCTACCGATTTAAGACTTAAATAAAACTAACGAAATCAGGGTTTTCTATTAAGTCCGCTACCTAATCTTTTAAGACAACAGGTGAGATGCTATGTCCTATAATTAGTTGCAAAAAAACTACGGTAAAGACTAAAAACCCTATGTTCATATCTAGACGTCCTTGACTTGCAGAATTTTCCAAGAAAACGTGATAGACACAGCGCACGTGCCTGTACTGGGAATCAAACCCGGATCACCACTTGATGCCAGCGCTTACAACCACTAAACTTCAGTATTATGCATTTCGTATATAATATGGTAAATGACACCATCAAATAATAATACGAAGACACCGCAATACCGCAAAAAAACAACATTGTTCCTATATGAGACCGACATATCGTTATCTCGACATGTTGCTGTTGCAATAAATAGAATATTAATAAACAAGTAGCATTCAATTAAAAGATAAAAAAAAACCCCGACACATAAAGCATGTATAGGTAAATGATAAATGATCTTTATTTTCAACCGACTTCTAAAAAGAGGAGGTTCTCAATTCGTCTGTATTTTTTTTTTTTTTGTGTTTGTTACCTCAGAACTTTCGACTGGGAGAACCGATTTTGATGATTCTTTTTTTATTTGAAAGCTGGTGCTTCCCGTTGGGTCCCATTTTAATATGTTGAAGATCTGATGCTGATCTTCGGAGATATACAATGGAACTCTTCAAAAATAGACGGCAAATCTGCAGTGATTGCTGCATCCGCTTGTAGGTTCGTTGTTTATACTACACCATGACGTAACATCACGCCTGTATGCCCTGAGGGGGTACACAGATGTGTACAATATACCCAGATTTCGACAATGTTTGTTGCCTCAGAACTTTCGACTGGGTGAACCGATTTTGATGATTATTCTTTTATTTGAAAGCTGGTGCTTTCCGTGTGGTTCCATGTCAATTTGGCTATTTCGCTGATTTTCGGAGATATAAATGGAACTCTTCAAAAATACACGGCAAAGCTGCAGTAATTGCTGCAATCGCTTGGTTGTTTATTGTTTATACAACATCATGACTTAATATCACACCTGTATGCTCTGAGGGAGTACGCAGAAGTATACAATACACCCAGATTTCGACAGTTAGACGTGTAAAGTTCCATTCAATGGGATCCGGGAGAAATAGAGGTAACTCCTTAATTTTATAGGCACACCAGAAGCGGTTTGGGTAGTTTTAGGCAGAGTACTTTCTCGGAGTGATCCCATTTCGATTTGATAAAAATCTGGTGACTTCGGAAGATAGGCAACTGAACTCCTTAATAAATGATAGCAAATGCACTGGGATCGCTGAAGACTCACGTCCGTCTATTGTTTACACCAGTTCATAACAAAAAATCACACCGATACGCTGTGAAAGGGTAAGCACATGTGAACCACTAAAAAGTGAAAAATTAAAACTTTTTGCAAAAAATATAACCGACTTCACACAAAAAAGTGAAAAATAACTTTAGCTTCAGAAGTCGGTGACAAAAAAACTAAATCAATCAAACAAAGGTCACCGACTTCTGAAGCTAAAGTTATTTTTCACTTTTTTGTGTGAAGTCGGTTATATTTTTTGCAAAAAAGTTTTTATGTAAGTAGGTTTTCACAAACACTTTTACACGTCAATTTTTTTTTAAACTAGATGGGGCCGGTGTTTCGTGCCTGACTACTCTGAGAAGAAACAGCCGAAACAAAGTCAGAGGTCATAGTCTCTTTTGAAGTCCAGACATAATCTTGCTCAATTCACATGAGGATTCACATGAGGTATTTCTTTTTAGCGTAGACAGACACACACAGGTCAAACTTATAACACCGCGTCGTTTTTGCGTCGGGGGTTAAAAATAGTTCCTTCAGAACACATACAGAAACTTACACCATTTTCCGTAAATGGGCAGAGCCATAGTATAGGCAGGCAAAAACACTAAGATAGGTACCTTTATTATCAACATAATACGTAACAATTACCTAACTTGTTGTCACTCCAAACTATTTTTTCAAAAAGAAAATATTTCAGAAAATGTAATATACCGTAAAAGACCTTATCCAGATATCGTGAGGGTGATAAATTAAGTTAACAGTTTCAAACTACAGTTAGAAGTGTCGACGCAAAAAATTCGCCGACAGCTGCGCGTGCGCCGCATACGAGAATAACTTATTTTAGTCAAATTTACGGGATTTTTTTATTGTTTTCTGTATCGGGGTCTGTAGGTTTTTACCCTACTGAGAATTATGGTTTTTTTGGCGATTCGTGAAAGGAATATTTTAAAGGATTTATCATTTTTTAGAAGTGATTTTAGGGCAGTAGCATAATCTGCCTGTAATTTTCCCACTGCTGGGACACTCGGCCTCTTCTCGATGAGAGGAAATGGGCGATGATCGCTTCAAATGACAAAGCCTTGTCCATACTTGTGTATAATCTCGGCGTATACTGTGCTTGGAGTCTCTCTGAGGGATCAAATCCAGAACGAGGAACACCTCGTTCTGGATTTGATCCCTCAGAGAGACTGACTGACTGAAATTTGGCAGAACACTGATAGCTCATCGAAGTCATCAGTCAACATAGCCCACAGAATTAGCAAGCTGGAGAGACAATGAGAGGCCATAATCGTTGAGGTAAACGTGTTTTTGAGTGGTGACCGCAAAACGGCAAAAATAAAGTGGGACACCCTCAGGGTAGGTGGAAAAAACTAATTCCAAACGCGAGAAAATTGATCACCAATCAGAGATTTGCATAGATGATAGCAAGACGAGCTCAAAAATACAAACTACCAATGATTCACATTGGCCCGGGATCAGAAGACCTGGAAAACCTAAAAGTGCTGGAAGACCTGGAACACCTGGAGACCTTGAGTCATAAAACATCTGTTTCAGACGGACAAAAACATGACATTATAAAGGTTCCGTTTTTAGGGTTCCGTAGCCAAATGGCAAAAAACGGAACCCTTATAGTTTCGCCATGTCTGTCTGTCTGTCTGTCTGTCTGTCTGTCTGTCTGTCCGCGGATAATCTCAGTGACCGTTAGCACCAGAAAGCTGAAATTTGGTACCAATATGTATATCAATCATGCCGACAAAGTGCAAAAATAAAAATTTAAAAAAACATTTTTATTAGGGTACCTCCCCCAGACGTAAAGTGGGGAGCGATTTTTTTTTTAATTTTGACCCTGACGTGTGATATATTTTTGGATAGGTATTTAAAAATGAATAGGGGTTTTCTAAAATCATTTTTTGATAATATTAATATTTTAGGAAATAATCGCTCCGAAAGTCAAAAACAATGTGTCCCCCCCCCCTCTAACTTTTGAACCATAAGTTTAAAAAATATGAAAAAAATCACAGAAGTAGACCTTTATATGAACTTTCTAGGAAAATTATTTTCAACTTGATGAGTTGAATAGTTTTTGAGTTATATAGCACTTTTTCAAAAAAACGCAAATGATAACTTTGTTTTTCATACAAATACTATGAAAAACAAAGTTATTTTTGCTGACGAAAAATGTTGGTATTTTTAATGGTCTGGGAAGCTACGGAACCCTACAGTGAGCGTGGCCCGACACGCTCTTGGCCGGTTTTTTTTCTTTTAATTTCGTTACCCCCAAAATTATAATTTGGATATAACAAGTAATCGTCGATAGTAAGCGTATGTTTTAAATATGCGATAAATGGAAACATTTTTCCGGAATGTGTGTAACAGCTCTTCAGGGATTACAAGCGGCCATCAGTCATGGTGGTCCGCAGACTTGTTACACCAATGGCCGGCGAAAACGCCAGCGGCCCCCGGCGTCACCGCTGGCGGCCTCGCGCGACCTCCAGACCCCACGTGCCTAGTCTCCTCTTCACTAGTTTAGTTTCTACATTCGGCCGGCAGCGGCCCGCGGTGCCGCGAGCAGCCTCGCGTCGTTTCTGGCAGCCACAGGCAGAACCACAGAAAAGACGCGCATGGTGCGCTGCCGTTCGCGTCACCGCGGGCAGCCTCGCGACCTTTTCAAACTTTTCAAGTGATACTGGTCTTTTACGTATGTAGATAAAGTTAAAATTTTTTCACACTGAAAGTGCTCGCCGCGTCGCTGCTGGCCGCTGCCATTCCGGTATGAGCGAGGCCCCATTAGTGCGTTGCGCTGCGTTGCGTCGTCGCAGCGTCGTCGCTGCGACGGTTTCCATATATTTTTTACGACATGACCCATTAGACCGTAGCGTCGTCGCGCGCGACAATTCAACGGATCGACGGGCGAGAGACGAAGCGAGAGGGAGGGTGATGCGCTGCGTTGTCGGTGCTCCGCTGCGACGACAGACAGTGATTCACTGCTAGAGGAGGAAGCTAGACGAGCGTAACGACATTTTTTAACATCATGAGTGTGCAGGAGATTGATATAGATTATCTTATATCCTTGGTCCAAGAAAGACCCATTATATGGGATACATCACACGAACACACATGACACACGACATCGTGCGTCGTCGCAACGCAGGTGTGGCATACAATGCGCTGTTCCGTTGCGACGACGCGACGCAACGCAGCGCAACGCACTAATGGGGCCTCTCTCTATGACTCGGCCCTGACTTGCTAAGAGTAAGATTATTTATGTTATGTATTATGTTTGCATGTGTGTATGTTGAGTTTATATATTATTGTTGTTGAACTACTGATATGGGAATTATAAAGCGAATATTTAAAATTAAGCCGCTATTCACATAAATCCGAACATCAGTATCTACCTAACTTTTTCCCAACAATGTTCTTTTCTAACCAGATGCAGCAGGATACCAGTATCTTACATGGAGCCTTAAGTACTTACCTCCACAAATCAGCTACTAAGTCCTTTTGCACTTCTGACTACTTGTAATGGACGACGAGCCCTTCACAAAAATGTAATTTTAGTTTAAGTAGTTTTTGTGTAAACAATGGGGACCTATATGTCTGTCCACCCCCAAACTATTATATACTAAAAGCCTTAAGCATTGCACCATGGCTCGAAATGTTGCATCAGCCATTCGTGAGAGGGGATACGGTCAGGTTTGAACCTGTCCGACGTGGAATATTCCATAATAAAGAGTATCATTGCATCAGCAATTGGGAAAGTCCATTTTTACGGGCTGTGGTTGGATAAAGTTCCCTCAAGGGCGCTCAGGTGCTCCCACAACTTGCAATGACGTGATTATTTATGTAAGGGGGACCGATTAAATTGGTGATAATCGAGTCAAATAGTAGTAAATAGAAACATGTAACTAAGTCATTCCATCAGATAATCAGGGAGAAGTCTTCAAGAAGTCAAGGAAGAGCTCCATATCAGACAGATTGTCATGAGAAGTTAAAGTAGAATCATAGTTCTAGTGAGTCCCACGCCCCCAGTGTTAAATTCTTTATATACAGTCTTATGTAAAGTCTTGTGCCCCGCTATGTAAACCTATAACTATATAATAAAAAGTGTTAAAAGTAATCGCGTTTAATTCATTAGACGTATAGAGGAACCACCCCACCTAGTTTGGCCATATAAGCCGGGTAAGCAGCTGAGTCCCAGCGTTGGGATCATATGGGCTGGGTCAGCAGCCGAGTCCCAGCAACTGGTCTACGAGAACCGGGGTGCGAAGAACAATAATAATACAGTCCACAAAAAGTATTTGGCCTCCCTACGAGCCGAATACGTAACATTTTTGGTCCTTGCGATCCGGATAAGCAGAAGTGCCGGTATAATACATAGCGCGTAAATAAGTGATATAAGCGGGCACATAAACTGTAAGTACTGAACAAAATTAACTTTACATATGTCGTGAGTGAATAAAGTGCCGCGATAGGAAAAGTGATATTCTGTGTACCAAAAATCGCGATCATAGCGCGCGTTAAAAAAGGGGTAAGCAGAATAGTGGGACTCTTATGAAAATTAAAAAGTAAATTGACTCGATTCGCGCCGTGAATAAAATACTAACGGATGTATTATCGTTATAAAACGTAATAAATGACCACGTTGTGAATACATAGTTACGCGTCATATATAAGCGCGCGTTATAGAACATAGTGCGCGCCGCATGGAACATTATTGTCGCCGTAACTATATAGTGCCGTCAGGTACATAGGGCCGTCGTAAGCACATAGTGCCGTAAGGTACATAGTGCCGTAAGTACATAGTGCCGTAACAAGTACATAAGTGCCGTCGCGGTAAATAAATGTCCAGTCGTGATATAATAACAGTATTGAAGTGCGAGTAAGTGAAACGTCGTAGTGGACGAATCTGGAGAAGTCCAAAACCAGGTTAGGTTAGTTTGGATTGTCGCGCTCCTTGCTCCCCGTTTAAAGTCAACCTGCAGCGTACCAAAGAACGATGGTGGTCACCCGAAGCCAGGGTGATGCTGCAGAAGCTGAGGACCAGAGGCGGGCCCTGCAGAAGAGGGCAGACGAGCATAGAGAGGCAGTTCTACGCCAGGAAGCGGAACGGATTCGAAGAGAGAGACTACGGAGGATTTCAATGGACCCGCCCTTGTCACCGGCAGTAACAGGTGAGCAAAATATTATAGCTGCACGACTGATTACCGCGCCCCTTACGACAGCAGACACGGCCTTAGCAGGACCATCGTCAGGACTTCTCCTGAGCGAGGAGCATGAGCAAAGGACGAGGTCACCCACCAGATCGGTGAGGTCACATAGGTCACAGAGGTCAACCAACAGTATTTCAACGCGCTTAAGACTGGCGGAATTGGAGGCTGCAGAAAAGCTGGCAGCCATCCAGAAGAAGTCTCTCGACCTGGACGCAGACCTGGTCAAGAGAAGATTAGCCGCCGAAGTATCTGTTCTGCAAGATGAGCAGGACAGCCTGCGGGATGAGCCCCTCATCACCCAGGAGGAAGGCCACCACAGTAGAGTGGACGAATGGCTTCAAACGAACCCCCTCAGATCACGGGGGGAGGGGGACCAAGGACCCCCCCGGGAGGACCCAAGACATATTAAATTCGAATTGCCACGGGAGAGGTCACCGACGCCAACGAAGCACGGGAACAGCATCGACAACCTGGCAGCGACCTTAGAAAGGATGGCAAGGCCCCGATTACGGCATACGGATTTACCGGTGTTCTCCGGTGGTGTGAACGAGTGGTTGCCGTTTAAGGCGGCCGTGAACGACACCACCAACATGTACAACATATCGCCAGCTGAGAACATACAGCGATTGAGGAGCTGTCTCAAGGGAGAGGCAAGAGAGGCGGTGTCCGCCCTCCTACATACTGCCACCAATCCAGAAGTCATCATGAAGACACTCGAACAATGTTTCGGACGACCGGAAGTACTCATCGACCGCGGCATCGAGGAGCTGAAGAAGATGACGAAGCCCACGGCATCAGCCGCCGACTTAAATAACTTCGCCATCAAAGTACAAAACACCGTAAACGTAATTAAATCGGTCGACCGAAGGAGATACTTGTATAACCCGTTATTAACTCGTGAAGTGCTAGAAAAGTTAAGCCCCCATATAAGGTCAAGATGGTGCGACTTTGCCTGTGACAACGACGACACAACGGAGCCGGAGATAGTAATGCTGTCCCATTTCCTGATGCGGGAAGCGGATAGGGCGTTGCGATACTCGTACGCCCCTCCCACCAGCGCCGCAACCGCCAGCCAGAAAAGGGAAACCAGACAACCGGTGACAGCAAAGAAGAAGGCCAGCCCCGTCTACACAGCCGTCGACAGCCAGGAGGAAAAAGGTCGGTGTCTTAACTGTAAACAAGATCACGTGCTAACAAAGTGTCCCAAATATAAGGAAATGAGTGTCAAGAAGCGGTGGGAGTATATCAAGGCCAACGGCATATGCTTTAGATGTGCCGAGAGGAAACACTGGCGATATAGGTGTAAGGCGAAGCCGTGCGGCGTAGGCCAATGCCGCCGGCCTCATCACGCCTCCCTCCACGAGGAGAAGGAAGGCGCCAAGGAAGAAGCGACGACCGCGAAGGCTACCGCAGAGCCCAGCAAGGAAGAAGCGGTACTGTCGGTAGCGACCAAGCTCGCCGCCGACCAGAAGAAGGTACTGCTGAAGATGTGCCCCATCATAGTCACCGGGTCACGGGGGGAGGTTATGACGTATGCGTTGTTCGATGAAGGAGCAACCGTCACCCTCATTGATGAAGACCTGGCGACCAAAGTAGGAGCTGAAGGGACTTCACGCCCGCTACGTCTATGCGGCGTGAACATGTCTTCAAAGGAGCAGGACAGCAAAGCGGTAAGGGTGCGGGTCAGAAGCATCCGGAAAGACGGTCAGTCGCACGAGCTTCGAGCAAGGACCATCAAGGACTTGAGGCTCCACCAACAATCCATCCCAGAAACCCTGCTGGAATACAAGCACCTGCGAGACCTGCCAAGAGAGGAAGTATGTTACGAGCAAGCTCGTCCAGGACTCTTGGTAGGCACAGACCATTGGGAGTGCATAGTGACCAGGGAACTGCGAGTCGGTGGCTCAGATCAGCCAGCCGCATCACGAACGAAGCTGGGATGGGTGGTGCACGGAACAGCACCACGAAGCGTCATCACGCAAGAAGAAGACGTGCTGCACGTCATCGAGACCGGGAGAAGAGACGAGCAACTACACGATCTAGTCGAAGCACACTTCAAGATTGAAGCCTTGGGCGTCGCCAAGAAACCCCGCGTGAACGAAGCGGACCAGAGGGCGGCGACCATCGTAAAGAGGACGATCAAGAAGATCGACGAAGGCTACGAGGTGGGGCTGCCGTGGCGGACCGATCACGTGGTCATGCCCTCAAGCTACGGAGCAGCGCTGAGACGACTCAAGAAGATCGAAGAGAAGATGGATGCGTCACCGGACTTTGCCGTGCAGTACACCACGCAGGTCAAGAACCTACTAGACAAAGGATACGCAGTACCATGCGACGGAACCGAGAAGGAGAGTAACGTCTGCTGGTATCTGCCTCACTTCGCCGTGCAGAATCCGAACAAACCTGGGAAGCAGCGACTAGTCTTTGACGCGGCGGCGACGAGCTACGGAAAATGTCTCAACGACGAGCTGCTGGAAGGTCCAGATCTACTGCAGTCCCTGCCGGGAATAGTATTCCGGTTCCGAGAGCGGGCAGTGGCAGTCACCGCGGACATACAGGAGATGTTCCTGCGGGTGAGGATAAGACAGGAGGACCAACCGGCTCAGCAATTCCTGTGGAGAGAACAAGACAGGACGTCAGCCCCGCGCCACTACAAGATGAGAAGCATGATCTTCGGAGCAGCCAGTTCCCCATACATGGCTCATTACGTCCGAGATTACAACGCGGAGCTTCATGGCGGAGACTATCCCAGGGCCTTGGAGGCCATAACCAAGAACCACTACATGGACGACCTGGTGGCAAGTTACAGCGATCCAGAGGAGGCGTGGAAGGCAGTCGAAGAGACAAGAAAGGTACATGCAACCGCCGGCTTCACACTGCGAGGTTGGAGCTCCAGCGAGGCGACGGTTCTGCGCGATGTACCCCAGACGCTACACACCACCGCCCCAACGCAGTTAGGAGGGGAGCAGCCTGAGAGCAAGATACTCGGGCTGTACTGGAACGCGGAACGAGACGAACTCGGATTTAACACATCCATGAACCGAGTGCCGTCCGAAGTAAGAGACCGAACCCGTGAGCCCACCAAAAGGGAGGCACTTAGCGCAGTAATGTCCATCTACGACCCGCTGGGGCTATTGAGTCACTTCACAGTGCGAGCGAAGATAGTACTCCAGAGCCTGTGGCGCCTACAAACAACGTGGGACACGCCTATTCCGGAGGAAGAGAACGAGCTCTTCGCGGCCTGGCTAGGTCAGCTAGAGGAAGTAAGCAGACTGCGGCTACCCAGATGCTACCTCAGAAAGAAAACACAGCGCATCGAACTACATGTGCTGTGCGACGCAAGCGAACAAGCGTACGCGACTGTAGCATACTGGAGGGCGATGTACGAAGATGGGAGCACAGATGTCGTGCTGGTTGCGGCCAAGGCAAAAGTAGCACCGCGGCGAGCCCAGACAATACCACGTCTGGAGCTGCAGGCAGCGATGATAGGAGCCCGACTCGCCGAAACCATCAAGAAAGAACACCGCATCGAGATCGACAGTACGACCTACTGGTCGGACTCCTCTACGGTGATCCACTGGATCCATCACGACATGAAGAGATACACGCCGTTCGTCGCGCACAGACTCGGGGAAATCGCCGAGCTCACCAGCAAGGAGGAATGGCGCTGGGTGCCGACGGAGCACAACGTGGCGGATGACGCCACTCGACTCACCGACGCGCCGATCTGCGCGACCGACCGCTGGTTCCGCGGGCCGAGTTTCCTCCGCCTGCCGGAAGGGGACTGGCCCGGGACGCCGGCGTCGGAAGACACCGAAGAGGAGGTCCTGCACATTGTGCCGGGCCCTGAACGAGACAGCTGGCTGCCTGATCCCGCCCGCTTCTCAAAGTATGAGACGCTGGTGCGCGCTGCCGCGCGCGTGCTCGCATTTATTGATGCGTGCCGCCGCGTCTCGCCTCGACTGGAGCATCGGCACATAGAACGCGCCGAGAAGGAGCTCCTGCTGAAAGCCCAGCAGGACAGCTTCACCGAAGAGATGGAGAGAATCCGGTCTGCACGCCCCGTCCCCAGGACGAGTCGGCTGTACAGACTGGACCCCGTAATCGAAGACGGCCTATTGCGCGTGCGAGGACGAATTGAAGCCTCTAACGTGCCCGTGGAGGCCAAGCGACCCATCATTTTGGATGGTCGCCACCGAATAAGTAGGTTAATTGTGATGCGCGAGCATTGCGCCGCTGGGCATGCCAACAGGGAACGAGTTACAAACGACCTACGGCAGCGCTATTGGATCATCCACTTGCGACCCACGGTGCGAGCCATTGAAAAGGCCTGCACGTACTGCCGGAGACTGCGAGCAACGCCACAGCCGCCGGCCACGGGAGACCTGCCTCGCGCCCGCCTGTACCCCTTCCACCGCCCGTTCACCAACTGTGGTGTGGACTATTTCGGGCCTATGATGGTGAAGGTGGGCCGGCGTCGAGAGAAGCGATGGGGTGCATTATTTACGTGCCTCACCTCCCGCGCCGTGCATCTCGAGCTCGTCGCATCATTGTCAACAGACTCAGCAATAATGGCGCTGAGAAGGATGGCTGCGCGCCGCGGTTGGCCGCGGCTTATGTATTCCGATAACGGAACTAATTTCAGAGGAGCTGATCAAGAACTGCGAGCGGCTTATGAAGAGTGGGCACCGGCACTGCAGGAAGAAGGATTACTGCACAGGATGGAGTGGCGGTTCATCCCTCCTGGCGCACCCAATCAGGGAGGTGCGTGGGAGCGGCTGGTGCGCTCCGTGAAGACTGCCCTCGCTGCGACTCTGCGCGAAAGGGCGCCTGCCGAATAAGTATTACTAACTCTACTTACAGAAGCGGAATTCGCCATCAACGCACGCCCCTTGACTCATGTCAGCGTGAGCTCCACTGATCCGGAGGCCCTCACCCCCAACCATTTCCTGTTGGGGTCCTCTATGGGTCTACCCTCAACTGGGCCTTGTGACGAGGCCGATCGACGTGCTTGGCGGGCCAGCCAGGCCCTAGCCGATCACTTTTGGCGACGCTGGCTGCGGGAGTACCTCCCTACGCTGGTACCCCGCGGCGAGCCGCAGAGCAAACGCCAACCACCGGAGGTCGGTGACGTCGTCATCATCGCCGACAGCACACTGCCACGGAACGTGTGGCCGATGGGAGTCGTCGAGAACGTCTACCCGGGACCTGACGGCGGCATCAGAGTAGTCGACGTGCGAACGAGGACCGGCGTCTTCAAGCGTCCGGTTAGCAAGCTCGTCGTGCTGCAAAAGGAAGAGAAGGCTGCGCAGGCTACGCCGGGGGGAGAGATGTAATGGACGACGAGCCCTTCACAAAAATGTAATTTTAGTTTAAGTAGTTTTTGTGTAAACAATGGGGACCTATATGTCTGTCCACCCCCAAACTATTATATACTAAAAGCCTTAAGCATTGCACCATGGCTCGAAATGTTGCATCAGCCATTCGTGAGAGGGGATACGGTCAGGTTTGAACCTGTCCGACGTGGAATATTCCATAATAAAGAGTATCATTGCATCAGCAATTGGGAAAGTCCATTTTTACGGGCTGTGGTTGGATAAAGTTCCCTCAAGGGCGCTCAGGTGCTCCCACAACTTGCAATGACGTGATTATTTATGTAAGGGGGACCGATTAAATTGGTGATAATCGAGTCAAATAGTAGTAAATAGAAACATGTAACTAAGTCATTCCATCAGATAATCAGGGAGAAGTCTTCAAGAAGTCAAGGAAGAGCTCCATATCAGACAGATTGTCATGAGAAGTTAAAGTAGAATCATAGTTCTAGTGAGTCCCACGCCCCCAGTGTTAAATTCCTTATATACAGTCTTATGTAAAGTCTTGTGCCCCGCTATGTAAACCTATAACTATATAATAAAAAGTGTTAAAAGTAATCGCGTTTAATTCATTAGACGTATAGAGGAACCACCCCACCTAGTTTGGCCATATAAGCCGGGTAAGCAGCTGAGTCCCAGCGTTGGGATCATATGGGCTGGGTCAGCAGCCGAGTCCCAGCAACTGGTCTACGAGAACCGGGGTGCGAAGAACAATAATAATACAGTCCACAAAAAGTATTTGGCCTCCCTACGAGCCGAATACGTAACACTACTCTTAAAGGGTACATGCTCACCTTCCGCCTGACGCAGGTCCTCACCGGACACGGATGTTTCGGGAGGTACCTGCACCGAATCGGGCGGGAGGAAACGCCCGGGTGTTTCCACTGTGAGGATCGACCGGAGGACACGGTGGAGCACACGGTGGAAGTCTGCCCTGCGTGGGCGGAGCACCGCCGTGTCCTCGTAGCGGCGATCGGCGGCGGCGACCTCTCGCGTTCGGCCCGGGTTCAATCCATGGTCCGGAGCGAGACGGAATGGGAAGCCGTCACCTCCTTCTGCGAAGCAGTCATGCTAGCAAAGGAGGTGGCGGAACGAGAGAGGGAGAGAGCCTCTCTTCCCGGCCGCCGCGGGAGACGCACCGGGCGTCGGGGGCCACGTGGTGGCTACCGGCCACCGTAGATGCGGGCCTGTGGACGGTTAGCTATGGGCTAGCTAGCCGTCCGTCCGTCTAGTGACGACAGGCCGTGTCGACGGCGCGTTCGTGTTCCACGCGCGCCTCAAAGAGATGTCAGCATAAGGGGAGGGGCCCGCAAGGGCCGAAGCCTGCCGGGGTTGCGGGCCTGTTCGAAAGAGATTCCGCGGCCCCGGAACATAAAGGGCGAGGAAGGAACATGGATGGGTTTTAGTCAGTAAGAGTCTGACACTCCCTCCCGCTCCGCCCAGAGTGGGAGAAGTCATTTGATGATTTCCCATCGTAAAAAAACAAAAAAAAAGGGTACATGCTCCGTAGTCACTCTAACAAAAAGTATTGATATTCAGCCTCATCTAATATCATCATCATTATTTCAGCCGAAAGACGCCCGCCCACTGCTGGACATAGGCCTCCACCAAGTGTCGCCACATTGACCAGTCCCGTGCGACTCGATCCAGCGGATCCCCGCAACTAGTTTATTAAAAACGAACCCCTAAAAAGTAAGAACAAAAACAAAGACAGTTAAAAAAGACACAAGACTTCCAAAGAAATCTAAAGATCTAAAAAGTTCTAAATTAACATCTTTCTTTTTGCCGTCTTCAGCCAAAAATCTAGACACGTTTCATCCTAAATCTAACGTCTAGATCTGAAGAGCCAAGACCCCTAAAACTATGACTCATTTCGAGTACTGATGTAATCTATGAAGCCGTCATTGATGGAGTCGTCATTGTTTTTTTTTTATAATAAAACAGAAATTAAGTCAGAATATAACTGCTTTAGGTGGATACCGTGGCCCCGGAACATAAAGGGCGAGGAAGGAACATGGATGGGTTTTAGTCAGTAAAAGTGTGACACTCCGGGCGGAGCGGGAGGAGTCATCTGATGACGGGAAGTCATCAGATGACTCCTCCCGCTCCGCCCCTACAGGAACCGAACAGGCCCGCGCCTTGATGATTTCCCATCGTAAAAAAACAAAAAAAAAAGGGTACATGCTCCGTAGTCACTCTAACAAAAAGTATTGATATTCAGCCTCATCTAATATCATCATCATTATTTCAGCCGAAAGACGCCCGCCCACTGCTGGACATAGGCCTCCACCAAGTGTCGCCACATTGACCAGTCCCGTGCGACTCGATCCAGCGGATCCCCGCAACTAGTTTATTAAAAACGAACCCCTAAAAAGTAAGAACAAAAACAAAGACAGTTAAAAAAGACACAAGACTTCCAAAGAAATCTAAAGATCTAAAAAGTTCTAAATTAACATCTTTCTTTTTGCCGTCTTCAGCCAAAAATCTAGACACGTTTCATCCTAAATCTAACGTCTAGATCTGAAGAGCCAAGACCCCTAAAACTATGACTCATTTCGAGTACTGATGTAATCTATGAAGCCGTCATTGATGGAGTCGTCATTGTTTTTTTTTTATAATAAAACAGAAATTAAGTCAGAATATAACTGCTTTAGGTGGATACCGTGGCCCCGGAACATAAAGGGCGAGGAAGGAACATGGATGGGTTTTAGTCAGTAAAAGTGTGACACTCCGGGTGGAGCGGGAGGAGTCATCTGATGACTTCCCACATGAAAAACAAAATAATTCTAGGTTACCGAATCTCAATTTATTTGTAGTCTACGCAGCATGTCTTCTTGATGTTGCCTTTCACACAGGAATCTATGAAAATAAAATTTAATTTATTATTCATTCTTAAAATATGGATAATTATTAGACCTACTTAAAGTGGTCATACTTACTGTACAGAAATATTGCCACTTCCCTAAACTTGTCATCATTTTACATCAGTAAAAAATAACTTTTATCTGTGTAATAATATTTTAAGGGTTGGGTACATCCTGCATGCCGTGGAGTTGTCGACATGTGGGATGTGAGTACAGCAGTCATTGTGCCGATAGTCGTGTCGGCCAATGGCTTAATAGCCAAGAGCCTCGACCAACATCTTAGGAGGCTCTCGCTTGACAGCTGGATCAAGGGCTTAATTCAGAATGCGGTACTCCAGGACACAGCTCGTGTTGTTAGGAGGTTCCTCTCTCTAGAGCCCTGTCCGCCGGAGGCGTAGCTTGGACCCTGTTCCCGATACCGGTGGGCAACAATTTTTTTATATTTTTTCTGTATTTAAAAATAAATAAAAGAAATAGTAATAATGAAAGGGCACTTTGACATTAAACTGACTTTTTAAAAATTGTACACGTCTACTCCACAGATTTTTCGCCTAGCCCAAAGGTGCCTGACCCCGTGTGAATTTAAATCGCAAACACTACACATAACTCCACTTTTACCCGTGTTTAGAATAAAATAAATACTAAATAATGTCATTATAGTAATACTCTGTAATGTATCGGTAGTACATTGACTGGTAATGTCCACTGTTGGGCGTGGAACTCGACGAAAACCGCTATATTGAGTTATTGCTGGTTTTTTCTTTCCCACGGTCTATGAGTGACGGCAGCCACTCGGATCAATCTTCAGGTTAAGCAGCGTCTGCCTAGGTTGGTCTGTGGATGGGTGACCACCCATCCAGTTAGACTGGAAACCAGGCAGATGAGATGATAGGCTATGAGTGACGTAAAATGGCGTCAAAAGACACTATTGCCTACCCCCAATCAATCAATCGGGAAATACGAGTAATTTCCCAATTATGTTGAGTTGTGCTTCAAGTCTAACCGGATGCATCTGGTTTTTGGAGCTTGAGCGACTGCCTTTGTGGCGAGTGGACGCCAACCCAGTCCAGCCCTTCTTGATACAAGAATTTGTGTGGTATACTACAACTAAAATACCCAACTACTGAAAAATTTTGCTCTTGCTGAAATCTTGGTTTACAGGGCAAAATCGACTCCTCCTATTGTTGAAGACAGTTAAAATGTACCCTATGTTACCCGGGCTATAGTAACAAATCGATTGACACCTTATTCATCTAAATCTGATGAATAGTTTAGGCGCTACGGCGGAACATACGTAAATACAAAAAATTAAATCCAAACTTTTTTTTTTTGGATGGCAAGTCATCAAATAACTTCTCCCACTCTGGGCGGAGCGGGAGGGAGTGTCAAGACTTCTACTGACTAAAACCCATCCATGTTCCTTCCTCGCCCTTTATGTTCCGGGGCCGCGGTATCTCTTTCGAACGGACCCGCATATAAAAAATTGTAACAATAACTAACTTTTGCTTAAAAACTTATTGGGTTGCTAGGTTTTTTATGGTAATTCTACATGATGTTTTTCAAAGGATCACTAGATAGACTAGGTAATTACAACTGAGGCGTTCTAAAACAACATATTTAGGTGTTCGAGCCTTCGCTTGAACCACATTTGAGATTACGCTTCCGGAAATACGTCACTCACACCTTCAACTATCTGTTTCTACTGTGTATGTGCGCAATGTTGCTATCTCTTTCACTCAAGACGCAGCGCCCGGCGGTGTGCGGCGCTTGCGCCGCGCTCCTCAGTACGCTTTTGAAACTCGTAGCACTCGCACGTGTACATCGTTGAAAAATATTTTATGTAAGTAATAAATTATTTTATATTGGAACTACTATGAATACCGCTCGGCGCCTCACGGCCCAGCGACGTCTTGTGTGCCACCTAGCACCTAAAAGCATGGTTGCTTTTTCTGCCGGATCGAGAGCCGTCTCGATCCGGCAGAAAAAGCAACATGCGACATGCCGATGTCGCGTCGAGTTCGACTGTCGCTGTAGCTGGACGGCTACACTACCTACCGTCTAAGAAAGACGACGTCGCGTCGCCTGTCGTTTCGAGTAAGACGACGTCGTCTGGTAAGACGACGTCGAATGTTAAGACGACGCGACTATTAAGACGACGACGACAAGTAAGACGACATCGACTGTTAAGACGACGTCGACTATTAAGACGACATCGACTGTTAAGACGACGTCGACGGTCAAATAAGATGTCGTCACTTTACTGTTTAATTAACGTCACCTGACGCGATGTGTTATATTCCCATAATAACAAATGACGTTTAGTCTGAACAATGTTGTTCGATTTCTTTTCAGAATTATGTCAAAACAAACAACATTGGGAGAATTAGCCTCTCGGCCCTGCCCAGCCGGAGAACAGGAAAGTTTTGCAGCAGTTGTCAACATAATTGACCAATATTTTCCTGATGACTGGAGATCCTGGGAAGTTAATGACTACAGTTTTCACGATCTTTTTGGAGCCGAAGTCTCATCTAAAATTGAGGGTAAACTAAGATTCGCTATCCCGACCGCCGATCTAGCCCGAGCTTTTTCTCCAGACTCGAGTTCTTTGTCTGAGAGGAAATACAGAAGCATAAGGACAAAGATCTTGCACTGGCCTCTAGGCCGAGCTTTAGTGCATTATCCCCATCACATTATGGAAAAGATTCATGGCTCCGGGAAATATTATTACGCCTTTGTTGAAGCAGTGCGCACAATAAAGAGTAAACTGACAAATCGTAGGAGTGCGTCATCTGAACTACAGGCCTCTCAACAAGATCAAGGAACCTCAGGCAATCCTGCACATTCTGAGACGGAAACGCCAGAACGGACTACAGGCAGAAAAAGATCTCACGAAATAGAAATAGAAGCGGAGAGTACTCCAATAAAACAACCGACTCCATCTCGAGGGCAGGGAAGCAATGAACATTTGTTGATAGCCGTTTTGAATCAACAAATGGAAATGTTTAATCGTCTAATAAATACTCAGAACAAACAAAACGATAACATTGAAAAAATATTGTCAAACACCATAAAAAATGACACTGTGAATGCCCCTGACCTAAACGAGTCGTTTGATTCATTACCAGACAGTACACAGTCTGATGACGAACACCAGCCGTCTCAACATAATTCTTATCCAACGAGGGCTCCGTCAACTGATAATCCTTCTATGAGAGAATCCGAATTACGAGACAAGATATCCGAAGCTCAGAGAGAACTAGCTGCACTGCAATCAGAGGACAACGAGACATTTGATTTTGACCCAGTCACATTTGTGACTGAACCCAAGGTAGCTAAAACTGATCCACAATACCTGAAGCAAGGTATAGACTGTCAGCGCTTTGGCCAAGAAGGATGGCGCGACGTCAGATATGCAGATACTCAGAAGCAATTCCAAGCTTCTCCAGCTTTCTGCGCTTTGCAAGTAAATAACGTTCTTGCTGGCGTTGCACCTAATTGGAAATCGTCTGCCGTTCTTGAAAAATTTGACATGACACTAGGTGCGATAACTCATGGTCTCCTACAACAGAGAAAAATCTTTCGAGAGCTGGTGGACCACCTACCTCACGAAATTAAAAACAAAATCGGATGTGCTTTTCTTAATGCTGATTCTAAGTTTAAGAAGAAATCGGACGACCTTTTGCAGTATGTTTGTGGTCGTCGGGCAGAGGTGATAGAACAGAGAAGAGGGGCATATAAAGTACAAAACAAGTCTCTTTACAATATTTTGCACAGTATACCCCCATCAGAAACACATCTCTTTTCTGAAGAAGCATTATCTAAAGCAGTTAAAGATTGCTCCAACAATGACATTAGAAAGTTTTTTCCATATCCCAACAAGAAAAAACAGTCAAAATTTCGTCCAAAAGACAGATTCAGAGAGGCGACAACACAAGGCTCATCATGAAGCAACTCACGATATTACCGTAACCCAGGCGGAGTCAATGACACGGCCCGCACTAGAATCAAACAGCAGCATCACTTTAAACCTCAATCACAACCAAAACCACAACAAGCTAGAAAAGATTGGGGGGGCGGGGGCAAAAGAAAGTGACTCTTTCAAAGCAGGGCGCCTACAAGATTATGCCCAACATTGGACAACAGCGCCAAAACTAATTCAAAACTTTATCCAGGGGTACAGAATCCCATTCAGCTCAAAACCGCCACTCAGAAATTTTTCTCCCAAGAACATTTTTCAATTTCGAACCAAAGTAACGCCAGAAATGTCAAAACAGATGCATCAACTATTGCAATCAAAAGCTATTCAGGAAAGCCAGTATCAGAGTGGTTTTCTTTCAGAAATGTTCCTGAGAAAGAAGACAGATGGCTCATTCCGACCAATATTCAACCTGAAAGGCTTAAACCGATACGTCCAAACACCAAAATTTCACCTTCTGAATCACTCAAAAATTCCAACACTCTTATACAAAAACAGTTACATGATGAAGCTGGACATATCGCAAGCATACTTTCACGTACCGATATCACAAAGTCATCGCCGCTTCTTGTCCCTCAGTTTCCAGGGGAAAGTTTACCAAATGACGTGCCTGCCGTTCGGATTAGCAAGCGCACCCGCAGCTTTCGCCAAAATCACCAATTGGATTGCTCATACTCTAAGAGGCCAAGGCATAAGGATACTAGTATATTTAGACGACTTCCTGCTAATCCACGAAGATCCACATATCCTGGAAAATCAGACCAAATATGTCGTCAAATACTTACAGAAATTAGGCTGGCAAGTAAATCAAGAGAAGTCCTCCTCAACTGCCACAACAAAATTACAATACCTTGGAATAACTTGGGATACCAAACTAAACCGAAAATCACTATCGGAAAGCAAGACAATCCACCTTATGATTCATCTGGAGTCCGTTATAAAGAGGAGTCGTTGGAGTTGGCACGATGCAAAGGTTATTCTGGGGAAGCTGAACTTTGCGTCATACGTTGTACCACTAGGGCGCCTCCACAGTCGCTTCCTCCAAAGGGCATCAAGTCATTTACCTATGGCAAAACCACATCGGCAATTTGCAATACCTCCCCGTGCTATGGCGGAGCTCATCTGGTGGAAAGCGAATATCCAAAAAGACTCACCCATACACATACCAGAGCCGTCAGTTTTCATAACAACAGATGCTGCGGACAAGGGCTGGGGAGCTGTAATAAATGGTCAGAAGTTCTGGGGGACATGGACAAATGTGCAGCAGACGTGGCACAGCAATCAAAAGGAACTCTACACGGTGTTCGAAGTCTTAACACGAGTCCACTCTTTAATAAAAGACAAAACAGTGATGTTACAGACCGACAATCGAACAACAGTATCTTACATCATGAAGCAAGGAGGTACGAAGTCCTTGAGACTACTGGAGACTTCACTAAAAATTCTGGAACTTTGCCAACGTCAGCGTTGTCACCTCATAGCCCGTTACATACCCGGAATATACAACGGTCTGGCGGACAGCCTCTCCCGAGAAAAAGGTCTCCCCGAATGGCACCTCAAGCCATCAGCAGTGTCAATGATATTCCAAAGGCTGGGTACACCTGTGGTAGATCTGTTTGCATCTGCGAGATCTGCGGTGGTGCCGACATATGTCAGCGAGGATGCAAAAGACACACACAGTCTATTTACGGATGCATTCAGCAAGACGTGGCAGTTCAAACTGGGGTGGATCTTCCCTCCACCATCGTTGATACCTCGCGTGATTCATCATCTGAACAAATCGGAAGGAACTTACCTAATAGTGACTCCCAGTTGGACGAAGGCGTTTTGGACGACCGATTTAAGGGAAAGGGCAATTTGCCCACCGATCCCAATAACAGATCTGAAGTCGAATTTGACAGATCTTCGAACGAATCTACCACCTCAGAATGTGGAGAGCTTAAATTTGTTGGTCTGGAAGGTACGGGCTGGAGCAAACAACTACAAAACTGGTCCAATACGGATATAAATCTTCTAGAGACATCTTGGAGGAAATCTTCTCTGAAAACATACAAACCTGCTTGGTCCCGGTGGCTGACCTGGGCTCGCACCAACAATGTAGCTGTGGACAACCCCAGCCCATCAGATTTGGCAAAATATCTATGTCACCTTTATAACACCGTAAGGCTGGCCCCTAGCACTATTGCACTGCACAAATCAGTAGTGGCCACTTTAGCGAACCCTCAGCGTTCAGAAGAACTAACCTCGCACCATTTGGTAAAGCATGTACTGAAGGCAATTTTCTTGAAAAATCCCCCGACAAAGAAAGCCATCCCTTGGAAAGTAAGCGACCTCTTGGACTTCCTTAGGACCTACGTTATAAATGAAGACAGCCTATTTCAAGTTTTTAGACATACTTGTGTCCTTCTCCTTTTAGCTTCGGGAAGAAGAGTACATGACCTCACCTTGTTGAGCATTAAGAATGGGTTATTTATGGATAACGGGGATGAGGTAATTCTATGGCCCCAATTCGGTTCCAAAACCGACTCTAGCACTTATAGGCAATCTGGATGGGTGTTAAAAAACAATGCTAACGAAGCTCGTCTAAATCTTGTTTTGTGGATAAAAAAATCCATTTCAGCCTCCCAAGAGCGACGAAGAAATAAGAACTTGAAGAACTTGTTCATAACAACTAGAGGAACAGTTAAAAATGCATCACGCTGTGTAATTTCGGGATGGATCCGGACACTTTTTCGGGATGCAGGCATCTCAGCCTCAGCAGGCAGTTTCAGGGCTGCAGTTGCATCCGAAAACTGGACCAATAATAAATACGATATCGATGATATTCTTAAAAGAGGAAACTGGCGATCAAAAAATACATTTTTCAATCACTACTTCAGGGAGACGTCCGCAAACTGTAATAATAATTACAACCATACTACGAGAGTATTGAGTGATGATTTTTCGACTTTATAAATAAAATTTGATTATATGGGCAATTAAGATAAAAAATCAAGAGTTACTTATGTTTGTTTATTCGATCATATTTTGTTGATACTTTGTTTTTGATTATAGGTAAATATGTTTAACCTTAAAAGCGGATTAAAGTTTTTCTATTGACCAATTATTTTGTTATTTTTATTAAAAATCAATCACAGTACGCATCGCAGCGCCGCGGGCAGAATATAAACACGTCTCAAATGTGGTTCAAGCGAAGGCTCGAACACCTAAATAGAACCGTTTTCCCCCCGAAGGGTAGAAAACGGATATTTAGGTTTCAGCCGTAGCTTGAACCACACTTCAGGGTCCTTGCCGGCTCCTTCAAAGGTACTGAGGAGCGCGGCGCAAGCGCCGCACACCGCCGGGCGCTGCGTCTTGAGTGAAAGAGATAGCAACATTGCGCACATACACAGTAGAAACAGATAGTTGAAGGTGTGAGTGACGTATTTCCGGAAGCGTAATCTCAAATGTGGTTCAAGCTACGGCTGAAACCTAAATATCCGTTTTCTACCCTTCGGGGGGAAAACGGTTCTATTTTTAATGCTGAAAACGCATTTTAGCTTTAAAAGGGTTTTGACTGATTAACAATCAGATCTATACATCTTTTCTCTTTCTCTTCATATGACTAGTTCACAAGCGATAATTTCGGATAATAATAATATTCCCCGGAACTGTCAAGCAGGAACTCATGCAACCGCATGAGTTCCTGAGCTTCTTGGGTTATGTGTCGAGCTACACACAATCAGCCTAAGTATAATGTTCCCACTGCTGGGACTTACGACCTCCTCTCTATGAGAGGGAATGGGCTATAATCCACCACGAGGGCCCAGTGCGGGTTGGTAGATCCCTTTGACCTTTGATGTTTTGGTTCTAGGACACGCCGGGTTCCTCACGATGTTTTTCTTCAAGGTTTTGAGAGCAGTGGTGATAATAGTACATTGTTATCCTAGGGGTGAAAGTAACTTATTTAGTCCCGAGACGGGGTTTGGCGCCCAAGCGTAGCGCGGGCGCTAATAGCTCGAGGGACTAAACAAGTCTTTAACCCGAGGTAAACGCTGTGCTTTTCATTACGAATACAAGGAAATTATAAACAAAAACACGAAACCACTCGAAAAAAAATGAAGATCGGATTGCCGCTTTCCCGCCTATTTTGTTTTTTTTTCTGTGGCCGGCTATTCAGCCTTTATTTTCACTATCGTCACTGAAAAAATAGTAAATATTTTGCCCAAATCTTTGTTATTTTAAAGAAATATTTGCAACTAAATTATAACTAAGTTATTTAAAAAAATTATATTCTTTAATTAAAACTGAATTTTATGTTATTTCAATTTTACATCGCGCTGTAATTTACAGGCTGTATAGAAGTCGGAACATAGTTCAATAGAAATGTGAAAATAGAACTAGATTTTTTTTTAATAATGTGACAGCTGTCAGTTGAAAGCGATTCTCCCTAGGGCTGAAAAGTATTACTTTCAGCCCGCTCCCCAGGCAATTTCAGACCTACTTTCCGAGTATGAGTAATGAAAAATAAATTACACAAAGTAATGCGCCTGCCTGGGTTCGAACCCACGAGTTACTGGGACACCGCTGTTCTCAGGCAGCTGTGTCCGGCTGTATGTTAAAAAAAATATAGCTGAACATAACACACAGCGCCATCTAGTGCCACACTAAGCAACGAGGCTTGTGTCGTGGACACTAGATAGCGGATATGTCGCGTAAAATTATATATATAACTATTAACTTTACTTATAACTATAAGTTTATATAAATAACTATTTCATAAAAAAGTAGTTTAATAGCATAGAACTTAAAGGGTAACAAATAAGGCTCAAATCAACTATTGAGACATATTTATTTCGGTCTCGAATCATTAAGGGTGTAAAACACCTCTTAACGAAACCGAAAGGCACTTATTGTCCCCGTCATTGCGATCATTTTTTTGTTCTACACCATACCTGAGAACCTTCTAGTTACGGAGATATTGGGGGTCAAAGTTACAACTTTTTGTCAACTTTTTTTTAATTACAAGTTTTTATTGTAAGATTTTTACTTTAAACACCTCTACGACCCCTTTTCTATTGAAGCCATCCATCAGCACAATATTTTAAGTGCGTTTTATTGAGTTCTACCACAAAACATGATTTTTCACCCCAAAAAAAAAGTCGTTTCCCAGTAATCATTGTTGCTTAAAGTTACTTAGTTTGATGTACAGAATGCTTGGTTGACGGCTTCGTGATGAGGTAGTTTACACCCTGTATAAACAATAGTCGTTCGGTCTAACAGTAGCTACAAAAAAACTCTTTTAATGTAAGTCCGACATTATAATTTTCAACTTGCAACTCTGGTCACGGATTCAGAAAAAATAAACAACATCTGGGTCTTATTTAAAATTAAAACAGTAGCTTTACAAGATATTTATGCAGTTCACTAGAAGAGTTATGTGCGAACAATGTCTTCATTTGTCATAGAACTGGCTGTTGCCAGCGACTTCGTTCGCGTGGAAATTTTGATGTAAGTGTGGGACAAAAAAATACTTAAAACCGATTTCAAATTGAAATGGATCACTCCGAGAAAGTACTCTTTCTAAAACTACCCAAATCGCTTCTGGTGTGCCTATAAAATATGAAGAGTTCCCTCTATTTCTCCAGGACCCCATTATCAGGATCCTGACTTGATCATTATGGGACCTTCTGGGAAGTATACCTACCCTTTCAAACAATTAAAAAACAAAATCGGTCCAGCCATCTTCGAGTAATCGGGGAACATTGAATTGAGAACCTCCTCCTTTTTGAAGTCGGTTAATAACGACGTTATGGTAGCTTAAGTGACTCAAATATCCTTGGCTGAGTATCGTTAATTTGCTCCTAAGAATTGAAGAGTTCCGTTCCTTTGTCATGGATCCCATAATCAGAACCTAGCCAAATTCTCATCAAACTACCCTTGAAGTACCCTTGCCAATAAAATAAAAAAAACACAATACATGTCACGGTAATAGGCTTATTCCCAATAAATGGAACTTAATAACGTTTGTTGTTGTATTGTTTAATACACCTAACTGTCGAAATCTGGGAGTGTTGTACACATCTGCGTACCCCCTCAAAGCATACGGGCGTGATGTTCTGTCACGATGTTGAACAATAAACATCCAAGCGATTGCAGCAATCACTGTATATATATAGTTCCATTGTATATCTTCGAAGATTCGCGTCAGATCTTCAGCAAATTTCTTCTTCAGCTTTGAAATAAAAAAGAATTATCAAAATCGGTTCACTCAGTCGAAAGTTCTGAGGTACCTAACAAACCCAAAAAAAACCTCCCTTTTTCAAGTCGGTTGAAAATAGCCGACGACCTATTCTCAGACCAAATAATTATGCAAACAAAAAAAAACATAAAAATCAGTCATCCAAAACTCTTAATAGTATTGACATTCGCAATCAACCCCGCGAAGGAGTACACCAGGTGGGTGCACAGAGCTGATTAGGTCTTCCAGAGTGATCTTGCCAGGGTCTACCTGGTATACCGATCACCTTCTTGTCGTGTTTAAGTCCTGGAAAGATGGAGAAGATTGGACGCTATTAGTGGTAGAAACAGATATTACGCTGCTGCATATACACACTTCATTTAAATTGACGGGCCCTTGACTAGTATATTAAGGGCAGCAGCTAATTAACATTCTTATAATTAGGGTTCCGTACCTCAAAAGGTAAAAACGGAACCCTTATAGGATCACTTTGTTGTCCGTCTGTCTGTCTGTCTGTCTGTCTGTCAAGACCTTTTTTCTCAGGAACGCGTGGAGGTATCAAGCTGAAATTCATATCAAATACTCAAGTCTATGGTCTCTTGGAGCTGTGAAAAAATCAAACTTCTAAGTCAACGCGATCAAAAGATACTCCCGTTTATGCCGCAAATTTTCGACACTCGCAAGGGAATCAAAACCTACAGGGTACTTCCCGTGAACTCAGAATCTTGAAATTTGGTACGAAGCAACGTCTTAAAACACAGATAAAGGAAAAATTGCGAAAAGCATACATTTTTAGTTACATCATATAATAAAAATATTTTTAATAATTTTAAACTTATTACCCCTTTACTCATGAACGCGTAGTGGTATTATATTGAAATTCTTAACAAATACTCAAGTCTATAATATCTTTAAGCTGTAACAAAATCAAACTTCTACGTCAACGCAATCAAAAGATACAGCAATTAAAGCCGCATATTTTGAAACTCGCAACTACTCGCAAGGGAATCAAAACCTAAAGGATACTTCCAGACGACCTGGAATCTTGAAATTTGGCATGAAGCAACGTTATAAAGTACACATATAGGAAAAATTCCGAAAATCTTAAATTACCATAACTTTTACTTATATACCTACAGGTTTGTACGGAACCCTCGGTGCGCGAGTCTGACTCGCACTTGGCCGGTTTTTTTTTCATTACTCATACTCGGAAAGTAGGTCTGAAGTTGCCTGAGGAGCGGGTTGAAAGTAACACTTTTCAGCCCTAAGGAGAATCGATTTCAACTGACAGCTGTCAAATTATTAAAAAAAACTAGTTCTATTTTCACATTTCTATTGAACCATGTTTCAACTTTACAGCCACTCAAACACAGGGCGATGTAAAATTTAAATGACATAAAGTTAAGTATTAATTAAAGAGTAAGTAATATTTTTTAAATAACTTCGTAACATATTTTTTTACTATTTCTTTAAAATAACGTAGATTTGGGCAAAATATTTACCATTTTTCAATGATGAAAATGAAAAATAAAACAAATAAGCGGGATAGAAAAAAAAAAAACAAATAAGCGGGAGAGAGGCAGTCAGATCTTGATTTGTTTTTTAATTAATTAATTTTAATTTTGTTTTTATTCGTAATGAAAAGCACAGTGTTTACCTCGGGTTAAAGACTTATTAAGTCCCTCGAACTATCTACGTTCGCGTCCTCACTACGTTCGGGCGCCAAACCCCGTCTCGGGACTTAATAAGTTACTTTCACCCTTTTTTTCGGATGGGAAATCATCAAATGACCCCTCCCACTCTGGGCGGAGCGAGAGGGAGTGTCAGACCTTTACTGACTAAAAACGATCCATGTTCCTTCCTCGCCCTTTACGTTCCGGGACCGCGGTATCTCTTTCGAACAGTCCCGCAGCCTACTTTCACCCCTAGGGTAACAATGTACTATTACATTATACTATTATGTAGGTACACCTCTCCTAAACGTTACGTTGACGTGATGTTTTACCTATCTATATCTACACTAATACTCGTATTATAAAGCAGAAGAGTGTGTTTGGTTGAACGCGCTAATCTCAGGAACTACCGGCTCGAATTGAAAAATTATTTTTGTGTTGGTTAGTCCATTTATCGAGGAAGGCTTTAGGCTATATAACATCACGCTGCGACCATTAGAAGCGGAGCAGGAATGAAAAATGTTGCAAAAACGGTTTTTTTTTCCTTTTTCTTTTCTCTCTTATGTGACGCAGACGTAGTTGCGTGGGTCAGCTAGTGCTGTTATAAAAAAAAACTGTATGAAAACCGTTAAAACCTACTAAAATACACTGATTAAGGAGTGGATGTTGCTCCATCCACCAAGTACCATCCTCATATAAGGCCGGAATATGGGGAATATTCTACTGGGTATAATCTCCCCTTTTTTCCGCCACACTTCCCGATTACCTTATCCAGGTATTTCCCACCGTCCCTTATCCAGGTATTTCCCGCGACTTTAACGATAGCGTCGACCCAACGAACTAGGACGGCTCTAGTTTCTTTGGCCTAATCTTGGTCACCACTCGGCCAAAGTCACCTTGTACAAGTACCACATGAGTCGTCCAGCCATTTGGCTAGGCCTCTAAGGAGAAAAATTACTACATTATCAAGTAAATACTAAAGTAACGGTTTCTTCAATGATCGCCACTAAATGTGAGTATATCGTCGAACGTTGCCGTGAAGGCATTTTTATTACTTTGTCGTTGAATCAAATGCGTAAACAGAATTGGTTTTATCGATGTTTTTCGTGTCTCTAACAATAACTGTGGGAAATTAAACGATAGAAATGTAAATTAGTACCTACTTTTTGGTACCCGACTACCCGACTACGGCAAAGCCAAAAGGATGGGTAATGATTTTAGCAGTATGTATGTTTGTATTTACGTATGTTACTCTGTAGCGCCTAAACTATTCATCTGATTTTGATGAATAAGGTGTCTGTCAATCGATTCGTTATTATGTCCCGGGTAACATAGGCTATATTTTAACCGACTTCAACAATAGGAGGAGTCGATTTTACCTTGTAAACCACGAATTTAATTGGAGAGTAATTTTTCAGTTTCGGTGTTACTACCACACAAAATTTCTTGTTATTTAGTCTAAAGCAACTATTTAACGTTGTCACAGTTATTAATTCAGCTCAACATAGTTATACAGTTTCCAAAACTAAGTTTTTCAGCATCTGAGCAATGAAAGAGAGTTCAACCTAGCTGAAATAATCATTAGTCATGTTTAGTCTAAGTTATGAGTACTACGACCTCCTATTTATAAGGTAACTGTACATTCTATAGTTATTTACATAAACCTATGTTCTACGTAGAATTTTAGTGTCGTTGGTAATACCTAGGTAGTACATAAATACGAGTAGGAACTCGTTTCAAAAACTTGAAAAAAAAAGTTTTAAGTATCTTATTTATTTATTCCTCTTTATAATATTAGTTTATAGATAAATAAATTAAAAATTAAAAAGGGAGCCCTCCCTTTGATTTGAGTTTGTTTGTTATGATTTAACTCAAGAACCACTCAACCGATTTTAAAAATTCTTTCACCATTAGAAAGCTACATCTTTACCGAGTAACATAAGCTATAAATTATATTGATATCATGCAAATTAGCCGAGATATCACAATTTTTGTGGACGAAGTGCTTGTTGTTGTGTGGCAACAGAAATACAAATTCTGTGAAAAAACCGTCTACCTACAACGGATCATGATGTACCTACAGCCCGCTCACAGACAGACGGACGGACTGTATTATCTACTAGCTGCTGCCCGCGACGTCGTCTGCTTGAAGGCTCTACAGCACCAACAATACCTAAGATACCAGTGCTCCTCCCCCGTAGGTGATAGCGTGATAATATGCAGCCTATATGTTGACCGACCTCTTAGTAATATTCATGCAAAATTTGAAGTAAATTCATGCAGTACTTTTTGAGTTTAGCCCGGACATACATACAGACAAACAGACAAAAATTCTAAAAACTATATTTTTGGCTTCGATATCAATTCTAGATCACGCCCCAAGTATTCTTTAAAAAAAAACATTCAATGTACAGTTTTGACTTTCCTACGATTTTATTATATGTATAGATATGGGACGGACGGACAGCGTGGGCTAAAAGTAATAGGAATAGCGGTCCCGCTGGTTACCCTTCAGATACGGAACTCCAAAAACGGTTTTTCTTCTAGATCCTTGATTACAGTGAAGAGGCCCAGTCTCCAAACAGTGGGAACGCTAAAGTTATTTATGATAAACACCATCACCTGCCAACTCTTTTGGAGTCGGCTTCCAGTCTAACCGGATGCAGCTGAATACCAGTACCTATTTTATATGGAGCGACTGCCTATCTGACCTCCACAACCCAGTTAATACTGGGAAATACGATACCACTGACTACCTATAACGACTACCAAAGATGGACAAATGACAGCCGGGACCAACAGCTTAACGTGCTTTCAGAGGCACGGAGGACACTCGGTATGTAAGGGTGGTCACCCATTCACAAACCAACCTATGCAAGCACAGCTTAACCTAAAGATCGACCCAAGCGTCTGTAATTATTTAGCCACGAGGTCCTCATAATGATAAGCACATGAAGTTTAAAAAAACAGGATGTTCTCCTTCCACTAGTATTGCAATAAGCCATTTATATTCTGAGCCATCATTCGTAAAATATGAATAGCTTTTTCAAGGTTATATTAATAGTAATACCTCATTATGTACCCCATACGATCATACATCAATATCTTGCCTTTATCTCAATGCATTTGAGGTCGTCGCAGCATGTCTCCTTCTTCCACACTCCTCTATTACTCGTCATCTCATCAGATACCTCCTTTCTCACCATATCATACTTCACACAGTCCATCCATCGTTTCTTTGGTCTTCCTCTACTCTTAGACACATCCACATTCATATTAAAAACTTTCTTCATTCCTCCGCATCACATGACCATACCACGACAATCAATTACCACACAACTTTTCAGTCACCGGCGCCACTTTCAGACTTCCTCATATACAACGTGTAACGTTAAATGCGCAAAACCTGAAAATAGTTTGATCAGAATCACGAGTAGAATCAATTCAACCACTTTTTATTATAGGTCACATTTTTTTCTTAATCTTCATTAAAAATGTTGCCCTGTCTATTTATTAATAGGTTCCAGCCATCACGTGCGCAAACCCGCCAAAATAGGTAAACATCAAACACAAATGGTTGTCAACCAATTTATTTTTCTCATACGCGGGATAATAAATATGTAGTTCTTGTCAGTAAATCTAATTGCCAATAAAACTAAAACAGCACATGAAACCTTTAAATTTTTTCAAATGTTTTTTTGTTCTCTCAGAATTAGGTCAATTGAATTAAAAATCATTTGGGGTGTCTGAGGTTTTGCGCATTGTATACTTCATTCTTCTTACTTTATCCTTCGCGTAACACCGCACATCCCCCTTAGCATTCTCATCTCCGCGACATGCAAATATCTTTCATCCCTGTTGTGACCCAACATTCCGATCAGTAGGAAGGTCATCATCTGCGTAGCCTTTTCCCAACTATGTTGTGGTCAGCTTCAAGTCTAATCGGATGCAGCTGAATATCAGTATTTTACATGGAGCGACTGTCTATCTGACCTCCACAACCCGTTAGTACTGGGTAATACGATACCCCTTTGTAAGACTGGTTGTCAGACTGTTTAGGCCACTGACTACCTATAACGACTGTCAAAGATGGACAAATGACAGCCGTTACCAACTGCTTAACGTGCTTTCTGAGGCACGGAGGTAACTCTGTACGTATGTGGTCAGCCATCCACGAACCAAACTAAGCATGCACATAAAGATCGACCCGAATGATCGGTGTTATTTTGCGACGAACTCCTCCTAGTTATGAAAACGAATAGTTAGGTATGTAGTATACCTATACTTTGGAAGCCAGTCCTTGAATATTTTGTTCTGATGTTATGTAAAGTATGGTCCAGGTCATTGGCTTGAAGGCCCTGATCTGTATTCCGCAGCCGTCAATATTGTTATTCGCGTTACACAGTGAATCCAAATAGATTGATACTATGTTATACGATACTATCACATAGTCTGATATATAGAAACTTTATTGCGTTAGTTGCCCGAATTTTGTCTTATTTTCATCAAGATCTGACTGACTGCACTACGTTAGGTCGACAAACCGATGATGTGCGACAAAACTGCGGGCCTAAAATGGCCGCTTTTGAAGAATCATAATTTGAATCATCTTAAAAAAATTAAATTGGTAAAATGGACCTTAACATTATAGCAATAAAGTCCATTTTAAGAATTTTAAATTTTAACGTGATTCAAATTATGATTCTGACAAAGTGGCCTTTTTAGACCCCCTGGACTGCGACTCTCTCAGGCAGCGTCGCGCAATGTGACAATGAAACTTAGTTTGAGGTAAAAAAAAAAAGGTAGGTACCTACCTATCCGATTCGTTGACGGCTCTTACAGAGTTTTTTTACACTCTGTAGGTATAGACAGCAGTGTGTCACTTATGTAAGCGTTAGTACCACTTAGGTAGTGTTGAACTACTGCCGCACAAGCAATTTTTCGCATTAGCGGGATGTCGAGCTTCAGTTAGTGGTCAGTCGCACTGTCGCAGTACAGTTTCGTCGCTCAAGCGTTATTCGCACATCCGTTTGTCGACCTCACATAGTGCATTCGATCTGACTAGCCGTTTTCCAACTATGTTGGCAGGCCGAAGGTGAAGTCACCTTCGGCCTTCTGGTACCTACCATAGCGCAGTCCTGCGCTATAGTAGGTACCACCACCAGCAATGGTTTTCGGAAGAGTGAAAAGAATGCAACATTGCTTCTTGGCTTAGTTCGATTAAATATTGACACATGCCTACTTACACTCTACTCCAGTGATTAAAATCTTTGAAGAATTTCTACATACAAAAACAAAGAGATCAAAATATTTGTTTGAATGTTTAACCTTATGATTACTGCCATCTAGTGATACAAATAATAACTAAATGAACCACCAGCGCGCTATGAAAATAACAAAATAATTCTACAGATGGCGTTATTGAAAACTGGTACCATATTATGTCATTTGAATTACCTACTTTCTACAATTATAATTTAAAATAAAAATAAATATAAAAAGATTCTCACTTAGTTTGAATCCTTTTTTATTTTAAAACTTTTCAAAGCCACAATTTGTTGGTAAATAAAAATTAAGTGTATTTTTTTATAATGGCAATACCGACGCGTCTATTGTCAAAATGGTTGTTTATCATCGATAGTAGATGTTTATACATTTTTTCCAAAAAATTAACATTTTACAATCAAATGTTACGTAAATTTAATTGATACCAACAATGTGTGACGAAGACGAAGCCTACTGTCGCTTGTGCGCCGAGCCTACGACAAAAGAAACACTAATATCGCCGGACGAAGATGTAGGAATCAACTCCAAAATAGCGATGAAAATGTTGTGGATAAATATCGATGTTAAAAGGTCAGAAAGTCTTCCAAAAAGCATTTGCTTCTCGTGTTTCGATCTACTAGAACGTACATGGTCCTTTTTACACAATGTAAGGACTGCACAAACTAAATTAAACAAAATATTCTTGAAAAATGAAAGCAAGGAAAATTCGTGTATTGATGTCAACATAAACTCAAGCAATGATGGAAAACCAGAAAATGTCGACTGGGAAGACTTTGAGGACATAAAACGTGATGTAAAACCGGTTATTATCGGTGAGGAAGTGCAAATAGTAGACCCAAATTCCTTGATAGACTTAGCATCAGCTGCTGTGAAGATTGAAAGACTGAGTGTGGACATAGTTCTTGAAAATTCCGATGGTTTCCACAGTACAGACAGTGATGAACCTCTCTACATGGCTGTTAAGAAGAAAAAACTCAAAAAGAAAAAGAAATCTGCTTACAATTCTGATTTTGACGATAGTAAAGAAAAAGAGTTTCAAAATCTGACTTGGGAAGATTATATGTGCCGTTGTGCAGACTGTGATGCTCAATGCAAGAATGTCATGTCTTTACGCTTACATTCATTACAAATACATGACCATTGCTGTATATTCAAGTGCTCTGACTGTGGTAAAGTCGTAAATAATTACAAAGCATTTGTCAACCATGTACGCTCACACAAAAAATGGCTACGATACTGCTGTGAATTTTGCAATAAGCATTTTAATACCGCCTCCATCTTGAAAAAACATAAAAACAATAGCCACATCAACGCATACAGAACTACATGTCAAAACTGTGGTACTATGTTTGAAAGTGAACCATTACTGCAAGACCACATCGTAACATACACAAAAAGTTACAGAAAACGTATGAAATGCGAAACAATGGATAGCGAACTGAAATGCGAACATTGTCAGAAAGAATTTAAATCCCGTAGTAATTTACAACAACATAAACTTATACATACGGAGCGTAGTAGAGATTTCTCATGCCATGTATGCGGTAAAATGTTCTTTACGAAGGGTACGCTGAGTACGCATATGATGACCCACGATGATACAAAGCCTTTCAAATGTGAATTCTGTCCGATGGCATTCAGAGCTCGAGGAAATCTCCAATCCCACTTCAGTCTCCACTCCGGTGCAAAACCATTTGTTTGTGAGCAATGCGGTAAAAGTTTCCGTGTGAAAAGACACTTGAAATCACATTCTATCGTTCATACGGACTTAATGCCATATGTTTGTGTTTATTGTGACAAGGCTTTTAGGTTTAAAACCCGTTTGAACTTACATATAAGACAGCATACTGGTGCAAAGCCCTATAAATGTGTTTATTGTCAACGGGACTTCGTAAACGGATCTAATTTTAAGAAACATATGAAGCGGAGACATAATATTGATACATCAAGAAAGCGGTATACTACTAATGTTCTTGAAAATGAACAGAGTTTAGAAGCAAGTGATGTTGAGGCAATTCAAACGTAGTAACTGTTATTGGTAAGGTTTTATTGGATTTATCTTCCAGCTTGTTTTAAAATTGGAATGAATATAGATAGATTTTTCTATTAGATACTTTTACAACAATTCTATTTTTATTTTTCTTTTAGGTAGGTACTCTATCACAATGCTGTCTATTTGACCCAATGGTTGACTGGTAGAGAATGCCTTGTGGCATTAAGTCCGCCTATGTACCACTATTGTACATGAAGTTTAAATTAATAAATAAATGGTATCCAAAGTACATATTAATTATTATTGTATTCTGTAAGTACTAATATTATAAAGCTGAAGAGTTTGTTAGGTTGAAAGCACTAATCTCAGGAAGTCCTGATTGGAATTGAAAAATTTGTTTTTGTGTTGATAGTTCATTTACCGAAGATGGTTATAGGCTATATAACATCACGCTGCTACAAATAGGAGCATACATGAAAAACGTTACAAAAACGGGGAAAATGTATTCCTTACTTTTCCGCTCTTATGTGACGCAGACATAGTTGCGTGGGTCAGCTAGTCTGAAAATAATTGTTTCATATACCTAGTTTTTGTTGTTGAAAAGCAGTTACTGTCATTATGAAACTCGGACATGGGAACTGCATTAGGATAGGACGCTACCTAGATGGGCACTTATAAAACGTCGAAAAAGGTGCAAGGTTCGCGTTGGTCGATTCCATGGAAAAGAACCGGCAAGAAACTCCATGGTTACTCTTTTTAAATCATTTGGTATTACAATATTATTATGTTACAGCATTAGTACTCTGACTGGCTTTCAGTTTTTTTCTAGGCCTCGACTGTCTTCCTCCTAGACAAAGGCCTCCCCCCATTCCTACCACTTTTCTCAATGTTGCACCTCTTCTCGCCAATTAACGAGAAAGCCATCCAAGGCGTCCTGACATATTTTCTTCGGTTTGCCGCTACCCCGTCTAGCTGTCATAGGGAGCTTTGCGATATGTGGGCCCACAGCTAAACCGGCTTCCGGCAGACATGGCCTGCCCATTTAATTTTAGTTGGGCAGCTTTATGAGCTTACGTTATTGAAAGACGTAAAAGTTTAATAAAATTGAATAAGCAGTTTCATATACTTACCTGATTCATCCAAAAATACAACCTGTACTTCTTAATAATAATATTAATAGGTACTTACATGTTCTTTTCTGTTTCTACATCGTATCCATAGTAGGGTGTGTTCAAGTTCCCCTCCAAAACTATACGCAAGAATGAACTCTATAATGTTAATGACTCATGAAACGTTTAGCTGACGATTGCAAAGTGGATACACCTATGAGTGGATTCGAAACGAGGAACTATTTTTTAACTGCGACCAATTTCGGGGTAGCGCACGCCGGGCGCTGCCGCGGCATCGCTCGCTCGGCTCGCGCGTAGTGGGTCACAGTTACTAACCTAACCAGGGGTGTACCTACCGCCGTATCAGCCGTAACAAGGGCCCCTGATGAGGAAAAAAATCACTAAATCTTCTCCTAATCTATAATATTCTTCTTGTTAAAATATAAAACGAAAATATAACTTATCGCGGCCCAGAAAGCTCTAACTTTTCGAGCTCGCTTCGCTCGCTCTTTGATGAAGGCTTCACAGCTCGTCCAATCTTCGTTTGACAATATTTCGAGAGTTTACAATATCGCTAGAGAGATTACAATCTAACGTGTTTGACAATTTTACGGTGACATATATATATTGATTCCTATTGGTGCAAATAATCTTTACTATAACTTCTATTCATTCCACTTTAAATATAAGCTTGAATATAAATATTTCTATTATTAATGCCCCGTAGGTCTAGTAGTCGCAAGTGCGTCTGCTGAACATAAGGTCCTGAGTTCGATTATCGGGTCGGGCAGACTTATTGGGTTTTCCACAGGAATTTCCCAGTACCAGTCAAGGAGTCTGGAACTGAAAACCATTCAGGGATTACTGGCGTGATGTTATTGTCATACTATTAGAAAACTACAATAAATATACAAACAATGTTGTCGATTCTCTTGTGCACAAACTAAACTTAATTTAGGCTATTGCTATCTTTTTCACTCTAATAAAACGAGAAAGAGACGGACGTAATTTAGAGCTGTCAAATTTAATTGGAACTAATATTTCCATACAAATGAAGGGTGCACGTGAAAACATGTCGACTAAAAACACGGTGAAGCGCAACGCATAAACTATGTAGTTTGACATCTCTAACTTAGTTCATAGGTATAGCGGTCCTTTTCTCGCACTGCCTTTTAGTAAAAGATAGCAACAGCCTAAATTAAGTTTAGTTTGTGCACAACAGAATCGACACCACTATCTCGCATTTTATTGTTAATAGAAACACTGATGCATTTTCTTAATTAGGGAGCGTTCAAGTATTCCGTAACGAATTTGGGGGGAGGGGGGGGTCTTGTAAAACGTTACGATGCGTTACAGGGGCGGTTTGAACCACGCGCTAGGTAATATTGTTCTTTTTTTTAACCCGTCACTTAGAGAGAATCTCTCACACATTTTGAACGTTTTTTTTTCTGAAAAATTATGACTTTTAGGCAAAAATTGTCACTCGGTGGTTACGTAACGTAAAATGTTACGGCGCGTTACATGGAGGGGGGAGGAGTCAAATAAGTCCAAAAATTGCGTTACGTAATACTTGAACGCTAATGAAATGTATTTAAAATTATTATAGTTCTTTGGTTCCTGCCTAGATCCATGGGAGATAGGCGTATATTTATGTACATATTATTATAAAACATTGTTTTAGTAGGTAATGTGTTCATTGTAAATATTTTAAGTTAATTATTGTTAGATTCTTAGATATACAGTTCATAGTATGTAATTAAATAAAGCAATACATATTTTATTATTCAGTTTGGCTATTATTTATTTGAACTCTCTAATATTTTATTATTCAGTTTATCATCATCATCATCATCATCTCAGCCGAAAGACGTCCACTGCTGGACATAGGCCTCCCCCAAATGTCGCCACATTGACCGGTCCCTTGCGACTCGCATTCAACGGATTCCCGCAACCTTCACCAGGTCATCGGTCCACCTAGTGGGAGGTCTTCCAACGCATCGTCTTCCGGTTCGCGGTCGCCACTCCAGAACTTTTCGGCCCCATCGGCCATACGTTCTGCGAACAATGTGCCCTGCCCACTGCCACTTAAGTTTAGCAATTCTTCGGGCTACGTCGGTCGGTGACCTTGGTTCTCTTGCGGATGTCTTCATTTCTGATTCGATCACGCAAGGAAACTCCGAGCATAGCCCTCTCCATTGCCCTTTGGGTGACTTTAAGCCTTTTGATAAGGCCCATTGTGAGCGACCACGTTTCGGTCCCGTATGTAATCACTGGCAACACACTGGTCATAGACTTTCGTCTTGAGACACTGCGGTAAGTTGGACGAGAAGATACCGCGCAGTTTCCCGAACGCTGCCCAGCCGAGTCGGATTCGACGATTGACCTCTTTCTCGAAATTAGACCTACCTAACTGGACCGTTTGTCCTAGGTATACATAATCGTCTACAATTTCGAGTGTAGAGCCTTCGATCTTGATAGGAATGGGTGTGACATGGGCATTCAACATGACCTTCGTCTTGTCCATGTTCATTTTTAGACCCACTCTTTCGGAAGCTCTACTGAGGTCATCGAGCATTGTACTGAGGTCCTCCATGGTCTCAGCCATGACCACTATATCGTCGGCAAACCGAAGGTGACTGATGTACTCGCCATTGACGTTGATGCCTAGCCCTCTCCAGTCCAGAACCTTGAAGACATCCTCCAGTGCAGCGGTGAACAGTTTCGGAGATATGACGTCTCCCTGTCTTACACATTATTCAGTTTGGTGAAATTTATTTGAACTCTCTAAAAACCGGTCAAGTGTGAGTCGGACTCTCGCATGAAAGGTTCCACAACATCTTAGTGCGGGCGTTGATATAGCGGCAACAGAAATCATCATCATTTCAGCCGAAAGACGTTCACTGCTGGACATAGGCCTCCCCGCGCGTGTCGCCACATTGACCGGTCCCGTGCGACTCGCATCCAACGGATTCCCGCAACCTTAAGGGAGGTAACGCTGACGCCAGTCCTCAGACAAGCCAGTGCTGGCCTGACGCGTGTTGTTTAGATGAGGCCAGTGGATTTATTTTATTCCTGGATTATTCTTGTGGTGTGCACATGTTTTGCTATACTATACGGATAAGTGCCAGCGACTGGCGCGGTGCGTCTACACGCGTCTTTCACGCTGGCACCGGGGTTGCGGGGCACGCGACCGGATGTCACTGGCTTGAAAACCAGGCCAGCGCTCTATTCCCGCCCCAGTACTGGCAGCCAGCGCTGTCTTGTCTTTAAAAACTGTTTATACGAGGCCAATAACAAGCCAGCGCTGTCCTTGTAGCCAAGAGCTTCGTCTAATGATTACACTCATTAGACAGACGGACACGGAAAGATAGCAGAGGCTTATCAATAGGGTCAGGTTGTTTACCCTTTGGATATGGTTTTCTCACTGAACATTAGGCGAAATCTAAATAAAAGCACGCGCACTTTTCGAGCCGAGCAAAGTGGGGCTCAGTTAATATTACGTATTTTTTAACCTTTTGGACGCCATTGTCACATATACGTGACAAGCAAGCGCGTGCCCTGTACGCCAAACGTCACAAATATGTGACAAAATAGTAGATGAAATTGTGGCTTGGCGTGGAGAGCACGCGCGAGTTTTTATGCTGTGGCGGTCAAAAGGTTAAACATTTGAGCCAAAGAGAACGGTACTTACGAAAGAGTCCAAGTCTCGTGAAACGGTCAGCGTTGACAAAAGCCTGGCGACACGACGCCACCACTCCTACAATACAAGTTTGCAGACCGTAACCACGTGTTGTGTTGCTTACTATTGTACTCGCACGAGCTTTATTAGAGCGAGGATTTATAGTAAACGTCGCAGTAAACATATAGCATCGGGATGTATTTGAGAACCTACCTTTAACCAGGGGCGTAGCCAAACCAAGGAAAGAATATATAAAAGGTAAATACTGCACATGAGCAATGGGACAAGTTACGTTAGAAATGAAAAACAAAACATCCATCAGTATAATAATAATAATAATATTGCTGGACATTAACACTGTTTAAGCAAGTATTCACATACTAACGAACGTTGAGCTATCTATCGTGTCTATATATGTAGATGATCACATACAGTCCACTAAACCGATTTGTATTGGCAGTTGAAAATAAATCTTCGCGACAAACACACGTCTATTTCTTTTACTAAAAGTCCCTCAAACCAAATACAACCTTATTGCAATAAACATATGGTCCTTCGAGCCGGATACAACCTTATTGCAATAAACATATGGTCCTTCGAGCCGGATTCAACTCGTCGACCGACCCAGGTGCGATCGAGCGCCGTGAGTGAGAACAATAGCATTCCTGAGCGATAAGGATTTTTTCTGTGAAGTGGTTATGAACTAATTAGTGAATACAAATAAATAGACTATATTACGTGCAACGAACTTATAAAACGCATAATTACGGTGAACCTACCTGCATATTGTGATAATTGTGTTAATTGTGGAGCGAAACAAAAATATAACAATGGAGGATTTAATTATGTATCAGAATGAGCTACTGGAAAAATTAAAGAAGACCGAAAAAAACTATAAGAAATCGCCGAAAGACAGAATAAAACGACCGTATCTAGAAACAAGGTTGGCTTTATTAGAAGAACTGTGGAAGGAGTTCAAGGAGGGTCACAAGTGTATTATTATAAAAGTTTCTGATAACGAAAGAGAAGACCCCTACTTTGAGCAAGATATTTATGAGGTATTTGAAGAAACATACATAAACTATAAATCAACATTAAAAGAAGCTCTTCAGCCGTTTTTAGAAGAATCGAAATTTGAACCTGCTTTATCTCGATCATCTTCAATTAACGACGTGCAAGATTTTAAGAATCCACGAATTAGGTTGCCCAATATACAGATACCCACATTCACGGGAAAGTACGAGGAGTGGCAACCATTCTACGACCTGTTCCGTACTCTAATTCACGACAATGAAGATCTATCACGTGTACAGAAGCTGCATTACCTAAAAAGCGGTTTATCTGGAGAACCTGAGGTACTGCTACGTAACTTTTCTATAACAGACGCAAATTATGATGAGGCCTGGAACCAATTAATAAAACGTTACAATAATACGAGAGTCAACAGCAACGCTATAATGAAGATTTTATTTACGCAAAAACCTGTGCAGACGGAGTCGGCTAGTTTAATTAAACAACTAGTAGACACAACTTCGACTTGTTTGAAGGCGTTGAAGAACATGGGTATGCAGACTGATACCTGGGATATGGTAACTACCTACTTAGTTGTATCGAAGTTAGATTCTGAATCTATAAAGTTGTGGGAACAACAAATTAGTGTAACATGTAATAACGACATACCCACATGGTCAGAATTAAGAAACTTTTTAGAAGCAAGGTTCAGAGCTCTAGAAATGATAGAAGGTACTAAAGTTAAAACGGTACAACCCAAACCAGTAGCTAAACCCAAGGTTTTCCATTCAAATGTTACCAGCAACGAGGCAAAAAAGCCCGAAGCAAAATGTGCCTTGTGTAGTGGTGACCATTACATCTATTCCTGCAAGAAGTTTGGAGATAAAGCTCCAAATGAAAGACAAGAATTTGTACAGACGAACAAGTTATGCTTTAATTGCTTGGCGCCTACACACTCCGTGAGCAAGTGTCGGCAATCATCGTGTTGTAGAAAGTGTGGACGGCGGCATCACACCCTTCTGCACTTCGAGAGAGGACAGCAGAACGAGAAACCGAAGGAAGGTGAAACTTCAACTACAGGTATAGCGAACGACAAACCTAAAGGTACGCCTATTTCTGTATCTAATAATGAGCATATTGTAACCAATTTTTCTAGTAAATATATACAATCAAACAGTGTCCTATTAGCTACTGCTAATGTGTTAGTAGATAGTAGGAATGGTTGCAAACACGTTCTGAGAGCTTTGTTAGACCAAGGGTCACAAGCTTCGTTTGTTACAGAGGCTACAGTACAATTATTGAGTCTAAGTCGTAAATCAGTGAGTGGTTGGGTGTCAGGTGTGGGAGAGAGGCAAACGAGAATTAAACACAGGGTCACACTTTGCGTCAAATCTTGTCACAATCCCAACGCGTCAGTGCGAGTTGAGGCATATGTATTGCGTTCGCTAACAACAATGCTACCTACCACTAATCAAGGTATTCCTGAGTGGTCAGAGCTAAAAGACTTGGAGCTGGCTGACCCAGGATTTGCAACACCAGGGAGAATAGACATTCTCCTTGGAGCTGAGGTGTACAGCGACGTCTTGTTGGACGGCGTTGTCAAGCATCCTGTGAGTAATCTATTAGCACAAAACACAATTCTAGGTTGGGTTCTATCAGGAAGGATGTCACGAGAAGGCTCTTCAGCAGAGAAGAACTTCACCAGCTTGCATGTTCAGCTTAAAGAAGATGAGATGCTTAAGTTATTTTGGGAGTTAGAAAACGAGCCAAACACCATACAAAAGAGATTGTCAAAAGAAGAAGAAAGATGTGAAGAGTATTACAAGGCTACAACGACCAGAGACAAGGAAGGAAGATACGTGGTAAGATTGCCATTCAGAAACAATATCTCAGAAGGTCAAGCTTATGGATTGAGGGAAATAGCTGCTAAAAGATTTGAGTTCCTAGAAAAGAAATTCGCAAAAAATGGTAAGTTTCATGAAGAATACAGTAAGGTTATGAAGGAATACATTAATCTTAACCACATGATTGAAGTGGATTCTGCAGATATTAATAATTCTAAAGCGATGTATTTACCTCACCATGGCGTAGTAAGAGAAGATAAGGATACGACGAAACTTCGGGTGGTTTTTGACGCTTCGTGTAAGGGCATCAATCACGTTTCCTTGAACGACAATTTGCTTGTGGGTCCTAAGCTGCAACAAGACTTGCGTCACATACTGATGAGATGGAGGACACACAGAATCTGTGTTACGGCAGATATTATAAAAATGTATAGAATGGTGCGTGTAGCAGAGGAAGACACAGACTATCAAAGGTTATTATGGAGACCAACAACGAGTGAGCAAATTAAACATTACAAACTGGTGAGATTGACTTTTGGTACCGCATGTGCACCATATCTTGCAGTGAAATCATTACAGAGATTGGCGGATGATGAGAAATCAACACTTCCAGTTGCTGCTAAACTAACAAAAACAGACTTCTATATGGACGACCTATTGACAGGTTGTGAGACAGAAGATGAAGCTGTTGCTATTTACAATGACATGAGCAAACTGATGAACTTAGGCGGCTTCCAATTACAAAAATGGAGTAGTAACAATGAGAATGTGTTAAAATATATGGGTACAAATAAAAGAGATGATCATGAACTGCCTCTTAAGCTCAATAGTTTAGTCAAAGTACTAGGAGTTAATTGGAATCGAGGCGCTGACAGTTTTGTATATTCCCTCAACTTACCAGAAAAAAGGGAACCGATGACTAAACGACGTATTCTTTCTGATGTTGCTAAATTGTATGATCCGCTAGGGTGGATCGCCCCTGTTGTTGTCATAGCAAAATTGATGATACAGAAGTTATGGAAAATAGGATTAGGATGGGACGACACCTTAAGTGGAGAGCTGCTAACAGAATGGTTACACTTCAGAGAGAACTTAGTTCACATTAGAAACGTTTCTATACCAAGGTGGTTACAATGTTCCCACTCATCTACAATAGAGCTGCACGTCTTCGCAGACGCTTCGCAGACAGCATATGGGGCAGCAGTGTATATTCGAGTAGTAGAGGGAGACAGAGTCTACGTAAATTTAATATCGGCAAAAACAAAGGTTGCTCCTATTGAGAAGCAGTTATCTATTCCGAGGTTGGAACTCTGTGGTGCTACACTAGCAGCCAAATTGATTTTTGAGGCAGCGCAAGTAATGAACATAGCCAAAGAAAATTTACACGCATGGACAGACTCGACCATAGTTCTAGCCTGGTTAAAGGGCGGGGCGAGTCGTTGGAACACATTCGTCAGCAACCGAGTCTCTGAGATATTGAACATTCTAGATTACGAGCAATGGGGTCATGTGACTACAGACACAAACCCGGCTGATTGCGCCTCAAGAGGCTTACAGGCCTCACAGTTGATAAATAACTTACTGTGGTGGAATGGTCCAGCTTGGTTGTCTGCACTAGACCTGAACATGAATTTAGTTGATGTCGAGGATACAGAAGAAGAAGAGAAAGCCAGAGTTTTCACTGCTTTATTGAATACTGAAGAGGACTTAATTTGGACTAAGTTTTCTAATTTACAGAAAATGTTGAGAGTAATTTCATACTGTAGAAGATGGTTAAATTTAAATAAACACAAACTTAAACATAATACTAAATTTATTACAACACAAGAAATAAATGAAACTCTTAATAATTGCATTAAACAAATTCAAGGTATAGAATTTAATCAAGAAATAAAGCAGTTAAAATCTCAAGGCAGTGTTCTCAAAAGAAGCAAACTACGCAATCTTTGTCCCATTATAGATGATAATGGTATTTTAAGAGTTGGCGGACGTATTCAACAGTCGCAAGCTGCGTATGACACAAAGCATCCTATAATTTTACCTGCTAAGAGCCATCTTAGTAGACTAATAATTAAAGATGCCCATCAGAACACAATGCATGGTGGACCACAAGTAATGTTAAATTACTTGAGGTCGAGGTTCTGGATACTACGAGCTAAGGATCAAGCAAAAGGATATTACCGAGAATGTACAACTTGTATTAGATATGCAAAAAACAATGCAGTACAGTTGATGGGCCAGCTACCAGAAGTACGAATAAAACCCAGCAAACCTTTCAGATCAGCTGGTGTAGATTATGCAGGACCCATCAATATCAGATTTTCACCAGGCAGAGGATCAAAGTCATATAAGGGCTATATCTGTCTTTTCATTTGCATGGCAACACGTGCTGTGCACCTGGAGGCTGTTACAGACCTGACTTCTAAGGGATTCATCGCCGCTTTCAGGCGCTTTACAGCCAGACGAGGACATTGTCAGGACCTTTTTAGTGACAATGGCACTAATTTTGTGGGAGCAGACAAGCAGCTAAGAGATATGTTTGATAAGGCCAAGTCTTCTATTCCTAGTGAGATAGCAGAGTTGTTAACTTTAGAACGTACTACATGGCATTTTATCCCTCCACATGCGCCTAATTTTGGGGGTTTGTGGGAGGCTGGGGTACGCAGTACAAAAATACAAAAAAGGGAAGGGAAAAAAGTGGCAACACTGCCCGAGTGACATGTCTAATCTTTGTTCCGTATTTTAAAATTAAATTTAATTAGTTATTATGTTATAATAAGGTGTAATAATGTATAAATACGTATCATAAATGCGTAAATACTCAGGAAAATTGTTATCCTGAAAATTGATAAAGTTTTCGGTAATACAACGACACCGGTAACCTAGAAACAACAGCTGACGTTCTAACTACGAACTTAAACGGATTATTCGGGGGAAGTATTGTCTACTTTTATTTAATAATAGCACACAATCGTCACTTTAACTCTATAGCACATCCATGCCAATTTCTAGTATGTTTATTTTTGCTGAATCATTACCCTGCACTGGTTACAAATCTCTTTGTTGAGAACTGGTCATAAAACAACAAAGACAATAATTCCATTAAGTACTTTGTTTTTATTTTCAAATCGATCTTTTCAATACAAATTCATAAATATATCGTTTATGATCATTTATTGTGCATTATTAACTTTAATTAAGTTATTTCATAAGATAAGTTTAAATTTTCTTGTAAGCAACCTACCCACACAAGTAAAAGTAAATCCCTAAGACAATAAAACCATTGAAATTGAACACTCATTTCAATTAGACACATTAAATTGGATAAACTTTTAAAGCTAATACATACTAAACCTCATTCATTACATAACTAAAGGCTCTTTCTTGTCATTTTTTGTTTTTTTTTTTTTTTCATTTTTTCCCCTCTCATTGCTAACTTTATTTTATTAGTCTATTCTATTAGTTCTCACCGTTTCTTTATTTCTAATTTTCAGTAACCCATCCTTAAACCATGCCTGTGATGACCCGTAAGGCTACTGCTCTGGATATGGAGTTAAAATTGAGAACGGCCCTCCAAGAACTTAAAGAATCAAACCTCCAAGTCCAACAACTGTTACAGGAGAGAGAGGAGAGTGAGGTGGAAGTCGATAAGATTAACGGCAAAAACTCCAGCCTAAAACGGGAGCTAGTAGACCTTCATCAGCAATACTTGGACGTTGTGGATGAACGGGATCAACTGAAGGTGGTCACGGATGGTTTCAGTAATTGTAGTGATTTATATGAGCAGGCTTTATTTAAAATTAGGGACTTAGAAGATAAGTTAATTCATGCCAATAGTTGTATAATAAAGTTAAAGAAAGAAAGAGCATGTTCACAAGCTAAAGAAACAAACCTCTTATATAATGAATTATTAAACAATAATAATAATTTAAACCCCCCTTCCTTATTAACTATTGATCTGACAGAGGATTCATTAATGAAACAAAATTATTCAGTTAGCAAAAACAAATTAAAAAAATATGCTAAGTTGAATAGAATAATAAAAAAATGTAATCAATTTAGGAAACAACAAAAACGCTTTTCAAAATATATTCCACTGAGGAAAGAGCGTGTTGATTTAGTAAATAAGTTAAACAACTATCAAATAAAATTGGAAGACAGTGTAAAAATTTATCAAATTGATACTCAGCAATTACAGTCTGAAATACAGGTACTTCAGGATTCACTAAGTTCCCTTTCTAGTAGGTATATGATATCTCAGAACCAAATTAGGGAACATATTTTTGCAGCAAATGAGTTGGTAATGGGTCAATGTAGTTGTCAGACGGTTACCAACCATGACAATATCCAGCCTGAGGTAATGGAGGACCCATCCCAGGTTGAGAATTTGTCTCAGGACAGTTTACCGAACCGACAATCAAAAAATTTTACACATGATAGTCTGCCTGAGAGTGGTAATTTTATTTCTCATAATAATCATGATTGTAATCTTTCAGTTATGTTCTCTGACAATATAGGTAAGGGGCTAGGTAAATTAATTAGTAATAACCTGAATTATTGTACTCAAAACAATTGTATGCCAGGGTCTACCTACAAACAGGTTATGGCATCTGCGACAAAAACCGTTTGTGATCCTAGTACCACCATAACTATATGTGTAGGCAATAGTTCTAAGATTAAAAAGGAAGATATCACTGACTGTGTATCCGAGTTGTTAAAGTTAAAATGTAGTAAAATCATATTGTGTGCTTTTCCCTATTTTGAAAATTTGGGTAATAGGAAAAACAATTATATACATATGTTAAATAACCATATTCATTTTCTAGTAGGTCACTATAGTGACAGACTTATATATCTGGATATCAACACTATTGTTGGTAAACTAAAGTCGACACGGGGTAAGGTGTATCTACCTATTGTATGTAGACACAAAATAGCTCGGCTATTATCTTATAGTATTCACACAGACATAAATAGTATGTCTAAGTTTAGTTATATTATTAATACATCGACAATTAGTAATTCTACTAATGTTCAGGTGACTGGCACGAATGAATATAGCACTAGTGCTATAAATGTTTACACACATTGTACTGGAGAGGATCCATCTGTCACCGTGGAAAATTCTCAATTAGGGTTTATTAGTGATAGGGTCTTGTTGTCAGAGGATGGCACGGGAGTCTCCGGCCTCACTCCATATATTAATTTAAACTAGAAAGTGAGACAACAGAAGGTACCATTAACAATATTATTGTTAATCCTACCAACACCAAGGTATCTTCTTGCACTCAACTAGTTAGTAAAAAAGGGCCTCAGCAGAACACCTTAAAATTATTCCACCAAAATATCCAAGGCATTTCTTCCAAATTATTAGAAATTGAATTGTTTTTAGAAAGTAGTAAGTTTGACATTATTTGTTTTACTGAACATTGGCTAAAGGATTACCAAATGCTTATTAATTATGAGAACTATATGGTGGGTAGCTGCTTTAACCGTAAAACTATGCTTCGTGGAGGTTCCCTAATATTAATAAAAAATAGTTTTAAATATAAGCAACGTAATGACATAGTAGGTCTCTCGGTTGAACATTGCGTCGAACTGTCCTGTGTTGAGCTAGATAAGCATGTAGTTGTGTGTGTGTACAGACCCCCAAACTATCAAAACTTTTCCTTATTCGAATCAATAATGGAAGATGTCCTGGCAAAACTTGCAGCCAGTAATAAGTCTACAATTATTTGTGGTGATTTCAATATCAATATTTTAGAAGAGAATCCAAATAGCAGTCGGTTATTAAATCTTTTTAAGTCATTTGACTTGACCAACACTTTTATAGAACCTACTAGAGTAACATCATCTTCTGCTACTTGTATAGATAATGTTTTCTGCAATTGTGATTATTTAGATAAAGCCATAGTGAATTGTTTGCCGTCTGACCATAGCGGACAAACTGTAACTTTTAGGTGTAAAACTCCAATACAAAATGTTCAGATTAAATTTAGACCTATAACTTCTTGCAAATTAAATAGGTTTAATATTTCCCTACAGAACAAGTTAAGTGAAATGAGCCAAGAGGATAATAATATAAATCAATTGTATGACCGTTTCTTTTCATTAGTTCACACGGAATTCAACAAAACTTTTGAAAAGAAGACAAAGAGTATTTGCCCTAAATTTATATTTAGTGATTGGGCAACTAGAGGTATCAGAAAAAGTAGGGAAAGGCTATTTGAGCTTTACAGCCTTAAGACTTTTATAAACACAGAAACTTTTAGCAAGTATGTTGCTAAGTATTCAAAGATTTTTAGAAATACTTGCAAGGTTGCTAAAGCCCTGCACATTAGCAACAAGATCAAAACAGCAGAAAATAAAATAAAGACCGTTTGGAAAGTCATAAATAACGAGACTAACAGAAAGAAAATACGTAATAATAGCTATACATTAGATACAGAATGTGGTCCTAAAAGCTCTAATCAGGAAGTAGCTCAAGAATTTGTAAATTTCTTTACCGATATACCAATAAAAACTACGGAGGCCCTTAATTCCTCACCTGAAATCTCAATTGGCTTATTAAAGGCGAATGTATCTGGCTGCCTGGCTGAATTTAAATTTAAACACATTAACCCTATGACAGTTATTAAAGCTTTCCGGCAAATTAAAATCAAACTGACCGAAGATCTATGGGGAATGTCTATCAAAGTTTGTACATCTATACTTGAGACCATAGCCCCGTACTTAGCTTTAATTTTTAATACATGTGTAGACCAAGGAGTGTTCCCTGATTTAATGAAATACAGTAAAGTCATACCTCTTTTCAAATCCGGGGACAGTAAAGATGCCAATAATTATAGACCTGTATCCGTGTTACCAGTTTTTAGCAAGGTTTTTGAAAAAGTAATGCTTAATCAAATGCTCTATCATTTTAACACCAACAGAATCTTACATGATCAACAGTATGGTTTCACCAAGGGACGTTGTACAACTGACGCCGGTGTAACCTTATTAAAGCACGTTTTTGCTGCGTGGGAAGAGTCCCAAGACGCAATAGGAATTTTCTGTGACCTCTCCAAAGCTTTTGACTGCGTAAATCACGACACATTACTTTTGAAACTGGAGCATTACGGACTAGGTAAACTTGCACTTAGCCTGGTAAAATCTTATTTGAGTGATAGAAAACAACATGTTCAAATAAATGGTGTCAATTCACAGGGTTTGAAAGTAAAAATGGGGGTTCCGCAAGGCTCAATATTGGGTCCTTTCCTTTTTCTAGTCTATATAAATGATCTACCCTATTTATTGAAAAACCAACCACAAAATATGGTGCTGTTTGCTGATGACACTTCCCTAATTTTTAAGATAAATAGACGGGCCCAAAATCTAGATGAAGTGAATAATGCCCTACTTCTGGTCCAAAATTGGTTCACAGCAAACAATTTGGTATTGAATGAAAAGAAAACTAAATGCATAAGATTTTCATTACCGAATGTTAAAAGTAGTGATTGTGAGATAATATTGAATAAAGAGAAACTCGAATTCGTAGATAAAACTGTTTTCCTGGGGCTTACGCTTGATTCAAGGCTACAATGGGGTTCTCATTTAACATCGCTTGCGGGGCGCTTAAGTTCAGCAGCATATGCCATTAGAAAAATCCGTCAATTCACTGATGTAGATACCGCTAGACTGGTCTATTTTAGTTACTTCCATAGTATAATGTCTTACGGTATTTTGCTATGGGGACGGGCTGCTGATGTTGAGTCTATATTTATTCTGCAGAAAAGAGCCATCAGAGCCATATATAATCTTCGTAGGCGCGATTCTCTAAGGGAACTATTTAAGGATATTGGCATCATGACGGTTCATTGCCAATACATCTACGAAAACATAATGTACGTCAGAAAAAATCTGCATCTTTTTGGTAAAAGAGGTGACAGACACAATTACAGTACTAGAAATAGGGACCAACTAGTTCAGCCAGGCTTTAGACTCGCTAAAGTAGACTCATCTTTCATGGGGTACTGTTTGAGATGCTATAATAAAATTCCACAAAGTATTCTTGAACTGAATGAGACGAAATTTAAAACATGCGTTAAACGCACACTATGTAAACAAGCATATTATAAGTTGAGCGATTATATCGCTGATAAAAATGCTTGGCTTAATGCTGGTCCTGCTCCACATGGACAGGGGTGCAAAAATTGATAGCATTAAATGGTATTGTTGGAGCTGCTGAAGATTGTACAAACTTATCTTTGCATTGTATAGATTCAATGTTAGTATTATATAATCGCATAGCCCATATTGTGTGAGTACTATGTACTAGTAAGCTATCATTCACTGGAAACCTACGGCAGTTCTTGACTTGAATGTGCCCTGGCGGTTGAGAGTATGTCATGCTCTCTCAAATGTCTCGCTGATGGTGGCGCGTGTGTCGGACCATTTAGTTCCCTTCAAAATGGTTGAGCTGAATGGTGCTGATCCATGCGTCATGTTCGTGAACGGGCGCTGTCAGTTGTGACTGGTCATCTCTTAGTCGCCATGGTTTATTTGAATTATTTTGTTTTTGAGTTGTATTTTAATTTTGTTTTGCTATGGACACTTTTAACGTGCACATCTTGCTACATTGTTCTCACATAATATACCATCTCAACATGAATGATGTAACCAAGATTTTGTAACAATATTTTGATTTAAAAGAGTGTCCATGGAGTTTCTTGCCCGTTCTTCTCCATAGAGATCTACGCTAGGGAATGGGCAACTACGGTACTTTCACAGTTTTTATGTCTTGTGACTGGGACTGTAGCTACTTTAAATGTTCATTTTTGTTTCGACAATTCAAAAGTGCCTGTAACTGGCCTACTTGAAATAAATGCTTTGATTTTGATTTTGATTTTGATTTTTACACCTCACAAAGGTAATCGGAAATAGTACACTCACCTACGAGGAACTTACCACTGTGTTAGCACAGATTGAATCTTGTTTAAATTCGCGTCCTATTTCTGTTTTAAGTGATGACCCCAATGACCCTCTTCCCCTGACACCGGGTCACTTTCTGGTCGGCGAACCTTTATTAAATCTATCAGATGAGAATTATACACCTTGTAAAGATGTACCTAATCTTGAACGATGGAGGTTAGTCCAAAAAATGGTCAACGATTTCTGGAAAAGGTGGTATAAAGAATATCTTGTCAATCTTAATAAAATATACAAATGGAACACAAAACAACTTGAACCAGAAATCGATGACATAGTTATCCTAAAAGATGATAATATTCCACCTAGTAAGTGGATATTAGGAAGAGTAACTCAAAAACATGTTGGCCCCGATAATCTTACTCGAGTTGTATCAATTAGATGTAAGAACAATGTTTTAAAACGTCCTGTGAATAAAATATGTATCTTAACTAAATGAACTTAGGATTAGTGCTAACTACTCTTTGTAAAACTAATATTGTGTGTACCTAATTATTAAATTAAAACTAACTACCTACTTATAGCTAAGAAAGATAAAAAACTTATAACTTACCGTGAAACTTAGTGTCCATTACCTTTATATAATGATGTTTAAAAATAATGTAAACGTAAATGTTATGTGAACTAAGTACTTACCTTTTACCAATAAATTCTTAATTGACTAGTTTTAAAAGCGTGAGATAAGTAATTTATACGTACAGCTGAGTAAAGTATGATTCCGGCCCTCTCATAGATGTAGGTACCAGTATATATGTATAAATTGTAAACGTTACCTGTGTAGTGATATTATTTTGTTGTAGTGTTGTGGATATTACTTTGGTACTAATTAAATTATAGTGTTGTTAAACTTACCTCATCACCTCAAGTAAGATGTCATAAATTTATTGATTGTTATTTTAAAATTGTAGTTGTGTACCTATACCTATTATTTGTAAATTCATATTAAAGAACGGCGTTCTTTGGGGGGCGGAATGTTTAAGCAAGTATTCACATACTAACGAACGTTGAGCTATCTATCGTGTCTATATATGTAGATGATCACATACAGTCCACTAAACCGATTTGTATTGGCAGTTGAAAATAAATCTTCGCGACAAACACACGTCTATTTCTTTTACTAAAAGTCCCTCAAACCAAATACAACCTTATTGCAATAAACAAACACACAGCGCCACCTAGTGCCACACTAAGCAAAGCTTGTGTCGTGGACACTAGATAGTTGATATACTACATATTATATACTTTTTTGTTAGTAAATACATACTTATTATACATATAAACATCCATGACTCCGATACAAATGTCCATGCTCATCACACAAACATTTGCTCGTACCGGGATTCGAACCCAGGACCCTAAGAACGAAATATAAAAAAAACCGGCCAAGAGCGTGTCGGGCCACGCTCACTGTAGGGTTCCGTAGCTTCCCAGACCATTAAAAATACCAACTTTTTTCGTCAGCAAAAATAACTTTGTTTTTCATAGTATTTGTATGAAAAACAAAGTTATCATTTGCGTTTTTTTGAAAAAGTGCTATATAACTCAAAAACTATTCAACTCATCAAGTTGAAAATAATTTTCCTAGAAAGTTCATATAAAGGTCTACTTCTGTGATTTTTTTCATATTTTTTAAACTTATGGTTCAAAAGTTAGAGGGGGGGGGGACACATTGTTTTTGACTTTCGGAGCGATTATTTCCTAAAATATTAATATTAAAAAAATGATTTTAGAAAACCCCTATTCATTTTTAAATACCTATCCAACAATATATCACACGTCAGGGTCAAAATTAAAAAAAAAATCGCTCCCCACTTTACGTCTGGGGGAGGTACCCTAATAAAAATGTTTTTTTAAATTTTTATTTTTGCACTTTGTCGGCATGATTGATATACATATTGGTACCAAATTTCAGCTTTCTGGTGCTAACGGTCACTGAGATTATCCGCGGACAGACAGACAGACAGACAGACAGACAGACAGACATGGCGAAACTATAAGGGTTCCGTTTTTTGCCATTTGGCTACGGAACCCTAAAAAAGTATAAATACGAAACAAAAAAAACCAAAAAAAAGTGAAAAATAACTTTAGCTTCTGAAGTCGGTGACCTTTGTTTGATTGATTTAATTTTTTTGTCACCGACTTCAGAAGCTAAAGTTATTTTTCACTTTTTTTTGGTTTTTTTTGAAGTCGGTTTTATTTTTTGCAAAAAAAGTTTTTATTTTTCACTTTTTAGTGGTTCACATGTGGTTGATACACATGGAAAGTGCATACCGTTACAATTGCAACTAGCCAAAACACGACTAGGATACATTGTCTCATTATGGAGTTCCATGACTCTTGGCTTCATCATCAGATCTGATGGTAGAATGGTTCTTATCAAACGCAAATGCTTCACTTGTTGTAGAAAATACCAAAATCGCTGTACGTTATCCTATAAAATTTGAAGAGTTCCCTCGATTACTTACTATACCCAAAATTATTGCATGCCAGGGTCAAGCTACAAACAAGTAATGGCATCAGTAATAAAAAATGATTGTTATCTTAACACTACCATTACTCTATGTGTTGGTAATAGTTCTAATGTAAAAAAGGAAGATATCACCGACTGTGTTTCTGAGTTGCTAAAGTTAAGATGTAATAAAATCATATTGTGTGCTTTTCCATATTTTGAAAATTTAAGTAGTAGGAAAAACGATTATATACATATGTTGAATAAACATGTACATTTTTTAGTAGGTCACTATAGTGACAGGCTTATGTATCTGGATATCAACACTATAGTTGGTAATCTTAAGTCGACACGGGGTAAGGTGTATCTACCTATTGTATGTAGACACAAAATAGCTCGGCTATTAGCTTATAGTATTCACACAGACATAAATAGTATGTCTAAGTTTAGTTATATTATTAACACTGCGACGATTAGTAATTCTACTAATGTACAGGTGACTGTCACAAATGAATATAGCACTAGTGCTATAAATATTTACAAACATTGTACTGAGGAGGATCCATCTGTCACCGTGGAAAATTCTCAATTAGGGTTTATTAGTGATAGGGTCTTATCATCTGAGGATGGCACAGGAGTCTCCGGCCTCACTTCAAATATAAATTTAAACTAGAAAGTGAGACAACAGAAGGTACCATTAACAATATTTTTGTTAATCCTACCAACAGCAAGGTATCTTCTTGCACTCAATTAGTTAGTAAAAAAGGGCCTCAGCAGAACACCTTAAAATTATTCCACCAAAATATCCAAGGTATTTCTTCGAAATTATTAGAAATTGAATTGTTTTTAGAAAGTAGTAAGTTTGACATTATTTGTTTTACTGAACATTGGCTAAAGGATTACCAAATGCTTATTAATTATGAGAACTATATGGTGGGTAGCTGCTTTAATCGTAAAACTATGCTTCGTGGAGGTTCCCTAATATTAATAAAAAATAGTTTTAAATATAAGCAACGTAATGACATAGTAGGTCTCTCGGTTGAACATTGCGTCGAACTGTCCTGTGTTGAGCTAGATAAGCATGTAATTGTGTGTGTGTACAGACCCCCAAACTATCAAAACTTTTCCATATTTGAATCAATAATGGAAGATGTCCTGGCAAAACTTGCAGCCAGTAATAAAGCTACAATAATTTGTGGTGATTTTAATATCAATATTTTAGAAGAAAATTCAAATAGCAGTCGGTTATTAAATCTTTTTAAGTCATTTGACTTGAATAACGTTTTTATTGAACCCACTAGAATCACAACTTCTTCTGCTACTTGTATAGATAATGTTTTCTGCGATTGTGATTACTTAGATAAAGCCATAATAAATTGTTTGCCGTCTGACCATAGCGGACAAACTGTAACTTTTAGTTGTAAAACTCCAATACAAAAAGTTCAGATTAAATTTAGACCTATAACTTCTTGCAAATTAAATAGGTTTAATATTTCCCTACAGAACAAGTTAAGTGTAATGAGCCAAGAGGATATTAATATAAATCAATTGTATGATCGTTTCTTTTCATTAGTTCACACGGAATTCAACAAAACTTTTGAAAAGAAGACAAAGAGTATTTGCCCTAAATTTATATTTAGTGATTGGGCAACTAAAGGTATCAGAAAAAGTAGGGAAAGGCTATTTGAGCTTTATAGCCTCAAGCCTTTTATAAACACTGAAACTTTTAGCAAGTATGTTGCTACGTATTCAAAGATTTTTAGAAGTACTTGCAAGGTTGCTAAAGCCCTGCACATAAGCAACAAGATCAAAACAGCAGAAAATAAAATAAAGACCGTTTGGAAAGTCATAAATAACGAGACTAACAGAAAGAAAATACGTAAGAATAGCTTTACATTAGATACAGCATGTGGTCCTAAAAGCTCTGATCAGGAAGTAGCTCAAGAATTTGTTAATTTTTTTACCGAAATACCAATAAAAACTACGGAGGCTCTTAATTCCTCACCTGAAGCCTCAATTGGCTTATTAAAGGCGAATGTGTCTGGCTGCCTGGCTGAATTTAAATTTAAACACATTAACCCTATGACAGTTATTAAAGCTTTCCGGCAAATTAAAATCAAACTGACCGAAGATTTATGGGGAATGTCTATCAAAGTTTGTACATCTATACTTGAGACCATAGCCCCGTACTTAGCTTTAATTTTTAATTTATGTGTAGACCAAGGAGTTTTCCCGGATTTAATGAAATACAGTAAAGTCATACCTCTTTTCAAATCCGGGGACAGTAAAGATTCCAATAATTATAGACCCGTATCCGTGTTACCAGTTTTTAGCAAGGTTTTTGAAAAAGTAATGCTTAATCAAATGCTCTGTCATTTTAACACCAACAGAATCTTACATGATCAACAGTATGGTTTCACCAAGGGACGTTGTACAACTGACGCCGGTGTAACCCTATTAAAGCACATATTTGCTGCGTGGGAAGAGTCCCAAGACGCAATAGGAATTTTCTGTGATCTCTCCAAAGCTTTTGATTGCGTAAATCACGACACATTACTTTTGAAACTGGAGCATTACGGACTGGGTAAACTTGCACTTAGCCTGCTAAAATCTTATTTGAGCGATAGAAAACAACATGTTCAAATAAATGGTGTTAATTCACAGGGTTTGAATGTAAAAATGGGGGTTCCGCAAGGCTCAATATTGGGTCCTTTCCTTTTTTTAGTATATATAAATGATCTACCCTATTTGTTGAAACACCAACCTCAAAATATGGTGTTGTTTGCTGATGACACTTCTCTAATTTTTAAGATAAATAGACGGGCCCAAAATCTAGATGACGTGAATGATGCCCTACTTCAGGTCCAAAATTGGTTCACAGCAAACAATTTGGTATTGAATGAAAAAAAAACTAAATGCATAAGATTTTCATTACCGAATGTTAAAAGTAGTGATTGTGAGATAATATTGAATAAAGAGAAACTCGAATTCGTAGATAAAACGGTTTTCCTGGGGCTTACGCTTGATTCAAGGCTACAATGGGGTTCTCATTTAACATCTCTTGCGGGGCGCTTAAGTTCAGCAGCATATGCCATTAGAAAAATCCGTCAATTCACTGATGTAGATACCGCTAGACTGGTCTATTTTAGTTACTTCCATAGTATAATGTCTTACGGTATTTTGCTATGGGGACGGGCTGCTGATATTGAGTCTATATTTATTCTGCAGAAAAGAGCCATCAGAGCCATATACAATCTTCGTAGGCGCGATTCTCTAAGGGAACTTTTTAAGGATATTGGCATCATGACGGTTCATTGCCAATACATCTACGAAAACATAATGTACGTTAGAAAAAATCTGCATCTTTTCGGTAAAAGAGGCGACAGACACAATTACAGTACTAGAAATAGGGACCAACTAGTTCAGCCAGGCTTTAGACTCGCTAAAGTAGACTCATCTTTCATGGGGTACTGTTTGAGATGCTATAATAAAATTCCACAAAGTATTCTTGAACTGAATGAGACTAAATTTAAAACATGCATTAAACGCACACTATCTAAGCAAGCATATTACAAGTTGAGCGATTATATCGCTGATAAAAATGCTTGGCTCAATGCTGGTCCTGCTCCACAAGGACAGGGGCTCAAAAATTGATAGCATTAAATGGTATTGTTGGAGCTGCTGAAGATTGTACAACTATCTTTGCATTGTATAGATTCAATCTATTTAGTATTATATAAACGCATAGCCCATATTGTGTGAGTACTATGTACTAGAAAGCTATCATTCACTGGAAACCTACTTTAGTTTTTGACTTGAATGTGCCCTGGCGGTTGAGAGTATGTCATGCTCACTCAAATGTCTCGCTGATGGTGGCGCGTGTGTCGGACCATTTAGTTCCCTTCAAAATGGTTGAGCTGAATGGTGCTGATCCATGCGTCATGTGCGTGAACGGGCGCTGTCAGTTGTGACTGGTCATCTCTTAGTCGCCATGGTTTATTTGAATTAATTATTTTGTTTTTGAGTTGTATTTTGTTTTGTTTTGCTATGGACACTTTTAACGTGCACATCTTGCTACATTGTTCTCACATAATATAACATCTCAACATGAGTGATGTAACCAAGATTTTGTAACAATTTTTTGATTTAAAAGAGTGTCCATGGAGTTTCTTGCCCGTTCTTCTCCATAGAGATCTACGCTAGGGAATGGGCAACTACAGTACTTTCACAGTTTTTATGTCTTGTGACTGGGACTGTAGCTACATTTAATTTTCATCTTTGTTTCGACAATTCAAAAGTGCCTGTTATTGGCCTACTTGAAATAAATGCTTTGATTTTGATTTTGATTTTGATTTCACCAGGATTCCATCATCAGATCCCAACTTGGTGGCTATGGGACCATTTGGAAAGAATACCCTTTCCAACAAAAAAAGAATTTTCCAAATCGGTTGGCAAGCGACGGAGTTATGCCCGAACAAACATAAAAAAAAAAAAAAAAAAAAAAAAAAAAATAGAAACATCCGAATTGAGAACCTCCTCCTTTTTTAGAAGTCGGTTAAAAACATCCGAATTGAGAACCTCCTCCTTTTTTAGAAGTCGGTTAAAAAGTAGTCGACTTCACAAAACAGTTTTATCATCTCAAATTCACACCTCACCTCAATCTAGATTCAACCATTCATAGTACAATCTTATGAAATTCCCCTGTCAATAGAATCAACTTGGTTTTTGTTTATTAATAGGTTATTTACGTAGGTAATATTTACAGGTTTTTTTTTTTTTGGGACAAGCCCGCCACACTCTTCCCAAACGACTGTAACTCCTGTGCGCCAGAATCAACAGTGGCGACCATCAGAAAAACAGCGAGACAATTAAGCTCCACGAAGTCCCAGAAAATGAATTTAACTGTCTTGGGTCCCGCAAAGAGCGGAGGAGTAGGAAAAAACTCGCCCGTATCTCGATACGCCATTTTTTTTTCGGATCACACAAACATTATTTTGCTCCTACAGGAACCTGGGACACTAAGAACGTGAGGCAGCCTCACTAGCGCTGCGCCATTTGAATCGTGCCTCTTTTTAATTGCATGTTTTGTCTATCAACCACATAAGGTAGGCACATTCAGAAGTCATTGCCTAGCAGATCATCGCGCGATATCGCGTGTTTAAGATAATTTAATCAAACACACTCTTCTCCTGAGCCGCCATTAGCGACATATCAAATTAATAAGCTCTCTCCATCTTATGACGGACCTACATAAATATTGTGCAAAGATCAGTGGATAGAAAGGGCAAGTTTGTTATTACGGTACCTTGATCTTACCACACATACTGGTTGGATACGTAGAGTGCCTAGGTAGTTTCCTGATTTTCGGAAAAGAAAATTCATAGAAACAACAATGTATCCGAGCCAGAAAGCAAAAATTTTCGAGCTCGCTTCGCTTGCTAATACTCCAATTTTGCTTTCTGAGTGTACTCGTATTATCCAAAATATGACTAGAGGTAAGTCTCCAGGACATGACGACCTGAGCATCGAGCACTTGCAGTTTGCAGGTGTTCATTTACCTATAGGGTGTTGGTTGGTCATGTTTTTCAATTTGTGTATAGGCCATTCATATTTACCTACTTATGGAGCTTATGAAGACCACTGTTATACCAATACTCAAAAACAAGACGGGTGATGCCTCCGACAGGGACAACTACAGACCTATCTCTTTGGCTACAGTGATCGCCAAGGTGGTGGATGATTTGCTTGATGGTCAGCTAAGTGGGCGGGCATATTGATCTCCACGAAGCTCAGTTTTGTTTCAGTGCTGGACAATCGACTGAAAGTGCGGTACTGTCAAGCATACTGTCCAGTACTATGTGATGAGGAAGACTCCTATTTACGGTTGTTTTTTGGACCTGTCGAAGGCATTTGACCTGGTGTCTTATGACGTGCTGTGGGATAAGCTCCAGGGGGAAACCAGCACACCCAGAGATGTAATAAACATTTTAAGATATTGGTACGCCAACCAGACCTATAATGTTAGGTGAGCGGGTTCATGTTTGTCAGAGTACAGGTTGGAGTTTGGTGTGAGACAGGGAGGCCTGACTTCACCACGACTCTTCAAACTGTACGATAATGGACTGATAGGGAGCTCAGCGGAACCGGCGTCGGCTGCTCAGTGGATGGTGTGTGTATGAACAACATTAGTTATGCTGACGACATGGTGCTGCTGAGCCCATCTGTCACAGCCCTTAACCACCTCATAGCGATCTGTGAGAGGTATGCGAGGTCATATGGCCTCAGGTATAACTGTAAAAAGAGTGAACTACTTATTTTCAAGACGGTTAATAAGAGTACGAAAACCGTTCCACCGGTCAGGCTTGGAGGAATGCCGTTAAGTAGGGTCACCAAATTTAAATACCTGGGGCTTTGGGTCACCGAGGACCTCTCAGATGATTTAGATATTGTGTGGGCACGTAGGGCATTGGCTGTGAGATGCTATATGCTGGCGTGCAGGTTTGCACGGTGCACAAAAGAGGTTAAAATTGCTCTTTTTAAAGCATACTGTCAGACATTTTATACCTGCAGACTGTGGGTCCGCTATACGCGTAGATCTTTCAATGCCCTACGGGTCCTGTACAATAACGGTTTTAGGATACAGTCGGGGTTGCCTCGCTTTTGCAGTGCATCAGGTATGTTTGCCAATGCCAGCACTGACTTTAGGGCTATAGTAAGGAAAAGAGTGGCCTCCCTGATGCGTCGCCTACGGGGCAGCACCAACAGCCTTCTGAATACCATTTTGGGAAGGGTTGATTGTCCGGTTGTGAATCGACTCCTACTTTTTTCAATTGATGGGTTTTCTGGAAAGATCGGCTAAGTTACTCCTTGAATCTAACATATCATCCGAGTCGGAGTGCAAAAAGTTTCTTGCACTCTTACTCGAACTTGGATTTCTTTTGTGTGTAAGTATTATATTAATTATATACCTAGGCTCTAAATTTTACATATATTATTTATAACACCATGCATATTAGCCGAGCAATCATATTTTTTGCGGACGAAGTCGCGGAGTATTAGTGATATTATATTATGAAAAATGCAATTCACCTAATCTAACTGTACACTATACATGCCAATGTCTTGTCTACAAAATACTGGTCTTGGTCAAGTATGTCGCAGTAAGGCACGCGACGGCGCGTCGCATGCGCAGGTGCACACGAGGTAAATAGCTTGAGATAGATCTGATGGCTTGTGAGATTTGTCTGCCTTAGGTACACATACCCGTTATATTAAAATACTTAGAGCGCCGCAAAGATCTGTTGGCGCTTCAATGACATTAAATTCCCAGGATTGCACATTTTGAAATTGCCTGTAAAATTCCTACCATTAAAATATCTTCTAATATTAACAGCTTTCGTTTCATAATATTTACTGCTTTACTGCTGCTTTAGCTAAATCCCAGAACACTTCTATCGATATGTTAGGTGTAACAGATATCGTCACTCCTGTTATCAGGGCCAGAGAAGTATATGGTGTGCCCTCTGCTGCCCGTTTTGTTGAAACCTGTGCCCCTCATGTGAGATTCGCTTAGGCCTAGAATATTCAGTTTGTAAGCGTGTTGTTCCTTGTCGATCGTTTCATTCCACGTTGCAAGTGCAACCATCTTCCTCAGGGATCTTTGGTATGTTAGTGGCTTCGTGCCACCCCAGTGTGTCCAGTGGCATACTTCTCACCACGAGACCTGGCCGTCGTGGCACCCAGGATGCAGCAGCCTCTTCCAGAAGTTGTCGTATTAGGCGAAAGGTTATATCGCCTATGCTTGGTCGCCATTGCGTCGTCTGTCGTCTAGCAGGGAGCACCGCAGCGACCCCTAGGTCGCTGCCGCCAGCTATTCTGAATAGAATCAGGGCAGGTGAGGATGACAATTGAGCCAAATGAGATGTTATATCCGTTCTCCCTTTACCCCCATTTAGATATTAAAGATCCCTAAACATACCTGCAACTATAGCACTGGTACACCTGGAATACCTACCTACTAACTTGGAGGTATTTGTGAACTTTTATGGCATGAATATGATACGACAGTAAACTCTATAAATACTAGTTTTCAGCTGCATCCTACTTAGAGTGGGAGCTGACCCTTTCATAGATGAGGAAAGGCTACCTAGACCGATGTCATGTGAACTCAAACAAACCATCCCTTAGCTTCAACCGCGACCTTCGCTTCAATGAGTTTCAGATTGATTTCAGGTACTTATTTATTAAAAACCTTCTTTGGCAACTATCTTAAAAAAGCTGGTTGATTTTTCAAAAAAACTCTTGATGACATAAAATAAAAAAAATAAAACCAAGTATTTACTTTTTTCTAACAAATGGGTTTTTGCTAGATTTTCGTGTGAAATGACCTGCCTTTTTATTAATAAACTTTGTTTAATGCATACTTTTTACACTATTTTGTTTATCAACAAAAAAATCTGCAAGATGAGTTCTATTTGTTTTTTTCTAACTGAGATGTCTGCAAAATGATTTCTATTTGATTTTTTTTTTACTGTGATTAGCTAAATAGGATCCATCCGCTTACAACACACAAATGTAGGAATAGTAGAAATTAAGTATGAATGAGCGAACTCATAAGGTTTACAAGTAGGTGGAAATCATATTTTACGTCATTATCTTCAACTTTATGTAACTGGGTGTCCTGGCTGAAAAAGATACAGATAGTTTTGTTAAATAATCTCTAAAGAAAAAAAATGCATAGATACCGATCCCAGGCCTATAGAGCTTTAAGTCCCTTAAAAATAAATTCTGTGCGTTAAACAATCTCAAGATATATAAACGTATCTTGGCTCGTGCCGCTCCCTCGCATGTCGCTCCGTGTTCATCAAAGCATGCAGAAAACAAAAGCAACGGAAATATTACTCCAGTCGACGACAAGAAAGCCCAGAGGACAGTTTTCTATACAAAACACTCAATTATAATCCTCAAATAAAACCTCGGCTGTGTACGTGCTTACGATTGCCTAATGGTAGAATCATTTAAAAACATAACCTGTCAAAAATTTCCCGCGAAAATATTTATGCAAATCAAATTACTTTTTAAGCTCAAAGTTGTTTCATAATGAATAATTCATGAAAATGTCTTACGTTAATCACATAATACGTTTACAAGTTAATTAAAAGTTTAAAAACAATTGTTTTGTTAAAAAAAAAGTGTTTGAATTGATGTTGTAATTGACAGTTGGGAGATTTTTTAAAGATGGGCGCTGTGCGTCTAGTATTTTTTGCTTTCTTCACCCGGTATGCGCTATCTCAGGAGTACTTTAGAATGGTAAGTGTACCAATTATATCCATTTTCAATTCAAATTTCCACTGATTAACCACTTCTTTTATGTTAATTTTATACAGCAAAGTATTTTTATCTCGTAAAATCTTCGTGAGAGTGCATTGTGATGCAGAATCTTTGGCTTATGTAAGATTGAATGCAAGACTTACCGTCTTGCAAAAGAAACATTATGTATATTCTATTGTGTTCGTTAAAAGATCTTACACAGTTTTTACTACCTTACGAATTAATAGAAACTTCAGCTGTCAACCGTCAAGTCCAAAGTTTGATACCCGACTTTACCCAAGTGTTAAAAAGCGAAATTGCATAAATTCTGCTAGTAGGTACAAAATCTTTTTGATTCTTAAATTTAATTGGAAAATTGCACCATTGTCTTATGTCTGGTCCTATCTCTGTTCTAAATCTTTTAGAAATGAGGTCTATGCTTCATGCAAGCGAAAACTGCATTTATTGAGTAGGTAGGTACGTCACTTAATTATAAATATCGCGTAGATGAGATGTTTCGATAAATCTTCAGAGTTGGTTTTTAACGTATCAAGCTAATGATTATAACAGCGGGAAAAAACATTACACGGTTGTTGGAGTGTTTAAAACGTATACCCCAATCCTGCTTATTCTGTTTCTACCCCACTACGGCGAAGCCAAAAAGAAGGTTTATAATTTTAGCAGTCTATGTTCGTATGTTTGTTTTATTTATTTACGTGTTCGTTTGTTTGTTTTTTGTTACGTATGTTTCACGGTAGCGCCTAAACTATTCATCCGATTTTGATGAATAAGGTGTCAATCGATTCGTTATTATGGCCCGGGGTAATAGGCTATATTTAAACCGTCTCTAATAATAGGAAGAGTCGATTTTACCTTGTAAACTCCACATTTAATTATAACATGATTTTTCAGCAGTCGGGTTTTAGTGGTAGTATACCACACCATACATCTTCTTCCCAAAACATACTAACGTGACCTAACAAAAACTACATCACTCCTGTAATACTCGAAAGGGTAGTAGAATTATTGTACCATTGGTTAGTGGTATATACAATTCTTAATGGTGTACCTTAGTTAATGGTACACTTTTGAAAATTGAACAAGTTTCAGATTACAAAAGTCACTTTATGCGAGCTTTAGACCTATTTCCCTACTTTGTGTTTTTCGTAAACTATTCCAAAAACAGGTCCATCTCAAACTGTATCCTTTCGCTCAGAAGAACCTCATAACAGTCATCTGTTTAAAAACATGTAAGGGCTCAAACAGAAGCGGTTTATACAGACTTTAAGAAAGCTTTCGATAGAGTTGAACACGAAATATAGCTGAACAAAATTACATTCGACGGCATTAGAAACAATTTATTGCGCTGGTTCCAGTCTTATATTAATAACCGCTATCAAACTGTTGTGAGTAATGGATACCATTCTGACACCCTTCTTGCTACCTCTGGGGTCCCTCAGGGATCAATTCTTGTCCCCTTATTGTTTTTACATTGCATAATATCGGATACTGCTGTCGAAAAGTAATATTGCTGTATGCTGACGACCTCAAAATTTTCAGGACAACTTCAACGATCGATGATTGTAATTTCCTGTAAGATGATCTGTAAATAAATAAAACAAAATTACGAAATAAATGTAAAATTACATTAACATTAAAAAAACGACTGTTTAATTCTTCATGCTTCGCTTGCTTGCTTTGCTTTGCTTTTTCTTTTTTTCTTGCTTTTTCAATAAATATTTCATAAAGATACTCAGATCCTTAATCTAAATGCATTTCAACCTTGTGAGGATCTCATCGTATAGCTTAATTTCAAGCGACCAGCCAATTTTTTGTATCTATTTAATTGTTTAATTCGATCTCAAAATAAGTAGGCCTGTAGAGTTTGGACCCTTAGGCCCCGTTCCCTCTATGGCTGAGGCTACATTAGGCAGCGACGCGACTTGCGACACATGAGCGATTAAAACAAGTAAATGAATGCTCAAGTGTATATGCTTACATCAAATATTACTAGCGATCTTTGATTTCTTTGTAGCCATACCACGTTTTTCTCGTTTCGCTCTTCCAGTCTACAGTACTGTAGCCTAAGCCTCTGTCGTAACTATTAATTTATCGTTTGTTATTATTTGGCAAAAGTCCTGGACGACAGTAACCGCGTTGTTCTATAAGTGAACACCTCACACACTTAAAACTACACAATAATTTGTCGTCAGAACAAAGTGGAAACGGGGCATTATACGATAAATCTCGCCTTAGACAAATATAACCGACTTCACACAAAAAAGTGAAAAATAACTTTAGCTTCAGAAGTCGGTGACCTTTGTTTGATTGATTTAGTTTTTTTGTCACCGACTTCTGAAGCTCTTAAGTTATTTTTCACTTTTTTGTGTGAAGTCGGTTATATTTTTTGCAAAAAAGTTTTTATTTTTCACTTTTTAGTGGTTCAAATGCGCTTACCCTTTCACAGCGTATCGGCGTGATTTTTTGTTATGAACTGGTGTAAACAATAGACAGACATGAGATTTCAGCGATCCCAGTACATGTGCTATCATTTATTGAGGAGTTCCCGTTGCCTATCTTCCGAAGTTCTTCATCAGATCTTTACCAAATTGAAATGGGATCACTCCAAGAAAGTAAAAAAATTAAGGAATTCCCTCTATTTCTCCAGGATGCCATTAAATGGAACTTAACACATCTAACCGTCGAAATCTGGGTGTATTGTACACTTCTGCGTACTCCCTCAGAGCATACAGGCGTGATGTTACGTCATGATGTTGTATAAACAATAAACATCCAAACGATTGCAGCAATTACTGCAGCTTTGCCGTGTATTTTTTTATAGTTCCATTGTATATCTCCGAAGATCAGCATCAGATCTTCAGCAAACAAAATGGGACCACACGGGAAGCACCAGATTTCAAATTAAAAAAGTCTTCTTCTTCGTAGTCGTTCTTTTGGAAGTCGGTTGAAAATAAAAGGGCAAATTTTGAAATAAATGCAGTTTAGATACCGTTTGAAACGTAATATAAATCTTTGTAATGCAAATAAACAGTTGTCTGTGCAAACATGCCAAGCCAAGATTAAAAGACACGCACTAACACAACTACATATGACATATTCAAAGCCAGACATGTATATGAATGGTATGTAATGGTAAACAGTAATACACCTTTACCGATAGAACCATAGAAGCGTGACGAGTTTTACGATTATAAAGATACATACATGTTAGTTTTCCTTACATTGTAGCTAGATATAATGCATTTAGATTTAAGAGAAAGACTATAGACAGGCTTACCAAGGGGTATCCTAGAGGTCAGACTGAAAGGCAGTCGCTCCATGTAAAATATAATAATAATAATAATAATAAAAGCCTTTATTCGCTGACCAAAATACAGTAGGTACATTATAAGCTTATGTAAATGTAACATCTATCTAATAAAAAAAATAAAAACTAAAAACCTCTAGTTGATAAAGAAGTAAAACAATAAAAGAAATGACTTAATTCTAAGTAAGTTCTACGATTATCTTCAGCAACCAGTTTGTTGGTCAGGTTGTCCTTCGACATAGGCCTCCCCTAGTTTCTTCCACTCATCTCTGTCACGAGCCAATCTTCTCCATCCTTTTGGTAAGTCGTCTTCCCATCTCTTAATTTGGCGTCCTTTTTGTCTTTTTCCATCTCTAGGATACCATTCCATTACGTCTCTCGTCCATTTATCTCTGTCCGTTCTCATGATGTGGCCTGTCCAGTTCCATTTGAGTTTTTTTACTTTTAATAAGACATCGCTTACTTTCGTTCTTTTTCTAATCTTTGACGTCGTCCACCTATCACGTTGCCTTATATTTAGCATGCTTCGCTCCATATTGCGTTGGCAAACTATAAGTTTTTGGCTGGTTTTGCTAGTAGCTGGCCACGTTTGGCACCCATACGTGAGGCATGGGAGGATGCACGTGTCATAAAGTTTGCTTTTCACTGACATTGGTATTGTTTCATTTTTAACAATTTCTTTAAGCGACCAGTACCGTTTCCACGTGTTGCTTATTCTTCTATCAATTTCTTTGGAATGCTGATCTTTGATTGATATTACCTGTCCCAAATATATATACTCATCTACATATTCGATAGCCTCCTGCCCTGCATCTATCTCTATTTTCTCCTTTATTGAATTCGTCATCAATTTAGTCTTCGCTGGATTCATAGATAAACCTGCTTTCTTGCTTTCTTTGTCTAATTGCTCTAACATGATCTGTAGTATGTCCGGTCTCTCTGCGAATATCACTATATCGTCAGCAAATCTTAGGTGGTTCAGGTTTGTTCCATTTATATTTATTCCACAATCTTTCCAGTCTATATTTCTAAAGATGTTTTCTAACACTGCCGTGAAAAGCTTCGGGGAAAGTGGATCACCTTGCCTGACGCCTCTTTGGATCCTAAATTCTTCTCCTTGCAGTTCAAGTTGAATCTTCGCTGTCGAGTTTTTGTATATTTCTTTTATGATATTAATGTATTTGCCTTCTACATCCTGGTTATTTAGCGTTTTCCAAATATAGCTATGACTCAGAGAATCGAAAGCTTTATTATAATCGACGAATGCCATGTAATAGTGCTGGCCATATTCATTAAGTTTTTCGATTACCTGTTTCACCACGTGTATATGATCGATAGTAGAATAGTCGGCACGAAACCCCGCTTGTTCTCTAGGTTGGTTTTCTTCCAAGTGTTTTGTTATTCGGCCAAGTATTATTTTGGAAAACACTTTATATAAATTGGACATTAGACATATAGGTCTGTAGTTATTTATTTCGTTTTTATCTCCTTTTTTATGTAACAAGACAATAGTGGACGTCGTCCATTGAGTTGGTATTTGTTCAGTGGCCAGTATTTCGTTAAAAAGGTGTGTCACAGGTTTGGATATAACGGTCAAAGTTTCTTTCAGTAGCTCATTCGAAATTTTATCGTCTCCAGATGCTTTGCCCGTTTTTTGTGTGTTTATAGCTCTTATGACTTCAGTTTCAATTATGAAAGGTATTTCTTCCTCATAAGTATATTTGTCTGTTTCTGTGGGTATTGTTTTGTCTGTCTCTATGTAAAATACTGGTATTCAACTGGATCCTGTTAGACTGGAAGCCGACCCCAACATAGATTGGAAAAGGCTATGCAGATAATGATGACAAAAACTATGTAGGTAATTATACGAAGACAATCAAACTGTCAATTTTTCCCTATCAAACCTGTACGTTATGCTATAGTAATAAAGTTAAAAATCTTTTAAAGACATTTGACAGATTTTATATAGTAGCTTGATGTACTTTGTTTCGCTTCATTTGTAAAGGACAGTCCAAGAAACAAAATTAAATCAGCTATACATGATCAGAATCACGAGCAGAATCAAATGAACCACTTTTGAATATGGGTCACATTTTTCAAAAAAATCTTCATTAAAAATGTTGCCCTGTCTATTTATTAACAGGTCAAGCCATCACGTGCGCAAACCCGCCAAAATAGGTAAACAAACAAACACAAATGGCTGTCGTCCAATTTAACTATATATTTCACGAAGGCACTAGATACTAGTGCCTTCGTGAAGAGGTAGTAGAGGTACCTAGTCTACCACGAGTGTCCGGGGTTAGTGAACTTTACTTATCTACGTTTGTTGGGTTCTGAAATAAGCAATAGGGGTCATTGCCCTTTCCCTAATATCTTCGTATGAACCAAAACAAATGAACCATCATGTCGGTGTCCTCACCGATGGATGATGCCCTTCACCAACAACGTGTTGAAATAAATGGAGCAGCGGTAGTGAGGCTGTCTCACGTTTTTAGGGTCCCGGGTTCGAATCCCGGTAGGAGCAACTGTTTGTGTGATAAGCATGGAGATTTGTTTCCGAGTGAGTGTGTTTAATAATTATTTATTTACAAACAAAAAGTATCTATGTAGTATATCAACTATCTGGTGTCTCCGACGCAAGCCTCGTTGCTTAGTGTGGCACTAGATGGCGCTTTGTGTAATGTCCAGTGATATTTATTTATTTATTTAAATGACACAAGGGTGGATACAACTCGCCATGATCCGTGGCTAACGTGATCAGATACTGTGATCGGTAGAGACAAACCCGGAAATGCCGCTTGCATAAGAACAACATAAGTAACTCGGAAGAAGGGTCTATTTCACTGGACCAGCACCAACTACTCTTCAATCCGAGACTGCAAAGAATAATGACTTATATCCGGTTCGGGTTCTTGTTCCCACACAGCTAGAAAGACCTTATACGGACGAAGATGTAAAATTCGGCTAAGACCTGGTTGGAGCAGGCGAAATCTCTTCTCTTCTAAAAAAGAAGCAAATTCGGCGGCCAAAACTCTTGCTGAATTCTCGAATATACTACTACCAAAATCATTTGCCTAGCCTATTACCAACTATGTTGGAGTCGACTTTCAGTCTAGATGCAGCTGAATACTTACCTGTATTATACACGGAGCGATTGCCTATCTGACCTCCACAACCCAGTTAGTACTGGGTAATACTGGTTGTTAGACTTTTTGGGCCACTGACTACCATAACGACTGACAAAGATCTGCAAATGACAGCCGGACCGGTGCTTTACGAGGCTGGGTGGTCACCCATCTAGACCAACCTAGGCAAGCACGGCTTAATCAAAGATCGACCCGAGTGGCTGTTATTATTTAGCCATGATCTCCTCCCAAATAACTACCAAAAGAAATTCTTAAATATATCCCAAGCACTTGAACAGATCTGCTTACCCAACAGAAACTCCGTCGTAATGATGACCTAGATACTCCTATTGTTTTTAGTCACGGTTATGAACTTACTTACATATACATACCAGTATGTTCTCGTACCATCTTGTACAGTGCCTTCGTCATTATTTAAAGTGACATTTTTTGTCTAAGGCCGTGCGCCCATGATGATCTCTAGCGCGTTTGAAAACTCATTTAAAAACGCACGACTGTTTCTGAAGATATTGGGATACGAAGAGTAGAGAATGGAAGGAGGTGACCGTCCATTTGCATCGTGGCAGTATTGCGATTTAACGAGACAGAATCGCGATAATAGCGGTCCAGAATCGTGATTAACGTGGGTGAAGATATTCAGCCTTGCGATAGCATCTCGATTTGCGACTTTACATCAGTGATAGTCAAGTGTTGTGTTGTAGGACTGTCAAGTCGTAGGTCTTAAATTCGAACCCAAGACACGAACCTCTGATTTTTCGATTTCACGTGCGTATTATATAATTATCACTTGCTTCGGTGGAGGAAAACATTATAAGAAAACGAACATCCAGCATGCCTGGGAGATGCTTTCACATTTTTTATGTCTTGTGGCTGGGACTGTAGCTACATTTAATTTTCATCTTTGTTTCGACAATTCAAAAGTGCCTGTGACTGGAATACTTGGAATTATTGCTTTGGTTTTGATTGATACTTCTCGACCGCACGTAATGCTCAGTCATAAGTCTGAGGCTCATGGGCGGCATAAAACTCTGACACTACGTTATAGAAGACTGTTATCATGGCCGATTTGCGTTTGGATTGCCACACAAACATACTGTATGAACTTTGAAAACACCACACTCCTTTTTGGCAGTCGTGCAAAAAGTCTTTAACCTGAATTCTTGTCGCGCTGCGTACGAGTATACATTGTCGACACGCTGACATCAGCGGCGGCCGACAGCCGTATTTTGACGTCACGAACTCACGACTGACCGAACGCGACCGACTGTTAGCGCGACAAGACTTCAGGCCTTGCGCGAGGTTTCTTACCTAGACAATCGGTTATGTAGGCACAAGGCCTGAATTCTTGATTCAGGCCTTGTGCACTACACCATGATGAGCCTAAGTTATTATATGTGACATTGTTTGTCTTATAACCTTCATGGTCTGCACGAAGCATGACCGAGATGACAAATAGATTGGAAGATGCATAAAAAGTATTTTTGGCCAATTACTCTTTAGATTACCCTAAAAAAGTGTATTTTAAAGCTTGGAAATTAGTTTTCCGTCATGCCCTGCGATCTTGTGCTTATTACAATGCTTACTTTGTGTCTCAGATTTTTAAATGTTACCTATCAAAGAAGCAGTTTCATTCAAAATAGAGAGAATCGATTAGGCAAATAGAGATAGCAACCCAAATGGAAAGAGATTCATAAGATTTACTTTGTACACAGCTACAAAGAACTTTCGTCGCGTGAATGGCATTGACAAGGGGTCGTTATTGTGCTCTTACAGTATTTTAGAGCCTAGCGCCTGTTCGTCCATTAATGACCTCGTTCCACAGAAATCAAGCTTTGCTATACATTATATTGGCGATGTTGATCTCAAGGACTCAGTTTGTAGATATTATGTTACCGTAAATTGTAAAACCTGTTAGATTGTATTATCTAGCGAGATTGTAAACTCTCGAAAGATTGTCAACCGAACATACTACTTAGAATTTAACGCATTTTTTTTCGGTAGATTATAATCTATCGAAGGGAAACCGTAAAATTCTGAACTGTATGCGACGGAACTCACCTCGTGCTCGCGCTCTGGAGGATGTAACCTAACTTCAAAACACTTTATATTTGCCTTAAAAGCGTAGTCGACGGACCTATTATTGTCTGCAGGGTTTAAAGGAATTTAACTTACCTAAAGTCGCATAGCGTCGATAATGGGGGCAGGATCCTGGGTTACGGAAGTATCCGTAACCCAGGATCTCCTACTCATGTCATCAACACAGGCACACAGGCAGTTGAATCTTATTCAACTTGATTTCCTCTATTCATTCTATAAAGCAATGAAAAACCTTAATAAAGTTTCAACAACATAATTTCCGTTAACAAATTTACATCAGACCGCTATCACTAGTAAACCACGTGACTATGCTGACCACTTTCATTGAGCCACTATAACCATTGTTTCCGAACAGTGGTAGACAGACGGATCTACTGACAATAGGGAGACACTTTCGTTTTTTTTACTTACGTTTTAGAAGTCATTTTAAAGTGAAAACTTCTTTAGACGCGTTGAGCATTTTTTGAGTGAACAAAAATCATGGAACTCGCGTGACTGTCACCTAACGCTTCGTAGCACTCGTAGCCGATCCACTACGGAGTAGCACCACATTGGCGTATGCGGACCAATTCACAAGAAAAGTTACTTAGTTTTCACTTCTAACAGCAGACCCCAAAAACTGCCCCCCTATGTTTTTTATTGAATTTGGAACTAGTGACTAAATAATAACAGCCCCTCGGTATAATAGATCTTTAGGTTATCCGTGCTTGCCTAGGTTGTTCTGTGGATGGGAGACTACCCATTAATAGAGCTTCCTCCGTGCCTCGGAAGGCACTTTAAGCGATTGGTCCCGGCTGTCATTTGCAGATCTTTGACAGTCGTTACAGGTAGTCAGTTGCCCAAAAAGTCTGATAACTATATAGTCTTACCAAGGGGTATCGTATTATTCAGTACTAATTGGGCTGTGGAGGTCAGATAGGCAATCGTAAAATACTGGAAGCCGACCTCAATAATATAGTTGGGTAAAGGCAGGCAGATGATGATGATGTTGTGGGAAACCTCAAACTTTAGAACATACGCGGGCAAAACTAATATATTACCTAAGAAAGTTTGACCGAACCACGCTTCGTCAGTCTTATTCAATCCTGCTTGCTATCAACCGTGCGTGCTGGTTAACCATTCCACAATGATGGATCGAGTCAAAGTTAAGCAATTTTTGCCAAGATCAGTCTTGAAATAAAAGAAAATGTATTTCCCTCCACACGAGGCCATAGGATCATAACCGTCATTATATATAACAAAAGACGTTGTCTCCCCAACGCAAGGTCACCTCACAACACGATCACTGTAAACCCGTGACCACGAGCTACGCATCTTGCGACAACGACATGAATGAACTTAGTTGTTTCCGTTTATAGTTTCATACCGCCCTAGGGCCTCTGACTTGGTTTTACATGCCATCAAGAAATATCTCTCAGGACTTATGACTTGGTCACACCAATAGACAAGGAGGATCAGAATAAACCGGTAACACTGCTTACGGATGAAGCACGCTAGACACAATCCATTATACGACCCGAATGGTGCAGCGGTAGTGAGGCTGCTTTACGTTCTTAGGGTCCCGGGTTCGAATCCTGGTAGGAGCAAATGTTTGTTTGATGAGCATGGACATTTGTTTCCAAGTCATGGATGTTTATATGTAAAATAAGTATGTATTTACAAACAAAAGTATATGTATAAAGGGTGTAAAACACCTCTTCACGAAGCCGAAAGGCACTTGTTCTGCCCATCATTGCCATCATTTTTTTGTTCTACACCATACCTGGGAACCTTCTAGTTTCGGAGATATGGGGGGTCAAAGTTACAACTTTTTGACAACTTTTTTTTGAAATACAAGTTATTTTTGTAAGATTTTCACTTTTAGCAACTCCACGACCCCCGTACTATTCAATCCATCCATCAGCACAAAGTTTTAAGTACGTTACATTGAGTTCTACCACAAAACATGATTTATAACCTCAAAAAAAAAAGTTGTTTCCCAGCAATAATTTTTGCGTTAAGTTACTTAGTTTGATGTACAGAATGCTTGGTTAACGGCTTCGTGATGAGGTGGTTTACACCCTGTATGTAGTATATCAACTATCTGGTGTCCACGACACATGCCTTGCTTAGTGTGGCACTAGATAGCGCTGTGTGTAATGTCCAGCGATATTTATATTTATTATTTATACGTTGCTCGGTAGCGGCTCGGAAGCGGAAGCGTGAGTGTCTCGGACCCCGGCCACCCTTTATGATATGGCATTTCATATACAATGTTTGTCGTGTCGCAAATTGCTTCGGCCGAGGTCGCGAACGTGCCCCAACGTCACGATTACTGTAACGCTTGCAATTCATCTAATAGGTTGTAATGTAAGTTCTGTAAGGATTTCCGCCGATTTTGTAACAATTGTCTCATCTCGTGCGTTATGCTTTTTTTCTGACGGTAGGTTAGATGACCATGTCTGAAACAGTCAAGTTTTTCCGAAGGTCTGCTTGGTGAACCAGAAAGTCAACACGCTTAAGAGAAGATTTGAAAGTCGTTATTATAAGTTTGATGATGTTTTAGGCATTGAATTTGGTGGGCAAAATCGAAATCAACGCATTTATTATAAGTAGGCCAGTAGCAGGCACTTTTGTACTGTCGAAACAAAGACAACAATGAAATGTAGCTGCAGTCCCAGACATGAGGCATATTTTGTGAAAGTACTGTAGTTGCCCATTCCCTAACGTAGATTTCTAAGGAGAAGAACGGGCAAGAAACTCCACGGATACTCTTTTAAATCAAAATATTGTTACAAAAGTCTTGGTTAAATTATTCATGTCGAGATGGTACATTATGAAAGAACGATGTAGCCAAATGTGCTCCGACTTTAGGTATCTCGGTTCACTCATGCAAAGCGGAACGAAATAGATCGTAGTGTAAAGCACAGAACTAACACGGGATGGATGAAAAGGCGGCAGGTCACGGGAACGATCTGCGACTCCCGCATTCCCCTTAAACATAAGGGGAAGATTTATAAAACCATGGTTAGACCTGCTGTGTTGTATGGATCAGAATGTTGGCCCACAAAAGGGATGAATGAAAGGCATCTGCATGTCGCGGAGATGAGAATGCTAAGGGGGATGTGTGGTGTTACACGAACGGATAAAGTAAAAAATGAGTATACATATAAGAGGAAGTCTCCTTTCTCACCATATCATACTTCACACAGTCCATCCATCGTTTCTTTGATCTTCCTCTACTCATATACCCATCCACATTCATACTCAAAACTTTGCTCACGACATTTTCCTCATTCCTCCTCATCACATGCCCATACCACGACAACCGATTACCACACAACTTTTCAGTCACCGGTGCCTCTTTCAGACTTCCTCTTATATGTATACTCATTTTTTACTTTATCCGTTCGTGTAACACCACACATCCCCCTTAGCATTCTCATCTCCGCGACATGCAGATGCCTTTCATTCATCCCTTTTGTGGGCCAACATTCTGATCCATACAACACAGCAGGTCTAACCATGGTTTTATAAATCTTCCCCTTATGTTTAAGGGGAATGCGGGAGTCGCAGATCGTTCCCGTGACCTGCCGCCTTTTCATCCATCCCGTGTTAGTTCTGTGCTTTACACTACGATCTATTTCGTTCCGCTTTGCATGAGTGAACCGAGTTATCGAAAGTCGTGACTGGTCACAACTGATAAATTTTATAATTGAAACTCAAACTCAAATCATTTATTTCAATTAGACCATTAGCCGCACTTTTGAATGTTAAGAAAAATATATACTTTGCAAAATATACTGTGCATAGAAACTTCGGCGGTAGGTACTTCTAAATTTCACCCAGTTCAAAGTACTTAAAAGCGAGCACATAGGGCATAAATTAGACATCAGTTCATAATCCTATATGAAAAAAAAACCCATTTACCCTTTGACTGGCCTCATATTTGAACCGAAGTCCTCATGTTCAACAGCATCTAGCAATCAATGAGTCACTTTGTCACCTCAGTAATAAAAATGTATTCTTATTTTCAGGGTGTCAACACAAATACAGCAGAAGCATCGCAGTTTCTTCGCGAGTATGACAGGGAAGCTTCTGGAATGTGCTACAGGTATGAATTTATAAAGATTTTCACATTCTTGAACTGTGAGCCAAAATAGCCAGTTTCTGGATCCTTGACGCAGTCAGAAGGCGTCCCGAACACGTAACGCGCATGCTATGCGCATGCCTTTAGTCTGCTCCGGCCTATAAGCTTCATAAACTTTGAAGCGTCAATTTACACCATAACCGCATAAGGTACAGTCGAGGACTTTAATTCGTAATTTTGCCGTGTAATGAATATTGTTTTTTTTTTGTTAGCCTGTACTGTCCCAGTGCTGGGTAAAGGCCTCCCCCAATTCCTTCCATGTGCTCTTTTCCCGTGCCTCCTCCCTGCGGTAAGCGTCCAAATCGTCTCGCCACCTTTTTCTGAGTCGGCCTCGGGCCTCGGCGGCGCTTTCCGCCTTCCAACAACCATCGTGTGGAGACTTTTGCCCAGCGGTCATCGTGCATACGACTGACGTGACCCGCTCAATCCCATTTTTCCCTAACAGCCTTCATGCCAACGTCCACTCTGCCTGTTTTGGGTTTAGTCGGTATAATTCGTGCTCGTGAATGTATAAAAGGGCAGGAAAGTAGTAAACTGGCTTACCTACATGATTTCACGTTATTCCAGGGTAACAATGTCCCAATGGAAGTTCGTGACGAACATCACGGAGTACAATCGTCGTCGGATGCTGGAGGAGCTAGCTCTCAGCTCCAAGTTCGAGAGGCTCTCGTGGAGGAAGGCGGCTGCTTACGATTCCTCGAGGCTGTCGGACCCTCAGGGGAGGAGGCAGCTGATGAAGATTGTGCAAGCCAGCAGAGCGGCTCTGCCTGATGATAAATATTCTGAAGTAAGATATACCTGCCTGTGCAGTGTGCACCTTTAAGATCTTTTTAGAAAAATGTTTCCAAGTGTTTAATTTATGAAATCATGCTTTGATAAAACAGTCGCTCTATGTAAAATACTGGTATTCTTCTGCATCCGGTTAAACTAGAAGACGACCCCATCATAGTTGGGAAGAGCCTAGAAAGATGATGATAATAATAATATTGCTTTGATACAAATATTTAACGTTTGTCAATGCCCTGGATATGGCGATTACACGAGCTAAACGCGAGTTTTATAATTACTAAAAGTATATGATTCACTGCTTTAAACAAGAACCAGAAAAATATATGATATTCTTCAGGATATATGCTAGCATGATACGGTTTTGAAAACATAATACAATTATTTGGCTCGATAAAAAGAAATCATGAACTTACCTCTAAAAATATCTTTCAAACAATAAAAACATACTAATATGCATGCGATCATTCTGATTTTTTGGCAAATAATTCTACAAGCAATATATAAGCATGATACTGTTTTATTTTCCAATCAATAGTTTTTTTGTAAATCGATCGAAACCACTCATTTCGCAATATTTGGCCCGCAGTGACTGACGTAACAACCACTTTGTAGTGCAAGCTGATTATAACTTTATTTTAACAGCATTTCAAACGAAGTTCGAACCACCACAAACAGAGTTGCTAATTTAGCTCGTCTAAGCGCCTTAGTGTTAAAATACCTTAAAACAGTCAAGTTTAAACCAGAAGAATATAGTTCGAAAACTTACTAAACCAAAATTTTACTAAAAAATTTTGACATGGCTTTGCAATAAAACTGGTAGCTAGCAATAGTAAATCAATAAATATGAGGTGTAATCCTACCATATTTACAGATATTTACATTAATCGAGTCTAACCCATTGGGAATTTTCATTTTTTGTGTCCAAGACACATCGTCAGTCCTTGCGACGCTCAATGATAGACTAGTTTTGCAAACCAGTTAAAAACCAATGCATCAATGTTAGAGTTACTTTAAATAATTCCATAAAACTATTACTCATTTAATCCTTATTTTCAGCTCCAACAACTAATCTCAGAAATGAAAGAAATCTTCAACTCGGCGAAGATCTGTCCATACGGCCAAAAGCCTTACGATCCTCACATACCTCGGATCCCTTACAGCCACGAATACCAAGACATGAGCCAGGGCTACCAACTTGCCAACCAACCATACCAGCACTACCAACCTTACACCGAGTCAGCTGAATCCAACTATTGTGATATGCAGTTGGATCCTGAGATATCAAGGATCTTGGCGCATTCGAGAATTGAGAGCGAATTATTGTACGTTTGGAGAAGTTTTCGGGAGCAGACTGGGCCGAAATTGAGGAATCGGTTTATGAGATATGTGCAGTTAGCTAATCAAGCGGCTGTGGCTACTGGTAAGTACTTTTTTCCCATAAATGGTCCCATTTCTGGACAAGATACTTAGTCGGTCTGTATAGTTAAAAACTATTGCTGTTGTATTATGACCCTGACATATTCTTTTGTGGGCCAATAATACCGTAGGGGCTATGAGGCCTTCCGTCCGTCTTATGACGACAGACCGTGTCGACCGTGCGTTCGTGTTCCACGCGCGCCTTAAAGAGATTATTTCAGCATGACGGCAGAGACCAATTCCGGCGTGCTGACATGATCAAGCAAGCAAGGGCCGATGCCTCCCGGGGCTGCGGGATTATTGGGATATTACTCTGAAATCTCTGGAGTGTTTTGATGATTTCCCATCCGAAAAAAAGGGGGCAATGAAGTCATGATACTCATGATTCACCCCACCTCACTTTTCTGCAACCATATTCTGCTCTTTGGCTGAGGCTACACTAGGCAGCGATTTGTGATGCGACTGGAAGAGCGAAACGAGAAAAACTTGGTATGGCTACATTACAAACGATGTATTTTCTAATAAATTCGCTTCAATTTCGCTATGTTGGTGTAGCCGATGCCGTGATTACAGTAATGTTGTTCCAATCATAAAGAAATCAAAGATCGCTAGTAATGTTTGATGTGCAGTGTAGCCATATACGTGAGCATTCATTTACTTGTTTTAATCGCTCATCTCGCAGGTCGCGTCGCGGCCTAATGTAGCCTCAGCCTTAGGATGGAAAGCTAGTTCACCCTTGATTGGATCAACCAAGTAGTTATCTGAAGCGTTCATGTTGATAAAGACAATCTTTTTTGTCACCCTTATCCTGCATTACACCTTCCGTCCTTCTTCTGTAAATGGTAATGCAAGACACAGACTGTACTTCCCAAGAAGAACTGTATCCTTATGAGTAAACTTCTCCAGGATACCGAGACGCTGGCGACCAAATGCGCGCAGCATACGAAGACTCCTCGTTCAGAGCGAGTGTCGAGGAGATCTACAACCAAATACAGCCGCTTTACAAGCAACTGTTTACGTATGTAAGAAGGAGATTGGTGCAAAGATATGGAGAGACCAGCGTTCGGTCTGATGGACCTATTCCTGCGCATTTATTGGGTAAGTATGTCTTCTTCATATAGTTTTGTGGATGTTCGGGTGTTCATAGCCTTAATGGCAGTAAAACCGATGACCGTTTGATTGTTCTTGAGTGGAGACCACGACCCGTAAAAAGAACCGGTGGAACAAAGATCTCTGCAGTGTGACCCCCAAATATCTCGGTCATAGTTTCAACTTTTTCACAAGTATTTTTTAAATACAATATGTTTTCAATGTATACTTTGAGCACTTCCCCCATACTATTCAAATCATCCATTCGACACGATGTATTGAGAGCATTGAGTCGTACTGTAAACCCAGCAATTATTATTCGGTAAAGTTACTTAGTTTGATGTACAGAATGCTTGGTTGACGGCTTCGAGTAGGATCCGTATACATCCAGTATAGAGTATTGTTAAGATTAATGGAGTGTAGTGTATTTTATCCGCAGGTAACATGTGGGCGCAGAACTGGAAGTCGATCATGGACCTGGTGATGCCGTTCCCACAGTCACCCAACGTAGACGTCACTGCGGAGATGTTGAGGCAGGGTTTCACTCCTCTCAGGTAAAAATCATCATCATCAGCTTAGACTTTTCCCAACTATGTTGGGGTCGGCTTCCAGTCTAACCGGATACAACTGAATACCAGTATTTTACATGGAGCGACTGCCTATCTGACCTCCACAACCCAGTTAGTACTGAGTAATACGATACCCCTTGGTAAGACTGGTTGTTAGACTTTCGAGCCACTGACTACCTGTAACGACTGTCAAAGATGGACAAATGACAGCCGGGACCAACAGTTTAACGTGCTTTCCGAGGCACGGAAGAAACTCGGTATCAAATGGATGCTCACTATTGTATTGTATTGTACAACGGGCTGGTGTCCGCAACTCCACGTCAAAGCGCGTATTTTGCGTATGAGCTATAATCCACCACGCGGGCCCAGTGCGGGTTAGTAGATGTCGCATGTCCTCGATTTTTTGGTTCTAAGACCTGCCGGTTTCCTCACGATGTTTTCCTTCACCGTTTTGAGAGCAGTGGTGATGAAATAAAGTACACAAAGCAATGCGCCTGTCTGGGTTCGAACCCACGACTTACTGTTTGTAAGTTGTAAGTCGGGGCCACCACCACTGCTCTACTAACCCACAGACCAACCTAGGCAAGCTCGGCTGTTAATATTTGGCCATGAGCTCCTCTTCGAAGACCTCCCACTAGGTGGACCGATGACCTGGTGAAGGTTGCGGGAATCCGTTGGATGCGAGCCGCACGGGACCGGTCAATGTGACGACACTTGGGGGAGGCCTATGTCCTCTTTCGGCTAACATGATGAGCTCATCTTCTTTATTCTTCTTTTCTGGTTGGCATTTCAAGCCTGATAAAAGAATAATCCATCTTCTTTCATTTTCCCAGAATGTTCCAAATGGCAGAAGAGTTCTACACATCCATGGGCCTTAAACCCGTTCCCCCTGAATTCTGGCGCGGATCCATGTTGGTGCGACCTGCACAACGCAGTGTTCAGTGCACAGCCAGTGCTTGGGATCTGTGCAACAGGATCGACTACAGGTAACAACTGCACAATACACTATGAAGCAAGTTGTGTTAGTTCTGCAGAAATGGATAATATGATATTATGATGTTGTATCGCGAAATTCAGATGATGCCATCCATTTGATGCCCACATTATCTTGCAAAAAATGTGCTAGACTGTAATCCCCAAATTTACGATGATTCTTTTTTTAGACGCCATTTAGTGGGGCACTAGATGGCGGTGTGTAATGTCCCGCGTTTTTTTTTTATTTTTATAATCTTTATTCATTCCTATACAAATACATTTACGTTTTTAAAATATAAATTTTAAAAAATATTTGAAAAAAAATTTAAAATAAAAAAATATTTAATTTAATTTTGATCTTCTCCAGAATAAAGCAATGCACAGAAGTGACGATGCAGGACCTGGTGTCGACTCACCACGAGATGGCACATATTCAGTACTACCTCCAGTACTCCGAGCAACCACAACTCTTTAGGGACGGCGCTAACCCGGGTGAGACTACTGATTTTTACCCAACTACGTAGAAGCCAAAAGGAAGGGTTATGATGTAAGCAGTCTACAGGATGTAAACAGACTCATCACAAAGCCGTTAACAAAGCATTCTGTACATCATACTAAGTAACTTTACGCAACAATTATTGCTGGGAAACGACTTTCTTTTTTGAGGTTATAAATCATATTTTGTGGTAGAACTCAATGTAACGCACTTAAAACATTGTGCTGATGGATGGATTGAATACTACGGGGTCGTGGAAATGTTAAAAGTTAAAATCTTACAAAAAAAAACTTGTACTTAAGTATTTAAAAAAAAAGTTGTCAAAATGTTGTAAAACTTTGACCCCCATATCTCCGTAACTAGAAGGTTCTCAGGTATGGTGTAGAACAAAAAAATGATCGCAATGATGGGGAGAATAAGTGCCTTTCGGCTTCGTGAAGAGGTGTTTTACACCCTTTATGCATGTTTCTATTAACGTATGTTCCTCCGTAGCGCCTAAAATATTCATCCGATTTTGATGAATAAGGTGTCAATCGATTCGTTATTATGTCCCGGCCCCGGGTAACATAGGCTACATTTTAACCGACTTCAACAATAGGAGGAGTCGATTTTACCTTACCTTACACCCCGAATTTAATTAGACTTCTGACAGATTTCGACTGCTGGACGTACAATGCGTCTCTTACTTACCTACAACAATAATTGTCTATCAGCGCATTAATTTGACGACCCGAATGGCGTAGTGGTAGTGAGGCTGCCTTACGTTCTTAGGGTCCTGGGTTCGAATCCCGGTAGGAGCAAATGTTTGTGTGATGAGCATGGACATTTGTTTCCGAGTCATGGATGTTTTATGTATAATAAGTATGTATTTACAAACAAAAAGTATATATGTAGTATATCAACTGTCTGGTGACCACGACACACGCCTTGCTTAGTGTGGCACTAGATGGCGCTGTGTGTAATGTCCAGCGACGTTATTGTTATGTTATTAATTCAGCCTCAATAAACGGCAGTTCTTTTAAGGGGGCTACAGGGGGTGGTTCAAACTTCGTTTGAAATAAGTACTGTCAGAATAAACTTCTAATCAACTTGCACTACAAAGTGGTTGTTACGTCATCGTCAGTCACTGCGGGCCGAATAGTGCGAAATGAGTGGTTTCGATCGATTTTCGAAAAATCTATTGGATAGACTCAAAAAATAAAACACTGTGATGCTATATGTTGCTTGTAGAATTATTTGCAAAAAATCAGATTAATCTGGTTTTTACTCGTTAAAAGAATTTTTTAGACACTATCATACTAGCATAATATATCCTGAAGAATATCATATATTTTCTGGTTTTGTTTATTGCAGTGAATCATATAGTTTCAGGCATTATAAAACTCGCGTTTAGCTCATGTAGTCGCCTTAAAAAGCAAAAATCACCAGCGTAAAGTGCTATTCAAGGCACAGAGGGATAGGACCGTAGTGGTTTTGTCAAGAATTTGCACAATGAAGTAAATTCCTGCCTACCCCACATTGTAGAAAATCGTGTTTTGCATTGCAGTTCGTATTAATAGGTCGCAAATTTCGCCATTCCCAATACGTCTTCGGTAGTATAGTGGTAAGTATCCCCGCCTGTCACGCGGGAGACCGGGGTTCGATTCCCCGCCGGAGAGATTCTTTTTGTGTTTATTTTTCTGATTTGTTATGGTAGAAAGCCTTTTAAAACTTACTTTGCAGTGTTAATAAGTATTTATTTTACTTTTTGAAAAGTTTTTTTTTTTTTTTTTTTTTTTTTTTTTTTTTTTTTTTTTTTTGGGATGGGAAATCATCAAATGACTTCTCCCACTCTGGGCGGAGCGGGAGGGAGTGTCAGACTTTTACTGACTAAAACCCATCCATGTTCCTTCCTCGCCCTTTACGTTCCGGGGCCGCGGTATCTCTTTCGAACAGCCCGCAACCCCGGCAGGCTTCGGCCCTTGCGGGCCCCTCTCTTATGCTGACATCTCTTTGAGGCGCGCGTGGAACACGAACGCGCCGTCGACACGGCCTGTCGTCTTTAGACGGACGGACGGCTAGCTAGCCCATAGCCAACCGTCCACAGGCCCGCGTCTACGGTGGCCGGTAGCCACCACGTGGCCCCCGACGCCCGGTGCGTCTCCCGCGGCGGCCGGGAAGAGAGGATCTCTCCCTCTCTCGTTCCGCCACCTCCTTTGCTAGCATGACTGCTTCACAGAAGGAGGTGACGGCTTCCCATTCCGTCTCGCTCCGGACCATGGATTGAACCAGGGCCGGACGCGAGAGGTCGCCGAAAAAGTTTTTACCTAGTAGTACCTTTAACCTTGCTTTAAAATAATTAATGTACCATAATATGGTCCCTTGCGACTTGCATCCAACGGATTCCCGCAACCTTCGCCGGGTCATGTGGCTACCTAGTGGGAGACCGCACCACTCAACGTCTTCCGGTTCGCGGTCGCCACTCCAGGACTTTTCGGCCCGGTCAATGTGGTGACACTTGGGGGAGGGTTTTGTCCAGCAGTGGACGTCTGCAGGCTGTAACGATGATGAATGTGCCGCCTATGTACCACTCTTGTACATGAAGTTTAAATAAATAAATAAATGTGCCCACATTCATCATCGTGAACTCTCAGCGCTTGCAGTTTTGGTAAACCCCACCTTGGCTTATAGACTGGGAGGTAGCGTTGCATTTTAGGTAATGTTTTTACGCCAATAGATCTCGAATGACTGATAAGTAAACCCAGCGTCAGCTGACGCACCCGCGGTGGCTGTAGGATTCCCCAATCCTTATTAGGTTAGGTTAGAAAAAAAAAAAACGTTAAGTCATGCCGGCTGAAACTTGTACAACATACTGAGCTAAGCTCATTGTTTTTTTTTTTATTTTTTATATATAGGTTTTTTATTTACATTACAATCTAGCCTTATGAGGCTAATAAGCAATTTTAATCTAACTTAATTTGCTAAAAGTAAAATTATATCTAAGAGCATAAAAAAAAAAAAAAAAACTTTCGTAACCTCCCAATCTTACACACCGCTACTTGAGCAGCTGACGTTTGATTTACTTATTGGTAATATAAGATCAACCTTCGATGACAATATCTGCCGGCTTTCCATGACTTTTTTATTTGCAACGATACCTCCCGGACTATTGGTTGTCAGACCCTCAGGACAAGCACGTATCCAGGGGGGGGGGATATTGGGATCTATCCCCCCCCCCCCCCGAAATCTGACTTATAATAAACGGGATCATAACCACTGCGAAGTTCATAAATTATAGTACAGTGATTAAATTGGAGCGATTTTACACAGTTCACATGGTTGTTTTAATGTCTGTCCCCCCACGAACCAAAAGTCTGGATACGTGCCTCAGGCCACTACCTGTAACGACTGTCAAAGATTTACAAATGACAGCCGGGACCAACTGCTTCACGAACTTTTCGAGGCAAAGTTGATATGTAATGGGTGGCCCCATACACAATTTTGGTTCTGCTATAAATGTTAGTGCAGATCAGAAATCCAGTGAAGTTAGATGTTCAAAATGTTTCCAGCGTTCCACGAGGCAGTGGCCAACGCAGCCACCTTGTCAGTGTACAATCTACCTCACCTGCAGAGAGTCGGACTTTATCAAAATAAGTGAGTAAATGTTTTGATACTTAACTTGGACATGTGACATCTACCAACCCGCACTGGGCCCGCGTGGTGGATTATAGTCCAGTCCATGTCATAGAGATGAAGCCTGTGTCCCAGCAGTGGGAACATTATAGGCTGATTATGCCAGCTACGACTTCATGACGCGCGCTCGCTACCCTCGCATTTTACATTACACACCCACTTTCTGTCTTGAATGTCGTCGTCGCTCCACCGGCCTTCGGCCTACGCTCCTCATACTAACTACTCGTAGCAAGACTTTTAGGTTAATTTGCCGTGTAAGTCAGTATATTAATCAAATCTAGCAACCGAATTTCAAACCAGTTCCCCCCAACCGATTGAGCTGAAACTTTGCACACACCTTTCGTTCTGGTGACAATACATCTTCATGACAGACATGACTTGATCCTGCAGCCAGGATCGTCTCTTCACGAGAGAACTCCTCAACGGTTAACAGCACCAACACGAAACTGCATGCGCGTTCAATGTTGATAGATAACATAATTTTCTTCTTTTCATTTAAAAATGCTTGTTTTATTTAGTTTAATTTATTGACAGAGCAAGTAGTAAAGCTGTTTATTGCAATTGAAGATTATAACTTTACAATAGTTTTTAAAATAACCCTAACGAAGCCGAAAACACTTTTTTCCCATTTTTAAGATTTTTTTTGTTCTAGATAATACCTACAGAGTGTAAACCTCAACACGAAGCCGTCAACCAAGCATTCTGTACATCAAATTAAATAACTTTACGCAAAAATTTACTTATATTTTTTTTTTGGTGTGAAAAATCGGACTTTTAGGTAGAACTCACTTAAAACATTGTGCTGATGGATGGATTGAATAGTACGGGGGTCGTAGAGGTGTTTAAAGCAAAAAATGTTAGGCACTTTAAAACAATGTTTAAAACAATGTGTAGACAACTTGTGCAACAGTTGTAACTTTGACCCCCCATATCTCCGTAACTAGAAGGTTCCTAGGTATGGTGTAGAACAAAAAAAAATATCGCAATGATGGGGAGAACAAGTGCCTTTCGGCTTCGTTTAGAATCTTTTTCACCCTTTATATGTAAATCTGTTTGACCCCCTCAGGAGTCACGACCCTTACGAGGTGGGGATGAACTTCCTGATGACGATGGCGCTGGAGAAGGTGGCCTACCTACCCTTCGCATTCATGGTAGACCAGGTAACATCCTAGTCTTTATTCAATGTCTTTTGATTCATCATCAACTCCCTTTTTTGTTTTTTTTTCGGATGGTAAATCTTCAAATAACTTCTCCCACTCGGGGCGGAGCGGGAGGGAGTGTCAGACTTTTAGGTTTAAAGATATTTATTTCTCATAAGAACTTTTACATAACAGTTCACTTATAATGAGATACAACGCTATTTCTTAATAATATCACAGTATAAAAATCATATTTTTAGACTGTGATAATATACATTAGAGCCTTCTGGGGCGATGGCGACGTTAGATGGTATATACATGTTTTTTTAATTTATTCTTCAATATATTACAGTTTTTTATTTGTTCCGATAAATCATTAAACAGTCGTGCTCCCTCCACTAATATTGTTTTTTTGCCATAATTAATCCGTGCACGTGCAGTCATTAGTTGGAGTTTTTTTTTACTTCTTGTTTTGTACGCTATAGATCTTTTACGTAGTTGTATATTTGATTGCACAGAATTCGTGGTGATCTTTTTTATTAGAATGCAGGTGTAATATGTGTAAAGTTGTGTGAGGTTTAGTAGACTTTTACTGACTAAAACCCATCCATGTTCCTTCCTCGCTCTTTATGTTCCGGGGCCGCGGTATCTCTTTCGAACAGTCCCGCAACCCCGGCAGCATCGAATGCCTAGCATACACACACACGCACTATTAATTGTGACAGTTCAAAGTCATCACCATCATCATCTGCCAGCCTTTTCCCAACTATGTTGGGGCTTCCAGTCTAACCGGATGCAGCTGAATACCAGTATTTTATATGAAGCGACTGTCTATCTGACCTCCACAACCCAGTTAGTACTGGGTAATACGATATCCCTTGGTAAGACTGGTTGTCAGACTTTTTGGGCCACTGACTACGTGTAACGACTGTCAAAGATGGACAAATGACAGTCGGGACCAACGGCGAGGCACGGAAGAAACTTTGTATGTATTGGTTGCTCATCCACGGACCAGCCTAGGCAAGCACGGCTTAACCTAAAGATCGATCCAAGCGGCTGTTATTATTTAGCCAGAAGATCTTCTCAACTATTCTTACGATTAAAACAAATAATCTCATGTGAATTTGCAAATTTTCAGTGGCGTTGGTCGATATTTGAAGATGGCGTCCAAAATATGAACACAAGATGGTGGCAAATGAAACTAAGATACCAGGTATGAAATCATTTTTAGTTTCCATTTCAAACTAATGTTATTGCCAGCTTCCAGTCTAATCTAACGGACTATAGTCCGCGCCACGAGAAACTATAATTTTTGTAAACAAAGAATTTCTACCAAGATACGTAGCGACAATTCAATCAACAACAAATACTCCCAATTTCAATCAAGTCAAATTATCATACGTGTAATACGAAAGTAACGAGCAATTTCACTTGGTCGGGTTATATTTTGGCGATATAAAGTGCTGTCGTCTAATGTTTTGTGGTACTGGAACGCATCTGACATCATGGAACGTAAACATTTGGGCCGCCATTTTGAAGTAAGTTCACACTGACGCTGTCATTTTTTATTTGATCCAAAAGTTGCGAACCCGAATGTGTGTTTAAAAAAATTAAAGCTTCTCGTGACGGGGACTACAAACTAGTTATTCCATGAAGAATTATTCAGTAGCAGCCGCCGAGTTTGGATTTGTGTCGATTTGATGACAATAGGCTCGGAATCTATTACTTGGTAGTTTACGTAAGTACGTTGGAAGGCTTCCCACTAGGTGGACCGATGACCTGATGAAGGTTGCGGGAATCCGCTGGATGCGAGTCGCACGGGACCGGTCAATGTGACGACACTTAGGGGAGACCTATGTCCAGCAGTGGAGGTCTGCAGACTGAAATGAAGATGCTGATGTCTAAAGTACCCGCCACGAGAAGCTATGAATTTTTAATCACATTCGGGTTCGCAACCTTTGAATCAAAATTAAAAATGACAGCGTTATCGTGATCTTACTTCAAAATGGCGGCCCAAATATTTACGTTCCATGATATCAGATGCGTTCCAGTACCACAAAACATTAGACGACAGCGCTTTATATCGCCAAAATATAACCCGACCAAGTGAAATTGTTCGTTAAATGATAACTGATATTTATTTTGCAAATTGGTTTTCACAAACACTTTTACACGTCCTTATTTTTAAAACTAGATGGGGCCGGTGTTTCGTGCCTGACTACTCTGAGAAGAAACAGCCGAAACAAACTAAGAGGTCATAGTTTATTTTAAAGTCCAGAAAGTTAGTTTCATAGTACACGTGTGATAATTTGAGTTGATTTAATTTGGGAGTATTTGTTGTTGATTGAATAGGCTTGTGTCCTAAAAAAATCTAATTAGTCCGTCAGTTAGATTATAAAAAAATATTTGACCCGTATTTTTTCTTTTGTTACATAAATCAAAATTGACGAAGATACGACGCTTTTAAAATTCGCAATACGTCACACCGTGCTATAGTTTTTAGTGCGTTGTGACGTCACGAGCCCCCACTCCCGAGTTTTGATGCGTCTTATCTTTGTCAGTACTCAGTGATTTACAAAAACAAAAAATACGTGTCCATTATTTTCCAATACTCTAACTGACGGACTAATTAGTTTTGCAATTTATTGATGGTGGAAACTAGCCTATTGTCACTGCTGAACTTGGTATAAATTCTTTGTTTACAAAAAATATACTCGTAGCGGGGACTCTACGTGGGTTTGCTGCTGTGAGTGTACTCCTCTGTTTAACTCTATGGAGATAACAGGCATGATGTTTATATATCTTTTTGTATCTACACTAATATTATAAAGAGGAAAACTTTGTTTGTTTGGGTGTAAAAACTACTGGACCGTTTTTAAAAATTCTTTCACCATTCGAAAGCTACATTATCCATGAGTAACATAGGCTACATTTCATCCCCGTACTCCCACGGGAATGGGAACTACGCGGGTGAAACCGCGTGACGTCCGCTAGTTTTTTATAAGCTCTCTAAGACAGACCAAATTCATAAAATCACAATCACTTTTTAGATAAAGGTCTGTAATTTCGCCGTTGCTAACACATCTTCGGTAGTATAGTGGTAAGTATCCCCGCCTGTCACGCGGGAGACCGGGGTTCGATTCCCCGCCGGAGAGATTCTTTTTGTATTTTTGCTACCACAATATTCACTCATATTAGCTGGCAGATGCAGGGTCGGCTTCCAGTCTAACCGGATGCAGCTGAATACCAGTATTTTACATGGAGCGACTGGCTATCTGATCTCCACAACCCAGTTAGTACAACCTCTTGCTAAGACTATCAAAGATCTGCAAATGACAGCCGGGACTAAAGGAAAAGCTCGTGGCAATTTTTTTTTTTTGTAATGTGCTTGTATTTTATGGATTTTAATGATCTGAAATGAATGAATAAATAATAACAGCCGCTCGGGTCGATATTTAGGTTAAGCCGTGCTTATCTAGGTTGGTCTATGGATGGATGACCACCCTTACATACCGAGTTTGATCCGTGCGTTAAGGGGCCGACGGAGCATGCGTTTTTCATACAAACGTAATACCAAAATAATTTGTAATTCAAACAGATTCATAAGCTATTGTGTGTATATTTCGATTGTATTATAGAATACCTATGTTCCCAAATAAATATTTTGAAAGGATAATGACATAAATACGAGATAATAATATGAGGAATTTAATTTTTATAGAAAATTTATTTTTCGCATAACCCTTGTTTAAATCGGTGTACATTTAAAATTATGTGTTTGGGAACCTACATATTCTGCAATCCAATCAAAATAAATACACACTCCCTTAAGAATATGTTTGATTTACAATTTATTTTGGTATTACGTTTGTATGAAATTCGCATGCCTCTTAAGTAGTTGGTCCAACCAAGCTGTCATTTAAAGATCTTTAACAGCAGTCAGTGGCCCAAAAAGTCAAACTACCAGTCTTACCAAGTGGTACCGTATTTCTCAGTACCAACTGGGTTGTGGAGGTCAGGTAAAATACTCGTATTCAGCTGCATCTGGTTAGACTGGAAGCCGACCCCAACATAGTTGGGAAAACGCAGGCAGATGATGAGGCACTGAGTACACTCGTCATGTAATGGGTGGACACCCATCCACGCACTGACCGCGGGGTTTGCTTCCCCTTCGATTTCTGTTAAAATTAGGCCACGAGCTGAAGATGACCTTTATTATTTCAGGGAGTGATTCCACCAGTGGCAAGACACGAAGGTGACTTCGATCCTGGATCCAAATACCACATCATTTCTGATCAGGTTAGTACAAACAGACTTATGACTATGAGATGGAATGGGCTATAATCCACCAAGCGGGCCCAGTACGGGTTGGTAGGTAGTAGGCCTGCTTGGGTTCGAACCCACGACCACCATTGCTCAAACAGTTTTTCTAATTGTGTGATTCAGAATTATGTACTGATAACTAATTTATACCTTGTAAATTAAAACGGTACAACACTAATTAGGTACATTCATTAAAGTCGTACTTTCTACTTTATCAGATTACTGTATTGTATTGTACAACGGGCTGGTGTCCGCAACTCCACGTCAAAGCGCGTATTTTGCGTACGGGCTATAACCCACCACGCGAGCCCAGTGCGGGTTGGTAGATGTCACATGTCTTCGAGTTTTTGGTTCTAGGACATTCCGGTTTCCTCACGATGTTTTCCTTCACCGTTTTGAGAGCAGTGGTGATGAAATAAATTACACAAAGTAATGCGCCTGCTTGGGTTCGAACCCTCGACTTACTGTTCGTAAGTCGGGGCCGCCACCACTGGGCTGCTGCTCATTTATGGCTATTATGTTTACCTCGTTGGTCTAGTGGCCGCACGCGCGACTGTTGAGCATGAGCTCCCGGCTTCTATTCCCGGGTCAGGTAGCTGTTATTGGGGGCATCCGAAAGACCACATGGGAGGTTTTTTGTTTATTATTCCTTGTATATTTGTCATCATCTGCTAGCCTTTTCCCAACTATGTTAGGATCGGTTTTCCAGTCTAACCGGATGCAGCTGTATTTTACATGGAGCGATTGCCTATCTGACCTCCACAACCCAGTTAGTACTGGGTAATACGATACCCTTTGGTAAGACTGGTTGTCAGAATTTTCGGGCCACTGACTACCTGTAACGACTGTCAAAGATCTACAAATGACAACCGGGACTAACAGCATAACGTGCTTTCCGAGGCACGGAGGGAACTCGGTATGTAATTGGCTGCGCTGCGCGGCCGCGCTTACCTTACTGTCCGTGGTTGGGTGACCACCCAGCCACCCAACCACGGCCACGGACCAATAAGGTAAGCGCGGCTTAATCTGAAAATCGACCCGTGCGGTTGTTATTATATGTATAACCACGTGCGCTATTGTATAATTTGTATTGCCTGGTATATCGGGTTTTATGCATGGCTGTTATTTAGGAAATAAAATAATATCTACACTATAGTATTAAAAAGAGGAAAAATTGTATTTTTGTGTGTGCGTGTTTGTAATGAATAAAATCAAAAACTACTGTGCCGATTTCAAAAATCCTTCCACCATTGGAAAGCTACATTCACCCTGAGTAACATAGGCTATATTTTATCCCCGTAATCCCACGGGAACCGGAACTACGCGGGTGAAACCGCGTGACGTCCGCTAGTAATAAAATAAAATAAAATAAAATAAAATAAAATAAAATGGCGAACAGTTACACAGAGCATGGGTTCCATGCATTCAAACTTCCTTCTTCTCCAATTTCAGGAGTACATCAAATACTTCCTCGCCACAATCTTGGAGTTCCAGATCTTCGAGCAGCTATGTTCAGTGTCCGGACATACCGGACACCTGTACGAGTGTGATATTTATAGAAGCAGAGATGCCGGACGCGTGTTGAGGTTAGTGATATTATGTAGATCTTGAGTGTCCATGTCAGTTTCCAGTCAGTGTCAGAGCAGTGTAGGGTCAGTGTCCATTTACATCCCATTATACAACGTGTAACAGAAAGGGTATAGTCATATGATAGGGTGTGCTACAGATCATCAAACTGAACAACTTTTTCTTTGGGACCACCATCGAAATCGCGAAAAAATAATCAACGGCCCCATACAAAATTATAATACCTACTCGACCAAATGTATGAGATAGCTGATTATTTTATCGTAATTACTATGCACGATGGTGGTCCCATGGAGAAAATTGTTCAGTTTGATGGTCTGATAGCACACCCTTTCATATGACTATACCCTTTCTGTTACACGTTGTATAATAAATGATGTTTATTTTGCAAGTAGGTTTATACAAACACTTTTACAGGTCAATTTTTAAAAACTATATTGGGTCGGTGTTTCGTACCTGACTACTCTGAGAAGAAACAGCCGAAACAAACTCAGAGGTCAAAGTCTCTTTTGAAGTCCAGAAAATCTTGCTTAATTCACATGAGGACTATGCAGATTAGTGTCTGAGATGGTCTTTTGAAGAAAGAACCACACAGATTTGAGTGGACCTTGTCCAGTCAGTGCAAGCATTTGTCAGTTATCGTGTAGCTCGACTTGTAACTCAAGGAGCTCAACGAAACGACGAACAATACCAAAGAAAGGACATTTGGGTAGGTCGACTCGCGTTACTGTTTGTGTCCGGTCAGTGTCCGTTCATCATTCCGGTAGTGTCTAGAGAATGTTCAGTCACTGTCCAGTCTGTGCCTAGTCAGTGTCCAATAGAGAAATCGATGTTAAAAGTTTATTATTCTATGTAAAAATGTTTTTTTTATTCATTGTTAACAAAAACACATTCTTTGTAAAAAACCTTTTATTCTTTGTACTTAAAAAGTTTTTATTAATCATTGTAAATAAGTTTTTTAATTCTTTGTGAAAAAGTTTTATTCATTGGGGGCCGTTCAAGTATTACGTAAGCACTATTGGGGGGCGGAGGGGTCTTTGTTTTGCTTATTTTGGATGACATGGGGGGTAGGGGAGTCTAGATGATGATTACGTCATCGGTAGTTATTTACTTTTTTACACGAATGGCAACCCTCACATTATCTATGCTTGAAAACGAAACGCATTTTCGAGGATTCCCGCAAGTAATGCATACGTTTAGGCACTCGCTATTAGAACCGATTAGGGGAATTACCGCGCGCTATTCACTGGTCTAAATTTCCTCTGTCAGTGTATTGTTTTGTTCAGTAAAATCTAATCTCTATCCTAAATCTATTCTTATTTTTGAAATTATAAATATAACATTATAATCATAAATAAAAAAAGATACATTTATAATTGAAAAATGTTTACGTAAGCATAGGGGGAAGGGGTAAGAGCTTTGCTTACTTTTGCTGACAAGGGGGATGGGGGTGTAAATAATTGTAATAAATCTGCTTACGTAATATTTGAACGGCCCCTTGTATAAAAGACTTTCATTCTTTGAAAAAATGTTTTTTATTTTTTGTTTAAAGGATTTTATATTCATTGTAAAAAGATTTTATTCGTTGTAAAAAAAGCTTTTTATTCTTTGTCATGGCGTGAAGTGATGATCACTTTAAAATTATATTTTACTTGTTTTCAGTGAAATAATGCAAGCCGGTTCTTCAAAGCCTGCTTCGGAAATCATAAAATCCATGACCAGAGGAAAGACCAATAGGATATCACCTGAAGCTCTAGTTAAGTAAGTATTCTTAATTTTAACTGTTCTGGATATCATCATGATGATCCATTTTGCTTACTATAAATGAGTAAATAAATCTTCCTCAGATACTTCCGCCCCCTAGAGCTGTGGCTCCGCGTCCAGAACCGTGATGAGCCACTTATAGGATGGAGTTCTAACTACCACGACGTGGCTCTATTTGCTCCACAGAAAGGCTCTACCGCGGCTCTTAGAACACCCTGTGTACTTATGATCCTGGGACTGGTGATGATGTTGTTATAATAAGTGTTCAAGAATAAATTGTAATTTTGGATCGGGTGTTTCATTTGGACTAACACTGTTTATTTTAAGTCGAAAACATTATTTACTTTAAACTGAAAACTGCAGAAGATTTAGTAGAGATAGGAAGCAAGCCCTGCACACTATTCCCAAAGCACTGTAACTCCTGAAAGCCAGAATCAAAAGTGGCGACCACCAGGAAAGCACCGATGCAATTAAGCTCGTCGAAGTCCCAGAGAAAAAAAATACTGTCTTGGATCGCGCAAAGAAATAAGTCAGAAAAGTACAGTGGAGCAGTTTTCCTACTGCTCCACCATAATTTCCATTTCCCTCCATATCAGCGGGAGACAGAACGAAACAAGGCCAATAGGCACAAAGGGACGTTTACATAATTAAATCATGCTAACAGAATAAATGTTACTGTCCTTTCTTTTCACTCTTCAACTATTCCGATATTAGTTAAGTAACTAAAACTCTTGTTATATTGATAGATCGATCAAAGGCATTCGATTGTGTCAATCAAACTACATGATCATAACGAGTACATCAATGAAAGGATAATGTTTTAAGCAGTTTTAATTTAAGCACCAATTTGATTTATATCTCGAGTTGAGTTTAAATCTTAGGAATATTCACGTGATCGGAATTGGCACTTTGACAGTCAAGATTGGCGTTCCACAGGGTTCGTTTGCGCCACCGTCACTTTTCTTTATCTTATGTCCGAAATATTCAATGACAGACACATAAAATATTGATAACAGTCAATTATGTACAATACTTAAAACAATATTTAATAAGCACATGTTTCAAAAGCAGAAAAGAATTAAAGAGCGTCAAAAAGTTCGTCTGCATCGCTGTCGACGGGGAAAGTGTCCAGAAGGCTGGCAGCATTACCACATGGCATGGCAATGCTGATTCTTGTCGACTAATTGGTGACCGAAATACTGGTTGTGTTACAACCGCAAACGGCTCAACCACTTGACTGCCAATTAAGTTATTATATTTGCGCCGTTTGAGGTTATGGTTAAGCATCTGCAGCAGCCGCCCAAGCATAGTCAACCGTACAAGTATTATGTACAAGTGAATGCAAATAAATATGTCAATGTGGCAACACTTGGGGGAGGCCTATGTTCAGCAGTGGCCGTCTTTCGGCTAAAATGATGAATGCAAATAACGGAGTTCGAATTTTACCACCCGGGAATCGAAGCAACGACCACGCGAATAACGAGGCAGCTTGAATTTTCCATACGTGCTTATCTAGCCGCTGGGCTTTAGTCAGTAAACTCATTATAGGTTATTTATTATGTTATACCTGCTTACTGGTAAAAGTAGTCATTAACTCCATCGCCATTTTGAATAGGTACAAAAAAAAGCAACGCATAGACAATCTCCAAAATATTTTGAACTCATTTGATTTTTTTCTTTTCACTTGTTATAATTTCTTATTTTGAAAGAGAAAGTAAGTTTCTGTGGCTAGGTTTAACTTTGAGCGCCTTTGAATTGCCTACGGCTAGGTTATAGTGTGGGCTAAGCGAGAGATGAACGGAAATGAACGAGCCGTAGGTAAATGGCAGTTTTTTTTTTGTGTAATATGAATGAGGGATTTTCTTTTTCAACTCTTCCCTAGTCACTGGATAGATGGCGCTGATCTCGGGATGTTACTGCAAGGAACAGAACGTCACATAAATTCTCTTGGACCTTAAAGTTATAAGATAAGATAATTTTTTATTTGTTCAAAACATGAGTATACACACACATAGCATGCAAGATGGTACATTAAATTATAATTGTTGCAGTCATGTTTTGCCTGAACGGCGTACAAATATGAGATGTCGGACGCTCTATAGCATCAAGTAATTTTAAATTGGTCCATTACACACAGCATAATAGCAATTAACCATAACTTAAAAATAAAAGATACAATACAAACAATCAAATAGTGTCATACACTGACAAAGTAAATAATACATAATAAAGTATCAAATGTCAAAGCAATTATTAATGAAAAATAGGATCTCATTATACAAGTCAAAATTTGTCAGTTAGAAAATCGTCAGTGCTGTAATAGATTTTCTGTAACAATAGGTTTTTTAATCTAGTTCTTAATTTTTCAGTGGTTAATTCCCTCCAATGTTTTGGCAACTTATTAGAATTGGCGCCATACAGAAAACACTTTTGCGCATTAGAGTTGTCCTGGATCTTGGGATACATAGCTTACTATTGTCGCGTCTATTTCGAACTACTTTATCTGACACTAAAGGGAATAGCTGTGGATTTGATTTCACAAACATGATGGTCTCTAAAATGTACAGCGACGGAAGGGTTAGTATTTTATATGCTTTAAAAAATGGTTTGCAACTCTCTGTAACCTGAAGTCCAAACATAGCCCTCAGGCACCTCTTTTGCGTTTTAAAAATCACATTCTTATTTGTTGAATTTCCCCAAAATATGAGTCCATATCTTAAGTTAGAGGACACTAAACCGTGATAGCAGTTAGCAGCGCATCAAGATTTAAGATGGGGCTAATTTATACAGTGCATAATTATGTAGAGTTATATTCGAAAGCTTATGCAAACGAAAGTGTCGGTCAACGGTATGTGACGCGTGTTTTTTTTCATGTTTTTGGCTTTGGCATGTAGTAACGTAGTCAGATCAACGCCATCTACCGAGTTCTTGGAAACTATTTTTTTTTAAATCTCAAAAAGAGAACCTCCCATTAATTTCGCAATATTACTGTATGGAAATAAGAAATATGGCTAACTAGAGAACTAAAATATTTTTTATGAAATGCAATAATTAATAATAATAACCGAATAATCAGTTTTAGATGAAAACAAATTATTTGAAAAGGGCTTGGAACATTTTTGTATAAAGCGTGGCCGGACTTTTTCCGCCATTTTGATTTTGTTTGAAAGTAGCGGCCACGCATAAGACCTATATTTAACGATAGCTGGTATCAATACAAACAGATTCTGGATACGCGCTCTTAAGCGCTTGCTCTCCTTTTCCGCTCATCTTACAATGCGACCTAACCTCATCCAAAGTCTTGCTCGAAGTAGATACATCAAGATAGTTAGGTACTATTCAGCATTATTTTTTGCTACAATTTTGACACACCTACAGAAATTGTTCATCAGACTGGAATAAAACCGGTTTTAAACGTAATTAGATTAATAATGAGTCTATGAAAAAAAGATTCGTACATATAATTATCTGTTGAAATTATAAAAAACAAAACTAATCAAAATGTCTGTTGCCTTTGCACACCTTGACGGTTGAACGTAGTGATTATATACTCTGTGGGATTTGGATGAAATTTAGCTTACGGAAAGACGGATAATTTTAGACCTCCATGCGGAAAGGGTGCGGGCAAAAGCTATACAGGGTGAAAATAGCCTCTTCACAAAGCCGTCAAAATTCAAAGACATGTGATATCTACCAACCCGCACTGGGCCCGCGTGGTGGATTATAGCCCATTCCCTCTCATAGCTGTGTCCCAGCAATGGGAAAATTATTAGGCTGATGATGATGATGTTAATGAATGCCGTCAGCCAAGCATTGTGCACATGAAACTGAATAACTCCGCTCAAAAAATATTTCTTGTTGTAAGTTATTGTTTTTTGTTTTTGGGGATAATTAAAAATAATATTAAACTTACTATAAAACTCAATGTAACGCATTCAATACATTGTGCTGATGGGTGTAGTAAACGGGTCGTTGAGGTGTTTAAAGTAATCTATACTAATATTATAAAGCAGAAGAGTTTGTTTATTTGTTTTTTTGTTGAACGCGCTAATCACAGGAACTACAAAACACTCACAGGAATTGAAAAGTTGTTTTTGCGTTGGATAGTCCATTTATCGAGGATATAACATCACGCTATGACCAATAGGAGCGGAGCAGCAATAAGAAATGTTGCAAGTGGGAAAAAAGCTTCCGTTGAGCAGGCGATGCGTTGCAATATCAAAACTTCACGCGAACGAAGTACCGGGCAGAAGCTAGTGTTATTATAACATTAAAAACTTGTATAATAAAAAAAAAAAAGTAGGTATTTGAAAAAAAATGCGAATTTATCATACCAGCGAAAGTTGAAGAAATTAGGGTTTCTAGCGGCCGCGCGGACAAGCGGTGTCGGCTGAAAATCGCCTTAGATCATAGTGGAATAGAACATTTTGATACATAAGTAGAGAAAGTTTGTTGTTTGTTTGTGCTGTAAGTATTTGAGGCGGAAATAACACACGAGCTGTAGGCAAGGGTGTTTTTGAGCCAAGAACTGCAATAACAAATGTCCACGTGTATTAAACGACGTTTTTCAATACACTTTTAAGGCGCTTAGACGAGCTAAATTAGCAACTCTATTTGTGGTGGTTCAAACTTCGTTTGAAATGCTGTTAGAATAAAGTTCTAATCAGCTTGCACTACAAAGTGGTTGTTACGTCAGCCACTGCGGGCCAAATAGCGTGAAATGAGTGGTTTTGATCGATTTACAAAAAAACTATTGATTGGATTAAAAAACTAAAACAGTATCATGCTAATATATTGCTTGTAGAATTATTTGCCAAAAAATCAGAATGATCGCATGCATATTAGTATGTTTTTTATTGTTTGAAATATATTTTTAGAGGTAAGTTCGTAATTTCTTTTTATCGAGCCAAATTAATTGTATTATGTTTTCAAAACAGTATCATGCTAGCATATATCCTGAAGAATATCATATATTTTTCTGGTCTTGTTTATAGCAGTGAATCATATACTTTTAGTAATTATAAAACTCGCGTTTAGCTCGTGTAATCGCCTTAAGAGGCCTGCGGAGCATGCGGTTTTCATACAAACGTAATACCAAAATAATTTGTAAATCAAACATATTCTTAAGGTAGTGTGTATTTATTTAGATTGTATTACAGAACATATAGGTTCCCAAACACATATTTTGAATGGATACTGATTTAAACAAGAGTTATGGGAAAAATAAATTTTCTATGTAAATTTTAAATTCCTCATATCTCGCTTTTATATCATTGTCCTTTCAAAATATTTGTTTGGGAACATAGATATTCTGTAATCCAATCGAAATAAATACACACTACCTTAAGTATATTTTTGATTTTCATATTATTTTGGTATTACGTTTGTATGAAAAACGCATGCTCCGCCGGCCCCTTAAGGAAATAAAATAAAAGAATGAAAAATATTTTTGTCATGAATTATTACGAAACTATGATTTCAATTTTCTTTTTTTCCGCGCTTTGCATTCGCCAGGTTGAAAGAGAAGCAAACACGTGTTGGAAAATTGACAAAAACCCACGCGTGTGAAATACATTGCATGTTGAACCTAATCGTAGTGCAATAAGAACCAGTTTTCGAAGAAGTGTATTGATAAAATAATTATTACAGGTCGATATTCACAATAATCTCAACCACAGATTAGGCACTTTCATTTTTTCTAGAAAGTAAAACCTGACACGGCGAAGGAAATGCTGTGTTCTTTTTTTTTTTTGTAGCAGTCAAAATGTCGGAGCTGTCAGTCGGCGTAGATTATATTTCATGAAACTTAAATACAGTACTTTAGATAATATTAATAAGTGTTTAAAAAAAACCGGTTCGTCTATACTGTAAATGATTTTGAGAATTGACATTAGTTAATATTCCTAGATATATCTCTATAATCGTATGAGCAGCGGTGGCCCAGTGGTGGTGGCCCCGACTTACGAACAGTAAGTCGTGGGTTCGAACCTAGACAGGCGCATTACTTACTTTGTGTAATTTATTTCATCACCACTGCTCTGAAAAGCACTTTCTCAGTTCGAGACGCGTCATAAGCTAAAATCCCTAGGGCTATGTTATGGACCAGTCTTTACAGCAGCAGTTCATCTTAAAAATCGCTTGCGAAACATGACTAAGACTAACCTTTTCTTTTATTATGCGATGAACAATGCCCGCACCCTCCTGTCGCCTTTGCGGATGGTCCAGGGGCGGATCTACTTAAAGGCTTTTTGGGCTGCAGCCCAGGGCCCCGTGGATACAGAGGGCCCCCAACAGAACTGAAAACAATAGACGATATTGTCAATAATAAAATTTATCTAGAATTTAAAATAAATCCACGTGAAATGACTGACTTTCAAAATAAAGATCCGAAAACTATACAGGGTGTAATTTGTAAACCACCTCATCACAAAGCCGTTAACCAAGCATTCTTTACATCGAACTAAGTAACTTTACGCAAAAAATATTGCTGGGAAACAACTTTTTTTTTGAGTTTATAAATCATGTTTTGTGGTAGAACTCAATGTAACGCACTTAAAACATTGTGCTGATGGATGGATTGAATATTACGGGGGTCGTGGAGGTATTAAAAGTTAAAAACTTACAAAAAAAACTTGTATTAAAAAAAAAAGTTGTAACTTTGACGGAGATATGGGGGCATAACTAGAAGGTTCCCAGGTATGGTGCAGAACAAAAAAATGATCGCAATTATGGGGAGAACAAGTGCCTTTCGGCTTCGTGAAGAGGTGTTTTACACCCTTTATATTCAACTTCAATAAAGAAATACTTACAAAGAACAAAAACAGATATTTTTCATATAGGTATTTCACTAGGAAAATGAAAATTAGTGGAAATATCTTGGTTATGTTATTCGAAAAGGGTTGGTACTGTTTTTTGTCTGACTTGATAACTTTTTTCTAAAACTCCTCAATACACAACCGGATTTTCTGATTGGAAACACACAGGATTTTGTCTAGAAATTCACGAAATTCTAAATGAACATAAGAATTCAATGTTCGTGTGGTTGACACGAAAAGAAAATGAGTCTGTTTTAGACAAGCAGCTTCAGGACTAATTAAATAAAGAAACTGAATATTATCACAATGTCCTAAAACGGTTTATTGCAGTGCTAAAATTTTTGAGCATAAGAGGCTTAGCATTTAGAGGTTCCGAGGAAGTATCTGGTTGGTTCTCCATCTCCACATAATGGTAATTTTATGGGTGCTCTAGAGCTATTGGCAAAGTTCGACCCATTCATACGTGAACATATTGAACAACGAGAGCTGCGACCAAACCCTGTAATATCATACTAATCAAAAACAGTATATGAGGAAATAATTGAGATTTATGAGTAAACATAACATATTTAAATCATTTATTAGTTCTTTCCATAAATTGCGATTTAACAAAGGACTTACAGTGCGATGACCAAATAAAAGAATATGCAGCACAAAAATGCAGAAAGGTTGCTCTAAATTTATATAACATCACCATTGAATAACACATAACCTGTGAATTTATTTTGCAATACATAATGTTTTGATAGATAAACAAAATTTTTTGTTTTGTTATTTTCTGATAACAAAACAAAATAAACAAAATATTTTGTTTTGTTATTTTCTAATAACAAAACAAAATATTTTGTTTATTTATCAAAACATTATGTACAGTAAGAACACGTTACACGCTACGTTATGTAGTACAGGAAGAATCCCGTACTTACTTAACACGTATTATTATACCTACATCACTACAGAAAAAAGTTTTTTGACAAAATGGCAATTGATTGAGTAATTAGGTAGGGCCCCTAAGCAGTATTAGCCCAGGGCCCCACAAATTCAAGATCCGCCCCTGCGGATGGACCACGAGAACTGCTACGCTTGACCTTCGCGACCACAGACTAAGTCTGACTTCGGCCAACCTCTTGCAAGTATATAATATACTAGTCGATGCCCGCGGCTTCGCCCGCGTAAAATGATATACAAAAACCTTCCTCTTGAATCACTCTACTTATCTATTAAAAAAACCCGCATCAAAATCCGTTGCGTAGTTTTAAAGATACATAGGAACAGATAGACGCGGCGGGAGACTTTGTTTTATACTAAGTAGTAATGTCAGCGTCACGTTGTAAAAACCGTTGGATTGTAATATAACTAGCGAAATTGTAAAACTCTCGAAAAATTGTCTAACGAACATACTGCTTATTTTTTATTTTTTCTTTGCATGCATTTCACAATATTACGGTTTCACTTCGATAGATTACAATGTACCAAAAAATAATGCGTTATATTGCAAGCAGCATGTTCGTTTGACAATCTTTCAAGAGTTTACAATCTCGCTAGATACATTACAAGCTAACGGGTATTACAATTTTACGGTGACATATGCACCTACACCTAGGTACTTACATATTATGTATACTCATATAGGCACAGATTTGTTTCGCTTTCATCCACCGCATAGTAAATACCAAAAACCTATGTAAATTATTCTTGTTAAGATAAAAATCTACACACTCGTAAGTACAGTAAAAGTACCTCAAGCATAGACTACAAAAAATAAAGTAGCTTTTTGCGAAACGAGTTCGTACATTTTTTTTTAATTTAGCCAATAAATTGTTTTTTATCTTCAAATCTAGACTGGTACCTACACTTGGTATGTTCAATTTACCCAGGTTTCTTTTTTTTAACTTCAGAAGCAACAGATATTGTAGGTAGGTAACTAATGCACCTTTTAAAAGCAAAAAAATATAAAACCAATTTCAAAAACACAGTTAAGTGAAAAATAACTTTTCAATACACTTCCTCGAAAACTGGTTCTTTTCGCACTACGATTAGGTTCAAAATGCAGTGTATTTCACACACGTGCGTTTTTCATGTTTTTTCCACACATACAGTGCAGAAAGCAAAATTGCCACAGATAACTATACCTATACTTAGTCCAAACTGGTCAATGCATAATTTAAAAAAAAACATTCTAGAGTCAGAGGTGAATGTTCTTTTTTTTAATTTCGGATAAGCGATCTACGTCTTTACGGCGTCGTAATCATTTTTTGAATATTCAAATTGTGTTTATAAATTCAATATCATAGATAAACATGATTCTTTAAAAGTAATATTTTCTTTTATAAACAAATTAACATTTATTTGTGTATATTGTGTTATTTTAAGTATGTTTTATTTTATTTCTTCAAAAGTGTGTTGAAAAACGTCGTTTGATACACGTGGACATTTGTTATTGCAGTTCTCGGCTCAAAAACACCCTCGCCTTGCGGCTCGTGTGTTAATACCGCCTTGAACAACAATAACAAACTTTCTCCACTTGTATCAAAATGTACTATTAGCTTCAGAAGTCGGTGACTTCTTTGTGTTTGATTCAGCTTCTTTGCCACCGACACCGATCAGATCGTCACCAAAAAACGGTACCAACACGAAGTAATTTACTTACGAACAAAAAGGCAATAATCGAAATCGGTTGACAAAGCCCGCCACAGCTGTAGCTTATAATACACAAGACTTGCGTGCAAAAAAATCGATCCACCCCATGCTCCATTTGGAACAAGATGATTCAAAAAATTCAGGTAACTGAAAATAACTTTAAATACCGTGTGGTAAATGAAAAGATAATAATCGATAACCTTATTGGAAATTGTAGCTTAAAATTGTTTTCTTACTTATCAGGCCTAAAACAAAAAACGGTTTCAAAAGGACAATGTTCAATAGGCTTGTTAACTGAAAAAATCTAATTAGTCCGTCACTTAGATTATCAAAAAATATTTGACCCGTATTTTTTCTTTTGTCACATAAACCAAAATTGACGAAGATACGACGCTTTTAAAATTCCCAATACGTCACTGTTCGGTATCATTCTTAGTGAGTTGATACCGAACAGTGACGTCACGAGCCCCCACTCCCGAGTTTTGATGCGTCTTTGTCAATATTCGTTGATTTACAAAAACAAAAAATACGTGTCCATTATTTTCCAATACTCTAATTGACGGACTAAATAGATTTGCAATTTATTGATGGTGGAAACAAGCCTATTCGCCAATTAAAGAAGAATAAAAAGATTTCTTGCAAAAAAAACAACAAAAAACCGGTTTCAATAGCTCACATTGCCATCCCTTGCCCTAATTGTAGCTTTCATACGGTTTTTCATCGAAATTATCAATTTTACGACGAATTCCTGAAGGATGCCGTCCCAAACCTCTTGGATAGCCACTTTGAGTTCCTGCAGTATGAGTACTATCCCTACAGAACAAGTTAAGTGTTATGAGCCATGACGATATTAATATAAATCAATTTTATAATCGTTTCTTTTCAATAGTTCACACGGAATTCAATAAAACTTTTGAAAAGAAGACAAAAAGTATTTGCCCTAAATTCATATTTAGCGATTGGGCAACTAGAGGCATCAGAAAAAGTAGGGAAAGACTATTTGAGCTTTATGGCCTTAAGCCTTTTATTAACACTGAAACTTTTAACAAGTATGTTGCTAAGTATTCAAAAATTTTTAGAAATACATGCAAGGTTGCTAAAGCCCTGCACATTAGCAACAAGATCAAAACAGCAGAAAATAAAATAAAGACAGTTTGGAAAGTCATAAATAACGAGACTAACAGGAAGAAAATACGTAACACTAGCTACACATTAGATACAGCAAGTGGTCCTAAAAGCTCTAATCAGGAAGTAGCTCAAGAATTTGTAAATTTCTTTACAGAAATACCATTAAAAACTACGGAGGCTCTAAATTCCTCTCCTGAAGTCTCAATGGGTTTATTAAAGGCGAATGTGTCTGGCTGCCTGGCTGAATTTAAATTTAAACACATTAACCCTATGGTAGTTATTAAAGCTTTCCGGCAAATAAAAATCAAACTGACCGAAGATCTATGGGGAATGTCTATCAAAGTTTGTACATCCATACTTGAGACAATAGCCCCATACTTAGCTTTAATTTTTAATCTATGTGTAGACCAAGGAGTTTTCCCTGATTTAATGAAATACAGTAAAGTCATACCTCTTTTCAAATCCGGGGACAGTAAAGATACTAACAATTATAGACCTGTATCCGTGTTGCCAGTTTTTAGCAAGGTTTTTGAAAAAGTAATGCTTGATCAAATGCTCTATCATTTTAACACCAACAGAATCTTACATGATCAACAGTATGGTTTCACCAAGGGACGTTGTACAACTGACGCCGGTGTAACCTTATTAAAGCACATATTTACTGCGTGGGAAGAGTCCCAAGATGCCATAGGAATTTTTTGTGACCTCTCCAAAGCGTTTGATTGCGTAAATCACGACACATTACTTTTGAAACTTGAGCATTACGGACTGGGTAAACTTGCACTTAGTTTGGTAAAATCATATTTGAATGATAGACAACAACATGTTCAGATAAATGGTGTCAATTCACAGGGTTTAAAAATAAAAATGGGGGTTCCACAAGGCTCTATATTGGGTCCTTTCCTCTTTCTAGTATATATAAATGATCTACCCTATTTATTGAAAAACCAACCTCAAAATATGGTGTTATTTGCTGATGACACTTCCTTAATTTTTAAGATAAACAGACGGGCACAAAATTTAGATGACGTGAATAATGCCCTACTTCAGGTCCAAAATTGGTTCACAGCAAACAATTTGGTATTAAATGAAAAAAAAACCAAATGCATAAGATTTGCTTTACCGAATGTTAAGGGTAGTGATTGTGATATATTATTGAATAATGAGAAACTTGAATTCGTAGATAAAACGGTTTTCCTGGGGCTTACGCTTGATTCAAGGCTACAATGGGGTTCTCATTTAACATCTCTTGCGGGGCGGCTAAGTTCAGCAGCATATGCCATTAGAAAAATCCGTCAATTTACTGATGTAGATACCGCTAGACTGGTCTATTTTAGTTACTTCCATAGTATAATGTCTTACGGTATTTTGCTATGGGGACGGGCTGCAGATATTGAGTCTATATTTATTCTGCAGAAAAGAGCCATCAGAGCTATATATAATCTTCGTAGGCGCGATTCTCTAAGGGAACTGTTTAAGGATATTGGCATTATGACGGTACATTGTCAATACATTTACGAAAACATAATGTACGTTAGAAAAAATTTGCATCTTTTTGGTAAAAGAGGTGACAGACATCATTACAGTACTAGAAATAGGGACCAATTAGTTCAGCCAGGCTTTAGACTCGCTAAAGTAGACTCATCTTTCATGGGGTACTGTTTGAGATGCTATAATAAAATTCCACAAAGTATTCTTGAACTGAATGAGACGAAATTTAAAACATGCATTAAACGCACACTATGTAAACAAGCATATTACAAGTTGAGCGATTATATCGCTGATAAAAATGCTTGGCTTAATGCTGGTCCTGCTCCACATGGACAGGGGCGCAAAAATTGATAGCATTAAATGGTATAGTTGGAGCTGCTGAAGATTGTACTTAACTATCTTTGCATTGTATAGATTCAATGTTAGTATTATATAATCGCATAGCCCATATTGTGTGAGTACTATGTGCTAGTAAGCTATCATTCACTGGAAACCTACGGCAGTTCTTGACTTGAATGTGCCCTGGAGGTTGAGAGTATGTCATGCTCACTCAAATGTCTCGCTGATGGTGGCGCGTGTGTCTGACCATTTAGTTCCCTTCAAAATGGTTGAGCTGAATGGTGCTGATCCATGCGTCATGTGCGTGAATGGGCGCTGTCAGTTGTGACTGGTCATCTCTTAGTCGCCATGGTTTATTTGAATTAATTATTTTGTTTTTGAGTTATATTTTGTTTTGGTTTTGCTATGGACACTTTTAACGTGCACATCTTGCTACATTGTTCTCACATAATATACCATCTCAACATGAATGATGTAACCAAGATTTTGTAACAATATTTTGATTTAAAAGAGTGTCCATGGAGTTTCTTGCCCGTTCTTCTCCATAGAGATCTACGCTAGGGAATGGGCAACTACAGTACTTTCACAGTTTTTATGTCTTGTGACTGGGACTGTAGCTACATTAAATGTTCATTTTTGTTTCGACAATTCAAAAGCGCCTGTAACTGGCCTACTTGAAATAAATGCTTTGATTGATTGATTGATTGATATCCTGACACTTTTTTTAAGCTCATCCCATTCGGAGATATCATCAATCATAATTAAATTAGGTCATAAATTGTGACTAGTATTTTGCGAGGTGGTTTGCTTACTTTTGAGAGGTAGTTTGCTTACCATACAAAATAGACCCTCGATGTGTCTAGGTATCTAAGCTTCATTGATAAATACGAGTAATTTATTTTAAACTAGCTTCTGCCCGCGACTTCGTACGCGTATCCTATTGCTTTTGCCAGCGACACCGGGTTCGTCAAAATCGAAGATCTGAAACGTCTAATTCTAAGAGCCCGGGGACGGGAAAATAATGGATCTTTCCCACCTGAGCAACACATACCGTTTGTTTCTTTTTGCCATTTAACAGCTTCACAAAAAGTAAAATTTTGAGACATACCTCCGATGGCGGAATATGTGGCGTATTCAATCATAGGAGTATATACGGCTATATCTTGAGACACCCGATTCTTCAGATGTTATCGACATTCTGTTCAGAGAATGTCGAAGTCTTCGCGCTCTTCTTCTGTCTCTTCATGCCGTACTCCAGCAATTCTTTCTCTCTCACTTTCTAACAGATTATGAATATTTTGTTGAACGCGTGTTCGGCGCTCTTCTTCTGTCTCTTCATGCCAAAAACACTCAAATAACATAAGCTCGAAGACATATTTATTCGATAAAATAAAATAATAAATGGGAGCTTTGGCCAGTAGAGTCAAATTTTCAATGATATACCATCGTCCCATCGTCATCGAAAATCGATAATCAGTCCTAAACTGTTACCTCCTTAACCGCGTGGAGGTACTCCCAGTTTTTGTTATTTTATAATTATACAGTGAAATTAGTGATAGCTTTGCAATAATTTTCACATCAGATGTTTCTGATCTTCGATTTTTTATAAGTCAACAGGAAATGCCCATCAGACCGAACAACTTTTGCTAAGACGTCATCATTCCTATGTGTTATGGTGTAGCTGGGCTCTTGTAGTTCCACAACAGGTGTTCCAGATCTTCGATTTTTATAAATTAACAGAGAGTGCTCATCAAATTGAACAACTTTTGCTAAGACGTCATTCCTATATGCGTTATGGTGTAGCTGGGCTATTGGAGTTCTACGACAGGTGTCCCAGATCTTCGATTTTTATAAGTCAACAGAGAGGGCTTATCAGATTGAACAACTTTTGCTAAGACGTCATTCCTATATGTGTTTTGGTGTAGCTGGGCTATTGGAGTTCCACGACAGGTGTCCCAGATCTTCGATTTTTATAAGTCAACAGAGAGTGCTCATCAGATTGAACAACTTTTGCTAAGACGTCATTCCTATATGTGTTATGGTGTAGCTGGGCTCTTGGAGTTCCACATCAGGTGTTCCAGATCTTCAAATTTATTCTCTCAGCAGAAAATGCTCATCACGTGAAACAATTTTTGCTATGGTGTCATATTTGTATCTCTTATAGTTTAGCTGGTCTATTGCGGTTCTACATCAGGTGTTCAGGTTTCCAAGATAAGTTATAGCCTATATGTTGCCCAAACATAATACCTATACAACAAAAAAAAATCATTCAAATCCGTCCTGTACTTCCGAAGATTAGCGTGTACAAACAAACAGACAAACAGATAAACAGACAAACAGACAAACAGACAGACTTTTTTTTTTGGATTCGTGCTCTATTACTGTTTCTAAACCCCCTTCAATTATTATTTTTTAAATATATTCAATGTACAGACACAGCTTTTTTACTCTTTTATTATATGTATAAGATAAGATAAGATATAAGATAAGATAAGAAGATCAAACCAATCATTCATATTTAAAGCTAAGAAAATGCGATGTTGTCATATTTCACGTAAGGGTGTTTTACGTTAATAATCGTGACTTTGCAGAATTATTTAGACCCTAGAAGTATGAAAAATGAAAAAAAAGGTTGATTAAAACATAATTATTTGCATACTATTTTTATGGCGAAATGTGTCATTGCACTACAAGTTTCTTACCACCTTTAATACCACATTAACTGCAAATAAATTATTTTGACTTTGACTTTAATTCATATGCCAGTGATTCTTGGTATGGTCTCAATCATACCCTAGAGTTATGGGATATCAAAAAAAACAGCTCGCACAATCCATCCATCGTTTCTTTGGTCTTCCTCTCCTCCTACATGCACAAAAAAAAACGGAGGAATTGATAACCTCCTCTTTTTGGAAGTCGGTTAAAAATGATAATTCAGTTGGTAAGTAAGGAGGCATTAAGAGGCCTGCGAAGCATGCGAGTTTCATACAAACGTAATACCAAAATAATTTGTAAATCAAACATGTTCTCAAGGTAGTGTGTATTTATTTTGATTGGATTACATAATATCTAGGTTCCCAAATAAATATTTTGAATGGCAATTGATTTAAACAAGAGTTATGAGAAAAATAAGTTTTCTATAGAAATTTTTAATTCCTCATATCTCGTCTAAGTAGCATTGTCCTTTCAAAATATTTATTTGGGAACCTAGATATTATGTAATCCAATCGAAATAAATACACACTTCCTTAAGAAAATGTTTGGTTTACGAATAATTTTGGTATTACGTTTGTATGAACGACGCACGCTCCGCCGGCCCCTTAAAAATGCTCGGTAGGCGTAATAAAGATGTAATAAAACCATTAGTAAATGATGTTCGACAAGGCTCGTCAAGTTCCGATGATAAGATCAACTACTGAATAAAACTATAGATATTTTTCACATGTCCATTTTATATAGACCTCTCATTACCCGAAAATTAGAGCACAAGACGTGTCAATGTGGCCGAAAAAAGATTTCAATTTAACTACATAATTACATGATTTTTAAAACACTTCTTTTTTCACTCTTTTTATTAGTGTCGCTATGCTTTTCAAAATTACAATTTCACTTTTTAATGAGGCCTAGTTTTAGGCTGAATTTTTGTTTAAGTGAATAATATGGCTCTATGTTTCATGAGCATTTTTTAAGACCGATCCACCCACACAAAGAAATCAAAAAAAGGGTTCAACGTAAATTGGTAATGAATAAAGGGTGTAAACCGACTCATCACGAAGCCGTCAGCCAAGCATTCTGAACATCAAACTAAGTAACTCTACGCAAAAATTATTGATGAGAAACGACATTTGTTTGGGGTGAAAATTCACGTTTCACGGTAAAACTCAATGTAACGCACTCCAAACATTGTGCTGATGGATGGATTGAATAGTACGGGGCCGGGGTCGTAGAGGTGTATAACGTAAAAATCTTTCATTAAAAACTTGTATTAAATAAAAAACTTATAGAAATGTTGGACCTTTAACCCTCGATATAATATATCCGTAATTAAAAGTGTCCCAGGTAAATTGGTCTTTCATACGTTCATTTTTATGAGAGCCATCGACCAATCCAACCACACGAATAAACCAAAAGTAGGAGTTAACGCTAACTATTTCGAACGCACCTTTCGTAGTAAATAATAATCACGCAGTCTCACTCATTGTAGGAACGCGAGCGAACGCGCGCATTCGAAATTCAAAAAATCCAATATGGAGTCGCTACCAAAAATAATTTTCTTTTTTTTATTCTGTTTTAATTTCAATATGGCGGAAGAAACTAGTTTAATGAAGGTTTTAGAAACAAAATTTCAAGATAAAATAAGTGAATGTAGTATTTACGCTGTTCAATGGCTGGAAGATTTTAATGACAATCATTTGGGGAACAGTGAATTGGGAAGATTGTTACATTATCAGGATTTGAAGCCAAAGTTTAGTGTGGAGACATCGAGAAGTAAGTTTATCTCAAGTAACAAGGACAAAATGTATAAATACTTACTAATACTTCTTTAATAATATAACAAAAGGAAAGCTTTTGGTTGTTTGTACCAAATAAGCTCCGAAACTTCTGGACCGATTTTAACCATTTTTTCACTAACAGAAATCTAAATTATCAGGAAGTAACAAAGGCTATAGGTACTAAAAAAACTAGAGTTCCTTAAGAAAGTTACAATGTAATCGTAAGAAAAAAAAATCGAGTGAAACCGCGGGCCGCAGCTTAGTGAATTATAAAGTCGTGTCTGAAGTCCTCCTACTTAAGTTCGCTTTGCGTTTTGTTTGGCTTGCGGGTTCGATTCCCGGACAAGTCAACCACAAAACAAAGAAAAATATGCGCCCTTGGTTACAAAGTTTTGACTATTGATTTCCGGTGTGATAATTAAATTACCTACATAATTTAGAGAAAGAAGTTTCCTTCACCGAAGAAAACATCACGAGGAAACCAGCATCCCAGAGAGATATTTCTCGACGTCATGTTAGGCTAAGTACATGGGTAGAATAAAAACTCTAACACCAGGGTGCCAATTCTGTAACTTAACGTTAAGCAACACGCCATTGACACTCTATCGACACACTACAGACATATGTTGCCACTGTTGCAAATTTGGTATTCTGCAAAAACTTCAATGGCGTTTCAGCGGTGTCTCAGTAGTGTGTCGATAGTGTGGCAGTTCGATAGACACAACTGTCAAATACACTTAAAATATTTACAGACTACCGTAACTCTGGCCATCATGATGACATTGACAGATTATACCTAGTGGAGCAGAATACCAATTATTACAATAGTCTTTCAATCGCACTACAGTCGTAAGTCAATGACCATAAAAAAATGTAGAATACCAAATGTCTATGATTAGCCTATTGAGACACTACTGACACACTACCGACACACTTTTGACAGGTTATTTTACAGAATTGGGCCCCATGTCAGTCACTAACCACACGATGAGAATAAAGAAGAAGAGAAAAAAGTCCCTATTAAGTTTAGGTTCATCATAAGTAAAACAGTCATCTTGATCATCATTTTCTTGTCTTTATCTCAATTCACTCATGGTCAGCGCAACATGTCTTCATCTTCAATACTCCTCTATTACTCGTCATCTCATCAGACAGCTCCTTTCTAGCCATATCATACTTCACACAGTCCAGCCATCGTTTCTTTAATCTTCCTCTACTCTTATACACATCCACATTCATACTCCAAACTTTCCTCACGACATTTTCCTCATTCCTCCGCATCATATGCTCATGTCGAGCTACACGATAACTGACAAATGCTTGCACTAACTGGACAGGTCCACTCAAATCTGTGTGGTTCTTTCTTCAAAAGACCATCTGCATTGTTCTAATGTGAGTTGAGCACTATGCCCTCTGAGTTTGTTTCGGCTGTTTCTTCTCAGATCAGTCAGGTATGAACCGGTCCATCTAGTTTAAGGGGCCGGCGGAGCATGCGTCGTTCATACAAACGTAATAGGTACCAAAATAATTTGTAAATCAAACATATTCATAAGGTATTGTGTGTTTATTTCGATTGAATTACACAATATCTAGGTTCCCAAATATATATTTTGAATGGACACTGATATAAACAAGAGTTATTGGAAAAATAAATTTTCTATGGGAATTTTAAATTCCTCATATCTCGTCTTTATATCATTATTCCTTCAAAATGATCCTTTCAAAATCTGTATTTGGGAACATAGATATTCTGTAACTCAATCGAAATAAATACACACTACCTTAATTATGTTTAATTTACAAATTATTTTGGTATTACGTTTGTATGAAAGACGCATGCTCCGCCGGCCCCTTATTGAAAAATAACGAATGAAAAAGTGTTTGTAAAAACCTATTTGCAATATAAACATCATTTATCATACCACGACAACTGATATTTCAGTCACCGGTGCCACTTTCAGAGTTCCTCTTATATACTCATTTCTTATTTTTATCGATTCGGGTAACATCACACACCCCCCTTAGCATTCGCATCTCAGCCACACGCATTGCATTCAATTAATAAAACAGTATTGTTTCAAATCTAGAAATATATATCGTTATTGATTCTTGTTGATTTGTACCCCTTAGTTCAATAACGTTACTTAGTTGTTTCAATTAAGTAAGATCTCCAAATTCTTTTTCTTTTTCATTCTCATGCTTGACCAAAATATCCGAGATATCTGCTAACCTCATTTGGTTAAATGGTGTGAAATTGAGAAGCCTATAAAGCATTGTTAGATTGTCAACAATACATTGTAATCTCTACACTTATTTATAGATTAACACCTCACTGGATTAAGGTTACCGTAACCAAATTGTTACATTTAATGACATTCGGTTTTTTAACACTGGTTGCCAAAAAAACCAATTTAAATATTAATAATGCTGAAAATTTTAGCACATTTTATAGAACGTCTTAATAAAGCCAGAATCAACAGTGGCGACCACCAGGAAAACGCCGAGACAATGAAGCTCGACGAAGTCCCAAAGTAACAATCTGAAAAACTGTCTTGGATCCCGAAACGATAGTACCCATAGCGGAGGAGTAGAAAAAACCGTAATTTTCACTTCTCTCCATATCAGCAGGAGACAGAACGAAACAACGCCAATAGGCACAAAGGGACGTTTACAACTGGGATAGACCCAGCTCTCAACCCGAAGTTTTGCACAGATTAATTTACTAATACAATCATTTATTGTTATAAATATCGAAAGTAGTAAGTATCGAAAATATATAATTTACTTAGCGACCTGTCCCGGCTTTGCACGGCTATTATTTAATAATACAGAAAAAGGGAAGAGCTTTAACAAAAAGACGACAACAATTTGTAAAATACGAGTACAAACCTTGTTTTGACGAAAAAAAAAACAGCCAAATCGGTTGAGCCGTTTTCAAGACAATATGCTGCGTCATGCATGCGGCGATTGATTTTTATTAATATAGATAGATAGATAAATAAGACTATAATTATCATCAAGTACCTAAATATGTTTTTTTGAGCTTTAGCAAAAGACTAAACTTTGAAAGTTAATACAGGGTGTAAACAACCTCATCACGAAGCCGTCAACCAAGGATTCTGTACATCAAACTAAGTGATTTTACGCAAAAGTTATTGCTGGGAAACGACTTTTTTGGGATGAAAAATCATGTTTTGTGGTAGAACTCAATGTAACGCACTTAAAACATTGTGCTGATGGATGTATTGAATAGTAAGGGGGTCAGAGAGGTGTTTAAAGTAAAAATCTTACAATAAAAACTTGTATTTAAATAAAAAAAGAACTTGTCAAAAAGTTGGTACTTTAACCCCAAATATCTCCATAACCAGAAGCTTCCTAGGTTTGGTGCAGAACAAAAAAAATATAGCAATGACGGGGAGAACAAGTGCCTTTCGGTTTTTAAGTGGTGTATTGCACCCTTTTTGTATACCTACCTACAGGGTGGATAAGTTCAACGGGGCAGTAAGGGGAACCACCTTAACCGTTGCAGCTGTGTACACGAATATAGTGTTAGGAGACTATCCATAATTTTTCGTGTATTTTTGAAAAATAATGAGAAATTAATAAAACAATAACAAACAATTAATTTTTTTCTTTGTTTGATGTTATAATACCTAAATAAATAATACCCGTTTAAAAAAAAAAAAAAAAAAAAAAAATGGTTTTATATTCTAATAAATAAATTTATATACTTAATTTATAAAACAAAAATAATTATAACCCTTATATTAATTCTGCATTAATAAAACAGTATTATTTACCAATACTATATATGCTATAAACAGCCAGTATTCTTCCTCCTCTCTCCTACTAAATCTATGCTGTGCCCGACAGGGTCCATAATTGTGGTCCTATATTTTTCCTTCTATTTTTGGTATGCAATAAAGAATTGAGAATAGATTCACGATTTTCAAAAAATAATACAATTAAGTAGCAAGAAAATGGCCATTTTACACTAACCGCTGTTTGATGCCAATCGATACTGTTTTCAATACTTATCAAAAACTTGTACTGGACCAACCCAGGTTGGAATACTAAAAAAGTCAGAAATTGCGCGAATCGGAAGACGTTGCGTTGGAAAGACCTCCCACTAGGTAGATCGATGACCTGGTGAAGGCTGCGGAGATCCACTGAATGCGATTCGTACGGGACCGGTCAATGCGAATGATGATGATGATAATTTTACCGTAAAACTAACAACACTACCTCCAACAGAAGGCAGAATGAAGAAGATGGGCATGGCGTTGATCCCGCTGATCTTCCACGTCGGAGCCACGTCCACCTGGATGCTGCTGACCAGCATAATGGCGGCCAAGTCTGTAGCCATAGGCCTGGCGTTGCTGGTGTTCAAGATTGCTGTAAGCTCTGCTAAGGTATGTTTGTATGTTTCCTTTAGTAAGTTCAGCCTATAGTGGTGTGACATCCCGAGTTCTAACCCAAGACACGCATTTTTTTTCGAATTCATGTGCGTAATGTACAATAACACTTGCTTCGGTGAAGAAAAACATCGGGAGGGAACCAGCATGCTTGTGAGATATTTTTCGACGGCATGTAAAGCCTAGTCTGCAGAGGTCCGATGGGCGGCATCAAAACTCTGGCACTATGTTAGGCACTTATAACCATATGACAAAGAAAAAGTTCAGTTAAGAGTAGTAGAGCTCTTCTTCAAGAAGGGTGACAATGCCCGGTTGAAGAATTACAGGCCCATCTCTCTTCTAAGCCATGTCTACAAGTTGTTTTCAAGAATCATCACGAATCGTCTCGCCGCTGGTTTGACGATTTCCAGCCACCCGAACAAGCCGGTTTCCGAAAAGGCTTTAGCACCGTGGACCACATACATACGCTTCGGCAGGTTATACAGAAGACCGAAGAGTACAACTTGCCTCTCTGTTTAGCGTTTGTGGACTACGAGAAAGCCTTTGATTCGATCGAGACCTGGGCTGTACTGCAGTCTCTCCAACGGTGCCAAATTTACTACCGGTACATCAAGGTATCACTTAGGGGAGGCCTATGTCCAGCAGTGGACGTCTTTCGGCTGAAATGATGAGTAGAGCTCTGGCATCTAAAGAGCTCCCGCGGTCGTCATCTTTCTACTTACCCCTGGGCCTGCGGGTTTCTAGTCACCACTTCAAAATTTGTCGGTTCCATGGGCCATCTGGACGTTTTTGGCGATGCTTGAAGTGAGGCAGTTATAGGTATACGAGTAGACGAAGACCAAAGAATCGATGGATGTACTGTGTGAAGTATGATATGGTGAGAAAGGAGGTGTCTGATGAGATGACGAGTAATAGAGTAGTGTGGAAGATGAAGACATGCTGCGCCGAACACAAATGAATTGGGATAAAGGCGGAAAATGGTTATGATGAGGTGAAGCAATTTCAATGAACTTCTTTCGGATTAGTAACGATGAGAGCTCATTCCTCAATATGCTCATCCGTACAAAACAGGAGCATGATTACCATGCAAACTTCCACCGAAAATTGGTTTGAACAAGATCTAGTAAGTGGTTTTTCTTTAATACGTCATAAATCGTAAACCGCAAATTACCTTTCATTCAATGAACTCAAATATAAAATAAACAACGAACTACAAGAACTTTTATAGTATGTTACTTGCTGCTACGGAACCCTTCATGGACGAAGTCCGACTCGCACTTGGCTGCTTTTTTTTCGGATGGGTAATCATCAAATAACTCCTCCCACTCCGGGCGGACCGCGAGTTTCAGACTTTTATTGACTAAAACCCATCCATTTTACTCGCCCTTTATATGCCGGAACCGCGGTATCTGTTTCGAACAGTCCCGCAGCCCCGGCAGGCTTCGGCCCTTACAAGGCCCCTCCCCTTATGCTGACATCTCTTTGAGGCGCGCGTGAACACGAACGCGTCGTCGACACGGCCTGTCGTCATTAGACGGACGGACGGCGAGCTAGCCTATAGCTCACCGTCCACAGGCCCGCGTCTACGGTGTCACCTCAGTACCCTCAATTTAGCTTAATATATAACATCCTTGCCAAACAAAGAATATCAAAATTCAATTACATTAAACGCATCATGATTGGAAAAAAACCATGGCACGTTAACCCAGAATTTTCAAAGTAATCATGCAGCATAGTTAACACGCTTCCTGCTCGTCGTTTATAAAGCTATAATCTACGAAACTTAATGACAGATCCGGATAAAAACATAGAGTAAAAAGTATTGTTCGGCACGCAATGCTTGTCTTTGGTTTTTTGTCTATGCTATGAAAATTAAGATTGCGATCGTGCTACTCGGGGTGAGATAAAATATTTTTTTAAATTTTATAATAAATTCACCATCATCTACCTGCCTTTTCCCAACTATGTTGGTGTCGGCTTCCAGTCTAATCGGATGCCGCTGAATACCAGTATTTTACATGGAGCGACTGCCTATCTGACCTCCACAACCCAGTTAGTACTTGGTAATACGATACCACTTGGTAAGACTGGTTGTCAGACGTGGGTTACTCATACTCATACTCATCATCAGCCTATAATGATCCCACTGCTGGGACACGGCCTCCTCCCAATGAGAGGGAATGGGCTATAATCTACCACGCGGGCCCAGTGCGGGTTGGTAGATGTCACATGTCTTCGAATTTTTGGTTCTAGGACATGCCGACTTGGGTTACTTACTTAGGTAATATTTATTGTTAGTTATTTTTAATTTAAAGATAATCGAATTTGCCCGTAAACATGTAAGTGATTTTTACTACTGAAGTCGCTGTTTTGATCAGTACCCCACTGATCAAAATAGCGACTGCGGGGTGAAGACCTGAATTCTATTCCGGTGTCAAACTATTTATAAAAAATCCTAGTAGAGGTAAACAAGAGTTCGATGATGTTTATATTCCAACAACAGTTAACGAAACTTCGCTTTTATCACTACCATCAATCATTTCAGCCCATAGACGTCCACTGCTGGACATAGGCCTCCCCCACGTTTCGCCACATGTCCCGGTCCCGTGCGACTCACATCAAGCAGATTCCCGCAACCTTCACCAGGTCATCGGTCCACCTAGTGGGTGGCCTTCCAACAAAATGTCTTTACTTCAGAACTTTTCGGCCCCATCAGCCATCCGTTCTGCGAGCAATGTGCCCTGCCCACTGCCACTTAAAGTTTCCTCACATTTATAACTCCATTAAATCAAAACGGACTCGACGGTTAGATTTTAATGATCTAGCCTAGCCATCTAATTTACTAGTAGTTAGACCAACTCGTTAATATTACATTTATAATAATGCGAAACGCATTTAGAGGCACTAGACTATAATTTGTGACCTAGATGTTGTGCCTAATATGGATTGTACTTGGAATAGTCTAGGTAGAAAGTGTTAGTAATTTAACTAAAGTGAATGTATGCCTTCACTACAAAATTCTGTCTGGCAGTCAGTCTGATTAATTTAGATAGAAAGACCTGAACTTATTGGGTAAATTATTTTAACAACGGCGGTCCAGACAGTGGTGACAGCCACAACTTACGAACAGTAAGTGACTGATTGATTGATTGATTGAAAAAGCTATTACTTTGAAATTACAAACAGTTACTTTAACCTTATTTATTTTTATAGATTTATTTCGATCTTTCTGTAGACATTACACACTCGTATAATATTGTTACAAGCTCAATAAAAAATGGTAATACAAACATATTACCTGCACTAGTTTTTATTGCAAGCATTGAACAAAAACTTACATCGGTCGAGTCGTTTCGGAGGAGTGCGACCACGATGTATAGATTACTGTCATATTTGAATCGAATTTTACTGGTTTTAATTTCTTTGCACTGAACCTTAATTGATTTTCGTAAATAAGTAACATAAGTTACTCCATCACATCTCCTACCTGCCAGTAAGATCCCGTCAAAATCAGTCAAAAACTGTTTCTATGAAATTCAACTTTAATTATTATTTTTAGTGTCTCTACTCTGTAATTGTGTATTTTTGAATATTAAATTAAGATACAAATTACTTGTTTATGAATAAATGACTATGACTATGAGTCTATGATTAGCCGGAACAAACAGACAGACAGACGGACCGCCAGACAAACGTTAAAAGATGTTTTTCTGATATTCCAAACAGAGACTTCAATTTTATTTTATTGTATATGTTACCTCAGGACAAACTAGTTTGTCCTAGGCCAACCCGGTTTATCGACATCCGAGTCGATCGAGCCGCTTTGTAACCCGATTTCAGGACGAAATAGTTTTGCCCAGTGGCGGATTTACCAGTAGGCTAAGTAGGCTTGAGCCTAGGGCGGCAGATTTTAGCGGTGGCTAAATCTATCTGCGTTTCTGCGAAAACAGAATTTGCAGAATGTTTATCCTAACTTGGAAATAGCTCTTCGTATGGCATTATGTACTCCAGCGACAAATTGTTCGGGTGAGAGAAGCTTTTCTTGTCTAAAAAGTCAAAAAAAAAAAAAAAAATTATTTATTTAAATTATCTTTTCTTCACGCTTTAGCTCTTTTGTGTATAGAGTCAGAATTAATGAATAAGACTTACGACGACATTATCGATGATTGTGACAAAAAAAATCGCGCAAAAAGGTATTGTAAGTACTCATTCACGTAGACTCGCGGGCGCGGTGGCGGGCGCGGGCGCGACATATCAAACATATGGCGTAATATCCAAGTGTTCACGTACACAACGCACGTGCGGTCTAAGTAGCGGGCAAGCTACCGACTGGCGCGTGCGGCTGGCTCGCGGCAATATCAAACGCGTGAGATGTTTGTGTGTGTTCACGTCGAACTAGCGGCGGAGCGCGCGATTTACTCGCGACGTCAGGTAAGTTCAACCAGTATGAACTTGTCGCTAGAAACGGACTCGCGCAAACGCCTGGCGGCCAATGTGAACACGAACTCGGCACGTCTTCGCGCCCGCACCCATAGATTCCCGCACCCGCTACCGCGCCCGCGCGTTCCTACGTGAACAAGTACTAAGAAACTTTACTTAGCTGTTTGTAAGTGTAATAAAGATTATTTAACTACGTTTACCGAATGTAGGTACATTATTGTGTGAGTGGCATACCCCGCCTTATTGATCATCATTGAACTTCGATTACCTCAGAAATATACTCTAAAACTATTTTTGAGCCATTTGAACTAAATTGTTGGATTGTAAAGATAATCTAGGAACTGACAATTCACAATTGTAGAGGTAAGGGCGGCAAAAATTCAACAGCATATACCTACTTGGGAAATGTGTAAATCCGCCATTGCACTGGTTTTGCCTAGGCTTAACTATACCGAATTGTGGCACCCCGACACGGATAGATTAGGTATAGAAGGCTATGGCGGGGTCGAATGAGAGAGCGAAGCTTGGCCGGTAACATACTCCAATCTATATACCTAAAGTGAAATTGAATTAGTTTTGTATTATTTTTAGTGCGTTAAAAGTTAGGCCCAAAGTCTGATTGATATTTTTATCGATTTTTTTTAAAGCTGTTAAGTTATTTGTGTCTCATCACGTCATTACTTTGAATTTCTGTTGCGCAGTTTTGTTAACGTCTAGATAATTATGTAGGTACATAGATACTTTGACATGCAACAACATAGGTAACTGACCCTTACGACCACCTGAAGGCCATTTTTTGTTTAGTACGGGAATCGAAACTTCAAACCAAACTTAAGTGGCAGTATACAGGGCACATTCCTCGCAGAACGGATGGTCAATGGTGCCGAAAAGTTCTGGAGTGGCCACCGCGAACCGGAAGACGTTGCGTTGGACGGCCTCACACTAGTAGCGGGGATCCGCTGGATACAAACACACGGGAGCGGGCAATGTGGCGACTCTCGACGAAGACGTCCACACACACGCGCGTCTATCGGCAGATCTAAGCACAGAGACAGCGGGAGCAACTTTGTTTTATGTAAAGATACCGTCGTCTGCCTCAGTCTAACCGGACGCAGGTGAATACTAGTATTCTACATGGAGCGACTGCATATCTGACCTCCACAACCCAGTTAGTACTGGGTAATATGATACCCCTTGGTAAGACTGGTTGTCAGACTTTTTTGGGCCATTGACTACCTGTAACTGTTGAGGATGTTTATCTGTGGTATTAATTGTATTATCTGTGTTTGCTCACTCTTCCTAAAAAACTATGATTCTGTGTTCTCTCTGGTCCGACTAGCTCTGCTGATTATAATGGTGCCCATATATTTTAGTGTTTTATTGACTAAATATAATAAAGAATTAATACGCTTCCACTGCGCTAAATGCGAAAAAGTTCGCTAAGTGCCGCCGATGAAAAATATCACTACGAAAGTTGATAAAGTAATAGAAAAGTTGAAAATTGTAAGAAGAAAAAAAAAAATATGGCGGATGAAGCGGTGAGAAAAATGCTGCCGCAATTTACAGGCACGAATTTTAGTACATGGATATTTAGAATGAAATGCATTCTGGAGGAGAAAGAGTGTAAAGAAACTATAGAAGAAAATATAAAGCCGGAGATCGCGAAAACTGTAGATTTCAGAAAAAGTGATGCGAAAGCGAGAAGCTTAATAGTATGCAGCCTAAGCGACAAGTACTTGGAATACGTGCGAGATGCAAAAAGTGCAAGGGAAATGATAGAAAACTTGAAGAAGGTATTTGAAAGGAAGAGTACACTATCTGCATTATACATAAGAAAGAAATTACTTACCTTAAAATGTGATGCCAAAACGGAATTGAGTGACCACTTCAACAACTTTGACACATTAATCAGACAATTAGAAGAAACTGGAGGTACAATGGGAGAGCAAGATAAGGTGTGTCATCTATTGTTAACCATGCCTGAAACCTATAATACGACGATTGCTGCTCTGGAAACAACTAATATGGAACTCACAACGGAATATGTCAAAAGTAAATTGTTGGATGCGGAGTTGAAAACTCAGAGTCACCCGGTAGTATCAGAAGATGCCCAAAGTTTTTTGACCTGTTTTAAATGTGGTAAAAATGGCCACAAAGCCTACCAATGTAAGAAACCAGAACATACAAACACAAGAGGACGAGGCTACTCAAGAGGCACGAGGAGCAGAGGTCGAGGCTTCAACTCAAGGTCAAATGGAAGGCCATCACAGGCAGTTAGAATGGCTCAGACTGAAGATGAAGACAAGGAAATGGTGTTTACAGCGTTCAGTGTAAGTGACTTTGATAATAAAATAGATGATTGTGTTCAATTAATTGTTGACTCAGGAGCTACTGAACATTTAATAATGTCTCAATACTTACCATATATGACTAATATAACTGATTTAGAAAAGGAAGTTAAAATCTTTGTGGCAAATGGTCAATATTTAAAAAGTAATAAAAGAGGTAAATTAAAATTGAAATATAATAATATTAAAATAGAACTAGAAGGACTGATTGTTTCTGGATTGTCACATAACTTAGTATCAGTCAGAAAATTACTAGAGAAAGGGTTTAAAATACAATTTTATAATAATAGTGTATCTATTTACAATTCAAAATATAAGGTCATAGGGCAAAATAAAAGTAGATTATATGCTATAGACACAAAATTAATTGATGAAAAATGTTTAATCACAAAGGATATATGGCATCAGAGATTAGGTCATGCCAACAGGAAACAGCTAAAAATGATGAATCTTCCATTTAGCGACAAACCATGCGAGCCATGTATGAAAGGTAAGTCCACTAGATTACCATTTTATCACACTCCGAAACCACGTTCCCGTTATATTGCGGAGTTGATACATACTGACATATCTGGACCGGTGAGCACTCCCACATCTAAAGGTGAGATATATTATCATACAATCATAGACGATTATACACATTTTTGTGAGGTATACTTACTGAAAAGGAAAAGTGAAGCAACTGATAGACTTATAGAATATGTCAATAGAATGGAACGACAAACAGGAAATAAAGTTAAGAAAATAAGAAGCGATAATGGTGGCGAGTTCAAAAATGAAAAGCTTTTTAAATTTTGCAGAGACAAAGGAATTATTCAGCAGTTCACTACACCATATAGTCCACAATCAAATGGGGTTGCTGAAAGGATGAATCGCAACATCTACAACAGAGCGAGAACATTATTGATTGAAACAGAATTACCAAAAACGCTATGGGGTGAAGCGGTAAAATGTGCTGTCTATCAAATTAACAGATGTCCATCTGTTGCCATCAATTTTCTAACACCAGCTGAAAAGATGCTTGGAAACAAAGACTTGACAAAGCTAAAGGTATTTGGATCAAAAGCTTGGGTACATATATTACCAAAACAGGACAAACTACTAAAAAGAGCAAAAGAGATGAGATTTGTAGGATATAGCTTAAACGGCTATCGTTTATGGGATTCTGAAACAAATGAGGTAATAATATCTAGAGATGTGAGATTTGATGAGACTCAAATAAAATACAAAGAAGAGTTGAAGAACAAAGATCATGGAGAATGGGAAGGACAACTTGAAGACGAGTTAGAGCAAGAAGATATGAAGAAGGACCAAGAAGATGATAACCTGAAAAAGAAAAAACATGATCAGAATGAAGAAAATATACAAAAGGATCAAATAAAAGGAAAAGAAAGCAGGGAAGAAATACAGAAGAATGAAGAAGAGAATGAGGAAACTGAACAAATAGATCAAGAAAGTGAAAAGGATGAGAATACAAAAGAAGTAAAATACTATACAACAAGATCAGGAAGAAATGTGCACAAGCCAAAGAATATTGAAGAAGACTATGAGTTGTATACAGCATACTGTCTATTGTCAGGAGATCCTCAAGAATATGAAGAAGCAGTTCAGGATAAAGATTGGGAAAATGCGATACAAAAAGAAATAAGCTCACAGAAAAAATTACAAGCATGAGAAGAAGCTACATTACCTAGAGGAAGTAAAGCTATAGATACAAAGTGGATATTCAGAACAAAGCAAGATGGTACTAAGAAAGCAAGGCTGGTAGCTAAAGGTTTCCAACTACATAGTAATGATAATCATTATGCTCCAGTAGCCAAACTATCAACAATAAGATTGATGATGAGCTTAGCAGTCCAACGAGATTTAACACTTAAACAATTAGATGTGCCAACAGCATTTTTAAATGGTAATTTGAATAAAGAAATATATATAAAATGTCCTAAAGGAATGAACATAAAGGAAGGAAAGGTTTTAAAATTAAAAAAGGCCCTTTATGGACTAAAAGAAGCACCCAAATGCTGGAATCAAAGATTTCATGACTTCATAACTGAGAAAGGATACATACAATCAAAGCATGATTCATGTTTATATGGAAATGGGAATACATGGATACTACTTTATGTTGATGATATTCTACATCTTGGTGATGACGTTGAGATGATAAAAGCTTTAGAAAAGGAATTTAAAGTAAAGAACTTGGGAGAAATACATCAATATTTAGGACTAGAAATTACAAGGAAAAAGGACACACTGGAAATAAGACAAAGTGAAATGATTAAAAGACTGTTAGAGAAATTTAATATGCAAGATTGCAAAGCATGTAAAACTCCAATGGAAGTCAACTTCAATGTAAACACTGGATCTGAAGTGATTGAAGTACCATTCAAGGAATTAATAGGTTCTTTATTGTACATTGCAATGAATAGCAGACCAGACATTACTTATACTGTAGCCTATTTGAGCAGATTTTTAGATAAGCCTACTCAGGAATTATGGTTGGCAGGTAAGAGAGTACTACGTTATCTCAAAGGAACAACCACACAGGGGCTGTTATATACAAAGACAGGTAATTTCATGAAACTTGTAGCATACTCAGATGCAGACTGGGCAGCTGACAAAACCGACCGCAAAAGTACCAGTGGTTGTGTTATATATCACGGTAACAATATAATATCATGGTTCTCTAGGAAGCAGACTTGTACTGCCCTGTCAACAGCTGAGGCCGAGTATGTAGCAGGAGCACATACAGTAAGTGAACTTATACACATTAAAGGCTTACTCTCTGATTTCATAGGTGATAAAAGTGTTTCAGCTCATTTGTTAATTGATAATCAGAGCACAATTAAATTGATTCAGAACCAAATTAATACTAAAGCATCTAAACATATTGAAATAAAATATCATTTTATAAAAGATTTAATTTACAAGAAAGTTGTGTCTATTTCATATATACCTACAAATGAAAACATTTCAGACATCTTCACCAAATCATTACCTATTCAAAAACATAACTATTTTTGTATAAAGCTGAATTTGATTTAAGTTTATATTGTTATGCTGTGTATTTATTATTTTTGGAATATTGTTAATTAAAAATAATTATTGTATTGCATAGATTTATGAGCAAAATAATTGTAAAATTACATAATTGTATAGGAAACCAAAATTTGAATTATTAATGTATAGAGAGAACATTGTCTAAGAATTGTAATAGAGTTATCAGTTATGTTCATAATTAATAAGCAATTTAAGAATGTTATTCAAACAGTTAAGCAATTATAAATTCTGTAAATTGAGGGGCTGTGTTGAGGATGTTTATCTGTGGTATTAATTGTATTATCTGTGTTTGCTCACTCTTCCTAAAAAACTATGATTCTGTGTTCTCTCTGGTCCGACTAGCTCTGCTGATTATAATGGTGCCCATATATTTTAGTGTTTTATTGACTAAATATAATAAAGAATTAATAGTAACGACTGTCAAAGATCTACAAATGACAGCCGAAGCATGAGGAAACTCGGTAGGTAAGGGTGGTCATCCATCCATAAGCCAGCACGGCTTAACCTAAAGATCGACCCGAGCGGCTGTTATTATTTAGCCAAGAGCTAGTTGTAAATAAAAGTCACATAAAGTAGCATGACACTTAGTAAGTACATTTTTGCTGTTCACTTTTTCCTCAACTTGTACAAAATTGAATTCTCCAATGTTGGTGTACAAGAACTATTTTTTATTATGAAGGTATTAGCAATTAACACGTTGCGTTAGGTATTGGTCCTAGTGACTGTCTACGGTATCTAAACATATATTATAAAGAGGAAAGATTCGTTTTTTTGTTTGTTTGTTTGTTACGATTTAACTCAAAAATTACTCGACCGATTTTAAAAATGATTGCAGCATTAGAAAGCTACACCTGTACCAAGTAACAAAGGCTTTATATTATAACGATATCATGCATGTTCGCCGAGCTATCACAATTTTCGCGGACGAACTTAGTGCTAGTTTATTTATAAAACGCGCCTACTTAAAGTATTTGTTCCTAACGTGTTTCAATGACTACGATTTGCACATCTTTTCACGATATCGCTTTGAAGCTACAGTCAGCCTTTTTTTTTCTCTTGTGCCGGGCCAGCTTAGTACGCGCGGGCGCACGGTGGCAGACGGCCGTGCGCGCTCCTCTTATACGTATGCCTTGGTACGTAAGTATGAGCTGCTACAATACCATACCATGAGATTGCAAAAAAAAACACTAGTCCGCCATATTGGATTACATTGACGTCACAATAAGATGTATTTTTATGCACAATTTTAGCGCAATCAAAAACCGTGACGTAGATAGTTACAGGACATACAGAGGAAGTTAAAAATCACAAATGTAAGTCAAAATCAACTAAATAAATACATAGTTGCCAATTTCAAACAAATGACATGCTTCTTTGTTAGAAGTAAAAACAAAAATAGTTTCCAAAAACTTTGTAGGTAGATGGCGTTGAACTGGCTACGTTACGTGCCAAAGCCAAAACGCTTGAAAAAAAAAACATAGCGTCACGTCACATACGCTCGTTGACTGACACTTTCGTTTGCATTAGCTTCCGCTTCCGAATATAACCATATCCAAGTGAAATGATGTGACGTTCTGTTCCCTGCAGTAACATACCGAGATACACAGACACAGCGCCATCTATCCAGCGACTAGGGAAGAGTTGAAAAAGAAAATCCCTCATTGCAAACAAACCTTGCGTTTAATACCGCTCTCACCTCTCACTCAGACCACACCCCGACAGTTACCGTTGACGTTGATAAGCGCGTGGACCGTGAACACATAGTTTTATTGTAAATACTTTTTTATTTCTGTCTATTTGCGATTCACTTATATCAATCAACTTTGAATTTGACCTACAAAAACCTAACTTCGAGTTATCTGATAGGTATTGAATTTAGAAAATGAAAAGAATAGCGTGATTTGAAAGTACGAAAATGAAATAAAAAGTAATTAAATCGTGTTTTTTTTCCCGAATATGACGAAGTCAAAAGGAAGGGTCCATTCGAAAGAAGTCCAGTTATTGCATGTATGTTTGTATTTACTTACGTATTTTCCACCATATATAGCGCCTAAACCTATTCATCCGATTTTGGTGAATAAGGTGTCAATCGATTCAACAGTAGAAGAAGTCGATTTTACCTTGTAAACCCCGAATTTAATTCGAGCGTGATTTTTCATCAGTTGGGTGTTTTAGGTGTAGTATGGGTGTAGTACACAACACAAATTCTTTTTATAACAGAGAGTTTGATGAAAATTGTACGACATATCTGTACCTACTTACTATATAATGTAAGTAAATAATAATATAACGAATCCGAGAGGCACTTGTTTTCCTCGACATTGGTGATAGCTTGAAATAGATACTTGGCGTGAAGGCGCGCGGGTGCGTTGCTCTAGCTACCTCAATGACTATTAATTCTCTTTGAGCTACCTAATATGCTCACATGTAGGTACTGCAGGTACTTATTACAATAAAGGATTCTTTGAGTGTTTTTTAAAAAACCGCGTGAAGCAAAGGTTTTCACTTTTTAACCGACTTCCACGACAGGAGGTTATCAATTCGTCTGAATGTTTATTTTTGTTTGTTCAAATTCAAATTCAAATTCAAATTCAAATAATTTATTGTGGATCACAGGTTCATAAGATGTTGTGATAAATATAGGTGTCTGCTATGTCCCGCCATTGAGGCATACAAAATTCGTGTCACAAGTTTGGTACAAAAATACAATACTATTAGTTAATTATAAATACAATTAAATTTAGATAAAATTACAATAAAACTAAATTACAATACTATGAAATAATTAATTAAATTCAATTAAAAAAATGATAAAATTACAATAAAATTAAAATACAATACATTTTTGTCAGGCACATGATAATTAAATTAGCAAAATATTTATGTCAGATTAGCAAATATTCATTCAATGGATTTCAAATTCAAAGAATTCATTGTGGATACAGTCTGATAAGTCCCGCCATTGACGCGTACAAAATTCATGTCACAGGTCCGGTAAATACTCGTATATAGTCAAATTAAATAAACATACATCCAATTGCCATGCAATACATTATGATTAGACTAGTACAAGAATTATTTAACTCAAAATTAACTAATTGTTCATTTGCTTTAATGTATTGTCATCCAGAAATTCTCTAATGGAGTAATAACATTTATTTATCAGTAATTCGTGTAGTTTTTTTTTGAAGGTATATATATCGCTCATAGTTCTGAGAAAAGGTGGCAAATTATTAAAGATACGTGGGCCCATACAAAAGATGCTTTGGTGCAAAAGCTTTGTTTTACTGGCTACGGTTCGCAGCTTATCTTTGTGTCTGGCCCTAGTGCAAAAGTCAAACAAGTTTGAATTTGTTTTTATGAACATTACAGTTTCATATATGTATACGCAAGGGAGAGTTAATATTTTTAAATTTATGAAGTGTGGTCTGCATGAATCCACTTGGTGTATATTGCACATCGATCTGATACACCGCTTTTGAGCTCTAAAAGCACGCTCTTTTTCTACCGAGTTACCCCAGAATATGATGCCGTAGCGTATGATTGAAGCTACATATCCATGATAGGCGGTTAGTAGTGCAGACTGACTGACAGTTGTTTCTTAGTCTGTAAAGAGCGTAAGAGCTCTGACTCAGCCTTTTGCAGACTTGCTCAATGTGTGACTTCCAATTCACTTTGCTGTCAATATAGAGTCCCAGAAATTTGGTTACATCGATTTCTTCTATGCTGGTTTGAGAGTAAAATATATTTAGGTTGGCATCTGGCTGTACTCGCTGTTTAAAATTGTTCGGCGATATCTTCGTCAATTATGGACCGATTTTGGTCATTTTTTTTTATAGTTGTACAGTAAACTTTTGTTTAAGTTATTACACTGAATATGAAAATAATTGATCTTTTTCACTTTTTTGTTTTTTTTTTTGTTTCTTTTTTTATTTTATTTTGTTTCTTTCCAGGTGGGATCATTCTTCACAGCATTGAAGGCGAAATCGAGTCACCATCACGAGTACTCGTGGCCACCTGCTTCCGAACATCATGGTTAGTCTTTTAAACTTTAGTGAGTAGAATACCTACTAGAATCGTATGTGACTAAAAGAGTGATTAAATAAATATAGATGGATGGAGAAGGATAGAAAGACCAAAGAAACGATGTATGTATTGTGTGAGGAGTGATAAGAAAGATAAAGTAGTAAATGATAGCGTGACTGTTGACAGAGGAGAATGGAAGAAAAAAACGTGTTGCGCCGAACTCAAGTAACATGGGACTAGGGTAGGAAGATGATGATGTCTGCGCCACATTTTTGTAAACCAAGAATTTCTACCAATACGCGTAGCAACAAATTATCATACGTGTAATACGAAACCAACGAGCAATTTCACTTGGTCGGATTATGTTTTGGCGATATAAAGCGCTGTCTTCTAATGTTTTGTGGTACCTACTGGAACGCATCTGACATCATGGAACGTAAATATTTGGCCCGCCATTTTGAAGTTCACACTGGACGCTTCACGCTGTCATTTTTGAATTTTATCCAAAGGTTGCGAACCCGAATGTGTGTAAACTTACAATAGCTTCTCGTGGCGGGGACTATATATTATTAGACCCTCATCCCCATGACACACTGTAAAATATTAGTACCTACTCTTCTAATACAGAGTTAGCTTTGGTGGCATAGTGCTAATTATTCGATTCACGCGTTGTGCGTTCGAACCCTAGCAGGGATTTAAGGCCTGAATTTCTGCTGCGCTGACGTCAGCGAGAAAAACAGAAACCTTTTAGTTACTTACGGAGATATTGGGGGTCGAAGTTATAACTTTTTAACAACTTTTTTTTAAATACACGTTTTTATGGTAAGATGTTTACTTTAAACACCTTTAGGACCCCCATAGTATTCAATCCATCCATCAGCACGGTATTTTAAGTGCGTTACATTGAGTTCTACCACAAAACATAATGTTTCACCCCAAAAAAAAAACATTTGCATAAAGTTTCTTAGGTTGATGTAGGTGCAGAATGCTTGGTTGATGGCTTCGTGATGAGGTGGTTCACACCCTGTATATAACAACAAATTGTAGTTAAGAATTCTATACCGAATTGATAGTTCTGTATGAAACTGAAGATGCACCCAAAATAATCCCACCGGCGCCCATGCCTATACTTTATCATAATTAGCCTTTTTAAACGTCAACCACACCAAAATGTTAGATGAAATTATGTGGCCAATTTCACCTGCCTTTTTATCAGATATTGTGTCGTTTAGCGTACCTACATGGCACGTGCTTGCTAGTCACGTATTTGTGACAGTGTCGTTCAAAAGCTTAGAAATAAGTTATCTAACAAAATCTTGTTTTAAAACTTGCATCTTCCTTCTCATTGCAGGTTATGAGAGAAGTCTGCCGGATACCGGTAAGAATAAGTTTTAATTAATTTAACTAACTTAATGTAATGTGATTGCTTAAAAAATGAGGTTTTGTTGATAACTAATTATAACTAAGTTATTACCTATAGTTACTGTTATGGCCTCATCTTCTTTTTTATTTATACGGCGAGTACGTTCCTCTTGCTCTGTGGACACTTTTATCGTGCACATCTTGAATTCCTGTCGCGCTTATGTCGGTTGCGTACGTCCGGACGTGACGTCAGCAAGAACAAAATGGCTGAACACAATGTATACTCGGACAGTACAACCGACCGTCAGCATGACAGTAATTCAGGCCTACATCGTTCTCACATAATGTACCTACAATCTAAACATGAATGATGTAAACAATATTTGTAACAACATTATGATTTAAAAGAGTGTCCATGGAGTTTCTTGCCCGTTCTTCTCCGTAGAAATCTACACTAGGGAATGAGCAACTACAATACTTGTTACTTGTTGTGACAGTTCAAAAGTTCCTTTAACTGGTGTACTTGAAATAAATGCTTTGATTTTGACTCCTCTATGTCCCCATTCTGCGCAGTCTCCTCTCAATATCATTTTGACTAAGTTTTGCTCCTTATTGAATTATTTGCTCATTTTTGACCTATTCTTTTCTACCTACTGTACAAATCGTCTCCAGCCAGTCCTACAACTTAACAAAGAAATTTGGACAATATATAATTTTCACTATCATTAAAAGAAAGAAAGAAAGAAAAAGCATTTATTAGCCCGCACAGGACAAAACACACAAAAATTATCAGTATAAAACTTACTAATAAAACTTACACAGAAAAAAACAAATATATATTTTTAATTAAAATAAACGAAACTCGTCCTGTACGAGGCCAAAAGGCTCCTATCTCAGCATGGTGCTGTAACATTAAAAAAAACGTACCTACTCCAACCTTTGACCTCTATAATAAGATTGCGATAATTCTACCGTTCACTGCGTTGCAGGATGTGCAAGGAAAGGTTAAAGGCACCCACATATACTCACCTTTTGAACGCCGTTGTCACATATGCGTGACAAGCGCGTGCCCTGTACGCCAACGTCACAAATATCTGACAAAAAATGCGGTTCACTATGCAACATAAAATAAAACAATTAAATAGTTTCGGAATCCCCATTCTTTGCGGTGATATAGTGACTTGGCGTTGACGGCACGCTCGTGTCTCTAGCGTTTACAAATTTTAATACTTTACTTATTCCAGGTTCCTACTACACAGCAGACTGGAACTCCTACACCCCGGAGGTCAACGAAGTGTCTCCCCCATACAAGACGATACCCACGTATAAGCACCATGAGCCTACATACGAAGATGTAGAGTACGCGGAAGATAGCAAACCTCACAGCTGATACGTCAATAAGCCAAGCCGTGTCCTAACTTAAGAGATCACCGCGAGAACAAGTGACTGTAGCGTTCATTTTTAATCGACTCCATAAAAGGAGTTCTCACTTTGTCGGAATCTTCTTTTATGTATTCAAACTCGAAGACGCCTGAACCGATTAGGATTGTTTTTTTAGAACTTACCCACTTCCCAGGCAGGTTTCGGAAAATCAACCAAAAAAACTGAAATTGTTAACATTGATGATATTTTCGTCAAAACCACGCAAGCTGTTGGCGCAGTATGCAAATATTTTCATCGGATAATTTACAACTTAAAAACACAAAAAGTGACTTTTGTTCGTTTGATTTAGTTTTTTTGCCACTGATTTCTGAAGCTAATTGCATTTTTTTATGTACTCTTCGTTGCGCTTGCCACGAAAATTAATGAGTGACATGAACGCTGGCCAATCGCTTTGGTTAGGACGCAGGGTCAGGGTGTTGGGCCACCATAGACATAGATTGGCTAATCAGAGGCTGTAGTAATTTAAGAATATTTATTTAACATAGGGTTAAACTGTTTATTTAGATTAGTGTTGTGATGTGTAAGAATATTTATTGACCAAGGCCTGTGTCAGAAACACAATATTAAATTAGTAAAGGTGTGATTGTATTTTTCTTAGTTCATTTTGACTACGGCCTTGGCTACTGGCCTCAATTGTTTTCTGTCACAAGAAAACTGGCATGGCTATCACAAACTAGAAGGAAAGTCAGCTCGCGTAAGGGTTAAAAGGACTTTGTCGACGGAAGAATCGATAAAATGACAGATTTATTTTGTTCGTCCGTGATTTTGTCGATTCTTCCGTCGACAAAACCCGTTTCTACGATGACCATGCTACGCGGGCTGGAGGTATGCCCAGGACAGATAAGAAATTCTTTTTAAAATAGTTAAGTTAAGCAAAAGTCAAAAGATAAAGCGCGTTGATCAAGTAAGTATATTTTTTAGCATTTAAATAAGTTAATGAAACAGCATTTATAATTCAGGTAACTTTATTTATTGCAATAAAAAAAATATATCAAAAAAAACGGACGGACTTTCATTATTCCTTACATTTACAAAAAAAAATATACAATTTATAAAAATTTAATATACAGGTTACAAAATTGAGATAAAAATTCATATAAAATATAAAGCTTATTTTGGAATGTCAATATTGAGATTCGATTCGTTTATATAAAAAATATACAAGTCTTAAAAATGTTTTATGTCAAGTCACTAGAAAATAATATATTTACTTACATATCTACATAATATAAAATATAAAACATCAACTTTTGTATATAACAATACATTTTTGAGCTCAAAAAATCACATATAGTTACAAATTTACATTTTAAAAGATCTAAAGATTGCCCGATTTCACTAACAATAGATGCAAACTTAAGTAAGACCTAAATCTTTATAGCAGTTGGAAATTAAATGAAGTAGGCATTCCTTAAGTGTTACCTAAAGCGAATGAAAATGGGCATATGTTTCAAATTAAAGCTAATTCGTGATGTGAGATATATCACAAAATATATTAAAGTTATAAATTATCAAAGTTACATGGCAGTGCTAATACCTTCTTTTTCTATATTTTTATCAAAAAGTATATATTTAATATTTATAATAAAATAATGGTGATGTTCTTTTCATTTATAAGCTTATTTTTAAACATACTCGTATATTACTTTCTGATGAAACGGTGTACATTTTAAAATGCGTTTAAGGTATTTAATATTTTTTTTTCATTTTTGGGTCTTATGATACAGGAACTACTCGTACAAGAGCTAGACCTACACTGATTTTTGAGCAATCATTTGTCAATAAATATTTTTTTTTAAATAAGTATTAATTTTCAGTTTACGATCCTTTAGTAGTATTAAGTGTTACTGAGAGATTTCACGAAGACGTTTTTGTTCATTTATATTTAGAATATTTAAACAAATTAATATTCGATTGATTGTATTGTCAAAAAAAATACTGTCAATTAATTTAACGTAAAACACGAATTTAAAATATTAATCGCATTTGTCTAAAAGAGTAATGAATATTTTTGAGACCAAAAAAAACATCATCATACCTGCATTCATTCACTAAAACAGCAGTTTCAAATAATCAAAAATGAATAACACACTTAAAATAATGGCTTGGAACTCTAATGGGCTCCTCAAACATCAAAATGAGTTGCAGGCGGTTCTGGACACAGAAAATATAGACGTGTGTTTGGTCTCTGAAACGCACTTCACTAAGCAATCTTTTGTCAAATTTAGAGGATACATGGTATATAATTCGCTCCACCCTGACAACTGTGCCAGAGGAGGTAGCGCGGTTATAATCAAAGAGAACATTAGTCACTACGTGCAGTGTAAATATGAAGAACAAGACATTCAAGCCGTGGCAGTATCTGTTAAAACCAAATTTTGTCACATATCCATTGCAGCCGTATACTGTCCTCCACGGCACATGATAAGAAAAGAGCGATATTTACATCTCTTTGAACTATTAGGCCAGAGGTTTATCCTAGGCGGCGATTTTAATGCTAAGCATACGCATTGGGGATCAAGACTTACTACAACTAAGGGAAAGCAGCTCTTAAGCGCAGTTAAAGATACACATTCTGAAGTTATGAGCACAGGTAAACCAACGTACTGGCCCACTGACCACCAGAAAATACCGGATCTTATAGATTTTTTTATATGTAAAAATATATCCGCCAATTACGTCAGTTTGGAGGAAGGTTTTCATATGAATTCGGACCACTCTTCAATTATACTAATGCTTAGTCAAAAAATCCTATTCAAACCAAGCCACTTAACACTGGTTAATAAATTAACAGATTGGCAAAGTTTTGCCCTTGATCTAGATAATATAATAGACCTTAACACTTCTATAAAAAAGCAAGATCAGCTTGACTCAGAAGTAAACAAATATATTGTTGACATCCAACAATGTGCGTGGAACAACACACCGCAATTAAAAAGTAAATATAAGGGATTTATCTATCCTAAAGAAATTGTGGATTTACTATCTGAGAAAAGGAAACAAAGGAAGCAGTGGCAGCAAACAAGGTGCCCACGAGATAAAACATCATTAAATAACTTAACTAAACGATTAAAGAGGAAAATTCTACAATTTGAGGATGAATCTCTGAGTGCCAACCTTCTGCAGCTAACCAATGACAAATCAACGGACTACTCCCTTTGGAAAGCGACAAGAAATCTTAAAAGGCCGATAACACAAATACCGCCCATCAGAACAAGCGACGGAAAATGGGCCATAAATAATGACCAAAAAGCGTTAAGGTTTGCTCAACACTTAGAAGAAACTTTTCAACTCAATGAAAGTTCGATCGAAACACTTGTGAGTGAAAATTTATCACAAAACCAAAGAATTAAGCTTGTGACACCAGCAGAAGTAATGAGAGAAATTCAAAATAACATAAGCTCGAAAAAGTCTCCGGGTTACGACCTCATTACAGGTGAAATTCTAAAACACCTCCCGCGCAAAGCTATAGTAAAGCTGACCAAGCTTATCAATGCTGCATTTATCTTAAAACATGTACCTGAGTCATGGAAGGTTGCTGAAGTCATTATGATTGCAAAGCCTGGGAAACCACCCCATGAAGCATCATCATATAGACCTATTTCTCTGTTGCCCGTGTTATCAAAACTATTTGAAAAACTGTTATTGAAACGGTTAAAACCAATAATAGAAGAAAAAGACCTTATTCCAAATCATCAATTTGGCTTCAGGGAAAAACACTCAACAATAGATCAGGTACATAGAATAACTAACATCATTGAAAAAACACTAGAAAACAAGGAAGTCTGCGCCACCGTCTTTTTAGATGTCGCGCAAGCTTTTGATAAAGTTTGGCATAAGGGTCTAATATTCAAGCTCAGACGCATGCTACCAGAATTTGCAGATATCCTAGAGTCGTACATTACTAACAGAATGTTTAGAATACGGCAGGAGGACGCATATTCCGAGCTAAAAGCTATAAAAGCTGGTGTACCTCAAGGAAGTGTGCTAGGCCCAATTTTGTACTTGTTATACACATGTGACATCCCAGAACTGGAAAACAACACCATTGCGACCTTTGCAGATGATACTGCAATTATGGCTACTGGATCAAGCCACAGAGAAGCAGTAGAGAAAGTTCAACTAGCTGTGAACAAAGTTTATGACTGGACACAAAAATGGAAGATCAAACTGAATGAGTCAAAATCAATTCACATTGATTTTACAAACAAACACTTGGACTATCACCCAATCTACATAAATGGTACGCAAGTACCTTATGCTAATACAGCCAAATACCTTGGCATCACTCTCGACGCCAAGTTGCGTTGGAAAGCTCATGTGAAAAAGAAAAGACAGGAACTCGATATACGATATAAAAGTATGTATTGGTTACTCGGAAAGAAATCTTGTCTATCAATACATAATAAAATAACCCTATACAAGCATATTCTGATGCCAATTTGGACGTATGGCATCCAACTTTGGGGCTGTACTAAACAAAGCAACGTAAAAATAATCCAGCAATTCCAAAATAAAGTACTTAGGGATGCTGTCAATGCACCCTGGTACATAAGAAATGACGACCTTCATCGTGACCTTAAAATGGAATTCGTCACCACTATTATCCAAAAATTTGCTGAAGCCCACGAACACAGACTTCATCGACACGTGAATGTTGAGGCAATTCAGCTGCTAGACAACACAGACTTAGTGCGTAGGCTAAAAAGAACTAAACCTTTTGAATTAGTGTAGTGTACAAAGTGAATGAGTAATAGTAACAATGTTGTGCTATTCATATAACACATGAACATAGTGTTTTATAAATTATATTAGACTCTAAGAAAGTGCTACGGACTTGTGTAAAAGTGCAAATGAACACTATTCTTAGTTTTAACATATTCTATCACGTAACATATTAAGTTAGAGTTAAATTGCTTATTAGTCTTTTAGGCTAGATCGTAATTAATTATTAAGACTTTTGTTCTTAATATTATAGTACAAAAAAAAAAAAAATACCTGCATTCGGTAAAGGGTTGGGTAGAGTTATTTGATGGAGAGGGAGCGGAAGATCTAACAAAAGATGGATAGATTGAATGAAGGAAAAAGGAGTAAATTATAGCGTGAAGGTTGACAGAGGAAAATGAAGAAAAAAACGTGTTGCACCGACCTCCAAGTAACATGGGACAAGAACAGGAAGATGATGTGTTTAGTTCACCAATCTGGACCACACATAGATTGCTAATGAAAAAAAAACAGACATTTCCTACAAAACTGTAAGTAAGGCCTGAATTCTAGTCGCGCTGACGATGACGGTCGGTGCGTACAAATAAACATGTTCTATCACGACCGACTGTAGCCGACCGACCGTTAGCGCAATAATAATTTATGCCTTAGTGGCCATGTCAATTCAAAACCTATATTTTACATTAGACATTCATCAAGTAAAAAACAAAATTTCTCTTACAACCCATCAGTAATCTTAAAACAAACACTCAAAAATATACAAAGCGTTATTAAAATGGAATCAGAGACCAACCCTAATACACTATTGGTCCCAAACCAACTGTATTTGACCTTTTTCTTGGTAAGCCTCCTTTTATCGACAACCAACTTCTTGGGCCAAGAATTAAAATCTGTTGGCACATTTTGACATTGACTTGGGTGCCATTTTCGGGGTGCATTATTTGAGTTTTTCGCTTGTATGCAAACTTCATGGGTTTTTCCGTCTTGGAGGGATGTTTTAAAAGGGTCGTCAATAGGGATGGTTAGGGATCTGAGGTTGTAAGCAACGTCGGATGAATAGTGTAGTTTATTTGTGTTGTCGCGTATGTAGAGTATAAAATCGGCGACGTCTTCGTTTGATGTGATGAACCAATGCGCGTAGATTGATGATTGTGAGCTGGAAATATAGAAAATTGTTTGAGAACAAAGATAAAGATATTCAATTTATCAGAGCTACATATATGATACACTCATATTCGCCAATAGGGTATAGACGACAGAAAATAATAATAAGTCCGTCAGTTTGATTATCAACAAATATTTGACCCGTATTTTTTCTTTTGTTCCAAAAAAAAAACAAAATTGACGAAGATAAAACGCTTTTAAAATTCTCAATACGTCACGTCTAGGTTTTTAGCTATATAGTTCTGACGTCACGAGCCCCACTCCCGAGTTTTGATGCGTTTTATCTTTGTCAATATTCATTGATTTACAAAAACAAAAAATACGTGTCTATTATTTTCCAATACTCAACTGACGGACTAATTAATTTGCAATTTTTTGATACTATCTGTCGTCATGTCTTTTATGTGTAAGTCCTATAAAGAGTGTAAAAGGATTCTTGACGAAGCTGAAGGGCACTTGTTCTCCCCGTCATTGCGATCATTAATTTGTTCTAGAAATCTAGACGAGAACGGCTTCAGGATAGCCCGCGAAATTCAAATTTTCTTACGTTTTTTTGCAATTTGCAGGCCAGTGCTCGGTTGTATGTTGATTTAAAATGTTCGCAACTGTAAGACGTATGTAGCTCATCATCTGCCTAGCCTTTTCCCAACTATGTTGGGGTCGGCTTCCAGTCTAACCGGATGCAGCTGAATACCAGTATTTTACATGGAGCGACTGCCTAACTGACCTTCACAACCCAGTAATACGATACCACTTGGTGAGACTGGTTGTCAGACTTTTTGGGCCACTGACTACCTGTAACGACTGTCAAAGATGGACAAATGACAGCCGGGATCAACAGCTTAACGTGCTTTCCGAGGCACGGAGGAAACCCGGTATGTAAGAGTCACCCATCCACAGACCAACCTAGGCAAGCACGGCTTAACCTAAAGATTGGCCCGAGCGGCTGTTATTATTTATCCACGAGCTTCTCTGTAAGGTGTATCTAGTTACAAAATTGTAATCATCAGAATCATCAATACAACCCTCCAACCTCATAAAAGTCATGGAACGATTTTGACAAGGAGTAAAAAATAAACAATTATGACCAATTTTCAATGACAAGTGCAATTTCTAATTATTTTGGTGGGTTTCTTCAACAAACGCGTGAATACTGTGGAAACAAAGATACAAAAAGAATCTCTCCGGCGGGGAATCGAACCCCGGTCTCCCGCGTGACAGGCGGGGATACTTACCACTATACTACCGAAGATGTATTAAGAACGGCGAAATTTGCGACCTATTAATACAAATTAAATAAAAAACACGATTTTCTTTAATGTGGGGTAGGCAGGAATGTACTTCATGTACTATTCTTGACTTACTTACCAGTTTCAATAACTTACTGTTCGGTGTCGGTAGGTTGCTATCTCTGTCATTTTGCTTACTGACCAATTAGAAACAAAACGTCAAGAAAATCTTTCTTTGATTTTTCCATGCATCAAGTGACAAGTAAGTGACGGATAGGATAGGATATTTCAAGCTACCTTTGTTTATAGAAACACCGATAGCTGCGAGACGTAGGCATATTAACTGACAGATATGCGTAAGTAAGTTAAAGAAAACGGACCTAAATCACTATGGTCCTATACCTCTGTGCCTTGAAAAGTGCTTTACACCGTAAGTCCTGGCTATCATGCATGAATCTGACAGTCGCTATCGGTCTCGAAACCTGGAAGTTGACAACCAGTCCTACCAAGGTCATCCCAACGCAACGTCTTCCGGTTCAAGGTCAAATAAATAATTAAACATATACAGCGTGTTAGGTTAAACGAGAGACATATTGAGGGAAGGTATTCAGTATTCGATTCTCAACCCAAATCTTATCATCATTCCAGTGAAGAATATTGGGATTATGGTTCGTGCTTAAGTTTTATCTAGTGATCGTGTGCGTGGAGCCATTAATTATGCAAGGGGCCAATCAACGACTGCGAACATCCGGTCAGTTCCTTGTAGTAGTACCCACCTAGTAGTAATACTTAGATATTTGCCTGTCCAAAGCCAGATTTAAAGTATGAAGGGCACACATGTTCTGCGATAAGCGCAAGGGTGTACACACGTTGCGAGAATTTAGCGAAGTTTTTGGTATGGATCTATCTGTTATTTATTAGTGTTTTCTTTTTGTTCATATAGTTATTAGTATCATGTAAGCATGGATTTTTGCGGGTTTGATATGTCCCTCGTTTAAACTAACATATTGTATAAAGGGTGTAAAAACCCCTTAACGAAGCCGAAAGGCACTTGTTCTCCCCGTCATTGCGATCATTTTTTTATTCTACACCATACCTGGGAACCTTCTTGTTACGGAGATATTGGGGGGTCAAAGTTTCAACTTTTAGACAAGGTGATTTTTAAATACAAGTTTTTATTGTAAGACCTCCACGACCCCCGTACTATTCAATCCATCCATCAACACAATGTTTTAAGTGCGTTACATTGAGTTCTACCACAAAACATTATTTTTCACACAAAAAAAAATCCCAGCACTAATTCTTGCGTAAAGTTAGTTAGTTTGATGTACAGAAGGCTTGGTTAACGGCTTTGTGATGAGGTGGTTTACACCCTGTAGGTATAAAATGTACTTACTATTGAACATCTCTAAACGCCAAATCGGGCTCGGAAACAAAATCGAACGCACTCTCTCCGTCAGTGTTGCTATGCTCCAAAATCATCGTGTCCGTTTCAGTGTTGCCAGTACACAATAATCTATCTTCGTCTACAGTTAGTAGGTTTTCATTTAGTAGTGTCACAGGTTCCGCACAGGTCAGATTTTGGTATTTCTCGTCGGATTTTAGTAAAGATGGCCGCATGTGATTCAAGTAGTGTTTTAGTGGACGGGTGAAGCAGTCGCATTTGAGGCTGTTTCCTGGAAAGTAAAACAAATATAAATTTATTATTTATTATTTATTTATTTATTTATTCAGTAGCAAACATACAGTTTATACATTTAAGTTGGTGCCAACATAAACTCATTAGAGTTTTACCGTGCACCAAGATCATCGACTACATAATTTAGCATTAGATCCACTTAAGTAGGTACTAGTTAAAAATAAAGAAACAAACTAATAGTTACAACGGGTATTTGGCGAAATAATATCAGCGAGCGAAACTCGGTGACCAATCCGACCGTCCGTTCATAAAAACAAAAGTAGTGGAGGAAGTTTTAATATAATACAGGTTGTTCATAGAAGTACATAATAAACTAGACACTAGACACTATATAGCTGGACAATACACACAGCGCAATGTAGTGCCACATTTATCAACGAGGCTTGTGTCGTGGACACCAGATAGTTGATATAAGACTCGGAAACAAATGTCCATGCTCGTCACACAAACATTTGCGCCTACCGGGATTCCAAAAGAGATGATGATGAGAAAAGGTGCAAAAAAATGTTAAATTTTCTGTTATTATTAACAGCAAGTTTTGACTGACAAAATGTTAACTTTTGAGGTCAAATATGAGGAAGGGCGAAAATCGAAAAACCTAAGTCATAAGTCATAAGTCATAAGTCATTTAATCATTTGTTAACATAGGTACAATAAATAGTTGTTTTAAAAGATTACAAGCGCGCTATGTTATGCCCGAAGGCGTACAAATATTTATAGAGGTCATTGAAATTAAAAATTGAAAAACCTTTTAAAGTATACTACTGCAATACAAAGAATAAAAACATATAACTAATTAAAAAAATGAAATAAAATAAAAATAATAACAAAAACAAAAAAAAGAAATATGTATATATATAAATGTCAAAACTAAGTGACACTTTACCACGTCAAAATGCAAATCAAGTACTTATAACACAAAATGCCAAAGATAAAATAATCATTAAAATAATACAAAATGTCATGTGCAACCACGTCAGAAAATGTATAAATGTCAAAACTAAGTGTCACTTACTACGTCAAAAATTCAACTAAAGTATAAACAAAATACAAAAGAACATTAAAATAATACAAAAATGTCACGTGCAACAATGTCAAAAACAGGCAAAAGGAATTGAATTTAAAGTTATACTATGTCAATGCGTACCGACTATGATCAACTACATTTTGTCTGTTAAAAATTCCGAAATGCTGTAATATGCTTTATTCAACAGCAAAGATTTAAGCCGTTTTTTAAATAAGTGTATGTTCAAATCCTTAATTGAACTAGGTATGTGGTTATATATGATTGGTGCCATACAAAAAACACTTTTATGCATCAACGCTGTGTGAGCCCTTTTTACGCACAAGTTATTGTTCTGTGGCCGAGTTCGTGTGTTATAAAATGATATTTTGTCAAACCGGTCTAAATTGGTCTTAACAAATACTGCTACCTCAAAAATATATAAACACGGCAATGTCAACAATTTGTAATTAACAAAGAATGGCTTACACGAGTCTAAATTGTGGAGTCTGAACATTGATCTAATGCACCTTTTTTGTGCTTTAAAAACTAATTCCCTGTTGGTCGAGTTACCCCAGAAAATTACACCATACCTCAATACTGAACTCACCAAACCATGATATGCTGTGACTAAAGCATCGACGTTAATCACTGGGGTCAGTTTGTATAGGGCATAGGCTGATTTGCTAATTCGTTTAGTTAGCTCTTCCGTGTGTGCTTTCCAGTCTAATTTTTTGTCAATAATTAAACCTAGGAATTTTGATGTCTCTACTTGTGTTATAATTTTATTGTCATAGTATACTGTCATATTGGGATTCGCACGTTGGCTAAACATCATTAATTTCGTCTTTTCAATATTTATTTTAAGATTATTATTATCTAGCCATTTCACTATGGAGGTTATTGTCTCAGTGACAACGTCATTATGGTTTCGATCATCAGTACTCTTAATGGTCACAGTGCTGTCATCAGCAAACAGTGACATAGGATGACTTGTTACTTTTGGTAGATCATTTATGTACAGTATAAACAGCGGAGGACCTAAGACGCTGCCCTGGGGTACACCATAAGCAACTGTGCGCTGACTAGACTTATAAGTACGTTGGTATTTAGTATTGGGATCTATATCGGTTACTTCAACGTACTGTTTCCTATTCCGTAAAAAAGAATTAATTAAGCTGAGGATGTTCCCTCTAATACCGTACGCATCCAGTTTATTGAGCAAGATATTGTGATCGACATAGTCAAATGCTTGTGTCATGTCACAATAAATTGAACAAACAGGTATTCTTTTGTCAACATTCGAAGTTACATTGTTCAAAAAGTCATATATTGCCATGTTTATGGTTTTATTTTTTCGGAAGCCTTTTTGTTCATCGGTTAATATGTTACTTTTATCTAGATATTTAAAGATTTGAATATAAATAAATTTTTCAAATATCTTCGATATTATAGGCACAAGCGCTACGGGTCTATAAGACTCCAAGCAGTGCTTGTCATTTTTTTTAAATAGCGGTTTAATTATAGCTGTTTTTAGGTTGGTTGGGTAAGTACCATGTGATATGCACAAATTGAGAATGTGGCTCAAATGACCACCAATGCAATTTGCTACATGTTTAATTACTTTGGTAGAGATGCCATCATTACCTACACTTCCGCAATTCTTCAGAGTCTTAATAATAGCATTAATATCAATTTCAGTGCTTGGTGCCATAAACATCGAGCTACCATTCTTTTCTATGTTAGTAGTCACTTGTATGCCGCAATTTGTAATAGGTTGTATTTTATTAATAAAGAAGTCGTTAAATGCGGTCGCTATATCAGGTGGATGTGTCACTATTTTATCTCCTATTTTAATGCTACGAATTAAATTATGGTTATTGGGCGTATTAAATGTAGTTTGGTTAATTATTTCCCACGTAGTTTTAGACTTGTTAGATGATGATTTGATCTTGTAGTTATTCTGGGCACGTTGTGTTAATTTAATTATTTTATTATAAAGTGCTGAGTACTTTTTAAATGTTGTTTTGTCATATTCATTGCGGTACAGTCTGTAACGCCACAGAAGGGCTCTTTTTTTCTTACTGCATGTTTTGATTCCTCGTGAGACCCATAGTGGTCGTTTGTGTAATCTTATAGTAATACGCTTAAAAGGAAAACATAGATTATATAGAAGAGTAAATGTCTCCATAAAAATGTTATAGGCTGAGTTCGGATCATCAACCTGATATATTTCCGAAAAAGAAACACTTTGCAAACATTCCCTAAATTTATTCATGTTAACTATATTATAGTCACGACGTTTAATATACCAGTGCTTCATTATAGATATTCTTTTGGTAGGAACCTTAAGTATTTGACAGGTGTGGTCAGAAAGAGCAAGATCAATTACGTCACAACTACATCTCTTACCCAGATTATGCGCAAAAAGGTCAATGCATGTGTTACTAGAGAGCCTAGTCGGCTGATTAATTGCAAATTTGAAGTTAAAATTGAGTAAAATACATTCAAGTTCTAATGTGATATTACTACGCTTCAAAATATTAATGTTGAGATCACCACATATTACAACATTTCGCTTAGCTTTCTTTGTTATTAATTGACATAATTTGTACAGGTGCTCAAAAAAACAGGTCAAATTATTTGCATTTGGAACTCTGTAGATGCAGATTACAATGGTACCTGTATGAGTCAATTCTATAGCACAACATTCGAATGTGTTACTTATTGCTATGTTCCGAACTTCAGGAATTTCTTTCCAATGGTGTCCCTTTTTTATCAAGATACACGAACCCCCTCTTTTAGTATCTTTCCTGCTAAAACAAGTAGCTAGATTATAGTTCGGGATTGAAAGATACTGCTCATAACCAGCCATCATAAAATGTTCCGTTATGCAAACAACATCAACGTCCACATTTTTGGCTAGTAGTTCTTCTAAACATACAGATAATGCGTCAGCTTTATTTAAAAGTCCTGCAATGTTTTGATGTAGTATGTTTAAATAGGTATCATAGAAAAAACTGTGCGTCCAATTGTTGACTATCAGGTATTATGTCGTCCTCTGTCATGAATAAGTCGTATTTTTTTATACCGTCGATAAACTCGTCAATATCTTTGAAAATTGTCTGCATTCCATGATTATTAACTGATCCCAGTTTGGTAAACATTGTTGAATCAATTGCTAGATTTTTGTTAGAGTCCAAAAGATATGCATGCTCATATGTCAAAATGTCAAGATACAGTAAGTTATTTAAATGCTCTACTCTCCAATTATACATATTTCTTTGGGGACTGCAGTTAAATGTCGGTGTGCAAACAATGATGTTTGTAAAGTTCACTTTTTGTAAAGTAGCTCGTAAGTGAAGAGTCAGTTGGAGGTAGTCACATGTGGTCTTAAAATCCTCCTCTCCTAGCAGAATTATGCAGAAGTCTTGCATTGTAAACGATTCTAATTTGGTTTCTATGTCATTTACCAGTTGCTGTGAATTGCAGTGTGTCTTTATGTAATGGCATATATTTACCGAATGTTTGGAAAGGGTTCCCTTGGCAATATTTACAATATCGTTCCTGTTATTAGTACTCAGTATACAGATCTTACTGTCATTCTTCTGTTGGGGGTTTTGTTGTAGTTTTGTCTCAACACTGCTAGTTTTATTTGGTTTGCTCGAGGTAGATGAGGTATCTTTTTCCTGCTGCGATATAACTAAAGGTTCTGTTTGAGTTCCCTTGTTCTTATTTAAGGATTTCTTAATAGGCGTAGACTTTTTGTGTTTTTTAACTGGGCTACTAAGTTTTGTAAAGAGATCATTTTTCCTTTGCAAGTCTAATGCCCGTTTTCACCGACATCCCCTATACTACCACCTACGTACGGGACCCTTAGCTTAAAAGCTCCCCTAAATTAGCCCCTAAATAAATTTTTGTTTCACCACCATTTCCATCACTTAGCTAGGGGACTCATAACTAAGTGACGTTTTGTTCTCGATAGTGGTGACTGATTCGTTTTTGAATTTATCGATACTCTGAAACATGAGTTTTTTTTTATTAAAATCTCTTAAATAAACACCCAAATGGATACAGTTATTAATTAGTCATGGTCTATTAACAATATCATTATGATTTCATTAAAATTTTCATAAATTTTAAATTTTCTTGAACAATTACTCTGTGCGTACATTACGATACCTTGCGTATTATCTGTGGTCTATTACTGATTTTGTTTTGGACACGTCTGGTCTTATTTAATTCATAGTCGTGAGATATGAACGCGCTCACCTGTTCGCAGAATGATTGATGCCTACAACATGACTTTTGAACATATTGATATTTTTGCATGTTCTCCCAATAAGTTCAAATGTCTTATACTCAAGGAGCTCTCTTGATTTATGTATAATGATGCAGATGAGCATGATAGTTAAGTTAGTTATGTAAGTTTAGTTTTTAATATTATTTTTACCCTAGCATTTCACTTAATTGTTTATTATATTCCACAGTTAATCTGTGAACAGCGTTGTGGGCTACAATATTGTTAAAATTTTATGTGTATCTTTCTTTCTTTTGTACTTTATGTTGTAGCTGTTTGCTGTTCCTCTTGAATAAAAATAAAAATAAAAAATAAAAAATATGAAAATGTTTGTTGTGCGTTCAGCGTCGCGTATCGTTAATTCGAGATTTTCGTTCCTTTATGGACATACCCCTTCCTATTTCTAAAGAGCTCTGCATCATCTTCACCTTACAAAATATAATAAATTCAATTTTACTACATGTTTTATTTTGTAATAATCGTAATAATGTTTAAACAGATTAATTTCATAATTTTAACTAGTTTCAGGTGTTGTGCTTTCACTTGGTTATTGTATTTTCATATTTTGTACAATCAATGCATCCAATTACATGGGGAACCTTGTAATATTATAAAACCCCATCTTCATTTAACTGATTCCTCACTGGTTTCAATAAACTTGATATAGGTACTCCGGACGTAGAGTCACTATAATTGCTGCAAACACTCTTTTTATTATTCGACTTCAAGTAGCCACACTGATGCCAGCCATGTCTGCCACGGCCAACAAATGGTTACCCGTAGCATAAAAACTCAATGCTATCAATAACTGATTTGATAGAGATATAAAATTATTTCTGAAAAAATAAAATGTTTTTATTGTAGGAACCATACAGAGGACATCAATTAATAATAGGTAATAAGGTACCTTCCTGCTTAGCAAGTGAATGGTAGGTAGGTAAATTGATTAGGTATTGTCAACAAAAAACCATGTTACTACGAAAAAGTACCACGAGGTGTAATTTATTTTAATAGCAAGGGACATGTAAAAACTTGCGTGTGTTATGTACTCACCTACGTATTATCAGGAAATTCTAAGGCGAGTTTAATCTTTTCCAAAAAATATAACACTGAAGTTTTACTTAACCTATATCTCCTTTAAAAGTCAGTTTCATCATAATTGGGTCGTTTCCTATATATTTTTGGTCTGCGGCTGTTTTTAGGGTTCCGTAGCCAAATGGCAAAAAACGGAACCCTTATAGTTTCGCCATGTCTGTCTGTCTGTCTGTCCGCGGATAATCTCAGTGACCGTTAGCACCAGAAAGCTGAAATTTGGTACCAATATGTATATCAATCATGCCGACAAAGTGCAAAAATAAAAATTAAAAAAAAACATTTTTATTAGGGTACCTCCCCCAGACGTAAAGTGGGGAGCGATTTTTTTTTTAATTTTGACCCTGACGTGTGATATATTGTTGGATAGGTATTTAAAAATGAATAGGGGTTTTCTAAAATCATTTTTTGATAATATTAATATTTTAGGAAATAATCGCTCCGAAAGTCAAAAACAATGTGTCCCCCCCCCCTCTAACTTTTGAACCATAAGTTTAAAAAATATGAAAAAAATCACAGAAGTAGACCTTTATATGAACTTTCTAGGAAAATTATTTTCAACTTGATGAGTTGAATAGTTTTTGAGTTATATAGCACTTTTTCAAAAAAACGCAAATGATAACTTTGTTTTTCATACAAATACTATGAAAAACAAAGTTATTTTTGCTGACGAAAAATGTTGGTATTTTTAATGGTCTGGGAAGCTACGGAACCCTACAGTGAGCGTGGCCCGACACGCTCTTGGCCGGTTTTTACGTTTATAGCAATGAATATTGTAGAAACAGTTTCTAAATTTACAAAAAGTTCGTTGAGACCAGAATCCATCTTCGTGTTTTGGGAAATCACTTACTTAGGTGCCGGTTTATGGGCTGGAATTTCGACCTCCTAAATTTAGGGGACCTTTTAGCGTTTAAGTGACCCCTAAACGTCGGTGAAACAGAAACCATCCCCTATCGGTCCCCTATCTATGTTTAGGGGATCCCATAAACTTAGGGGATGTCGGTGAAAACGGGCATAAGTTTATTTGCTTAAGGTTGCTATTTTCTAAAGAAAGAGACACGATTTCTTGATGTGCGCTATTCAAATCTAACACAAGCTTGTCAATTTGTTCCTTTAACTTTGTTTGTTGTTGTTTTGCATCATTAATATCATCATTGGATATGTCGGGTAGGCTGGAAACAGTATCTTCGAATGTGCTATTATTTACAGTGTCGTTAGTGACGGTGTCTGAGTTCGATTTAGTACGCTTACGGCGCATAGTAATATTCTCTAAGGAATTCATTTTACTTAGTTCACAAAAAGTGAAGGTGATTTACTGAGATTTGAACCTGCGCCACACGAAGGAGCAGTACCAGTGATGTTCCTCCACGCCACCGTAACACTCTGCGACTTGCCGAAATTGTTTATCGCAATCCTCACTGAGTCACACTCACTCAGGAGATGACGGGGAGTAGAGGCGGTAAGTGCGGGGAGTATCGAGCGCGCTGCGGGTTGTCGTAGGTCAGTGCCCACGGCCGTTAGATTTATTTCAAATATGTAGTTTTTTGTCACAGTTTATTTTCACTATAACTTTGATTCACTTAGACGTATCGTAATAAAACTTTCACAGATCGAAGAGTCACTTCACTGGCTTTAAGGCAATAGTATTTTAATGAGAAAAAAGTCCATTTAATACGGCTTGTTCTATTAAAAATTGAAGAGCAAAAAAACATCAACGTCTTCTCAGCGACATCGACCGTCAACTTTTTAAATTATCTAAGACTTAGATAATTTTAAAAATATTTCTGTTATTTACGAAATTTGTTTGGTTCAAGACTCCGATTAAAGACATAACATATCCAATACAGGAGCAGAGGCCCTACAGGCAGTAGGGCATCTATCCGTCTCTCTCACTCGCACTCATCTGCAGACGTGCGCGAGAGAGACGGATAGATCCGAACATACGGACGAAGCGTTACGAACTTTTATGGGAGCAACCCAGGTTGGAGCACGAAAAGAATTTAGAAATTTCAAAAAACTTTTCCCATTCATATTGTTAAAAAGTTGTATCAATTTTTTTTTTCATCTATCCTGTTTTTGGTCAAAAATTCACTCGGTCCTAAAAATTTGTGAATCTGAAAAATAAAAATAGTACTCGAACGATGGTTGGTTTTATTGGGAAAGGACCAGGTTTTGTATAATAGACGACAAAACAAACTAATGAGTCCGTCAGGTAGATTATTAAAAAATTTTGACCCGTATTTTTTATTTTGTTACGTAAATCAAAATTGACGAAGCTTTTAAAATACTCAATACCTCACGCCTAGGAATAATTTTTAGCTGGTTCTGATCTGACGTCACGAGCTCCCACTCTCGAGTTTTGGACGTATGCCATATTGGGCACCCGCTTTAAGGGCACCTGAGGTAATGGCACCTGAAGTATTCCACATTCGGCACCTATCAATATTTTTCTAGGTGCCATTAGTGGAATAGTTTATTATTTTAACTTTTATTCCACATTCGGCACCTACGAACCAGTGTACTAGTGTTGGGATTGGGACGTTTCTTTTATAGCAAAACAAAATTAAATTCGATTCAGTACTGTTTAATAACATGATAATAGATACATAGTATGATTAGCTAACCGCCACCAGTTTCGTGCACAGAGATTTCTGACAGGGTATAAAACTTATAAATAAAAATACCTATTTATCTGTGACGTAATTTGACGTTGAGGTGACACCGTAACAGTAATATTTTTGTGACCCAAGATGTAACAAGTGCTTCTTAAAATCTAGTTTAACATTGACAACTATCATAATTATTTTCGATGTTGAGAGGAATGACGCTTTGTATATTCGACCTTTCTTGTGTATTTATTTCAAATTAACAATGGTTTAATAGTTATTTGTTATACAAGAGTGCAAAGTTGTTTTTTAACCGCGTGCTCAATTTTGATGACCGAGCAAGCGAAAGATTCTAAAATTGAGTCACGAGCGCAGCGAGTGATTCAGAATTTAGAATCTTGAGCGTTAGCGAGGGAACCAAAGAGCACGAGGTGAAAAATCTTTGCACTCGAGTGCAACACGTAACTTTTCATCCCACCTCAGCGAGGAAATGAATAGACGCAAAAAAAAATTGCGCGATACTAACAAATTCAGTTAATTCTGTTGGCGTCAAATAAACTTCCTCGTCGCTAGATAATGAGTGGTCAAAAAAACAAATTAAAAAAAAAACGATAAATTCGGCACCATAGAGGTAGAAGTAAATAGGTTTAAGTAATGATGTTTTGAATTCACATGCTTAGTGCACACGGTGTTCTAAATTCAAATTTACTTTACCCTCAAGACGATAAAAACGGCTTTTGCACTCAGATATCAAAGAGCAAAAATACTCTTTCCGAGATGGGGGGATGAAAAATTAATTTTCCTGCTGTTATAAGAAATCGAGTTTCAATGAAAGTTTTTCACACGAGTTTTGCCCCACAAATTGGACTACCAATTTCGACACGGTTTTATTGCAGACTTTAGTGACATTAGGCAGAGTTTGTTACATAATGCTACCAGAGACGTATTCAAAATTCGTCCTGAGATTAAATAATAAGCGGAACTAAAATATGTTGCCGGCTTTTTATAAATATTTGGGAAAAGTACCGAAGGCATTGTTTTTAGGTCAACGGGAACTACTATTTAGGTTTTCGACCCAAAACCTAAAGGGTACTTCCGGTTGACCTAGAATTGTCAATTTTGGTCAAAAGCAAGGTCTTATAGCACAAGTAATGCAAAAATGCCGAAAAAAAAAAATGAAAATTAAGGTAAATTTTGGCACTTACAACCTTTTACGAAAATCTAAATTTGTCCATATTTTTTAATCGTGTTTACTCAGGACCTTGATTTTTATACACTTAATTAGGACTGTAAACTGTATCTGGTATAAATTTCAACTTGCTAGGTCCCCCGTTCCTGAGAAAATCAGTGGTGACAGACAGACGTACAGACAGGCGGACATATAGCCGGACAAGAAAGTGATCTTATAAGAGTTCATTTTTTACCTTTTGGGGTCAAAAACCCCTACACCCAAAAATAAAATGAAATAAAAATTAAGTGTTATTTTACATGTAGCATAATGTAAATAGTAAACCCTTGCAAATTCACTAAAATAACATGTAAAGGTATCAATCTGAGTTTGAAGTTTGAAAAGCTTTTGTAAACGTATTTGTCCTGTGCTAACTGTTACCTGACAACCAAAGCCTGATAACAAAGTCAACAACTATAATATTCAAAAATATTAAAAGAGTACCTATTCATGAAATATTTACGTAATTTTAAAATGAGGATTCTGTTTACGTGAATGTTTATATACTTTTGATATTTTTGTGTGACAATAATACCACCAAAACTAACAGATTGAATCTTGTAAAATCGCTTCATGAACCAAAGAATTATTAGGAAAATAAAATGTTTCTGACTATGACCAGACTGATTTTACAATAGAAGTGTCATAATAAAAAAAACACATTAACATTACAAAAAATATAGGTACGATTATCTCTTTTTTGTTATTAACAAAAAAGAGATAATCGTACCTATATTATATGTATAAGCCTACATTTTTTTTTGTTTTTAAATTCTATTGTAGCTCAAGACTAATTTTTCAATACATATGATTAAGGAAACTGATTGTGATATAAAAGTTATTAAAGACATAAAGAAGTTATATTTATTATCATGTTACTAAACTGTACTGATTTTAATCGAATTTTTAATTTTGTTTTGCTATAAAAGAAACGTCCAATCCCAACACTAGTACACTGGTTCGTAGGTGCCGAATGTGGAATAAAAGTTAAAATAATAAACTATTCCACTAAGGGCACCTGCAAAAAATATTGATGGGTGCCGAATGTGGAATACCTCAGGTGCCATTACCTCAGGTGCCCTTAAAGCAGGTGCCCAATGTGGCATACGTCGAGTTTTGATGCGTTTTATCTTTGTCAATATTCATTGATTTACAACCCAAAAAAATACGTGTCCATTATTTTCCAATACTCATAACTGACGGACTAAATAGATTAATTTACAATTTGTTGATACTATCGTCATGCCTATTAATAATCTTGTTTAGTAAAACTAGTTTTTACCAAAAAAAAATAAAAAAGAAACTGGGATTCCCTTTGTTAATTGTAATTTTTGTCTCTTCCAACTTAAAAGGCAGATGATGATGATGATGATGATGATGATGATGATGATGGTGATGATGATAATGGTGATGATGATGATGATGGTGGTGATGATGATGATGATCATGATGATGATGATATGATGATCACACTAACCTTGGAACAGCACAACCAGTCCCTCATGTCTGACTTTCCTGACCAACTGCGGCTCGAAGCTGGTCAGCTCATTGTGTCTGACGTCTAACAACCTCAGATGTTTAGCTGACATGATGTTGGCTGTAGGTATGGTTTGAAGCGAGTTGTTCTGGAGATGTAGTTCGGTGATGTTCTCGGGGAAACTGAATTTTATTTCGGCTGTAATGGTGAGAATTTTTTGTTAATTGGTCATGTAACATGTTCTATCAGGGTTTTTTTTTTATGCGAGAGATTAGGTAGAAATTTTGTCATAATAAAGGGTGTAAAATACCTCTTAACGAAGCCGAAAGGCACTTGTTCTCCCCGTCGTTGCGATATTTTTTTTGTTCTACACCATACCTGGAAACCTTCTAGTTACGGAGATATTAGGGAATAACTTTTGTACAATTTTTTTTTGTAATTACAAGTTTTGTTGTAAGATTTTTTATTTTTAACACCTCTATGACCCCCGTCCATCCATCAGCACAATGTTTTGAGTGCGTTACATTGAGTTCTACTACCACAAAACATGATTTTTCATCCCAAAAAAAAGACATTTCCCAGCAATATTTTTTGCGTTAAGTTACTTAGTTTGATGTACAGAATGCTTGGTTGACGGCTTCGTGATGAGGTGATTTACACCCTGCTATATTAACCGACGTCTACAATAGGAGGAGTTGATTTGACCCTTTTTCCTGGATACAATTAGAGCGTAATTTTTATGTAGCTTAAAAATTAGTAAAATACTTACATGTTCTAGAAATCATATCTTTCAGATTATTATGAGATAAGTCTAAAACTTCCAACGATGTTAGATTCCCCAGGACATCTGAAAATTTTAAATCAAAATATTAATTAAATAAATAAATATCGCTGGACATTACACACAGTGGACACTAGAAAGTTGATATACTACATAATATAATTATACTTTTTGTTTGTAAATACATACTTATTATACATATAAACATTCATGACTCGGAAACAAATAAATAAATAAATATCGCTGGACATTAACACACAGCGCCACCTAGTGCCACACTAAGCAAAGCTTGTGTCGTGGACACTAGATAGTTGATATACTACATATATACTTTTTGTTTGTAAATACATACTTATTATACAAAAAATCCATGACTCGGAAACAAATGTCCATGCTCATCACACAAACATTTGCTACTACCGGGATTCGAACCGAGGACTTTAAATGAATGTTGGATAGACAATAAATAAATACAGATATCACTTCACCTGCGGGCCTAAAATGGCCACTTTAGCAGAACATAATGTGAATCACGACATAAAATTCTTAAAATGGACTTTATGAGTTTTTATATAAAGTCCATTTTTAGAATTTAATTTTTTTAACGTGATTCATATTATGTTCTGCTAAAGCGGCCATTTTAGACCCCCTGTTATCTCAGGAGGGTTAGACAGAGGTGTACCTAAATAGTACAGTCACATTTTGCTAGTTATGTTAGTCTCATCATTAGGCTGAGCCTTTTGCCATCAACCGGGCACAAAACCAGATTTCGTGACTTCTAAGACCAAGGCTGCTGGGAAAAGAGTCACCCCCTTTTTCCATCAACCGGGCACTAATCAAAACACTGTGGCTGGTAAGAACAAGGCTAACGAAAAAAGGGTCACCACTTTTTTACATCAACCGAGCACAACTCAAGAGACTGTGGCTACTAAGAACAAAGCTGCTGGAAAAAGAGCCACACCCTTTTTCGATCAACCAGGTACAAATCTAGAGATCTAGTGGCTGCAACGTAAATTTTCCAAATACCCTTTTTTTTCGGATGGGAAATCATCAAATGACCCTTGCCCGTGTCAGACTTTTACTGACTAAAACCCATCCATGTTCCTTCCTCGCCCTTTATGTTCCGGAGCCGCGGTATCTCTTTCAAACAGTCCCGCAGTTTAGAGTTGGTTACCCTGCGGATACGGAACCTTAGATAGGCTACGTTATAGAATAGGGCGTTACTTTGCGGGAATCCGTAATATTAAATGTTATGTTTTTTTAGCTTCCCAACTATGAGAGACTAATCTATCTTTCCAGTCTAACTGGATGCAGCTGAATATCAGTATTTTACATGGAGCGACTGCCTATCTGACCTCCACAACCCAGTTAATACTGGGTAATACGATACCACTTGGTAAGACTGGTGTCAGACTTTTTGGGCCACTACTCAGTGGCCCAAAAAGTCAGGTAGTAGCCTGTAACGACTGCCAAAAATGGACAAATGACAGCCAACAGCTTAAACCCATCCATGTTCCTTCCTCGCCCTTTAAGTTTCGGGGCTCATGCTCTACAATAGCGTTTGATTTCAATAGACCAACGACACTCGATTCGATCCTCTAAAATCAAAAAAAAAAATACAAAAACCCACTTACTATTCCTAATATCATTAATAAAATTCCCAGCTAGTTTCAACGTCTTAACTTTCTGAGCGCCTAACGTCAGATCATGCGTCAACACCGGTATCTCGTTGTAACTCAGATCAATCTCCCGCAGTCTGTAGGGGATCCAGGGACTGGCCGGGAACATTTTCTTTGTTAGGAAGCCGAATTTATTGTGGCTTAATATTACCTGGAAAGGGAAAACTATGGAACTTGAATAAGGTTTTTTTTTTTATCACACAAACATAAAAGCGAAAATTATTATTATACTCTTTGACGCAAAAAATACTGAACGGATTTGGATGAAATTTAGCACACAGATAGTTTATGACCTTGATTAACACATAGGATACTTTTTATCCCGGTAGTCTAACCCCGTGGGACAATTATTGACCTAGACGCGGGCGAAGCCGTAAGAATACGTTTATTTTAGAATATATACTCGTAATTTTATGGATTAAAAAAAAACGTATAAAAGCATAATTTTTCGGAGGAAAGGCGGAAATTATTTAATTTTGATATTCTACGATCCATTCATATTCCTTTTGCTCCTATTCTTTTAACGGGTAAATGTGAATTCGAAATTGATGCAATTCGATTGCATCTAAAGAACAGGTGCTAGAGAACAGGTACTAAAGAACAGGTACTAAAGAACAAGTACTACATAACAGGTACGAAATAACAGTTACTAAAGCACAGGTACTATAGAACAGGTACTAAAGTTCATCTTTGAGTAAGTTATTATACACAAGAGTCACTATTTGAAAATACCGCGAATATTAAAAAACTCACCTCTTCTAAAGAGAGACAGTCGTCCAATAAGCCATGTGTTTTGTTATCAATCTTTTCTAAGAAGTTATGCGACAGATCCAATTTCCTGTAAATATTTAATTTTAATATATCAGTATTTGCTTGAGAAACTCATGGCTAAATAATAACATGCCTAGGCTAGTTTTTCGCTACACCATAATTTTGTGATAGCCGCTCGATATTTATGAATAGCCACTGGATATTTATGAATAGCTGCCCGATAATAATATTTTTGAGATAGGTATCTCATTATAAAATAGTTACCCGATATTTTTGAGATAGGTATCTCATTATAAAATAGCTGCCCGATATTTTTGAGATGGATATTTCATTATAAAATAGCTGCCCGATATTTTTGAGATAGGTATCTCATTATAAAATAGCTGCCCGATATTTTTGAGATGGATATTTCATTATAAAATAGCTGCCCGATATTTTTGAGATAGATATCTCATTATAAAAAAGATGCCCGATATTTTTGAGATAGATATCTCATTATAAAATAGCTGCCCGATATTTTTGAGATAGGTATCTCATTATACAATAGCTGCCCGATATTTTTGAGATAAGAACGTATCTCATTTAAAATATCTGCCGGATGTTTTTGAGATAGGTATTTATATTATATAAAACTACAAGACCACTCACTGACTCACTCACTGACTGATTGACATGTCGTTTCTCGGAATGGGTAAGAGATGGGTCAGGGGTATGTTTTGGAAAAATGACAAGCACTTCCGGTCGAGTAGAGGAAAATTATAGAGGAGATTCAAATCCAAGATGGCGGCCGAGTCCATTTCCGGTTTCGGCGAGGAAAGGACTTGGGCCAATTTCGATTGGTAATTTTTGAAGAAGGTTTGAAGTCATTTGAAAAAAAAGTAAAAAAAAAAAAAAAAACAAGATGGCGGCCGCGCTGGGACGTTTTGAAAATTGCGACTTTTTTCACTCCACTTTGACGAATTGTTTTGTTCAACCGAATTTTAAAGTCGGCAACATTAACCTTGCCAATTTGTGGGTGATTTCAGTGGCAATTGAGAAAAATTATGACATTTTGAAAATCCAACATGGCGGACGCTGTGGCGGCCATTTTGTGAGAAGGTGGAATTTTTGACTTTTTTTAAATGCATTTTTCGTGTAGTTGGCAACATCTGACGGGTTCGAGTTGTACCGAGCGGTTGTGTGTTCTGTTAAGGAGTGTTGCCTGGTGCAAAAAATTTCCCCGTTTTTAGGGTACTTTCCCAGATTTTCCCCGAAAACATGAAAAGTAGAAATAACGACATTTTGAATGGAGACTTTGTCTAGCTGGCAACTTTGGGGAGCCCCAAATGACATTTGACCATTTTCATCACTTTCAACTGGCAACCCCAAAAAATATTGAACTTTTTCATTTTTGGGACTTTTTCACTTTGGCGAATTACTTTGTTCTACCAAACTCAAAAGTTGGCAACACCGAGTACACCGGTCGGTGGCCTGTATCCTTGAGATTTCCAGAAAATTATGACTTTTCAGAAAAACAAAATGGCGGCTGGTGTGGCGGCCATCTTGTAAAAACGACTAAAAATCCGAATTTTCGACACGATTTTTTGGGTAGTTGGCAACATCCGACGGGTTCGAGTTGTACCAAGCGGTTGTGTGTTTTGTTAAGTAGTGTTGTCTGGTGCAAAAATTTACCCCATTTTTAGGGTGTTTTTCCAGATTTTCCCCGAAAACATGAATAGTAGAAATAACGATATTTTGAATGGAAATTTTATACAATCACCAAGAATGGGATGCCTGAAATGACATTTGACCATTTTCATCACTTTCAACTGGCAACCCCGAAATCCATTGGGGTTTGAATTTTCTGCTCAGACCTGACTTTGGCGAATTACTTTGTTCTACCAAATTCAAAAGTTGGCAACACCGAGTACACCGGTCGGTGGCCTGTGTCCTTGAGATTTCAGGAAAATTATGACTTTACAGAAAAACAAAATGGCGGCTGGTGTGGCGGCCATCTTGTAAAACTGACGAAAAATCCTTATTTTTAACACGATTTTTCGGGTCGTTGGCAACATCCGACGGGTTCGTGTTGTACCGAGCGGTTGTGTGTTTGGTTGAGTAGTCTTGCCTGGTGCAAAAATTTTCCCCGTTTTTAGGGTAATTTCCCAGATTTTCCCCGAAAACATGAAAAGTAGAAATAACGACATTTTGAATGGAGACTTTGTCTTGCTGGCAACTTTGGGGTGCCCCAAATGACATTTGACCATTTTCATCACTTTCAACTGGCAACCCCAAAAAATATTCAACTTTTTCATTTTCGGGACTTTTTCACTTTGGCGAATTACTTTGTTCTACCAAACTCAAAAGTTGGCAACACCGAGCACACCGGTCGGTGGCCTGTATCCTTGAGATTTCCAGAAAATTATGACTTTACAGAAAAACTAAATGGCGGCTGGTGTGGCGGCCATCTTGTAAAACCGACGAAAAATCCTTATTTTCAACACGATTTTTGGGGCAGTTGGCAACATCCGACGGGTTCGAGTTGTACCGAGCGGTTGTGTGTTTTGTTGAGTAGTGTTGCCTGGTGCAAAATTTTTCCCGATTTTTGGGGTACTTTCCCTGATTTACCCCAAAGTCATGAAAAGTAGAAATAACGATATTTTGAATGGAAATTTTACATAATCACCAAGAATGGGATGCTCCAAATGACATTTGACCATTTTCATCACTTTCAACTGGCAACCCCGACAGCCATTGGGGCTTGAATTTTCGGGACAGACCCTATTTTGGCGAATTACTTTGTTCTACCAAACTCAAAAGTTGGCAACACCGAGTACACCGGTCGGTGGCCTGTATCCTTGAGATTTCCAGAAAATTATGACTTTACAGAAAAACAAAATGGCGGCGTGTGTGGCGGCCATCTTGTAAAAACGACGAAAAATCTCAATTTTCGACACGATTTTTCGGGTAGTTGGCAACATCCGACGGGTTCGAGTTGTACCGAGCGGTTGTGTGTTTGGTTGAGTAGTCTTGCCTGGTGCAAAAATTTACCCCATTTTTAGGGTAATTTCCCAGATTTTCCCCAAAAACATGAAAAGTAGAAATAACGACATTTTGAATAAAAATTTCACATAATCACCAAGAACGGGATGCCCCAAATGACATTTGACCATTTTCAGCTGGCAACCCCGGAAGCCATTGGGGTTTGACTTTTCGGGTCAGACCTTACTTTAGCGAATTACTTTGTTCTACCAAACTCAAAAGTTGGCTACACCAAGTACACCCGTCGATGGTTTGTATCCTTGAGATTTCCAGAAAATTATGACTTTTCAGAAAAACAAAATGGCGGCTGGTGTATCGGCCATCTTGTGTAAACGACGAAAAATCTCAATTTTCGACACGATTTTTCGAGTAGTTGGCAACATCTGACGGGTTCGAATTTTACTAAACGGTTGTGTCTTTTATTGAGGAGTGTTTATTGGTGCAAAAAAAATCCCCATATTTAGCGTATTTTCCCAGATTTTTCCCAAAAACTTGAAAACTAGAAATACTTACATTTTGAATATAAATGTTGCATAACCACTAAGAATGGGGTGCTTCAAATGACATTTGACCATTTTCATCACTTTTAACTGGCAACCCCGAGAGCCATTTGGGCTTGAATTTTCGGGTCAGACCCGACTTTGGCGAATTGTTTTGTTCTACAAAACTCAAAAGTTGGCAACGTAAAGTACACCGGTCGGTGGCCTGTATCCTTGAGATTTCCAGAAAATTATGACTTTACAGAAAAACAAAATGGCGGCGTGTGTGGCGGCCATCTTGAAAAATTGTCAAAAATCCAAAGTTTCGACATGATAAATGAGACCGCTGGCATCCCCCGACCGGATTGTGATGTATGAACTGGTTATGTTCTTCATGGACAAGTGTTGATGGGTACAAATATTCTCCCCACTTTCAGGGTATTTTTTCAGATTTTCCCCGAAAACAAGAAAAGTAGAAATGACGACATTTAAAATGAAAGTTTTGCATAACCACCAAGAATGAGGTGCCCCAAATGTCATTTGTCCATTTTCATAACTTTCAGCTGAGCTGGCAACCCCGAGAGCTACTGGGGCTTGAATTTTCGGGTCAGACCCTACTTTGGCGAATTGTTTTGTTATACCAAAGTAAACGTATAATAGCCACCCTTTGTTTACTGACAGGTAGCTTGTATCCTGGTTAGTTTGGAAAAATTGTGACATATCAGAAATTCAAGATGGCGGCCGTGTCGTTTCGGTTTCCGAAACCTTGTCCGATAGGGGTCGTTCAAACGGTGTAAGAGTTTTTTTCAAATTTTAAGATATTTAAGGGGTTTCGAGGGATCTTTACTGGTTTTAGGGCTTTGCCCCTACATGAATGTTTTGTAGACGCGAGCTGCTCGCGAACGAATAGTAGTAGTAGTTTACGATTGGGTTCCTTCAAACGGTTTCGACAGAATGAGGATTGATTTTGTACATAGAGGGGTTTATTTATATGGTCGATTTAAGGGTTCCTTTGGTGGTGAAATTTGTGTATTCTTCCCACCTCTCCCCAACCTCCCCTCAAATAGGAAGGGCTGTAACTTCATTACGGTTTGAGATAGCCGATGGGTGTTTGAACAAATATTATAGGCAGGTCTTGATTGAAGCGAAGTAGGGAGGTGGCGAGCGTAGCGAGCCGTCGACTGAAAACCTGTCCGGTGGTGGCACCGGTAAAGCGAAGGGGGGAGGTGGCGTGCGAAGCGAGCCGGTGACCCCATAGCGTGAGGATAAGGTCACGGTAGGTTTCCGGTGGTAGGCAGGACTTGAGTGGAGCAAAGTGGGGAGGTGGCGAGCGCAGCGAGCCGTCGACTGAAAACCTGTCCGGTGGTGATACCGGTAAAGCGAATGCGTGGGGATAAGATCACGGTAGCTTTCCGGTGGTAGGCAGGTCTTGAGTGGAGCGAAGTGGGGAGGTGGCGAGCGTAGCGAGCCGTCGACTGAAAACCTATCCGGTGGTGGTACCGGTAAAGCGAAGGGGTGGTGGCGAGCGAAGCGAGCCGGTGACCCCATAGCGTGAGGATAAGGTCACGGTAGGTTTCCGGTGGTAGGCCGGACTTGAGTGGAGCAAAGTGGGGAGGTGGCGAGCGTAGCGAGCCGTCGACTTAAACCCTGTCCGGTGGTGGTACCGGTAAAGCGAAAGGGGGAGGTGGCGAGCGAAGCGAGTCGGCGACCCCGTAGCGTGGGGATAAGGTCACGGTAGCTTTCCATCGGTAGGTAGGTCCTGAGTGGAGCGAAGTGGGGAGGTGACGAGCGTAGCGAGCCGTCGACTGAAAACCTGTCCGGTGGTGGTACCGGTAAAGCGAAGGGGGGAGGTGGCGAGCGAAGCGAGCCGGTGACCCATAGCTTGAGGATAAGGTCACGGTAGTTTTCCGGTGGTAGGCAGGTGTTGAGTGGAGCGAAGTGGGGAGGTGGCGAGCGTAGCGAGCCGTCGACTGAAAACCTGTCCGGTGGTGGTACCGGTAAAGCGAAGGGGGAGGTGGCGAGCGAAGCGAGCCGGTGACCCCATAGCGTGAGAATAAGGTCATGGTAGCATTCCGGTGGTTGGCAGGTCCTGAGTGGAGTGAAAAAAGGAAGTCGCGAGCGTAGCGAGCCGTGGACCGAAAACCTGCCCGGTTGTGATATCGGTAAAGCGAAGGTGAGAGATGGCGAGCGAAGCGAGCTGGCGACTTCGTAGCGTGGGGATGATGTTATGGTAGTTTTCCGATGGTAGGCAGGTCCTGAGTGGATCGGAGTGGGGAGGTGGCGAGCTTAGCGAGCCGGTGACCAGGACCGGTTTGGCTATCAGACTATTGTACTGTCCTTGATCTGTTTGTTTTAGGTGTTAGTCTCCCATGTTATTTTAATAAATAATAAAATCAATTTTCAAAACTCCCGTTCTCCCCCCCCTACCTCTCCCCCTCATCGCATCTCGGAAACTAAGAGATCCGTGTTCTGTTTTTTTTTCGGATTCGTATAGAGGAAGCTCGACAAAGAAAAACAATTTTCAAAGCTGCCCCCTTTGCCCCCCTCTCTCCCCCCTTAGCTGGTTTTCAGAACTTGAGAGATTTGGAACATTTTGTTTCACATTCGTAAACAGCGACCCCTTCTCCCTTCCCGTGACCCCGCCCCCCATCGTATCGCGGAAACTGGCACACATAGTGGTTGATTTTAATTCTCACTTAATACTATTGAGGGGCGTTGAAATTCGTATATCCTCGCCTCCCCCTCCAACCTCCCCTAAACTTGAAAGGACTGTAACTTCATAACGGTTAGGGATAGCCATTCGGTGTTTGAACTAATATTATCATAGGCGTCAAAACCTGTCTGGTGGTGGAGGACCTTTCCGGTAGCAGGTAGGTCGACAAGCAAATTGTAGGGTAGTGTTTTTTAATGAGAGAAGGTCTGAGTTTTTAAATAAGTTTATAGATTATATTAGGGGTTCTTATGGGATGTAAAAATCTTTGTATTAATTCTTAAGTTTAATTTTATTTTAATATCTTATTTTTATTGAATTAGTTTTCAGAATATACGCATGTGTGTATAAGCATTACGCTTAAGTGTTTTTATACTGATTTAAGGATTCCTATTGGTTCTCAAGATATCATAAGGGTAAGAAAAACAATTAAAATATGGGTAGGTGTCGTTATTCGAGTGATTTGAAGGTGCTGATTTAGAATGATTAGAGCTTAATCAAGTGGAAACCTTTAGTCCTTTTGGGCTTAATTTGGCAGTGCACTAGACTTTGAAAAGTAGAAAAACTTCTTATAGGGTCATTTTTGAGAATTAATATTACATTTAGGGGTTTTAAAAGTGAAAAAAAAAACAAGGTACCACCACTAGCACGCGAGCTGCTTGCAGCTCGCGCAGCACGCAACAACTAGTCTCATTATAAAATAGCTGTGAGATATTTTTGATATAGGTATCTCATTATAAAATATGTCGGAGGAAGAGGAAATAAACGAAGAGTTGAATTGTTGGTTGCGCACAATCAATTGATTGCTATTTTTTTTAAATATCTTGTTAAAGCCTAATTTAGATATGATTTACTACATTTTAATATTGTATAAAATCTAACTACCTTCTTTAAAATTACTTGCAGTGTCTAATCAGAGCATAGGATAAAATATCTAGAGTAGGGTCGAGGCGCCATCTTTACCCTTTCTGACACAGAGCAAGGATTGCTTGGAGAACGGTGCTGGATCGAAGGTCGAGGTGGATCGCTGGTGATAAAGTTAGATTGGTGTCGCAAACTTGCTGCTCGAATATAATTGTTAAGCAAACTAGTTATTGTGTGATATTGCCATTAAATTGTGTGAAACAGTGAATACTTTGTTTCGTGCTCGCATTTCAGTCAAATGGCGCCCACTAGACTCCGTGAACACTGATGATGTCGAGGAGGATGCTGCTTCTCCGACAAACATATATTACATACCTCAACGCCACTAATCCTTTAAAAGCCTCATTAGGTATATGCTCCAGCTTGTTTCCGCTGAGCGATAGATCCAGCAGTTGCTGCAAGCCGTTGAACGTACGCTGTGCTATGCTGGTCAGCTGGTTACGAGATAGATCCAGCTTGAACATCGTTGGGAGGTTGCCGAAGGCAGAACGGCTTAGTTCAGTTAAGTTGTTATCCTGAATGTGGAAATAGGGATATTTTAATAGATGATATACAGGGTGTAAAAAAGCTCTTAACAAAAGAACGAAGATATTTGGGATCAAAGTTTAAACTTTTTGATAAGCTTTGTTTTAAGTAAATATCTTAGTTTAAAACCTTGTATGTTTTAAATTAAGATATTTACTTAAAACACCTCCACAACCCCTGTACTATTCAATCCATACATCAGCACAATGTTTTAAGTGCGTTACATTCAGTTCTACCACAAAACATGATTTTTCACCCCAAAAAAAAAGTTGTTTCCCAGCAACATTTTTTGTGTCGAGTTACTTAGTTTGATGTACATAATGTTTGGTTGACGGCGTCGTGATGAGGTTGTTTACACCCTTTATGTATAATACGTAATTTGGTGACCACGACACAATATTAATGTCACCGTAAAATTGTCAAACACGTTATATTACAATATAACGTGTTTCTCTCTAGCGATATTGTAAACTCTCGAATTATTGTCAACTGAACATACGGAAGTATCTCTGCCCCCATAATCGGGACTTGGGGCACCCCCCCGTTAGGTTAGTTAGGTTCCTTTAAACCCTGCACTCGGAAATAGGGACCCCGCGAAGCGGGGCTCCGTCGACTATGCTTTTTAGGGGAATATAAAGTGTTTTAAGGTTAGGTTATATTAATCGGTATTTCTCAGGAATGGTACAGTATCTTTTCATGAGAGTGGTACCACTGGGCAAGGGGGACCCCTCCTTCCCTCCACACCGCGTGAGTTGACTACCATCGCATGCATTTCACGAAAAATAATGCGTTTTGTTGTAAGCAGTATGTTCGTTTGACAATATTTCGAGATTTTACAATATCGCTAGAGATAAATGATAAATGATCTTTATTTTGTAAGTAGGTTTTCACAAACACTTTTACACGTAATTTTTTTTTTAAACTGGATGGGCCGGCCCCATCTTGTTTAGTTGTTTCGTACCTAACTACTCTGAGAAGAAACAGCCGAAACAAACTCAGAGGTCATAGTCTCTTTTGAAGTCCAGACATAATCTTGCTCAATTCACATAAGGATCATGTAGATTAGTGTCTGAGATGGTCTTTTGAAGAAAGAACCACACAGATTTGAGTGAACCTGTCCAGTCAGTGCAAGCATTTGTCAGTTATCGTGTAGCTCGACTTATAACTGAAGGAGCTCAACGAAACGACGAACAATACCAAAGAAAGGACATTTGGGTAGGTCGCTTATAGAACTCATTCTGCCAGACGGTTGAGGGGTAAAAAAAAAAAATGTGAAGCACACATGGTCCTCACATTCACAAAAATAAAATAAAATTAATAAGAATTTACATATTACAATATAACGTATTTGACAATTTTACGGTGACATTAACACAAGTCTCGTTGCGCAGTGTGGCACTAGATGACGCTGTATGTAACATCCAGAAATATTTATTTACCTGTACATAAAGATACTGCAAACTAGTCAAAGTGGAGAGCGCCTCCCACGGCGGTTTCGTCAAGCCATTCTTTGACAGGTCCAGCGCCTGCAGCGTCAGCAAGCTGGAGAAACTATCCGACGAAAACGTGTCGGACAACATGTTGGCCGACATGTTCAGTCGGAGCAGCGCGTTCATTGACGGCCAGGTGTTGGACTTGATTTCTGTTAAGTTGTTGTGAGCCACGTTTAGTTCGCTGTGGAGAAGTAAATATTTGATATAATAATAAACCTTTATTTTCAGGCTACATCTTTACCGAGTAACATAGGCTATAAATTGGCATGACGACAATATCAAAAAAAATCAAATATATTTAGTCCGTCAGTTAGAGAATTGGAAAATAATGGACACGTATTTTTTGTTTTTGTAGATCAATGAATATTGACAAAAATAAAACGCATCAAAGCTCATGACGTCAGAACGCACTAAAAACAACGGTGTGACGTATTGAGAATTTTAAAAGCGTCGTATCTTCGTCAATCTTGGTTTACGTAAAAAACGAAAAAATACGGGTCAAATATTTTTTGATAATCTAACTGACGGACAAATTTTTTTTTTGTCGTCTATCCGATTCAAGACAGATTTTTATAAAAATGTAGTAGGTAAAAGTGGTTAAAATTGTAATATGTTATAGAAAATTATCTGGTACAGTCAGCAAAACAGTTAGGTATTCTACTATCTTACGACTATTATAAATGTAAGTCTGTAAAGATCGATTTTTGTTATTCTTTTACGCAGAAACTACTTAAAGGATTTGGATGAAATTGCAACCAGATTGATTATAACCCTTTTCCGTTTATAATAGTAGTAAAAAGATTGCTAGCCTGCATACCTAACTGTTTTGCTGACTGTACATCGAATCCTTTAACGGTGGACCACTATTTACGCCACACCTTATATATGCCACCGTAAAATTGTCAAATACGTTATATTGTAATATCTCTAGCGATATTGTAAAATCTCGAAATATTGTCAAATGAACATACTGCTTACAACAAAACGCATTATTTTACGTGAAATGCATGCGATGGTAGTCAACTCACGCGGTGTGGAGGGAAGGAGGAGTCCCCCTTGCCCAGTGGTACAACTCTCATGAAAAGATATTGTACCATTCTATAACACTTTAGATTACCCTAAAAAGCGTAGTCGACGGAGCCCCGCTTCGCGGGGCCCCTATTTCCGGGGGCAGGGTTTAAAGGAACCTAACGGTAGGGTGCCCCAAGTCCCGATTATGGGGGCAGAGATACTTCCGTATGTTCAGTTGACAATAATTCGATACTTTACAATATCGCTAGATACTAGATAGATACACGTTATATTGTAATATAACGTATTTGACAATTTTACGGTGACATATATTTATGCACGAAATTTAAACGTAACTGTCAAGTTACGTTTAAATTTTCTTTATTAGTATTAAATAGTTATATCTTGCATATTGCCCTGGTTCTTGTTTCATCAGTTTTGAATTTGCGTTCCATTTCACTGATTTCACCAAAAACACGCTACATAAAATATTTAATTAATGGAATATTATTATTATTTCCTTTATTCCGTTATTTACATATAAATTTACATTTTTAAATATTCTAATATAAGATTATATAAAAAACATTTAAAAATATAAAAAAATAGTAGTCCACCAGCGCCGGGAACAGGGTCCGAGCTGCCGATGGTCAGGGCTCTTGAGAGAGGAACCATTATTATTATTAATTGTGAAATAAGTGTTGTTTAAGAAACTTAAACAAGTGTACCACTGTTTATATGGGGCAATACAAGACATTTTTAAGGAATAAAAAAAGTAATGAATTTACATATTCCCTAGTCACTCGATCGAAGCTGCGCGCATAAGCTAGTATCCTACTAATCCCTACTAATATTATAAATGTGAATGTAAGTTTGTTTGTTACGCTTTCACGCGAAAACTACTGAACGGATTTGGATGAAATTTTGCAAACAGATAGTGTTGAGGACAGCGCCATCTTCGAGAAAACGGAAGTAACTACGAGAGCATCATCCACAATTTGCTGCACTGCGCGCGCGCCACGAGCCAAGCAGCGAGCTACGTGGTTCATCCGACGACGACGAGAGGGCGCCTCACCAAGCCTATAAATAGCTTCGACGAGCTAGAAACTCCCCTTCTTTCTGCATCTCTACCACGAACTGAAGTCTTTCCAGTGTACCATCAAAATTGTAAATCTCAATAAAGCTTTCATCATTACGAAGAATAAAGTAGTCACTTTTGTTATTTGAGTACATAATTTTGAGAAAAACCCCAACACTGAGGAACACGCCTCAACATTGGTCCTTCTGAGCCGAATAATCAAGATCACAGCGCTACCAGTGAAAGACTTCAGGGGTGCCCGGGCTATCCTCTCCTCACCTATTTCATTCTGTGTGTGCTAAAATCGTGTTTTTTGTACAGGAACACGTAGACCAGCTCCGTGCGCGCGTTTTTCACCGGGCGCACCAGTGCTGCAGGAAACCGTGAGTACCCACGCTTCTCATAAAGTGCCACAATGAGTGAGTCGGATAATTTCAAAAAACTAACAGATTTAAAAAAGAAACGAGGTACCATTAAGGGTATGCTCACCCAATTCGAGAAATGTGTAAATTTGTTAGTGGGCAGTGAAATTAATCCTAAACAAAGGGCAGAACTAGAATTACGCATAAAGTCTGCTCAAGGATTGCATCACGAATTCAATAAAATTCAATCCTTAATCGAGGAATTAGTGCCAGAAAAAGACATGTCGGAACAATTAGAGTATAGAGAGTCCTTTGATAATTCGTACTATAGTTCTGTCGCTGAAGCCAATTGTTTAATAAATCAAATTAGTAGTCTAAAGCATGAGTGCAAGTCCAATGGTTCAGAACACACGTGCAATTCCAATACAATAGTAAAATTGCCAACTATTTCGCTCCCCAATTTCGACGGTAGTTACGATAGTTGGTTGGAATTTAAAGATATGTTTTTATCAATGATCCACAATTCAAAGCAACTGGATAATATCCAGAAATATCATTATTTAAGATCATCGCTGTCTGGAAACGCGTTGCAAGTTATTAAGTCTCTGGAATTCACTTCAGATAACTACAGTATAGCATGGGAATTGATTGAGAATAGATTCAATAACAATCAATTGTTGATACGCAACCACGTCAAAGCGTTATTCTCAATGTCAGCTGTGTACAAAGAATCGCCAGCACAGATTAGAAAATTAATAGATACGGTACTCAAGAATTTACGTGCTTTGAAAACGCTTGGTGAACCCACAGAATCATGGGACACCTTGATAATTCACATCATAACCACAAAATTAGACGTAGTGATTGAGAAAGAATGGGAACAGTTTAAAAATACCAGTGCTGGCAATTCAGATAAGAAATTTAATTTAGAATCACTCATACAGTTTTTAAAATATAAGGCTGACACCTTGGAAATGGTTAAGGTTCACCCTACGCCATCATCTCATGCAGGTCAGGATCATGCTAAAAAGCAATCTCACAGTTTTGTTGCTACTCAAAACAAGAAAAAGTTTTATAAATCCACCCGCACATGTGTTAAATGTAACGGAAAACATCCATTGTATGGGTGTCAACAATTTTTGGATTTAGACTCCAATATTAAGCTTCAGTTCATACGGGATAAGATTCTCTGTATTAATTGTTTAAGGCCAGGGCATGCAGTCAATGATTGTCAGGCCGGTCCCTGCAAACAATGCTACGGCAAACACAACACTCTTTTACACAATGAGCTCAATAAGGATGGCACTGTGCCCTCTGCAGCTCAACCACACCAGGATAGGCCTTCAGATTCGCAGCATAGGTCGTCGTCAGTAGTTCAGACTCTTCACACAGTCGTAAATTCACACAATAATAATTGTAAAAGTTTACTCAGTAAACACGCTTTACAATCCGTTTTACTGTCGACAGCTACCGTTGAGGTCGCTGGCAAAGATAATAAATATTATAAGGCTCGTGCATTGTTAGATAACGGCAGTCAACACTGTTTTATCACAGATTCTTTCTGTAAGAAATTAAACACACAACGTCTACAGTCCACTTCTCTAATTAGCGGAATAGGAAATTCAGCCACACAGGCAATCCATTCCTGCGAAATTAATCTTAGATCGATACACGGCGATCATGATTTTCACATTAAATGTTTGGTTTTACCTAGCATTACGTCGACTATACCGGCCACACGTATAGACATTCACAATATTTCAATACCCAAGGACATCAAGTTAGCAGATCCAACTTTCTGCATACCCTCACACATTGATTTATTAATCGGTGCAGATTGTTTCTGGGACTTAGTTGTTAGTGGTAAAATCCGTCTACCCTCCGGTCCTTATTTAGTAAATACCAAATTAGGATGGATAATTACGGGTCCGTTATACACTGAGAACTCACACACAAATAAAGTTCAGTGTCACGTTGCTCAATTCACACAATTAAATGAGCAATTAAAACAGTTTTGGGAAATTGAAGAAATTTCTTGTTCAGGTCAGCGGCTTTCTCGGGAAGAAAGTTCGTGCGAGAACCTGTTCACACAAACTACCACACGGGTAGACAATGGCCGTTTTTCGGTTCAAATTCCACTGAAGGAATCAGCGGAGTCACTAGGCGATAGCTATGAGGTTGCCAAAACCAGATTTTTATCACTAGAACGTAAACTTGTACGTAATCCACAATACAAACGCATGTATAGCGATTTCATGCAGGAATACTTAAGCCTAGGACACATGACCCGCATCGACAACGATTATACGAAGCCATTTTATTTTTTACCACATCACGGCGTCCTCCGTGAGGATAGCGTGACAACTAAATTACGCGTAGTGTTTGACGCTAGTCAAAAAACATCCACACAAAAATCGCTTAATGACATACAGCTTATCGGGCCTGCATTGCAAAACGATTTGTTTTCTATTCTCTTGCGTTTTCGTCAGTATAAGTACGTTGCGTGTGCAGATATTGAGAAAATGTTTAGACAAATTCTAGTTCACGAGGAACAAAGAAATTTGCAATTAATACTGTGGCGAGAAAACCCGTCAGATCCTCTCAGTGTGTACCGGCTTAATACGGTGACGTACGGTACGGCATCGGCACCGTACCTGTGTATTCGCTGTGTCAGACAATTGGGATTAGAGTGTACAGACGAATTAGTTTCTCAGACCATATTGGAAGATTTTTATGTCGACGATTTAATTACCGGGGCTAATTCAAAAACACAGTTATCATATATATGTAAAAGGGTAACAGAAATATGTCAATCCGGTTGTTTTCCTTTGCGAAAATGGATAACGAATTCGCCGAACATTGTCTCACACACAGCACAAAATGCTAATAGTTCCAAGTATTTGTCATTAGGTGAAAATGTATCTAGCAAAACATTAGGCCTTGGCTGGTTTAACAGCAAGGATGAGTTCCATTTCACATCTAAAATAAACAACGATTTCTCAAACGTGACTAAACGTTCGATTTTATCCGCTATTTCTCAAATTTACGATCCTTTGGGGTTATTAAGTCCGGTGGTTATAGTGGTCAAAGCTCTCCTCCAGAAACTGTGGCTCACTAAAGTAGGTTGGGACGATGCTCTGCCTCCAGACATAGTATTATATTGGAAAAAATTCGTTGAGTCAATATCGAATTTATATAAGTTGCGAATCCCTAGATTTGTTATGTGTGATTCACCTAAAGTAATTGAGTTACACATATTTACTGACGCGAGTCAAATTGCTTACGGTGCCTGCGCCTACATTCGCACCTGGAACGCAAACGGCGACATTACAGTGAAATTGTTGTGTGCCAAAAGCCGAGTAGCTCCTATCAAACCAGTTAGCATTCCGCGACTCGAGTTGTGCGGCGCGCTTGTAGGAGCAAAATTACTAGAAAAAGTCAGGCAATCACTTCGCGTTACGTTTAATAATATTGTTCTGTGGACAGACTCCACTATAGTTTTAGGTTGGCTTAAAATGTCTCCTAATCAACTCAAAACCTTTGTACAAAACCGTGTTGTGGAGATCAATGAGTTGACAAACAACTTGTGTTGGTTTCATGTGAGCGGAATAAACAACCCGGCAGACCTGTTATCACGCGGCAAAGGATTAGACGAATTAAGTGGTCTGCCACTGTGGTGGACTGGACCGTTATTCTTGCACGAAAAGGTAAACGATTGGTCAAGCACACAACATAACCTAAATCAGATTCAGACCGAAATATTACCCGAACTAAAATCGAACATTGTCAGTGTACCGACGTGTGTCAACAATTCGGACAGAGTAATTAAATTTGAAAGATTCTCTTCGTACAATCGACTCCAACGCGCCTGTGCTTTCGTGTTACGATTCATAAACAACGCGAAAACGAAGGATCACTCAAAACGTTTTACCGGTCAACTCACAGTTGAAGAGCTAAAGAATGCAACAACATTACTTGTAAAATTAGTACAAGGAGAATCGTTCCCTAATGAACTAAAAGCATTAACAAATAATTTACCTTGTAAACCATCACGTAATTTGTCAAATTTAAACATATTTTTGGATAAAAATAAACTCATACGTGTGGGTGGCAGGTTAGGAAATTCAGATTTTCTGTATGATAAAAAGCATCCAATATTATTGTGCAGTAAACATCACTTTACCTTATTACTCTTTAACTTTCAACACAAAAAGTTACTCCATCCGGGACCACAGATGCTCCTAGCACAGATTAGGGAGTCCTGGTGGCCGCTCGGTGGCAGGAACTTGGCCAAACAAGTTGTCCATCGATGCACTAAGTGTTACCGCTTGAAAGCTATCACATCACAACCAATTATGGGTAATTTACCTAACGAGCGACTGCAGCCAGGTTTCCCTTTCCTGCGGTGTGGAGTAGACTATGCTGGTCCAATGTTCATACTTAACCGTAAAGGTAGGGGCGCGAAATTGGAAAAATGCTATTTATGTCTATTCATTTGTTTCTCAACTAAGGCTTTGCACTTAGAGCTTGTTACTACCTTATCATCCGAAGGTTTCATTCTGGCACTGAAAAGATTTATCTCACGAAGAGGTAAACCTCTACAAATCTTTTCTGATAATGGTAGGAATTTCGTGGGTGCAGCTAAGGAATTCACACATTCCTTGAACAAATGTTCTGATGACTTACAAAATTTTAGTTCAGAAAATCACATTGAGTTCAAATTTATCCCTCCGTACTCACCTCATTTTGGTGGCTTGTGGGAAGCGGGGGTAAAATCCTGCAAGCACCATATTGCCCGCGCAATAGGCAATGCACATCTTACTTACGAGGAGTTCAGCACGGTTTTAGCACAGATAGAAGCCGTCCTGAACTCCCGTCCCTTATACCCTATGTCTTCAGATCCCGATGACTTCACACCCCTCACGCCTGGGCACTTCCTGATCGGTCGACCACTGACTGCACCTGCAGAGAGAGACGTCATGACGGTGGCCACACACTCACTGTCACGCTACCGCCGCATCGAGCAGCTGAGGCAGCACTTCTGGGCCCGATGGTCGAGCGAATATGTTTCTGAGCTGCAGAAACGTTCTAAGTGGAAGACTACCAAGGAAGCACTCTCACCGAACACACTAGTCCTATTGAAGGATGATAACATGCCGCCCCTCAAGTGGCGATTGGGTCGAATATTGACTGTGTTCCCAGGCAAGGATGGCGTTCCCAGAGTAGCCTCCATCCGCACTGCTACAGGCGTCATCGAGAGGGCCTTCTCCAAGATCTGCCCTCTCCCGGTACCCAGGGACCACCTCGAGGCTTCAGACACATCAGCGACGGTCACATCATCGCATCAAGTCAACCTTTGAGAGTTATCCTAAGACTCTCAAAGCCCCGGAGGATGTTGAGGACAGCGCCATCTTCGAGAAAACGGAAGTAACTACGAGAGCATCATCCACAATTTGCTGCACTGCGCGCGCGCCACGAGCCAAGCAGCGAGCTACGTGGTTCATCCGACGACGACGAGAGGGCGCCTCACCAAGCCTATAAATAGCTTCGACGAGCTAGAAACTCCCCTTCTTTCTGCATCTCTACCACGAACTGAAGTCTTTCCAGTGTACCATCAAAATTGTAAATCTCAATAAAGCTTTCATCATTACGAAGAATAAAGTAGTCACTTTTGTTATTTGAGTACATAATTTTGAGAAAAACCCCAACACTGAGGAACACGCCTCAACAGATAGTTTAAAACCTGGATTAAAACATAAGATACTTTTTATCCCGGTAGTAAGATCCCATAGGACAATTATCAAACTTCACGCGGGCGAAGCCGCTGGCAGAAGCTAGTACAGAACAAAACACTCACCCCAAACTGATAGGTATCTGGAATAGCTTTTCCAGCTTGTTATAGCTAATGTCAATGAGCCTCGCGCTCACCAGCTTAGCCAAGCTGCCTCGGGAGATGTCTCGGAGTCTGTTATGTGATAGATCCAGCTCCAGAACTGTAGGTATGGTACCGAAGGTAGCTGGTTTTATTACTTCCAAGGAGTTGTGGCTTAGGTTGAGGAACCTGGAGGGGGGGAGAGAACATACATAGTTTAGAATAGAAAAAAACTTCATCAAAATCATCATTTTAGCCGAAAGACGTCCACTGCTGAACATTTGCCTCCCCCCAAACGTCGCCACATTGACCGGTCCCGTGCGACTCGCATTCAGCGAATCCCCGCAACCTTCACCTGGGTGCCAATTCTGTAACTTACCGGTAAGCAACACGCCATTGACACTCTATCGACACACTACAGACACTATGTTGCCTCTGTTGCAAATTTGGTATTCTGCAAAAACATCAATGGCGTTTCAGCGGTGTCTCAGTAGTGTGTCGATAGTGTGGCAGTTCGATAGACACAACTGTCAAATACACTAAAAATATTAACAGACTACCGTAACTTTGGCCATCATGATGACATTCACAGATTATAGTGGAGCAGAATACCAATTATTACAATAGTCTTTCTATGGCGTTACAATGGCACTACAGTCGTAAGTCAATGACCATAAAAAAATGTGGAATACCAAATGTCAATGATTAGCCCATTGAGACACTACTGACACACTACCGACACACTATTGACAAGTTGGTTATTTTACAGAATTGGGCCCCTGGTCATCGGAAAAAAACTTATGGCAAAAAAAAAGATTTTTAAAAATTCTGAAAAGTCTAAAATAACTTTTCGATCGGAAGTTAGTGACTTTATTTGTTTCATTTACTTTTTTTGTCGCCGACTTCCGGAAGTAAGTTATTTTTTATTTCGTTTTTTTTTTTGCAAAAAGTTTTTTATTTCACCTTTTCCTTTAGTCTTTTCCCAACTATGTTGGGGTCGGCTTCCTCATGCAGCTGAATACCAGTATTTTACATAGAGCGACTACCTATCTGACCTCCACAACAAAGTTAGTACTGGGTAATACGATACTCCTTGGTAAGACTGCCATGGTTGTCAGACTTTCAAGCCACTGACTACCTTTTTTAAACTTTCACGATCAGAACACATTATAAAACATATGAAAACGGGTATTTATCGCGAATTTACCTTTAATTTACGCGACGTCTCGACCGGATTGCGCCAGCGATTGAGATCAAGAAGTACCCTAGTTTCAATCGCGAAGACGGCTTCAAACTCTCTTCAGCTTGGAATCCAGTGATCACTAAGTGTACTCGTCAAGTGAAATCGCCTCAGTATACTGACACGGTTAGTGTAGTGTGCTGTCCTAGTGTGAACCGGCCCTAATTAACATTTATGAAGATCAAGTGAGGGTAGTTGAATAAACGCCTTCACTTTGCTGTCGCGGTACCTCCAATACTTCAGTCTCCCCGCGACCACGGCTGGTGCAATCCGGTCGAAACGTCGGGCTTAAATTAAAGGTAAATTCACGATAAATACCCGTTTTCATATGTTTTACAATGTGCACTGGCTACCTGTAACGACTGTCAAAGATCTATAACAACGGGATCAAAGTCTTAACGTGCTTTCCGGGGCACGGTACATAATGGGTGGTCACCCATCCACGAACCAACCTAGGCAAGTGCAGCTTTACCAGACGATCGACCCGAGCGGCTGTTATTATTTAGTCACAAGCTCCTTTAAACTTTAAAAATAAACTTACCTTATAGAAAACAGATTCTGGAACACGGCATTAAATATCTGACTTATATTATTGTATGACAGGTCCACTGTATTAAGTTCATACAACTTAGGGAATGCCAGCTTTTGTATGGACTCTATTTTGTTGTATGAAGCGTTTAGTATCTGTATGCCAGACATGTTTTGTATTGGTATCTGGAAGAAAGCAACAGTTTCTTTAGGGCTAAAAGTTTTTTTTCAACCGACTTCCAAAAAGAGGAGGTTCTCAATTCGACTTTTTTTTTGTGTTTGTTACGTCAGAACTTTCGACTGGGTGAACCAATTTTGATGATTCTTTTTTTAGTTGAAAGCTGGTGCTTCCCGTGTGGTCCCATTTCAATTTAGATAAGGTCCGATGCTGATCTTCGGAGATATAAATGGAACTCTTTAAAAATAGACGGCAAATCTGCCGTGATTGCTGCAATCGCTTGGATGTTTATTGCTTATACAACATCATGACGTAACATCACGCCTGTATGCTCTGAGGGGGTACGCAGATGTGTACAATACACCCAGATTTCGACAGTTAGGTGTGTTAAGTTACATTTATTGGGCGTTAACCTATTACCGAGACATGTACTGTTTTTTTTTTTAATTTTTATTGGAAAGGATGTACAAGTACATCCTTCAGAAATCGGTGACAAAAAAGTAAATCAATCAAACAAAGTTCACCGACTTCTGAAGCTAAAGTTATTTTTCACTTTTTTGTGTGAAGTCGGTTTTATTTTTTGCCAAAAGGTTTTCTTACCTGAGAGAAATCAGTAAACTCATTGTGTGCCATCTGCAGAGTATACGCATAACTGTTCTCGTCGAAAGCCCCGCGACTGATCATAGACAACTTGTTATGGCTAAAGTCTAGCAAAGTCATATTGTTACAGTTCTGGAACGCGCCGCTCTCTATGGTCGAGAGGGCGTTGTGAGAGATATTGACTTTGGCCTGGTAGAGATCCGTGAACGCCTGTGTCTCTATTATCGTTATGTTGTTTTCTGCTAAGTTTATCACCTGGAAAAAGGAGTTAAGGTTTTGTTTTTAAAGTGGGGCTTGATTTTTATAATGAAGCTTGATATTTATAGTGGAGGTTGATATTTATTGTGGGGCTTGATTTTTATAGTGGGGCTTGATTTTTATAGTGGGGCTTGATCTTTATAGTGGGGCTTGATATTTATTGTGGGGCTTGATTTTTATAGTGGGCCTTGATCTTTATAGTAAGGCTTGATCTTAATAGTGTGGCTTGATATTTATTGTGGGGCTTGTCCTTTCTAGAGGGGCTTGATCTTTATTGTGGGGCTTGATATTAATAGCGGGGCTTGATCTTAATAGTGGGGCTTAATCTTTGATGTGGGGCTTGATCTTTGAAATGGGGCTTGATCTCTATAGTCTATAGTGGGGCTTGATAACAACAACACGCCTGTGATCCCCGAGGGTAAGGCAGACGTGTACCAATTAGCATATAGGTACCCAGATTTAAGTTCCTAGTAATCGGGGCCAAGCCTATTGCCATATATTGCATTGCTAACTTGGGAGCACCGACGCAGGCTGGTCATCAGAACGTAGCCTTAAGATGAAGTAATCAGAAAATCAACTTTCTTTTTCTTTCTTTTTCCAACTATGTTGACGCCGGCTTCCAGTCTAACCGGACGCAGTTAAATACCAGTATTTTACATGAAGCGACTGCCTATCTGACCTCCACAACCCAGTTTAGTACTGTTAAGACTGGTTGTCAGACTTTTTACGCCACTGATTACCTGTAATGACTGTCAAAGAACTGCAAATGACAGCCGGGACCAACAGCTTAGCGTGCTTTCCGAGGCACGGAGGAAACTCGTTACGTATTGGGTGGTCACCAATCCACAGCCCAACCTAGGCAAGTACAGCTTAACCTAAAGATAGATTAGCTCCTCAATAGAACACACTCACCTCAGCATATTTGACCGCCTGGAACATCTGGAAATCGACCTTGGTGATCTTGTTCCTGGCGAGGTCTACGGTACCGATGCGCGTCACCGCGGAGAAGGTTCCGCGCCCTATGTCCGAGATCTGGTTGTCGTTGAGGTACAGGCGTCTGGAAGAGAAGGACGTAGTTTTAGAATAGAATGATGTTGATGATGATGCGAATCCGGCTCGAAGGACCAAAAAGGAGCTTGAATATCTATACTAATTGAACGCGCTAATCTCGGGAACTACTGGTTGGAATTGAATTTTATTTTTGTGTTGGATAGTCCATTTATCTCGGCAGGTTATAAGCTGTACAACATCATGCTACGACCAATAGGAGCCGACATAAATGAAAATTGTTGCAAAAACGGGGAAAATTTGAGGATGACGAGTAATAGAGATGTATGGAAGAATAAATGCTGCGCCAACCCCTAATGAATTGGGGTAAGGGCAACAGAATGATAATGATAATGGTATAGTATACCCAGATTTCAACATAGACATAGTTTTGTGAAAGTTTGATCTGCTGCCAGTTACGACTCGAGACGCAGAATAAATCGTTTCGTTTCATTTCTCGGGTCTCGAACCCGATACCCCAACGCCAACAAGACCAACATAATCAGTTTAAATTCTATGCGGTAAATTAATAGGTAGATTTACCTCAAGAACCTCATCCCTCTGAAACTGTTAGTATCCAATTTCTTGATCTTATTATTGTCCAAATGCACCACTTTAATTACTGTATTTCTTGCGAACATGCCTCTGAAAACAAGACGATATACACGATTTAATTAAAAGAAATACAGGGTGTAAACAACCTCATCACGAAGCCGTCAACCAAGCATTCTGTACATCTAAGTGACTCTACGCAAAAATTATTGCAGGGATACGACTTTCGTTTTGGGGTGAAAAATCACGTTTTAGTGTAAAACTCAATGCAACGCACTCAATATATTGTGCTGATTGACGCATTGAATAGTAATCGGGTTATGAAAGTATTTAAAGTAAAGGTTTGACCTTAAAAACTTGAATTTGAAAAAAAAAATGTGTAAAAGCAGGAACTTTGACCTAAAATATCTATGTAACGAGTAGGTATTTACCCAGGTTAGGAGATACCGCGGCCCCAGAACGTAAAGAACGAGGAAGGAACATGGATGGTTTTTAGTCAGTAAAAGTCTGACACTCCCTCTCGCTCCGCCCAGAGTGGGAGGGGTCATTTGATGATGTCCCATCCGAAACAAAAAGAAAAGGTTCCCAGTTACGGTGTAGAACAAAAAACATGATCGCAACGACGGGGAGAACAAGTGTCTTTTGGCTTCTTTAAGGGTTTATTTAGACTATTTAGTAAGTAACAGTTGAAGCTATTAAAACCGTATTGACTTACCTTGGTATCTCTCCCAATTGATTGTGGCTGGCGTTACACCAGCCCAGCTTAGTCAGATCACCAATATGGCTTCCATCTAACTTTGTTAAAGCGTTGTGGCTGAAAATTTAAGTAAACATCGCTTATTGTGGGTATAAGAGTAGAGGAAAACCAAAGAAACGATGGCTGGACTGTGTGAAAGATGATATGGCTGGAAAGGAGGTGACTGATGAGATGACGAGTAATAGAGTAGTATGGAAGATTCGGCGGATCCGGCTCGAAGGACCAAAAAGGAGCTCAAACATTTATCATCATCTGCCTAGCCTTTTCCCAACTATGTTGGGGTCGGCTTCCAGTCTAACCGCATGCAGCTGAATACAGGTATTTTATATGGAGGGACCTGTCAGATAGGTAGTCCGGTTAGCCTGGAAGCCGACTCCAACTGGAAAAAGGCTAAGCAGATGATGAGTGTAAATTACCTTAAATCCAGTACTTCGGTGTCCCTCAATCCTTTAAATTGAGCTCTTTTCAATGTGACTAGCTTGTTCCCGTGTAGATCTAATTTCTTTAGTTTTTTTAGCACCTGGATATGATAAAAAGAAATGGTTTAAAAATAAAAACTTCTTGAAATAATGGTTAACCCCGGTAGTATGATCCCGTGAGATATCACCAAATTCCACGTGGGCGAAGCCGCGGGCATAAGCTAGGCATTTAATCATCGCCCCAAAAATCCTTTAAAACACAATTGTATCCGCCCGAAAGAAGAATATATGTACAAAAAAAACTTGTTACTTTAGATTATCAAAAAATATTTGACCCATATTTTATCTTTCGTTACGTAAACCAAAATAATTGACGAAGATACGACGCTTTTAAAATTCTCAACGTCTTAGTATATTTTTAGTGCGTTCTGACGTCACGAGCTTTGATGCGTTTTATCTACGATTTACTTAAACATAAAATACGACTCCATTTTTATCCAATACTACGGACTAAATAGATTTGCAATTTTTTTATACTGCCGTCATGCAAGTTACCTGAAAAGCCTCCGGCGGTATGTCAGTCAGCAAACCGTTCGACAGATGAAGTCTTTCCAGCTTGCCCACCGCCTCACTGCCGGCGAATATGTCCTTGGTCAGCTTCGTCATCTTGTGTCCGTCTATGGAGAGCACTGATAGGTTGCTGAGGATCTGGAATTGTTACATAATACTCGTATTATTAACATTTAGTAGAAAGTAGTAATAGTAGTGTAGTTTAGTAGAAAGTGGCTTATTTTTCCTACTGCGTTTCCACTTTCTCTTTACTGTTTTACTAGGACAATTAAAATCTAAAACCCTATTCTTTTATAGGACAGGTAAAAACGGAACACTTGTAGCATTATTTTGTTGTCCGTCTGTTAGTCAAAACTATTATCTCGGGAACGCGTGAAGGTATCGAGTTGAAATTAAAAGCATATACTTACTCAGGTCTACAGACCCTCAAAGGTGTGAAACCAAACTTCTAAGATAACGCAAAAGAAAGATACGGCCGATTATGCCGCAAAAAAACGTATATTTCGACAGTCTCAATCTCAAGGGAATCAAAACTTATAGGGTACTTCCCGTTGACCTAGAATCATGAAATTTGGCAAGGAACAAGTTCTTACAACAGCGGACCAGGTGTGGGCCAAAACAGCAGCAAAACTACACACACTACCGGTCAAACAAGAAGATCGCGGAACGAATTGGACAGGTTCCATCAGATCTAGAAGAAAACGCGCGGTTTCGCGAGAAATGGAAGGAGTGAAGGCTTTGCCCAGGAGTGGCATAGAGCGGGCTAGAAAAAAAACAAAAAAAATCCATTGATTGGCCCTTCCCTTTCCTTAAAAAAAAAAAGCTCTCTACCAATAGGCTTGTTAACTGAAAAAATCTAATTAGTCCGTCACTTAGATTATCAAAAAATATTTGACCCGTATTTTTTCTTTTGTCATATAAACCAAAATTGACGAAGATACGACGCTTTTAAAATTCCCAATACGTCACTGTTCGGTATCATTCTTAGGTCCATGTTCACCGAAAAGATAACAGCCTGATTAGCTAAAAACAGCTGTCACTGTGACATATTACCATACAAAAATGTGTTTTAAACAGCTGTTTTAGATAATCAGACTGTCATCTATTTGGTGAACATGGACCTTAGTGAGTTGATACCGAACAGTGACGTCACGAGCCCCCACTCCGAGTTTTGATGCGTTTTATCTTTGTCAATATTCGTTGATTTACAAAAACAAAAAATACGTGTCCATTATTTTCCAATACTCTAATTGACGGACTAAATAGATTTGCAATTTATAGATGGTGGAAACAAGCCTATTGATTTTGAAGGGCTACTATAATTTTGTAAGCGTAGTTATACATTTTATTATGCATGCTGTGGTCTCCTGTACTATAAAGTGAAGGAGTACACCTACGTGATACTTTTGTCGTCGATTCTTTATTTCGTGCTTTGTGTAAGTACGCAGAAGAGCAGCGGTGGCCCAGTGGTGGCGGGCCCGACTTACAAACACTAAGTCGTGGGTTCGAACCCAGACAGGCGCATTACTTTGTGTAATTTATTTCATCACCACTGCTCTCAAAACGGTGAAGGAAAACATCGTCAGGAAACCGGCATGTCCTAGAACCAAAACATTAGAAGACATGTATGTGACATCTACCAATCCGCACTGGGCCCGCGTGGTGGATTATAGCACATTCCCTCTCATAGAGAGGTGGCCTGTGTCCCAGCAGTTGGAACATTAGTAGGCTAATGATGTGAAAGTACATTCTTCGTTGGAGATCCTAAATAAATAATAAATACAGAGTCGCCCTCGACTCAGTAAACTTACCATAAAAGCATCTTTCGGGAACACCTCAATCTGAGTGTTAGTCATGTACAACTCCTGCAGAGTCCTGTTGACTCCTGCGAAGGCATACTGGTCGATAGTCTTGATAGGGGTGTCCACTATCTCCAGCACTCTGATTGTGGACCGGTGGAAGAGAGGCCCGAAGAGGTTTGCTGAAAAAAGGTTGGAATTTATAAGCCTACGTCCGTACGGGCGCTTTTTAACCTTTCGAACGGAATTGTCACTTATAAAGGTTGTAAAAAAAACCCTCTTAACGAAGCCGAAAGGCAGTTGTTCTCCCCGTCATTGCGATCATTTTTGTTCTACACCATACCTGGGAACTTTCTAGTTACGGAGATATTGGGGGTCAAGGTTCCAAAATTTTTACTTTATACATCTCCACGACCCCCGTACTATTCCATGCATCAGCACGTTTTGAGTGCGTTACATTGAGTTCAACTTCAACCACAAAACATGATTTTTTACCCCAAAAAAAAGTAGTTGCCCAGCAATAATTTTTGCATAAAGTTACTTAGTTTGATGTACATAATGCTTGGTTGACGGATTCGTGATGAGTTTGTTTACACCCTGTAAACAACACAGGTGTAAAGAACCTCACAAGCAAGCGCGTACCTTGTATACCATCGTCACATAATTATATTATGAATGTGACATTAAATGCGGTACAATATAACACGAAATTTAGAATCTTTTTGTAGTGGACAAGAAAATGTAGAAGTACTACTCGTATTTTACACTTTAGCTATTCTTCAGTTTTGTTACAAAGAAAAAAATACTCACAAATCTTACACTCCTTCAGCAACAATCGTTCAACTGGCAACCCTAGCCCCGCAATATTCCCCAACCCAACACTGAGCACAGACAACCCTGTATTCTCACATCTGATGTACAACCCTGTGTCCGACCCCTTCTCACAGACGCAGGGGTACAATAGGGTTGTTGTAGAATCTGTAGGGCAGGGGTACACCGGACCAGGGGGTATGTACTCAGCGCTTGAGTATGTCAACAGTGTTGCTAGTGTGAAAATTATTTTTGTGATCATTTTTGTGGGTGAGGGATCTGGAAAAAAGATAAATGGAAGTTTTAGACTTTGCTTAGCTGTTTTACATTGTTATGCTGGGTATTCATTCATTAGGCAAATTTTGTTAATTAACTGTTAATGACGTGTTTATTAATAGGCCAGTAGAAATCGACGCTAAAAAAAGCTAAAATCGCAATACATAATGCAGTTCGGCGTTTTTGATAATAATATGTTGTATAGATCAGGGGGTCTAAAATGGCCGCTTTTACAGACACAGTTAATATTATGAATTTTCTTTTAAGAGCGCGTATCTCAAAAATTGGCAACGTCGCAAATAGCTGTCAAATATTTACCTACATGTTTTAATTAATTTGGCAATTTTACTGTATGAAACGACCATTATGATATGAATACGTATGTTATGACCAATACTGTATGATATAACTGTAAAATATGCACTGTTAACAACACTAGTTGACTCACCAGCGCGCCACCGCTCCGGCCGACTGTCTGACAACGACTGACCGCCCCACCACTCGGACCGGTACTTATAACCGAGCGACGTGCGCGCATGAGGCAACTTGTAGTGTGATATCTACATACACTACATCCCTTCCTTATTTTAGTTTATTTTATTTCTATAAGAATACTACCTGCTTACTACCTATAACGTTGACTATCACGGTTATCACTACTCACTTATATTACACGCAGCAAGGGCTTACGTGTACGTCTACCTCTCACGGTGTCTCGTAGTCGGAACGACTGAACTGAACGATTGACAGTGACCCCCTCCACTCGTGTCATGAGACAATGCATTATATCTATTGCATTGACACAACCACTACATCCCTTCCTTTTCAACAAATTGTATTTATTGTAAAGTTGTACAAAGACGAATACGGTTAGGATGGGAGCCTTCGGAAAACTTGCAGAATGCATATGTATTCAAGTCTAAAATCCCGCAAACACTGAAAACACTCGTGTACAACCAATGCGTTCTCCCAGTGATGACGTATGCTTGTGAAACGTGGACGCTGACTCTCGGGATACTTCACCGCCTGAAAGTAGCGCAGAGTGCAATGGAACGTGCAATGCTTGGCGTCTCTTTGAGAGACAGAATACGAAATGAGGACATTCGCCAACGCACCCGAACTACCAACATAGGTACCCGGGTTGCTCGACTAAAATGGCAATGGGCCGGACATGTTTCCCGCAGAGACGACAACAGATGGTCGTACAGAACCCTTCACTGGAGACCTCGCACAGGAAGCAGAAGTGCCGGCAGACCACCTGCCAGATGGTCGGACGACATCAAAAGACTGCAGGGCCGACCTGGACTAGAATCGCGGCATCAAGAGCTTCGTGGAGAGCCATGCAAGAGGCATATGTCCAGCAGTGGACTTTGAGATGCTGAGAAGAAGAAGAGAATCAAAGTTGTTAGATAATCATACTGAATTACTTTTAATATTTTACGTATACAATCAATCTCCCATAAACAAGACAAACCGTTTTTTGTTTGTTTTAATAAGAATGCTTTACTTTCTCAGACTATACCCAGTTACATTTGAACATCTCCACCGAGTGTAAAGTAGGATTGAAGCTGTTAAACAGTGTTTAACATCTTTTCATATCTTTAAAACTTAATGGTCTACTTTAACCATTGGGTCAGTACGATGATATGACCTCGTCTTCCTATTTCCATATTCTTTTCCTTTTTTTTTCTTTGACGACCCGAATGGCACAGCGGTAGTGAGGCTACCTTATGTTCTTAGGGTCCAAGGATCGAATCCCGGTAGGAGAAAATGTTTGTGTGATGAGCGCGGACATTTGTTTCAGACTCATTACAAACAAAAAGTATCTGCGTAGTATATCAAATATCTAGTGTCCACGACACAAGCCTCGATGCCCAGCGCAGCACTAGATGGCGCTGTGTGTTATTTCTAGCGATATTTATTTATTATTATATTTACTTATTATTTTGTTGAATGACTGTAACAAACAAGTAAAATCAGTACACCAATTCGGTTTGATATTACTAATTGACACAAAGTCGATTTTCTTTCATTAAATATTTGGATTTATCGATCTTATCCCTAAATCCCGGCAGGCACACTTCTGAGCTTCTGACATTTGATCTGACGTTTACGCCCGTTTAGTTGAGATTAATTCATTATGGTATTTTGTATGACTTGTTTGTATAATCTGTGTATTCTGCAAATATGTCGAGTCATAGGCAAAACCAATGTATCAAATTATTCATTTTCGATTTTATAAAATTACTCCGAATAGTTTACAGAAGAACTTTTTTTGTAAGTGTTCATTATGATGAGTGTAGACTATTAAAACAAAGTTTGATATTGACGCAGCATGGTACAGGATTCCATATATCCAGGAGCATTCTCCTACAACGTAACATATACTGAGAGAATTTCTCTTACCTCGGTACATACAGTTGTTGTGTTTGTATTTTAAAATTATTACATTTTCCTTCTGTTTTCATTTTTTTTTTCTAGTCTTATAACTTATATATCTTAACTTTTAAACACAGTCCTAGTTATCTAATTTAAGGTTTGCTACACATTTAGTTATCAATGTATGTTGGAATTAGTATCTAATACTTTAATGTTTGCATGCCAATTTTTATGGCGAAATGTGTCATTGTACGAGTATTAAGTACATATTATTTTTACCACCTTTTTTACTTACCATATTTATTGCAAATAAATATTTTTTCTTTGAATTATTTGACTTTGATCATATCTTCAATGTTTTGTGGCTGGTAACCAAATTAATGCCCAATCTCTGGCTGGAACCAGCAGTGGGTTTAAAATCAATGTTTTAAAATTTTATTGATAAATTTTGGTATGTGTAGCTTTTGTTTTGGTACATTGGTTCTACGAGTAGTTCTCGAAAAATCGAAACCGAAATGGCAGGATAGAGCTACTTTGCTGCCATCCCAGAACCATTGTCCTCAGTTTGTAAATATACCAAGATTCGTTTGATCCCCGATCTTAGTCGTTTCTATCTTAGTCGTTTGACACCCATTTCAGCACACCTAATTACAACACTGTGCCCTTATTATCACCCAATTTTTTCGTAGTTTCCTTTTTACCAATTTATCTTTAAGTATATAAAAACTACAACATTTTTATTTGGCTGTTCAACCTTTTTTTTTTTTGCAACAACGTTCTTGTTATTTTTCAGAAACTTAGTTTTCGTGAGTTTCCGTTGATAGTATAATATTACCATACTTACAATACAATAACTTACTTTACAATACTTTACTTTTTTTTTTCTTCGGTGCCCAATACGTGCAATTGAATGGACGCCCCTTGCTTCCAATTTAATGGATGCCATTGAACTACCATGCGCAAACAGTGCGTGACAAGTGTGCTATGTCTTTCGAAGCATCGGTTCCAGGGTACACGCACCAATTTCATGTAGGTTCGTACTACCCAACCCACACACAACCAGTAAACACCAATCAATACTTCGAAAGACATGCCGGTTTCCTCACGGTGTTTTCCTTCACCATTTAAAGAGCATCCACTGGTGATGAGTGGTATAATAACACAAAATGCTGGCCTGGTTTCGAACCCATGACATATGTCTGGCTAGGCCATCACCGCTCTTAATAAATAAATATCTGTCATTTCTGACCAGTAGGTATATTCTACTGCCATTCCCGTCATTACATGATGGACATGTCAATTCAATGACCAGTATGTATATTCTACTTCTAATACTGTCAATTTAATGACCTGGGGCCCAAGTCTGCTATTTTTATAAATTCGTCACTCCAACACTATTCCCTATCCATCCCATTGTAATTTTGCTTAAAGTTCGTAATCCACTAAATTTACAATGGTCGATCATTTGTCGGTCAATGGTCTCATAATAAAATTGTGTTTTAATGACATTGTCGTATTGCCATTATTATAAAACCCATACTGCAGATGGTTTTCGAAATTTACTACTAAATGCGAACATTTATTCATGCCATACTTCATTTGTAATACATTTTCACACATTTGTCAATATGTATGAGATTACCATTCTATGACATTTCTTTTAATGGACTGTCGTCATTATAAGTAGAAACAGAACTTGACAGAATTTGACAGAATTTGCCAGAACTTGACAGAACTTGACAGAACTTGACAGAACTTGCCAGAACTTGACAGGACTTGACAGAACTTGACAGAACTTGACGTAACTTGACATAACTTGACATAACTTGACCATTATGAAATCAGTGATCAACTATTCTGACACTATTATAATAGCAGACTTGAGGCCCTGAAGGTATATGCTACTAATATCACCGTCATTCTCTGATGACTTGTCAATTTGACCAGTAGATATATTTTACTGCTGTCACTGTCATTCTCTGATGACTTGTCAATTTGACCAGTAGATACATTCTACTGCTTTCACTGTTATTTCACAACTGTCATTTGAATGACCAGTAGGGATGTGCTACTGCTATCACTGTTATTTCACAACTGTCATTTGAATGACCAGTAGGAATATGCTATTGCTGTTATATCACAAGTGTCATTTGAATGACCAGTAGGAATGTTCTACTGCTTATTGGTTCATTTAATGTATGTGCTTTTTGTTTTATTATTTAATGTTGCACCAATCAAATAACTAAACATTAGGTCCCGGGCTCGACCCATAAGTCGGGCAGCGTCACAGCTTCTTAATCAAGGACATCCCAATAACATGAACGGCGCCAGCCAATATAGCAATAATAATGGACACATTATTGATTAGTATGTTTGCCCTCTATTGCCACATCCAGTACAGTCACTCACATTTTAGTTTGGATCCGTATTTGCTTGGATGGTGATTAGCTACTAGATAAATTTGTTTTGTTATTATGACCGCTTACCCTCATATTTTGTTATTTTTTCTATGAGCATAAATGCGGAATAATTCTGTATGTTCATAAACATGTTATTTATTGAAACAAATAGATATATATTGTTTACGATATATTTCCCCTGAATATTGTCAAACAGTGTCAATTAAATTACCAGCCTATGCTGCTTCCATATCATTACAGTGATGATATCAATTTAAAATTCAGTATTTTATGTTGTCTCTAGACCCAAACAGTTAATCGTTAGTCCAATATCAATTTAATGATCAGTATAACTGTTTAATAAACTGAATAAATTAAAAATAACTTATGTTATTTCCTTTGTATCAAATAAATGACTAGACTCTACGTCGCCTTACTTGCTTCATTATGTTTTGAAATTATCCAAAATAACCACCAATCAAACACTTCTTCCTATCTCTTTGAGAAATAGAAGCATGAAGGTATCACACCAGCTTACCTTACTAGCCTCATTATGTTTTGAATCACGTACACACATCACACATAATATTGTTATCACTGGTGAGTTTTATAAAAGTGATTGTGATTATTTGCACCCCACAAAGGAAACCAGTAAACCTCGTTATTAGTCAGTTTAGCAATAGATACATAATACTAATAAAAATCAAATTAATCGTTTCTAAAAACTGTTGGCAATGCATCTGCATTCCGATCTAATGAGTCGTAACACATTCAAGCGTACGACAGCTTTATAAGACTGCCGTCGCCCCGTTATTTATAAAATGTTTTGGTTACCTACTTGAATTATAACATTTGTTGCGTAGTTGTAATAACACAATGATTTAAATATGATGATTGAACTTAATAGGTAAGCTGTTTTGGCATAGTTAAGGAACTAAAATGATAGTGTCGCACACTTTAGTATTCCTCCCTTATTTAGGTTATTTTAACACTATTATTACACTTGCATTCCATTGGTTTATCCTCGTCGCCAATGTAAAATATGCACTTTTAACAACACTAGTTGACTCACCAGCGCGCCACCGCTCCGGCCGACTGTCTGACAACGACTGACCGCCCCACCACTCGGACCGGTACTTATAACCGAGCGACGTGCGCGCATGAGGCAACTTGTAGTGTGATATCTACATACACTACAATGACCATTTTAAAAAAATTAACGCAATTCATATTATGTTCCTAATAAGATTTTGCTAAAGTTGCCATTTTAGACCCCCTGTTAGGTGATGTGAATCCACATTTGGAACTTCGAAAAACTTATGCTCACCCTGCACCACGCGATAAACTGCGAATTTTGAGTAATTTTTCACTTTTTACCCTAAAACTCAAAACTGTAGGTACATTTTCGACAAGTTGCATTTACGATTTAAGATAAAGATAAAGTTCAAGTTAAAGTTCACTAAATTTGCAACAATTTAAGCTGAACCGCAGCGCTATAAAGTTTATAGGGACCAAGATATAGCACTTGTGACCTTCGTGGATTTGATGGGAAACGTATGGGACGGGATGAAAAACGATAAAGCTCTATGAGCGTCGAAACCTCGTTGTTGGACCACACTACATCCATGTTCATAAACTCGCGCAACACAGGTCCACACCTGTTGATTTTCTCGTTTAAAATGTGTCTGACTGTATGGTTCTTTCTTCAAAAGACCATCTCAGACACTAGTCTGCACAGTTCTCATGAGTTGAACAAGATTGTCTGGACTTTAAAAGAGACTATGACCTCTGAGTTTGTTTCGGCTGTTTCTTCTCAGAGTAGTCAGGCACGAAACACCGGCCCCATCTAAATTAAAAATAAGGATGTATAAAAGTGTTCGTGAAAACCAATTTGCAAAATAAATAATATTTATATTATCATTTATAGATGTTTCGTCTTGCTCTCCATTCGAAGTGGGGAACACGGCAACACATTTTATCACCTTTGTTTTTAACTGTTTCCAGATATGATGAAACATTGTGAAACACTGTTTAAAAACAGTGTTTAGGGGCCATCCACAAATTATGTCACACGTTAAGGGCGAGGGAGGGGGTCGACGAGGTGTAATATTGTGTGACAAGGGGGTGGGAGGGGTCCAATATTTTGTGACGTTACATTTAGATGCTATTTTATTAAAAAAGAATTTTAATCGAAATAAAACAGAACTGCTTTTTTAATTCAATAATTTGTAAGTAGATGTAAAATTGCTAAATATGTGACGTCGAACTAGAGCAGGGGGGGGGAGGTCGTCACTAATGTGACCATCTGTGAGGAACAAGGACAGGGGGGTCAAAAAACCATTAAATTTGTGGGCCATAATTTATGGGTGGCCCCTAATCAAGAAATGTTGCCTAATACAGAATACCCAGCTTTATTTGTCTTGTTGGTCGAGTTACTGGTTAGTATAGTTGGGTAAGCGATACTGTTAAACATGTGGTTTTGGGTGCGATTCCAGGTCAGGCAATGTGTGGGTAATTGGGTTTTTTCCAACAGGAATTTTCCAGTCGCAGCCACAGAGTCTGGATTTGCGACCATTTGGTGACAATAGGCAATTGTAATAGGGGGCGACCCTTATTACAACAGGCTTAAACATGTGGGTGTACTGTTTTCCTATTTTTTTTTGTATGTTGTTTTAAATTGAAATGTTTAAAAATATAACTATTAAGTGAAATCAAATGAAAGGTATAATAGAATATAACTTCTATCTTTGCTTGTTATTTCCGAGCAAACCTTTTGTATTTATCTATTTCATGGCAATGTGATAATAATATTTATATTCAATTAGCTATAAACAAGCAACGATTATAATGTTGATAAGATTTCTTTCTCAAACTTTTTCTGACTTTCAATCTTTGTTTAGGTACCTACTCATTATTTTAAAACTTTTTGTTATTATTATAAACTGTTTTTTTTGGGAAAGGTCATCATTTGCCTAAAGTTTTCTCAACGGTAATGATACTGGTAAAAGCATTTGTTTTTGGTAAGTATGTGGTAGGTCTGAGAATAGGTTGTAAGCTGTTGCACAACTTTTTAATTTTAGTAAATCAGATGAAAAGTTGTTTTTAATGCTTTCACCATATTTACTTGTATGAAGAAATGTTTTCTATAAACATATGAACGAAAACTTATATTTTAAAGAATAATAACAAAAACAAAACGTTATTGAACAACACAAAAGAAAAGTTTGCAACAAAAATAAAACTTGTTGCTAGCAGCAAATAAGTAAAGAATAACTTGTTATTAACTTAAGGACATTATGACGAATAAAAAACTAATTCAAGGCTAGTTTATAGGCTTGGAGTTTGTATTTATTTATTTCTACCTTGTTCGGCGACTTTAAAGGTCAAAAAAACCAGTTTTAACTAAAAACAAAGCGACTATCGAATATAGTTCATAAGTAACCATATATCTCCGTCTAATTATCATGTTATTATTAGCTCGAATTCCCTTGAAAGCTAAGTTTAAAAAACTTTAGGAACTACGACCAAACTTTCACTTCATAGATCTCATTAAAAAAGAACCTACCTGCGCTTAATCCTTGAAGAAACATGGCTTACGCAAAATCCTGCAGTTGATGTGTGAATTTCTAAATCTGTATCATAATAATTACGATAGAAACACGTAATATTATTTTCTTAGAAGAACTGCGTAACTTCACCCAACAATGATCAACACGGAACTAACCATAGACAACACGTGATTGACATTTAATTAAAGATCGCTGTCAAAATGACAAATAGACTAAATTGATTTTTTTATGCTCATTCTGTGATGCTCATGACTTGACACTGAGAGTCTGTCATCCATCAATTTCCACAATTTCTGAAAATATAGAGAAAGTTAATTTTATACGACTTTATTTATCTGTTTTCGTACATAGTGCGTTCATTTAAAATATTTTGTAACTTAGTTTGTGTGTACTATGCGAAGCGTTACAGTGTATTTTCTATAATTTACTTTGATATCAGGTAAAATATCTCGTATTAGGTACTAGGTATAAAATTATATTTCGTTTCACCTCGAAGTTGCTGGCGACAATAAGGGAAGGCCCATGTCCAGCAGTGTACGTCTTTCAGCTGAAATGATGATTATGATGATGAAAGGGGTTAGGTATTATTGCTTCTCATCTCCTACCTACTGTCTTTACTTTTTACCCGAATGGCGCAGCGGTAGTGAAGCTGCCTTACGTTCATAGGGTCCCGGGTTCGAATCCCGGTAGGAGCAAATGTTTGTGTGATGAGCATGGACATTAATGTGTTTGTCCGAGTCGTGGCTATATGTATAATAGGTATGTATTTAATTTTACAAACAAAAAGTATATAATTATCAACTGTCTGGTGACCAAGGCTGTATGGTCGTTGGGTGACCACGACACAAGCCTTGCTTAGTGTGGCACTAGATGGCGCTGTGTGTAATGTCCAACGATATTTATTTATTTATTAATTTTTAGAGAAAAATAAATGTGTTGTAAAAGGGATAACTGGGTCCCTGGGACCCAGTTCCCGGGGCCAAATGACCTGAAGAAAGTTGCTGTTTGTATAATTACGCCATTTTAAAAGCGGATTTTATTTATTCCAGTTATTTTTTGTACACGCCTGGAAGAAATTGACTGCCGCACTGTCCCTTTACATGCTAAAACGTATGCAAAATAGTATCTCAGGCTCGAACTGTAAACCAAGGGTAAAACAAAATGACAATTAAAAAAAATGGGTCGAAAGAAAAAAAAGGGACAGAAGACATATTATGTAATTTTGGAACGCTTAATGATGAAGTATTTATGGGAGGGCAAGACGACAGCGACTGGTCTTTCTGGGCGGTATTCTGTTGCCCTTACCGCATATGCTCGAAGATTGTCGGCAGAATTGTTGACCACTGTTGCATGATATGCTCAGGCCAGGACCAATGTGTTATATTCGCGCTGGTAGTACAATGGATTGTCTGCAAATTTCGAAATATGACCTCCCCCGATTCGTTCAACTTCGCGTACTACTTTTATATGTTTTATCAAATCGTTTTTATGTCTTCATTTGTTGTTTTTTTTTGGTTCATTTTCGGGAAACCTGTTGCTATACCTTATATAATTGCATTGTTTGACTCGTTCCGACTACAGATAAACGAAACCAAACCGATAAACTTAACACAGTTGTCTTACAGAAAATATTGTTTTAGAAAAAGTGAATTGTTTGACGCACTGCCGCCGCCAACTTCTTCAGCTTTTCAGTTTCATCCAATAATGGTTTTTACGTTTGTCATAGAGGGTTTTGTAAATGGAATTAAATAATAATAGATGTACCTACAGCTAAAACTTGACTCAATGCTAGACCGTGTCGGGTCTTAGTCGAGTGTCGACCGCGCAATTTAGTATGGAGTGGACACACTCACAAAGTCACAATTCCGAGTTACTACCTGGGGGGCGATCGCGCTATTTTGTAAAATGAACAAATGTCTAAAGATCGGTTTTGGTTCAACTCTGACTGTAATTCAGTTATAACGAAATTTGGTATCGCGCTAAAGTTTATGTGATGACCAAAGTCGAACTGAAACTGAACCATTCTCATAATCAAAACATTAGAGGTGTATCAATGTAACCTAGTATTGTTAGCATAATCGACCGTCGACTCAGCGTTTAAATTGTTGTACCTCTAGTTTTGACAGCACTTGTCTATGAGTTATGTTGCTTTGGTTGGAGTTTAGGTGGGAATTTCGAAGAATTTGAAGTGGTGACTGAAAAAATGTCGAGATATGATTTCAAGTTTACCTATTTAGCTTAGAAAGTTACTTGTATCCTTTCAACATCTCGGGAGTGAATACGTGTTTTAAATATATCAAAAAATCTGTGAAATATTTTGTATTGGTAAGTATTTTAATTCTCTTGAAATAATGGCATTTATTTTATTAATTATAAATACACAAAGATACTTTTAGTAATTCTGTACAATAATTGATTTATGAATAAGATGACCCACTGAACAATTTTAGATAAATAATTAGTTAATTAATGCACAATTACTATTTATTTACTGATTTCGAATACGGAGTCGATGTCGGCTATGCGCCACTAGCGGCCTCCTCAGTTTAAGTCTGTTACTGATAATGTATTTATATTACCTATTTCTGAGTTTATTCATCGAATTTTATAGAAAATGGAGCAACAGCGTCGCAGGTCCACGACTGTTCGCCAACTGGAGATGATGTTGGAGTTTTTAGAAGGCTTTTTTTGATTGGGCCCGTGCAATGGCCACATCACACTCGTGCGCCGTTTCCATGAAGTCTAGGTACATCATTTTAACGATTTTTACTACTTTTTATCACAAAAACACTAAACCAATTCAGAAAAAGTTGCTCCGTAGTAACTTTTACACAACTTGTGCTTATGGTTTGGTTTTGTCTCTGTTCTAGTCCAACTTCGGTTCAAACATCTGTCAACACTTTAGCGCGATGCGAAAAGTACATAAAATCGTGTTTCGGTTATGGTTTAGTTTTGATTTGTGTAGAGGATCGTGGGACTCCAGGATTAGGGAATATTAATTAAAACAACGAGCGTGCGTGTGGTGATGACCGAGATACGAGAGTCTATTTTCTTTAATAAAAACCACAGATAATCTTACATATTAAGATTGATGTCACAGATAACATAATCTGTTACATGCCCTTTCTTAAGATAAAAAGGCAACACTGAACCTGTTAGTTGACATAAATTTGACATCGACTAATTATGACATGACTTGACATTGACGTTAATGACATTTGACATTTCTATTAAAACGTAAATAAACATTAGGACAAATTAAATAACTTAACCTTAAAAATTGAATTAATTGACTCATTAAATTGACATAATAAATATACATTCATTTTTATAAATCTAGTCTTTTTCTTGACTTTAATAATCTCCCTTTGGATGAGTATCTTAACTCCGGTGTATTTGAACTTATACTTATATCTAACATTTCAGGTAAGTCTTGACTACCATACTGTGACTGACTTAACATTTCATTTTCTGACAAATATTCATTATTTTGTACATCATCATTAACTTCTACAAATATAGGAGACTGTATCCTGCTTTTATTCATTACATTTGACTTGACAGACTTATCCAATTGTGTTGGATTTTCATCATTAGATGACTGACTTGACTCGGCAGATGCATAAGAATCATCTAAATTTACAATTTGTTCTTCATTACTTTTTCTTCTACAATAAAGATACTCAGGAATATAATAATGATGTATCTCTGTATCCTCCTTTTCTATTAGACTTGACTTGTATGATTTTTGATACGATTTATTATAAGACTTGGACGACTTGTGACCAGAATGATTAGCATTATCATTGTTATTTTCCAATATATTTTTGGTATTTTCCTTTGACTGTGACGATTTATAACTATTTTGTGACCTTGACTGTGACAGATTTGATTTAAATAGCTTAATATGATGTGAGTTTCTTCTATAGATTGTTCCATTACTATCTTTGACTAAGTATGATCTTGGAAAGTTAGTTTTTGATAAAATAACACCTTTAGACCATGTTGCATCCTTGGGATTTCTCTTGAAAAATATTATGTCATTTGACTGAAATTGTTGAGGAGATACAGCATTTCTATCATAATATAATTTTCTATTTTCCAATTTTTGTGACTTATTTTTTAAATGACTTGAAAATTGAACTACTTTTGGCTTTAAATTACTTGTTGTAGTAGGCAATTTTGTTCTCAGTTTTCTTGAAATAAGTAATTCTGAAGGTGATTTGAGATTACCTCTTGGGGTATTTCTGTATTGTAACAGACCAATATAAAAGTCTGTACCTGACTGTTCACATTTTCTGAGAATATTTTTGACAATTTTTACAGATACTTCCGCAAGACCGTTTGATCGAGGAAAGTGAGGACTTGACATGATATGTTGAATATCCCAGTCTTTTGTGAAATTTTGAAATTCATGAGAGTTGAATGGAGGGCCACCATCACTTACTAATTGCAATGGAATACCCTGTCGTGAAAAAATTGACTTGATTTGATTAATGACTGTATAACTTCTAGAATCTTGATTTAATTGTGCTATTTCGATGTAATTTGAATAATAATCGACAACTATTAAATATTTTTTGCTTTTGTAATCAAATAAATCTGTAGCTACTTTTTGCCATGGTAAAGAAGGTTGTTCATGAGATAATAAAGTTTCCTTTGTTTTATTTGAACTAAATGTCATGCAAGTTTCACATTGTTTTATTTTCATTTCAATGTCATGATAAATATTAGGCCAAAAAACAGTTCCACGGGCATGATTTTTAGTTTTTTCTATGCCCATGTGTCCTTCATGTAAAATTGAGAGAATTTCAGAACGTAGAGATTTAGGTATAATGACAGACTGATTCTTGAAAACTAGATCATTTACAACATGAATCTCATCTCTAATGTTCCAATAGGGTAAAACAATTGAATCACATTTTTGCTTGCAATTAGGCCATCCTGACATAAAGTATTCTTTTAGTTTTTGGAGTGACATATCAGATTTTGTATGAGACATGATTTTTTCTTGTTTTTCTTTAGTAATTGCTAAATTAGAAGTTAGTAAATTTACTTGACAAACTATATTACTATCCAACTCATCAAAATTAAATTTTTCTATATTAGTTTTTGATATGGGTGCACGGGACAAAGTATCAGAGACATACATTTCAGTACCTTTTGTATATGAAACGTTAAGATCATATGACTGTATAGCTATCATCATTCTTTGAAGACGAGGCGGGACATCAGAAAGTGATTTTTTGAACAAAGTTACAAGAGGTTGATGGTCAGTTTCAACATAAGTTGTTTTTCCATAAATATATTGATGAAATTTCTTGCAACCAAAAACTATAGCATACAATTCTTTCTCTATTTGGGCATAGTTTTCCTGAGACTTATTTAAAGTTTTAGATGCATATGCAATAGGATTTTGTCCATGAAAAATTACTGCTCCAACTGCATTTTTTGAAGCATCTACTGACAATCGTACAGGTTTGTTTACATCATAATGTACTAGGACAGGTGATTGACAAATAAGAGATTTTAATTTAGTAAATTGTTTTTCGTGATTAGGAGTCCACTGCCACATATTTTGTTTTTTAAGGAGTTCTCTAAGTAAAGTAGTTTCATGAGCTAAGTTAGGTACATATGAACCAAGGTAATTTATCATACCAAGAAATCGTTGAAGATCTTTTATGTTTTCTGGTCTTGGCATTTTCATTATAGCTTCGATTTTTGACGTATCCGGTGAAATACCATTTTTGTTAAAAACATGACCCACATACGAAACTTCAGACTGTCCGAACTGACATTTTGATTTATTAAATTTTAAATTGATTTCTTTAGCTTTTTTTAAAACATTTTCTAATCTTTCATCGTGTTCACTTTGCGTAGAACCATAGACCAATATATCGTCGACAAATATAATAACACCTGGAAGGTCCCCAAGTAACTCGGACATTACTCTATGAAAAATTTCACCACTTGAATTTATTCCGTAAGGAAGTCTTAAAAATTTATATCTACCAAACTGTGTGTTGAAAGTGCAAAGATCACTACTCTCTGGATCTAATTTTAGCATCCAGTAACCTGAATTAGCATCTAACTTTGAGAATACTGACGCATTCACTACCCTTGACCGCAAATCATCAAATGTAGGGTATGGAAAATGAGGTCTTTTTATGGCTTTATTTAAGTTCCTAGGATCTAGACAAATACGTAAGTCACCATTGGGTTTTTCTACAGGTACTATGGAATTTACCCAGTCAGTAGGTTTAATAACTTTTTCTATGACTTGTAGTCGCACCATTCGTTCTAATTCATTTTTGAGTTTTTGTTGTAAAGCATATGGTATTCTCCTAACTGGACAAATCTTTGGTGTGACGGTTGTATCTACTTGTAAATTAACACTACCTGGTAAGCAACCTAATCCTTCAAAAGTATCTGAATATTTGTTAATAAGCATTTGTACTGACTTTTGTTCTTTGTTAGTGGTTATTTTAGAATTGTTTTGGGATAGTTCGAAAATACGTTTTACAATGCCACATTCTTCACATGTCCTCCAACCCAAAATTGTAGAACAGTCACATTTAACAACTATGAAATTGATTGGCTTAAATAGTTTGTGATCAAAAGAACATTCAAGTCTGACAGAACCCAAGTTTTCAATCAATTGACCTGCAAATGAAAATACTCTTTTGTTTGACTTTTCAATGAAAAAATTTTTCTTACACATGTTTTCTAAACTTTTTAAAGTATTTAGTGAAATTACATTTATATCAGCACCTGTGTCAATTTGACATCTTATAATATTGCCATGAACATTCAATTCTAATTTCCAATTTTGTGAATTTGAATTACAATTAATTGAATTAATAATAAAATCATTTTGAGGGTAATCCAGAATTACATTACTATGAATATCATTTTCATGACTATGCAACTTTTGTATACATTCAGAACTACTAATTGTACTTACATTCTTCTTGCTATTTTGATTTTTGTAGAAACAGTAATTGGCGAAATGGTTCATTTTCTTACATATATTGCAGATTTTGCCTTGTGCTGGACACTTGTACCTATGCAGCTGACCACATCTATTACAGTTAGAATTATTTCTAATATTGTTGTTTGACCTGGAATTGGCTGAAAAAGATTGTGCTGGATTGGACTTATATCGATTTTGACTAGAACTTCTATTTTCCAACGATTTTCTGTATGGAGTTATTGACCTTTTCTTTGAATTTTCTCTTTTTGATGGCTGGTTCTTGAAATATGTACTTCTGCTTTGACGAATTGATTGCACTTGTGAACTAGAATTATTATTAGCTTCATTTCCATTCTGTAATTTTCTAGATCTTTCTTGAGACAATTCCATATTTTTTGCAAATTGAACAGCTTCGTCAACATTCGTTATGTTTTGATTTTGCAATATTTGTTCCTTTATTTGAGTATTCCTTATTCCTATGATAAACATGTCCTTTACCAATGACTCTTTCAAATTTTCAAACTTGCAGCCTGATGCTAAATTGTTCAAAATTGTTACATATTCGTCCAATGATTCGCTATTTTGGTACTTTGTAAAGAAATTGTATCGCTCCACAGTGACATTCTTGCATGGATTGAATTTTCCATCAAATTTTTCAATAATAGTCGTTATTGTTTCGTCCGTTTCATTTTGAATATTGAAAGAATTATAAATATCTAGGCCTTCATCACCGATAGAATTTAACAATATGGCAATTTGTTTTGACTTTGAGACTTTCTGTAAATCATTTGCTTCAAAGAAGATTTTGAATTTTTGTTTCCACAGCTTCCATGACTCGGCAGCATTTTTGCCATCTTTGCCGCCATTTACAACTAACGGCTTTAAGTTATTAGCTAGAATGATATTTTTTACCTGTTCCGGCATTTTCTTCGGTTCTTCTGGGTTCCGATTAAACTTCTGACACCATGTAGAGGATCGTGGGACTCCAGGATTAGGGAATATTAATTAAAACAACGAGCGTGCGTGTGGTGATGACCGAGATACGAGAGTCTATTTTCTTTAATAAAAACCACAGATAATCTTACATATTAAGATTGATGTCACAGATAACATAATCTGTTACAATTTGGATGGGATTTTTTAGCGCGATCGCCCCCCTGGTTAGGTACAAAAGTTTTTATCTACAATCAGGTATTTTACATGAGGCGACTGCAATGAGAGGATTTCTTTTGCAGAATTAAAAAAAAATAGTTTCCAAGAATTCTGTGAATGGCGTTGATCTGACTACGTTACTAGGTGCCAAAGCCAAAACGCTTGAAAAAACACACGTAACTTACACTCGTTGACTGACACTTTAGTTTGCATAAGCTTCCGAATATAACCATTAGAGCCTTATCACACTAGCGGATTGCCAGCGGATTCAAAGTGTCCACCGCAGCGAATTCGCCGCGGAGGCGCAACGGATTCGTCGCGAATAGCAACGTGGACTCCATTTGTACTGTCTCGTACAAACGCCACTCGCCAGTCAAAAGTTCGAAGAACATTAATTTTAAGCAAATTTAAGCAAATATTCAAATTGTGCTTATAAATTCAATATCTTAGGTAAACACGATTATTTAAAACTAATATTTACTTTTATAAACAAATTTTTCAATTCAAATTTTTCAACCTTATAGAAATTACGAGCCTTTCTTCAGGTGACACTGGTAATCTCAAATGTGTGTCTTCGCGTCTTACGTCAGTTTGTATCAGATACAACAACTCATAAAATGTAGGGCTTGACATTCGTAGGTAGGATCGAAATTGTTGTGGATTATTCTTTATTCGTTTGCAAAACAACACAAAGTAGTCGCTCTCTTCCATTCTCTGATAATGGATCTTCCCAAATTCTTCAATGCTTTCGTTTCCGTCTCCGGCGTCTTCGAAGTAAAAAAGCCAACAGCAGTGTTTGCTCTTCGGAATCTATTTTGGTACCGAGTGTATTGTACGTTGTCAATTCGCGCGCGACGAATTCGCTGCGCCTCCGCTTTGAATCCGCTGGCAATCCGCTAGTATGATAAGGCTCTTAGGTAAAATTGTGACGACGTTGTGTTCCTTGCACGTACCGAGATCAGCGCCATCTATCCAGCAACTAGGGAAGAGTTGAAAAAAATCCCTCATAATATTGTAGCGTAAAAACCTGTCGCACTCCAGCAGCGTAACTTACAACTAAGTCAGGACCTTAAAAATAACGCCTGATGCGTTATGTTTTGCAATGTTTTTATACTGTTTTTATTATTTGATCAATTTAATTTATTTTTTATTATTGTGTATGAGTATTGTGCCTGAAATAAAACACTATTTATTATATTATATTTTATTTACGGAAATACCTGACATCTATGCGAAATATTAAGTGTTAGTTATGCGAAAAAGATCCCTAGGGGCGTTTTCTCGGGGTCCTACTATTTTGTCCTACTAGTAGGACCACGGTATTGTACCTATTTAATACTATTTACTACCTACCTTTGCATTAAGAGAGATATCAAAGAAATAAAGTGGTCAGCCATTCTGACATCAGGTTGGCTGACCACTTTCAAGTTCTCATAGTTTTAGCGTTGTATTAACTGCGTTGTTAATGTAAATATATACTACCTATTTGCTACCTTAACATATATTTGTTACACAGCTTTAGGAAGCTCGTTATAGTTAATAAAAAAGCCATTAAAACGCCTTACATAAATTATTGACGTCTTTTCTTCTCAGAATGATTGCTAACAATGTTTTGCAGGCGCCTAGGGGCTTATGAACAACTTTGTTTTGGATATCCATAGTTAAGTTTTATCCATTTGTAATGTTTTATAATTATTTACATATCGCATTTATTCTTAGGAATATAAGTATGTACTTGGGAATTATTGAACACATTATTAATTTACCGTAATAAAATCCAAGTGCGTAAATACGTTCATCGCCATTTTGACGGCAAGGCTAGCCGAGGCTAAACATCATAAAAATTGGGGTTTTCGGGCATCAAAGTGCCACTAAGTATGTTGAGAATTAATAACTCTTCATTTAATTATGTGACGAATTCATCCATAGTTCAATTTAAATAAGCAGTGGTAATGATATATTTTGATATCCAAAATCGAAGTTTCGCGCCAATCTTGTTATTGTTTTATGCAATTATAATTTAAATAATAATATTCCAAAATGAATTTAAGTTACTTCCGGCATTTGAAAGTGTTATAAGTTCGCAATTTGATTATTAACAGTATTCGATTTGGTTCAATAAAACTTGATAAATTGTTTAAATATTATTTAATGATGAAATATTTATAAAATAACGTAAATTAAATTTAAAAAACCATTAGAACGATATGTTCAGGAAATAATTCGGAGTAAGAATTAATCTCTGGCTCCTATTGGCTTAAAATTGGCGCGCTTCCCCTCTCTTTAGTAAAGTAGTCACAGAGCTGTTGACTAAATCGAATATGGTTTTTGGATTTAGTATCTTTGTAACCGTCGAGCTGAACAGTGAAAATAAAGTGTTTATCCAAGTCTTAGTGTGTTTAAGTTTGTCTCGCAGGCTATAATGGCTACTTTTTGTTGGGTTGTTGCTGCTGATTTCAATATCTCACATCTCAGCCTCTCAGGGCCACTACAACTGTCAAAACCTTTTCGAAAGGTACTTTTGCTGCACATATGGGCAATTTTGTACAAAGAGGCTATGGAAGTATATTATTGTACCATGGGCTATGGCTATGGTTGTATGGCATGTTTACTGTCACGATGCTGTCAGTTCGCCTGTCATATAATAAGCTATTATTTGCAATGGTTTGTCTCTGAAAATAATTCAAATTACTTGAATACTTTAAAATTTATTCACCCAAAATAATGAGTTACAGCTCATAGTGAAAGAAAAACAAATTATAGTTTAAGGAAAATTCAAACATGCCGCCGAAGAAAAAGGGGAAACGGAAAGATAGATTCCGGTGCGATGAAGTACATGCCGAGGAGTTCCACGCCCCGGTCGAGGATGTCTTCGGCTATAATTGGTGGGATGTGTTCTGCTTTCCGTACATCATCACTGCGAGATTATGGGACTGCTGTGTCTCGCTGTGTGCGGGAACAAACCAATGTCTCGTGTATTGGATGATGATACAATGGCTAGTCTGTAAAATCACTAAGCTCACAACGCCTGACCCTATTATCTTCCCCTACTTCTTCTACATGTTCTGTCAAGTCATACTTTTAACATTGTTCTTTTATTTTATCTGGCACCAATGGGGCCACGAGGTTATCATTCCATATTTTGTTGCCTATTACAAAGCATGGATTGATGAACAACCAGTTGAGCCAAAAAAAAATACAACACGGTTATCATTCAGAAAATATTGTTTTAGAAAAGGTGAAATTTTTGAGACACCACATGAAAATTCATCTCCTTCTTTAAAGAATGGCCCGATAACTATATCGCTTTTAATAGAAATCTTTTTGTACGATGTTTTGAGATAATATACTATTTGGGACCAGTTTTAACTGCTTTGATTCTAAAATCTTTATTTCCTTGTCTTTCCTTTTAGGGTTCCTTATCTCAAAAGGTAAAAACGGAACCCTTTTAAGATCACTTTCTTGTCCGTCTGTCTGTCACCACCGATTTTCTCAGGAACGGGTGGACCAAGCAAGTTGAAATTTATATTCTTATTCTTAGTAGTGCACACAAAAAACAACTTAGTATACTAAGCTTAAGTACAAAGGGGAGCTTAACCCAGAGTTGGGTTTTCTTACAGGTTGTGTTTTTATACCAAATAAGTGCTGATGATTATAGGCCCTATTAGGTATATAAAATGAAGGTTCCGAGTCAACACGATAAAAAGATCTGGGAAAATTTTGATTTTTGCGAAAACTTGTAAGTACCAAAATTTACCTTGCCTTTTTCTTGTGCTGTAAGACCTTGCTTTTAACCAAAATTCTAGGTCAATCGGAAGTACCCTATAAAAAAAAACCTAAATGGTAGTTCCCGTTCCCGTTGACCAGAGAATGGTGTCGATTCTGTTGTGCACAAACTAAACTTAATTTAGACTATTGCTATCTTTTACTAAAAGGCAGAGCGAGAAAAGGACGGCTATAGCTATGCACTAAGTTAGAAATGTCAAACTAGTTTATGCCTTGCGCTTCACCGTGTTATTAGTCGACATGTTTTTACGTGCACCCTTCATTAGTATGGAAATATTAATTCGAATTAAATTTGACAGCTCTAAATTACGTCCGTCTCTTTCTCGTTTTATTGGTGAGAAAAAGATAGTAATAGCCTAAATTAAGTTTAGTTTGTGCACAACAGAATCGGCATCAATCACTAAATTTGACAAATAGCAATTTCTTAAAGCACTTGGAAAGGGAAAATCTGAAATCCGTAAATACGGTACGTAGTTTAATAACAAAAAAAAGCGTTTTTATATTAAAAATGCTATTACAAACTTATTATTTGGGGTTGGTGCAATGGCGGTTTTATGGGACCGAACCGCAAAGTTAAGTTTGTCCTTTAAAAAGTTTGTACGGAACCCTTGGTGCGCGAGTCCGACTCGCTCTTGGCCGGTTATTATAATTAAATATAATTAAATTTATAATTAAAATCTTCTATTCTACCAGCATATCAGAATATAATGTTGCCATCCCCAGTACTGGGACAATGGCTTGCTGTCTACAAGGGATAACCGAACTCTTCACGAAGCCGTCAACTAAGCATTCTGTCCATCAAAATAAATAGATTTTTATATTGTTGATTAAGTCTTTTACTCTGGGCGCTCTTATTGGGGATGCACATTGTGGAACTAATGGCGCTAGCATAGCTGGTTCCAAGCATCGTCATTGGTTGAAAATCAAGGAATGTCATTTCATATTTTAAAATACCTTGACCTCATTGGTCAGATTGAGACCAGCTATGGTGGCACCGGTCAGTGGGTCGTCTTGCACCCTAAAGAATAAGTGAGAACAAGGTCCAGGGTTGCACGCGACCCGCATCCTCAAAGTTCATAAAAGTCAAGGAACGACTTTGACCGTGAAAAATTCATTCATCGACTCATAAACTTGGAGGGTTGTCTATATGATTTTGATGATCATAATTCTGTAACTACATTCTGTCTTACAGCCGCGACCGATAGTTTCATCAACATACAACTTAGCACTGACCTGCAAAACGTAAACAAATGAATTTCGCGGGTCACCCTGACACTTTCACCTTAACATTTTTAGAAGATTTATGAAACAATCTGTAGCAACACTATCACTGACGTTTTAAGTTTGACATTGACAGATAACAGATGGTAGAAAAGAATTCCTTTACGTCAGTCACCCCGAAAATGGCGAGAAGTGTGTTACGCTGACAATATTTTGAATTTCTTAAAATAAATCTGAGCTTTACTTCAAAGCGAAAATCATTTGCTCAGACTCCTTAAATCGTGTATAAAGTTGAAGTAAATACCAGCATATCAAAACACTCTACTGGTGAGTAAAAGTATTTTATTTGATTATTATGAAAAAGTGAAATTTTAGAGGCAACTTTGGCAGTGTATTTATTCAATTAATTTGAATAATAAAGAGAGATCTTGACTGCGATCGGTTCTGATACTATCTATGTCCGTTTATCAGTGTGTAGATGTACGTATTCAACTCTTTTTCACTCTGAAATGAATGAAAAATTACATTGTTCGTAGTCAGTGGTTTACTTATAAGATTGCGTGCTACAAATAGTAATCAGTGAGCATAGGAACGTTCTAACGTGCAGAAAAATAGTGTGTTCCGCCGGCAAATATTATCACGTAAGTTTTTATTACGAGAAAATAGGTTTTGAATGTTGATAAATATTATTTGTGTGTATAAACTCAAGTGACCTACTAACCGCGGAAGACACTTGACACACTTTCTAGATCATAGACAATTTAATGCCTAATGTATTTTCTCAAAGTAAGCAAAGGAAACTTGAATAGAAAGTGTTGTGGGAACTTTTTAAAGATATTTTTAGAAACTAGGCAATTTAATTTGACTTGTTTGTTCAATTAAAAAATAAATTTTAATCTGCTAAGCACCAAATTTTGGAATAAAAAGGATTCTTAGTTCATGATTGTTCAAAAAGGGTCAATATATTTTAAACTTACTGATGTATATCCTGTCGGATGAATAAATCTCACAATAAATCATCAAGAATATTCTCTACAAAGTAGATTGCACTGCTACTGCAATTATGCCAGTTTACTGCTTTGCCCCATGTCCACCAGAGGTTATTTTCATTTGTAGGAAGTTGCACAAAGCTGGTATGGTCGAACAAGCTATTTGGTTTACACTTTACAATGTAATTTGTGGGTTAAACTGTAAACCAAATAGCTTGTTCGACCGTACATGTAGCTAGGTGTCAAGTTAGTTTTTGAACTATTCATTGGCCACCACTACTACCTTCATTAGTATGTCTTTAGGTTTAATATACTGTATTCTCAAAAAGACAAAAGAGCCACTTACTTGAGAACTTATGTTAACATAATGTAATATGCTTAGTAGGTAACGGTCACCGATAATCTTAATCCTAAAGTATTCTCAATGTTTAGTCATAAAATTACATAATTTTTAAATTAGTTGTGATACCCTTTCAAGGGTTTTATTCTTAACTGGTAGGCTAGTAATATTATTTTTGGGTGCTTTCAATAATATAATTAGAAAGTTTCGATTTAAAACCATTGAATGAGCTCACATTTTTTATACAGGATGGTAAATTATTGTAAAGTTGTGCTCCTTCATAGGTAATATTCTTTCTAGCATAATTTGTATGAGTCTTTGGCATTACAAGTAGACTGGGTTGTCGTTTACATTTATTCAAGCCCAAAAATTACAACATAAATAACATATTGTCATTGAAGTTCTAACTCCATGTAAGTCCCAAAGGCAGATCCACATTACAGTTGGTAATAGTATAGCATTCCAACAGTGAAATCATCATCTGCCTAGCATTTTCTCAACTATGTTGAGGTCAGTCTCCAGTCTAACTAGATGCAGCTGAATACCAGAATATTCATGACACGGCTGTCTATCTGACCTCAACAACCCAGTTAGTACTGGGTAAACAATACCCCTTGGCCCCTTGGTAAGACTGGTTGTCAGACTTTTCGGGTCACTGACTACTTGTAACGACAGGATACTACAAAGAAAGCCGGAACCAACTGTTTGACGTGTGTCATGTACATGATTGTAGTGTGTAGGTATGGATATGTGTTTAGACTATTGAGGGTACTTGTTTCTCTTGTTGACATATATAAGATGAACTAAGTCGGGGGTAGGTTTGAATCTACACATTGTGTCAGGCTACCTAGCTGAATAAACATGCAGTTACCTAATTCCGTGTTTTAATGATATTTCTGGACATAATAGTGGCGACGACGGAGTAAAATAAGTGAAAATGGATCGTAAATGTGTGAAGTTTAGTGAGTTCAACCCACATACGGACAATTGGGACATTTACATAGACAGACTTAAGTTTTGTTTCGAAGCGAACGGAATCGTGATAGACAATGTAAAACGGGCAAATTTCTATACTGTGTGTGGTTCGCAAGTGTTTGAAACTTTATTAGCACTAAGTACACCACGAAAAGCCAGCGAAGTGACGTTCAATGAGATCATAGAAATTCTTACCAAACATTACAGTCCGAAACCGAACGAGATATCCATTTCATACAAATTCTATAAGCGTGATCAAAATCGTGGCGAATCCGCCGCCGAATACATAGCTCAACTTCGGAAAATCAGCGCTAGTTGCAATTTTACTGATTTAGAGCGCATGTTACGTGACAGACTTGTGTGTGGAATGACGGACGATAGGTTGCAGTACGAGCTGCTTAAAAGGGACAATTTAACATATCACAATGTAGTCGATGCTATGTTGTCATCTGAAAGTGCGGGTAACGACGTGCGCATGATGCGCATGGGGGAAGGCGCCAGCTGCAGCGCCACGCCACCGCCGACACCCGCCGCTCCGCCTGCGCCTCCCGCGCCGGCCGCGACACCGCCGGAGCCCATGGATATCAACGCGCTGCGCCCGCGGCCCACACCACGCGCCACGCTGCCTCGCCCTGCCCCGCGCTCCGCGCTTCGTCTTTGCTACCGCTGTGGAGATCGACACGCTGGCGAGTGTCGGTTCATTAACGTTACGTGTCGATATTGCAATAAAAAGGGACATCTCGAAAAAGTCTGCATTTCTAAAAAGAACGCAAATAAAATTAACTTTACGGAGGAGGATGGAGACGAGAATTTAAACGGCATTTATGTCGTCCAAAGTACGACTCGAATAGCGCCGTTTGTCATTCGTGTGCTGCTGGCGGGTGAGCCCGTCACACTGCAGGTGGACACGGGTGCCTGCTACACTCTAGTAAACGAGCACACATGGCGCCTGCTGCGGCCGCGGCTGCCGCCGCCGCGCTGCCTCGACGCGGCGCCGCTGTCTCTGCGCACCTGGACCAACGCGCCCGTGCACCTGCTTGGCCAGATAGTGCTGCCTGTGCGCTATAACGACATTGAGTATCATCTTCCGTTACTAGTGGCTAAGGGTAATGGACCGAATCTCTTGGGAAGAGACTGGCTTATGCATCTAGGCATTACTATGAATATTAATTTCGTATCAAACGGAGATTATACTGATTTGGAGAAAATAATCACAAAACATAGTTATGTATTCAAGGATGGTCTCGGTACGTACCGTGGAGATCCTGTGGCAATACATTTAAAACCGGGCGCTACCCCGAAATTCCTAAAAGCTCGTCCTGTTCCTTACGCCATTAAGGACAGAGTGGGGAACGAAATCGACCGTCTCGTATCCGAGGGCGTGCTTCAGCCGGTGGCGTACTCTGAGTGGGCCACGCCGGTAGTGCCGGTTGTCAAAAAATCAGGCGAGATTAGGCTATGTGGTGACTACCGTTGTACAGTCAATCAAGCAACGGAATCAGACACCTACCCTATGCCTACGGCGAATGAAGTATTTGCAGCTGTAGGAGGTGGAAAATTCTACACAACATTGGACTTGGACCGTGCTTACACTCAAGTGACTATCAACGACGAAACATCTAAACTTTTAACTCTCAACACCTGCAAAGGATTGTATACCGTACATAGGCTTGCATTTGGTGTGAAAGCCTGCCCCGGTATTTTTCAGAGGCTGATGACAGCGCTTCTAGCGGGCATCGGAGGAGTAGCAGTGCTGATTGATGACATCATAATCGCGGGACGTACGATGCCTGAGATGCTGCAGCGCTTAGACATGGTCCTGCAGCGCATAAAAGAAGCGGGATTACGCCTTAATAAAAATAAATGTAAGTTCGCTAAAGAGAGAGTCGAATTCTTGGGATTCATCATTGATGCGGATGGCATTCATCCGTCGCCGAGTAAGGTCGAATCGATACTGAACACACCGGAGCCCCAGAACGTTCAAGAATTACAAGCGTTCCTCGGTTTGTACAATTTTTACGAAAGGTTTATAACACACAAAGCTACCATACTTGAACCTTTGCATCGTCTGCTAGACAAAACGCAAATATGGCGCTGGACCGAACGGGAACAACATGCTTTTAATACTGCCAAACAGGCCCTAACATTTGACATGACTTTAGTGCATTACGATTTAAATAAACCTCTGATTCTGACATGCGACAGCTCAGAATACGGCGTCGGAGCCGTGTTATCACACGTGATGGAAGATGGCAACGAAAGTCCCGTGGCCATGAGTTCCCGAACATTAAGCTCCACCGAAAGGCGCTATTCACAATTAGACAAAGAGGCAACGGCGATTTTGTTTGGGATACAAAAATTCCACAACTACTTGGCAGGAAGACCATTCACTGTAGTCACAGATCATAAGCCTTTGCTGGGTATATTCAACCCAAGAAAACCGACACCTAACATACTGTCACCCCGTTTGACAAGAATAGCAATCGCGCTCACCTCACACGACTATGATATCCGTTACAAGCCTGGGAAACAGATAGGCAGTGCAGACAATTTGAGTAGATGGCCACAACCAGTTCCTGAGCGACCTGAAGTAGAACTGAGTGAGATTCTGCTGATGGCTGAGAAACCTGAAGATTTCCCATTCGATGCAGACCATATTGCGACTGAAACACTAAAAGATAAAACGCTATCAAAGATAGTGCACTACGTTCAAAGGGGATGGCCTGCCAAGGTTAAAGAGGCGGATCTGCATACTTACTGGCTACACCGTACTGAACTGTCCTTGCAAGACGGCTGTCTGTTATTGGGTAATCGCGTAGTTGTGCCACCGCCGCTGCGCGCGGTTACTTTACGTACCTTACACAAGACACACAATGGAATCGTACAAACGAAAGCGCTGGCAAGAAGCTACATTTGGTGGCCACACTTAAATGAAGACATAGAAGCACTCGTGGGCCAGTGCAACAAGTGTCTCGAGCACCGGCACATGCCTATCCGATCTCAATATGAGTGGATCACGCCCATCAGACCATGGTCTAGAATACACGTCGACTTCGCCGGGCCTTTTCGAAACAAGAACTTTTTGATCATCGTAGATGCGTACTCAAGATGGCCCGAGGTGTTTATAGTTAACAATATGACCACTGCGACGGTAATCCGATACCTTCGGGTGGTATTTGCGACTCATGGTTTATGTGAGATACTGGTTTCTGACAATGGGACCGCTTTTGTGTCCGAAGAAATGAAACAATTCCTTGACTCAAATAAAATAAGGCACATCACGACAGCACCGTATCACCCTGCCACCAATGGGTTAGCAGAGCGGATGGTCCAAACGGTGAAAGACAAGATACGGAAAATGGATGACATGGCTTGGGACATAAAAATTCCAAATCTGCTACTAAGCCTCCGCTCGACACCGTGTGCTGGAACACAAAAGACTCCAGCTGAACTCCTGATGAATCGAAAACTGCGCACCCTACTGGACACGATACACCCGGACCATAAACAAAGAAAAAATACTGAACAGCAAGTTTTTGACAATAATCAGAGGCGTAACAGAGAGTCTGATGTTGGCTGTAGAATTAGATACAGAAATTACAGCAACGGCCCAAAGTGGTTACCGGGCAGAATAGTAAATAAAACTGGTCCATCTAGTTACAAAGTGCAAACGGATGATGGTCTCGTCATCAACAGACATATTGATCAACTTATCAAAGTTGCATCACAGGTAGAGAGCTCACAAAACGAAAGGAGAGAGATAAGTGAGGAAGCTCGAGACCAGATCAGCGAAGAACCTGAACAGATGATAGAAATTCCCAGTGAAGAGTCGTGGGCTGATATTCTAGGAATACCTAGATAATTGTAGAAATAAAGTTATATTTAAACTGATGCTTTACTACTTAACATACTTGAAACTGTATAATTTGTATGATGTTTTGTTCTAATTCATAGAATGTTATATTTCTTATTTAATTGTTCTTATTCTTGATGTTAATTTCTTATGTGCTATTTTGTGTGTTTACTTGAGGGAAAGGTATGTCATGTACATGATTGTAGTGTGTAGGTATGGATATGTGTTTAGACTATTGAGGGTACTTGTTTCTCTTGTTGACATATATAAGATGAACTAAGTCGGGGGTAGGTTTGAATCTACACATTGTGTCAGGCTACCTAGCTGAATAAACATGCAGTTACCTAATTCCGTGTTTTAATGATATTTCTGGACATAATAACGTGCTTAATTTCCGAGGCAGGGAGTATGCTCGGTTTGTAATAGGTGGTCACGCAGACCAATCTAGGCAAACACGGCTTATAGGAAAGGTCGACCCGAGCGGCTGTTATTATTTAGCCATGAGCTCCTCCAAACATACAGACTACCTCTAAAATATTAAGTAGCAACACCATATATTAAGTAGCAACACCATATATTAAGTAGCAACACCATATATTAAGTAGCAACACCATATATTAAGTAGCAACACCATATATTAAGTAGCAACACCATATATTAAGTAGCAACACCATATAAAAACTATTTCCCTTAATTAATCACTGAACAACAATGTTATAATTACTGGCAAACAGGATTTGAATTTAAATCCTGCCTAGTTTAACTTGATAGTAGCCAAAGGATTTATGTAAAAATAACACAATTTTATAACAACTTCACTCTGCATCATCAGATGATGATGACTGGGTAGATGTCCAGCTATTTTGGGGTCACCCTCCAAGATGTAACTAAGTTAGGGGTCGTCCTTTAATTACGTGAAGTTCGAACAGGGGGGGAGGAATTTTAAAAAACATCTCAATGGGGGTTGGGAAGTGTATAATGACATGTAACAATGCCGTATTGTTATCTTGGGACGAAAAAATAAACTTAATAGGATGTGTAATTTGTTTTTTTTTTATAGTAGATAAAGCTCTTATTGAGTTACGTATTTGTCTCTTTGAAAGTTATAATTTATGCTGTTTTTTTCTGGATACTGTGAAATAAAATAAATATGGAAATATTTAATTAGTTTTTGTTTATATCCGTAAAATTATAATTAAAACTGAACCGAAAAGGATGGAAGGCTATAAAAGTGACCTAAAACCATTATGTGATTAAAGGATGGCCCCCTTACTTGTTAGGCTAGTAGTTGTAAGCGCTACTGTGGCGCTACAAAGGTCAGTTATAGTGATATGGGGTTTTTCAATAGGATTTTGTCAGTAGCAGTCCATAGTTTGGATTTGCGACTCGTTGGTGGCAATAGATAAATATCGCTGGACATAACACACAGCGCCATCTAATGCCACACTAAGCAACGAGGCTTGTGTCGTGGACACCAGATAGATTAAAAAAAATATCTAAGTATGTAGTATACATAGATATTTTTTGTTTTGTAAATACTTACATACTTTTTACATATAAACATCCATGACTCGGAAACAAATGTCCATGCTCATCACACAAACATTTGCTCCTACCGGCAGCCTGACTTCCGTTGCGCCATTCGGGTCTTCATTAGGCTCGCCCCTACTGTACATTAGGTACACCTCTGTCCAACCCTCGGGGGATTAAAAGTGATGCTGTGTGCTACGTTATTAATAGGCTTGTGTCCTAAAAAATCTAATTAGTCCGTCAGTTAATTATAAAAAAAATAACCTGTATTTTTTCTTTTGTTACGTAAACCCAAAATTAACGAAGATACGACGCTTTTAAAATTCTCAATACGTCACGCCATGGTATAATTTTTAGTGCGTTAGGACGTCACGAGCCCCTTTTTCTTTTTTTTATGCGTTTTATTTTTGTCAATATTCATTGATTTACAAAAACAAAAATTACGTGTCTAATTATTTTCCAACACTAACTGACGGACTAAATAGATTTGCAGTTTATTGATGGTGGAAACTAGTCTATTGATGAAGTATTCGATAACGTGATATAACTGATCATCGTATGCATATGTTTAGATTTTAATTGTTTCTTTTAATCTTGAACTAACAACAGATTTATATGAACTTGATCTGTGAAGGTAGATTGTACTAGCACGCATGTTTAGCAGGTTAAGGTGGATGGTCCAGGGTAGCTTGCGAAATTTTAATGTTCTTACGTTTTTTGCAATTTGCAGGCCAGAGGCCAAAGGCCAAAGATCTAGGAATGACTTTAAAGTCTTTTGTAGGCTCATATGAACTCGGAGGGTTGTATTGATGATTTTGATTATTATAATTCTGTAACTACATGCATCTAACGTCCTGGCCACAGCTAACGGCCTGCGCGAATCGCGGCGCGTCTTGCGGCGCGGTGGTATGCCATTGCCACAGCTCGACTAATAGCGACCGCGGCCGGCGTCAGCGGTGGACGTGTTAAGGCGATTACATGAGCTAAACGCGAGTTTTATAATTACTAAAATTATATGATTTAGACACAAGTGTGCCTTGAAACAAGTGTGTTCTTAGCTTAACATATCAGTCAGGCAAGAATAGGAGTGCACCCAGTTAACCAAAAAAGAAGAGAACTTAGCGAATTTCATACACTCTGTATCATGCATAATACAAGAACTATCCCGATAAGTTTTTTGAATATACGAGGGCAAGCATTGAAACTTTTAAGTAATTATATACTTGGCCACATTTAAGAGGCCGCCGCGCGTAGCTGTGGCCAGGACGTAATACGTCTTACAGTCGCAAATCATATTTCCATCAACAAACAACCTAGCACTGGCCTATAAATTGCAAAAAACGTAAGAAAATTTGAATTTCGCGAGCTCACTCGACGGCATGTACAGGCTTGGCAAAAAAGAGTGTGACGCGGTAACAGTGGGAACTACAAATTTCCTACCTGGCAATACCGTGTTTTCTGTCAAACTCGGCAATGTCATTTGCTTGTCACTGCTCAGTGTTGCCAGAAAGTCGCTAACAACGCCCTCATTTTTTCCATACTTTATTTTGCCAAACTGTAAAACCAAGTCAGAGGCCCATGTGGGCGGTACCTATAAAAACTCTGACGCCAGGTTAGGTACTAACCACACAAAAAAGAAGACTGGCAATCTATATTATTATATGCACTACTTTTCCAGGAAAACGGGCATATACACACGTTCACTTGCGCTATGTTTATTATAGAACCGTTTGTAGTTCGTATTCGGTTTTCCCCGAATCAACTGCTAGCGTCATGCGTCACTCACAATTTACGGAAATGTCACAACAATTATCGTGATTGTTGTATTTTACAGTCCTTGAAGCATTTACCTGCATTAATTTACAATAAAATGTCCGTTAACTTCAGTTCTTACGGACGGACATTTTGATTGGTAGTGTTTAAAGTTGTCAGATGAGTGTAAAAGAAAAATGAGCGTCTTTTTTCCTATAGAAAATTGCGTTGGCCTGGCCTGTCCATAAATATTTCAGTCTTTGTAGCGCTACGCTATAAATGAGGAGCTCGTGACTAAATAATAACAGCCGCTCGGGTCAATCTTTCTGTCGCCGCGCTTGCTTAGGTTGGTCTGTGGATGGGTGACCACGCATTACATTCCGAGTTTCCTCCGTGTACAAATAGTCAGTGGCCCAAAAAGTCAGACAGTCAGTCTTACCAATGGGTATCGTATTACCCAGTACTAACTGGGTTGTGGAGGTCAGATAGGCAGTCGCTCCATGTAAAATACTGGTATTCAGCTGCATCCTGTTAGACTGGGAGCCGACCCCAACATAGTTGGGAAAAGGCAGGTAGACGATGTCTTCGTAGCGTATCGTATACATATAACATTTGTCACCTACTAGAAATAGAACTTTACTTTTCTAAATCTCGCACTTCGCATTTGCTCTAATTTTTTTTTTCGCGTATTTTTTTCATTCCCGTACAGTTTCTGTCAAAATGGGTCAAGGACATGGCGAGATATCTAAACTTTCCGGGTAGGTACTTAAAACTTTATATAAAGAAGATAGTCATAACTTCCACTGAAGAGAATTCTTCACAAAACGCCTGAAATCGAAGTTTTCAAGCTATTAAATAAAACTGTCCCTTTTCGCGGGATTTTGGAAAAACTTTTCCCCGATCATTGTTTTCTGCAGTTTCAATTTTTTTTACAAGAAAAGACATTCTAAATGCTGATCTTGCTCGAATTACATTATTAAGTTTTTAATGGAGTTAATAATTTTTAATTAATGCGTAATTTCATAAAGTAGGACATTGATAACAAACTGCCATAACCTGATTTCTTTGGATACTATCGCCTATTATCATCTGTACAGACCAATAAAAATGTGCGAAGTGAATGAAATAAAGCTTGAATGGGTGTAAAAATAGTCTAAAGGCGATTACACGAGCTAAACGTGAGTTTTATTATTACTAAAAGTATATGATTCACTGCTATAAACAAGAGCAGAAAAATATATGATATTCTTCAGGATATGTGCTAGCATGATACTGTTTTGAAAACATAATACAATTAATTTGGCTCGATAAAAAGAAATCACGAACTTACCTCTAAAAAAAATATCTTTCAAACAATAAAAATCATACTAATATGCATGCGATCATTCTGATTTTTTGGCAAATAATTCTACAAGCCATATATTAGCATGATACTGTTTTAGTTTTTTAATCCAATCTATAGTTTTTTTGTAAATCGATCGAAACCACTCATTTCGCGCTATTTGGCCCGCAGTGGCTGACGTAACAACCACTTTGTAGTGCAAGCTGATTAGAACTTTAAGGTCGTGGCTCACTTGACAAGCACCGCACCAGCACAGCTCCTGACCGGCGTCGCCTCGAATATAGGCTCCGGCGCGCGGTCCGCGCACGGCAAGCGAGGTGTAAGCACGCGGTCCCCTCGCTTGCGGCGCGCGGGCCGCGCGCGGTCCCCTCGCTTACGGCGCGCGGGCCACGCGACGGCCGCGCGCGGTCCCCTCGCTTGCGGCGCGCGGGCCACGCGACGGCCGCGCGCGGTCCACTCGCCGTCCGTAAGGCGCAAGCTCGCAGTCCGCACGCTGGTAGTAATAGTCCGGGAGGTAGCATTGTATTTTAGGTATTATCTTTAGTAATTATATGTGTTTTGTTAATGTGGATTCGTGGTTTAATTCACCTACCCCGCGAACACCCTTTCCATTACAGTTCTGAGATTTTTTTAAGTTCAGTATATGTAAACTATTTATAAAAAAGTTTCAGCTGGTGTACTGTAACGATTGATTCAGTTATTGTAACATAAGATCAACCTTCGGTTACAACAATATCAGTCGGTTTATTGGGGCTTTTTTATTTGCTTTTTTATTTCTAACCGAACTAAGTTTAGTGTCGTGGGCTCTCTAACTAAATTTGTAACTGGCCATACATTAAACAAAGAGTACCCACGACGTGGAGAAGCACGACGGCGCAATGACGTTGTTTCGCGGGCCACTCGGCGTCCGCGCGCGGTCCCCTCGCTTGCGGCGCGCGGACCCCTCGCTTGCGGCGCGCGGACCGCGCGTGGTCCCCTCGCTTGCGGCGCGCGGACGGCGCGCGGTCCCCTCGCTTGCGGTGCGCGGACGCCGAGCCGCCCGCGAGGCGAGTCGTATGGTAGCGGCAAGCGCGTTGACCACCCGTCGTAAGCTTTTTCATATGGACATTAAAAAATATGTTATGCGACACACGATTTAATGCTCTAATTTGAATGGCAAGTAAATTGCTGGGTTGGAGCGGTGCTGGTGCGGTGCTTGTCAAGTGAGCCACGACCTTTATTCTAACAGCATTTCAAACGCAGTTTGAACCACCACAAATAGAGTTGCTAATTTAGCTCGTCTAAGCGCCTTAACGAAGCCGAAAGGTACTTAATTGTTTTCCCCGTCATTGCGATCATCTTTGAAGACCATACCTTCTAGTTACGGAGATATTGGAAGTCAAAGTTCAAAGTTTTTCAAAATTGTTTAATGTTATAACTGTACTCGAAATAGGTACCTTCGCGAGTCCACGACCCCCTGGAATCACTATCACTACATAATAAAACAAAGTCTCCCGCCGCGTCTATCTGTCCCTATGTATGCTTAGATCTTTAAAACTACGCAACGGATTTTGATGTGGGTTTTTTAAATAGATAGAGTGATTCAAGAGGAAGGTTTTTGTGTATAATTTTACGCGGGCGAAGCCGCGGGCATCGGCTAGTATTCAATAAATCATCAGCACAATGTTTTGAGTGCTTTATATTGAGTTCTACCGTATCAGGCATAGATATATATAAACTACTCAAAACTAAATAGGGCCCACCATGTTTTTTTGCTGCAATTTAAAATTGAACCTAAATATTCGGTTTTCATGAAAACTCAAGTTTCAAGTGAGCATTCAGGAATACTGTAAACATAAACAATAGAAACTTTTGTCCATTTCGTTTAATAAAAACACAAAATAACAGTTTTAGGAAAAAAAACACAAAATAAAGGAAAAAAGTAATCTTCTAAAGCACAATTATTCCTGAAAAAATTATGGTGCTTGTTATTGTTTAATAACGAGTGGGTCCTCCTCTGCTCCGTATGCACTCTCTGAGCCTATCTGGGACACTTTCAACCAAGTGAGTCGACCACGTTTATTTCCGGTATTTGTTCCCAACAGACTTTCAGGGCGTTAATGAGTTCCTGCTGGCTGTTTACATCACTGTAATGTTCTTTCAGGCATCTTTTAAGCTGATCCCATAAATGTTCGATGGGGTTGAGGTCGGGACTCATGGCTGGCCATGGCAAAACGGTGATATTAGCTATAGAGAGCGCTCTTTGTGTAGTGCGGGCTGTGTGTGCGCGAGCATTGTCATGCATAAAGACAAAGTTATTGCCCACTCTTTGTGAAAATGGGATGACATGTGGTCGGATTACTTGCTCGATGTAACTGGCGGCAGTTACGGTACCTTCATTCAGAATTACCAGCTCTGTTTTGCCATGTAAGCTAATTCCACCCCATACCATAACACTGGGACCCCCAAATCGGTCTGTGCCATGGACGCATGGTTCAGAAAAACGTTCCCCTTCTCTTCTCCACACGCGTATCCGTCTGTCGTCACTGTAAAACTTCACTTTACGCTCGTCCGTAAGAAGCACATTCCTCCAGTTATCCATCGTCCATTCGAAATGTTCCAGGGCGTACCTTAAGCGTGCTGCACGATGAGCCCTCGTCAGATTCAGTCGAATAGCACGTACTCTGGAGCGTTGCCCATCTTCGTGAAGCCGATTCCGAATGGTTTGATCGCTGACTCTCGGCCCTGTAGATTGCCGTAGTCGAGTTTGTAAGGTCCGATCAGTTACAGTACGCTCCCGACGTGCCGTTAATCTTAGGTATCGGTCTTCCTGGGCAGTTGTAGCCCTAACTCTTCCTGTACCAGGTCTCCTGGCTACACTTCCGGTCTCCTGATACCGTTCCCAAACGTTTCAGATCGCGCGTCGCGATACACCGAGGTGTATAGCCACAGATCTCTGAGACTGTCCCTCTTGAAGCAAGGATACTGCTCTTGCAGCGGTTTCCATGTCCATATGTCGGCGAGAACCAGGCATAGTGATCACAACTAACACAGGAACCAAACAAAATGGTTAAAAACGTGAGTGTTCCACAACAGCGTTTAGTGTAGACTGAAAACTTAAGTGACTGAGAATTTGTGCATTCGATGTTTTTTTCGAGTACTTCCCTTTTTAAGCTACCCTCTTGAAACCAAAATGAATGTTGTCGGAATAAACATTGATAAGGGCTCCTAAACATGTCAGCTTGACGGTTCAATACATGACTTTGTCAACAACCGTTTAGATAATTTAATTTAGACCAAAATAGTGACTGATTCGAGGTGGGCCCTATTTTGTTTTGAGTAGTTTATGTTACTCAATGGTATCAGGTGATTTTTCCACACCAAAAAAATTCGTTTCCCAACAATTATTTTTGCGTAGATTTGTTGGTCATTTGATGTAAGTACAGAATACTTGGTTGTCGGCTTCGCGACTGGTCTGTTTCACCTTCTTCGCTGCTACTGTTAAATTTTACTGGCGCCACTTCCACGTCGCTTTGTGGCTAGCTTTTGGGTCGAAAGTGGGATTATTATTATACGAAAGTTTGTAAGTGATTAAATTATATTACTACTTCTCTAGGCCCTGATGTCATGTACCTCCGGAACCCACTCATCATCTTCTGCCTAGCCTTTTCCCAACTATGTTGGAGTCGGCTTCCAGTCTAACCGGATGCAGCTGAATACCAGTATTTTACACGGAGCGACTGCCTATCTGACCTCAATATCCTCGTATCTACTGGGTAATACGATACTCCTTAATAAGACTTGTCAGACTTTTTGGGCAACTGACTACCTGTAACGACTGTCAAAGATCTACAAATGACATCTAGGACCAACTGCTTCACGTGCTTCCCGAGGCAAGGAGGAAACTCGGATGTTCACCCGACCACAGACCAACCTGGGCAAGCACGGCTAAACCCAAAGATCGACCCGAGTGGCTGTTATTATTAAACCACGAGCTCTGCTGTTGTCGACTATGATTAGTAAAATAAGATATTGAAGATTGGATGATGCATCTACCCATCCTTTTGACCTTCGCCGATGGGTAAAACATTAATGGATAGGCTAGTCGTAGCTTCGTGTGGTCTATTAAATTCCATTGGCCAACCCGCTTTCCAGAAATCGATAGGACACATTTCAAGGACGGCCGTGGAGAAGACATTGATTTTTCCCATTACCTATAGAAATGTTTTAGGCTGTAGTCTTTAAGGCGACTACACGAGCTAAACGCGAGTTTTATAATTATTAAAAGTATATGATTCACTGCTTTAAACAAGACCAGAAAAATATATGATATTCTTCAGGATATATGCTAGCATGATACTGTTTTGAAAACACAATACAATTAATTTGGCTCGATAAAAAGAAATCACGGACTTACCTCTAAAAATATCTTTCAAACAATAGAAAACATACTAATATGCATGCGATCATTCTGATTTTTTTTTTTGGCAAATAATTCTACAAGCAATATATTAGCATGATACTGTTTTAGTTTTTTAATCCAATCAATAGATTTTTTGTAAATCGATCGAAACCACTCATTTCGCGCTATTTGGCCCGCAGTGGCTGACGTAACAACCACTTTGTAGTGCAAGCTGATTAGAACTTTATTCTAACAGCATTTCAAACGAAGTTTGAACCACCACAAATAGAGTTGCTAATTTAGCTCGTATAAGCGCCTTAAATAGATATTTCTTGATAGTGGGCAACCCGCACAGGTTTATTTGATGTCAAGCCTAGTACCTTGTGGCGCCCAGCACGCTTCCACCAGAGATGCCGCTGAGCGGTGCGTGGTGCAATCGCTCTGTGAAACGTTGCGCAGATGTGTTTGCGTTTTCGTCCGTCCCTAACACATTCCTCGCAACATATCCTTTGCACATATCCTTCCCTTGTTTTGTTTGATTAAACCTCGCTCCGCTGAACCATTTTCACTAGAGCTGCGCTGAGCGAGGTTCGGTAATTGTATTGGTTCTTAACAAGTACATCCCTCATGCGACAAGAGATCTGGTGGAATCCGCAACGCCACGTCGAAAGCGCGTATTTGGCGTACGGCTGGCAAGAACGATCCTCCCTAGCTCCCCGAGAAAGGCCATCAACTCCTTGGTGTTATTGACAATCTCGCGGAGAGTAACTGGGTTACCAAAGAACTTTGCCCTGTAGCCAGTGAGTGTACCCCATAAGCCAGATTTACACGAAGCCAGTAACGCTGGCGCCAGTTCTAAAGCAAGGATTATACGAATCCAGTGTTGGCTGCCAGGCCAGCACTGGCTTATTATTGGCCTCGTATAAACAGTTTTACAAGGTAAGGCAGCTCTGGCTACCAGCACTGGGGGGAATGGAGCGCCGGCCAATTTTTCCAACCAGTGACCACCACCAGCGTGCTCCGCAACGCCCGCGCCTGCGTGAGGACGCGTGTAGACGCATCGTTCCAGTCGCTGGCGCACAAAACGTGTGCACACTGCAAATTTTACGCAATAGAACAAAAAAACATTCGTGCATTTTTTTAAGATGTGCGACGTACTTATGTCATTGAATTTAAGATCTTTGGTCAGTAAGAACTAAGCATGGTATAAAAAAATACTTAATACCAAAGAAAACTTTTAAAAATCGCCAAAATGAGCAAATCTTGCGATAAGCCCAAACATACAAGACAATGGTGTCGATTCTGTTGTGCACAAACTAAACTTAATTTAGGCTATTACTATCTTTTTCTCACCAATAAAACGAGAAAGAGACGGACGTAATTTAGAGCTGTCAAATTTAATTCGAACTAATATTTCTATACAAAATAAGGGTGCACGTAAAAACATGTCGACTAAAAACACGGTGAAGCGCAAGGCATAAACTAGTTTGACATTTCTAACTTAGTGCATAGCTATAGCCGTCCTTTTCTCGCACTGTCTTTTAGTAAAAGATAGCAATAGTCTATATTAAGTTTGGTTTGTGCACAACAGAATCGACACCATTGTGCATGTTTTTGTAAAGACTTAAAGAGTATAGTACTTACATTATAATTTTACCATAAGTAATTTCAAAACTTCCATGTAACCGCACCGTATAATATCCAACATGTATTTTTAACCATATTGCCCAAATAAATCAGCGTATTTATTTGCGTATTTTGGCAAAAACTTCATTACGAAACGAGACCTTTCTGTGGCTGGGAAAGCACATTACCCGGTTGGCCCTGACTGGCATATCTTCGACAGTTTTCCGCATAGTCTGACAAAGTGACAAGACAACCAGTCTTACCAAGCCATGTCGGTTGAGGAGGATCGAAAGGCAGACGCTACTTAAAAAAATCTGCAGTTAGCTAGAAAGATTATGTTCACTTCTTCGGTATAGGCGTGATCCAAAGAAGAATACGCTGCTGTCACAACTGGTACTCTGGGATCTCTGATAGTAAGGAATAGTAAGCCTCCTTCTTTATCGTGTGGCTAGTGCCTATACTGCCAACCCGGTGTTAGAGTTTGCCACCCATGGACCACTGACTTGGCTTAACATGCCGACGAGATATATCTCTCAAGAGGAAGTATTATATTATCTGTGACCGAAGCAAGTGGTAGTCGTAGTCAAACTTTAGCCCGTTAACAATAACTTTAAGGTCTCAATCACTGGCCAGGAATGTCCAGGGTGCATTTAACGTACAATTAAATTTCGCCACTCATGGAGGCTGTTCCAGGGCGTAAAAAATAGAAAGACGAAGTTTTTTTTTGTATATTCCCCGATTACTCAAAGATGGCTGGACCGATTTGGATTATTTTTATTTTGTTTGAAAGGGTATAACTTCACAGGTGGTCCCATAATCATCAAGTCAGGATCTGATGATGGGATCTTGGAGAAACAGAGAGAACTCTTCAAATTTTATAGGCACACATGAAGCAGTTTGGGTAGTTTTCGGAAGAGTACTTTCTCGGAGTAGTCTCACTTCAACTTAGTGAAGATTTGATGAAGAACTTCGGGGATAGGCAATGGAACTCCTCAATAAATGATAGCAAATGGACTGGGATTGCTGAAATCTCATATTTGTCTATTGTTTATAGGTACCAGTTCATAACATAACATAACGCCAGTACGCTGTTAAGGGGTAAGCGCATGTGAACCACTAAAAAGTGAAAAATAAAAACTTTTTTGCAAAAAATGACCTTAGTTTGATTGGTTTAGTTTTTTTGTCACCGACTTCTGAAGCTAAAGTTATTTTGGATTGATTGTGTGAGGAATGATATGAAAGCGAAAGCAGAAAATTAAAATACGCTGTGCCGACCCCAAGTAGAATAAGACAAGGGTAGGTAGGTTATGATGTTTGAGTATGATTATGAGTATTTATGACTCTGAGTTATTGAGTTTTTAAGAAATAGTACACATAAAGAAGAAACAAGTTGTAATGTACGCACGGAATGTGTTAATACGCAAACTGGCTTCCGTTCCTATTACAATCACAAAGGCCGTATTGTATTGGTTGACGTTATACGAGTAGATTTTATCACAGAACCTAGCTCATACATGGACGTCGTCATACGTAATTTGTTTCTCTTCTAAAAATAGAGAAAAACTGTGTCGGGATCTTTCGGGATGAGTCAACTTAGAGCCTCTTATTATTATTTCTTCATCATCGTTCTTCAGCCCTAATCCTAATTTATTTGATGTCAGCGTTTGTCCACTTCCTCCATTATTCTCTTTTACTTCTCATCTCATAGCATAATCAGCTTGTAATTTTTCCACTGCTAGGACAGAAACCTCCTCTCTGTAACAAGGAGTGAGCTATAATCCTCCACGCGGGCTCAGTGCGGATTGGTAGATGTCACATGTCTTCGAATTTTTGGTTCTAGGACATTTGTTGCTGGCGATGTTTTCCTTCACCGTTTTGAGAGCAGTGGTGATGAAATAAATTAAACAATGTAATACGCCTGCCTGGGTTTGAAGCCATCGCTAACTGTTCGTAAGTGGGGGCCGCCACCACTGGACAATCGCTGCTCATGCATCCAACATCCATATCATCGTTCTCACAGTCCATCCATCTTATGTCTGATATTATGGTCTTCCCTACTCTTATATTCATCCGCATTCCTACTCACCGACCCCAAATCAATTGGGTTAGGGCAGGAGGAGAAAATGATAATAATGTGAACGACATATTTCCTAAACCAATTTATCAAAAAAATAACCCAAACCTTGGGTTTAACAGCGTCATTAAGTTCATGTAAAAAATTGAATCTACCCTTGCTTTTCAAGGCAGATTATTCAAAATAAATGTATTAACTCTTATCGTGCTAATTACAGAAACGACTTTCTTGTCTAATTAGCTTTCCAAAATGGTGCCACAGTATCCTCTTTTAGTAAGTGAATGACCAGAAACCGGCGGTTCCTGTGAAGGACTTGTGTTAATAAAACGGGGTAGTACAGGTTTTTCGATGCACGTCTTAGCTGTTTGACTAAATGCCGGGTCCTGTCGATTAGACCAGATAAGATCTCTCTATCTGGTGTATTTGAACACGATAAAAAGATATGGGACTTTCGCGAAAACTTGTAAGTGCCAAAATTTAAGTAAGATAGACCAAAATTGATAATTTTAGGTCAACCGAAGCACTCTACAGGTTTTGGTTCGAAAACCTATATTATGGTAGTTCCCGTTGACCGAGAATCAAGAACTTTGGCGAGAAGCAATGTCTTACAGCACATGAAATGGGAAAAATCTGAAAACTGTAAATATGTAGTTCAATAACAAAAAAAGAGCGATTTTACTATCACCAATTTATTATTTGCGGTTGTTGCAATAGCCGTTTCTGGGGATTGAACAGCAAAGTTAAGTTTGTCCTTTAAAACGTTTTTATTTTTTTGCTAGCAAGTAGTTTCTTTCTTTACTTGAAATTACAGTTTTTCCTACTCCTCCGCGACCTATACTTTTCTGATTAATTTCGTTGCGGGATCCAAGACAGTTAAATTCATTCTCTAGGACTTCGTCGAGCTACATTGTCTCGGCACTTTTCTGGTAGTCGCCACTGTTGATGCTGGTGCACAGGAGTTACAGTGGGGAATAGTGTTGCTGGCTTGTCCCAATTTGAAAAAAAAAGTACTTTCTTCTATACCCTTCTATTAGAAATAACGGGACTGCATAAAATCTTGGAACGTTTTCGCTGTCACTTAAAATTCTATGTCGTAGACTTTCCAAACACACGCATGGCGCTGCTTAACTCTATTATAATGCGTTATCCTTTCCGATGGGTGTCCGGGTGCCAACAACTTGCCATCCGCCTTCATATTTGTAGAAACAAATATAGCCTATCTGACCTCCACAACTCAGTCTGGGTAATACGATACTACTAAGACTGGTTGTCAGACTTTCGGACCACTGACTACTTGTAACGACTGTCAAAGATCTATAAATGACAGCCGGGACCAACGGCTTAACGTGCTTTCTGAGGCACGGAGGGAACTCGGTATGTAGGTAATGGATGGTCACCTATCCACAGACCAACCTAGGTAAGCACGGCTTAACCTAAAGTTCGACGTGTACGACGTGTTTAACTCTCGAAATCTAGGTGTCCTAAATCCTAATAGGTACACCTCTGCATAACAGGCATGACGCTATATTATACTTTCAATAACCCTACTAACTTGTCAAGTAATTTCCATAACCCCAAAAAGCATGGAAATTGGTTTTAAAGGTTAACTAAACAATTTTTCTCAAAGCCGATTGTACCAACATCTCATTTGAGTGATTACAAGGTCGTACAGAATGCTGCTATTATGAAACACCTCTTCGAATACATATGAGCTAAACAACCATTCAATTATCACCTCAAAAACTACGAGAATATAGTCTATAATTAGTTAAGAATGTATGTACGTATAATTTATGTGGCTGGGCAAACTTGGTCAGCAGTAAAAAAAATGTCGTATGATTTTTAAGGCGTAGACTAAATTAGGTTTACAATAGGTCATTGGAGCAGAGTTTTCGATTTCAGTTCAAACTCTTCGAACAAACATATGTATAATTGGTGTAAAAGTACCAGTTAAGTTTGAGTTTGAAAGTGTGTGACTGGAGGAAGACCAAAGAAACGATGGATGGACTGTGTGAAGAATGATATGGCAAAACGGGAAGTGTCTGATGAGATGACGAAAAATAGAGAAGTATGTAAGAAGACATGCTGTGCCGACCACTAATGAATTGGGAAAAGGACCAGAGAATTATGATGATAGTGTAAAAGTACTCTTAACGAAGTCGAAAGGCACATATTCTCCCCGTCATTGCGATCATTATTTTGTTCAACACCATACCTGGGAACCTTCTAGTTACTTAGATATTGGGGATCAAAGTTCCAACGTTTTCACGTTTTTTTTTTTGAAAAGAAAAATCTTGGAGTACCCAAGATTTTTCAATGTTACTTAAAATCTCTCTAAGACCCTTGTAAGGTTCAGTGCATCCATCAGCACAATGTTTTACTTTGAGTTCTACTGTATAACGTGAGTTTTCACCGCAAAAAAAATTGTCGTTGCCCAGCAATATATTTTGTGTAGAGTTAGGGTTCTTATAGACAACCGGCACGTTTCGAACGACGGCTAAACTGCAGCCCTCGCCACCTGTCGACCACTGCCGTCACTCCCTGTCGCCGACTGCCGTCGACGCGTCGGCAGCAGCGGCCGAAACGTAGACGGGTGGCGATGCTTGCTGTTGTCGCGTGCCGCGTAAATCTATTGCAGTCGGCTGCAGTTTATCTGCCGTTGGCAACGTGCCGCTCGTCTGTAAGAACTCAAAAAATCTCAAGTTTGTACCAACAAAACATATTTATATTGTTTTATTGTATTGTCCTAGTATCATTCATAGCATAATAATTTAATATTCGTAAGGCCTATCTTTGATTCAATTGTATTCAGAGTCAACTCAAGGAATACGTGCGAAGCATTTAATAAGGTTACTTTTATATTCATGTATTACTGGGAAGGACGGCGACCAAAGAGTTAAATCATCAGATTCGCTCTACGACATCAAAGGTTCGTTTCCTTTTCGTTCAAAATGTAAAACAGTTGGATAGTTTCGATCATCATTAAGGGCAGGAGTACGTACTCCTATTGCACATGCTTCGGTGAAGGAAAACATCGTGAGCAAACCAGCATGCCTGAGAGATATTTCTTGACAGCATGTAAAGACAAGTCAGAGGTCCATGGGGCATAAAAAGTATTGACATCAGTTTAGCAATGATATTATAAGTTTAAATTTTTTATAATATCATTGCAGCAGTGCAGTGCAAGTACGTAGAATTCGATAGCACTCGATTAGATAAATTTGACAGTTATTCTCGATAAAATGCTTGCACTGCTGCAATGAAAATTTGCACTGCAGGTTAGACACTAAAAAACACGAAAACGAAAAGAAGGGCAAAAGTCGTCCCGGAAAAATGAAACAAAAGCATTAATTCCAAAAAAACGAAACTTACTTTCGTTTTTCTAAAATACCTCTAAAATGTCAATGGTTGGTAGAAAGTTATCACGGTCATTTGTCCGTCTTTTAAGCTCACAACTCCGAAACTGGTTTTAAATTTGTAGGTCACTAGTGTTGTCTTTGTTAATGTACGTTTTATCGAGCGAATCGTAACTGTTTATCGTGTCCGTTTGTTAGTAAATAGTGTTGCGTGAAGTGCGTAACGGGTTGAGAATTGCCGGTGTTTAAATCACGCTAATTTTAGAGATGCGTTTAGGATCTATTTTAGAGTAGTATATTTCTCGCCCTTTTGGAGCTGGTGTAGATTTTTGATTTGCTAGCTTCTTAAAGTAAAGCCGACTTTAAGAACCTATCAAAAATCTAGACAATTGCTCATTTATTGGCGAAAGGTCTAAAGAAAGATTTAAGCTCGGTTCTCACCAAAGCAGAGACTACCGGAGAGAAGACAAGATGTGCGAGTATTGAGCAATCATAGTGGTTGTTAACTAACATCGTGTACATCTCTCTGCTCTGCTCGTCTCTGCTTTCGGGGAATCAGAGTTTCAAACTGTGGCGAGACAGTGCTTCCATAGCGAGCTCATTCGTCGAAAGCCGACCTACTCAAATATTCCCACCTGGACATGATTTGGCCTTGGCTAATCTGAAAGTCTTTAAACAGACTCCGGACCCAATTCGGAAGCAAGAAAAACCTGATTAATTGAAAATTCGTAGATGACTCCGCTCTGGAGTGTAAATGTGGCGCTGTTATGGAAATCGAGGGTTAAGACTTGAGTAGGTTAATAATAACCAACCACAGTAACTTAACTGCAGAACTATTTGGGGTTTCCAGCTTTTTTCAGTGTCATATAGAGTTCGACATCGCAAATAGCTCTTTTGGTAATCGCTGTACACGTGCGCTAGTACACACAGAAACGTACGTCAAGTATTCATGAAAATGAATAAAAACCATATTAATTTGAAGGTTTGTAATTTAAAATGAAAATAAATACATTTCTTTAAATATCACATTTACTTCGACCTTGATGCATCGAAATTCAAGGAAATTAAGTTTTATGTAAGATTTTTTATTTTGTTACTAGGTATCTGAATTTTTTGAGTTTTCAAAAAACCTGCAAGCTGAGATTTCTTTAGCGGGTTCAGTGTAAAAAAAAACAGTATTTTACTGTATTATTAACTTACTTGCGTGAGGTTACCTTTCATCCGCATTTGTCCGGCCTTGTCATTTGTCTAAATTTTCAAACCAAAAACAAAAGTGTTGGCTACCGTTAAAAGATATTAAACCAAATATTCCCATATTTTCCTGCAAATGACTGGCTTTTCGTCACTCTCATTAATTTTGAAGTGGTAACAATATACTTGCGGCTAAGTCCATGGCCCGACGAGGTCGCGAGTTCAAACCTCACCCTTTGTACAAACATTGACGTCAAACAACTAGTCCTACTTCAAGGCAAGCAAGCCCTGAAGCTAAAATAAAGTTCAAAGTACATAGCCCAGACTTTTTATTTAAAGTAAAAAAAACAACTCGCTAACTTTCGCTTACGTCTATTTTCACTGGATCATTCTCGCTAGTTCTATTACATACTAACATAACTAGTGGGATTTTTTTTCGATTAGTTCTACGATTTTGTACCACATTAAATCGTAGGACTAATGGGAAAAACATCCCATTAGTTCTACCGTAGAACTGTGTCGTAGAACTAGTGGGAATGATCCTAAGCTACACATAAATAGTTGCTTAAATAAAAGCAAGTTCTTTGGTTTTGTTTGGTCAACTAACGGTGCTAAACCAATCATTAGGTACACATAAGTGTTATTAAAAACGGATATTAATTTAGCACCTTTTTATCGGTTCCAATTCGGATAGTGTGCTTTGGAATTACACAATCTAATTCCCCCATCCCCATTCTATCATTGGACGAGCAGAACTACGGCGAAACTTCACCGTTATATGGTTGAAATTTCACAGACCCGAAGAAACTGTGCTATGCTTCCACATTTATTGTGCGAACCGCCAGCCTGTGGAATTCACTGCCGACTTCTCTGTTTCCCGAACATTATAATCTAGATCTCTTTAAAGTTTGAGTGAATCAGTTTCTTCTAGGCAAGCATGTTGCACCCTAGGCCGCCATCGCGGGTTGCGGACAAAAGCAAGACTTTTTAACCTCAAATACTTACCACACCTTTTTTTTGATTCCAGATATCAGCTGTGTAAGCAGCTAAGCAGTAGAAATGAAAGTTTGGGGAGCTCACGGCGAGTTCTGCGCTCGTCACCAATGGGAGGTTATCGTGGCAACCTTGGCCCTGCTCGCGTGTGCCGCTAGCGTCGAAAGGAACGGCCCGGGCAATAGATCAGAACACTGCGCTGGCTGGGCAAGAGCATGCCCAGGACTCGAAGCCGAATACCAAGCTGCAGATGCAGTAATCATGACTTTCGTCCGCTGCGCAGCCCTTCTCTACGCTTACTACCAAATCTCAAATCTCCACAAAATCGCTTCGAAGTACCTTCTCATCATTGCAGGGGTGTTTTCCACATTTGCCAGTTTCATCTTCACTTCTGCGGTCGCTAGTTTGTTCTGGAGTGAATTAGCCAGTATTAAAGATGCCCCGTTTCTGTTTTTGTTAGTCGCTGATGTGGCTAGGGGCGCCAGAATGGCGAAGGCGGGATGGTCTGCTGGAGAAGATCAGGGAAAGAGGGTTGGAAGAGCATTGGCTTTACTGGGACCGACTGCGACTTTGGATACTCTCCTAGCAGTCTTGTTAGTAGGAGTTGGAGCTTTATCCGGGGTACCCAGACTAGAACATATGTGTACCTTCGCCTGCCTAGCCTTATTGGTAGACTACCTAGTTTTTGTCACATTCTACCCAGCTTGCCTTTCCTTGGTCGCAGATTTTGCTTCGGGTCGAAAAGAAATGTCCCCAGACAGCCCGTTTTCTGAAGCCGACCTGAAACCAAACCCAGTTGTTCAGAGAGTCAAGATGATTATGGCAGCAGGTTTACTATGTGTTCATCTCACCAGCCGATGGCCTTGGAGTTCTGACAATGGAATAATTGAAGGCCCGACAGACACGTTGACCCCTGCTTCAAATGACAACATTCTTCTACATTCATACGTCAAATGGTTCTCAGTTTCTGCAGACTATATCGTCATAGCAACTCTGCTTTGCGCTCTGATTATAAAGTTTGTATTCTTTGAAGAACAAAGAAACTGGGTCATAGATATGAATGATATGACAGTCAAAGAAGTGGTTCAAGAACAAGCTAGGAGTAAGCCTAAATTCTCAGTAGGGGATGACTCGAATTCTGAAGTTTCTACGCAAACAGAAGGTGTTTTAGAAGATGAATGGCCTACGCTTTCTCCTAGTTCTTCCGCAGCCAAACTGAACTCCAAAAAGCGTCCAATGGCAGAATGCCTCGAAATATACAGATCTGAGGGAGCTTGCATCTCTTTAAGTGATGAAGAAGTTGTTATGTTAGTTGAGCAGTCCCATATACCTCTACATAGACTAGAAGCAGTATTAGGCGATCCCTTACGTGGTGTAAGACTACGTAGAAAAGTCGTCGGATCAAGGTTCCAAACTGAATTGGCAATCAAACAGCTGCCTTATTTAAATTATGATTATTCTAAAGTTTTAAACGCTTGTTGCGAAAATGTGATCGGATATGTTGGAGTGCCTGTTGGCTATGCTGGCCCGTTGGTCGTTGATGGCAAACCTTACATGATTCCTATGGCTACAACTGAAGGGGCTTTAGTAGCTTCAACGAACAGAGGAGCTAAAGCCATTGGCACACGAGGAGTGATAAGTGTAGTGGAAGATGTAGGCATGACGAGAGCCCCAGCTATCAAGCTTCCCAACATTGTAAGAGCCCACGAATGTCGCCAATGGATTGACAATAAAGACAACTATGCAGTCATAAAAGAAGCCTTTGATTCTACGTCAAGATTCGCTCGTCTCCAAGAGATTCATATAGGAGTCGACGGCGCTACACTGTACTTAAGATTTAGAGCCACTACAGGCGATGCCATGGGCATGAATATGGTCTCAAAAGGAGCCGAAAACTCCTTAAAATTACTTAAAAACTACTTCCCAGACATGGAAGTTATAAGCTTGTCTGGAAACTATTGTTCAGACAAAAAAGCCGCAGCCATTAACTGGGTTAAGGGAAGAGGTAAAAGAGTTGTCTGTGAAACGACGATCACCAGTGATAGTTTAAGAACCATCTTCAAAACTGATGCCAGGACTCTGGCTAGGTGTAACAAAATCAAGAATCTCTCAGGATCAGCTTTGGCTGGGTCTATAGGCGGTAATAACGCCCATGCAGCGAATATGGTAACAGCTATTTACATAGCGACAGGCCAGGATCCGGCTCAAAACGTAACCAGCTCGAATTGTTCCACAAACATGGAAGTTTGCGGCGAAAATGGCGACGATCTTTATGTAACTTGCACCATGCCTTCTTTAGAAGTGGGCACTGTTGGGGGAGGTACCGTTTTGACGGGCCAAGGCGCCTGTTTAGACATCCTAGGGGTTAAAGGTGCTGGGGCTCGCCCTGCAGAAAACTCTGCAAGATTAGCGTCGTTGATATGCGCCACAGTTTTGGCAGGAGAGCTCAGTCTAATGGCTGCTCTCGTCAATTCAGACCTCGTCAAATCCCATATGCGACATAATCGGTCGACGGTCAACGTGCAAATGCAAGCTGAAACCATCACCTTAAAAGTACCCACATTATAACATACAGTTTGATGGAAGTTTACTTTTAAACTCATGCAAAATGGGGCCTTATGATGTTCATTCAAGTTGCATGCCGTTTTTGCGGCTAAACTCTTTGCTGAATCCATGTTAGTAGGGCTTAGGCGCTGTGCTTAAATTGTCTGGCGGTCCGGATAGTAAAACCAGCTCTCTGCTTGCTGTGAAAATCCAGGGTGGTTCATAAGTTCAAGAAAAGCCTATCTGGTCCGGTGTGGGGTCCTTGTTCGGGTAGTGGGCAGCATAATCGAATATGTTGTTGGAAAAGCCTCTCAGCTTGACTCGAATAGTGCCAAAGCTATGCGAACATGATAGCTGAGCCGGCAAAGCTTGCTAACGAAATTTCAGATCGGTATTGTACATACAACTATTTTGATTAACAAATAGCCCTGGCCAGTTTATGCCTGCTGCTCTATTAATCAACATCGTCGATATCTTTTGTTTTAATATGTTTTCCACATTGCAGATAGTGATTTAAGATGCCTTTTGTTGAAGAAAGATTATGTCGTTGATTATACTTTAGTATGTTATAGTGAAATTACCCACAAACAATAGAGGCTTTTTCTATAAAGTATAGTAATTGTTCTTTTAAGTAAGTAATGCCAGTAATGAAAATTATTGTTTTCGGTAGTTATTTTTTTGCCAAGGTTGTACACATTTGCCAGTGATTTTTTAAATTCCAGAGTCTATTGATATGTTTGGGAAGTTTTGGTGGCCTATATTGTAAGCAAAATGTATCATTTTAATGGTATTAACGACAATATGTATTATAATAATTATATTTAGTTGAATGTCTGCTGATGCTGCAATCGTAAAGCGTGCACATTGTAACTAATAGTTGTTCAATAAATTAACTTTGAATGTTTTGTTGTGTTTTATTCAAATGATTGTGGACTTGAAGAAATTGATTCTAAGTGATCATACATGTATTGTGTGTTTTAATAATAATAATCATTTAATTAGACCATGATCCATAATTTGTTAGTAATACACTTTATCTTTGTTAGTAAAATTAGTACTTATAAGTAATTTAATAATGGTGTCGATTCTGTTGTGCACAAACTTAACTTAATAAAATTTAGGCTATTGTTTTCTTTTTCTCTCTAATACAACAAGAAAGAGACGGGCGAAATTTAGAGCTGTCCATTTTCATTGGAACTAATATTTCCATACAAATGAAGGGTGCACGTTGTAGAGGATCGTGGGACTCCAGGATTAGGGAATATTAATTAAAACAACGAGCGTGCGTGTGGTGATGACCGAGATACGAGAGTCTATATCTTTAATAAAAACCACAGATAATATTACATATTAAGATTGATGTCACAGATAACATAACCTGTTACATGCCCTTTCTTAAAGATAAAAAGGCAACACTGAACCTGTTAGTTGACATAAATTTGACATCGACTAATTATGACATGACTTGACATTGACGTTAATGACATTTGACTTTGCTATTAGAACGTAAATAAACATTAGGACAAATTAAATAACTTAACCTTAAAAATTGAATTGACTCATTAAATTGACATAATAAATATACATTCATTTTTATAAATCTAGTCTTTTTCTTGACTTTAATAATCTCCCTTTGGATGAGTATCTTAACTCCGGTGTATTTGAACTTATACTTATATCTAACATTTCAGGTAAGTCTTGACTATCATACTGTGACTGACTTAACATTTCATTTTCTGACAAATATTCATTATTTTGTACATCATCATTAACTTCTACAAATATAGGAGACTGTGTCCTACTTTTATTCATTACATTTGACTTGACAGACTTATCCAATTGTGTTGGATTTTCATCATTAGATGACTGACTTGACTCGGCAGATGCATAAGAATCATCTAAATTTACAATTTGTTCTTCATTACTTTTTCTTCTACAATAAAGATACTCAGGAATATAATAATGATGTATCTCTGTATCCTCCTTTTCTATTAGACTTGACTTGTATGATTTTTGATACGATTTATTATAAGACTTGGACGACTTGTGACCAGAATGATTAGCATTATCATTGTTATTTTCCAATATATTTTTGGTATTTTCCTTTGACTGTGACGATTTATAACTATTTTGTGACCTTGACTGTGACAGATTTGATTTAAATAGCTTAATATGATGTGAGTTTCTTCTATAGATTGTCCCATTACTATCTTTGACTAAGTATGATCTTGGAAAGTTAGTTTTTGATAAAATAACACCTTTAGACCATGTTGCATCCTTGGGATTTCTCTTGAAAAATATTATGTCATTTGACTGAAATTGTTGAGGAGATACAGCATTTCTATCATAATATAATTTTCTATTTTCCAATTTTTGTGACTTATTTTTTAAATGACTTGAAAATTGAACTACTTTTGGCTTTAAATTACTTGTTGTAGTAGGCAATTTTGTTCTCAGTTTTCTTGACATAAGTAATTCTGAAGGTGATTTGAGATTACCTCTTGGGGTATTTCTGTATTGTAACAGACCAATATAAAAGTCTGTACCTGACTGTTCACATTTTCTGAGAATATTTTTGACAATTTTTACAGATACTTCCGCAAGACCGTTTGATCGAGGAAAGTGAGGACTTGACATGATATGTTGAATATCCCAGTCTTTTGTGAAATTTTGAAATTCATGAGAGTTGAATGGAGGGCCACCATCACTTACTAATTGCAATGGAATACCGTGTCGTGAAAAAATTGACTTGATTTGATTAATGACTGTATAACTTCTAGAATCTTGATTTAATTGTGCTATTTCGATGTAATTTGAATAATAATCGACAACTATTAAATATTTTTTGCTTTTGTAATCAAATAAATCTGTAGCTACTTTTTGCCATGGTAAAGAAGGTTGTTCATGAGATAATAAAGTTTCCTTTGTTTTATTTGAACTAAATGTCATGCAAGTTTCACATTGTTTTATTTTCATTTCAATATCATGATAAATATTAGGCCAAAAAACAGTTCCACGGGCATGATTTTTAGTTTTTTCTATGCCCATGTGTCCTTCATGTAAAATTGAGAGAATTTCAGAACGTAGAGATTTAGGTATAATGACAGACTGATTCTTGAAAACTAGATCATTTACAACATGAATCTCATCTCTAATGTTCCAATAGGGTAAAACAATTGAATCACATTTTTGCTTGCAATTAGGCCATCCTGACATAAAGTATTCTTTTAGTTTTTGGAGTGACATATCAGATTTTGTATGAGACATGATTTTTTCTTGTTTTTCTTTAGTAATTGCTAAATTAGAAGTTAGTAAATTTACTTGACAAACTATATTACTATCCAACTCATCAAAATTAAATTTTTCTATATTAGTTTTTGATATGGGTGCACGGGACAAAGTATCAGAGACATACATTTCAGTACCTTTTCTATATGAAACGTTAAGATCATATGACTGTATAGCTATCATCATTCTTTGAAGACGAGGCGGGACATCAGAAAGTGATTTTTTGAACAAAGTTACAAGAGGTTGATGGTCAGTTTCAACATAAGTTGTTTTTCCATAAATATATTGATGAAATTTCTTGCAACCAAAAACTATAGCATACAATTCTTTCTCTATTTGGGCATAGTTTTCCTGAGACTTATTTAAAGTTTTAGATGCATATGCAATAGGATTTTGTCCATGAAAAATTACTGCTCCAACTGCATTTTTTGAAGCATCTACTGACAATCGTACAGGTTTGTTTACATCATAATGTACTAGGACAGGTGATTGACAAATAAGAGATTTTAATTTAGTAAATTGTTTTTCGTGATTAGGAGTCCACTGCCACATATTTTGTTTTTTAAGGAGTTCTCTAAGTAAAGTAGTTTCATGAGCTAAGTTAGGTACATATGAACCAAGGTAATTTATCATACCAAGAAATCGTTGAAGATCTTTTATGTTTTCTGGTCTTGGCATTTTCATTATAGCTTCGATTTTTGACGTATCCGGTGAAATACCATTTTTGTTAAAAACATGACCCACATACGAAACTTCAGACTGTCCGAACTGACATTTTGATTTATTAAATTTTAAATTGATTTCTTTAGCTTTTTTTAAAACATTTTCTAATCTTTCATCGTGTTCACTTTGCGTAGAACCATAGACCAATATATCGTCGACAAATATAATAACACCTGGAAGGTCACCAAGTAACTCGGACATTACTCTATGAAAAATTTCACCACTTGAATTTATTCCGTAAGGAAGTCTTAAAAATTTATATCTACCAAACTGTGTGTTGAAAGTGCAAAGATCACTACTCTCTGGATCTAATTTTAGCATCCAGTAACCTGAATTAGCATCTAACTTTGAGAATACTGACGCATTCACTACCCTTGACCGCAAATCATCAAATGTAGGGTATGGAAAATGAGGTCTTTTTATGGCTTTATTTAAGTTCCTAGGATCTAGACAAATACGTAAGTCACCATTGGGTTTTTCTACAGGTACTATGGAATTTACCCAGTCAGTAGGTTTAATAACTTTTTCTATGACTTGTAGTCGCACCATTCGTTCTAATTCATTTTTGAGTTTTTGTTGTAAAGCATATGGTATTCTCCTAACTGGACAAACCTTTGGTGTGACGGTTGTATCTACTTGTAAATTAACACTACCTGGTAAGCAACCCAATCCTTCAAAAGTATCTGAATATTTGTTAATAAGCATTTGTACTGACTTTTGTTCTTTGTTAGTGGTTATTTTAGAATTGTTTTGGGATAGTTCGAAAATACGTTTTACAATGCCACATTCTTCACATGTCCTCCAACCCAAAATTGTAGAACAGTCACATTTAACAACTATGAAATTGATTGGCTTAAATAGTTTGTGATCAAAAGAACATTCAAGTCTGACAGAACCCAAGTTTTCAATCAATTGACCTGCAAATGAAAATACTTTTTTGTTTGACTTTTCAATGAAAAAATTTTTCTTACACATGTTTTCTAAACTTTTTAAAGTATTTAGTGAAATTACATTTATATCAGCACCTGTGTCAATTTGACATCTTATAATATTGCCATGAATATTCAATTCTAATTTCCAATTTTGTGAATTTGAATTACAATTAATTGAATTAATAATAAAATCATTTTGAGGGTAATCCAGAATAACATTATTATGAATATCATTTTCATGACTATGCAACTTTTGTATACATTCAGAACTACTAATTGTACTTACATTCTTCTTGCTATTTTGATTTTTGTAGAAACAGTAATTGGCGAAATGGTTCATTTTCTTACATATATTGCAGATTTTGCCTTGTGCTGGACACTTGTACCTATGAAGCTGACCACATCTATTACAGTTAGAATTATTTCTAATATTGTTGTTGGACCTGGAATTGGCTGAAAAAGATTGTGCTGGATTGGACTTATATCGATTTTGACTAGAACTTCTATTTTCCAACGATTTTCTGTATGGAGTTATTGACCTTTTCTTTGAATTTTCTCTTTTTGATGGCTGGTTCTTGAAATATGTACTTCTGCTTTGACGAATTGATTGCACTTGTGAACTAGAATTATTATTAGCTTCATTTCCATTCTGTAATTTTCTAGATCTTTCTTGAGACAATTCCATATTTTTTGCAAATTGAACAGCTTCGTCAACATTCGTTATGTTTTGATTTTGCAATATTTGTTCCTTTATTTGAGTATTCCTTATTCCTATGATAAACATGTCCTTTACCAATGACTCTTTCAAATTTTCAAACTTGCAGCCTGATGCTAAATTGTTCAAAATTGTTACATATTCGTCCAATGATTCGCTATTTTGGTACTTTGTAAAGAAATTGTATCGCTCCACAGTGACATTCTTGCATGGATTGAATTTTCCATCAAATTTTTCAATAATAGTCGTTATCGTTTCGTCCGTTTCATTTTGAATATTGAAAGAATTATAAATATCTAGGCCTTCATCACCGATAGAATTTAACAATATGGCAATTTGTTTTGACTTTGAGACCTTCTGTAAATCATTTGCTTCAAAGAAGATTTTGAATTTTTGTTTCCACAGCTTCCATGACTCGGCAGCATTTTTGCCATCTTTGACGCCATTTACAACTAACGGCTTTAAGTTATTAGCTAGAATGATATTTTGTACCTGTTCCGGCATTTTCTTCGGTTCTTCTGGGTTCCGATTAAACTTCTGACACCATGTAGAGGATCGTGGGACTCCAGGATTAGGGAATATTAATTAAAACAACGAGCGTGCGTGTGGTGATGACCGAGATACGAGAGTCTATATCTTTAATAAAAACCACAGATAATATTACATATTAAGATTGATGTCACAGATAACATAACCTGTTACACACGTAATCACATGTCGACTAAAAACACGGTGAAGCGCAAGGCATAAACTAGTTTGACATCTCTAACATAGTTCATAGCTATAGCCGTCCTTTTCTCGCAATGCCCTTTAGTAAAAGATAGCAATAGCCAAAATTAAGTTTAGTTTGCGCACAACAGAAGCGACACCAATGTCATCGTAAATAATGTTATCGAAACTATCTAAATACAATTCATATAATAAATTACAAATAATCAATCAATTCATATATCTATTTCCCGTAGTACTGGAGCCGCCGCTGTGCAAGCGGTACCCCAGAAAGGGCAGTCGGGCTTATCCGCAATAACCCTTAGGATACCGTTTGCACTCCCCCGCATCCTGCTCATCAGGGATGCTGTTCTCTTCCGCATTATTGCCTGAAAACTATCCGTTTTCAGGCAATAATGCGGAAGAGTCATTCTGCAAACATCCCTGATGCGCTACAGAAACGTGGGAGCCCCAACAGTATCAGCGTTATTATACTGAACCCGGAGAACGCTGTAAGCCCTCTGCGTATGTCTAACCCACAGGCTGCACGTGTAAGTCTGGCAATACGCCTTGAAAAGTGTAATTTTCACTTCTCTCGTACATCACGCAAACCTACGGGCCAGCATATTGCATCGGACTGACAACGCCCTCCGTTCCCTCTCGATGTCATCGTCATCGTGCAGATTTTCGTTCAAGATGTGATCTAGGTACTTGAATTTTGTCACTCTCTTTCGTGGTACACCATAAAGGCGCACAGGTGGAACTTCCCTAGGCTTTTTGGTAGCCACACGGAACACCATGAACTCACTCTTCCCCACATTATACAGGAGGCCACGTGATTCGGTGTATCCTGCAACCGTCTCAGTCCGTCAATTGAAGGGCTCAGCAGGACCATGTCATCAGCGTAACTTATGCGATTTATCATTTTCCCATCAATGGAACATCCGACACCTATACTGCTGAACTCCTCAATCAACTGATCGATGTACAGATTGAAGAGGGCCGGGGAGGTCAACCCTCCCTGCCTGACCCCACACTCCAGGCCATAAGCCCCGGATAATGCAATTGACCACCTGACCTGGTTAATTTGGTTGTCATACCAGTACTGCAGGTCAACTAACTCATCAGCTAATCCCTGCTCGCGCAAAAACCAATCCCGACCAAAGGATGTCATAATTAACCAGATCAAATGCCTTGGATAGATCCAAGAAAGCAGTGTACACCGGCGCGTGCTTGTGTCAGTGTAGTACCTCACGGTGTGCTTGAGCGCAAGAATAGCAGTCTCCGTGGAAAGCCCAGCCCTAAAACCAAACTGTGCATCCTGCAAACTGAGCTGTTCGCAGTTACTCTTCGCTCAAGCACACCGTCCAGAACCTTTGCAGTTATAGTAGCAAGGGATACTAGCCTGTAGTGGCTGTAGTTATGTCTGTCCAAGACATCCTCGGCCCTAGACTTTATAATTTGCTGATTTCCTTTGAGGAAATGTTAACTGGTACCTCAGACTTGTCTCTTGGGGTCACGATCCCTCGCGTTTGATGGAAGTCGCGAGGCTATCCCGAAAGTGCCTCATGAACATGTCCGCCACCTCCCCCACGTTCGTCACGCCATCAACGCTGACTGGAACAAGTTTCGGGCTCAAACGCTGGATGGATTTCCAAAACTTTTTGAATCGCTTGCTTTGATGTTCCGCAGCCAACATGTTCATTTAAACTTGTTCCTCATTCTCCTGACAGAACTTCAGAGCTCGCTTAAATGCCTTTCGTGCTTCCCTCAAACCCATTTAAAAATAAATGTGCCTACTGAAAATAATCCAAGTACCTACTTGATAAGTGTACCTAAGTACATTTAAATACTTACCACCGCAGATCGTGTAAATAAATAAATAATAAATTCCTGCCTACATTATATTTGAAACTCAAAAAAAGTGAATCCATTTTATTAATATAGTAATACGAGTATAATAGCATAATATACTCGCATGTTTTTCATACCATGATCTTGTCTTCTTGTCATATAAGTTACGCCCTCCTAAGCGCAAGCCGAAATATATTCTCCTCAGGAACTACGAGGGCATGGACCTGGAGGCATTGTTGCATGATGCCAGTAGCATCGACTGGACGGACATTGTAGAAAGTTCATGTATCAACGAAATGGTTCGTATTTTAAACAGCAAAATTCTAAGCTTATATGATCGTCACGCCCCTATTCGTCGAGTGAAGGTTAAGTATGTTCCGGCTCCTTGGCTTACTCCTGCCATTAAGGATGCGATGGCAAATAGAGACAGAGCCAAGAGAAGGCTAAAATGCTGTCCTTCCGAGCGCAATCTAGCTGCGTACAAATTTCTGCGTAATCGCTGCAGTCGTATGTATAGAGATGCCAAAAGACACTACTTTCACTTTTCTCTCGATAACCGCAACTCTTCTGATGTCTGGAGGATTTTAAAATCTGTAGGCATTGGCAAGTCTCCGGTTGTTTCTGGTAACGACGTTGACGTGTGTGCTCTTAACAAACATTTTTCACTCCTTCCTGTTACGTTGGATCCGCACGTCAAGTCGGCTACTTTAAATAAACTTTCCTGTTTGCCCTTGCCACAATGTTCTACTTTTGAATTAAAGCCTGTGAGTGAAATTGAGGTCAAAAAATCTATTTCTGCTATCTCCTCTTCTGCTGTTGGTAATGACAACCTTTGCTCAAGAATGATTTCCCATATCCTTTCCGCATTACTTCCAGTTTTGACTCACATTTTTAACTACTCCTTGTTTTCTGGTACGGTTCCTGAGGTCTGGAAACAAGCCCATATCATCCCCTTACCCAAAATCTCTAATCCGGTTGGACCAACCGATTTCAGACCCATTTCCATCCTCCCTTATCTCTCTAAAGTTCTTGAGCACATTGTCCATCAGCAACACACGGCCTTCATTACTAGGAATGACCTTCTTCTTAGTATTTTTCAATCTGGTTTTCGTCCTGGCCATAGCACTGTAACGGCTCTTTTAAAGGTTACTGACGATATCCGCTGGGCTATGGACCACAAGTCGCTTACGTTACTTGTTCTTCTAGACTTCAGTAGCGCCTTTAACTCAGTTGATTTTGACATCCTTCTGGGGATTCTAAAATCTCTCAATTTCTCCTCTTCCTCTATTGGTTGGTTTGACTCCTATCTTAAAGGCCGCTCCCAGCGTGTTCATCTTGATGAATCTTCCTCTGATTGGTGCCCTCTTAGCGCGGGTGTGCCTCAGGGTGGCGTTCTCTCTCCTCTTCTCTTCTCTATTTTCATAAACTCTGTCACCAGAGTCATTTCCTCCTTCTTCCATCTCTACGCAGACGACCTGCAGCTTTACCGTCATTTCGTAAGGGAAGATGCGGAAGCCGCCGTGCCTGCCATGAACAAGGATCTGGATTTGATTAGTGAGTGGTCGCGGTCCTTTGGGCTGCAGATCAATCCTAAGAAATCTCGGGCCTTGATCATTGGCGGCAGGTATATGCGGAATAGGCTCGATGTAGCGTCGCTGTCTCCACTCAGGCTGAGTGGAGTTCAGATTGATTACGCAATTAAAGCTAAAAATCTGGGGGTGACAATGGATTCCTATTTATCATGGAATGCACATGTGGCTGAGGTTAGCCGCAAAGTGCACTACACGTTCCACTCGTTGAAATGCCTCCAGGGCTTCTTGCCATTGAACACCAAAATCTCCCTTGCGCAAACTCTCATTCAACCCATCATAGATTACGCTGATGCCTGTTATTTGGATGCCACCGAGGAGCTTCTAAATAAACTTGAGCGTTTACAAAACATCTGTATTCGTTTCGTTTTTAACCTTAAAAAGTACGATCATGTTTCCAATTTTCGCAAAATGCTCAAGTGGCTCCCAATTCGACTTCGCAGGAACTCTCGGATATTGTGTCTGCTATTTAACATCCTACACAACCCTAAAACCCCATCCTATCTACGGGAACGGTTCCTACTCTCGTCCCTCTGATGCACCTTGCAGGTCGCATCTTAGGAACCTCCTCAAATCTCCCCCACACTCTACCGACTTCTACTCCTACTCCTTCACTGTCCACGCCGTTCGGTTGTGGAATTCACTTCCGCCTGACATTAGGGACTGCCAAACGGTTGCAGTTTTCAAGAGAAGAGTGAAAGAACATTACCTATCCATTTCGTCATAATTGCTTAAGTATTTATTATTAATATTTTTTTTATTGTTTTATAGTATTTTTTTTTTAGTATGTATGAGTATGTATGTATTCTAATTTTGTATATATTTAAGATATTTAATCTGTTTTATGTATTCCAGTTTCTCTCCTTCTTTTACACACTATGTCTACATCTCTTTATTTAGTATCTCCTTTCGCAGGTATGCTGGAAGAGATTTCATTAGAAATAAGCATCACCTTTGTACTATTTTCTGTTCCTTTCTTCTTTTCAGTAATAAGTGTGACAATAAATTGTTAAATAAATAAATAAATAATATATAATCTTGATTAAATTTCCTTTCCAACAATAGAAAAATGTACATCGAAGCAGTTACTTTACCTGCTCGCCGCTGGCGAGTCAAGATGGCCGCCTAATAAGGGTTCGTTCAGACGGAGTTTGGAAATTATACAACATATTTTTACTAGTAATTATTTTAATGGCTATTTACTGGTAAATGGTTTACATCCTCTGAATAAATTTTAAAACTCCCCTCTTTTTAGGCGTTAAGACACGCTGTCTCCAAACTCAACCGAGTAAACAAGCGACTGGTGTAGCTGCTGCACTCTGTCAACTGAAACAAAAAACATTTATTTAAAGGACGCGCAGAGCCTGGAAATAGAATGTATAGAATGGGTCTACTATACCCAGCAATGGATAACCATGTTACGTTTAGAAAGGGTCAACTATACCCAGCAATGGATAACCATATTACATTTAGAAAAGGTCTACTATACCCAGCAATGCATAAACATATTACATTTGGAAAGGGTCTGCTATACCCGGCAATGGATAACCATATTACATTTATAAATGGTCTACTATACCCAGCAATGAATAACCATATTACATTTAGAAAGGGTCTACTATACCCGGCAATGGATAACCATATTACATTTAGAAAGGGTCTACTATACCCGGCAATGGATAACCATATTACATTTATAAATGGTCTACTATACCCAGCAATGAATAACCATATTACATTTAGAAAGGGTCTGCTATACCCGGCAATGGATAACCATATTACATTTATAAATGGTCTACTATACCCAGCAATGAATAACCATAATTATTACATTTAGAAAGGGTCTACTATACCCAGCAATGGATAACCATATTACATTTAGAAAGGGTCTACTATACCCAGCAATGGATAACCATATTAGGTACATTACAGGCCTGTTGGTCTAGTGGTTAGTGACCCTGACTGCTATGCCGGAGGTCGTGGGTTCGATTCCCACCCAGGACAAATGTTTGTGTGATGAGCACGATCATTTGTTCTGTGTCTGGGTGTAATTTATCTATAATATGTATGTATTTAGAAATATATAAGTATGTTTATCAGTTGTCTAGTACCCATAACACAAGCTCTGCTTAGCTTGGGACTAGATGGCGTTGTGTGATGGTTGTGGAATATTATTATATTATTATATATTATTATTTGTTTCAATACATTGCATTTTACAGAATGCAGAAAATGAAATGCAGAATGAATGACTGTTATGTGCTATAATAGACATTGAGGACGTTGAATCTGTGCTTGTCTTGGGTAACTTTAACTCTCACGCAGGTGGGCTATTTTTCGGCGAATTGACTAATTTTTGTACCGAACATGAACTGGTTTGTGTATATGTGGACAAGTTGGGTGTGGTGGACAGGCTCCTATACTTTCGTAAGTGACGCTCATGGGACGTCAAGCTGGTAAGATCATTTTTTAGTCACAAAGTCTGCATTTATTGCTGTCATAGTATTGAACTTAATATAGGTCTAATAATTCACAACTCGTTGGTTTTCAGGTAGAAATGTTTACTCCACTTCTATACTAATATTATAAAGCAGAAGAGTTTGTTTGTTTGTTTGGTTGAACGCGCTAATCTCAGGAACTCCTGGTTCAAATTGAAAAAATATTTTTTCACTTCTCATGCTCTAAAAGTACGCCATTATAGCCCTACGAAGCGGGATTAAAGTGACCGTTTATTCCCTAGGGAGTAAAAAGTAATTTAAAAATGGAACGATCATTTACTCTGAAACATGGGCACAAAACAGTAACTTTTTTTTTTAATGGATCAAAGGTATTATTTAAATTTCGAATTGGCTTGCAAATAGCGGTTTATTGAAAAAAAAAACAAATGAACTCTTCAACGCGAGAAAAAATATTGTTGTTTGTGTGCATTGTTGATTTTGAAAAGTATGTGCAATGCCTCTGTTGCTAGCCGCTGCAGTAATGTAGGTACTAATTATCTGTGGAGTGTGGATCATCTTCATTGCGACAATGTTGAGAGTTTGTGTTGTTTTTTAAATTGTTTATCTGTGACTGACCTGATAGAAGAAAAAACTGACCGCTCAGTTCAGAATTTTTGTCGAGTGTAAATTTGTTCGGTTTTAAATGACTACTTTTCTCGCACTCGAAGTGAAGTACAGTTTGCACCTCGAGACTAAACGCCAACTTAATATACCCTCGCTTTTTAATGACTCCCTCGCAAGCTCGGGAGTCAAACCACCACGGGTATATAATGGCTTCGTTTAGTCCCTCGTTATAAAATATACTTTTGTGTTGGATAGTCCATTTATCCAGGAAGGCTTATAACATCACGCTACGACCATTAGGAGCGCAGCCCGCCAAAAAGATGGCTCTTGCGACAGTGGCGCCTCCACTTGAATCAAATATTGATCTAACAAAGTAATAATGTTATTTAAATTTACAATTAAAGAAAGACTAAAATTATTAATTAAATGTGTCTTAATTTAAGCGTATGCTTTAATAGTAATCTCCATATCTTTCATTAGCTTACAGTATAAACTATGAAACATTGTGGTCTGATCACTTTCCTCTACACCTGGAATGTAAATTTGACGCCATAACTCCCATATTATCTGGCTTGTATGATGCAAATAAATACATATGATGTAAATTGCGAAGTAAGGTAGGTCAATAGGAACTTGAATCAAATACGTGAATATAGGGAATATTGTCATGAGCAATTAAGATTAATTCATTTTCCACATGATTTTATTAAGTGTGGGGACAAAATATGTTGTAACCAAAATCATAAACATTTACTGGATGAAATGTATTGTAATACAGTGGCCGCCCTTTTTTTTTTTTTAGGATGGGAAGCCACCGGTTGCTGGCAGGTTTGCCCGATGTACATGAGGTAAAAATCCCTCTCTTCAGAGCCCTCTGTCATATTTTTAGACCTGCAACCTGTGGACAGTCTATAATCACAGAACGTACAGTGCCCTACGAACACAATATAATAATGCGCTTTGGACGATGTTGCGGTTGCCCCGCCACTGCAGTGCATCTCGTTTGCGGGGGCGTGCATCGATTGCTTCTACGCTACTCTGCGCAGACAGTGCGCGTCAATGCTGAGCAGAGTACAGGCTAGTCGCAACAGCATTTTAAATATGATAGCCAGTAGACTTGACTGTCTGTACATGAATCAATGTATTAATGCTCACACAAGTAATGATACCTCGATTCATGTCAGGCAGGGGGCGAGTAGATTAATTTTGTACTACTAACAATAGTCATAAGTTATTGTACTACTAACAAATTGGTTCTCAGTTATCTTTAATAAACGTTTATTATTATTATTTTTGTTTAGACTTTTTTGTTCCTCCCGCTAGACAGGAATTTCTAATGGCACGGGCCTAAGCCAAGTGTCCATCAGTAGAGTTAAGTGCGGGAACGGAAATATTAGACATTATTATATTACTTAAATGCTACTGCTTGGAGCTACCTAGAAGGACCTGTACGGGCCACCCAAGAAAATCCTGCTAGGCCCTCCACAGAAGAACCTCAAGGCTCCGTTGCAGGACCTGCTTGGGTCGAGAGTACGCCCCGACGACGGCCCTGCTGCCGAAGGTCCGGATTGCCGTTCCAGAGAAGGGTTTCTAAATAAAATTTTAACACAACATTCAATACATAGAACAAATGAAAGCATTTAAAAAGCTCTAAAGCCCAGCGGCGCCCCTTTACACCTGGCGCCCTGGGCGGTCACCCAACCGCGCCCTACCCTAACGCCGCTTCTGACCATATTACTTCGGTTTAAAGAAATTTATTTCTCAAAAAAAGAACATACATAGTTCACTTAAATATGAGAAACTTAGCATAACAAAAAATTTAAGTAGTAAATTACTTGCCGTTCGAACAATCGAGTACAAAATGTAGGTAGTGGTACATTATTGTTGGTTGGCCAAATACAACTTTAACCTATTTTTAAATATATTAATAGATGAAGAATCCCTTATGTCTTTTGGTAATTTATTATAAATCTGCGCTCCCTCAAACTGAATAGTTCTTCTTCCGTATAAAGTTCTTATTCTTACTAAAGGTAGTTCTATACTATCCCTATTCCTAGCGTAGTAGTGTAGTACCATAGTAGTACCATATTACTTACCTATCTGGATCGGCACCTTGTTCTCCAGCGCTGGCCGCTTGGGGTTGGAGCCACCCTGGCTGCACCTCTGCACCGGCTGCCGCGAACGCGTCAGACACCTGACGCGACAGAATACCTGTTGAACACATGTCGTTAAGGTTAAAGCGTCGGGGTGGCCCGCGGAATTCAATTTTTCTTACTATTATTGCAATTTGCAGGCTAGTGCTAGGTTGTGTGTTGATTAAAATATTGTTCGCGACTGTAAGTCGTTGTTTCACCTTGCGGCGTGCTTCACTGCGAAGGCACCGGGATTTCCTGTGGAGGCGAAGGACGCAGTGGCCGGTGCCGCCAGAGTTCCAGTGGCGGAAGCGAGGGTCTACAGTGCCGCCAGCGAAGGTCCCACAGGCGACGCTCAATCTGCATCCCTTGCCACAACACTACCCGGTGCTCGGCCGTTCTCATCCTGATATTTTTAAAATGGGGAATTGAAACTTGTATAAATCAAATTTTTTTTACATACCCACATATATGACGCGGATCTGTTTCAAGTAGGTCCTATATAGCCTTTATGTTTTCAGTACATCATTCCGAACATAGAAATTTTTAAACTATAATAGTCCCCAAGCTCAAGTTGACAAACAACTTGGTTCGCTATCTAATGAACTCGGTGAGTTGTATTGTATAACAGGCTGGTGTTTCAAGTAGGTCCGATATAGGCTTTATGTTTTCAGTACATCATTCCGAACATAGAAATTTTTAAACTATAATAGTCCCCAAGCTCAAGTTGACAAACAACTTGGTTCGCTATCTAATGAACTCGGTGTGTTGTATTGTATAACAGGCTGGTGTCCCCGCAACTCCACGTCAAAGTGTATTTTGCGTATGGGCTATAATTAGGGTTGCCAACATTTCTTCAGCAAACAATAGTATTTTTCAAAATAAGCTACAAAAAATATAGTACACCCCAATAAATATAGTATTTTATGGAAAAATAGACATTCATTTGTTCTTGATTAATATTTTTGTTTCATAAAAAATATATATATTGTTACACTTCTTCCATTTAAAAAAAAGTGTCTTTTATGCTCTAGTACATTTAATTAAACCAAAAAAATATTATTTTAATCAGAAACCTACTACTTTTGTTTCTTTTTTCTCGCCATATGAATTGCCCCTATTTCCGAGTGCAGGGTTTAAAGGAACCTAACTAACCTAACCTGGGGGTTGCCCCAAGTCCCGATTATGGGGGCAGAGATACTTCCGTATGTTCAGTTGACAATATTTTGAGTTTACAATATCGCTAGAGAGATTACTATCGAATGTGTTTGACCATTTTACGGTGACATTAATATTCTTTTGCATGATAGGCCACCGCTGCTCTCGAATTTGGTGAGTTTGGGACAGTGTCTTCGAAAGGCATACCCATCTTGGGCACCGTAGCTCCTGCACCCTCAACCGAAACAAAAAGCATTTATTTGAAGAATGCTTTGAGTCTGGAAATAGGGGATAGAAAGGAATTGATAACCATATTACTTAGGTACCTATCTAGATCGGCACCTCGTTCTCCAGCGCTGGCTGCTTCGAACCAGGACCTGCTTGGAGCTCCCTAGAAGGACCTGCACGGGCCACCCAAGAAGATCCTGCTAGGCCCTCCACAGAAGGACCAAGGACCTCGGGGCTATGTTGCAGGTCCTGCATGGGGCTCGAGTAGGCCCCGACGACGGCCCTGCTGCCGACGCGGCCCGGGTTGCCGTTCCAAAGAAGGGTTTCTAAATGAAAAAATTAACATAACATTGAATACGTAGAACAAATGACAGCATTTAAAAAAGTTCTAAAGCATTTAAAAACTAACTGGGTGCGGCGATGGTCCCTCAAAGTCCTCGCCACCCGCTTGGGGTAGGAGCCACCTTGGCTGCACCGGCTGCCGCGAAAGCGTCACCAACCACATTCGGTTCCAGAACGATGTTAAATTAACATGATAAGAAAAAACGCAGTATTAAGGATGGCCTAAGAAAGAATGCAGTAATTACTTGCAAGAATACCCTAAAACAGAATGCAGTAATATCCACTACTTTATTATTTTGTTTTAAATTCAGTAGACAAAAAGCTAAATTAAAACGCAGTACTCCACATTACTGCATTTAAGTGTAGTAATGTGGAGTACCTATGAAAGGCTTGCTAAGTCGTAGCAGTACGATCCATTGCCGCGGTTTGTCTTAGTAAATCAGTTCGGCGACGTCATTCGGTGGAGTAATTATTTTACTAAAAAATAATGCAGTAATCGACTTGTGCTAAGACATAATGCAGTAAACGCGCAAGTGCTGCATTTAGTTTTAGTATCCTGTGACCCGGAAACGACCTGATACTAAACCGAAACGCAGTAATACGTATTATAATTTCATATATTAGTAAATTAAATAAAGGAAAATTATCTTGTAAAAGCTTCATTTTTTTCCGAATTTTTAGATATATATTATGACCAATAAAATACGAACATCTTGCTCAGATGATATGAAATATGTTTTTTGCGTTTATCTCGTAACCGCCATTTTGCGATTACTGCATTCTTAGTTACGACGCCGTTATAAACACTTTTGGATCAAAGTATTGAACAAAGTTATTGTGTTGTTTTTATCGGTAGTAATTAATTTATCTCATACCCAGCTCGTAACAGTATATTAGTACTACTTAGTACACAATACTTTTAATTTAGCTATCAAACGGCCGGCGCGGCCGCCATAGGTCACATCGCGAACAAGAACTTTTTCAGAGGCGAAACATTGTAACTACGCGAATCGCGATTCTAAAACGAGTTAACTTTAACAAAATATTGTAGCACGATTCTTTACGATAATTTTGATGTTTATTGGTATCAGCTACTCAGCTAGTAACATTAATATTAATAACAGAGTACAGTACTTACGAGACACTTTCGCCTTTCGACAAGCTCAGCTGCTCAGTCAATGAGCAGTGTGTTGCCACTGCACCTCGGTCAAATTCCACACACATACCTCCCTGATTACACACGATTACACACCAAACAGACCGCCAAGTTTGCAGATTAAATAATAATTCATATAGTGTTATTTGATAAACATAGAGCCATCTTTAAAAATCAGTTTTTGCAAGAACTAGATCACAATTTTCAAAATTTTGGGTGGAATTAATATAGTAATATTTCTTGAGCCAATTAAGGTGAAAGTGTCAGGGTAGCCCGCGAAATTCAAATTTTCTTACGTTCTTTGCAATTTGCAGGCCAGTGGTAGGTTTTATGAAGTTGAAAATATCGTTCGCGACTGTAAAACATGTGTAGTTACAGAATTAAAATCCTCAAAATCCCAAACCTCTAAGTTTACATAAGTCGAGGAACGATTTTTTCAACGTCATTGTCGTTCTTAGACTTTTGTGAGCTTGGAGGGTTATATTGACGATTTCGATGATCATAATTCACACGTCACTACACACGTCATATAGTCGCGAACGATATTTTTATCAACATACAACCTAGCACTGGCCCGCAAATTGCAAAAAACGTAAGAAAATTTGAATTTAGCGGGCTAAACTGACGCTTACCACTTAATCATTGCAACTTACAATACAAATTCACCGATCGATTAAAAAATTCAAAATAAACCAAAGACTAAAACAATCTATTAGATTAAAGAACAGAATTTCAAAAATTCAAACACCACAGATAAGTAAAATATGATGGTTACAAAGAACTGTCATCTCAGGTGTAATGCAACCATTTTAAGATGTTTCGCATTATGTACAGTTTTGTACGTGTTAAGTTACCCACGATATTTGACTGTATTATTATCATTGCAACGCTCGTTCGCTTCGCTCGCCTAACCGAGCTAGAACAAGTTGTAGTGACTGAAACCGATTGTAATTGTACACAATTACACACATATGCTTATTACACACGGGTTACACACGCCTAATTAAGCCTATATTACCCATAAAATGTGTAATTACACACAAAACGGCAACACTGAGTCAATGTGAGTCACAGACTCACAGAGTCACTCAAATGTGAGTGAGGGACAGTGTTGCCAGATGGAATCTGAAGAAATCAGTAGAAAAATTAAAATTTTAGCAGTAGATCGGAGGAAAAATCAGTAGATTTAAAAATGTCATATCCACATGAGGTAAAATGGATTTGAGCTTGAATTATAAGTACGATATAATACATAAGAACATATAAATACATATGCTTATGTAAATATTTACCTATTTTACTTGCCAAACTTAATCTGAGTCTGTGAGTCAATGCTTCTCTCTTATTTGCACTGGCCTATTTTACTTCATTTTTTTAATTTTTATTTTTGATTTTACTATGGACAACTTTAACGTGCAAATCTTGCTACATCATTCTCACATAATGTAATGTATCAACAAAACATAAATGATGTAACTAAGGTTTTGTAAAAATATTTTGATTTTAAAGTGTCCATGAAGTTTCTTACACGTTCTTCTCCATAGAGATCTAAGCTATGGAATGGGCAACTACAGTACTTTCACAGTTTTAATGCCGATTGGTCGGCATTGCACGCACTACAGAATTCACAAAACTTAACAAATCGCACCCTTAGAATTACAACGACGCAAGTGCAAAATTTCGTTAAAATGACTTAAGTATAACAAACACCATAAAAAGTGCTTAACTATCGTAAGGAACATTGACTCTTTTGTAACTACTATAAATTCCTCTAGATGGAAGTAGTGTCAAGGTCAAATTGAGCGAGACTTGAAAACAACAACGACTGATAGGTTAGTTACTCGCGGGGAGCGGGACGAGTTTGTTGCTCCACAGTGCTACAACGACGCTAAGGTAATTAGGCCATTTTTTTTTACTTTTATAAGAGGAACATTGACTCAAGTGTAACTTATGTCATTACTTATGTTTATGATTCTATTTTTTGATTTAATTCTTATGAGACAATAAGGTCATAAGTTCATTGTTAAGTGATTTTTTAAGGGCAAAATAACATTTTCTAAAACTGATTATGAAGGCTGATGATTATTAGAAGACTGATTATGCTTAATAGTATAAATAAACGTTGATTACTTTAACCTGTGTTTTATTTGCTTTCTTCAAAAAAGTAGCACCTATTTATCATTTTTTCTATAAAACTCGAAAGTTAATGATTTCTGTTTGCCAGTTTCAAGTTATACGCTAACTTTTATTTGTATATTTTCCTTTTTAGAGCATATTATTGAAATAATGATAAATAATTATTTTTAATTTGATAAATGTTGTACCTTTACGTCATTGTTCGTCACATTTTTTATTCTTTTACACATATTTTAGTGCTACAATGACCTAACTGTAGGTGCCCTGTATTTTGAAAATAATTTAAAAATAAAACTACAAAACACTTATGCATTATATTTTACTAATATCAAAGTAATAATAACCAAGTACAAGTATTATGTTAACTTTTTATAAATATTGTGGAAACAAAAGAGTTATTGAGTAAAATGTAAATTAAAAGTTTCAAATGCATTTTTCTCGATTGTATGGTATTTGCACTTACGTCATTGTAATTTTAAGGGTGCGAAATGTCATGTTATTTATGCCTTTATGCCAGATGACACGACACAACGACAGTAACTAGATGATCCGATCTGATTTTGGAAAAAAGCAGGTAGATTTCTTAAATATTATCAATCAAGGCAGTAGATCAGTAGATTCTTTTAAAATCAGGCAGATCTACTGCTAAATCAGTAGATCTGGCATCACTGGTGAGGGAAAGGAAGTGTAGTGGTGTGGGCGTTGCGACGACGAACCGTTTTCAAAGACCGTTTTGTGTTCTGCGACGATGAAACCGTTTTACGTCCTGGGTTCAAACAGTCGTCGTTGCACAAACCAGTCTTCGGATTATTTGGTGCGATTTTGTATTTTACGCCTATGATAATACAGTCGCGAGCGCAATGATTCAACTATCTATCTCACTAGAGTGACTGACTCGTCGCCGTCGCGTCGTCGTCCTTTACGTTTCGCGTTATATTGTAGTCTTTGCGTTTCGCGTTATATTGTAGTCTTTGCGTTTCGCGTATTATTCAAGGCACAAAAAAGTGCATAAGAGCCATGTGTGGTCTGAAAACAGATGACAGCTGTGCACCGTACTTTAAATCGTTAAAACTACTAACGTTACCGGCTTTATACATATTAGAAATTAGTATCTTTGTTAAAACGAATCCCAACCTTTTTGAAAAAATGACAATGGTACGAAATGTTCCAATTCGTAGTCAGTACAAAAATGCTTTAAGTAATTGCAAATGTAAAACTGCATTAGTAACAAAAAGTGTCCTTGGTATGGCTCCACGCATTTATAATAAAATTCCAGATGCCATAAAAGAATTAGATTTTACACAATTTAAGAAAAAAATGAAATTGTTTTTAATAGGTAAATGCTATTATACTGTTGACGAATATTTAAATGACGAATTAATTTAGAATTACAAATATTGAGGTTTAACAAATTGAGACTAATTGACATTTTGACAGTAATTGACATGTATTATTCTGACATGGATTATTGTTATTTTATTTTTTGACATTTTAATAATTCCTCATTTATATCCGATGCTAATTAATATGTACCTATTCAATTTATTTGTTTGATTTAATACCATAATGCATGATGTTTGTATATTACAGTGATAATTCTAATCCAAAGCTAATTAGCACAACATATTTGTACGCCTCCCGGCATAACATGGCGCTCTTTTCATCAACCTAAGATCTGTACTTTATTTACCTATGTTAACAAATAAATTATGATTTGATTTGATTTGCGTAATATTGTAGTCTTTGCGTTTCGCGTTATATTGTAGTCTTCCGGTTTCGTATACAAAACAGTCCTTAAAAAAACTGCAACTATTTCACTTGACGAAAACGTCCAAGTTGGATAAGTTTCTTCCTATATATAAGCCGTTTTCAAACCAATTGCAACGACGACCGTTATCTGCAACCGTTTTCGTCGTCGCGAAAACGGTTGCGTTTCGTCCGTCAAAAATTCGACAACGACCCACCACTAGTGAAGTGTAGCTCTAAAAATACTCTATGTAGTGTTGCCAGATGGAATCGGCAGAAATCAGTAGAAAAGTAAAAGTTTTAGCAGTAGATCGGAGGAAAAATCTGTAGATTATAGAAGTCATACCTATATGAGGTAAAATGGAGTTGAGCTTGAATTATAAGTATGATATAATACATTAGAACATATAAATACACATTTTCATGTAAATATTTACCTACCGTACTTACCACAGAGCATCTAACTTAATCTGAGTCAATGCTCCTCTCATATCCGCGTCGAATCAGACGAATAGATGACGTCATACGTATGAGAAAAAATTCTTTCGGCGCGGTCGATTCCTTCGGCGCGGATAAGTGTGCGTCCACCTTTATAATCTACTGATTTTTCCTCCAATCTACTGCTAAAACTTTAGTTTTTCTACTGATTTCTTCAGATTCCATCTGGCAACACTGCAGGAGGCCTACATGTACTAGCTGTAACTAGCTACTAATATCTAATCTGTGACATGTACTGTCACTAGCTACAGCTAGCTACTAATATAGTAATCTGTGATTCCATGATTCAAAAGCATCAAAGAGTAAAGTAACTAGTATAGAGGGAAAGAGTGACAACTCTGTGGTAAAATTTGCATGTATGGAATGTGCTGCCACCTTGAGTTTGGTGGGTGAACTAAAGTTCTGATTAACACACACTTACTTATGGTATCATGTGTGTGCGTGTATTCATAACTTTACGTATGTGTGTGAACTTTATGGGTATGCATGCATACTTCAGTACTTTAACTGTTCAAAACAATAAAAATGACCAATGAAAAACAAAGTTATATATATTATGAACTAAAAACAAAACAAGGAACAATAACAAGTAGGTAACAATTTTAACAGAATTAGCTGAGATAAACTCGGGAAGCGCATCAACGTCGGGAAAGCCGGAGGAGTTCAATGGCGACTATGAGTATGACCTCCGCTAGGAGTAATATTGTTCTGTGAGTATGACTATGACCTTTGTTTGACAGACTAGTCAAGATGGCTGTCGTTTGGTTATGCCACCAACCTCCAGATGTCGCTGTCGTCTATGTAAATTGATGACAGTACTGAGTGTGCCCCCCCTGAAAAGCATTAAGCAAGACATCGCGATAATTTACCTGCTTCATATTTTGCATTACTGCATACTTACTTAACCCAACAAAGGTGCGTGAGTAGAAACCTATAGCAAAATTCTCTGCTACTGTCTCAGATCAAATAAAAAAAGTAGATACCGCACTTAGAACAAGAAAGTGTCGCCATTTTTTCAACTATGTGTGAGTAAATGAAGTCCGTTATTATTACTATGCTACATAAATGATATACCCATAACTATAGAACACCCCATGACTCTATTTGCTGACGACTGTACCACAATATTTGTAGGAAGAAACATAGAAACATATGAACGTGATATAAACAATAGTTTAAATTCAATTACTTATCGAATGGTTAACCAGTAACAATCTAAAAATTAATTTCGGAAAAACACACATCATGCCTTTCAAGCAGCGAACCAATTCTATTAATCCAAATGTTAAATGAATACAACAACATTGCTAAAATTGACAACACAAAATTTCTAGGACTTTGGTTAGATCAGCATATGACTTGGAAAATACACATTCAGCATTTAGTAAAAAAACTAAATCAATATTGCTATGCCCTACACAATTTAAATAAAGTCGCGAATCGCAGCACCGTTCTTACTGCATACCACGCATACGTCTCCACAACACTGCGATATGGAGTAATATTCTGGGGTAACTCTACGGATAGAGAAGCTGCCTTTAAAGCCCAAAAAAATGCGTGCGTGCAATATCCATGATTCAAAACACTGACAGTTGCAAACCAGTTTTTATTAGTTTAAAATTATTAACACTCCCGTCCCTTTATATCTATGAAGTTGCCATATTTATCAAAAATAACCCTAGCCAATTCGAAACCGTATCCTCTTAACGCCGCCAAGGCGCACTGAAATCAAAATCACATCAAACAGCCCTACACTCAAAAAGTTTCATATGAATGGCACCAAAAATATTTAATAAACTACCGAAGTCAATAAAAGCATCAAGAGATCTCAATTCCTTTAAAAAATCACTCCATAAATTCTTAACACAAAAAGCATATTACTCCATCAATGAATACCTAGAAGAAAAATGAAAACGGTTTTAATTTATATTTGCAATACTTTTATTTTGTTTGTTTTGTTCTATTTTTATTTTATATTTTTAACACTTTGATTTACTAATTTAATTACTTGTTTTAGTTCATAAGATTGTTATTAGCTTCGTAATGTTTAAATTTTGTTTTTGTTTAATGTTTATTTTATTAAATATTTAATATTAAGGAATTAGCTGTAGTAACTTTATTTTAGTAGATGTTAAGCTATCTAAAAATACTTCAAACCTACACTAATTAATGTGTAAACATAATTTGTACGCCTTGTAAGGCAGCACATAGTGAGACTTTACTTATTTCTTTTTAACACCATGTACCTACTTTTACCTATGTGTCACAAATAAACATATTTGAATTTGAAGTATTGCCACGTTTTGATTAAAAAATCCCTTAAAATTGCGTAAAATAGGTAATATGCCAATAGGAAAATAAATGTCTCATAAATTACAATAACATTATAAATATGTAGGAGGTGTGTAGGATCACTTTATAAATGGTCTCAACAGATAGTCCCGAAAAAAATACAACAAGGTTCTGTAAAGAGTGTTTATTAAAAATAAATGACATAAAACAAAAAAAGACTGAATCATTTCGACTCTGTCGAATAGCAGCTACCCATTCATCTCTTATTAAATTATTTGCTGGCAACCTAAAACCAATAATATTTGATGGTAAAAAAATAACTATTTACATAAAATGAAGTGATTATAAAATAAAACAATAATTATGTCCACTCTGTGCCTCATTATTTTACTATGACTGCCTACAACTTACTTACCCACATTTTTGGGTATTACAAATACGAACTCCTGGCAACACTCTCTCGATACGTCATTTCGGGCACAGAACATATATACTCTAAGGACATTGACGTTATTTATGTGGAATAACCTCAAAACTGTGTTTGAATAATATAAAAAAAGATAGTCTTGTGAGTACTTACGTGTGAAGCGATATTCCTTCAGACTTTTTGTTCACTTTCGAGTTGTTTTTACACCATTTCATAACACATGACGGCATTTTTAAGGCAAACTTACTGCACGACGACCCGTAGTAGGCATGGGCAAAAAATATCGATATATCGATATTTTTTCATACAATTATCGATATTTATCGTCGATATTTTTTCATCCCGATATATCGATAGTCGATATTTATTTTAGAGTATCGAAATCGTATCAAATTAGTTTTTTTTTAACACAACTTTGGTTTCGTGTCCATATCTGATGAATATTGGTTTGATTAAATTGTATAAAATTATTTAGGGTCTAGCATCAATAAAAATATTGTTTTCTTTTATTCTTTTTTACAAAGTTTGAATGCATTGGGAATATGTATGAATAATCATGCGAAAACTGACGATATATCGATATTTTTCACTCGATGATTATCGATACTTACTGTTTAAAAATATCGATACGATAAATATCGATATATTTTTTTCACTGGCCCATCCCTAACCCGTAGGATAATAACAAAAATAAGCATAGTTTGGTGCATGTGTGTGCGTGAGTGCGTGTGTTTACTTGAATGAGCAGAGTTTTGTGGCTTCACTATTGGCAAAGGCCGTGCGGTATCTACTTTTTTTAATTTGATCTGAGGCTACTGTCTATTTCTATAACACTACTACTACTTAAATACTTACAATATAAACATTAATTACTTTGCTTTTTTTGTTTCAGCAGCTAATGATAGAAATCTATAGGAATCATTTAAAATTTTGTCTATTCAGTTTGGAACCGAGCGTTGTACCTACGATCGGGAAGTCCCAAAAATCTGATTCTCATTAAAAATGGTTGATTATTTTATTTATGCAAAAGATTGTTCGGATTCGATAAATAGAGCCGATGATTACCACAACAACGACTTGAAGACTCTTGAACGATTCAAATGTGACGTCGAAAGCATCAAAGAACAATCGATTGTCCAAGAGCCTGTAAGACAGATAAGAATTGTTTATTTGCACTGGAGCGATGTCTGTTGGGAGGTCAATGAAGATAACGTCGTTGGAATGAAGAATTATACAAGTGGCGACGTGACTGAGTTATCAAATGTCCATATTTGTGAACGGAGAGATCCAGGATGTCTTATACGGCACCTCCGAAAAAACTATGTTTTTCATGAAAATTATCGAATCAAATTACTGTACATCGTCACAAATGGCACGATTAGCCGGGAAAGTATAGACGAATGTTTAGAGTTAAATCAAGACATTGATTATGAAACGGTTGTTTTTCATGCATTCAATGAAGACCCGGAAAAAATCGACCTTTCAGTAGCTGCACCTTTCTTCAAGAGCAGTTGCATCGTTTATTGCAATAACGAACTTTGTGATAGCACTGATATTTCCAAGGAGTTTGATTACGACAAAATAAATAGTGACAACTTTGCAGTTGAAATACAACAGCTGAAGTCTTATATTAAGTTGAAGTTCATTAATAAATTCAAACAAGACGCTGATGTTTGGAAAGAAATTGAAAAATTGCAGGGCCTAAGAAATCGAATGCTTAAAGAGTTATCAGAAAATACACCAAAATGTCCATACTTTGACCGAATGGAAGAAAAGGAAAGAAAAATATTAATGCGTACATTTGACTTAAATAAGTTCAAGAATTATATGGCTATGGCCTATGTGATGAAGACTGACGTTGAAAAATATGTTGCAGCTATGGTCGACTACATAGAGAGCAAAAACAAATCCTGCTCGCTCAACGTCTTGAAGTTCGACTCGAAAGTTGACGAGTCCGTTGAAGTAGAGCAGATCGGTGATGCTGATTCTACAGACGATGAAGAAAGTAATTTAGTCCTGCTGGTTGATGAAGAAAGTGGTCTTGAAATCTTGTCTTTATCCGGGTGATGAAAAATTCCTCGAGTTTTTTAACAGCTTTAAAACGTTTGTAAAGAAATCTTCGTATGCAGCTTCACATTGACAAGCATAAGGACTAAAAATTGAGTCTGCGAATAAATGTTATTTTAAATTTACCGAAGTTCTTCTTTTAATCCTCATTTCTAAATCTAACAACGAAATGATGCAGTCAGTTGTATTGTACAACGGGCTGGTGACCGCAACTCCACGTCAAAGCGCGTATTTTGCGTATGGGATGCAGTCAGTTGCTTATCGTACATACCCATGAATAAATTCTCTGGTATAGCCTTTTAAACCTATGGGAAGATATCAGATAATTTTATATCCTCATAATCAATTATATTCGATTAAACATATTGGGGAAGGTGGCCTAAAGCGGGTAAGCTAACGAAGAAGGCCTAGAAGTTTTACTTTTTCTTCGACTTACTAACTAAATATTATTCTATCCGACTTAATAGTGATCGTACTTCAATATTAGATCTAATATTGAAGTTCGATCACTACTATGTCAGATAGAATAATATTTAGTTATCCGACTTAATAGTGATCGTACTTCAATATTAGATCTAATATTGAAGTTCGATCACTACTATGTCAGATAGAATAATATTTAGTTAATTAAAGGAATATTGTCTTAGTTTGAGCTTAAAAATTTTTTATTTAATAAAAATTGTTTAAAAACTCGCTTTGCCCTACCCCTTAGCCCAAAGCGGATAAGCACTATAACGAGATGAATCTAATGGTAAATGTAATTGGGATAGTAAAATAATGATCTTATTTTTATTTCATTAATTTTATGCAAAATAAGCATTTTTCTATTGAAATTGATATTTTTTAAATGTATTCCATGAAAAATGCTCATTCTTGTTTTCAACCGACTTCCAAAAAGAGGAGGTTATCAATTCGTCTGTATGTTGTGTTTGTTACCTCATAACTTTCGACTGCGTGAACCGATTTTGATGATTCTTTTTTTATTGGAAAGCTGGTGCTTCCCATGTGGTCCCATTTTAAAATGCTGAAGATCTGATGCTGGTCTTCGGAGATATACAATGGAACTCTTCAAAAATGTACGGCAAATCTGCAGTGATTGCTATTATCGCTTGTAGGTTTATTGTATAAACAACATTATGACGTAATATCACGCCTGTATGCTCTGAGGGGGTACGCAGATGTGTACAAAACACCCAGATTTCGACAGTGTTTGTTACCTCAGTACTTTCGACTGGTTGAACCGATTTTGATGATTCTTTTTTAATTTGAAAGCTGGTGCTTCCCGTGTGGTTATATTTTAATTTGCTGAAGATCTGATCCGGATCTTCGGAGATATACAATGGAACTCTTCAAATATACACGGCAAATCTGCAGTAACTGCTGCAATCGCTTGAATGTTTATTGTTTATACAACATCATGACGTAACATCACGCCTGTATGCTCTGAGGGGGTACGCAGATGTGTACAATATTCCCAGATTTCGACAGTTAGGTGTATTAAGTTCCATTTATTGGGGATAAGTTTTTTTTTTATTTGCAAGGGCACTTCAAGGGTAGTTTGATGAGAATTTGGTTAGGTTCTGATTATGGGATCCATGACAAAGGAACGGAACTCTTCAATTCTTAGAAGCAAATTACCGATTCTCGGCCAAATCTTTTAAAGGCTATCCGGATATTTGAGTCACGTACCATAACGTCGTTATTAACCGACTTCAAAAAGGAGGAGGTTCTCAATTCAATGTTCCCCGATTACTCGAAGATTGTTGTAGTCTATGGTTAAAAATATAATGTTATTGTCTATGGAATGACGAAGCACTCTTTCGCTTTCCATATTCAACCTGAATCATGTCGTGTACAGTCATACGGTGCTAATTAAATATTATCTTTGAGTCTAAGGCAGTTTACTTTGATATTAAAGCAATCCCGACCGAACCCCAAACATGGTGTCAGAATTGGTGTCATATTAAATTAAAAGGAAAACGAAAAAGCCAATAAAAGTCGAGAAAACTGTAAGTAAAAAAGTCAACTCATCCAAGTCACCAACATGGCGGACAAAGCGTTCTTTGTGCAATTGAAACCGTTTATCATACAAAATGGCGATAACGTGGCAGAAAAATGGAAAAAATGGAAACTTAGATTTGAAATTTTTATGGATGCTAATGATTTATCAAAAGTAACGGATTCGAAAAGGACAGCAATTTTCCTAAATGCTATTGGTGATGACGGAATAGAAATTTTTAATAGTTTCAATATAGATCGAAATACAACAAAGTTAGATGACATCCTAAAGAAATTCGACGAAAAATTCAGTCCTCTTTTAAACATAACAGTAGAAAGGTATAATTTTTTCACAAGAGTCCAAAAAACCGAAGAATCTTTGGATGAATATTTGACCATATTGAACAACCAGGCTACCACATGTGAATTTGGTAATTTGAAAGAAGAATTGATCAAGGACATGCTCGTAATAGGCATGATTAGCACACACATAAAAGAAAGACTTACACGAAGAAAATCTTACAGTTGAAAAGGTGATGAAAATAGCAAAAAGTCTAGAATTGTCTCAAGAAAGATCAAATAAATTAAACAACCAAGAAATTAAAAAGGAGAATATTCAAGGGATCAAAGAGCAAAAACAAAATTATAAAAATAGAAGTCTATTCTATTCTATTCTATTTTTAGTTATGGCAAGTGCTGTCGATGCCAATGTCGACAATTCTGCCAATGTCAGAAGTGAGATGAGAAAGCAAGAAATGTTTAAAGAATAGGAAAGAAAGAGAGAAAAAAATAAATAAAAAAATAAAGATATTAGATCAATTAAATAACTAAACTCGTTGTGAAACTTGTTGTTGGGTTAGTAGGACAGCACTGAAACAAACAAAAATATACATTATACATAAATTATAATTGTTAATAACATTAAAACATATACCACATTAAATATCATTTTATAATTTAATATTATTAAGACGGATAAAAATCATCAGCATCTGGAGCAGTTCCGGGGAGGAGTAAGTTAAAAGGGAAGGGAAATTAATTGGCACAGGAATCTTTAATTTGGGGAGGCGACTATATAAGTCGTAGGATGGATCGTTGTTGATACAGTCGAAAAAAATGTGATCCAAGCTACCCTCATCCAATCCGCATTCGCAGAGGGACGAGTCCTGCACGCGAATTTTACGAAGGAAAACTGGAGAACAGCAAAAGCCAAGGCGAATTCTACATAGTACCGAGATGACAATTTTAGGTACCTTCTTATAATGGTAGAACCATGGTTTCGGTTTTATCAGCGGTTGGACCGCGAAGTAAAAACTACCTTTCTTTTTGCTTGAGCTGTTCCACAGTTCCTGCCACGAGCTTACCAGATTCGATTTGGGAAGGTTTAGTAGATCATAGCCCTGGTGATTAAGGTGTTTAAGGTCAGCAGTTGGGGAGGTGCATGCGTCCTTAGCCAATATGTCAGCACATTCATTGCCTTTAATGCCACAGTGGCTGGGTATCCAAACTAGTTGAATGTTTTTTTGCTGATTAGCACAGGATAGAAGTGACTTTTTAATATTTAAAATTAGTGGGCTATGTAATTTGCTTTTGAAGGGATTCTGGGATAGGGATTGAAGGCAACTGAGGGAATCTGTAAAAATGACACCAGAGTTAATGTCATGGGATTCTATGAAAAGGCATGCTTCCAATAGGGCCACACTCTCGCCTGTAAACACAGAAGATTCCTTTGGGCATTTAAATTGCAAGATAATTTTTGAATTTTGGTAATACACAGCAGCACCGGTATAACTGTCACTTGCTAACTTAGAGGCATCAGTAAAAAACATTTGAAACCCATTCCATCGCTCACACACCACCGCATTAAAGATCGAGTTTGCCGAAGGGGATTTTTTAGAAATACCAATGTTGTAAAATATTTGAGGTTTGAAGCAAAGTACCTCATATGGGAAGTTAAACAGTGGTAATCTGGGATATTGGACAATAGGGCTATCTAAATTTTGGAGCTGGCAAAATGCTTTTAATATAAGAGGAATTTCCTTGCATTTCCAATATTTTGAATGCCTGCACAAGGTATCTAATTCATGCAGTTTTGGTATAAGAGGATGTAGAGTTTTAGGGATAACCCTAGATAGGAACCGGGACGCCAGATACTGCCTCCTCAGGGCTAAGGGAGGTTCGGCGCATTCGACCTGCAAGGCGTTAATGGGAGAGGACTTCATGCAACCTGAGATGATCCGAAGGCATTGAGACTGAACCCTATCTAATCCAGCTAAACCGCCTTTGTTACATGGAATCAACAAAAATGAGCCATAATCAATAACACTACGAACTAAAGCGTTATATATTAATTTCATGGTGTAAGGATGGGCACCCCACCATACTCCAGCGACAACTTTTAAAATAGGGATAACCCTTTCGCATTTTTTTATTAAATAACTAATGTGGGGTAAACCAGATAATTTGGAATCAAGATACACGCCTAAAAATTTCACTTGATTAACTAATGGAATACCTTGATCTTCGATGCTAACTGAGACTTGAGGGATCCGTTGTTTCCGGGAGAAAATGACAACCGAGCTTTTGGGAGCAGATAGGGAGAGACCATGGTCTGAGAGCCATTGATTCAAAGAGTCCAGAGAGAGACAGAGAGATGAAGCCGCATCAACAACTGATGTATTGGTTACATACAGGACAAGATCATCGGCGTACTGTAAAAGATGACAGTCAGTATTAAGGCAAGAACCAATGTCAAATGTGTATAAATTATACAGTAATGGGCTGAGGACAGAGCCTTGGGGAAGGCCCTTCCACGTCTGTCTTTCCTCAAATATCTCACCCTGGACTCTCAACACCAATGAGCGGGACATAAGAAGCCCGCATATACACTGTACCATCCTCGCCGGGATACTCAGCTGTTGCAATTTTTGCCTGAGAATGGGAAGAAGGACATTGTCATATGCGGAAGATATGTCTAGGAAGGCGGCTACAGCAGATTCATTTTTGGAAAAGGCTGTACGTATATCCGTTACTAACGTTGCCACACTATCCATTGTACTGAGTCCCTTCCTAAAGCCAAATTGGTGGCTGGGCAGTAGGTTCCGAGACTCAACAAACCACTCAAGTCTATTTTTAATTAAATGTTCCAGTAACTTGGCCAAGACGGACGACAAAGCAATTGGTCTAAGTCCATTCGGGTCATCGGCATTCTTGCCGGGTTTCAAAAGAGGAATGATTATTTGTTGTTTCCACTGGTCCGGAACCCAACCAAAACGATAACAGTAGTTTACGATTTCGAGGAAGTAGTTCTTAGCATTAGCACCAGAGTTAACTATAAAAGAGTATGGGATGCCATCCTTGCCAGGGGCGGTATCCCGTACATTTTGAAGTACAGAATTCAATTCCTCCATTGAGAAGGGGTAATCCAGTGGATCATCTGTAATATTTACAGGCGTGGGTAATAATTCAGAAGATAAGGGAACATAGGCTGGAGCAATTTTATCGAAAAAGGATTCAGCAGTCTGTCTGGTGATGGGTGAAGAGATTGACGGGGAGCAACCACGCTTAAAGCGGTTTATACTCTTCCAGACTACTGAAACGGGAGTGGAGGGGGATAGAGAAGTGCAAAACTTAACCCAACCTGAACGCTTCTTCTTTCGAAGAAGTCGTTTAGATTGAGCAAACACTCGTCTATACTGTAGTAAATTGTCGTTGTTCATCGATTCATTGTACTGCATTTCGGCGTCATTCCTCGACTGTATTGCTGCTGTGCATTCATGGTCCCACCATGGGGGTGATGGAATCTTGTTTCGAGCACAGTTTCGCAACTTAAAAGACGAATCTGCACTTGAAATTATGGACGCAACAAAACCTTCATAACAATTCTTAACATGGCAGTGACTGAGAAGGCCTGAAAATGCTGAGTTTAAATTTGGAAGTTCACTAATTTTCTCCTCCAGTAATGATGAAAACTTTGTCCAATCGGGTTTGGACAAGTTGTACTTCAGAAGTGGAGGGGAAGTTTTTTCTAGAAAGGTCTTATTAATTAAAGATATTACTATAGGGTAATGGTCGCTACCATGCGTCAGAGTAGTGCATTGCCAATGAATCGATGCCGCCAACTCAACAGAACAGAATGTGAGATCTACACAACTCTTTTGCTGCCCAGGAAGAGATCTACGGGTTGGGCAACCGTCATTTAGGACGCAGAGGTTAAGGTCATCTAGGATTTCTACCAAACCTTCTCCGAAGGAATCACATCTATTGGAACCCCACCTAAAGTGATGGCAATTGAAGTCACCCATGACCAAAAGTGGGCCATGGATACTACTAAAAATGTTTCTTAATAGGGTTAAAAAATTGTGATGAGGATGCGAAATGTATACAGAGAGGACCGTGATCCCCTCAACAGTCCCTCCAACTACATTCACATTACCACCAAGCGCAGGTAAGGATAAGGACAAAAGTGGGACACGGTTATTGAAAAGGAGAGCCGACCCTCCATAGCCATCTGATCTATCACATCTAAGAACATTAAATTGTGGTACACGGAAGCTAAGACTCGGGGTAAGCCAAGTCTCAGCAATGGAGCAAGCCAGGGGCTTGTACTTATTAAGGAGGGATATGAGGTCGTGCTTTTTATGCCACACGCTCCTCACATTCCACTGGAGGAATACTTGGCGAGCCGCCATTTTTAATTTCTAGAAGAAGAGTAACAAGTTGGTGGGCAACGTTGGACGGTATTTGTGAGCTAGAAGAGGACATAACAGTGGTTAGAAGTTTTACGAGAATTTCAATGATGGAGGAGATATTATTACGGTCTACATAGGGGTTATTAAGAGCGCAGCCATTAGACTGTGAAGATTGGGGAGAACTGGTTATTTGCTCATGAGCAACTCTATCGTATGATGGGGAAAGGGGGGCATGGGTCTTAGGCTTTAGAAATACTGTTTTACGATATGATTGAGGTTGGGATTTTGTTACATTGGCATAGTTACGGGAAGCAGCCGGGATAGTTTTACTAACTTCAGCATAGGACAGGGATTTCTCAGCCATGATAGTCTTTATAGCCTTCTGTCTACCAAACTCCGGGCATGACTTGCTATTAGCAAAGTGATTCCCCGAGCATAGTACACAGCAAGCTTCAGCCTCAGGAATGCTGCAACCATCACCAGGGTGATCATTGCCACATTTACTGCAGCGTGGTTTCGACCTACATAGCGATTCAACATGTCCAAATCTGCAGCATTTACGGCACTGAATTGTAGGGAAAACATATTGCTGTACTGTGAGAGATGTATAACAACAGTAAACTCTGCTTGGTAAAACCTGCCCGTCAAACGTGATCACGCAAGTCTCTGTGGGTTTCCATTCAATAGCCCCGTCGTGGAAAATCTTTTTATTAATGCGTCTGACCTTAAGAATTTGTCCACAGCCAGATGGAACAGATAAATATGTTTTAGAATCCTCTTCCGACAAGTCGTGGGGAACTCCTTTAACAACACCCATACGAGTAATATTAAATGTGGGGATACTGGCAATATAACCATTTTTTGACAAAATACTGTTAATAATAAAGGCATTTGCATCCTGAGGGGAAGTAAATTCCACAGAGACTCGGTTACGACCAACACGTTTAACGCCGTCACGAACTACATTACCAATATTATTATTGTATAGAAACATGCCAAATGTAACTGGATGGAGAGTTGTATTAGCACTAGGATGGGATTCCGTGCGGGATACGTGAACAAGGAAAGGCGCTTTATCTGTCGCTGAGTACTTAGTACGACCAACTTGGGCTCTTTGTTGCTTCGTAGGAGGGCTTGTGGTATTGACATCGTCAACTGGACGTTTGCGTGACGGATTGGATGACATTTGTACGTCTGATAAGCTGCAGGCAACATTGGCGAGTTGGGATAGCGGTGAGTTCGGTGATAAGGGAACGTAAGCGGAAGTTGAGGGAGAAGGAAAGTCAGGAGGGGGATCAGGGTCGGGAGGTTTATTTCGCTCCATTATTACGGCAAAAACTACTTAATCAGGAAACAAACAATACAAACCCGAATAACAACACAAGGACAACACAATAGAATAAAAACAAGTCACAACAAGTCACTGATTCACTAGAAACAAATTAAAATTCACGACACACGTGCTAACCAAATACACTCTGTGGCGAGAATCAAAATAGAAGTCGAACACCCTACCGAAGTAATTCGAGACATCATAAAAATAGTCATGGGAGAAACAATAGTCATGGAAGAAATCAGTCAAGCAACAGGAATAAATCATCAGACAGGAATTGTACCAGATGTGGACAAATTCACAGATATAAATGCCCAGCACAGGAAAAAACCTGTAATAATTGTAAAAAACAAGGACACTTTGCTAAATTTTGTTTTTTCAGGAAATCAGACCATAAAGTTAGTAATATTTCTTATGAACAGCCAATGTCAAAAGATTTTTCTAATAATTTTGTCATAAATTCAGTTCAAAATTGTGAATCTACAAAAAATTGGCAAATAAATGTTTATTGTAATAATGTCAACAAACTTATATGTCAAATTGATACAGGTGCAGATACAAATGTCATAAGCAAGAAAATGTTAGATAAAATTATGTCCAGTTCTCACTCAAATATTAATATTTCAAGAACAAATAATAAACTTTTTTCCTTTTCAGGACAATTAGTGCCAAATTTAGGTACATGTATTCTTAGCTGTAAATTTGAAAACGGAATAACCACAAAACTCTATTTTGTTATTGTTGAATGTGAATGTAAAACAATATTGGGTTGGAATTCATGTGAAAAATTAGGTATTGTGAAAAGAATATATGGAATCCAGCAAAGGTCAGTACAAGAAATTATTTCCAAGTTTGCTAAAACATTCGAGGGTCTAGGTTGTCTACCATATAAAGCTCATCTAGACATTGATAGTAGTGTTCCACCTAAAGTCTGCCCAGTCAGAAGAATACCTTATTCATTAGAGAAACGTCTTAAAGAAGAATTAGAATATATGGAAGAACTACAGGTCATAGAAAAAGTCGATAAGCCAACTAAATGGGTAAACTCAATTGTCTTAGTCGAAAAACCAAATGGTAAACTGAGAATATGTCTTGATCCTAGAAACTTAAACACGGCTATTAAACGTCCTCATTTCCCGTATCCAACATTCAATGATCTTAGATCTAAAGTTGCAGGTGCATCAATTTTTTCAAAATTAGATGCAAGTTCAGGCTATTGGACTATATGTTTAGACGAGGAAAGTAGTGAACTTTGTACGTTCAACACTCCATACGGTCGATACAAATTTCTAAGACTGCCATACGGAATCAACTCTAGTGGTGAAATTTTCCATAGGACAATGAATCAATTATTCGGAGATTTAACAGGTATAATTATATTTGTAGACGATATACTTGTTTATGGGTCTACTATTGAAGAGCACAATGAAAGACTAGAATCGTTATTCAAACGAGCGTCGGAAGTCAATTTGAAGTTCAATAAATCCAAATGTCATTTTGGTTTGTCTGAAATATGCTATGTAGGACACATTTTCAATAAAAAAGGTGTATCACCTGACCAGTCAAAAGTAGAAGCAATTTCGAAAATGCCAAGTCCAAGTAATGTCAAAGAACTGCAAAGATTTTTAGGAATGGTCAATTATTTAGGTTCCTATATACCAAATCTCGCAGAAGAAACTTCTTTGCTGAGAGAATTGCTCAAAAAACATAATCAGTGGCAATGGTTAGAACAACATGAAACACAATTCAAAAAATTAAAGTCAATGTTATGTCAATATCCAGTCTTAGTCCATTATGATATGAAAAAACCAATTAGATTGTCAGTCGATTCGTCACAAAATGCAGTAGGTGCAGTTATTTTACATGACAAAAATCCGATTGCTTATGCTTCAAAGTCATTAAACAAAAGTCAAATTAATTATGCACAGATTGAAAAAGAACTATATGCTATAGTATTTGGGTGTAAAAAATTCCACCAATACATATATGGAAAACCTATTCAAGTTGAAACAGATCACCAACCTTTAGTCACATTATTCAAAAAACCCTTGTCAGAAGTACCAACAAGATTACAACGTATGATGATCACTTTACAAGCTTATAATCTTATTGTGTCTTATACAAAAGGATCAGAGATGTATGTTTCTGATACATTATCTCGTGCTCCAGTCAAAGATGATAAATTTAACCAAGAATTAGTCAGTTTGGAAGATTTAGATTCAAATATTAATATTCACATAAATTTGTTAACCTCTAATTTAGCCATTTCTCCAGAAAAACTTGAGAAAATTACAAGACACACTAAACAAGATTTAGTTTCTCAAAAAATAATAGAATATTATAAAAATGGATGGCCTAAATGTAAAGAACATTGTCATAGTTTAACATTGCCTTACTGGAACATAAAAGAGGAAATTCATGTAATTAATGATATAATTTTCAAAAACAATTCTGTTATCATACCTCAGACAATGCGTACAGAAATATTAAATATATTACATGAGGGTCACCAAGGGATTGAAAAAACAAAAAACTTAGCAAGAAATGTAGTTTATTGGCCAAATATTAATCAAAATATTGAAAGTAAAGTTAGACAATGCGAAACATGTTCAATTTATTCTGCAAATAAATCAAAACAACCAATGTTAACTCATGAAAAACCTTTATTTCCATGGCAAAAACTAGCTACCGACTTATTTGAATATAAAGATAAGAAATACTTATTGGTAGTAGATTACTATTCTAACTACATTGAAATAGCAAATTTAAATAAAGACAGTCGAACATCTAATGTTGTCGCACACCTAAAATCTATTTTTGCACGTCATGGCATTCCAATGCAACTAGTTTCAGATGGAGGACCGCCATACAACTCCAATGATTTTAGAAAATTTTTGCATGAATGGGACGTTGAACACATTATCTCAAGTCCAAATTTTCCAAGATCCAACGGCTTAGCAGAAGTCTCAGTAAAAATAATAAAAAATATACTAAGGAAAAGTGATGATTCTGGATCTGATCCTCACTTAGGTCTTTTGCAATATAGAAATACACCGAGAGGAAATTTAAGCTCTCCAGCACAGCTTTTAATGTCTAGAACGTTAAGATCTCAGCTACCTAACAAAATTAGTCACTTACGACCTAAGATTGTAAAGCATTCGGAACATAACAAAAAGAAACAAGAAAAAAGTCAAAAAACCAAGTTTTATTATGACAAAAACTGTAAAAATTATCTGGATTTTCAAATAAATGACAATATTTATTTTAAGAAAAATCCTAAGGATATTATATGGACAAAAGGTACTATTATGTCTAAAACCAAATATCCAAGATCATTTATTGTCAAAGATTATAATAATAATACTTACCGTAGGAATAGTCAGCATATTCGTTTTAGGTTCAAGTCAGAAAGTCAAACGTCAAGTCAGAAAAATGTCTCTCAAAATAATAACAAAAAAGTCAACTTTAAGGATAGTCCTAGTCCTAGTCAATTAAATAATGAACTAAACAAGTCAAAATTTTCAGAAAAGGAGGATGATAGTTATACATTTATCTTCACTTATCATGAGTCAAGTCCTGAGTCAAGTTTACAAAATCAGGAACTGAACAATGAGTCAGATTCATTCTTATCTATAGAGTCAAATCATTCTTGTCAGTCAGAAAACCAGTCAGAAAACATAGTAAAGTCACCTATATTTGTTGATATCGATGAAACATTAGTTTCACCTGAAAGTCTACATGACTATAACGAATTTGATAATGAAAGTCCAATGTCTTCTCAACGTAGAAACTTAGAGAACTTACTTCAAAGTCCAAATGAATTAAATATACCAAGTAGTGTAGAACAATCTCCATTACCATGTAATGATGAGGCTGTAAATGCTGAAAAACAATATAGCTCTAGGGGAAGATTGTTAAAGAAAACACAAAGACTTGATTTATAAGATTTAATACATAGAAAATAATACAAGTTCACAATAATATTATCACAATTTAATTCAAATGCAAATTGTATTTTTATTGTATTATTGGCAAGCACTCACTTACTCTTACTATGATATTATTGTATAATTATATTAGTAATGTTTATAATGAAATGTATTTTAAAAATCTTAATTCTTCAATGTAAATTGTTTTTTTTTTTTTTTTTTTTTTTTTTTTTTTTTTTTTTTTTATGGCAATTGAGCCGGTTCCGACTATTCTGCCAGTGTCACGTCGTGACGGCAGCACAGAGGCAGGCCGTCGAACTTCGTACTTCGTGGTAGGTGTTAGTCTAGCAGTAAGGACGAACACATGGGTTAGTAGAACAAATAATCTAAATTACAAGAATATAAACATGATACTCTAAACAGCATTTAAACTAGTATTAACTATATACAGACTAATTACATAAACATTGCGCACCAGCTAAAATTTTAAATCATTCTCATTTATGAATTTGGCCAAAATGTTGATTAATTTAGGGGAGAAGTGGCAGAGAAGGGTATGAAAGTTGGTTGGGAGAGGAATATTAAATTTGGAAATTTTTTGGTACAGGTCAACGGATTTATTATTTAGGGAGCAGGAGAAGAAAATATGATCTAAAGTACCCTCCGCAAGACCACACTCGCACAGGGAACTATCCCGGACATGAATTTTGTGCAGGAACACAGGGCTACAACAATGTCCGAGTCTTAGTCTACAGAGGGACGAAACAGTTCTCTTCGACAATTTAGGGCATTTAAAAAACCAAGGCCGTCGCTGGATTTCAGGCTGTATAGAAGCATAGTAATGGCCCTTGGTGCTAGAAGTCGTCTTCCATGTTTTCGTCCACGAGTTGAATAACTTGGGTTTGGCACTGTTCCGCAAATCGTAGGTGTGCGCTACGTAGTGCTTTCGATCAACCGGATTCGATGTGGCATACTTTGCTAACGAATCAGCGCACTCATTGCCAACAATACCCGAGTGACCGGGGATCCAGGCTATCTCGACGTCCAAGCCGTTTTGGGAGAGATCAAACAACAAGTTCTTTATATCCATAATGATATGACTATTAATTTTACTGTGAAGTTGGTTTTGTTTTAGGGCCTGAATACTACTACGAGAATCTGAAAAAATTACCGACCTTGTTATTTGATGGGACTTAATATAGTATAGCGCTTCTAAAATACCAGTACACTCCCCTGTAAAGACTGATGCTTCTGGTGGGCATTGAAAAAGTAAGGCTATTTTAGAATTTTGAAAATAAACTGCCACACCAGTACATTCACTTTCTGAAAATTTTGAAGCGTCTGTGAAGAATAAGTTCCAACCTTCCCAATAACGCTTGACAGCTGACTCAAAGTCATCTCTAGCATCTTGAGGATTCCTTGATATTCCAAGGCCCAAAACGGCTTTTGGTTCAAAATAAATCGCCTCGTACGCGGCGGAAAAGACCGGAAGAGTAGGATATCGACAAATAGGCGCGGAGAGTTGTTTAAGCTCTCTGTACCTATTTATCAATAGGGGAACTACTTTATGGTTCCAATAGGAAGAGTCATTAAAGGAAAGGTCAATTTGTTCTAAAATTGGGAGCAAGGGATGGGATGAGAGGGAAAAAGCTTTAGTTAGGAAGCGGTCTGCCAAATACTGTCTCCTAAGGTGAAGGGGTGGGTCTGCACATTCCACTTGAAGCGCATTTATGGGAGAGGATTTCATGGCCCCAATGACAATTCTTAGGCATTTGGACTGGATGTTGTCTAATTTTTTAAGCGCTTCTTTGTTGCAGGGCTCAAGAAGGTAGCTGCAGTAATCCAAAGCGCTTCTGGTCAACGCATTATAGACCAGTTTGAGGGTGCAGGGGTGAGCACCCCACCATACCCCGGCCAAAGACTTAAGAACCGATACAGAACGTTCACATTTTTTGACCGTGTTGTTGATGTGATCGACCCCAGACAATCTTGTGTCTAAAGTTACTCCCAGAAATCTAGCCTTATCTTCGACTGGAATGATTTGTCCATTAATTTTTATATCGATTGGAGGTATCGACCGCCTGCGTGTAAAAATGACAGCTTTACTCTTTGGCGCACTTAAAGACAAACCATTGTCAAGTAGCCATTGGTTTAATGAAGCTAGAGAGACATTCATCGAGCGGGCGGCATCCTGAATGGAACTGTCACACACCATTAATGCAATATCGTCGGCATACTGAAGGATTTTACAATCGAAATTAAGGGAAGAGGGCAGGTTAGCTGTATAAATGTTATATAATGGGGGACTAAGAACTGATCCTTGAGGTAATCCTCTCCAGACCGATCTTTGTTCAGAGTCACTCCCAGGTGTTCTCAATTGAATGGTGCGATTCGTAAAGATGCTACCAATGATGCGACAAATCCTAGCCGGGACTCTCAGCTCGTGCAGCTTTTGCCTGAGATTAGGGAGGAGAACCGAATCATAAGCAGCTGATATATCCAGAAAAACCGCAACCACAGACTCATTCCTGCTGAGGGCCAGTCGGACCTCTGATGTGAGGATACCCACACTATCAGCTGTGCCCAGACCTTTCCTGAAGCCGAATTGAGTCGTTGGGAGCAGCTTCCTGTTTTCCACCAACCACACTAACCGGTTTTTGACTAAGTGTTCTAAAAGTTTTATGAGTATGGACGATAAGGCAATAGGTCTGTATGAACAATGATCATTAGGATCTTTGCCTGGTTTTAAAATCGGAATGACAACCTGAACCTTCCACTCTGCGGGAATATATCCAGAAGTAAAGCAGAAGTTAGCTAGGTCCAGGTAATATTTGTGAGTTTTTGGTCCAGCTTTAGAAATAAAGGAGTACGGGAATCCATCCACTCCCGGCGCGGAATCCTTGACATGGGATAGCACAGTTTTTAGTTCCTCCAAGCTAAATGGCATGTTCATTGGGTCGTCAATTTTGTCTGCATCATGGATGTCAACACTGATTTCCTCAACACTTGGGACATAGGCTGGAGCGACTCTAGAGAAAAACTGGTATCCCAGTTCTTTCGTGAGGTTGCTAGAGGAGGAGGCAGGTGCCAAACTACTCCTGAAGCGTTTCACCTTCCGCCAGACCGCCGAAATCGGGGTGGACGGACTCAGCGAACTGCAATATTTTGACCAACCTTCGCGTTTTTTCCTTTTTAGGAATTTCCTGGACTTGGCAAGAATCTGTTTGAAGGCAATGAGATTATCCAGGTTCATATTGTCGTTGACTGTCTCTTCAGCCTCATTCCTGGCCCTGACCATGTCAGTGCATTCCCTATCCCACCATGGCGGGGAAGGAAGTCTACCGGAATGGGGTTTTTTGGACGGGAAGCAATCATCAGCTGTGGAGGTAATGGTGGAGGAGAAGGGCAAAAAACAATCTTGGGCATTATCCCTGTTAACTTTCGGAAGGGAAGCTATTCTTAGGTCTACGATTTTAGAATATAAATCCCAGTCAGCTGAATTTAGTTGATGTTTTAAAAGAGGGGGGGAAACTTTTAAAGGAATATTTTTGGAAGGGAATTCAATTATGATGGGGTAGTGATCACTTCCATAGGTCATATCCAAGCGACGCCAAATGAGGAGACTAGATATATTGGGTGAGCAGAACGTCAAGTCAACACAACTATTATTCTGATCAGGACGTGCAGGTCTGCGTGTAGGACTGCCATCGTTGATTAGGCAAAGGTTGAGGTCATCCAGTATGTCAAGTAAACCTATGCCAAAGTTATCGCAGGTATCCGACCCCCATCGATAATGGTGACAATTAAAATCACCCATGACGAGTATTGGACCACTAACACTGCATAATAGATTTCTAATTACTGAGAGATGCTCGAGTTGTGGATGCGCAATATAAAAAGAAAAAATATTTATACCCTCAGCCTTCACAGTAACAACATTTATGTCATCACCTACAAAGGTTAGAGGAATCTGGGTGAATGATACCTTGCTATTGATGAGCAAGGCACATCCTCCATATCCATCAGACCTATCATTGCGAGCGCTGCTGAAACATGGCAACCTGAAATTGCTTCCAGGCAATAGCCATGTCTCAGCAATGCCGCAGATTGATGGTTTAAATTTATTAATTAAAAAGGAGAGATCAGGCTTTCTGGGAGTAATACTCCTTACGTTCCACTGAAGGAATGTCAGGGGATGGAACATTGTGGATGTAATTTAATATTGAGGTCAACTTTGATGCAACGTGGTCAGGTATGGATTGAGTTGGGCTTGCAAGAACAGACATTAGCATGTCAGTGATTAGGTTTAAAATATTTTTTGAGTTATCTTCCTGTCTGTAACATGATGACTCTGCAGCTTCCATTGGAAGGGCACAGCCATTTTTTGATGGGGAAAAGGAGTAATTTTGAGTGAGATTTAGGTGAGCTTGTCTATCATAGCCAGGTGAGAAGGGAATACGGGATTTGGGTTTCAAAAATACTGTTTTACGGTATGAATTTTGGGTTACTGGGATGGGACTTGAGGACTGGGATTGCGATTTATTTGCAGTCACCTTGTTGTGTGGGGAAGATTTGGAGACTTCAGCATATGATCTGGAAACAGGTGGGAAAACCCGACTTGCCTCGGCATACGAAATCGATTTCTCCGCCATCAGAGCTTTGATACTCCTCTGTCGGCCCAATTCAGGACAAGCACTGTCACTTGCGAAATGGTTGCCAGTACACGAAACACAGAAACTCATTTCAGGGGTGACCTCACATCCATCACCTGGATGATCTTCACCACACTTAAAGCACCTAGGTTTCGATCTGCAAAGTGTGCGGGTATGGCCAAAGCGACAACAATGGTAGCATTGAACTGTTGGGTAAGTGTACCGTTCAACTGGGAGAGCCGTGTAGAAGCTGTACACGCGCTTAGGTAGGACTTGTCCGTCAAAAGTTAACACAACAGTCTGTGTAGGCCTCCACTCGGTCACACCAGAAGAGGACACCTTACGGCTCATCCTTCTGGCTTTAATGACAGAGCCACATCCCTCAGGGACCTGAATATTTTTAATAATTTCATCTTCTGACCACTCAACTGGTATATCCCTTACAATACCCATTCTTGTGATGTTGAATTGTGGAATGGCAGCTATATAATTGTGTTGGGATAAAATTTTATTGTTAAGAAAACTGTTTGCATCCTGGTGCGACTTGAACTCAACTGACACACGATTTCTGCCTATACGTTTGATCCCATCGAGGCGTATGTTATTTACGTTGTTTATCATTAAAAACATGCCAAACTTGATAGGTTGTAGCACGGTGCCTGAGGTTTGTTCGTCTTTAAGCGAAACATTTACAATGTATGGTGGATTATCTCTGGCTGTATATAAAAGTCTGCCGATTAGATTTCTCGCAATCTTGGGTTTAATATTTGAAGCAGCAGGGGGCGAACTAGCGACCCTCTTGCGACTAGGGGTGTCCGAATCCATAATAGGGTCTTGTGGGGTTATTTCGATTTCATAGGGGAGGGTAACTGTTAGTCCGGGGGAGAGATCAAATAGTTCATCAGGGGGGTCAGGGTCAGGGGGCTTTTTGGAGTTCATCTTGGGTTACTTTTGATAGGAAGAGGACAATTACAATAAAAGCAAACCTTAAACCAAGAACACAAACACAAGGAACACTTTCGATCGAGTTCCACACTAGAAAAGTTCACTAAGATCGAAAATATTCGTATCTCTAACAAAAGCACGTGTTTAGCATTCACCACTACCAACGGAAGTCCATGTAAATTGTTATGGTTGTGTTTAACTTGGATTAAGTCATCTGTCAAATAATTGTAATGTCAATGTCAGTCTGACAGCTCTCTTTTAAAAAGGGGCATGTTGTAGTCTATGGTTAAAAATATAATGTTATTGTCTATGGAATGACGAAGCACTCTTTCGCTTTCCATATTCAACCTGAATCATGTCGTGTACAGTCATACGGTGCTAATTAAATATTATCTTTGAGTCTAAGGCAGTTTACTTTGATATTAAAGCAATCCCGACCGAACCCCAAACAAAGATGACTGGACCGAATTTGTTTTTTAATTGTTTGAAAGGGTATACTTCCCAGAAGGTCCCATAATCATCAAGTCAGGATCCTGATAATGGGATCCTGGAGAAATAGAGAGAACTCTTCAAATTTTATAGGCACACCAGAAGCGATTTGGGTAGTTTTTGAAAGAGTAGTTTCTCGGAGTGATCCCATTTAAATTTGGTAAAGATCTGATGAAGAACTTCGGAGAAAGGCAACGGAACTCCTCATTAAATGTAGCAAATGTGTGTCTCTTACTGGGATTGCTGAAATCTCATGTCTGTCTATTGTTTACACCAGTTCATAACAAAAAATCACGCTGGTACACTGTGAAAGGGTATGCACATATTGTGAACCACTAAAAAGGGAAAAATAAAAACTTTTTTGCAAAAAATAAAACCGACTTCACACAAAAAAGTGAAAAATAACTTTAGCTTCTGAAGTCGGTGACAAAAAAATTAAATCAATCAAACAAAGGTCACCGACTTCAGAAGCTAAAGTTATTTTTCACTTTTTTGTGTGAAGTCGGTTTTATTTTTTGCAAAAAAGTTTTTTTATACTAATGTAATGTGTCACCGTTTGTTTTCCCCAATAAATATAAAATAAAAATTCTAGGTCAACAGGAAGAATATGCCCACTACCTACCTACTACCCCATAGAATTTTTATACAAGCAAGCCTAGAAAGTTGCTTATTTAAACTTGATGCCTTCAAGCGTTCCTGAGAAAGTTTTTTTCCACACTCGCACAGGGAACTATCGCGGACATGAATTTTGTGCAGGAACACAGGGCTACAACAATGTCCGAGTCTCAGTCTACAGAGGGACGAAACAGTTCTCTTCGACAATTTAGGGCATATAAAAAACCAAGGCCGTCGCTGGATTTCAGGCTGTACTCAATAATTGGTACCAATTAGTACTCGAACAACAAAATTGGTAGGTACCTTAGCAGTTTTCGAGAAAACCGACTTTGAAGGTGGTCTGGCGGTAGTCACGATCCCTTCAGCAGGACCACCAAGAGCGCCGAAAAAGGGGGCATTCTACAGCTATATTCTAAGAATAAAATAATTTGTAGAAAGAAAGAAAGAAAAAATGTGCCAACCAAATTAAGTTGTCAATGGTACGGCCCGCTCCGGCTTCGTACGGGTTTCCTTCCCGGTGGATTTTTTTTCCGTAAATTTTCTGACATTCAAACCTTGTCCTGGGGATTTCATTTTTGTTTATATAGATTGAGGCTTACCCGTAACAAACAGCTCAGCTCAATACCATTGACAATGACAACTTAATTTGGTCGGGTTTTACGCGGAGATTTAGAATGGAAAAGTAATGAAAGCTAATTTCTCTTAAAATACAACACTTGGGAATCTGAATTTTTGGTCACTATAACTTCTTTAAGGATTATAATATCTGTGTTTATGGGTACAAATTTTTGTATCAATTTGGGAATTAATCACAGAGTTTTTAATAGGGAAATCTTGAATTAACACCGTGACTACCGCCACCCCACCAATGGCATGGTATATCTCGTAAACTACTGAGGAACGCATTTTGAATTTTGGGCACTAATTTTATGTTCCTGGGTACAAATTTTCTATGTAGGTGTGAGGAAAGCGACAAGTGCCTGAAACTTGGAATTAACATTCTTTGTGGTCCTGCTGAACGAGCGCACGAAGTTATCATCGTTGATTTATCGGTAAATACAAATGTTTCAGTTCTGTTTTTTTTTTACGAAATGAATCTCATGGAAGCGGTTGGCGTTGGTGGTCCGTGAACGTCATAATGACGGGACCATGCCAGGTTTTGTGAATATCATGTGAATAGCATTTAGTACAATATTTCTACTATTTCATACTTTCATTGAAAAATTCTACCACCATAAAATTTGGAAATATTCCATACAGAAACTGGTCCCGCCATTTTGATATCAAAATGACGGGACCACTGTTCATTTGATGAAAAATACACGATGTGATCTTAAACTGAATACATAAAAGTTTAATACGAAATAGTACGACTACGTTTGAATCGTTATTATACATTATTAACTGTAATTTCAACAAAAAAAAGGGTATACAAAATTGACATCAGAGCGCCTGAAGAAAAAGTATCATTTTATGCCATGAAGTATTTTAAGGCTCATAAAATTTATTTAGGCGTTTAAAACGTTTGGACCGCATCTAATTGGTTTTAAAAATATTTCACACAATTTAATTTACTTCTTGAATTTAAACTATTTTAATCCGGTTAATTTACAAGTTACAATTAAACACTACAAAATTCATTTGCAATGAGAGATTTTCTTTTTAAACCCTTCCCTATTCTTTCATTGAAGTGTACGGCAGTGCCGGGTGTGTTTTGGGACTGCCGGACTAGTTTTTTATAAACAAAATCATTTTATAAACTTTTTTAAATTTCTTGTTACATGTTTCTTATTTCCGCACCGGTGCCTATTACTATGAATGCTGCTGAACCTAAAAAACGTATTCTTCTTCGTACATCTCAAAAGAAACTCCCGCTAATATCTCTATACAGGGTGTAAACCACCTCGTCACAAAGCCGTCAACCGAGCATTCTGTACATCAAACTAAGTAACTTTACGCAAAAATTATTGCTGGGAAACAACTTTTTTTTTGAGGTTATAAATCATGTTTTGTGGTAGAACTCAATGTAACGCACTTAAAACATTGTGCTGGTGGATGGATTGAATAGTACGGGGGTCGTGGAGGTGTTAAAAGTCAAAATCTCACAAAAAAAACTTGTATTAAAAAAAAACTTGTCAAAAAGTTGTAACTTTGACCCCCCATATCTCCGTAACTAGAAGGTTCCCAGGTATGGTGTAGAACAAAAAAATGATCGCAATGATGGGGAGAACAAGTGCCTTTCGGCTTCGTGAAGAGGTGTTTTACACCCTTTATAGTCTGTGGCATCTGCGCAAGGCAGGCCACGCGGCTCCTAGTGTGGACGCTCCTTAAGAATTGCAATTTGCTTGCCTTAATAAAAATAAAATAGATAAATGAAAGGTTTTCTATATTGAGAATTAAAAAAAAACAGTTTCCAAGAACTCGGTAGATGGCGTTGATCTGAATACGTTACCAGGTGTCAAAGCCAAAACGCTACAAAAAAAAACACGTCACATACGCTCGTTGACTGTCACTTTCGTTTGCATAAGCTTCCGAGTATAACCATTAGGTCCAAGTGAAATTATGTGACGTTCTGTTCCTTGCAGTAAAATACCGAGACTAGCGCCATCTATCCAGCGACTACGACGACTACTACGAAAGAGTTTGAAAAGAAAATCTCTCATTGCAATTGAATTTTGTAGTGTTTATATTGTAACTTGTAAATTAACCTAATTAAAATAGTTTAAAGTTCAAGAAGTAAATTAAATTGTATGAAATATTTTAAAACCAATTGGATGCGGTCCAAACGTTTTAAACGCCAAAATAAATTTTATGAGCCTTAAAATACTTCATGGCATAAAATGATACTTTTTCTTCCGGCGCTCTGATGTCAATTTTGTTTACCCTTTTTTTTTGTTGAAATTACAGTTCATGATGTATAAAAACGATTCAAACGTAGTCGTACTATTTCGTATTAAAAATTTATGTGTTCAGTTTAAGATCACATCGTGTATTTTCCATCAAATGAACAGCAGTTTCTGTATGGAATATTTTCAAATTTTATGGTGGTAGAATTTTTCTATGAAAGTATGAAATAGTAGAAATATTGTACTAAATGCTATTCACATGATATTCGCAAAACCTGGCGTGGTCCCGTCATTATGACGTTCACGGTGGTCCGGCGGTAGTCACGGACATTGGTCCGGCGGTAGTCACGGACATTGGTCCGGCGGTAGTCACAGACATTGGTCCGGCGGTAGTCACGGACATTGGTCCGGCGGTAGTCACGGACATTGGTCCGGCGGTAGTCACGGACATACGACCGACGCCAACGAGTAAACAAAAAAAATGTTTTGTCTAGCGCGGCCATCTGGCTCGTGGCGTTACGTCATCGCATGCGATGACGTGCGCCGTCAGGCGCGCGGGAATTTCGATGTTCTAGCGCCGCCAAGCGGTTGTTATTGCAGTGTACCTACTTGTATGTGAAGCAGAAGTGATTAGTGTTCCCATGTTTTATTCTTACTGCTGTGAGAATAAAGCCTGGTTTCCACCGCAAGCGGCCAGAAAATTGCTTACATGTGTTTACACTATTAGAAATGGGCGAGCTCATTATTTACTCTTTTTGCTCGCTGAGGAATTTTCGCTCGACTTTTTGTTGGTGAAAAAACAATATGAGTAAGCAGTTTTCTCCTGTGAGGTAAAATAAGTCATTAATGGGTCCGCTCCGCTTGCGGTGGAAACCGGGCTTAAGCTTGGTGAGAAAATGGGAGTACAAATGAAACAAGTTGTAATTTTTATTATAAATATAATAATATCGTGATCTGTCAACACAGGGGACGACAGGAGCTTTGACTATGTACAGGTCGCGCGCACTAGAACGTGGGGGCGACGGTCCTACTGCTCTACCGCTCTACCGCTCTACTGCTACGCGTCGCGCGCGCGGAGCCACTTGCGGAACCTCTCGCGTCGTCGTGCGCTCAGTGCGGGCTGCGAGGCACGCGCCGCCGCCAGGGCGCCGCGCTGGTACAGCTGCAGCGGACGGAACGCCAGCAGGCGGCCCAGCGTGCAGTCGGGCTTGCGGCGCGCGTGCGGCCGCGGGTCCGCGTGCGGCGCGTGCGGCGCGTGCGCGGCCGGCAGCGAGTGCGCGTTGTGCGTGTAGCCCGGCGCCCGCGCGCGTGCGTTGCGCAGCAGGAACACGGGCTTGGGCGGCGCCGCGTAGCGCGACCGGAACAGCGGCCAGGGGTCGTGCGGGTCGTGCGGGTCGTGCGCGTCGTGCGGGTCGTGCGGGTCGTGGCGCTCCGGCTCGTGCGTGGCCAGCAGCTCGAAGGTGACGCGGCACGTGTCGCCGCCGTACAGCTTGACGAGGAAGGCGGTGTGCTCCTGGCGCAGGTAGCGCGCGGCGCGGCGCACGTAGGCGAGGGGCCCGCGCATGCCGCCCGCGGCCGCCAGCTCGGCGGCGCGCACGGACCAGGGCTCCGCCACGCAGTGCTGCAGCTGGCGCACGGCGATGCTGACGAGCTTGTCGAGCGTGTAGGCGGGGTAGGCCTTGATGCCGAGCATCTCGCGCGCGGCGTCCTCGTAGGCGGGCGCGTCCATGTTGCCGTCCAGCACGGCGCGCACCAGGTCCAGCAGCACGGCGTAGTAGTGCGCGGGCTCGGCGGCCTCGGCCGGCAGGTTGTTGGGCTTCAGGCGCAGTGCGTGCGCCACCGGGCGGGGCACGGGTCGCTCGGCGGCGCGGGCGCGACCGAGTGCGGCGGCGGCGCGGCGCAGTGCGGCGAGGCGCTGGCACAGTGCGCCGTGCACGCGCAGGAACAGGTACCACGACGACGTGCACACGAACCGCGCTTCCTGGATAGAGAGAACAAGCTTCATTGAGTATCGCATAGAGTCAAAGTTACAAGACAGATCCTATTCCCACTATGTCGTGACGATTCATTTATCGTTGTTTTTTAGTTGGTAAAAGTCATGGACAACAGTAATAATGTCGTCCGTAATGTGCACACCTCCATTTAAATACACAAGCACTTAAAACAACAATATTATCTGTTGTCACTACATGGAATGGGGCTTTAGAGTCCGGTCCGGAGTCCAGTATCGGGTTCTTAGATGCCTTCGACCCTGGAGCATTAACTACAATGAAATGAACATCTGCAACACTCACATTGGGCGGATGATCCCTGTAGTCATCCTCGACATCCTGCGCCTCCGCTTTAATCTCAGTCTTCATCGACATCTCCTCGTTACTGCTCGTCCGCTTGACGCTGTTCGCTGACGCTATTGAACTCTCTGTAATTATCAAAAACAATTGTTACAAATACTGTAAAGATTAATGGGAAAAACAAATTTTTAAATAAAATGTGTTAGTAGTAGAGACTGTCAGTAGGAAGGCAGCATGCGTGTATCACCAAAGACATTCTGTCATTTGCACATCGCACGGTTTGTCATCATTGTCTCAACATAAAAATACCGCAATCGTGGTAAAAAAAACCCATGGACCCAACCGCCTCTCTTTGTGAGGCATGTCCTCAGTGCCCAGTGCTGGATGGTACAATACAATACAATCTAATTTTATTGCAACTGTTTTAAAATGTTGAAAGATGTCGAATTTCTTCAAAATCTAATAGCGAAAACAGGGAGAGAAGTGTGTTTCTATTTTATTAAGATGTGCGTGAACTCACCTTTACTGTCTGTATTATTATTGTTCTTCGGTTTATTTTCTTTATTCTTATTATTTTTCCCGCTCTTGTCAGACGCATTATCAGATTCTGATGACTGTGGACAAATAACAACGATATTAGTAATCAACATCATTTCAGGACGGATTATATTCAACAAATTCGTCGAAATATGCTTCATAAATAATCGAAATGTAACAACTAAAGTGCTAAAATATGTAACAAAATAAGTACTGCAAGTTTAACAAAATTTTCTTGCAAAGCTAGTACAACCAAAAACCTAAGAATTATTTTTCAGTAGTAAGACTGAGAGAATCACAACCAGTCTTACCAAGGGATATTGTATTACCCAGCAGTACTAACTGTATTGTGGAGGTCAGATAGGCTATGTAAAATACTGTTATTTTATTTTATTTATGTACAAATTACATTTGACACACTTAAATAAAGCACATAATTAGACCTCTGGGTCTGTCTTAGCATGCCATGGCCTGAGATCTGATCAACGCGCTATTAACGTGTAAGTTATAATCGAATCGATGTAATATTATTTGAGCTTACGCTTTATGTTTCTATTATTCAATGAGTCTCTGATGTCTACAGGTATTTGGTTTAGTAAGTTAGGTATTGCGAAAGAAGCGGTACGCCTTTTTTTTTTTTTTTTTTTCGGATCGGAAATCATCAAATGACTTCTCCCACTCTGGGCGGAGCGGGAGGGAGTGTCAGACTCTTACTGACTAAAACCCATCCATGTTCCTTCCTCGCCCTTTACGTTCCGGGGCCGCGGTATCTCTTCCGAACAGTCCCGCAACCCCGGAAGCGGTACGCCTGCCATAGAAGTTATTTTTGCGTGGCTTATAAATTTTATTTAAATTGGAAACCGACCCCAACATGATTTAGAAAAGGCTAGGCAGATGATGATGCTCCTAGACCAAAAGCCCACCACAAGGTTCTCACTACTCAGAAACATTTGATTGCTTACCTCTTGTTTCTCCTGTTTTACAGCATTGGTGTTCTTATCCTCTGTGGTCTCACCGCTCGGACTGTCAGGACTGCCGGCTTCGTCTTTCTCTTCTGCGGAAATAAATCATTATTTATTAAAATTGACGAAGATAAAACGCGTCAAAGATCATGAGTGGGGTTTGTATTTGTAATATCACTTTCCCGTAAAAAAAATGTACTAAAATGTGACGTCAATAGTTTTCGACCCACTATATCGTCTGATTTTTTTTTGTTTATGTGAAAAAAGAAAAAAACCTGTTAGCCACAATAGTAAGCAAGCCGCGTTTTGGATCGTGAATACAGTCAGTATTGTGTGTATGTAAATAGAAAACAAAAATCGTGCTACAATATAAACATGGATAAACAATTATACAATAATATGCTAATATTTGTTTCACGCATATTGTGACCTTAACCTACATTCATCAATGCTTTTAAATATTTGTTAAATCAGTAGTTTTTATTAATAGTAGTATTTGGTACCTACAGAAAACTTAGTATAGGTTTTGTGAGACTATCAGTAGGAAGGCAGCATGCGTGTATCACCAAAGACATTCTGTCATTTGCACATCGCACGGTTTCTCATCATTGTCTCAATATATCTAACAATACCATTATAAAAGCTTTGGGAAAGGATTAAATATGTTACATTCTTTATTGAGTGGCACATGGAAACATTTAAATTTAAGACTTGGTTTGATCCTGAATCCTGAGGCCATAACAGCAATTCTTTATTATTTCTTTTGCTCACGCATCACATGTAGATTATAAAAAAAACTAATGTGGTTGGATTCAATGCACAAATATTATGCATAGGTTTTACTTTTTGTTTCATTGTAATCGTTGCTCTCTATCAAATGATATATGAATTTAAAGTGTTCAGAGGAACTTGTCTCATTGATATGTAAGATACGTGCAGGATTTTTAGTTTAAACTTGCATCATAGATGTTGCTACAAGATTTTTTGTACAATTTGGCTGTCGTAAGGGTTTTTTTACATACCTTCATCCCTCTCATCGTCAGAGAGTGGTTGCCTGGGATGTGCGAAGAGATCCGGCAGGAAATGCCTCAGAAGGCGCTTGATGCGTCGCTTCTCCGTCTTCTGTATAGCGGTCTGCCGGCGCGCGTGGTGGATCAGCAGCTCGGCTGTGTCGCGGAGTATCTTGATTGCTGTTGACAATAACAAATACATGATTTCGTTAGTTTTTGAGAAAGGAATGGCTGTGTAGTAAGTTGAAGACCTATTGTAATATGGAAATTGGTTTAAGCAGTTTTAGCAGTATAAACAAGGCAATTTTATTAAATTGGTTGACCTTACAGTTCTGATGTGTCTGTTACACAGAAATACAGATACTGTAAAAGAATACACATACTTAACAAAAAAAACTTTTTTAATGTTTGTCTGTCTATCTGTTTGTTTGTTTCAAATAATCTCCGAAACGGCTGGGCCGATTTTGACGGGATTTTTTAATTTTTACTGTTAGATAGCTGATGTTTGAAGGCATTTCTGAGTCTAATTTTATTTTAGATGAAAGATTAGGGTTCTGTGCACAGAAATAAAACCCTTGAAACACCAAATTGCTTTGTTTACATTGTTTTACACCAGCTGCTATTGAATCATCCAAGTTTACAATTGACGGCAAGCATTTACCTCTAATAACGGAATACATAGAAACTAATATGAATGAGGAAACAATTGAATTTAATTGAAACACATTACAGATAATTGGACCGGAAGGAAGGTAGTACCAACATGGTAGGTGTATTCATAATAGGATTGGGAAAACGTATTATCTATTCCCCTCGCCCGACAAGAGAAACCCAGCAGTTTTAAACCAGCCCCTAAATAATGATCTCGCTCAGATCCAGCCTGTCCCGTTGCTGTCTCCGCAGCGACTCCCGAAAGCAGAGACTCGTAGAGTCGTACCCGTCGCTATGTTTATTAGTATTTTGTCCCTTTATGAAGGCCTTTTATAAGTATTACGCCCCTAGCTGTAGGCTTTACACTCAAGGCTACCCACAGGACAATCTGGTTAAGCAGAAGCCAGCTTTATAGATGACCTGTGAGAGGCCATTAAAAAAAAAGAATTTATTTTACTTGGTAATGTAAGTTTCAATGAAAAGATTTTTTGATAAAGTAAAACGGTATGGTATGATTAGTATCAAAAATTGTATTAGTTCCTATGAGTTTTAAGGAAAACATCGTTAGGATACTAAAATCCGAAAACATGTGACATCTACCAACCCAAACTGGGCCCGCGTGGTGCATTATAGCCCATTCCCTCTCATAGAGAGGCCTGTGTCCCAGCAGTGGGAAATCATCTAGTTTCAAATACTCGGGTCTTATCAGAGCTCACCGGAGTAAGATCGTAATCAACTATTTCTTAAATGAATTAGAGGAAAATGCTTGCCGCAAATGTAATAATGTTATCCCTAACTAAATATGTATCTTGTATGAGACTATCAGTAGGAAGGCAGCATGCGTGTATCACCAAAGACATTCTGTCATTTGCACATCGCATGGTTTGTCATCATTGTCTCAAGGTACATCTAAGTTCCGAAAAATATGGAAAAGGTTACACAAAGATTTTTAAACATAACATAAAGCCTATGTTCATCTTTGGGTTATGTAGTGGTGAAGCTATAGAACATTCATATTTCACCAGATAAGTCCAATGTAGAGAGCTTATTGTAAAAATTCAAACTCCATGCTATATCTGATAACTTCCTGATGGAAAACCCATGGAAACTGCCCCACCAATTGAACCCAGGGCGCGTCTCGATATAGATAAACGACACTGATTTGTGATCGCTAAAATAACAACGAAAAATTCGGTTGCAATAACTATGAAACGAGCAATGCGATGTAACGATGAAATAAGCAGTACTTTTGTGCTTTTCTTTCTTAGTGTAATGTCCTATTAAGTATTTTGAGTATACATAAATAAATGCTTGCGGGAAACGCAAGTCTCTATATCTAAGATGCGATTCTTGGAAGCTTCGATTCTTTTCATGAGTAATTAGCGTGACTGCCGACTCTGGTCCTCGTGCGCGCATCAGCACGTGACATATTGGTCCGTTTTAAGTTCATATTTATAAACATAACATCCTGTACCATTAAAATAATATATTTATCACAAAGCGCCCATTACATAACAAAACATAATAATATGGAAAACATTAAAATTGCCGCGTAGTATGTTTACATACGTAGTTTACGCGCGACCTTCAAACCGAGGTCGGTGACGTAACAAGCTTTTATTCTAAAATAGTGATACCTACTACATCAAATTTTAACCAAATACGGCGCAACAAAAGAAGGTTATGTGTTTAAGTTTTATGTGATAGTTTGACAAGTTATATTTGAATTGGATATTCGGGTGCATTTTTACATAAAGTTAATGCTGAATAGTATTGAGTTAGAGTTTCAAACTAATCATTGTTATAAGCCCAGTGTTCCATTATATTCTATTTGAATATTCAACAGCAAAGTTTGAAGTCAGTTATTTAGCAGACGTTTTTTAAAGGTACAGTAATTTTTAACAGGTTCCCACAAATTACTTTCCTAGTAACAATAGAGACATTTATTATTCTTCTGAATACTAAATTGAATACAAACTAATTAATTAATGAATACCCAGAAATCGGTGAATATCTTCTAAAAATTCTCGTGTCACAGTGTTAGTTACCATACTCCTCTGAAACGATTTTTATGAAATTTTATATGCATATTCAGTAGGTCTGAGAATCGGCAACTATCTATTTTTCATACCCCTAAGTGATAAGGGTTATCCACCCCTAACATTTTTTTTAACTAGATATAATTTTGATGGCAAAACAATGTTTGATGGGTCAGCTAGTTTTTATTTATAAGAAGCCAATTCATATGTGGTTGCTGCAGCATGTCTTCATCTTCCATACTCCTCTATTACTCGTCATCTCATCAGACACCTCCTTTCTCACCATATCATACTTCACACAGTCCATCCATCGTTTATTTAGTCTTCATCTACTCGTACCCATCCACATTCATACTCAAAACTTTCCTCACCGACATTTTCCTCAATGAATGTACTTTAGATAAATTAGCAGCACCAAATAAGGGTCGCGTCGACGAAGGCAGATTCCACCTGTTTGGGTAAAGAAGCTAGGCAGATTTTAATCTTACCTTCCTGCCGACTCTGCATATTATAATCCAACACCACATGAGGCCCAGGACGACGCGCTGCGAAGGCCGATTCGACCTCGTTGAAAAGAGACTTGGAGCGCATCGCTTTCAGATCGTTCTGCTTGAAGTTGATGCCCTGGTGGTCTAGCGACTTTAAGTAGTATTTCTCGTTCTGTTCGCGCCATTGTTTGTTGAAGCCCTGGAAGGTAGTGTGTGGATTAGTATCGAGATTTTAGGGTAGTTCTTTACAATGTTATATTAGTTTAATTTATACACCATGCTTTTTTATGTCAGTTAGGTCTAAGCAAATGATTGCTTGCATTAAAAAGTTAATTAAATCAAAGCCATCTTTCTTTCACAAAATTCCAAGGAAGAACATTTGTTTAAATTAAAGTGTTAGTAACAGGCTTGTCAACGGAAAAAATCTAATAAGTCCGTCAGTTAGATTATCAAAAAATATTTGACACGTATTTTTTTTTGTTATTGAACCAAAACTGACGAAGATCCGACGCTTTTAAAATTCTCAATACGTTACGCCGTGGTATAATTTTTAGTGCATTCTGACGTCACGAGCCCCCACTCCCGAGTTTTGATGCGTTTTATCTTTGCCAATATCAATGATTTACAAAAACAAAAAAATACGTTTCCATTATTTTTCAATACTCTAACTGACGGACTAATAGATTTGCAATTTATTGATGGTAGAAACTAGCCTATTGAAAAAAATCATGGTGCAAGTAATTTTTGTGAGACTATCAGTAGGAAGGCAGCATGCGTGTATCACCAAAGACATTCTGTCATTTGCACATCGCACGGTTTGTCATCATTGTCTCAACAACTAAAGGGGTTCCAGCAAGATTTAGGCCATTACTTTACTCAACCAACAACATAATAAATAATTGATAACAGATAGACTGATCAAAGACTCTTATGGGCATTTTCAATAACTTACTAACAGGTAACGGAAGGTTGCTATCTGTCTATTTGACATTTAGCTCACAGAAAAGCTTTGTTTTTTCCTATGAATCGAGTGACAAGTGACTCTGATAGGATATTTCAAGCTAACTTTGTTAGAAACACCGATAACTACGAGAAATAGGCATATTAAGTAACAGTTATATGCAGGTAAGTTATAGATAAAGGCCATTAGAAACATTTTAAATTGTACTTATTTTACGTTTTAAATTGGTTTTCACAAACACTTTTACTACACGGCCTTATTTTTAAAACTAGATGGGGCCGGTGTTTCGTACCTGACTACTCCGAGAAGAAACAGCCGAAACAAACTCAGAGGTCATAAGTCTCTATTAAAGTCCAGACATAAACTTGTCCAATTTGAGCGGACCTGTCCAGTCAGTGCAAGCATTTGTCGTATTACTTTAGCTACTAAACATGTTATCATAGTATGTTCCTTATTATCTCTATTACTTTAGCTACTACACATATTATCATAGTTTAAATACCTTCTGAGCCTCCCGCCATTCGTCTTCCTTCGCCTTCAGTCTGCGCAGCACAACGGGCACGGCTACCACGGGGTTCTTCTTCAGCCCTGCGATTATGTCCACCGCCTGCAACCATACCGCACTTATATCGTCTGCAGCGAGACACTAAGTGACCAGGATCTTAGAAAAAACTCTGCATCTGCCTACTACTTAGTCGGGGTATACTACGAAGCATTCTTCAAACGCGATGTATTGTTAAACTTTCTGTAATAGGGTAGATGAGACACCAATCAATGGGGAAGGCCGGTCAAAGCTGATTGCAGATGGCGTGTCCATAGCTTAGTGCCATTATGACCAATGAGGCGAAGTTATTTTGTAATATAAAATGACATTGACAGATTTTCAACCAATGATGAGGCTTTGTACAAGCTAGGCAAGCACCATTCGATTTAGTTGCCTTCTTCAAAAGCTGTCAAAACGTGGTTCTTTCATAGACTTTATTTATTTAACCTTTTGACCGCCACAGCATAAACGCACGCGCGTGCCCTCCACGCCAAGCCACAATTTCATCTACTATTTTGTCACATATTTGTCACTTCATGTACAAGAGTGGTACATAGGCGGACTTGATGCCACAAGGCATTCTCTACCAGTCAACTTTTGGATCAAATAGGACAGCACTGTGTGTGGCCAAAGCACGCTGTGACGTCACTAGTTAGTCAACTCAATGACTCGAACTATTTATTGATTTCAAAGCAACTAAAAATCTAATTTGGCAATTGATTGAAAATAAATCAGGTTTTCAGGCACAAAATAGCATTTTTTGAGAGATTGGTGTCTTGGAATGATTGTTTTATGGTGTCATCTACTCTATTGAGACAGGATTTGTGAATCCAACAGCACTATTCTTTGCCTCAAAATGCTACAGTTTGAGTAGATGGCAAACGCAAACTATCTAAGATCCCGACTTCAAGTATACTAAGCTTAAAATACGAGGCGTTAATTGGTTTAAATTAAACTATTGCTGGACATAGGTCTTCCTAGAAACTAGCCACATTTATCAGTTCCCGTCTTCTATCATGTATTGTCCATCACAGACAAAACCATTGTGGCATGTGCTCGAGCTGTATACAAAGTCATCATTGACCAAGCCTGGCGCCAACTATGTTGGGGTCGGCTTCCAGTCTAACCGGATGCAGCTGAATACTGGTATTTCACGTGGAGCGACTGCCTATCTGACCTCCACAACATGCTGTAAACCAATTAACACCACATAAAACTACAATGCTACAGCTTCGAATGCACTACTTTAAAGCTTTTCCTTTGCACATCAAAAAGTAAGCTTTAACAAGAATTTAGACAACTCTCAAGCCCGTAAGGCATAAAATAAAGTGCAAAGTGCATAAAAAATTAAACCATAACCAACTTAAAAATAACTACAAACTAAATATAAAAGAGCATAGACAAAGGCATGCAATGCTGTGTATAAATAATAAAAAAAAATGCGAAATAAAAAAAATAGCAGACGGTGACATTAAAATTGAAGTGGCTGTAACTAAATTGAAAATAATCATGTTACTATGCGAAAATAGCTCGCAAACTATTTATTTTGTATCGCAAAAAAAACCAGAACCCCCTAAATTTTTTGCCAATCTAAACTTACTTTCTCCCTACCCTTTACCAAACCTTATTTTCTCCCTATCTTTTGTCAAACTAACGTTACATTCTCCGTACCCTTAGCTAAGCTAGCCCTATAGTCCCCCTACCCCAATGGTGTAGCACAGCATGCCTAGTATCCGACTCGATCGTACCACCTTATCACCGTAGATGCGTCGCAGTGCGCGCTGGTGTATGGTGGGCGAGTGGCCGCCCAGACAGTCGTCGAGCCGGTACTTGGCGGCGTCCTCGCCCGTCATACGCGACAGCTTCTTCTGCACGCCTTCCAGCACACGGATGGTCGACGCGTTGGTTTCTATCACCACGTCAAGCTGGAAACACGGATGATTCGTTTAGTGGTGGTTACTGACGGTACAACGAGTTGGGAATTACCAAACTGTTAGTAACTCAAGGAAGTGCTAAACAACAAATTCGACGATCCGAATGACGCAGTGGTAGTAAGGCTGCCTTACGTTGTAATGACACCTCCCGCTCTGAGCGGAGTGGGAGGGATTGTCAGATTTTTACTGACTACAACTCATCCATGTTCCTTCATCGCCCTTTATGTTCCGGGGCCACGGTATCTTTTTTGATCAGGGGGCTAAAAAGGCCAATTTATCATAATTTGAATCACGTTAAAATTTAAAATTCTTAAAATGGACTTTATGTTTATGAAAATAAGGTCCATTTTACCAATTTAAATTTTTTAAGATGATTCAAATTATGATTCTTCTAAAGCGGCCATTTTAGGCCCGCAGTTCTGCAGCTCCGGAGTTTAATTAACAACTATCTGGAGTCCACGACACAAACCTCGTTGCTTAGTGTGGCACTAGATGGCGCTGTGTGTAATTCCCAGCGATATTTATCATTTAGGCGCGGGTGGCGCGGGAGGGCGAGGAAGTGGCGCCACTTCCTCGCCCTCCCGCGCCACCGCCATACGCCACTCGTGTTTGACCGGCGCCTCAAATAACTATAATTTGAGTGACAGAGGGAGAGAGAACAAAGGAGTGTACATTTTGGTAGCATCATCATGAGTCGGGTTAGATAGAAGAATGTTATGGTTGGGGCTCACCTCGAACCTCTCGTCCTCGCAGCGGTAGATGTACTCCTCGTACTGCGTCTTGCGCGAGGTGACGAAGGTGGAGTCCTCGCTCCAGGTGGGGAAGGAGACCCAGGTGTCGTTGAGTACCTCGCGGCACAGCGGAGTGCGCCCCGAGCAGCGACGTGCGCCTGCCTCGCGCGGCAGTGCGCAGTACGACGTGCCCAGGCGCTTGCATGTTGTCAGGTCTGTGGATATCCTCACATCAATACCACCTTACAGACTCCTAAATCAGAAATTGTATAAACCCAAAAGGACTATTCCTCTAGGTCAGTGATTTCCAGAGTGGTCCAGGTGAACATAGGAGATCCTTCGGGGGTCTACGTTCGCGTAAAAAAATGGGGTTTCACAAGTTATAAGTGGGGGCCAACGAAAATTTATCTGGTTTCTTTACTAAATAACAAAAATCATCAATGTCGAAAAAGTAAAAAAAAAATGTTCCGGTGATAACAGGTTGCATTTCAGTGAAAATGGTCACTCGAGACTTTAAAAGCAACATTTCGAAGCTACAAGATTCTAATTTTCAGATATTTTGCCAAAAACAATCATAGGAGTTTCGGTCCTCAAGTAATCCTAACAGATAACGCGAAAAAATAATATTGCAAACTTCCTTTCCTTTTTTTGGTCCACGGACTTGGAAAAATGCAGCACCGAAACCAAAAAAAGATTTTTATTTATTACAAAACCCACAGCTCTTTACAATTTTAACCTAAACTATTTGAACTAATCTTACAGCCAATTAAGGATTTAATATCTATACATAGCTAAGAATACAAAGTGTGAAAGTGTGGGAGTTAAAGTGGGTGTGTAAGTATGTTATGTTAGCGGTGTGTGTGTGTGGTGATTGTCTTTATACCTACTGTACAACCCCATGTATTTATTTATTCCGTTTAGATGCATTTGTCAGTTCGAAGATCGGGAACCTCTGCTCTAGGCAGATAAATATCAAAGGTAGCATACCTATATCCATAGCAGCATCTCCCTGTGGCCTCTCATGTCTCAGCTGAGCGCCCAGCTGCCCAATAGGCTCGTAACGAAGCTTCTCTCCTTGAGGGCGCTCCCGTTCGAATAGCACACTGCTTGCTGCTCCGAAGGCCGAATTGCTGTAGGCTGTAGGAAGAAATGCTGAATTTTCATCATTTAAATACCTATGGGTAAGCAGAAATTACAGAACGGCACATATATTTATTTTGCTCTGAACACATTCATATCATCATTTCAGCCTGCAGACGTCCACTGCTGGACACAGGCGTCGCTCTAGTGTCAACATATGACTTGCATTCAGCGGATTCCCGCAACCTTCACCAGGTCATTGGTCCACATAGTGCGAGGTCTTCCAACACAACGTCTACCGATTCACATTGTCACACAGTCACACACACAATCAGGCGATAAAGACACAGGCCTTCTCTCTATAAGAGGGAATGGATCATTGCCCTCAGCAAATAAATTCAGACTTCAGACACTTTCAAGCCAATATTTCTGACAATCGTAGAAAAGACAACTTAAAAAACGGCAATTCTTTGAGTAGTTGCTTCCTAAGCGTGAATATACACAAAAATCTAGCCAAAGATCATTTTCAGAGTATTAAAACAGTACTAACATAGAGACATAACTTCCAAGTTACACAATATCCATCTGTGAATAATATAACCCAACCATACTCTGAGTATTTACTAACAAAACTAACGTAATAGATGGAGTACTTGAGGAAAATGATACATTGTTAGCTAATAATAAAATACTTGCGGTTTTCCCGGGTGCCCCAGTCAAGGTGAACTTTGTTTCGTATTTTCGTCATTTTGTACGAGTTAAATAATTATGACCTTTATAGGGTGACTGGTAATTAGTGTACGATACTTAAACACGTGATTATGCTCATGATAACAAACAACTTTTACTATGGGATCAATCCTGAAATCGCGAAAAAAAAAATCAGCTGTTCAGTACATTTATGTTCGCCTAATGTACTGAACAGCTGATTTTTTTTTCCCGATTTCAGCTTTGGTCCCATAGTAAAAGTTGTTTGTTATCATTGGCACAATCACGGGTTAAAGTATCGTACACTAATTACCAGTCACCCTATGTAACTTTTACAAGAAGCCATATACAGTACTAGCTATGTCCATGACTTCGCCCGGCTGAAGTTCGGTAACTGTCCCACGGGATCATACTAACGGGATAAAAAGTATCCTATATGTTTTTCCAGGTTATACAACTATCTAAAAAGCCCCAAATGTTATCTGAAGCCGTTCAGTAAGTAGTTTTCGCTTGAATAAGTAACATACACCCATCCATCCATCCCCACAAATTCGAATACCCACTAATTTCGCATTTATAATACAGAGTGTAAACCACCTCATCACGAAGCCGTTAACCAAGCATTCTGTACATCAAACTAAGTAACTTTACGCAACAATTATTGCTGGGAAACGACTTTTTTTTGGGGGTGAAAAATCATATTTTGTGGTAGAACTCAATGCACTTTAAACATCGTACTGATGGACAGATTGAATAGTACGGGGGTCATATAGGTGTTTAGAGTAAAAATCTTACAGTAAAACCTTGTATTAAAAAAAAAAACTTGACAAAAAGTTGGAAATTTGACCCCCAATATCTCCGTAACTAGAAGGTGTAAAACCAAAAAATATCGCAATGATGGCGCAAGTGACTTTCGGGTTCGTTAAAGAGGTATTTCACACCCTTTATATGTCGTGAAACTCACCAGTATGCAGCGCGTTAGTGTTGGTAGGTGTGTGCGGCGGCGAGGGAGGCCCGAGGAAGTCCTGCAGCCACTTCTGTAGCTCCGGGTGTCGGCACAGGAACGGACCCGTCACGCACAACAGCTCCGACGACGAGATGATCTCGTTCGTGAACAGGAGGAGGCATCTGTAAAGAGTTTTTTAAGTTAGTTTAAAGTTTTGTAAGTCGTAAGATTGTTTTTGCCAAAGCTTTGTTAGTCCTAGCGAAATTGGTGCTCAAATTTGGTAATTGTATAATTTTAACTTGCTTCGGTGAAGGAAAACATCGTGAGGAAACCAGCATGCCTGAGACATATTTCTCGACGACATGTAAAGCCAATTCACAGGCGTGGGCGGCATAAAACTCTGGACACCAGGTTAGACACTAACCACACGATAGACCTAACATTTTGCCAAAAATTTGTGTCGTTTGACGTACACGACACGCGCTTTTTTGTCTCGTATGTGTGATTTTGGTAGTCAAAAGGTTTAGTACTTCTAGCTATGTATTTACTAGTGACAGCGCAGAAGCTATGCGTTACTGCTAGCTTCGATAAAAATCTTTAAACCCTTCTTTGTATGGTTTCCTTCTAAAATGGACATAGTATTATTTATATTTTAAAATTCAACATTCTAAAAATTTGAGCACCTATTTTGAAAAAAAATGAAAAAGCGTTGTGTTTTTGTGAGACTATCAGTAGGAAGGCAGCATGCGTGTATCACCAAAGACATTCTGTCATTTGCACATCGCACGGTTTGTCATCATTGTCTCAACATTATATTTCTTACAGATTAGACTGTTATCAGACCACACTTACGGACAATGGATCTGAAACGGGGCACTATTATTTACTGCAACCAATTTCAAAGTAGTTGGTCACAGTTCTAACCTAACCTATGTGGTCGTAGTGATCCCTTCGACATCGTTTTTACGACAAACGGTTAGTCGGAGACAAAAACCACCAAGACACATTTAGCCTTATATTTAAGTGTTTTATACGATAGAATCGAGAAATTAAACGATTAACGGTAAACGTTTTTGGCTAAAAATTTTCAGTCTTATTTCTCAGTGCCCCGTACTATTTCTATTTGCTGTTTGTCAACAACTTACCTCAGGAAGTTATCGTAGACATGTTGAGATCGCAGAGCCTTCCTCGCTCTATCGAAGAAGTTGAACTCGTGCACCGTGGCTAGCTTAGACGCCTCCGCGTACGATACGTCGCGAACTGTTGCGCCCGTCAGACCAGACAGACGAGACTTCTTGGGCGGCGGGGCACCTACCGCTGTACGAAGGGAAAATCAACATTTTAAACACTGTTTCAAGCTTTTTTTACCAACTGAAAGTTTTGTGGCAATTGGTTGTCGTTGGGTTGTGTGTAGGAATGAGGACAGTTCTGAGTAAGAATTTGGATGGGTTTAAGAGTTATAGAGGAAAACCAAAGCTCCGAGGAATACTTAAATCATCGGTAGTTTTATTTCAAATACACAATACCCTCATAGAATGATTTCATAATTTAGTTCTCGCGGAGTACTAAATTATGAAATCATTCTTCATTAAAAGCCACCACTTTCATCGGAGTTCGCGCGCGCGGACTAATGAAGTATTTCAGCTATCTTGTATCGACGACACAAGCCTCGTTGCTTAGTGTGGCACTAGATGGCGGTGTGTGTAATGTATAGAGATATTTAATTATATCTCAAAATAAAACTACAGTCCTACTGAAAAGCCTGTAAAGTTCCCAACTTATTCCACTAACAAGATAGAACTTAAAAGACAAAGTTTAATCGTAACTTACCCATGGAGCTTGATGAAGTGAAGCTGGGAGATCTCTTGAGATGATGATGCGGCTGCGGCGGAGCCGTAACTGTGCTGGACGCAGAGCTCGTGTGCTTGGGCAGCTGCTGAACAACGAGAGAAAATGACTTGTTTACTATCGTCCGATTTATGATGAGTATGATGATCATAAACAGATGATGTTGGATATGATCACACGATGTTTTTGAAGAAAAATAGAATCCTGTTCGTTTTTGGGAGTTATATGGTCCCTATAATTTCTAGAACTGCTAAATGAGGGGAATTAGCTTTGATAAAATTATCGAAGATATTTTGTGAAAAAAATACTCTGCAGATCTCAGCAGATCTAAGATTTTCTAACAACAAAAACAATTACGACATTAACAACAGTTGTTTTCTGCAAATGTCAATTCCAAAATGATTATGGATATTTATTCAAAAATAGAATTGGTACAACAAATACAATTTACAATTTTCTAATAAATACTATGTGGACAATAGATTTTTAAATCGCCCAAAGTTTTTAATCTATCAACCCTCACTGCTCTCAGGATTCTAATTCTTAACTCGAAGTCGCTCGCTCCGCTCGGGAGTACTAGAATAGTCACTGCGGTTGGGACTCAAAGATACGCCCGTGACGCAAGCCACTGCTATATCCCCTTTTTGCATAAACGGCTATTATTTATTAGCAGCTTATTATCTGCATTCTATTTAAGTTACACTAGACTAGCATTACAGTATTGGAAAAAAAACGTAAAAATATAAATATTTAAATAAATGTTACAAAAACAGTTCACTGAAGCAACACTGAGCGTTGTTATTACAATATAAGCTAGGATAAACAATGTTATCATTGATCTATAAAACTGTATCATTACATGTTAGTTTGTTTATCTGATAACAGTGATAACAGCACTCGTGCCGCAATACACCGTGAGGTGTGTTGTCACGTGCCGCCATTTAAAAATGTAATTTTGTTGTAGAAATTATTGCTTGTATTGTTATTTATTTTTTACCATGGCCACTCGAAAAAGGCCGTTTTATTCGTCGATAAGTGACCTTGCTACGCTCGGGATTTTAATTTAGAATTCTTCGCTGCTCTAGGGATCCAACTTAGTCCCTCGAATCAAATTCCCTTTTTTTCACTTGCCACGAGGCCAAAAGTGATGATTTTACTATTTCAAGGTGGCTTGGTTTACTATAATAGTCATCATTTGATGAATGAATGGTTTACTATAATACTGATGGTTATAAATATCTAAAAGATTTAAATAACAGATTAACCAAGACGTTATCGCCCTTTGGGATCTAGTCAATAATCATTTGTGATGGTAAAAGTAATTTCGCTATCTTGAGTCCTCGTTGCTTTGTGTGGCACTACATGGCGCTGTGTGTAACGTCCAGCGATATTTATTTATGTAGAAGAAGAGTTTGTCTGAGCATGTGATGGGTGTGTGTATGTACAGTCACGAGCGCCAATATGTTAACACAAATTAACATTTTAAAGTGTTTTTCTCCAGCTTTTCTGCTTAAAATCTCATGTTGTTACGAACATAGTATTCTGGATCTCCAAGCTACAATCGTTATTTCTGGGGAATAATGCAATTCAATTTAGGAAATTCAATGTTGGACCGATGACCTGGTGAAGGTTACGGGAATCCGTTGGATGCGAGTCGCACGGGACCGGTCAATGTGCGACACTAGGGGGAGGCCTATGTCCAGCAGTGGACGTCTTTCGGCTGAAATGATGATGATGATGATGATACATAAAGGTGGTGGTGATAGTATGTGTGTACTGACGGGCGGGTGGGGCTGGTGGGGCTGGTGGGGCGGGTGGTGCGAGGGCGGCGGGTCGGCGCGCTCGGCGGGAGGGAAGCGTTCCGGCGGGGAGCTCTCCGCACCGGGCGACATCGAGTTGCTACCCAGCTCTATGTACGCCTTGTATACCTAAAACAACATACAATTCACTATACAATGCTCCTTAACAATATTTTAAAGCATTATGGTGAGTGCACACAGCCCGGCGGTATGCGCCGGCGGCCATTTTGCCGGCGCACCCCGCGGCATAGGGCAGCTTGTTCACGGCTTAAACCGAAAGTCACAAGATAACTGAGAATATATCGATCTAAAGCCGCACTTGCCGGTCTCTGCCGATGGGGCTTGCCGGGTTTTGCTTGTGATCAAGATGCCGCCGGGCTGCGTGGATACACCTAATGGTAGATCCATCCTTACGGCACAATCAAATTTTCAAGCATAGAAACTTTTATGGAAAAATTACTTGATGTTTCAGCCTATAACAGTCTACTGCTAGGCTAGACAAAAGGTTCCCCAATCACATGTTTTTCAAAGAAATCCTCGGCTACCCTCATTTAACGGTTCAGCTAAGCTGAAACTTGTAGGATACTGTTGTTCCGAGATTGAGGAAGATTATCCGCTCATTATACAGTTTTATGAAAGTATGAGGGGATAGGACGAATCAATCTCAAGACAGCCAAACCTTGTAACGTTTCACATTCAACAACCTTTCCATTTTGTGTTCATTATAAAGTTACTCTGTATGGTTGTTTCAAATTCGTGAATAAAATATGAACCTTCTAAAATCCCAGGGAAAGCCTAATGGGTAATTACTTGTTATACAACTTACCTGATGATGTGTGGGTACAGGTGGAGACCTCACATGCGGGTAGTGTCTCTCACGCACTTCCGGCACAGGCTTGGTCACCGCTTTAGCATCCGGGAGAAACTGACCGAACTCTGCTAACAAGTCATCTTGATTCTCGAATAGTTTTGCCACCTGATGACGAAACGTAATTATCAGAATATGACAATGACTAGAACAAAAGAGGTTGTTGAAGCATAATTGAATACCGAATGTATCTTGGTGAAGTCGGTCCGTGGTTGGGTCTTCATCCTACAGATCTTCAAAAGCATGTTAGGTAGTTGAGGTTGGGGTTTGATGCAGAATGTGAACTACTCAAAATAAGTGAAAATTCTGTTTATTTTTTGCAAAAAAGGATTTTTACATTTTAGTTGTAACATCCTATTCATTTACCATGCAATTGTGCAAAAAAAAGTAAGCAAACGGTTTTCATTTTGACCCATTGTGATAAAATTCACATCCATTTTGAGTAGTGCTATTTGGAGAAGTGCACATTTTACGAAGCGCAAATATTGCGAAATACACATTCTGCGTCAAGTGCACATTTTGCAAAGTGCACATTTTGCGTCCAGTGCACATTTTGCGAAGTGCACATTCAGTGTCAAACCCGTTGTTCCTAGTCGTCATTCGTAGATCTTTGACAGTTTTTACTGACTTATCTGACCTCTACAACCCAGTTAGTACTGGGTAATACACCCCTTAGTAAGACTAGTTGTCAGACTTTCCAGACAATGACTACCTGCAAAGATCGATGAATACAATGTCCACTATATCATGTGCTAAAAATAACCAAATACTAATGTTATCGCTCACAAACCTGCGAATAAACCTCAGCTTCCGTCTGTAGCTTGGCTTGAGGTTCCTTCATCTCCCGGTGACCCCTCTGGTAGGCATGCAGGATCTCCAAGAACCTTTTGTACTTGTCCGGTTGCCTTGAGAACCGGGACTGTATGGAGAAACAAGATGATAGGTGGGTTACAATAGTGGTGGTGGGTTATAGGCGATGGTTGGGGTTAGAGAGAAATCAGAACTCAAATAGAGCAGCCGCAAGTTTTTATCATTAGATTCGAACGGTAATTAATTTCATCATTTTAAATAGAATTTGTGTGTTTTCTGGAAGTAAATTTACAAGATTTCAACTTTTTTACCTGACTGTGGTTAAGTCCAAAGGGCAGGTTATGATTTTTTTGTTTGTATCATTCTGTATTTTGTTGTATTTTCTTTGTTTCAGTCAGCTCAACAGTGACGAAAGGCAACAAGGTTAAGTTGGATGAAAATTAATAAACAAAGTATTTTGAAATGACAAACATTGTTTTTTTTTTTTTGTAAAATAATTTAAATTTGCAGTTGCATTTGGCAGTGCTTGAAATAAAACAAAACATTGACTTAATTTTTTATTCAAATAACTGTGGTATTCACTTTCTTGGATGGCTTGAATGTCGTACCTACAACCTATTGTTAAGTTACTCTTTTAATAAACTCTAATTTTGAAATAAATGTCTTTCGACTGAGATCAATGACCTTTCTTGCTGTTTTAATAGTGAAAAACATAATATTTTTAACTCACCTTGATCTTATTGACATACTCAATGGCATGGTTGAACTCCACCGGCTGACTGGAGGGTGCGGGCGACGCGTGCGACGGGTTCGACGGCTGCCCGGACCCTGCGTGCAATAGCGTCAACATATAATACAACTTGAACTAGCTAGTGTGTAGAGTAGTTGCAGGAAGGTAAATCAGAACTCAAAAAGAGCAGCCGCAAGTTTTTATCATCAGATTCGAACGGTAATTAATTTCATCATTTTGAAGATGTGTATGTGTTCCGCTTGATTGTGTGGTTGGCGAGTAACCTGCAGTGCAAGTACGTAGGATTCGATAGGACTCGATAAGATAAATTTGACAGTTATTCTCGATAAAATGAGTTTTCGACTCCATAAAAACTCAATTTATCGAGAATAACTGTCAAATTTATCTTATCGAGTCCTATCGAATCCTACGTACTTGTACTGCTGGTGTCAGAAGCCCATAGGCGGCATATGTATAGCTTTATCATGTATAATTTTTGATGTTTATAATAAAAAAGAGTGTAAAAAATCGAATCTTTATTCAAATAAATTACGTTTTCGTTACATCTGTGTACCTATTGAGATAAAGTTTGTTGATGGCAGGGTGTAAAAGTCAATAAAAACTGTTAGGACTTTGTTTATGCTCTCAAAACGGTGAAGAAAAACATCTTAAGAAAACCAGCATGTCCTAGAATCCAAATATCAAAAGACATGATCTACCAACCCGCACTAGGCCCGCGTGGTGGATTATAGCCCATTCCCTCTCATAGAGAGAAGGCCGTGTCCCAGCAGTGGGAACTTTACAGGCTGATTATGTGTATGCTTACCAGGAGTTGAAGCATGATGTATAGCGGCCGCTTCAATCTGCTGATGAGCCTGAGAGATCTGGTGCAGCGAGTTGGTAGGCGCTGCGTTCACTGACAGATTGTGGACGATCGCGTTGTTCACAGACCTGGTGGGGAAGAAGGTTAGGTTAGTTGTGGAGAATGAAGAATTGGAGAATATTGGCAATGATGGTACAGTGGTAACCAGAGCGGCTTAGGTTCAAACCCAGATACTCTTTCGTAATTAATTTCATCATCTGCCTATATGTATAATAAGTAAGTAATAAGTATGTATTTACAAACAAAAAGTATATATGTAGTATATCAACAATCTGGTGACCACGACACAAGCCTTGCTTAGTGTGGCACTAGATGGCGCTGTGTGTAATGTCCAGCGATATTTATTTAGCCTTTTCCCATTTATGTTGGGGTTTCACCCCTACAACCCAATAAGTACTGGGAAATACAAGATCCCTTGGTTGGCCTGGCTATTAGACTTTAGGGCTCCTGACTACCTGTCAGAGGCACGGAAAGTCTGTATGCAATGGGTGGCCGGTCACCCATCCACACACCAACCTAGGCAAACGCGGCTTAACCTGAACATTGACCCCCTCAAGCTTCTCAATTATTTTATTGAATGGTGAAAGAAAACTTCACGAGAAGCCCATTACTAAGTAAAAGCTGGTGACCACGACACAAGCCTTGCTTAGTGTGGCACTGGATGGCGCTGTGTGTAATGTCCAGCGATATTTATATTTTATTTTAATATTAAAACTATGACAACGCTGTGCAGGGTCGCCCAGTGGCTCGGTTCTAGGCTTATCAGGTCCAATTCTTGAGAAAATTAGATAAAATTAAGTTTCAATTAGATGTACTTACATTTCCATGTTAGAATAGTTAGCTCGACGTACTGCTTCTTTTTCCGCCTCCCTGTGAACAAGGACTTATGTTTAATACACGTACTATAATGGGTGTACAAAACGAAAGGTTTTTGGATCTCCCCATCATTGAACCATAGCTGGAAACCTTTTACTTAAAAGAGAGAATTAGCCCAAAACACACAAATAGTGATGGTGATGGTTGAATTATGATTATAACTAATAAAAAGTAAATAAACATAGTGAGAAAAATAATAAAATCATAAAACATATAAACAAAATTTGTCCTGTACGAGGCCAATGTGTGTGTGTGAGTGATTTATAGAGATATTGGGGATCAAAGTTATGTTGTAACTTTACTAAAAATACCTCCATGACAATATTAGATACATCCATTAGGACTATGTTTTGAACGCGTTACATTGAGTCTTAGCGTTTATTTCAAGTAGGCCAGTTACAGGATATGTGAAAGTACTGTAGTTGCCCATTCCCTAACGTAGATCGCTATAGAGAAGAACGGGCAATGTTATATCTACATTGAATCCGTGCGAAGCCGAGGTGGGTCGCTAGTCAATCAATAAACTCGGCCTATAACAGTTTATTGCTAGACATAGCCAAAGCGACGCCACACCCACCCCTCATTCTTCGGCCGACAGCCGGATCGCTCATACTTCAGCTTGGTAACTCATTTTGCAAAAAATAGGCATGACGAAAGTATAAAAAAATTGCATATCTATTTAGTCCGTCAGTTAGAGTATTGGAAAATAATGGACACGTATTTTTTGTTTTTGTAAATCAATGAATATTGACAAAGATAAAACGCATCAAAAATCGAGAGTCGAACGAAGGCGTGACGTATTGAGAATTTTAAAAGCGTCGTATCTTCGTCAATTTTGGTTTACATAACAAAAGAAAAAATATTTTTTGATCATCTTTTTCTGGCGACACTTGGGGGAGCCCTATGTCCAGCACTGGACGTCAATCTGCTGAAATGATGATCATGATCATCTAAATGACGGACTAATTAATTTCCTTTGCGTTTGGTTGACAAAAACCAACAATAATGAGGGTCAATTTACTTAAAGTCTTTGCACCTAAGGTCAATCACTATTTCACGCCACGAAAGCCGAACTAATAATAACTCAAAACTCTAGTTATTCAGTATTATGTAAATGGGGAAGGTAGCTGTATGTAGGTAGGCGTGCCGCAACAGCTGGTCGACGAGTTCATTAACCCTGCGCCGCGCGTACGAGTCAATATTTTTGTTGCCAACTTAGATCTTTGTTTATAAATTGGTGTTTTAAGGCCGTTTTCTATAACTTACTAACGTACAACTGTCAGTTATATACCTACGTCGCGTAGCTATCGGTGTTTCTATAAACAAAGTTAGCTTGAAATAACCATTATCCTATCCGCGTCACGTACTTGATTCATAGGAAAATCAAAGAAAACTTTTCTGTGATGTGTTGTTTCTAACCGTCGGTCAGCAAAATTTCAAACAGTTAGAGATAGCAACCTACCGAAACCGAACAGTAAGTTATTGAAAATGGCCGTTAGTGGTTAATTTGAGCTATTTCAATTTTAAGCTACGGGAATGTTGTTGGTTGATTATGCATATCAAAACAGCTGACACGATATCTGCGCTTCTTAAACCTCTGGCATTTTAAACCATACACGTCTATAAAATGTATCAAGAGAGATGGGCAATGGAGGCCCCTCTACTGCCCAAAATGTGTCGTCATCAAAGCCTAGGACTTATCTGAGAATATAACACATTGGATAGTCAGATATTTGCCTAGTATTGGGGCCTTCATTTATTGAATCGGCTGCTAAAAATAACATACTAACTAACTAATATTTAAGATTTCGAGCTGATTTTCCAGTCTTACAACATCATTCTTCGAATTTTAAAGTTATCTGACAATTTTGACTAAATACATTTCATTTTGTCTATTAAAAAATTCGTATGAAATCGAAGGCAAGCTGCGCTGACCCTAAAATACAGATACAAGCAAGAAAATGATGAAGAAAAGTACCCGACAATAATAGGCATAACGACAGTATCAAAAAATTACAAATCTATTTAGTCCGTGAGTTAGAGAATTGAAAAATAATGGGACACATATTTTTTGTTTTTGTAAATCAATGAAAATATTGACAAAGATAAAACGCATCAAAACTCGGGAGTAGGGACTCGTGACGTCAGAACCAGCTAAAAATTATACCTAGGCGTGACGTATTGAGAATTTTAAAAGAGTCGTTAATTTTGATTTACGTAACAAAAGAAAAAATACGGGTGAAATATTTTTTAATCTACCTGACGGACAAATAAGATTTTTTTTTGTCGGGACTATGGAAAACCCTGCCCTAACTAAGTAATAAGATAATACTTACTGCGCCTGTGGCAATAGATGCACGAGCTGCGGCTGTGGCGGGGGCGGCGGATGCTGCACGCCCAGCACCACGTTGGAACCGCCGCCACCGCTCCCTGGCGGACCTGTACCACCAAACCCGGTCGGAGACGGCATTGATACTGACACCTGAGGAATGGAAGATGGTTGTAGTCTTCTGTAGATCGTCTTAAGCCGCACGGTGGGATCGAACTAAAGTTACGAACCCGAGTTTTGACTATTTATTGTTATTGCCTAATTTCCCTCAAATGATCCTGCACTAATTGCAAAATTAACATAATTATGCCCCTTAACCTAATTGTTTCTGTGCATTTCCTTTTAACTAATTAATTCATTGGTACATAAATATTAAGAAATATGGAGTGATTACTTCAATGATGTCGTTAGCTGATGGTGCGGACTTTGAATATTAGAGATTACTGTCATAAGGTAATACATTTCCACCATCAATAAATTCCAAATCTATTTAGTCCGTCAGAGTATTGGATATTAATGGAGATTTATTTTTTGTTTTAAATTGTAAATCAATGAATATTGACCAAGATAAAACGCATCAAAACTCGGGAGGGCTCGTGACGTCAGAACGCACTAGAAATTATACAAAGTCGTGAAGTATTGAGAATTTTATCGTATCTTCGTCAATTTTGATTTATGTTACTAAAGAAAAAATACGGGCCAAATATTTTTTGATAATCTAACTGACGGACTAATTAGATTTTTTCAGTTGACAAGCCTATTGTCTCATACATTCAGAATCTATTCCTAGCCAAAAAAGGACCCTTAAAAATCCAAAGCCTCGCATAGGCGAATTTTAGCCCGCCGTGCGCCGTAAGCCAAAAGGTCATTACTGCGGAAATAATGTTTCGAAAAGCAAGCCTTCTTCATCTGCGTAGCCTTTTGCCAACTATGTTGTGGTCGGCTTCCAGTCTAACTGGATGCAGCGACTGCCCATCTGACCTCCACAACCCAGTTAGTACTGAACAGAGAAAAATATTTACACGTTAAGAGCCGCGTGTATAAGGCTGCCTGTCCACTGAAGCGGAGCTAGGCTGCGGAGCGGAGAAAAGGATAAATATTAACCAATAAAATTGCATAAAATACCAGCTTCACACCAGTATGCAATCCTATTGGTTAATATTCCCCGATTTTCCTGCTCGCAACCTTGCTCCGCTTAAGTGGACAGGCAGCCTAAGTCAATATACACCCTAGTGCAACTCTCACAGGCCGGTGTATATCTAGTTATACACCTCGAGTACTCAACTTCAGAGGCCAGTGTACAGGTGAATATACACCGCACTGAACATTTTCTTTAGTATAGTATATTTTATATAGTATTTTAGGACCAGGAGAAAGCATATATGCAACAAAAAAAAAGTCATTTCCACAATATTTGCCTCAGAGGTGCCTTGGCGCTGAACGTGTTAAAAGTTCCATTGTAATTCCTTATTCCATTGTAATAAGTAATTTTGTTTTTGAACTCAATGCTCAGCAATGTTAGTCTACGGGCACTATACACTTTCTGGGAAGCAATTGTTTTGTTTTATTTAGCTCTAACAAAATGTCGTTGCGGTATTGCATTTTAAAAATGCGTAGGTCGATGCGGCACCGGCCGGCCCGAAGTGCGAAATGTCAATAAACTATGTTTCGTTTTCGGATAAGTACTTATTTTATTTAGCAGGTATCTTCGTGTTCTATTATTACTAATATAATTATGTTTTCCTTTTTGACAAAAATGTTTATTGTATATTATTTATTTATTACACACTTAAAAATGCCCAATTAATATAATATCATTATTTATTTACTACCTACTACCCTCATCCGTGTGTCACTGCGGGGGGCCTACTGAAAACCAGCGCTGAGTGTTTTACACCCAGCATAATTATGCTGAGTTGGCTACCCTTTCGTTATGGGCATGCTCAGCGCAGTTGAGCTGTTTTTAATTAGTTGTTAAGCTGTCTGCTGTTATAATGTATATGTATGTGCTGCTCTATTGTGTTGTGATGTCCATTAACGAATAAAGGATTATTCTATTCTATTCTATTCTTATTCTAAAAGGTTAAAATTTACCCTTTTCTGTTTATTAGGGCTCATTTTTCTGCATTACGTTTTCTCAGATGCGCACTTTGCGTCTTACGACAATAAACTTCTTTAGTCCAGGTTTTTGTTAATTCTAGAGTCAGTTGGCAGCTCAGCAGCTCAGAAACTACATAGACAGTTCAGTTTATAAGTCTGCGAGAACTTACTAAGCTAAATTGCATTTGCATAATTCACGAATCAGCGTTTTCGAGTATCTCTTTCTCATTCCGTCACGTAACGGCGTCATTTGATGAAGCGAGAAGTCCGGGTATTCGCATTGTAAGCACTTTTAACGTGCGGTTTGATCTCTCACTTTGGCGAGTTGAAATTCTGAATGACAAAGGGAAAAATGCAAGTAACAGCTGATCTGTGCTTATAAATGTGATTTCACCCACGGGTTTTGTCGACGGAAGGATCGACAAAATGACAGATCAACAAAAGAAATCTGTCGATCGACAAAACCTGTTTCTACGGTGGTTATCCTATGCGCGCTGAATTAACCGCATGTCGAGCGAGCTTGATGGCACAATTATGTAGATATTCCTGATTGGAAGAAGACTTAGGCCCTCTTAAAGTGTCATTGTTTTAACATTTTCGGCACACTGCCAGTCGTGTAGTACTGTGCAATGCTTCCAATGCTAACTTGATATACCCCCTTGTACGCAGTTGTCAAACCTATTGAGGTTAGCAACGGGATGGGGGGGATAAAGCTCTCTTTTAGTCCTATTTGAATGACTGAGTCCAAATAACGTTTTTTTTTTTATCAAGTATCAAGTTTCTTGATATATTTTTGGTAAGCTATGATATGGTCTACGAAGATGCTCACTTGCCCAGAATATGCTCCTTGACATTTGGAAAGTCCACTATAAGTAAACTAAAATAGAGTTGAGAATTTTGAGTTTAAAAACCGGCCAAGAGCGTGTCGGGCCACGCTCACTGTAGGGTTCCGTAGCTTCCCAGACCATTAAAAATACCAACATTTTTCGTCAGCAAAAATAACTTTGTTTTTCATAGTATTTGTATGAAAAACAAAGTTATCATTTGCGTTTTTTTGAAAAAGTGCTATATAACTCAAAAACTATTCAACTCATCAAGTTGAAAATAATTTTCCTAGAAAGTTCATATAAAGGTCTACTTCTGTGATTTTTTTCATATTTTTTAAACTTATGGTTCAAAAGTTAGAGGGGGGGGGACACATTGTTTTTGACTTTCGGAGCGATTATTTCCTAAAATATTAATATTATCAAAAAATGATTTTAGAAAACCCCTATTCATTTTTAAATACCTATCCAACAATATATCACACGTCAGGGTCAAAATTAAAAAAAAAATCGCTCCCCACTTTACGTCTGGGGGAGGTACCCTAATAAAAATGTTTTTTTAAATTTTTATTTTTGCACTTTGTCGGCATGATTGATATACATATTGGTACCAAATTTCAGCTTTCTGGTGCTAACGGTCACTGAGATTATCCGCGGACAGACAGACAGACAGACATGGCGAAACTATAAGGGTTCCGTTTTTTGCCATTTGGCTACGGAACCCTAAAAATAGCAATCTCGTAATCTAATATAGTGTAACGCCCAGGTGTAGTATGTCCCATGTAATACCGACGTGCCTATTCCCATCAATCGAGCAAAAATCTGGACTAAATTCCTAATAACAAAATACCGAAAACAATTGCTGCTAGCTTTATGTATTAGAATGTAGGTACCCATTTATGTGTTTTATTTTATGCTTACAAGATTGTATATTTCTTTTATTTTTATTGTCACAATGCTGTCTATTTGATCCAAAGGTTGACTGGTATAGAATGCCTTGTGGCATTCAGTCCGCCTATGTACCACTTTTGTACATCAAGTTTAAATAAATAACTAACCAAACAACCTCTTAGACTATAGTCGCACCAATCTGCCAATTGGTTCAATAATTAAATCATTTTCTTACCTGTCCGTTACTTTGAACTTCAATCTTATATCCCGGTGGCAAAAAAGTGTTGAAGCCAACTATCAGCTCGGGATGCCCTTTAAACAGGTTTGATACCCGAGTGATGACGCCTGGGGTGTCAATACTGCAATATAAACTAAAATTAAGATGGAGGATAATTGTTAGTAGTCGGTTCTATGAAATGCGGGTAGTCAGATACAATTAAAATTGCAGCCATTAATTTTTTCATTGCATTCAAACGGTAATTGTTTTCATCATTCTGGTTGAAAAGGACTTTTTATTATTTATAAGTTTAGATTAAATGGTTTAATGAAAAGCTAAGTAACTTATGATGGGAATATTAAGTGAAATAGTTCTCTAATGTCATGAATCTATTTAGTACTTAGCAATCAGTAGCAATTTATCGGAAAAGCCAAAATACAACACTCATATTTAAAAAACAATACTACAGCTATTCTTTTATTAATACAAGCACTAAACTGTGTTCACATCTAAAGGAAAAGTAAAAAATAAATCAACTCACAATATTATCACACAAACAAAAGAATCTACAAAATTTAAAATACTATAACCTCCTTTTAGAAGTCGGTTAAAATGAAACGTAAGTACTTTAAAACTGTGAACAAACATGCATGAAATTATCATCATCCATTTATGACATTCAAGTCTTACCCCTAACTTAAGCTCTGATCAAACTCGAGCGAATCCCGCGGGTGTTCGCATCGATTGTGTCAACTAACTAATGTCCAGGAACTGGCGGGAATAGTCGCGCGACGTATTCATTACTCTTTTGAATGCCAAGCCACCATTTCACCTATCATTTTGGCACATTTTTGTGTCGTTTGGCTTTAAGGAAACGCGCTTGATTGTCACGTCAAGTGACAATGGCGTTCAAAAGTTTAAGCCAACAGATGCACGCATCCCGCCCCGGGATTCGCGTAAGTGTGACCAGAGCTTTACTCGCCAAAGCAGCATGTAAAAAAAACGACGAAAATAAAACTAAAATGACACTTACGTCTGACTTTTGAACTCCTTCATAATATCCAAGAAGTCATTGTAGACTTGTGGCTGCGTATTGAACTTGTATTTCACTTGGTCGAGGTACGACAGCGCATCTTCCACCTTCAGACGCTGGAATTGGCCTGCGGCCTGCTGCTGTGCGGCCCCGCCGGGCCCCACGCCGGGGCCAACGCCCGGGGGCGTCGCGAGCGGTACGGTGGCCGGGGACTGGCGCCCTAGGGCTGCTGGTAGAGCGCTTAAGTTCGGCTGTTGTGGTGTTAAAGCCTGTTGGAGAAAAGGGTAGGTTATAAAAAGTTTCACATTGGCTTATTGGTCTGTGGTTGTTTTAAGGCAGGTCGAGATGTTGGATTCTGTATTGCATAGCTTTTCCTAGCCTGTTAGGGTCGACTTCCTGTCTACAGTTTATTCCAGCCCTGGGTCTGGCACAAGTGCTAAAGACCCAAGGCAGTTATCAAGGGGGATACGAAACCCCAACTTTCAGCCTTATCATTAATAGCTACACCGTAAGTATCTATCATTCAAAAGAAGAAATAGAAATACCGATATTATTAAATGCTAGCTTTATACCGGCGCCGGGCGCGTATATGTCATACTATCAAAATAAAAAGTATCCTTTACGATAATGCAGGTTATAAACTATTTATGTGCCAAATTTCATCTAAATCCGTTCAGTAGTTTTCGCATGAAAGAGTAACAAAGAATCCATCCAAACAAACTTTCGCATTTTATAATATTAGTAAAAAACACCTAGTTTATTATCAGTACCCTTTGCAAATACTAATATTACATAACTAAAACAAGTACAACAATTACATACATGAACAAGCAATAAATATATTTACTTTACATTTTGTTTACTCATAAGATAATGCAGGTCATGGATAAGCTATCTATTATCAAAGTTATTCAGACTATCGCTAAGGACAATGTTAGCTTTGTATCATAGACAGAGATTTCATAATTCTCATCTGTGTGCGTTCTTCAAACCTTGTTGGGATCAGCTTTAAGTTTGACTGGTTGGCTAAATACCGGTTTTATACATGGACTAAACAGGGATCTTATCATCATAAACACCGAGTATCCTCCGTACCTCAGAAAGCACGTTAAGTCTTTGGTCACGGCTGTGATTTGTATGTCCTTGACAGTCGTTACAGGAAGTCGAATAGTAGGTAGAAAGTCTCTTATCAGTCTTACTAAGAACTGATTTCGTATTTCCCAGTACTTGTTAGTACGGCACAACCCAGTTGGGTTCTGGAGATCAGACGGGCAGTCGCACCATGTAAAATACTACTTGCAGTCGCCTTCTATTCTAAACGGATGCAGCTGAATACCAGTAAATTACATGAAGTGAAGATCGCATAAGCGCCTCATATCAACATTAATCAACTGCCTGCCTTCTCCAAACTATTTTGGGATCGGCAGTCTAACTAGATGCAGCTGAATACCAGTATTGTTCATGGAGCGACTACCTATCTGACCTCCACAACCCAGTTAGCACTGGGTAATACGATACCCCTTGGTAAGACTGGTTGTTAGACTTGCGAGCCACTGCACTGACTGCCTGTAACGCCAGCATTTTTTCACATGGTTTGACTACCATCTGACCTTTAATACCCAGTTATCGACTCAACACTCAAAGAAGATTTAGCCGAGTCCAGGTAGACTGAAATTCTACCCCATCATAGTTAGCAAAGGCTAGACAAAGGAGACTTCAAACTTTCGAAAGGGTAAATAATACAAATACACATAAACACATAACCCATTAACCCACAACTAAGATTAGCATAACAGAACTTGAAACAATAGGATGTATAAAAATGTCTACAATTATATTCTCACGAAAGGAAAACAACGACTATTCATAGAATTCTTTGGGTTAAGATGTGCTGAACTTTTGCTTGTGTTGCCGGATATACAAAGTTGGCTGAAGTTATAACGGATTTGAAAAAACTACACTTTTTTTTTGAGGAGGATGACGGTAGGACTCTTGCAGCGTTGCCATCTCCAAAATTTGGCAACCAGGACAAGACGCGTGAACACCTCCGATTTTAGAGCCCATAAATGTCATAAATTACATTTTCATTTATTTTTAGACCTAATAACTAAATTAAGTCACCTTTTAACTTCATTTTAAATGTACCTGACGGTGAATTTGGCGAGTCGGTTCGTCGATAAATGCTCTGTGGTTCGTCGGTAGATCACAGTGCGTGTGTCGCGGGCGCCCAAGACTAAAGTTTTAAACCCGCACTACAAATGAAGCCCCGCCCGGACGCTCCCCGGATGCCCTCTTAAACTAGGACAAATCCGGGGAAACCCGGACGGATGGCAACCCTAACTCTATGTAACGAACTCAAAACTTTGTGCTGATGAATGCAATAAATAGTACAAGTGTCATGGAGGTATTTTAAGTAAGATTATAATTTTTTTATCGACGTTTTATAGTTGCCCATGTAGAATTAAATTAACTAAGTGAAATAAAATATTTTGATTTTGACATATACAGGGTGTAAACAACCTCATCACGAAGCCGTCTGTACATCAAACTAAGTAACTACGCAAAAAATATTGCTGGAAAACGACTTTTTTTGGGGTAAAATCATGTTTTGTGGTAAAACTCAATGTAACGCACTCAAAACATTGTGCTGATGGATGGATTGAATAATACGGGGGTCGTGGATACCTCCACCTTTTAAAGTAAAAATCTTACAATAAAAACTCGTATTTAAACTGTCAAAAAGTTGGAACTTTGAACCCCAATATCTGGGGTATGGTGTAAAACAAAAAATATATCGCAATGACGGGAGAACAATTGCCTTTCGGCTTCGTTTTGAGGTTTTTACACCCTTTATAACTTTCAATCACTGTTTCAGCATTCACGGTTTAAAACTAAACTTATATTGTCACTAACGGGATATCTTGCGTGATTATTTTGAGCTCCCGATACTTCGACGCTGTTGCAAGCGCCATGATCGCGGATTGACTGGAGGATGCGGGTGGATAGAAAATAAATTGTTAGAAGCAGACAAATCTGTCTACCCTCTTTTTTTTCTTTGACTTTTGCTATGCGCAAGAAAGAGGGAATACAGATTTGTCTTTTCCATCCACCCGCATTCTCCAGTCATCGTAACGTAAGTGACAATTTAAATTCTGTACAACTTTACCAGACTGAGGCCGCGTTCCGAGATAGGCTGTAAACGCTATGAGCGTCCGTAAACCCGTTCTGAGTTACTTAGGGCGCGATCACAAGCGCGATATCGATGTTCCTTGAGTCGTCATAGATGACGTCATGACACGCGCCATTTTGCGATTACACCGACCATGCCCCAAAGAAATATCACCGTGAGCGCTGTCAAATGACCTAATGACAGATCCTGTCATAATCGTGAACCAGTGTTGCCGTTTTGTGTGTAATTACACATTTTGTGGGTAATATAGGCTTTTCGTGTGTAACCCGTGTGTAATAAGCATATGTGTGTAATTGTGTACAATTACAATCGGTTTCAGTCACTACAACTTGTTCTAGCTTGGTTAGGTAAACGAGCGTTGCAATGATTATAATGTAACGTACAAAGCGAAACATCTTAAAATGGTTGCATCACAGAGTACTATAATATAAAAAGGAATGCATTATACCTGAGATGACAGTTCTTTGTAACCATCAAATTTTAATTATCAACTCAACTCAACTCAACTCAAAGCATTTATTTCAATTAGACCATTACGGCACTTTTGAATGTCAAAAATACAAAGAAAATCAAAGCTACAGTCACAGACACAAGGCATAATAACTTGAGAAAGTACTGTAGTTGCCCATTCCCTAGCGTAGATCTCTATGGAGAAGAACGGGCAAGAAACTCCATGGACACTCTTTTAAATCAAAATATTGTTACAAAATCTTGGTTACATCATTCATGTTGTGATTAAACATATATGTGAGAACGATGTACAAAGACGTGCACATTAAGAGCGTCCAGAGAAAAGATTAAATCAACATCATAAAAATAAAGTAATTAAAATTAACCATGGCAGCCAAGAGATGACCAGTCTCAACTGACAGCGCCCGTTCACGAACATGACGCATGTATCAGCACCATTCAGCTCAACCATATTGAAGGGAACTAAATGACCCGACACACCCGCCACCATCACCGAGACATTTGAGTGAGCATGACATTCTCTCAGCCGCCAAGGCTTATTCAAGTCAAAAAAAATAAAATAACTAGATGTAAATGGTGGCTTTACAGTGCATAGTACTCACACATGCGCTATGAAGTTATATAATACTAATATATGGAATCTATACAATGCAAGGATCTTTTTTACAATCTTCTGCAGCTTCCACAATAACTAAACTGGGAATCAATTGGTTTGCCCCTATGGTTGTGGAGCAGGACCAGCATTGAGCCAAGCATTTTTATCATCAATGTAATCCCCCAACTTATAATATGCTTGCCTACATAGTGTGCGTTTTATACAAGATTTAAACTTTGTCTCATTCAGTTGAAGAATGTGGGGAGGGATTTTATTGTAACATTTTAAACAGTACCCCATGAAAGTATCTGTGGTGTTTGAACTTTTGAACTTTTGTCCTTTTAAAAATCTAATAGATTGTTGTAGTCTTTGGTTTATTTTGAATTTTGTAATCGATCGGTGAATTTGTATTGTAAGTTGCAATGATTAAAGGGGTAGCGTTAGGGTAGCCAAGTTCAAATTTTCATACGTTTTTGCAATTTGCAGGCCAGTGCCAGGTTGTATGTTGATAAAAATATCGTTAGCGACTGTAAGACGTGTGTATTGACTTGTGAATTATGATCATCGAAGTCATCAGTACAACCTTCCAAGCTCACAAAATTCAGGAATGACTTTGACGTTGAAAAATTCGTTTCTCGACTTATATGAACTTAGTGTTGGGATTTTGATGATTATAATTCTGTAACTACATACGTTTTACAGTCGCGATCGATATTTTCAACTTCATAAAACCTACCACTGCAACTGCCTGCAAATTGCAAAAAAACGTAAGAAAATTTGAATTTCGCGGGCTACCCTGACGCTTTCACCGTAAGTGGCTCAAGAAATGTAACTATATTAATTCTACCCAAATAAAATAATTTTGAATATTGTGATCTAGTTCCTGCAAAAACTGATTTTAAAGATGGCTCTATGTTTATCAAATAACACTTATTTAACTGCAAACTTGGCGGTCTGTGTGTGTAATTGTGTGTAATCAGGGAGGTATGTGTGTGCTATTTGATCGAGATGCAGTGGCAACACTGTCGTGAACACTAAAACGGAACGCAAAATATAGCTGTGAGCGCTGTGAGTGATTATATCATATCTCGGAATGCACCCATTGTCTTCAAGTAATTTAGTTATTTGCTTTCTTGATTCAACTGTCTAAAATAGATGTATTGTAAAAAAATCGAATGCGTTATTTGCGTGTTTGTCATTGCAGAATATGAAAGTTCGGCTGTCCATGATAGTTTCTCGTTCATAACAAAAATGCAGTACGGAATTTATATTTTAATTAATAGATTGATGATCTTGTCAACCATCCGAAGGAATTGTGTGAGAGTAGCGACGGCACGGTGCGCGGTGGCATTAGGGCCAACTGCCCTAGGCTTTACATAAAGTCCGTTTTTCGTCTAAATCCTTATTGTAGGTCACAGAAGTATACTGCTGTTTGACTGTAATTAAATCAAAGCTGTGATCCATAGCGGCGAGCGTTTTTGACACTCCTACCCCCGAATACTGAAACGTCGCTCAAAATTTAAGTAGCACATAGATTTAACAGATACTCAAAAGTGACATTTGGACATGCAAAATTTTAAGTTTAGGAGCTGCTCGAATGGTAAGCAGCCCTCAAATTTTGAGTGACGTTTCTGTATTCGCGGGTTAGGCTGAGGCTACATTAGGCCGCGACGCGACCTGCGATACATGAGCGATAAAAACAAGTAAATGAATGCTCACGTATATGGCTACACTGTACATCAAATATTACTAGAGATCTTAGATTTCTTTATGCGATCGGAACAACATTACTGTAATCACGGCATCGGCTACATCACCATATCGAAATTGAAGCGAATTTATTAGAAAATACGCCGGAATCTCGCTTGTAATGTAGCCATGCCATATTTTTCTCGTTTCGCTCTTCCAGTCGCATCGCAAATCGCTGCCTAGTGTAGCCTCAGCCTTAAGCCTAACACAGTGTGTTTTTGTTTTATGGAGTTTCCTAAAATGGTGATAGATATCCATTACGCCTTTTCTTGACATTATTCCCAACATCATCCTGCCCCAAACTCATGTTACGTGTGGTCGGCATACTAGTATTTGTCTCCCATTCTCCCCTGTCAACCGTCAAGCTATCATTAACACCGTTTCCTTGATTTTCCTATCCCTCTTCGTCTTTTTTTGACACCGTAATATTAGTATTAGTATGTAGGTACTTAGGTACGTACCCATAGATCTAAGTGTTTTATTTTAGGCTTACAAAATGGTATGTCTCTTTTTAATTTTGTTGGACTCTATCACAATAGGCTTGTTAACTGAAAAAATCTAATTAGTCCGTCACTTAGATTATCTAAAAATATATGACCCGTATTTTTTCTTTTGTCACATAAACCAAAATTGACGAAGATACGACGCTTTTAAAATTCCCAATACGTCACTGTTTGGTATCATTCTTAGTGAGTTCTGACGTCACGAGCCCCCACTCCCGAGTTTTGATGCGTTTTATCTTTGTCAAGATTCGTTGATTTACAAAAACAAAAAATACGTGTCCTTTATTTTCCAATACTCTAACTGACGGACTAAATAGATTTGCAATTTATTGATGGTGGAAACTAGCCTATTATATATCACTATTTGACCCAACGGTTGACTGGTAGAGAATACTTTGTGGCATTAAGTCTGCCTATGTACCACTCTTGTGATGAAGTTTAAATAAATAACTAGCTTCTACCCGTGACTTCGTTCGCGTGAAGTTTTGATACCTCAACGCATCGCCTGCTCAACGGAAGCTTTTTTCCCGCTTGCAAAATTCTTACTGCTGCTCCGCTCCTATTGGTCATAGCGTGATGTTATATAGCCTATAGCCTTCCTCGATAAATGGACTATCCAACGCAAAAATAATTTTTCAATTCGAGCCGGTAGTTCCTGAGATTAGCGCGTTCAACCAAACAAACCAACTCTTCTGCTTTTTAATATTAGTATAGATATCAAAACAAATATCTTTATTTCATACAGACTAGTCATTCAGGGCCGCTATACGAAAACATTTCTCTTAAGAAACCAAAGCTCTATTTAAGACTACTTCAAGTGTATACCCTGCAGAGATTGCAGTGGTGAGGTTTGTCTTCTTCATCTTACCTTAAGCCTCTGCGGCACCTGCGGCGGCGGTTGCTGCTTAGCTGCATACTGAACAGCGCTGGTCTTCAGATAGTTGATGACGGGCCCGCCGCCTGGAGCCCTGGGAGCCGTCCGGGCGAAGCTCCCGCTGCCGACCGAGAGGAGGGTCGTAGGACCGGCTGGGGAGCGGATATCTGTTGGAAGAAGATTCTTAATGTATCGGGTCAAATCATGCTTATTCTTGTACTGGCAAAATCCAACCAATATTCCTTTTGATGATGTCCTACCCGAAAAAAAAAACTGGCCCAAAAATCAGGTTTTTTGTATCCCTGTGAAATATTGATTTTATTTAGTGAATAAACAACTTAATATTCTGTGAATATTTCAAGCGTCTACCTGTTGTCTTTAAATATGGAGCAAAAATCACGTTAGTTGTCTGGGAGCCTCCTTCAATATTTATTTATTGTAGTCTTTGTTACAATAGCAAAAACAGGCTGATTGTTTTTATTTTACTATCCCACTATTTTTTATACCAAGCTTAGTTTAATAATTCCATAATTTAGCTGACCATATTCCCCTTCTTCATTAAGTTGATTTATCATATTTGTCATATTGATTTATCATATTTGTCATATTGATTTATCATATTTGTCATATTGATTTATCATAATTGATAGAAACTCACCTAAAATCTGCGGTTGGACCGACTGCTGGGCCAAAGTGTGCATATTGCTTGCACCTGCTTGTTGAATCTGAAACAATAAATAATTCTAAATAAATAAATAAATATCGCTGGACATTAACACACAGCGCCACCTAGTGCCGTCAAAAATAAAAGTATTATGCGGGTAATTATGTCGGCAGAAGTAAAACTCCTAAGTAAGAGAAGTGTTGGTCGTCCGGAGGCGAGATGGGCAGACGATATTGTTGCTATCGAGGGAATATCCTGGATGAGGTTGGCACAAGAGCGTGGAGCTTGACACAAACAAAGAGAGGCCTATACATGCCCAGCAGTAGGTGAAGTCGGAATGTGGATGATGAAAACTCCTTATGGGAAAAGTCTAACCGAAAAATATTTGTACAATCAACTATTTCTGAACTTATAGAGAGCAGGGGTGGGTGGCCCAGTGGTGGCGGCCCCGACTTACGAACAGTAAGTCGTGGGTTCGAACCCAGGCAGGCGCATTACTTTGTGTAATTTATTTCATCACCACCGCTCTCAAAAACGGTGAAGGAAAACATCGTAAGGAAACCGCTATGTCCTAGAACCAAAAATTCGAAGCCATGTGACATCTACCAACCCGCACTGGGCCCGCGTGGTGGATACGCAAAATACGCGCTTTGACGTGGAGTTGCGGACACCAGCCCGTTGTACAATACTTTATTAGTTTTTGAGAAATAGCGGACATAAGCATAACACACCTTCATTTTGAAGTCGGTTAAAAAAATCTACGCATATCACCTTACTACCTGTTATAAACAAACGTATTAAAAAATAGCTATGTTTACTTGCACAGGTAGGCAGAGAAATATCCAAGGCCATTACGAAATAACAACTGTTTTGAAGTAAGCGTTGGCGTTTTAGTTTATTTTTAACTACATGACTCATTTTCAGTTTTGTCGTATTGGCAGATACCTATCTAGTTTTTTAAATGTTTTCGTCGAGAATTTGTTTACGTGAAACTCTCAAATGGTTTTCAGTAAGCTCGAACGAAAAAATAATTGAAATAATTGTATTATAGTATGTATTTAAATTCATTCTAACTTGAAAGTTTTTTTTTTTGGTACCTAAATTGCTTTCAGCACATATTTGGATACTCTCGAACTGAATGCATGACTTTTTTTATTTTAATTTTGTCTGCCTGACTGCCTGTCTGTTCTGGGTGATCTTCAAAACGGCTGGACAGATTTCGACAAGACTTTTAATAGCAGATAGCTGATGTTACAAGGAGTAACAAAGGTTACTTTTATTAAAAAAAAGAGCATTCCGTAAATTTAAATTATAAAACCCTTGAAATCGTTAACAAAATCCGATTCAAATAGGAAAGTAATCGCAGTCGAAGGTTCCGGGGCCACAGCTAGTTTTCAATGAAAACAAGGTCACCCATCCAACAAAAGGGACTTCTTCAGGTTAAGCCGTGTCAATGAATGTATCACAACAAAACATTGGGAAATCCAGCAAGTCTGCTAGTCATAATGAAACTGTTTGGCACTTATACATGTTTTCGTTATAGTTAAAGAATCTGTGCCAATTTAAAACCACGGCATGTAGGTCAGACTGAGTAACGTTATATTTATGACGAAAAAAATCTTGTCTTTGTTATTTAAAACGTCAATTTTGGGAGAGAAATTGATTATTAATATTATGTTTAATAATGGATTTTTTTATTTTTTTATTATTTTTTAAATTGTTTTTTTTTTATTACTATTTTTTGTTTGATTTTTTTGTAATTATTTTTTATTTGATTTTTTATCTATGTTTAGTTTTCATTAGTTGTAAATAATGTTAATAATAATAATAATCGAGAACTACGCGGGTGATACACATAATGATAAATGCAAAATAGGATAGACGACAACAAAATAGTAAACAGTCCGTCAGATTATCAACAAATATTTGACCCGTATTTTTTCTTTTGTAACAAACTAAAATTGACGAAGATACGACGCTTTTAAAATTCTCAATACGTCACGCCTAGGTATAATTTTTAGCAAGTTATGACGTCACGAGCCCCCACTCCCGACATTTGATGCGTTATATCTTTGTCAATATTCATTGATTTACAAAAACAAAAAATACGTGTCCATTATTCTCACGGATTAAATAGGTTAGCAAATTATTGATATTGTCGTCATGCCTATTCTACACAATTCCATGTTCAATTAGCTCCTACGCGGTCCAAGATAAAACAACACAAACAAGATGTTTACACCTCTAGGTCGATACATCGATAGCGTGTCGATAACCCCGCCTTGTTTCTAGTTTTATGCACATCACTATCTGTTGCGCAATGTAATGTTTTAGTTTTGCATCTTAGTATGGAACTGTTTGTTAGTGGGCGTAGCTCATGTAAAGCGCGGGTCACTCTGCTAGCTATCGAGCCGGGCGAGCACCGTTTCGCCTCTTTTTGCAATGAAAACTTGTCAAGGTGAAAGCGTCAGGTTGGCCCGCGAAATTCAAATTTTCTTACGTTTTTTGCAATTTGCAGGCCAGTAGCAGGTTGTATGAAGGTGAAAAGATCGTTCGCGACTGTAAAATGTATGTAGTTACAGAATTATAACCATCAAAATCATCAGTACAACCCTGTAAGTTCATATAAGCCGATGAACGATTTTTGCAAGGTCAAAGTCGTTCCTATACTTATGCGAGCTTGGAGGGTTGTATTGATGATTTCGACGATCATACTCGTAATTCTGTAACTACATATGTCTTACAGTCGCGAAAGACATTTTCAACTTCATACAACCTGTCACTGGCCTGGAAATTGCAAAAACGTAACAAAATTTGAATTTCGCGGGCTACCCCGTACACTACCTTAAGGCGCGTTGAGCTTTTTTTGGGTGAACCAAAATCATGGAACTCGCGCTATCGTCACCGAACACTTTCATAGAACGGTTAACCCGCCACACTATTCCTAAACCACTGTAACTCCTTGAGAGCCAGAATCAACAGTGGCGACCACCAGAAAAGCGCTGAGACAATGAAGCTCGACGAAGTCCCAGAGAATGAATTTAACTGTGTTGGATCCCGCAACTCGGAAAGTATAGTGGAGGCGTAGGAAAATACCGTAATTTCAGCGGGATACAGAACGAACAAGGCCAATAGGCACAAAGGGACGTTTACAATAGGGATATTCCCAGTTGCCTTGCACCACGGATAAATATTAACATTATTGGGTCCAAAGTTGTGAGCTGTTATATTTGATTCCAATAATAGGTATGGCAAAAACGCTTGAATGCACGGAAATTAAAAAAAGAATCTAGTTTCCACAAGGTCCGTATAGTAAATAACTCCGGATGTAACCTGTACACTGTCCAACATAATATTGCGTTCATTTTGAACTGCACTCCCATAAAAATAATGTGATATGCAGATTGTTCATATTTGCAGTAAGATTCGAAAGTTAACAAAGAACGGTCATAGAACGGTCAGTATTAAGTTTATTTTTGATTAAGTACTTAGTTTTCACTATCGGCATTCCCCGCATGTTTACATACTTCGGTTCATTCATGGTTCGGCTTATTGATAAAGCTAAAGTAGGAGAAGTGTTGGTCATCTGGCGGCGAGAGGGGCAGACGACATTGTTGCCATTGCGGGAGTATCCTGGATGAGGTTGGCACAACAGCGTGGAGCTTGGCACAAGCAAAGAGAGGCTTATACGAGTACCCAGCAGTGGGTGATGATGATGATGATGAAGTTGGTATACAGGATGTAAACAGACTCATCACGAAGCCGTCAACCAAGTATTCCGTACATCAAACTAAGTTTACGCAACAATTATTGCTGGGAAATGATTTTTTTTTGGGTAAAGAATCGTTTTCGTGGCAGAACTCAATGTAACGCACTTAAAACATTGTGCTGATAGATGGATTGAATAGCACTGGGGTCGTGGAGGTGTTAAAAATAAAAATCTTAGACTAAAAACTTGTATATAAAATCTTGTCAAAAAATTTTAACTTTCACCCAGTTTGACAGACCCTTTGACAGTATCTCCGTAACTAGAAGGTTCCCAGGTATAGTGTAGAACAAAAAAAAAATGATTATAATGAAAGGGGGACCAAGTGCCTTTCGGCTTCAGATGAGTATTTTACACCCTTTAGAAGGCAAAGACCTATGAAGAAATTGTTTACCACCACCCTAACACACCTGCAAATGCAATACCAAGGGCGGAATAGCCGATGCGCAGAAGAAGTTTCCCTTGCGCCAATCAATACACATTATGCAACAATGGTGATTCAATCAATGCCTGTACTTTCTTTGTTTACAAACAGACTTGACTGGTATTCATTTCTCTGTTGTCAAAACTGATATTATAAAGAGGAAAGATTTGGTTTTTTGTTTTTTACGATTTAACTCGAAAACTACTGAACCGATTTTAAAAATTCTTTCACAGTTACAAAGCTACATTTTTACCGAGTAACATAGGCTATAAATTATATTGATATCATGCAAATTAACCGAGCTATCACAATTTTCGCGGACGAAGTCGAGGGAGAAGTGCTAGTAACATCATAAAATAGGTGAAGTTTCAATATTTTTTTGTTTTAACATTTTCGGCACACTGCAAGTCGTGTAGTACTGTGCAATGCTTCCAATGCTAACTTGATATACCCCCTTGTACGCAGTTGTCAAACCTATTGAGGTTAGCAACGGGATGGGGGGGATAAAGCTCTCTTTTAGTCCTATTTGAATGACCGAGTCCAAATAGGGATTAGTAGAAATGGTGAAGTAAAACATCGTGAGGAAACCAGGATGCTTGAGATATATTTTTAGACGTCATGTAAAGCCAATGGGCGGCGTCAAAAAAAAACTCTGATACCAGGCTAGGTACTGACCACATGATAAAGATGAAAAAAAAACCGGCCAAGAGCGTGTCGGGCCACGCTCACTGTACAATACGGCCGATGTATCTTGGCGAGTCCGAACTTCGCGCAGATGGTTGCGCAATAATTGTTTTTAGGAACTAAATGGTGGCATGAGGCGACGTGCGGGGGCGGTGGTCTAGGCTAGAGATTGACCCTACGTAAACACAATCGACCCTTTAATCGATCAAATATCACAATCGATTATTTTCATTTTCGAATTTAATGTTTTTTGTTTAAATAGATATTAAACTAAATAGATTTATAAATGTAGTGAATTTTGTCGTTAATAAACGAGATTTCGAATTAAATAAAAAGTAAACTACCAAAAATATAATATTCTCGTTTGAAAGACCTAATTTACTTTAATATTGACAGTTATCTTTTAACGACTACTTGAGTAACGACTATTTGAGAAAATTTAACACCTTAAAAAAATTTAAATTAAATATATTTTATGACTTAATTTCAATCGATTTGAATAAAAATCGATTAAATAACACCCTCAGGCATGCGTATTGGACATCCCTTTTTGGTTCCTTCGTCAAGCTTCGTGCTTATTCGGGATTGCTCGGTACACGGTAATATGTCTCAGTCACACGTAAGCATTGGTGTCGTTTTCGTGTCGCTATCTCTGTCTTGAGCACAGTCGGTTACAAAAGTTTTCGTTGTTATTGTTGTTGATTTGTTATTATAATTCTTAAGTTTTTTTTGTTTCGTGTTGTTTTTTGTTTCGTGTTAAGTTTTTTGTTTTGTGAATAAGTTTTTTTTGTTAGTGTTATTTAAGTGTCAGTTAGCACTTACATAATTCTCCAAATATGCCACCAAAGCATAATAGTGTTTTAAATCGCCAGGCGAGAAAAATTATTTATGACATAACGCAATATATGAAAAAAGAAAAAGAAGATGGCGTAAAAGATGTGGACAAAGTTTTTTTAAGAGTTGCTAACGCAACGGGTGTGTCCCAACGCACAATACAGCGGATCGCAACTGAAGGCAATGTTTCGGGTTTACTTTCGGTATTCCGCACGCCTGGTAAAAAAAGGTCTAGATCAAAACCTATTACGGATATTGATAATTTTGACCAAGGTGTCATAAAAAGATGCATACATAACTTTCACAAAACCGAGAAAGAAATGCCGACCATAAATAAATTACTGGCGAAACTGAAGCGGGACATAAATTTTCAAGGGGCTAAAACGAGCTTAAAGACCATTGTAAATAAATTGGGTTTCAAATGGCGAAAGACCGAAACCAATAGAATGGTACTTATTGAGAAGACTGACATTCGTCTAAAAAGGATCCTATACTTAAAAGCAATAAAAAAGTACAGGGATGAAGGGCGACCAATTGTGTTTACTGACGAGTCGTATGCCCACTCGTCACATACAAAAGGCAAGGCGTGGTCTGATGGTTCCGCTCAAGGACTAAAGCGCCCTATATCAAAAGGTCAGCGAATAGTTATGGTGCACGCTGGGTCAGAAGCAGGATTTGTTCCAAACGCCTTATTGATGTTTAAATCTGGAAGCAAAACCGGAGACTACCATGACGACATGAATTTCGCAAACTATGAGAAATGGATACGGACCCAACTTATACCAAATTTGAGCCCTAACTCGGTGGTGGTTATTGATAATGCTCCGTACCACAACAAATTATTGAATCCTGCTCCTACCTCTAATGATAGGAAGGCAAAAATGGAATCGTGGTTAGTTGAAAAGGGTATACCATATGAAAATGACATGCGTAAACCACAACTTTACGACCTCATAAAAAAAAACAAAGACGTGCACAAAACATATGTAATGGACGAAATATTTAAGAGAAACAACCACGATGTCCTTCGTTTACCCCCATACCATCCCGATTTAAACCCCATCGAGATGGCGTGGGCTGCCATTAAAGGGCACGTAGCCGCTAAAAACGTCGACTGGAACGTAACCCGGACAATGGAGCTAATTGAAGAAAAAGTAAATTTAATGGGTCAGGAAGAATGGAGTGCTCTATGCAGAAAAGTTCAAGAGGTCGAAGATGAATACAGGAAGAGCGACCATATTATTGATGAAATGACGGAACAATTCATCATTAATACTGCTTCAGATTCGGAAAGTGAGTGTGAAAGTGAGAGCGACAATTTCGAGGACGAACCTATGCCAAGTACCTCACATGGTACGCAAGAGGCCGACGAGTTTATGGTAGGGATTTCCGCCCTCAGCGACAGTGATTAATCACTGCATACATATGTAGTAATAATAAGTGTAAGTATAAAGTGTCAATAATATTGTGTGTTTAAACTTGATAAAAATCAGCCACTATCGAAAGGATCGAAATTGTTTTTTTTTAAGAAGGTATTTTTTTAGCTTTCTTTTTCAGTGTTTTGATATTTGTTTTATTTTTACTTGTAACTATAAGAAATTTTACTCGTACGTTGGTTTAAAAAAAATATATTGGCAATTACAATTTTCTTCACGAGTGTACATGCGCTAAAGTTCGCAGAGCCTATGTTCAGACTCGCCAAGATACATCGGCCGTATTGTAGGGTTCCGTAGCTTCCCAGACCATTAAAAATACCAACATTTTTCGTCAGCAAAAATAACTTTGTTTTTCATAGTATTTGTATGAAAAACAAAGTTATCATTTGCGTTTTTTTTGAAAAAGTGCTATATAACTCAAAAACTATTCAACTCATCAAGTTGAAAATAATTTTCCTAGAAAGTTCATATAAAGGTCTACTTCTGTGATTTTTTTCATATTTTTTAAACTTATGGTTCAAAAGTTAGAGGGGGGGGGGGACACATTGTTTTTGACTTTCGGAGCGATTATTTCCTAAAGTATTAATATTATCAAAAAATGATTTTAGAAAACCCCTATTCATTTTTAAATACCTATCCAACAATATATCACACGTCAGGGTCAAAATTAAAAAAAAAATCGCTCCCCACTTTACGTCTGGGGGAGGTACCCTAATAAAAATGTTTTTTTAAAGGAGACGGAAACGATTACATACATTCTTGGGCCCTGGATGTAAGGAGATGAAAATGGTATGAATCAATAGATTCAGACTTATCAGTCCTTCACTGAAAATTCAGTAAGTTTTGACAATCTGAGAGCCGAGTTATTTGAGGTTTGGTAAAAGTGAGGTTATGTTGAGCTGATTACTAATCAAGTTCTTTAAGCACTAATGTATGTTTTATTCAGTGGATAATGTTTGAAATGTCATATTTTGATTGAAGATGAATGACTTGAAGCCATTAATAGATAACAGAAATGGATTTATCGAAAAGGCGTCCAGAATAAATAAAAAGCACATTTTAATGTAGAACACGGTATATTCATTTTACATTATTATTAAAATGTCGTCTAGAAATCGTGCATTTGGAACAATATGATCTTGGTACCTAGCCCGGCTAGGTTATACTTGCTTTCAAAGTTTGTTGAAAGCCACTGCCGAATCACTAATGGAATTGTTTTACGTCCGCGGGTCGTCGGCCTAGGGTATTGCAGTGATTAGTAGATCCCACAATTATTCACACAGCGATCCATATTTTCAATAATTCCAAGAAAAACAATTCCAAGTCAAACGCGTGAGCGATCTTCGGTGTGTCCAGTATGGAAGCAAGTGTCGTACAAGGTAAGCAGGGTCGGAATCCGTAATAAACAACGCAGTGGTCGTTGAAATTGTAAAATAATCGGGAAAGCACTTAAAACATAACGGAAAACACGAAACGAGTTGAGCAGAACTAATTGACAAGTGTCAGTCCGCTGTAAATGCTGTCAGTGCTGTCACAGATAATACATATATGGCTGTTTTTAAAAATATGATTGATTTTATCGATACGAAATCGATAATCATTTAGATTTTTCAGTTATTAACTGTCATTTTCTTTATTAATTAAATACACTATATTGTAAACAAGTATTTAAAGTTCATTTAAATACTTTGAGTTAATTACCTAGTGCAAAGCTTTTCTTTTTATAATTTCTGTAATCGATTAATTCAATCGGTAATGTTATGAAAACTATCGTTCTCATTTTTCTCCGCTTCCAGATTGAGAATTGAGCTGAATTTTGGTATTTTAATATAAAAAAATATGACTAATTTTTTAGACCATATCTCAACTTATTACAATTGGGCCCACCATTTTCCGTCTCCTTTTATTTTTGCACTTTGTCGGCATGATTGATATACATATTGGTACCAAATTTCAGCTTTCTGGTGCTAACGGTCACTGAGATTATCCGCGGACAGACAGACAGACAGACAGACAGACAGACAGACAGACAGACAGACAGACAGACAGACAGACATGGCGAAACTATAAGGGTTCCGTTTTTTGCCATTTGGCTACGGAACCCTAAAAATAACATAACTTCGATTTCAGTCAGAGTCCATAATGTGCTAAAACGTGCCGATCTACTTCAAAAGACTAAGTAACCGGAGTAGTTACATAAATACCTTACATAGAAGTTTGAATTTCGTTTATTTGACAAAAAAAGTCGCTTTGCTATTACGTCAAACAATTTCAGACAATACATAACTCCCGTTACATAAAAAAGTAAATAGAAATATCAAGTTACTGGTTCTTCGTAATTAAGAGCTTATGATGCTTGAAATGGTAAGCAGTAATTGACATAAAATTACTAAATGATCACTACATATTAACAAACATAGTCCTTCGTCGAGTCTTCTGTCTGTCTGTCTGTTCGCGTTAAACTGAAAAACGACTGCACCGATTTTCAAAAGTTAGCAAGAGAAGGCAAAGAATTTATGAACTCACATTGGATGAATATGGACCAGGTTTTGAACCAACCAAAAAACAACCTAATAAAAGACTATTAAAGTTGAATTTTCACTACAAAGTCATCATCTGCCTAGCCTTTTACTATGTTGGAGTCGGTTTCCAGTCTAACCGAATGCAGCTGAATACCAGTGTTTTACATGGAGCGACTGCCTATCTGACCATCACCACCCAGTAAGTACTGGGTAATTTTCACCACAAACTAACTGAAGGAAAAAGTTTCAATTAATAAAAGGTAACATACCACAGGGACGTTAACTGCAAGGCAACTAACATTTTTTAATTAAAATAGCTACGACAAAAGTTATTTCAATTACGCCGTCGTTGAGTAACAACGCTAATTACTAACGTCACATATTAACCCGTAAACATCTACTACTGGACGTAATTGCTATGGTGAACAAATACAGAGTGTAAACAACCTCATCACGAAGCCGTCAACCACAACTTCTGTACATCAAACTAAGTAACTTTATGCAAAAATTATTGCTAGGAAACGACTTTGTTTTGGGGTGACAAATCATGTTTAGTGGTAGAACTCAATGTAACGTCATTAAAACATTTTGCTGATGCATGGATTGAATAGTACGGGGGTCGTGGAGGTGTTTAAAATAAAAATCGTACAATAAAAACTTAACTTAAAAAAAAGTTGTAACTTTGACCCCCAATATCTCCGTAACTAGAAGGTTCCCAGGTATGGTGTAGAACAAAAACATGATCGCAATGACGGGGAGAACAAGTGCCTTTCGACTTCCTTAAGAGGTTTTTTACACCCTTTAGGCTGCCTGTCCACTGAAGCGGAGCTAGGCTGCGGAGCGGAGAAAAGGATAAATATTAACCAATAAAATTGCATAAAATACTAGCTTCGCAACAGTATGCAATCCTATTGATTAATATTTCCCCGATTCTCCGCTCCGCAACCTTGCTCCGCTTCAGTGGACAGGCAGCCTTAAAGGGATATTTGACCTAAGGGGCCGGCGGAACATGCGTCTTTCATACAAACGCAATACCAAAATAATTTGTAAATCAAACATATTCATACGGTACTGTGTATTTATTTCGATTGGATTATAGAATATCTAGGTTCCCAAATATATATTTTGAATGGAAACTGATTTAAACAAGAGTTAAGAGAAAAATAAGTTTTCTATAGAAATTTTAAATTCCTCATAACTCTTGTTTAAATTAGTGTCCATTCAAAATATATATTTGGGAACCTAGATGTTCTAGAATCCAATCGAAATAAATACACACTACCTTAAGAATATGTTTGATTTACAAATTATTTCGGTATTACGTTTGATGAAATACGCATGCTCCGCCGGCCCCTTAACCATGCTTGTCAGAAGTATTCATTATCGCAGTTTGTTGTTATTAGCAGACAGGACAACGCTGCTGCTTATGATCTTATAAAAAAATCGAGGAAAGAACTGGCGTACAGTGAGAAAAAAAAAAACTTCGTTTTATTGTTTAGCCGTAGTTACTCCTCAAACATCAGCTATTTGCTGAAAAGCGCGAAAAAACCGTTTTTGTGACATTTGACACCGTTTTTTTTTTCAGATAACGGATCGATGAGGAGATTTTAGATTTCATTTATGATGGTGTGTTCAACAATCCTACCTACTTTGAGCTGGGTGAGAATTATTGTACCTTCCTATTTTTTGTCTAATTTGACCGGACTAATTTGCCAGTAAAGCTTACCCCGTGTAAAAAATAGCTGGATATTATTTAAATGGAGACTGCGGCAAACAGGCTATGTTTGACCACGCCAGACTAGAAGATGAAGCAATGATCTTCGCAGCGGCTGGTAGCAACTGGGTAGGGAAGGGAGTGGCCAAGAATCGATTAAAATGGCTTGCGTATGAACGGAAGGCCTTCCACTGGTGGACCGTGATCTGGTGAAGGTTGCGGGAATCCGCTGGATGCGAGTCGCACGAAACCGGGAAAGTGGCGACACTTTGGGGATGCCTATATCCAGCAGACGACGTCTTTCTGCGGAAATGATAATATCTAGCAGTAAATTGGTAAAAGATGATTTTGACGAGTATTTTCTAGTCCCATGCGGCTTTAACAAATTCACAGTCAGTTTCTTTCAGTGTCATTGTACCCTATTGAGTTGTCGCCAAGGATAGCTCCGATACGGTGCTGACAGAATAGACTACGTTTTGGTACGATTCCAATTTAGATACTCACGGAAAACTAAGTTTGTTGCTTGTTATGTATATCTGACGTGTTTAGATTTAAATGGAAGTCATTGAGCTCTTTACTTGAAATATGTTTAAAGAAGATTGTTATCAGACAATTTGTTGTTAGAGAAGACTCATCATCTACCTGCCTTTTCTCAACTTTGTTGGCATCGGCTTCCAGTCTAACCGGATGCAGCTGAATACCAGTATTTTACATGGCCTATCTGACCTCCAAAACACAGTCACCAGACAGTTTGTATTGGGCAATATGATGATACCAACTCGGAGTTAGGCAAGACACCTTGCAAGGCGCGGTAATGGAAGGGCACGCCACGATAGTGGCGGTAAGTCCCCTCTTTGAGGAGTGGCTGGAGAGGCGCCACGGCGTCCTCACCCTCCGCCTGACGCAGGTCCTCACCGGACACGGATATTTTGGGAGGTACCTGCACCGAATCGGGCGGGAGGAAACGCCCGGGTGTCTCCACTGCGAGGATCGACCGGAGGACACGGTGGAGCACACGGTGGAGGTCTGCCCCGCGTGGGCGGAGCACCGAAGAAGTGTCCTCGAAGCGGCGATCGGCGGCGGCGACCTCTCGCGTCCGGCCCTGGTTCAATCCATGGTCCGGAGCGAGACGGAATGGGAAGCCGTCACCTCCTTCTGCGAAGCAGTCATGCTAGCGAAGGAGGTGGCGGAACGAGAGAGGGAGAGATCCTCACTTCCCGGCCGCCGCGGGAGACGCACCGGGCGTCGGGGGCCACGTGGTGGCTACCGGCCACCGTAGACGCGGGCCTGTGGACGGTTGGCTATGGGCTAGCTAGCCGTCCGTCCGTCTAACGACGACAGGCCGTGTCGACGGCGCGTTCGTGTTCCACGCGCGCCTCAAAGAGATGTCAGCATAAGAGAGGGGCCCGCAAGGGCCGAAGCCTGCCGGGGTTGCGGGACTGTTCGAAAGAGATACCGCGGCCCCGGAACGTAAAGGGCGAGGAAGGAACATGGATGGGTTTTAGTCAGTAAGAGTCTGACACTCCCTCCCGCTCCGCCCAGAGTGGGAGAAGTCATTTGATGATTTCCCATCCTAAAAAAAAAAAAAAAGGCGCGGTAATGGTAATGGTGGAGTAAAGCTGTGATAAAGTGTAGTCCATGGAATGGAAAGAGAAGTGTTGGTCGTCCGGAGGCGAGATGGGCAGACGACATTGTTGCCATTGAGGGAATATCCTGGATGAGGTTGGCACAAGAGCGTGGAGCTTGACACAAACAAAGAGAGGCCTATACCCAGCAGTGAGTGAAGTCTGGCTGTGGCTGTGGCTGATGACTAGAGGACTTTTGATCCTTATTGAAACCTTCTGATTTTCGTCATAAGGTCGGTTTTACCTTTTCTACCACTATATATCTCATGTAAGCCAGAGAATCTACGCCGGAAAGATTAGTCTTCCTTTTATCAGGTAAATACACCGCCCGATAACATTCAAAGGAGCGTTAAACTTATACAAAACGCTGATTACTATCAAAATAGGTACGGCTATTAGCATGTTGCTGATAAAACGTATACACACAACAATGCAAGAAACATTAAGACTGATAATTACTATCAAAGTAATGATTAAGTTTGTATTTCTAAATAAAAACGATATTATCACATCTATGCATAAACAGTGCAGAAATATTTCTTGAAAACATCACGCCTGCAATCCCAATTAGGTTAAGCAGAGTTGTCTTCTTGAAAACGTTAAGTAAAGTTGCACCCGCTGACTACGTTTTAAACTACGCAATGGATTTTAAAGCAGTTTTCAGCAATAGATAGAGTAATTCAAGAAGGTTTTATCTGCGAAACCGGGGCGGGTAGCTAGCATTATTATAAACCTGGATTTCAGTCGTTGAGGGTAGACAAAAGTTAGAATGAGTAACGTATTACTTAGTACTAGGTTCTGGAAGTCAGATAGCAGTCGCTGTATGTAAATTATAGGAATTCAGCTGTGTCTGGTATGCAGTAGAGAGGGGAGGCCTATCTGTACCCAGCAGTGGGCGATTATGATGATGTTGAAATAAACAGGAGGAACTCGTGGCTAAATAATAATAACCGCTCGGGTCGACCTTTAGGTTAAGCCGTGCTTGCCTAGGTTGGTCTGTGGATGGGTGACTAGCCATTACATATCGAGTTTCCTCCGTGCCTCGGAAAGCACGTTAAGCCGGTGCTCTCGGCTGTCATTTGTAGATCTTTGACAGTCATTACAGGTAGTTAGTGGAGCAAAAAGTCTGACAACCAGTCTTACCAAGGGGTACAGTAATACCCAGTACTAGCTGGTTCATGGAGGTCTGATAGGCAGTCGCTCCATGTAAAATACTGGTTACCACTGTTACCAGTTGCATCCGGTAAGACAATAAAGTTAGGAAATAGAAATAAACAAGAAGTCTCTCTCCCATAACTCATTTTCGTTTGTACTCTATTAATACTCGACCTACTTGTTACCAACCGTTACATACAACTGTAAAATATAAATCAAACTATAAATGTCACGTTAATGACGAGAGATTCCTGTAACTAACTGATCTTTGTTGTACAGAAGGAAACTCTTCGAGAAAATCATAGCATTATCTTTAGGCATCTGTCTGAAGAACACATCTGCATCATCATCAGCTATTAACCTTTTGACCGCCACAGCATAAACGCACGCGCGTGCCCTCCACGCCAAGCCACAATTTCATCTACTATTTTGTCACATATTTGTGTCGTTTGGCGTACAGGGCACGCGCTTGCTTGTCACGTATGTATATGTCACCGTAAAATTGTCAAATACGTTATATTACAATATAACGTGTATCTCTCTAGCGATATTGTAAAGTCTCGAATTATTGTCAACTGAACATACGGAAGTATCTCTGCCCCCATAATCGGGACTTGGGGCACCCCCCCGTTAGGTTAGTTAGGTTCCTTTAAACCCTGCACCCGGAAATAGGGGCCCCGGAAATAGGGTTTTAAGGTTAGGTTATAATAATCGGTATTTCTCAGGAATGGTACAATATCTTTTCATGAGAGTTGTACCACTGGGCAAGGGGGACTCCTCGTTCCCTCCACACCGTGTGAGTTGACTACCATCGCATGCATTTCACGTAAAATAATGCGTTTTGTTGTAAGCAGTATGTTCATTTGACAATATTTCGAGATTTTACAATATCGCTAGAGATATTACAATATAACGTATTTGACAATTTTACGGTGACATATATGTGACAATGGCGTTCAAAAGGTTAATGTTCTCACTGCTGGGGCACAGGCTTCCTCTCTATGAGAGGGAATGGGCTATAATCCACCACGCGGGCCCAGTGCGGATTGGTAGATGTCACATGTCTTAAGAATAATGAAAGAAAAAGGAGTAAATGATAGCTTGGCGATTGATATCGGAAAATTAAAGAAAACGCGTTGTGCCGACCCCACGTAACATTGGACAAGGGCAGAAGAAATCAGGTGAAGATATTCTCAATTGCCTATCTTTAGATTTTAGTGGGTTAAGTCAACAGTTTTCAGACGTAAGGTCCAAGTAAGCATTCAGCCGGGGCTGCGGAACTGTTAGAAAGAGATACCCTAAGAGCAGCCCAGCAGAACACAAAGGGCTATGGGTTTTAGTTAGTACAAGTCTGACGCTCCCTCCCGCTCCACCCAGAGTGGGAGAAGTTATTTGATGATTTGCCATCCGAAAAAAGGCCTAAGTAAGAATAATGTTACTGCGTGTGTCAGGTTGTGTCAATAAGAAACAAAAGTTTGTTTAGAGTGAAGAATCAGGCACGAGGAATTTATTTGTATCTGGCTGTTGAGATACTATGTCCATGTTCACCAAAAAGATGACAGTCTGATTATCTAAAACAGCTGTTTAAAACACATTTTTGTATGGTAATATGTCACAGTGACAGCTGTTTTTAGCTAATCAGACTTATCTTTTCGGTGAACATGGACATTAAGAGCCAAGACACAAAGATGCAAGTTGAAGAGTTAACTATGGTTTTACTTGCAATGATCTTTTATGGAGGCCTTTGCCCAGCAATGGGTAGGCTAAATAAAATAAAAAATATCTTACTTTTATGTAATAAATATTTATTTAAGTTGGACTAGAACCTCTATTTTCTTCCTATAAAAAGGAAACATTACATTTACGACGCAAAGGAAACAAAAAATAATACTCCGTTCTAAACATCCGCCATTTTGTTTTTCCATTGTGTACCGGTGAAGAAAAAACATAATTTAAGTGTTTACGTAGTTTTTTTGTAGTTATACATTAGATACGCGTATGATTACGGGTAAAATAACATCGGCAGAATAATTTGAACAAGATTAAATAGAGAACTAAATAAAAAATGTAGTTTGACACATCGTTGACATTTCAATGCCGCCATATGGAAAAATCACTACCCTTCGTTTTTCAAAATCTTTGTTTCGTGTGGTTTGTGCTTCAAAATGATGCAGCAGACCACTGTGTCTAAAGACTTCTGTTTAGGGATTTTTGTTACGACTGCAACATCGTTGCATATTGGTTATAACCAGTGTGAGTATTATTTAAACTGACAATATTATTATAGACTAGCTTGTGCCCGCGACTTCGTTCGCGTGAAGTTTTGATATCGCAACGCATCGCCTGCTCAACGGAATCTTTTTTCCCGCTTGCACCATTTCTTATTGCTGCTCCGCTTCTATTGGTCATAGCGTAATGTTATATAGCCTATAGCCTTCCTCGATAAATGGACTATCCAACGCAAAAAGAATTTTTCAATTCGAGCCGGTAGTTCCCGAGATTAGCGCGTTCAACCAAACAAACAAACTCTTCTGCTTTTTAATATTAGTATAGATAATATTAGTATAGACAAGAAATGAATGGCCATTTCTCTGGATTCAATTTTATTGAAGAAAAATCCAGACTAAAACCGAAGTATCTGGAAATTCTATAGTACTAGTCTTTGGGGACTGCCAATATAAATATCAATTAATAATTGATTGTGTCGATAATCCCCGCCCAAATTACAAATCCTGAGGCCTGAGGTGGGACCTTTTAACCAAAGGATCAAGGTATTTTTGGATCACTTTGGATTGCTCCAAAACCTGAATAGCTGATGCTTGCCTTAAAGCTAGGCATAGGTTGATGTGGAACTGGGCTGGTCACATAACCACTCTGACCCACTGGATACCAAGTAGCAGGATGAGTTGAGAGTCTTTCTCAAAGGATTGGTCTACCATCACTCTGGATCACGAAATGATGGAGGGAGGGAATGGCTGCTGGGCAAAGGCATCCCTTCCCTCCTACATCCTACAATACAGGCTTATATTATAATGGGCTAGACTCCACCATCAATAAATTGCAAATCTGTTTAGTCCGTCAGTCAGAGTATTGGAAAATAATGGACTCGTATTTTTTGTTTTCGTAAATCAATGAATATTAACAAAGAGCATCAAAACTCGAGAGTGGGGGCTCGTGACGTCACAGTGCACTAAAAATTATAGCACGTCGTGACGTATTGAGACTTTTACAAGCGTCGTATCTTTGTCAGTTTTGGTTTACGTAACAAAAGAAAACTAATATTTTTTTTCAGGACACAAGCCTATTTACCCAGAGTTCTTTATTTGTGAATCCAAGTGATTTTGACATGTTCATTTTTATTATTATTTCAATATGATGATCTTTTATTTATTATTATTTCAATATGATGATCTTTTTTATTATTATTTCAATAAATCTTACCTGCGATTGATTCTGGGGAGGCATGGGCGAGGGCTCATCAGGCCCGAGCCTCGGAACACCTGTCCGTTTCATCATCTTTGATGATCAGCGATTTCCCATCACACGATCACCTGGAATTACAGAAAATTATATTATTAGAATGATTTTATCAACCAATATAATTTAAATTTAATACCTAAGTATGTAATGTTAAATATGTAATTTTATATTGTAGTATTATTTGAAGTTTTACATAAATCTGAGTAACAGAAGGGTTTTTCACAATATTTTCTAGTATATTTTACCTATTAAATTTTAAAAATGTAATGTAATGTCTTATTCTCACTATGTTCACTTTATATTAGTTATAATTTACAATTTAACCATTTTTATTTGTGTGTTTTGCCGGTCTGGCTAATAAATGCTTCTTTTTCAGATGAAGGTCCAGTTTAAAATTTCAGATATCCAAATAACAAAAAAATATAGTGTAGTTTGAGTCCAGTATCACTTGCTAATCATTGTTAAACTATATAAACATTATTTATGACAATGTGGCAAATCCACATGTCAATAAAGAAGCACCTAATTACTTAAAAACACGTTAATCTCATTAATGGTTCCCTAATCTATAGAAATACCTACACAAGTGCCTTCCGGTTGATAATAAAAATCAATAGAATTATAACCTCACCTAACATGCTTTTAGTTTATCAAGTAGTTACTACAGTCCTTTTTACAACCCTAAAGCAACCTTATTTTAATGAGAATAAATACTATTGTAGTAAAATCAGAGGTGGTTTATCACTTTTAACCTTAAGAGGACCATTTAGAGCCATATTTTGTATAAAAGTTATCACAATTTTTTGGGCAGAGCACTAGTAATAAGTTACCTACGAGTTTGAATGTACAGTTGTGCATTACTTCATGTAGTTTAACACAATACTCCAAAAAGGTTAATGGAACTATGAGGCAACTAGCATGTTCTAGAGCAAGGGTTCCCAAACTTATTTTGTCTACTGCCCATTTTGAGAAAAAAATATGTTTTAGCGTCCCCATTTTTTCAAATACTTAAAAACTACTGTAACTTCAAATTAAACTAATTATTTTAAGCTATATTAGTAAAGATTAAACATTCACTCTAAACAAGACTTTTACTATAACCTGCAAGAGTTAACTTGAGCGCAGTAGGTAGTACACAACGGCGCTCAGGTGTCAAGTTAACTATTTGCCTCTAAGCCTTTTTTGTTAACACCATGTTTTACCTTGTGGAATGCAAATAAATTAATATGAATACCCCTTACGGGCTACACCTGCCAATAAGAATGATTATTTAAACGCAACTTTATGGTATTTTGACAGAGTCAAGTATATAATAATATGATACTAATATTAATATTAGTTGATGTTCACAAGTTGTAGTCGAGAGTCGAGAGCTCAGTCGGCGTCTAAGAGTCCTCCTAGATGAAATTACAAGTCGCCCCTAAGCCTCTACACAACGCTCCCATTTTTTTTCCAGGACTCTTACTGCCCCCCTTTATGCCTGCAGTGCCCACAAGGGGGCGTTATCGCCCACTTTGGGAAAGGCTGTTCTAGAGCAAGACATTTCTTGACATGTGACAGGATATCACATACCTTTGAATTTTCAATCTGTAATCGGCTCACATGTTGGTTTACAGGCCACTGCCTCTTACAGAGAGTAGGCCTTTGCCCCAGCAGCAGGTACAGTATAGGCCGACTTTTAAATCATATCCAATGTGGACATCACATTCATCATCTGCCTAACCTTTCCCAACTATTGGGGTCGGCTTCCAGTCTGACTGGAAGCAGCTAAATTTCAGTATTTTACATGGAGTGACTATCTATCAATATTTTACATGGTCTATCTGACCTCCACAACCTAGTTAGTACTGGGCGAGTAGTTCTTTAAAAACTGGTTGGTGTTTTGTTTGTTTTAACATTTTCGGCACACTGCAAGTCGTGTAGTACTGTGCAATGCTTCCAATGTTAACTTGATATACCCCCTTGTACGCAGTTGTCAAACCTATTGAGGTTAGCAACGGGATGGGGGGGATCTGGGACCACTAACTTTGGTTAGTGAATTAACAGTTCTAACCCAATTTTAAATGTGGTTAAGATTGTTGATTGATCCATGTGTTTCTTTTTTTTATAGGGCTGCTTATAACCTCCTTCATCACAATGATGGCACTTTATCTTTTAATTGACGTTTTATAATTGTAATCATCTATTTCAGTTGACATTTTATTTGTAATTTTAATTGTTTACTGTTTCTTCTTTTTTTATTCAAATTTGTATGTCAGAACGGCAAAACATAGCAAGAGCATCACTATTTATAAGATCTATAATATTTATACCTATGTTTAACAAATAAATAATTCTGATTCTGATTCTTATATTTTTTTTTTATTTCTGACAGAATACTTTAAAATGAGTACCAGTTAGCATTTTTAGACATTTTATTCCAGTGTTCTTTAATTCCCTCAGTGATTTTTGTCACAGAAACGGATCCCGATTTATAGAAAGCCCACCCGGCTTTCTATAAATCGGGAATAAGTAACCGAAAGACTGATAAACTAATGACACTAACTTGATAAACTTCCGCGCCCACTCCACTCCATTTTTAAGAAGACAAAACATTACGTACCTACTTTGTATTTTACTACAAAAACCGTAAATTAAGAACTGTTGTGGCCGAAAACGTGGAAACTGTTTTTTAATTTACAGTTTTGTACACGGAAACTGTAATCGCGTCATGAACACTGATAAAATTAATGAAAAACGCGTCCGTGTAGGTTAACCGCATGTGATTAAGGAAATTACGAAGTTTCATTAAATACTTCTTTGAACTTACAATAATCTTCTTCAACAATCCTCACAAGTTGTCAGTACTCGACTATTACTGCTAGTGCTCAGTGCTCACTTTGACGAATCTCAATCTAGTTCATCGATCCGTTACTTGCTATTTTTTCAAGAGAGTGATGATAACCGCGCCCGCCATTTCACATGCGGAGTTGTTTAGTTTTAATTTATTTAGCCTACAGTCTAGTACTGTCAACGTGTGTAATTAGTTGTTGATAATTACATAAGGATTATGTAACTCACCATCTGATTTTATTTTGTAATTATTGTATTCTTCTATTTATTTACACTATTCATACGGTTATTTAAATTTTGACACTGGGCAATCAGGCAATGGGCATAGTGATGCACACACACACGTAAAGTTACCACAGTATTATTCGAAATTCGAAATAGAATAAATAAAAATTATTGTAAAATGAATGACGTCATTTCTGAATTTAAATCATTCACCATCGTTCCACTTTCTTACAACTTTAGCATTTTTAGCATGTCGTTCAGGGTCAAAGTTATAAAATGACACAGAATATTTCACAAATAACATGAATTCATCGAATAACTGGATTGGATAACATAACGCCAATAAAAAAAAATGTGCAACGTGACTAACACAACGTACTACGGTGAATGTAAATAGCTTTTATAAACATAATTATTACGCAACTAAATACGAACATAAAGGTAGGTACTCGAAAGCTAGAAGGCGAGGCGCATTCGAATTTGGAATTTCGAATCTTCGGTCACAGCACCCACACAGGTTTCGTTCAAAAACCGGTCCGGCAGCAACGACGATGACACAAACTCGTACTTATTTATAGCGGAAAACGTACACAAATCGATAACACCCTAGCTAGCTGCACAATAGCGACCGTCCCGGCGCACAATACCTACTCGCTCAACTTTCAAGTCTGAAGCGCAGGCCACTAAACAATGTCGAGTACAAGAATTTTAACAAGTCCCGCCTTTTTTACATGGCCACGTTCTGATATCTTTTATTTAGATATTGGACTCGCCTCTTTCACGGTACAGTCACTCACGAAAATCTTTAGGCATTATTTCTACAATGAATCATCGAACGGATCTCGTTTGAAGAAAAAGTTAGAGGTGGCTAAGGATAATCATCTTTCAGAATAGAGCGGTAAAGTCCGGTTTGCATCGGGCCAGGGGAAACGAGGACGGCGCGGCGGTATTCGTCACCGACGTAGAAAATGGCGACTAAATACCAACAATTACAGCGCGACTCACTGAACGTCAATGCGAATCAATGTTACACGAAGGAGAACAGAAGTCAACCCAGTTAACTGGACGAGGAGATGTGAGCTCCTATCTATCTGTTGCAATTCAGATAACGATTGGCCTCGAACGCATCGATGTCAAAAAATAATAAAACGAGTACATACCGTTGAATATTAAATGCTGACACGTCGCTATCTTTAATTGCATGTAGAAAACGCCTTTTATAACTCAAAAAACAGTTTCGAGACAATGAATAAAGATAATAGCGCGTCACGGCTTGCTCCGAGCGAGCACATTCGTGCGCCTCCAAATAGCGCAACGGCGCAACTTTTTCGAGCGCGGCGTCAACACGGTCAGGTGGGCGAGGTTGCGACACTGCCATAGCGCTATCTCGCTCGCACTGTACGCTATCTCTTTCGCACCCGCGACACTGCCTCGCTGGGACTGGGGGGACGCAAGCGGAGCCCTTCCTCGGACAAACGTCGCGCACCGAGCTGCGCGGCCGACTGACTGCTCCACAGCGCCTCCAACCGCGGCGGCCCGAGCGAGAATCGAGCCTGAGCCATTAGACGGAACGGCAACGTCGCCATAGAAATAATAGCGAGCGAAACGGACTTGCAGCGATATGAAATGCCACGAACCACCGCCGCGGCACTGGCGGACCAAAACAAAATCTCCTTTCTCTAAAATTATACAACAGTCGGTATTGAGAGCACACCCGGGCCACTTCACGGCTATTTCCCGCCAAAAACAATGCAGTGATTTAATAAAAAATATTGGAGGAAATGCACAAGGGATTGTAAGCAATTTTTAGGACATAGATTCTGATCAATTTCACAGAAATAGCCTATTGAAGTATGGATTTTTGCGCTTCCTATCGACATAGTTACGTGTATGGATGTTTCAATACGTATGTAGTGCCTTGACAACAAGCGAGGGGTGTGGGTGAGGGGAATATTAAAATCACTGCAGTGAATCAGAATATGGAAGCGAGCGAATTAGAGACATTTTGTAATGTGAAGACTTACGTTTCTTGATTGTTATGCTAAAATGTAATAAAACAAGAGAGGGCTGATTAATGAAAGAATTATAATGCAAGGTGCATAGAATTTCAATAGCTTGACACGAAATGAATTCTGCTTGTTAAAAGGATTATGATTACAATCGAGACCTGTCACAAATGGAACAGGTTTAAAAACAAATCAGCTGCTTTGATGGATTAATAAGAAAACTTAAAACAAATATCATTGTGAATTTAATTTAATTATTACCTAGGAAGGTGTTTAACTGGGGCATTTAGGTTAAAACAGAAAAGAAACAAATTCAAATATGTTATTTTATTTTTATTAGGATACTGGTTTCTATTTTGGCTGCCTGTCCTATGGTTCAGCAAAACCTAAAAATATTTGGTCAAAGTGTATTAAAAATATTCAACAACAAAAAAACTACACAAGTAAATAATTATCTAACTACAAATAATTGCTCATACTACTACTACACTATTTACAACAAAAAAAAAGCAAAAAATGTAAGCTTTTTTGAGCTGTTTATTGAAACTACATACTTTGAATCGACCGCTAAAGTTCTAATGATTATAAATTATTTCACCGAGATTGAAAATAAGTTCAACAGACAATCTTGATGAATGACTTAGGATTCGGACGAAGGACGTCGTAAACAACGTTGTATTTAATTATATGGATAAAACAAGCGGTGTAACTTGAAAATGGCAATAAGACTAAATATACGAGAAATAAATCAACCTGTAAATTCTAAGTAACTGTGAAAATATGGAATCCAGTTGCAATTCATCTAAATAAGATTGAAAACCACTAAATGCTGCATTGATCATTGATATTTCCAATGGTTCGTAATAGTTTTATGGTTACCCTACAAAGTAAAATAAAATAAGCAATGATTATCTTCAGGTTTTCTTTTAATTGTTTTCAAAGCTTCTCCATAATTTGCCTGATTTCTAAAATTCACCATGACTGCTGCAAATTGTTTTGGCAAGTCAAAGTGATTAAATGGCAAATGTCATGTTTTAAACAGAATATAAAGGTCGTAAGGTAGTACCTTTGCCAAGAAAATTACAGGTGATTTTAGGTAAAGTATAGACTAGAACTAGCTGCAAGTTTTCTCAGAACTAGATTAGAAAACAATTTGTGAAATTGTACTGCGTTTTCTTTTTTAGTTTTGATAAATTGTCATTACACTTTGATAGCTTATGAAGCCTATTTTGTATGCAAATATAAATTAAATAGAAACACAACATAAACCGTTATGATTATGACTACCAGTTCTGTAACCTACAATAAGTAAGTGCATTGAAAACAGGTTCTAAGCAGTTTTCAAAGTAGCCCACAAACTGCTAGATTTTCATAATAAGTGTTCTTTATTATCAACTAGCAGACGTCACGCGGTTTCACCCGCGTATTTCCTGTTCCCGTGGGAGTACGGGAATAAAATATAGCCTATGTTACTCGCTGATAATGTAGCTACTATCCATTGCTGAAAGATTTTTTTTAATCGGTCCAGTATTTTTGAGTTTATTCATTACAAACATACACAAAAATACAATTTTTTCCTCTTTATAATATTAGTGTAGATGTAGATATCTTTTGAGAAAGTATTAATACTGGCAGTCAAAACCCCATAACATTTTCAGTCCCATCCGGATATATTTTATCTTATCTTGAAATAGGACAAACAAATTTTATCTTTTACTATCGTTTTCCCCTATTTTTCCATCTTCATTCCGTATTAGAAAATTATCGCTCACAGCGCTCACATCAATATTTTGCGTTCCGATTTAGATTCCACGATTATGACAGCTAAGAGCTGTCATCAGGTCATTTTTGACAGCGCTCAGGGTGATATTTTATTTGGGGCATGGTCGGTGTAATCGCAAGAGAGCGCATGTCATGACGTCATCTATGACGATTCAAGGGACATCGAAATCGCGCTTGTGATCCCGCTCACGGTAATTCGGAACGGGTTTATGGACGCTCAAAACGATTACAGCCTAAAACGGAACGCGGCCTAAGAGGTACATTTTAGTTAAGTATCACAAATTGTTGAAAGATCTTTGTTCCCTTAAATTTAGGATCAACTAGCCCACAAGGGTGTGACAGGCCACAGATTGATGTAAAAATTTACTTCAATACATCCATCCATATGCTTGCCTTTTTATCCTTAAGTCAAGTGCAAACAAAGGTGCAAAATCATGACCCTTTCGGAACCCCTTCCAAACTTCGCAGTGACCTATTTACGTCAGCTACTCATTCGAGTCCTTGGGAATATCTCAATAGCTCTATTGTGATACCTTTAAAGTCCATCATGGCCTCCTGGGTCACCCTAACCATATGTATAGAAAAGGGAGACCAAAGGAGTTTTTATTTCACTAACGGAAAAAATAAAAATGATTCCAGTCGACAATTAAAGAAGCCAAACACCTGCCTTGAATTTACGATTGAGTTGAATTGATAATGAGCATTCAGTTAAATGTCAAAGACCTACATCAAGATCAGTTAAAGGAAAAAAAAAACAATTTTAATCGAAACGAGAGTTTTGCACGCCATTATCACCTTCAGTTGTTTGTAAGCCAAGGGGAATGGAGTCAACAAAGGAACTCGAAAAGGTTATGGAAGTTTAAAACAAACAACCGAAAATCTGGCAAAGTATCGAAAATGTAATAAAAGGTAAGAAGCATTTACCTTTTATTTAGAAACAAAAGAAGTAAGTAGGAGAAGATTCTTGAAGTATTTCAATGCATTTGCAAGATGAATTAAATTCTGGCAGGGCAAGTCAAATCAGCTGATACATGATGCTTGATGTCCATAACAAGACCTTTCCCAACGTGTGAGGGCAACACATACAACACGCAAATCTATTTATCAACGCACATGTTTATTTTTAAATTCAGAACATTTCTCGAGTCTATTTCAAGTCATGAATGCAATTACAGTTCCAAGACCTCAATTTGGAATTCCTTCCATTGCAAGAGGTAACAACTAACTATCTGATGATGAAACAGCACGCAGAAATATGAAGAAAATATACCCATTTCCAAATTTATATAAATCCTTCATGAATACGCAATATTTATAATCAGTTGAGGCCCGTTGTGATGTAAACATATATGTAAACAGATTATGACTGCACCATTATTCTATCTAAGGCTCTCTTCAACTTAATAACATCCTAGTTTGTTTGTTGGTTGATGTGTATGTGTGCGCAGTGAACAGGTATCAACAGACAACGCAGGCACGCCAAGTATTAACCTCAATTAGCTCATCCGTGTGTGAGTGCCTCACACCAACTTAAGTTATTACTAAAATTTAATTACAACACCAATACGCTGGCATTAAGTATTAAACTCGTTTATCGTTTGTATTAAATTTATCCCATTGTTAAGCGGAGGATACAAAACGGATAGCCTTGAAACTTCTTATCGAACAAGTGAGTCGACTACACACAATTACGACCTGTGAAGCGCGACGTTGCCAACATTCAGCACGCTACTGCGTCTTAATTTTACAAGTCCGCCGCCATTTTGTTTCCATTTATCAGATGCAACTTTGCGAATTCAGATGAGACTCGATTTATTCTCTTTTTGTTAAGGCCAACAGATTCATAGATAAACACATTTAAAGAAAGCTAGTTAGCTAGTAACCACACTTTCCCGCATTAAGAATCACGCGTGTTACGTAACTTTAGGAAGTTGCCTGACGATGTTAAATGCATGAGGTTAACTCTTGTATCGAGTACGCTGCAGGCTGCGAGTTCAAGATATCTCAAAAGCGAATATCGGATATGCTGTAGATGTCTAGATCATCGAGACTGCAAGCGTTCCCTAGCCATACCTAGGTATTTATGTAGGGGGCAAAGTGTCGGCGCAATATGGTTGACATACGTACTTTGAGAGGTTCGTGAGCCAGTGCCGGGTGCGGAGCGTCCGCCCCGTGCTGCCAGGGTAGCCCTCCGGCCGACTCACAACCAGATACATCACAAATACGGTCATTTTCAACGCAAATTCCGCGGTATCGATCACGCACAGACGCCATTTTGAACCGACACTGAGCACGGACGAGCGCGCGACGTTGCCACGTCGCACGTTTCCAATCCGCACTTCTATTTCTGTCGCCTTCCCCCCGCGCACCGTGACGCCGGAGGTCGCCAAACAGCGCTCGACAAAACATTCACGATTTCAATTTATACATCAACTTCGCGGGTTCTTATTTGAAAAACTCATGATCTAGTAGGCCTTCGGATCCGGCAGGCGCGGGCGTAAGGAGGGGGGGGGGGGTGCGGCAGAGTGAAGGGGAAGGGGGGGTGTTATAACAGCGTTTCCAATGATAAGATAGTACTTATAGACATCGTATAGATGTACATGAATTGTAATATATCGTCCGAGCGCGCCCGGCTTTCACCAAAGAGCGAAGCGAGGCGCGGCCGCGCAGGACCGCGCCGACATGTGCCATTGGCCACCGCAGAGATCGATAGACAAACAACGACGAGGACGCCGACCTACATACGATACTGAGCCTTACCGCTGTAATAATACATGTCGTATTCGTCCGGTAGTGACTATAAACAAACTACCGCACGAGCACACTGACGTCGTCCACGTAGATACGCACGAACACAGGCGTTGTGAAAACGACGCGAGCAAGCGACGAGCTCCGCGACCTACCAATGTATAACATCATTGTATTATGGCACTTTTCTAGAGTCGAAATTCCTGTGCCGCGACGCGCCCAGCGCGCCCTACCGAAGGACAAAGGGACGATTTCACACGGAAAACAAAGGGAAACGCCGGTCCACGGATAATAACACATTTTTTGTTTGATAAATTAACTTTTTAACAAGTTTTTATCGAGTGGCAGCGCGTTGCCAAGTCGTCATGTTGCGCTGACCGCGCGCTCTCTCATTATGAAATTGGGATTTTCTAACTGCACATGACGCAGTTGATTGATAAGATGAATTTTTGAAAGGTTACATAAAATATGCAATACTACATTGGACTGATTGAGTAGCGTATGGTAATGGCACAGGTGCGCCGGACAAGTTGTAACAGGCAATATGGCATAAGCCATCTTATTCCTATTTCACCACTACACGTATTACACAGATGAAAGCAATCAAAATCAACTAAAAATACCAATTAATAAGCTTGGAATAGGAAAAGACGCAATCTGTCAAGCAGTCACTTACCTGAATTTTTACACGAAATATGCGTATTTCTTCACAAAACTCACTGGAACGTCACTCCGAGACGATGCAATAGTTATATTCAAGGTATTTTAAGGTTTTTAAACAATTTAATGTGCATAAAAAAATTATACATGCCGTTGAGCAAACGTCCCGCGCGCATAGAGACCGAATGCGAACTGTTGGTAAGTTTGGTTTGGTTGGGTCGGTTGATAGGTGGGGGGCGGCGGGCGGAAAACCGGAGAACGAGCAATCGAGGGAGTCAGAAAGGACAAAATTATAATAAATTTTAACTGTTTTACTTGGCTCAGCTAATAACAAGTAACTAGTTAAAAATTATAAAATGTTTTTTAGAAACATTACATTCAATAATAATATCAGCTCATGTGATAAAAATGTGATAAGTGATTGTCTTGACATTGATGTTTTTCCTGTTTCGGTACACACACATAGACAAAAACCAAAAACACAATGATTTATGGCTACAGTGTTGCCGATTGTAGAAATATTGTTGTGTTTACACAGCCATAATTTATTTGTAATTCAAATAAAAATCTAGTAGAACAAATAATTGAGAATGCAGTAATAACGTATAACTTAATTGTTGTTTGCCTTTTAAATAAACCTTCAAAGGTAGAAATTCAATGGTTTTTAAATTTACATTAGCCAGAAAAAGTGAGAAGCCGTATCAAGCAAGTATGATGTTCCACTGGCTGTCCTATTAGATTTAGTCAACTTATCGCTACTGTGACTTATCCAATAAAAATGACGAATCTTATTAAAAAAAAAACACCACATGTTCTCGCCCAATCAAAACAGAGATCGTGTATGACAGAAAAAAGATAAACTTCTTCAACACGTATTGAAAATTCCCGACATTTAGCTGCTTTTTCTTGTAAATTAAACACTTCTAGAAAGATAATTAGCAGTTAACGATGCGTGCAGCAACCCTTTTCGTTGCGTTTGCAATTTTGTTTGTAGCGGTCAATGCAAGAATAGACCCCAGAAACTTGAAGTGTTTAGGTGTGTGTATTTGCCGAAATGTTTTAAACTTATTTTTTATAGATCTGATGGTTAATTGTAGCAATCTTGTTATTTCAGTGTGCCGGACGACCTTCGAGGAGCTTAACGAAGTGATAAAAAAAGTAGATAAATGGAAAAAAGTCGATGTAAGTATACTTATATTACTTACCCAACTTCAGTTCACAGTTTTATTCCTTTTATATTCGTGAACTCTTTAATAACCTGCGTAGGATTCAATCACTTAAAACCATTAAAGCAACTATAAATACAATAACCGCCTATTTTAAGTCATTAAATGACTTTTTAATTGCACCTTGCTTGACTAAATTCCTCTGACTGATACCTTACAAAGGCACAAGAATTTTATCATATTAACTTCATGTATAACTTTTTTTTCACTCCCATGGTCTCTTTCAGCTAGCCAGAAATACATTTGAGCCACTGCGTGTTATGGCAAACTTCTCGGGTGTATGGGAATTTTATTAATATTTGAACAAGAAATCTTAGTAGCGCACAATTCAATATAAACAAAACTTGCCTAGACAGTGAAGCTCACGATGTTGTGATCATAGTAACAAGGTTAGGGCTGTGTGTCCATTCACTGCTGGCAACTTCAGCAAAACTTTGATAGCATAAATCAAAAAAATCTTCCAAATCCTTTAAAATTTAAAATAGTGTCCATGGAGTTTCTTGCTCATCCTATCCATAGTGAGAGCTTTGGAATGGGCGACTATAGTACTTTCAAAAGTTATTATGCCTTGTGACCGACTATAGCTTCACTTTCTTTGTTTTCTGACATTTTAAGCACAATAGTAAATGAAATGGATTCTTTGAGATTGAATTTGAATTAAGTTGGAGTTTGACTTAAGTTAAGATTGTAGTCAAATCAATATAGTTATGTGTCATTAAAATTTGTCGATTAGTATTGCCTTAACTCCCTCTGTAAGCTGTTAAAACGAAATGATTATGGTAATTACATAACAGAAGTGGGTTTTTTATGAATGGCTTTTTTATCAGCAGGATTTCAGTGGTGGATAAAATTAATCATTATTATGTTTCTGTAAAAAACGGTAGTGTCTGACTGAAACAGGATCCGCCAGCCTGTCCGAGTTATGGCCGAAATCGAAATTTATTAATCTATCTATATGTCACCGTAAAATTGTCAACCACTTTATATTGAAATCTCTCTAGCTATATTGTAAACTCTCGAATTATTGTCAAACAAACATACTGCTTACACAATCTCCTTTTTATGAAATAAATTTATTATTATTATTATTATTATTATAAAACGCATTATTTTTCGTGAAATGCATGCAATGGTAGTCAACTCACGCGGTGTGGAGGGAAGGAGGGGTCTCACTTGCCGAGTGGTACCACTCTCATGAAAAGATACTGTACCATTCCTGAGACATATCGATTAATATAACCTAACCTTAAAACACTTTATATTCCCCTAAAAAGCGTAGTCAACGGAGCCCCGCTTCGCGGGGCCCCTATTTCTGAGTGCAGGGTTTAAAGGAACCTAACGGGGGGGTGTACAATATAGCGTGTTTCTCTCTAGCGATATTGTAAACTCTCGAAATATTGTCAACTGAACATAAGGAAGTATCTCTGCCCCCATAATCGGGACTTGGGGCCTGTATGGGATGTATGATGTATGGGAGCCCCCTAATTATGTATTTTATTTTTAACCGACTTCAAAACGGAGGAGGTTCTCAATTCGTCGGATCCTTTTTTTTTTATATTGTATTGTATTGTATAACGGGCTGGTGTCCGCAATTCCACGTCACGGCGCGTATTTTGCGTACGGGTGGGAACTTCACTCGATCCAACCCAACTCCCCAAGGAAGGCCAGCAGCGCCCCGATGTTGCTGGCAGTCTCGCGGAGAGTACCTGGATGACCGAAGTACTTTGCCCTGTATGTTGCAACCACTGGGCAGTGTAGAAGCACGTGGGCCGCTGTCTCGTCCTCCTCCATGCATGCGCGGCACAGGGGGCTGTCTGTGACTCCTATGACAAAGAGGTGTTTGTTAAAAGAGCCGTGTCCGGTGATGGCGGCTGTAATTGTGCGCAGCTGTGGCTTGGTAAGCCTTTTTTTTTTTTTTTTTAGGATGGGAAATCATCAAATGACTTCTCCCACTCTGGGCGGAGCGGGAGGGAGTGTCAGACTCTTACTGACTAAAACCCATCTATGTTCCTTCCTCGCCCTTTACGTTCCGGGGCCGCGGTATCTCTTTCGAACAGTCCCGCAACCCCGGCAGGCTTCGGCCCTTGCGGGCCCCTCCCTTCTGCTGACATCTCTTTGAGGCGCGCGTGGAACACAAACGCGCCGTCGACACGGCCTGTCGTCACTAGACGGACGGACGGCTAGCTAAGTGGCTTGGTAAGCCTAAGCGCGCGTTTAGTGAAGCGGCCGTCGATGGCAGGAAGTGCCTCCTTGGCTTGCCTACACTCGCCGTGGTCAAGCCACAGCTTGTGGTGTAATTCACTAGTTCGTTTCCTTACCAGTGTGCGTAGGTATCCGAAAGGGAGTGGTGCGATGGGTTCTGGTCCCACCGCTGCCATGCTCGATCCCCTTCTAGCGAGTTCATCCGCCGCGTCGTTGCCGCGGGAATCGCTGTGTCCTTTGATCCATTGGATGGTTATGTTATTGAGATCACCAACCTGGTTCAGGCGTTGGCTCCCCCTGGCTATGATGGCCGAAGCCGCCAGGGAAATGCCCATGCATTCTGCCTGAAAAACCGTGTTGTGGGCCCCTAGAGGAATGGCTATGTTTTATTTTTTATATTATGTATGTTGCCCGATTACTCAAAGATGGCTGGAGCGATTTGAATTATTCTTTTTTTGTTTGAAAGGGTACACAGTTTTAAAAACGAAAACCAGAGTTGCGTATCTATCTTGTATATATGGTGACAGACACACGGACGGACGTACAGTGGTTAGTAACAGTTAGTAATAAGGTCCCCTAAGTAACAAAAATAATTTAGTTATTGTTTATGTTATGCTATCGTTCGCCCGCGTCTATAACCTTCGCGCAAGTGCAAGCAATAAATTGACAAAGTTTTATCGCAATCGGATGCACGGTAAGGCAGCGGTTAAAATGCGATTTGCATGTTGATTTTTTAAAGTGGGTGTGGTGTGGAAGGCCAAATCCGAAACTAGAATAGCCAAAAATACTATAAAAAGTCTCTGGACCGATTTTGATGAAGATAATTTTTGTTTGTGAATGTTTATCACTGTACTAAATATATATTATAAAACAAAGTCTCCCGTCGCGTCTGTCTGTCCCTTTGATGCTTGGATCTTTAAAACTACGCAACGGATTTTGATGCGGGTTTTTTTAATAGATAGAGTGATTCAAGAGGAAGGTTTAAGTATTTAATTTTACGCGGGCGAAGCCGCGGGCATCGGCTAGTAGTTGATATAATGACTCTGCCTTCACTTTATATCTTTGAATGTATTTTATGTCCGCAAAAATCGAGCGTTTTCAAAATACACGCAGTAAACATTAAATTGTTATACCTAAACTAGCTGTTGCCCGCGACTTCGTCCGCGTGAACCACCCTTGTCACCTAGGGGTATAAAAATAGCCTACGGCTTGTTCTCTGACCTACCAAATATACACAAAAAATTTCATTAAAATCGGTGGTAAATACCCCTGTTGATTTTCAGACTTTGTCACGCCATTTCCCCCTCTTAGGGGTTGGTTTCTGAAAAAAACCTAAAACTCATTTCTACTCATTTACCAATAGGAGTGCTCCTGTGAAGTTTCGAATGAAATAGTCTTACAATCTTTGGAGCCCCGTTTCACCCCAGAGGGTGAATTTAATAAAATCCTTTCTTAGTGCACACCTAGACCACATAAGGAACCTACTTGCCAAATTTGTAACCTGTAGAACCAGCGGTTTGGGCTGTGTGTTGATATATCAAACAGTCAGTCAGTCTACCATTTTATAAATTTAGGTATAGTATGTACTATTAGATACGGCGGCCACTCATCATCGGTTATATGCAGCTCAGTGAAAACAACGATAGCACGTTTTAAAATACTGTATACTGTACAGTACGGTACTGATAGGTTGAATCTAATACATTAACATCCTCCATCATCCCTTATTTTATCCCCATGGGGGTTGAATTTATCAAAATCCTATTAAAAGCGGACGTCTTCATCATAGTAGCTCCAATTTTTAATTTCAGTTCAATCAGTCGAAAATCTAAGAAGATTTATACATACTTTCATCCCCTATTTTATCCCCTTAGGGGTGGAATTTATAAAAATCCTTTCTTAGGGGATGCCTTACGTCATAGTAGCTTTATGCATGCAAAGTCTCAACCCGATCGGTTTAAAATTGACAAAGTTTCATACAAAGTTTCATCTCTATTTTATCCCCTTGGGGGTAGAGTTGATCAAAATCCTTTCTTAGCGGATGCCTACGTCATAACATCTACCTGCATGCCAAATTTCAGCCCGATCCGTCCAGTGGTTTGGGCTGTGCATTGATAGATCACTATGTCAGTCAGTCACCTTTTTGAGTTATATTTATTTAGATTCAGATTAACAAAAACGAGAAAGTCTTTTATTATAAACAGTATACAATACACGCTTTTATAACAAGTCAGTTGTTGAACTGACCGATGGAAAGTTTAAAAACTATATTAAACGTGTCCTTATGAAAAAAGTATATTACAAAATCAAGGACTATGTTGAAGACAAAGAAGTTTGGCTATAATTCCTTCTGCGCATGCGGCTTCCCTGGTAGCTCATAAACGGCACAGATTTGTGGTCTCTAACTATTCTCAATCTCATTTTTCTTTTTCTTTTGATTTTTGCAATAATTTTCAAATCATTTTTTCTCATCTTTTGCTCAGAATAGTTACAGCACTGATGACTTGTTTAATTTAGTGTTTTAATTAAATTTTCTTTTTTAAATATTTACCTAAGTACCTTTGTATTGATGCTTTTTACCTATTATTTGTAAATGAGTGAACATTTTAGGCTTTGTAGATTCCCAGATGCTGTTTAACTTTTGTTAAATATTTATCTTGTTATACATTTTTTGTAGAATAAGCAACGACCTATTGTTGTATGTTGTCGGGCCTACGTTGTCCCCCATACAAAAGTACTAAAACACGCTGACGGGAATAGAGTAACCATGGAGTTTCTTCCCGGTTCTTCTCCATGGAATCGACTAACGCGAACCGTGCACGTTTTTCAACAATAGATAAAAGCATTGCCTAATGGGTAATGACTAATTAAGCGTGTTGATTATTCGTGATTAGATAACAAACGCCAGTGCCTTTTAATCTTATCATTAGTGCCAAACCCCCCAAATGATATGGTTTTACCCGACTACACGAAGCTAAAAGTAAGGGTTATGATTTTAGCAGTCTATGTATGTATTTACACATAATGTTCTTTCATAGCGCCTAAACTATCCATCTAAATTTGATGAATAAGGTGTCAATCGATTCGTTATTGTGTCCCGGGTAACATAGGCTACATTTTAACCGACTTCAACTGTAGGAGGAGTCGATTTTACCTTGTAAACCCCGAAATAGAGTTGATTTTACAGTTATTGTTTAGTACTCTGTTCCTGTTTTAAGACAAAAATGAGTAAAATAAATACATAGGGATTTACACGTCCACCCACAGAACAAAAACACTAAACAAATAATAAATTGTTTTTTCAGGTTGGCAACTTCAGGATGGATGCAAGTGGCAACACCATGCAGGACAAGGTTCCCGCCCACCGCTCAGCTGTCTACATCTCCGAACTGATCGATGAAATCTGTGAGTACATACATTATCGGAATAAATATCGCTGGACATTGCACACAGCGCCATCTATTGCCACACTAATCAATCAATCAATAATTTTATTATCAGGCATCTGAAGGCCCATAGATAACATACACAAAAATACATTACGACAAAAATATACTAATACATACAAAATATAACTTATGAACTATGAACTCATGACACACGAAGTGGCGGCGTCGTGTTACGCTGCGCGGTGTCACGTAGTCTGCCGCGAAAACGTCGGTAGACTACACCCTTCGGCCAAAACTCTTCCTTGAGAAATTTGTCGAGATACTGTGTCGGAACTCGCACCACAAACGACTTGAAGTTGGTGTTGTGACGCGGCTCCAACTTCTCGACCCTCAAGGTCCAGCTGGTCTGCTAGGCAACAAGGCTTGTGTCGTGGACACTAGATAGTTGATACACTACTTTTGGTTTGTAAATACATACTTAACATCAATATATATAAAAATCAATGCCACTTTTCGTTGTAATTGTATAACTCAAGAACGGGCTCACCTATCCAAACCAAATGTTTAGGCTTTGTTCGGACTATTTAGTAGGTTTATGTGAAGTTTGTACAAAATCGGTCGAGCGGTTCTTCACGCAGACGAAGTGGCGCGGATCAGCTAGTTATACATATAAATAAACATGACTCGGAAACAAATGTCCATGCTCATCACGCAAAGATCTAAATCTTTGACAAGAATAGGTAAAGTAAAGGATAAAAGTATAGCTGCCTTGCTGGTTAGGATAGCTGAATCGGATAGCTGCTCATTTCTTATGCAATTTATGTATTCAATTGGATTCTCCCTTCATTTGCAAATATGAGTGCAGTGAGTGAGGGTGTGTTGATTGTTGCTACTATACATATAATATTTGCTTTCAAGTTTTTATGTAGATAGGCGTGTAAAGCTATTAAACTAAATTATTGAGCTTATATTATTGCATTCATTTATTGAGAAAACCCTGTTAAATTTCAATGTATTTTGTTCATCCTGATTTATTGATCTAACTATAAATGGAATATTATAATTTTTAATGAATAGTTTATTAATGTTATCTTTTGTTAATTATTCTATTGTTATCATTTTAAATTTTAATATTGCTTTATTTACATGTCGACATAGTGATGAAATGTGAACTAATTATTTTTAAATTGTTGATGTTATAAATAAATAAATAAATATCGCTGGACATTACACACAGCGCCATCTAGTGCCACACTAAGCAAGGCTTGTGTCGTGGACACCAGATAGTTGATATACTACATATATACTTTTCGTTTGTAAATAAACATCCATGACTCGGAAACAAATGTCCATGCTCATCACACAAACATTTGCTCCTACCGGGATTCGAACCCAGGGCCCTAAGAACGTAAGGCACCCACACTACCGCTGCGCCATACGGGTCGTAAAATACTTATAAAGTAAGTTCAACGCACCCCTATTTCAATTGTATGTTCAAGAAAATGGCACCATGTAAATGAGACTTAACTTGTTTCTAAACTATTTCCAGGCAAGAAAATGGACGACTACGTCCGTGTATACTACAAGTCTACCAACAAGCTCGCTATAATGCAGCTGATCACCAAGAGCGGTGGCATGAACCCTGACTTCTCGAAGACCAAGTTCGTTACCGACGATGATCTCAACAAGAGTCTTGAGTATTATGTAAGTTTTATTTTAATGATTGAATTACCGATACTTGAGGAGCTTGTAACTTAATAATAACAGCCGCTCGGGTCGGTCTTTAGCTTAAGGCGACTACATGATCTAAACACGTGTTTTATAATGCCTAAAAGCATATGATTTACGGCAATAAACAATACCAGAAAAATATATGATATTCTTCAGGATATATGCTAGTATGATAGTGTTTTGAAAACATAATACAATTAATTTGACTCGATAAAAAAGAAATTACGAACTTATCTTTAAAAATTTCTTACAAACAAAAAAAAAACATACTAAAATACATGCGATCATTCTGATTTTTTGACAAATAATTCTACAAGCAAAATATTAGCATGATAGTGTTTTAATTTTTTAGTCCAATCAATAGATTTTTTGTAAATCGATCGTAACCTATTTGGCCCGCAGTTGCTGACGTAACAACCACTTTGTAGTGCAAGCTGATTAGAACTTTATTCTAACAGCATTTCAAACGAAGTTTGAACCACCACAAATAGAGTTGCTAATTTAGCTCATCTAGTTGCCTTAAGCCGTGCTTGCCTAGGTTGGTCGGGGATGGGTGACCACTCATTTCATACCGAGTTTTTAGTTTGTAGATCTTTGATAGTCGTTACAGAGAGCACAGATAATATAAAAACAGTTATTGTAGCCAACTTGGGAGGAGCTCGTGGCTAAGGAATAATAACCGCTTGGGTCGATCTTTGAGGTTAAGAGGCCTGCGGAGCATGCAAAGTTCATACAAACGTAATACCAAAATAGTTTGTAAATCAAACATATTCTTAAGGTAGTGTGTATATATTTCGATTGTATTATAGAATATCTAAAGGGTGTAAAACACCTCTTTAAGAAGCCGAAAAGCACTTGTTCTCACACCTTATCTGGGAACCTTCTAGTTACGGAGATATGGGGGGTCAAAGTTACAACTTTTTGACAAGTTTTTTTTGTAATATTTTGACTTTTAACACCTCCACGACCCTCGTACTATTCAATCCATCAATAAGCACAATGTTTTAAGTGCGTTACATTGAGTTCTACCACAAAACATGATTTATAACCTCAAAAAAGAAAGTTGTTTCCCAGCAATAATTTTTGCGTAAAGTTACTTAGTATGATGTTCAGAATGCTTGGTTAACGGCTTTGTGATGAGGTGGTTTACACCCTGTATGTTCCCAAATAAATATTTTGAAAGGAAAATGATAAAAAGACGAGATATGAGGAATTTAAAATTTCTATACAAAAATTATTTTTCTCATAACTCTTGTTTAAATCAGTGTACATTCAAAATATGTGTTTGGGAACCTATATATTCTGTGATCCAATCAAAATAAATACACACTACCTTAAGAATATGTTTGATTAACAAATTATTTTGGTATTACGTTTGTATGAAATTCGCATTCTCCGCAGGCCTCTTAAGCAGTGCTTACCTAGGTTGTGAATGATCACCCGAGTTTCCTTCGTACCACAGAAAGCACGTTAAGCTGTTGGTCCCGGCTGTCATTTGTAGATCTTTGACAATCGTTACAGGTAGTCAATGACCCGGAAGTCTGATACTTACCAACCGCTCTATGTAAAATTCTCGTTTTCGGACGCATCCGGTTTGACTGGAAGCCGACCCCAATATACTTAGTAAAAGGCTAGGCAGATGCAGCCAGGGCCAAATAATAAATAAATAATAATAATAAATATCGCTGGACATTGCTGGACACACACAGCGCCATCTAGTGCCACACTAAGCAATGCTTGTGTCGTGGTCACCAGACAGTTTATATACTACAAATATACTTTTTGTTTGTAAATACATACTTATTTACATTTAAACATCCATGACTCGGAAACAAATGTCCATGCTCATCACACAAACATTTGCTCCTACCGGGACTCGAACCCGGGACCCTAAGAACGTAAAGCAGCCCCACTACCGCTGTGCCATACGGGTCGTAAAATACTTTAAAGTAAGTTCAACGCACCCCTGTGTACTTCCTTCACCTGTCGGGAGTCGCTGTTGAGACAGCAAGAGGACAGGCTGGATCTGAGTGAAATCATTATTTAGGGGCTGGGTTAAAATGACCGGCTCAGTATACAGTAAGGGGCGGGGGTTGTTTTTTTTTTCAAATAAACTATGTATTTGTTGTTTGTAACTTCCAGTGCGAGCGCATGTTTGAGGAGAATGAAGACGAGATCACGTCGCTGTACAAGAACCGACCCGATGATGACGTCATGCCTGACGCCGAGAGAGAGGTAATATCTATCTCACTACTTATTTATTTATTTAGTTCATCGTATACCATTAACACTGAGGAGCTCGTGTCTAAATAATATAATATAATATCGCTGGACATTAACACACAGCGCCATCTAGTGCCACACTAAGCAAGGCTTGTGTCATGGACACCAGATAGTTGATATACTACATATATATTTTTTTGTTTGTAAATACATACTTATTATACATATAAACATCCATGACTCGGAAACAAATGTCCATGCTCATCACACAAACATTTGCTCCTACCGGGATTCGAACCCAGGACCCTAAGAACGTAAGGCAGCTTCACTACCACTACGCCATTCAGGTAACAGCCGCTCGGGTCGATCTTTAGTTTAAGCCGTGCTTGCCTAGGTTGCTCTGTGGATGGGTGACCACCCTTACATACCGAGTTTCCTTCGTGCCTCGGAAAGCACGTTAAGCTGTTGGTCCCGGCTGTCATTTGTCCATCTTTGGCAGTCGTTACACATAATCAGTGGCCGAAAGAGTCTGACAACCAGTCTTACCAAGTGGTATCCAGTATTAACTGGGTTGTGGAGGTCAGATAGGCAGTCGCTCCATGTAAAATACTGGTATTCAGCTGCATCTGGTTAGACTGGAAGCCGACCCCAACATAGTTGGGAAAAGGCTGGGCAGATGATGTAAACAATTAACATTTAATTAAAAACCTGGATCGTTTTACTCCGTTTTCTCATATAACCACAATAGGCTAGTTTCCACCATCAATAAATTGCATATCTATTTAGTCCGTCAGTTAGAGTATTGGAAAATAATGGACACGTATTTTTTGTTTTTGTAAATCACTGAGCACTGAAAAAGATAAAACGCATCAAAACTCGGGAGTGGGGGCTCGTGACGTCACAACGCACTAAAAACTATAGCACGGCGTGACGTATTGTGAATTTTAAAAGCGTCGTATCTTCGTCAATTTTGGTTTATGTAACAAAAGAAAAAATACGGGTCAAATATTTTTTTATTATCTAAGTGACGGACTAATTAGATTTTTTTAGGACACAAGCCTATACGAGTATCATCGTCTTTCATTCATCAACAAACAAGTCCAATCCAAGGTTGGTCTCCACCCGGGGCTGCAGGCCTGTTCGAAAAAGATACCGTGGCCCCGGAACATAAAGGGCGAGGAAGGAACATGGATGGGTTTTAGTCAGTAAACATCTGACACTCCCTCCTGCTCCGCCCAGAGTGGGTATCAAATGAAAAGCTTGACTAGTTAGTCAAGCTGTTGGAGCGCCTGATCATCTCGCGTTATTAGATAAAAGATCTCATTATTTTGTAGGTACTTAATGTGTCCATGTTATGTTTTTTTGGTTCATCTGTCACCTACTGTCATTTGCATTCACTTGTTTGTAAAAATCCGTATGAAAAACACCGATTATATTTTACTATGTTGCTACGAGTATTTCTTTATTAATTCATTCAGCGAATCCCTTACATTCCCGCACACAAGCTAATACTATCTATCTATCTATCATGGGGGTTTAGGTTTCCGCACTTAGTCCTTGAAATGGACCATTGTGCGTGAGCCATGGTGGCCGATTACTCCAACCAGCCCACCTCCCTCCAGAAGCAGATCAAACTTCCCGGTCTCCTCAGGACATCTGCAAGTGATCCTGGTGTTCCCAGGGTCTCTTCGCGAATCTTCGTTACGCCTGTGCACTCCAAAAGCACATGCGCCACCGCCTCCTCCGCCTCCATGCACGCTCTGCACAGGGGACTGTCAGTGATACCTAGGGTGTGGAAGTGTTTGTTCAGCGAGCAGTGTCCAGTGATGGTCCCCGCCACCAGACGCAGGCTATCTCTGTCCAGGCGCAGAAGGCGCCTGGTCAGCTTTGGATCCAAGGATGGCATAGCTTCCTTGGACTGTCTACAGCCTGGTGCCGAGGCCCACCATTTCTCTGCTTGTAATCGGGTGTGATCCTTTAACCAGTTCCTCAGCTGCTTGAAGGGAATGGGCACAATGGGCTCAGGTCCGTAGGGTTTTGTGCTGGATCCTCTCCTGGCAAGTTCGTCAGCCGCATCATTGCCGAGTGATCCACTGTGTCCTCTGATCCATTGCAGCGTGACCGTGTTGTGATTCAACACCGTGATTTGTTCTAGGGCCTTATGGCATTCTAGTATTAGTCTCGACGTGATCTGGTTACTCTTTAGGGATTGAAGGACTGAGGCACTATCGGAGAGTATACGAATGTTGGTATCCGTAACCTCCCTGGCCGCTATAGCGTGTGCTGCTTGGATAATGCCTACACACTCTGCTTGATAGACAGAGTTGTATCTACCAAGAGATTTTGATATTTTAATGTTGAGGTCGTCGGAGAACACCCCGACGCCTGTCCCATCGTTGGTTTTTGATCCGTCAGTGTAGATTCTTAGCTCTTTTGTGTCTGAGTAGTCGCACAACTCCTCTATGAGCTCTATCTTGTAGTGTTTTTTGAAGCAGTGAGTTTTCAGAGTTCTGTCGATAGGTGATGTCATCATCGGTTGTTCTTTGATTGCATCTTCTTTGATGCGTGTATGTTTTATTCTAGAGTCGTTTCTTAGGGTGCCGGCTAGCTCGAGTCTGAAAATCGCTACGGCCGCCTCCTCTCTTACGACGAGGTGTAGGGGTGGTAGCCCCAGCATTACCTGTAGGGCAGCAGTTGGTGATGTTCTCATGCTGCCGGTGATTGCCACGCAGGCAAATCTTTGTAGTTTCTCAAGGTCCTTTTGGGTCGTACTTAGGTTGGTCCTGGGCCACCATACTAAAGACCCGTATGTGATAATTGGTCGGATAACTGTGGTGTATAGCCAGTAGGTGATTTTGGGGCTTAGGCCCCAGTTTCTCCCGAGGAGTCTCTTGCATTGCCAGAGGGATATACTGGCTTTTGTGATAATGTAATCCGTGTGTTTTGCCCAGTTAAGCTGTTTGTCCAAATAGATACCCAGGTATTTGGTTTCAGTCGATAGGCTAAGGGTTGTCCCAAAGAAGCTTGGTAGTTGCAACGTTGCCAGCTTCCTTTTCTTTGTGAAGAGGACGAGTTCGGTTTTGGTCGGGTTCACTGCTAGTTTGTGTTCCTTGCACCAGTCTTCTACTATCCTTAGGGCCTGGCGCATAAGGTTACATAGTGTGTTTTCATGTGTACCGTTTATTATTATAGTCAGGTCATCGGCATAGCCCACCGTGTAGTAGCCTCTGCTATTGAGGCGGTTGATGAGGCTATCTACTACGAGGTTCCACAGTAGTGGCGAGAGGACTCCTCCTTGAGGGCAGCCCTTCGCCACTATGGCTCTAGTGGTGTCGTTTACCTTAACTTGAACCGCTCTCAGTCGGAGCATATTTGTGATCCAGCCTCGCAGGGTTGGGTCCACCCCGTGTTTCTCGAGGGCTGCATTGATGCTATAGAAGATGGTTTTGTCAAAGGCGCCTTCTATGTCAATGAAGACGGCTAGTGACGAGCATTTGTGTTCCACTGCACATTCGATCCTGGAGATCACGCTATGCAGCGCGGATTCTGTTGATTTCCCTGTGGAGTACGCGTGTTGTTGTTTGTGAAGTGGTCTTTCCCTAAGAGGTCCGTCCCGAATGTGTCGATCGCAGAGTCTCTCGAGGGTTTTCAGTAGGAAGGATGTTAGGCTTATTGGCCTGTACGCCTTGGGTTGTGTGTAATCTGATTTGCCTGGTTTAGGAATGAAAATGACTTTCACCTCTCGCCATTTAAGTGGAATATAATTGTGTGCTATGCAGGCTTGATAGATGCCGGTCAGACGTCTACTCCCCATTGCAGAAGGGCGGGGAAGATTTCGTCTAAGCCTGCGGATTTATATGGTTTGAAAGTCCTTATTGCCCATTTTATTCTTTCTGCTGTTACTATAGTGCGGGCTCTGGTCCAGTCTTGGTCATCTGGTGTGTGCGTTGGCTCAGTTGGCCAGGTTCTGTCCTCGGAGAGGTCGCAGTCTGGAAAGTGGGTTTCCAGAAGGACCTTACTTGTCTCGTGGTCCGACTTGGTATATGTGTTGTTTGGGGTTTTCAGCGACCCGAGGGCGCGGTCTTGATCGGTAGATAGGATCTTTCTCACGCGTGCGGCTTCGCTGTTCGATTATATCTCTTCACAGAACCTCCGCCAGGCCGCCCTGCTGGCGTACCTGACTTGTCTTTTGAAGGTGTATTGTGTTTTCTTGTATAAGTCCCAGTCTTCTGGTAGTCTGGAGTTTTTGGCTTTATTAAATTGTTTGCGCATGGTTTGCCTGAGCTTACTAAGTTCCGAGTTCCACCAGGAGTTGCCCTTTGTCTTGGTGTTTGGGTCTTTTAGTTTGCAGCAGGCATGGTAGGCTTCGATTATAAATTCCGAGAGTTTTGTTACAGTGTCTTCAAGTTGTTTAGGATATGTTAGAATTTGGGGCACTTGGTGCTGCGTTAGCAGGGAGGCCAGTAGTCGTTTGTAGCCGGGTACGTTGGTACGGCGTGGGTTGCGTCTGGGTTCGGGTTTTTTTATACTAGCCACTAGTGAGAAGCGGATTCTTCTATGGTCAGAGCAAGAAGGCTCGTTGGATACGTGCCAGTCAGATATAAGTTTTGCCGCGCTTTCCGAAGCCAGCGTGAGATCAATAATTGTTTGTCCGCGAGATGTGACCCAAGTGGGTTCCGAGCCGCGGTTAACGATGTTAAGGTTAGTGGAGAATAAGTATGTGCATAGTACCTCACCTCTAGCGTTGGCTTTGTTGCAGCCCCAAAGTGGGTGATGGGCGTTTGAATCCGTGCAGATGACCAGGTCCAGGTTGGCGTCTTCGCAGTACCTTACCAGGTCGACCATCTCTTTTGGTGGGCAGTCGGCGTCCTCGCCGGGCATGTATACCGAGGCCAGGACGATATCAGGTGCATCACCGTCGGTTTTGATCCTGACGGCTGTTAGATCTCTGGAACATAATTGCGTGAGTGTGGTGGTGGGTACATCTTTGGGTATATAGGCGCAGGTTCGTGGTTTCTCTGTACCTTGTGTGTCGAGGATTAGCTTACCTCCAATGTTACCAAGGCCACATATTCTGTTTTTACGGATCCACGGCTCTTGGATGAGTGCAATTGTTCGGGGTTCCGTCTCCAGTGTCCTGCGCAGGCAAGCAGTAGCCGTCTGGCTATGCTGGAGGTTGGACTGGATGATGTTTAAGGGACGGGATGTGGGCGGTAGTGAGGTGGAATTAGGAGGAGACTGATCCATCGGACGATACCCCCCCCTCTTCCAGCCCGTGCGGGTCCTCGTGCAGTGCCGGTGATGACGAGAGGAGCCGCTCCGTCCACCCTGATGGTGAGGTTGCCAGCCTCTCTGCGTCGGCATCAGCCATCGCCGTTCTGGCCATATCCTCCTCCAGTTGAGTCATGGTCAGGTCGATGTCAGTCGTTGCCGGTTTGGTCTGTGTCGTGTCCGTCTTGGTGTCAGTCTGGGTTTCGGAGGGGTGGGTATTGGGGAAGAAGCGCGCGTATATCGACCCAAGAAGGTACGATACTCGTCGCTCCTTCCCCAACAACTTTTCGGCTTCGTCCGGTGGGAGACCTAGGGTCAGATAGGTCCCGAAGTTTTCCCCACCGACCGAAGTCGCCCTGTATAGGGACCACCTACCGACATCGTACCAGGGGTTCTGGCATTTTAGTATAGTCTGCAGCAACTCTACGTCCCCATTATATCTGGGTACGAAGAGCGCCACTCGAACTCGGGTCGGTACGTCAGACTGTCTCATGACAGTCAGTGTCGCGTCATTGTCCGGCAGTCGTATGTTAGGGACGTTCTGAGTCAGCCAAGCCAGGGCGTTATCGTCCTCGCACCATATGTGAACCGCGCCTTCCGCTACCCTTGGGTAACCGCGGAAGGCCGGGACTTTGGAAGGGTCGGTGCGACACGTCATCACAATGGAGTCCTCGAGCTTAGTCTTTACAACCTCGCTCTCGGCCGCCGTCATGTCTCGTGATGGAGGTGAGAAGCAGATCGCTACGGCGAGTCGCGCAGGAATATCCTTTGTGGCCCGCGCGTAGGTTCTCTGCTCCCCTTGAGCAGTCTGGGTTCTCAAACGTTTGGCGTCCCCCTGGAGCATACTTGGCGAAGCCGTATCGTCCGGGCGCTCCCGCTTCGCCGCTCCCTGGCCACTTGGACCTGGTTGCGGTTCTGTGGGACCCGGCTTGGCATTTTGCGCCAGGGATACCCGGTTTAGGAACCCAGCCCGCTTGCCCCGTTTCCTGGTTCTGTGTCGGTCGCCAGTCATCCCGTCCCGGTTCCGGTCGCTTCCGGATGGTCCTGGTGCAGGCAGTGACTTCTCGCGTTGGGTTTCCCCATCGCGTACTGTTCCCTGCCCGCTCGTTTCCGCGTCCGACTGCTGCTTGCGTTGGGTTTCCCCTTCGCGCGCCTGTAGCTGGTCGCGTACTCCCTTACAACTTCCCGTTTGCGCATCGCGTAGACTATTGCCTTCGCGGGCTTTGCGCAAACGTTTGTTGAGTTCCCTCTCCCTGTTTCTGAGTTTTCCGCGCTGAGTCTTCAGCTTGCGGACCTCGTCCACAGAGATGAACCCAGAACCACCAGGCTCCGCTTCCTTTCCCGTCGCGAGAGAGCCTAAGTCCTTCAACCTTGCCTCGATCTTCTCACGCTGGAGTGCCAGCGTGCGGAGTTCGCTGCTAAGGCTGGATATGCGCGGGTTGTCGCCGTCATTGTCGGGATTGTTTGCTGCACTGTTCCGAACGATACTCTGTCGCCAGGCTATCGTGGAAGGTGTAGCGTCAGTCTTAGTCACAGTCTTTGCCGCGGTAGTCGCGGCCGTTGTGGAGTCAGTGGGCGCACAAATTGCAGCCGTGTTCGTGTTTGTGTTGTTGTTTGGCGCGTGAGCCGCAGCCGTTGCTATTGGCAGAAAAGTGCCCCCCCCCAGATTACGGTGGGGGCAGACCGACGAGTCGGTGTGGGATTCCCCGGCATTACCGGGACCCACCTGGGGAATATTATTTTTCCTGATATGCGACATATTGGTTTTGGTGGGCTTTTTTGGATTTGAGGTTACCCTTCCTCATGGACCGAAGGGATAAAGGGGAGAAAGGAGGGAGGGTCTGGGTGTAGGATCATGGAGGATGGGTGAAGGATTGCCCTAGGCCTGGGATCTTGGCTTTCGGGTAAGTGTGAAAAAGCGCCCGGGGGTTTTTGTTACGTCTATTTCTTATGGAATTAGACCAAGAACAGGGTGGCAACCTCGTGAAGGTGAATCCCCCAGACTTGCCTTGAGGATCTACACGACCGTAGCGCTCCCCCTCAAGACCCCGCCACCCTACTGTCTCTGAGGGAGACAGTAAGGTAGGCCTGCATCTATACTACCAAGCAAAGCATAAGCAAAGCATGTCGTTGTGCAACCGCGAAAGCATAAATACAGACCCCCCCCAGCTAATACTATACACTGTGATAAATTTCAAATCCGAGTTGGCCGCCACCACAAAATGGCGAATTATTTTATTACTAGCTTCTGCCCGCGACTTCGTACGCGGATCCTGTTGCTTTTGCCAGCGACACCGGGTTCGTCAAAATCGAAGATCTGAAACGTCTAATTCTAAGAGCCCGGGGACCGGAAAATAACTGATCTTTCCCACCTGAGCAACACATACCGTTTATTTCTTTTTGCCATTTAACAGCTTCACAAAAAGTAAAATTTTGAACCATACCTCCGATGGCGGAATATGTGGCGTATTCAATCATAGGAGTATACGTAAATGAACTCCGTTTTTTATCAACCCAAGGAAGGTCGTCATGCCCTACGGCTATATCTTGAGACACCCGATTCTTCAGATGTTACCGACATTCTGTTCAGAGAATGTCGAAGCCTTCGCGCTCTTCTTCTGTCTCTTCATGCCGTACTCCAGCAATTCTTTCTCTCTCACTTTCTAACAGATTACGAATATTTTGTTGTGTGCGTGTTCGGCGCTCTTCTTCTGTCTCTTCATGCCAAAAACACTCAAGTAACATAAGCTCGAAGACATATTTATTCGATAAAATAAAATAATAAATGGGAGTTTTGGCCAGTAGAGTCAAATTTCAATGATATACCATCGTCATCGAAAATCGAAAATCAGTCCTAAACTGTTACCTCCTTAACCGCGTGGAGGTACTACCAGTTTTTGTTATTTTATAATTATACAGTGAAATTAGTGATAGCTTTGCAATAATTTTCACATCAGATGTTTCTGATCTTCGATTTTTTATAAGTCAACAGGAAATGCCCATCAGACCGAACAACTTTTGCTAAGACGTCTGTTATGGTGTAGCTGGGCTCTTGGAGTTCCACAACAGGTGTTCCAGATCTTCGATTTTTATAAAATAACAGAGAGTGCTCATCAAATTGAACAACTTTTGCTAAGACGTCATTCTTATATGTGTTATCGTGTAGCTGGGCACTTGGAGTTCCACATCAGGTGTTCCAGATCTTCAAATTTATTCTCTCAGCAGAAAATGCTCATCACGTGAAACAATTTTTGCTATGGTGTCATATTTGTATCTCTTATAGTTTAGCTGGTCTATTGCGGTTCTACATCAGGTGTTCAGGTTTCCAAGATAAATTATAGCCTATATGTTGCCCAGACATAATACCTATACAACAAAAAAAAAATCATTCAAATCCGTCCAGTACTTCCGAAGATTAGCGTGTACAAACAAACAGACAAACAGACAGACTTTTTTTTTTGGATTCGTGCTCTATTACTGTTTCTAAACCCCCTTCAATTATTATTTTTTAAATATATTCAATGTACAGACACAGCTTTTTTACTCTTTTATTATATGTATACATTAAGTAAATTGAAAGGGAATGAGGAATACTAACTAACAAAATGAGATGAGGAGAGTGCAGTGATGACCTAGGACATAACGAATAATTTTTTATTTAACTTGTAGTAGATTATTTACTACATTATTGGGGGATTTTAATTAATTTTAATTTTACTTGTGTTTTGTCAAATAAATAAATCAAATCTTTCCTCATAATATTAGTACTTATAGACAACTTTTCACTTATATTACCAACATAATTTTGTCGTGAACAGATCTGCTTCAAGCACGCGGACTATTGCGAAGAGTGGATGCTCCCCAACGATGAAGACACCACCTGGACCCAGGAGATGGAGGCAGCATATGTGAAGGTAAGTCTCATCAATAAGAGATATTCTTATTGATTGGACTGTATTGTTGATTGTATTGGACTTCTTAAGAGTCCTACTACACTTTTTACGCAAAATCATGATTTTTGACGCTGTAATTTTCAGCAACAGTAAGATATTTTAATTATGTGCTTATATATAACGATAGTGCCATTCTCTTTCTTGAAAGTTGGAGTTACACATTTTCATATTTCTTTTCGTGTAATTTACTATAAATATTTTACGAACTCAATTTGCAAGAAAAACCGTCGTCGATGCAATTCTTATAAAAGCTAAAATTGCTAAAAGATAAGTTGAAAGTTTGTTACTAACCCTATGGACTCCGGTCTGAAATAAAAAGTTTCTATTCTATTCTATTCTTTACTTGAATGTAGGAGTTCTAGAATTTCGTTAAATTCCTTGAGTTTTCGCAAAACAAATCGCAAAGAAAGCCTAATTTAAGCCAAAAATGTCTTGATTCAGCGGCCATTATATTCCTCCTAAACTCAATTTATTAAAGCACTCTAAATTCTGCATCAATTCAGCTCGCTCCTCAGTGACGCGAGCGCTGGGCGAGGAAGGACCTGCACACTAAATTTTCGTCAATAACAACCCACTCGTGTATGTTGATCGAAATAATTTGATCCAGGACGAAAAATAAAAAAATTGCAAAAAAAATTAATAGGACTCTTAATGTGCCTGTTTTCTAGTGGAGTCCTTCTTTATCTTAAGTAGCTGTAAGGTTTTGAAAGTTAAAAGAGATTTGAGTTTGTTTGTATGAAGGCTACATTTCTGCTGCCTTTTGTTTTCGTAATCATTGACTCTCTTAGCAGCTGTTAAGGTGTATACTCCAGCCTAGCCTACCTAGCCTATCCTAGCCCGATAAATTCATCAGTACAAGTTCATAAAGGTGTAGGAACGACTTGGACCTGGTCATTTCTACACCTTTATGGACTTGGAGGGTTGTATTGATGATTTTGATGATTTTAATTCTGTAACTACATACGTCTTACAGTCGCGAATCATATTTTAATCAACATACAACCTAGCATTGTCCTGCAAATTGCAAAAAACGTAAGAAAATTTGAATTTCGTGGGTCACCCTGACGGTTTCACCTTATTATACAGGGTGCAAATAAACCTTTTAACGAAGCCGAAAGGCACTTGTTCTCCCCGTCATTGGGATCATTTTTTTTCTACACCGTACCTGGGAACCTTGTTACGGAGATATTGGTCAGTCAAAGTTCAAACATTTTGCCTTTACATTTTTCATTTAAGATTTTTACTTCAAACATCTCCACGACCCCGGTACTATACACAATCCATCCATCAGCACAATGTTTGAAATGCGTTACATTGAGTTCTACCACAAACAATGATTTTTCACCCTGTCCAGTCGTTTCCCAGCAATAATTCTTGCGTAAAGTTACTTAGTTAGATGTACAGAATGCTTGGTTGACGGCTTCGTGATGAGGTGGTTCACACCCTGTATTCACCAACCAATCTCTCTATCTCCAGGTTCACGGCCCCGATCCTTATGGCTTCGGCGGACTGCCTCCCCAGGGTCAGATGCCCGACTTCGGTGAGGAAGGCGAGGACAACGCGGCAGATGAGGCTGAGGACTTCGACCTCCATGCGCCTGACAAGGATGAGTTGTAGATCGTTACAGGAATTAGTTAGAAATAGTTTAGTTGAAGAGAGTTAATTTAGTTGTAGTGCAATAGCTGATCACAAAATTATCATAAAACTGATCGAAATATGATTAAACCCGTCTTTAAGACGACACGGCACGGCCGTTTTTCTATATTTACTTTATTTTATTTTAAACTGTTCGGGAAACTTACAGCTATTAAAAACAATGCTCTTAAACTATACGAATTCGAAGGCCATGTACTGGTTTCCGCAGATAAAAACACTCGAAGCAAAAAACAAAAAGAAAACCAACAAAAGAAAGAGACAAAATGCTTATTATAAGTTTTGAAACATAGCAACACGATCGACTGATATAAACTACAAATTAAAAATTGAAATATAAAATTTTAAGAAAACATATAAATTATTATACAATCAGACACAAATATCCATAAAAAAGCTTCAACGCAGTTCCCTATTTCCTCCCTGGATAATACCAGCAGAGCAATATTTTCTTTTAAAAAAAATCTATGACCACTATAATTGGCATGCCTCTATGTTTCTTTTTTTTCATAATTAATTTATTAAAAGAGATAAGAACCTTCAAAAACCTAACAGAAAATTGGCCAGATTTTCCTCTTATGTTCAAACATCCAGAAAACAAAAACACGGCCAAAATCTTTCTTTCATTTTTAATGAAAAAAGTGGTCAAATCTGTCAAGTTTTGGAGAAGTAATCGGGGGACTACGAAAAGTTGTTTGTGTGTACTTTTAATTGGTATTTTCCGTTGTTGTATCTTTCGCATTCTGCGCGCGATCGTTTGGACACTGCGCGACAGTAATACATTTTACAAATACCTATTTTTCAATTCTCTCGGCCGTTTTGTTTCCTCTTAAGAGCTCCACGGTTTTAATGATTGTATTAATTGTCGTTTCAAGTAAATTATACATTGTTTCCAATACAACACCTCTATGCTAGTTAAAATGTCTTCCAAAAGATTGTAAATATTCTTTCAATGCAAACCGGGTTTATAGTATTAAGATTTCGACCAATTCTCGCCCATATCACCTTATATATTTTCCAATCTATTTTTAAAGAAAAAATAATATATTAAATAAAATATTTTTCGTATTTTTTAAAATGTGTGTTAAAAATTTTTGAAAAGAAAAATAATATTTGGCATATGTACTTATTTTAATTTTTATGCAGTAAGTACCAAGTACGTAGAAAAAAATGCATTTACAAAATTTTCAAGTTTGAGAGCTATGATAAATCCATTTCAACATGTTCTTCTTTTATAGAAAACATTGTACAATGATAATAAATTACTTACCGTTATATTCAGGGGCCATCCGTACATTACGACAAACGAATTTGATGTTTATTGACTCCCTGTCCTTGCCATAGTTGGGCACATTTTTTCACAAATGTCCCCCCTCCATAGTGTGACGTCACATTAGTTTGTGGTTCGCACAAAAAAGAGTTGGAAATATTTTTAAGTTTTCCAATAATTTCGTGTTTGAATACTTAGATATAATTATTATATTTTCAAACGTGTGACGTAATTTACGGATCCTAAGAGTTTTAAAAATTCATAATTATTAGGTTTTAAAACAAAGTGCCTTATTAATAACTAGTGCCTTCTAAGACCGCTAGATTCTAGTAGATTTTAGCGATGAAACATTGCCATACACTAGCAATGCAATTGTAAACTATTAAAGATACTCGTTTCTATAGCCAAGTTAAAGTGATTACTTTGTAACAGACAAGGATTTGAACGAAGTGAGAACCTTCAAAGAACTTCTAACTTTGACAGTGCTAACTTCGGCTGCATTCCGAATTAGAAAATAATCGCTCACAGCGTTCACATCTATATTTTGCGTTCCGATTTAGATATCACGATTATGACAGCTAATGTCAGCTAAGAGCTGTCATCAATTCAGAACGCTCGTGAACGCGTTCACAGTGAACATAACCCCGAACCAAAAGCTTTCACAAGACCTATTTTTGAAAATGGAAGTTATGTTGGTTAAGCTCGACGGCTATTATTCACTTGAATACTCATGGTTGCAATGAATGAATAGAATAATTAGATGCAACTCTTTAAGTTAAAAAAGGTAAAACAACACACCTGTAATTTTTGACAGCGCTCACGGTGAAATTTATTTGAGGCATGGTCGGTGTAATCGCAAGATGGCGCATGTCATGACGTCATCTATGACGATTCAAGGGACATCGATATCGCACTCACGGTAATTCGGAACGGGTTTATGGACGCTCAAATCGATTACAGCGTAATTCGGAACGCGGCCTTCAAGTAATTACTTTGACTTGTTTATAGATTCGGGTGTAAGAATTAAATCGTTAAAAATGCCCATCAACATACATTTGTGTTTCGAAAATGTATGGAATGAAAGATACGATTTTCAGTATGTGTGAGCGAGACATTACTATTCAAATGACATTGTCAACGCGCTTTTTTAGGGCGAATTTAACGATTTAAAATATTTGATAAAATTTTATTTCGGTTAGTAACTGAGTTGTGTTTATTTGACTATGAGTCAAATGTGAGAATTTATGAGTGAAAGTTATTATTAAAATTACCTCTATTTAAGTTATTTTCTTGAGTAAACTGGCTCTATATGTTTTAATTTATTATATTATCAACTTTTCAACTATCTCTGGTTTTGTTTTATAGATACAGAAAATCAGGCATTTTGTATTCTCTTGGAGCAGTTACCTACAATGAGCTTATGTTTAATTTTATTATTATGTATGTTGTGATTATGTGACTGATTTATAAATGGGTATTAAATATTTTGTTTGAATAAACTTGTGTATTATTTTTCGTTTCAAATCAAACGATGCAGATTCAATTTATGTATGGGTTTTATGGAGAGCAGTGGTGGCCCAGTGGTAGCGGCCCCGACCAGGGGGGTGAATCTTCCATACATTTGTGGCTTCAAACAAAATTTTCATACATAGTGCTGCCATCTGTGTGTTTAGGTACACTAACTTTCAACTGTTATAACGACAACAGCTATTTTAGACTACTTGCTAGTGAACTAGATAGCCTAGCGGTGACAGCGGTTGCCTTGTGACTAATAGTTCACAAGTTCGAATCCTCAGAATTTCTTTTTGTATTTTTGGTTGAATAAAAACTAACAGCGCCATCTAACAGTATTATACAGGATGTAAACCACCTCATCACAAAGCCGTTAACCAAGCATTCTGTACATCAAACTAAGTTAACTATTCGCAAAAATTATTGCTGGGAAACAACTTTTTTTTTTGAGGTTATAAATCATGTTTTGTGGCAGAACTCAATGTAACGCACTTAAAACATTGTGCTGATGGATGTATTGAATAGTACGGGGGTCGTGGAGGTGTTAAAAGTCAAAAGCGTACAAAAAAAAACATGTATTTAAAAAAAAACTTGTCAAAAAGTTGTAACTTTGACCCCCCATATCTCCGTAACTAGAAGGTTACAAGAGAACAAAAAAATGATCGCAATGATGGGGAGAACAAGTGCCTTTTTCGGCTTCGTGAAGAGGTGTTTTACACCCTTTATAGTGTATTATCTATAGCCCCGACTTACGAACAGTAAGTCGTGGGTTCGAACCCAGGCATGCGCATTACTTTGTGTAATTTATTTCATCAACACTGCTCTCAAAACTGTGAAGGAAAACATCGTGAGGAAACTGACATGTCCTAGAACCAAATAAATCGAAGAAATGTGATATCAAACTAGTTTATGCCTTGCGCTTCACCGGAAATATTGGTTCCAGTTAAATTTGACAGCTCTAAATTACGTCCGTCTCTTTCTCGTTTTATTAGAGAAAAAGATAGCAATAGCCTGAATTAAGTTTAGCTTGTGCACAACAGAATCGACTGCATTATGTACGTTTGGCGTACATCATTTTAAAGGCCCATTTACACGATGAAGTTAATTGCCTGTTGCATGCCATAAAATTTTGAAGCAATAAATGACTGGCATCTACACGATGCCAGAGTCATACAAGTCAACATGTCACGTTCTTGGCCTACCAGGCAATTTTTCCATTCAGAACAGTTCTTGGTAAAACCAGCACGTAGTACCTACAATCATTTCTTATCTTATGAAATTTTTGTATTCAGTTGGATTCTCTCTTTATTTGCAAATATGAGTGCTGTGAGTGGCTAATAACAGCGGCTCAGGCCGATCTTTAGGTTAAGCCGGGCTTGCCTAGGTTGGTCTGTGGATGGGTGACCAACCCTTACATACCGAGTTCCCTCCGTGCCTCGGAAAGCACGTTAAGCTGTTGGTCCCGGCTGTCATTTGTATATAGATCTTGACAGTCGTTACAGGTAGCCAGTGGCCCAAAAAGTCTGACAACTAGTCTTGCCAAGTGGTACCGTATTACCCAGTATTAACTGAGTCGCTCCATGTAAAATACTGGTATTCAGCTGCATCCGGTTAGACTGGAAGGCGACCCCGACATACTTGGGTAAAGGCTAGACTAATGATGAGTGTATTGAGGGTATGTTGATTGTTGCTACTATACATATAATATTTGCTTTCAAGTTTTTAAGTAGAGCCGCGTGTACACAGTTGCTTCCAATTCTTGAAGGTCACAATGAATGCGCTTAAGGTGCTTAGAAGAGCTAAATTAGCAACTCTATTTGTGGTGGTTCAAACTTCGTTTGAAATGCTGTTAGAATAAAGTTTTAATCAGCTTGCACTACAAAGTGGTTGTTACGTCAGCCACTGCGGGCCAAATAGCGCGAAATGAGTGGTTTCGATCGATTTACAAAAAAACTATTGATTGGATTAAAAAACTAAAACAGTGTCATGCTAATATATTGCTTGTAGAATTATTTGCCAAAAAATCAGAATGATCGCATGCATATTAGTATGTTTTTTATTGTTTGAAAGATATTTTTAGAGGTAAGTTCGTGACTTCTTTTATCGAGCCAAATTAATTGTATTATGTTTTCAGAACAGTATCATGCTAGCATATATCCTGAAGAATATCATATATTTTTCTGGTCTTGTTTATAGCAGTGAATCATATACTTTTAGTAATTATAAAACTCGCGTTTAGCTCATGTAATCGCCTTAATTTACTGCATTCAATTATTGTACTTGCATGTTGATTTTTAAAATGGCGGCTTTGCAGCGCATGCCACAAAAAAAAAAACAGGAAAAGCCAGGGTAGGAGATTTTTATCAAATAATTAAACCAACAATAACATTTTAAACAATTTGATTTATTAATAAACTTAATACAAAATTGTCTGGTAAATTCTTATAGTCCAACGTTTTTTCATAAAATTGTGATTATTATATCATAAAAAATATTGTATTTTACAAATACTGTCATAAATCTACATTATACAACGTGTTACCAACTTTCTGCATGAGACCACCATCGTAATCGCGCAAAAATAATCAACGGCCCCATTGATGTACATGTCACCGTAAAATTGTCAAACACGTTATATTACAATATTACGTGTGTCTCTCTAGCGATATTGTAAAGTCTCGAATTATTGTCAACTGAACATACGGAATCCGGTGGATGCGAGTCGCAAGGGACCGGTCAATGTGGAGACACTTGGGGGAGGCCTATGTCCAGCAGACGTCTTTCGGCTGAGATGTTGATGATGAGCATACGGAAGTATCTCTGCCCCCATATTTGGGACTTGGGGCACCCCCCCGTTAGGTTAGTTAGGTTCCTTGAAACCCTGCACTCGGAAATAGCCCCGCGAAGCGGGGCTCCGTCGACTACGCTTTTTAGGGGAATATAAAATGTTTTAAGGTTAGGTTATATTAATCGATATTTCTCAGGAATGGTACAGTATCTTTTCATGAGAGTGGTACCACTGGGCAAGGGGGACCCCTCCTTCTCTCCACACCGCATGAGTTGACTACCATCGCATGCATTTCACGAAAAACAATGCGTTTTATTGTAAGCAGTATGTTCGTTTGACAATAATTCGAGAGTTTACAATATCGCTAGAGACACACACGTTATATTGTAATATAACGTGTTTGACAATTTTACGGTGACATATAATACATCAATGACGGCCCCATACTAAATTATAATACCTACTCGACCAAATGTATGAGATAGCTGATTATTTTATCGTAATTACTATGTACGATGGTGGTCCCATGGAGAAAGTTGTTCAGTTTGATGGTCTGTAGCACACCCTTTCATATGACTATACCCTTTTTGTTACATGTTGTATAGTAATCTTGGTTATTTTTGCTGTGAACAATGTATCAATACCCTGTTTGAAGAGTAAACTATTAATAGTTAAAATAACATAATATCTAGATTGAGCATTGTGATAATATGTGGCAAGAAAGGCTAAGAGTGCGATTTGGTAGCCCGCGAAAAACAAATTTTCTGACATTTTTTTGTCGACGCCAAAACACAATTTCACCTACCATTTTATCACGTCGAGGGTGTAAAAAACCTCTTAACCTCAGCATAAACGCACGCGCGTGCCCTCCAACGCCAAGCCACAATTTCATCTACTATTTTGTCACATATTTGTGTCGTTTGGCGTACAGGGCACGCGCTTGCTTGTCACGTATATGTGACAATGGCGTCCAAAAGGTTAACGAAGCCGACAGGCACTTGTTCTCCCCGTCATGGCAATATTTTTTTTGCTCTACACCATACCTGGGAACCTTCTAGTTACGGAGATATCCCCAATATTAGGTTCAAAGTTACAACTTTTTGACAAGTTTTTTTTTTTTAATACCAGTTTTTATTGTTAGATTTTTACTATACATCCACACACAATGTTTTGAGTGCGTTACACTGCGTTCTACCACAAAAAGTGATTTTTCACCCAAAAAAATAAGTAGTTTTTCAGCAATAATTTTTTGCATAAAGTTACTTAGTTTGTTGTACAGCATGCTTGGTTGACGGCTTCGTGATGAGGTTGTTTACACCTTGTATCTGTGTCGTTTGGCTTACAGGGCACGGGCTTGCTAGACACGTATGCGTGACTAATGGTCCAAGGGTTAAAATTGAAGCTAATAAAATGTGAATTTAAATGAACACTAAACTTAGATTAAATATTTTAACTTATTTTTAGCTTAAAATAACTAAAATAATACAGACCTGTGTTCTTAACAACTAAACAATATTGGAATGTATTTGTGATGTACCAGAACATAACGAACATGTACATATTTCAAAAATACACTTTATAATATAAAGTATGTTTAAAAAATTGAGTAAATACCCTGGCAAGATAAGCCATTAATTAATCAAATATATAAAAATCTTATGTCACAGTGTTTATTGTCCTCCGAAACGGCCTGACCGATGTAGAGGAGGCCAAACAAAACTTGCTGAAATTCATGACATTGACACTGTCAATATTCTTTTAATTTGAATAATTATTTAATGAATTGGATAAAGGTACTTAGTTCTTGCCTCAAAAAGTGTTTGACAACTCAAAGTTAAGCTTTGGCTAAACTGAGGCGAATTCTGCGAGTTCTTTAACACTAACTTGTATGTATGCATAATCACCCTATAATGTTCCCACTGCTGGGACACGGCCTCCTCTCTATGAGAGGGAATGTGCTATAATCCACCACGCGGGCCCAGTGCGGGTTGGTAGATGTCACATGTCTTCGAATTTTTTATTCTAGGACATGCCGGCTTCCTCACGATGTTTTCCTTCACCGTTTTGAGAGCAGTGGTGATGAAATAAATTAGTAATTACGCAAAGTAATGCGCCTGTCTGGGTTCGAACCCACGACTTACTGTTCGTAAGTCGGGGCCGCCACCGGTTGTCTCCTATTTGACTTACTTAGATGGAAGAACTAGAACAAAATAGTCGCGTGACTTCTTAATCATTAAAACAATCAAGTCGCGGGATTTGCCTCAATTTGCCCAAAGCTTTATGTTCTCTGGCCTGTTTTTTGCATCATCAGTTTTGTGATATGAATTATTGAACCCTTAAGCTTGACGTTGGCGTCAGCGGCGCGTATGTTGCTACTGTTTTTCTCGCGACCGACGTCAGCGTGGCAGAAATTCAGGCCTTAGTCCACGCGAGCTCAGCCGCGGGCAAAACTAAATTATACAAAAGCTAATATGATAGGTCAACAACACATATTCTTCTGCACCACATCGCCGTGAGCGATGTTGTCTATACTCCACGCTGGTAGTTCTACCTTCCCTGTGTGCGTCGCGTCTTCTTCTGTAGGTGTCCCTGGAAATAAGGGAAAAATATATAACTGAAACCGGCCAAGACCGAGTTGGAATCACGCACGAAGGATTCCGTACCATTATCTATACAACAATAGACAAAACAGCAAAAAACTCACGTTTCTAATAAAATAAAAACAAAAAATATCTTATTAGAATTAATAAAAAAAAGTAAAATAAGAAATGATATTGATTTCTTTTGAGAATTAAAAATTATATATATAAAAAAAAAAACATATTTATGTGAGTAAGTGATCCAATATAATATAGAAACAGCGTAATTTTGTTTTATAGTAAGTAAATAAGAAAAAGAGTTAGCGACATGTTGGATTAAGATAAAATTTTGGGAGCCCCACTTAAATATTTATTTTAATTTTATTATTTATATATAGAGTGAATAAACAACTACAATTAATATTCTTTGAATATTTGAAGTTTCTACATGTTGCTGTTATTAATATTGAGTAATAAAAAAAGGCAAAAACATTACGTTTGTTGTATGGGAGGCCCCCTTAAATATTTATGTTATTCTGTTTTTAGTATTTGATGCTATAGCGGCAACAGAAATACATCATCTGTGAAAATTTCAACTGTCCAGCTATCACGGTTCATGAGATACAGCCTGGTGACAGACAGACGGACAGTGGGGTCATAGTAATAGGATCCCGTTTACACCCTTTGGGTTCAGAACCCCAAAAATAAAGAATATAGGTACGAGGTACAGGATGTGAAATTGTGAAGTTTCCAAGGGCCTGCCGGGGCTTTTTTTTTTTTTTTTGTTAGCGGGAGGGAGTGTCAGACTTTTACTGACTCAAACCCATCCATGTTCCTTCCTCGCCCTTTATGTTCCGGGGCCACGGTATCTCTTTCGAACAGTCCCGCAACCCCGGCAGGCTTCGGCCCTTGCGGGCCCCTCTCTTCTGCTGACATCTCTTTGAGGCACGCGTGGAACACGAACGCGCCGTCGACACGGCCTGTCGTCACTAGACGGACGGACGGCTAGCTAGCCCATAGCTAACCGTCCACAGGCCCGCATCTACGGTGGCCGGTAGCCACCACGTGGCCCCCGACGCCCGGTGCGTCTCCCGCGGCGGCCGGGAAGAGAGGCTCTCTCCCTCTCTCGTTCCGCCACCTCCTTCGCCAGCATGACTGCTTCGCAGAAGGAGGTGACGGCTTCCCATTCCGTCTCTTACCGGACCATGGATTGAACCAGGGCCGGACGCGAGAGGTCGCCGCCGCCGATCGCCGCTACGAGGACACGGCGGTGCTCCGCCCACGCAGGGCAGACTTCCACCGTGTGCTCCACCGTGTCCTCCGGTCGATCCTCGCAGTGGAGACACCCGGGCGTTTCCTCCCGCCCGATTCGGTGCAGGTACCTCCCGAAACATCCGTGTCCGGTGAGGACCTGCGTCAGGCGGAAGGTGAGGACGCCGTGGCGCCTCTCTAGCCACTCCTCAAAGAGGAGACTTACCGCCACTATCGTGGCGTGCCCTGGCCTGCCGGGGCTGCGGGACTGTTCGAAAGAGATACCGTGGCCCTGGAACATAACGGGCGAGGAAGGAACATAGATTATAGTCAGTAAAAGTCTGACACTCCCTCCCGCTCCGCCCAGAGTGGGAGAAGTTATTTGATGATTTACCATCCCTAATATGGGTGTACTCCCACATTTCGCCGGTTATGTTTTAGAATAGGGGTCCTATTGCCATCAACCGGGCACAAATCCAGATATCGTGGCTGATACTGAGAAATTCTTGAAGGAAAAATCAAATAACTCTGAGCCGTCGAACCCAGGTCCAGCAACAAAAAGGAATAATTTTTATTCAGTGCGCAAACTTTGACAAACTAAACTTAAATGAGTTTTATTAAACATATATTTATTATTTTGATAAGTGTTAGTACAAAAAAAAAGAAGTTATCGTTTGAAATTGATTACTCTTTCGTTTTTCGTGTACAGGCGTAGGTGGGTATTTAAGTGAGTTACAATTCCAAATTTTCCTTCAAACTTTCATGGGTTTAGGACCTTCCTTAGGATTTGGGGTCCAGAATTGACCGTGAAAAACGTTTTGAACTAATAATGGAAATGTGTTATATTACTGATACTGAACCACCAACAATTTTTTCCGAACTTGTTAAAAAATATTCCAGTATTGGATAGTTGGTACCTGTAGGTATTCTAGTATTATCCACATCAGCGGAGTCGTAGGACCTCAGCGATGACACCAGGTTTGAGTTGGACAGCTTCAAGAGAGCCGCCGCCGTGGTCAGGAATACTTCGTCGATACCCTGCTGGAAAATACAAAAAAATGATGTATTTTTTTCTGGAAATCTTTTTGCCGAAGTCGGTTTGTGGATGGGTGATCATTAAATACTGAGACTTCTCTGTGTCGATAAGCACGTTAAAGGAGTGACCACACCACACATCGATGCGATATCGACTTAGACAATCCACTTTACTAGACTATTGGCCCGTGTCTGCCTGTCATCGATTCTTTATTCGCCGTAACCCAGCTTGTTGATTATGTCATTGACAACGTGGATAAAGCTGTGTCAGCGTCTTCTTGGATCTACCCAAAGCTTTTGACACAGTTTCCCAGGTGAAACAGCTAAAAAAACTAGGTGTTCTCGGTATAAGTAGCTTTGCTTAAACTGGCTTAAGTCCTACCTAAGGAAACAAAACCAGCACGTTCGTATTGGCGAGCACGACAGTGATTTTTCATTGTTGGTTACGGTGCAGCACAAGGCAGTGTTTTGAGCCCTACGTTGTTTGTGATCTATTTAAACGACACTGATTCTGTACTTATAGTTACCTGATCGTGTAAGGCGGACGTCTCACAGTACTGCGCGCCTATGGACGCCGCGAACTGAGCGGCTTCACTAGACTGTACTGCACGCAAGTCTTCTAGGTCGCTCTTGTTGCCTACTACTGACAGGACCATTGCTTCGGGGACGTTGCTGGAATGATAGAAAATACTGTTATAAGTGTTAAGGTCAAGAAATAAAACTAAATGGTGTCCTAAAGCCTGATCGAATTAAGTTCTTCGATAGATCGAATCTTGCATAAAACCTTAGGTATTGTGGTTTGGCATTCGTATTAATAAAAGGATGCCTATCGGCTATCCGTATGTGTTGGATGCGAGTCGCACGGGACCGGTCAATGTGGAGGCCACTTGAGGGAGGCCTAAGTCCAGCAGTGGACGTCTTTCGGCTGAAATGATGATGATGATAAGTATGTGAATAGGCCCCAAGTTACTTTCGCTGTGATCAGGGTTCAACACACAAAGCGATATTTTCAGACTCTATAAGCTCCTGAAATTTGGGTGGACATTCTCAACACGTTATCCTTCCACCCTGTATAATACGAGTATATTAAATGACATACCTCTGCAACTCCTTGACCCATCCCTTAATAGCCGCAAAGCTGTTGACGCTAGTAATATCAAATACTAGTAGCGCAGCGTTAGCGTTCCTGTAGTACATGGGCGCCATTGAACGAAACCGTTCTTGTCCAGCGGTGTCCCATACCTGGAATAATATGAAGAACATTATTAAAGCAAAAACATCATCATCATCATTTCAGCTAAAAGACTAGTGGACACTATTGGATATGTCCAATGGTCCTGGTCCTGTTCAATGTGGCGACGATTGGGGGAGGCCCATAGGCCTCCCCCAAGCGTCGCCACATTGACCAGGTCATCGGTCCACCTAGTGGGAGGCCTTCCAACGCAACGTCTTCCGGTTCGCAGTCGCCACTCCAGAACTTTTCGGCCCCAGTGGCGATCCGTTCTGCGAGCAATGTGCCTTGCCCACTGCCACTTAAGTTAGGCAGTTCTTCGGACTACGTCGGTAACCTTGGTTCTCTTGCAGATGTTTTCATTTTTGATTCGATCACGCAAGAAAACTCCAAGCACAGCTAGCCCTCTCAATTGCACTTTGGGTGACTCTGAAGGCTTGACCTTCTGATGAGACCCATTGTGAGCGACCTCGTTTAGGCGCAGTATGAAGCAAAATTTAGGCTGTATTCTTCATACGGGTAGCACAAGCCCGTCATGTACCTACTGTTGGGACAGAAGAGTCCTATCTGTGTTGGCTGTTTTTGTTGCCTTAGTGTCCTTGCGATGTTTCCCTCCACCTCGTAGTCTAGGCTATTTCCAACTACAAAAGTATGGATGACCGGGAAGAAGACCTGGAAGACCAGGAAGAAGACCTGGAAGACCGGGAAGTAGACTGGAAGACCAGGAAGAAGACCTGGTAGACCGGGAAGAAGACCGGGAAGAAGACCTGGAAGACCAGGCATAAGACCGGGAGAAGACCTGTAAGACCAGGCAGACCGGGAAGACCAGGAATAAGACCTGAAAGACCAGGCATAAGACCGGGAATGAGACCTGGAAGACCGGGGAAAAGACCGGAAAGCACGTTAACCCCTTTGTTCCGGCTGTCATTTGTAGTTGTCAGTGGCCCGAAAGTCTGACAACTAGTCTTACCAAGGCGTATCGTATTACCCACGGACCCCACGGTACTAACTGGGTTGTGGAGGTCAGATAAGCAGTCGCTCCATGTAAAATAAGTACTTGTATTCAGGGTGACCAGTCGGTTCACCAAACATTAATTCAAAAACTTGACAAGCAACGATTAGCAAAAACATTATTTGTCATTAACAAGTTTAACCAATAATTCACTTAGAAAAATAATTATCCGATAATTATTTGACAAACAATTCGTTATTTTTTCATTTTATCTCATAAGACAACGTTTGAAATAAAGCTGTTACACATATTGATTTTGCCATTCCAAAAATAAAAGAAAATAAATGAATTTGGTTTCTCGTATAAGCACAGATTTTAAATCGCTGCAAATTCTGATCAAAAACTCACTCGAAATTATTGCAGGTCCTAAGAAAGAACTTGTAAATCTGAAATAAGTACAAAAAAAAATCACAAATGATCTCAAAGACGGTACCTATGTGATTTTACGTTTTTTGCGATTTCTGACTTTTTAGTGCTCTAAAGGTGGATACAGACTTTGCGAGGCATGGAGGCAACGAATACCTCTGCTTGAGGCGTGGGTGTTAAATAATTATAACAACATAATTATGCTCGGGTCAAGCCATCGCGTGCGAAGCAAATGTTCTTCATGTTTGGAGCGAGAACGTGCTACGAACAGATGCGCTCGTGCGAGGCGCGCGAGTGCTGCGAGCATGTGTCGGCCGGCTCATTGCGAGCAGTGCGTTGCGTTTAGATGTGTCGGTTGGATCAGCCCGAGCATGCGCTGCGCGCTGTTTGACCCGAGGCGTGCGTGGATATCGTACGCGGCGCACACCTCGAACGTGCATGCGCGACTACGTCCACAACTAATGTAATGCTAGCACTGAGGCACTTTGATCTTGAAGCATTTGCCGACATACGTTGGCTCGCCCTCGCACGTGCGTAGCACATGCCTCGCCACGAATATAAAGGTACACACATTGCGAGGCATTCGCTGTGCGCCGTTCGCGGCGTATGCCTCGCAAAGTCTGTATACCGCTTTTCGGTGGTTGGTCCGGTAGAAGATTTTGATCAGTATTAGAAACAAGATCGAATAACATAAAAGTAAAATTGGTTAAAACTTTCAAACAAGATGTATGGGAATAGTTTTTTCATTTTCTGACTTTTTTAGTACTCCTACCTGGGTCAGTCAATTAGTAATAGGATCGATTGGGATCAAAAAAATGTTTTCAAAAATTTGTAATTAGGGATCATTTCACGATAAATTACGGATAGGCTCCTTAAAAACCATTTTCGTGTAGCTGCAACGGTTAAGGTAGCTCTCCTTACTGCCCCGTTTGCCGTTCCACCCTGTACATACTATAATATTAGAAAGCTGAAGAGTTTGTTTGTCTGTTTTTTTGAACACGCTTATCACTGGAACTACTGGTTGGATTTGAAACATTATTTTTGTGTTGGATAGTCAATTTATCCAGAAAGGTTATATAACATCACGCTACGACCAAAACGAGCGGAGCATAAATGCAAAATGTTGTCAGCTAGTCCCTGATAAAAAACACAGTTCTTTTTTCATAAACACATAAAAAACAATGTTTTGACGAATTCTGATAAGAAAGACAAAACAAACTCAGAGGCCACGTACGTTGGGTTGACGATATCGCCAAGATCGCGGGAAACGCATGGATAAGGAACGTACAAAACAGAGAAGAGTAGCAGAACAAAAGGGAGGTCAATACCCAACAGCGGGTGATCCCTGGTGATATGATGATGCCGTGCTTGCCTAGGTTGGTCTGTGGATGGGTGACCACCCATTACATGCCGAGTTTCCTCCGTTAATCCCGGCTGTCATTTGTACATCTTTGACAGTCGTTACAGGTAGTCAGTACGTGGTTTTAAAAAGTCTGACAACCAGTCTGTCTACGCACGGCATGCCTACTCGCGCCTGGAGGCGCGCGGGTGGCGGCAGCAGCATCGGGCGACAGCGGCATCTGAGGAGGCGCGCGGGTGGCGGCAGCAGCATCGGGCGACAGCGGCGTCTGAGGAGGCGCGCGGGTGGCGGCAGCAGCATCGGGCGACAGCGGCGGCTGAAGGGCGCGCGGGCGGCGCGGGCGGGAGCGCGGACGCGCGCGCCGGCCGCCACCTCACTTCACAATTTTACCACGACGAAGACACTACTTTATAAACTCTTGTATCCTGGATTACACCAGATCACTCAGTCCACTGTATTTTATTTATTCTCTTCCTTTCTATTCTCTGCTCCTATAATTGAGCACACGGCGTAAACGCGCCAACATATGGTCCTTCGAGCCGGATACCAAGGGGTATCGTATTATTCAGTACTAACTGGGTTGTGGAGGTCAGATAGGCAGTCGCTCCATGTAAAATACTGGTATTTAGGCTAGACTGGCAGCCGACCCCAACATAGTTAATAGGAAAAGGCTAGGTAAATGATGATGAGGGCCTAATTTCAGCAATACTTAAGTGGACCACCGAGGCTTTTCAAATATTCATTCAAAAAAGTGTATTACCTGTAGTTTAACCCTGGCATTCTCCAGGTTAATATTGCAGGTGAAGAAGGATGCTCCTATCGTCGGCGATATGTGCTTGGAGAACATCTTGCCTATGTACCGGACTACCAGGCTCGTCTTGCCTACTCCTGTAACAGAGACCAATTAACAAATTAAACTTATATGGCTTCTTATTGAGGAAAAAAGCGCATATTACGCCGACCAGAATGGGCTAGTTTCCACTATCAATATATTGCAAATCTATTTATGTAGTCCGTCAGTTAGAGTATTGGAAAATACTCGTAGTGGACACGTATTTTTTTGTTTTTGTAAATCAGTGAATATTGACAAAGATAAAACGCATCAAAACTTGAGTGGGGACTCGTGACGTCACTCAGAATCGCACTAAAAATTATACCACGGCGTGACGTATTGAGAATTATAAAAGCGTCGTAACTTCGTCAATTTTGGTTTACGTAATAAAACAAAAAAATCGGGTGTAGTACTTCTTGGTAATCTAACTGACGGATTAATTAGATTTGTTCATTTGTCAAGCCTATTTAACATGGGATTACGGCAAGAAGATTATGATAATATCATTGTTCACTTGTCTCTTGTGTCGGCACAAGCTATCATTTATCATCTTTTCAGCCGGCAGACGTCCACAGCTGGACATAGGCTTCCTCCATGTGTCGCCGCATTGACCGGTCCCTTGCGACTCGCATCCAGCGGACCCCTCCACCTTCACCAGGGCATCGGTCCACCAAGTGGATAAGCTATACAAGAATATTAGTTTTACAGTGCAAAGACCACCCCGAAGCCTTTCCAAGAGCTTTGGACCGCATCACCAGTTTCTGGACCGGCCTCGGCGGCGCCGTCCTTCTTCTATTACAGATTGTGTGGAGACTTTTGCCCAGCGGTATCGTGCATGTGGCTTACGTATTCTTTGTCGTGGATAAAATATCAGTGGGTAGTTCATTGCACCCATCTGCAAATTGATGGAGCAGGATCAAACGATGATCTATATTTAGTTTTATCGTGTGTTTAGCACCTAACCTGGTGTCAGAGTTTTTATGCCGCCCGTGTGCGCCTCTGACTTGGCTTTACATGCCGTCGAGAAATATCTCTCAGGCATGCTGGTTTCCTCACGATGTTTTCCTTCACCGAAGCAAGTGATAATTATATAATATGCACATGAATCTCAAACATGCGTGTCTTAGGTTCGAACTGCTGCTTAAAAAAAAGGTGACGATGGAACACAAAACTAATACAAACTGGGTCATCGTTAAAAACGACTTAGCGACCAAATTGTTAAGAGTGACCAGTTTTCGTGTTCGATGTTTATTAATAATACAGCCTATTTAAATAATGACAAAAAAGCGAAACTGGTTTGATTTATCTTCGCTGATTAATACACATATTAATGTGCTATGCGGTAAGCAGTGGGTAACTGGGCAACTGTAGCCACTTCTAGCTAATGCCCGCGGCTTTGCCCGCATACAAATTACATAGTAAAACCTTCCTCGAGAACCACTCTATCTATTGGTGGAAACAGCATGAAAATCGGTGCCGGACACAAACGCGGCGGAGGACTTTGTTTTATAATAATTATGTTGTAGTGATTTTGAAACCAAATTAACTCGGACTTTATAACAGCTAGCAGCAAGCTAGCAAGAAAACCATATATTATCTTGTCCTCCGCGTTTTACATCTAGCCTGCCATTCTTTTGAGGTCGTCGGTGCATCTAGCTGGAGACGCAGGTCTCACACTACGTTTTCTCTTATGGAACGCCATAACTTTTATGTATGGAAAAACGGTGAACGAAAACATCGTGAAGAAACCGGCCATCTACCAAGCACAGGATTTCTGCCTGAATTTCAGTGGGTTTCGCACAATCCCAAGATCAAATGATTTGAAAAAAAAAAAACCCTTGAAGAAGAGAAGAGAACTCAATCCCTTTTTTATCAAATGACCCCTCCTGCTCTGGGCGGAGTGGAAGAGAGTGTCAAACTGTTACTGACTAAAACCCATCCATGTTCATTCTTAGTCCTTTGTGTCCCAGGGCCGCGGTATCTCTTTCGAACAGTCCCGTAGCCTCGGCAGAGCCCAATCCCTTGCATAGAAATGAAGCCTGTGTATGAAGGTATCGAAATGCCTATGGCATTAAGTCCGCCTCTGTACTTTGTGCTTGCAGTGTTAAATCTATACTATCTATACTTACTAATAATTATTACAAAGAGGAAAGATTTGATTTTTTGTTTGTTTGTGTGTTTGTTACGTTTTAACCCAATTACTCGACCGATTTAAAAAAAAATCTTCACCATTAGAAAGCCACGTCTATACTGAGTAACATAGGCTATATTTTATCCCTGTAATCCCATGCGGACGGGAACTACGCGGGTGAAACCGCGTGACGTTCGCTAGTAAATAATATACTGGGCTGATTATGATTACTATAGGGGAATCATCGATACATCGAAGAAAAAGATCGCAAGTAGTAATTCTATAAAAAAAAAAAAACTGGTTTATTACGCCACTATAGTAGACAATGATGCAAGGCAGTGAGGCGGAAGTATTAGCATTACTAGTTTTATTAACAAATACTTTTGCGATGATTTAATAAAAATAGCTTTTGTTGTAATGGGATCTGTAGTACGAGTATTAGGTCTAGGTCATGCCTAAACAGTTACGCGTGTATAATAAAAAACCGGCCAAGTTCGAGTTGTTCTCGCGCGCTGAGGGTGTCGTATATAAACTTGCAGGTATTTTCTAGATTTATTATTAAATATGTTTACGGTTTTCTGATTTTTTCGTTACTTGTGCTGTATGTAAGTTGCTACGGAGCCGACATTGCTTATTATCAACTAGGTCAACGGGAAGTAAGTACTGAGATAGGTTTTGATTTAAAATATGCGACAAAAACGGCCAAATTCGTTTTTATCGCGTTCACTTACAAGGCTGATTTTTCACTGTGTATTTGATATTGATAATTATCACCTTGGTTTTCCCGATCTTCCTCTATGGAGCGGATTCGTAGACATTGCGTATGTAGGTCCGACGCAAGATTGACGCCAATGAGATGTGTGTTGGAGGCGCAAGCTAAGGATTTTCTGGACAGTTCATCAAACTAACGTGTCAATACTCATATTAAACAAAGACTGTCGTCGCTTGTGCAATTACGAATTCTCAGATTCTGTGGACACGTCACCCGCAACAATGGTTCTATGGAGAGTTTGGGTTGAGTCGATAGCACGAGACCACGTGGTCGACCACCAAGCCGTTGGACAGACTCCATTAAAACTGTCACCAAAATCCCTCTGGCAGAATGTACTCGCCATGCGGCCAACAGACCGGTGAAAAGGATCGCGAAGGCAGCGACCGCAGCTGTGAACGACCCCTCATGACCACGACCACTCTGTCAAGAGTGAACGACTGAGAAGAAGAAGTTTGCAGTTTGATACCTCCACGCGTTCCTGAGATAAAGAGTTGGCTCTTGACAGACAGACAGACGCACGACAAAGTGATCTTATAGGGGTTCCGTTTTTGCCGACTGAGTTACGGAACCCTAAAATAATATGAAAGCTTTTAATTATAACTTTGTTTGACATTGAAAAGTGCCTTTTAATGGTCTAATTTTAATGATATGATTTGACTTACAACTTCTAAAATCTTTTTTTTGTTATAAAAGAATTGTATAAAAATGTTCAATTTAAAATAAAAAATTATAAGTTATTAAAGAACTTGTTGTGTAATTAATTAACTTTATTTTTTGTGTTGTATATAATTTTTGTTAGTAAGAATCTTAACCGATTTCTGACCGGTTTAGTAAGCGTGACTAAGTTCCGCTTGCGTCGAAGCCTATTTCATCAGTATATTGAGTTTGGTTGATTTACATGTTAGGGGCCGTTCATTAATCACACGATGTATTTTAGCATTTTTAATCCCCATATTTTTTATTAGTACTTACAAAGAATCGATCGTTGTCTGGCAACGGTGAGTCAAGGTCACATTACACGGAGCTTTTCGGTTTAGAAATCGCGCGTTTGAAGAAAAAATAAATGCACGTGAGATCTTACTGCACCCTCCTGCCTTGTGATATTTCATGAATTTTGCCAAACCTGCTCCCCCCCTTTCCAGCCTCACGGGATTGATGGACTTTATATTGTACTAGGCGGTCACCCATCCCAAACCAACCTATGCAAGCGCGGCTTAAAGTAAAGTAAGAACTCGAACTCGAACGTCTGCAGAATTTGTGTATACGCTTCATATTCGGGCTTCGTAAGTACGACCATGTGTCGGAATTTCGGAAGCAGCTGAAGTGGCTACCGATTCGGCAGCGTCGAGATTTACACACTCTCTCTTTTCTCTTCTCTATTCTTCATAATCCTAAAGCTCCTTCGTATCTTCGAGAGCGCTTCGAATTTCTTGTTCCTAGAGGTAAACCCTGTCGCTCATCATCATCTCTTCTCCTTCGTTTCCCTCCCCACTCCTCAAGTCGGTATGATGGTTCTTTTACTGTTAGTGCTGTGCGCCTTTGGAATTCGCTTCCACACTCCTTGCGGGATAGCCCGTCGTTAGAAGTGTTCAGGAAAAGAATAAAGGAACATTTCCTGTCAGCATGATTTTAGTTTGTAAGTAGCGTTCTATATGTAGTGTTGTATATATTATATTGTATTGTATGTATTAGTTTAGTGTATAAGTTAATTTAAGTTGTTAACTCTATTGTTTGTGCACATAAGTTATCCTCTCCTGCAAATCTCTCAGCACTAGTATGGTTTGCTGTAAGAAAACCCAATTCTGGGTTAAGCTCGCCGTTGTACATATGCTATATTTTATAATTTTGTGTATATTTTTCTTTGTAATTTTTTTTTTTGTGTGCAATAAAGAATAAGAATAAGAATAAGAATTGTTTCGAGCATCTGTTATTTCATTTTTAGCGTAACATAATTATATATCTATGATTTTTAGGCCCATTTCTGTACAATAAAAACTAAGTATGTAAAACCGTTAGATTGTAATATAACTAGAGAGATTGTAAACTCGAAAGATTGTCAAACGAACATACTGCTTACAATTAAATATTACGCATGATTTTTCGAAAGATTATAATCTGACGAAGTGAAACCGTAATATTGTGAAATGTATGCGATGGAAGTCCAATCGCGCTTGCCCCATGGTACCACTCTCATGAAAAGGTAATGTACCATTCCTGAGAAATACCGATGAATATACCATAACCTCAAAACACTTTACATTCCCCTAAAAAACGTAGTCGAAATTTCTGTCTGCAGGGTTTAAAGGAACCTAACCTAACGTGGGAGTGCCCCAAGTCCCGATTATGGGGGCAGAGATACTTCCATCGCATGTATTTCACAATATTACGGTTTCACTTCGATAGATTACAATCTACCGAAAAATAATGCGTTATATTGTAAGTGGTATGTTCAGTTGACAATATTTCGAGAGTTTACAATCTCGCTAGAGAGATTACAATCTAACATGTTTGACAATTTTACGGTGACATAATATAAGTTGAACTAGTAGAATCGTATAAGTACGAGTACCTGAAATTATGACCCTATTTGTCGAGGGTTTTTAATTTTTTTTTTTTATGTAACTTGTATTTGCTAAGATACTTATTTGTAAATGTGCCCCTTTTGATAAATAAACAATTTATTATTATTTAGATAAATAATTAACTTAGATTTAAACGGAAATCGAAAGTTAGACAGTCCAGTCTTATCTCACCAATGAACTCACACTAACCGGGTACCCGGTCAATACTGACGCAATTCAGTAAGCATGCAATACTGTACGATAAGACTTATTGACATTATAATCAAGAGGTTTTAGCACTGTTCTACTGTGTGTTATCTGTTATCAGATAAGATTAGAGAGAGGCTAGACAGAGTTAGACGCTGTTGTTTGATAAAACATGCGAAGGAAAGGTTCTTTCAAGTGCTTTTCATCTTTGGACATCTATCTACTTTGTCGTGTCAATAATTCTCGTTACTAGATGCCCACGGCTTCGGATCAGTATACATCATCATCATCATCATCAGCCCATTAATGTTCCCACTGCTGGGACACAAGCCTCCTCACTACGAGAGAGAATGGGCTATAATCCACCACGCGGGCCCAGTGCGGGTTGGTAGATGTCATACGTCTTCGAATGTTTTGGCTCTAGGACATGCCGTTGCCGGTTTCCTCACGATGTTTACTTCACCGTTTTGAGAGCAGTGTACTTTGTGTAATTTATTTCATCAAATTACACAAAGTAATGCGCTTGTCTAGGTTCGAACTTCGAACCCACGACTTACTGTTCGTAAGTCGTGGCCGCTACCACTGGGCTTTTTAATCTCAAATAACTGCAGCTTTATACTGAATGCATATATGAAAGGTACTTATAATCTCAAATAACTGCAGCTTTATACTGAATGCATATATATGAAAGGTACCTAAAACATTTTTTTTGTATGCCTGTTTGTTTGACCGATTTTGACGGGACTTTCTCTACTTTTCATCATCATCATCAGCCTATTAATCTTCCCACAGCTGGGACAGGCCTCCTCTCTACGAGAGGAAGTCTACTTTTATTTTAGAAAAATGTTTAGGGTTCCGCTACAAAATAAGGAATGAATTTTTTAGTCGACTGATAAATTAGCAAAACAGAACACAATGTGTGTTCACACAGATATTCAATACAATATAGCTCCAGTCTTTAGGCAAGGTCTGAGTAGTTCCCTTGACTGACATACAACACATCGACATAGGTAGTTCTACCTACATAAGAAGGTATCATATAGCCAGTCCGCTCGTCATGGTTTAACGCTCTGCCGGTCTGATTTCTAAGACTCTGCAATCTAGGTAATATTATAAATCTGAAAGTAAGTCTGTTCTAGTTGGAGTTGAGAACTTTCTTTGGTTATCTTAGTGTTAATCTTTACGCCTAGCATTTTGTGGTTATCATTAACATCTGGCTAGCCTAGTGTGTTAATGTTCAATGATATTCATTTTATTATCCATCTCTTCAGTAACAGTCACGGAGTAATTTGTGCCCGTTTCTTGGCAAAAGGCGTCATCTAATCAGACACCTCATATCTTGCCATATCATCCATCGTTTTTTTGGTCTTTTTCTACTCTTACGTTCATCCACATTCATACTCAGAAATAATTGGTAAATAAAATCTTTTTTTTTGTAATTTATTCAATAATTCAATCTTTTCACTTTCGACCTTGCCATGTGTACCTACATTACGATAACAATCAGCTATTTATCTGATAAAATTCTGCACTTATCAAAGAATTTGTCATAGTAGGTTCAAGTAGATAATGTCTGGATTTTTTCGATCTTTAGACAAATATCCAGACTAAACAAGAGGCTAAAGTCAGTTCCTTTACTTATCTACTAGCTTATGCACGCGGCTTCCCGCGTCGAGATCGATAATTGTCCCAAGGTATAGTTGGTGCCAGTTAAGATCGAAATGGAGGTCATTGCTCCGACTTTCATCCCGATGTCGAAATATTAACGATACTGTCGCTCCATCCGTACAAACCTGCCGCAAATCTGATATGGCTTGAGTCCCATAATACATCCAAAATGACATAGACAACAAAGTGCACAACCCAAAAAAAAAACAAATCGAGCAAACGTACCCTACGAAATTAATTTAAAAAATTAATTGTTTTAAATATTGTATTTAGTCGTTTTTAACACTATTCTAACTTACTGAAACGTCAATTAAAAAAAGTAAATAAATTATTGTGCATATTAAAATTAGGATCTGGGACTTTTGCGCGAAGGACACTTCTTGTGCGCACCCACCTACGCGAAAAGACATTAGATGCGCACATGGAGTTCGACGCGAATGCACTTTTGCGCGAAAGGAACTTTGTGCGAATGGACACTTGCGCGACTGGAGTTTTGCCCACCTTAATGGCCACTAAGGTTTACCTTGTAGAGTAAACAAAACATCACGCCTGTTATTACTTGAAGGTGTTTTTTTTTGTTTTTTCCGTCATGAGTCTCGTTTTATGATATTCGAGGTCGCTTATTACGAAAACGAGATAAAACATCGAAGATGGCACCAAAGAAATTTTTTGGTTTTTCCGTCATGGGTGTCGTTTTCATAGTTTTCAGGGTCGATAACGAAAATGAGGACAATGCCTATGGCATTAAGTCCGCCTCTGTACTATGTGCTTGAAGTGTTAAATAAATAAATAAAATCAAAATCCAAGATGGCGCCGAGGAAGCGTTTGTCTGGGTTCGAATCCACAACTTACTATTCTGTCTGTTCGTAAGTCGGTCCCGCCACCGCTGCTCTGTATATTATAAGCAACTACTAGATATTTAAAGGGATTGAATTCTGTGTGCCTATTTTTTTAAAACAGTTATGTACTGATTTTAAGTACATAGTGACAAGTGCTTACTTATTTAATACTAGGTACTAGCATTATCAATTCAGTCATTATTACATGTGTGGAAATGTTTACACACTTATGCCTGTCAATGACCGTAGGTACCACTTTATTGGAAATTCGTCATCTGTCCATCCATTTCCAATTATGTGGAGGTTGGACTGCTGAGCCTAAGGTCCTGAGTTTGATACACCTAGGTCGGGCAAACTATTATTGGGATTTGCATCAGTAATTTTTCAGTACCAGCCACTGAGTCTAGATTACTACCCATCAGTAGCGAAGGGTAAATTTTTGTAACAGGTAAGCCGGTCCGGTGCATATCTATACTAATATTATAAAGCAGAAGAGGTTGTTTGTTTGCTTGAACGCGCTAATCTCAGGAACTACCGGTTCGAATTGAAAAAATATTTTTGCGATGGATAGTCCATCTACATATCTATGACCAATAGGAGCGGAGCAGCAATGAGAAATGTTGCAAGCGGGAAAACTTCACGCGAACGAAATCGCGCAGCAGAAGCTAGTATTTAATCATGTTTGAAAAAACCATACATCGAACCATTTGTTGTTTTACTTCTGGCAATAGTAGACTCCAGTACAGTGGTTGTCTCGAAGGGAAGCCGGTAGGTTTCGAGTTGTATGAACCCCTCGCCACTGCTACCCAGTTGATGGCAATAGAACCTGCCCTCTAATACATGAGACTTAAGAGGCCTGCGGGGCATGCGAATTTCATACAAACGTAATACCAAAATAATTTGTAAATCAAACATATTCTTATGGTAGTGTGTATTTATTTCGATTGGACTACAGTATATATGTATAGGTTCCTAAACACATATTTTGAACTAGCTGACCCACGCAACTTCGTCTGCGTCACATAAGAGAGAAAAACTAAAGGCAAAAAAAAATACCCGTTTTTGCAACGTTTTTCATTCATGCTCCGCCCGAATGGTCGTAGTGTGATGTTATTCATGTTATATAGCCTAAGACCTTCCTCGATAAATTAACTATCCAACACAAAAAGATTTTTTTAATTTAATAATAATAATAATAATAACTGGCAACATCGTGAGCTTATCGCTCAAAAAAATCATCTTCATTTTATTTTCATATATTTTATTGGTTTTTATACGAAACGCTTTTACTGAGACTCGACCTGAGACGCATTAGGTCTGATGTAGAATTTGACAAGTTTCGAGGAGAGCCAAAAGAAAGATATTGACAAAATCGAGTCAAAACTTTTGTTTATTATCGAATAGGCTAACAAAAATAGGTTTATATTTTAGATAAATAGTGTGCCCTTGTATGAGTACAGTAATAAAACCATTCACAGTAAAATAATAACATTTATTAATCAAAAACTACTTTTTTGGTGACATCCAACCTTATGCTTGTACAGAGTTATTAAACAACGAATCCTTCTAATTCTTTTTACTGATCCAACTTTATGCCTGCAATTCTTTGTTAAATTCAATGCGTATTGTAAGCTTCTTTATAACATGGAACATTATGTTTCACCACAAATAGAAATTAAGTTACGTCCGATCTTGTTACATATCTATTTTTAAGGCCGAAGCACACCAGATGCGTGGCGTGACGTGATGCGTGCACGCACCAGTTGTAATGTATGAAACTGTAAGAAGGGTGTCAGACCAGATGCGTGACGTGTGCACGCGCGTGACCCACGCACGCAGAGCCGCATCTTGTCACAAACCGAGTCCGTGCGCGTGTGTAGCGGAACGGCAACGTCGCACACGCGCCCGCAGTGATGACGTTGTATTATATGGCGCTCCCTGTTAGATGCCAGACCGGGCACGCACGCATACGCATCGGTCATTGCTGCACGTGCGCACGCATGCAAAGTTGTATTTATTTACAAACAGAAAGCGGTAACGAGTGTTTTTTTTCGCAATGGAGACAATTTTAAAGGAAAAAACTAATAGAAATCGTCCGCAAATATGAGTGTCTCTACAACACCAAACATAAAGACTACAAAAATAAAAGTTACAAATTATTATTATGGGAGAGAATTGGGAATACGCTGGAAATAGATGGTAAGTTCAAATTACTGTTTTTATTTATATGATTTAGTACAAAAATTAGAAAATTTAAATTGTTAAAGTATGTAACAAATTTTGCGTACAGCAGTTCTGCGTAACGCGATGCGTGCGCGCGCGACGTGTGCTGCACCGGTCTTGGCCGGTCTGACAGTGCTCGCACGCACGTGTGCACGTCACGTCACGCCACGCATCCGGTGTGTCCCGGCCTTAAGACGCCTGCGGAGCATTCGTATTTCATACAAACGTAATACCAAAATAATTTGTAAATTAAACATATTCCTAAGGTAGTGTGTATTTATTTCGATTGAATTACAAAATATCTAGGTTCCCAAATATATATTTTGATTGGACACTGATTTTAACAATAGTTATGAGACAAATAAGTTTTCTATAGAAATTTTAAATTCCTCATATCTCGTCTTTGTATCATTGTCCTCTCAAAATATATATTTGGGGACATAGATATTCTGTAATCCAATCGAAATAAATACACACTATCTTAAGAATATGTTTCATTTTCAAATTATTTTGGTATTACGTTTGTATGAAATACGCATGCTCCGCCGGCCCCTTAAGAGGCATTTAAATTAATTATTATTAAGTACCTAACAATAGGAGCCGCGTCCAGAAGTACCGCTTTCTGAATCAAGCCCTTGATCCAGCTGCCTAACGAGAGCCTCCTCAGGTATTGGTCGAGGCTCTTGGTAATTAGACCGTAGGCTGATACGATTATTGGCACAATGATTGCTGAGTCTACTTCCCACTTGTCAACAACCTCGCGAGCCCAGTCATTCTTGATTTGTTTATCTTTCTCGGATTTGACAAGGTTCTCATCATGCGGCACCGTTATGTCAACAATCATTGCGCGCCGGTCTGATCAATCCACCACCACTATATCAGACCTATTGGCTACAATAGTTCTGTCAGTGATGATGGATTGATCCCAGTACCATGTGGCACTGCCACTATCGAGAACTGGGTTGGGCATGTACCTATTGTAGGGCACTTCCGATTCCACAAGGTTGTATTTTAGAGGAAGTTGCTGATGGATAATCCTAGCTACAAGGTAGTGTCTATGCAAATAGTCGCCATTAGTTAGACGAGACAATGTAACGGATTGATTCGCCTGGACGGTGGCATGCCCGACATAATATCAACCATGCCGTCCTTCACAATAAATCTCCGGTACTAATTCGTCATCATAACTTCATCCATTATTGTACACACAAAACCCTCGGGTTTCTCCGTATAGGTCCCCGGAACGGAGCCGGGCTACGGACGCTGATAAGTCTACCTACATCGGGTCCATGCAGGGCCCAGAAAAACCGTCCGTGAAGTTCCTTACTCTGCGGTCGTTAGTGGCAAAAACTGGAGGTTTGCGTCAGTTCTCTTTAGCCAAGGAGAGTGAGGTGAGGCCCTTGTCCATTGCAACCACATTTCGATGCATCACCACATCGGTTTCTAGGAAATATTCCCTGAGGCTGCATAACTCTTGATTTTGGAGAGTCTTAGCGTTTAAGCCTCGACCCACTTCCGCGGGATATACAGTCTCATAACCGAAGAACGTGGGTGATGCATTCGATATGCCATCAACAATTTACGGACATTCGTATTAAAGGCGTCTAGTTCTGTTTGAGTCCATTTGAGTATGCCAAAAGAGTACATCAAATCCGGCATGACCCAACCGTTGAAGGCACGCAACTTATTTCCACTTGATAAAAGACTATGATATACTTTTTTCAGGCGGCCAGAGAAGCGCTCATTCAACGGTTGCGGTTGCGGTTGTCAGCAACATTGATGCCCAGCGCTTCCGACGTACCCAAATATTTATAGGTTTCTGTTGCTGAGAGGGATCTAAGATTTATGAAATCTGAGAGCTGGGTTTTCACAGATTCCACAATTTCCTCTTGCTTAACATGCATGAACGCACATTTGTCCACACCAAATCCCATCGTGATAGCGCTATTGAAATTTTCAGTTACCTTCAGTAGCTCCATCAGTTGCAAATCGTTACGGGCAAAGAGTTTCAAGTCATCCATGTAACGGAGCTGAGATATAACCCAACCATCTTTCCGCAAGCGAAACCTAGACCGAATCCTCCAGCAGTGTGCTAAGAGTATTCAAGACTTGACGACATCCTGGATAGCGAAGGACCTTCTCGACACGTCGTGTATGGGGCAAAGGAGGATTCCATTGCCCCATACACGACGACATGAAGGTGCCCAGAGTTGCATCAACTTTATACAACTCTAGCACCCTCTTGAGCCATTTTATGTGGCACCGAGTCATAGGCCTTCTTATAGTCTATCCAACGGGTCGACAGATCCTTTCGGGAACAGCGAACCTGTTGACTAATGGCTATATCAATCAGTAGGTCGGTCCTTAGAACCACGGGGCCCGTTTCAACATCCATTTTGAGAAACAGACATGACAGAAATGTCATCTATATGTTTGCTAATTTTAGTTCTCAAAATGGATTTTAGAATTTTATCGACTGTCCGATACTACTCGACTTATAGAGCAGGTTAGTTATACCCGGTGTCAGGAACTCTGGCGGCGACCCTGACTTTAATGGAATAGGGTCGCCAGGCGAGCGTGTGACCTTGTGAACCATTTTAGCCAGAAGTTGTGCAGTCCATCCAGCCCTGGAGATTTCCAGTTAGGCAACGGACGGTCTGAAATAAATAAAATATTATTAATTTTAATCAACTTCAGGAAATAACTTGTAAACATAAAGCACGTGGCACAAGCCCGGTGCTGTGCTCTGATAGGTCAAGCCACCGTGGCGCCGAAAAACGGCTGAGTGTCCGGCGATAATGTCCGATATCATTGTATCGCGTCGGTGTGCGGTCACGAAGTCAATGGAATAGTGCTTCTTCTTCACATAGGCATTTCTGTACAACGATAAAATAGCACTTCTTAAAGGCATAAGGGCGAATTATGTTTGTAGACCCTAACCAAACAAATAAAACTTTCGAGGCATAACACTATATCTCAAGGTCCGACATCTGATTATTTAATTTCAGGAGGCTTAAAGTTCTATCTGACAATACGTATTATTTTTACCAACAATCTTTGTAGCATAAAGTCGAATGACAAAATAGTCCCTTCCTTACGCGTAAAATAATTTACAAGCATGAAAACTGAAGTCAATGTTCGACCTTCTAATCAAACCCATATTTTAAGCATAAATACTGTACTTGCTATCAAGCCTTATTCCACGATATAAAGTAAAAAATTAGACAGATTCGACCTTATGCATTTGTATAACTTCAGAACAAAATGAGATAAAATTATGATTGTTATATTAAGTACCTAACAATAGGAGCCGCGTCCAGAAGTACCGCTTTCTGAATCAAGCCCTTGATCCAGCTGCCTAACGAGAGCCTCCTCAGGTATTGGTCGAGGCTCTTGGTAATTAGACCGTAGGCTGATACGATTATTGGCACAATGATTGCTGAGTCTACTTCCCACTTGTCAACAACCTCGCGAGCCCAGTCATTCTTGATTTGTTTATCTTTCTCGGATTTGACAAGGTTCTCATCATGCGGCACCGTTATGTCAACAATCATTGCGCGCCGGTCTGATCAATCCACCACCACTATATCAGACCTATTGGCTACAATAGTTCTGTCAGTGATGATGGATTGATCCCAGTACCATGTGGCACTGCCACTATCGAGAACTGGGTTGGGCATGTACCTATTGTAGGGCACTTCCGATTCCACAAGGTTGTATTTTAGAGGAAGTTGCTGATGGATAATCCTAGCTACAAGGTAGTGTCTATGCAAATAGTCGCCATTAGTTAGACGAGACAATGTAACGGATTGATTCGCCTGGACGGTGGCATGCCCGACATAATATCAACCATGCCGTCCTTCACAATAAATCTCCGGTACTAATTCGTCATCATAACTTCATCCATTATTGTACACACAAAACCCTCGGGTTTCTCCGTATAGGTCCCCGGAACGGAGCCGGGCTACGGACGCTGATAAGTCTACCTACATCGGGTCCATGCAGGGCCCAGAAAAACCGTCCGTGAAGTTCCTTACTCTGCGGTCGTTAGTGGCAAAAACTGGAGGTTTGCGTCAGTTCTCTTTAGCCAAGGAGAGTGAGGTGAGGCCCTTGTCCATTGCAACCACATTTCGATGCATCACCACATCGGTTTCTAGGAAATATTCCCTGAGGCTGCATAACTCTTGATTTTGGAGAGTCTTAGCGTTTAAGCCTCGACCCACTTCCGCGGGATATACAGTCTCATAACCGAAGAACGTGGGTGATGCATTCGATATGCCATCAACAATTTACGGACATTCGTATTAAAGGCGTCTAGTTCTGTTTGAGTCCATTTGAGTATGCCAAAAGAGTACATCAAATCCGGCATGACCCAACCGTTGAAGGCACGCAACTTATTTCCACTTGATAAAAGACTATGATATACTTTTTTCAGGCGGCCAGAGAAGCGCTCATTCAACGGTTGCGGTTGCGGTTGTCAGCAACATTGATGCCCAGCGCTTCCGACGTACCCAAATATTTATAGGTTTCTGTTGCTGAGAGGGATCTAAGATTTATGAAATCTGAGAGCTGGGTTTTCACAGATTCCACAATTTCCTCTTGCTTAACATGCATGAACGCACATTTGTCCACACCAAATCCCATCGTGATAGCGCTATTGAAATTTTCAGTTACCTTCAGTAGCTCCATCAGTTGCAAATCGTTACGGGCAAAGAGTTTCAAGTCATCCATGTAACGGAGCTGAGATATAACCCAACCATCTTTCCGCAAGCGAAACCTAGACCGAATCCTCCAGCAGTGTGCTAAGAGTATTCAAGACTTGACGACATCCTGGATAGCGAAGGACCTTCTCGACACGTCGTGTATGGGGCAATGGAGGATTCCATTGCCCCATACACGACGACATGAAGGTGCCCAGAGTTGCATCAACTTTATACAACTCTAGCACCCTCTTGAGCCATTTTATGTGGCACCGAGTCATAGGCCTTCTTATAGTCTATCCAACGGGTCGACAGATCCTTTCGGGAACAGCGAACCTGTTGACTAATGGCTATATCAATCAGTAGGTCGGTCCTTAGAACCACGGGGCCCGTTTCAACATCCATTTTGAGAAACAGACATGACAGAAATGTCATCTATATGTTTGCTAATTTTAGTTCTCAAAATGGATTTTAGAATTTTATCGACTGTCCGATACTACTCGACTTATAGAGCAGGTTAGTTATACCCGGTGTCAGGAACTCTGGCGGCGACCCTGACTTTAATGGAATAGGGTCGCCAGGCGAGCGTGTGACCTTGTGAACCATTTTAGCCAGAAGTTGTGCAGTCCATCCAGCCCTGGAGATTTCCAGTTAGGCAACGGACGGTCTGAAATAAATAAAATATTATTAATTTTAATCAACTTCAGGAAATAACTTGTAAATATAAAGCACGTGGCACAAGCCCGGTGCTGTGCTCTGATAGGTCAAGCCACCGTGGCGCCGAAAAACGGCTGAGTGTCCGGCGATAATGTCCGATATCATTGTATCGCGTCGGTGTGCGGTCACGAAGTCAATGGAATAGTGCTTCTTCTTCACATAGGCATTTCTGTACAACGATAAAATAGCACTTCTTAAAGGCATAAGGGCGAATTATGTTTGTAGACCCTAACCAAACAAATAAAACTTTCGAGGCATAACACTATATCTCAAGGTCCGACATCTGATTATTTAATTTCAGGAGGCTTAAAGTTCTATCTGACAATACGTATTATTTTTACCAACAATCTTTGTAGCATAAAGTCGAATGACAAAATAGTCCCTTCCTTACGCGTAAAATAATTTACAAGCATGAAAACTGAAGTCAATGTTCGACCTTCTAATCAAACCCATATTTTAAGCATAAATACTGTACTTGCTATCAAGCCTTATTCCACGATATAAAGTAAAAAATTAGACAGATTCGACCTTATGCATTTGTATAACTTCAGAACAAAATGAGATAAAATTATGATTGTTATATGCTTAAAAAGAGCGCGAGATACTGGTTTCAGCTGACTATTAAAGTTATTTTGGTCTGATCTCGATATTCGACCTTATGCGTCTCAGGTCGAGTAGTTCTAATAAAGTTCTGAAACCACTCAAATATTAATTAATTGAAAAAAAAAAACCGATAAGCAAACCAAAACATCGAAAAGATGAAAATCTGTTTTACTACAACCAATGACGTCTGTCAAAGACGTCAATCAAACATTTGGAAAAACGATGAATAATGAGATGATTTAAAAAAATGATCACGAGAGCTGCCTCCCGACGCGCACTTCTTCCATCCCCGGACTCGTCGCTCAGCTCCGCCTCGCCGCCACCGGACCCCGGATCACCAGTGTCACCGGTTGCGGCAGTTGCGTCGAGCTCGAGTGACGAATATTTCTCTCCGCCGACGTCGCCAACACCTGTACGTCGTGCGGGGAGAGGCCGGCCACCGAAGAGCTTGGGACTTAGGGGCCAACAGGCCCCGAGCCGGGTCCCCGCTACCGGTGGTTGTGTGCAGCGCATGAAATGGACTCAACTAATGAACGAGAACGTCATGCGCGCATACTACGGGTATACAGAGGGGGGGACTAACCTCACTGCGTACCGTGTTAGGATGCTGTCTCTGTTTCAGGATCTTGAACCAACTGTCAACGCCTCAGCTCAACGACTATCGGATCAAGTGCGGGTCATCCAACGCAATCACCTGTTGGACGGCGCCGCGCTTGATAGGCTGCGCTCAGAGGTACTGAGCAACCGTATCATCTTAACTCCGGCACAAACCGCGGTACTAGCCTCAGCTATTGATGCAAACCCACCGCGATCCAGCCCTGCTGTTGTAGAGGAAGATGATAGGGTTGCCACGGTAAGTAGCCAGTGCAACGACCGATTGAGGAGCGCACTGGAGGATGCACTTCATGAGTATCGATCAACTGCTGCTGAACTTAGGCCCCGATTACCACGGTTACCCATGCATAAGAAAAATAGGGCGTTGGTGTGTGCCCTGGACTCGCAACTCAAGAATGTATTCGAGAGTAGCGAGGACCTCGTTGATACACACTCGATCCTGTTCTGCGGGGCTGTTGCAGCATGTCGTTTAGCTAATGTCAAGTTCCCGAATTGTGACTTAGCTACTAGACCAAAACCAGCCGTACCAGCCTGGCAACGCAGGATTGAGCGCCGTATCGACGGGGCCAGGGTACTCATCGGCAAACTACACTGCTTCAGGGAGGGCAATACACGACCACGTGTGATGCGTTTTGTGAGGCGGGCATTCCCGGGGACTGAAATCTGTCCTCAAGAATATATGTCCCGTGTCACAGAGCGCATCGACTTCCTGAAGCAGAAAGTTTATGCATGGGCGAGCCGTATTCGGCGGTATAAGCGGCGGGTTGATCGGTATTCGCAGAATCGCATGTTCCAGAGCGATGAAAGGTGGGTATACAGAGCTTGGGAGCGACCTGAGCAAAATATGACAGACGTGTGCCGCCCGGGTGATGCCGTCACGAGTTCCTTCTGGCGCAGCATCTGGTCAGTGCCAGTCTGTCATACTGAGGCTGATTGGATGCGCGATGTCGAGCGAGTGTGTGAACCTATTTCAGAAATGGCAACAATTCTAATAACACCCTTAGATATAGCCAGAGCAGTTCGTCCGTTACCGAACTGGAAGTCACCAGGACCGGATGGACTGCACAACTTCTGGCTCAAGTGGCTTAGTAGTTCACACACTTGCCTGGCATCCCAATTCCAGTCATTCTTAGAGTCTGGGTCCCTACCGCAGTTTCTAACAACAGGCGTTACCCACCTGCTCCATAAGTCAGGTAGTCCCGCGGAACCCAAGAACTACAGACCGATCACGTGTTTGTCGACGGTCTATAAACTTCTTACATCCATTTTGAGAACGAAAATTAATACACACATTGACAATAACTCTATTATGTCTGCCTCTCAAAATGGATGTAGGAATGGGTCCCGCGGTACTAAGGAGCTACTCCTCATCGACATGGCCATTAGCCAACAGGTCCGTCGATCCCGCAAGGATCTGTCAACATGCTGGATAGATTACAAGAAGGCCTACGACTCGGTGCCACATTCATGGCTCATGAGGGTGCTGGAGTTGTACAAGATCGATGCAACTCTACGCGCCTTCCTTGAGTAATGTATGGGGCAATGGAGGACGGTCCTTCGATATCCAGGATGTCGACAGATCCAGGGGAACGATGAACCTGTATGGATTAAACGGGGAATATTCCAGGGCGACAGCCTGAGTCTACTTTGGTTCTGTTTAGCCCTGAATCCTCTAAGCACATTGCTGGAGAATTCAGGGTTAGGCTACCGGTTGACGAAAGATGGTCAGGTCATATCTCACCTGCTTTACATGGATGATCTGAAACTCTTTGCCCCCAACAAATTGCAACTGATGGAGCTACTAAAAGTAACTGAAACATTTAGTAACGCCATCAGGATGGAATTCGGTGTGGACAAATGTGCAGTCATGTATGTAAAGCGAGGGGAGATTATGGAATCCGAGGGACTTCAGCTCTCGGATTCCATACACCTAAGATCCCTTTCCTCATCCGAGAGCTATAAGTATTTGGGTATGTCGGAAGCGTTAGGCATTAACGTAACTGACATGAAGCAATCGTTGAGGGAGCGCTTCTTCGGTCGCCTAAAGAAGGTATTAAATAGCCTTCTTTCAGGTGGGAACAAGGTGCGCGCCTTCAACGGTTTGGTCATGCCGGTTTTAATGTACTCTTTCGGCATACTCAAATGGACTCAGACTGAACTTGACGCCCTGGATAGAAGAGTTCGTACACTGCTGACCGAAAACCGGATGCACCACCCACGGTCATCGATGATGAGACTGTACATCCCGCGGAAATGCGGGGGTCGAGGCTTTTTAAATGCGAAGACCCTCCACAACCGCGAGGTGTGCAGCCTCAGAGAATACTTTTTAAAAGTCGAGGTGGGTATGCATCAGGATGTGGTCACAGTGGACGTGGGACTCACCCCGTTGTCCATGGCTAATGAGAACTGGCGCAAACCTGTGGTACTTACTACTGATGACCGCAAGAAAGAATGGCAGGGCAAGGAGCTACACGGGCGCTTCTAACGGGCTCTTCATGGGCCCGATGTAGATTTTCTAGCGTCCGTGTCCTGGCTACGTTTTGGCGACCTCTTTGGGGAAACTGAAGGTTTTGTCTGTGCGATTATGGACGAAGTTATGTTGACGAACAACTACCGGAAATATATTATGAGGGACGGGACGGTTGACGTGTGTCGGGCATGCCACCTTCCGGGTGAGTCCTTCAGACATATTATTTCTGGTTGTTCTCGTCTGGCTAACGGCGAGTATTTGCACAGGCACAATCAAGTAGCCAGGATTATTCACCAGCAACTTGCCTTGAAATTTAATCTTGTGGAATCAGAGGTACCGTACTACAAGTATGTGCCCGACCCAGTTCTCGTGAAAGGCCATGTTACGTTGTACTGGGATCGGTCTATCATTACTGACAGGACTATTGTCGCCAATAAGCCTGACATAGTGGTGATAGACCGATCAGCGCGCCGCGTAATGATAATCGATGTTACCATTCCGCATGACGAGAACCTCGTGAAAGCTGAGAAAGAGAAACAAATAAAATATCTCGACTTGGCGCACGAGGTTCGCGACATGTGGAATATGGACTCGGTTATCATTGTGCCGATTGTCGTGACGGCCAATGGCTTGATAGCCAAGAGCCTCGACGAACATCTGTCGAAGCTTTCTTTAGGCGGTTGGATCAAGGGCCTGATTCAGAAGGCAGTAGGTACTCCTCGATACGGCTCGCATTGTGAGGAGGTTCCTGTCTCTGCAACGCTAACCACCGGTGACTTGGACCCTGCTCCCGACACCGGCGGATCCCTATTTTTTATATTTTTAAATGTTTTTATATGTTTTTTAAGAAATATTTAAAAATGTATGAAGTAAGATGCTAAGTGAATAAAGGAGATAATAATAAAATTTATTTCAGACCATCGAGTCCATATTTGAAACAGTACAATTATCGTTCACACATAAAACACATACACGAAAGAACACACAACATACATAAAATGAAAAGATACTATACATACATTATATAAAGAGAATTTCATTTTAAATATCTAAATGACGCACGATGAGTGGTCATCCAGTGCCACACATCATTGGACTGTCCATTCTGTTGGCCATGATAGCCACCAAGCTGTTAGAACTACCACGCACTCGCCGCATCAGGGAGGCTATTCGTAATCGCATAAGAGCGTCAAAATCAGGCACGCCGTACTCCGCAAACATCCCTGATGCAGTACAAAAGCGCGGTAGTCCCAACAAAACTCTGAAGGCGTTATTATATTGGACTCGCAGAGCATTGTACGAGCTTTTTGTAGAGCCGACCCATAGGGCGCAAGTGTACATAGTTTGGCAATACGCTCTAAAGAGTGTAATTTTTACCTCTTCTGTACAACGTGCAAACCTATGGGCCAGCATGTTATATCGAACTGCCAATGCTCTGCGCTCCCTCTCCAAGTCTTCATCATCAGACAGACTATCGGTGACCCAATGTCCCAGGTACTTGAACTTTGTCACCCTAGAGAGCTGAGCGCCCCCTAGTGTGACTGGTGGGACAGTGTCGTAACATTTGTTACCCGCTTTGAACACCAGAAGTTCGCTCTTTGTCGCGTTGTACCTGAGACCATGAGCCACCGCATAGTCCCCACAGATGCCGAGAAGCCTCCTAAGTGCACTGATCGATGGGCTCAGCAATACCATATCATACGCGTAGCTGATGTTATTTACGCAGTGCCCGTCAATGGAGCACCCGATATTGGTATTGCTGAGCTAATAATTTGAACCAGTAGTTCCCGAGATTAGCGCGTTCAAACAAGCAAACTTTTCAGCTTTATAATATTATTATAGAAGTATAGATGTACACCGATTTAAAAAAGAGTTATGAGAAAAAAAAAATCCTATAGAAATTTTAAATTCCTCAAATGTCACCTTTATATCATTGTCCTTTTAAAATATTTATTTGGGAACATAGATATTCTATACCTAATAGGTACAATCGAAATAAATACACACTACCTTAAGAATATGTTTGATTTTCATATTATTTTGGTATTATGTTTGTATGAATAACGCATGCCCCAACGGCCTCATAAACATAACTGGTAAAATGTGTGTGTACTATTAGATACCTCTGTCTAACCCCTCCAGGTCCAGGATTACAACCGTGATGTTATGTTAGTATGGAAGAATGAGACGAAAGAAAGAGACGTCCCTTTGTGTCTCTTGCTGATATGGAGGGAAGTGGAAATTACGGTTTTTATCCCACTCCTCCGCTATATGTATACTTTCTGATTAAGGCGCTACCCCAAGCAAAAGCCGTTTTTTGTGCAGTTTTTTGGAGCCAACGCCTCTTTATCCAAAAGAAATACCAAGTAATAAAAATACATTAAATTTCTACATATTCTTAGACTGCAAAGTGGTAGTTTTATTTTTTATTTTAAGTCTCATAATGTGTAATAAATCCCCTCACAATGAAACCACAAAAATGAGAAAAAAATATTTATAACATGCTTCTTCTCGTAAAGTTAACATTATTTTGATTTGCTTCTTTACTAATGGATAGACAATTTAATAATGAACATAATGCTAGTTTTTTTTTTTCAAAAGACGGAAATTTGATTTTATAAAGAATAAAAATCACTAATTTCGCACTATTCGACCCGCAGTGACTGACGTAAAAACCACTTTGTAGTGCAAGCTGATTAGAACTTTATTCTAATAGTATTTCAAACGAAGTTTGAATCACCACAAATAGAGTTGCTAATTTTGCCTGGGGTAGCGCCTTAACTAGCTGACCCACGCAACTTCGTCTGTGTCACATAAGAGAGAAAAACGAAAGAAATAAAAAACCCCGTTTTTGCTACATTTTTCATTCCTGCTCCGGTCCTAATGGTCGTAGCGTGATGTTATATAGCCTAAAGCCTTCCTCGATAAATGGTCTATCCAACACAAACAGAATTTTTCAATTTGAACCAGCAGTTCCTGAGATTAGCGCGTTCAACCAAACAAACAAACTCTTCTGCTTTATAATATTAGTAATTAGTATAGATTTCGTTGCGGGATCCAAGACAGTTAAATTCATTCTTTGGGACTTCGACGAGCTTCATTGTCTCGGCGCTTTTCTGGTTGTCGCCACTGTTGATTCTGGCGCACAGGAGTTACAGTGGTTTGGGGATAGTGTGGCAGGCTTGTCCCAAAAGTCCAAGTATTTAGAAGAAATTAATTGTATTTTTACACTCTTAAATATTTCATGCAGAATTTTTCATCAATAATCATTTATCATGGATTGATTCAGTGGGTAGCAGTAAAGTCAATTTATATTAATTTAAATAGGTACTATAGTCTTATCATAATGATAAGTTTGACACCTATTTGATCTTAATCTGTGTGATTATTTTTGTTCGTAATTAACATTAATTGTGTTATCAAATACTTTTACTTCCTATTGAAGATAATTGGGACTTTGTTTTATTGTGGTGTTATTGTACTTACTGATATTATTTTGTTTGTTAGGACTTGAAATAGTTTTATCAGGATAGAGAGTATAGCCTTTCTGTTAGTATTGGTGAGGCTCTTGTGGCTTAATAATAACAGCTGCTCTAACCAATCTTTAGGTTAAGCCATGCTTGCCTAGGTTGGTCTGTGGATTGGACACACGTTAAACTGTTGGTCCCGGCTGTCATTTGTAGATCTTTGACAATCGTTACATGTAGTCAGTGGCCCTTAAGTTCAACAACCCGTCTTACCAATGGGTATCGTATTACACGCTTGTGGAGACCAACCCTGGATTGGACTTATTTGCTGATGAATGCAAGATGACTGTTTAATGTTTGTGGTTCTGTGAGAAGACGAGTAAAAGGATTATTTACCTTTAAATGCTGTAATAATTACCTAAATGAAAAGTAATTTACGCAGTACTAACTGGGTTGTGGAGGTCAGATAGGCAGTAAAGCTCCATGTAAAATACTAGTATTCAGCTGCATCTGGTAAGACTGAAGCCGGCCCCGACATAGTAGTGTGGGGAAACTAGCCAGATGATGAGTATGGGTGGAGTATTAAAACATTCAAATCTATCCTGGGAAGGTAAGCAGAAAACTCTGCTTTGTATCTTTTGGTATTTGGGTAATTATATGGGTACATATGACACTAGCCGACCCGCACCAGCTAACTGTGACTGATTTCCATACAAACTTTCAACCCCTATTTCACCAAGTAGGGGTTGAATTTTACAAAAATACTTTCATATATATGATACCTACGTCATAATAGCTAGGTACATAGCTGTATGCCAAATTATAGCCCAATCAATCGAGTGGTCTAAGCTCTGCGTTGGTTAATAAGGATAAGTTTTCAGTTTATCTGTAATTAGATCATTTTACAGGATTTAACTACAAAAATTCAAAATTTTCCTGTTAATTGATTTTGGAACTTAAACTATAAATCAAGTCCTCCTTCCTGTCTGTCTGTATGTTCGCGATAAACTCAAAAACTACCTACTAACCGATTTTCATGCTGTTTTCACCCTGAAAAATTAAAAATTTGACCTCTAATCATTTTTGAAGTCGAAACTAATTTCGCGCTGCATTGAGCTGTTTTCAAAATTCAAATTTTACGGTTTTTTTGTCGATTCTGACTTGGTAGTTGTAAAAACACAAGCTAGTTATTTAATAGAACAATGATCTAGAAGATATACCCTATCTAATCGCTATAAAACAGTAAACAATCGACCCAGACTCACAAGAAGTTGAAAACTATCAAAACAAACTATTGTTTTAACGTTTTTCTTCAGATCCCAGAAACTATGACGAAATAACTGATAGCAGTAGCGATATCCGAATTAATTGAAGTACAAATTACGACACCACAAGAACAACTTGAAAGAATTCAAAATAATGTAATCAACTCACCTTGCGATCCTAAAACTACAATTTTAGCTTCAATAACTTTCATTTTGTACACAAACACACCAACTCAACAGAAACACGATCTAAATCACACTTTACATTGTTTTCTTAACATTAAAACGTGTAAATAAACAATAAATTAACAAAAGACGCGACACATGTTTTCTTCTCGCTAACTTTTACGAAACTAACTAACAGTGTTGCCACTGCTCCTCGATCAAATTCCACACACATACCTCCCTGATTACACACAATTACACACCAAACAGACCGCCAAGTTTGCAGATTAAATAATATCATAAAGGGTGTAAAACACCTCTTCACGAAGCCGAAAGGCACTTGTTCTGCCTATCATTGCGATCATTTTTTTGTTCTACACCATACCTGGGAACCTTCTAGGGAATCTTCTTCTCCGATATTTTTATAAACATACAACCTGGCACTGGCCTGCAAATTGCAAAAAACGTAAGAAAATTTGAATTTAGCGGGCTACACTGACGCTTACCCCTTAATCATTGCAACTTACAATACAAATTCACCGATCGATTCAAAAATTCAAAATAAACCGAAGACTACAACAATCTATTAGATTAAAGGACAGAATTTCAAAAGTTCAAACACCACAGATAAGTAAAATTTGATGGTTACAAAGAACTGTCATCTCAGGTATAATGCAACCATTTTAAGATGTTTCGCATTATGTATGTACAGTTTTGTACGTGTTATGTTACCCACGATATTTGACTGTATTATTATCATGGCAACGCTCGTTTACCTAACCGAGCTAGAACAAGTTGTAGTGACTGAAACCGATTGTAATTGTACACAATTACACACATATGCTTATTACACACGGGTTACACACGATAAGCCTATATTACCCACAAAATGTGTAATTACACACAAAACGGCAACACTGCTAACTAAACTCCTCCGCGATAAAGTAAATAAATCAAAAATACTTTCTAAATGAATCAACAGAAGTGATTTGTTTGTGTTGTCATGACAGTTTTAATTCGGCCGGGTAATACCACCGATTGTACCAGTTCCATTTGTGGTGTTTGCAGCGACATCTATGGGTTACATTCTAAAATATTAAGTTACGGATATGTCACTGTTATAATTTGAATCTCAAAGTAGATGGCGCTTCATGTGGTAGGCAGTATATAATATAGATGGCACTTCATAATTTTAATCACAGATATTAGATTTTAATTTTCAAAGTTTCGTTGGCGCTGGACAGCTTGGATTTCCGTGTGGGTCAGGCCGTAGATTTTGCCACATTAGATGTAACTTAACTCTCCGCTACTTGAAAAAAAAAAAGTATAAGACTTATACGTTTGTCAATCACAGCATCGTATTGCTTATGAAGTGGTGAGCCGCGGCCACTAAACATATTTGAATAGGTTCATAAACTTAGAAAATTATATGACATTTTTCTACAAAAAGTGACGAAATTTTCATTAAAAACGTGAATCCGCTTTGGTAGGGGTGCACTTACGCCATCAGCAAAATAAAATTTTTAATGCTTTTTGGTAATCTGTTTGATTTAACGTTATAAAATAATAGTTAGCTAGCCGCGTTTTTAATATCGGGTGGTGTTTCCTAAGAAAGTACATTAATTTTCACACATTTTTAAAACACTAGAGAAAGTCAATTCTTTGCGCTACTTCTATTGCGCACCTATTATCTGCCCATTTTGTGGTGTTAAGACATTAGCAGGATTTGTATCTGAGTAGTGGCAACACTAAAATAACTTTCTCTATGGTCAATACGGCGTTAGCGGCTATATTTTCTTCAGTCCGATGTCAACTTCGTTCCAAGTAAAAAGTGTCACATTTTTCGAGGAGTGCGTTTTTCTAGATTTCAAGGTATGTTTACAATTTATATATATTATTGTTATTGCGCATGATTTAATAGGCGGTGTGTGATGTTTTAAAGGCTAGATTAACCTGAGAAAATAGCTTATTATCGAGTTATTATAGATTTTATTTGCGCCATGGTTACGCAGAAACTACATTATGTCACTTTGCGATACCAGTGTGGCGTAGAATTTGCGCCACTTTTTTACGCTATCTTATAATGGTGCATGCATATTAGAAATTACTTGGTATTGATTATGATGATTTTTCATTTTATTTTAATTATTATTCATTTCATATATTTTTTAGAGTAACTGCGAGGTTCTTGTAGGTTGCTAGTCAAAATTTCAAGCCACTCAGACCACTTGGCTGGCTTGCTTGCTGGCTTGGCTTGGCTTGACTTTCAGATCACTGGGCTATGCTGAGTGCATTTTAGCTTCTACTCTTTTTAAAAGCATTTATTTAAATGCTCTTTTTTATACTTTTTAGAGCATTTAAATAAAAGCTTTTATATATATATTATGACGTTACTGTTAGCTATAATTTCAATGTTCTATTTCAGATGCTTGAGTCAGCTCAGGCAGAGAAATCAAAGAGATACTGGGAAAAGAAAAGAGTAATAAATTACTTACATACGAAAAACCGGTTTTTTATTAGTATCTACCAAATTATGACGCAATTCCTATGGCTTATTACCTAGTTAGTGTCCTAAACTTCATGTTTAAAATATTTTTTGCAATGAAATTACTACCTACACTGTGTAGGCTACACATACACATCAGGTGTGCGCACCCCTTAATTTTGCGTTACTATTTTACGTCACTTTGCGCGACCGACTTATAGAAGATTTTGCGTCACCTTTGCGCTATTTGTGGCAAAATCTACGGCCTGACCCGTGTGGGATTTAGTTGTTTAAAGTTCTTATTTCTAAAGCTGCTTTAGCCTAAACACACAGTTAATGTTGAAACTTTGTGACCATTTTTAACCGACTTCCAAAAGGAGGAGGTTCTCAATTCGTCGGAAACTTTTTATTTTTTTATGTATGTTCCCTGATTACTCAAAGATGGCTGGACCGATTTGCATTATTTTTATTTTGTTTGAAAGGGTACAATTCACAGGTGGTCCCATAATCATCAAGTCAGGATCTGATGATGGGATCCTGGGGAAATAGAGAGAACTCTTAAAATTTTATAGGCACACATTAAGCGATTTGGGTAGTTTTCGAAATAGTACTTTCTCGGAGTGGTCCCACTTCAATTTGGTGAAAATCTGATGATGAACTTCGGAGACAGGCATCGGAACTCCTCAATAAATGATAGCAAATGAACTGGGATTGCTGAAATCTCATGTCTGTCTATTGTTTACACCAGTTCATAACATAACATCACGCCAGTACGCTTTGAAGGGGTAAGCGCATGTGAACCACTGAAAAATGAAAAATAAAAACTTTTGTCTAATATTAAAACGAAATTTATTTTCAAAAAATGCTACATACAATAAGTAAGTACCTACCTAAAAAACTTTTTTGCAAAAAATAAAACCGACTTCTAAAAACACAAAAAAGTAAAAAATAACTTAAGCTTCAAAAGTCGGTGAACTTTGTTTGATTGGTTTAGTTTTATTGTCACCGACTTCTGAAGCTAAAGTTATTTTATACTTTTTTGTGTTTTTAGAAGTCGGTTTTATTTTTTGCAAAAAAGTTTTTTAGGTACTTATTAAAACGTAATTCATACTATTATTATTCTGCTAAATCTGCCAATTTAAGCCCATAATGTCAACTTAGTCCCGCCCTATATTCGTTAGGTATGTCACTCATAATCAAAAGATCTTAATAAACTGATTAATGGCTATTAAACGCGAAGTTAATAGGTACAGTCTTTACCAACATAAAAGCAATGATAGCCCACTTAATAGCAACTTTTATAGCGATCTCCAGTTAATAGTTTACGAGTTATATTTTATAGTGATTGCCATAAGATCGGAAATGGCACTGAGATTGGTCTCATAAAATATAATTTTATACACACTGCAAGGGAAGACGAGATCAGTCATATTTTATGAGGTTGGTACTTTCAAATTGGTCTTTAATCCATATTGTATGGAGACTGTTCCATTTATCAATAAATAGTAATAATCTTCTTTTCTGATGGGTACTTTCAAATTGGTCTTTAATCCATATTCAAAATCAAAGCATTTATTTCAAGTAGGCCAGTTACAGGCACTTTTGAATTGTCGAAACAAAAATGCACATTTAAAGTAGCTACAGTCCCAATCACAAGACATTAAAACTGTGAAAGTACTGTAGTTGCCCATTCCCTAGCGTAGATCCCTATGGAGAAGAACGGGCAAGAAACTCCATGGACACTCTTTTAAATCAAAATATTGTTACAAAATCTTGGTTACATCATTCATGTTGAGATGGTATATTATGTGAGAACAATGTAGCAAGATGTGCACGTTAAAAGTGTCCATAGCAAAACAAAAATAAAATACAACTCAAAAACAAAATAATTCAAATAAACCATGGGGACTAAGAGATGACCAGTCACAACTGACAGCGCCCGTTCACGAACATGACGCATGGATCAGCACCATTCAGCTCAACCATTTTGAAGGGAACTAAATGGTCCGACACACGCGCCACCATCAGCGAGACATTTGAGAGAGCATGACATACTCTCAACCGCCAGGGCACATTCAAGTCAAGAACTGCCGTAGGTTTCCAGTGAATGATAGCTTACTAGTACATAGTACTCACACAATAAAGGCTATGCGATTATATAATACTAACATTGAATCTATACAATGCAAAGATAAGTTTGTACAATCTTCAGCAGCTCCAACAATACCATTTAATGCTATCAATTTTTGCGCCCCTGTCCATGTGGAGCAGGACCAGCATTAAGCCAAGCATTTTTATCAGCGATATAATCGCTCAACTTGTAATATGCTTGTTTACATAGTGTGCGTTTAACGCATGTTTTAAATTTCGTCTCATTCAGTTCAAGAATACTTTGTGGAATTTTATTATAGCATCTCAAACAGTACCCCATGAAAGATGAGTCTACTTTAGCGAGTCTAAAGCCTGGCTGAACTAGTTGGTCCCTATTTCTAGTACTGTAATTGTGTCTGTCACCTCTTTTACCAAAAAGATGCAGATTTTTTCTGACGTACATTATGTTTTCGTAGATGTATTGGCAATGAACCGTCATGATGCCAATATCCTTAAATAGTTCCCTTAGAGAATCGCGCCTACGAAGATTATATATGGCTCTGATGGCTCTTTTCTGCAGAATAAATATAGACTCAACATCAGCAGCCCGTCCCCATAGCAAAATACCGTAAGACATTATACTATGGAAGTAACTAAAATAGACCAGTCTAGCGGTATCAACATCAGTGAATTGACGGATTTTTCTAATGGCATATGCTGCTGAACCTAAGCGCCCCGCAAGCGATGTTAAATGAGAACCCCATTGTAGCCTTGAATCAAGCGTAAGCCCCAGGAAAACAGTTTTATCTACGAATTCGAGTTTCTCTTTATTCAATATTATCTCACAATCACTACTTTTAACATTCGGTAATGAAAATCTTATGAATTTAGTTTTCTTTTCATTCAATACCAAATTGTTTGCTGTGAACCAATTTTGGACCTGAAGTAGGGCATTATTCACTTCATCTAGATTTTGGGCCCGTCTATTTATCTTAAAAATTAGGGAAGTGTCATCAGCAAATAGCACCATATTTTGTGGTTGGTTTTTCAATAAATAGGGTAGATCATTTATATAGACTAGAAAAAGGAAAGGACCCAATATTGAGCCTTGCGGAACCCCCATTTTTACTTTCAAACCCTGTGAATTGACACCATTTATTTGAAAATGTTGTTTTCTATCACTCAAATAAGATTTTACCAGGCTAAGTGCAAGTTTACCTAGTCCGTAATGCTCCAGTTTCAAAAGTAATGTGTCGTGATTTACGCAGTCAAAAGCTTTGGAGAGGTCACAGAAAATTCCTATTGCGTCTTGGGACTCTTCCCACGCAGCAAAAACGTGCTTTAATAAGGTTACACCGGCGTCAGTTGTACAACGTCCCTTGGTGAAACCATACTGTTGATCATGTAAGATTCTGTTGGTGTTAAAATGATAGAGCATTTGATTAAGCATTACTTTTTCAAAAACCTTGCTAAAAACTGGTAACACGGATACAGGTCTATAATTATTGGCATCTTTACTGTCCCCGGATTTGAAAAGAGGTATGACTTTACTGTATTTCATTAAATCAGGGAACACTCCTTGGTCTACACATGAATTAAAAATTAAAGCTAAGTATGGGGCTATGGTCTCAAGTATAGATATACAAACTTTGATAGACATTCCCCATAGATCTTCGGTCAGTTTGATTTTAATTTGCCGGAAAGCTTTAATAACTGTCATAGGGTTAATGTGTTTAAATTTAAATTCAGCCAGGCAGCCAGATACATTCGCCTTTAATAAGCCAATTGAGATTTCAGGTGAGGAATTAAGGGCCTCCGTAGTTTTTATTGGTATATCGGTAAAGAAATTTACAAATTCTTGAGCTACTTCCTGATTAGAGCATTTAGGACCACATGCTGTATCTAATGTATAGCTATTATTACGTATTTTCTTTCTGTTAGTCTCGTTATTTATGACTTTCCAAACAGTCTTTATTTTATTTTCTGCTGTTTTGATCTTGTTACTAATGTGCAGGGCTTTAGCAACCTTGCAAGTATTTCTAAAAATCTTTGAATACTTAGCAACATACTTGCTAAAAGTTTCTGTGTTTATAAAAGTCTTAAGGCTGTAAAGCTCAAATAGCCTTTCCCTACTTTTTCTGATACCTCTAGTTGCCCAATCACTAAATATAAATTTAGGGCAAATACTCTTTGTCTTCTTTTCAAAAGTTTTGTGAATTCCGTGTGAACTAATGAAAAGAAACGGTCATACAATTTATTTATATTAATATCCTCTTGGCTCATTTCACTTAACTTGTTCTGTCTTGTTCTGTCTGTCTTGTTGTGTTGTCTTGTTCTGTTGTTCTTGTTCTGTTAAACCTATTTAATTTGCAAGAAGTTATAGGTCTAAATTTAATCTGAACATTTTGTATTGGAGTTTTACACCTAAAAGTTACAGTTTGTCCGCTATGGTCAGACGGCAAACAATTCACTATGGCTTTATCTAAATAATCACAATTGCAGAAAACATTATCTATACAAGTAGCAGAAGATGATGTTACTCTAGCAGGTTCTATAAAAGTGTTGGCCAAGTCAAATGACTTAAAAAGATTTAATAACCGACTGCTATTTGGATTCTCTTCTAAAATATTGATATTGAAATCACCACAAATAATTGTAGACTTATTACTGGCTGCAAGTTTTGCCAGGACATCTTCCATTATTGATTCGAATAAGGAAAAGTTTTGATAGTTTGGGGGTCTGTACACACACACCACTACATGCTTATCTAGCTCAACACAGGACAGTTCGACGCAATGTTCAACCGAGAGACCTACTATGTCATTACGTTGCTTATATTTAAAACTATTTTTTATTAATATTAGGGAACCTCCACGAAGCATAGTTTTACGGTTAAAGCAGCTACCCACCATATTGTATGGAGACTGTTCCATTTATCAATAAATAGTAATAATCTTCTTTTCTGATGGCATCAGATCAAATCAAATCAAATCACTTTTTAAAAACCAGAGTTCTTTATATCTAGAATAAAAACTGGCCTATTGCGAGTCGGACTCGCACATGATGGGTTCTGTATCATAGTGTAAACAGAGACTTTGGTTACTCTTCGTGTAAGGAACCGTGATGCTGAGGCTCCAGGGGAGCCCGCGTAATTCAAATTTTCTTACGTTTCTTGCAATTTTCAGGCCTGTGCTGGGTTGTATGTTGATGAAAATATAATTCGCGCCTGTATGTAGTTTTTATTTTTATTTTATAAAATTTAAATTTCGCTGGCTAGGTTTTTTTTTTCGAATGGGAAATCATCAAATGACTTCTCCTGGGCGGAGCGGGATGGAGTGTCAGACTTTTACTCACTAAAACCCATCCATGTTCCTTCCCCGCCCTTTTTGTTCCGGGAGCATACCTACATCTTTATAAAAAACTACGTTACATAATATTATGTGCTTTCAAAGACACAGGGGAGTGCCTAATGTAGTCCGGTAGCGCTAGGTTTTGAGGTTTCAAAAATATTAAAGTTGTTTGTTTTTTGCATATAGTTTCCGGACCATTTGCCTGACCTACTATATAAATTTGTGTCATTTTAGGAACTAGCGTAGGGAGAAATTTGGCTATTTGTCTTTTTAATCACTATCACACGAAAAGAAAATTATAGTTGAAAATTTAACTTTCATTATAATAACGAAGTAGTAACTGATATACATAGGCATTTTGTGTCATCTCTGTCCACGGGAATCCTTCTAATTAACAAGTACCTAACACGTCGCCCAACTAGCTTTATCTATCTATCTAAAAGAATATTACAGTTGGTGAAATAGGTGTTACGCGATTTAGAGTACTGATATCTGTCGTTCAATATATTTTGTGCCGAATTCATCCACGATATTTATAGATATTTCATTTTATATGTTACAAAGCCCTATAAAATCCACAAAAGAAAATTCAAGTTTTTAGAGTTTACGTGTTTTTGATTATTGTGGTGAAACAAAACACCATTCTTAATATGTGTCGTTTTTATCCACGCAATCTTATTATTTGAAAGAAAATATACCAATTTCTTCGCACGAAGAGCGGCCTTTCGGTACATGTTGCGACAAACAAGTGCATGCGTTTATTCAATTTGATTAAAAAAAAGTTTTAGTCCCATCAAAGGGGTTTATTTAAACCGAAATATTCTATCATTAATTGTAAGTTAAAATATGATATCGATTAAAGTAATTAATTGACATGTCTCGAACATTGTTTGATAGAACTACAAGAACTATATTTCTGTCCTTTTCATTTCGTGCATGACGTCATTGACGTGTCATTTGTTTTTGGTTGAAGTTGAAATACATATTGCAGTAATGTCCGTATTTTTGAACCGTTTGACAACTGCCAACTGTCAAAACGTCATAAGAACAGAACAGCTTTTTTACATTTATTGTCACCGTAGTAATTGGCTCGTCGGTGTAAGCGACCGACTTGAGAACATCGAGTCAATGGTTCGAGACTCTCGTAAGATATTTTCATTTTGTATTTCTTGTGATGGTTTTAATGCTGTAAGATTTCAAAAATAATAATTATGGTTCGCAAGTTTCATCCCCAGCTGATTTTTACTTTTTGTACACAGGTATGTTGATTTTTTAAAGCTTTAAAATGTCCAAATCATTACAAAATAGTTTACTAGGTACACTCTTAGTTTTTTTAAAAAGGTTATCCTTGAAAATTTCAATCTCGTAATGTATATCTGATGGCTAATTAGTAGCCAAGACAATCTTAACTTCGGTGTTCAAATAGTCAGCTATTCAGGTCAATAACTGAACGGACATCGAATTATTAAAAGTTATATAATGCTAAATACGGGTTAAAAACGGTTAACGGGGCAGAAAGGGGAGCTACCTTAGCCGTTGCAAGTACATGAAAATGGTCTTAGGAAACTATCCATAATTTATTGTGAAATTTTTATTCCCATTCACAGATTAAAAAAAAAAGTACAGTTAGCAAGAAAATTGCCATTTTACACAAAACATTTTTTGATGCCAATCGATCCTGTTTCTAATACTGATCAAAAAGTTATTTTAAACTAACCCAGGTTAAAGTACTAAAGAAGTCAGAAATTGCAAAAAACTTTTCCCATACATTTTGTTTGAAACAATTTTTTTTTATGTTACTCGATATTATTTGCAATACTGATCAAAAACTTCTACGGGACCAACCCGGGTTGGAGTACTAAAAAGTCAGAAATCGCAAAAAACGTTAAGTTACGTACCGCGCGTGTTCGTGATCATTTCACTAATTTATTTTGTTGTTTTTAAGGTTCACAAATTCTTTCTTAGGACCTGCTATAATTTCAATTGAGTTTTTGATCATAAACAAGACCAATTAACATCAAAAAAAAATTTTGGTTCAAACTTTGCAATTTCTGACTTTTAGTACTCCAAGCTGGGTTGGTCCGATAGAAGTTTTTGATCAATATTAGAAATAGGATCGATTGACATCAAAAAAAATGATTTGTATAAAATAGCAATTTTCTTGCTAGCTGTAGATTTTTTTGCAAATCTGTAATTGGGAATCAAAATTTTACGAAAAATTATGGATGATGACCATTTTTATGTAGCTGCAACGGTTAAGGTAGCTCCCCTTATTGCCCCGTTTACCGTTTCCACCCAAGACCTCGAGCAATCGAAAACATTGACGACAAAACACACGACTAAAAATTATGTATAACTTTGAGAGTTGTCATTCAATAACTTACACCACTAAAGAGAGCTTCTCTTTAGCGGTGTAATATGTGTTTAATTTATTAAGCTCTGTCCAACGGTTTGTGCAGATTGTAGATGCTGTGCTGCAGCGATTGGACTGTTGATCTCTGATACAAAGGTTTTCATCCGACCTCATTTGATGAATCGGACCCTTCAAGGGGCAGATGTATGTTTCTGTATCATAAAACATACATGTTTGGACATCGATTTCCGTCATTGGAATGTAAGCGTCCTTTTGTAAATTAATTGCGAGAAGATCTGCGATGGGAATTATGCTGATCATATTACTGCCAACCTGCTGCGGAACAGTTATCATTCTGTAGAGGTCGTAGCTGTCTCTACTCACTAATGGGATCTTAACTTCGAAGATAATAAACTGCTGCATGACTCTGGCTTTAGTCTTCAATAAATGATACAGTTTGGATAAATCCGATTGAATATTATTTGTTGGAAGAGTCAATTCTTTTGCTAACTGTCCTATTATGATATTAAGTTCATCCGTCAGCTGTTTAGGTGTTAGAAGGTGGAAATTGAACCCTGTGTGATGTAGGTTCATAATAATATCCACGATGGTTTCTTGGATGGTTTTCAAGTTCATTAAGATACTGTTGGCAATGATAGATGATACACTAAAGCTGTTAGACATTAGTGATTCTTGAACTCCTTCCTGAATTGTGTTAAATCCCTTCTCTAAAGTGATCAAGTGCTGATTAAACACCTTGTGATGTCTATCCATCGCATTTTCTACTCTTTTGATGATGTTGTTCTCTATTAAGTTATTGCTGTTGATTACTCCGAAAATCTTGACTTCGGTGCTCAAATCGTTACCTATTTAGCTTAATAACTCTGAACGGAATACGATTTGCCAAAGTCGAAAGAGGCAAAGGTTCTCGTTAAAAATCTCTTTCTTATGTTGTATATATTATGGCTATTGGTTGCCTAGACAATCTTAACTTTAATGTCTAAATAATTAGCTATTTAGGTCAATAACTCTGAACGGACTGCGAATTAGGTAAAGTTATATAAATAGCAAAATTTGTCATTGAAAAGCTCTTTCCAGCGGTGTAAATTATTTCTGTTGGTTACTCCGAAAATCTTAACTTCGGTGTTCAAATCGTCACCTATTTAGCTTAATAACTCCGAACGGAATAGGATTTCGCAAAAATCGTAAGAGGCAATGGTTCTCCTTAAGAATCTATTTCTTTTGTTTTATATCTTATGCCTATTGGTTGCCTAGACAATCTTAACTTTGATGTCCAGATAGTCAGCTATTTAGGTCAAAAACTCTGAACGGACTGCGAATTAGCAAAAGTTATATAAATAGCAAAATTTGTCGTTGAAAAGCTCTCTCCAGCGGTGTAAATTATTTATGTTGGTTACTCCAAAAATCTTAACTTTGGTGATCAAATCGTCACCTATTTAGCTTAATAACTCCAAACGGAATAAGATTTGGCGAAAGTTGTAAGAGGCAAAAGGTTTTCCTTAGAAATCTCTTTCTAATATTGTATATCTTATGGCTGTTGGTTGCATAGACAATCTTGAAATTAAATCATCTTCATTTTCGTCAAGAATTCTGAATGGACTGCAAATTAGTAAAAGTTATAGAAGTAGCAAAAGTTGTAATTAAAAAGGTTTCTCCAATGGTATATATGTTATTGCTATTGGACACCCAGAAAATCCTAACTTCGGTGCTCAAAAAACCATAGTTTTGAGTCTTAATAATTTTAAATATCGTGGATGAAAATGACACAAATTCACAATGTTGACTTTACATGCATTTATGATCTCGAATATGTGAACTCTAATAATTGTAACATTTTTTTGAAGCTTTCGTAGCTTGGAAAAACAAAATATTTAAATAAGTTTAAATTCCGTGGTCTAATTTGGCACAAATTTATTTAATAAGCTTATGTTAGCCATCTGAGAAAGAAAATAGTTATTTCATAAACTGTAATTTTTTTTTGTACTGTTTTTACGTACTGACACTTTTGCCAGTTTGCACTGAACGAAAATTACACAAACTGGGTTTGCACACTCCGCAGGCTATCCTAGATAAGAAATAATAATTATTTTAAACTTTAAATCAATTTTGGCAATTTTAATTTGATTAAAAATAATCAACCGCAAAACATCGAATTACTGAAAATGCTATGGTCTGATATGACACAAAATGCAATAATAAGCTCCGTAGGCACGACTGTATCCACAGGCTAAAAATAATAAACTTTAGAATTTTTGAAACTTATGGCATCAAAATTGCCTAGCGCTATCGGACTAATGGCCTACAAGAGTGAGTTATTTATTATACGGTCAGTCAGTCACTAATAATAGGTATTTTTCTATCCAAATTAAGAACTTCGAGTTGCCTACCTCTACCAAACTAATTCGAAGAAAATCAGCGAAAATAACAAGATAACGAATTCAAATCAATACAATAGGAGCGGGAAAACCAATCCAATATGGCCGATTTGCGAGCGCTTTCGACCGCCATTAAAATATTTGAGAAAGATCGTTTACCAATCTTTTATTTTCATAAAACACTTTAAAAAATTACCAATCTGGACAGAAATAAGGTCTAATTTGGCTTGTTTCGATGGTAAATATAGATTGGCTGTATGTAAGTGCCTGCCACAAGTCAAGTCGGAAATCGGAAAACATTATACAGATTAAATTTGGCCGGAAGTATATAGAGCTCTTGAATAGTCTATGAAAAATGTTTTATGTTGATAATTAGGTTCTTACAGAATTAAATCGGTGGATTATTTCTGTTTCTTGCGATATATCTGGTTCCTTAGAAAAGACTGGTCGAAGTTTAGCAACCATAATTATTATTTTATTTTTATTTTTTTATAATTTTGCCATTTGTGTCCCACCGAGCTCATGGCTAAATAATAACAGCCGGTCGTATCGACCTAGGTTCAGCCTTGACTAGGTTGGTCTGTGGATAGGTGATCACCCATACCCGAGTTTCTTCCGTGCCTCGGAAAGCAAATGAAAAGCACAGTGTAAACCTCGGGTTAAAGACTTATTTAGTCCCTCGGACTATTGGCGCCCGCGCTACGCTTGGGCCAAACCCCGTCTCGGGACTACATAAGTTACTTTCACCCCTAGGGTAACGATGTTCTATTGTTCCCGGCTGTCATTTGTATTGAAGACTGCCACGTTTTGTTAAAAAATCCTCATAATACTGTTACATCGGACCTACTAGAACATTCGAGAAAGCACGTGATTACAGTATGTGTACGTTGGAATTTCGAGAGATTTCTATTATTATTACTTTCAAAGTTGGGTAGGTACCTACAAACTCGCGACCTCTTTATAAAAAGACATTAGAATTTTGACCGTACGCCTAGGGCATACGGTTCATATTTGTTTGTGTTGTACAAGTAGCTAGTAATAATAATTACCTACCTACCTACCTACTCTTTTGTTAGTGTTTTCTATGACCCTCTAGAATATTCGAGGTTATTCTGGTGTGTCTGTGGGCGAGTATAAATAGACCGCTCAGGGCCGCGACAGTCAGTCTTGTTTTGGCTACCATCGAAGCGAATCGAAGTGAACTTGAAGTGCGATATCTAAGTGAATAGTGAATAGTAGTGTACTGTAGTGTACTTGTGATTAAGTTTAAATTGTTTTGTGATTAATAAAGTGATTGTGTTGTTTAATCGGTAGTAATTAATTTATCTCATACCCAGCTCGTAACAAATTGGTGTCAGAAGTGAGAGATAAATTATGCCAATTCTACCAAAGGACGACACGGAGGGTATCCGTACCAGAAGTCAGCGACAGCAGGATATGGACCAGAGGCGGTTTGGGGATTCTCCGACACAGACACCGGGTGGTCTCCAGCCTACGTCACAGCCAGTCGCTGGCCCATCCGGGGTTTCTCCAGCATCAGTGGCACCAGACTTGTCAGCTCTAATGGCACTGCTGCAGGATCAAGCTCGCCGTCAAGAGGAGCAGGCTCGCCGTCAAGAGGAGCAGGCACGCTGTCAAGAGGAGCAGGCTCGCCAGTTACGGGAGCAATTGCAACGAGACAAAGAGGAGCAGGCTCGCCGTCAAGAGGAGCAGGCTCGCCGGTTGGAAGAGCAATTGCAACGAGACAAGGAGGAGCAGGCTCGCCGTCAAGAGGAGCAGATGATCCTCATAAAGGATCTTCATGCAACTTTCGGCAAGGACCTGAAAGTGATAAAAGATCAGGTCCACCAGCACGAGAACCGCATCTCAGAGGCCGAGGTTCAGATTGCTGGGGTCAGGAAAGCTTTGGGCGAACTAAAGGTTGAAGGCGGGACGGTAGCTCCAGTGGTTGCTGCACCTACTTCGCGTGGTTTTAAGGTTCCGCCATTCGACGGAACATCGTCGTGGTCGGCCTATAGAATCCAGTTTGAGGCCGTCATGAAGGCGAATGGATGGACCAAACCACAAGCCATGACCGCGCTCACCTTGGGCCTCCGAGACCAGGCCCTGACTATTCTCGAGGCACTCGGCAAGGATGTAACCTACGAGCAGCTGCTGGAGGCGTTGGAGTCCAGATACGGCGACGCGCATCTGGAGCACGTATTCCGTGCCAAGTTGAAGGACCGTGTTCAACGTAGTGCCGAGAACCTACAGCAGTGGGCTCTGGAAGTTGAAAAACTCGTTCGGAAAGCCTACCAGTCTGCCCCTGCACTGATTGATGGAAATCTGGTACAGGCGTTCGTTGATGGAATACGTGACTTAGAAGTTAGAGCTGCCGTGAGACTTGGGCATCACGAGACATTGAAGGACGCCTTGGCCCATGCCTTAGAAGTAGAGGCAGTGAGGCAAGACCACCGAACGCACCGCGTCAGGGAGGTTGTAGCATCACCTGTACGCGACCGCCCGCAAGGGTATAGTCCTAGGTGCTACACTTGTGGAGAAAGGGGTCATCTTCGGTCAAGCTGTCCTAAGCGCAGCACCCCGAGAGAAGATCAGCAGGGAAGAGTGGCTGAAGTGACTGCCCAGCCACAGCAGGGAAACGAGTAAATGCCAGGACTGGGGGGCGGGTGCTGGCTGGTATTGATAGAGCCCCGAGAATCTTGATCTCGCAAGCACATGACGGGAACAGCCTGACCATCAAAGGCGAAGTCAATGGAACACCATGCAAACTGACGTTGGATACTGGAGCTTCTCACACGGTCGTCAATTCTAAACTAGCAAGTCGGTTTCTTGGGGACTACTTCAATAAGCACGACCATATACAGTTACTAACAGCTACCGGTCAGCACATAAACGTCCGAGGCAAGAAGGAGGTGGAGTTAAAATTGGGTGACAGATTTTACAAGCAGAATGTCATCGTGGCCGACATAGTGGACGATTGCATCTTGGGCTTGGACTTCATGCGGAAATATCGTTGTGAGATCGATGTTGATCAAGGAGTACTGAAATGTGGTTCAGAGGAAGTGTTCATGGAAGGTGCACCGTCAGGAAAAGTGTACTGCCTGAAGAAGATTGTTCTTCCTCGCAGATCAGAAACGATGGTGCCAATTAGTTTACCACAGAATTCTGGAAACAAAGGTCGAAGTGTTCTGATAGAAAGGGTAAACAATGACTTCCCATGGAAGATGGCACGAACTCTGGTCAAGGCCACCAACATCTCAGTAGTACGCATACTGAATCCAAGTGACCAGGAGCAAGTGATTAAGAAGTGCACCTTGATCGGCACTTGCGAGGAAGTAGCTTGGATGCGTCAATTGCAAGATGTCCCTACCGGAAATAAAATTCGTAGTACAAAATTTGACGTGTCAACGCTTTTGGAAAACTGCGATTTAACAAAAGGAGAAATGGACAAGGCTAAGAAGATATTACTTGAGTACGCCGACACTTTCTCTTCAAATGATGCTGACATAGGGAGAACTGGACTTGTTCAGCACCAGATTAATACGGGTAACGAGTTACCTATCCGTCAGCGACCAAGAAGACTGCCAGTTGCACGAGAAAAAGAGGTAGAAACCATGATTGAGGGAATGGTGAAGGACGGTGTTATAGAGCATTCATCGAGTCCATGGTGTTCTCCTGTGTCCTGGTAAAGAAAAAGGACGGCAGTATGCGCTTCTGTGTGGACTATCGACGGCTGAACGACGTCACGAAAAAGGACAGCTACCCGCTGCCTAGAATCGATGACACTCTGGATACACTGACTGGTATGAAGTGGTTTACCACGCTTGATCTGAAGAGTGGCTACTGGCAAGTAGAAATAGACCCCAAGGACAAGGAGAAAACTGCATTCTCAACAGGAAAAGGGCTATGGCAGTTTAAAGTTATGCCTTTCGGTTTGTGCAACGCTCCTGCGACGTTTGAAAGGCTGATGGAGCAAGTACTTGCCGGATTGATTGGAGACGCATGTCTTGTCTATCTAGATGACATAATCATCGTGGGCCGTACATTTGAAGATCACCTTAGAAACCTCAACCGAGTGCTGTCGAAAATCCAAACAGCAAATCTCAAGTTAAGTCCGAAGAAGTGCTCGTTTTTCAGACAGCAAGTGAACTTTTTAGGACACATAGTTTCGGGGGAAGGTGTTCAAACCGACCCAGAAAAAGTAGTCGCCGTCAAGGATTGGCCAGTTCCGAAAGACAAGACACAGGTCAGAGCATTTCTGGGTTTGTGCTCCTACTATCGAAGATTTGTCAAGAATTTTGCCGACATTGCAAAACCTCTGCACAAACTCACTGAGGAAAAGCGGCAATTCTGTTGGGACGAAGACTGCGAAATCGCATTTCAGGAATTAAAGAAACGTCTGTGCAATACACCTATTTTGGGATATCCTGACACTGAAAATGACTTCATAGTTGACACAGATGCAAGTAATACTGGAATTGGGGGCGTGCTGTCTCAACGGAAAGGAGACCGGGAGGTTGTAATAGCTTACTTCAGCAAGTCTTTATCCAAACCAGAAAGAAATTACTGCGTTACAAGACGGGAGCTACTCGCGGTAGTAAAGACATTGCAGCACTTCAGTAAATATTTGCTGGGACGTAAATTCCAATTACGAACTGACCATGCTGCACTGAAGTGGCTATTACAGTTCAAGAATCCAGAGGGGCAGGTAGCGAGATGGATTGAACTACTACAAGAGTTTGACTTCGTAACTGAACATCGCAGTGGGAGAACTCACGGTAACGCAGACGCCTTGTCAAGAAGACCTTGTCCTGAAGACTGTAAGCACTGTGCCAGGCAAGAGACTAAGGAAGTAGTACCTGTGAGGATGCTAAGAACGGATCTTAGTGACGAATGGATGGTAACGATACAGCAGGCTCAGCACAATGACTCGGACATCAAACCGATCTTCGAGTGGATCAAAGCTGGTGTTCCTAAACCCAAGTGGAGTGATGTGGCTGCGATGAGTTCCATCACGAAGAGTTATTGGGCGCAATGGAATAGCTTGGTGATCCAGGATGGAGTCTTGTGCCGTAAATGGGAAAACGCTAGAGGGAACAGCTGTCATCTACAAATGGTTGTCCCTAAAGCCAAGGTACCGGATGTTCTACGGCTCTACCATGATGGATGTTCAGGAGGACATATGGGGGTAAAAAGGACTCTACTAAAAATACGAGAACGCTTCTACTGGATCCACTGTCGAGATGATGTGGAGGACTGGTGCCGTAAATGTACCAGTTGTGCGGCCGTGAAAGGACCCCGTACACGCAGCAGAGGTGCATTAAAAGTATACAACGTTGGAGCCCCTTGGGAACGGATAGCACTTGACGTTGCGGGACCATTTCCAGTAAGTGAGAGCGGAAACAAGTACTTTCTGGTGGTCATGGATTACTTCACAAAGTGGCCAGAAGTCTTCGCCATTCCTAATCAAGAAGCTACAACAGTCGCAGATAAATTGGTTCAGGAAGTCTTCTGTCGTTTTGGGGTACCCTTAGAAATACACAGCGATCAAGGAAGGAATTTTGAATCGCAAGTATTTCAAGAGACTTGTCGATTGATGGGTACCCACAAAACCAGAACCACCTCTTACCACGCACAATCTGACGGAATGGTGGAACGATTCAACCAAACGTTGGAGAGATATCTGGCGAAAGTTGTGGAAAGCCGGCAAAGAGATTGGGACAAGCACATACAGCCGTTTCTTCTGTCTTACCGAAGTGCAGTCCACGAAAGTACGACTGTGACACCAGCCTTCGCGAACTTTGGAAGGGAATTACGGTTACCTGCTGATTTAATCACTGGAACTCCCCCTGATGCTCCATGTAGTGTAACAGATTACGCGAATGAACTGCGTAATAAGTTGAACGATGTTTATGACCATATCCTACAGTCCGGCCAACAGATGTCTGAGAAGATGAAGACCCGTTATGATCGGAAGGCAAACGGTAGGGGTTTCGACGAGGGTTCACTGGTGTGGTTGCATAACCCAGGGCGGAGCAAGGGAAAGTCTCCGAAGTTACAAGCAAAATGGGATGGACCATACCGAGTCGTGACTAGGATCAACGATGTCACCTACCGAATACAGAAGGGTCCACGAGGTGCGCCTAAGATTGTGCATGTAGACCGGTTGGCGCGATACTACGGGACTAATGATGCTCGGGACGTGCATGTCTAAGGAGGGGGCAGTGTTACATCGGACCTACTAGAACATTCGAGAAAGCACGTGATTACAGTATGTGTACGTTGGAATTTCGAGAGATTTCTATTATTATTACTTTCAAAGTTGGGTAGGTACCTACAAACTCGCGACCTCTTTATAAAAAGACATTAGAATTTTGACCGTACGCCTAGGGCATACGGTTCATATTTGTTTGTGTTGTACAAGTAGCTAGTAATAATAATTACCTACCTACCTACCTACTCTTTTGTTAGTGTTTTCTATGACCCTCTAGAATATTCGAGGTTATTCTGGTGTGTCTGTGGGCGAGTATAAATAGACCGCTCAGGGCCGCGACAGTCAGTCTTGTTTTGGCTACCATCGAAGCGAATCGAAGTGAACTTGAAGTGCGATATCTAAGTGAATAGTGAATAGTAGTGTACTGTAGTGTACTTGTGATTAAGTTTAAATTGTTTTGTGATTAATAAAGTGATTGTGTTGTTTAATCGGTAGTAATTAATTTATCTCATACCCAGCTCGTAACAATACTTAAAAAAATATTAACTCGCCCAACTTTCAAACATTACTTGCTAGGTCAAAACTTCAAAAGTTGATTGGGATATAATTGTTCTAACGGAATGATGGCTGCGGCATAATACTAACGTTCCTGAACTCGATGGTTGCATTTAGGTACTTCACTACCCGCAATAATCAAACACAAAATGAAGGTGGTTACTCGTATTTACTGCAAAATATAGATCAGTACAATATTGATGAACCGGAATTCGCAGACTCAAATTGTCTTGTTTTAAAAATAAACTCAAACACTGTTATCATTGCTGTCTATCGACCACCTAGTCATAAAAATATAGATAACTTTTTATTATCCCTCAACGATGGTTTAAGTAATTTATCATCCTCTCAAAATATCGTATTAGTTGGCGATATTAATATTGACATTGTTGATAATTCCCAAGATAACAGGTCCTATGAATATCTGAACCTTATCTCTTCTCTTGGTATGCTTCCAGCTCACACAATCATAGTATCAATTCCTACACATATTCGCACATTTCTAGATCTTAATGTTAAGGGGCCGGCGGAGCGTGCGTCGTTCATACAAACGTAATACCAAAATAGTTCGTAAACCAAACATATTCTTAAGAAAGTGTGTATTTATTTCGATTGGATTACATAATATCTAGGTTCCCAAATACATATTATGAAAGAACAGTGATATTTAGACGAGATAAGAGGAACTTAAAATTTCTATAGAAAACTTATTTTTCTCATAACTCTTGTTTAAATCAATGTCCATTCATAATTTATATTTGGGAACCTAGATATTATGTAATCCAATCGAAATAAATACACACTTCCTTAAGAATATGTTTGGTTTACGAATTATTTTAGTATTACGTTTGTATGAACGACGCACGCTCCGCCGGCCCCTTAAAAACAAGATTACCGGCGTTCTGTTATGTTGCTCAAACTTCGGTTACAGATCACAATAAAAAACCAAGGTCCCAAATCCATTAAACGGTTAGATTACGAACGACTTGAAACGGATGTCAAGAACTTAGACTTTAGTTATATTTACAGCATGTGAGATGTAAATGAGGCAACTAATTTTTTTGTACACTCGTTAGGTCAAGCTATCAATGATAACACAAAACAAATACCTCCTAGATATAAAAAAAAAGCCTTGGATAACACCTACTTAGATCGCATGCGAAATCGTGATTAACTTCATATTAAAATGATGAGGTAGCATTTTGCATTTACAAAAGGTACAGGAACTTTTGCAATAATATTTTAAGGAAAGTTAGACAAAGAAACGAGCAAGACAGTATTAAAAAAAACAGGAAAAAATGACAAAAAACTGGGAAACTGTGTTTGATTCAAAAATATAACATGTACACATGTACATATACTAACAAACATCAATTCACACAGCTTATTTCAATAGAAAAACCAACTGAATCAATTAATAAAGTAAATGAATTTTTTGTAGGTGTAGGTAAAATGTTATTAGAAAAAATGCTTTACATTTTTTTAATTTTGTCAGTTTTGAGCCCTATGCAGTACTAAATGGTTTGTGGAGGTAAGATAAGCAGTCGCTCCATGTAAAATACTGGTATTCAGATGCATCCGGTGAGACTGGAAGCCGACCCAAACATAGTTGGAAAAAGCTGCTAGGCAGATGATGAGGGAAGAAAGAACTCGAAAGAAATCTCCCTGAAAATTCACAGGAGCGTTTTAACATCTCTATAAAATCTCCAAATACACTTAATTCTGTGGCTAAAGAAATCGTATCCACCGCCGCACTCCTACAATGGCAGATTTACATAAAAACACCATACCATCACCATATGGGCTGGTTGAAAGTTTGTCAAATTGTCTATGAACGAGATGGCTGAGTGGGTCGCTCGTTCAATTAATTGTTAGTGGAAATTACTATTCCTTTATTTATTTTCTAATTATTAAACTAAAATAAAATAAAAAACATGCGGGGCGGTCTGGGGACTACCGATAGAAGCAAAAACTAATACGTTACGCCGTAGAGGATCGGCTACGAGTGCTTTGAAGCGTTTGGTGATGGCGACGGTTACGCGAGTTTCATGATTCTTGTTCACAAAAATTCCACAACGCGCCTAGAAAAGTTTCCACTTCAAAAAAAATGTAGTCCACCGATATCGGGAACAGGGTCCAAGCTACTGGCTGTCAGGGCTCCAGAGAGAGGATCCTGCTAATAATACGAGCCGTGTCCAGGAGTACCGCGCACTAAGTCAAGCCCTTGTTCCAGCTGCCTAACGAGAGCCTCCTTAGGGATTCGTCGAGGCTCTTGGCAGCCGAAACTACTTATTGTTTAGTGATAGCCAGCGTCATCTCACTGCTGGGAAAAGCCTATCCCTATGGCTTCCAGTTCTTGCGACTCAGGGGTATTGTAAACCACTAGTGGTTGGCTTTATTCAGCTTGTCCGACCATTTTTTTCTGTCACAACACAATGCGATCTCGTCACGTACTAATATAAATTTCATGGACTGTAATATGTTATCAAAACGGGTATTTATTTGTATGCAATTATCTGATTTCAGAGCTCTTTTTCGCTTGCAATCGTTCAATACACCGCTGTTATAATCAGTAGTAATATGGCTTACGGAGACGCTTGTAAACTCAAAGCCAATACCTTTTTTTTCTTTTACGGTCCGCCCAGAGCGGGAGTGTCAGACTTTTACTGACTAAAACCCATCCATGTTCCTTCCTCGTTCCGTTCCTTTATGTTCCGGGGCCACGATATCTCTTTCGAACAGTCCTGCAGCCCCGGCAGGAAGCCAACACCTAACCGCTTGAGAGTTGCCATTGAAACTGAACTGTTTGCTTTGAGAACTAACTGCAATGTATTACGAACAAAAACGTCTATTTCTATAATGTTATGCAAGGATAGTGATGCATGTAAAAGACGTATGTAAGATTTGGTTTTTGAAAGTCATAGCGTAGTAGCGCTACGAGATTTCGTAGCATCGTAACAAATGCTACGAGATTCGTAGCAGCATAGTCAAGTGCCAAGCTATTGGTTTTTTAGGCATTACAATTCAGAAACAGTTCAAGTAATTACAACTTCCATTTCGCAAATAAATTAATATCAAAGAACACAAATAATTCAATTATTCGTAACCTATCAAGCGTCAACGCTCATAAGTCTGCTTACCCCCACAAATTACGCGCTTTGAATATCAACGAATACAATAAACAAAGGGTATATTTTCTTCCGCGCCGCCAGGCAACGGTAACTGCCCACTCAGCCTAGTGAAACAGATGAAGCAAAAATGTTTATGATACATTAGCCAAATTACGACGGCAAATGTTATCTGTACGATTTGTTTGTGTTTATCGCGTGGATTTGGGATTTTTAGCCGCTGAAGCGATGTGTTAGCGCGATGATTATGCACGATAAATATTGAGGTAGTTTATAGAAAAGTGGTCAGTAGAAGTAAGAACAAAATTTGTTTGATTCGGTCCTTGGCACAAAACTAGCTACTAAACACTTATCTCTTGGTGTCTTTGGAGAAAGAGACAATATATCTGTATCTAATAGAACAGTCTGACCCATAGATAAGGGTGATGTTACATCGTACTTGAACAGGAGGCATTCTGTATTATCTGCCCCTAATACCCATGAAAAAATGCGAGAGGCTATGTATTTATGTAGAATTATTGAATTCGCGAATCCGGGTCTTCTTTAGGCATATTAATATTAGTAATAGCGTTTTGATTCAGTCTTCTCTCTATGAACCTCACAAGAATGCCAAGTTTTCAGCACAATTTTCTTTTCTCTACCAAAAATATAAGACAAAGTAAAGTAGCGCTAAAATCGCTGCACAGAACACAAACAGCAATATGTTAACGTAGTATGTAAGTAATGAGAGTAATTTAGCTAAAAGCCCGCGAAACGCGGCCAAAGTGGTCGTAACAATAAAAGTGGCGATAAATTTGTAACACCGCCATCTACCAGTCACTAGTTCATGTTGTATTCATGAGGGACGACGCTAGATGGCGTTAGTCGTGATTTAATTCTGTCCAGCCTTTTTATGTGCAGTGGAGCGAGGGATTAATTTATTGGTGCGTTTTGTTTAGTGGTTGTTTATATTTTTATTGCTTTATTTTAAAAGTTGTTTGGGTTCTAACTATTGTAATGCAATCTAGTTGTGGTTATTTGTTCAAAATAGGATGAAAATCGAAACTTTCCAACGTAGTAAAAAATAAAAAAAACACAAACTGTCCTTCACTACTTTCATGTGTTTTTATTTTTGTGAATCGCATCTCGCAAGTCAACCTAAGAGCGGTCGTCTGATTAACCAGACTATCCTGTGGCCCTGTGGGTGCCTTGAGTGGAAAGCTATATTGTGTGGTAAAGCTTCCAGCCAGGTGGCAAGGGCACCCCCTGTCCTGTGGCACAGATAATAATATATAATCCTGTGGGGTACGAGCCCACAGGAGCAGGCAGCAAGTGACAGGCTGGATCGGAACAAGGTCTTGATTTAGGGACAAAAAAACCACAGCCTGAGCATCGCTGGTCGGGGCTTCCAAGTGTTAGCTGGTATCATTCCCACTATAGTGCTGCATGGGTCTTCCGGTGAAGCGGCGCTTGATTATAATCGGAACTACTTCACACTTTTTCACAAATATTTTCTAACAGTGCCAATGGTATTATTCTAGGGCCATAAACATATTAAGCATGCTCCACGTCTACAGCTCACGCTCCGCGTCATTCCTAGTACTTATACTTAGAATAAAGTCTTTTCTTCAGTAGGTATTTGAAGCTCACATAACATACCATAGAGTATAGACCACTGAAGTGTGAATGTTGAACGCTTGGAACAGAATATAGTACATGCACGAGGGCACCGCTCAATATCATAATGGAGACATTCCAGCATTGTTAGATAGAAAATAATACCTTTAGATATATACCTTTATAGATGAAGCATTTATTTAGTGTGTACTAAATAAATGCTTCATCTATATAGTAGATTAGTTTACTAATTTTTACATTTCGTACTTCTCTCGTTAGTGGTGTGGTCGTTTGTGTGATTGGTAATCATGAGGTCCTAGGTTCGATTCTCGGGTGAGGTAAAGTATTCTAGGTGTTTTCCATTAAGTAGCCGTCGCAGTAGAGTCTTGATTTTAGAAAGAAAAAAGAAAGAAAGAAAAAATGTGAGTCAAGTGTGTGTGTGTGTGTGTGTGTGTGTGGTGTGTGTGATGTGTGTGTGTGCAATGTGTGTGTTGTGTGTGTGAGTTTTCATGTCGTCATCATCTGGTTTTCTATTTACAAACTATGTTGGGATCGAGTTCTAGTCTAACCGGATGCAGCTGAATACATGAGACCATAGATATCATGAGACTTACAATAACTGGCTTTTGCTCTGTAGGCCTTCCCGTAGCGGAGCCGGTTACGAAAAACTACTAGTGCTACGAAGGTCATCGTGGGTAAGTATACATTTGTTATGTATGTACAAGTAGTTAGATATATGCGCCGCTGCGCCGGCGCTCGTCGAATGTTGAATAAAGGCAGTGTGCAACTAGCTACCGTGTGATTAGTACGTGCGCCCCGTCCTTACATCCTCCTACCGAATATAACAACATTTTTCTAATGTTAGAGACATTAAATTACGTTTTTTCGTAGACGTGTAGTCGGTGTAGTGGGTTGCCCAAATAGCCAATTCACTCATTCATCCATGACCATGCCCATTCCTTTTTGGGGTTCCGTAGCCAATTGGAAAAGACGGAACCCTTATAGATTCTTCATGTCTGTCTGTCTGTCTGTCCGTCCGTATAAGAAAATATAAGTGTGTGAGTAAGGCTGTGACAGCCACTTTTTTCTGAAACTATAAGAACTATGCTGTTGAAACTTGGTAAGTAGATGTATTCCGTGAACGGCATTAAGATTTTCACACAAAAAAAAACAATAAATTTTGGGGGTTCCCCATCCCATTACTTAGAACTCAAACTCAAAAAAAATGTTTGCGTCAAACCCATACGTGTAGGGTATCTATGGATAGGTCTTCAAAAATGATATTGAGGTTTATGACATCATTTTTTTCTAAACTGAATAGTTTGCGCGAGAGACACTTCCAAAGTGGTAAAATGTGTCCCCCCCTGTAACTTCTAAAATAAGAGAATGATAAAACTAAAAAAAATATACGATGTACATTACCATGTAAACTTCCACCGAAAATTGGTTTAAACGTGATCTAGTAAGTAGTTTTTTATAATACGTCATACATCGTAAACAGCAAATTACCTTTCATTCAATCTGCTACGGAACCCTTCATGGGCGAGTCCGACTTGCACTTGGCCCCTTTTTTACATTTCCTGCATTCATTCCTCATAACAAAGATGGCAATTTTTAACCATTCAAAAAGCTCCAAACAATATATTGATGAAAACAATGCGTCCTATCCATACTTCGCTAGTCGCACCGCAAACGGGCAATCAGCGAACGATCGCCAACACGACAACACCCCTCCCCCTTCCCCTCTCACCCGCCGGCGCTCCTTGATTCCAAATTCAATTTGCACCAATCAACGGCCGCCGTCTTCCCGCCTCCGTACGACGTGACGAGCTGTTGTTTTTTTAAAAATATAGGGACGCTATTGTCTCTGATTGTTTGCGGTTGGTGTAATGTCTTTTGTCTCTTGTTTGTGGATGAATGTTTTTTTTTTATGTTGGCGGTTTATGGTGAGTTGTTATTTTTTTGGGTTTGTTGGATAATGGTTTGAAGATTATAGTTTCCTGATTAAAAATAATAACAGGTGTAAATAATTATGTTTAGTCAATATGATATTTCAAAAGGAAATGCAACGAAAATACAACAGTGGCAAAATGTAATTTTTTAATCTTTTTTATACAAATCCTTTTTTCGCTCTTCTTCTCTGTGAATAAAGCTGATCGTGCGTGTTAATTATGATCTTTTAAGCTAAAGGGGCTGGTAAGGAGGAAAATTATGTTAAAACATAACCCTCCTTTTGGGCTCCACCACGTTCGGGTAAAAATAATGGAGCATGTAAGTAGCTGTATGAATTGAAAATCATGAAAGAAATTTTGCCATTTTAATACTTCCGCGGAATACGTTGCATTTTGAGTAAGCAGATGCAATTTTCAGAGATAAAAATCTGAACGAATAAAAATGTAATTTGCAATTCAGGAATCGTGGCACAAATTAGTACCTACTGGCAAGTTGTACACGCGTTTTTCTCTTAAAGCATTCTTTTTTGTACGCACGATAACCAATCAAACTTTACAAAACCAGTTTATGCGGTTCTTCTCATTGTACCATTGATGTATTAAATACATTGTACGGGAATTCTATACAAAGCTAGGCCATGTTATAGTGGAAATGTATACCTTGATGTGTCGCTGAGTGTACTACAACCCAATGACTGAAAGTATATTTAAATAAAGTCTGCCTTCCAATACAAAATATGGAGATATTCTTAACTGTGCATTCAACTGGCAATATATTCGCAAAAAACGTGTTGAAAATTAAACTCTCTCTCTTCTCTTGGTTGAAATCTTTATTTTCATCGGACAACATATTTTTACGTGCAAGTGAAATCGATAATTTTGTCTATAGGTACATAGCACTACATTTTGTAAAAAAAAGTCCTCCGCCGCGTCTGTATGTCTGTTTGCGATAAACTCAAAAACTACTGCACCGATTTTCATGTTGTTTTCATCAAAGGATAGAGTGGTTCAAGAGGAAGGTTTTAGTATATTATATCATTTGTACGCTGGCGAAGCCGCGGGCACCAGCTAGAACAAATAGAAATTAAGCATAGACGGCGTAATAACATTACCTACATGTGGTTATAAACTGATAGTGAAAAACAAAAATATTAAAGCTTCCAATCCTATTATTTTATTTCAAATATTAATGCTGTGCCCGATAGGGTCCATAATGACATCATAAAATTGTAATCTACTACCCTTAGTACATATTGTGCCAGTCCAATAAATAATGTAGTATTGAGCTTTACAATGAGCAGGTATATGTACCTATTTAGTACTTAGTTACTAGTTGCATGAATTATGAAGAATAAACAAAAAAAACATTTGACAGCAGAAAAAAAACTGTCCTCAGTGAACTGTCAAAAAAGCGCGCCAACGCGCACTGAAAATGGGCGCCTCCGAGAGCGGGGTGTCGTTACAATACCAAATATCAAATATTGATATTCCCTCCTCGATTTTGTATTCTGTTTGAATTCGTAGATACTATTTGCACTTCTACTTGCTACAGTTTTGCGTCTGTCATCATTGTTTGGCGTTCTATAGATCTGTGGGTGCCACAGATTATAGAGTTGTAGGTATAGATAAGATACCTAGATGTATTGTGGTTAGTGTTTGTTGTTAGAAGAAAAGTACTTCTCTAACCATAATTAGACATGGACGACACAAACTGGACCACCACAACGCCAGAAGTCTATTTATCTCGAACTTAAATATGAAACTTCGAATGCACTTCTCACAACATTTTTAAGGCCACACATTTCGACCGTGATTTTTAAACTAATGTTTGACTCAGTACCGCAGTACAACTCAGTTTTGTGATAGGCCTCTTAAAGTTCAAATCCAGGTAAATTACAGATCCTTAAACGTTCTTCAAAAGACCAGAAGAGAAAAAATCCATTACGAAAGCCGTTAGGATTTTAGGAACGAGTTGCAAGCACTATTTACAGAAGCTCCACTCTGAATGTCTGTCTCTGTAGTCGTTTGCCTAGACTAGACCACCTCGCATTTAGAGCAGTTGGTTCTGCATCGCTGACCTATTTAAGATGAATCAAGGACTTTAAGGCCCTGACTCTACAGAAGCGAAGGCGATCTGAGCGGAGAGGGAATGTGCAAGATACGACCAATCACAGGAGAGACGAAAAACGCGATGAAGATTTCAAACAATTTGATCGGTCAGAATTCGTGGCTAAATAGTAGCAGCCGCTCGGGTCGATCCTAAGGTTAAGCTCTGGTTGCCTAGATTGGTTTGTGGACCATACCAAGTTACCTCCGTGCCTCGGAAAACACGTTAAGCCGCTCATTGCGTCGGAGGTCCCGGCTTTGTCATTTGTAGATCTTTGAAACTCCATAAGTCAGGAAGGAACTCAGTGGCGAGTCAATTATCACTTGCTTCGGTGAAGGAAAACATCGTTACTAAACCAGCATGCCTGAGATATATTTCTCGACGGCATGTAAAGCGAAGTCGGAGACTTATGGGCGGCATAAAGACACCAGGTTGTGCACTAACCACACGATAAAGAAAAGATGAGCCATTCTAATATAAGTCAAAAAGCCTTAAAAATATCCCTGAAACAATCTCAAGTTATCGACGTCGGTATCGGTAGCACAAACAGTCGGTAAGTTGTTTAAACAAAAGGCATCAATCACGGGAGTCACGCCCCCTGGTCGGAGCTATAGTCCGGGGCAGATAATCGAGGAATATTTTGTGGAAGACTTTCCGTATATGTGTGTAAGTTTGTGTATAAGTTTGACTTGTCTGTGTGCGTGTGTCTGTCTGTGGCATCGTACTTCCCAAACGGATGAACCGATTTTGTTTTTTTTTTGTTTGAAAGGTAAATTAGTCAGGATTCGAGTGTTCTAAGCTATGTTTGCTAAAAATCGGTCCAAGATGGCCGCCGCCACGAAATTTTGATTTTGATTTTTGACTATACGCTATAATCAATTTCAAATCCAAGATGGCTGCCACCACAAAATAGCGAATTACTTTTTTTTCACAACTCAATAAGGGTATCAAATGGAAAAAAAACCTTGAAATTATGACCCAATGTGTCGGGGGTTTCTTAAATTTTTAATTTAATGTAAAACTGTTTGTAAAGAATAGTGCAATCTCTATCCGTTTAAAATGTCTGTGTGCTTTAACCTTCTCACTGCTTTGCTAAACGGATGGTACAGTACTTTTACAAGTTATTATGCCTTGTGACTGTGACTGTAGCTTTGCTTTTTTTGTATTTTTGACATTCAAAAGTGCCGTAATGGTCTAATTGAAATAAATACTTTGAGTTTGAGTTTGAATTTCATCTACCATTTTGTCACATATTTATTCACACGCGTGCGTTTATAATACATTGCATTTTTGACAGTTTTCCAACACGTGTGCGGGAATGACAATTTGCCACAGATAACTATACCATATACTTAGTCCACATTGGTTCAGTTCTCGGCTCAGTTAATTCCGCCTCGAGATACAATAACAAACTCTCTCCACTTGTATCAAAATGTACTGGTTTTATTCTTGTGTTTAAAGATGAGTCATTATCTTCCTGCCCTTGAGGTCGGCGCAACACGTCTTTTTCTTCCATTTTTCTCTGTCAACCATCACGCAATCATTACACCGTACATTTACACCGTTTTCTTTCAGATCATCTCACACAATCCATCCATCAACATTTAAATTCATCACTCTTTCAGTCACATGCGATACGTCCCTCCTACTAAGGGCTTCCTCAACGTCCTCCAAACTCCTTCAAATTCCTACCTATTTAAGGACGTGTACATCTGACCATTACACAACAACCTTTTTTAGAGGACCAACACCGAAGTTGCGGAAAAAAACAGCGGCAGCCAACTAGGTCAATTAGGAATCGAAGTTTTGTCGACATGCTTCAGGGAGCTACATGCTACCTGGCTACGTTCTAAACGCTACGGAGTATTTGCTATGGTCTGTGCTGCTACGTATTACATGCTACGTAGAATTTGTTTGGCCGTGTGCTATTTGCTACGAGCTTCTCTAAACGCTACGGAGTATTTGCTATGGTCTGCGCTGCTCGCTACGCGCTACGTACTACATGCTACGCAGAATCTGTTTGGCCGTGTACTATTTGCTACGAACTACGCATCAAGCATGCTAATCACGAAAAAAAAGCGAGGCATTCTTTGGGAACTGCCGATTGAAGTGAAAACTTGCTACTGCTACTGCTAAGAAGTTCCATGATTTTTGGTTCAATCAAAAAGGGCTCAACGAATCTAAAGACGTTTTCACTTCAAAAAATTCCGTCACGTAAGAATGTAGACAGACATTACAGAACACCACAGACTTACTTCATCCAGAAACATGAAAAAAAAATATTCGCCAAAATTCCTTTTTCCACCGCACTATGAATGCCGGCGCTATCCATAACAGGCACCGCTAGAGCGAGAACACAGTACTTCCCTCTCTTTCGCCGACGGGCACAGAATACAGAGCGGCGGAGTTTTTCCACACCAATTTATACTGCCAACATCACTTCAGAATATAGGGTGGCTCTGGATTCGGAAAAAGCAGGATAGTCTTGAAATTGTTTGGTAACATTTTTTTTATTTTTATTATTTTAGTTTTTTGACGACACAACTGGCGAAGTGGGTGAGCTATTGAATGTCGTGGATTTGATTCCCGTACGGAACAAATATATGTATGACCTACATGTATGTTTTTGTCTATGTGAGTTTAAATGTTTGTAACGCACGCACAATACAAGAAAAACTATTTATTGTGTGATTTTTTAACGCTTAGCCCGTTGACTACAGCCAGCTTGGAGTATAATCCTATCTCTTTGATAAGAATAGCCTAATTAAACAAAATGCTTTGCCTTTCACTCCTACTTCTCTTTTGGTTTTGTTATTGCTTGAATGTACTACTACTGAGCTTAGCGTTCAATTGCCAGGTAGGGTGAGGGTGTTTTATAGAAAATACTCTTAGTTATACTTCATCTCATTGTTAATGTCCTTAACCACGCAGCACTTTAACGTCGAATTCTCCCAAATTTTAATAATAATAATCATTTATTTGCTAAAAACATGGTATAAAAGATGGTAATATTAATAATGTGAACAAACATGTTTTGCTTAATAGATATAAGCGTGCAAATACATGCGTAACGAAACAATCAGTCATCATGCGATTTTATGTTCCAGGAATTCCTTGACACTGTAAAAACTATTAGCAGAGAGCCAATTGTATAATTTAGTTTTGAACATTCTTGTATTTAATATTTTTAATTCATCTGGTATTCTATTGTGTACCTGGACACACATAAACACACAGCTTTTATTATATTTCGCAAGCCTTGGGAGGACCTCTAACACGAGCCTTTGGGGGTCGCGCCTGCTGCGAGAATTCATTTATCCTGCATTTTCCCCAAACTCCAATGTCACCCTGACCTCCCCCCTCCCCCTCGGCTTAATTTAGTGTTGTAAGCGAACCGGTACCCATCGCATGTTATTTAACCGTTTCTACTTCTACCAGTAGATATACATAGTACACTGTGTAGTATGTAGATAGATACGTTTGGAGAAAAAGCAGATCGTTTAAAAACTATCAATCGAAGAGCAACCCTGGCCCAGTGGTGTTGAGGTTCGAACCCAGACAGGCGCATTACTTTGTGTAATTTATTTCATAACCACTACTCTCAAAAACGGTGAAGGAAAACATCGTGAGGAAACCGGCATGTCCTAGAACCAAAAATTCGAAGCCATGTGACATCTACCAACACGCACTGGGCCCGAGTAGTGGATTATAGCCTATACGCAAAATACGCGCATTGACGTGGAGTTGCGGACACCACCCCGTTGTACAATACAAATTGCACAATAAATACAGCGATCAATCGACTAGCTATAACAGGTATTAAAATACCCTTAAGTAAACCGAACTTGTACTCCCCGTCATTGTGGTAATTTTTTTAAACTGAAAACTTATTTAATTACTTTACTTTAGTGAACTCGCGTGACCGTCACCAAACGCTTCGTAGCACTCGTAGCCGATCCGCTACGGCGTAGCACCACTTAGGCGTGCGTGGGGCACAACCCATAGCAGATATAGGTTACTTCTAGTTTTCACTTCTATTCGCAGTTCCCAAAGACTGTTGATATATCATTTTTGTTTTGTTCTACACCATCCCTGGGAACCTTCTAGTTACGGAGATATTGGGGGTCAGTATTCCAACTTTCTCAGTTTTTTTGTTGTTTTAATACGAGTTTTTAATGTACTAACTTTACTTATAAAACCGACTTCAAAAAACAAGCAAAAAGTGAAAAATAACTTTAGCTTCAGAAGTCTGTGACCTTCGTTTGATTGATTTATTTACTTTTTTTGTCACTGACTTCTGAAGCTAAAGTTATTTTTCACTTTTTAGTGGTTTACTTGTGTTTACCCCTTCACAGCGTACTGGCGTGATGCTATGTTATGAACTGGTGTAAACAATAGACAGACATGAGATTTCAGCAATCCCAGTTCATTTGCTATCATTTATTGAGGAGTTCCGGTGCCTATCTCCGAAGTTCTTCGTCAGATTTTCACCATATTGAAATGGGACCACTTTAAAAAAGTATTCCTCCAAAAACTACACAAATCGCATCAAGTGTGCCTATAAAATTTGAAGAGTTCTATCTATTTCTCCAGGATCTCATCATCAGATCCTGACTTGATGATTATGGGACCACCTGGGAAGTGTACCCTTTCAAACAAAAAAATAATAATTCAAATCGGTCCAGCCATCTTTGAGTAATCGGGGAACATACAGAAAAAAAAAATAAAAAAAAAGGTTTCGACGAATTGAGAACCTCCTCCTTTTTGAAGTTGGTTAAAAATAAATACCTCCTTTATCGTACTCCATCAGCACAATGTTGCCATTACTTGCTTCGGTGAAGGAAAACATCGTGAGGAAAACAACATGTCTGAAAGATATTCCTTGACGGCATGTAAAGCCAAGTACTGGTTTGTGCAAGTCAGATAGGCAGTCGCTCCATGTAAAATACTGGTATTCAGCTGCAACCGGTTAGACTGGAAACCGACCCACCACAGATGGGAAAAGGCTAAGCCTATGATGCCGTGATTATATGTAAAGCTAAGTAACAGTACTGGCATGCCGACAGTATCATAAAATTACAAATCTATTTAGTCCGTCAGTTAGATTATTGAAAAATAATGGCCACGTATTTTTTGTTTTTGTAAATCAATGAAGGATCAAAACTCGGGAGTTGGGGCTCGTGACGTCAGAACTAGCAAAAAATATACCTAGGCGTGACGTATTGGGAATTTTAAAAGCATCGTATCTTCGTCAATTTTGATTTACGTAACAAAATAAAAAATACGGGTCAAATATTTTTTTAATAATCTGCCTGACGGACTAATTAGATTTTTTTTGTCGTCTACACTATTATGGGTGGCATAAAAGCTCTGATACCATGCTATAAGGCACTCAGCAGCGATGGAAACGCATGTTGAAAATTTTGCCTTGTTCGCTATTACCTTATCGCACCTTCTGCTAGATGTACGTTTCGTCTCTGCTGTTTCATACCTCCCTGGTACACTGCATCAACATCATCATCATCTGCCAGCCTTTTCCCAACTATGTTGGGGTCGGCTTCCAGTCTAACCGCATGCAGCTGAATACCAGTATTTTACATGGAGCGACTGCCTATCTGACCACAACCTATTTAGTTCTGGGTTACCTTGGTAAGACTGATTGTCAGACTTTTTGGGCCAGTGACTATCTGTAACGACTGACAAAGATGGATAAATGACAGCCGGGACCAACAGCTTAACGTGCTTTCCGACGTACGGACGAAACTCGGTATGTAAGGGTGTTCACCCATCCATAGACCAACCTAGGCAAGCACGGCTTAACCTAAAGATCAGCCGGAGCGGCTGTTATTATTTGGCCACGAGCTCCTGTCTGGTATGTGCGAGACTAATATTTATGTCACAGTAAAATTGTAAAATCCGATTATTAGATTGCGATAATTCCGTCGCATACATTTCACAATTTTACGGTTTCAATTTGAAATAATCTACCGGAAATAATGCGTTACACTGTAAGCAGTATGTTCGGTTGGCAATCTTTAGAGAGATTAAAATCTCGCTTGATAGATTATAATCTAACGGGTTTTACAATTTGACGGTAACAGATACACTACATATGGATCAAATCAAGACACATTAAACAACATGTAACAAAAAGGGTACAGTCATATGAAAGGGTGTGCTATAGACCATCAAACTGTGTTCGGTTTGATGGTCTGTAGCACACTTACGTACTTTCTCTATGGGACCACCATCGTAATCGTAAAAAATAATCAGCTGTTTCATACATTTGGTCGAGTAGGTATTGGAATTTAGTATGGGGCCTTTGAAAATTTAGTATGGGGCCGTTGAAAATTTAGTATGGGGCCGTTGAAAATTTAGTATGGGGCCGTTGAAAATTTAATATGGGGCCGTTGAAAATTTAGTATGGGGCTGTTGAAAATTTAGTATGGGGCCGTTGAAAATTTAGTATGGGGCCGTTGAAAATTTAATATGGGGCCGTTGAAAATTTAATATGGGGCCGTTGAAAATTTAGTATGGGGCTGTTGAAAATTTAGTATGGGGCCGTTGAAAATTTAGTATGGGGCTGTTGAAAATTTAGTATGGGGCCGTTGAAAATTTAGTATGGGGCCGTTGAAAATTTAATATGGGGCCGTTGAAAATTTAGTATGGGGCTGTTGAAAATTTAGTATGGGGCCGTTGAAAATTTAGTATGGGGCCGTTGAAAATTTAGTATGGGGCCGTTGAAAATTTTTTTCGCGATTACGATGATGGTTCCATGGAGAAAGTTGTTCAGTTTGTTGGTCTGTAGCACACCCTTTCATATGACTATACCCTTTCTGTTACACATTGTATATGGGTCAAATCAAGACAAAGATCTTCCCCATGATTTTCTCTAAATAAATAAATAAACCACCACATACACCAAACCGGGTGTTGGTTTGTCAAAGCTCTGTCTACCGTCTCTCAATATTCCGTTACTAGGGCTTTGCTAAACCTGGCATTTTAGTATAAATATGAGCCACCAAATTTCCATTTTAGATATTTACACTCGTTCTGGTTTTTATCAACATAAGTTGTACCTTGTATTTTTTTAGCAAGTTTAAGAATTCTTTGTTTTTGTATTGATATTTTTTTATACTAAAATCCAAAAACTAATAAATTAGATCAATCGTATCTAAAGTCGTTATTGAGGAGGTGCGGAAAGAAGAGTTTGATCATCGGGGATAAATGTGTTATCGTCTGTGATGACTTTAAGTCCGTCACTGTACTTAAGCTTCTAGTCTTAAGTCGCTCGCTTCGCTCAGGAGTTAACTCCGCTGCGTTCAGGATTCAAAATTCTATATGTTTTGTAATGGTGCATCCACACCGCAATTACTTTTTGTGGAGACACACTGTGTAACACGGTAACATTAGGTAACTATCTGTAACATTTGTGGCTACTTGTTAATATTTGTTGATAAATATCATCGCGTCCTTAACGCGAGTTACATAAATAAAACATAACAAAGAGTAACTTTCAGCTACAAGCGAGTTGCACATTTGTTCTATGTTATAGTAACATTCTCTAACAAGGTTATCTAAGACTGTTTTCAAAAGTTAGGCAATATAACATTGGGCTAGCTAGCCGTCCGTCCGTCTAGTGACGACAGGCCGTGTCGACGGCGCGTTCGTGTTCCACGCGCGCCTCAAAGAGATGTCAGCAGAAGAGAGGGGCCCGCAAGGGCCGAAGCCTGCCGGGGTTGCGGGACTGTTCGAAAGAGATACCGCGGCCCCGGAACGTAAAGGGCGAGGAAGGAACATGGATGGGCTTTAGTCAGTAAGAGTCTGACACTCCCTCCCGCTCCGCCCAGAGTGGGAGAAGTCATTTGATGATTTCCCATCCTAAAAAAAAAAAAAAAAAAAAAAGTATACTGACACGGCAACATATAATACTAACTTTTTGCTATCGGTCGATGCTCAGTAACACTTGGAAACGTTGTTCAACAAAAAGTAACTGTGATATGGATTCACCATTAGACACTCCAGTATCCTCTCGGTGCTTAATATGGTATTCTTGAAAACATACTTACGATCAAATTTTCCTTTTCAGAATTTTCCGTCTGTCTTTTTGGGAACCGACCAGTGATAGAATCGGTCTTATGATAACACATTTATTCAGTAGGGAATAAAACGACAGCTTCCAACATATCAACTATATCTTTATTTATAATTTGCATATAATTTATTATTATTTACGATTATTATGGTACAGGACTCCACGTAGAAACATATACAGTTTTTTTTTTTTATATTTAATGTGACAGATGTACAATTCAGGACAGAATAAAAATTATTAAATATCTTAACAATTTCAAATCAGCGGCTGTAGAATTTCTTATAGTCTCACGACCATTTTAGTTACTAACAGGTAACGGAAGGTTGCTATATCTATCTGTTCGATATTTAGTTTACCGTTAGATACAAAATGTCTCAGAAAAGCTTTCTTTGATTTTTCTATGATTATAAAGTGACAGGTAGGTGACGCGTATAGCTAACTTTGTTAGAAACACCGATAGCTACGAGATGTGAGCATATTAACTAACAGTTAAAAGTAAGTAAGTTGTAGAAAACAGCTGTTAATTACAACTGGTGTTATCGATCTTCCTGATCGAAAAAAGTAATAAGTAATTGAATGTTAATAGAAGTTACGAGGATGCTGATTTCTAGGAAAATGGAATTGGAATCAGTAGGGTTGGTAAAATAAAAATATTATCTGCATACTTTTTTTTTGTCTGAAATGTACTTCTTGTCACTGGTTAATTTACTGTTAAGGTGGATGCTACAGAGTAATCAGCGAACTTCAAATTTTCTTACTTTTTTTTGCAATTTACAGGTCAGTGCAGTGCTAGGTTATATGTTCATTCAAATATCATTCACGACTATAAGACGTAAGTAGTTACATAATTATAATCCTATTAATATAATAAATGCGAAAGTTTGTGAGTATGGAGTATGGATGGATGTTTGTGACTCTTTCACGCAAAAACTACTGAACAGATTTGGATGAAATTTTGCACACAGATGATATACAACTTGGATTAATACATAGGATACTTTTTATCCCGGTGTAAGATCCTATGGGACAATTTTGAAACTTCACGCGGGCGAAGCCGCTGGCAGAAGCCAGTCATCAATACGACCCTCCAAGTTCATAAAGGTTTAGGAACGACTTTGACCTTGAAAAAATGAATTTCGCGGGCTACCCTGGAACATCAGCTTTAATGCTACTTTTATATTTAGTTGTAACTTAAGGTTGAGCCACACTTGTACAGTTAAGTTACCAGATGTTATATTAAAAAAGTCACATAATTTTGTTTCGACTTATTAAAGGAACTTAATTAATAATTAGCCTCCAATTCGTTTAATTCAATAATTAGTTAAAATTTTTGATCTATTTAAATAAAAAAATATTTATAAAGTAGTTAAAATGGGGAAGGCTTTTGCCCAGCAGTGGGACCATATAAAAGAAAACAAAGTAAAATATTGCGGTAGAAATATACATGACCACGGGTTAGGCAAAAACCACAGAACCACCTACTAAGATCCTTATTGCATAAAAGCATGGCCATTTATTTAATATTCAAACTAATTATAATTACATTTTTACAAAATGGCGTAAGTGTTAGTTACTTATAAACAATAATACTGATTTGAAAGATGTCTTGTTTGTTAATATTTTTACATTAAAATTAATAATAAGTAAATACTGACTTGTTTCCTTACGACTACGAAATAAATTGGTTAAATGAAAGCGTAAAGAAAAAAAAAATCTTCTACTTTTTCCACAGAAAACGTGAATTGGGCAGTTTAAATAGGACAGTCTAAAATAATGTTATATCTTATCTTAGTATTTTTTTGGGAAATTGGTTTTATTTCAGTCGGTGTTTTGTTTCACGAAATTAAGTAACATTATGATTGGTCAAATTGCCCATTGAGTGTCTGTTTCTGTTTATAACTATACATTTCAGTGCACAATTATTGTGTAAAGAGAAAGAAAGACATTTGCATATTATAAATACAACAAAAAAAAAAAATTTTTTTTTGACCACCAGTAATGAACACAAAACCATTTATTTAATTTAATTAGTTATTTTGACTTAGACATAATCGTCATAGAAGTTTACTAATAAAATGAATCGGAATCAAATTGTTTTCCACACGCACACGATGCAAAGAAAAATACTTCGGAACATTCTGCTAACTACGATAATGTGCACCAACCCTAACACTTAAAATAAATTTGGCCTGCTTCAGTCCTTAAAATAATGTCAAAATAATATGTAATCTAATCGGACACAATTTCTGGATATTCTTCAAAAAAATAAAGTTAGTGAAAATTTCTTTAGGCGCGTTGAGCACTGGATGAACAAAAATCATGAAACTCGCGAGGCCGTCACGTACGCTATTCGTAGCACTCGTAGCCGATCCGCTACGGCGTAGCACCACGTAGGCGTGCGCGGGGCAAAACGCGTAGCAGTGCTACGACTGTCGCGGGGTTGTGTATTTTTTGTTTTTTTTTTTCATTTCTATCGGCAGTCCTCAAAGACTGCGCAGATATTTTTAAAGTTTGCAAAAGAGTGAAATATAAAGAAAAACCAAATAAACCTAAGGGTATTATTATTAGATTACATATTACAGTAATTATTATTTACATTATTACCTAATTATTATTTAACAATTAATGTAGAAATATACATTATGCTTGACTAGGAAGGATATTCTAACTTAATTTTAGTTAATAGTATACGTATTCACCATTTTACTTTCTTCTAAATAGTATAAAAAAATCCGTTGTTTTTCATTAATTTTTGTGTTTGCTAGTCAGTGCAAATAAACTGTTTATAGCTTAAAGAAAAAACAAAAACAATTGTCTATTGCTTACAAAAGTCCTAAAAAGATAAACATGAAACTAACAAATTAATGAAAAACGAAAAATGAATTTAATCTCATACCACGTAAGGCCTAAACATATCCATAGGTCGACCTCCATCTTGATTCATAACTACCAACCCGCGCCTATTTTCCATATTCGAATTAAAATTCGCGGCAGCCATCGCCCTTTCTCTCTCTAATGCGATAATTCTATCCCTGTCTAACATAGGTTTGACAGCTGTCAAATCTCCCGCCATTGGAGAGGGCTTTTCTTGCTCATTTTGTATTTCCTTTGGTTTTTTTTCTTCAGTCTGTGGCGAGTCCTTGTTTTTGGAGTCTTGTTGTGCTTTTTTTGAACGTTTCCATTTCATTCTTCTGTTTTGGAACCAGATTTTTACCTGTAGACAAAATAAAATTGGTTACATTTTATATAAATTACGGTTCATTGTCAATGGTCATACAATCATAGGTTCAACAAAATCATGCTATGAAATGTAAGGAAAACAATTTTATCCCATCCAAACCCCATATTTTCCACCCCTTGCCCTATAAAACCATACGAGTACCTTCTCATATAAATCCAAAACGGTGTGAATATCGTATAAATGTCTCAGACCCCCCCAGGGTGCGAGATTAATCTTTAAACCTGGGTAAAGCCGTAACGTTTACGATGCCACCCTTGTAATCTTAACATACATTTGTAAGCTCAAATCCGCCATGTTGACAGGTGTTTGGCGCCAAAGTAAATGTCAAAATTGGGATGTTTGTAGTGTCAGTGAGTTGGGTTTGATATTGAAATATTATTTTAAGGTTTTGTAGTTTTTATAGTGTCTGTTTTATTGATAATTTACTTTTTTTATTGTGCGTTTTTTTAATGTTGTCAAACTATTAAATTCGCAAAACTCGCCAGTATTTAATAGCGTGACTTTAAAAGGTAGACCTTTTAGTGCAAATTGATAACACATAAGGTACACAATACTCGACTCAATTAATCCAATTTAACGTCGAAAATCGATAACCCTAACATTTAAGTTACCCAATTACCTATATCGTTTTACAATTTATTTGTAGAGATAAAAAAGTCGTTTCATTACGACGTTTTTCATGGAATGCATTTGGAGTGTGATAACTATCAGTATTGCAGTGTCAATAGGTACTTCAATAGTATTAAAATAATAATACATTACTACGTTGACTGTGGTCTGATAATATTTTACAATATTTTCATTACGTTTGTCAAGATTAACATTAAGCAGCAATTTAGAGTGTTCGATGCTGGCGTGGTACTTGTTTTTTTAAAACTTGCTTCTGCCCGCGTCTTCACTCGTCTATGTTCGTAATTATCACACGGTAACATACTGTTTTTTTTTAAACTTATCCTTTGATTCTCAAAAAAAACCGAAGCGAACTTTCAGTTAGGCTACAGAAGTAGCCTGTGTAAATCATTTTAAGAGCTGTAGAAAATTACGAAGCACTTCCATATACTTATAACTGTATTATATATTAGTGGGTAGGTAGTGGGTAGGTAGTGGGTACTGGGTAGGTAGTAGGTCAATTCGAATTAAATATTCATCGTTGACAGCACAAAGTCAGTCGGGTCGGCTAGTTACTCGTACAAATAAATAAAATAGAAGTAACTGTTCGTAATTTCCGAATAACAGCTATTTACTGAATGCATATGAAAGTATAAAGGGTGATAATAGACTCTTAACGAAGCCGTAGGGCACTTGTGCTCCTTGTCACTGTCATCATCTTTTTTATTTTACACCATACCTGGGAACCTTCTAGTTACGGAGATATTGGGGGTTCAAGCAATGGCTTTAACCCCTAATATAGCTTTAACCCTAAAAATTTTTACTTATAATATCATTATATTATAAGTAAAAAATTTATTATAATATCATATCATAAGTATAATTTTTATTTTACGTATAATCTATTTAGTCCGTCAGTTAGATTATTGAAAAAAATGGACACGTATTTTTTGTTTTTGTAAATCAATGCGCATCAAAACTCGGGAGTGGCGCTCGTGACGTCAGAACTAGCTAAAAAGTACCAAGGCGTATTGGGAATTTTAAAAGCGTCGCGTCGTATCTTCGTCAATTTCGATTTACGTAACAAAAGAAAAAATAGGGGTCAAATATTTTTAATAATCTACCTGACGGACTAATTAGATTTTTTTTGTCGTCTATTGTACTTATACCAAAAAGCTTTTTATTTATATCCGTCTGTTTGTTTCATCTCACCTGAGTCTCAGTAAGCATCAAACTGGTGGCAACCTCGAACCTCTTAGGCCTGGACAGGTACTTGTTCATCCTGAACTGCTTCTCCAGCTCCAGGAGTTGCTGCGACGTGAAGGCGGTGCGTGGTCTTCTCGTCTTACCGAGGAGTGCGTGGGGAGCACCTGAGGAGGCATGACTGGTGTTAGTAGTGGCTTGAGGATGGGTATTTGTGTTATTTAGAGCAAGATGGTCCCCTTTTTAACCCCCGACGCAAAAACGACGGGGTGTTATAAGTTTGACGTGTCTGTGTGTGTGGGTTTGTGGCATCGTAGCTCCCCAACGGATGAACCGATTTTGCTTTTGTTTGAAATGTGAATTAGTCGGGAGTGTTCTTAGCTATTTTTGATAAAATTCAGTCCAAGATGACCGCCGCCTCAAAATGGCGGATTATGGCGGATTATGGCGGATTACATATTTATTCAACAACTCCCTAAATATGGGTAACAAATGAAAGGGCTTGACTAGTAAAATACTATCCGCTACAATAAATTTGATTGACTAGTACAATACGTATGGTGGAGTGATGACTGGTATCTAGGACTTAACGATTAACGAACCATCGAATCATTTTCTATTTAACTTTTAGTATATTATGTCTTGGGGGTTTTTTATATTTTTAATTTAATTTTACTTGTATATTTTAATTGTTTATGCCTGCGGTTTCGATCAGATTATGATCGGAAGTAATCTAGTGGGAATGTTATTAAATGAGGGATTTTCTTTTTCAACTCTTCCCTAGTCGCTGGATAGATGGCGTTGATCTCGAGACGTTACTGCAAGGAACAGAACGTCACATAATTTAACTTGGGCCTAATGATTATATTCAAAAGCAAACGAAAGTGTCAGTCAATGAGCGTATGTGACGTGTGTTTTTTCAAGCTTTTTTGACTTTGGCACCTAGTAACGTAGTCGGTTCAACGCCATCTACCGAGTTCTTGAAAACAATTTTAGTTTTTAAATTCTCATAAAGAAAATCTCTCATTGGATCGAACCGGACCTTGACTACTTCGGCAATGAGAGAGGTAGGGGCAAGTGTTTTTTTTATGTTTTGGCAACTTATTTTCAGTATATCCATCCAATTCATCCAGTCTCATCCTATATTTGCATTATAATTTTGCTTTGTTTAAAAGACGTTTTAAATGATTTACCCCCGAATACTGAAACGTCACTCAAAATGTAAGAGCTGCTTAACATTTGAGAAGCTCCTAAACTTAAAATTTTGTATGGCCAAACGTCATTTTTGAGTATCTGTTAAGTAGAAGTGTTACTTAAATTTTGAGTGACGTTTCAGTATTCGGCCGATAGAGCGCCTACTGCCAACCAAGCCTGCCAACCTTAGCAACGGCCCACCTATTTTGTTGTAGGAAAAAAGAAACAATTTTGCAAATATTACAACACTAACAGGATTACTGATAATGTAACGCGTAGGATACACGTAATTGAATCAATCGTATTTCTAGCCAATCTCAATTAATCAAATCAATAATAAAAACACGGACCACTTATCTACTATTTATTTAACAAAGCGTTAATATAACTAATTTAACGCATCAAAGTCGCACCGCTAAGCTTGTAAAAATGATAATTAACAATATTACTCTAACACGAACGCGACATTTGGCGTTGTTTGCCCAACACGATAATGTCATGAACGCATCTGTCAAATTTTGGCGCGAATAGAGAATGGCCATGTTTTTTTTGGGTTGTTTGTTTATTGTATTATTTTTATTGGTGGAGTTGAGGGTGAATGGGATTAGAAGTGGTGGTAATTTGATGGTTTATGCCACTTAGTTGTAGTAATAAAAAAAATGTTTTTTCTCTTCTACGCTATGTGTAAAAAATATTTGAATAGGTACTTATCTATGGTATTGAATAATTGATATCTAAATTCTATGCCAAAATTATGTATTATTCTAAATTTAATATTACAAGGAGGTAACATTATTTTGTTGTAGGTACCTACTTCATTAACATTGATAGCTTGTATTTTTAAAAAGAGAAATAAATAGGTACCTACATTATTATTAGACTATAAAAGCTTTAAACATTCGTTAGCCAAAAATAATAGCAGGTACTTACTTAAAAGGATTTTTTTTTAATATAATCAATGAAATAAAAAAAACTATAAATCACAAAATAATCTATTCCTATTCTGTGAGACCATTACACGCCCACACAACGTTCAACCAAAAAGAACCCTTTCAACTTTTTCTTATCCCACACACAAAGGGCAAAAGTCAACACTCATACAGCCAAAATTAAACATTCAATAACTTATAAATGCATTAAAAACCACATGTAGGTACAGAAAATAAATAGAAAATCGTGCTCAAGTGTCCATTTTGATAAATAAATAGTTTAGTCATGTTGGCCGTACGTGACTTTCCTGTGCGCAGCTTTGGTTTAAGTTTGAAAATAATGTTTGGGCCCATCCTGTTAAATATATTTGTTAAAGTATAATAAAGATATAACGACTTCTTATATTTGTTTTGTATTTATAATTGGAATTGTAAATTACTATAATTTATTGGTATGTTAACGGGGATTTTGAGTAGAGGTTCTTGTTCGTGGTATTTTAAAAATAAATATATTTTATTCCGTAGTGGCTTTTCTTTTGGGAAAGTAGAGTCATTGTCTCAGTATTTTTTAAATGGTGTCTCTTTGTAAGAAGTCAATTACACAGGGTGTAAACAACCTCATCACGAGGCCGTCAATCAAGCATTCTGTACATCAAACTAAGTAACTTTACGCAAACATTATAACTGGGATACGACTTTTTTTGGGGTGGTATAATCACGCTTTACGACTCAATATAACACACTCAAAACAATGTGTTATTGTTACTAGATTCTGTGAAAGAAAACATCGTGAGGAATCCAGCATGCCTGAGAGTTATTTCTCGACGGCATGTACAGGCAAGTCAGAGATCCATGGGCGGCATAAACACTCTGACACCAGGTTAGACACTAACCACACGTTAAAGAAGAAGAACATGAAGGGATTAAAACATTATCATGAGACGGATGCCTCTTCAAAAGTAGATTAATTAACTTTTAAGGGCTTATCCCTCAAATCCCCCATAAAAGTCCCCCTCAGGGCGAAAAGAGGAATCTAAAAAAAATCTGGTATTCCCCCCTTATAATCCCCCTTAGGGGGAAAACTGGAAAGTTACAAATCCCCCCTGAAAGTGCCCCCGAGGGGGGAAAACTGGAATATAAAAATTCCCCCTTGAGGTCCAAAAATTTGGCTAAGGAGTGCCCCTGCTACCGGTGCTGGTATACATTTCGAAGATTCGCTTTATATCCTGAATTTTAGTGACCCTAAACCTGTATTATAGACCCGGGCCGGCAGTCTCAATAGACATAACGACAAAATCGCTAACTTTCGATCGCTTGATTACTAACGAATAAATTCGATTGCAATAATAATGCGTAATAATGCAATAATTATTCGTTAGTAATCAGCGATCGAAAGTTAGCGATTTTGTCGTTATCTCTGCCGAGACTGCCGGCCACGGAATCCCCGAAAAATACCATCCAAGTCCACAGTACGAAATTAGTATAAATAAATCCGTATATTTTGTCGTTCGACATCCCCTTGTAGACTATGGAACGTCTTGTGTTATTTATGTCAAAAGTTGGGTCTAAGCTGAATGGAAAGTGGCTCTACTTTGTATTTACTGGTATTACAAGTAACGCAGTAACTTTCCAGTTGGTAATGTCGATAATTTTTAATCCTCTCTAAGTCCAATGAAAAACATGTCGTAAAGCAGTCATAGCCTGGTGTGACTGTCGAAATGTCAAGTCATAGATCTCTAGTTCGAATCCAAGACATGCACCTCTGAGTTTTCGGATTCATGTTCGTATTGTATAATGATCATTTTCTTCGGTGAAGGAATACATCGTAAGGAAACCTGCATGGCTGAGATATAATTTGGCTGAAATAAACAACGAACAGAACGTCACATAATTTCACTTGGACCTGATGGTTACTCGGAAGCTTATGCAAATGAGTCCACGAGCAATGTGACATGTGTTTTTTCAAGCGTTTTGGCTTTGGCACCTAGTAACGTAGTCAGTTCAACGCCATCTACCGAGTTCTTGGAAACTGTATTTTTTTTTAATTCTCAAAAAGAAAACCTCTCATTAGTTACTGGTGAAGTTAATAAAACGTGTTTAACCTTTTGGACGCCATTGTCACATATACGTGACAAGCAAGCGCGTGCCCTGTACGCCAAACGACACAAATATGTGACAAAATAGTAGATGAAATGATGGCTTGGCGTGGAGGGCACGCGCGAGCGTTTCTGCTGTGGCGGTCAAAAGGTTAAAACAGGGTAGTTTTATGTCAAGTTAGAATGTATTTATGAATGGAAACAATAATGATGCAAAGATATGTTGGCGTAATATCTGAATACATTGTTACATTGCAAAGCACAATACATTGTGTGCTTTGTGCCGCCTACATACCTATTGACATCAATGCTAATAAACTTTATTTAACCAAGTATGAATAATTAATAGTGGAGGTCAGATAGACAGTCGTTCCATGTAAAAGCTTATTATTGTTTCATGATGAATAGTCACCAGAAATAGCGACGCAGCTATCCGGTTAGGTATACTTGAATTGAATTAACATAACTAACTTTACAATAAGATGACATTAGGTTAATTTATTGCCAACTAAATTATCTCTACTAATTAATATTATAAAGAGGCAAATATGTTTGTTAGTTTGTATGTAGGCGGTAATCTCCGGAACTAACGATCCAATCCTGAAAATTCTTACACTGGCAGAAAGCTACGTTATTCGTTGGTGTTTTAAGCTATAAATTATATTTACATCATGCATATTAGCCGAGCTATCACAATTTTTGCGGATGAAGTCGCGGGAGAAGTGCTAGCCATTTTTAAAATCACATCACTCAATCCGAGTGTAATTAGTAGTAAGTTTACAATCTATCGTTGTATTTATCCGTATTTCCGTAAGTAACACATTCCCAAGCATGAATCCGTCGGTGAACTTCGGCTAAAGCTGACAAATTCGAAACTACACAAAACCGAACAAAATAAATTGCTACAATATCTTAAGTAGAGCAACTTTGCCAGTGCAATGCTCCCTTGACAGATTTATGGTCGGAGCATTGAATACGTGTGCTCCTAATCTAACGGGAGGAGGTTACATACATTGTCTATGATAACGGTGCTGGTTTGTTACTCTATGGACAAGATGGCGGGTTTAGAATTTTTAGCGGTATTTTTTTTTTGGAAAAACTTCCTTGATTTCCGTACTATTTAATCATCAATAGGTACAATGTTTTGAGTGCTTTACAACTACCTTATTGCCCTGTCGTAAAACGTGACTTTTCACCCCATACTAAAAAGTCGTTTCTCAGAATATAAAAGCGCTGTTACGTTTTTTTTTAATGTTACAGCAGTCAGCACCATGCTGAGATAAGAGCCTTTTGGTCTTGTATAGGACAAATTCTGTTTGTATCTTGTTTTTGTGTTTTTTTTTATGATTTTGATATTTTTACTTTTTACTAGTGTTGTAATCACAATTTAATCATTTTTTTATTTATTTTTTATGTTTTGTCCTGTCGGGTTAATAAATCCTTTTTCTCTTTCTTTTTTCTTTATTATGATGTAAAGTAGAGGACTTTAATTGATAAGCCACTCGCCACTATTCGTATTTAAGCCGTGTCATACATAATTATCGGGTTTAGTCGGTAATATTCGTACTCGTGAATGTTTAAAAGTGCAAAATTGGAAAGTAGTGAAAGTGGCTTATCAATAGGCTTGCCAACTGAAAAAATCTAGGAATTAGTCCGTCAGTTAGATTATCAAAAAATATCTCACCCGTAAAATCCGGGTACGTTCTTTTGTTACGTAAACCAAATTGACGCAGATACGACGCTTTTAAAATTCTCAATACGTCATTGGTAAAATTTTTAGTGCGTTTTGATGTGTTTTATCTTTGTCAATATTCATTGATTTACAAAAACAAAAAATACGTGTCCATTATTTTCCAATACTCTAACTGACGGATTAAATAGATTTATAATTTATTGATGGTGGAAACAAGACTATTAACATCCTCGTCTCTGTATAATAATTGTTGCTTAACGGCTTCGCGAGAATAAGTATTTTTCGATTCCAGTTTTCCCCCCTAAGGGGGGGGGGGGGATTTTCAGGAGGAATTCTAGATTTTTCTTTTTAGATTCTACCGGCAAGGGGACTTTTAGGGAAGATTTGAGGAATACGCCTAGTTTAAACAGGGTGTAAACGGCAGATCCGTTTACACTCTGTATTAAGCAACTCCTCCAAAATACAATATCAAACGTTCGTGAAATGGCGTCGTCTAGCACAATTCGGGGTATCGACACAATAGCGTTAAGTCGCTCCGCCGAGCACAAGACGGCAATCAACGTAATTTGATTCTTACCCCCCGGGCAATGGCGGGTGTAGCTATATGTATGTATGTGTCGCTATGGTATATCTTTTGGGTAAATAATTTTAGGGGGGGAGTGTAAAATATTATGGATGTTTGAGATTTAGAGATTGGTCAGCTTTTATGAGGGCTGTCACAATTTTTCTTGTATTTTAGTGTTTTAAAACACTCTCATCATCATCTGCCCAGCCTTTACCCAACTATGTTGGGGTCGGCTTCCAGTCTAACCGGATGCAGCTGAATACCAGTACTTTACATGGAGCGACTGCCTATCTGATCTCCACAACCCAGTTAGTACCGGGTAATACGATACCTCTTGGTAAGACTGGTAGTCAGACTTTCGGGCCACTGACTATCTGTAACGACTGTCAAAGATGGTCAAATGTCAGTTGGGACCAACTGCGTAGCGTGCTTTGAAAGGCACGGGGTAAACCCGGTATGTAATAGGTGGCCACCCATACACAGACCAACCTAGGCAAGCACGGCTTAACCTACAGATAGACCCGAGTGGCTACTAATCTAAAGAAAAAGAGAAAAATCTACACTTGCCTAACAATTTTACAGACACCCGCGGTACTTAAAACCCCGTAACATACGATTTGAATGTACCACTTTACTTTTATGGGGCACCCCATCAAATAGGGTCGATCATATCACCGGCATGTGGAGTCCTTGTCGACCCTAAATTGGGACCAAATTGATCCTATTATCGTTGTGTTATTTTGGCACTTTCGCGCTTGGGCAAGTTACAATAGTGGTGTGGAGCGAGTTTAGATGAAAAAGGCCTACGAATTGATTTTTGGGGTTCCGTAGCGACAGAAAAAGGAACCTTTATAGGATCACTTTTTTGTCTGTCTCTCTGTCCAGATATGGTCCAGATCCTTTTTCTCAGGAACGCGTAGAGGTTTCTTGTTAAAATTTATATCACATACTTAGGTCTACGATCTCTCTCAGCTGTAAACGTATGCGTTACTTGTAACCGTTTATGTCGCATATTTTGCGATTTTACAAGGAATCAAGACCTGACAAAAAGCAGCGTAAGTAAAGGTAAACATTTACATATTTTTATCTAGTTTAATATGGGTTTTTTCTGGTATAAACAATTGTCAAATTGTACTGAATTGTATGCTAGTGAAACTTTTTATCGAAATTTCATCGTATTCTGTTTTACAATATAAATATTGATTACGGACAAAGAAAAGTAGCTGTAGGTACTAAAGATTAAGCTTCTTATTACTGCACAAGTCAAACCGTAAACCGTACAAGATGCATATTGCCGTTGCTTATTGTGGCACTAGATGGCGCTGTGTGTTAATGTCCAACGATATTTATTATTATTGTTATTACAAGGAAAACCGTAATGAAAGGCAACTTATGCTGCATTTAATAATTGTTTTAAAAGATAATTAAATGAAAAAATAAACGTAAGCTACAAGAAACTCGTGTATTTTGATAGATGTTTAGACCTTACGCTAGTGCTGCCACCTTGTGTTTTTAACATTTCAAAAAACCGACATTTTTGCAATAATCACATCGGTATTGTTATTTCATTCAAGACGTATTAATTAAATTGCTCTGTCCAGTTCCACCCCCCAAATTAAAACAAACATGAATATAAATAAAATTAATTGCAACAAACTAATCATATGTCACCACATATTCTTCTATTACTCTACACTCTCAGCCATATCCGTAACAAAATAAAGTTAATTTTACCGTGGCAAGATTGCATCCAAACTACCCCCAAGTTACTCCAAAGAATTTTGAATCCTATTTAGAAAACATTAAGCTTGAATTTATAATAGCAACATTGAACTAGGGGTGAAAGTATGGAGTGATCACAATTAGTTCTATAGTAATTTAATTTGTTTATTTTTATATTTACAATTACAAATGGTGATTATGTTGGTGATTATTAAGCTGGTGATTAGTGATTTAAATGTGTTGAGTTTTAAATTGTTATTGGGGTGATTATTATTTTATTTATTGCTTAGAAGTAGAGTGGCTGAAGTCAGTCTTCTACTTTATCGTGTGGTTAGCACCTAACCTGGTGCCAGAGTTTTTATGTCACCCGTGTGCCTCTGACTTGGGCTCACTTGGGTATACATGCCGTCGAGAAATATCTCTCAGGCATGCTGGTTTCCTCACTTAAAACCAGTAAAATTAAATTTAAAATTTAAAAAACCCCCGACAAAATGTAGGTACCTACTGAAAGTTTAATAGAAAATAATTCGTTAATTCGCCATTTTGTGGTGACGGCCATTTTGGATTTCGAATTTATCATGGTTTATAGTATTCTACCAGTCAAGCATTCAATTCATTTAATTGAGGGAGTTGTTGTCTGCCATTTTGTGGCGGCGGCCATCTTGGACTGATTTTTATCAAACATAGCTAAGAATACTCCCGACGAATTCACCTTTCAAACAAAAAAAAAACAAAATCCAAATTGGGTCGTCCGTTTGGGCGCTACGATGCCACAGACACACACACACAGACACGTCAAAATTATAACACCCCGTCGTTTTTGCGTCAGGGTTTAAAACAAAACTTTACTCTCGGAAGTCGGTGACTTTAATTGTATCATTGACTTGAATGGCACCGACTTGCGAAAGTAAAGTTTTGTTATTTGTTATTTTTCACTTTTTAGTGCATTACATACATTCCATTTTATTTTTAACGAGAAGTTATTACGATAACATCATGTCATTAAAGATGAAGCAGAATAAATACGTATTATAGAAGATAACTCATAAACCACCCATCATCTGGCTAGCCTTGCCCCAACTACGAGTATGTTGGAGTCGGCTTCCAGTTTTACCTGATGCAGCTGATCACCAGTATTTTACATGGAGCGACTGCCTATCTGACCTCCCTAACCCTAACTAGGTTAGGGAGTACCTACTGGGCAATACGGTACCCCTTGGTAAGACTGGTTGTCAGACTTTCGGCTTCTGCACGGCACGGAGGAAAATCGGTAGATATTTTATGTTAAAAGTACTCCAAGCTTCCTCTACAAATTAAAAAAAAAAAAACAAAAATGTCAACACGTAATCACAGAAAAATCGGTGAACGTAATATAAAAAAAAAACGAAGATGGTGGAAGTTAGTTAAATAGGTAAAAAGAAGACGGTTATTCAAGGTACGAAGACATAAACACGTCTTTAAATCAATTTATACCCTTTTACAACCCCTAAGAACACATTTCAGCAATAAAAAATAACCTATCAAAAAACCAGAGACTGCATAAAATAATCTACATGAAATAAAATCTGCTTTAACAAAAGGTTTACTCTAAAGTAGGTTACGACGCTACTGCGCATGCGTGAAATCGCCACGCCTACTTAATGCCCACCCCCTGTATGTTATGGTAAGTATGTAGCATTGGACTTTCTTAAAAATTGGGGGTAAGTTGAGATTTAAATGTATGGAAAACTAAAAAAAAAAAAAAAAAAAAACAAAAAAAAGCTAAGCCACAGTCACAGTCACAAGGCATAATAACTTGAGAAAGTAGAATAGAATAGAATAGAATAGAATAGAATAACCCTTTATTCGTTAATGGACATCACAACACTATAGAGCAGCACATACAGATACATTATAACAGCAGACAGCTTAACAATTAGTTAAAAACAGCTCAACTGCGCTGAGCATGCCCATAACGAAAGGGTAACCAACTCAGCATATGCTGGGTGTAAAACACTCAGCGCTGGTTTTCAGTAGGCCCCCCGCAGTGACACACGGATGAGGGTAGTAGGTAGTAAATAAATAGTGATATAGTATATAAGTACTGTAGTTGCACATTCCAAAGCGTAGATCTCTATGGAGAAGAACGAGCAAGAAACTCCATGGACACTCTTTATTGTTACAAAATGTTGGTTACATCATTCATATTGAGATTATATAACATATGGGGGGTGAACAACCTCATCACGAAGCCGTCAACCAAGCATTCTGTACATCAAACTAAGTAACTTTACACAAAAATTAAACTGGGAAGCGACTCTTTTTTTCGGGTGAACAATCATGTTTTGTGATAGAACTGAATGTAACGCATTCAAAACATGTCGTGGAGTTGTTTAAAATAAAGTTTTCACATTAAAAACATGTATTTAATAAAAACTTGTGAAAAAGTGGGAACTTTCACCCAAAATAAAGTCCCTGACAAAAGTATTTTTTTTTGGCACAAATCAACAACATTTTAATATATTCTTCAAAAAATATATTATATAGTATATAGTATGTAACAAACATTTAAAAATATAAAACAATTTAGCCCACCGGTATCGGGAACAGGGTCCAGAGAGAGGAACCTCCTAACAATACGAGCCATACCCAGAAGTACCGCTTTCTGAATCTAGACCTTGATTCAGCTGCCTAACGAGAGCCGCCTCAGGTATTAGTCGAGGCTCTTTGCAATTATTTTTTAACAAACCGATGCCCGCGGCTTTGCCAATACAATTACATACTAAAACCTTCCTCTTGAATGACTCTATCTATTAAAAGAAACATCATCAAAATCCGTTGCGTAGTTTTAAAGATCTAAGCATACATAGGGACAGACAGACGCGGCGGGAGACTTTGTTTTATAATATATAGTGAGTAGTGATAGTGAAGTAATAATAATCATCATCTGCTTGCCTTTTCCCAACTATGGAGAAGCGGTCGGCTTCCAGTCTAACAGGATGCAGTCGAATACCAGTATTTTACATGGAGCGACTGCCTATCTGACCACCACAACCCAGTTAGTACTGAGTAATACGATACCCTTTGGTAAGACCGGCTGTCAGACTTTTTGGTCCACTGACTACCTGTAACGACTGTCATAGATCTACAAATGACAGCCGGGACCAACGGCTTAACGTGCTTTCCGAGGCACGGAGGAAACTTGGTATGTCACCCATTCACAGACCAGCCTAGGCAAGCACGGCTTAACCTAAAGATCAACCCGAGCGGCTGTTATTACTTAGCCACGAGATCCTCTTTTGAAGTAAAAATATTGTTAAAATTAACTAACTAGAGCTTGTAAACGATTCACAGACTGCAATTTAGACACTTATTGTTATTGGCCATTAAAATCAAGTTACCTAGTAATATTAAGCAACCCTCAAACAGTTGAAACTGTGATCCAATACGCTGACTACAAAGAGACCAAACTAAACAGATTCTTTACTGAAATTGTGAATTTTACCCCAGAGCCGCCCGACGGACACGGGTTCTGTTAGTGATGCGAGTACATTTGTGTCGATGACATAGATTTTATCGTGTATGTGGAATCCCTATCACTTATCTAAATTCAAATGAGGTACCAAGCATTTAGGAAATTAGTCCGGGAGGAACCGTTGTATTTTAGTTAGTGTTTTTACGCCGATCGGTTGCCATCTTGTTCAATAGATCTCAAATGACTGATAAGTAAACCATCATCAATCATCAGCTGAAGCACCCGCGGTGTGTGTAAGATTGGGTGGTTAGGTTAGATTAGAAAAAAAATAAGATTCAAGTACGTTGGCTGATACTTGTTTCATAAATCTATCATTTATCTATCACACACTCTCTATTTAGTTTTAGTTTTTCATCAGACCTGTATCATTTACAAGTTCATGCGAGTTGCTGACGCATAATCCCGCCTCCACTATGCAGCTGATTTTTTTAAGCTCATTATGATGTACACTATTTATGACAAAAGTTTCAGCTGGCGTACTATGAATTACTATTTTTAATTTTACAATTTTCGTAACCTCCCATTCCTACACCCACGGCTACTTGAGCAGCTGACGGTTGATTTACTTATTGGTAATATAAGATCAACCTTCGATGACAATATCAGCTGGCTTACTAAGTATGACTTTTTTATTTGCATCGGTACCTCCCGGACTAAATGTATCCGAAGTAATTTATAATGTTATAACTTTTGGTGAACTATTAGCTACACCTCGGCCAAAATCATCTGAGATCAGAGGAGGGATGTAAATGTGTTGGAAATTCTTGGTAAAAAAAAATGCGGGCTGTCTTTGGGGAAAGCCGATAGAAGCGGAAACTATAAGTACGGGTTGTGCCCCGCGCACGCTTAAGTGATACTACGCCGTAGTGGATCGGCTACGAGTGCTACGAAGCGTTAGGTGGCAGTCACGCGAGTTCCATAATTTTTGTTTACCCAAAACGTGCTCAACACGCCTAAAATCAAATCAAATGAAATCATTTATTTCTTTGCAAACATGGGTAATTGATACATAGATGTTTTCTTATATAATATAGTCCTCCATATTCTACCGTCGCATAGGCATGCAAATAATATTCAATTCTAAAATCAATGAAAAAAAAAAAGAAGAAAGAAGTTTTCACTTCAAAAAAACACAACGCGACATTAACAAACACTGTGTTGTCGTCAAAAATACCGCAAATTGAACAAAACCTATCGATAGCACCACACATCGATGCCGCCCCGTCCCTCACACGGGGATCTAATTTGGCAAGGGCTGAGCTTTGTTTGTGAGAACAAATTGGTGCCAGATAATTGGCTTAAAGTCCCTCTCCCTCCCCCCTCCCGAGGAACGGGGGAGGGGACTGAGTGGTGGCGAGGGACCACTTGTGATGATTACTTGGCTGTTTTAAAAGATATTTAAGTTTAAGTGTAATCGTTAGATTTTTGGGGGATAGAAAAGTAGGCCCAAGTGGTGACATGTTTAAAATCAAAGTCAAAGCATTTATTTCAACTAGGGCTGCCATCAGACGGACTGCATCGCGGCAAGCAGTGTATTGTCGACGCACGCTGTCCACCGTGAACACCGTGTGGTTTTAGTCAGTAGGAGTCTGACAAACCCCTCCGCCAACCCTATGGCGGAGGACATCTATTGAGGATTTCAACAGGAAGAAAAAAATATAAAGTACTAGCTGACCCACGCAACTTCGTCTGCGTCATAGGAGAGAAAAACGAAAGGAAAAAAAAACCCGTTTTTGCAACATTTTTCATTCCTGCTCCGCTCCTAATAATCGTAGCGTGATGTTATATAGCCTAAAGCCTTCCTCGATAAATGTATTATAAAACACAAAAAGAATTTATCAATTCGAGCCGGTAGTTCCTGAGATTAGCGCGTTCAACCAAACAAACAAACTCTTCTGCTTTATAATATTAGTATAGATTCAGAGTGACTGATCAGAACTCCATTAAGCCAGCTACTGGGTGGTAAGTAAGATTGGTTGTCAGACAGGCGGTCTTCTTCCTAATTATGAAGGGTAAAAAAACCGGCCAAGGGCTAGTCGGACTAACGTATGTCATGTAGTGTTTGGGTTCCGCTCTCGTGGAAGGGGAGGCCCCTTGAATTTTTTATTTGTTGTTATAGCGGCAACAGAAACACATTCTGTAAAAATTCAACTGTCTTCCTATTACCCCCCTTCGTCATACGTCCCTTTGTGCCTATTGGCCTTGTTTCGTTCTATCTCCTGCTGATATGGAGGGAAGTGGAAATTACAGTTTTTTCCTTTCTGATTAATTTCGTTGCGGGATCCAAGACAGTTCAATTCATTCTCTGGGACTTCGTCGAGCTTCATTGTCTCGGCGCTTTTCTGATAGTCACTACTGTTGATTCTAGCTTTCAGGAGTTACAGTTGTTTGGGAATAGTGTGGCGGACTTGTCTTCCTATTATGGATCATGAGATACAATACAGCCAGCAATATTCTGAATAAGTGCAATAGGTACTACACCTCAGCCATAGCCTTCGAGCAATACAACTTTTTCATCAGAAATCATACATTTGGGCACGCATATGTAAATATGGTTTTCTTTTTTGTATATTGTGTTTTTATAACCACGTTAAGCTGTTGGTCCCGGCTGTCATTTGTCCATCTTTGACAGTCGTTACAGGTAGTCAGTGGCCCAAAAAGTCTGACACCAGTCTTACCAAGTGGTATCGTATTTCCCAGTATTAACTGGGTTGTGGATGTCAGAAAGGCAGTCCCTCCATGTAAAATACTGGTATTCAGCTGCATCCGGTTAGACTGGAAGCCGACTCTAACATAGTTGGGAAAAGGCTTGGCAGATGATGATGTGTTTTTATAATCACGTGAATTGTATCATTTAATTGTACTTCTGTGTGTTGTGCTGTCTTTTTTGTGCACTAAATAAATGGTTTATTCATCTATCTTGTCTATGTGTGTTATTCTCTAACCGCTACAACTGGAACCACACATCATCAACAAATTACGTTTCACCCGGGACTGTTGATTTTTAAATGAACTTCTAAAGCGGCCATGTTAAGATTAATCCAGTAATTATTTAATCACATAATCAAGGAGTTAATTAAACTTGTGTTGTGTACGCTGTACGCTTTTATGTGATTATTTTATTTAATGGAGACGAAGTTGTTTATTAACATGTTTATTATATAAAGAGGACCACCTCTTCATGTAATAACATAACATCACGCCTATAATAATCCACAAAGGGTCAGGTTGAGGTGTACTTTAACGAGGGACTAAACGAAGCCATAATACACCCGAGGTGGTTTGACTCCCGAGCGTGCGAGGGAGTCAATGAAAGCGAGAGTATATTAAGTTGGCGTTTAGTCTCGAGGTGCAAACTGTACTTTTCACTTCAAGTGCGAGAATTTCGAGTCGAGATCTCCGTAACTAGAAGGTTCTCAGGTATGATCTAGAACCAAAAAAGGATTGCAATGACGGGAAGAAAAAGTGCCTTTCGGCTTCGTAAAGAAGTTTTTTACACCCTTTATTGCAACTTTCATGTTTGGAGCCATTTTTAAGAACGTGATTTGTTCATATAATAGTACAGAATTATCAAAGTACACTATTCCAACTTACCCACTAAGTAGGTACCCTAAAAAATCACACATTACTGCTAAAAAGATAATAATCTATCTCAATTTATCTTCCCAACTAAAAAGGTTAAACAGGGGTGACCCTAACTAAGTAGGGTGGGTGGTTTATTGCCGCCCCATATGTCGTCTAGGGTAGCGGCACCTGTTAGCAATCACATAATTGAATGATTTTTATTGCTGGGCAAAGTTGGGATACTGTTGGACTAATCTTGCGTTAAATGTACGGTTTAAATTGTGGGGGCTGCCCAGTGTTGGGCCCTGAATATTGTAATTGGTAATTCGTAACGGTGTGTTAGGTTTTAAATATTTTAAAGTGTGACAAAGTTTAAAAATACAATAACGGAGAATAATAAGTATTAACTTAGGTATTATTCTCTGTTATTGTATTTTTTAAACATTCACGATCAAAACACATTATAAAACAAAAAAAGGAAAAATTAAAAAAAAAATAGAAAAAGAAAAGAAGTTTTTTTATCTTTTTACTTTTTTAGAAAAAAAGAGATTATAAGTGAAATTCGCGATAAGTCAATTTTCACATGTTTTATAATGTGTGCTCCGTTGTGTTCAAGATATTCAGAATAGGGATATTACTAATATTCTAAATGCAAAAGTTTCTGAGAATGGATGGATGTTTTTTATTCTTTCACGCAAAAACTACCTACCAGATTTGTATGAAATTTAGCACACAGATAGTTTATGACCTAGACTAACACATTGGATACGTTTTATCCCAGTAGTAAGATCCGGTGGGACAATTATTGAACTCCACGCGGGCTACGTCGCGGGCATAAGCCAGTTCACTTTATAAGTCACTAACCGATGGCCGCGGCTTCGCCCGCGTAAAATTGTATACTAAAACCTTTCTCTTGAATCACTCTATCTATTAAAAAAACCCGCATCAAAATCCATTGCGTAGTTTTAAAGATCTAAGCATACATAGGTACAGGTACAGTTTTTATGTCTTGTGACTGGGACTGTAGCTACATTTAATTTTCATCTTTGTTTCGACAATTCAAAAGTGCCTGTAATTGGCCTACTTGAAATAAATGCTTTGATTTTGATTTTTTGCCGCTCAACGCAGTTACCGACCTTGGCGCCCACCACATCTTTAAGCATTGATAGTCTAGTGGTGTCATGGCCGAACTACCACGTACCTCTGATTGTTTAGTTTCAAGTGCGTTTTGTATAATTCTCACTTCCTAAGGTGAAGCAAGACATCGTGAGCAAACCAGCATGCCTGAGAGATATTTCTTGACGGCTTGCAAAAGTGAAGTCAGAGGACCATGTGCGCCATAAAAACTCTGACACCAGGTTAGTCACTAACTACAAAACAGAAAGTACCACGTCATTGCCAACCAACCAACCTATTCTGTTTTAATGCACTGTTTTAGACTTTCACTGTTTTTCACTACACTTAAAGTGCTTACGGGATATATCCGTGATTTTCTTTGGTTTCTACGAGCACCCGATCACGATCATGATGCTTGCAAGCGTCGAAATATCGGGTGCTCGTAGAAACCAAAGAAAATCACGGATATAATCCCGTAAGTACTTTATGTTATCAGGGAATTGCTCAAAGTTTGTGAGACTTATGCTGCCTCACATGGACTTATTTATAATGTCACCAAGAGTGAATACATGCTCATTAGGGCCGCTGGTAGATGTCCAGACTCTGTACCAGAAATTATAAAGCTAAATGGGCTCCATTTAAACAGGGCCTCCAATTTCAAATACCTTGGACATTTTATCACCGATGACCTTAAGGATGACACAGATATTGAGAGGGAGCGTGGGGCACTGGCGGTCAGAGGTAACATGCTGGCCCGTAGATTTGCTGGGTGCTCTGACCTAGTAAAAATTACTCTTTTTAAGGCCTACTGTCAGAGCTTTTACACGAGCAATCTATGGGTCAACTACACTAAGAGATCGCTGGATGTCCTGCGCGTTCAATATAATAATGCTTTCAGGATGTTGTTGCGATTGCCCCGTTTTTGTAGCGCTTCAGAAATGTTTGCTCAGGCCCACACAAATGGCTTTCATGCCATTATCCGCAAAAAAACGGCTTCGCTGTTGTGCAGAGTGCGGAGTAGTAGCAACTATATCCTGAGAGCTGTGGCGGAGAGCTATACTCCAAATATCGGGCATTTTGTGCGGAGGTTGATTAGGTAGGAGACGTCTTTCTGCCTGGTCGACCTTGTTTTATTAATATTATTTTTATATCCAAGTTACTAACACTAGAATGTAAGATGTGTGTAATACTAACAAAATATGGATCACTGTTATCTGAAATAAACGAATTTTATTTTACTTATTTTTTATTTTTATTTTAAGTGTATTCTGTTTTATCAACTTGCCAACCCATCAAAATCCGAACCTGCCGACATGTCAGCTTAACTACACTATAGTCAATCAACCCCTGTGTGTGTACTACCCTCACTATTTGTCGTCAACACTGCCACCTGCGATGACACCTACAGCCACCCTTTGTGACAACCCCACGTGAAAAAGAACTGGTTGAAAAAAAAAGTAGTGTGAATAAAAGTTGCGGTAATCTGTTGTGATTTTTGTTTTTAGAAGTTTTGTTCTGGAATTAAGAGGCCTGCGGAGCATGTGAATTTCATACAAACGTAATACCAAAATAATATGTAAATCAAACATATTCTTAAGGTAGTGTGTATTTATTTTGATTGGATTGGATTAAAGAATATATAGGTTCCTAAACACGAATGTACACTGATTTAAACAAGAGTTATGAGAAAAATATAATTATATTCTTCATATCTCGTCTTTGTATCATTGTCCTTTCTAAATATTTATTTGAGAACATAGATATTCTATAATACAATCGAAATATATATACCTTAAGAATATGTTTGATTTTCATATTATTTTGGTATTACGTTTGTATGGAAAACGCATGCTCCGCAGTTCTGGTTTTTTAAAAACTTGGTATGTAGGGGTGGTCACCCATTCACAGACCACTGACCAACCTAGGCCAGCACCACTTAACCTAAAGATCGACCCAAGCAGCTGTTATTATTTAGATACGAACTTCACAGAAAAGGTTAGGTCCATGATGATGAGAATATTATCCAAGCTGTACTCCAGCCGTCTCGATATGTAATCACTAATTAACAATCAACAAACAAACCATCATGAATTATTATCACACAATTATTATCATTGTTCCCAATTAATTAACATATATGTAAATAAGCCGTTATGAGATTGAAATTCTGATCGAAATTATTCGAATAAAACGATTCATGAAGAACTAAAATGCAGTCTTTTGTCGTTTCAACGTCGTGTAGTTATTTTTTGTATTTTGTAAATGGAAGATTTTTTTTTTGACTGCCTTTGCATGGCATTTTTTTAGGGTTCTGTACTCGAAAAGTAACCAACAACGGGATCCTATTACTAAAGTCAAAGTCAAGCCTAAGTCTCCGCTGTTCGTCCGTCCGTCTGTCTGTCTGTCAGCGGGTTAAATCTCATGATCTGTAATAGTTCATCATCTGCCAGCCTTTTCCCGACTAAGTTGGGGTCGGCTTCCAGTCTAACTAGATGCAGCTGAATACCAGTATTTTACATGGAGCGACTGCCTATCTAACCTCCACAAAACAGTTAGTTCTGGGTGATACGATACCCCTAGGTAAGACTGGTTTTCAGACTTTAGGTCACTGACTATCTGTAACGACTGTCAAAGATCTACTAATGACAGCATGGACCAATAGGTAAAGGCAGTTGAAATTTCACAGAATATGTATTTCGCTATAATTAATTCAAATGGCTTCAAATAATTATATCACTTAAGGGGCCGGCGGAGCATGCGTCGTTCATACAAACGTAATACCAAAATGTTCTGTAAATCATACATATTTTTAAGGTATTGTGTATTTATTTCGATTGGATTATAGAATATCTATGTTCCCAAATATGTATTTTGAAAGGACAATGATATTTCTAAGACGAGATATGAGGAATTTAAATTTTCTATAGAAAACTTATTTTTCTCATAACTCTTGCTTAAATCAGTGTCCATTCAAAATGTATGCTTGGGAACCTAGATATTTTGTGATCCAATCGAAATAAATAGACACTACCTTAAGAAAATGTTTTATTTACAAATTATTTTGGTATTACGTTAGTATGAACGACGCATGCTCCGCAGGCGTCTTAACACAAATGACTCCATAAAAATAAGTGCCGGCTAATTTATTTAATTTTATTTACCCATAACTAACGTTACCCCCTGGATAACTTTACCCCCGCATAACGGTATTTACCCTAGGGGTCGTTTAATACGGCTAATCATGTTTGACACATATGTCATCGTTTTTACTAAATAATCGATAAGAATTAGATTACTACGAGTGATTATTTGTTTTGTTGGCAAGTGACGGAGCTGGCATATGGTACACCTGATGTCAAATAGTAATTTTAATCCTTGCCTGTTAGCTGTGAGCTCGTGGCTAACTAATAATAGCCACTCGGGACGATCTTTAGGTTAAGCTGTGCTTGCCTAGATTGGTCTGTGGAAAGGTGACCCTTACATACCGAGTTTCCTCCGTGCCTCGGAAAGCACGTTAAGGGCTACCGCACACTACAGACAAGACTGTCTTGAGACAGACTTGCCTCATAAAGACAAGTCTGTCTCAAAACTGTTTTGTCTTGGGCACATCGCACACCTGAGACGAAACTGTTTGGTCTACTATAGGGCATGCTCCCGGGAAATTCCGGTACCGAAAATCCCGGGTATTTTTTTAACAATCTGGTACCGGGTCTTTCGGTATACTTTCGGTACTATATTATTTACTTTATTTTTTTTTATCAATATAAAGTAAAAAGTCATATTAAATAAACTACTTTTTTTACAATAATGGTAAAACGAAACATTTTTAATCGAAAATTATTATCATTACCGAGAGTAAAAACTATTCAACGATGTAAATAAGGGGTCAATTATAAGAAATGTAAGTTGAGTTTTGATTTGTTTCATTTATTGCATTCATCATCATCATTTCAGCTGAAAGACGTCCATTTGAGGATATAGGCCTCCCTCAAGTGTCACCACATTGACCGGTCCCATGCGACTCGCATCCAGCGGATTAAATTAAAAAACCTATTTGCAAAATAAACATCTTATCAATTGATGAAAAAAAAAAACGAAAAACTCGGGTACCCGGTTTTGGACAAAAAAACCCGATACCGAAAACCCGGGTTTGATAATAGCCACTTTTCGATGCCCTATCGCTAGACTGTTTTGTCGTAGATGTGCGCGCCCGCGTACATCCAAAAGGGAAGCCGACAATCGGTAGTCAGACTTGTCGCTGTGCAGTTTTTGTAGGTATGAGACAGTTTTGTCTGCAAGACGTTTTGTCTCAAGTGTGCGCATCTTCATATATTTTGTATAGCGAAAGTCTGTCTCAAGACAGTCTTGTCTGTAGTGTGCGGTAGCCCTAAGCCGTTGGTCCCGGCTGTCATTTGTCCATCTTTGACAGTCGTTACAGGTAGTCAGTGGCCAAAAAAGTCTTACAACCAGTCTTATCAAGGGGTATCGTATTACCCAGTACTAACTGGGTTGTGGAGGTCAGATAGGTAGTCGCTCCATGTAAAATACTGGTATATGTCTTATGACTGGATCTGTAGCTTCATTTTATTTTTGTTTTTGTATCCACAATCCAAAAAAGTCTGTAACTGGCCTATTTGACAAAAAATCTCTAATTTATATGACAAAGAAGATACGTTAGTCCATTTTGACAGTTGATAAAAATAATATATCTATCTGCAATTTAAGATGAAAATAATATTTGTTTCAACATCGTTATCGTGGAATTGACATGTTATTTGTCAAATAAGGTCTCTGATTGTGGAGATAAATTGATAGAAATTGTATTTTTCTTATAAGTGTGACAATATGATTAATATACGTATGATAAGGTAGTATTTTTCCGTGGATACGCGTGTCTATGGATTTAATTTTATTCTGAAGGTTTCATCATCATCATTTCAGCCGAAAGACGTCCACTGCTAGACATAGGCCTCCCCCAAGTATCGCCACATTGACCGGTCCCGTGCGACTCGCATCCAACGGATTCCCGCAACCTTCACCACGTCATCGGTCCACCTAGTGGGAGGTCTTCCAACGAAACGTCTTTAAATTTCGAGGGTTTTTCGGAATGAAATCTGTTTGGGTTGCCAAATATAGCGAGGAATAGTTTGAATATGAATGTGGATGAGTATAAGAGTAGAGGAAGACCAAAGAAACGATGGATGGACTGTGTGAAGTATGATATGGTGAGAAAGGAGTTGTCTGATGAGATGACGAGTAATAGAGGAGTTCGGAAGAAGATATGATGCGCTGACCCCTAATAACCAGGCTCAGAACCAACGGCCCGAGGCACGGGAATATCATACCACTAAGTTCCAAACTCCGGGTTACTAATGATACATTTCTAATGGAAGTGTCACCGTAAAATTGTCAAACACGTTATATTGTAATCTCTCTAGCGATATTGTAAACTCTCGAAATATTGTCAACTGAACATAATGAACACGGAAAATAATGGACACGTATTTTTTTGTTTTTGTAAATCAATGAAGATAAAACGCATCAAAACTCGGGAGTGCGACGGCTCGTGACGTCGGAACTCGCTTAAAATTATATCTAGGCGTGACGTATTGAGATGTTTTAAAAGCGTCGTATCTTCTTCAATTTTGGTTTATGTACAAAAAGAAAAAATACGGGTCAAATATTTGTTGATAATTTAACAGACGGGCATTTTTTTTGTCATCTTCCCTATTGTCGTTGCGGGATCCAAGACAGTTAAATTCATTCTCTGGGACTTCGTCGAGCTTCATTGTTTAGGCGCGGATGCTTTTCTGGAGGTCGCCACTGTTGATTCCGGCTTTCATGAGTTACAGTGGTTTGTGAATAGTGTGGCGGACTTGTCCCATTAAAAAAATATCAACGGGGCAGTCAAAGTAAGTACATACAAGACAGCCTAACTAACAGACATATACTTTAAAACATTAATATTGTATTGCAACCACAGCTTGATCGATGGCATTTATCTTGAAGACAGATTAGGTCTAACTCGCCCATTCCACATATTATTGTAAGTAATTCCATTTGTTGGCTAAATGATAAGATAGGCTAGAAAGATGAATGGTTTGGCTGCTCCTAAATATTTGTCATTTTTTATCTTTAGTTTTGTATGAGTTTTTAGAGTATTTTTAGCGTAGTGAGACATTTTTTAAAAGGATATGTTACCGACTGCCAAGGCTTGCTTGGCAGTCATTATTTAACAATATCCTTATGTTAAATAATGGCCTACGGTTTTGTTTTTCGCGCGTATCTTGTTTGTTTCTTTGTTACCTCGTATGTTCTAAATGTCTGGATGGATTTCGACAATTACGGTTTCGAATTGTCTCAAAAACCCTTGGGTGAAAAAAAGCCACTTTGTTTTTTTAAAAGACTTATAAATTAAGACACAATGTGTCATTAGAAAAGTCTTTATGTTTTTTTACTTATAGGTTTATCTGCCTATGTCCGTACCTATCGGTGTTTCTATTTACAAAGTTAGCTTGAAATATCCTATCAGAGTCACCTAGCTGTCACTTGATTCATAGAAAAATAAAAACATTTCTGTGACGTTTTGTTTCTAACCGTCTGTAAGCTAAATGTCAAACAGACAGAGATAGAGACCTACCGATACTAAATAAAAATAAATAAAATAAAACCGAACAGCAAGTTATTGAAAATGGCCGTAAATTTACCTATTTATATGTCACCGTAATATTGTCAAACACGTTATATTGTAATCTATCTAGCGATATTGTAAACTCTCGAAATATTGTCAAACGAATGTACTGCTTACAATGAAACGCATTATTTTTCATGAAATGCATGCGATGGTAGTCAACTCACGCGGTGTGGAGGGAAGGAGGGGTCTCCCTTGCCCAATGATACCACTCTCATGAAAAGATAATGTGCCATTCCTGAGAAACACCGATTAATATAACCTAACCTTAAAACACTTTATATTCCCCTAAAACTTAAAAAGCGTAGTCGACGGAGCTCCCCCTATTTCCGAGTGCAGGGTTTAAAGGAACCTAACTAACATAACGTGGGGGTGCCCCAAGTCCCGATTATGAGGGAAGAGATACTTCCGTATGTTCAGATGACAACATTTCGAGGGTTTACAACCTCGCTAGAGAGATTACAATCTAACGTATTTGACAATCTTACGGCATATATATCATATACCTACGTACATGAACTTTAAGCTTATTCATTTATTTACATGTCGTATAAATTTTAGATAGGTTTAACAGCGGATCCCAAACTAGGCACAGCCTGTATCTTGGTGACCCAAACACAATGCATTTCTCGAAGTCAAATCAATTCTAAACACACAAAATACACTCACAAAAAAATCTATAAGTAATTCACATACATAACCCCATACCTCCAAGCTCAGGTATCCGATGATAGAACATGCCGGTCCTGGCCAGCCACTCCAGTTGCATATGATGGAGCACCCGGTCCCCAGGGTGGTGGAACGCGGACGGCATCGGAGTACCCGGGGGCAGAGCGCCCGGCTGAGAGAGCTGCGGGTAGTTGAATAGGGCTGCCGATTGCGCTGCGACGAGGGCCGGGTTTTGAGGGAGGAGGCCCGGTTTTGGGATGATGCCTGTGAAAGAAAGAAGGTGGTTTAGCTATCTACATCTATAATCTACACTAATATTATATAGAGGAAAACTTTGTTTGTTTGGTTGTAATGAATAGGCTTAAAAACTACTGGAACGTTTTTTTTAAATTCTTTCAGCAATGGATAGCTACATTATCAGCGAGTAACATAGGCTATATTTTATCTCCGTACTGCCACGGGAACTACGCGGGTGAAACCGAGTGACGTCCGCTAGTAATATTATAAAGAGGAAAACTTGGTTTTTTGTTTGTTTGTTACGATTTAACTCAAGAACTACTCAACTAATTCAAAAAATTGTTTCACCATTAGAAAGGTACATTTTTACCGAGTAACATAGGCTATAAATTATATTGATATCATGCAAATTAGCCGAGTTATCACAATTTTTGCGGACGAAGTCACGGGCGAACTGCTAGTAAATCAAAAATCAAATGTATTACTGTAAATTGGTTTTATAAAACACTTTTGTACGTCAAATCGCGTTAAGGGACCGGCGTAGCATGCGTATTTCATACAAACGTAAAACCAAGATAATTTATAAATCAGACATATTCTTAAGGTAGTGTGTATTTATTTCGATTGGATTACAGAATATCTATGTTCCCAATAAATATTTTGAAAGGACAATGATACAAAGACGAGATAATATGAGGAATTTAAAATTTCTATAGTAAACTTATTTTTCTCATAACTCTTGTTAAATTGGATCATTCCCACTAGTTCTACTACACAGTCCTACGGTGTGTCCAATCAAAATACTCACGTACATTTGGGAACCTAGATATTCTGTAATCCAATCGAAATAAATACTCACTACCTTAGGAATATGTTTGATTTACAAATTATTTTGGTATTACGTTTGTATGAACCACATGCTCCGCAAGCCTCTTAAGTTTTAAAACTAGAGTTTTCTATTTGACTACTCTTGAGAAGAAACAACCGAAACTAATTCTGAGGTGACTGACTCCTTTAAAGTCCAGACATTGGATAAAGTCAATTAACATGGGGACCACGCAGATTAGTGTCTGAGATGGTCTTTTGAAGAAATAATCGTTCAGATTTGAGTGGACCCGTCCAGTCAGTGCAAGCATTTGTAAGTTATCATGTAGCTTGACTATTGTTAACGTGCATTAATAAAAATAGAATAGATGAAGTCCAGATTCGGACAAATCGGTGTACACCCTTGCTGACCGGCTACTGACTAGTGACATAATGGGTGTAAGTCAAAAAGCCTTCTTACCCGTCACTACCATCATTTTTATGTTCTAGACCTTCTAGTTACGGAGATTTTGACGGTCAAATTTCAACTTTTTCAAAGTTTTTTTTTGGTTAATACCGGTTTTGAATGTTGTAGTTTTACTTTGAATACTTCCAGGAACGTCGGTTCAATGCATCCGTCAACCGTGCCAGAAATAATGGGAATAAGCTAGTAAACAATAATTATCGACTCACCAGGTCTGTAACTCTCATATTCCTCATTCCCTCCCTCGACTCCCGGCGATATAGGAGGACTGTAGCTCCCAGATCTGTTCCCATCATCAGACCCTGGGCTAGCAGACCGGCTACTTTGACCAGACCTAGGACTCCTTTGCCCAGATCTTGGACTCTCTCGACCCTCGCATTTGTTGATCATATTCTGCTCAATTTGTGAATCATAATTCTCTTGGTACCTCCCAATATAGTTTTTATTATGAATTATCGTCAGATATTTTTGTTGCGCCATCTTGTCCTGTAAACTACTTTCCGGTAACTGTCGTGATAGTAAAGCGTCTATACAGAAAGACTTTTTTCCTTGGTTTAAAATCGTTTTTTCTTCATCCATTTTGTAGTATTTCATGTTTTTCGGACTGTTGGAACGGCTGCGGTCGGGGTTCGATTCTGTGTCGATTTCTAGAGGTTTTTCTTGGATGTCGTTGGAATCACGACGGTAGATACCGTGGGGGAGGATTTGAGAAGACATTTTTCGTGTTGACGGGTTTTACATTATGTACCTGTGGATAGAAGAAAATATTGTTAGACTGTTGTTGGACTTATGAGGAGGAGGTGGAGGTTCCTCCGACCAGACGGGTGCTATATCTGATGGCCTACTGCAAGACAGTTGTTGTCAAATTTTCTATATGTTAAACTTCAGAACTGTCGCAGGAATTTGTTTTTTTTTCATTTGCGTCCTAGCTGGCGCTCGTCGTAAATATTTGAATTTCTTTGGCGCTGGTGTACTTTTTGTCCAGTTATTTATGACCGTACCAGTGAAGGGTGCACGTAATTAAGAAGAGATGTTAAAAGAGGAAAGGAAATCTTTAAAATAGGTACACTGTTAATTTTACAGTCCTATAGAGCACCTACTGTTGTGCGCGAACTAAAACACCATAAATTATAATCATTGTTAAAACTACAATTTATACTACTAACAAATTCGATCCTAGTTATCTAAATAAATGTTAAAACAAATTAATACGTTCAACTATTATGAAAGTACTACGTAATTAGGGCACAGGGCTACGGAATTCGTAGATGGTCTACGAGGCTACGCCGTGTCGCTACGCCTCGCCTACGAGATTTCTTAATGCATTTATTTCTTGTTACTTTTACATTTTTGGATTGTAAATTCTACTTAATTAAATAATTATCTGCACCCGTAATAAATATCCATTAAAATTAGCTGAGTGTAGTCGTGAAAGCACGTATAAAAAGCTGTTTCTGCCAGTTCCCAACCATTAAAAAAACATATAACTCAATGAATATCACACAAATATTTACCAGCTCGATGACCGATCGAATTCAATACAAATATTTGAAAAGGAACCGAGTCATTTCCATTTTCCGACATGTTTTTCGGTACAAGAGGCAGAATCGTCGAAAAGGTAAGATTTTTTTCCACGACTTCAGTATTTTTAAGCTTTGAACGCCATTGTCACATATACCTGACAAGCAATTACGCCAAACGACAAGAATATAATAGGGTAGTAAACTAAACAAAAAAAAATTAATCCGTCGGTTAGATTACCAAAAAAAATATCTATATTTTTCTTTTGTTACGTAAACCAAAATTGACGAAGATACGACGCTTTAAAAAATCTCAATACGTCACGCAGTGGTATATTTTTTAGTGCGTTCTGACGTCACGAGGACTCCCGAGTTTAGATGCGTTTTATCTTTGTCAATATTTATTGAGTTACAAAAACAAAATATACCTGTCCATTATTTTGCAATACTCTAACTGACGGACTAAATAGATTTGCAATGTATTGATGGTGGAAACTAACCTATTTTGGTGCATGAATTCAGAAGGCAAGGTAAACGAATGGTTTTTTTTAAGCACTACAATCGGAAATACTGTTACTATGTACCTACTAAAGTTTTGATTGCTGACATAAGCTGATAAAGGGTGTAAAACACCTTTTAACGAAGCCGAAAGGCACTTGTTCTCCCCGTCATTGCGATCATTTATTTGTTCTACACCATACCTGGGAACCTTCTAGTTACGGAGATATGGGGGGTCAAAGTTACAACTTTTTTATATGACATGTTTTTTTTGCAAGATTTTGACATTTACCACCTCCACGACCCCCGTACTATTCAATCCATCCAGCAGCACAATGTTTTAAGTGCGTTACATTGAGTTCTACCACAAAACATGATTTATAACCTCAAAAAAAAATTTTGTTTCCCAGCAATAATGTTTGCGTAAAGTTACTTAGTTTGATGTACAGAATGCTTGGTTGACGGCTTTGTGATGAAGTGGTTTACACCCTGTATGTCAACTGTTATACAAATAACACACTTATTATTGGTAACAAGAATTTGTGTGTTATAAAAAACCCTACTACTGAAAAATCTAACTCGAACAAAATTCGGGGTTTACAATTTAAAATCTACTCCTCCTATTGTTGAAGTCGGTTAAAATGTAGCCTATGTAATGTTACCCGGGTCATAATAACGAATCGATTGACATCTTATTCATCAAAATCGGATGAATAGTCTAGGCGCTACCGAGGAACATACGTAAATACAAAAAGACATACATAGACTGCTAAAATCATTACCCTTCTTTTTGGCTTCGTGGTAGTTGGGTTGAAATAAAAGAACCCCTTTACTTCTATGACAATAAAGCCACTGTTATTACCCGACACGCGACAAAACCAAACAGGTACCATTTAATACATAGATAACGAATTATTAATCGTGATAATGTAGTTAATATTGATTATCCCCACAAAGGGGAAAGAATAATCAGTCACCTCTTTTTTCCATAGTCTGTTGGACAGTAGCTTCTGTAGTTTTTACTCAACCACAGCGAAGCTAAAAAGGTTATCATTTTAGCAGTCTTTGAATGTATGTTTGTATTTACGTACGTTTCTCCGTAGCGCCTAAACTATTCATCCGATTTTGATGAATAAGGTGTCAATCGATTCATTATTATGTCCCGAGTAACATAGGCTACATTTTAACTGACTTCAACAATATGAGGAGTCGATTATATCTTGTAAACAGCGTGTGTTTTCAGTAGTCTCATCAGAAACTTCTTTTCTTGCCATATAATACTTCACACAGTCCATCCATCCTTTCTTTAGTCTTCCTCTACTCTTATACACATCCACATTCATACTCAAAACTTTCCTCACGACATTTTCCTCATTCCTCCGCATCACATGCCCATACCACGACAACCGATTACCACACAACTTTTCAGTCACCGGCGCCACTTTCAGACTTCCTCTAATATACTCATTTCTTATTTTATCCATTCTAGTAACACCAGACATCCCCCTTAGCATTCACGAAGCCTGGTATCAATGGGTTTTCAATTATTTTCAATTTCTAGACTAAATGGGGCTTTATTGATAAAATCAACTCGCTGATAGCCCAGCACGCGGCTAAGCGCTAGATAACGCTTTATTAATTTAGTGATAATGTGCTCAATCACCGTTGAGGAGCTTTTAATATAGATTCATTATTTCATTAAGCACTCCACTCTTATCGGTTCATTAAATACTATTTTTGTTTGGGGACTAACCTGACTGGAAAATGGTGAGTGATATTTTGCTTAGTTTAATGGTACACGAAGAAACTTGCTATGTAGAACGCGTTTATGTCTTTAGAAGCAAACTTCATCATCTGCTTAGCCTTTACCCAATTTTATTGGGGTCGACTTCCAGTCTAACCAGATGTACCTGAATACCAGTATTATACCAACACGGAGCGACTGTCTATCTAACCACCACAACTCAGTTAGTACTGGGTAATACGATATTCCTTGGTAAGACTGGTTGTCAGACTTTTGGGCCACTCTACAAATGACAGCCGGGACCAGATTCTTAACGTGCTTTCCGAGGCACGGAGGAAACTCGGTTTGGGTGGTCAACGTAATTATTTAGTCACGGGCTAGAATTTATCTATCTTCACCAACCAGAATTCGGAGCTCTCCAAAGCATTGGCAGGATATTAGGTAGGTCTTATTTCGGGCATTTTAAATACTGCATTCTAGCCAGTGAACACTTGATGGATGTTTTGCAATGCCGTTACTAAAGTCAAATAGTGTTTACTTTTCTTTATTATTTAATACCATGTTTGAATTCTATGGTGATGACGAAAAAAAAGTAATACTTATTCTTTTAGAAGATCATTTCACCATGTTAGTGAAGATTGTGGGATTATTTTTGTAAGTATAGAAAAATGGTGTAGATTTATTTAAAAACATTGCCAAGCATTACTACAAGACGTTATTGAATGTCCGTGTGTCATGTGTAAAAGTCCGTGCTAGTCAAAAACTTAAGATATAAAAACCCAATAACTACTGGTTCACGAGTCCCAAAGCCGATAAACCGCAATTAAATGTCCACCAGTTAGTTTAGAAGTTTAGTCACCTCACGGGTTGTGGGTTCGCTTCCCGCACGGACGCAAATATTTGCATGCCCTACAGATATTATTTTGTTGCTGATAGACATATGTATCGGTTATGAGCCGTGGGAAAGTGAATATATACTGTTTGGAATAATATAATCGCAATGGAGGGAAAACAAGTGCATTTCGACTTTGTTACGGGTATTTTTACACCAATTTTATATGATCACTCATGCAACTTCATCTGCGTTACATAAGAGAGAAAAAGCTCAGCTCACAAAAGGAATACATTTTCCCCGTGTTTGCAACAATTTTCATTTATAATGCTCCGCTAGGACTACATGCTCGTGCAAGTAAAATATTTGCATTCCCTAAAGATATGTTACATGCATCGGTTTTCGTAGGAAATGTTGTGTCGAGTGTCAAGAACTGTAAAGACTGTTTGGACAGCTCTTGAAATTGTCTAAAGACTTGATGACATGAAGCTAGTATAGTGCTCAACCTTTGCATACCAAGTTATCTCCGTACCTCGGAAAGTACGTTTAGCCGTTGGTCGCGGCCGGCCGGCAGAAATTCTTGTCTCAAAACGTTTTGTGACTGTACGAGATCAATTACCTAAGTAAAGGGGGTCTAAAACTCCATTGATTACTGCAAACTATTTTCCAGTCATTTCGTTATAAAAATTTTGTTTTAGAATAGTTTTATTGTTTGTATTTATTGTATTTAATGACAGCCGGGACCAACTGCTTAACGTGCTTTACGAGGCACGGAGGAGACTTTATGGTTTGTTTTTCTTCTTGTTATATTTTTCTGGGATGCAATAAAGAGTACGTTATTCTATTTTAGGTAACCAGTTAAACTATTTTCTCAGTTCTCATATTTCCAACAAAAAAACAAATCATTTCTTCTTTTGTTGTTAACCGTGTAAGCTGCAAAATGAGTCCATGTAAAGTCATACAGTTGAATGATATTTGACTGAAGCCTAACTGTGAAAAAAATCCTAAAGAGAAATAAGCCTTAGCCTAAGTATAATAAACCTTGCCAAAATTATATTTTATAAATATTCATATGAAAAATGTAAGTATTTATATTTTTATGAGTACTTACTTATATTTTTTTAGAGAAAGAACACATTTTTTTTTATTTTATCAGATCGATCAATTTATATTTAAAAAAAAAAAACAGTCACTCACCTAGCATCTACAAAACGAAAATCAAAAACAAAAAAAAGCACAAACAAAAAAAGTTCACTTCACACTTTTTTTTTTAACAAAAGTAACAGGCACACACCTCAACAGTTAAACAGCCGTGCAATAAAAACGAAATAATAAAATTCAAACGTCGAACGCGTTCGGATACCGACCGAGAGCAGTAGTTACAAACAACTGAATTATTTTATTAACGTCGACGAGTAGCAACGATTATCGTCATATTCTGCCGTATGTGGACAATACGACTGGGCGGTACACCCAGAATACCTTGACCCGTACTCTTCTATTCATAGGTAACAACTTTTCAGACTGTCAAAGCTCAAGTAATGTTGGATTTGACAAAACGACTGGGCGGTACAACCAAAATACCCTGATCTCTACTTTTCTAATAATTCTTAACAACTTTTCACTCTACCAGAGCTTAAGTTATAATGGTTTTTATTACGCCCCACCCTCTTTATCATCTCTCTCGCTTTGATATTATCTTTCTCACTCTAGCTCAAAGGGATTTACGCTTGAATCGTCTTATTCTACCAGTTTAACTAAAACCGCAGCAGATTTTATGTTTGTACAACCAAATAATGTGCTTTAGCTCGCTTATTTTCTCTTAACGACTATTTGGACTGTAGTTTTTTTTTCTTTTTTTTTTTTTTACAACGGTCATTGCTGTCAGTTTTTGAATTAAGAACAGGTTATGTTTTTAAGAAGCCTTTTACTTTTTACGATGACTTGTTCAATGCTGAGATTGTTTTTACCTTGCCTTTGCTCGCGACTCTGTCCGTGTCGAAAAAATACTTATATCTTATGGCACTTGGTAATAGTATTGCATTCCATCAGTGAAGTAATTTAAAATCGGATGAGTAGTTTCGGAGATTGCAACCCACGTCCAAAATTACAAAACCTTTTTTATAATAAACTAGCACTTTGCTCGCGACTTTGTCCGCAATAAATGTGGTAGTTCGGCTAATATACATGATATAAATTTATAGCCTATACTCTAAGTATAGCACCCACGAATAATCTAGCTTTCGTTAAAACGTTTAACGTTTAGTGAAATCTTTAGTGAAAACTGATCTTTAGTGAGATCTGTATTTCTGTACCTGTCTTAACAAATAAAAAGTGATTTGATTTGATATGATTTGATTTGAACATTTTTAGAATTGGAAAATCAGTTCCAGAGATTATCAACTAAGTACATACGAACATTCATAAAAATAAGTACTTACTTGTTTATAATATTCTAGCATAGATAACAGCACAGACTAGCGATCCGTGTTTCCCATGTTTTTTTTTAAATACACTTATGCTTTCCGGAATTAATTACGTAAATGAAGATTGAAACCGCATCAAAATCCGTTTCGCAGTTTAATAAAAACTTTTTTGCAAAAAAATAGAACCGACTTCAAAAAAGTGAAAAATAACTTTAGCTTCAGAAGTCGGTGACCATTGTTGGATTGATTTATTAAGTTTTTTTGTCTCACTTTGTTTTCACTTTTTAGTGGTTCACTTGTGCTTACCCCTTCACAGCGCACCGGTGTGGTGTCGTGATTTTATGTTATGAACTGGTGTAAACAATAGACAGACAATAGATTTCAGCAATCCCAGTCCATTTGCCATCATTTATTGAGGAGTTCCGTTCCATATCTCCGAAGTTCGTGATCAGATCATGACTATATTTCTATGAGACCAACTTGAAAGTATACCCTTTCAAACAAAAAAAGAATTTTTCAAATCGGTTCAGGCGTCTTCGAGTAATCGGTGAACATCAATAAAAAAAAAAAATCTCCTCCTTTTTGGAAGTCGGTTAATAAATAAAGAACAAAGCGGTCATAGACAGACCCAAAAGCGTTTTTTAATTATAATATGGTAAGCTAAGGTATGTAGGTACTGTTCACAGAGCTTTGAGCTCACGATTCAGTTCATTTGAGTACGTAATGGAACTTAGAACTCATACATCAAATATACATAATTATGATGGTAGATCCACTCAAAAATTGCTGTTAAAAGCTCTGATTTATAATGTGGACATACGTTTGTATAAAGAGGGAAACAATTAAGAGTATACTGTGTTTAGAATTTGTTTAAATAGTCTGTAGAACCGATTTTCAGGTTAAGCCGCGCTTGTATAGGTTGCTCTGTGGATGGGTGTCCATACCGAGTTTCCTCCGTGTCTTGGAAAGTATGCTAAACTGTTGGTCTCAGTTGTCATTGGTAGATCTTTGACAGTCGTTACAGGTGGTTCAGGTGGTCCAGGAAGTCCAGTGGTCCGAAAGTTACCAAGGGGTATAGTACAAAGTATTAGCTGGGTTGTGGAGGTCAGATAGGCAGTCGCTCCAAGTAAAATACTGGTATTCAGCTGCATCTGGTTAGATTGAAAGCAGACCCCAACATAGTTGGGAAAAGGCTGGGCAGATGATGATGAGTCACCAACGCATTATGTTAACACAAACTGTCAAATTTTCTCATTCGATTTTGAACTTAACCATCAACATTTTGTTCTGCTGAAAATCTCCAACATGGACATGAGTTGCCATGGCTTACCTGGAAGTCTTAAAACAGACTCCGAACCTAGATCGGCAAGCAAAAACTGCTCAGGTGGAGGTTCATTGGGGTCGGCTTCCAGTCTAACCGGATGCAACTGAATACCTACTAGTATGTTACATGGAGCGACTGCCTATCTGACCTCCACAACCCAGTTAACACTGGGTAATACGATACCACTTGGTAAGACTGGTTGTGAGACTTTTTGGGCCACTGACTACCTGTAACGACTGTCACAGATGGACAAATGACAGCCGGGACCAACAGCTTAACGTACTTTTCGAGGCACGGCGGAAGCTCGGTATGTAAGGGTGGTCATCCATCCACAGACCAACCTGGGAAAGCACGGCTTAACCTAAAGATCGACCCGAGTGGCTGTTATTATTTAGCCACGGTCTCCTCCTTAGGTCCATGTTCACCAAAAAGATGACAGTCTGATTATCTAAAAACAGCTGTTTAAAACACATTTTTGTATGGGAACATGTCACAGTGACAGCTGTTTTTATATAATCAGACTGTTATCTTCTCGGTGAACATGACCTTAATGCGTTGGTGACTGTAGGTATTTAGGTAAATTACCACATCTTAGTGATTCACGTCTCAAGGTTGTTTCGTGGACATGTGAGTCATATTATAAGATCAGGATGTTTTTCTGAAGATTCTTATCTATCGATGAGATGTTAAGGCAGGAAATACTTGTCATGCTTAATAATAATTAAAAATACAAGATGGATGGAAAAATCAAAATCAATTTTATTTGTGTAACATGGGTTACAAATTAAATTAAAAATAAAAAAAACCCCACCATAATGTCCTAAAAGTTGAATAGAAAATAATTCGTTAATTCGTCATTTTGTGGTGGCGGCCATCTTGGATTTTTAATTTATCATAGTGTATAGTATTCTACTAGTCAAGCCCTTTCATTTGATACCCATATTGAGGGAGTTGTTGAATAAATATGTAATCCTCCATTTTGTGCCGGCGGCCATCTTGGACTGTTTTTTATCAAACATAGTTAAGAACACTCCCGACTAATTCAACTTTCAAACAAAAAAAACTGTCTGTCTGTCTGTCTGTGGCACAGACAGACAGATACACACACACACAGACACGTCAAACTTACGACACCCCGTCGTTTTTGCGTCGGGGGTTAATTAAATATAGGTCGCTATGTTATGCCAAGAGGCGTACAAATATATGGCTGCATGCGAAATAAAAAATATTAATCATGCGAGAGGTAAACACAAATTATTTGGTAGGTATTATATGTCAAAATTCATAGAATGATGATAAAAACAATTACATACTTAATTAAAATGTCACATTAAGAAGTAATTTCGTTTAATTACTATTACTAGAAGTTGTCTACTGTGTGTATTCTCCAGTCAAAATAAATAAAATAAGTCTACAGTAATTTATCATTCAATAATTAACATGAGGAACATCTACACTAGAACGGTTACCAAGAATGCAGTATATCATTCGGAAAACTGATTTTCGTTAATCAGTGCTTTTTTTTCATATTTTGACTGTGTTGATGTTACAGTTTTGTAAGAAATTGCTGCTTTTTTGGGGTTTCTTACCCAAAGGGTAAAAATGGGACCCTATTATTAAGACTCTACTGTCCGTCTGTATGTCCCCAGGCTGTATCTCATGAACCGTGACAGCTAGATATTTGAAATTTTCACTGATGATGTATTTCTGTTGGCGCTATAAAAATTAAAGGGGGCTATATTATGATGGTACGGAATCGTTCATGTGCGATTACGATTCGCACTTGGCCGGGGTTTTTAAACTGACGAAAAATTTCTCTGTGGTTCAGAATGATGTACAACTGACTAAAAACGCTTACATTTCGTCTCTCACAAGCAAGAAATGGCGCCTATACATTAGATAAGCTTTAACCTAAGTACACAAACACAAATATTGATTCAGATACCAAGTCACTACACAATAATAACGACTTAAACATCACTTCTCCAACTATTTGTCCATCAAAGTGGCAATCAGAATTTACTTTTTTACGTTTCAAAGAATCATTGTGTAGTAAAATGCTTAAATATTATTTCTCTGTTGAAATTTGATCTCTTAAAGCTAAGCTGAGAGTTCAAAATCCAATAGAGTGGTTTTATTTAGGTAATAGTTTAAGTGTAGCTCAATATTGGTGAAATCGTGAATGAGTATAAATTAAGTATTCCCTGGAAAAGCTAAAAAGTCACGATCTGTTGATAAAAATTGACACCCTAATGTGTGTGCTGATAAAATAAGTAGCAATCGAATGTTATGGCCATGGGACTTGTTGGGATTTAATGGGAAAAGCACAATTTTTGACTGAGTTTAACTATTAACTGGGCCGGTCAAAAATTATGCAGCTCTGACAGCTGTCAAAATAGTGACAGCTGTCAGAGCTGCATAATTTTTATATAATATAAAAATTTCTATATAATTTACGTTCCTGAAGCCTACCACCAAAGACATTTCAAATACCTACTGACAAGCGATAAATCAAAATCAAAAGTCCTTAATTTTTAGGCTGATGATCAGAACTTTTTGAACGTCCAACTTTACAAGAAACTTTTTAACGGACTCCAAAGAAAGAAGGTTTCTCAATCCAACCGTATATATTTTTTACGACGACGATTTGAATTACTACGACGGTTGGTTATATGTTCAATGGACATTTGATGATATTTTCTCTTTTGTTTTCTGTACAGGTTATGTTTCTTTAGTTACCTTATAATGTTAAGTTTTTAATTTTGTATCTTATTTTTAATTTTAATTTTATTATATTCCTATTTTTTTGTTGTGTGCACTTGCGGCATAAGCCAAATAAATATGTTTCTTTCTTTTCTTTCTTTCTTTCTTTCTCCATGGCCTTTCTGATTGAAGACAATATAGGTACTACGATATCGTGTTAGATTTTCAACAAGATTTTGCATTCTAAGTAACAGACGTACCTTTTGAGCTCGGTTATGTTAAACAATTAATAAGCATAAACAGCTAGAAGTAGCTTTATAGGTTGTTGATACAGCTCCACTATTTTTTTAAGCTCTGAGAGCTTTTCTTTATGAAGGAAAAAGCTCATTTTAATAAAGTCCCGTGGTGGTGGAATACATAACCTCCTCGTTTTTCAGAAGTCGATTAATCATGCACTTAATCTCTATCATAAAATAAAATCAATAAAGTCATTATTGAGAAACAGTAACAAAAAAAAACAAAACATAATCACAAAAATAATTTCCCAATCTTCCTTCACCAAAATATCCGAGCTCTGCGCAAGCGAGACGGCGCTATTCTTTTCCTTTTTCCTTCTTCCAACCATTGTTTTTGACGAAAGGCGGGAACTTTTCAACCCAATCGCAATGTGCGAGAGAGAGACGGCTAGATACTTTTATTCGAATTAAAGACAGGGTAAGATGGTTTTCTTGAAAACTGGATTCCGAGTGAGTTGTGTGTGTTGGTATTTGACCGCGTGATGTCGGTTTCAGAAAAATTACACGTCGCGCAATTTTGTTTGTTGTTTTTCTGTTTATTCAAATGTTTTATAGAGAAATGGCATGACTAAATCTTTAGCTGTGGTGTTAATACTGTAATCTAATTGATGGTAACTGTTTTTACCCGTTTGGGATCGAAACGCTCGGGTCACGGGGCCCAAGTGCGCGTCTCTTTTTTAAGGAAATCTCTCACCGACTGATCGACACTTCGAGTGACCAGAGGTCTCACTCTTTCTTTGGCCAATGAATCAGTATTGCCATTCAACGTGGCAAAGGTGCCAGTTTTCGGGGCACGTTTCCAGATGACAGCATTGTGGATTGTAGAGGAGAACCTCGACGCCAAAGCGTCCTGTTGTTTATTTATTAAACATAACTTAGTTTATTTATTTTTTAACACCCTTGCTCGTAAAGCTGATGTAATTCCACCGGTTTTAAATATGTAAAGCGGCTCATAAAAAACGCGTGTGTTACCAAAGCAAATAGTTAAGTTATAGTCCATACAAATTCCATAACAGTATTATTTGCCATTTCAAATATGGAACTGATCGCCGCCGCACTACTCCAGCCAGTGAGCAGCGCGCTGTTGCTATTCATATTTCGAACTAATCGCCGCGCGGCGCCAGTCAGTAGGCAGCGCTAGCGCGGTGTTAAAATGGCGGGAAAGCAACAGTGTGCATTCACAGATTGAGTTTATTTAAAAAAAAAAAACAGTTTATTCGGTAATTTAAAAACTTGGCTGCATGCTCTAGCGTCTGTGCCAACATTTTCACGCAGCCACGGCAGAAAATAATCCTCGCGACATTTTTCTCAAATTTTCTTTTCTTTGTACTTGTATTGTGAATATCTAAAAATGACAACTTTCAATAATGAAGATGAGCAATATATTACTTCAACTCCACCGGATATACTAACAGAAGCGCGAACCGCATGCGACAGCTTGCTGCCGTCAATATCCAAGGACAGATACATAACCACGTATGAATTTTTTTTTCTGTTTCCTCGCAAATGTGTTAAAAAACGTCGTACGATATAGGTGCGTATTGGTTATAACATGCTCGGCTCGATTACGCCCTCGCCTTCGGCTCGGGCTGAAATTCCGCCTCGCATGTTATAACCATCTCTACGCACTAATATCGTAATGAACTATTATCTAAATAAATTAAACATAATTTTATTTTTCGTAAATATTTGTTTTATTATCTAAACTAGCGACCCTCCCTGGCTTCGTGTGGGTGCAATGTAGCTTACAATTATACATTACTAGCTGACCCGGCAAACATTGTTTTGCGATACTTATACATTATTTCTGGTTAAAAAAAAAAAATGTTTTGATAGGTAAACGTTTACATTCGAGACAATAATTTGTTACCAATGGCCTCGTCCAAAGAGCTACTGGGAAATTAAGTAATAAGTTTAGCGTCTCACAATAATGGTCAAAAATTAGACGGACAAAAGACAAAAGTATACTCATCTACTTTTATTGACCTTGCTTGACTTCAACACTTATATTTATGAACGAAGCAGAAGACTTTAGCCGCTAAGTTATGGGAAGAGCTGCGGGAAATGCCGTGACGAAAGTTTTGAGTATAAATATGGATGGGCTTAAGAGTAGAGGAAGCCCAAAGAAACGATGTATGAAGTATGTGAATGATGATATAGCTAGAAAGAAGGTCAGTATTTAATTGTTATTGATTTTCCAGAATGATTGAGTCAATGCACCATCAATTACAAAAGGTACCTTTCGTAGAAAGTGACATCTAAAAAACAAATATGGCGCCCCTGTCAAAAGTCATTTGGCGCGTAAATCGCAATCTACATAAAATTATATAATGTCGCCGAAATTAGTCTGCTCTCGCTATAATTAATAAACGGCAGTTAGAGAGGGGAGCAGGGGATGCAAGGGGATGAGAAATATAGATGAAAATTTCATTTCTAACTTAAATTGGCGCCATTAGGGGGATTGCCATAGACAATCGTAGCTCGTTATTATAGAGGTGTGGAGGTAAGGACTAAGAAGGTTTGATGTAAACGTATTTAATGTATTCGAGTTTTGTGTTTTGTATGCTTTGGGGAGGGTGATTTAAATAAGAGCGAATTGTTTTTTAGCAGAAATGTTTTATTGTTTTTTTTTTTTAAACTTGTTATTCGTCAACTGATTATTCCGTTGCGTTACGTTGATTTACATTTAAGTACGAGTACATTATATGTTTTTAAAAACAGTTTACTGATAGCATTTCAAGAATAATAAAATCGACTATAAAAATTGCTAAAATAAAAATAAAAAATCTGCCAAGTGCGAGTCGGGCTCGCGCATGCACGGTTTAGCCGTGTTTTCACAACAGAAATACAGATTCTGTGAAAATTTCAACTGTCTACCAGTCTACCTATAACAGATCATGAGATACACCCCGCTAACAAACAGACAGACGGTCAGCGTATAGGTTTAGTAATAGGGTTCCGCTGGTTACCCTTCGACTGCGGAACCTGAAAAGTGATACGTGGATACATAACAAGAGACTAAGTAGTCAGAGGTGTGAAAGTCTGCCAATCAGTCTTAACTGATAATGGGGTTGTGGAGGGTGGAGGTCAGATAGACAGTCGCTCTCTGTACAATACTGGTATTCAGCTGCATCCGGTTAGACTGGAAGTCGCTTCCAACATAGGAAAAGGCAGGCAGATGATGATTTCGACCGTGATTGACTCGGTGATCTAGTAGTCGCTAGACACAGGAAACAAATGGGTTTTTCCATTGGTTTCGGAGCAGCAGCACGAAGTTTGGATTTATGAACGGTGAATGACAATAAACTCGCCCCTATTAGGGACTTTCATATTTTGGCATCATCATCAGCATTTTCCAACCCTGATCCCTTTTTTTTTGTTTTTTTTTTTTTTTATGGTGAGGCTGCCTTACGTGCTTAGGGTCCTGGGTTCGAATCACGGTAGGAGCAAATGTTTGTGTGATGAGCATGGACATTTGTTTCCGAGTCATGGATGTTTATATGTATAATAGGTATGTACTCGTATTTACAAAACAAAAAAGTATATATGTAGTATATCAACTATCTGGTGTCCACGACACAAGCCCTATTTAGTGTGGCACTAGATTTTATTTTATTATTTATTTATTTATTTTATCCTCCTTTCCATTCCTCACACGATCCATACATCGTTTCTTTGGTCTTATGATCTTCCGACCTAATTTGTACACCAGCCATGGTCAAACATGTTGCGCCAAAGAAAATCCTGTAACACATGTCACCTAAGCATCATCATGAATGTTATCTACACGTGTTTTTGCAAAAATGTATCTTTATCTATATCCTTATCTTTCTTGTCCCTCTGGATTCATCAACATTTTATATTCGGGCAAAACTGTAAATTGGTTTTTTTTTTTATCAGGAATTTGTTGGTGGAAATAGGCTCGTCTCCTATTACCAACTTAGTGCTTAAGAGCGCGTGTCCAAAAAAAATGGCAACATCGCATATAGCTGTCAAATATTTAACTCTTTTAATTAATTATTTTAGGTACTGAATGGAAATAAGAAATGTGGCTAAATAGTGAACTAGAATATGAATAGTGAATTGCAATTAAAACACTGAATTTGAAGTTGTACTTAACCGTAATAATAATATTAACCGTAATAAAGGGTGTAAAGCACCTCTTAACGAAGCCGAAAAGCACTGGTTTTCCCCGCCATTGCGATCATTATTTTGTTCTACACAATACCTGGGAACCTTCTAGTTACGGAGATCAAAGTTACAACTTTTTGACAATTTTTTTCTTAAATACAAATTTTATTGTAAGATTTTTACTTTAAACACCTCTACGACTCCCGTACTATTCAATCCATCCATCAACACAATGTTTTAATTGCGTTACATTGAGTTCTACCTCAAAACATGATTTTTCACCCCAAAAGAAAAAGTCGTTTCCCAGCAATAATTTTCGCGTAAAGTTACTTAGTTTGATGTACAGAATGCTTGGTTCACGGCTTTGTGATGCGGTCGTTTACACCCTGTATGTGTAGAAAAGACATTTGGAAGGTTTCCAAATACTTTTTTTATATCTAAAACTGATTATTCGGTGTTACGACATTCATTATTGCATTTCATATTTAATATTCTAGTTCACTAGTTAGTCACATTCTTTATTTCCATACAATAATATTGCCAAATTAATTACTCAAAAAAATATGCGATTAAATATTTATTTGACAGTTATTTTCCACGTTGGCAACTATTTGGATACGCGCTCTAACATAACTGTCACACAAATTCCCATGGAACTATGAAGGAGGTACCAATTCCTAATTCCCATCGTCTAAACGTCATCAATTGGTAACTAACAAACAAGTTTACCCTATTTAAACATGTTAACTTGTAAAGCATGTCGCAACATATCCTGATATCTTTATCTTTTAAAGATAAACACATCTCTTGTCAGATGCAATGAATCACAATGTAATTTCCGAATCGTTTTGGGTTTTCTCAAGATAGATGGTGTTGCCAGGTAATGTTGTACTCGGAAAATGTGGTATTTTTTATTAAGATAGAAGATTTTTTATTTCTATAATAGTAGATTCAACTGCCTCGTCGACTAGTGGTGGTCAATTGTGGCTGCGGAGCGTGAGGTCCTGGCTTCATATTGGGTTTTTCTTTTAAGAATTTATGAGTAGCAGCCACGAAATTTGGATTTGTGAACGGTTGACAGCAAAAAGCTCACCCGCTTTGTTCACGGTGCCGCGGTGGGGTAATAACTGCAAGTTGGCTGTTTTCTTCTATGATTCTTTGATCAGCATTAAAATTGAAAAGGTGGCAAGAAGTGACCCGTCAATAACAAGAGACTGACACGAAGCTTATTTTCTTTAATTGAATTTAACATTTTAACTTTGGAACGGTTTATAAGCCAGTCTACCGAACCAGACATTTTTTTTTTATTACGAAATGGTTTGCTCTTGACCTCGATAACGCCTGATGGCAAGCGATGGATGAGGTGTATGATGGAACGAGCGTATTAAATAAGTATCAAATTCAAACATTATTTATTTCGGAATTTGTAACGTCAGCCGAAAAATTATTCCCAAAACTGGCAACCCCAACACATGTCAGTTAAGGCGGGCCAATTGACAGGTGTCAGAGATAACGTCATCGTAAGTATGAATTATTTACTTTTTAGTGTCGCTGCGTATCACCACGATTTGTTGACGAAATGCTCCATCGATAAACATTTTATTTTTTAAGATAATATAATATTATCTACATGAGAATCTATGGCTTATTTGCGTAAGATGATGAGTTTTAGGACATTTATGTCTTTTTTACAGATAGGGCATTATTTCTTTCAAATTAGATTGTTCACTTTGTTGCTTCTCGTAATATCACGACAATTTCCACAAAGGGACCGGTAGACGAATAGTAGACAACATTTACACCAGTCATGTTTCATTGATTAATTCCGTAACTGGGAAATGATCTTTGAAGAGAGAAGGTCGCAATTAGATTCAAAATCTGGTGACCTTAAAGTTAGGCCACCTACAGACTACAGCTATACCCTACAATGTCGTCAATGGTGTTCTGACACGGCCGCTTATTGCTCGGAGTTTTTCGGCTAAAGTTGGACATGCTAGCCACTTTAGAGCACATAAAAGAGCAGTACACCAAAGCTATCTACAATCACACTAGGAAGCCATCGAATGCAGTCGCTGTGGCATCATCATCATCTAGAATTCCAAACTAATATTATAAAGTTTTGTTTGTTTGTTACGATTTAACTCAAGAACTACTCTACCCATTTTGAAAATTCTTTCACCATTAGAAAGCTACATCTTTACCAAGTAACATAGTCTATAAATTATGTTGACATCATGCATATTAACCAAGCTATCGCAGTTTTCGCGGACGAAGTCGCGGTGGAAGTGCTAGTCATACAAAATTATTATTCAAGGACAGTTTCGACTGGATCTTAAGGGGCCGGCGGACTATGCGTATTTCATACAAACGTAATACCAAAATTATTTGTAAATAAAACCTATTCTTAAGGTAGTGTGTATTTATTTCGATTGGATTACAGAATATCTATGTTCCCAAATACATATTTTGAAAGGACAAGGTTAAAAAGACGAGATATGAGGAATTTAAAATTTCCATAGAAAACTTATTTTTCTTATAACTCTTGTTAAAATCAGTGTCCAATCAAAATACATATTTGGGAACCTAGATATTCTGTAATTCAATCGAAATAAATACACACTACCTTAGGAATATGTTTAATTTACAAATAATTTTGGTATTACGTTTGTATGAAATACGCATGCTCCGCAGGCGTCTTAAGTGTAGTAGCTGCAAACACCACTGCTGAGTGTTAGGTCCTGGGTTCGACTTCCGGGTTGGTCATCATCATCATCCGCCTAGCCTTTTCCCTACTATGTCGGGGTCGGCTACCTGTCTAACCGGATGCAGCTGAATACCAGTATTTCACATGGAGCGACTGCCTATCTGACCTCAACAACCCAGTTAATACTGGGTAACATGATACCGCTTAATAAGACTTGTTGTCAGACTTTTTGGGACACTGACTAAACCTAGTGCTATCGGACTAGACTACCTGTTATGGTAACGGCTGCCAAAGATGGACAATGGTTTTTTCATCAAGCATTTCTCAGTAGCATGGAACTTAAGGGGCCGGCGGAGCATGCGTTTTTCATACAAACGTAATACCAAAATAATTTGTAAATCAAATATATTAGTGTGTATTTATTTCGATTGAATTACAGAATATCTAGGTTCCTAAATATATTTTGAATGGACACTGATTTAAACAAGAGTTATCAGAAAAATAAGTTCTCTATAGAAATTTTAAACTCCTCATATCTCGTCTTTGTATCATTGTCCTTTTAAAATATATATTTGGGAACATAGATATTCTGTAATCCAATCGAAATAAATACACACTCTCTTTTGAATGTTTTTTGGTTTATGAATTATTTTGGTATTACTTACGTTTGTATGAAGGACGCACGCTCCGCCGGTCCCTTAAGAACATAACTGGCGTAAGGTCGGTGTACTATATTAGGTACACGTCTGCCATACCTATCAAATATTGCAAGCTTGATGTAATGCCAATTTCACCTGCACAACTATTATCTCCTGAAACATCAATTTGAAATATCCCACGGCCCGATTCCCATAATCATATTTTAATAATTCTAAATCGTAAAACATGGCTCGCGTTGTGTTTGCTCTTGCCCGCTTATCTCTGCAAATCAAACATGGTGGGCACACATATTACGCGGTTGTATTCGGTGGGAAAGTAATTAGTCCACACTGTGGTCTATGGTACATAAGCTTTGCTAATATTTAGTTGGTGAGTGTTCGGAGAATGGTCGCAATTTTTTAAGTGTAAACATATGTGCATCATCTACCTAGCCTTTTCCTAACTAAGTACCTATGTTAGAATCAGCTTCATTTGTCATGTGTCCATCTTTAAGGTCGTTATAGGTAGTCAGTAGCCCAAAATGTCTGAAACCATTCTTACCAAGTGGTATCGGACGGTATTACCCAGAATTAACTGGTTTGTGCAGGTCAGATAGGCAGTCGCTCCATGTAAAATACTGGTATTCAGCTGCATCCAGTTAGACTGGAAGCCGACCCCAACATAGTTGGGTAAAGACAGGCAGATTATGACTATTTATGACGATGATGTTGGGATCAGCTTCCACTGTAACTGAATCCATCTAAATACCTGTTTTTTACATGGAGCGACTGCCTATTTGACCTCCACTACCCAGTTAGTGCTGGGTAATACGATACCACTTACTAAGACTGATTGTCAGATTTTCGGGCCACTGACTATCTGTAACGACTGATATGACATGCAGGTCAAAGTCTGGCTGTATCTTGGTTAAAATATGATTCGCAGCTGTAAAAAGTGGTGCTGCGGGACTGTTCGAAAGAGATACCGCGGCCCCGGAACGTGAAGGACGAGGAAGGAACATGGATGGGTTTTAGTCAGTAAAAGTCTGATACTCCCTCCCGCTCCGCCCAGAGTGGGAGAAGTCATTTGATGAATTATAAAATGTCCCGTCAAAAAGACCTGCACGATCTCACACTGGTTCTCTTATAAACGTGATTTTTGCCAGGAAAACGTCAAAAAATTTAAAGAAGCTCTCCAAAGTCTAAGTTTTAATAGTATATATAGCTGCAAAGATCCAAACAATGCCTTTAAAGAATTTCATAACTTATTCAAATTATTTTACGATCTGTGTTTCCCTTTAAAGAAAATAAAAAATGTAACTACTAAACCACAGAAATGGATCACAAAAGGTATTAAACTGTGCTCTAAACGTAAACGTGAGATGCTATGGACCTTCAGGCGTCATCCAAATGTAGTCAATAAACAAAAGTATAATTCCTATTCCAGACGTTTAAAAACAATTATAAAATTGACCCAAAATCGCAAAATAGCCATTTTATCAATAACGCTGTAAATAAAACCAAAGCAACCTGGAGGGTTATAAACTCATCTAAAAATAACATTCCAAGGAACAGCCCTTATAAACTCCTTATTGACAATAAATACGTTACAAATCCAACTGACATTGTAGAACTATTTAATAATCATTTTATTGACCAAATACAGCCAGTTAAAAATTCTGACCATAAAATAACAATAACAAATTCAAACATAAATTCATTATTCTTATCGCCCACAGCACCAATTGACATTTATAAAATAATTATGACTCTAAAAAATACCAATAGCTCTGGCTTTGACGACATTGAGACTAAGATAATAAAAAGCGTAGCTGCTGAAATTTCACCGGTTATTAGCTTTATTACTAACCTATGTATTGAACATGGCGTTTTTCCCGAAGACTTAAAACTGTCCGTAATAAAACCATTACATAAAAAGGATGATCCTCAAATTATACACAACTACAGACCCATTGCTCTTCTTTCAATATTTTCCAAAATAATTGAAAAGGTTATTTATAACAGTCTATACATGTTTCTTGAAAAAAATGGCATTTTAACTAAAGAGCAGTATGGTTTTAGAAAGTGTAAAAATATAAACATGGCCATTTATGAATTGATCAATGAAATAGTTACAAATATGGACCAAAAAATACCTGTAACAGCCTTATTTATGGACATGACTAAGGCTTTTGATTTTGTTGACCATGGAATCCTTTTAGATAAGCTGTATAAATATGGCATTAGAGGCAAAGTTTTAAGCTTAGTAAAGTCATACCTTACTGGCAGAAAACAGGTGACTAGTATTACGGCAGTAGATGTTCAAAGTAAAACTGAAATTAATTACCAATCGAGAGAGAGACAAATTTACTATGGCGTGCCTCAGGGTAGTGTGCTTGGCCCTTTATTATTTTTGTGTTACATTAATGACCTTCCGAAAACCATACCTCATCCAATGACCCTATTTGCTGATGATTGTACCTACTATAGTATTTTCTGGTAAAAATAGTGACTCATATGAAAATGACATAAACAGTAGCTTAAGTCTAATAATTCAATGGCTAAATAATAACAATTTACAGATTAATTTTAATAAAACACAAATAATGACATTTAAACAAAGAACTAATCCTAAAATTCTTGACATTAAGTATGACCAAAATAAGATTATTAAAACGGAAAGAACCAAATTTCTAGGAATTTGGCTAGACGAAAACATGACATGGAAATCACACACGGAGATTATGATAAAAAAATTCATCAATTTTGCTATGCTTTGCACAATTTGAATAAGGTTGCAAATCGTAATACTGTCCTTACTGCATACCATGCATATGTCTCCACAACTCTTCGTTACGGTATAATATTTTGGGGCAACTCTACCAACAGAGAAATGGCATTTAAAGCCCAAAAACAATGTCTTCGAGCCATATGTTTGCTAAAAACCACGGAAAGTTGCAAACCATTTTTCGTCAATTTAAAAATACTCACGCTTCCATCGCTCTATATTTATGAAATTTCAAAATTTATTAAGGAAAATCTATCTAAATTTGAAAAACTTAATACTAGACGTCACCAGGGCACACTAAAGTAAAAAAAACACAGTACTGCACTTTTCTCAAAAAGCTGTCTAGGCATGGGTCCAAAGATTTATAATAAATTACCAAAAACTTTAAAAAGCATGACCAACATAAACCATTTTAAATCACACCTTAAGAAATTCCTAATTGAAAAGGCTTACTACTCGATCAATGAGTTTTTAGATGATAGAAGCATAAAATAAAAATGTCCGATCCACTTATTATTCTATCTTAATTATGACTTTACTTGTTTGACATAGACTTATTTAGCTTGTAGTTTTACGCCTAATTTGTACGCCTTGCAAGGCAAAACATAGTGATACAACACGGTTTTTTTTTATACCATGTACCATATTACCTATGTTTAACAAATAAATTACTTTGACTTTGACTTTGACTTTGATTTCCCATAAAAAAAAGCTAAGTTATGGAGTCAGGCGTTACTTTGCGGAAATCCATGGCATTAAATGCTATGAAAAATATTTAGTTTTAATACCGCTAGACAAAAATATCCAGGTCTGAATGCAGGACACAAATCCCACCGTCATGCATATGCACATGCACATATGGGCCCACCCTCCCGCCCTCATGCATATGCACACATACAAAACAAGTGAGAAATAATTAGCATGCCATGCAACCAAACCTTTACTCGACACGTGTTTCGCCCCTCCACGGGGCATCCTCAGGAGTTGTTGACTCGTCGAGCGTTCCAACTCGAATGTGCTAGTCGCATTTTTTTTTTTTTTTTTTTTTTTTTTTTTAGGAATGACCACTCGTAGTTGCAACTCGATAAGGTTGCTTAACTACTTAACCGAACTATCCTGTGGGTGGCCAAAAATTACTTTAAGGCCCCCAGCCAGGGCTTACAAACTAAAAATATTTACATTTAAATGACGATCACTAAGGGCACCCCCTGTGGGGTTCGGGCCTCGACTTAGTGCGTCATTATCAGGAGGGCAGCAAGGGACAGGCTGGGTCGGATTATTAATTGGGGAGTTTATCATCGTTACATGCTCAGCGTCGCGGGCTGGCTCGTCGAGCAAGGGTCGGGGAGTAATGATATTACTGGGAGGTCGCGGCGTGCCTCGGCGGCGAGACCGGATTCGGGGTTTGTATGTGTGTCGTCTTGTGTGCTTTCTGAGAGTGCTGGTTTCCCTACGACTTTCCTGCAAGAGAGTGATGGGGTCATCGGGCTGGAGGAGGGTGGACCTCGGGCGTCGGATCCTAGATATCGCGGAGGGGACATAACTAGCTGCTGAAACGACTAACGGGTTAGGGTGTTTTTCGGCCCTATCGAAAAAACCCTTAGTGAGTCGCTTCATACACTGCTGGATGGTGGGGATCTTGAGGTCAACGTGAAGTTGCTCATTCCTAACGTACCATGGGGCTCCCGTGGCCTTACGTAAAAATCGGTTTTGGAGGGTCTGCATCCTATGAAGGAGATGGGGTTTGGCGTGCGCGAACACGGGGCACGCGTACGTCATGATGGGCCGAATGCACGCGATGTAAATGCGCAATTTGCACTTAAGTGACAATTTGCTACGCGCATTCAGCAAGCAGTGGAGCCTACCGAGAGCGAAGGCGGCACGCGAACGTACCGTCTTGATGTGCTCACCGAATCTTAACCGCCTATCGAGAATGACTCCTAAGTATCTGGCATGCTTCTCCCAGGGGATCGGCTTGCCGAACATGGTTATCGGACTAGGGGAGGGGGGGAATCTTACGCGGGGGCTAGAGAACAGAACCGCCTGACTCTTATCGGGGTTGACCTCGATTCTCCATTTCCGGAACCAATCGCCTAATGCTTTGGCGGAATTTTGGAGAATACGGCAGATGTTGGATGGACTCCTACCAGAGTAGTAGATGGCCGTGTCGTCGGCGAACAAGGCTAGCTGGGCTGATCTACTCTTAGGGATATCGCTGGTGTAAAGCGTGAAGGCTAGTGGGGATAACACCGATCCCTGCGGGACGCCTGCACGTATCGGATGAGGGGATGAGAGCGCACCATCAATACGGTATTGGAATGTGCGGTTCGACAAGAAGTCTCGTAGTATCAGTACGAGTCGATCCGGCACACCGAGCTGGTATAGCTTGTATATCAGCCCGTCACCGCTGTCGGCCCTTTATATACCGTTTCGATGACGCTTTTATAACGGTCGATACAACGTCACAAAGACATCTGTGTCGAACTACCTGCAATCATACTTAGAAGTGGTGATGGAATTAAATTTGTTTGGTCATTCATCAGTGTATATGCATTGTTATTGTTATGTTTTGATATTTCTAGCTGTTCCAACACACTCAACCGGAAACCCTTATCGCAAACATGCAAAATGTTATAGGAATTGTTGTCGCTCAAGGAGTGGCCGGTGTCAATTAAATGTTTTGCGAAATGTGATTTATCTGGATGGCCATTCCTGTAAGCGGCAACATGTTCCCTGTACCTAATTTCGAAACCTCGGCCTGTCTGACCTACATAGACCCCGTTGCAATCATTGCACACTAATTTGTAAACTCCGGATTTTTTTGAATTCTCTAATTTATCTTTACCGTTACATAGTTTACGCAAGTTATGATCTGATCGAAATGCTACGTAAACATTGTGTTTTCTAAGAATATTCGCGATCCTATCTGAAATTGGGCCTATGTAAGTGAGACTTCCGATATTCTTGTTAATTCTTTCGGGGGGACATGCATAAAGTGCTGAGCGTGCCCGGTCATTCTGCTTTTTCTTAATGATATTATCAATAACTTGTTTGGTGTAACCGTTTGAAGTCGCGATTTGATACAATATTTTGAGTTCTTTGACGTAACTATCTGTGGACAGTGGGAGTGACATTAAACGGTGGACATAGCTGCGGAAGGCTGCTAGTTTATGCTGTAGTGGGTGACAGGAAGATGCGGGAATCGTTGTGTCAGTGTGCGTGGGCTTTCGATAAATTTGGAAATCGAGTTTGTTGTTGACTCTTGTGATTGTTAGATCCAAAAAATTAAGGGACTGATTTGATTCTAATTCTAATTTGAACTTAATTTTGGGGTGGTGAGTGTTGAGCTTATTTACGAATATATCTAATTGACGATTAGTTCCTGTCCAACAGATAATTATGTCATCTACATATCTATAATAAAACAGATTGTTGGGCTCGCCCACCACATATTTACACTCGAAGTAGTCCATAAATATTTCCGCCATTAAAGGACTTAAAGGTGACCCCATTGCTAGACCCTCTTTCTGGCGGTAATGTTCGTTATTGAACCGGAAGTAATTTTGTTCCATGCATTTTCGTGTGAGGTTAAGTAGGTCATATATTTCTCCTGGATGTAAACGTTGCCTCTCCAAATGGTTCCCCAAAATACGTAGGCACTCTTCAAATGGAATATTTGTAAATAAACTTTCTACATCTAGTGATAATAATTTCGCATTGTGGGGGATGTTAATATTTTGTATTTTTTTAGTTAAATCTAAACTATTTTTTAAACTGTACTGTGGTTTAAAAGATGCCTTTGCCTTTAATAAATTGTTAAGATATTTAGCCAAGTCGTATGTTGGGGCACCAATGTAAGAGACAACGGGACGAATTGGGATATTGTCTTTATGAGTTTTTGGTAAACCGTACAAGAAAGGAGATCGTGGGTTCATTGGAATTTTATATTTTAGCTGGCCTGGAGAAATGTATGACGTGTTATTAATTGCATTCTTTATTTCTAGAGTGAATTTTTTTGGTTGGGTCGGTAGTAAGACGTTCAAAATCTTCCCCCTGGATAACGTCGTTAACCTTCTGGTGGTATGCAGTTTTATCCAAAATGACTACTGTATTGCCTTTGTCGGCTTTTGTAATTATTAAATCATTTTGAGTAATTGTGTTTCGTAATGTCCGAAATACTTGTATTTCGGAATTATTTTGGGTAATGGTGGTTGTTGACGCTGTCTTTATCTGAACTGCCACCTGATGTTTAACGGCGCTACTCATTTTACTTCTAACACAAGCCATTTCTGAGTCCACCACCAATGTTTCCAATGTTCCTATAACATTTTGCATGTTTGCGATAAGGGTTTCCGGTTGAGTGTGTTGGAACAGCTAGAAATATCAAAACATAACAATAACAATGCATATACACTGTTGAATGACCAAACAAATTTAATTCCATCACCACTTCTAAGTATGATTGCAGGTAGTTCGACACAGATGTCTTTGTGACGTTGTATCGACCGTTATAAAAGCGTCATCGAAACGGTATATAAAGGGCCGACAGCGGTGCGACTAGCACATTCGAGTTGGAACGCTCGACGAGTCAACAACTCCTGAGGATGCCCCGTGGAGGGGCGAAACACGTGTCGAGTAAAGGTTTGGTTGCATGGCATGCTAATTATTTCTCACTTGTTTTGTATGTGTGCATATGCATGAGGGCGGGAGGGTGGGCCCATATGTGCATGTGCATATGCATGACGGTGGGATTTGTGTCCTGCATTCAGACCTGGATATTTTTGTCTAGCGGTATTAAAACTAAATATTTTTCATAGCATTTAATAAAAAAAAGCTGTTAGACGTATTTAGTTACATAATTATAATCATCAAAATCATCATACAGCTCTTCAAGTTCATGTAACTCGATTTAATGAATTTTAGTGAAATAGTCTAGCACTGGCCAGCAAATTGCAAAAAAAAAACGTAAGAAAATTTTAATTTCGGTTTCCGAGGCATGGAGGACACTCGGTATATATTGGGTGGTCTCCCATTCACGGACAACCCTAGGTATGCACGGCTTAACTAACGATCGACCCGAGCGGCTGTTATTATTTAGTCACGAGCTCCTTCAATTTGTTAAGGTATATCTATACTAATATTATAAAGTGGAAAGATTTGATTTTTTTATTTTGGCGTTTGTTACGATTTAACTCAGAAACTGCTCGACCGAATTTAAAAACTCTTTTACCATTAGAAAGCTACATCTTTACCGAGTAACATAAGCTATAAATTATATTGATATCATGCAAATTAGCCAAAATATCTCAATTTTCGTGATCGAAGTGCTAGTTAGTGTATCATGCATTTCTGCGCATAGATGAACGTTATCGATTTGTGTAGTAGCCACTAAGCCACCCCTGTTTAAGCTGTTGACACAAAAACACATGTTATGTCCGAACGGTAGCCCGATGTTTGCCATCACTTCGGACACTTGCCGTCACTTACTGTCAATTAACTCAACACTGATAACTACTGATACGGATAAAACACTGAAAGGTATATTAGGGATCCTTTTGAATGAAATGGGAGCAGGAACAGCGATGGCAAACCCGACTTTAGAAGTCTTCCTGTTACTTTTAGTCTATGTCATCCCACTGCTGGGAAAAGGCCTCTCCCCATGACTTCCATATTCTTCGATCCAGGGCCAATATGGACCACTGTTCGTTGGTTTTGTCCAACTCGTCTCGCCATCTCCTGCGACGTCTACCACATCTCCTTCTGGCTGTGTCAGGACTCCACATAGTGGTTATTTTGGACAGTACAGACAGGCGCTTTACTTAGTCATCATCTGCTCAGCCTTTTCCCAACTATGTTGGGGTCGGCTTCCAGTCTAACCGGAGGCAGCTGAATACCAGTATTTTACATGGACTGCCTATCTGACCTCCACAACCCAGTTAATGCTGGAAAATACGATACCACTTGGTAAAACTGGTGTCAGACTTTTGGGGCCACTGACTACCTGTAACGACTGTCAAAGATGGACAAATGACAGCCGGGACCAACGGCTTAACGTGCTTTCCGAGGCACGGAGGAAACTCGGTATGTAAGGGTGGTCACCCATCCACAGACCAACCTAGGCAAGCATGGCTTAACCTAAAGATCGTTCCGAGTGGCTGATATTATTAAGCCACGAGCTCCTCAAATAGGCGCTTAGTGAAATTTATTTAATTACGACTGCTCTCAACACAGTGAAGGAAAACATTGTGAGGAAAACATCGAAGACATGTGACATCTACCAACTCGCCTAGGGTCCGCTAATTTACTAATATCTTTCAACGGATAAAGCTTGGTGTTTTTTTTATTTTTTTTTAGATATTGGTATCAATTCGTTTTCATTTGACTGTACTTTATAACGTGCGTGCGAGTTGACAACAAAAAAATATGGAAGTTGCCAACACGCGAGCACTCGCGAGATTCACAGTCGCCAGTTGACGAATAAGTCCGTGGTGGATTATATTATAGCCCATCCCCTCTCATAGAGCGGAGCCCTATGTCCCAGCAGTGGGAACATTATAGGCTGATTATGGTATCCTTTAGCAGTGTAACATCAAGCCTCGTCGGTTTACCCTGAAGGACTATTTATAATGTGGACAACGACGCCAAAACGATAACCATTTATACAGTACATCATTCTGAACCACATTGAAAACATAAACGCACTTATATACCTTCTACTCAACTATGATAACCATCATCATCATCATCATCATTCTATGATAACCGTGATAACCAACTATGATAACCATTTGATTGTTTTTCAGTCTAACTAGGATGCGGCTAAGTGCCGGTATATCATGGACTGTCTATCTGACCCATACATAGTTACTAGGTAAAATTTTTGTTGGACTTTTAGGAGCACACTTGACGACTGTCAAAGATCTACGAATGAGAGCCGGGAGCCTTGCGTGCTTTCCAATACACAAAGAGTTATTGATGGTCAATATGGTCATTCACGGACAAACAAAACCTGCAACCTGTGCTTAACCTAGCAGATCGACTCTTGTGAAGAAAGCGCAAAACCGAAGAGCACTGTTTTAAGCTTTTATGATTTAAAACTAAACTTATTCTATTTACGGGAAATATCTTCCGTGATTGTCAACCTGCGATCATGGCGCTTCAACAGCGTCGAAATATCGGGAGCTCAAAATAACGAACAATCACGGAAGTTATCCTGTAAGTGACAGAATTCAAGCTGAAAATCAAAGCGCTTAATTGCTATTAAATATTGAATAGGTACGGAACCATTCTCCATAAAACCCGGCTCGTAACACCCACGGTATTATTTAAAAAGCGTTGATCCACGGTGGACGAGTAAATGTCGAAAATGCAAAGCTTTTTATGTAAGTAATCAAGATAAAATAATAATAATAAAACAAGATAGGATGCAATGTACTTTCATTCTAGGTATTATCTGAGGCAATAGTTAAGTGGTTAATGTAGCAATATTCACATGATGTAAATGTAAATTAGTAGGTACCGGGTGTAAACCACCTCATCACGAAGCCGTCAACCAAGCATTCTGTACATCAAACTAAGCAACTTTATGCAAGAATTATTGCTAGGAAACGACTTTTTTTTTGGGGTGAAAATTCACACTTTTCGGTAGGACTGAATGTAATGCACTAAAAACATTGTGCTGATGGATGGATTGAATAGTACGGGGGTCGTGGAGATATTTCAAGTAAAAATCTTAAAACTTGTGAAAAAGTTAGAACTTTGAGCCCCAATATCTCCATAACTAGAAGGTTCCCAGGTATGGTGTAGAACAAATAAATGATCGCAATGACGGGGAAAACAAGTGCCTTTCGATTCGTTAAGAGGTTTTTTACACCTTGGTGTAAAACGTAAATATTTATCCGTGGTGCTAGGCAACTGGCCTATCCCAGTTGTAAACGTCTCTTTGTGCCTATTGGCCTTGTTTCGTTCTGTCTCCTGCTGATATGGAGGGAAGTGGAAATTACGGTTTTTTTCCTACTCCTCCGCTATACTTTCTGATTAATTTCGTTGCGGGATCCAAGACAGTTAAATTCATTCTCTGGGACTTCGTCGAGCTTCATTGTTTAGGCGCTTTTCTGGTGGTCGCCACTGTTGGTTCTAGTTTTCAGGATTTACAGTGGTTTGGGAATAGTGTGGTGGGTGTGTCCCAATAAGAAAAGGGTGTAAAAAAACCTCTTAACGAAGCCGAAAGGCACTTATCCTTCCTGTCATTGCCATATTTTTTTGTTCTGGACTATACCCGGGAACTTTCTAGGTACGGAGATATTGGGGGTCAAAGTTCCAACTTTTTAGAGTGTTCTACGTGAGCTCGACAAATGGATGTGCGATTAACGCTAATGCGACAAAACTGTACTGCGACTCACCATAGTTCGAATGCACGCTTGTGCGACACACTGAAGATCGACATCACGCTAGTGCGACAAACGATTTCGCGACAGTAGTTCGACACTACGGTAGTGCGACACTATGGTAGTACGACAGTACTGTAATTCGACAGTACGTTGGTGCAGTATTACACTAGTTTAACACTACCCAAGTGCGACAAGTGATTATGCAATACTGGCCGTCTGTAGATATTAAATGAAAAATAAGTAAGCATTAACTTCATCTACATAAATGAAAATGAATCGCTGAAAGGTATAGTTGTAGTAGTTGTAATAGTTGTAGTTGTTGTAGTAGTTATAGCAGTTTCAGCTGCAGTAGCAGTTGCAGTTGTACTTGTTATTGATTCTGAAGCGGTACGAATTTCGCCGAGGGTAAGTCCCTCCCTAGTGTATAAATAAAACAAACTAAATTGAAATAGTCAAAGCTGTTTATGATATGAAAAAAAAAGAACTAAAACTATTCAACGAGTGTTTAGTCTGAAGGGACCACAACGAATGGACCGCGGTCCCTTCAGACGTAGATAAAAATGTTTACCTACGTCCGAACGGACCGGTGTAAAAAAAAACAAATGAATAAACTTCATCAAATAACTTCGGGTGCAAAAGAAAAAAATTAAATAAAATGTTAATTTATTTTTCCTTAGATTTGTGTTATCTTTAGAAAAACAATCAATTATGATTAGTAGTAGTTTCCCGAAATGTACTAGGCTAGCATGAATCCAAGATGTTATTTTTTAATGCTATTATTGAAATACTCGTACTACTACTTATTACTTGCCCAATATAACAACATTTTCAGGATGCTGATGCGACTGCCTCGCTATTAAACATTTTTGTCTACGTCTGAAGGGACCGCGGTCCATTCAATGTGGGCCATTCAGACCAAACACCGATTTAAGAATGATTACTTTTTTTTAAATATAATCAAAACTATGTAATGAAATGAAAAAAGTTTGCGATGATTGATGTGTGTATGATTATGAATACAAATTTGTCTTCATGTCGCACTAGCGTGATGTCGATCTTCAGTGTGTCGCACAAGCGTGCATTCGAACTATGGTGAGTCGCAGTACAGTTTTGTCGCATTAGCGTTAAGGCGCTTAGACGAGCTAAATTAGTAACTCTATTTGTGGTGGTTCAAACTTCGTTTGAAATGCTGTTAGAATAAAGTTCTAATCAGCTTGCACTACAAAGTGGTTGTTACGTCAGCCACTGCGGGCCAAATAGCGCGAAATGAGTGGTTTCGATCGATTTACAAAAAAACTATTGATTGGATTAAAAAACTAAAACAGTATCATGCTAACATATTGCTTGTAGAATTATTTGCCAAAAAATCAGAATTATCGCATGCATATTAGTATGTTTTCTATTGTTTGAAAGATATTTTTAGAGGTAAGTTCGTGATTTCTTTTTATCGAGCCAAATTAATTGTATTATGTTTTCAAAACAGTATCATGCTAGCATATATCCTGAAGAATATCATATATATTTTCTGGTCTGGTTTATAGCAGTGAATCATATACTTTTAGTAATTATAAAACTCGCGTTTAGCTCCTGTAATCGCCTTAATCGCACATCCATTTGTCGAGCTCACGTAGTACACTCAACTTTTTATAGAGATTTTTTTACTAGTTTTAAGGTAAGGTTATAACTTTACTTTTAATGCCTCCATTACTCATTTACTATTAAATGCAGTAATCATCAGCACAAGGTTTTGAGTGCGTTACATTGAGCTGATTTTTCACCCCAAAAAAGAGTCGTTTCCCAGCTACAATTTTTGCGTACTTACTTAGTTTGGTGTACAGACTCGGATAATTGTTTAGGTTAAGCTGTGCTTGCCTAGGTTGGTTCGTGGATGGGTGACCACCCATTACATGACACCGAATTTCCTCCGAGCCTCGGAAAGCTCGTTATGAGGCCCGCGGAGCATGCGTATTTCATACAAATGTGTATTACATTTATATATGTTTGGGAACCTAGATATTATGTAAACCAATCGAAATAAATGAACACTTTCTGTTCATAATTACATTGTTCTTATCAGTGTCAAAAGTTGCAATTACAGACAGAAAACAAAATTTAACAAAGGCATATTAATCAGCTGTTAATACTGCTGAAGTTAGTTATTATTTAGCCAAATGCAGAATTCTTATATTTTATACTTAGCAATTGAATCCGAATACGTTTGATTTACAAATTATTTTGGTATTACGTTTGTATGAACGACGCACGCTCCGCCGGCCCCATAAGATGTTGGTCCCGGCTGTCATTTGTAAATGTTTGACAATCGTTACAGGTAGTGGTGGTCACCCATCCACAGACTAACCTAGCCAAGCACAGCTTAACCTGAAAATTGACCCGAGTGTCTGTTATAATTTAGTCACGAACTCCTCCATAGAATTACGTTGATAATTAAAATCTTTTCTTCCACGCGCTCGTATTTGCACCGTGTCACGCAAGTATATACAGATGACTCCATATATCTACCTGTATATAGTGTCGCTATGTACCGTCGTATATAACGGTCGGTGAGTGCGATTAAAACAATTAACAGTGAATGAAACGTACTGCGTTTGGGTGGTGGTGTAATGTATGGGCGTGGAGAGGGGTAGAGCATCGCTGACGCACACAGTAGGGTAGAATATACCCCACTGTGTGCGTATCTACCCAGTAGATGACAAAAAAAGTCTATTTATTTGATTATCATCAACTCGTCCCAAATGGGCCGTGGACATGTGGGACGAGTTGCTGAATTACTATATTTGACCGCATTTTTTCTTTTGTTTTGTAAACCAAAATTGACAAAGATACGACGCTTTTAAAATTCTCAATACGTCACGCCGTGGTATATTTTTTTGTGCTTTCTGACGTCACGAGCTTTGATGTGTTTTATATTTGTCAATATTCATTGATTTACAAAAAGAAAAAAAATACGTGTCCTTTATTTTCCAATACTTACTGACGGACTAAATAGATTTGCAATTAATTGATGGTGGAAACTAGCCTGTATGTCTGTATTGTGTATAGATCGAGATCAGATTTCGGTCCCATAGTAGAACCGGCTTATCCCGTCTTTTACTGTAGGCTGAACCCTGCGAGCCTCAGTTGCCAGTTAATAAAAAAATAAATAAAAAAAAGCCTATATTTCTTACTAACTAATACAAAAATAAACTTATTTCTAATTTTCTACTATTATCTACGTTTAGAGTTTATGCCTTATACAGGGTGAAATTGAATAGATGCGACAAATTTAAATATACAATAATACGTGTTGTCAAGACAATGTATAAAATATCAAATGTAAAATTGTAATGAACGAAGGAAGGGTAGTGGGCGGCGCGCGGTCGCCGGGAAGGGATGTCAGCGCTGGCGCACATGCGAGGTTTGGCAACGTCGCGCGATACTTACATTAGAAACTAGGCTAAATTAGGTAAATGACCGCTATGAACGGGAATACCGATACTTCGTACTTAAATAAAGATAATAACATCAATGGACCTTTTGAAAACGATAATCGCGTAATTTTTTTTAACGATTTAGATAGTAGAAAGTGCTGTTTATAATTACTATGTTACTGTAACTGAAGCTCCCATTTCATTTTGTCGCATTTATTCAAATTCACCCTGTATTTATAGATTGAAATAATTAACAACTTATGTAAGAACCCCTCGTTCTCGAAGGTGAAGACCTCCTCTAGAGATTTCGAAGAATCTCTGTTCTTCGCTGTCTCCATCCACTGATTGCCGGCCGCTTGTATGATATCGTCAGTCCACCGAGCAGCTGGTCTGCCTCTCTTTCTAGTGCCTGATGGGCCTTTCCAGGATGTTAACCTAGCGGTCCATCTGTTATCAGTTAGTCTGGCTATGTGTCCAGCCCATCGCCACTTAAGGCGCTGAGACGAGCTAAATTAGCAACTCCATTTGTGGTGGTTCAAACTTCGTTTCAAATGCTGTTAGAATAAAGTTCTAATCAGCTTGCACTACAAAGTGGTTGTTACGTCAGCCACTGCGGGCCAAATAGCGCGAAATGAGTGGATTCGATCGATTTACAAAAAACTATTGATTGGATTAAAAAACTAAAACAGTATCATGCTAATATATTGCTTGTAGAATTATTTGCCAAAAAATCAGAATGATCGCATGCATATTAGTATGTTTTTTATTGTTTGAAAGATATTTTTAGAGGTAAGTTTGTGATTTCTTTTTATCGAGCCAAATTAATTGTATTATGTTTTCAAAACAGTATCATGCTAGCATATATCCTGAAGAATATCATATACTTTTCTGGTCTTTTTTATAGCAGTGAATCATATACTTTTAGTAATTATAAAACTCGCGTTTAGCTCGTATAATCGCCTTAAGCTTTTTGCCAGTTGCCAGTTGCAATATCGACGCGCGCCTTTCGATCTTCAAAGTATTTCAATTGTACTATGTACCGAGTGTAAATTAAACAAATAACAGAACTTTGAACCTTTCATTCATTCTCTCTGTAAAAAGAAAGAAAAGAAAGTAAGAAAAAATGTTTGTTTGTTTTTTTTGTTTGTTTATTTGTTTGTTTTGTTTGCTTATACTCAAACACATTACACGCTAAAACAAGACAACAAATTGTATAACGTAAGTAGGTACCGACTTACGTTACACAAACGAAACCCTACTCGATAGGTTTGATTGAAAAAAAAAAACAATTTTAACGACTTGCAATTTAGCGCTTAAAATCCACCTTTTCTTTCATTTTTTAAACTCCAAATCAAAATCAAATCAAATCATTTATTCTTTGCAAACATGGGTAATAGGTACATATGTAGATGTTGTGGTGTTGTTGTGTGTGTTGTTCTTCTTTCTAAGAGCACTTGGGTTTTTGAGACAAATATAATATCTTAATCGTCAAAATCTATCTAGCCATTTTTCAGAAATGAGGTTTTGGGAACATTTAGCTACCAATAAATATACAAGACACATTGAACACCCGTGAAAAATATAATACTTCCTTGGCAGCCGTGTGCTAGATGAGTTGTCACAATGTAGGGAACTACGTGAACAATAAGTTCCATCGGAGAAAGCATGATGTTATGTTAGGTATTTTGTTTTGACTCGCCATTTCTCAATCAGGCAATAGTGCCACCCCGCTCCCGCGCCCGCTACAGCTCGTAACACAGGCGGCAGCGGGCGGGCGCGCCTGCTCCACCGTCGAGGGGTAATTTGTTAGGTAATAGCTCCCCCGGCATATCTTTAATCTCATCGCTAATTGGACGCCGGCCAGGGTCGGACTGCGATACGCGAATTGGGGGATTAATTGTATTTTTTTTTGTGTTTTTACTGTCATTTGAAGATCTTCGACAATCGTTACACGTGGACTGAAAGTGTGACAACCAATCTTGCCAAGGGGTATCGTATTACCCAGTACTTACTGGGTGGTAGAGGTCAAATAGGTAGTCGCTTCATGTACGAGTAACATACTGGTATGCATCCGGTTAGACTGACTGATTTGACTTAGTACGCAATAAATGTTTAAACTTTGACTTTAGTTTAGTTGGGAAAAGACTAGGCAGATAATTTTGGTGATTTATAGTGAAAATAGAAATATAAGAGCAGTTTCAATGAGAGTAAGAGGCACGCGAAAACATGTCAGGGCCTTTCAATGTGAAGATGGAGCAGGAATACTTTAGTGACAGCTTGATCTCGTAAAACAGAATTACCTACATGTGTTTTTATATATGTGTGTGCAATGTATTTTTATATATGTCACCGTAAAATTGTCAAATACGTTATATTGTAATATCTCTAGCGATATTGTAATGTCTCGAATTATTGTCAAATGAACATACTGCTTACAATAAAACGCATTATTTTTCGTGAAATGCATGCGATGGTAGTCAACTCACGCGGTGTGGAGAGAAGGAGGGGTCCCCCTTGCCCAGTGGTACCACTCTCATGAAAAGACACTGTACCATTCCTGAGAAATAGGGTAAACTTGCTTAATTCGTACTTACGCCAAATTCGTACTCCACTTAAAACTCGGCTTTGGTAACAGCTATCAGCGCCTCTAGTGTCAAAAAATATAAATAACAGTCGGCCATTTTACCACGTGACAGATACCACCTGTGAAGCTGCTCTCGACAAAAATATTGAAAAAGTAAGCTTTTTTCGACTATTGCTGTAATATTTTTACACATTTCGTAAGAGTTTTATTCAAATAAGGTCGTGTATAACCTATTTTACGATTTGATACGTATTAATGTGTATCTTTACGATTTCATCTGACGTGTTATCATATTCGTAACTGTTGTCAATTTTTTTGCCGGTAAATTTAAAATTTGTTTGGCTCTTGCTCCTATTTCGTACTTGAGTTAAGTTCTTAAAACAGCTTAAAACGTACTGGTACGATTTAGCGATGATTGCCGAGAATTGGCGAAGATCATCTGTCGAATTTGTTAAGAATTCCTACTTGTTTTAGTAACACATTGTTGATTTTGATGCTGATTCTCAATACTGTATACCAATGAATAAAACTCAAAGTACGATTTGGGATGAATGGTCTTAAATCGTACTTTTTTCAGTTTTTTTTTAATTGTTTATTTTTGAGAAGTTTATAAAGTTTATGTTAAATTTGATTATAGAAACAATAAAGCATTAAGCAAACAAAAATTCCTAATAATTAAAACTAATTTATCTTTCCTAATTTTCTAAATATGATGGTTTTCCCTTAAGGGGTACGAATTATGCAAGTTTACCCTATCGATGAATATAACCTAACCTTAAAACACTTCATATTCCCTTAAAAAGCGTAGTCGACGGAGCCCCTATTTCCGGGTGCAGGGTTTAAAGGAACCTAATTAACCTAACGGGGGGGTGCCCCAAGTCCCGATTATGGGGGCAGAGATACTTCCGTAATGTTCAGTTGACAATAATTCGAGATATTACAATATCGCTAGAGAGGAACACGTTATATTGTAATATAACGTGTTTGACAATTTTACGGTGACATATATATTATGTGTGTGCAATGTATGTAACTCTGAGTTGTTTCTATAATAAACACTATCCACGTAAAAAAAAAGTGAAGAACTAAAATGGCGAAAAACTTTAATTTGGTTTTGATCTTTTATTTCCCTCTGCTGGGTAAAGGCTTCAAAGGTAAAGTAATAAACCAGTTTATCTAAAAACCAAACTACACAGCGATGAGTATAAATAAAAATAACTCCCCTCAAATTTTTCATGGGGGAGCGGGATTGCCGTAATTAGAAGATTCAGTAAGTAATACTTATTTACTAAATTGAGCAATTTACTGTACGAGTACCTACTAATGAATATCTTCAGAACAGGCCCAACAGTTAAAATCCTAGTCTATGGCAGACTAACGGCCATTTTCATTAACTTACTTACGTCTAACTGTTGGTTAATGTGCATTCTTCCGAAACTATCCGTGTTTCTATAAACAAAGAACATCCTATCCGTATCACCTACCTGTCACTTGATTCACAGAAAAAATAAAAGAAAGCTGTTCCGTGATGTTTTGTTTCTAACCGTCCAGTAAGCAAAATTTAAAACAGAAACAGATAGCAATCTACCGAAACTATAGGTAGTAAGTTATTGAAAATGGCCGTAAATCACTATGCAACAATCAAACGAGGTCCTTGAGGTATATGTTTTATTTTAAACGGAACCTAAATCCCCCATTACCCACGCATCCGGATCGCAACCTTGCTGCAAACCGCACAGATCTAACGATTGTAGTGCTCATAAGTCTATGTAATGTGACATTATTGCCTAAAACTCCCCTAGGCGTTGTGGGGGAGGGGCGAGAGGGGGTAGTCAACGAGTTTCAGAGTAATGAGAGAGCATTTTCAGTAATTGCGACAATTAGCAGACTGAAGTGCTGTGTAGGTAGGGTGGGACTGGGAGCCGGGAATTGCTTTTTTGTCTATACTAATATCATAAAGAGGAATTATTGTACTTTTGTATGTAACGAATAAACTTTAAAACTACTGGACCGATTTGAAAAATTCTTTCAACAATGAATAGCTACATTATCAGCGAGTAACATAGGTTATATTTTATTACCGTACTCCCACGGGAACCGGAACTACGCGGGCGAAACCGCGTGACGTCCGCTAGTATTGAATATGCCTACAGCTTCGGCCGCGTACAGTTCGATAATAGTCCCACGGGATCATATTATTATTATAAAAAATATTATATGTGTTAATCCAGGATATAAACTATGTGTGTGCTAAATTTCATCCAAATCCGTTCATTAGTTTTTGCGTGAAAGGGTAACAAACATACACACATACCTACAAACTTTCGCATTTACAAAAACAGTGTGGTTTTCTAGCTGCAGGTTGGCATAATATAGGTAGTTTTTTTCCTACTACTTTCTGATTAATTTCGTTGCGGGATCCAAGACAGAGAAATTCTCTGGGACTTCGTCGAGCTTCAGTGTCTCGGCGCTTTTCTGGTGGTCGCCACTGTTGATTCTGGCGCACAGGAGTTACAGTGGTTTGGGAATAGTGTGGCGGGCTTGTCCCAATAAAAAAAACATAGTAGACAGTGGACAGAAAAATCTGGTTTTCTATTGTTTTCGGAAGTGTTCCTTGTCCCCAGTAGTGATATGTATTTTAAATAAACAGTGATAGCTCAGTGGCGGGATTGTCGGACTGTCAAATCATAGGTCTCACCCAAGACACGCACTGATTTTTCGGATTCATGTGCGTATTGTATAATTATCACTTGCTTCGGTGAAGGAAAACATCGTGAGGAAACCAGCATGCCTGAGAGATATTTCTCGACGGTTTTTTTTTCCATTCTATTCTTTTCTGTAGCCATGTCAGAGGTCTATGGGCGGAATAAAAACTCTAACTCTCGGTTGAAAGGTGTAGTTGTAAAAAAATATTTGGCACTCGTTACTTAGATCCAGGCTCCCGGTACAGCAAGTGTCGCGGGCCGACAGAACGAACAAATTAAAGATGAGATGAAACGAAACAGACGATGGACCCACTGCTACTGTGGCTGAGAGACGAAGACATGCGGTGTAGCGCGGGTTCGATTACTGGCTGAAGTATCAGGTGTGATTTATGTGTAAGTTTGAGGTCGGTTGTTACTAATTAATAATATACATGGAGTAAACAGAACCTTCACGAAGTTGTCAAATAAGAATTCTGATGTTTATACCAGACTAAGTTAGGTACCCTAAGTAAATTAATGTTCTATTTTTTGTAGGCCAGTTTTAGAAATCCGTATCTCAAAACATTGTAGGATCACTTTTTTGATCTCAAGACTACAGTCCCTTGGAGCTGCGAAAAAAATAAATTTCTAAGTTAACGTAAAAAAAACACGACCTAAAAAAACGTTTATTTAGACACTCTCAAGGGAATCAAAATTTTACATCCCGTTGACTTAAAATCATGAAATTTGGTACAATGTAGGAAAAATTAAAACAGTATATGTAGTTGTGTATGTAGTTTAATAACAAAACACCTACAAGTTTATACGGAACCCCTTGGCACTTGGCCGGTTTTATCTTAAACATAACTTAACGCCTGGTAATCCCCGTAGGGTAAGGCAGTAGTGTTCACATAGTACAATATACATTTCGTCAGTTATGATATGTTTATTGAAGTAAGTCCCACTGCTGGCTAAATACTTCTTTCTCCCAACTCTTGCTGATGGTTTTGTCCTGCTTGTCTCACCGTCTTCTGAGGGATGCACCCAGGCTGCGTCAGGGCTCTACGTGGTGGTCTTATTCCTTGTATTGAGGTGGTTATTTGGTAGTTGTTTTATCAAGATTTCGTAACGTTATTTTAATTGAAAAGAGTGTCCATGAAGTTTCTTGCCCATTCTTCTCCTTAGAGAGCTACGCTAGGGAATGGGCAACTACAGTGCTTTATCAAGTTATTATGCCTTGTGACTACGACTGTAGCTTCGCTTTTTTTGACATTCTAAAGTGCCATATTGGTCTAATTGATATAACACTTTGAGTTTGAGTCTGCAGTCAATCGAGCATGCAGCAAACATGGCTCTAAGTATCCTCCGTTAGAAAAAATGGAGCTCATCTAAAATTCCTAATACATCATCTGCTTAGCCTTTCCCCAACTATGTTGGGGTCGGCTTCAAATCTAACCGGATGCAGCTGAATACCAGTATTTTACATATCTGACCTCTGAAACCCAGTTAGTACCGAGTAATACGATACACCTTAGTAAGATTGATTGTCAGACTTTTTGGGCCACTGACTACCTGTAACGACTGTCAAAGATCTACAAATGACAGCCGGGACCAACAGCTTAACGTGCTTTCTGAAGCACGGAGAAAACTCGATATGTAATGGGTGGTCACCCATCCACAGATCAAACTAGGCAAGCACGGCTTAACCTAGATCGAACCCAGCGGATTTTATTATTTAGCCACGAGAGCCTCCAAAATTTCTATACATAACCACCTAGACAATGGGAGTGAAGCTACCTCCGTGCGAGTGAGACAGAGCACAGTACGTGTAAAGGAGTGAGCGAGAGGGGTGCAGTGGTAGCGTTAATCAAGTGACTGTTGTTGTGAGCTGAAGGGGACGGACTTGGAGGCCGGAGTAACCGACTGCGGGGAGGAGGGTGCTGTGTTTTGTAGAAGAGTTGGTTTTGGGGATGTGTATAGCTTTGAAATTGAGGTTGTAGGCGTTGAGGGCCTAAATAATAACAGCCACTCGGGTCGATCTTTAAGTTAAGCCGTACCTGGCTAGGTTGGTATGTGGATGGGTGTCCACCCATTACATACCGAGTTTCCTCCTTGCCACGAAAACCACGTTAAGCTGTTGGTCCCGGGTGTCATTCATCCATCTTTGGCAGTCGTTACAGGTAGTCAGTGGTTCAAAAGTCTGACAACCAGTCTTACTAACTGGATTGTAAAGGTCAGATAGGCGGTCGCTTCATGTACAATACAAGTATTCAGCTGTACCCGGTTATACTGGATGACGAAGACACTATGATGATGAATAGCAATTTTGGTTGAGCTCCATTTTTTCAGATGAGGTGAAACGGTTGGTGCCGACGAAGTATAATTAATCGGTGGACTAGTAAAATTCACGTCTGTATTAGACCGATGTGACAGATTGGAGAGTTAAGGGTGTTGCCACAGTTTACCTACAGTTGCAACATTATACATTAAATTCGCTAACAGGATGATTGATGTCATTATTAACCAGAGACTAACACCATACTAAAAAAAGGGCATCAAAAAACTCTCAACGCTGTCAGCTGGTAATGTGCCCAAGAGACTGCGGCGGCGTTGCCACGTTGTATGGCAACACCTAGCTTCTGGTCAAGGTTAAAGCCAACCCTTGATTGTTGTTAACTTAATTACTGGAGATGAGGTCTCCTGAATTCGATTCTCGGTCCGACAAAAAGTTATTGGTTTTCTCCATCAGGAATGTATCAGGAGCAGTCACGGATTTTGGATTTGGGTTTGTGTTTCTCCTAATGTATTTACTGATTAAAATTTAATGTTATTACGTACAATAGTATTCTGGAACTCATATTTTTATGAAAAAGATCCAATCTCCTAGTTACAATCGTTATTTCTCGCGAAAATAGCTATAATATTAAGGAAAGTGTATCCGTATTATTAGACGTGACTGTACCTACACCTAAAAAGATTTTAAAGACTGGTTATACATTTGAAAGTCTTTGGGTACACCTCTAACTCTTCTGCCCAACTCTACGGGTATTACAGATCACTTCTGCGCGTAATCTTAACCTATGTAGTTTAAAAACAACTCATTACAAGAACATTGATGGACGCAACTGATGGTGACTAACTCGTCGCCGCTGCGGGTTGAATACAGTTAGATTGCCCTCAAATATTCTTCTTATTCTCCACAGCACGGCATCGCTAGGGAATGGGCAACTACAGTACTTTCTCAAGTTATTATGCCTTGTGTCTGTAACTGTAGCTTTGCTTTTTTGTATTTTTGACATTCAAAAGTGCCGTAATGGTCTAATGGGGAAGACCGTTATAAGCCAATTGTAGATGGCGCCACCATAGCTGCTAACAATCTGACCAATGAGGTCAAGGTATTTTAAAATATGAAATGACATTCCTTGATTTTCAACCAATGACGATGCTTGGAACCAGCTATGCTAGCGCCACTAGTTCCATAGTGTGCATCTCTATTGAAATAAATGATTTGAGTTTGAGTTTTTGAGTTTGCACATTTTCGTCCACTACTGGACATAAATGCCTCTTGCATGGTTCTCCATTCGCTTCTGGGTGCGGCGGTTTTGATCCAGGTCGGCTCTGCCGTCTATGTCATCCGACCATCTGGCAGCTGGTATGCCTACAGTTCAGCTTGCTGTTCGGGGTCTCCAGAATTCCTATTCTGGAGACCCCGACATGGCTCCATCTGTCATCGTCTCTGCGACAAATGAGACCGGACTATTGCCATTTCAGATGCACAATTCTGACTTAAATATTCCCATCGACATCCGTGTTTCCTCAAAGCACAGGATTGGGGAATCCTGTGCTTTGAGGATGTCTTCAACAGCGTTGGTGAATAGTTTGAGAGAGATATCGTCTCCTTGGCGTACCCCCCTGTTGACAGATATACCTAGGTGTTGATGGGCCTTGTACCTGAATCGATATTGATTGGCACAGGTTTTTCAGTATTTGGATATATGAACCTGTAGTCGATTCTACAGCGTTGCAGATCAGAGTTAAAGACTGCCCCCATGTTCCACAGAATCGAATGGGAGTGGAATAAAGGTATGGGGGCGATTGTATTTGTTAGTTTTCTTTCTCCATCACTATGCCATCCAATACTTAGATAAGAAGAATCCATTTTCATTCTTGTTTTTTTATTGTGCATTTTTGTCATTCAATAAACTAATTAAATATACTTTTACACATTTTATTGTCATTGATTAATGTATGCTACTAGTAAAAAATCGCCTTTCCTTTGGTTTTGGCATTTTATAGTTTATTAAACAAAATATTTTTCAACAACTTTGGATTGCCATCTAGTGACCATTGTTCTCAACTATAGTTGTTTATAGTAGAGCTTCTCGTCGCTAGATGTCCCTATTTTAAACTTTGTTTTGGTACAGCTAGATGGCAGCACAGTGTCGGTTTTGTCCAGTGGCCGCTAGATGGTGCTATATAAGTTTTTAGTAATACAACTCGTTTCTATAATTTAATGACAATAAAAATGTCCACACGTGTGAAACCGAGACAGGCCGCTACAAAGACTACAATATATATAAGGCCGCTAGTCGTCGTAGACGTCAGTAACTTTTTTCTGTTTATTTGTATAAACAGAAAAAAGTTACTGACGTCGTGTTTGCCACATTATCTCCTGTAAGTGATGTACAAGCCGCAGAACAGGCAGAACACGATATCAAGTGTCCCATCTTTTGTGGGACAGCACCACATTTCTATCCAGGGCAGAGTCATCTATGACTTCCACATAAACAGGTTCTTCGGCCAACCTGTGAAACGCCGATCGGTATTGAAAATAAAACACATAAGATATAGGCTAAAATCTTTATTATTAACAATAATATACTCTACATGTTACAATAAACTTTCTTACAAATAGCGCCCTACGATGTTACGCCATGACAGTTCAACTGTCAAACTCAAAACTGTCAAGGTGACAGGACAATGTTTGGCGGTAAACTGAAAGATTTTTTTTTATTAAGATGATTTTTAGGGAAGAATATTCTTTTATTTAGTAGCATGTTTAAATAATTGTGTTCGTTAATCAAGGGATTTTTCACAGTAGAAATTCACTAATATTAAGCGAAACCGAATTGAACGCCTAAATTAACTATTCTGTTGGAAAATCAACTGAACCGAATGATGGAAATCCATGTTGGATTTCCATCATTCGGTTAGGGCATTGATTAGTGGAAATGGGCAGAACATACAAATCATCTACCTAGCCTTTTCACAACTATGTTGAGGTCGGCTTCCAGTCTAACCGGATGCACAAGATGATACAAGTATTTTTCACAAACCAAATACATAATGGGTATCAAAAGGTGTTGTACCTTTTGATATTGACTGGTTGTCAGATATTCAAGCCACTGACTACCTGTAACGTAGCTGTGTCATTTGTAGATCTTTGACAGTCGTTACAGGTAGTCAGTGGCTCGAAAGTCTGACAACCAGTCTTACCAAGCGGTATCGTATTACCCAGTACTAACTGGTTTGTGGAGATCAGATAGGCAGTCGCTCAATGTCATCATCATCATCATTTCAGCCGAAAGACGTTTACTGCTGGACATAGGCCTCCCCCAAGTGTCGCCACATTGACAGGTCCCGTGCGACTCGCATCCAACGGATTCCCGCAACCTTCACCAGATCATCGGTCCACCTAGTGAGAGGTCTTTCAACTCATCGTCTTCCGGTTCGCGATCGCCACTCCAATGAACTAGCTCAATGTAAAATACTGGTACTCAGCTGCATCGGGTTAGACTGGAAGCCGACCACAACATAGTTGGGAAAAGGCAGGCAGATGAGAAAATGATTATATTTAAAATTGCTACTAAATTAAAGATTTATCCTCTATAGAATAAAATTTAAAATCAATCAGTATGAACAATACCACCTGACTACTCGATTAGTATTTACAATTTTGTTGATAGTATTTAACACGGCATTCTGATAACATAGCTACGTCAAAGATTTTAACAGGAAACACGCCCAAACCATTATCAACATTGCAGGCATAAGAATAAAGCCGCAAATAAAGTTTGTAACTAGTGAATGCTCTCATGCTCTCGTGGATTTTGAACTTTATTTCAAGTACAGCAGTGTTCTTTTTAGTTTGCCACTGAAACCTGCGCTAGATTCAATATATCTTCTATTTCACTTCAACAGTAATAAGGAGACATTGTGTGTGTGTGTGTGTTGTTGTTGTATGTGTCTGTGTGTTGTTGTATGTTTCTGTGTGTTGTTGTTGTATGTGTCTGTGTGTTGTTGTGTGTTTCTGTGTGTTGTTGTTGTATGTGTCTGTGTGTTGTTGTTGTTTTGTGTGTGTGCTGTCGCATATTTTTACGATGATGAAGCTTAAGTTTCATCACCTCTTTTGTGTTATACTTATTATACAGCATTTAAAAAATCCATTGTTGATATGGCCGTGCATACATGTGTGTTTCAACGTAGCTACTTATCATCATACCGTTAAATACCGACTCTTATTACCAAAACATAGAACTGACTAATGAACGGGAATTCTTTGAATAAAAAATATTTTTTTTAAATACAAGTGGTTGTTTTTTTGTAATTAAACCTTCAAAGATGTTAAATAGACAAGGCTGAAGTTCAGATAGGCAGTCGCTCCATGTAACATACTGGTATTCAGCTGCATCCAGTAAGACTGGAAACCGACTTCAACATACTTGGGAACCGGTTCGGCAGAACATCATCTCCACAACCCAGTTAGTACTGGGCAATACGATACTCCTTGGTAAGACTGGTTGTCAGACTTTCAAGCTACTGACTACCTGTAACGACTGTCTAAGATTTATAAATGACAGCCGGGACCAACAGCTTAACGTGCTTTCCGAGGCACGGAGGAAACTCGGTATGTAATGAAAGTCACCCATCAATGGACTAACCTCGGCATGCACGGCTTAACCTTGAAGGAAGGACGACTTGTGCGCCTGTTATTATTTAGCCACGAGTTTCTTTTATAAATTAATAAAAAACAACCGCTAGCATTTGATACATTAACAATTTTAATTACATATTTATTATTGTTTAATTTATTTATTTCCTTTAATTTCGTGTTTACTAAGGAAATGTAAGCAGAGTGATAAAATATAATCGTACAAAATAATAAATAAATATAGCTGGACATTACACACAGCACCATCTAGTGCCACACTAAGCATAGAGGCTAGTGTCGTGGACACCAGATAGTTGATATACTACATAGATACTTATTTGAAACGTTTTAATGTATTAGGTATATTTACTTCTCTGCTTACTTTCAATAGTTTTTATAATCATTGCCATTAAAGTTAGATTTTATTTAGTGAACATCACAAAGTGACTGTTTGTATGTAATTGTAGCTCCTAAACGGATGAACCGAGTTTATTACGATTGTTACTTTGCTACTTTACGGAGATCGATTTTTATATATCCAAGATTAATTGGGTAAATGACAAAAAAATATCGAATTACTCCGTTAGATATACCGTTACATATTTTTTCTTTTTGGACGTAAACAAAAATTGAAGACGATACAGTACATCGAAAACTCGTGTGACGTCACATTTGAGTACATTTTTTTACCGGAAAGTGACGTCACGAGCCCCCCCCCCCCCTCATGATCTTTGACGTGTTTTATCTTCGTCAATTTTTATTAATTTGATAAAACAGTAAAACACGTAGGGTCAGGTGGGCAACAGTGAACCACAAAAAATTCAAAGTTGTGTCATGTACTCAAATTAAAAGTTTTCGTTTTCTTTTTTCATACATACCATTTAGTGTCTAATAGACTTAAGGTTTATTTACAAAATTAAGCTCAAAAACTGATAGGTTAGACATTACCAAGTGTTTTTAAAAAAATGGGAATTGGTTCACTGTGTACACGCTTTGGTACACACTGATCCATGATGAAGTTCACAGTGAACCACCGTTGGACACAGTGAACCATATCAGAATAAAACGAAGATAAGTTATATTTTAACTGGACTAATTCGGGTAAATTGGTCATCAATCAAAAATGCGTCATTAAAACAAAGTTTTTTCATTCATTCAAGAAGGTTTATTGCTTAGAATGTCAAGAAAAAACAAAAAATAGAATTATAACTTAATCAGGATAACATACACAGCACATGTATTTAAAAATAATTGTTAAGTTGGTATACAAAACCTTTAAATTTCTGTAGAACAGTAACTTAAAATATAATATTCTAAAAATACAATCAATGCGGTTTTTATTAATTGAGATCTATGTTATCAACTTACTATCTATCCTATAAAATCAGTCTGAAAGTTGCGTTAACAGACTCAATAAAAAAAAATCCTAATAGTTATTAAAAAAAATAATAAAAAAACAAAATAAGAATTAAGAATTATAATAAAAATAAAAAATTATTAAATATAATTTGTTTTTGCCATTTGGTACGCCACTTGATGACTTGACGAACTTCTTTTGCCCCGAGCCCTTATAACATTATGGCGCATTGTTTAATGTAATCTTTTAACACTAGTTCCGTAGCGTAGGATATGCCAAGTGACAATCTTTAGCGGCCCTGCGTATGCTTGCACCATATCATCCTTGCTATGCCCCCCAATCTTTCTTTTCACTGCCTTAGTTCGACCCATCCTGAAGCAAAAAAAGTTGTTATCTATTTAACTAATTTGATGTCGAACTTTGGTACACCATGAACCATCAAGCGGTACACACTGAACCACGGTTCACTGTGTACCCTGCAATACTGAGTCACTGTGTACCACCTACGTTATTTGACATTTGATGTTGAAAAAAAGCAATTGATCAAGGAATATGATTAAAACATAATAACCATATTATTGCTAGATAGTGACTTTACATGTATATAAATTTCGGTACGAAAAGCTCAGAAAACACGACTTTGAAGAAGAAAAGCAAAACTTACCTATTTTTTACTTTTCGCGCGGGAAAACACAAATCGTCCCACCACACGACCGCTTACAACGGGCGCTCGCCCTCAAGTGGGGAGTGAGGGAGACGTAACGAAACACGTTGCTACGTGTCGGTTCCATGATCCGGTAACTTCTAGTTTTGAATATAATAATACCGATTCTCTGTGTACCACTGGCTCACTGTAGCCCACCTGACCCTATACAATATTTTTCGATTATCTAACTGACGGACTAAACATAATCATTTTTTTTTTATCTTGTGACATCTCGAGTTTTCGACGCACTGTACCGTCTTCAGTTTTTTTACGTAAATAAAGAAAAAAAAAATGTCTTTTGTCGACTACCCTATTTTCAACGAAAATAATTATCTTGGCAATACCTATCCCTGGTTGAAACGAGTATTAAGTAATACTTTGAGTTCACTAAATAAAATATGACTTAGTTATTGTGTGATCAAGTTATTAACTTAACCGTAACTTAAAACTAACAATAAGGCAAGTTTACGCGGAATTGAATCTTGTGGTCATAGAATTAACTGCCATTTTTAAACAATTTTCGCCGTTACTATGTATAAAATCTAGATAAAATATTTATTGTTGAAAAAGACGGAATGAATATCTTTTCAGAGCAGACTTAATATTTTAGTATGTTTTCTTTAAATGTAACTTAGTATGTTCCTTAATTTAGACATGTTCTCTTTTTTATGTTACACTTGTACTTTACGGCCATTTTCAACTTACTAACAGATATCGGTAGGTTGCTATCTCTAACTGTTTGACATTTAGCTTACAGACCGTTGGAAACAAAACGTCTCAGAAAATCTTTCATTGATTTTTTTATGAATATATAATTATATAAGGTGTTAAAAAATGAACTGCAGGAATTTTGTGTACCTACGTACTCGGTATCGAAAAACAACATTCCAAAAAAAACCTTTTTTCAAGCATTTTTAGTTTTTACATAAAAAAAACATTGCCAGTCCAGTCTGCAAAATGTGATGGGAAAGTTAGAATCAGCTGTCTACGTTTGCGCTGTCGCAGGGGTGAACGACCCCACGCGCACGGCGCCTGCACGGTGTAGTCAAGTGTGCATATTTAATAATTTTGTGCGCAGTGAAAATATTGCATATCTTTGAAACGGATCGTTACCTAAATAATTTTTTTTCGTGATTATTTTTTATTTGTGATTCCAAACAACTCCTCAAATTTCTTGCAGTATATTTTTTAACACCTTATATATAGGTGACGCGGATAGGATATTTTAAGCTAACTTTGTTTATAGAAACACCGCTAGATACGAGACGTAGGCATATTAACTAACAGTTAAACGTAAGTAAGTTATAGAAAAAGGACGTTAATCAAATGGCGAAAAACGTAGCAAGTAACGTTTTTTTTAAAGACAGGCGTATTTTTTGTAAATGCAGTTTTACCTCACAAAACTCAATTCCCACGTAAAAATTAAATTAAAAACGGGAAGAACCTAAAATTCTTAAATAAGTTAAACTTATTGTACACTAACTACAGTCAAAGGATATTTCGTAGTTATTAAAAAAACCTTCGAAAAAAAAAAGTTTAAATGACTAATCTATGATTGTTTTTATTAAAAAAAATGACTAGATCCGGTTTATGAGTGAGATCTTTAAGACTACGTAGATTCCTTTGACTTTATTCATATCGTGGGGTAAGCAGAGATATAGCTTAAGTATTAAAAATAGTACTTCGCCTGACTTCGTCCACAAAAAATGTGATAATTCGGCTTATTTGCATGATATCAATATAATTTATAGCCTATATTACTCGGTAAAGATGTAGCTTTCTAATGAAGAGTTTTAAAATCGGTTGAGTAGTTTTTGAGTTACATCGTTACAAACATCAAAACAAAAATCAAAAATCGCGGTTTGTTTTTATTCAAGCAACTTGCAAGCTAGTTTTAGAATACGAAATGACACTGAAAAAACAAGATGCTGCCTCATAATATTAGTTTTGATTAGATGTGTTATATTGCTCTGCATAGCGAGCTGTCTGCTAATTTATGTGGCCAATGTAAAGTATATCTAAAGAGCAATACATAAAGCCCATATTTGAATTATATTCTTTTTGCCGGGTGGGAGCGGAGTCGTTTATGTGGGCTAAGACCTTTGCATTTAGTCGCGGGGAATATTGGCGTGATCTTAAAAAAGTACAACATTTTCCTAAACATCTCAAAGAATCTTTGAACTAAAACAAAGATGATAGTTTCGCCATACTGAGAAACACCTTTTGACCTCGTACAGGACCAGTTTCTTTTGTTTTTAATATCTTATCTATGCTTAATTTTCATTATTAGCTATTATATTATATGTAAATTAAATTTCATTCGAGGTGAGAGCCTGGGGATCCGTCACACAGGGTATCCTAGTATGGACGCCAGTCTCTCACAAAGGAACATATATTGTGCATTTTGTTAAGAAGTCATTGTTACAACTTTTTTAAGAAAACTATGTGAACCTTTGTGAAGAGAAAAAATAAAGACATTGTATTGTATTGTATAGTATTATTAGTTGTAAATACCGTTAATGTTCATGTGTTTTGTCTTTCTTTCTTTCACATGGCCGAGCTACATCTCTGCTGACCCCTCTCGATATAGTATGTACATGTATTATTGCTTGTGAATATTAGTGTTAGGTTAACGTCGCGGGTTGCGTGTGTCCGGGTGAGCGCGCCTCGGGGGATTTAGTACTGGAACAGAAATAAATAAATAATAAATAAATATCGCTGGACATTAACATACAGCGCCATCTAGTGCCACACTAAGCAAGGCTTGTGTCGTGGACACCAGTATCAGTATACTACATATATACTTTTTTGTTTGTAAATACATACTTCTTATACATATAAACATCCATGACTCGGAAACAAAATCTCCATGCTCATCACACAAACATTTGCTCCTACCGGGATTCGAACCCAGGACCATAAGAACGTAAGGCAGTCTTACTACCACTACGCCATTCGGGTCGTCAAATAAAATATTACAGAATACAAAGCGTTTGAAGGCATTTTGAAAGGTGGTAACGTAATATAAAACTGTCAAATGTTGACATGTTTTCATAAATTTACACAAAAAAAAACAGTAAAAAAATGAGTGCTCGTTGTAATACTTTTTTTTATAAAAATATAATATTATTTATCAAAATTCATTCAATAACAAAATACAAATTATATTTAAATTTATTAGGGTTAAAAAAAAGCACTCTTATTAGGGTTCCGTAGCCAAAGGGTAAAAACAGAGCCCTAGCTATAACTAAGCCTCCACTGTCCGTCTGTCTGTCACCATGCTGTATCTCATGAACCGTTATAGCTACACAGTTGAAATTTTCACAGATGATGTACTTCTGTTGCCGCTATTACAACAAATATAAAAAAAAAACAATAAATTTAATATTTACGGAGGCCCCCATACAAAAAACGTGATTTTGTTGCCATGTTGTCTATTGTTGTATAGATAATGGTACAGAACCCTTCCTATGCGAGTCCGACTCGCACTTTTGGCCGTTTGTTTTCATATTTTGATGGCCGCCTAAATAAAAAGCCGAATTTAGGCCGGCCAAATATAACAAAACACTTTTAAAAGAAATACATTGAAAGATACTTACCTGGATGATGAATAGGTCCCGGCGAGCGACGGCACCAGGTCCCGGGCGCCATCTGAACAAGCAAACAATTACCAGTTAACTGAATAGGTACATAAGAAAACAAGTTTTGTATTTAATTTATATTATGTTAGTTTATAAGGTACTAGCGGACGTCACGCGGTTTCACCCGCGCAGTTCCCGTTCCCGTGGGAGTACGGGGATGAAATGTAGCGTATGTTACTCGTGGATAATGTAGCTTTCGAATGGTGAAAGAATTTTTAAAAACGGTCCAGTAGTTTTTAAGCCTATTCATTAAAACCAAACAAACAAAGTTTTCCTCTTTATAATATTAGTGTAGATATTATTATATCTATGGGTCATTGTAGCCTGAAACCACTAAATTGAATTGAACTGAATTGAAAACGAAATAAGCTTAGGGGATCGATAAATATGATAGTCTTTTCAAAACTATATTGGGGTCGGTTTTCAGTCTAAACGGATGCAGCTGAATACTAGCATTTTACATGCTCCACAACCCAGTTAGTACTGGGCAATACGATACCCCTTGGTAAAACTGGTTGTCAGACTTTTTTGGGCCTCTGACTACTTGTAACGACTGTCAAAGATCTACAAATGACAGCCGGGACCAACTACTTGAAGTGCTTTCCGAGGCACGGAGGCAACTTTGTATGTAATGGGTGGTCACCCATCCACAGACCAACCTAGGCAAGCAAGGCTTAACCTAAAGATCGACCCGAGCGACTGTTATTATTTAGTCAGAAGCTCGTCTCGTAGGGAGTAAAAGAGTAGGGAGTACGGGGATAAAATATAGAGTAACTGACTTCTTTGTCCAAGATCTACAAATGACAACCGGGACCAACGGCTTACCGTGCTTTCCTAGGTACGGAGGACACTCTGTTAATAACGGTCACCCTTCTACAGACCAACCTAGGCAAGTGCGGCTTAACCATGAATATCGGACTCGAGTAGCTGTCATTACTAACCCATGATCAAATGCTATACTCCTATTTATTTTCTCGCAGTCAATGGTAAAAAGTAGAGTACACAACTCGTGAAAAAAAATCATTTCGGTTCTTGTATCCCTCGCTTCGCTCAGGATTCTACTCTAGAATCTCTTGCTACGCTCGGGATTCTACTCTAGAAACCTTAATTGCTCTCGGGATCCAACTTAAGTCCCTCAAATTAAATTCCCTTTTATTTCACTTGTTGTATATAATTCTACTATTATATTAGCTGAAAGTTTCCCGAATAGTCACTATCACTACATAATATTATAAAACAAAGTCTCCCGCCGCGTCTGTCTGTCCCTATGTATGCTTAGATCTTTAAAACTACGCAGATTTTGATGCGGGTTTTTTTTTATAGATAGAGTGATTCAAGAGGAAGGTTCTAGTATATAATTTTACGCGGGCGAAGCCGCGGGCATCGGCTAGTTTAAAATAAAACAAAGCTACTCACTTGTCTCAATAAATAAGAAGGCTGCCTGTAAACGGGCGCGTTGATCCTACTCCGTGCGTCATATCGCTCGGTCTGTCCGTCGCTAGTCCGCGCCGTGTCCTTGTCCTCTCGGTCACGACGCCGGTAGTCCGGTCTGTCTGTCCGCTCGTAGCGTTGCTGCTGGTAGTCACGGCGGTTGTCATGATCTGTGGAATTATAAATAAATAATATCTGTGTTGATCATTCTTCAAAAGACCGTCTCAGACACTAATTAATCTGCATAGTCCTCATGTGAATTGAGCAAGATTGTCTGGACTTTAAAAGAGACTTTGACCTCTGAGTAGTCAGGTACGAAACACCGGCCCCGTCTAGAACCAAAAAATTCGAAGACATGTGACATCTACCAACCCGCACTGGGCCCGCGTGGTGGATTATAGCACAGTCCCTCTCATAGAGAGGAACTCGAACTGGCCGTGTCCCAGCCGTGGGAACATTATAGGCTGATTCTGCTGTGTTTATAACGTTTAAACTTACATGTACTCTTAGCTTGCATATTCCTTATAGTATCGACGATGGCGCGCGCGGCAGTCGTCAGATGTCTGTCGTCACCGGCGGCGCCGCGTCTGTAAACGAAAAATATATTTTAATAAATGAAGAAAGATAACATAAAACTAGTTCTCTTCTGGGGCCTTCCTTAAATTAGGACACAGGAATTTCATGACTTTCTGCTGCTGCTGTCACTTTTGGTATGACAGATTATTTGACTGTCAATATCAGTATGATAGATATTTGACTGTCCGTTTGGTATGACAGATTTTTGACTGTCAATGTCAGTATAATAGATATTTGTCTGTCAGTTTTGGTACGATAGCTTTAACAGATATTTATCTGTCGGTTTTAGTATGGCTGATTTTTGACTGTCAATATCAGTATAACAGATATTTGTCTGTCACTTTTGGTATGACAGATTTTTGATCGTCCATATCAGTATGACAGATATTTGTCTGTCGGCTTTGTTATAACAGATTTTTGACTATCCGGTAACATAGTAATATAAACTTTCACTCACCCCATAACTCTATTATTAAAGTTATTAACGGGACAGTTCCCCAGTATCCCACTGCCGCTGTTCCGTCGACGCCACTCCCCTCTTTTCTCCCTCTCAAACCTATAATCTCTTGTATCTAACTGCGCCATTTGAGACTTGATCTGTTGTATCTTCGCCGTGATCTCAGAATTCTGTCTATTGCTATCTTCATAGTTCACTTTGTCTTCGTTAGAGGGCGTTGCGCGAGCGGAACCGGATACGGAGTTGCGTTTTGAATGGTGGTTTGATAGACTGCTTCGTCTTTGGTCTTGTTGTTTGTTGTCTATTAGGGGATAGACTTGCTGGCAGATTGGGTAGGGCTGCTGGATCACCTGTAAAATATGGAAGAAAGTTAGTAGTGCTGGCATAAGTTAAACGTAATTACTTTTAAACCCATGCACATGGTAAGCACGTACCTTTTTTTTGTTTTTCTGATGAGAAATCAACAAATGACTCCTCCCGCTCTGGGCGGAGCGGGAGGGAGTGACAGACTTGTACTGACTAAAACCCATTCATGTTCTTTCTTAGCCCTTTGTGTTCCAGGGCCGCGGTATCTCTTTCGAACAGTCCCGCAGCCCAGTAAGCACACCTACGGGTACGTGCTTACTTGAGTATGAAAATGTCAATTGTGGTATAACACCTATTTTTAATACATTCAACTATTACAAAGTCCGAACCGAGTCTATTCATTGGTACTTCGAGCCGGATATGAATATTGTGTTGTAAATTGTGGTATAACACCTATTTTTAATACATTCAACTATTATTACAAAGTCCTAACTGTGATGTATGCGTATAAGGCGGTAGGTGCACATATTCTATTATAAGAGTTTTACCACCCTACCGCCATTTCGTTGCTGTCAAAATATACTTTGTACTGTACGGACGTGTTTTATTGTGCTCCTGCTAGACTTTCATAAGTAGCCTAGATCACCTGGATTAGGCTTGGACTTATCACTAACCGAGTGTATTCATTGGTCCTTCGAGCCGGATACTAAGTAACCACGTACCCGTAGGTACGTGCTTACTTGAGTATGAATCAATTTACTTCAATTTACAACTCAATAGTTGTAAATTGTGGTATAACACCTATTTTTAATACATTCAACTATTATTACAAAGTTCCAACCGAGTCTATTCATTGGTCCTTCGAGCCGGATACTCGAGTACTTGAGTATGAACGAGTGCCTTGTATGATCATCATTTTCTTGTCCTTATTCCAATTCTTTAGTGGTCGTCGCAGCATATCTTCTACTTCCATACTACTCTATTACTCGTCTACTCATCAGACACCTCCATGATTGTCATATGATGTACTTACTTGTGGGTACACGATGTTGTAGTGCTGGTAGGCCGGCTGCTGGTACTGCATGATGGGGTATAGCTCGGGCGCTGTGACCGGCAGCATCAGCTTCTGCGGTGTCATGCTGTGCGACGGAACCGCCCAGGGGAGCTGCTCCTGGTATTGCTAGAACAGCATGATACAGTTTAGCTCATCTTTCTTCTTGGTGTATCTGTCACAGCCAAATGGTTTAATCTTTCGATTGACCACCTAGGCTCTTTACTTTAAAAAAACCTAACTATACTAACGTCGAGGTGCCCTAACCTGGGCCCTATCAGAATATCCGCACTGTGACTTTTTTTTTAATGTTAGCACCATGCTGAGATAGGAGCCTTTTGGTCTCGTACAGGACAAATTGTTTGGTTTTTTTTTTATGATTTTATTATTATTCTCGCCATTTTACTTTTATAATTCAAACATTTTTTTTGTGTGTTTTGTCCTGTCAGGCAAATAAATGCTTTTTCTTTCTTTCTTCTTTCTAACCTCAAAACCCTTTATATTCGCCTAAAAAGCGTAGTCGACGTAGCCTCGTTTCGCGGGGCACCTATTCTGTCCGCAGGGTTTAAAATAACCTAACATCGGAGTGCCCTAAGTCCAGTTAAGTTAAGTAGATGTCAACCAGTCTTACCAAGTGGTATCGTATTGCCCAGTACTAACTGGGTTGTGGAGGTCAGATACATCAAACGTGGGGAGCTAGGTAGATGGGTAGATGTGTAGATGTGTACGTACGGGGTAGGCAGGCAGCTGCTGTATGTGCGGCTGTGGCAGCATCACGTTGGTGACAGGGTAGGGAGGCAGTACCTGCTGGGGGACCTCCATCTGACCGTACGGCACGCTGTAACTGCAACGAAACCATTATCAGTAATACTCAGTAATTACATTTTTAAGTCGAATTAATTTTTTTTCACAATATTATTCCTTCAATATGGATGGGTATCAAATGAAAGAGCTTGACAAGTACAATAATGTATACTATATTGAAAGTGAATGAGGAATACTAACAAACGAAATGAGATGAGGAAAGTGGAGCGATGACTGCTACCTAGGACCTCACGATTAACGAAGTATTTATTAATTTTATTTTAGTTTTAGGAAAACTTACAGGTAAAAATTTACACACTATTAAACACTATACCACCACTATCCGCTATTTAACTTTGAATACATTATGTGTCGGGGTTTTTTTTAATTTTTAATTTAATTTAGCTTGTTTTGTTTAATGTAAATTAAACTAAGTTAATTTTGAATGGCCGCAGCCTATGGTTTATAGTTCGACTACTATCTACGTAAGTATTACCTCCTCTGCATGTTGTGTTGCTGCGCGGGCGGCATGTTGTCGCACGCGCCGCACGCCGCCGTGTAGTCCAGCGCCGCGTACGGGTAGCTGGGATCTACCAGATATAACAACATCTTACTAACTAAATATAGGTTCATCGTGTTCAGATTTACTGGTGAAATCTGTCCTCAGTGTTGTACACAATGTTTAGTTCACGAGAAGCTATAAATTTTGTAAATACACATTCGGGTTCGCAACCTTTGGATCAAAATTAAAAATTACAGCGTTATCGTGATCTTACTTCAAAATGGCGACTCAAATGTTTACGTTACATGATGTCAAATGCGTTCCAGTACTACAAAACATTAGACGACAGCGCTTTATATCGCCAAAATATAACCCGACCAAGTGAAATTGCTCGTTAGTTTCGTATTACACGTATGATAATTTGAGTAGATTGCATTTAAGAGGATCTGTTGTTGATTGAATTGTCGCTACGTATCTTGGTAGAAATTCTTTGTTTACAAAAATTATAGCTTCTCGTGGCGCGGACTATAGAGCAGCAGTAAAAGCCTAGTGGTGTGACAGTCTACGTCGGACTATGACGTCACAGGTCTCAAGTTCGAACCCAAGACACGCACCTCTGATTGTTCGGATTCATGTGCGTATTGTATAATAGGCTAGTTTCCACTAACAATAAATTGCAAAACTAATTAGTCCGTCAGTTAGAGTATTGGAGTATTAAATAATGGACACGTATTTTTTGTTTTTGTAAATCACTGAGTACTGACAAAGATAAAACGCATCAAAACTCGGGAGTGGGGGCTCGTGACGTCACAACGCACTAAAAACTATAGCACGGCGTGACGTATTGCGAATTTTAAAAGCGTCGTATCTTCGTCAATTTTGGTTTATGTAACAAAAGAAAAAATACGGGTCAAATATTTTTTTATAATCTAACTGACGGACTCATTAGATTTTTTAGGACACAAGCCTATTATCACTTGCTTCGGTGAAGGAAGACATCGTGAGGAAGGAAGAAATCAGCATGCCTGAGAGATATTTCTCGACGGCATGTAAAGCCAAGTCTGAGGCACACGGGCGACATAAAAACTCTGACACCAGGTTAGATACTAACCACACGATATGGTTAGATAGACCAGGTAAACAATTTAAACATACAATGCTACAGAGATCTCGTGGCTAGATAATAACTGCCGCTCGGGTCAATATTTAACGGTGAAGGAAAACATCGTGACGAAACCGGTATGTCTTAGAACCAAAAAATTCGAAGACATGTGACATCTACCAACCCGCACTGGGCCCGCGTGGTGGATTATAGCACATTCCTTCTCATTGAGAGGAGGCCTGTGTCCCAGCAGTGGGAACATTATAGACCCGATGATGATGGGTCAATATTCAGGTACTCATTACATACCGAGTTTCCTCCGTGCCTCGCAGTTGGTTCCGGCTGTCAATTGTAGATCTTTGACAGTCGTTACATGTAGTCAGTGGCCCGAAAGTCGAACAACCAGTCGTGGTCGGCTTCCAGTCTAACCGGATGCAGGTGAATACCAGTATTTTACATGGAGCGACTGCCTATCTGACCTCCACAACCAAGTTAGAACTGGGTAATACGATATATCCATTGGCATGACTGGTTTTCAGATTTTCAGGTTACTACCTGTAACGACTGTCAAAGATCTAAAAATGACAGCCGGGACCAACAGCTTAACGTGCTTTTCGAGGCACGGAGGAAACTCGGTATATAAGGCTGGTCACCCATCCATGGATCAACCTAGGCAAGCACTGCTTAACCCGGCTGTTATTGTCCTATAACTTACCGATCCTGAAAGCAGTCTCGCTGGAGTGTGGTGATGGAGCGAGCTTGTGTTCCTCTGTCTGTAGTACTTGTTGGTACATCTGAAGAGATGGCTCCTAAGGAAATAAGGGTATTCATTGATCAGAAATTCAGAATAGAAATCATTCTGTTATCATTTAGCAACTTAAAAGCTTACGCAGTCCGGGACGGCATGGTAAGGGATTTAATTTTTTACCAATGGACATTTGAACGTATTGATATCGAAATACGACATAAATTGCTACTCTTCAAAATGATGCCGTAGCATCGAAAGGGATTTGCATTGAAAGACGCGCCAGGGTCGTATTTCTATCCACGGCGACGCAGAATGAGTTAAATTACCGGCGTAAATTGCGCAACTCATTTTACGCGACTCACAGCTCAAAAATTTCGTTTGGCCTCAGTCTTGACTAAGTTCTATTAATTGGAGAGATTTGGAAGAGACTTACACTCAGCACTGGGTGGCCCAAGGTTGAAGAAGGAGAACAACCGACTTTTTAAGAAAACATGCAGATTTTTGGGGACAGCCGATAGAAGTGAAAACTAAGTAATAGTGGTGCTACGCCGTAGCGGATCGGCTACGACTTCTAATATGTGGTGCTACGCCGTAGCAGATCGGCTACGACTGCTAATACGTGGCGCTACGCCGTAGCGTGTTGGCTACGAGTACTACTATGTGGTGCCACGCCGTAGCGGATCGGCTACGAGTGCTAGTAAGTGGAGCTACGCCGTAGCGAATCGGTTAGGAGTGCTACGAAGCGTTAGGTGACGGTCACGCAGTTCCATGATTTTTGTTCTACCAAAAAGTGCTCAACGCGCCTAAAGAAGTTTCACTTCAAAAACGTGTTGCGCCGACCCCAAACATGGGACAAGGGCGGATGTAGAAAGCATAAATAGAGGTGTGACGTTTAATAAATGAGTTATGCGTGCTGTGGTCGTGGATGCGCGTTGGAGGGAGCACGTGGCGATGCGCCGCGCTCACTCTAGTACGAGCAGCCTTAGCGACACCACGCCTAACCCAGTCATATTGGAACCTGTGTTTTATTATACAACCCTCAACAAAGACACCACTCTAATATACGGTGGCTTTACTCTAAACCCTAACTAGCGTGCGAGTGAACACCACAAGAGGTTTATGAATAAAAGTAATATAAAATACTTACAACTCTGCATTGATATGGGTTGTAACCTTGCTGCATGGGCGCTTGATACACCATGTTCGTCATATTCGTTATTTGCATGGGTCCTGCAAATACAAAAAAAAAACGTGCATAAAAGTGTAGACGACAAAGAAAGTCCGTCAGGTAGATTTCTAAAAATATTGGACACACATATTTTCTGTTTTCATGTGAACAAAAATTGAAGACGATACAGTACGACGAAAACTCGTGTGACGTCACGATTCGGTACATTTTTTAAAAGACTTCTAAAAAAGAACGAGGTTTTTTTTATGTTTGTTCGCGCATAACTCCGTCGCTTGCTAACCGAATTTGAAAAAATATTTTTTTGTTGGAAAGGGTATACTTTCCAAATGGTCCCAGTCACCAAGCCGAGTTGTATATCTTTTTTGAGTTTTGAGTTTTTTTTTGCCCTAGTCGTGTTTGCGCTTGGTACCAAGCACATGTAAACCACTAAAAAGAGAAAAATAAAAACCTATTTTGCAAAAAATGAAACCGACTTAAAAAAAAGTGAAAAATAACTTCAGCTTCTGAAGTCGGTGACAAAAAAATTAAATCAATCAAACAAAGGTCACCGACTTCAGAAGCTAAAGTTATTTTTCACTCTTTTGATTTTTTTTACGTGTTTTTATTTTAAGAAAAGTGACGTCACAAGCCCTCTCTCTCATGATGTTTGACTAAAAAATTTGATTCTGTTTAGTTTGTCAGATTATCTAAAAATATTGGATACGTGTTTTTGTTTTATTAATAGTATATTTTATATCGAGGGACTAAACGAAGCTATAATATACCAAAGGTGGTTTGACTCCCGAGCGTGCGAGGGAGTGCGCTTCGTAGGGCTATATTGGCGTACTTTTAGAGCAAGAAAAGTGAAAATGAATAAAAATGGATGTAGATAAAACGCGTCGATCATGAGTGGATCAATGAGTATTAACAAAGATAAAATTTGTTAATATTCATCGATTTACAAAAACAAAAAAATACTTTTCCATTATTTTCCAATAATCTGACTGACGGACTAAATAGATTTGTAATTTTTTGATACTGCCGTTATGCCTATTGTAATTTTAAATTGATCTTGCATAAAACTGTTAAAACGGTGAGTCATGTAGCACACCCATTATGAACACATTTGTAGACATACCATGTTTCTGGCAAATACATAAATCTGTGACGTTCTTTTCACCCGCTGGCGTCTTTGGCTATCATTTCATATTGCATGTAGTATAGTGAACTCACGTATGTGGAGCTCGTGGCTAGATAATATCAGCCGCTCGGGCAGATCTTTAGGTTAAACCGTGCTTGCCTAGGTTGGTTTGTGGATGGGTGACCACCCTTACATACCGAGTTTCCGTTAAAAGCACGTTAAGCTGTTGGTCCCGGTTGTCATTTGTCCATCTTCGGCAGTTGTTACAGGTATTCAGAGGCACAAAAAGTCTGACAACCAATCTTACCAAGTGGTATCGTATTACCCAGTATTAACTGAGTTGTGGAGGTCAGATAGGCAGTCGCTCCATTTAAAATACTGTTATTCAGCTGCATCCGGTTAGACTGGAAGCCGACCCCAACATAATTGGGAAAAGGCTGGGCAGATGATGTACTCACGTATATTGGGGTGTGGTAGCGGCAACTGCTGCGGTTTCTGCTGCGACATGGCCTGCATGTTCACCTCGTGCTGCACGTACTGACTCACCAGTTGCGGCGGTGATGTCACCTGGGGATGGTGATAACGGTGATTAAGGGAAGAAGAGATCAGGTGCGAAGGCACCTAACAACCAGATTCCTGGCACTTCTCTTCGCACTGAGGTTTTGCGCATTTAACGTTACATGTTGTAGAATTATACATAGATAGATCACAAAAATAGTACCTCTTCCGTCCTATATCCTTGATGATACGGCTGATACTGAGTCTCCTGCCCTTCATTGGTCAATTTCACTGGGCGGTTATTCAAACCGTTACTAACAACGTTCTGATTGGTCGGTTCAAAGGCCCTCGGCAGCTCATACGGCTTCTGATTGGCTGGCGGTTCGTATACTTGCTGCTGATTGGGTACTACGTAATGATCTGATTGCTGATTGGGCACTTCGTAACGTTCTGCTTGCTGATTGGGCACTTCGTAACGTTCTGCTTGCTGATTGGGCACTTCGTAACGTTCTGATTGCTGATTGGGCACTTCGTAACGTTCTGATTGCTGATTGGGCACGTCGTAACGTTCTGGTTGCTGATTGGGCACTTCGTAACGTTCTGCTTGCTGATTGACTTCGTAACGTTCTGATTGCTGATTGGTGACTTCGTATTGCTCTGTCTCCTGATTGGTCGGTTGTTCGAATTCCGGTTGATTTGGTTTTAGTTGCTGAGTTGGTTCCTCTTCTACGTTTGTTTGTGTGTTCGTTGTGAAGGTTGACGGGCTTGCCGGTTTTATGGTTATTTCCTGTGACAATAGAATACTACTTATGAATATTGTGTTTATGATAGTCTAGTTTTGTGACCGCTGGGACCTCTGATTTTTCGGATTCATGTGCGTATTGTATAATTATCACTTGCTTAAGTGAAGGAAGACATCATGAAGTTGGCTACCTCATGATGTCTTCAGTCAGAGGCCCATGGGTGTTTTTTTTTTTATTTGGGACAAGCCCGCCACACTATCCCCTGCCCACTGTAACTCCTGTGCGCCAGAATCAACAGTGGCGACCACCAGAAAAGCGCCGAGACACTGAAGCTCGACGAAGTCCCAGAGAATGAATTAACTGTCTTGGATCCCGCAACGAAATGAATCAGAAAGTATAGCGGAGGATTAGGAAAAACCGTAATTTCCACTTCCCTCTATACCAGCAGGAGACAGAACGAAACAAGGCCAATAGGCACAATGGGCGGCATAAAAACTCTCGACACTAGGTAAGGCAAGTATGCACAAATGGGCCAGGACATCATTCAAGCTACTAAATTATACCAGCCTATTACTGCCCTACTGCTGGGCAAAGGCCTCCTCTCATATAGAGAAGGCACGAGCATTGATCACCACGCTTGCTCAAGACGGGTTGGCGGTTTCAGACTTATATTAAAGTCCAGGTTTACTCACGATGTTTTCCTTCACCGATGTCTGTGATGTCCACGATAAACTTAGAAAGTACATATGAATTTTAATAAGTTACATTGGTAGGTACTTGCCCGGATTTGAACCCAACATCCTCATACATGAGAGGCGAGGCATTAACCTCTGGGTCATCACGATTAGTTACTAATAGTACATAGTTACCCTAGGGGTGAAAATAACTTATTTAGTCCCGAGACGGGGTTTGGCGCCCGAACATAGTGAGGGCGCCAATAGTTCGAGGGAAATCATAAGTCTAACCCGAGGTAAACATTGTGCTTTTCATTACGAATACAAGGAAAATAAAAACAACAACATGAATGAATCGACATAAAAAATCAAGATCTGATTGCCGCTTTCCCGCCTATATTGTCTTTTTTTTTCTGTGAGCGGCCAGCTATTCAGCCATTTCCTATTTTTCATTTTCATCATGAAAAAATGTACTGAATTTTAATGAAGTTATTTAAAAAACATGTATTCTTTAGTTTCTACTTAACTTTATGTAATTTCAATTTTACATCGCGCTGTAATTGAGTGGCTGTGTTTTATAATTTGACAGCTGTCCGTTGAAAACGATTCTCCCTTAGGCTGAAAAGTGTTACTTTCAACCCGCTCCTCAGGCAACTTCAGGCCTACTTTCCGAGTACAAGTAATGAAAAATCGTTTTAATAGGGCCGGAAATTATGGTTGCTTTGGAAAATCTCTCTAATGGTATTCAGCTGCATCCGGTTAGACTGGAAGCCGACCCCAACATAGTTGGGAGAAGGCTCCACAATATAAATTATGATGACACAGAGTTACTCTTGCAACGCGTGAGTTAACAATAAACAACTTTTCGCTTAGCAAGACACACATGTACAGTTGTACACTCAAACTTCTCTCCCTCTCACTCGCACACTCACTCTCACACACGCACGCACACTCACACTAACACACACGCAAACACACTCATGCGCACTCACGCTTATACAATTTATCGTACTTTTATAATTTTGTTTTTTATTTTTACTATTTTCTCATTTTGTTAATTGCCAATTTATTTTGTATCTCTTAAATGTATGGGAAGAACGGAGTCTTCAACTACAGGCATTTGTTATGCCTAAATAGAGACTCCTTGACATGCAATGTAACCCAAATTGATACTTAATAAACTTATTATTATTATTTCCTTTATTCATTAGTATACATATTTCTTACATTTTTAAATATTTATCTAGAAAACTAAATTAAAAAAAAAAACATTTAAAAATATAAAAAACATCAGCCCACTAGCGCTGGGGACAGGGTCCGAGCTGCCGGTGGTCAGGGCTCTTGAGAGAGGAACCTCCTAACAATACGTGCCGTGTCGAGAAGTACTGCTTTCTGAATCAAGCCCTTGATCCAGCTGCCAAGCGAGAGCCTCCTAAGATGTTGGTCGAGGCTCTTGGCTATTAAACCATTGGCTGACACGACTATCGGCACAATGACTGCTGTACTCACATCCCACATGTCGACAACCTCACGAGCCAGATCTAGATATTTGTTTTTTTTATCTTGCTCTGCTTTCACGAGGTTCTCGTCATGCGGGACCGTTATTATTATTATTTTGCTAAATGCTAGTGTAACTGTATACCTTGTCAGCCCCATTCTTCAGCTGACAGCCCTCATCTCTGCGACAGTCGCAGCAACATTTGTTGCGACAATCCTCATTTGGTTGGCATTCGCTTTCTGAAACATTATCATACCAAATCTTGATTTAATAACAATTAACAAACACTACAGTTCATAAGCGTTACTTAAATATAACATAATTATTATGTTTTGATCGCCTTTTTGGTCAAGTTATTGCAAGAGCGACTATATAAATCACAAGCACCAATATGTATAAACGTTCCTTTTATTAGCAATTTTCGCGAGAAATAACGATTGTAACTTGGAGATAGGGTCTTTTTCATAATAATATGAATTCCAGAACAAACAAAGTCCGCGCCACGAGTAGCTATATTTTTTTGTAAACAAAGAATTTCTACCAAGATACGTAGCGACAATTCAATCAACAACAAATACTCCCAAATTCAACCAACTCAAATTATCATACGTGTAATACGAAACTAACGAGCAATTTCACTTGGTCGGGTTATATTTTGGCGATATAAAGCGCTGTCGTCTAATGTTTTGTTGTACTGGGACTGGAACGCATTTGACATCATGGAACGTAAACATTTGGGCTGCCATTTTGAAGTAAGTTCACGCATTTTTTTTTTGATCCAAAGGTTGCGAACCCGAATGTGTGTTTTCAAAGGGCTTGGAACATTTTTCTGTGAAGCGTGGCCGGATTTTTTCCTGGTTTTTGTTTTTTTTTTTTCAAAGTAGCGGCCACGCATAGGACCTATATAAATCGATAGCTGGTATTAACACAAACAAGTTTTTTCAGCGACAAAATGTTCTAAAGTGTCACGTTTCCGAGATATGAGGTATCAAAGTTTATGTAAATTCATTGAGCATCTTCAGCACAACTTTGATTTGATGATGATGGCAGCTATCAATTGACACACGTTGTATGTGTGTCTGATCAAATCAAAGTTGTACTAAAGTTTGCTATCAGTGATTGGATTTTAACTCTGATAGCTCATACCATATCTCGGAAACGTGACACTTTAGAACGTTTTGGTTCGTACAAAACTTGTTTGTATTGATGGCAGCTATCGATTAATACACCTTTTATGCGTGACCAATGAAATCAAAGTTGTGCTGAAGATTCCATCAGTGAATGGACTTTAACTTTGATAGCTCAAATCTCGGAAACGTGACACTTTAGAATATTTTGCAAAACTTGTTTGTATTGATACCAGATATCGATTTATACAGGTCTTATGCGTACCCGCTACTTTGTCATCAAAAATCAAAACGGCGGAAAAAAATCCGGCCAAAAAGTTCAAACCCCTATGAAGCTTCTCGTGGCGAGGACTATATGTTCGTAACAACATAGCATTTGAATCAGAACCAGTAGGAGGGAAACAGAAGTGTTTACATATTGGTGCTCATTAAAATAGAAGAAGAATAGAATAATCATTTATTCGTTAATACAGCACAACACAATAGAGCAGTACTACATACAGGGTGTAAACCACCTCATCACAAAGCCGTTAACCAAGCATTATGTACATCAAATAAAGTAACTTTACGCAAAAATTATTGCTGGGAAACAACTTTTTTTTTTGAGGTTATCAATCATGTTTTGTGGTAGAACTGAATGTGACGCACTTAAAACATTGTGCTGATGGATGGATTGAATAGTACGGGGGTCGTGGAGGTGTTAAAAGTCTAAGTCTTCCAAAAAAACTTGTCAAAAAGTTGTAACTTTGACCCCCCATATCTCCGTAACTAGACGGTTCCCAGGTATGGTGTAGAACCAAAAAATGATCGCAATGATGGAGAGAACAAGTGCCTTTCGGCTTCGTGAAGAGGTGTTTTACACCCTTTATAGATATAACAACAAACAGCACACGGCATTACGGTACAGCTATAGTAACTCAAAAAACTTTTGGTACTTAGCGAGACTTGATACTTGATGATAAAGCAAGAAAGGAAGTATTTGATGAGATGACCAGTAATAGTGAAGTATGGAATAAGAAGACATACTGCACTGAGCACTGATGAATAGGCTAGTTTCCACCATCAATAAATTGCAAAACTAATTAGTCCGTCAGTTAGAGTATTGGAAAACAATGGACACGTATTTTTTTGTTTTTGTAAATCACTGAGTACTGACAAAGATAAAACGCATCAAAACTCGGGAGTGGGGGCTCGTGACGTCACAACGCACTAAAAACTATAGCACGGCGTGACGTATTGCGAATTTTAAAAGCGTCGTATATTCGTCAATTTTGGTTTATGTAACAAAAGAAAAAATACGTGTCAAATATTTTTTTATAATCTAACTGACGGACTAATTAGATTTTTTTAAGACACAAGCCTATTGGCTTATGGGCAAGAGAATGATCAAAGATGATGATTTAGAAGACTTACCATTATCAATGAATGAATGTTGTTTCTCCAATCTACCGCGGCGTTTTTCACTTGTTGGATCCAACTGGGAAGAAAACAAAACCATTATGAACTTCTGCATATGAAATGCCTTATTGACCTATTCGTTCCACCTGCTGAAAATCTCGCACCTGGACACGAGTTGCCATGGCTTTAAATAGACTCCGGACCCGGATCGGTCGCAGCAAGGATCGTGACCTGCGTGTCCTGTTGTTTGTTCACTACAGGAACTGATGGATGCAACCGAAAGCGCCAAACTAGTAGCTTAGTTTGTTCACTACAGGAACTGATGGATGCAACCGAAAGCGCCAAACTAGTAGCTTAGTTTGTTCACTACAGGAACTGATGGATGCAACCGAAAGCGCCAAACTAGTAGCTTAGTTTGTTCACTACAGGAACTGATGGATGCAACCGAAAGCGCCAAACTAGTAGCTTAGTTTGTTCACTACAGGAACTGATGGATGCAACCGAAAGCGCCAAACTAGTAGCTCAGTTTGTTCATTACAGGAACTGATGGATGCAACCGAAAGCGCCAAACTAGTAGCTCAGTTTGTTCATTACAGGAACTGATGGATGCAACCGAAAGCGCCAAACTAGTAGCTTAGTTTGTTCACTACAGGAACTGATGGATGCAACCGAAAGCGCCAAACTAGTAGCTTAGTTTGTTCACTACAGGAACTGATGGATGCAACCGAAAGCGCCAAACTAGTAGCTCAGTTTGTTCATTACAGGAACTGATGGATGCAACCGAAAGCGCCAAACTAGTAGCTTAGTTTGTTCACTACAGGAACTGATGGATGCAACCGAAAGCGCCAAACTAGTAGCTTAGTTTGTTCACTACAGGAACTGATGGATGCAACCGAAAGCGCCAAACTAGTAGCTCAGTTTGTTCATTACAGGAACTGATGGATGCAACCGAAAGCGCCAAACTAGTAGCTCAGTTTGTTTACTACAGGAACTGATGGATGCAACCGAAAGCGCCAAACTAGTAGCTTAGTTTGTTCACTACAGGAACTGATGGATGCAACCGAAAGCGCCAAACTAGTAGCTCAGTACTGGGTCGACACAATTGAGATAGCCATCGATGCGCTAAGAAGAAGAATGAATTGCTTACTTGGGTTCGAATCCAAGTACAGAGTACAGGTAGCAGTGCAGAACATTGCAAACTTCTACTTACTTTGATCTGTTCAGTGTGTAGGACAGTGGGGTCGTACAAGACGGGCGGGTTGGCCGGGTCGAACTGGTACACGCTGCCGTCCGCGTTCGTGAGCGGACGTCCGGTCTGTGGGGTTACAGAAGATTTACTTGATTGATGACTCAAGATTGTGGTGAATAGGGTTTATTATAAAAGATGCTGTAACTACCCTTTGACAGTTGTTACAGGTAGTCAGGGGCCCAAAAAGTCTGACACTAGTCTTACCAAGTGGTATCGTATTTCCCAATATTAACTGGGTTGTGGAGGTCAGATAGGCAGTCGCTCCACGTGAAATACTGGTATTCAGCTGCAGCCAGTTAGACTGGAAGCCGATCCCAACATAGTTGGGAAAAGGCTAGGCAGGTCATGATGATGATGATGCTGTAACTACCCTTTTTAATGTAGACCCCGGACGGGTCTCTTGTGGACCCCTGAGGGTCCACCTGGACCACTTTGGGAATCACTGGTCGAGACAGTGGCTTAATGTAAAATACTAGTATTCAGCTGCATCTAGTTAGATTGGTTGATCATAATTATGACGGAACAAATGTTCGTGTTATGAGTCATGGACATTTGTTTCTGAGTCATGGATGTTTATATGTATAAGAAGTATATAAGGTGTTACGTACTCGGTATCAAAAAAGAAATAAATTCCAAAAAATAAAAAAAAAATTCAAGCATTTTTAATTTTTACATAAAAAAAAACAATTTAGTACAACTGTTTGATGTGCACAGTACGCACTACGCAGGGCTGCGCCGGCGCCTCGGGCCTCGGGTTTATTAATGTTTAGTGGTTTTTTTATAAATATGCATGTTAGTCTGTAAGGTATATGTAATATGGGTCTTTTGTTACCTGAATTAAATGATATATTATATACAACATGTAACGTTAAATGCGCAAAACCTCAGACACCCCAAATTATTTTTAATTCAATTGATCTAATTCTGAGACAAAAAAAAAACATTTAAAAAATTTAAAGGGTTTTTGTGCTGTTTTAGTTTTACTGGCAATAGGATTTACTGAGAAGAACTATTATTATCCCGCGTATGAGAAAATTTTAATTGAACGACAACCATTTGTGTTTGTTTGTTTACCTATTTTGGCGGGTTTGCGCACGTGATGGCTTGACCTATTAATAAATAGACAGAGCAACATTTTTAAAGAAGATTTTTTTGAAAAATGTGACCCATATTAAAAAGTGGTTCAATTGATTCTGCTCGTGATTTTGATCAAACTATTTTCAGGTTTTGCGCATTTAACGTTACACGTTGTATATTATATTATATATTATTATTATTATTTCCTTTTAAATATTAACTTAACAAAATATATAAAAACATTTAAAAATATAAAAAAATATTATTATTATTATAGCCACGCGGCTCGCTAGCCCTTCCCGCAACTCCCGCGAACCACTCCCACCCACTTCAGTCGTCCGATATCTGTCGCGCGGGAAGGGTGTGCTGCCCTGCGTCATCGCGCTACTTACGCGCGCCCGCGCAGCCTCGTGTAAACAATGCCGTTTACGTATTCTAATCGGGAGTATTTAGATATCACACTATGCTATATTATGACCATAATTAGTGCATTCGACATAGTTAAAAGTGACAGACACATTATCAGTGCAATCGAATGTAATACGAGTACGTCGTGCTCACTTGTGCATTGGACAAAGTGGTGGACATTTTCAGCAGCTTTTGTAAATAAGGTAAAAATTAAGACTTCATCTAATAGCTTTTAAATTATTGTAAACAGGTTGATTCAATTTTTTTTAAACAAACCAGATTATCGAACTTACTTAATTTAAAAACAGTAATTCATTAATATGGTCAATAAAATAAGTTATTTGTAAGTAATTCGATGAATTGCCAGTCCAAAGTCTGCAAAATGTGATGGGAAAGTTAGAATCAGCTGTGTTGTCGTTCACCCCTGTCGCACGGGGGGAATGATCAGCACGGTGTACAGTCAAGTGCGCATATTCAATAATTTTGAGCGCAGTGAAAATATTGCATATCTATGAAACGGATCGTTACTTAGATAAATTTTTTTCGTTATTATTTTTTATTTGTGATTCCAAACAACTCCTCAAGTTTATTGCAGTTAGTTTTTTAACACCTTATATATTTACAAACAAAAAAGTATCTAAATATGTAATATTTCAACTATCTGGTATCCACGACACGCCCCTCGTTACTTAGTGTGGCACTAGATGGCGCTGTGTGTAATGTCCAACAATATTTATAATTTATAATGAGTTGTGACGTACATGTGGATGTATGACCATAGCGCCGGGCGGCACGGCGGACATGTCGGTGACGCACCACACGACGCCCGCACTCTCCACGTGCGTCACCGGGATGTGAGCGCTCACACCCGGCTCGGGACTCGCTCCTCCTGGGAATAAGTTTACTTATTGATAAACTATGTCCCCACAACGAGAAACTATACATTTTGTAAACACACATTCGGGTTCGCAACCTTTGGATCAAATTAAAAAAATGACAGCGTCCGCGTGAACTTACTTCAAAATGGCGGCCCAAATGTTTACGTTCCATGATGTCAGAAACATTAGACGACAGCGCTTTATATCGCCAAAATATAACCCGACCAAGTGAAATTACTCGTTAGTTTCATATTACACGTATGATAACTTGAGTTGATTGAATTTGGGAGTATTTCTTTTTGATTGAATTGTCGCTTCGGCCTTGGTAGAAATTCTTTGTTTACAAAAATTATAGCTTCTTGAGGCGCAGACTATAGCTTATGCGCGGCTTCGCTCATGTGGATTGACTTGAATGTCCCACGGAAACGTACTACCGGGATGAAAAGTCCTATGTAACACATAAAACTTTTCATACAACCCTGTGCGTTCATGTAACCCCATCAAATAACTATTTCATGAAATATATTTTTGACGGGATTATTGAACTTAGAGGGTTGTGTTAATGATCTTAATAATTCCACGTATGCAGTTACAGAATTAGTCTATGACTACATACGCGTTACTTGCGCGACTCATATTTTGATCAACATTATAACCTGACACAGAACAGCAAATATCAATAAAGTAAGAATATTTTAATTTCGCGAGCTAGCCTGGTGCTTATACCTTAAGAGGGTAATCGTTTATTGCAGACTAGCTGACACGCGTAACTTCTTCTGCGTCACCTAGAGAGAGAGAGAGGATTACACCCGAATACTGAAACGCTGATCAACATTTGAGCAGCTTCTAATCTTTAAATTTTGATTGGCCAAACGTCATTGTGTTACTTAAATTTTGAATAACGTTTCAGTATTCGGGGATTTGAGAGATTAATTAGCTTCCCTCAATAGCCTTACGTCTTCATTCTTAGGCACTCGATGACCGTCATACTCCAGCTAGGTCGAAAATTCTCATCAAGGTGCATGAAATGAGCCGAGAGACGATAAAGCTGCTGTAAACTGTTGTCATTTATTGTAGGTGTATTTTATCAAACTTACCGGTCGGCGAGGGAGTGATGGAGTCTGTGCTGCGGAGACTGAGGGTCTTGTATCCTGAGCTGGACGGAGATAGGCGCCAACTGCTGGACGCCAGGTCTCCTGGAACAACATTATAACATGATCAGATTTAAAGCTGAAAAGTTGTGTTTTATTTTTATTGTTTATTAAATAAAGAACAAAACAAAATATAAATATAGGAACATCACAAAAACCTCAATAGGTTTGTCTAGTTTGTCTCTGGTTTGTGTGGTAATCGGCTGTCGTAATGTGGGCATGTGATGCGGAGGAATGAGGAAAATATCGTGAGGAAAGTTCTGAGTATGAATGTGGATGGGTATATGAGTAGAGAAAGATCAAAGAAACGATGGATGGACTGTGTAATGAATGATATGGCAAGAAAGAAGGTGTCTGATGAGATGACGAGTAATAGAGGAGTATGGAAGTAGAAGAGATGCTGCGACGACCTCAAATGAATTGAGATAAAGGCTAGAGATTGATGAAGATGATTTAAAGCTCTTATTGTAACCAAAACAAGTAAAATTAGATACTAAATTTAAAAAACCCCCGACACATAATAATGTACTAAAAGTTAAATGAAAGATAATTCGTTAGGTCCTAGGTAACAGTCATCCATCACTCCACTTTCCTCATCTCATTTCGTTAGTTAGTGTTCCTCATTCCCTTTCAATATACTTAGCGTACATTATGTATTAGTCAAGCCCTTTCATTTAATACCCATATTAAAGGAATTGTGAAAAAAAATGTAGTTTGCCATTTCGTGCTGGCGGCCATCTTGGATTTGAAATTTATAATAGTTAAGCATTCTACTAGTCAAGTCCTTTAATTTGATACCCATATTGAAGGAGTTGTGAAAAAAAAATGTAGTTTGCCATTTCGTGCTGGCGGCCATCTTTGATTTGAAATTTATAATAGTTTAGCATTCTACTAGTCAAGCCCTTTCATTTGATACCCATATTGAAGGAGTTGTGAAAAAAAAATGTAGTTTGCCATTTCGTGCTGGCGGCCATCTTTGATTTGAAATTTATAATAGTTTAGCATTCTACTAGTCAAGCCCTTTCATTTGATACCCATATTGAAGAAGTTGTGAAAAAAAAATGTAGTTTGCCATTTCGTGCTGGCGGCCATCTTTGATTTGAAATTTATAATAGTTTAGCATTCTACTAGTCAAGCCCTTTCATTTGATCCCCATATTGAAGGAGTTGTGAAAAAAAATGTAGTTTGCCATTTCGTGCTGGCGGCCATCTTTGATTTGAAATTTATAATAGTTTAGCATTCTACTAGTCAAGCCCTTTCATTTGATCCCCATATTGAAGAAGTTGTGAAAAAAAAAAATAGTTTGCCATTTCGTGCTGGCGGCCATCTTGGATTTGAAACTTGTCATAGTGTAATATAGCATTCTACTAGTCAAGCCCTTTCATTTGATACCCTTATTGAAGGATTTATTGAATAACACACACACACACAGAATTGCCAAACTCAAGTGGCAGTGGGCAGGTCACATTGCTCGCAGAACGGATGGCCGATGGGGCCGTTGTGTAATTTCTCAAAACGGTGAAGGAAAACATCGTCAGGAAACCGGCATGTCCTAGAACCAAAAAATCGAAGACATGTGACATCTACCAACCCGCACTGGGCCCGCGTGGTGGAGCCCATACGCAAAATAAGCGCTTTGACGTAGAGTTGCGGACACCAACCCGTTATACAATACAATCCAATGCATACCTTGTCTGCTCAGCAACCTAGGAGTATGAGGCTCTGCAGCAGCGTACCCTCCGAAGCTGTGACTCTTGGAGACAGGACCGCGCGCACCTCGCCAGGACCCGCTGGACCCTGGACCACTGCCTTCAAGAGATTGAACCTGATGACGGAAGAAATTGGTTTGAACAATCATCTTAAACGATTTTATAAAGGGTGTAAAGAACCTCATCACGAAGCCGTCAACCAAGCTTTCTGTACATCAAACTAAGTAACTGTAAGTACACACAATTTTTGCGGGAAAATGGACGTTTTTTTTAAACACGAAAAATCACGTTTTTCGGTAAGACTGAATGTAACGCACTCAAAACATTTTTTTAATTTATTTATTACAAAACCCACAGCTCTTTACAATTTTAACCTAAACTATTTTAACTAATCTTACAGCCAATTAAGGATTTACAATTTAATATCTATACATAGCTAAGAATACAACGTGTGAAAGTGTGTGTGCCTGAGGAGTTAAAGTGGGTGTGTGAGTATGTTATAGCGGTGTGTGTGTGTGGTGATTGTCTTTATGGATGGATTGAATAGTAAGGGGGTCGTGGAAATGTTTAAAGTACAAATCTTACATTAAAAACATGTACTTATTTAAAAAAAAACTTGTGAAAATGTTTGAACGCATTTGTTCAGACCCCATGTCATTTCTTCTTGACCAAAACTAAGAAAGAAAACATACCTTCAACAGTTTATTCCTGCCGCCACCTTCGGGTGTAAGCAGCTTGATAGGTCCTGTCGCAAGCCACGGCCATTGCGTCTCGTCTTGCTGCAAAAAAATACAAATATTGGAAGTTCTAACCATGATGCTCAACGTACAGGAAAGTCATGTCCGTCAATTTGGATTATAGCCCGCGCCATGAGAAACTATAATTTTTGTAAACAAAGAATTTCCACCAAGATACGTAGCGACAATTCAATCAACAACAAATACTCCCAAATTCAATCAACTCAAATTATCATACGTGTAATACGAAACTAACGAGCAATTTCACTTGGTCGGGTTATATTTGGCGATATAAAGCGATGTCGTCTAATGTTTTGTGGTACTGGAATGCATCTGACATCATAGAACGTAAACATTTGGGTCGCCATTTAGGAGTAAGATCACGCGGACGCTGTCAATTTTTTATCTGATCCAAAGGTTGCGAACCCGAATGTGTGTTTACAAAATGTATAGCTTTTCGTGGCGGGGACTATAGAATCAGATTTATAGCGTGTTTTCAGCGCGTGTAAGCTCATTTTAGAGCGCGGTGTCCCAGAGCTGGCTGGCCCGACTTACACGAGATAGAAAGGCTTGGAATGAGAAAAGGGAAGCCTTTGTCCAGCAGTGAGACACATGACAGGGTAAACCCTCACTCTCAAGTTTCGATGCGTTTTATCTGTCATGTTCATTTACAAAAACAAAAAAACGTGTCCAATATTTGGACTAGATTTGCATTTTTTTGAAACTGTCGTCATGCCCATTTATTGAAAGTCTATTATTTAAATGTACCCTACCAAAAGTGAACGGGTCACTTTTGGTCCTTCGAGCCGGATGACTTGTGGAATTATTGCCAGGTTTACCGTCTTTTTATGGTCCTTCGAGCCGGATGAACCAGTGAAAATAGTGCCAGATTTACCGTCCTCGTACGTGTTACGAGTGCGAACTGTCACGAAACTTGACATTAATGCCTCGTGACGTAAGATACGTACCGAGCTAAATATCCTCCGTCTCACTTTTTCGTACTCCCTCTCCCTCTGCTCCAGTGACTTGCTTCTGTTGTTGGCGAGCGAGCCGGCGCCCGGCTCGTCCAGCGAGTGGGTGTCGCGTTTTAATATGGACCTGTACAACATGAAAAACATTAGAGTACGACAAAATAGCCTAATCGATTTTTTAGGCGGCCCATTCAGAAAGTTGGCAACCTCGCTAATATCTATCAAATATTTACCTGTTTTAATTAATTTCGCAATATTACTGTACGGAAATAAGGAATATGGCTAACTAGAGACCTAAACATTGATTTTGAAATGCAATAATTTATATCGTAAGACCGAAAAATCAATTTAAGCTGAAAAAAAAAATTACTAAGTAAGTATTTGGAAACTTTCCAAATGCCTTTTTTACATCTAAAACGGTTACAACATCAAACTCAGTGTTTTAATTGCAATTGACTATTAACATTCTAGTTCACTAGTTAGCCACATTTCTTATTTCCATACAGTAGGTAGTATTGCCAGAATAATTAAATTAGGAAAATGTTAGACAGCTATTTGCGACGCGACGTTGCCAGTTTTCTAGATACGCGCTCTTAATAACATGTTATGTTATGCCTGTTATCGAGAGAAGTTCGTGGCTAACTAATAAAAGCCGCTCGGGTCGAGCCGTGCTTGCCTAGGTTGCTCTGTGGATGGGTGACCTCTCATTACATACCGAGTTTCCTTCGTGCCTCGCAGCACGTAAAGCCGTTGGTCCCGACTGTCATTTGTAGATCTTTGGCAGGCGTTACAGGTAGTCAGTGGCCCAAATAACTGACAACTAGTCTTACCAAGTGGTATCCATGTAAAATACTGGTATTCAGCTGCATCTGGTGATACCGGAAGCCGACCCCAACATAGTTGGCAAAATGGTTGGCAAATGATGATTTTATTCTATTTTTGACATCGTAAATTTTATTACATTATTGACATTTTTATTTATATTCCGTTATTGACATTGTAAGTTTTATTCCATTACTGACATTGAATTTTTATCTTTATTGCCCTGTTAATGTTTTGTTTGTTGTTCTGTCTTAAGTTATTTTGAGTGTTACACTTAGGTCCATGTTCACCAAAAATATTGACAGTCTGATTACCTAAAACAGCTGTTTAAAACGCATTTTTGTATGGGAACATGTCACAGTGACAGCAGTTTTTAGCTAATCAGACGGTTATCTTTTCGGTGAACATGGACCTTAAAGTACTTACGGGATTATATCCGTGTCCCGCATACCTCTTCAGTATTCCCGCGATCATGATGCTTGCAACAGCGTCGAAATATCGGGTGCTCGAAAAACCGAAAGAAAATCACGGATATAATCCCGTAAGTACTTTAAGTGTAGTAAAAAACCGTGAAAGTCTAAAACAGTTTTTTGAGTGTTATTGTAATATGTATCTATTATGTATGACCAATTATGTGAAAGAGTGTACACCTTTAAGGTAGATTTTTGAGGAACTGATTATTTATTAATAAGATCTCATGTAAAATGTACCAAAAATCACACCAATAAATGAATTTGAATTTGAATGATGAACTGGGTTGTGGAGGTCAGATGCTCTTAAAGTAGATCACCCATATTGGGCTATTTTCAAAAGTAACCAAAATAAACTTATTATTTGGATAGAGCATATCTTAGCAAACCTTATAAATCATATGAAAACGGGTATTTATCGCGAATTTACCTTTAATTTAAGCCCGAAGTTTGGTTTGGTTTAGGTTTGTTGGCGTCGGGCTTAAATTAAAGGTAAATTCGCGATAAATACCCGTTTTCATATGTTTTATAATGTGTTCTGATCGTGAAAGTTTAAAAAAGACAATAACAAACCTTTTTTATTATTACATCAAAATCGTAAGTCAATTCATCGAGAAGTTATTCAACTACAAAACATCTGAAATCATCCAGACTGGGGTATTTTGTTTTGCGAGCCAACTAAAATAAACGCAATAATTAGATAGAGCTTATGGATTTAAACATTTTTTATTATGAAGCCCAAGTTCCGCCAAGTTCAATAAACTTTTGAAAATAGCCCAAAAATGTATGAAGGCTGGGACCTCCTTTAAAGTGTATACATATTGATGCTCGTGACTGTACGTAGTAAACTAGCAGTGTGAATACTTGCTGACAGTTATGATCGGAATAGCGGTCGTTGACGACCCGAATGGCGTAGTGGTAGTGAGGCTGCCTTACGTCCTGGGTTCGAATCCCGGTAGGATCAAATCTTTGTGTGATGAGCATGGGCATTTGTTTCCGCGTCATGGAGTTTATATGTATAATAAGTATGTATTTACAAACAAAAAAGTATTTATGTAGTATATTAACTATCCGGTGTCCAGGACACAAGCCTTGCTTAGTGGTGCACTAGATGGCGCTGTGTGTTAATGTCCAGCGACATTTATTTATCAACCGACTTCTAAAAAGAGGTGGTTCTCAATTAGTCTGTATTTTTTTTTTTTTGTGTTTGTTACCTCAGAACTTTCGACTGGGTGAATCGATTTTGATGATTATTTTTTTATTTGAAAGCTGGTGCTTCCCGTTGAGTCCCATTTTAATTTGTTGAAGATCTGATGCTGATCTTTGGAGATATACAATGGAACTCTTCAAAAATAGACGGCAAATCTGCAGTGATTGCTGTATCCGCTTGTAGGTTCATTGTTTATACTACATCATGACGTAACATCACGCCTGTATGCTCTGAGGGGGTACGCAGATGTGTACAATATACCCAGATTTCGACAATGTTTGTTACGTCAGAACTTTCGACTGGGTGACCGATTTTGATGATTCTTCTTTTATTTGAAAGCTGGTGCTTTCCGTGTGGTTCCATGTCAATTTGGTTAAGATCTTATGCTGATCTTCGGAGATATAAATGGAACTCTTTTACACGGCAAAGCTGGAGTAATTGCTGCAATCGCTTGGTTGTTTATTGTTTATGCAACATCATGACGTAACATCACACCTGTATGCTCTGAGGGAGTACGCAGAAGTATACAATGCACCCAGATTTTGACAGTTAGACGTGTAATGTTCCATTCAATGGGATCCCGGAGAAATAGAGGTAACTCCTTAACTTTATAGGCACACCAGAAGCGGTTTGGGTAGTTTTAGGCAGAGTACAATCTCGGAGTGATCCCGTTTCGATTTGGTTCCCGTTCCGGTCTGGTGACTTCGGAAGATAGGCAACTGAACTCCTTAATAAAATATGATAGCAAATGTACTGGGATCGCTGAAGACTCACGTCTGTCTATTGTTTACACCAGTTCATAACAAAAAATCACACCGATACGCTGTGAAAGGGTAAGCACCTGTGAACCACTAAAAAGTGAAAAATAAAAACTTTTTTGCAAAAAATATAACCGACTTCACACAAAAAAGTGAAAAATAACTTTAGCTTCAGAAGTCGGTGACCTTTGTTTGATTGATTTAGTTTTTTTGTCACCGACTTCTGAAGCTAAAGTTATTTTTCACTTTTTTGTGTGAAGTCGGTTATATTTTTTGCAAAAAAGTTTTTATTGATCCACCTACATAATTAAAGTTCTTAACTTTGAAAACCAAAAATAAGTCTGTTCCAGTCTTAAATTGTCTAAATCTACCGTGATCTTCAACATTTTTCTAATGAAAAATCGGTCATTTGTTTTGGTTCATACGAAGACATATTGAGGAGAGGGCAATGATGCTATTGGCGTCGACTCTGTTGTGCACAAACTTAACTTAATTCAGGCTATTGCTATCTTTTACTAAAAGACAGTGCGAGAAAAGGACGGGAGACGTCAAACTAGTTCATACCTTGCGCTTCACCGTGTTTTTAGTCGACATGTTTTTACGTGCACCCTTCATTTCTATGGAAATATTAGTTCCAATTAAATTTGACAGCTCTACATTACGTCCGTCTCTTTCTCGTTTCATTCGAGAGTAAAAGATACGTTTAGTTTGTGCACAACAGAATCGACACCATTGTCATGTTATAGCAGGGCGCTAGTGGTGTAGTGGTGTAGTGGTGTAGTGGTGTAGTGGTGAAGTGGTGTAGTGGTGTAGTGGTGTAGTGTGGTCTCACTTGGCGTGTGGATGTTCTGGCGCTGGCGGGTGTCGCACCGGGCTCGGCGGGAACGTGGCCGTGCACCACTCCTTGAACGACGTGCATGGGATACGTCCGCCGGAAGTACCTGCAGGGACAGAGGTCACGGTCATTCAATATGTGTATATATCTTATTTACTTTAATTTATTTTTGGGTGTAAAAATGAAGAAAATTAAAAGGCAAAAAATAAAATATAGGGTGATTGGTAATTAGTGTACGATACTTAAACACGTGATTGTGCTCACGATAACAAACGACTTTTACTATGGGACCAAAGCAGAAATAAAAAAAAATCAGCTGTTCAGTACAATTATGTTCGCCTAATGTACTGAACAGCTGATATTTTGTTCGCGATTTCAGCTTTGTTCCCGTGTTTAAGTATCGTACACTTATTACCAGTCACCCTATAAAGGGTGTAAAACACCTCATCACGAAGCCGTCAACCAAGCATTCTGTACATCAAACTAAGTAACTTTACGCAAAAATTATTGCTGGGAAACAACTTTTTTTTTGAGGATATAAATCATGTTTTGTGGTAGAACTCAATGTAACGCACTTAAAACATTGTGCTGATGGATGGATTGAATAGTACGGGGGTCGTGGAGGTGTTAAAAGTACAAATCTTACAAAAAAAACTGCTATTAAAAAAAAACTTGTCAAAAAGTTGTAACTTTGACCCCCCATATCTCCGTAACTAGAAGGTTCCCAGGTATGGTGTTAAACAAAAAAATGATCGCAATGACGGGGAGAATAAGTGCCTTTCGGCCTCGTGAAGAGGTGTTTTACACCCTTTATTATGTCGCAACCAATTCGTATAACACGCCGTATACATAAACGCGCGTTAGATTGCAAAACGTTGTTGTTATGTAATGCGGCGTTCTCACGTTCAGCCGGATTGTGGTGGAGATACATACGACAAAGCGGCGTCCAACGTTTAGTTTTATTGTCAGTGAGAAGAAACGACCCAATAAAATATTGAAAATTCCGCAAATAAGGCGTAGTCGACGTAGTTCTGTCTGCAGGGTTTAAAGTAACGTAACACACCTAACGTCGGATGCCCTAAGTACCAAGATCCCTTCGCTCGCTTTCAAAGCGGTGTATCGACGATGCGCCCGTTTGTATCTCTAGGCGTCCCGTTTACGCCGTTTTGACGAACACGAACGTACTTCATTTCAGCCGAATTGTAATCCGGCTGAACATGAATACGCTGCATTACACATAACAGCGACGTTTTGCAATCCGGCGCACCTTTATGCTGATATACGATATGCCTACGATATTATACAATTTGCAGTCGGGTTTATTGATTACTAGCTTCTGCCAGCGGCTTCGCCCGCGTGAAGTTTGATTATTGTCCCATGGGATCTTACTAACGGGATACAAAGAAAAGACATCCTATGTTTTAAACCAGGTTATAAAGTATCTGTGTGCAAATTTCATCCAAATCCGTTCAGTAGTTTTTGCGTGAAAGCGTCACAAACAAACTTACATTCATATTTATAATATTAGTAGGGATAGGGATTTTACTTAAATGTTTCTTGTTTTCTAAAGGCTGCACGTACCACTCTTGGAGACCATAACGGAAGTCTTGTTGGTGGTGTCGAGGTGATGGCTGAGCTGGAACAGCGCGGCGCAGCGATGCACTAACATACGTCCGTATGACGTCATCACCGGGAACCGTACTATGCAGCGTCTGCAACAGAACAACACTATCTGTTAGATAAGCTCCTGAGTCTTGTAAACTGTTTTAAGCTCTCATGGTTTATACAAAACTAGCCGATGCCCGCGGCTTCGCCCGCGTAAAATTATATACAAAAACCTTCCTCTTGAATCAGTTAGATGTATTCAAAAAACCCACATCAAAATCCGTTGCGTAGTTTTAAAGATCTAAGCATACATAGGGACAGACAGACGCGGCGGGACACTTTGTTTTATAATATGTAGTGATGTAACAGAAACGGTATAGTCATATGAAAGGGTGTGCTACAGACCATCAAACTGAACAATAGGCTTGTTAACTGAAAAAATCTAATTAGTCCGTCACTTAGATTATCAAAAAATATTTGACCCGTATTTTTTCTTTTGTCACATAAACCAAAATTGACGAAGATACGACGCTTTTAAAATTCCCAATACGTCACTGTTCGGTATCATTCTTAGTGAGTTGATACCGAACAGTGACGTCACGAGCCCCCACTCCCGAGTTTTGATGCGTTTTATCTTTGTCAATATTCGTTGATTTACAAAAACCAAAAATACGTGTCCATTATTTTCCAATACTCTAATTGACGGACTAAATAGATTTGCAATTTATTGATGGTGGAAACTAGCCTATTCTACATGAACTTTCTTCATGTGATTACGATGGTGGTCCCATGGAGGAAGTTGTTCAGTTTGATGGCCTGTAGCACACCCTTTCATACGACTATACCCTTTCTGTTACTCGATGTAGAAGATGTAAAAACTTTTCACCAAGGCGTCAATCAAGCATTCTGTATATCTAACTAAACCAACGCAAAATTTTTTGCTGTGAAATTACTTTTTTTCGGGTGAAAAATCTGACTTTTCGGTAGAACTCAATGTCCCAACTATGTTGGGGTCGGCTTCCAGTCTAACCGGATGCAGCTGAATACCAGTATTTTACATGAAGCGACTGCCTATCTGACCTCCACAACCCAGTGAATATTGGGAAATACGATACCACTTGGTAAGACTGGTGTCAGGCTTTTTGGACCACTGACTACCTGTAACGACTGTCAAAGATAGACAAATGACAGCCGAGACCAACAGCTTAACGTGCTTTCCGAGGCACGGAGGAAACTCGGGTATGTAAGGGTGGTCACCCATCCACAGACCTAGGCAAGCATGGCTTAAGGCGCCTGCGGAGCATGCGTATTTCATACAAACGTAATACCAAAATGATTTGTAAATTAAACATATTCCTAAGGTAGTGTGTATTTATTTCGATTGAATTACAGAATATCTAGGTTCCCAAATATATATTTTGATTGGACACTGATTTTAACAAGAGTTATAAGAAAAATAAGTTTTCTATAGAAAATTTAAATTCCTCATATCTCGTCTTTGCATCACTATTCTCTCAAAAAATATATTTGGGAACATAGATATTCTGTAATTTAATCGAAATAAATACAGACTACCTTAAGAATATGTTTGATTTACAAATAATTTTGGTATTACGTTTGTATGAAATACGCATCCTCCGCCGGCCCCTTAACCTAAAGATCGACCCGAGCGGCTGATATTATTTTGCCACGAGCTCCTAGAACTCAATGTAACGCACTCAAAACATTGTGCTGATAGATGGATCGAATAGTACGGAGGTCGTGAAGGTGTTTCAAGTAAAAATCTCACATCAAAACACTCACAGTATCACCAAGTTTTGTGGAGTCACCAGCTCAAGCTAAATAATAATCACGGAAGAAATCCATAAGTGTCAATCTTGTACACTCGCGACACATCAACCAATACATATCCAGTATAAAATGACCTCGCTTTGAGAGGGCTTCAGGTCCTCCTAGATGAAGGAGCAACGTGTACGTCTGCTTACCCCGTATCGTTAACAAGCGCGTGCAGCTCCCTCTCTATCTTGAGCAGCGCCATCCTGTCGCGCATGTTCTTGTTGAGGGTCTCCTTGATGAAGGAGCAACGTGTACGTCTGCTTACCCCGTATCGTTAACAAGCGCGTGCAGCTCCCTCTCTATCTTGAGCAGCGCCATCCTGTCGCGCATGTTCTTGTTGAGGGTCTCCTTGATGAAGGAGCAACGTGTACGTCTGCTTACCCCGTATCGTTAACAAGCGCGTGCAGCTCCCTCTCTATCTTGAGCAGCGCCATCCTGTCGCGCATGTTCTTGTTGAGGGTCTCCTTGATGAAGGAGCAACGTGTACGTCTGCTTACCCCGTATCGTTAACAAGCGCGTGCAGCTCCCTCTCTATCTTGAGCAGCGCCATCCTGTCGCGCATGTTCTTGTTGAGGGTCTCCTTGATGAAGGCGACTAACTCTGGACCTGTCGGCTCGTATATTCCCCGCTCATCTGTAACATGGATGAAACATTATTTTTCGTCTTATAATAATAGGCTAGTTTCCACCATCAATAAATTGCAAATCTATTTAGTCCGTCAGTTAGTATTGGAAAATAATGGACACGTATTTTTTGTTTTTGTAAATCACTGAGTGCTGACAAAGATAAAACGCATCAAAACTCGGGAGTGGGGGCTCGTGACGTCACAACGCACTAAAAACTATAGCACGGCGGGACGTATTGCGAATTTTAAAAGCGTCGTATCTTCGTCAATTTTGATTTATGTAATAAAAGAAAAAATACGGGTCAAATATTTTTTTATAATCTAACTGACGGACTAAGTAGATTTTTTTAGGACACAAGCCTATTACTAACTGACCCACGCAACTTCGTCTGCGTCACATATAAGAGAAAAAGCCCACAAGAGGAATAAATATTCCCCGTTTTTGCAACAATTTTCATTTATGCTCCGTTCCTATTGGTTGTAGCGTGATGTTATATAGCGTATAACCTTCCTCGATAAATGGACTATCCAACACAAAAAGATTTTTTCAATTTCAATCAGTAGTTCTCGAGATAAGCGCGATCAAACAAACAAACTCTTCAGCTTTATAATATTATTGTATATTATATAGTATAGATACCAGCCTAAGTATAGATACCAGCCTATTAGTATCCCACAGCTGGGCAAAGACGTGTTCTCAATAGAGAAGGCACGAGCATTGATCACCACGATAGCTCAAGACGGGTTGGCGATTTCAGTTACTTACCTGAATCATTTCTAGTTAACGGCTTTGGTCTGGGTTCTTTACGCTCTGGGCATCTGAAAATGAACAAAACAATATTATTCAATGAAACAAATACATTTTACATATTTTTTGTACCTTTTTTTTTTTTTAGGATGGGAAATCATCAAATGCCTTCTCCCACTCTGGGCGGAGCGGGAGGGAGTGTCAGACTCTTACTGACTAAAACCCATCCATGTTCCTTCCTCGCCCTTTATGTTCCGGGGCCGCGGATATTTTTTGTACCTTGAGTGGCGTACTCAAGGTACGGCTACGAGTGCTACGAAGCGTTAGGTGACGGTCACGCGAGTTCCATGACTTTTGTTCACACAAAAAGTGCTCAACGCGCCTAAAGAAGTTTACACTTCAAAAAAAATAATAATGGAAAGGTATAACAAATCCAGGCTGACCATACTAACTGTACAATAATAGACTTACCTACAGTAATACGGTTGGTCATCGACATCCAGACTGCTGGATTTCCTCATCGTATCGTTATTATTTGATGCGCCTGTAAAACAAAAACAATATCTTCTAATCTATAAAATTCTCGTGTCACAGTGTTAGTTACCATACTCCTCTGAAACGGCTTGACTGATTTTTATGAAATTTTATATGCATATTCAGTAGGTCTGAGAATCGGCTACTATCTATTTGTAAGTGATAATTTATTTATTTATTTATTTAGGGAAAACAAACAATTGTACAATATATCTTACAATAACTATTACAACGTATTAAATAAATGTACAATCCACGTTTCCACGTATTACTTCGATAGGAGATACAGTGTAGAGTGACACGGTTTATTAAATAACAATAACGTTAACACAAATACAAGAAAGAAAAAACAGAAAAAAGTGTACATAAGTTAGTAAAATAACGGCAGGAATATACAGGGTGTAAATCACCTCATCACAAAGCCGTTAACCAAGCATTCTGTACATCAAACTAAGTAACTTTACGCAAAAATTATTGCTGGGAAACAACTTTTTTTTTTTGAGGTAATAAATCATGTTTTGTGGTAGAACTCAATGTAACGCACTTAAACATTGTGCTGATGGATGGATTGAATAGTACGGGGGTCGTGGAGGTGTCAAAAGACAAAATCTTACAAAAAAAACTTGTCAAAAAGTTGTATCTTTGACCCCCCATATCTCCGTAACTGGAAGGTTCCCAGGTATGGTGTAGAACAAAAAAATGATCGCAATGATAGGGAGAACAAGTGCCATTCGGCTTCGTGAAGAGGTGTTTTACACCCTTTATAAAATTCTCGTGTCACAGTGTTAGTTACCATACTCCTCTGAAACGGCTTGACCGATTTTTATGAAATTTTATATGCATATTCAGTAGGTCTGAGAATCGGCTACTATCTATTTTTAAGTGATAAGGGTTATCCACCCCTAACATTTTTAGGTAGCAGTAGGTAGGTAGATAGTAGTAGGTAGGTAGGTAGTAGTAGGTAGGTAGTAGTAGGTAGGTAGTAGTAGGTAGGTAGTAGTAGGTAGGTAGTAGTAGGTAGGTAGTAGTAGGTAGGTAGTAGTCCACTTGGCTTTACATGCCGTCGAGAAATATCTCTCAGGCATGCTGGTTTCCTCAAGATGTTTTCCTTCATCGAAGCAAGTGAAAACCGAAAAATCAGAGGAGACTTGGTCGGTTCATTATAATCATCATCAGCCTATTAAAGTTTCCACTGCTGGGACACAGGCCTCCTCTCTATGAGAGGGAATGTGCTATAATCCCCCACGCGGGCCCAGTGCGGGTTGGTAGATGTCACATGTCTTCGATGTTTTGGTTCTAGGACATGCCGGTTTCCTCACGATGTTTTCTACTGCTATTAATTATAGTAGTAGTGTTACGTTTGTGCTCGTATTTTGTAGTCACCTGTGTCATCGAAGGAATCAGGACAGTCGTCAGGGCACACGATGCCGGAGTCCTGCTTCGTGGCGCAATAGTGGCGGCGGCGACGACCTCTGAAATACAAACATTTTTATATCACAAGCATTGTATTTGTAACGAATTGATTGTCTTGGTATGGACATTGTGATGAGGAGAGACGAATCCCATCATCATCATCATCACTTGGGACTAGGGGAGGTAGATGATGATGACGCATTGTGTGTAACAGAGTTACGCAAATGGATAAAATAAGAAATTAGTCTGATAGTCCGATGGGACGGCAATATGGCACGACCTGAGAGCTTTTACATACGGACAGACGGCTATACATGCACTCCGAGGCACGGATGGGTATTGAAATGTAGGAAAATGGTCACCCATCCATTGATCATGACAACTTACCCACGCAGAATCATCTGGCTACTACTTAGTTAGGAGCCCACGTAGGTTCATAACAAAGACATGTTTTTGTTAATTTCTAAGAAACCTGAAGTTACTGGATTATGTAACTTTTACAGTTAATTTTAGAGCATACTAAATTCAAAATAAAGCAACAATCGTTAATGTACATGAATTTTTAAATGCTAGGCAGAGTGCCCTAAGTAAAATGGCCATCTCCTTTCATGTTTTTTTTGCCCCCCGTCCTTGTTACAGCTAGTTTCATTTGTGAGACCCGCCCTAGTGTGACGTCACATATTTTGTAATTTTACATCTAGTTACAAGTTATTGAATTAAAAAAACAGTTCCGAAATTAGTTTCGATTATTTTTTTTTAAATAATATAAACATCAAATGAAACATTTAAAAAATTAGTGACGCCACGAAATTTGGGATCCCTCCCTCCCCTTAACGTCTGACGTAATTAATGGATGGCCCCTATGGACCGCTTCACTTGTGGTGGAAACCAGGCTTTAGGAGGGCTGTTCCCAGCAGTGGGATGCGAAGCTAGGCAGTTCATTCCGTACCTGCAGTGAACGCAAGCGTTGCAGTAGCCGCAGACACAGCTGACTCGCGGGTTGTTCGATAGCAAGTCCCGCGGCGCGTCCGAGTGCCAACGACGAGTGCGGTAGCGTTCGTGGTGTGTGTCGTCCCAGCCGCCTGATGTTATCTACGGACGATATTTTGAGAGGTTAAGAAAGTCGGAACCTACGACATTTAGGCTGAGGCTCAATGAGCGTCATTTTTTGAGCTGCCAATCGCGTAAAATGAGGAGCGGAATATCGTACTAAGGTCCTGTTTGTACAAAATGAGTTGTCTGCTGACTGCAAAGCATGCGTCAGTTACAGAATGCGCGAGATTCGACTGAAGTTATGTCCGTCCGTCTGGACTTCAAAGTCCTAGGCCTTATCACACTATAGCGAGTTGGGAGCGAGTAGAAAGCGGGGCGAGTGCGCAGCGAGTTCGCCGCGAGTTCGCAACGTGTGCGCGGCGAGTTCGCCGCAAAGAAAAACAAAATGAATGATTGTACAAAACGCGGATCGCACACCGCGAACTCGCTGCCCACCTGTGGCGTGTTCGCCGCGCACGTGTTGCGAAGACGCTGCGCACTCGCCTCGCATTCCACTCGCTAGTGTGATAAGGCTCTAAACGAATTTTCGTGGAGCGTAAATTGCGGTACTCAAAATAAGCGACTCATAGCTCAAAAAATTATTATTATACTGTCCAGTAGTTAGTCCAAATTGATAAATTTTCTCGTTCGATTCTGAACCCTAACCGTCATCGTTTTATGGTTTTAAATCATTTGGAATAAGTAGGCAAAACGCAAAAGTACACTCACCTGAATCTCGACGGGCAACTTCTTTTTAAAATCATCACTATCACTATGTTTCACATCACTACTGATAACCACATCACTACACCTAACACTGACATGACTAGAATCCTCACTGACACTCACAGTTCGTTCATTACTCGCTTTCACTGCTGTTGCGCCGGAGTTGACCATGGTAGGCGACGTTTCCACTCCAGGCGGCGAGTTTATCGCACTGGGCGGCGAGTTGACCGCGCTAGGCAGCGAGCTTACCGCGCTAGGCGGCGAGTTGATCGCGCTAGATGGCGAGTTGATCGCGCTAGATGGCGTTGTTATACTCGCCGCTTTACCAACATCACTTGTACCATTTTCGATGACGCTCGCGGCATTACCAACTGCGTTACTAACGCTAGTCGTAGTGTTGTCTAAGATAGGCGCAGGAGTCGATATTGCGACGGTAGTTCCGGAGATTGTGACTGTAGGAGTTGGTTGTGCGGGTGATAGCGCGCGGGGTGGTGAATGCGTTTCGCGTATTGCTTGACTGCGCACCAGTTGTTTTGATTTGAAACTCTGGAATAAAAGAAAGATACTTTAGGAATAAGCTGTAAACTGGAACGACACCATCTAAGAAGCCGAAAGGCACTTGTTCCCCCGTCATTGCGATTTTTTTTGTTCAAGAACTCAAACTCAAACTCAACTCAAATCATTTATTTCAACTAGACCATTACGGCACTTTTGAATGTCGATAAAACGAAAAATAAAGCGAAGCTACAGTCACAGACACAAGGCATAATAACTTGAGAAAGTAATGTAGTTGCCCATTCCCTAGCGTAGATCTCTATGGAGAAGAACGGGCAAGAAACTCCATGGACACTCTTTTCAATCAAAAATTTTGTTACAAAATCTTGGTTACATCTTTCATGTTGAGATTATACATATATGTGAGAACATACTTGGAAACCTTCTAGTTACGGAGATATTGGGGATAAAAGTTTCAACTTTTTCACGTACTTATATAATTTATTTTTTAACCCCCGACGGAAAAACGACTGGGTGTTATAAGTTTGACGTGTCTGTGTGTGTCTCTCTGTGGCATCGTAGTGTCCGAACGGATGAACCGATTTTGTTTGAAAGGTGAATTAGTCGGGGGTGTTCTTAGCTGTGTTTGATAAAAATCAGTCCAAGATGGTCGCCGCCACAAAATGGCGAATAGGCTAGTTTCCACCATCAATAAATTGCAAATCTATTTAGTCCGTCAGTTAAGAGTATTGGAAAATAATGGACACGTTTGTTTTGTTTTTGTAAATCAACGAATATTGACAAAGATAAAACTCATCAAAACTCGGGAGTGGGGGCTCGTGACGTCAGAACCCACTAAAAATGATACCAAACAGTGACGTATTGAGAATTTTAAAAGCGTCGTATCTTCGTCAATTTTGGTTTATGTAACAAAAGAAAAAACACGGGTCAAATATTTTTTGATAATCTAAGTGACGGACTAATTGGATTTTTTCAGTTAACAAGCCTATTACATATTTTTATTCAACAACTCCCTCAATATTGGTATCAAATGAAAGGGCTTGACTAGTAAAATACTATACGCTATAACAAATTTCAAATCCAAGATGGCCGCCGCCACAAAATGGCGGATTACATATTTACAACTCCCTCAATATGGGTATCTAATGAAAGGGCTTGACTAGTACAATAATGCATACTATATAGAAAAGGATTAAGGAATACTAACAAACGAAACGAGATGAGGAAAGTGGAATGATAACTGGCACCTAGGACCTAACGATTAACGAATTATTTTCTATACATTGCGTCGGGGTTTTTTAAATTACTAATTTAATTTTGTTTTGCTTTTACTCTAAATACTTTCGTGTCTCGTTTACTATTCAAAGAATCCATTAGCATATTTTTTTGAGTTCGTTACATTATTTTCTGAACCAACGTGATATTTCATCGCATAAAAAAGTCGTTTCCCAGCAATATTTTTTGCGTAACTTAGGTCCATGGTCACCAAAAAGATGACGCTCTGATTATCTAAAAACAGCTGTTTAAAACACATTTTTGTATGGGAACATGTCACAGTGACAGCTGTTTTTAGATAATCAGACTGTTATCTTTTCGATGAACATGGACCTAAGTGATGTACATAATGCTTGGTTGACGGCTTCGTGCATGGTCAGTTTGTACCCTTGGTTTTCAGATGGGAAATCATCAAATGACTCCTCCCGCTCTAGGCGGAGCGAAAGGGAGGGTCAGACTTGTACTGACTAAAAACCCATCAATGTTCCTTCTTAGCTCTTTATGGCCACGGCATCTCTTTCGAACAGTCCCACGGCCTCGGACCGTTTATACTCTGTACTTATAACGTAATGTCCTTGTCGGATAGTGCTAGTGCTAACATTATTATACTCCAGAGCTTACTTAAGACCTTGTACCGTCACCTTGGCATTGAGAATGAAGGTGTTGTGGTGTTTAGATTGCACTAATAAAGGGTGTAAAAAACCTCTTAACGAAAACGAAAAGTACTTGTTCTCCCCGTCATTGCGATCATTTTTTTGTTCTACACCATACCTGGGAACCTTCTAGTTACGGAGATATTGGGGGTCAAAGTTTCAACTTTTTGACAAGTTTTGTTTTTTAACGTAAGATTTTTAAACACCTCCACGGCCCCGGTACTTTTCAATCCATTCATCAATACAATGTTTTGAGTGCGTTACATTGAGTTCTACCACAAAACATGATTTATCACCCCAATAAAAAAGTCGTTTCCCAGCAATAATTGTTGCGTAAAGTTACTTAGTTTGATGTACAGAATGCTTGGTTCATGGCTTCGTGATGAGGTGGTTTACACCCTGTATAATTATGGTCTAACGTGCGCGACTTAGTTCGCAAAAGTTGTAATAGCTCTGCTGATTTGCATGAAAATAAAAAAATAAGATTCCATATTTATATTAAAAATGCGAAAGAAACTCTGTCTATTTGCTACCTTTTAACGACAAAACGGCTGATTGGATCGTAATGAAAGGCAAGGAGACATATTTTAACCTGGTGAAGAACATAGGCTATTATATTATTATCATGCTAATAAGTTACAGGGGTGAGCAATATTGCATTATCACTATATGACGCAGATGAAGTTGCGGGGTTCAGCTAGTAGTATATAAATATCTCGTGTCACAGTGTTTGTATCGACTTCCTCTGAAACGGTTTGACCGAATTTTATGAAATTTTTTGTGTATATTTGGTAGGTCGAGAATAGAACGTAGGCATTTTTTTAATCTCACACATACACGCCAAAATTTCCATACCCGGTGTCCCTTCCGATCATCTACGTAGCCTTTTCTCAACTATGTTGGTATCGGCTTACGGTCTAATCGGATGCAGCTGAATACCAGTATTTTACATGGAGCGACTGCCTATCTGACCTCCACAACCCAGTTAGTTCTGGGTAATACGATACCCTTTGGTAAGTCTGGTTGTCAGACTTTCGGCGCCCTTCCACCTTATATTATAAGAAGGAGCTCTACTCACCCTATTCCTGTTAAGTTGGGTGGTATCGTCGGTGCCAGCGGCAGCGCTTTTTTCCACCTCCGTAATCTCCATTGCTTATGTTTTCACACTGGAAAAGTAATAAAGATCATCATTCTCACTTCTCTGGCCCTTATCCCAATAACGGATTTTTCAACTCTTCCCTAGTCGTTTGATAGATGGCGCTGATCTTGGTAAGTTACTGCGAGGAACAGAACGTCACATCATTTCACGTGGTTCTAATGGTTACGTTCCGAAGCTTATGCAAACGAATGTGTCAATCAACGAGCGTATGTGACGTGACGCAATGTTATTTTCCAAGCGTTAGTGCTTTAGCACCTAGTAACGTAGTCAGTTCAACGCCATCTACTGAGTTCTTGGAAACTATTTTTTTTTATACTCCTAAAGAAAACCTTTCATTCATTAGTGGTCGACGCAGCACGTCTTCTTCCATACTACTCTATTACTCGTCATCTCATCAGACACCTCCTTTCTAGCCATATCATACTTCACACAGTCCATACATCGTTTCTTTGATCTTCCTCTACTTATATACCCATCCACATTCATACTCAGAACTTTCCTCACGATATTTTCTGGACAGTTGGAACATGAATAATACTAGAGATGGCTTCATAAAACATTTCGTGCAAAGAACGTCCATTTTGGACCTGAAGGAAATCACAACTGGAGTCGATAAAGGGCGATTACTTTCTTAGGGGATTGCATTTAAATTCAATTGAATGGCTGTCTTTTTTTCCTCTGACTTGGCTTTAATATTAATAAGCTGGTTTCCTCACGATGTTTCACCGAAGCAAGTGATGATTATTCAACGCACATGCATCCGAAAAATCAGACATGCGTGTAAGGTAAGTCTCATGCCTGGTATGCGCACTGGTATTCCCAAATACAAAAATAGCGGGCTTCCATACAAATTTTCCGATTAAACCTATACACAGGAGACGATTTATCAAAAATTCTTCGTTAATGCTCACTTTCGCAATCAAGGGATTCCAGTGCTCAGGGCCTCGGATCAAGGCTTCGAATAAACCTGGCTTGGGGTAATACTCGTAACTTAGTGGTATGAACGTCTCAAGTTCGAACCCAGACACGCACCTCTTGATTTTTCGGATTCATGTGCGCATTGTATAATATAAGTTTTCCTTAAAGCTAATATTAATGATAAAAATTGTTTACTAACCTTTACTAACTCTTTAAATATAACACCTCTAAAACACAGTTTTTTTATATGTAAAGGGGAAAAATTATTACTTAATTTATTAAAGAGATTGGACCAACACTTTCTACTACTAAGAGAAGGCAACTATTTAATATTACATCCATAAACTACAGAGTTAAAGCCTTTTTAGTCAAAAAACTTTTTAGAACAAAAAAATTCGCGCGCCTAAGTTGGTAACTATAGTTTAGAACACAGTTTTATTTTTATGTTGGTAAGCTCGTATTTCTTTTTTATTTTTAGTTTTTTTGTGACTTTTATTCTGTGCGTGCGTGGACGGCTGTTGGCGGAGCGCATTTTTTTTGTAAATTCGTTATTGCAAGATGGCGGAAAACGGAGAGAGAGCGAGGGAGTTTAGTTGGTGCTTCTTCGGTACCACGGACGCCATGTATCTGTAACAAGGAAAATATGTTATGATTATAAACATGTCTTTTATAGGGTAATTAGTGTTTGAATCTTAAACACGTGATTGTGTTCATAATAACAAGCAACTATTACTATGGGACCAAACCTGAAACAGAGACAAAAAATCTATAATCACAAGCTACATTATCAGCGAGTTACATAGGCTATATTTTATCCCCGTACTCCCACGGGAACGGGAACGGGAACTACGAGGGTGAAACCGCGTGACGTACGCTAGTTATAAATATTTTCATTTAACCTTTTGGACGCCATAGTCACATATACGTGACAAGCAATCGCGGGCCCTGTACGCCAAACGACACAAATATGTGACAAAATAGTAGATGAAATTGTGGCTTGGCGTGGAGGGCACGCGCGTGCGTTTATGCTCTGGCGGTCAAAAGGTTAATTTAATGTATTGAAATGAAAAACAAGTAAGTTGAAACATCTGCAATCGTGATACGACTAAAAGGTCAACATGTAAGGCAGTATCAGGTGTTCAATTAAAGTACCTATTTGTAATTAGTGACTGCGGTAGACAGAAGCCAAGTAGTGGCAGAGCTAGCCTGTGTGAGTCACGACTTGTATTCACTGCCTTTAAGCCGCTTTAGACACTATTGTTTGTTCTTTTAGAAAGAAAGAAAGAATATGTTTATTTAACGTCGGTTCATTAAGCACAGAATAAAAAAATAAGGATACAAAATAAAAAACCCGCGGGGGGCAGTCTTTGGAGACTGCCGATAGAAGTCCATTTCAAAGCATATTCAGGTAATACAGCAACTCGAGATATAATGTATAACCCGCATCATTATGACGTCACCATAAGGGTATAAGCAGTAAAACAACGCGCTATCGCTAGTTATGTAAGGAGGGACGAACTGCGGCAATCAGTCAGCGCTATCGAACCATCAGGGGTGTGTGTGCGTTTTTGGACGGTACGGTATTGTGATTTATTAAATACTAGCGGACGTCCCGCGGTTTCACCCGCATAGTTCCCGTTCCCGTGGGAGTACGGGGATAAAATATATCCTATGTTACTCGTGGATAATGTAGCTTTCGAATGGTGAAAGAATTTTTAAAAACGGTCCAGTAGTTTTTAAGCCTATTCATTACAACCAAACAAACAAAGTTTTCCTCTTTATAATATTATATTAGTATAGAAATATCGCTGGACATTAACACACAGCGCCATCTAGTGCCACACTAAGCAAGGCTTGTGTCGTGGACACCAGATAGTTGATATACTACATATATACTTTTTGTTTGTAAATACATATGTACTTATTATGTACATATAAACATCCATGACTCGGAAACAAATGTCCACGCTCATCACACAAACATTTGCTCCTACCGGGATTCGAACCCAGGACCCTATGAACGTAAGGCAGCCTCACTACCACTACGCCATTCGAGTCGTCAAATATTATTTATTGTTCGTTAAATTAGTGAGTTTTAGTTTATTCCTTATTGTTCGTTAAATTGAAAGAACGAAAGAAAAAGCATTTAAGCATTTAATCAAAAACTTTATTCCGAACAAGAGTCCATAAGGGTTAGTCTTAGCACATGAGTAAGTAAACGGAACAGAGTATAAGCTTCATACAACCGCGCGAATCGGTTGCACTACTACAAGCACGCGGACCAGGTGTGCGTGACCACTGGCCGCTTGTCGCGTACGCGGCGAGAGTGGAAATAACCGGTTTACGCTGTCACAACCAGTTTGACAATCTCAGGGTTGTCAGGGCAACACGCGTTGTTTTGTGACAAGTTTGAATATTTTAATGTAAAAATGTGGTATTTATTATTAATGGTTGTTTATTGTACTGTGTTTGAATAGTACTATAAAAATAAAAATATATATCATACTTAAACTATCCCAAGGAGTACAATAGGTAAGTAAATATTTGATTAATTTGTCTTCACCTAATATGACAACCCTACCAAAATAGGTAATAATTTGTATGTCTATGTTAGTACGACATCAGGCGAAAAAAACAATCCTTAAATATTATTAATTTAAAATTATTTTAAAATAACAAAAAGGCCTCCCTAATATCCTTACAGATGCAATAATAATTAAAAAAAAAAAACCCGCACCACTTTCATTTTTCAAAACTCACATCGATTTTACTCGTCACTTATGCAAATGGAAACAGTACCTCAGTCGCGGTGAAGCCGTGACCTAATGCCATGGCCGTAGCAAGTTCAGATGCTACGAGCTACGAGTGCTACGAGACTGAGTCATCGTCTACGAAAATTTGATTGTGTAGCGCCTTCACATGCTACGGGCTGAGCTACGAGAATGACTCATCAGCTGCCAGAATAGTAATATTGTGTTAAGGGTATAATTGTAATATTTTTTTTTATATATTTTTATATCGCTGGACATTACACACAGCGCCATCTAGTGTCACACTAAGCAAGGCTTGTGTCGTGGACACCAGATAGTTGAATACTACATACATACTTTTTGTTTGTAAGTACATACTTATTATACATATAAACATCCATGGCTCGGAAACTGTTAGTTGCGGGGAAAGGAAACACATGCGTTCCAAGCTAACGTATAATATCGACTGCCGAGGTCGGGTCACGCGCAGCGTACCGTCTTACATACTCACAGAAACAAACGTCCATGCTCATCACACAAACATTTGCTCCTACCGGGATTCGAAACCAGAACCCTAAGCACGTAAGGCAGCCTCACTACCACTACGCCATTCGGGACGTCCAATATTGTGATAAGGGTATACACCGTGATTAGGAATAGGCTAGTTTCCACCATCAATAAATTGCAAATCTATTTAGTCCGTCAGTTAGAGAATTGGAAAATAATGGACACGTAATTTTTGTTTTTGTAAATCAACGAATATTGACAAAGGTAAAACGCATCAAAACTCGGGAGTGGGGGCTCGTGACGTCAGAACTCACTAAGAATGATACCAAACAGTGACGTATTGGGAATTTTAAAAGCTCGTAGTAAGTAGTATCTTCGTCAATTTTGATTTATGTGACAAAAGAAAAAATACGGGTCAAATATTTTTTGATAATCTAAGTGACGGACTAATTAGATTTTTTCAGTTAACAAGCCTATTGGGTGCATTGGTCATTGGGTGAATGTGGATGGGTATGAGAGTAGAGAAAGATCAAAAACACGATGGATGGACTGTGTAACACTGTGTCACTTGAAATGGGTGATACTAGACTTAATTTGTAACACTTTTGACCCCGATACTCTATAATTATCGTATATCAAACCGAGTTATTTTTGAAAATGTAGTTTATAACTATTTATATTGCTGTGTCCTAGCAGGGTTCATGTATGAAACCTACTTACTTTGTAACAACTTGTAAACTACATGAATGTAATAAAGATGATTATGATATATCGCTGCGAGAGCAGCGGTGGCACAGTGGTGGCGGTCCCAACTTACGTTCAGTAAGTCGTGGGTTCGAACCCAGGCAGGCGCATTACTTTGTGTAATTTATTACATCACCGCTGCTCTCAAAAAACCGACATCTCCTAGAACCATGAATTCGAAGACATGTGACATCTACCAATCCGCACTGGGCCCGCGTGGTGGATTATATAGCCCATTCCCTCTCATAGAGAGGAGGCCTGTGTCCCAGCAGTGGGAACATTAATAGGCCGATGATGATGATGATGATATATCGAACTTTAACAGTTTTTTTTTTTAATTCACTACTCACTATAAACTACTGGTTGTGACAAATGTACGCCGATCAAGATGTTAAACTGATGATACTTACTATAACACAGTTTATTTTTTTATGGTTGTGAATAACAGGTTCGTAAAAAATACAGGATTTTCGGACAAGTCTGTCGTGGTGGCTACTATAAAGCGTGTTTTTTAGATAACTACATAATTATAAAACAAAGTCTCCCGCCGCGTCTGTCTGTCCCTGTGTATGCTTAGATCTTTAAAACTACGCAACGGATTTTGATGCGGGTTTTTTTAATAGATAGAGTGATTCAAGAGGAAGGTTTTTATGTAACTTTACGCGGGCGAAGCCGCGGGCATCGGCTAGTATTACATAAAGGGTAGTTTGATAATTGAACTTCATAACGCAAAACAAAATTAAATAAAAAAGATAACAAAAGATATAGACAAAAAATGAAATTGGTCCTGTGCGAGGCCAACGCCCCCCCCCCCCCCATCTCAGCATGGTGCTGTGAAATTGGTTTGCTCGAAAGCTTACAAAGTCTCTTATCAACTTGTTTCATTACTTAGTTGTTATCATTTCAATCAACCAATCACAACAAAGCTCAATTTATTATTTCCTGTAAAACTCTTGTCAATACTTAATATTATAAAGCAGAAGAGTTTGTTTGTTTGTTTGGTTGAACGCGCTAATCTCAGGAACTACCGGCTCGAATTGAAAAATTATTTTTGCGTTGGATAGTCCATTTATCGAGGAAGGCTTTAGGCTATATAACATCACGCTATGACCAATAGGAGCGGAGCAGCAATAAGAAATGTTGCAAGCGGGAAAAAAGTTTCCGTTGAGCAGGCGATGCGTTGCGATATCAAAACTTCACGCGAACGAAGTCGCGGGCAGAAGTTTCTGATAAAGCCTTTTGCTTTAAGGTGCAAGCGTCAGGGAAGGCCGCGTTTAAGTTTCAAATCCTAGTTCATAAAGGTCTAGGAACTGTTTTCTCAAGGTCAAAATCGTTCCTGGACCTTTGTGAGCTTCGAGGGTTGTGTTGATGATTTTGATGATTATAATTCTGTAACTACATACGTCTTACAGTCGCGAACAATATTTTTATCACCATACAACTTAGCACTGGTGTGCAAATTGCAAAAAACGTAAGAAAATTTGAATTTCGCGGGCTACCCTTACACTGAAACATGCGAATATTAAATTGCACTATAACAACACACATCTGTGTTATTGGGCGTTAGTCTATAGTCGATGCGAGAGGGGTAAGGGCGGGGGCGGGGAGGGCGTGGGAGGTACAGGTGACCTAGATACAGGATTCAACCCATCTAGGCTATGTAGGTGAACGGTCTATCATACGTACAGGATTTTTGTGACGTCATTGGGCGTTTTCACAGTAGGTGATAACGATAACGACACGATAGAACTGTCGAGAAGTATCTCTCAGGCATGCTGGTTTCCTCACGATGTTTTCCTTCACCGAAGCAAGTGATAATTATACAATACGCAGTTGAATCAGAAAAATCAGAGGTGCGTGTCTTGGGTTCGAACTTGAGACCTGTGACGTCATATTAGTCCGACGCTCACACTACTAGGCTGCTTCGTATGGAGTCGCAAGGACAGTTGCTGGAAGTGAAGCCCAGGGTTCGATTCTTCCGGGGTTGCGGGACTGTTCGAAAGAGATGCCGAGGGCGAGGAAGGAACATGGATGGGTTTTAGTCAGTGAAAGTCTGACGCTCCCTCCCGCTTCGCCCAGAGTGGGAGAAGTTATTTGACGATTCTTAGTACACCTCTGCTTAACCTTTGGGAGATTCATCATCATCATCATCATCATCATCATCATCATCATTTCAGGCGAAAGAGGTTCACTGCTGGCGGACATAGACAATGCGGCGACACTTGAGAGACAAGTGTCGCCGCATTGACCGGTCCCGTGCGACTCGCATCCAGCGGATTCCTGCAACCTTCACCAGACCTTCACCTTTCTAGTTTACAGGCATGTTTTATGTTTTGAGAAACATGTTTTAAAATAGAGATGAAGCTGTTACGTCACCGTCAGAATGGCTTTTCATCAGCTGTGTCGGGATCGAAATCGTGAGGTATACCAGAAACATGGAGCAATTGCCTATCTGACCTCTACAATCCAATAATTATGTAGTTTTGACGACCCGAATGGCGCAGCGGTAGTGAGGCTGCCTTACGTTGTTAGGGTCCCGGGTTCGAATCCCGGTAGGAGCAAATGTTTGTGTGATGAGCATGGACATTTGTTTCCGAGTCATGGATGTTTATATGTATAATAAGTATGTATTTACAAACAAAAAGTATATATGTAGTATATCAACTGTCTGGTGACCACGACACAAGCCTTGCTTAGTGTGGCACTAGATGGCGCTGTGTGTAATATCCAGCTATATTTATTTATATTTAGTTACCTACACAATTACTGGGTACACGTTAGGTATACATGTAAGCAAAGAGACTCTTCATACCACTTTTTTTTTTTTTTTTAGGATGTGAAATGGAGACTGATTACAGAGTCAGACTTCAGACTTTTTGGGTCACTGACTACTTGTAACGACTGTCAAAGATTTACAATTGTCAGCTGGGACCTACGGCTTAACGTGTTTTTCGAGGAACGGGGGAAACTCTGTATGTTATGGGTGGATACCCATTCGCAGACCAACCAAGACAAGTCCGGCTTAATCTATAGATTGACCTCACTTTAGTCAGTACACCCATGGGATTAAGATCGGTCAATTCGAATTCAAAAACAAAACCTCATAAAGCCTAATAACTCCTAACTCCTCACTGTACCGAACCATGCAAGATACCCATCCAAGCGCACTTAGATCCCCAACAATCTTGAACTTCGAACCTAGACATAATGGTGGGCCCATTTCACCTTGGTAGAGCTGATTCATGTGGCTTTGACCTTGACTTCAACCAACGGGGCTATTAGTTACGGGTATTTCAGGGGTGTCACACATCAATTGAATTCGGCAGTATTTATTTGACAACAATTTCTTTTGTATTGTTTTAAGCTTTCACTGTTTATCTTATAAAGTGCCACTTACGGGATATCTTCCAAGAAAGATAAAAAAACTGGCCAAGTTCGAGTCGGACACGCGCAAGAAGGGTTCCTTACCATTATAGAGATATAAGTATAACATTAGACAAAACTGCAAAAAAACACGTTTATTGAATGGTCCCCTTTTTTTTTTTTTTTTTTTTTTTTAGGATGGGAAATCATCAAATGACTTCTCCCACTCTGGGCGGAGCGGGAGGGAGTGTCAGACTCTTACTGACTAAAACCCATCCATGTTCCTTCCTCGCCCTTTACGTTCCGGGGCCGCGGTATCTCTTTCGAACAGTCCCGCAACCCCGGCAGGCTTCGGCCCTTGCGGGCCCCTCTCTGCTGCTGACATCTCTTTGAGGCGCGCGTGGAACACGAACGCGCCGTCGACACGGCCTGTCGTCACTAGACGGACGGACGGCTAGCTAGCCCATAGCTAACCGTCCACAGGCCCGCATCTACGGTGGCCGGTAGCCACCACGTGGCCCCCGACGCCCGGTGCGTCCCCCGCGGCGGCCGGGAAGAGAGGCTCTCTCCCTCTCTCGCTCCGCCACCTCCTTCGCCAGCATGACTGCTTCGCAGAAGGAGGTGACGGCTTCCCATTCCGTCTCGCTCCGGACCATGGAATGAACCAGGGCCGGACGCGAGAGGTCGCCGCCGCCGATCGCCGCTACGAGGACACGGCGGTGCTCCGCCCACGCAGGGCAGACCTCCACCGTGTGCTCCACCGTGTCCTCCGGTCGATCCTCGCAGTGGAGACACCCGGGCGTTTCCTCCCGCCATTGAATGGTCCCCTTAAATATTTATTTTTAATTTAATATAATTATGTATTTTTAAAGTGAATATACAACTAAATATTTTGTGAATATTTCAAGCGTCTACCCGTCGCGCGTCGTATCGACTAAAAACGGCAAAAAACACGTTTGTGCTATTCCACTATTATTTTTTTTCTTTTTTTTTGCAACAGAAATACACATGTGAAAATTTCTACACGGATCATGAGATATAGCCCGCTGACAGACAGATAGACGGACAGACACCGGAGGCTTAGTAATAGGGTCCCGGTGGTTACCCTATGCGTACGGAACCTTAAAACTAAAAGACAGTTTTTCTAAAAGGGTAGAGTAGTTTTTTTTTCGGATGGGAAATCATCAAATGACCCCTCCCACTCTGGGCGGAGCGGGAGGGAGTGTCAGACTTTTATTGACTAAAAACCATCCATGTTCCTTCCTCGCCCTTTACGTTCCGGGGCCGCGGTATCACTTTCGAACAGTCCACTAGAGCCGCTGTGTAGCACCCCTAAATAAACCCAAATAACAGACTTTTGCTAGAAAATTAGTCATGGGTTTCCAAGGTAAACTACAGAGGTTCGCAGAATAAGGTTTTAGGGTAGAAATGAGGTCGTAACCGGTGATGTAATAAATCGTTTGTTTTTTTTTTTCTATTTAATAATGGCTCGTTAGATTTGTAGATTATGGTTCAATGTAGGTTAGGAAAGTAAATTACCATGTGACTCAGACCTGAGGATCGATGTAAAAGTGGAATTGATGGGGTAGTTATTATATAGTGACAGTACGGTTAATGTTACTAAGTTTTTAATTGGCGGCGTGGGCTTTCGATTTTTGGGGATAAATGCCAAGCGAACACGAAGGACAGGGATTGTTTAAAATCAGATTTTGTGGTATAGAAGAATACGAGTTCAACACATTTCCTACAAACGTTTTTTTATAAGTAAGAAAGAAAGCACTCTAAGGCGACTACAGGAGTTAAACGCGAGTATAATGCCTGAAAGTATATGATTCACTGCTATAAACAAAACCAGAAAAAATATGATATTCTTCAAGATATATATATGCTAGTGTGGCAGTGTTTTGACATAATACAATTAATTTTACTCGATAAAAAAACACGAACTTATCTCTAAAAAATTCTTTTAACGAGTAAAAACCATACTAAAATACATTCGATCATTCTGTTTTTTTGGCAAATAATTATACAAGCAACATATTAGCATCATAGTGTTTTATTTGTTTAGTCCAATCAATAGATTTCTTGTAAATGGATCGAAACCACTCATTTCGCACTTTTGGCCCGCAGTGACTGACGTAACAACCACTTTGTAGTGCAAGCTGATTAGAACTTTATTCTAACAGTTTTTCAAACGAAGTTCGAATCACCACAAATAGAGTTGCTAATTTAGCTCATGTTGTCCCTTTAAGTCGTTGCTCTCAGCTGTCATTTGTAGATGAATGACATCGTTATGGGTAGTCAATGACCCCAAAGCCTGACAACCAGTCTTACCAAGTGGTATCGTTTTACCCCGTGCTAACTGGGTTGTGGAGGTCAGATAGGCAGTCGCTCCGTGTAAAATACTGGCATTTAGCTGCATCCGGTTAGACTAGAAATTGACCCCAACATAGTTGGGAAAAGGCTAGCAGATCAGGGTGATGTGATAATAATGACTTTTACTAGAAACAGTTTAAATCAGCGGTCGGCAACTGGCGCTGGTTTAAATGAGGTAAGGGGCATTAAAATGACTTGGTATCTGTGTCGAACGTCCATATTAACGATAGATTCGATAATGGTGCTCTAGAAAAATATACTTGAACCACCGTTAACCTTTTGGACGCCATTGTCACATATACGTGACAAGCAAGCGCGTGCCTTGTACGCCAAACGTCACAAATATGTGACAAAATAGTAGATGAAATTGTGGCTTGGCGTGGAGGGCACGCGCGTGCGTTTATGCTGTGGCGGTCAAAAGGTTAAAATACTTACACACTGAGTGAAGTTATGCTCTTATACGTGATCATCGAAAAAATGGTAATGCAATAAATAGGCATGACGACAGTATAAACAAATTGAAAATCTGTTCAGTCCGTCAGTTAGATTATTGGAAAATAATGGACACGTATTTTTTGTTTTAGTAAATCAATGAATATTGACAAAGAAAATACGCATCAAAACTCGAGAGTCGGCTCGTGACGTCAGACCTAGTTAAAAATTATACCTAGGCGTGACGTATTGAGAATTTTAAAAGCGTCGTATCTTCGTCAATTTTGGTTTACGTAACAAAAGAAAAAATACGGGTCAAATATTTTTTGATAATCTAAATGACGGACTAATTAGTTTTTTTTTGTCGTCTATCCTATACAGGGTGTAAACATACCCGATATGTTATGATGGTCACCCATCTACAGACTGACCTAGGCAAGCGCGGTTTATCCTTGAAAAACAACCCGTGCGGCTGTTATTATTTAGCCACGAGCTTCTTTCTTTATTGTATAGTTAGTGCCTAACCTGATGTCACAGCTTTTATGCCGCCCATATAGACCTCTGACTTGGCTTTACATGTAGTCGAGAAATATCTCTCAGGCATGCTGGTTTCCTCACGATGTCTTCCTTCACCGAAGCAAGTGATAAAAGAGAGCGACAAGCTCGTAAGCAGACATAGACAAATGAAATATCAATATATTCCTAGACATTGCACCACAGCTGCATCTAAAGGACAAAGGGCTGGAAGTAAGTAACGCGCGTGTGCGTTGCCCCAATAACCTGGTAACCGGTTTGAACCGGATCGTTCGGAACTTCCGAGCGTCCCCGAAGTTTTCCGAACGCTGGCAGAGTAGTTTATTGGCGATAAATTAGCGAATTTTCAGTGTCGCTTTGTTTTAATAGCTGCAATGTTTGGAAAGTGGTGATAAAGAGGGTTTAATGAAAATGGTTAAATCCAACCCATCACCCCGATGGTTTAGATTTAGACAATACTTAGATGAAGCTGTGAGTACGACTTTTAAGTAAAACGGTATTATCAAAGTCGAGCTCGTAGCTAGATAATAACAGCCAATCGGATCTATCTTCAGGTTAAGCCGCGTTTACCTAGGTTGGTCTGTGGATGGATGACCACTGATTACATACCGAGTTTCCTCCGTCCCTCGGAAAGCACGTTAAGCCGTTGGTAATGACAGCCGGGCTGTCATTTGTAGATCTATGGCATTAATAGTCAGAGGCCCGGAAGTCTGACTACCAGTCTTACTAAGCGGTATCGTATTACCCAGTACTAACTGGGTTGTGGAGGTCAGATAAGCAGTCACTCCATGTAAATGCAAATTCTGGTATTCTGGTGCATCCGGTTAGACTGGAAGCCGACCCCAAAATAGTTGGCAAAAGGCTAGGAAGATGTTGAGTATTATCAGTCTTTGTTGGTTTCAGTTGCATAATAAAATTCTGTAGCCCGCCCCGTCATTGAGGAGCTGTGGCACATGAGTATGATGTGTGAACACCTAACAAACGCAAGGGCATGTATAAAAATCTACGACTACATCTTTAGACACTCCTTGCCCTTCATTAAAAATTGCACGTAAACCACTTTGTTAATTTAAAAATTTAAAAACCCTCGTTTCAGAGCTCATCAGAAACAAGGGGGACAAAGGGGTTGTAAAGGGCATAAGGGGGTGATTATACAGAGTCGTCGGTCGCGAGCACACCGTTAACTTTTATTTTTGTCCCAAGGGCACGGTGATATGGGGTGGTGTGGTATCGATAGGGGGACACGTTTATTGAAAGAAATGTAGGTTTTATGTTTAGGTCGTGTCTGGGGAAGTGTATAATTAGCAATGGTGGGGGTTACTTTGGTGCTTTGAGTCTGGGCGTAGTTAACTAGCCACTAGGGGTGTAAGTAAAATAAAAACCGCTGGACATTACACACAGTATCAACTAGTGCCACACTAAGCAACGAGGCTTGTGTCGTGGAGAAACACAAACTTAAAGTATTGGTTCAAACTAATACTTTGAGTTTGAGTTTAAAGACAAAACAAGGCAAATTCTTAACCTACCAATCAATTTCCGAACTACAAACCACAGTTATTTAAAACATTCGCCGACAGGAAATGCCAGCAATGTATTACATGCTAACACCCACACCACGCAAGGTGAGAATATATACAATGTTATATACGTCAACCGCAACACACGTCACTAGACGTACTCAGAGCATGGATACAAACAGTGCCAATTTTTTATGACAGGCGGCGAAACTTCGAACTAACGTAATTCGTATGAGTTGGCGAAGAAAGTGGCGCCACCCAGAACTGTCACCTGTCAACTGTGACGTTTAAACGTCATTGGTGACTGTATTTAGTATTTATAGATGTGAAGTCGCTAATACATATGTATTTACGTCATTTTCTTGAATGAAGTCTTCAGTACACTGTTACTAATTCGCGTTTTGATATATTAGTACCGACATCTGTTTTTAATTTTATTTTCATTATGACTGTAAACATAGTAGGAATTTTTTATGTTTTTTTGTTTCTTGTTTATGTAATTCAGTTCTTGTTTCATGTTTGAAAGATTATTTAGAAAAATGTTTTGTCTACTATGTTCTGTTTTTTGAATGTTATGAAGACGCTGTCTTTTGATTTAGATCAGTTAGATGCACTAGTCACTAATCATCTGCCTAGCCGATGTTGGGGTCGGCTTCCAGTCAAACCGGATGCAGCTAAATACCAGTATTTTACACGGAGCGACTGCCTATCTGACTTCCACAGAACAGACAAAAACCTAAGAAAATTTGAATTTCCGCGGGCCACCCTGACGCTTTCACCTTAAAGGAAGCGAGCGAGGAAGTTCAACTGTGACAAATAAACACCACCAAATTACTTTTAAACCAACAACACCTTTATTCTTTTAGAGCTAAAAAACCATACTACGCTAAAATTACTTTACATTCTCTTTTTGCATCGTCCGAGCCCTATTCAGCTGAAAATCAATACACGTGCCGATTATAGACTACAGAAAACAGCATACGAGGCGAGCCAGTGAAATCAAAATACAATAGCTGACATCTTCTAAAAGATGGATTGTGTGAGGATTTGAAGAGTTCATCATCTACCTAGCCTTTTCCCAACTATGTTAGGCTTCCAGTCTAACCGGATACAGCTGAATACCAGTATTTTACATGGAGCGACTGCCTATCTGACCTCTACAACCCAGTTAGTAATAATAATAATATAATAATAATAATAATAATATTCCACAACCATCACACAACGCCATCTAGTCCCAAGCTAAGCAGAGCTTGTGTTATGGGTACTAGACAACTGATAAACATACTTATATATTTCTAAATACATACATATTATAGATAAATTACACCCAGACATAGAACAAATGATCGTGCTCATCACACAAACATTTGTCCTGGGTGGGAATCGAACCCACGACCTCCGGCATAGCAGTCAGGGTCACTAACCACTAGACCAACAGGCCTAATGCAGGCCAGTAATGGGTAATACGATACCACTTGTAAGACTGGTTGTCAGACTTTTTGGGCCACTGGCTACCTGTAACGACTGTCAAAGATCTTCAAATGACAGCCAGGACCAACAGCTTAACGTGCTTTCCGAGGCACGGAGGAAACTCAGTATTAATTTTAGACGATATTGCATGATTTAAATGATTCGTTTTATTTAAATAATAGTGGTAACTGATCATAAATTGATAACAAGTACTAACTGGGTTGTGGAAGTCAGATAGGCAGTCGCTCCATGTAAAATAATGGTATTCAGCTGCATCCGGTTAGACTGGAAGCCGACCCCAACATTGGCTGGGCAGATGACTAGTGACTAGTGCATCTAACTGGTTGTCAGACTTTTTGGGCCACTGACAATCTGTGACAACTGTCAAACATCTATCAATGACAGTCGGGATTAACAGCCTAATAATTCCGACCCCAAGTCACATAGGACAAAGGCAGGAGATGATGATGATAGTTCTTTTAGTCCTCACGAGAAACAAGAACAAAACACAACCAAACCATCTCCTACCAACCCAATTTCTTCTCTTAACGTGGTATTTGTAAACACGTATACATACTTGGCACGCGGCGCGGGCCGCTGAACGCGAATTATTAATAGACGGCCAAATGTAACGTGACGTCACGTGCGCGTGCGCTGCATGTATTACAGGAGGAGTTACGAGCGGTAATTAGCTTTATGAGACCGAGGGATACGCGTTTTGGTTCAAAGAAGATGTGTAGGAGGTAGAGAGCAGGAATGTTGGTAGCATTTATAAAGATAGGTAGCCCGCCACACTATTCCCAAACCACTGTAACTCCTGAAAGCCAGACACAACAGTATCGACCACCAGAATAGCGCCAAGACAATGAAGCTCCACGAAGTCCCAGAGAATGAATTTAACTGTCTTGGATTCCGCAACGAAATTAATCAGAAAAGTATAGCGGAGGAGTAGGAAAATCTGTAATTTCCACTTCCCTCCATATCAGCAGGAGCCAGAACAAAACAAGGCCAATCGGCACAAAAGGACGTTTTTAACTGGCCCAGTTGGAAAGCACCACGGATAAATAGTATCATTAATGGGTCTTACGTCGTGTGCTGTTATTATATTTGATTCCAATAATAGCTAAATTAGAAAGATGGGTACGTTATAATAGCTAGGTTGCGGAAACGAAAAGCTTTAAGATAGAAAGGAGATGCTACGAAACAGCGAGAGGCATATTAGACGCCCTTGAGAAAGATGGGCTACGATATAACGAATATCTCGGTATACTGTATTTGCCAGCGGTTTCGTTCGCCTTAAATTACCCATTGTATAATTATCACTTGCTTCGGTGAAGGAAAACATCGTGAGGAAACCGGCATGCCTGAGAGATATTTCTCGACGGCATGTATACCCAAGTCAGATGCCTATGGGCGGCATAATAACTCTGACATCAGGTTAACACTAACCACACGATAAAGACCCATGCCGAGGAAATCCGAGAAATTTGACAAATTCTGTCTTCCTGTCTGGGTATATTAGGAACTTAAAGGGTCCAACAGGGGTGTGGTGAGATACGGCTGGTCGTTGGTAAGTTTGTCAGTGAAAGCCAGCATTTTTACATTTGTGATGGTTAGAAAGTTAAATAACAAGTTACGTTTGGTTGTATCTTGTTGCTATGAAATAAATACGCTATAGTTTTGGTCTTTTTGGTAATAGGCTCGATATATAATAATAATAGGAACGTGGAGTTTCTTGCCGGTTCTTCTCCATGAAAACGACCAAACCGAACCGTGCACCTGTGCACATTCAAGTCAAAATTGAAGTTGTTTTTATTAAATCATCAAAATGAATTTCAAGATGTTCGAGCCGACATGTCAGCCATTTAATATAAAACATAATTATTTTGTTTATATTTATCAATTCGGTTTACATCAAGTATTTATCGTTTACAATCTAATGCATTTTTAATTTTTAGACTCGTTATCAATTTTACACATTTTAAATTATATCTAATTTTTACTTTATTTATTGAATTTTACCCATGTTATTAATTTTACACATTCCACCATTTTTAGTTATTGTTATTGTTTCTTAGTGCATGTCATCAAATTTATTTTTGTTACCTATTCTATTTAATACAATTTTCGATTTCATCATTTGTGCTTTTTATCATTATTGCCGTTTTAATATATTGTTTTATTATTATTATTAATGGGCACGGTATTTTATTAATATGCAACTCTGCCAATTTTATTAATTTTATGAATTCTATAATTTTATTGTTTAGTGATGTATCAGTTTTAATCAATTTTACAAATTAGGTATATCAAGTATATCATTAACACAATGTCATGCATTTTTTAATATAAGCATTGTTTATCTAAATATTAAATTATTTCCATATTTTTGCTATTTATAATGTATTTTTGCTCTTTCTTTATAAATTGTTTTTATAACACAACACTGACACTGTAACTGTAAGACACTGTTTTTATAATTATTTTACGTTATGTTTTTTTTTTTTTTTTTCTAATGTTATTATTTTAAACATTCCATCATTTTTTACTTTTTGTTATTATTTTTAATGTGTTTATGTAACATAATAACATTATATTGTTATTTGATATTTGTGCAAATTTTTTTTGAGTTTATTATGTGTTTGTTTATGTGGTCGAGCGTATGGCACTCGTGGGCTGCAGCTGAAAATCAGCGTCAGGTGGCACACCTCGTGTTGCCATCTGACATTATGCTGAGCTGAGGCCCTTTTGGCATTATAAGCTGTTTGTTTATGTATTATGTAAAATGTTATAGGTATTTTAATGCCAAATAAATACAATTTTCTTTCTTTCTTTCTTTCACCTTTGTCAACGTTTTATAAGTGCCCATCTAGGCCGATGTGAAATAAAATAATTTAATTTGATTTGAAAACTTCAAAAAATCAAAATCAAAAATCTTCCAAAATGGAGTTCTGTAAGCAATAAAAAGCTGCGAACTAAAACAATCAACAAAACTAGTAGGAATAAGACACGATAACTTTTCGAAGGGGTCAAAGTGGTTTGGAAATAGCACTTTCGGAAAGATGAAGATCTAAATGAACAGTTCCTTAAAAGAGGAAATTGTTTTTCCTACTCCTCCGCTATTCTTTTTTGATTAATTTCGTTGCGGGATCCAAGACAGTTCAGTTGTTTCTCTAGGAGTTCGTTGAACTTCATTGTCTCGGCGCTTTTCTGGTGGTCGCCACTGTTGATTCTGGCTTTCAGCAGTTGCAGTGTTTTAGAAATTCTGTGGCGGGCTTATTCAGTCCCCAAAAAGCCTCCACATCAACGATACTAGTTCGTCAGTATTTTTAGCCTCTGGGTGAAAACATAAAGAATGCATTTTAAAAGTACTGACAGTCGGTACGGGTCAGTACTTATCAGTAGGGGTAAAATATCCCTATGCAATCGAATGCGTTCGTTTATAAAGATCGGTACTGACCCGTAACAATTTGTCAGTACTTTAAAAATGCATTCGTCATGTTTGCACCCTAACCCACAAAACAATTTTGAATGAATAATTCACGGATTTTTTAACTGTTTCGCTCGTAAAAACTGCATTAGAAACAGCCGAGTAAGGGCTTAACAAATAATAAACGAATACAAGGAAATATGACGATCGAAATTAGTAATTCTTTGGCAGAGTACCAGAAAACTGTCACAGCACGCGCGTTATACCAATTTTTTAAACATGGCGCTGATGCACGTGTTTTTCTTGTTTATTTTACACGTGCTTGGGGACTGAGCTCCGAGGTTAAGCTGGATGACAAGGTCAGGAATAGGAAGGGTGAATATTGAAAGAATGAGACCCTTGTTTTATAATTTGCATGAAAAAGGAATTTAGTTTTTGAAATACCGTTGGTATACTGAGTGGTTCAAGAGACAGCCGCTCGGGTCGATCTTTATGTTAAGCCGTGCTTACCTAGGTTTGTTCGTGGATGGGTAACCACCGATTACACATCGAGCTTCGGAAAGCACGTTAAGCCGTTGGTCCCGGCTGTCAATTGTAAATCTTTGACAGTCGTTACAGGTAGTCTGATAACCAGTTTTATCAAGCGGTATCGTATTACCCAGTACCAAATGGGTTGTGGAGGTCAGATAGGCAGGCGCTTCATGTAAAATCCTGGTATTCAGCTGCTTCCGGTTAGACTGGAAGCCGACCCAAACATAGTTGGAAACAGGCTAGCCAGATGATGATAAGTAGACAGATTTTCCATATCACCACCTCAACAAAATTGCAATAAAGATTTAACAACAGTTATGGTACAACGTAGTATGGCTTTTTGCCAATAACTCTCAATAGACTGCGTTGTTCAAATTGTATACATATTAGTAACTACACAAGCTTTTACCATGTCTCGCTCACGTATTTCTAAGACTGTTCTGTTCGTGATTTGAATGAGTAACAACCAGTCTTATCAAGGGGTATAGTATTACTCAGTACTAACTGGGTTGTGGAGGTCAGATAGGCAGGCGCTCCATGTAAAATACTGGTATTCAGCTGCATCCGGTTAGACTGGAAGCCAACCCCAACATAGTGGCCGAAAGGTTCATCAAGGTACGTTTATCATGATATCGGTAATCGTTTGACATGTGTTGCACTGTAGGACGTAGTTCACAAAGGTTGAGGAACGATTTTGATCTTGAAAAAGTTGTTCCTTGACCTTTATGACATTGGAGGATTGTATTGATGGTTTTGATGATAATAATTCTGTAACTACATACGTCTTACAGTCGCAAACGATATTTTCATCAACATAAAACCTAGCAGTGGCCTGTAAATGGCAAAAAACGTAGGAAAAATTGAATTTCGCGGGATACCCCGACGCTTTCACCTTAAACGATATTCATAAATAGAAACAACAACGCAATCTTCAACAACGTTAGTGCCGTCAGATAGCAACCTAGCACAAAAAATAGCATTATAGTCAATTAGAAACTGAATATCGTTACAGTTACATCACTAACAAGAATGGGAGCATCTGCAGCGGTCAATGTCGAGTTGTGTGCGAGTGAGGGGAAAATGTCGCTGGCTGGAATGCTTGTCGATAATTTTATACGTCACTGCATATTCCTCAGCCACGTCTGTGTCTGTTTGCGATCTCAAAAGCTACTGCAGCGATTTTTATACTGTTCTTACCAATGGATAGAGTGGTTCTCGAGAAAGGTTTTTAGTAGATGGTTTGTACGCGGATAAAGCCGCGGGCATCGGTTAGGTTAACATAAACAACGTCTGCAATTCCCGAAGTGTTCAGAGGTGTACCTGATAGTAGCTACATCCACACTTCGCCAGTTATGTTTAAGTCCCATGGAATAGAGGGCTATTGTCACTATCCGGGTACTGGGACAATAATTATCAGACTTCACGCGGGCGATTCCGCTGGCAGAAACTAGTACATACATAGTAGACATGGGTGCCGCTCCCATTTGACGCTCTGCGTGAGTTCGGCTCATACATGTCATTTTGTTTGAGTTTTACCACGTTAATCTGCTACCAACGGTGGGCGAATTCGGGGCAAATGCGACTCCACCGACGATACCACTAGTGGTAGTAGATGCGAAAAATAGTTGCAACTGCAACCATTATTGGCGGACCGTTGGTAGGAGACGGGAATAAAGGAAATGATAAGTTTAATATACTATTGTGAGTAAACTCTCTGAGAGAAGTTGTGATTTGCCAGGAAATTATGAAGGAAACATCATTCCTGCCTGAGTAAACTTTCGAAGAAACAGTGCCGGTGCTGGATATGGAATCGAAGATGATTCACTAGACCAAGAGTGTTGGTGATGGTTTTGATACAGCTTAAAAACAACAAGGCACCGGGTGATGACGGAATTACGGCTGAACTCCTGAAGGCGGGTGGAAAACCGGTACTGAAGGCCCTTCAGAAGCTGTTTGATTCCATCATCCTCAAGGGGAAAACGCCCCAAGCATGGTGCAGGGTGGTGGCATGGGGCATGGTGGTAACCACACGTTTTTCTTTTTCTCTTCTTTAAGAACGGCGAAAATTGCTGGCTAAAGTATTATAGACCCATCTAACTTCTAAGCCATGTCTATAAGTTGTTTTCAAGAGTCATTACGAATCGTCTCGCGCGCAGATTTGACAATTTCCAGCCTCCTGAATAAGCCGTTTGTGGACTACGACAAAGCCTTCGATTCGATCGAGGCATGGGCTGTGCTGCAGTCTCTCCAATAGTGCCAAATCGACTATCGTTACATCGAGGTGTTTAATTGTTGTACTAAAGCACCACCATGTCACTCCGACTTCACCACAAGACCTCGTAACCTATTCTTCTGCAGCGAGGTGACGTCATGTCTCCGAAACTGTTTACCACTGCACTGGAGGATGTTTTCAAGGTTCAGGACTGGAGAGGGCTCGGCATCAACGTCAATGGCGAGTAGGTACATTACTCACTTTCTGTTTGCCGCCGATGTGGTGGTCATGGCTGAGACCATGGAGGCAAAATTAGGGCCCTTTTCTTGTTTTCGACAAATAAAACGAGTTTTTTTCTTAATTATATTATGTAGTTTAATTTTTACGACTTCTTCAAACTCCGCCACGCCGCCGGACTAAATTCAATAGCACGCCGCTGCCGTCAAATTTGGAGGCGGCGCCAATGTCTAATACATACATAGACTGCTAAAATCATAACCTTTTCTTTTGGCTTTGCCGTAGTTGGGTAGAAAGAAGACTCGTCAACACAGTATCCACCAAATTTCAAGCCATGTTATCTTACGGACAGAAGTCTCTCGACGACGTCGCCGACCTCGACGTCGTCGTCTCTGACATGTATCTTTCTTGACGCAGAACGACTGTTCTAAAACCACGAGATAAATAAAAATAAAAAGCATTCAGCAATTTTTAGAGATAAATATCAGAAAAGCCCTTGAGATGCTACCTTCACGACTTCCTAGTTCTTAAACTGGGATTGCAAAACTTTTTGAGACGATTTCCATAACTCGTGGGTGTTTGTCAGTAATATCGATAAACCACATCGCAGCACTACGCCATAAACGCCGGAAATATCGCGTAAAAGCTATCCATCAACAGATGCTCTAGTCAGTCGCAGACTCGCATATTAACTACGAGTATATCCAAAGTTTACGTTTGTTTTTGATGGAATATGCACGAGTACAACAAACACAGATCAAAACAAAATATATATTCTTCTAGATTCTTATACTATCTTTTAAATCTAATTTATATGAGAAATGCGAAAAATCTGTCTGTGTGCCAGACGGACAGACAGTGGAGCCTTCAGCCGAAGCCAAACGAGCGTAACTTTTTACACGACTGCCCAAAAAAAGGAGTGTTATTGGGCAGTCGTGTTGAATGTTGAATTGTTTATCAAACGCAAATGGTTCACTTGTTGTAGAAAATACCAAAATCGCAACACGTTTTCATATAAAATTTGAAGAGTTCCCTCGATTTCGCCAAGATTCCATCATCAGATCCCGACTTGGTGACTATGGGACCATTTGGAAAGAATACCCTTTCCAACAAAAAAATAATTTTCCAAATCGGTTGGCAAGCGACGGAGTTATGCCCGAACAAACAAAAAAAAAAAAAAAAAATAGAAACATCCGAATTGAGAACCTCCTCCTTTTTTAGAAGTCGGTTAAAAAAAAAGAAGTGTTATTACACGACTGCCCAAAAAAAAGGAGTGTTATGTTTTCAGGTTTTATTGATGTACGAGTATGTATGTTTGTGAGTTTCTTTATTCCACCATACTTCTGAACGCCTAAACCGATTTCGATGTACGTGGTATCGTTAGAATCCTTGGGTTACCCCAGGTAACATACGTTAAACATATATATATATATATATATATATATATTTAACTTTTATATTTTATTTTTAAGTGATTTATTTAATTACACAAGATACACTCGGATGACTAGGTAGGTTTGTGAACTTTAAAGTAATAAGTGCACCTAAAATAAATAAAATGTGAAATTCTCCATCTTTTTATAATCGCACCTAACTTTATTTATTTATTTTATTATTTATTTAGAAGTTACTACGAAGTTATTTTTTACACAGTAGGGTTTTTTAATTTTTGAGTTGTAAAGTCGCGTAGGCTTAGTGAATGTGATCTCGTTGGCATTTTTGGGTACAGAATACAGAACCCTAGAAAGTCAGGAAAACCAACCGCACGATAAGTGCTGGTGATTCAAACAAGAATTTGGTGTATTCCCGTTGACCCCACCGCCCGTGATCCCAATGGTGAGGTCAACGAGAATGGATTAAAATAATCAAAAATTTTCCTTTCAAACTTTTTTATACATGATTATCATGGATATGTCACCGTAAAATTGTCAAACACGTTATATTACAATATAACGTGTTTCTCTCTAGCGATATTGTAAACTCGAATAGGCATGACGACAGTGTCAAAAAAATACAAATCTATTTAGTCCGTCAGTTAGATTATTGAAAAATAATGGACACGTAGTTTTTGTTTTTGTAAATCAATGAATATTGACAAAGATAAAACGCATCAAAACTCGGGAGTGGGGGTTCGTGACGTTAGAACTGGTTAAAAATTATACCTAGGCGTGACGTATTGGGAATTTTAAAAGCGTCGTATCTTCGTCAATTTTGATTTATATAGCAAAAGAAAAAATACGGGTCAAATATTTTTTTAATAATCTACCTGACGGACTTATTAGATTTTTTTAGTCGTCTACCCTATTACTGTCAACTGAACATACGGAAGTATCTCTGCCCCCATAATCGGGACTTGGGGCACCCCCCCGTTAGGTTAGTTAGGTTCCTTTAAACCCTGCACTCGGAAATAGCTCCGTCGACTACGCTTTTTAGGGGAATATAAAGTGTTTTAAGGTTAGGTTATATTAATCGATATTTCTCAGGAATAGTACAGTATCTTTTCATGAGAGTGGTACCACTGGGCAAGGGGGACCCCTCCTTCCCTCCACACCGCGTCGAGTTGACTACCATCGCATTCCACGAAAAATAATGCGTTTTATTGTAAGCAGTATCTTCGTTTGACAATAATTCGAGAGTTTACAATATCGCTAGAGATATTACAATATAACGTGTTTGACAATTTTACGGTGACAGATACATAATACATTTTAGCAGGTGACCACATAACACAAAGAACAACAATACATCGATGACGTCAGTCTAAAAATCTTTACTAAACACATAACCTTGACTAAGTCAAATCACCGCCATTAAAACGAAAGTCAAAATAATGTTATGCCGATGATAAAAACATATTTTATAAACAATCGTTCATGAGTTTATAATTAAATCTGCGCGGAGTAAACACTGTTTTAGTTGTAATTAAAAATATGAAGATAGGTATATCGCATTTTCCTTGTTTATTAGATTATATTTTACTACTAAATACATATTACAAATGCTATGTTTGTGAGGCTGGATGGACATTTGTTACTCTTTCACGCAAAAACTACTGAACGGATTTGGATGAAATCTTGCACACAGATAGTTTATAAACTGGAATAACACATGGGATATTTTTTATCCCGGTAGTTTTATACTGTGGGCAATTACAGAACTAAGGCCAAGTCGCGAGTATAAGCTAGTAAGTCATAACAGCGTAAAACAGGAATACTGTTTTACACAGTTGTCCGATTTTAACCATTCTTTTCTATTGAAGAGGTGAGATCTTATCCTTCTTGAGTGGATTTAATTTAACCATGAAAGCTTAACACAGTGGAATTTTACTATAGTGCTCATTGGAAGACCAGCGTCAGGCATCATCACCTGTCTGGCATGAATGCTGAAATGGACCTTTTTGGCGCAGCCGTGAGGCACACAACACATTTCCACTATGCTTTACTCATTGTTTTGTATCTTTTTTATATAATATTGTGTGTGCTTTAGTAACTATTAGTATTATTAAATATTTTTCTTTCTTTTAGTAAGTACTTCCAGTCATCCGCCCATCTTCACTGTAACTGGTGTTCAGTCGAAATTCCACCAATCCAGAACACTGCTTTCTACCCATAGCGTAAAAGTATACGGTGTGAAAACAGATCCATCACGAAGCCGTCAACGGCGTCAACCAAGCATTCTGTACATCACACTAAGCAAAAATATATGGTCCTTTATTTGGTGTGAAAAATCACGTTTTTCTATAAAACTCAATGTCACTCAAAACATTGTGCTGATCGACGCATTTAATAGTAAACGGGTTATGGACGTATTTGAAGTAGACTTTAAAAACTAATTTAAAAAAAAAAACGTGCAAAAGCTCCGTAACTAGAAGGTTTCCAGTGCTTATTTTTTTTGTTAAAGAGAAAGAGGAAGTCATTTGATGATTTCCCATACGAAAAAAAAAAGTATGGTCCAGAACAAAAAAATATCGCAATGACGGGGAGAAAATGTTCCTTTCGGCTTCGGCTTCGTAAGGGGTCGGTTTACACATTAGGTTACTAGACCAATGAAAGACATAAGGTTAATATAAACGAATAATATTTAATAAAGTTCCTTCAGGAAGGTGTGTGTGTTCTACAGGGCTACAAGCTACAGACTATTCAATGAGGTCATGTGCATACGTTATGTTAAGGGACGGGACAAAGAGACACACAGTATCCCTTTGATTGAAAAGCCACTCCTGTCCCATTTATAGACATCTGCATTGCCGGAGGAAATACTAGGAAGTCGAGAGAGGATAAATTAATCAATAGTTCGCAAACGAGATGGGTAGTGGCGCTCTTTGTGAGGAGGTAGTTCGGGGAGGTACCTAATACCGAGAATCGCTCTCACTGTTAACGTTGTTGCGATGCAGTTTCAAGTGTGCCTTCGTTTTTAGGAGTCTGAAATAACACTTTTTAACAGACTTACGTCACAAACCAGACTTTTTTATTTCTCTTTTGCATCTGCAATCAGTGCATTCGCTTTTAGCAGATGTGTTGCATGCTTCTTTCATTCAGAGTGTGTCCTCCAGCGAGAACATCTACTTGTAATTCTCTACCCTATAGGATGTCTTTTCTTTTGAGGTATTTAGCATCGATTTTTTTCCGGATGGGAAATCATCAAATGACTCCTCCCACTTTGGGCGGAGGAACTTATCATTAATTTAAGTCTGAAATCACCAACCCGTCTTGACCAAGCGTGGTGATCAATGATCGTGCCTTCTCTGTTGAGAAGAGGCCTTTGCCCAGCAGTGGGACAGTAACAGGCTGGCATTATTAGCATATAGCTGAGAATAATTGTGAGCTGTCGTGCACGGGTATTGTGTCTAGTCTTGACGTTGGTAATTTCTTCTCTTACTGTGAGCATTTCCAGGTGTTAGCTGTGGATCTCAGCATTAGTCACATATCAGGGGACATTATGAAAATGTGGCGTAAATTACGCATAAGTCATATTACGCTCGTTTGGCTTCACCCAAAATCTATCCACAAACGAACTCACCGACAACTTACGCTCGTAGATGTATAGTTATTACAACCTCAGACATCCCAAATGATTTTTAATTCAATTGACTTAATTCTGAGAAAAAAATAAACATTAAAAAAAAATAAGGTTTTATATGTGCTGTTTTAGTTTTACTGGCAATTAGATTTACTGGCAAGAACTACCTATTATTATCCCGCCTAAAAGAAAATTTTAATTAGACGACAACCATTTGCGTTTGTTTGTTTACCTATTTTGGCGGGTTTGCGCACGCGGCTTGACCTATTCATAAATAGACAGGGCAACATTTTTAATGAAGATATTTTGAAAAATGTGACCTCTATCAAAAAACGGTTCAATTGATTTTGCTCGCGATTCTGATCAAACTATTTTTAGGTTTTGCGCATTTAACGTTACAGGTTGTATAGTAAACAACAGTTATCGTCACTATGTTGGGGTCGGCTTCCAGTCTAACCGGATGCAGCTGAATACCAGTATTTTACATGGAGCGACTGCCTATCTGACCTTCACAACCCAGTTAGTACTGGGTACGATACCCCTTGGTAAATCTGCTTGTCAGAATATTTGTGCCACTGCCTACCTGTAACGACTGTCAAAGATCTACAAATGACAGCACAGCCGGGACCAACTGCTTAACGTGCTTTCCGAGGCACGGAGGAAACTCGGTATGTAAGGGTGGTCACACATCCACAGACCAACAAGCATTGTGAACCTAAAGATCGACCATTATTTTGCCACGAGCTCCTCCCAATCCAGAGTTGGCATACAATAATAACTCTGAGAGTAGGAGCTACGTCACAGAACCCGGATCTGAGTCTAAACACTGCGTAAACTATGGCTGTTTACACCATACAATGCATTGAACTGCGGAGATTTACGAGTCGATTTGAGACTTACTGATAAACATGTGGTACTGTTCGTTTAGTAAACGGAAAAACTACGTCAGCGTTTGATGTTTTCCATAGCGAGGATCGACCGGAGGACACGGTGGAGGTTTGACCCGCGTAGGTGGAGCACTGTCGTGTCCTCGTAGCGGCGATCGGCGGCGGCGAACGACCTCTCGCGTCCGGCCCTGGTTCAATCCATGGTCCGGAGCGAGATGTAATAGGAAGCCGTCACCTCCTTCTGCGAAGTTGTTATGTTAACTAAGGAGGTGGCGGAACGTGAAAGACCGATACAGAGACGCACCGGGCGTCCGTAAATACCGTGGCCCCGGAACATAAAGGGCGAGGAAGGAACATGGATGGGTTTTAGTCAGTAAAAGTCTGACACTCCCTCCCGCTCCGCCTAGAGCGGGAGGGAGGAGTCGTTTGATGATCTTCATCCGAAAAAAACAGCGTTTGATGTTTACAGACTACAGTAGGTACGACTAATTCATTATCATCTTCCTGCCTTTGTCCCATGTTTGAGGGTCGGCCTAGGCGACCCAAAGGGTAAGGGGCCACGGGACCCTATTACTAAGACTGCACTGTCCCTCTGTCACCAGGCTGTTTCTCATGAACCGTGATAGCTAGATAGTTCAAATCACAGATGATGTATTTCTGTTGCCGCTAGAACAACAAATAAGTACTAATAAAAACAGGGGACTCCCATACAAGAAACGCTATTTCTTGATAATGGTAACCCCTCGAGCACGATTGTTTGCTCATCGCTTAAGCCTTAGCCTTAGCGTGTAAACTTTACCAGACAAATCATAACCACATTCACTCGAATCAGTCATGCCTAAACATCATCATTATTTCAGCAGAAAGACGTCCACTGCTGGACATAGGCCTCCCCCAAGTGTCGCCACATTGACAGGTCGGTCCGTCCACCTAGTGGGAGGCATTAAAACGCAACGTCTTCCGATTCGCGGAACTTTTCGGCCCCATCAGCCATCCGTTCTGCAAGTAATGTGCCCTGCCCACTGCCAATTAAGTCTGGCAATTCTTCGGGCTACGTCGGTAACCTTCTTGCGGAGTCGCGCCTCATATCTACTTATCAACAGAAATGACCTTCCAATCAAATGTCAGGGCCGCTTGACTCACTGCATCTGATTCAACCCCCCTCAACCCCCTCCATGGTAAAACCACGAGTGGGTGAGGCAAAGGTTAAAGATTACATGATAAAACATTATTTATTACCAAGCCTACAAACCTAGAAAGGTCTAAGTCTGAAAGTTTCCTAGAATCGTGGTAGTTACAAGAAATGTTTGTAGGTAGAAATAAAAGAAAGACTGGATGAGGTCATTAATAAATTTACCCTATTATATAAATAAAAGGTGTTTTATATTAGACTTTATGATTGTTTGGTGATATTTAGTAAAATATTACGCCTACCAAAACAACTAACGTAGAATTAATTAGTCTGTTTATTTGATGTACCTACCTACCTACCTATTGCTAAAATTTAAAAAAAAAATAAACGTAATTTAGCAAGGGTGTGGCAGGGGTGTATAGTACCTACCCGGGGCTGCGGGACTGTTCGCCGGGGCTGCAGCACTGTTCGAAAGAGATACCGTGGCTCCGGAACATAAAGGGCGAAGGGACATGCATGGGTTTTAGTCAGTAAAAGTCTGACACTCCCTTCCGCTCCGCCCAGAGCGGGAGGAGACATTTGATGATTTCCCATCCGTAAAAAAAGGGGTGTATAGTACACCCGCAGTTCATACCATATTCATCATCATCATCATGCCTTCAGCCGAACTTCACCCACTGCCGGGTATAGGCCTCTCTTTGCTTGTGTCAAGCTCCTCGCTCTTGTGCCAGCCTCATCTAGGTTATTCCTGCAATGGCAATAATGTTGTCTGCCCATTTTGCGACCGGACGACCAACACTTCTCTTTCCATTCTTTGCATGCCACTCGGTCACAGCTTAACTACACCTTCCATCACCGCACCTTGACTTATGCTTAAATCCCATGTAATACGGGTGAGGCAAACTTGTTTTTTTTTTGTAATATTTTCTAAGGACTACCAAAGGCTTCACAGATGTGTTGTCACAGCAGTAATGGACTCACGGTACCACATAATGTGTAGGAGTGAATAACCTGCAACCAGGGCTTGAAAACGGTTCTAAAATACTGGTATAATACTGGTATTTAGGGGTTCCTGTACCAATAGGTACCAATACCGGAACAGGAACCAGAACCTAAATTGGAACCTTTATATTACCGGTTCCTAAGCAAAGCAAGTCCAAACTGTTTTTTGAGGTGCAAAACGAAAGCAAACTAAAAGAAATGGTATGGTATGCTAAGGACCCTCCGAACACCATCCCCTCTTCCGTAAGGAACCTTTGAATCAGGTGATAAGGAACCGGTATAAAATCATCCGATTGAAAGATTTTAGGAACCGGTATTTAGACCTGGTACATCAGAACCCAAACCGGAACCGTACCGAAAAGACGAACCTTTATGAAGAGCGAACCAGAACCGACATTGGTACCAATTTTCAATCCCTGCCTGCAACAAGCTGTCAAAGATTTACACATGAGAGCCAGGACCTTATCGGGATAATCTTTCAAACAACTGACCTGATTCTGAAAATTCTTTTCCAGCTTGGAAGCAACATTATCCCCGAGAGTTATTGGCTACATTTAAAATGCTCCAGCAAGTAGATAGCGGGATTGGTGGCAGGACCTTATCGATCTTGTTATCAATGAATGTTGTAATCATTAGCTAATTTACAAGAGCTATACTAATTATTTTCACACAACAGCCCAACCTTCGGTTATTGTGAACCAAATCAATGAAAATTTTAGGTACCTACTCTGTACCAAATTCTGTGTTCATTAGTATTAATTAGCTTTGCCGAGTAATGAGGGAGGCAGTGATTTAAAATCAAATGATTTGAATGGTTTTTTAGATAAGCCTAGGTTTTTCTTGCGGCTTTGTCCGTTTGGTGGTTGGAAACAATTCCAACGGCCATAAGAGTACTACCAGGATGAAAAGTCTGTCATCTGTCTGCAAAATTGCATTCCATCCATTGTTTCTTTGTTCTTCCTCTACTCTTATAGCCAGCCACATTCATAATCAAAATTGGCCATTCACATTTAACAGAGTGAATAAACCCAAAGATTGATCTTGATTGTTCGAGAGTGCCTAGAGTTAAGACCAAACATACCGTCTAACAAAAATCATACAACAAAAGCAACAAATATACACAATCAATACTCAGTTAACCGAGAACACCATTTGTGGTTTCATCTGTTGCCAAACATTGATTATGCTATACAAATAGATTGGTTAGGGCAATGATAAAATTCACACCCCTTTTCTTAAGGGGACAGACAGCCACTACAGCATAATCAGGAATAGTATATGGCATAGATCCTATTCTCATACTCCGTTTACTTCATATACTCTCATATATCTGGTCTTAAAAACTGTTTGCAAGTACTAGATACATAGATGTGATAGCAATCGGAACATTTTCAAAATCAACATTCTTAATGGCTATTGCGTGGCCAACTAGATTTGTAGAAACTGTCAAAACATTAGTTTGTTTTTAATTTTATTCTTACTTCCAAGTTGGTTATCAAAGTTCTAGTAAATTGGTGTTTCAACAAAATATTTTTTTGGCTTTTTGTGTTTTCTTGTTTTTTTTTTTTATTTGTTTGTGGAGGTCTTTCAAAATCTTAGACAGGTATTTTTATTGTATTTAATTTTAGTAGGTATATAATTACAAAAAAAACTACTCATTATAGAACTCTACAGCTGAAATTCAGTCTGTCTTTGTCCATTATTTATGTAAACATAAATCTATGTAGGTATCTTGTAAGCACAAATTCATGATCTTTTCTCGTAGCAACGACACCCAACGGGCTAGTTTGTACACGAATGCTGAAATATTAAAAACAAATGTGCAACTTACGCAATTTTCAAGTCTTCATACAAGTAATTCATTAAATCGGAATCACTGTCGTTAAATATAGATCGAAAACGTGGTCAAAAATAGACAATAAGTTATCCACTATACACACAAGTTGAAATATAGTCACATCATCTCGGGAATGTGAAACAAAACAATATATTTAATGAACAGAACGCACCACACGGAAATTCAGGGGGAAACTGCAATAAAGTCGATTTTCCTTTCAGGATCTGACCACCATGTTACACTACCGTTCTAGCATCCACTAATACATTGTCCCAATTATTTTATTTAACACAATCGTTCGTTTATATATGGCACTCATGCCCGTAGACACCACGTCCTTATATTTTCACAAATTCAACTCGTTTTTACGATATCACTAAATAAAATGATGTGAGTGAATGACATGAATTTTTGACATGCGCACTCCATAATGGCTAGCTGGCGACATCTAGTTTTTGCTGTGTGCGAAATTCAGAACATTGCTCTTCTAAACATTGAAAAAGCGCAGCTATTCATTATCAGATGTCGCTTAAAACAACGTTTGATTACGTCAGCACCTAGATGTCGCTACTAAATCGAAAACCCGCCTAAATTAAAATAATACTCTGCCGTTAATTGGCATACAAAACAACACAGTCAATCTCTCCGTTACATGATATCATCACATCTAGGTGCAATTAGTATTCCAAGAATATATTTACATTTAGTAAAGTATAAAAAGTGTAATTAAATCATCATTAATCCGTTAATTAGCTACTTGCTTTGGCTAAAAACCAGTTTGTAGATATTTTATTCGTTTCTCTGTTTTATTTGAATGTGTTTCTGTTATAAGTCTTTATGTTGACAAACCTCCGGCCTCACGTAGGTATCAATATGGCGGATCAAACTCGCATATTTGTCCCAAAAATACGAATGACCCAAGAACGCGTGGTCGTATACAAGGATGTACCTACGATTAATGGATGTGGCATAAAATGTTTTGTTTCGAAAATTGGTTGCAATGACATATTTCGTGACTACATAAGGTTAAGCCCTGCTTGCCTAGGTTGGTCCATGGATGGGTGACCACCCAGTACCTGCCTACCTAGTTTCCTCCGTGCCTCCGAAAGCACGTTAAGCCGTAAGTTCCGTCTGTCATTTGTAGCTCTTTGACAGTCGTTGTAGTTTTGTCAGTGGTCCAAAAAGTCTGACAACCAGTCTTACCAAGTGATATCGTATTCCCTAGTACTAGGGTTGTGGAGGTCGGATAGGTAGTCGCTCCATGTAAAATACTGGTATTCAGCTGCATCCAGTGAGACTGGAATCCTACCCTAACATGTTGCAAAAAGGCTAGGTAGATGAGTAAGGTAGGTTTATTTAAAAAAATATATACCACCTCCTCAAATCTTCGAGCTCTTCAAAAGCAGGAGTGGTCTAAGTCGTTAGTTCTTAGAACGTGTTCAGGTAGACTGACGTCATACATACAAACATACCTACATTCACACATACAAACATAAATACATACATTGGTTCAGGTAGGTACACTATAGACCTGACCCTGCTTCACACGAGTTTTACCGACTCGACGAAACATCGAGATTGTCACACTAATATTAATAAGAATGCTCGTGTGTGTGTGTTCGTAACCCTCTAACGCAAAAACTACTGAATGGATTTAGATGCAAGGGGTTTGAAGTTTTTGGCCAGATTTTTTTCCGCCATTTTGATTTTTTTTCAAAGTAGCGGCCGCATAATACCTATATTAATCGATAGCAATACAAACAAGTTTTGTATTGGGCAAAATGTTCTAAAGAGTCATAGCTATCAAAGTTAAAGTCCATTCACTGTTGGAATCATCAGCTTTCACAACTTTGATTTGATCGGTCCCGCACAAAACGTATGTTAATAGAGCTCCCATCAATACCTACAAACAAGTTTTGTACGAAAAAAACGTTCTAAGGTGTCGCGTTTCCGAGATATGAGCTGCCATCATCATCAAATCCAAGTTGTGCTGAAGATGCTCAATGAATTAACTCAAACTTTGATACCTCATATTTCGGAAACGTGACACTTTAGAACATTTTATTTCGTACAGAACTTGTTTGTATTGATGCCAGCTATCGATTAATACACGTTGTAAGCGTGTCTGATCAAATCAAAGTTGTGCTGAAGATTCCATCAGTGAATGCACTTTAACGCTAATAGCTCATATCTCGGAAACGTGACACTCTAGAACATTTTGTCTCTTACAAAACTTGTTTGTGTTGATACCAGCTGTGACGTTTAATAAATGAGTTATGCGTGCTGTGGTGGGGGATGCGCGTTGGAGGGAGCGCGGGGCGCCGCGCTCAGTCTAGTACGAGCAGCCCTAGCGTCAGCACGCCTAACCCAGTGATATTGGAAACTGTGTTTTATTGTACAACCCTGAACAAAGACACCACCCTGACATACCAGCTATCGATTTATATAGGTCCTAAGCGCGGCCGCTACTTTGAAAAAAAAAAACAAAATGGCAGAATAAAAAACCGGCCACGCTTCATACAAAAATGTTCCAAGCCCTAGCACACAGATAGCTTATGACTTGGATTTTTACACATCGGATACTTTTTATCTCGGTAGTAATGATGATCCACGTTTCTGATGATCATCAGAAATATCTCTCAGGCGTGCTGGTTTCCTCACGATGTTTTCCTTCACCGAAGCAATTTTAGTGATATTGGGCACAATACGCACATGAATCCGAAAAATAAAAGGTGCGTGCCTTGGGTTAAAACTTGAGACTTAGGACTTAGCGGTCCAATGTTCGACTATTCTGAATTTATGTGTAATAGATTCGCCGCTATTACATTACCCTCAAAAGAACACACATCCTATGTCCTCCAGAAATAGTGAAATTTTCAATCAGTGAAAGAATTTTCAAATTTGGATCAGTAGTTCCTTACTCCGGACCCAGGTTGGTCGCAGAAAGGAAAACCTGCTCAGGTGGAGATTCATTAATAACTGCCCTTTTTTTTTCGGATGGGAAATCATCCAATGACTTCTCCCACTCTGAGCGGAGCGGGAGGGAGTATCAGACTTTTAGTGACTAAAACCCATCCATGTTCCTTCCTCGCCCTTTATGTTCCGGGCCCTTGCGGACCCCTCCCCTTATGCTGACATCTCTTTGAGGCGCGCGTGGAACACGAACGCGCCGTCGACACGGCCTGTCGTCATTAGACGGACGGACGGCTAGCTAGCCCATAGCTAACCGTCCACAGGCCCGCGTCTACGGTGGCCGGTAGCCACCACGTGGCCTCCCGCCCGATTCGGTGCAGGTAACTCCCGAAACATCCGTGTCCGGTGAGGACCTGCGTCAGGCGGAAGGTGAGGAGGACGCCGTGGCGCCTCTCCAGCCACTCCTCAAAGAGGGGACTTACCGCCACTATCGTGGCGTGCCCTGCACGGGGTTGCGACAGTCGCTCTCTCCATGTCGCCATGAGATCGCACCGGAGGTCTGTCCGCTGAGCGGTGATTTGCCGCGGCAGCGGAGTTTCCCCCCGGCGTAGTGCCTCCGCGCGCCATTCATGCAGGCGTGCGAGGACTATCGCCTCCAGATTCCATGGCGGCAATCCGGCAAGCAGGCCCGCCGCCGCCGCCTCGCGGGAGATCGTGCGGTACCCACGGACCATTTTTACGGCGACCACTATTAATAACTGCCCTGGAGTGTATGTGGTGTTGTTCCACAAACGATGGAGCACTTAATATCGTGTCCTGCGTGTGCTGTTGTTTGTTCACTACAGGAACTGATGGATGCAACCGAAAGCGCTAAACTAGTAGCTTAGTTTGTTCACTACAGGAACTGATGGATGCAACCGAAAGCGCCAAACTAGTAGCTCAGTTTGTTCACTACAGGAACTGATGGATGCAACCGAAAGCGCCAAATTAGTAGCTTAGTTTGTTCACTACAGGAACTGATGGCTGCAACCGAAAGCGCCAAACTAGTAGCTTAGTTTGTTCACTACAGGAACTGATGGATGCAACCGAAAGCGCCAAACTAGTAGCTCAGTTTGTTCACTACAGGAACTGATGGATGCAACCGAAAGCGCCAAACTAGTAGCTCAGTTTGTTCACTACAGGAACTGATGGATGCAACCGAAAGCGCCAAACTAGTAGCTTAGTTTGTTCACTACAGGAACTGATGGATGCAACCGAAAGCGCCAAACTAGTAGCTCAGTTCTGGGCCGACAAGATTTAGATTGCTATCGACATTCTAAGAAGAAGTTACGTCCACAACCCTACAAACTTTACCTCTTTACGAGTATTAAATACTAGCACTTCCCCCGCGCTTTCTTTTGCAAAAATCAATATAGTTTATAGCCTATATTACTCGGCAAAGATGTAGCGTTCTAATGGTCAAAGAATTTGTTGTTTCAAAATTGGTTGAGTAGTTCTTGAGTTAAATCGTAACAAACAAACAAACAATACATAAAATCTTTCCTCTTTATAATATTTGTTTAGATATACTTAGATACAGATAGACATGTATATAGATAATTTACACATAGGCTTGAGAATGCAGTAGATATTATTAAGTAGTTCTGCTATATGGGGTCACCGCTTGATGGTCTGGTAGACCCAAGGTTAACTATCGATCGTGTGGTTCTGAGTTCAAACTAGGTAGTTTACGATGTTATTAATTAATTCATGCCACACTATACATAAATGTATACTTATATATTTGTATTTTTGAATGTTTCTAACGTAAAAACTCAAAACTACTGGACCGAATTCAAAATTTCTTTCACTAGAATGCTATATTATCCGTGAGTAACAAAGGCTATATTTATAACTAGAAAAATAGGGGGTGAGGGGGGGGGGGGTTAAGGGGAAAAAATGATTTCAGTCAAATCAGTTCAGTAGTTTTTGCGTGAATGAGTTACAATCCATCTAAAAAACTTTCGCGGTATCACGTGAGAATTTTATACTAGTTGGCGTCTCACGACTAGGTTTGGAAACGTATTAGTCTACTTCTGTACATATCCTTTAGAGGAATTCAGGTGATGTTACATTGTGCTTGTTTCTTACTAGCTGACCCACGCAACTTAGTCTGCATCACATACGAGAGAGCGAAAAAGCTCACAAAAGGAATAAATTTTCTTCGTTTTTGCAACATTTTTCATTTATCCGCTTCTATTGGTTGTAATGTGATGTGAACCTTCCTCGATAAATGGACTACCCACCACAAAAATAATTTTTCAATTCGAAACAGAAATTAGCGCGTTCAACCAAACAAAAACTCTTTAGCTTTAATAAATTGTATAGACTCTCCTCATCCCTCCCTGCTGCCTCCTTGTTCTACTGGTCACAATCACAACTACTGAGCTTGAGGTTAATCTGGGTTCGATTCCCAGGTCAAGCAGTGTTATTGGGGTCTCCATCAGGAATTTCTGAGAAGCAGTCCGGAGTTCGATCGAATCAGAAATGAAGACATCCGCAAGAGAACCAAGGTCACCGACGTAGCCCGAAGAATTGCCAAACTTAAGTGGCAGTGAGCAGGGCACATTGCTCGCAGAACGGATGGCCGATCGGGCCGAAAAGTTCTGGAGTGGCAACCGCGAGCTGGAAGACGATTCGTTGGAAGACCTCCCACTAGGTGGACCGATGACCTGGTGAAGGTTGCGGGAATCCGCTGAATGCGAGTCGCACGGCACCGGTCAATGTGGCGACACTTGGGGGAGGCCTATGTCCAGCAGTGGATCAGTGTTGTTATGGATATCCATATCCGTAACCGAAACTATCGGATATCCGAAATAAAAAAATATCCGTAACCGTAACCGAATCCGAAATAAAAGTTTCGGATAGTTTCGGATAGGGCGCCGGGTGGAGTCTAACTAAATACTACAACTCGTACGAATTAACTGTGCACTTCGCTGGAATGCGACACCTCTCCCGCTACCTAATGAAATCACAGCGCCAGGTGCACAGCTAATTCGTACGGGTTATACTTTCTTTATAGTAAATATGACACGTCGTGACAAGTTTTTGTTTTTGCCCGGCCGGCAGACCATCGCGCGCCGGTTTAGCCGTCGTAACTTTAGAGGTTATTGTGGGATTACGTTACGTACGATGTAATTTATAATTAAATGGTTACTGTAACAATTAGATACAATTTTAGTAACCTCTTTATTTTAATTAAAACACAAGCATTGATTTATGAAGACTGATTGATATGTTATGGTTTGATATTTTTTATAAAGATGTTGATTCATATATAACAAATTACGAACGTTAATTAGATTTTGCATTTAATTAGTTAATAACACTTCAAAACGAGTAGCTGTAAGAAAGAATTACTTGTATGACAGATTGCGAAACCTACAAGGTACAATTAAAGTCGAATATAATCTTATTTGTATTTCATTTTACAGTTCCTTAAAAAAATATTATCCGTAACCGAAACTATCGGATAATCCGAAATAATTTAATATCCATAACCGTAACCGAAACCGATATTATATTTTACCAATATCCATATCCGTATCCGGATCCGAAATTACATATCCATAACATCCCTGCAGTGGATGTCTGCAAGCTGAAATGATTATGATGATGATGAGTCCGGAGTTCTGGTGGTTTTGAGATTTTCAATGTTGAGATTATGATTGCTGATTTTACGTACCAATCACAGTGGTACCACGGGTAAAAACAATTTGACGTGGTACCACCGGATCGTTTGGTGGTGCCACGGGATTTATTTTACAAACGCCTCTGGCTAACCTTTCTAGGATAACAGGAATAATAATATATTGTTTTAATATTCTAGTCATCGCTATCTGCGAGGTTTGGCGATCTTAGTCTAACAGCTGACATACTAGTCATGTTTTATGCATGAGATGACCCGGATGTGTTAGTCTAAGAGCTAGAGCATCGTTGGACCAAGTTATCGCATTATTCATTGCTATTTTAACATCAAAAAATTTAAAAGTGTTTTCGTCCAGCGGTGAAATGGGCATACGATATTGTTGCTATTTTGGGAATAAAATGGATGAGACTGACACAAGAGCCTGGAGCTTGGCACAAAGTGAGGCCTACACCCAGCAGTGGGTGGAGTCGGTCTGTGATGATTTTAATGATGATCATTTTAATAAAATAGAGATGATGATGATGATGATGATTCTTTGAAAGGTTGGGCAGATATAAATATCGCTGGAAATTAACACACAGCGCCACCTAGTGCCACACTAAGCAAAGCTTGTGTCGTGGACACTAGATAGTTGATATACTACATAAAGGGTGTAAAACACCTCTTAACGAATACGAAAGCCTTCTCCTCGTCATTCCGATATTTTTTTTGTTCTACACCATACCTGGGAACCTTCTAGTAACGGAGATATTGGGGGTCAAAGTTGCAAGATTTTGACAAGTTTTTTTTTAAATACAACTTTTTATTGCAAGATTTTTACATTAAATATCCCTACGATCCCCGTACTACTCAATCCATCCATCCGCACAATGTTTTGAGTGCGTTACATTGAGATATACTTTAAAAAGTGATTTTTCGCCCCAAAAAAAAAGTTGTTTCCCAGCAATGATTTTTCCGTAAAGTTACTTAGTTTGATGTACAGATTTACAGAATGCTTGGTTGACGGCTTCGTGATGAGGTGATTTACACCCTGTATATACTTTTTTATTTTTTTATACTATACCATTTATTTTAAACCACAGACTAATTATTTACAATATATACACACTAACTCTATACTAGAAATAAAAATATGTACAAGTATCAAAAAGGGTTACAGGGCATCGAAAAATTCGTCCACATCGTTGCCAACAGGTCGGTATGTTAAGTATTTTTCAAGTTTTTTTTTTGCATTTTTATTTCGTAAAACATTTAATTTTAAGCAACCAATTTTAAGCTTTTTTTTTCCAAGTTACAGTTTCTTTTTTATTATTTTTAAAGTATTATTCGTGATGACGTAATTTCATAGCCTGAATAGCTTTAAGTCTTTGCCACGTTTTCAGTACATACAAAAAACACTAAATAACTTCAAAGTTGACATTGATGACACTTGACGCTTGATAGATACTTGTTTTTATTTTGTTGTGAAATGTGAATGCTGTGATCGTGACTGTAATGTGAACTTTTTGTTTGAGTTTCTTTTCCTACGATTTTTAGCAAAGTTTAATTTCTATCCATTATCCGTGCTGCGTATCCGTACAATGAATCTGTCATCGACAACTAGTGCTAAATGCTTCGTACCGTCATGTAAAAACACTACAACAAATAGCCGACACAAATTGTTTGTAAATGTGAAAGAAACGCTAAAAAAGAAGTTGTGCAAGGAAGTAAATATGGAATACAAGCCTGGGCGTCGTCTTTTTTGTTGCGAAGATCATTTGAACGCGAAATTATCAGCGCGCGATGCATTCAAATAAATAACACAGTTACTAGCATTGACAGTTTTGATTTGACACTGACGGTATGACAAACAAAAGTTTTTTTTTTAATTTATCATGAAAAGAACGAAGGAAGTAGTCTATTCAGGCTACGTTATGACGTCATTTAGAGGTCAAATGAAAGTCAAATGATTACAAGTATTATTGTGAAAATAAACACAATCTTGTGATATAGAAAGCTAAAAATAGAAAAATAAGGCATAAGACCCTAAAATCTCCAAATGGTTTTGGAATCAGCGTAGGTTAATTTTTACTTTACATACCGAATTACCTATAGGTAGTAGTACCTGTAGTACGCTCAAATTTTAGCAGTTACGTTTTATGTAACAGGGAACGAGCCTATATCCTATTCACCGGGTACATTATATCCAGGCCTCGGGCTAATATTGAGAATCAAATGGAACATGGAAACAAAAACTCTGTTTGTACCAAAAAAAACCTAGAAACATATATCAACGAAGTTAGTTTGTAACTGAGGAAGAACTGAGCACTTAATTTTCTGTAAAACATCGTGTGGAAACCGGAATGTCCAAAAAGTAAAATGTTTAACTCACTCAAAACTCAACATTTACATCTTATAATATTGACAGTTAATTACGGTCAGTTGTTTCCTAGATTTTAAATAACAAGCCCTTCTCACCATCAAATTAAACAGTTTGGCGAGTAAACTGGAAAACAAAACCAAATGATGTGTGTGAACAATGATAAAACACTCCTCCACATCTGAAAGAGGCGGCTTCTTTGCTCCTTAGTCCCAGCAGTGCGGACATAGCGCGCTGATTACGATTATACTAAAGCCTCGTATCCACTAGGCAACATTTGGCGCACGACATGTTGCTCAACGTGTTGAAAGTCAACGCAGAACTTTTGTTAAGCAATTTTATTCATCTATCAGTGGTTTCCAACCTTACTTGGACCAGGGACTACTTTGGCGGTGCGCCTAAAGTGGACCTGGGCAGGAAGTACATCTGGCTATGCGTGGAGATGGCCGATAGAGCAAGGTTTTGACCGAGTGGTGGTCTAAGTTTGGCCAAAGAAACCAGGGCCGTCCTTAAGCTCGTTGGGTTGACGATATTATCAGGGTCTCGGAGAAAACCTGCCCCCGTATTCACAAACGCTCGGAATGAATTTCGACTCGACAAGTCGTATGTCTATCCTTTTTTGGCATCACGGAAGCGAGCGAGATAGACATACGACTTTCCAAAATCAAAGCGTTGTGAATATGGGGTCTGTATCAGGGAGGCACAGAACCGGGAAGTGTGGCGGTAGAAAGGGGAGGCCTATACCCAGCAGTGGGTGATTCCGGACTGATATGATGATGATGCAGCAGGTCCTACCTACGGGTGTGAATCTTTAACTCACACAGTGCAATAATTGGAAAATGGGATGAAAACTTTGAGAATGAAGATAGTGAACGATATTTAAAAGCGATCGAAGTGAGCTCCAAAAATTTACCAATCATTCATACGTAAGTAGGAATAAGTTAGTATATTCTCAAAGAATTTTAGCACATTGCCTCTGTTAGGTTCAATCAATTAGGTTGAGCTTGCATCTTCTGTGCAAGTTAAAAAGTACGAATAACAATTACCCTTTTGTTCGCGGACCAAATTTGAGTCTCCACGAGACCACTGGAGGTCCACAGGACTATAGGTTGTGAACCACTGGTCTATATCATGTTGCGCACCAGCTAACAACGTCGCGCGATATTGTGAAACACTGCCGTACATGTTCGTACGGCTTCAGGCCGGCGCGCAGCACGGCAACTAATCTCCTTAACTTTATGGCGAGTGTGGTGCCCGCCGTCGATGCTGGGGTACAGGTAGACGTGGCATATTTTGATTTTAAAAAGGCGTTTGATACCGTCGATAATGACGTACTGTTAATGAAGTTGGCAAAAATTGGCTGTACTCCAACACTCTTACAGTTCTTCGCCAGCTACTTGGAGGATCGACAACAGTACGTCGACTACAATGGGTTCGAATCCGAGCCATACTACACCAGGTCAGGCGTGAGCCAGGGCAGCAATTTGGGTCCTCTTGAATTTATTTTAATGATAAATGACTTACCAGAGGTAGTCAAACATAGTTTATGTTTACTGTTTGCAGACGACCTCAAATTGCTGCTCGAGGTCAGGAATGGGTTGGACTGTGAGAAACTGCAGGGAGACATAGATAGAGTGGTAGAATGGAGTAAAAAAAATAAACTGTTTTTCAACACAGCGAAATGCTCAGTGATGACATTTACGCGCGCGAAGAATACCTTGGACTACAATTATAAAGTAGAGGAGGCGTCGATACAGCGAGTGTCTCAGGTACGAGACCTAGGAGTACTGCTTACCCCGGATCTTACTTTCCGGGATCACATAGTTAAGATTTGCAAGAAGGCGTACAGAAACCTGGGTTTCGTCCTGAGACAGTCGCAAGGATTTACGAACCTTACCACGCTTAAGGTGCTCTATGACGCGTTGGTGAGAAGTCACTTGGAACACAGTGCGGTGATTTGGGCTCCTCATGAAGCGAAATACAATGACATGCTGGAGCGAGTTCAAAATAAATTTACAAGACACTTGTATTTCAAACTTTATGGAGTTTACCCATTTTACCCTCTAATGTATCCTACACTGTTTGTGCTGGGTATGGTGGGGTACAATGAACTCAGAGTGCGCAGAGAATTTACACTGGCGGCGTATGTGCTTAAGCTCCTGCGTGGAGTTGCACATAACCCGGGAGTGCTGCGACACCTGAAGCTGTGCGTGCCGGACCGGTACGTGTGGAGGCGGCGGCGACCGCCACTGCTGGCCGTGCCTGTTGCCAAAACCAACCTGCTGTCAAAAACACCTCTCACCCGTACAATACGTGTACTGAATGAAGTGCATGAGAGGACAGACTTATTTTCGTGCAACTTGAGTGAATTCGCAAGAGTTTTGTTGAATTTTGTTTCGTACATGTAATAATTTGTTTTGTGCTGTTTGTTTTTTGTTTTACTAGTTATTTTTAAAGTTAAGTGTTTTAGTTATAGTGGTATAATTATATAATTATTATAGTCGTAAGTTATGTTTAAAGTATCACAAGATACTTTAAACAGTACAGTGTGTTTGCAAACCACTATTGTATTGGGTAGCTGCCTGTAAAGATAGTGTGTGTTTAATGAATAAATAAATAAATAAATAAATAAATGTTGAGCGTCACGCATTGCGCGTCAATTGTTGCTAAGCTGATACGAGGCTTTAAGCCAACACAACTTTACAAAGACGTCACCTGGCTCCTACACTAACATCATTTGATCACAACGGTGTTTCTTCACGATAAAAACTCTCCGCCTCGCTGTGACGTCACGTTACCTTGCTGTTACCACGATACTACTAACGGATTCATACTCTTAGTTACCTTCAATGAACTAAACATCTCGCCTATACATCTCGAAGGGCAGGCAGCGAATGTACTTGTATCTCCCGGCCCTCGACTCGTGAGGGCCGGGAGATATCGGGCAGTATCATCATCTGGCTAGCCGTTTCCCAACAATGCTGGGGTTGGCTTCCAATCTAACCAGATGCAGTATTTTACATGGAGCGACTGCCTATCTGACCTCCACAACCCAGTCAGTAGCTGGGTAATACGATACCCCCTGGTTAGACTGGTTGTCAGACTTATTGGGTCACTGACTACCTGTAACGACTGTCAAAGATCTACAAAAGACAGTAGGACCACAACGAATTAACGTGTTTTGCGAGGAACCGGATGAAACTCGGTATGTAAGGGTGGTTACCCATCCACAGGCCAACCTATGCAAGCACGGCTTAATCTGATAAAAATGATTGGCCCGAGCGGCTGTTATTATTTAGCCACGCTGTACCAAAATCACAGTCGTCCGCGACGGATTGCCAAGTCACAGCTAGGTCTCAAGTTCGAACTCAAGCCACGCGTCTCTGATTTTCAACCGACTTCTAAAAAGAGGAGGTTCTCAATTCGTCTGTATTTTTTTTTTTTTTTTTTTTTTTTTTTGTGTTTGTTACCTCAGAACTTTCGACTGGGTGAACCGATTTTGATGATTCTTTTTTTTATTTGAAAGCTGGTGCTTCCCGTTGGGTCCCATTTTAATTTGTTGAAGATCTGATGCTGATCTTCGGAGATATACAATGGAACTCTTCAAAAATAGACGGCAAATCTGCAGTGATTGCTGCATCCGCTTGTAGGTTCATTGTTTATACTACATCATGACGTAACATCACGCCTGTATGCTCTGAGGGGGTACGCAGATGTGTACAATATACCCAGATTTCGATTATGTTGTTTACCTCAGAATTTTCGACTGGGTGAACCGATTTTGATGATTCTTCTTTTATTTGAAAGCTGGTGCTTTCCGTGTGGTTCCATGTCAATTTGGTTAAGGTCTTACGCTGATCTTCGGAGATATAAATGGAACTCTTCAAAAATAAACGGCAAAGCTGCAGTAATTGCTGCAATCGCTTGGTTGTTTATTGTTTATACTACATCATGACGTAACATCACACCTGTATGTTCTGAGGGAGCACGCAGAAGTATAAAATACACCCAGATTTCGACAGTTAGACGTGTAAAGTTCCATTCAATGGGATCCCGGAGAAATAGAGGTAACTCCTTAACTTTATAGGCACACCAGAAGCGGTTTGGGTAGTTTTAGGCAGAGTACTTTCTCGGAGTGGTCCCATTTCGATTTGATAAAGATCTGGTGACTTCGGAAGATAGGCAACTGAACTCCTTAATAAATGATAGCAAATGTACTGGGATCACTGAAGACTCACGTCTGTCTATTGTTTACACCAGTTCATAACAAAAAATCACACCGATACGCTGTGAAAGGGTAAGCACCTGTGAACCACTAAAAAGTGAAAAATAAAAATAACTTTAGCTCCAGAAGTCGGTGACAAAAAAACTAAATCAATCAAACAAAGGTCACCGACTTCTGGAGCTAAAGTATTTTTCACTTTTTTGTGTGAAGTCGGTTATATTTTTTGCAAAAAAGTTTTTATTTTTTCGGATTCATGTGCATGTTCCAACATCTGTTCTATTTAATTATATTATGCGAAAGTTTTTTACTCTTTCACGCAAAAACCACTGAACGGATTTGAATGAAATTTTGCACACAGATAGTTTATAATCCGTATTAACACATAGGATATTTTTTATCCCGGTAGTAAGATCCCATGGACAATAATCAAGCCTCACGCGGGCGAAGCCGCGGCCGGGTAGACTAGTACCATATAAATCCCCATGACGTAGCACTCAGTCAACAATTCCCTGTGGAACCACTTCTCCCATACAATATTTTTACATAATATACTTATATAAGTTTAGTAAGGCACATTATATTTCGGGCTCAAAATGTTGTAGTTTTATTTCATGCATACCTACTGTTGAACCATTAACATTCCTGAGTTTCTTGATATACCAAAAAAAAGCGGCTAAGTGCGATCGCTTGTTTTGATGTCGGGTTCTTTACAAAATATAACTGCGGAAATAAGTTCACCTACCTGTTAGTTTCGTTTGTTCTTATTACGAACAACGAAAGATTTTGTAAAAATATTCTGATTTAAAAGAGTGTCCATGGAGTTTTTTGCCCGTTCTTCTCCCTACCCCAGGATAACTACGCCAGGGAAAGGGCAATTATACTTAGTAGGTACTTTCACAGTTTTAATGTCTTGTGACTGGGACTGTAGCTACATTTGATTTTCATGTTTGTTTCGAAAATTCAAAAGTGCCTGTAAACCCTAATGAGGGATTTTCTTTTTCAACTCTTCCCGAAACGAAACAGAACGTCACATAATTTAACTTGGACCTAATAGTTATATTTCTAAGCTTATGCAAACGAAAGTGTCAGTCAACGAGCGTATGTGACGTGTGTTTTTTAAACGTTTTGGCTTTTGGCTTTGGGACCTAGTAACGTAGTTGGATCAACGCCATCTATCGAGTTCACGGAAACTATTTTATTTTTTTAATTCTCTAAAAGAAAACCTCTCATTGAAATAAATGCTTTTATTTTGATTTTGAAATAAGTTGCCGGGAACTAAAATGTATTTATTTTCCTATATGTATTTTAGGTATAATAAATGTTTTTGGTATGTTTTAGCTATTATTGCACCTACTGTGTATTGTCTCTGCATCACCTTAAGGTAGAAAAAGCCCAAGGCATAATTTCAACTAGAGGACGTCCACATCCTAGCAGTAGGTAGTAAGTAACTGATAATGTCATACAAATGCTTTGGTTTTACGATTCACCTCGAGGAACCCTACTTGCTTGGTCTGTTATACTGGTATTCGCACACATCCGCCCGCCGCAACATTTTGAATATCAAGCGATATTACCTACCTACCTACCTACACTCAGACTGTCTGAGAGGATAAGGATACACTACACCCGACCATATTACTCGTGTAACTAGAAAAAATAATTAGGAAAATCTTGAGAACTATTGCGAATGAAAAGTGACAGCTGTCATTGCGTCTAGCAGCCATTTTGAATTTTCAGCTTTTAGCGTGCTGAGAGACTGTGGTTTGTGTAGTTGATATAATAACAGCTGCGTGGGTCGATATTCAAGGTTAAGCAGAGCATGCTAAGGTCTACCCATAGCTGTGTAACCATTCGCGGTTTAGAATACCGTTGGTCTCGACTGTCAAAGATCTAAAAATGAAAGTCGACAACGGTCAGTAGATCGATTCTATGATGAGCAGTCTTGCCAAGGGATAACTGATGAGACTTTCACGGTTTTTACACATAAAGTACTCCCGTAAGTACTTTAAGTGAGTAGATATAATTGTAATGGTAAAAGATTGCATGTAGCGGAGATGAGAATGTTGAGGTGAATGTGTGGTGTATCAAGAATGGATTAGGTAAGTTACGAGTAAATTAGAGGAAGTTTAAAACTTGTGCTATTTGGCACATGCCACAAAACACACAACAAATAAAAACAGGAATAAAAAAAAAACTTAATTTAAAAAAAAAACGGAATAATATTGTATGTGTCTCATGGCTGCGCCAAATAGGCCCAGTTCAGCAAAATGCCAAGTAACATGGGATTAGGCGGGAAGGTGATGGTATTGTTCAGTTTTCGAGTCTGAGTAGGCAGTCGCATGTAAAATACAGGCACCAGCATGCATCAAGCTTATGGTTATAGATTGGAAGCCGACCTCAATGTAGTTGAAAAGGCAAGGCAGATGACATCTATTAGTCCACAGTGTGGTATTTTGCAGTAAATAAACGTAGGTATAACTAATCTAGCTTTTGACATTAAAATATGACAGATGAATATCAGACATAAACGAAACAATTGACATTAGATTTAAAATAACACCAAACTGGCATTCAAAGTTTTTTTACAAAAAGTTGTGAAATGCCAATTGAAGAATTATTGTAGAAGACAAAAATAAAATAAAAATGATTTAGGAAACACAAAATCATTCGTGATTAAATTTAAAGTGATTTATTTTTAGCATAACATAGGAACTTTTCTTGAATTGGAATGAGTTATGCACTAGGTGGGGACCGATGACCTGGTGAAGGTTGCGGGAATCCGTCGGATGCGAGTCGCACGGGACCTGTCAACGTGGAGTGGAGGAGGCCTATGTCCAGCAGTGGACGTCTTTCGGCTGAAATGATGATGATTGTCGAAAAAAAGTGTTATTAATTATTGATAGAACCGCTGTCTAGAGCTACAAAATGCTATGTGTACCTATTTATTTTTTAAATCACAAAACTTCTTTTACAATCTAGGTGTCCTGCCCACACAACTTCAGCCGAATGACCTAGACTTGCAAGTAACCTTTAAACGAAGTCTAGACTTTAGACTGAGATACCTAGGTTTTAACCCTGTCTTACTTTTTAATTATAGCATTCAAGTTGTTATGGGTCGATTATCTATAGAGTATAGAAAATAAAACATCAAAAAGCTACCCATAACAACTTGAAAGCTATAATTAAAAAGTAAGACAGGGTTATAGATTATCGAGATTTAAAAAAAGGTGGAGGAACTCGAGGCTGAATAATATCAGCCGCTCGGGTCGATCTTTAGGTTAAGCCATGCTTGCCTAGGTTGGTCTGTGGATGGGTGACCACCCTTACATACCGAGTTTCCTCCGTGCCTCGGAAAGCACGTTAAGCCGTTGGTCCCGGCTGTCATTTGTCCATCTTTGACAGTCGTTACAGGTAGTCAGTGGCCCAAAAAGCCCAGTATTAACTGGGTTTGGAGGTCAGATAGGCAGTCGCTCCATGTAAAATACTGGTACTCAGCTGCATCCAGTTAGACTGGAAGCCGACCCCATCATACTTGGGAAAAGGCTAGGCAGATTATGATGGTCTAAAAGGGCTTAAGAGTAACACCTAATTCTTAATGGGCATTTACTATTCTTTTCCATCATTTTCTGTCTAATTTTGTCCCAAAAAATTTGGATCGGCATCCAGTCTACCTGTAGCGACTGCCTATCTGACCTCAACAACTCAGTAACTCGATATCACGATTCCCTTTTCCATCTATTTCCAATTTAAAACGACCACATATCCAGCAGACATCATTAAATTAAATATTCCGTGACAGGCATAACCTTGCATTCCTTTGCCGTTTGATTAAAAAAAACTAACCTAACAAACATGGCGGACCGGTAACAGCTGATTTGTGATATTATTATTTGCGAACGAGAAAGGATGGATGTAAAGACGAAACCAGTATTGATCACCCATCTTGCTTAATTACGTTGTGTGTGACCATTTTATGCTGGTTGAAGTTTTTCACGATTTTTTCTTTTAGTACTTAACTTCTTCTTGTTGTATCGATGTTACATTATACAGTTTGGACTCATTAGGTGGCTACGTTTATTACTACGGCAGAGGCGTTAATCAGTTCGTCAAGATTGCAGGTTAACAGACACCTGGGACACTCCAGCAGTTTTCAATTCAGTTCCGGGTTTACAAGGTAAAATCGACGACTCCTATTTGTCGAAGTTGGTTAAAATGTAGCCATGTTACCCGGGATCGATTGACTCCTTATTCATCAAAATCGGATGAATAGTTTAGGCGCTACGGTGGAATATAATATGTAAGTAAATACAAACATACATACATAGACTGCTAAAATCAAAACCCTTCCTTTCTCTTCACCGTAGCCGTGTCATTATCGTGTGGTTAGTGTCTATAACCTGGTGTCAGAGTTCTTATGCCACCCATGGACCTCTGACTTAGCTTTACATACCGTCGAGAAATATCCTCAGGCATGCTGGTTTCCTCACGATGTTTTCCTTCACCGAAGCAAGTGATAATTATCATCATTATCATTTCAGCCGGAAAAACGTCCACTGCTGGACATAGGCCTCCCCCAAGTGTCACCACATTAACTGGCCCCGTGCGACTCGCATCCAACGAGACCCCGCAACCTTCACCAGGTCATCGGTCCACCTAGTGGGAGGTGTTTCAACGCGACGGCTTCCGGTTCGCAGTCGCCCCTCTAGAATTTTTTGGCCCCACTGGCCATCCGTTCTGCGAGCAATGTGTCCTGCCCACTGCCACTTAAGTTTGGCAATTCTTCGGGCTACCTCGGTAACCTTTATTCTCTTGCAGATGTCTTCATTTCTGATTCGCTCATGCAAGTAAACACCTAGCGTAGCCCTCGCCATTGCCCATTGGATGACTGATCGCCCATTGATGAGGCCCATTGTGAGCGATCACGTATAAAGCTGGTTTCAGACTACGCTATATTATAACATATAGTATGCTCATAGCACAACAATATCGCACACCATACATTTGTCATGGACACGTTCACACTGTACTATACTATATATTATTGGCGTACTATACGCTATAAAATGGTGCGATACGCTGAGTTCATGCTATGCTATATCACGCGCCGCCCTCTTCCTCCTCCCTCACCCCCGGCAGTCCCGCAAGTGAACGTTTTCCCCACTTATTTGAACTCTTTCTGAGCTTGCTATATAATATCGCGTAATGTGAGCTGTATAGTATAGCATTAGGCCCTTCTTTGCTTTAATAGATAGCACAATAGTATAGCGTAGTCTGAAAGCAGCTTAATTACATACACAACTTATAGTCAGGTAAAAAGTCATCTTCCTCAAGACAAGTTGACGTAAAGGCCAAAGAACACAATTTTCCTGGTTTCCTCGTGACTCTGTAAGTAATAATTGCTGGCAACTAGTAGTCTTGCCATCGATTGAAACACCTACAAGGTCCCTTTTAATTGATTACTGATTGATAAATGATTATTGTTTCTATGACATTTTTTTTTTTTGGAGAGGGCTTGTATTTATGCTTTTGCGGTTGCACAACGACATGCTTTGCTTGCGCTTTGCTTGGTAGTATAGATGCAGGCCTACCTTACTGCTTCCCTCAGAGGCAGTAGGGTGGCGGGGTCTTGAGGGGGAGCGCCACAGTCGTGTAGATCCTCAAGACAAGTCTGGTGTGTTTACCTTCACGTGGTTGCCGCCCTGTTTTTGGTCTAATTCCCTAGGAAATAGACGCAACAAAAACCACCAGGCGCTTTTTAACCTAACCATGACCCTCCGTGACTGAGGGGTTGTGGGCTCGACCGCCACTAAACACTGCTGGCGTCGTGTAGGTAAACTTGGTCACCTGCGCTAGGACCTGCGTAGTTGAGCGCCGTAAGCGGGGATGAAGGAGTCCTGGAGGGTTGAGCCGAGCGGCGCTGGTGGTTATGCGTCCGTGAGGCAACACGCCCTCTTTGGTCTGGATTTCAAGCGAAACGGTGGCCCTACCCAATAGCCAAGGGTAGGGAAATGGCCAAAGTGTCCCGTCAGAGGGCCACGGCGAGGGGTGGGAGGTCTGCGGAGGTCGTCTTCGGACGGCTGAAGCGGTTGGTGAAGGTCATGCTGAAGGTGTAAGTGAGGGTTGATTCGTTGTCAACCTGATCAAGCGCCCGATGTCGCACTGTAAGCCAGCCTCACACCCCTATATCTCGAAGGTAGTCCTAACGGTTGAGCTAGTTTGTAGCGAGACGTTCCCAGGTGCGGGCTCCAAGGAGGGTGGGAAGCCGGAGAGATGAAATTAAGACACACACAAATATGGATACCCAAAAACCCCAAAAACCAAACGACACCACACACACACACACACCTCACACACACACAACAACCACACAAACTCACACACACACCACAACCACACAAACTCACACACCCGACACACACTCACACAAGAACACTGGTGAGGAGGCGAAAGCCATTTATCCTCCCAAAAGGGGTGCATGCAGCACCTCTCAAGTACCCGGATGCTCTGCTGCTAACACGGCGGGCTCCAGTACAAGTGATGGTCCGGCAGTGGCGAGAACCGCTGCCAGGAACAAAACGTCCCATAATAAGAATAGGAGGAGTACGGCGCTGCTAGGGACCAGTACCGCTCCCCCTTCTTTTTCAGGTGCGGATACCGCCACGCAGGTTAATCCCTCGGGCCGGGCTCCCCTGTTACATCCTCCCCCACCTACCGCTCCCCCCCCGGTGGCCGTCACTGGTCAACCGGTGGGGATAGGCATCGCCGGCGACACGTTCGCGCTCGCCTGGCAGGTGCAAAGTAGCAAGCGTAGAGGTGGAAGGGGGGGTCCCTCCAAGCACAGCGCTGGACCACCAGTGCAGGCTGCCCCGGCCCCCTCGACGGGTAATCCGAAGAGGAGGAAAAGGCCGTCCAAGAGGCAGCGGCAGGCACAGGGGAAAGGTATGCCTCCCCTTGAAACAGGGGCTAACGCCGCGGGATGGGTAAAACCGGCCAGCGGTAACGTCAACTTCTCCGCAGGCAAGCAGTCGCAGGCCGTGGCCGGCACCAGCCGACCGGGCCCCAGCCAACCAGCAGCCAGCGGAGGGAGAGGACCAGCCGACCACGCAGCACAGCGTCCTGGCCAGAGTGATCAGGCCGCGGCCAAGCGGGCTCTCAACGAGACTTCAACACCTCGAGGGGAGCGCAAACGGCCGCGGCTTGACCAGTCCAGACGGGACGCCACCAGAAGCTACGCCCAGGCTGCAAGCTCTGACCTGGATGTCGCAGTTACCTGCGAACGGTCGGGGCACATCAGCAGCGAGGTATCGGAGCAGATTCTCGCGGCTATTCAGCGGAAGATAGTCGCTGAGGCCTGGTCCCTAATACTGGACTCCCCACCGACCTTCAGAGCGAGGCCGGTGTTCAGCAACGGAGCCCTAAAACTGTGGTGTGGGAACACCTACACCGTAGAGTGGTTGAGGAAGACGATCTCCGAGCTGCCTCCGATCACTAGCGCCACGCTAGTAGTCAGGAGACAGGCGGACATCAAGCGCCGGGTGAGATGCGGAATCTCCATCCCTGACGGGCAGGGGATATTTACGGAGCCGTCCCACATTGGGCGGACTCTGTTTTACCAGAACCCCTGGGTCCCCGTTAGGGAATGGGTGATGTGGGGCGCATACAAACAGGCCGACGCATGGTTTGTGGTGGTCGGGATCCCTGAGGACCAAATTCCGACCCTGATGGAAGCCGGACGCCGCCTCTCATTTGGAGTAGGGGCGGTCTACGTAAAATTCCAGGGTCGGAACGGCAAATTTGTCGACGTCCCTCAGGGACTTCCGGCTGCTGAAGCCAGCGCCGGGTCACAGGTGGAGGTAGCAGCCCCGCCTTCAACAAACACCGTGGGGGCACCCGCGGTCGAGCCTGCAGAAGCAGCGCCAGCCGCACCTACTGCCGCCAGCGTGGGCGCCGTCCTCTCGGGTGAGGAGATCGAGGACATCGTCCTGTCTTCGGCCTCTGACCTGGAGGGGGACGACTTCGACGCGGGCGACCTGTTCGCCGGGCTGAGGCTGGCAGGAGACGAGGAAGGAACGACCAGCGATGGCGTCCCCTTCGTTACCCTGTAAAGTCCTGCAAGCCAACCTCCACCACAGCCAGACCGCGACGGCTCAGCTGCGGAAGTGGCTGGAGGTTCAACACACGGCCATTGTCCTGATCCAGGAGCCGTGGGTCAGAGCGGGCCAGGTACAAGGACTCTCCAACCTTGGCGGTAAGCTTCTAGTTAGCACAGACCACGATAAGCCAAGGGCGTGTATCTACACAACACGTAATATAAAAACACAGCCACTAACAGACTTCTGTTGCAGGGACGTCTCTGCAGCTAGGATGTTGATACAGCAGGAAGGCACAGCAACGGCTGTTGTCTTCGCCTCCGCTTACATGCCCGAGGCAGAGGAGCCGCCCCTGCACGACCTTGCCCGCCTCGTGACTTACTGCGAGAGCACTGGGCTGGAGGTCGTCATAGGCGCCGACGCAAACGCGCATCATCCTCTGTGGGGCATGGATACACCTAATGCAAGGGGTAAGGCGCTTGTGGAATACTTGTTTACAACTAACCTAACCCTACTAAATACAGGCTCAGAGCCAACCTTCGTAAACAGACGCAGTCGAACAATCATAGACCTCACCCTGGCATCGGAGGGGGTGGCGGCCCTCACCACCGGCTGGCAGGTCTCAAAGGAGGCCTCCTGCTCGGACCACAGGTGGATCCGGTTCGACATACAGGTCTGTGTGACACCAACACTGCCAAGGCGAAACCCACGGAACACAGACCGTGCTGCCTACACACGCACCCTCGAAACCAAACTTGCGTCAAAAAACTACGAGATGGCCTACGAGGACACGGCGCGGATCGACGAGGGGGTAAGTCATCTCACAAAATCAATGGTAGACAGCTTCCGCTCAACCTGCCCGGAGTCCACTCCGCCCGCTACACCAGGGAATCAACCATGGTGGGGACCGGAGCTGGAACGTAAGCGTGGGAAGGTAAGGTCTGCCCTAAACAGAGCCATGAACACTCGTGCTGATAGAGACTGGGACGCGTATTACGCGGCCAAGAAATGCTATAAAAAATGCATCAGATACAGGAGCTCAACTGGTTGGCGTAAATACTGCAGCAGCATCGAATCCTGCCAACAGGCAAACAGGGTAAGGAAGGTTTTAGCACGGCAGAACCCGACTGGGCCTGCTGCTCTCCGCAAACCAGATGGCACACTTACCACCTCACCAGAAGAAGCAACGCGCGTCCTCACTGAAACTCACTTCCCAGGTTGCGCTTTCACAGAGGCTATCGACTGGACTGAGGCAACCCAAACACCGTCAGGAAATGACTGGCGCTATGCACAAAAAGTCGTTACGCTGGAGAAAATCCAGTGGGCGATCCAAGGCTTCCATCCTTTCAAGGCGGCTGGTCCGGACGGGATATTTCCTGCCCTACTCCAGTGGGGTGGGATCTCAGTCGCCCGCAGACTGGTCCCTATACTGAGAGCGTGTCTGGCCTTCAGATACGTTCCAAAGGGATGGAGAGAAGTGAAGGTCATATTCATACCAAAGCCGGGTAAGAGTGACTATACTGACGCCAAATCCTACCGAGCTATCAGCCTAACCTCTTTCCTACTTAAAACCATGGAAAAAATGTGCGAGAGAGAGCTGAGGGACGGCGCTTTGCAAACTATCCCACTTCATACTAATCAACATGCATACAGCTCAGGTAAGTCCACAGAATCCGCCCTCCATCTAGTGGTCAGCCGGATAGAAGAGGCGATTCACCAGAAGGGAAGCTGCCTGGGCACCTTCATAGACATCGAGGGAGCCTTCGATAAAACAAACTTCTCCAGCATCAACACCGCGCTCTCTCGCCATGGAGTGGAACAGGTACTGATAGACTGGATTACAAACATGCTGAGCAAACGAGTGGTGCGACTTGAAGGGGAACAGCAAATGGCCATGATAGCCAGAGGCTGCCCCCAAGGAGGGGTTTTATCTCCGCTCCTCTGGAATCTGGTGATTAATGACCTCATCACTAGACTCAACGAGAACCACTTCTACACAATAGGGTATGCCGACGACCTCGCTATTCTCATCTCGGGGAAAGTGACGGGGACAATCTTCGACCTCACTCAGCGAGCTCTACGTATCGTTGAACGATGGTGCAGAGAGTTCGACCTTTCAGTGAACCCAACGAAGACTGAACTTGTCCTGTTTACCCACAAACGAACACTAGGCCCTTATCGCCTACCCAAACTCTTCGAGACGGAACTCCAGTTAGCCGATGAGGTCAAGTATCTGGGTGTCATCCTAGACAGTAAGTTAAACTGGAGTAGCCACCTAGACAACAAGACAAACAGGGCCTGCATAACCTTCTGGCAATGCAAGAGGATGATAGGTAAGAAATGGGGCCTATCCCCGAAAATTATACTCTGGTTATACTGCGCGGTGATCCGACCCATGATTGCCTATGGGGCTGTGGTCTGGTGGCCACGCACTAAACTAAGTACAGCAGCTATCAAGCTGCAGCGCCTGCAAAGGCTTGCCTGCATGGCAATCACTGGTTGCATGAGGACTACCCCGACTGCTGCTCTCGAAGCCATGTTGGGGCTTCCACCGCTCCATCTGTTCATACAGCAGGAGGCGACGATGACGGCAGTACGCCTCAAAACACTTCAGCTCTGGGGTAAGAAGACAACACAGCACAATGCGATACTGGAGGAATTCTATTGCGAGTTCCCCTTGGCGAAAGCACACAACGATCGGATACCGAAGCAATTCGTATTCGACAAGAAATACAAAATCCAGCTTCACGAGGACCACCGCTGCGAGGGATTAAACCCCGCGGAACTACGGATCTTCACAGATGGATCTAAAACAGGTACTGGCACTGGGGCGGGAGTCTTCTCGGAAGACCTCAACATCCACATAGCCACACCTCTGGGGGCGCACAACACGGTATTTCAGGCAGAATGCATGGGCATCTCCCTGGCGGCATCGGCCATCATAGCCAGGAAAGTTGTGGGCCACTCAATTCGTATACTGTCGGACAGCATGGCGGTGCTGCTGGCTCTAAACAACCATACAGTGAACTCCGGGTTAATACACGAGTGTCACCAACGCCTGAACCAGGTTGGTAATCTCAATAACATAACCATCCAATGGATCAAAGGACACAGCGATTCCCGCGGCAACGACGCGGCGGATGAACTCGCTAGAAGGGGATCGAGCATGGCAGCGGTAGGACCAGAACCTATCGCACCACTCCCTTTCGGTTACCTACGCACACTGGTAAGGAAACGAACTAGTGAAATACACCACAAGCTGTGGCTTGACCACGGCGAGTGTAGGCAAGCCAAGGAGGCACTTCCTGCCATCGACGGCCGCTTCACCAAACGCGCGCTTAGGCTAACCAAGCCACAGGTGCGTACAATTACAGCCGCCATCACCGGTCACGGCTCTTTTAACAAACACCTCTTTGTCATAGGAATCACAGACAGCCCCCTGTGCCGCGCATGCATGGAGGAAGACGAGACTGCAGCCCACGTGCTTCTACACTGCCCAGCGGTTGCATCATATAGGGCAAAGTACTTCGGTCGTCCAGGTACTCTCCGCGAGATTGTCGGCAACATCGGGGCGCTGCTGGCCTTCTTTGGGGAGCTGGGATGGATCGAGTGAAGTTCCCACCCGTACGCAAAATACGCGCCTCGCCGTGGAATTGCGGACATCAGCCCGTTATACAATACAATACAATACAATACAATGACATTTTGCCTTCAAACGTGTTACAACCTTTGAAACTACTGACTTTAATCGTACCTAATATTAGAAATGCGCAAATTTGTGAAGATGAATTGATGGATGGTTGATTGTTAGTTTTTCACAAAAAAACTACTGAGCAAATTTGCATGAAATTTGGCACACAGATAGATTGTAACTTTTTTCTTTTTTTTTTTTTGAAATCATCAAATGACTTCTCCTACTCTGGGCGGAGCGGGACGGGACGTGTCAGACTTTTATTGACTAAAACCCATCCATGTTCCTTCCTCGTCCTTTATATTCCAGGCCACAGTATCTCTTTCGAAGCCGTGCCGTAATGGTCTGATTGAAATAAATGCTTTGAGTTTGAGTTTGGATATTTTTTATCCCGGTAATATTATGATTCCGGTCCGTGGGACAACTATCGTACTCCACGAAGCCGCGGGCATTAGCTAAGATGCCTAAATCTGATCGACAAGACTGCAATCTTCTAGACTGTTTTAGTGTACCACAGTCAAGTGATGACGGTTACATTACTCGTCAGACAGACACATAACATTGAAGAATGTGCTGATGACATCAGCAATCAACAACCGGTAATTTAACCAGATAACAGCGTTGCCACAAAAAGTGGTGCCCACAAAAAAAGGCGCCGGCGCCTACAGCCTACTCTATGGTGATTTGAACGTAGTCTATGGTCTAGCGACACGTGTATATTAATTTCCTTTATTGGCCCTACTTCATCAGCTTACAGCCTTGTAAAATACTAGTATTCAGCTGCATCCGGTTAGACTGGAAGCCGACCTCAACATCATCATCTGCCGGCCTTTTCGCAACTATGTTGGGGTCGGCTTCATAATCATAATCATAATCATAATCATCATTTATTGCATTCATGTAGTTTACAAGTTGTTACAAAGTATAGGTTTCATACATGAACCCTGCTAGGGCACAGCAATATAAATAGTTTAAAGTGTCACAACATTATAACAAACAACTAAACAAAATACTAATTTTAACATGTCTAACAGGTGTCCAACATTTGTAATTTAAATAACTAGCTGTCATAATTTAATAAATATTAGAAGAACAATGTCATCATTTACATTCAGAACTTAAAATTAAAAATAAAATAAAAACAAAATTAAAAATTCAAACAAAGCAAAATAGCGATAATAATAATCAATAAGTAACATAACATAAGTAGGTCAAATTTGTAGGCAATGTGACTAATGTGAGTATTGTGTATAGGTATGAATTTCAATGTCAAAATTTACTTATCGTCAAAGAATTCCTTTAGAGTATAATACGATTTTAATATAAGGTATTTTTGGAGACTGTTTTTAAATTTATTTTCGTATTCTATGTCCTTAATTGAATTTGGAAGCTTGTTATAAATTTTCACGCACATGGCTAAAGGTCCTGAATGGAACATAGTTAATTTTGAGCTTGGTAAAGCTAATTCACATTTGTTATTGCGTCTAACACTGCGATGTTGTGGGCGAAGGTCCTTAGTGAGTGGGAACAGTGACTGGTGTTTTCTTACAAATTTACTTACTTCGAAAATGTAGATACCGGTTAGTGTTAGGACTTTGTATTTAACAAAAAATGGCTTGCAGCTTTCTGTATTATCTATATTTGCAAGAATTCGCATACATTTCTTTTGTAGAATGAAAAGCCTATCTTTGTCTACACCATTTCCCCACACCACGATTCCATAACTTAGCCACGAGTATGCGTATGCATAGTACGCTGTTAGAGCTGTCTTAAAATCGGTAGCTCTTTTAAGCTCCCCCAAGGCATAAATAAAGCTGGCTAGTTTGTTTGCCAGAGTATCTATATGGGCTTTCCAGTTTATATTGGTATCTATCGTCAACCCTAACAGTTTAAACTCATTTATGCATTGCAGCTTTATGTTGTTGTATGAGTAGTTTATGTCCAATTTGCGTTTTTGGTATGGTCTATATTGCATTAGCTTTGTTTTGTCAAAATTTAATTCTAAGTTATGATCTTTCAACCATGCTATTATTTTGGAGAGCTTATCGTCTAGACTTAAGTTTAGGTTTTCTTTGTCGGTGTAAGGAAAAATTATAGAAATATCGTCAGCAAATAAAATACTTTGAGCGTCAATTTCTTTAGGGAGGTCATTAATATAAATTAGAAATAATAAGCATCCCAAAACACTGCCTTGTGGTATTGACATCGTTATTTTTGCTTTATTAGATCTTACGCGTGTTATTTGGCCAGTGTGCAGGTCGCTGTGTTCTATCTCTACGAATTGTTCCCTATTTTCTAGGTACGAGCGGAACCACTTGTGTGCTGTACCTCTAACACCTATTGCGTATAATTTATTAAGCAAAATTTCGTATGAAACTCTGTCGTAGGCTTTGCTCATATCCAGTAAGATCCCTACTGCGTAGTTTTTATTATTGATTATATTTAAAGCTTCCTGAATAAACTTAAATATTGCTAATGTCGTGGATCTGTTTTTCCTGAACCCGTTCTGGCTATCATTAAATATTTTATATCTTTCGCAATAAGAATAAAGTCGTTTTGACATCGCAGTCTCCAATATTTTTGAGAAGATCGGTAGCAATGCTATCGGCCGATAATTACTAGTGTCAGTCTGGTCTCCCTTTTTATGAATCGGTTTTACTATCGATACTTTCAGTAGGTCAGGGACTGAGCCTTCATCTAAAGACTGATTTACTAGAGAAGTTAGCGGTAACGTTAATTCCGTAGCGCATGCTTTTATAAGTGTAGACGGTAGCTCGTCGTGCCCATAGCTTCTCTTATTTTTTAATCTTTTTATAATAAACTTTATTTCACTAGGGTCTACAGGTCTTATGTAAATAGAGTTTTCGCTTTGGGAGGAGGTAGGGCGGCCAGTTGGACAAACGATCCCATTTGCAGTATCCATTTTTCCTACTGATACAAAATAATCATTGAAAGCGTTGGCAATGGTTGTCGCGTTTTCTGTGACAGTATCCTGGACACGCAATTTTATGTTATTTATTGACTTTTTATTATTTTTATTTGTACGCTCTTTAATTATTTGCCACATAGTCCTAGTTTTATTTTCAGATTTACTCATTAATCTTATATAGTTTAGTTTTTTAGAGTGTGATACTGTTCTCTTAAGTAATTTTTCGTAACGCTTGTAGTACTTGTTCAATATATTGTTATTAGTTGTAGTCATGAATGCTTTTAGTTGTCTTTTATGCTTGCATGCTACTCTTAATCCAGTCGTTAACCATGATTTAGATGATCTCTTTTTAATTTTTACGGTTTTCTTTGGTATAAACTGATTTAATATGTTTTGTAAGGTGTTATGAAATGACATATAATTAGTATTTATATTTTGGTTTTCCTTAATTATTGTACTCCAGTCTAGTTTTTTCAATTCTTTTTTAAACGAGTCTATGTTTTGTTTGTTATAGATCCTCTTTAGAGTATATTTTTGTTTTTGATTAATTATGGGCTCGTGGGTAGGTAAAGTGATTGATATTCCTCTGTGGTCTGAGAGTCCAAGCTCCACTACTTCTAGATGGAATTTATCGGGTCCGTTTGTAAATATTAGGTCAATACATGTAGTGCTCGAGGTTGTTACTCTGGTAGGTTCCGTCACTAGTTGTCGAAAGTTGTACTTGGTCATAGTATTTAGTAGATTAAATGAATTGCGATTTTTCTCAAGGATATTTACGTTGAAATCCCCGCCTATAATTATGTGTTTAAGTTTGTCTTTTATGTTGATTTTACGTAGAAGTTTTTCCAAGGATGCATAAAATATTTCGGTTTCCCTATTTTTCTGTGGCCAATAGATAACTATTAATAATAGATTTATTTTAGGAATTTCTACTGCACACGTTTCGAATATAAATTCACTTGTCATTTCCGTTAGATCTTTTCTTTCTTTGTATTCAATATCGTCTTTTAAGAATATGCACACACCACCACCCGCATAGTTTGGGCGGCAGTATTTGGCGGCTACAGTATACCCTTCCAAACTGAGTAGATCTTTTTTAAATTCTGTTATCCACGTTTCCGTAAAACAAAGCGCTTCTATTTTATGTTGGTTCGTGATTGCTTCTAATAGGTAACGTTTATTTTTTAGGCTCTGTATATTTTGGTATAGGATGTTTATGTTATTATTGCATGAATATGTTTGTTTACAATTTTTTGATGTGTTGTTGTTAAAGAAAAAACTTAGGGCTAGTTTGTGGTTGTGAGTTCGTTGATAGTTCTGTTTTATCCGACTGTGAATAGTCTACCTCAAAATCTTCATTATTTAAGTTGCTTATTGACATAACAAGATCCTGTAGGTCTGATACAACGACTTTCGTTCCATTACTATTCAGTGCGCCCGTGCGCTGATTATACATATCATAGTTATAGGAAAGATTTAGATTAGAGTCCAGTAGGTATGCGTAATTGAATGTATGTGTATCCATATATAAAAGGTTATTAAAAGTTTCTATTCTACTATTGTACAGAGTATTGCCATAATTTTGCTGTTCTAGATAATAATTATTATTAAATTTAAATTTATACGTCGGTAGACAAATAATGATGTTAGTATGGGTTAATGTAATTAATTTTTCTCTAATAAACATGACTAGTTCTACATAGTTTTGCGTTCTTCTGAAGTCCTCTTCGCCGATGTAAATAATAGAGTAGTCCTTACTTGTTAAGTTTTGAACTTTTACGTCAATATTCTCAAGTATTTGTTTCAGTCCACATTTTGGTTTGCGATAGTGGCAAATCTCGTAGTTTCGCAGGGTAGTTTCCTCTGTAGCGGTGTATAGTATATTTGAAGTTTCGCTGCTTACCAAACATATTGAAGAAGAAGAAGAACATATAGAAGGTACCATTAACAATATTTTTGTTAATCCTACCAACAGCAAGGTACCTTCTTGCACTCAATTAGTTAGTAAAAAAGGGCCTCAGCAGAACACCTTAAAATTATTCCACCAAAATATCCAAGGCATTTCTTCGAAATTATTAGAAATTGAATTGTTTTTAGAAAGTAGTAAGTTTGACATTATTTGTTTTACTGAACATTGGCTAAAGGATTACCAAATGCTTATTAATTATGAGAACTATATGGTGGGTAGCTGCTTTAATCGTAAAACTATGCTTCGTGGAGGTTCCCTAATATTAATAAAAAATAGTTTTAAATATAAGCAACGTAATGACATAGTAGGTCTCTCGGTTGAACATTGCGTCGAACTGTCCTGTGTTGAGCTAGATAAGCATGTTATTGTGTGTGTGTACAGACCCCCAAACTATCAAAACTTTTCCATATTTGAATCAATAATGGAAGATGTCCTGGCAAAACTTGCAGCCAGTAATAAAGCTACAATAATTTGTGGTGATTTTAATATCAATATTTTAGAAGAAAATTCAAATAGCAGTCGGTTATTAAATCTTTTTAAGTCATTTGACTTGACTAACGTTTTTATTGAACCCACTAGAATCACAACTTCTTCTGCTACTTGTATAGATAATGTTTTCTGCGATTGTGATTACTTAGATAAAGCCATAATAAATTGTTTGCCGTCTGACCATAGCGGACAAACTGTAAGTTTTAGTTGTAAAACTCCAATACAAAAAGTTCAGATTAAATTTAGACATATAACTTCTTGCAAATTAAATAGGTATAATATTTCCCTACAGAACAAGTTAAGTGTAATGAGCCAAGAGGATATTAATATAAATCAATTGTATGATCGTTTCTTTTCATTAGTTCACACGGAATTCAACAAAACTTTTGAAAAGAAGACAAAGAGTATTTGCCCTAAATTTATATTTAGTGATTGGGCAACTAGAGGTATCAGAAAAAGTAGGGAAAGGCTATTTGAGCTTTATAGCCTTAAGCCTTTTATAAACACTGAAACTTTTAGCAAGTATGTTGCTACGTATTCAAAGATTTTTAGAAATACTTGCAAGGTTGCTAAAGCCCTGCACATAAGCAACAAGATCAAAACAGCAGAAAATAAAATAAAGACCGTTTGGAAAGTCATAAATAACGAGACTAACAGAAAGAAAATACGTAATAATAGCTTTACATTAGATACAGCATGTGGTCCTAAAAGCTCTGATCAGGAAGTAGCTCAAGAATTTGTTAATTTTTTTACCGAAATACCAATAAAAACTACGGAGGCTCTGAATTCCTCACCTGAAGCCTCAATTGGCTTATTAAAGGCGAATGTGTCTGGCTGCCTGGCTGAATTTAAATTTAAACACATTAACCCTATGACAGTTATTAAAGCTTTCCGGCAAATTAAAATCAAACTGACCGAAGATTTATGGGGAATGTCTATCAAAGTTTGTACATCTATACTTGAGACCATAGCCCCGTATTTAGCTTTAATTTTTAATTTATGTGTAGACCAAGGAGTTTTCCCGGATTTAATGAAATACAGTAAAGTCATACCTCTTTTCAAATCCGGGGACAGTAAAGATTCCAATAATTATAGACCTGTATCCGTGTTACCAGTTTTTAGCAAGGTTTTTGAAAAAGTAATGCTTAATCAAATGCTTTATCATTTTAACACCAACAGAATCTTACATGATCAACAGTATGGTTTCACCAAGGGACGTTGTACAACTGACGCCGGTGTAACCCTATTAAAGCACATATTTGCTGCGTGGGAAGAGTCCCAAGACGCAATAGGAATTTTCTGTGATCTCTCGAAAGCTTTTGATTGCGTAAATCATGACACATTACTTTTGAAACTGGAGCATTACGGACTGGGTAAACTTGCACTTAGCCTGCTAAAATCTTATTTGAGCGATAGAAAACAACATGTTCAAATAAATGGTGTTAATTCACAGGGTTTGAATGTAAAAATGGGGGTTCCGCAAGGCTCAATATTGGGTCCTTTCCTTTTTTTAGTATATATAAATGATCTACCCTATTTGTTGAAACACCAACCTCAAAATATGGTGTTGTTTGCTGATGACACTTCTCTAATTTTTAAGATAAATAGACGGGCCCAAAATCTAGATGACGTGAATGATGCCCTACTTCAGGTCCAAAATTGGTTCACAGCAAACAATTTGGTATTGAATGAAAAAAAAACTAAATGCATAAGATTTTCATTACCGAATGTTAAAAGTAGTGATTGTGAGATAATATTGAATAAAGAGAAACTCGAATTCGTAGATAAAACGGTTTTCCTGGGGCTTACGCTTGATTCAAGGCTACAATGGGGTTCTCATTTAACATCTCTTGCGGGGCGCTTAAGTTCAGCAGCATATGCCATTAGAAAAATCCGTCAATTCACTGATGTAGATACCGCTAGACTGGTCTATTTTAGTTACTTCCATAGTATAATGTCTTACGGTATTTTGCTATGGGGACGGGCTGCTGATATTGAGTCTATATTTATTCTGCAGAAAAGAGCCATCCGAGCCATATACAATCTTCGTAGGCGCGATTCTCTAAGGGAACTTTTTAAGGATATTGGCATCATGACGGTTCATTGCCAATACATCTACGAAAACATAATGTACGTTAGAAAAAATCTGCATCTTTTCGGTAAAAGAGGCGACAGACACAATTACAGTACTAGAAATAGGGACCAACTAGTTCAGCCTGGCTTTAGACTCGCTAAAGTAGACTCATCTTTCATGGGGTACTGTTTGAGATGCTATAATAAAATTCCACAAAGTATTCTTGAACTGAATGAGACTAAATTTAAAACATGCATTAAACGCACACTATGTAAGCAAGCATATTACAAGTTGAGCGATTATATCGCTGATAAAAATGCTTGGCTCAATGCTGGTCCTGCTCCACAAGGACAGGGGCTCAAAAATTGATAGCATTAAATGGTATTGTTGGAGCTGCTGAAGATTGTACAACTATCTTTGCATTGTATAGATTCAATCTATTTAATATTATATAAACGCATAGCCCATATTGTGTGAGTACTATGTACTAGAAAGCTATCATTCACTGGAAACCTACTTTAGTTTTTGACTTGAATGTGCCCTGGCGGTTGAGAGTATGTCATGCTCACTCAAATGTCTCGCTGATCATGGCGCGTGTGTCGGACCATTTAGTTCCCTTCAAAATGGTTGAGCTGAATGGTGCTGATCCATGCGTCATGTGCGTGAATGGGCGCTGTCAGTTGTGACTGGTCATCTCTTAGTCGCCATGGTTTATTTGAATTAATTATTTTGTTTTTGAGTTGTATTTTGTTTTTGTTTGGCTATGGACACTTTTAACGTGCACATCTTGCTACATTGTTCTCACATAATATAACATCTCAACATGAATGATGTAACCAAGATTTTGTAACAATATTTTGATTTAAAAGAGTGTCCATGGAGTTTCTTGCCCGTTCTTCTCCATAGAGATCTACGCTAGGGAATGGGCAACTACAGTACTTTCACAGTTTTTATGTCTTGTGACTGGGACTGTAGCTACATTTAATTTTCATCTTTGTTTCGACAATTCAAAAGTGCCTGTTATTGGCCTACTTGAAATAAATGCTTTGATTTTGATTTTGATTTTATTTTTGGTTTGTCTATAGTAATAGTCTGCTTGCTGTGGGTTCTGTTTGGCGGTGATACTCGAGTAGTGTTAAAACGTTTTTGTGTTATCTCACTGGTTTTGGTCTTTTCATTTGTGATTTCAGATGCATTATTTAAGTTGTCTGTTTGGGTTTCTTTACTATGTGTACGTCTGTTTGTGGTTTTCTTTGGCGTGGATCTTGGTTTGGCGGGGCTATTAATTTTTGTGAGGAGATCGTTTCTTTTAGATAGCTCGTCGTTTTGTTTCTTCAATTCACTATTCTCCGTTGATAGCGACTCAATTTCGTTATGCGCACTTTGTAATTGCGATGTGAGTCGTTCGATTGTGGTTTTTAAAGTTTTGAGTGGCGAATCATCATCGTCCTCGGACATGTCAGGCATACTGTTAATTGTTACATCATGAGACATATTACTGTCGTCTGGTTCTGAGCGGGTGCGCGTGCGACGAAACGTAATATTTTCCAGAAAGTTCATGATTGTACCAAAATAATCTCGTGTGGCGAGATTCGAACCAGAGCTCTTTGCATCAAAGTCTAATGTGTAGGCCTACTGGCTACCTGTACAGTGAGATACGTATCGAAAAAAGCAAGTCGTATTCTGTTGATTTAGTATTCTTATTTCTTAGTCAAGAGATGTCGCTACTTGAGGCGTATGTGATGAGTATAATGTTGTGTGTGACAGTTGCCACACTTCACATATCGATTTATGGCATGTCAGTTCGCAAGTTAACCACGAGATGGTGTTGTTTTAACTAGATTTCAAATAAAAAACGAATCCTTCAAATGTTACAATTTGATTTTGTGATGGAATTCTAGAATAAATCGTTTGTTCACTTCTTATTCACTATATATATCTGGTATTACACTGGTTTGGAGTCTTCACACATCTCTGATCACTGTTTATTAGCATTAATCACTGTTTCGCACATTGATTTTGCAGATCATTGTTTATCTGTTTTAACACTCACTTTTATAGTTTTTCGCTTCACGGACGTCATTGATAACACTGCTGTATGTGATTTTAGTGTCCTTTTCCACTTTTGTGCAAAATTTATGGTCCTTTGAGCACTTTTAATATTTTTAGAGACATTATTTACGAGAGCACAATCAAATACTTTGTTTACATAACAGCGCCACCTAGCGGTTCACCCTTCCAGTCTTCCAGTCTAACCGGATGCAGCTGAATACTAGAATTTTACATGGAGCGACTGCTTATCTGATCTCCACAACCCAGTTAGTACTGGGTTATATACGATACTCTTAAGTAAGACTATAGTTGTCAGATTTTCGGCCACTGACTATCTGTTACGACTGTCAAAGATGACAGCCGGGACCAACGGCTTAACGTGAAATTTTTTTTTTGGATGGGATATCCTCAAATGACCCTTAAAACTCTTGGGCGGAGCGGGAGGGAGTGTCAGACTTTTACTGACTAAAACCCATCCATGTTTCTTCCTCGCCCTTTATGTTCAGAAGCCACGGTATCTCTTTCGAACAGTCCCGCAGCCCCGGCACGCTTCGGCCCTTGCGAGCCCCTTCCTATTTGCTGACGTCTCTTTGAGGCGCGCGTGGAACACTACACGGCTTGTTGTCATAAGACGGACGGCGAGCTAGCCCATAGCTCACCATAGTGCTGCCAGGTCCGTTTGGATTAAAATCAGGGCAGATGGCAAAAAAACGGGATTTGGAGTGGAAAGCGGGACAAACAACGTTTTTTTTTTAATTAGAAGCCATTTATTGCAAAATTAATGATTAAATAACTTATTTTTAATTATAATTGTATTTTTGGATATTCAAACGGTTTCGTCTCTCGAACCAAATTAAGTTGGCCTAAGAAAATACCCTTTCCGTTACCGCGTTTGAAGCCATAGGTAAACGAAAATAACTTTTGAAGATTGGTCAAGTCTTCATTGTCTTTAAGTTAAAAATATTGTGTCATTTTTTAAACGGCGTCATCTCTCTATTTTGACTTGCTGTTGCTGCCTTCAATATTTCTTTCATTTTACTAATTTCTTCATAGAGTTGATCCATATCAAAGAACGTCTCAATTTTCCAATTATGTTAATCTTGTCGCACTCGACATAGTGATGCGAATGCAAATGCGATGCGATTTAATCAATATAACATATTATTTTTTGATTATAATTACGGTTTTTAATAAATTTATTGATTTATCGGGACATTTAGCGTCCCGATCAGTTGCAAATCGGGACGCGTCCTCAGACCCCTGAAAATCGGGAGGTCCCGCGCAAATCGGGACACCTGGCAACACTACGCCACCGTCCACAAGCCCGCGCCTACGGTGCACGCCCGTTGCGTCTCCCGCGGCGGCCGTGACGAGAGTTTCTCTCCCTCGTGATTTTTCCCCTGGATTCAGAATGATATAAATACTGAATACGTGGAAACCGCTTTTGTGTATCTCATGTTACTTGGGGTGGACACAACACGTTTGTTTCATCCATTCTCCTCTGTCAACCGACACGCTATCATGTACTACTTTATCTTTCATATCACTCCTCACACAATACATATATCGTTTCTTTGATCTCCCTCTCCCTCTCCATCCATCTACATTTATACTCATCACTCATTTAGTCGCATATGATTCGTCTACCTTGATCATTTGGAGGATGTATTTTCTAACGTATGGGTTCCCCACAACATTTTCCTTCTTTATTAGGTAAGCAAGTACATCTACGTTAGAATATGTTTGGAAAACCCGTAGGTATGTGTTAAGGCCAAAAACAAATTGCAAAATTGTGTTCATTCTAAGTTACCTAATCATGTAGGCGGTAAGCTCACACTACTGGAATCCAGTAGATGTTGACTCGATAACTCTTTACATTTTGAAAACCAATGACTTTTCATTCGTTTTCAAAATGTAAAAGTTCATGAGTAGAGAGAAAACACTTTTACTCAAAGGATGTACCTTTAAACCCCGGGCCGCTCCTACTCTGGCGTGACGATTAAATTATCATTGGTGTCTAGTTGGCAAAAGTCGTACGAACGACAGTAACCGGTATGTGAACACCTTAAATACACCACGCCACGACACTCAAAACTACACACGATTGTCTGTCGTCACGACTAGTGGGTACGGGGTCAAACAATTGATGATAGAAGATAGCAATTTGCACGTGTTTGTTTGTGCAAATTACGCGATGTTCCTATCTGAATAGTTCATCATCATTTTAATAAGAAAATAACGTCAAAGATAATTAATTGTTAATTAGGTACTAACATTAGTAATCGGATGGACCTTTGCGAAAAATTGCTATATCTTATCTCATTAAATTTATGTTTGGATTTCATGGTTTTCCCCATGTTTGTTAGAGAGATTTGATCCGTATTCGACCCTCACGATTGATGCTCTAAAAGTACAAGTGGTGTTATTTTTTCGTATTTTAGCCTGTTCGATTCCGATTGCAATCTGTGAATGTAGATTTGTTTCTTTTTAAAAAGAAAGGAATGTCTAACGTTTCCTTTGAGTAAAATTTGCTATCTCCAGTATTTAAAGTACTTTCCCTCCAGGTGGCGTTGAAAAGTTCCACCCTGTATTGCTATAAATACAAAAGTTTGGATGAAGGGATGTTTGTTACTCAATTACGCCAGAACAGCTGAACGGATCTAGATAAATTCAGTTCAGAAATATAGGGTGTAAACAGCCCTTTCAACCAAGCATTCTGTATATCAAACTAAGTAACTTTTCGTAAAAAATTGTTGACTTTTTTATTTGGGGTAAAAAAAATCACGTTTTACGGTAGAACTCAATGTAAGGTACTCACAGCATACCCCGACCCTTGAAAATGTCAGGAGGGGTCGGGGGTGCGTAGCAGCACGGTTCGGGGAGATCGTCGTGGTGGGAGTCTACTTCTCCCCGAACCGAACTCTCGCCGAGTTCCACAACTCTCTCGCAGAGTTGAGTGTCGTCGTCGGAAGCCATTCCCTCCCCGTGCTTGTTCTCGGGGACTTCAATGCCAAGAACCTGGCTTGGGGGTTCTCGTTACACAGATGTGCGGGGAAGGATGGTGGAGGACTGGGCCCTGGAGAAGGGCCTGGACGTCCTTAATCGGGGTTCTGTTCCCACGTGTGTGCGGATGCGGGGCGAGTCGGTGGTGGACATTTCGTTCGCTAGCCCCGCTCTGTCGCCGCGTGTCGTTGACTGGCGTGTCGTGGATGGGGTGGAGACATATTCCGACCACCGGTACATCCGGTTTGACGTCTCCGCCCAGTCCTCAAGCGCGCCAGTCCAACAGGCCCCGAGTGGTCCGCGTTGGGCGCTGAAGCAGCTGGACCGGGAGCTCCTCCTGGAAGCCTCGATCGTGCAGGCCTGGGTGACATCACCGGACAGGCCTGCCGACGTTAATAGTGAGGCAGAGTGGTTCCAGGAGGCCATGTCCGACATTTGTGACGTGGCAATGCCCCGAGTCCGGCCAGGAAGCGCCCGACGCCAGGTGTACTGGTGGTCGCGCGAAATAACGTCTCTTCGTGAGGCGTGTGTTGCTGCGCGGCGCCCGTACGCCAGGCATCGCAGGCTCCGCATTCGCCCGCCGGATGCGGCAGCCATTGATTCATTGGCGGAGCTGTACGAGGGATACAGAGCGGCGAAGACCGCCCTCCGTGGGGCTATCCTGCGGGCCAGGGAACTGGCCCGCTTGGAGATGCTTGAGACTCTCGACAGAGATCCGTGGGGGCGCCCGTACAAGATGGTGCGGAATAAACTCCGCACCTGGGCCCCCCCGCTGACGCAGAGTCTCCGGCCAGAGCTCGTGGAGGACGTGGTGAGCGCTCTGTTCCCCTCGCGGGGGGAACATCCGCCCCCGCCTATGGCTCCGCCACCTGCGGTGCCGGAAGAGGACCCAAGTGACGACGACGACGACACTCCGGAAGTGACTGGGGTAGACCTGAGAGTGGCGGTAGGTAGGCTCAAGGCCAAAAATACCGCCCCGGGACCCGATGGCTTGCCTGGCAAAGCCTGGGTCCTGGCCTCGGATGCGGAGGCTCTCGGGCCCCGACTGAGGGGGCTCTTAAGCGCATGCTTGGAGAGAGGCCAGTTCCCGCTTAGTTGGAAGACGGGGAAACTGGTCCTCATCCAGAAGCCGGGGCGCCCTGCGGACTCTCCGTCCGCATTTCGGCCCATTGTGCTGCTCGACGAGGTGGGCAAGCTCTTTGAGAGAGTGATTGCAAACCGCCTCGCCGAGCACCTTGAGGGGATGGGGCCGAATCTTGCGGAGAACCAGTATGGTTTCCGCAAGGGGCGCTCTACTGTGGACGCAGTCATGCGCGTGAGAGCCCTCACGACGCGGGATGCGATATCCCGGGGTGGGGTTGTCTTGGCGGTGTCTCTCGACATCGCCAACGCCTTCAACTCCCTGCCCTGGAGCTGCATCAGGGAAGCACTCCGGTATCACCGGGTGCCGACCTACCTCCGTCGTGTGGTCGGGGACTACCTGACGGACAGGGCCGTCATCTACCCCAGTCGCTGCGGAGATTGAAACCGGCGAGAGATGTCGTGCGGTGTCCCTCAGGGATCGGTTCTGGGACCGCCCCTGTGGAACATCGGTTACGACTGGGTGCTGCGCGCGGACCTCCCTAGTGGTGTCAGCGTCGTTTGCTACGCAGACGACACCCTGGTGCTGGCACAGGGGAGGTCGCACGAGGCGGCGGCCGAAGCTATGACACGCGGGGTTGCGATAGTCGCTGAGAGGATCCGGCAACTGGGTCTCGAGGTGGCGCTGCACAAGTCCGAGGCCATGTGCTTTCATGGGCCTCGGAATGCGCCATCGTCGGGATCCACACTGACGGTAGGAGGGGTTTCCATCGGCGTCGAGTCGACGTTGAAGTACCTAGGACTCGTCCTCGACAGCCGGTGGAACTTCGTGGAGCATTTCCGACGTTTGGCCCCCAGGCTGGAACGGACCGGGGCTGCCTTCAGGCGGCTCCTGCCCAACCTTGGGGGGCCAAACGCCTCCTGCCGCAGGCTCTACGCGGGGGTCGTGCGGTCCATGGCCCTTTACGGGGCCCCAGTGTGGGCGCGTTCTTTGAGGCGGCGAGCCGCCCACTATCTGAACGCGCCCCAGAAAGTGGTGGCCGTGAGAATGGTCCGTGGATACCGCACGATCGCCCGCGAGGCGGCGGGCCTGCTTGCCGGATTGCCGCCATGGGATCTGGAGGCGATAGTCCTCGCGCGCCTACACGAATGGCGCGCGGAGGCACTACGCCGGGGGGAAACTCCGCTGCCGCGGCAAATCGCCGTTCAGCGGACAGACCTCCGCCGCGATCTCATGGCGACATGGAGAGAGCGACTGTCGCAACCCCGTACAGGGCACGCCACGATAGTGGCGGTAAGTCCCTTCTTTGAGGAGTGGCTTGAGAGGCGCCACGGCGCCCTCACCTTCCGCCTGACGCAGGTCCTCACAGGACACGGATGTTTCGGGAGGTACCTGCACCGAATCGGGCGGGAGGAAACGCCCGGGTGTTTCCACTGTGAGGATCGACCGGAGGACACGGTGGAGCACACGGTGGAAGTCTGCCCTGCGTGGGCGGAGCACCGCCGTGTCCTCGTAGCGGCGATCGGCGGCGGCGACCTCTCGCGTCCGGCCCTGGTTCAATCCATGGTCCGGAGCGAGACGGAATGGGAAGCCGTCACCTCCTTCTGCGAAGCAGTCATGCTGGCGAAGGAGGTGGCGGAACAAGAGAGGGAGAGAGCCTCTCTTCCCGGCCGCCGCGGGAGACGCACCGGGCGTCGGGGGCCACGTGGTGGCTACCGGCCACCGTAGATGCGGGCCTGTGGACGGTTAGCTATGGGCTAGCTAGCCGTCCGTCCGTCTAGTGACGACAGGCCGTGTCGACGGCGCGTTCGTGTTCCACGCGCGCCTCAAAGAAATGTCAGCAGAAGAGAGGGGCCCGCAAGGGCCGAAGCCTGCCGGGGTTGCGGGACTGTTCGAAAGAGATACCGCGGCCCCGGAACGTAAAGGGCGAGGAAGGAACATGGATGGGTTTTAGTCAGTAAGAGTCTGACACTCCCTCCCGCTCCGCCCAGAGTGGGAGAAGTCATTTGATGATTTCCCATCCTAAAAAAAAAAAAAAAAAAGTACTCACAGCATTGTGCTGATGGATGGATTAAATAGTACGGGGGTCGTAGAGGTGTTTATAGTAAAAATCTTACATTACAAACATGTCTTTTTTACTTTTGAAAAAGTTGTAACTTGGACCCTCAATATCTCCGTAACTAGAAGGTTCCCAGGTACAGTGTAGAACAAATAAATGGTCGCAATGACGGGGAGAACAAGTGCCTTTCGTTAAGAGGTATTTTACACCCTTTGAATATCACATTGATTGGCTATTTTTTTTCAATACACCTGTTCGACAACTGGTTCTTTTCGCACTACGGTTAGATTCAATATGCAATGTATTTCACACGCTTGCGTTTTTTGACAGTTTTCCAACACGTTTTTTTTTTTTTTTTAAATTGATTTTGGCTTGGATGCAAAGTCCTTTAAGCCATTTCCAACACGTGAATGACAATTGCCACAGATAACAAAAATATTTTTCATTCTTTTAGTATATTTCTCCAAAAGTGTATTGAAAAACGCCGTTTGATACACGTGGATATTAATTTGTTATTGCAGTTTCTCCACTTGTATCAAAATGTACTATTTCTCACACAACCATCAAAATTTCCACACGAAAGAAGTCGTGGGCATTAAACTAGTAATAACATAAATGTATAAATAGTATGTCGGCCAATACATAGCGACATAACCGTCTGTGCCTAATATCTATTCACATAATAATAAATAGTTTGACATTTCAAGTCGCCATATTGCCCTTGAACACTGACATTTGAGAGAAGGGGCTTGGAGATCCGTGGGCGGATGACAAAACGGTAGGTGAACATTATTGAGAGACGATTTAAAGAAGCAATTATTAAAAGAAATTAAAGTGTTGATTGTTAGGGTTCCTTGAAATTATTTGCAGTCTATAAAAATCATCTTCATATCAGCCTATAATGTTCCCACTGCTGGGATACAGACCTCCTCACAATGAGAGGGAATGGGCTATAATCCACCACGCGGGCCCAGTGCGGGTTGGTATATAGGTGTCACATGCATGTCTTCGAATTTTTGGTTCTTCGACATGCCAGCTTCCTCACGATGTTTTCCTTTACAGTTTTGAGAGTCTACAAATATAAATAAGTATTCTGGATGTAAATACGAAGTGAACAATAATTTTGGCAGAATATTTTCATATTTGTCTCGTGGCTGTCATTTGTAAATCTTTGACAATCGTGATAGGTTTTCAGTGGCCTGTAAGTCTCACAACCAGTCTTACCAGGGGGTATTTATTACCCAGTTACCTAGGTTGTGGTCAGATAGGTCAGAAAGGCAGTTGCTAATTTTATTTTATAGTTTTTTTTTTTTTTTTATTAAAATCAGTCCAGCCGTTTTTTTAACATACATATTTTATACAAAGTGGCGATCTAGTTACCCGTCATGTATATGTGTCAGCGTCACATTGTAAAAATCGTTAGGTTAGAATATAACTAGAGAGATTGTAAACTCTCGAAAGATTTTCAAACGAACATACTGCTCACAATATTACGCATGATTTTTCGGCAGATTTTAATCTAACGAAGTGAAACCGTAATATTGTGAAATGTATGCGATGGAAGTCAACTCGTGCGGTGTGGAGAAGGGGGAAGGAAGGAGGGGTCCCCCTTGCCCCATGGTATCACTCTCATGAAAAGATCATTATCTTTACTTACCATTCCTGAGAAATACCGATTAATATACCCTAACCTCAAAACACTTTATATTCCCCTAAAAAGCGTAGTCGACGGAGCCCCGCTACGCAGGGCCCCCCCATTTATGTCTGCAGGGTTTAAAGGAACCTAACTAACCTAACGTGGGGGTGCCTAAAGTCCCGATTATGGAGGCAGAGATATTTCCGTCGCATGCGTTTCACAATAATACGGTTTCACTTCGATAGATTACAATCTACCGAAAAATAATGCGTTATATTGTAAGCGGTATGTTCAGTTGACAATATTTCGAGAGTTTACAAGCTTGCTAGAGAGATTAAAATCTAACGTTCTATTTGATTTTTGTTATTTTAAATTTATTTCTATATTATTGTTCTTTAATTACTTAATTTTTCGTTATTTTATGAGAATGTTTGAGTTAATAACACTTCTGGACATTTGCACGTCACATCATGTGGCAAACATGCTGTACTTATTAATGTTGTTTTTGTTACCATCTTGCATGCATGTATTTCCTTGTATGTATGACACATGTTTAGCGAATAAATATTATCTTATCTTATCTTATCTTAACGTGTTTGACAATTTTACGGTGACATACGAGTATCCTTCAATGCAGTGAGTCTACCTATTAATAAAACCACTTATCCAAAAAAACTCATATCTGATGCCTGAAACCATCAATCATTTTCCATACAATAGTAGACAGACCATTCCGATGCATGCCTGAAAATATGGAAAGGAATGTATTTGGTTATGTATTTAATAGGATAGACGACAAAAAAATCTAAATAGTCCGTCAGGTAGATTATTAAAAAATATTTGACTCGTATTTTTTCATTTGTAACGTAAATCAAAATTGACGAAGATACGACGCTTTCAAAATTCCCAATACGTCACGCCTAGGTATAATTTTTAGCTTGCTCTGACGTCACGAGCCCCCGAGTTTTGATGCGTTTTATCTTTGTCAATATTCATAGATTTACAAAAACGAAAAAAACGTGTCCATTATTTTTCAATACTCTAACTGACGGACTAAATAGATTTGCAATGCAATTTTTTATACTTAGGTATTGTCGTCATGCCTATTGTCTCATCGGATCATACTACCGGAATAAAACGTATCCTATGTTAACAAATACACGATACCTTTAAGCCGGGTTTAAAAAAAAAATAAAAAAAATCAAATCATTCAAATCATCATCAACATCATCATTTAAATTCATCTAAATCTGTTCAGTAGTTTTTGCGTGAAAGAGTAGCAAACATCCGTCCATACTGAAAAACTTTCGCATTTATAATAGTATTTAGATTTATTAGTAAGATGTTAGGATTAGATAGCAGGATGACGGGTAGGCTCAACGCCTTGAAGGGTAATTAAATACAGGTAATTAAATCGCCTGTTTGCCCAACTAATTTTTTAATGAAAATTGAGTTTACTTTGTTCAATCCATTTTAAAGTTATCGTATTGCCATTCCACGCCTACAGAACCCACCCAAAATGTTCCTCCAAAAATTAAAAAAAAAAACAACTGTCTACGAATCCGCGCCATTTTTTTTCGAACATCGTTTTAAAATCCGCCAAGAGACGCAAGAGTCTAAACCTAACAGTCTCATCATAATGCCACATAATTAAACTTACAACCTGTTTTGACGATTTTAATCGATTCCTTATACCGATATCTCGGTCCGAAGCGATAATCGTTCAGTTTGGTTTATGTGCCTGTGTGTATGGACGTGTTGGAGGTCTGTAGGATATTTTTTTTTAAATTTTGTGTTGTCTTTGCTCGAAATTTTGAGTGACGGTGAGTTTGTTCTTTTTTTTTAATTGTTTGTGGTTTTTTTTTCAATTCTAATCTTAAATTGTGTTGGTTATTAAACTAATAATTTAGTTGCTGGAACAGTGTTCATAAAACTTTTGCAATAAAATACTAAGTATTGTAGTACTTATCTATTACTATGTTCAATAATTAAACATATAACTCGCTAAAAACTATGAAATAATTTATTTACAATGATTTTGCAATAATCCTCTCTAAAGTCTTGTAAATGTCAAATTCCTTCTTATTAGATCTACAAAGTAGGCTGTATATACGTCTAGATTCAATAATTTAAAACACGATTTGCACTATACTGAAATACATTTGCCTTAACTAACCCCTTGCGATAATACTCGTACTTTGTTTTACCGCCGTTTTCATTGCGACCACAGATTCATAATTTGCATTTTTTCCTCATTTTAATAAAAATGAATGGAATAACCTCTACAAAATGATAATTTTTATTAGTATTCTTGTTGCAAAATGTAGCTTATTATCATCTTTATTAGCTATGATGAAATCATTCACTGTTCAGCCGTTTCTGAGAAAAACGCTGTAGACGGACAAAGGTTGACTTTTTTATACTCAGAACTTTTTATGTCGTCAATTGTTTTGTTTGAAAAGTGTTAATTAATTACTGTTTTCTGATTACTTAGAAATCAAATTGTCATCTCATGATGACACGTGGTACCTTCCAAAAGGCGTACACATTGTAGACAAGTTTTAAAAGTCTTGACACAAATTATTTTCTAAGGTTTATTATATAAATCTAGTATCTAGAAAGAAGAAAGAAAGAAAAGATGTTTATTTGACGTCAGTATTAAGCACACACACAATAATAATAAAAAAGTTACCAAAAGGACAAAAATATATAGTATGTGCTGTGTGCCTCACGGCTGCGCCAAAATGGTCCATTTCAGCATTCATGCCAGACAGGTGATGCTGTCTGACGCTGGTCTTCCAATGAACCTTGACGGGGGAAGGGACAAACAGAAAACAGTTTCAAACATAAGAATATATAAATAAATGGACAATAATATAATATCTACATGTTTGAATTTTCCATTATTGATGTAGCTAGTGTCACCTGTACCTATCTCTAACCCAGAATATAAACTATCTTGATACTAAATTTCATCCAAATCCATTTAGCCGTTTAAGCGCGAAGGAGTAACAAACATAACACATTCAAACTTTTTTCAAGATTTGTTTGTAACGAACAAACTCAAAAACTACTCAATCAATTTCAAAAAATCATTCTAGATAGCTACATTATCCTTGAGTACCTAACATAGGCATACGTACGAAGCCGGGAGGTGAATTTAGTATTTATAAGCTTATGTTTTATTATTATTTTATATATTTTTAGTGTGGTTTGAAATTAATTTAAAGGTATTGATATAAAAACATTTTTAAAAGCGTCAATAATAATCACAATGTATTAAACCGTGATGTGTGTGAAATATATATTGTCACCGTAAAATTGTCAAACACGTTATATTACAATATAACGTGTTTGACAAATATTGATATTGTAATATCTCGAATTATTGTCAACTGAACATACGGAAGTATCTCTGCCCCCATAATCGGGACTTGGGGCACCCCCCCGTTAGGTTAGTTAGGTTCCTTTAAACCCTGCACTCGGAAATAGGGGCCCCGCGAAGCGGGGCTCCGTCGACTACGCTTTTTAAGGGAATATAAAGTGTTTTAAGGTTAGGTTATAATAATCGGTATTTCTCAGGAATGGTACAATATGTTATCATGAGAGTTGTACCACTGGGCAAGGGGGACCCCTCCTTCCCTCCACACCGCGTGAGTTGACTGCCATCGCATGCAATTCACGAAAAATAATGCGTTTTGTTGTAAGCAGTATGTTCATTTGACAATATTTCCAGATTTTACAATATCGCTCGAGATATTACAATATAACGTATTTGACAATTTTACGGTGACATATATATTGTTAATACTTAATTAGTAAGAGTCACACAGAAACTAGGTGGACCGATGACCTGGTGAAGGTTGCGGGAATCCGGTGGATGCGAGTCGCAAGGGACCGGTCAATGTGACGACACTTGAGGGAGGCCTATGTCCAGCAGTGGGCGTCTTTCGGCTGAGATGATGATGATGATGATGATGACACAGAAACACTTAAATAATAACAAAAAAATTGAAACGATTTTGAATTTGCATCGTGAGAAATGTAACGAAAACGTATTGGAGATGTTACTGTCCTTTATTCACTTTGTCTATATATTTATTAACACTTTCCACATCCTACATGTCGACAACCTCGCAAGCCATGTCAAGATACTTGATTTACCTAGAGATGTTTATTATTACATCAGAACTAGATAGTTAACCTTGCAAATTTAAAATTCAATAATCCAAATCCGTTCAAATTTCGAAACCAACCTGACATTGACATTTTAAGGCGTCCATCTTGAATTTTCTGTCACTTAACGTCACATCATATAAATTCAGCGCCAAATCATTATATAACTACTATGCTAGCATAATATTCTTAATTGAAAATCAAACAAGCAAATATCCTTGGTTGGGAGAACGGTTTGTCCTTACCATTCTAAAAAAAGGTTTAATACATTTGACCTGTAATGTTGGCTAAAGTGACTTTGAGATGATCTTTTTACGTGGCATATGATGTCATAGTCAATCCGGATTCAAATCTTAGGTATCGAGTTATTTTGAATAACGAATGTGTTGTTTTTTTTTTGTTTCGAATTTAGAGTATGTGTGCCAAATTAAGATGTCCAAGATTTTGAGATATTGCTAATTCTTCTGAAGAAAAAAGTAAGGAGTTGTACAGACGCTGACATACTTTTTTTTATATAATATTAGTTCCCGTTCCCGTAGAAGAACGGGGATAAAATATAGCCTATGTTACTCAGTAAAGACGTGGTTTTCTAATGGTGAAATAATTAAAAAAATCGGAAGAATACTTTTAGAGTAAAATCGTAACAAACACAAAAACAAAAAAAAACAAATCTTTCTTCTTTATAATATTATTATAGATATTAGCATACATAGATGGCAGTATCGTCCTAGCCTCCAACCACACTGAAATGATGTCAATGCGATTTCTTTCGAATGATATGTCTAATTAAAATACATTTTAAAGCCATTTTAAGATCTCTTCACCATCAATTTAAGTGAATTCTGTTTGTATTTTGGTTTCGGCTCTTGCAGCCATGAGCCAACCGAACAACGCCACTAGCTGTTAGCCTAAAATCGAAGAGTAAATAAGTTTACGAGTTTCAAAGAAAACCAAACAATCTTTACATATTATAAAAAAAACAAAGTCACTCTCGCTGTCTGTACACTCAGATCTTTTAAACTACGTAACCGATTTTATTATAGTTTTCAGCAATAGATAGAGCGATTCAAGAGGGAGGTTCTATATGTACATTGCACCTGTACGAAGCGGGGTGGGTCGTCAGTTCATTAATAAAATGGCCTAGTGTTGGAACCAAAAACTGAAGATGAAACATCTACCAATTTGGCTTTAGTCCTAACCAAGATACTTGGCTGATTTAGTTAGTTAAAAAATGAAACTTTATTTTTATGTGACATTTCGCTAGATATGTGGAGGAGCTCGTGGCATTTATCCATTAACAGCCCCTCTGTTCGAGCTTCAGGTTAAACAGCGCTTGCCTAGGTTGTACCGTGGATGGATGACTTGCCGAGTTTTGGAAAGCACGTTATCAGCAACGTTGCAAATATCTTCCAAATATGACCTATACCTATGAAATATTACCCATTGCAATTCATTTGGCAATATTTCTGAATGGAAATCACTACATAATTATAAAACAAAGTCTCCCGCCGCGTTTGTCTGTCCGTATGTATGCTTAGATCTTTAAAACTACGCAACGGATTTTGATGCGGGTTTTTTTCAATAGATAGAGTGTTTCAAGAGGAAGGTTTTAGTTATAATTTTACGCAGGCGAAGCCGCGGGCATCAGCTAGTAAGAAATATGGCTAACTAGGGAACTAGAATCATCATCATCATCTGCCCAGCCTTTTCCCAACTATGTTGGGGTCGGCTTCCAGTCTTACCGGATGCAGCTAACTATAATATAGTAAATTGGAATTAAAACACTGAATTTGATGTTGAAGAACCATTTTAAGTACAGAAAAGGCATATTTTTGAAAGTTTCCAAATACTTTTTAAGCTCTTATGCTGTTGGTGCTGGGACTCACGGCTGTCATTTGTGGATCTTTGACAGTCGTGACAAGTAGACTACTTGTCACGACTGTCAAAGTGCACAGTGGTCCGAAAATCTGACAACCAGTCTTACCGAGGGGTATCGTATTACCCAGTACTAACTAGGTTGTGAAGGTCAGATAGGCAGTCGCTCCATGTAAAGTACTGGTATTCAGCTGCATCCGGTTAGACTGGAAGCCGACCCCAACATAGTTGGGAAAAGGCTAGGCACATGATGATATACTTTTGTTTGCATTCAGTAAGGAGCTATTATTTTTGTATTTTTTAAGATAAGATAAGATAAGATATATTTATTTGCTCAAAACATGTGTCACATACAATTAAAATTAGACACTTAAATTTTATTTATTAGGTAATAGATATAATAAGATTACATAAAATGCTTCTTCTTCCACGTAAGAGATGGCGGGACGAACTGGATGTCTTCCTTGAGAATTGGAAGGAAAGAGCACAGAATCGTAAACGTTGGAAGGAATGGAGGGAGGCCTTTGCCCAGCAGTGGGACAATACAGGCTAGCTATAATAACAATAATAATAAAATGCTTCTTACAGCCTTCTCACTGTAAAACAAAAAGAAACACAAGAGACAGCTTCTATTCAAGAAATCAAAGAATAATACTTGGAATGTGAAAAAAACACGATTTGCATGGAAAAATACAAAAAATCCTTGACTAGTTGCTACCACAACCTGACCAGTGCTTCTAGACGTACCCTGCCCCCCTACAACCATACAAACTAGAGGCCCCTCGGGGGGAAACCGGCTGCCGTGAATATCAACTTATAATGTTTATTATTAATATATGATAATCAGGCGAGAGACAGGCGAATCCAGAATTGATTTAATTATTATGTTTTATTAGATTTTTATACTGGTTTTGTAGTTCCGGAACTTGGTAATAGATGGCACTGGTTTTTTTTAGATTCGAGGTTAGTTTTCCTTATTTGGTTTTAGTCTGTCTAAATTCATAAATATATGAAAATGATTTTCGTTAGACTGTCGCCTTACTTATGAGGCAGAATTGTTTAAAAATACAATATATTGTTAGCTTTTTTCTTTATCGTGTGGGCCTTTTTCTTATTCTTTATTTCACTCAAATGACAAATATACATATTTATAAATTATTGCAATAACATAACTTACGTACAAAGGCGAGCTGAACCAAGAATTGCGTTTTCTTACAGCAAACCTAATTTTCAAAGCGAGATTTGCAAAAGAGGTTGTTAGTGCCTAACCTGGTGTCAGAGTTTTTATGCCGCCCATGAATGAGCCTCTGCATTGGCTTAAAAAGTATAAAAAACAGACGATACTTTACGAAAATACATGCAAAATAATTAGTTTTAGTTCCGCAAAAAAGGATCCTGGATTTATCTAAGATCTATTTTCCTTTTTTTTTAATATTTTTATCTTTATTTTCCCCGACAAAAATATACACATGCAGGAAAAGCAATAATAATTAGCTGTTAATTAATTAAGTAAGAAAGAAAATGACTCGACGATCGCTCAAGCTGATCCAACCTTACAATATTCACAAAATTAAAGGGTGTAAAAACGAAGCCGACAGGTACTTAATCTTGTTCTACACGTCCTTGCGATATTGTGTTTGTTCTAGACCATACCTAGATATTGGGGGTCCAAGTTGCAACTTTACCACAAGTATTTTTTTTTGAAATACCAGGTTTTGAGAGGCCTTCGGAGCATGCGAATTTCATACAAACGTAATACTAAAATAATTTGCAAATCAAACACATTCTTAAGGTGGTGTGTATTTATTTTAATTGGATTACAGAATATATAGGTTCCCAAACAAATATTTTGAATGTACACCGATTTAAACCAGAGTTATGAGAAAAATAAATTTTCCGTAGAAATTTTAAATTCCTCATATCTCGTCTTTATATCATTGCCCTTTCAAAATATTTATTTGGGAACATATATATTCTATAATACAACCGAAATATATACACACTACCTTAAGAATATGTTTGATTTTCATATTATTTTGGTATTACGTTTGTATGAAAAACGCATGCTCCGCCGGCCCCTTAATGTATAATTCTTACTGTAAACTGCTCCACGACCCCCGTACTATTCAATCCGTCCATCAGCACAATGTCTCCAGTGCGTTACATTTGAGTCTACCGTAAAATGTGACTATTCACCCCAAAAAAAAAGTTGTTTCCCAGCAATAATTTTAGTGTAAAGTTACTTAGTTTGATATACAGAATACTTGGTTGACGGCTTCGTGATGAGGTGGTTTACACCCTGTATAATTGAAATCGGTTGGCTGGTTTCGGAGGTTAACGTATAATACGAACATAATGGTACACACGTGTATTTTTCACATTAAGATTCTAATCTATTCTAATGTTATAAAGAGGTAAAATTTGTTTGTATACAATTTAGGGGTAATCTCCGGAACTTAACGATCTCTAAAAATTCTTTCACTGACGGAAAGCTACATTATTTGTGGGTACTTCAAGCTATAAATCATATTAATATCATGTATATTAGCTGAGCTACTTCAGCTTTTGCAGACGAAGTCACGTGCAAAGTGCTAGTTTTTATTTAAAACTATTAAGGCGACTACAGGAGTAAATGCCAGTTTTTTTAATGCCTGAAAGTATATGATTTACTGCAAAAAACAAAATCAGAAAAATATATGATATTCTTCAGGATATATGAAAGTATGATAGTGTTTTGAAAACATAATACAATTAAAATTTATTTTAACGAGTAAAAACCATACTAAAATACATGCGATCATTCTGATTTTTTGGCAAATAACTCTACAAGCAACATATTAGTTTTATTTTTTAGTCCAATCAATAGATTTTTTGTAAATCGATCGAAACCACTCATTTTGCACTATTCAACCACTTTGTAGTGCAAGCTGATTAGAACTTTAAGGCGCTACCCCAGGCAAAATTAGCAACTCTATTTGTGGTGATTCAAACTTCGTTTGAAATACTATTAGAATAAAGTTCCAATCAGCTTGCACTACAAAGTGGTTTTTACGTCAGTCACTGCGGGTCGAATAGTGCGAAATTAGTGATTTTTATTCTTTATAAAATCAAATTTCCGTCTTTTGAAAAAAAAAAAACTAGCATTATGTTCATTATTAAATTGTCTATCCATTAGTAAAGAAGCAAATCAAAATAATGTTAACTTTACGAGAAGAAGCATGTTATAAATATTTTTTTCTCATTTTTGTGGTTTCATTGTGAGGGGATTTATTACACATTATGAGACTTAAAATAAAAAATAAAACTACCACTTTGCAGTCTAAGAATATGTAGAAATTTAATGTATTTTTATTACTTGGTATTTCTTTTGGATAAAGAGGAGTTGGCTCCAAAAAACTGCACAAAAAACGGCTTTTGCTTGGGGTAGCGCCTTAATCTAACAGATTTTCAAACGAAGCTTGAACCACCACAAATAGAATTGCTAATTTTAGCTCCTGATTAACGAAAAACGGAACACTGACTACCTGTAACGACTGCCAAAGATGGACAAATGACAGCCGGGACCAACAGCTTTACGTGCTTTCCGAGACACGGAGGAAACTCGGTATGTAAGGGTGGTCACCCATCCACAGACCAACCTGGGCAAGCACGGCTCAACCTAAAGATCGGCCAATCTAACTGGTGAATTGTAGGTTATAAGTTATTAGGTAGACTTCTGCCTAACTCTCTGGGGATTACAGTCCTGATGTTACATAACTTTCAGTGTGACCTAAGTTCTTTGCCCTTTCAAGGTCATTTCAGTTACTTTACCGAACTTTTAATGAACGTTTATCTATGATTACCCCCAGTAAATAATTAAAGGTCGCTGATAACACGTTATAAATAAATAAATTAATAAATATCGCTGGACATTACACACAGCGCCATCTAGTGCCACACTAAGCAAGGCTTGTGTCGTGGTCACCAGACAGTTGATATACTACATTTATATACATTTTGTTTGTCAATACATACTTATTATATAAACATCCATGACTCGGAAACAAATGTACATGCATGCATGTTATGATATTGACATTTGTAGCTCCAGCCAGTAACTTAACGTACGTGTCTTCATAAGTACGAAAAACGTTAGAATAAACAATATTTTATTATTCGTTTGACCTTCCACCGAGTTAGAGTAGGTATCATATCAATGTTAACGCCATAAAAGTTCGTTCAACCACACAGGTACTTACAATAACCTTAAAAGTATTTAAATTACGATTTGATAGGCTATATGGTGAAATAGAAAAAAATGTTTATATTTTTTTGTTAATCCAATGAATATAGTAATGAAATATTAAATGTTCTAATATATGTATATGTCACCGTAAAATTGTCAAATACGTTATATTACAATATAACGTGTATCTCTCTAGCGATATTGTAAAGTCTCGAATTATTGTCAACTGAACATACGGAAGTATCCCTTGCCCCCATAAACGGGACTTGGGGCACCCCCCCGTTAGGTTAGTTAGGTTCCTTTAAACCTTGCACTCGGAAATAGGGGCCCCGCGAAGCGGGGCTCCGTCGACTACGCTTTTTAGGGGAATATGAAGTGTTTTAAGGTTAGGTAAATATTAATCGATATTTCTCAGGAATGGTACAGTATCTTTTCCTGAGAGTGGTACCACTGGGCAAGGAGGACCCCTCCTTCTCTCCACACCGCGTGAGTTGACTACCATCGCATGCATTACACGAAAAATAATGCGTTTTATTGTAATCAGTATTCATTTGACAATAATTCGAGACTTTACAATATCGCTAGTGATATTACAATATAACGTATTTGACAATTTTACGGTGACATATATAAAAATCTAGTGTCACAGTGTTTGCTATCGAACTCCTCCGAAACGGCTTGACCGATTTTAATGATATTTTTTGCATATATTTGGTAGGTCTGAGAATTAGTCGCAGGCTATTTTTAGTCGTCTCGCACATACCTACACATCAACATATCCACGCGAATAAAGTCGCGGCCAACAGCTAGTATTTTATATGTCACCTACCACGATTGTAATATAACTAACGAGATAGCGAGCGGTGGCCCAGTGGTGGCGGCCCCCTTACGAACAGTAAGTCTTCGAACCCAGGCAGGCGCATTACTTTGTGTAATTTATTTCATCACCACTGCTCTCAAAAACGGTGAAGAAAAACATCGTGAGGAAACCGGCATGTCCTAGAATCAAAAAATCGAAGACATGTACATCTACCAACCCGCACTGGGCCCGCGTGGTGGATTATAGCCCATACGCAAAATACGCGCTTTGGCGTGGAGTTGCGGTCACCAGCCAGTTTTACAATACAATACAGTACAACAAGCGAGATTGTAAACTCTCGAAAACGAACATACTGCTTACAATATAATGCACTATTTTTCGGTAGTTTATTCTATCGAAGTGAAACCGTAATATTGTGAAACACACCTTTTTCCTTCATATCATTCTCCACACGATCCAGCCATCGTTTCCTTCGTCTTCCTCTCCCTCTCCATCTATCTACATTGATATTCATCACTTTTTGTAGATGCGTGTACTGTTTCTTTCTTTCTTTATTGCGTGGTTTGTGACTAACCTGGTGTCAGAGTTTTTATGCCGTCCATGGGCCTCCATGACTTGCCTGTACATGTCGTCGAGATATATCTCTCAGGCATGCTGGTTTCCTCACGATGTTTTCCTTCACTGAAGCAAGTGATAATTATACAATACGCACATGAATCCGAAAAATCTGAGGTGCGTTCTTGGATTTGAACTCGAGACCTTTGATTTAAGCCTTTGAGCTGCGAAGAAAAACGAAAACTACCACGCGACAAATTATTATATAACTTACTGAGAGTGTGTGTGCCTGTCTAATAGTGTATTCAAACAATTCACAACTACTCATTTTGTCATTTATTTACATGCCGTAGTGCAAATGCCACAATCGACGTTGTCGAGTCAATTACTTTTCACGTTTCTGTGTGTCTGCTTGATTCCTTGAAACTACAAATTCCGATGTGATGTGGTTTTGTTTAAAATCGAGGTTTATGAAGCGAAGTGCTGGTGTCTGGTGTGAAGTAACACAAATGTTCAGCCTACAAAGATTTAGGTAGATTTCTTCTGAAAAAAAAAACTACCTATTGGTCTTGCACCTATTTAAAACCATTACGAATGATAAAAGTGAAAATACAAGGTGTAAACCACCTCCTCACGAAGCCAAGCATTCTGTACATAAAACTAAGTAACTTTACGCAAAAATTTGTGCTGGGAAACGACATTTTTTTTGGGGTAAAAATCATTTTTTGTGTTCACTTAAAACATTGTGCTAATGGATGTATTGAATAGTGCGGATGTCGTATAGTTCTGTAAAGTAAAAACCTTGCAATAAAAACTTGTATTTAAAAAAACACTTGTCAAAAAGTTGGAACTTTGACCCCCAATATCTCCGCAACTAGAAGGTTCCCAGGTATGGTGTAGAACAAAAAAATGATCGCAATGACGCTGAAGGGGAGAACAAGTGCCTTTCGGCTTCGTTAAGGGGTGTTTTACACCCTTTGTAAATGCCGCGCTTGTCTAAGATAGTCTGTGGATGGGTGACCATTTGACCACCCATTACATACCGAGTTACCTTCGTGCTTTGAAAGTACGTTAATCCATGGTCCACCTGTCAATCTTTGACAGTCATTACAGCCTAGGTATGCCCAAAAGTCTGACAACCAGTCTTATCTTACTGGATTCGCGAAAATCGCAACACAATGTTTGTGGTGTTAGTAATCATTAATGATCCCTTCGGTTTATTTAATTATATTACTTCTTTCTATATTGTTAACAATGTTGTAACGTTATTATTTTATTCATAGTTATGATCAAATTTTTATGTTTTAACGATAATTTTTATATCTTGTCTTCTTTTTTTTTCAAATTTTAATTGTAATTAAGTACTTAATTAATCACTCACAGCGTATATATATATATATATTTTTTTCTTTGTATTGTTTCGTTAGTTAAGTAAACTCTTAATAGTAAGGTTTACTATTGTATTTCATCTTATTGTTATTTTTTTTTTGTCTTATGTTATCACTTATTTCTGTGAATGCTGGTTAACCTATAATTGGCGACTGTGTAAGTCCAAGACCTTAAAACATTTTTATATCTAAATGCTGTACACAGAAGCTGTTGGTGAACCTATGTTAATAAATAAAATAAAATAAAAATAAATCAAGGGGTATCGTATTACCCAGTACTAACTGGGTTGTGGAGGTCAGATAGGCAGTTGCTCCATGTAAAATACTGGTATTCAGCTGCATCCGGTTAGACTGGAAGCCGACCCCAACGTAGTTGGGAGAAGGCAGGCAGATGACGTAAGTAAATGTTGCACGGTGTGACTAACACATGTGACCAACACACTTCCAGGGCCTCGATTCTGCTATTACAATAGTGTCAGAGTATTCGATCATTGATTTCATAATGATCAAGTTCTGTCGAATTATGACAAGTTTGTTAATTCTACTATCATAATGGCGCCATTATGCCTTCTCAATGAACAACCACTGACACTCCATTGAAAGAAATGTCATAGAATATTAATCTCGTACATGAAATCTGGCATGAATAAATGTTCGCATTTAGTAGTAGATTTCGAAAACCATTTGTACTAAGGGTTTTATAATAATGACAATACGACAATGCCATTAAAACACAATTTTATTACGAGACCATTGACCGACCATTGTGAATTTAGCAGATTACGAACTTTAAGCAAAATGACAATGGGATGAGAATGGAATCGTTTTGGAGTGACGAATTTATTAAAATAGCAGAATTAGGCCCCAGTAGAGAAGAGCAGTCGCTTCAGGTTAAATACTGGTATTTACCACTAACTAACATACAACGTAATTGAAAAAACTGATTGACTGGTAGAGAATGCCTTGTGGCATTAAGTCCGCCTATGTACCACTCTTGTACATGAAGTTTAAATAAATAAATAAATAAATAAAAAAGACAGGCAGAATACGATGACGAATTATAAAAAGTGTGAAAAGTTGACGCGCGTTGAAATCTTTTCAACTAAGTACCGAATTTTCTAAGATTACCGGTAGTGTAAGTGAATTATTTCGGATAGGCTTGTGTCCTAAAAAAATCTAATTAGTCCGTCAGTTAGATTATAAAAAAATATTTGACCCGTATTTTTTCTTTTGTTACTTAAACCAAAATTGACGAAGATACGACGCTTTTAAAATTCGCAATACGTCACGCCGTGCTATAGTTTTTAGTGCGTTGTGACGTCACGAGCCCCCACTCCTGAGTTTTGATGCGTTTTATCTTTGTCAGTACTCAGTGATTTACAAAAACAAAAAATACGTGTCCATTATTTTCCAATACTCTAACTGACGGACTAATTAGTTTTGCAATTTATTGATGGTGGAAACTAGCCTATTTGTGCGTATTGTTTATCACTTGCTTCGGTGAAGGAAAACCTCGTGAGGAAACCAGCATGCCTGAGACATATTTCTCGACAGCAGAGGATGGGATAAAAAGTCTGACACACTAACCACACGATAAAGAAATAAGTTTGAGAGAAGTGAAACATTGATCTTAAAAAAGTATCTTCACTAAGTAAATGTGTTTATTGGCTACTAACAGTTCGCTCGCGACTACGTCAATTGATAAAATAAAATGGTGATAGCTCAGGGGCCTACTTCTGCTATTTTTATAAATTCGTCACTCCAACACGATTCCATTCCCATCCCATTGTCATTTTGCTTAAAGTTCGTAATCTGCTAAATTCACAATGGTCGATCAATGGTCGGTCGATGGACTCGTAATGAAATTGTGTTTTAATGGCATTTTCGTATTGCAGCCGTTATTATAAAACCCTTAGTATAAATGGTTTTGGAAATCTACTACTGAATGCGAACATTTATTCATGCCAGATTTCATGTACGAGATGACATTTCTTTGAATGGAGTGTCAGTGGTTGTACATTGAGAAGTCATAATGGCGGCATTTTATTAGTGGATTAACAAACTTGTCAAAACTTGACAGAACTTGACCATTATGAAATCAATGATCGACTATTCTGACACTATTGTAATAGCAGAATTGAGGCCCAGCTAATTTGCATGATATAAATATAATTTCAGTAATGATATAATATTACAATGATCCGTTATTTGTGTGTTTTGTGTTAATTATAGAATTTATTTTAAAATTGAGATAATAACGTAATAGTCTGAGTACTATGTTTAACAAATTGATGTTAGTGAATGTAATGTTTATTGACTCAAGTAGTCAAATTCTAGTGACTATACGAGTCTCTCTTAATTAGCACTGCACGTGGCGACTTGTCTCATACAGGGTGTAAACAACCTCATCACGAGGCCGTCAACCAAGAATTCTGTACATCAAACTGAGTAACTTTATGCAAAAATTATTGCTCGAAAACTACTTTTTTTTGGGGTAAAAATCATGTTTTTTGGTATAACTCAATGTAACGCACTCAAAACATTGTGCTGATGGATGGATTGAATAGTACGAGGGTCGTGGAGGTGCTTAAAGTAAAAATCTTGCAGTAAAAACTTATATTTAAAAAAAAACTTGTCTCAAGTTGGAACTTTAATCCCAATTTCTCCGTAACTAAAAGGTATGGTGTAGAACAAAAAAATAATAACAATAACGGGGAAAACAAGTGCCTTTCGGCTTCGTTAAGAGGTTTTTTACACCCTTTAAACTCAGAAATATTTATATTGTTCCATTTTATCAAATTATATCGTGTGCTTTTGCAGTAAACTTAAACGTATTCAACTTAATTGTGAGCTCGACGTTCCTATTCTGAAGACCAGGAAGACCACCTTGCAGTTGACTGAGATCATGGACCGGCCTCTGCTCATCACAGGGACTTTGACCTAGCCTCTCCTTGGCTTTGTCTGTATCGTAGAGATGTTTCAGACATAGCCTGATAGAGGTTACGTTTTATCCCTTCGTTTCTGCGATGGATTAGAAAACCACAAAAGAAAGAAGAATTTATTTCGAAGATTAGAGGAGATTATCATTTATTTTTTTTATTTTTGTGTTTGTTTTTGTATATTTTGTGTGTGTTTTTTTATATTATGTGTGTGTGTATTTTTTATTGGGACAGGCGGTAGCTTTAGCGGCTCCAGAACATTAAGGGCGAGGAAGGAACATGGATGGGTTTTGATTTCCCACCATAAAAAAAAATACAAAAGGCGGTAGTTTTATAGAGAAATATGTTTATATACTCTTCAGTGTATTTTTAAAACTTTTTTCCGTTTGTCCACTCAGTTTAATTATAGCTAGCTAAGATGTTAAAAAAAAACTGTAGGGTGGAATCATCTAGGAGGATCCGAGCTCGTGGCTAAAAAATAACAGCCGCTCGGATATAGCTTCAGGTTGAGGCGTGCTTGCCTGGTCTGTGGATGGGTGACCATTTACCCATTACATACTGAATTTCCTCCGTCCCTCGGAAAGCACATCAAGCAGTTGGTCCCGGCTGTCATTTGTAGATCTTTAATAGTCTTTATACTTAGTGGCCAGAAAGTCTTACCACCAGTCTTACCAAGTGGTATCGTATTACCCAGTACTGACTGGGTTGTGGAGGTTAGATAGGCAGTCGCTCCATGTAAAATGTTCGTTACCAGCTGCAAGAGGTTATATTGGAAGCAACCCCATAGTAGAGAAGAGGCTAGGCAGATGTTGAGGGTGGAATCATTCAAAACCTCAGGTTAATCATAAGACGTAATTTAACTAAAAAATACTTTAGGTAACCTATTTAATTCATTAATGTGAGTTGATCAAGATTAATGCCATGACAGCAAAGGCTCGGCATTTAAGTTCTTCGTCATAATTAACTTATTTTAAATCGGCCGTGGGGTCCGAGTGCCCATAGCCTGTTTAAGGAAATTGCGAAACGCCTAGTTGACGCTTCCCGGGACCGAAGGACTGGCTTTTACCTTGGCCAGGGGTTAAGTGTTGCCATACAACGTGGCAGCGCCGCCAGTCTCTTGGGCACATTACCAGCTGACAACGTTGAGGAGGAGTTTTTCGATACGCTTATTATAGAAGTCTACCCTCTATAGCAGAACTTTGTATGTCATAATATTACTTTGCATAATAACGGATAGCATAAACTTCATTTCGCAGAAAATCGTTTGGCAGACACTCATTTATCATTTATTCAAAGACATATAATAGTAAATCAGAATCATCTTTAGGCATAATTTCATAACCATAAGAATTAAAACGTAGAACTATCATAATTATCGCAGAAGGTTCACAGTAAACATCGTCTTTTGGCATGTATGCCAAAAGACGATGTTTTGATGAATGTATGGAATGTATTCCATATCCATAAAAATTTAAAGACTTATCTATCACATAACAGAAAATTTATAGTCCCTGTAAGAAGCATGCATGTTTACTGCATGCAGAATGCAAACAAGCATACGACATGCAGGCAGCAAGCATGCTCCATGCAAACGGGCATGCAGCATTCAGCAAGCACGGCTTCTGTCACGGCTCCAGCGCTGCGGGGATCTGGCGGTCCCACGCGAGCTTATCGTCGGATGATATGGTTATGTTATGATATGGTTTGAAAACTCACCACCGCACCGCCGCTTCGGCTTACTCAGCCTCAGCCGCGGCGGTGAGTGTTACAACCACCTGCTCCTCAGCTTGTGGTCCGCCTCGCCCCTCCGCGCCTACGAGGATTAAAAAATTACACTCTAGGGGTAGGGCAGACAAGACTACGTAGAGTCGGTTTTGCAGCGATTCATTTCTGTCACGAACATTTATAGCCAAAAAAAAATTTGGTAAAATAATCATCGCCCTAATAATCGTTAAGTATGCTAAACGAGGTCTGATAAAATTCTACCACCTATAAAGTATGCCATTGTTAATTCGGACATTTAAACATTCGGCCAAGTATATTAAATTTTTGCATGCCTTTCAAACCATTCATAAATTATGCCAAGTGTGTTATGCCAAATTTTTGGAGCATCAAGTTTATGCCAGATAGATGGAACCCCTTTTTATTAACCGACTTCTAAAAAAGGAGGAGGTTCTCAATTCGGATGTTTCTATTTTTTTTTTTTTTTTTTTTTTATGTTTGTTCGGGCATAACTCCGTCGCTTGCCAACAGATTTGGAAAATTCTTTTTTTGTTGGAAAGGGTATTCTTTCCAAATGGTCCCATAGCCACTAAGTCGGGATCTGATGATGGAATCTTGGCGAAATCGAGGGAACTCTTCAAATTTTAAATGAAAATGTGTTGCGATTTTGGTATTTTCTACAACAAGTGAAGCATTTGCGTTTGGTAAGAACCATTCTACCATCAGATCTGATGATGAAGCCAAGAGTCACGGAACTCCATACTGAGACAATGTACCCTAGTCGTGTTTGGGCTTGATGTAATTGTAACAGTATGCACTTTCCATGTATATGAAGCACATGAGAACCACTAAAAAGTGAAAAATAAAAACTTTTTTTGCAAAAAATAAAACCGACTTCAAAAAAAACAAAAAAGTGAAAAATAACTTTAGCTTCTGAAGTCGGTGACAAAAAAACTAAATCAATCAAACAAAAGTCACCGACTTCAGAAGCTAAAGTTATTTTTCACTTTTTTGTTTTTTTTGAAGTCGGTTTTTATAGTTTGTTGTTAGTTGATTTATTTTTACTATTTCTTTAGATCTGAAAGTCGTTCAAAATTAATTCTGTGTCTGCTGGTCCTCAATCGATTCGATAGGACATACTGGTCACATACATCTAATTGTGTTAATGTAGTTGTGTGGTTATTTCTAAAAAAATCCGACAGGCATCATCATAAAATTATCGTTGTAATAATATGTTTCTAGGAAATAGTACAGGAAAATATAATGAGCAATACCTACTGACCAAGCCAGAAGTTTTTCTTTCTAAATGTGAAGATGCTTGCGTTGAAAAGTTTTTTAATAAATAATAAATATCGCTGGACATTAACACATTAACACTAAGCAAGGCTTGTGTCGTGGACACCAGATAGTTGATATACTACATATTATATACTTTTTGATTGTAAATACATACTTATTATACATATAAACATCCATGACTCGGAAACAAATGTCCATGCTCATCACACAAACATTTGCTCTTACCGGGATTCGAACCCAGGACCCTAAGAACGTAAGGCAGCCTCACTACCACTACGCCATTCGGGTCGTCGTTTTTGAATGTTTTGTTAATGACAACAGGGTTGTAGTGATCAGACAGGCAGTCGCTCCATAATGCTAGTAGTTCAGCTGCATCCGGTTAGACTGGAAGCTGACCCCAACATAGTTGGGAAAAAGCTAGTCTGATGAATGAATACTTCGTTGGTGGAGTGGTCGCAAAAGCGACTATTGAGTTGACTGGGTTTGATTCCCGGGTTAGGCAAAGTTTTGTTGAGTTTTTCCACCATGATGAGACAACGTGATATTATTTTTAGATGTGTTTAAAACGAGGCAGTCAACAATATAATTATCACACATTATCTGTCCAATTCGCCATAGTTACATAGGTATTTTTTTATTATATATTATTAATATATATATATATATATTTTTTTTTTTACATATTTTTTATTATTATTATACTAGCGGACTTCACGCGGTTCAACCCACGTAGTTCCCGTTCCCGTGGGAGTACGGGGATAAAATATAGTTTTTGTTACTCAGGGTGAATGTAGCTTTCCAATGGTGAAAGAATTTTTGTTATCGGCAGGGGTGTTTTTGAATTTATTCATTACAAACATACACACACTCAAAAATCCAAATATTTTCCCTTTATAATATTATAGTGTAGAATCTACACTAATGTTATAAATCTACACTGTAGATTGTAGTTTATATTTGTGTTTTATATTTTGTCTTATGTATGTAAGTAAATTCTTAGGTTTATCGTACATGTTGTATTTAAGTTCTTTATTTGCTTTAAGTTTGTATGTATTCTCATATCTCTTTTACACACTATGTCTACATCTCTTTTTATCTACTCTACTTTCGCAGGTATGCTGGAAGAGATTTCTTTAGAAGTAAGCATCACCTTTGTACCTCTTTTCTATTCCTTTCTTCTTTTATGCTAGTCTTTTCTGTACGTGGTGTGTACATAAACTGTTAAATAAATAAATAAGAGAGCTCTCATATTTTTTTTTTGTATTTGGATGTTTTAAGAGTCTTATACAGGAAAAATTGTGATAGCCCTCTTAAAGCTTACCTTTAAAATTTAATGTAATTTTAAAATCTTTACATATCTCAATCGAACCTGCGCAGGCGACTAATTCTATGACGTCACATCTGGACGCCCTTGAAACACACGTTGACTTCTAATATTTAAAAGTCAAATGGTTTACCATATTATTATTTTAAGTGTTATAATCTTGTATTTTGTTTGTAGCAAAAGTTGTGTGTTGCTTTGCTATCATAGGTTGCTATGGTAAAGTTTTTAGGGTATCGACTGTCTTAATAAGGGATTTTCTTTTTCAACTCTTCCCTAGTCGCTGGATAGATGGCGTTGGTCTGACTACGTTACTGCAAGGAACAGAACGTCACATAATTTCACAAACGAAAGTGTCAGTCAACTAGCGTATGTGACGTGTGTTTTTTCAAGCGTTTTGGCTTTGGCGCCTAGTAACGTAGTCGGATCAACGCCATCTATCGAGTTTATGGAAACTATTTTTTTTTTCTCAAAAAGAAAACATCTCATTGGTATTGATATTTGTGATGAGGACGAATCGTATGGGACTAAGGTCCATGTTCACCGAAAAGAAAACCGTCTGATTATCTAAAAACAGCTGTCATTGTGACATGTTCCCATACAAAAATGCGTTTTAAACAGCTGTTTTAGGTAATCAGTCTGTCATCTTCTTGGTGAACATGTACCTAAAAGTAAACTAGCTTTAACTTAGTTAGTTAGTTAGCTTTTTTTTTAAAGTATTTTTAAGTAACTTTATGCAAAAATTATTACTGGGTGTAAAATATGCACTTTTAACAACACTAGTTGCGTGAAGTCCGCTAGTATAATAATAATAAAAAATATGTAAAAAAAATAATATATATATATATATATTAATAATATATAATAAAAAAATACCTATGTAACTATGGCGAATTGGACAGATAATGTGTGATAATTATATTGTTGACTGCCTCGTTTTAAACACATCTAAAAATAATATCACGTTGTCTCATCATGGTGGAAAAACTCAACAAAACTTTGCCTAACCCGGGAATCAAACCCAGTCAACTCAATAGTCGCTTTTGCGACCACTCCACCAACGAAGTATTCATTCATCAGACTAGCTTTTTCCCAACTATGTTGGGGTCAGCTTCCAGTCTAACCGGATGCAGCTGAACTACTAGCATTATGGAGCGACTGCCTGTCTGATCACTACAACCCTGTTGTCATTAACAAAACATTCAAAAACGACGACCCGAATGGCGTAGTGGTAGTGAGGCTGCCTTACGTTCTTAGGGTCCTGGGTTCGAATCCCGGTAAGAGCAAATGTTTGTGTGATGAGCATGGACATTTGTTTCCGAGTCATGGATGTTTATATGTATAATAAGTATGTATTTACAATCAAAAAGTATATATGTAGTAAATCAACTATCTGGTGTCCACGACACAAGCCTTGCTTAGTGTTAATGTGTTAATGTCCAGCGATATTTATTAAAAAGCTTTTCAACGCAAGCATCTTCACATTTAGAAAGAAAAACTTGTGGCTTTGTCAGTAGGTATTGCTCATTATATTTTCCTGTACTATTTCCTAGAAACATATTATTACAACGATAATTTTATGATGATGCCTGTCGGATTTTTTTTGAAATAACCACACAACTACATTAACAAGTATGTTCGTGACGCTCACAGGGAGGCTAGGCAAAAGTTTTTAACCTGGGTGTGTTATGGTCGACCTAACAGTGGCAACATTTATAATGAAATGTATGAATCTAGAAAGAATTTCAAAAGCAAACTACACTATTGTCAGAACAATCAAGAACAAATAAAAATGAATATCTTAGCTACCAAACATAACAATAAAGATTTTAAAGGATTTTGGCAACAAACAAAAAAGTTAAACCCAAAACCTAGCGTCCCTGTGAGTATCAATGGTAACAGCGAACCAAAAGACATCGCGAATGTTTTCAGGTGTCACTTTCAAGTGGAGTCTCCGCTTAAAGGGGAGCATGCCAGGGATGCTGGGGTCGTCGTGTCTGCGGTGCCAGAACGTATCTCAGCAAAACAGGTTGCTCTAATAATTAAGGGTATGACGCGAGGGAAGTCGCCCGGACACGATGGCCTCAGCGTTGAGCATTTTCAGCATGCGGGGCCGCACCTCCCGAGGCTCCTCGGACTGTTGTTTACACTCTGTATTAGGCATGCATACCTGCCAGATGAGCTGATGAAGACGGTGGTAGTGCCTGTGATTAAAAACAAGACTGGAGATAACTCCGACAAGTGCAACTACCGCCCGATATCATTGGCTACGACCACAGCTAAGGTGCTTGATGGCCTGCTTGAGAGACAGCTTAAAGAGCACTTAAATTTAAATGACGCACAGTTTGGTTTTAGACCAGGACTTTCGACAGAATGTGCGGTTATGTCTCTCAAGCAGTCTGTCAGGTATTACACGGACAGGAGGTCGCCTGTGTATGCAGCTTTTCTTGATCTCTCCAAGGCTTTTGACCTGGTTAGGTATGATATTCTCTGGCGGAAATTGAAGGATACGGGTGTGCCGGGTGAAGTAATAAATATTTTTAAATATTGGTATGATCACCAAACTAACCAGGTCAAATGGCTTGGTGAGCTTTCTGACGAGTACGGGTTGGAGTGTGGAGTGAGGCAGGGGGGGTTAACATCCCCTTCACTCTTCAACTTGTACGTGAACGGGCTTGTTGATGAGCTGAGGGACACCGGAGTGGGATGCTCGATCGATGGTCACTGTATCAACAGCATTAGCTACGCAGATGATATGGTGTTGCTCAGCCCATCAATATCAGCGCTCAGAAGGCTGATTAGCGTGTGTGAGGAATATGCGAGGGTACACGGTCTCCTGTACAATGTTAGCAAGAGTGAGCTCCTGGTTTTTCAAGCCAGGGGTCGTAAACTGGAGGATGTGGCACCCGTGCTGCTTAACGCTGTCGCTCTTCGAAGAGTGAGGGTGTTTAAATACCTCGGTCATGTGGTTACCGAGCATTTAAAAGATGATGAAGATATTGAAAGGGAGAGGAGGGCGATGGCGGTCCGCTGTAACATGTTGGCACGCAGATTTGCGAGGTGTAGTTTAGAGGTAAAGATAACTCTGTTTAAAGCGTTCTGCCAAACTCTCTACACCTGCAATCTCTGGGTCAACTACACGCAGCGGGCCATCAACGCTCTCCGAATACAATATAATAACGCGTTCAGGGTGCTGGTGGGGCTCCCCCGCTACTGTAGTGCGTCTGCGATGTTTGCGCACGCGCACACCGACGGATTTCACACTGTGCTGCGGCGCCGCATCGCTTCGTTGATGCTCCGTACGCGTGGGAGCCCCAACTCCATTCTGAATGTGCTCAGCCACAAGCTAGACAGCCCCCTTCTTGGGCACTGGGTTCAAGCACAAGTGCTTGTGCCCGGGGTCTCACAGGGTGGCAAATACCTAAATTAACTATTTCTTTTTTAATAATATAATGTAATTTTTAACTTGTTCTATGCAATTTTATTATAATTTTTAATTTTAATTTTTATAACAATTTTTAATTTTTATTGTAATTTTTTAATTTATACATGTTATCTTTGTCTAATGTAATTTAATTTTTAATTTAATTAATTTTAGTATTTCAAGGGAACAGATTTAATTTTTGTTTATAAAGTTGTTTTACCATCACTCGATATGGACTAATGTCTGAAATAAAAAGATTTTATTTTATTTTATTTTTATTATTATTTATTAACACAATTAGATGTATGTGACCAGTATGTCCTATCGAATCGATTGAAGACCAGCAGACACAGAATTAATTTTGAACGACTTTCAGATCTAAAGAAATAGTAAAAATAAATAAACTAACAACAAGCTATAAAAGGGGTTCCATCTATCTGGCATAAACTTGATGCTCCAAAAATTTGGCATAACACACTTGGCATAATCTATGAATAGTTTGAAGGCATGCAAATCTATACTAATATTATAAAGCAGAAGAGTTTGTTTATTTGTTTGTTTGTTTGGTTGAACGCGCTAATCTCCGGAACTACTGGCTCGAATTGAAAAATTCTTTTTGCGTTGGATAGTCCATGTATCGAGGAAGGCTATAGGCTATATAACATCACGCTATGACCAATAGGAGCGGAGCAGCAATAAGAAATGTTGCAAGCGGGAACAAAGCAGTTTAAACTTCCGTTGAGTAGGCGATGCGTTGCGATATCAAAACTTCACGCGAATGAAGTCGCGGGCAAAAGCTGTGAGGCTATAATTTATCTTGGAAACTTGAACACCTGATGCAGAACCGCAACAGACCAGCTAAATTATAAGAGATACAAAAATGCCACCATCGCAAAAATTGTTCTACATGATGAGCATTTTCTGCTGAGAGTATAAGTTTGAAGATCTGGAACATCTGATGTGGAACTCCAAGAGCCCAGCTACACCATAACACATATAGGAATGACGTCTTAGCAAAAGTTGTTCAATTTTATGAGCACTCTCTGTTGGTTTATAAAAATCGAAGATCTGGAACACCTGTTGTGGAACTCCAAGAGCCCAGCTACACCATAACACATATATAAATGACGTCTTAGCAAAAGTTGTTCAATCTGATGAGCACTCTCTGTTGACTTATAAAAATCGAAGATCTCGGACACCTGTTGTAGAATTAATTTCCTTTTCCAGTTATCTTCGTGACTCGGTAGCCTACCCGGTAACGCAGGGGAGCAGTTACTTAGATTTCAATTGATCTTCACAACAAAACTATAACCATGCCTAGAAAGAGGTCAAATCATTCCCAATGTTCCAAAGGAGCTAAAAGATGGAGGATCATAAGATCCCAAGAATCTATCGAAGAGCGTCAGGAGAGACTTGATGCTGTTCGAGAACATCAGGCTGCAACTTGCTCCGTGGAAACCTCTTCGGATCGCGAAGCACGCCTGCGTTCTCAGCGTATTTCTACATCCAGGTCTCTAGAGACCAGTGAAGAATAGATGCGCGACTGACCGCTAATCGTGAACGTCGCATTGTCTCGCGAGTCGGAGACGTTCACGGATAGAAAATTGCGCTTGAGTTCTCAGCGTATCTACGCATAGCTTCTTCTAGGTCTTTAGAGACAAGTGCGGAACGTGATGCGCGACTGTCCGCTGATCGTGAGCGAATCCGAAATGTTTACCGATACAGAATCAGGCTTGAGTTTTCAGCGTATTCGCACATCTACTAACAGGTCTTTTGAAACGAGTGATGAACGTGATGCGTGATGCGCGATGCACGTTCATTGAACGAACGTTTGAATTCTGATCGACGTCGACATTCTCTGAACAGAATGTCGATATCATCTGAAAAATCGGATGTGTCTCAAGATATAGCCGTAGGGCATGGCGACCTGCCGTGTCGACGGCGCGTTCGTGTTCCACGTGCGCCTCAAGAGATGTCAGCATAAAGGGAGGGGCCCGCAAAGGTCGAAGCCTGCCGGGACTGTTCGAAAGAGATATCGTGGCCCTGGAACGTAAAGGGCGAGGAAGGAACATGGATGGGTTTTAGTCAGTAAAAAATCTGACACTCCCTCCCGCTGCGCATAGAGTTGGAGAAGTTATTTGATTATTTCCCAACCGAAAAAAAGGGCATGGCGACCTTCCTTGGGTTGATAAGGCACGGAGTGCATTTACGTCTCCTATGATTGAATACGCCACATATTCCGCCATCGGAGGTATGGCTAAAAATTGTACTTTTTGTGAAGCTGTTAAATGGCAAAAAGAAACAAATAGTATGTGTTGCTCAGGTGGGAAAGATCCGTTATTTTCCCGTCCCCGCGTTCTTAGAATTCGACATCAGACCTTTCAGATCTTCGACGACCCCGTTGTCGCTGGCATAAGCAACAGGATCCGCGTACGAAGTCGCGGGCAGAAGCTAGTATTTAATATACTTGGCCGAATGTTTGAATGTCCGAATTAACAATGGCATACTTTATAGGTGGTAGAATTTTATCAGGCATCGTTTAGCATACTTAACGATTATTAGGGCGATGAGTATTTTACCAAATTTTTTTTGGCTATAAATGTTCGTGACAGAAATGAATCGCTGCAAAACCGACTCTACGTAGTCTTGTCTGCCCTACCCCTAGAGTGTAATTTTTTAATACTCGTAGGCGCGGAGGGGCGAGGCGGACCGCAAGCTGAGGAGCAGGTGGTTGTAACGGCGGTGGTGAGTTTTCAAACCATATCATATATGTAATATAACCATATCATTCGACGATAAGCTCGCGTGGGACCGCCAGATCCCCGCAGCGCTGGAGCCGTGACAGAAACCGTGCTTGCTGAATGCTGCATGCTCGCTTGCATGGAGCATGCTTGCTGCCTGCATGTCGTATGCTTGTTTGCATTCTGCATGCAGTAAACATACATGCTTCTTACAGGGACTATAAATTATCTGTTATGTGATAGATAAGTCTTTCAATTATTATGGATATGGAATGTATGCCAAAAGACGATGTTTACTGTGAACTTTCTGCTATATGATAGTTCTACGTTTTAATTCTTATGGTTATGAAATTATGCCCAAAGATGATTCTGATAAATGATATATGAGTGTCTGCCAAACGATTTTCTGCGAAATGAAGTTTATGCTATCCGTTATTATGCAAAGTAATATTATGACATACAAAGTTCTGCTATAGAGGGTAGACTTCTATAAAAGCATATCGAAAAACTCCTCCTCAATGTTGTCAGACTGCCGGCCGGTGCGGTGGCGCGTTGGTGAGTCAACTAGTGTTGTTTTTTTTTTTTTTTTTTTTTTTTTATAATTTGTTTTCTACCGCAGACGTGGGGGTCCGCGCTCTTGTTTACATTTTATTAATTGTTTGATGAATTTAAAAGAAAAAATTAAAACTACGATCGTGCTCCATCATTGGACACGTTACATTAAACTAGGCTTATTATTAGTAACTTATGATCTACGTGAGTCCACCCAATTTTTTTTTTTTTTTTTTTTTAACCTTTACAGTTGTTGATGTTTCCTTAACCACTAATTAAAATTAACAAAAATCTACACCAAGCTATTTTGACTGCATGGCAATGTGAGTCGACCGGCAGCAACCGTCGGCACCCGTTCACGGACATGACCTGCACATCCGCGCCGCTTAGCTCAACCATTTTGTAGGGAACTTAGCGACCGGATGTGCAACGCCACCATCGGCACTGTTTTTACGTGAGTATGACAGACTCACCCTGCCATGCAGTTTTACATAATCTATTTTTGGTAACAGAGTTGTTTGGGAGTGGGATGTATTGGCTTTGGGTTTTGGGGTTAGGATGGGGGTTTTTTTTTTTTTTTTTGTTAATCACGTCGTCTGATCAGGGACTTCGCTAGCCTGAGCAAAGCTTCCACAACGACTGCGTCTCGATGCTGCATGGCCGTCTTCAGGTTGTACTCAACGACCGTTTTAGTTGGCGCATCCATCGCTCTCTTCGCAAAGCGGCCAGTGGCGTCATCGGCGTCGTCGGTGTAATAGACGCAACTGACTGTATGTCTCGACACCGCCACTACCGCGTGGGAGATGCTGTCGTGGATTTGGAGTCTCCTAGACTTGGTGTTGATGATAATCACGCTGTCGAAGGTAAGACCCTGGGCCTCGTGGATGGTTAGCGTGCGCGACCCTTCGCCGGAGCCGTATCCCTGGCTGATGAGAAAAGCTTTCTCTTCTTGCGTATGAACCAGAAATAGGGTGTTTTGGGCGGTGCTCGGTATTTGCGCTCCTGTGTAACCTTTCACGCTCAGAGAGTGGACCCGCGACAGCGACAGCTTGGAGGAGTATATACCGGAGTATATCTCGCTCAACGCAAATGCCACATCCATCGGATTGCGGTGTGTACAGAGCAGCTCCTGGGTGATGCCAGCCACCAGATTTGGACGGGTATACCTTAACTCGAAAAGGTTCTCTCTGTCCAGAAATGGTAGCTGGTTTATGTCTCCGATGAGGACAACCTCGCTTGCTCCTGACAACTTGACTGCCATTACTATGGCCCCAAAATGGTTCATGAGAGCCTCATCCACCGTTAGGCGGTAGCATTTCTCTTCTTTCTTGAACCCGTTGGCTAAGATTGAGGCCATAGTGCGCACCTTTGTCTTTACTCGGTCTCCTAAGCGGTGCGCGAGCTTCTCTCTGAGGTCTTTGGCAGCTTCGGTCGTCGTGGTGGCGACAACTTCATTCTCCTCATCGAAGTGTTTCACCACCCAGGTTGTCTTGCCGCAACCGGGAACTCCGTTTACCCACCTGATATTGGGCACCGTCCAATTTCCCTGAGATGCTGTGTTGTCTGGGATCCCCAAAATGGACTGTGCCATTTCAAGGATCTTATCGTCCAGCATGATCTTGGTACATTTGGCGGTAACCACTATTGGGTCGTCATTTGGTGTTCTGAATGTTATTTTTCCCACGCGTTCCGTTTCCTCCTCGTCAAGGGTCACAAAACCGTTCTTTGCGCTGTAGGCTGCCATGTACGACCCTGTCATTTCCCCTTTGATGACTTGGGATTTAACGTTGTCGTACACCGCTGCCTCTGCTTCCTTGAGTAGTACCTTTAGCAGTCCTTCTGTGTTCCTTTGAAAGGTCTGCAGGATCTTCTTGCATGTCATAAGGTTGACCTCTCTGGTCGCCCTCACGATTGCTACGTACTCGAGGAAAGCGCTCTTCACTGGGCTGACTTGCCCTTTGTCGGCTCTCGTTGGTGAAGGCTTCCGTTGGGTTGGTTCTGATGGTGGCTTCCTGAAGAACCTCTCCACTGCTGCTTCTTGTTTCTCGGCCAGTGATGCGCGGCTGGTGCTTGGGAGCAGTGCTTTCAGGAAAGTGCCGAAGTGCCGGCTTTCAGGCGACTCCTCGACCTGGCTTGGTCCTCTGGGCTGGTGGGGGCACTCTGCTTCTTTGCAGCTTTATCGGCGGCTGCCTTCTGCTGAGCCCTCTCTGATCCGCTTTGTGTGGTCGTGCTAGTTGTGGAGCTCGTCGCGATGGCTGTTGGGTCTCTGGGGGCTTTCAGGAAACTTAAAGTTTCCCCTCTGTCCTCATAGACGACAACCTCATGTTGTTCCGAGGCTTTTAAGCAGCCGAAGCGGTCTGCGACGTCTCCTCTCTCTCCTCCGACCTCCATCGCGTCAACGCTTATTGTGCGGGCTGTGACTGGCACGTGTTCTCCGGCCTCCCTGATCTTTTGAAGCAATGAGCTTGCCTGAGCAAATGAAGTCTCCTCCTGCCACTCGAGTAGTGCGATCGTCTTTCCTTTGAATCGCACTAGACGGCATCGGTGGGTGGCTACTTCCACTTGAGGCAGTGCGGCGTACTTACTGCCTTTCATGCTCGTTTTGGTGGTGCTTCCGTTGATCAAGGCGGCAAGGCCTGGTGAGATAGTAATACGGGCTGCAGCTCGGCTTGAACCTATGCAGAAGCTTATGCCTAGCTTTTCTGTGTCTCTGTTCATGAACAGAGCGACACCTCTCAGCCTGACACCTGGGACTCCATCTCCTCCACATGCCAGGAATTCCGTGATGGGCATGGCGCTGGGCGCTGGTTGTAGGCTAGCTTCGGCTGTTGCTGCTTCTGCCGCTGGCACTGGCCGCTCGTTGGTGTTTCCGTGTGTGTCTCGTGTAATGGTGAGGCGTGTGCGTGTTATGTTTTGTGTTGTTGTTGACTGTGTTGCAGTTGTTGTGGTTGTTGCTGTGGTCGTGACTGTTCGCCTAGCAGATGTTAGTCGGCTTCGACTTTGTGAGGTTGCGTCCGTTTTGTTAGCCTCTGCTGCGACTATGGCGACTTTGCTTGCAAATGCCAAGAATGGTTTTCTGGTAGCCGGTCTCCCCATGATGGTGTGGAGTATGGACTGGCTCAGCTGGGTTTCGATCTTGACTTCCAGCTCCATTCTGTCGTGACTGAATCTGGGGCATTCAAAGAGTAGATGCCAGACGGTTTCGTCGCAGCTGGGGTCACAGACGCACGAGGGACTATCTTTGAGGTGAAAGCGGTGGAGATACGCAGAGAATCCTCCGTGTCCTGTTAGGACTTGTACATGGACCGGTGTGAGAGCTGCGTCTCTGAGTGTTCTTTTTGCCGCTAGGACGTCTGGAAAGAACACTTTCGTGACCGATCCTGTACTCGAGGATTCGTAGCGCACCTGCCACTTCTTTATAGTCCCCTCCCGTATCTTCCTTCTCACGAACGATACGGGGACCTTGCTGTAGTCTGCTGTATCTTTTGTTAGGGCTGCCTCCTTGGCTAGCTCGTCCGCTCTCTCATTTCCGGCGGTTCCCACATGGGCCTTGAGCCAAAAGAGCCTCAATTGTCGGCCTTCTTCTCTGATCTCGCGGACGCATCTCTTGATTTGTAGTGCCAAATGGTGAGTGACGGACGGACTCCTCAGCAGGTCAAGTGACGATCTTGAGTCACTTAAGATGCTTACGGAGTCCGCACTGGATTCTCTTGCCATCCTCACAGCTCTGAAGAGAGCGTACATTTCCGATTGGAAGACCGTGTTGTGGGGCTCCAGGCCAAATGTGCTGGACTTCGACTCTTTTCCATTTTCCCACCAAGTTAGGGCAGCGCCGACTTTCCCCTCTATCTTGCTGCCGTCGGTGTATATTTGGGGACCGATTACTTGATGAGTTTCCAGGGTCTCAGGAGTCAATTCCTCTAGGCGTGCATAATCTGTTGTTATGAGTAGCGCTGGGTGGGGGTTTTGAGAGTGGTGCACGTTGCACTCCAGCTCGCGGCCAGGCGGTATGAACTCTTGGGAATGCCCCTTTTTGATCTTGAAAAGGGTTGCGGCCTCGATTACCCGGAGGTCTAGGGGGAGTTGGCCTGACAGAACAAGTGCCGATGTCAGAGACACTGTGCGGTATGCTTTGCAGATCTTCTGCGTGAAACCTCTCTGCAGCGAGTCAAACTTTTTCCTTGTCATCAGTTTCTCGGCTGCGGGGGCCCACGCGCTCGCTGCATACAACACAATGGGCTCTATCACCGACACGTATATCGTCCTTATTATCTCTCCGTTGAGACCCCAAGTCACCTTTGCCGCGCATGCAAGCTGCTTGTAGATATCTGCGGCCCTTTTACAGGTCACGGACACGTGCGCGTTGAAGGTGAGTTTGGCGTCTATTGTGAGACCCAGCAGCTTGACCTCTTTGACAAGGTTCAGCCGAGTGCCCGACATGCGGAGTACCGGATCATCGTATTTAAGCTTTCTCGTTAGCACCATCGCATTGGTCTTGTGCGCGGCGAAACGTAGCTTATTTTGGACGCCCCATTCCGATACTATGTCTAGCGTGTCATTGGCTGTTTGCTGTAGGGGACCGGTTGAAAAGTCCGAGAAGACAAGGACGACGTCGTCTGCGAAGGCTTGGCAGTATACTCCCATACTAGCCATTTTTTGGAGGAGTGAGTCTAGGATAAGGTTCCAAAACGTCGGTCCGGCGATTGAGCCCTGGACGCATCCTTTCGTGGTACCCTTCTCACTAGTCGCTCTGGCGTAGTTGACCCTGATGTTCCGGTCTTCCAGGTATGAGGCGACGAGAGCGTATATGTTTTTGGGACAGTTTTTGACTACCATCTGTCTTTTGAGTGCTGGCCACCACGCGTTATCGAAGGCCCCCTCTATGTACAATGATATCAAAAGCACGATCTTTTTGGCTTTGATTTCGGCACGTAAGTGTCCTATTAGAGCATAGAGGGCGTCCTCAGTACCGCGCTGCGGCATGAAACCGTATTGGTTCTTGTTCAGTGTTGGGAGGAAGTGCCACTGGAGTCTGCCTACCAGGAGTTTTTCGACAATTTTTCCTAGGACCGGAAGCAGACCTATTGGCCTGTAGGACTTTGGGCTGGTATAGTCGTCCTTTCCTGGCTTGCGGAGTATGCACACGTGGGCGACCTTCCACTGCTTCGGGAAGTGTGACAGTGACAGGCACTTGTTGGCTATCGCTAGGAACACCTCCCTGTCGCAGTTTATTGCCGCTGTGCAGATGTCTGCTGTTAATCCATCGGGGCCGGGAGCTTTTTTCGGGTTTTGGTTTTGGAGAACCATTTCCAGCTCCGCGGTTGTGAAGGGTGGATCGTCGGCAGACAGTCCTTGAGGGTTTTTTTCCTCCGCTAGCCTCCTGAGTGCTGTGTGGTATGGCTGTTCGGCATCTGTTGAGTCATCGGGGTAGAAGGTTTTTGCCAGAAGATTCGCGGATTGCTCTGGACTGAGCGTCTCGCCTGCGGTGTTTCTCAGGAGCGCATCGTCCTGTCTTCTGGCTGTCCTCCTTAGTACCCTGTAGATGCCATCCCACATGCTCTCTCGGTTCTGTTTCGAGCAGAACTCCTTCCAGTTTGTTGTGGCCGCTTCCGTCGCTGCTGTGGTGTATGTGTTCTTAGCCAGTACGTACTCTTGGATGGTGAACTGTCTCCGACTAGCGGCTGCGTTCCGGATCCTTCTCTTCTTTGCAACGACGTGACGTGCGGCAGTCTGACAACGACTGCCCGCCCCACCACTCGGACCGGTACTTATAACCGAGCGACGTGCGCGCCTGAGGCAACTTGTAGTGTGATATCTACATACACTACACTGGAAAACCACTTTTATTTGGGGTCAAAAATCATGTTTTGTGGTAGAACTCAATGAAACGCACTCAAAACATTGTGGTGATGGGTCGATTGAATAGTTCAGGGTCGTGGAGGTGTTTAAAGTAAAAATCGTACATTAAAAACTTTGACCCCCAATATCTCCGTAACTAGAAGGTTCCTAGGTACTCGTATTTGTTTATTTATTTGTTTGGATCTCCAACAAAAGATACTCAGATACAATATAATTCGCAGTTATACAAAGGTTCTTTTAAGTGTGTTCCTTCAATTACAGGAGACCACAGCGTGCACATAAAACTAGGTGTTAACACTAAAATAAAATAATTGAAAAAAGTATAAATAATTAGAAAAACAAAACAAAAACCAAAATAAGAAAGCATTTGATGACAAGAAATCATACATATTACAATTAAAATTAAAAATGTTTTAAAATAAATTTTGTACTAAAATTAAAATTGTATTAAATTTAAAATTGTTTAAAATTAATATTGTATTAAAATTAAATTGTATTAAAATTAAAATTGCATTAAAGTTAAAATTGTAACAAAATTAAATAGAAATTAAATTAAAATAGGTATAGGTATGGTGTAGAACAAAAAATGATGGCATTGACGAGGAGAACAAGTACCTTTCAGCTTCGTTAAGAGGTGTTTTACACCCTTATATCATAGCATCACGCCAGTTAATAATGTAGATAATGTTATGTTACCAACGGGGTTTACCTAATACTAAACCCACATTTCGCCAGGTATATTTAAGCACCTTGTAATAGGGGGCGATCCTATTGCCATCAACCAGGTACAAAACCAGACTCCGTGGAAAAAAAAAGATTAAAGGAAAATCTCAATAACACTGCCCGACCCGGGAATCGAACCCACTATCTCAGCAGTCATGATTGCGACCTCTAAACCATCGAGGCATACATTAACGTGCAAATTAATTCTTTGCCAACATGTTCTAACACGCGTGGTTGGCGGTTGCCGATTGCCTAACTATGTAGATGCTTGACGAGTCGGTTGACAATCAGTTGCTGGTTTTATATTATCGACATTTCAGATTGGAAGGCTGACATTTAAGGTGGCGCCAATAGGTAGCCACGCAGACGAATGTGAAGGATACCACACTTCTCTATTATAGTGTTGTTTAAAATACTGTTGCGAGCGCCATCTATCAAATTAAAGGGCTTGTGAAATTATGACCCTACGCGTGTCGGGGATTTTTTAACATTTCAATTTAATGTAACTTGTATTATTTATTGTTATAGCAACAAGAAAAATACACAGCCTGTAAAAATTTCAACTGTCTATCAGTAGCGAAGGGTAAATTTTTGTAACAGGTAAGCCGGTCCGGTGCATATTTTTAATAATGTTTGAAAAAACCATACATCAAACCATTATAGTTTTAGCCATGTTTGGGTAATCACGTCCTAACTGAATAGGCTTGTGTCCTAAAAAAATCTAATTAGTCCGTCAGTTAGATTATAAAAAAATATTTGACCCGTATTTTTTCTTTTGTTACATAAACCAAAATTGACGAAGATACGACGCTTTTAAAATTCGCAATGCGTCACGCTGTGCTATAGTTTTTAGTGCGTTGTGACGTCACGAGCCCCCACTCCCGAGTTTTGATGCTTTTTATCTTTGTCAGTACTCAGTGATTTACAAAAACAAAAAATACGTGTCCATTATTTTCCAATACTCTAACTGACGGACTAGTTTTGCAATTTATTGATGGTGGAAACTAGCCTATTACCTACATTGTTTTAGTTTTGGCAATAGTAGACTCCAGTGCAGTGGGTGTTCCGAGGAAAAGCCAGTGGGTTTCGAGTTGTATGAACCCCTCGCCACTGCTGTCTAGCTATTATTGTCTAGTATTGATCATGAGTTATAGCCCACTGACAGACAAACGGACGGACAGCGGAGGATGCTAGTACAAGGGTCCCGTTGGTGAACCTTCGGGTACAGATCCCTAAAAACCATGCAGCTATGATTTTTAAACAAAAACTTACAGATAGTGTTTCCAGGATGTTTATCTTGCCGTGTCGACTGCGCGATCGTGTTCCACGCGCGCCTCAAAGACATGTCAGCATAAAGGGAGGGGCTCGCAAGGGCCGAAGCCTGCCGGGTTTGCGGGACTGTTCGAAAGAGATACTGCGGCCCCGGAAGGTAAAGAGCGAGGAAGGAACATGGATGGGTTTTAGTCAGTAAAAGTCTGACACTCCCTCCCGCTCCGCCCAGAGTGGGAGGAGTCATTTGATGATTTCCAATTCGAAAAAAAAAGAAAAATAAAAAATGATGTTTATCTTTACAAATTTCGATAATATACACTCACAGATATGGACGTCAGTAAATGAAGCAATAATTTGTCAATGAACAAAACCAAAATGGAGTCTTCGCTTATTTGGAAGGTGTTGGAACAAGTATAGACAATAGAGTGGGTGTGTGTTAACTAGTTTTAAAGCCTAAGGAAAACATTGTCAGGAAACCGGCATGTCCTAGAACCAAAAAAATCGGAAAATATGACATCTACCAATCCGCACTGGGCCCGCGTGGTGGATTCCCTCTCATGGAGACGGGGTCTGTGTCCCAGCAGTGGGAACATTATTGGCTGATTATGAAAACTATTAAGGGGCTGCGATTCTCCACACAAACTATTCCCTTTTTTTCTTCCTGACTATAATGTAATTTTATTCAATACATAAAATCAAGGTCAATAATCAAGGCTAAATAATAACAGCCGCTAGAATCGATCGTTAGGTTAAGCCGTGCTTGCCTAGGTTGGTCTGTGGATGGGCGACCACCCTTCCATACCGAGTTTCCTCCGTGCCTCGGAAAGCACGTTAAGCTGTTGGTCCCGGCTGTCATTTGTCCATCTTTGACAGTCGTTACAGGTAGTCAGTGGCTCAAAAAGTCTGACAACCAGTTTTACTAAGAGGTATCGTATTACCCAGTACTAACTGGGGTTTGTGGCGTCAAGCCATACATACTGCTGAACAAGTCAAAGTGATTGCTTTAATAAAAGGAATTATTTAAAATACGATTTTTATTCTGTAGTTTAATAATTTCTTGAAGTTAGAACAAAAGTTAGAACAATTCTCAGTTTTGCTTTTTTGACGATTCTTTCACTTAACTTGTCTATTGCATACAAAAAAGAAAGAAAAAAATTGCATAATTAATTCCTTAACCTAGTTACTTTTGCTTGACTATTCATTCATACGGGTGTTACTCTTTAACCTACCTACGTACCTATCTACCCACCTCCTTAAATAAATGTGTCACGTTTGGAACAGTTCTTAGAACCCAAGAGCTCACAGATGACGACATCCTAAAGTAATCTTTGGACAGCTGATGACCGCACGATCTCACCCACTCATGGCGATGGTACGCATTGTTACAGCATTCTCTGGGTATGAGAGTCTTTACCTACCAGTTGAAGGCTACATAAATGTGGCAGGTTTACATTGATCCTGTATGTCAATGCAGTGTACTTCGAGATCGTGAATCGTGTAATTCAGAGCTACATTGGTATGTTCTGGATGTATGGGTTCCATACTAATTATGAGTCTGAGATATATATCTCATGATCCGTAATAGGTAGACGGTTGAAATTTTTACAGAATGTGTTTCTGTTGCCGCTATAACAAATACTATTATTTATTATAGCGGCAAATAAAAAAATAATAATGCTCCCCTATAATGATGGTACGGTAACGGAACCCTTCATGCACGAGCCGGTTTTTTTAGCATGTCGATGGCAACCTAAATTGATTCGAACCAGATTTGCCACGAGTTTAACGCCTTCAGTAGCGTCCATCTGTTCCTGTAATCTATAAACGCAAACTTCAACAACATCGTTTGCAGCACAGCACCACATGTACACTCCAGGACTGAATAATCGTGGGGCTTTGAGACTGTTCGAAAGAGATACCGCGGCCCCGGAACATAAACGGAGAGGAAGGAACATGGATGGGTTTTAGTTAGTAAAAGTCTGACACTCCCTCCCGCTCCTCCCAGAGTGGGAGAAGTCATTTGATGATTTCCCATCAGAAAAAAAAAGGACTGAATAATCGTCCATTTTCGTAGTGTAAGTGGCAGCACTTACTCTACGAAAATGGACCTTATTCATCATTTCAGCCGAAAAACGTCCACTGCGTATGTTGTCCTGTCCCCCCATACTTATTAAGTAAGTATTAATGCTGTAACATAATAATATTGTAATACCAAATCATTTGAAAAGAGTAACCATGGAGTTTCTTGCCGGTTCTTCTACATAGGAACGACCAACGTGAACTGTGCACCTTTTTGATTGGAGTTACATCTTCCCACCAGAAGAAGAAATTGAAGAAGTCCTTCCCCGATTGCCTGACCTAAGAATCAAACTCAGGGCCTCAGACATAGCTGTAGAGCTTGCGATCACTTAGCCAGTTACAACTGTTTATTAAAAAAATTAAAACAGTTATCTTCAATCTTTTGAACGCCATTGTCATTGTCACATATACGTGACCAGCTAGCGCGTGACCTGTACACGTACAGTCACGTGCACCAATATGTATACACTTTCCTAAGTACAAAAGCAATTTTCGCGAGAAATAACGACTGTAACTTGGAGATAGGAATTTTTTCATAAAAATACGAGTTCCAGAAATTCTGGAACTCGTATTTTTATGAAAAAGAATTCTGAACCAGAATACCATGTTCGAAGCAACATGACATTTTAATGAGAACAGTAGGAGGAAATAGTACATTTTGATACAAGTGGAGAAAGTTTGTGTTTTTGAGCCGAGAACTGCAATAACAAATGTCCACGTGTATGAAATGACGTTTTTCAATACACTTTTGAAAAAATAAAATAAAAGAATGTACTTATTCTATTATTTTTTTTATTTTTTTTCCGCTCTTTGCTTTCGCCAGGTTGAAGGAGAAGCAAAAGTATGAAGCTATTATACAGCCTAGTATAAAAAATAGTTTTTTTTTTCATATATATATGAATTTAGAACACAAATAAATGTTAATTTGTTTTTAAAAGAAAATATTTGTTTTAAATAATCATGTTTATCTATGATATTGAATTTATAAACACAATTTGAATATTCAAAAAATTATTACGCCGCCGTAAAGACGTAGATTGCCTATCCGAAATTAAAAAAAAAAAACATGTTTTTTTTTTATTATGCATTGACCAGTTTGGACTTAGTATAGGTATAGCTATCTGTGGCAATTTTGCTTTCTGCACATGTGTGGAAAAAACATGAAAAACGCACGTGTGTGAAATACACTGCATTTTGAACCTAATCGTAGTGCGAAAAGAACCAGTTTTCGAGGAAGTGTATTGAAAATATTTTTAAAGGTTATTAAGAGGCCCGCGGAGCATGCGTAGTTGAGTGTACGACTACACGCCGACAGACTGAACACCGACAAGGCTTTATTTCGACGGTACTCTTCGCCGACACGACACTTTTCCGATAGGACACTTCGCCGACAGGGCTCATCGACGCAATTTAGCTCCGATAGTCAGATACTTTCATACAAATATATATCAAAACAATATGTAAATCAAACATATTCTGGTAGTGTGTGTAGTGCGATCAGATTACAGAATATCTAGGTTCCCAAATATATATTTTGAATGGGCACTGATTTGCATCATTTATCATAACTCTTTTATTTATGATAAAAATAAGCTTTCTATAGAAATTTTAAATTCCTCATATCTCGTCTTTTTAGCACTGACCTTTCAAAATATATGTATATGGGAACATAGAAATTCTGTAATTTAATCGAAATAAATACACACTACCATCTACACGATCTAAATCTACACTAATATTATAAAGAGGAAAAAAATGTATTTTTGTGTGTGTATGTTTGTAATGAATAAACTGAAAAACTACTGTGCCGATTTCAAAAATTCTTTCACCATTGCAAAGCTACATTCACCCTGGTAACATAGGCTATATTTTATCCCCGTACTCCCACGGGGACGAGAACTACGCGGGTGAAACCGCGAGAAGTCTGCTTGTTAAGAATATTTTTGATTTACAAATTATTTTGGTATTACGTTTGTATGAACTACGCATGCTCCGCCGGCCTCTTAAGTGTTTACATATTGGTGTTCATGACTATATGCTAAATATGTCACAAATATATGACAAAATGGTACGTGAAATTGTGGCTTGGCGTGGAGGGCGTTTATGCTCTAGCGGTGAAAGTATTTTAATACTTTATTTCACACCATTTCAGCGCAGGGTGGACCAAACACAAAGATTCCAGATAACAAAGTTCTTACAGGTAAAATCTTGAGACGGCTAGTCATAAAATAAACTTATAAAAGTGGAAATATACCGGTTAGAAGTGTATTCTAACATTTTGATCGCTCGAACCAGTCCGCAAGGTTACGTGTCAAGGGTAGCCAGTAGCGAGATAGAATGCAGAGGTGATCAAACGTTGGTGTGGCATAGTCGATCCACCTAGAGACATAACTGATACACTAGTTTATGCCCGTTTCTTCGCCTTTTTAGTTCAGTTACTGGTCCACGTACTACCAAAATAAAAAGGATCTATTTATTTATTTATCCTTTGTGCTAATTCAGGTTAAAATCTATAGGTTTGTCAGAAAGGTTTGGTTCAAACCTAGTTTCGAAATTTTTTCCAACTTGGTTTTGATTAATATCGATAGCTGGTATCAATACAAACAAGTTTTGTATGAGATAAAATGTTCTAAAGTTTTATTTTACCCAGCTACGATGTATAAAAGTCAAAGTTCAGGCTTTAAACAAAGATTTTCCAAGCCCTGTACTTTTTTGACATCAATCGATAGGGCCAACCATATGAAACAAATCTCTCTAACAAACATGATAAATTATATGAAAGGAAAACCATAAAATCTAAGGAACAGTTACAAATTCAATGGGATAAATTCAACAAGATAAAGCACATTTCATTACCTATTCATGATTTCCTTTCATTTAATTTATCATGTTTGTTAGAGAGATTTGATGTAAAATACCACCCTGTATATCCATCCATTCATGTATCTGTCACCGTAAAATTGTCAAACACGTTATATTCCCCTAAAAAGCGTAGTCGAGCGGGGCTCCCGCTTCGCGGGGCCCCTAAATCTGAGTACAGGGTTTAAAGGAACCTAACTAACCTAACGGGGGAGTGCCCCAAGTCCCGATTATGTGGGCAGAGATACTTTCGTTTGTTCAGTTGACAATATTTAGAGAGTTTACAATATCGCTAGAGAGATTACAATAAACGTGTTTGACAGTTTTACGGTGACATATTCAACTCCTAAGATGCCTAGTGGCTACAAAGAGGGTCAAAATAAGAGTCATAATATAATGTAGAAACATTTATTGTCCTCACTAGGTTTACACACTAAGCCATATTTACTCATTTATTACAAAATAAATAAATGTTACTTCTAAATAATATTAGGTAGTTTTATTATCTAATACCTCATTAATTACTAAGTGTTTCTTGGTAACATACTCAAAGCTATAAGCCAACACAGCAAAAAAAAGATAGAAAGTATTTCTAAAATCAAGCGATTACGATTGACAATAGAAATTACTTTAAAAATACTTATGTTTTGAGTAAAAAGTATCTAAAGGAGATAGTTTAATCTTTCATGGTAAACAATTAAACATTACCTCAAACCTGGTGTCCACTAGGTAACATTTGTCGCACGACATGTTGCACAACATGTTGCACAACATGTTGCACAACATGTTGCTCAACTTGTTGAAAGTCAGCGCGGAACTTTTATTTAGCAACTTTTGTTTTTAACCCGAGTCGCAAAAACGACGGGGTTTTATAAGTTTGACGAGTCTGTGTGTGTGTCTGTCTGTGGCACCGTAGCTTATAAACGAATGAATCGATTTTGTTTTTTTTTTGTTTAAAGGTGAATTAGTCGGGAGTGTTCTTAGCTATGTTTGATAAAAATCGGTCCAAGATGGCCGCCGCCACAAAACGCGGATTACATATTTTTTCACAATTCCTTTAATATGGGTATCAAATGAAAGGGCTTGACTAGTAGAATAATGTACACTAATAGTATATTGAAAGGGAATGAAGAATACTAACGAAAAGGGATGAGGAAAGTGGAGTGATGACTTTTAGTAGGTACATTATTTACTACATTTTTATGAGTCGGGGGTTTTAATTTTTTTAATTTAAATTTACTTGTGTTTTGTCATGTTGCGCGCCAACTGTCAACGTCGCGCGATGTTGTGCAACACTGTCGAACATGTTGCGCGTCAATTGTTGCCAAGTGGATACGAGGCTAAATGCCTACTTTTAATGAACGCCTAAATAAACGTGTGCTGTTTGATTTTCAACTTTACGGTACATAGTTTGATGTCGAAAAGCCAACAGTGCGCTTTTTAAACCCCCTTATTTACTAAGAAGAAAACGAAAAAAAAAAATGAATTCATTCTAAAGAGTTGTTATTAGTTTTTTGTTGTTATTTATTTAGGCATTCATTTCATGGCGATACATAAAAGTTGATTAAAGAATTTATAGGCGTGCCTATTTCCAGCCAAATTCTAAAAATACATCACCTAATGGTACAAGGAATTATGCTTTCTGGGTTGATAATCAAAGTGGCCAATAATACCCAACATTATCTTGAATCATAAACATTTTTGTAGCCGTTTGTCAACTGCTACACAAGGCCTCAAGAAAAATGAGGAAATGCTAGCAGTCATTAGGTTAAGCAAACAAACAGTCAACGATTGGTGACATTGGTCAACAACGACAACCAATACATTAGCTAATAGAAGTGATATATAAATAAATTAGCTAATACTGCGTTAACAATTGATTCTTCCCTATAAATACTCTTTGAATGATGATTGAGAGTAGTTATTCGTCACCAACCTATTTTTTACCCGACTACGGCGAAGCAAAAAGGTTATGATTTTAGCAGTGTTCGTATGTTTGTATTTACGTGTGTTCCTCTGTAGTGCCTAAACGATTCATCCGATTTTGATGAATAAGGTGTCAATCGATTCGTTATTATGTCCCGGGTAACATAGGCTACATTTTAACCGACTTCAACAGTAGGAAGGAGTCGATTTCATCTTGTAAACCACGAATTCCATTTCTAAGAGCGTGATTTTCCAGTAGTAAGGTTTTTTAGTTGTAGTTAACGACACAAATTCTTTTTTAAAACACTACCTACAACTTTGAAACTGCTTATTTATCAACGGCAGATGTCTTTTATCCGTGGAGCCAAAATTAGTGTAGGTACTGCAGTTAATGTGTGTAAATCTGACAAAAACATAGATGGGTTTAAAGGTTTTTAGTACCTACCTTGGTTAAATCAGCGTTTTCAGTACTGTAGGTAGGTATATAACTTCCGATAGGTACATTTTTACAATCATCATCATTATATGGACTGAATATCAATATATTGTATCTGAGAACAGTCAACACAAGTCTTTAATTACTTAATCCAGAAACCTTAAAAAAACCCAAGTGGGCAAAATGGTCCCACTTTCACAGACAATGTCAGTGGATCGGTTGAGAATGTCTTTCATAAACTTTTGCCCATTCTTCTTTAGACTATTTTACGTGCTAACACTGGACAATGAAGATAAAGCATGAGTATTATCAACCCTCACATAATTCCCGTAAGGCGTGCTAATGGTCTGAGGTCCTGCGGCTGCTGCATACGGGTTAATAACTAAGTTGATATTCTTATTGTCTGACGCTGAAGCGACTGCAGCGCCATCTCTGTTCCATGTGGCTGTGAAAATAAAATAAAATGTCAAACAACGCCATCTAGTATTGAATAGCTGAACTAAAGAAAATAAAATTGGAAGTGTGTATAATAACGCCATCTAGTAGAACAAAACAAAGACAACATGCTATAATTGGAAATAGTAATTTGTGCTTCATAAAAATAAGATGAGATGCATAAACTAAACGTCTTAGAAGTGTACAGAATTTTATTCTGATTACGGACGCTTTACAAATAATTATTTTACATCAATGAAAGCAGCCATTGTGGCGCCATCTAGTAAACAATGTTTAAACCTTAATTAGTTAATGGTCCTAAAGTGTTTAAATAGTATTGCTATTCGATCATAGATGTCGCTAGTAGTCCGTTTTAAAACGTTTGCAAGTCGATCACAGATGTCGTTAAATCTCTAACCAAATATTTTTTTTTCGTGTGGAAATCTTCTATGGATTTCCTGGTCCGGGTTTGTCCGACTCCGACTGACTAAAACCACAAGCTGTTCCTCCACGTTACTACTACTACTGGCTGGGGTGCGGGTACACAATAATTATATTCTTCACAATCACCCTAGCAGAGAAATAACATCGTGACACAACTGTTTACTAACAAATAAGTACTTAGCTAACGTTTTGCACATACGTTCTTATCTAAACTTTCACTGCTTCCATTCTGCCCATATCTAGGCAATATGGCAACTAGCATCGTCATGCGTCATCAAAAACACCTACTTTTGCTTTTGAAGAATCGCTTTCTCGGTTTATTACAATTATATTTCCACAAAAGATTATGAATTAGTTTAGTGCTAACAAAATTAAAACCGTTGAAATTGCTATCAAAATCCGATTCAAATAAGGAAGCAGTATTATAGTAGGGGACCTTTTTATAATAATTACACACGTACAAAGATCGCGAGTAACAGCTAGAGCTACTCTTAAAGAAACAGTGACTAACGACCGTTGTCTATAACTTACTTACGTATAACTGTCAGTTAATATGCCACGTATCGTACCGTACCTATCGGTGAAAGTTAGCTTGAAATATCCTATTCACGTCACCTACCCGTCACTTGATTCATAGAAAAATCACAGAAAGATTTTCTGTGACGTTTTGTTTCTTACCGTCGACAAGCAAAAGGTCAAACAGACAGAGATGGCAACCTTCCGTTACCTGTTAGTAAGTTATTGAAAATGGCCGTAAGCAACACTTTCAAAGTTTTCTTGAAAAGGGTAATTAAAAGAAGCATATTTTGAGAAGAACAAGGAAAATCAAACAAATCGTGTGGATGATGTCTAAAATAAACGAAGTCGAAAGTTGAAAGTAGGTACCTATATACCACAATACCACCTGAGTACAAGTAAGTAAGTACAAGTTGGTGAGACCTGAGACAGACAGTGCGATCATGCGACGAATAAATGGTGCACAGAGTACAGCAATCAAACAGGATAAAGAAAGTGGTCGACTCTGTCGCAGATGTAGGAGATCAGAACGATATAGAACAAATTAAGGACCGAATTATGGAGAACACACAAGATCAGATGATAGAATATGAATAGTTTTTAACAGACATACAGTAAAACTTGGTTAAGAGGGACTTAGATAAGTGAGAAACCTCCACAGCTCCATAGCAAGAACTCATGCTGAGGTCCCAACATTTATGCCTGGATACCTGAGACAAGTGGACCATCTCCGCGTCTGATGTCCTGACATTAGACGCGGAGATGGTCGATGGAGCAAGGGTTTGACAGAGTGGTGACCAAGATTAGGCCAAAGAACCCAGGGCCGTCCTAGAGCTCGTCGAAGACATCGTCAAAGTCGCGGGAAACTCCTGAATAAGGGACCCACAGAAGCGGGAAGACAGGCAGAAAAAAAGAGAGATCCCGGGCTATTTTGATGATGATGATGTGTGACACTGACTAAGTGGAAAACCTCTTTAAGTGAGACAAATTTGCAGGTCCCTTGATGTCCCAGTTATCCAGGTTTCACTGTATATAATAGTGCTGTTTATCAATGCTGCAAGAGACAAAACCTTTCAGATCAAGAGTATTAAGACAATTTTCAAAAGTGGATACAGCCAAATAAAAAGAAAGTAAGACGAAATCTTTGTAGATGTTGACCATATCCAGTACAGACTCTTCAACAAGAAACATTGTAGTGGAATAGAACAAGACAAGCTTCAATGGTGACCACTTACTGATCCAGTATTTCTTTCTACAACTTAATATTTAATATTCTTCGAGTAGCATCTGAGGGTGCAGGCCCGATAAAGAACCCCATCGGTTTCACCCCTCCAGGGGTCTGATACGGTGATGGTGGTGGGCCAAAGTAGTACCCGTTACCCACAGGGGTGACGGGTTTTACCCCTACAGGGGGTATGGGTTCTTGCTTCCATTCTGATACTGGGTAAAACAAGTTTTAAAACGTACAGTCTCATTCATACAATATTTTTTGTTATTGGAACTTCTTGACCGTGCTTATCTACATAAACTTCTAGCATGCATTGGAATGGACACTTCAAGAATGTCTGTGACTACTTTAGTTTCATCATTTTCACATTTCAGGGACAACATCTCGTCTTATCAAAGACAACGACAAAGCCGGACAAAGTCTGAACTCTGAAGGTCAAAAACTTGGAAAAAATGGTAACTTTGGGAATCCCTGCCTTAGAGAGAGACTCTAAGGCCTTAATTCTTGTCGCGCCTATGGTCGGTCGCGTACAAGTATACATTGTATTCTTATAGCACCATTCAACGCACCATGCAACGCTGATGTCAGCGGGGACCGACAGCCGTATTTTGTTCTCGCTGCCGTCACGACTAGGGTTGCCAACCATACTTAGTATTATACTATACTTCGGCTCTGCATACTACAAACGGGCAAAAGAATATTAACATTATCTTTTGACTGATGCATCATCATTCATCAACAAACATCTGCCAAAAGTAAAAGATTGTAAGGAATGGCGACATATTAAAAATGATACCGAAAATTAATTTCAGTCCTGCTCTCTTTTCCCGCCACTTCGGCATTCACAGAAAGGACATTTTCGGTCATGAATTCAAATGGCGAGAAGAAACAGAAGTAGTAGGTTTCTGAATATACAAAAAAAAAACGGCAACTAAAAATATTTTTTTGGTTTAATTGAATGTAATTAGTAAAGCATAAAATACACTTTTTTTTAATGTAAGAAGTGCAACAAAAAAATATTTTATAAAAAAAAAATATGAATCAAGAACAAAAAATGAATCTTTGTCTGTTTTTGGCCTTTTCTATAAAATACTATTTTTTTGGGGTGTACTATATTTTTGTAGCCTATTTTGAAAAATACTATATTTTGCTGAAGAAATGTTGGCAACCCTAGTCACGAGTTCACGACCAACCATACGCGACCGACCGCGTCAGTGCGAGTATATTTTTATGTTGTAATGTTATTTTGTGTATTTTATCTATGGGCCTTAAGATGCCTGATACTAAAATTATTGATTGATAAACACTGGCAGTAACCTCAGATACTAAGTTATAACTACTAAAATCCCTCTTACAAATAGCGCCATGCTCGTCGTGCACCTCCGGGTGTCCTCCGTTGTGTATATGCAGATGTATCTCCTTCTGATGAGGAGGCTCCCAGCCTCCGTGGCTGCTGCCGTGAGTCTTGTGGGCAAAGAGGGCGCCCACCTGAAAGAGGAAAAGTAATGGTATGATTAGCAAACATAATCGTCATCGTCATTTAAGGCGCTTAGACGAGCTAAATTAGCAACTCTATTTGTGTTAGTTCAAACTTCGTTTGAAATGCTGTTAGAATAAAGTTCTAATCAGCTTGCACTACAAAGTGGTTGTTACGTCAGCCACTGCGGGCCAAATAGCGCGAAATGAGTGGTTTCGATCGATTTACAAAAAAACTATTGATTGGATTAAAAAACTAAAACAGTATCATGCTAATATATTGCTTGTAGTATTATTTGCCAAAAAATCAGAATGATCGCATGCATATTAGTATGTTATTTATTGTTTGAAAGATATTTTTAGAGGTAAGTTCGTGATTTCTTTTTATCGAGTCAAATTAATTGTATTATGTTTTCAAAACAGTATCATGCTAGCATATATCCTGAAGAATATCATATATTTTTCTGGTCTTGTTTATAACAGTGAATCATATACTTTTAGTAATTATAAAACTCGCGTTTAGCTCGTGTAATCGCCTTAAGTGGAAAGACGTCCACTGCTGGACATAGGCCTCCCCCAAGTGTCGCCACATTGACCGGTCCCTTGCGACTCGCATCCAACGGATTCCCGCAACCTTCACCAGGTCATCGGTCCACCTAGTGAACGAAAGATGGTTATCATACGAAAGTTTAAATCTATCACGATCATTTACCTGATCTATCAGTCGATCTATAAGTGAAAGCTTACCAAGACCTACCTCAACATTGATCATCATCTACCTTGCCTTTCCCAACTATGTTGACTTCCAGCCTAACAGGATACAGTTGAATACCAGTATTTAACATGGAGCGACTGGATATCTGACCTCTACAACCTAGTAAGTACTGGGTAATACGATACCCCTTGGCACAGATATTTCGTCCCTTGGTAAGACTGGTTGTCAGACTTTTTGTGCCACTGACTACCTGTAACGACTGTCTAAGATTTATAAATGACGGCCGGGACCAACAGCTTAACGTGCTTTCCGAGGCACGTAGGAAACTCCGATTGTAATGGGTGGTCACCCATCTACAGACCAACCTAGGCAAGCACGGCTTAACCTAAAGATCGACCCGAGCGGCTGTTATCATTTTGCCACGAGTTAAAGTTTAAATCTATCATGATCGTCTCTAAATTAGTGAAAGCTTACAAGCCCTACATCAACATAAATACGTGAAAGTCAATTTGAATTACTTACATCGCGAGCACAATTACCACAAGTATTTACTTCCGTGTCTTCCGGCACGTGCTTATGTTATTACTACCTTATGCCCGCGGCTTCGCCCGCGCGAAGTTAGATAATTGTCCCACGAGATTATACTACAGGGATAAAAGTCTCCTTTTTTTCGGATGTGATATCATCAAATGATTCCTAGCACTTTGGGCGGAGCGGGAGGGAGTGTCAGAATTTTACTGAATAAAACCCATCCATGTTCCTTCCTCGCCCTTTATGTTCCGGGGCCACGGTATCTCTTTCGAACAGTCCCGCAGCCTCGGATAAAAAGTATCCTATGTGTTAACCCAAATCATAAACTATCTGTAAGTATAACTTTACGGCCCCATCGGCCATCCGTTCTGTGAGCAATGTGCCTGTGAGCAACATTGGGATCGGTCAATGTGGCGAAATTTGAGTGAAGGAATCCTGTGTCCAACTCTCTTTCGCGTGAAATGATGATGAGTGAATTGCCTGCATTAGTTCGAACCGACGACCGTAAGCCAGAGCTGTTATCATTTGACTGCAATTACTCTTGGATAATAGGAAAAAAATGTAATTAGTCCGTCAGTTAGATTTTCAAAAAATATTTCAACCGTTTTTTTTTCTTTTCTTACGTAAATCAAAATTGACGAAGATACGACGCTTTTAAAATTCACAATACGTCACGCCTAGGTATAATTTTGAGAGCGTACTGACGTCATGAGCCCCCTACTCCCGAGTTTAGATGCGTTTTATCTTTGTCAATATTCATTGAATTACAAAAACAAAAAATACACGTGTCCATCATTTTCCAATACTCTAACTGACGGACTAAATAGATTTGGTTTTTGTTTGCCTATTAGGTATTTCGAAATGTAGAGGTCACCTAAAAAAATTTTACAGAGAAATTCCAAACATTTAAATTGGCAATTCGTATATAATAAATGTTTTGCCTATCAATAACTGTACTTAAAACTTTCATCGCAATCGAAGATGAAAGTGACATTCAAATACCATTGTACTGTAACATTTTGCTGATAGCCTCAGGCCCTTCAATCTTATGGCGCAGCGGTAGTAAGGCTGCCTTACGTTCTTAAAGTCGGTTCGTATCCCGGTAGGAGCAAAAGTTACGCAATTTTTTTTGTTGTGTTTTTCTCAACACACTCTATAAATTATCATGGAAGTTCGATTGGGGTTACTTACTGTTTTAAAATTCAGTTGAAAGATTTAAGGCGCGTCCCCGAGCGAAATTAGCAACTCTATTTGTTGTTAGAATACAGTTCTGATCAGCTTGCACTACGAAGTGGTTTTTACGTCAGTCACTGCGGGTCGAATAGTGCGAAATTAGTGGTGTTTATTCTTTATAAAATCAAATTTCCGTCTTTAAGAAAAAAAAAAACTAGCATTATGTTCATTATTAAGTTGCCTATCCATTAGTATAAGAAGGAAATCAAAATAATGTTAACTTTACGAGAAGAAGCATGTTAAAAATATTTTTTTCTCATTTTTGTCGTATATTATGAGACTTAAAAAAAAAACTACCATTTTGCAGTCAAGAATATGTAGAAATTGAATGTATTTGTTATTACTTGGTATTTCTTTTGGTTATAGAGTAGTTGGCTCCAAAAAAAGCACAAAAAACGGCTTTTGCTCGGGGACGCTCCTTAACTTAAACTAACAAAAAACATTGCGAGTTAAAGTTTGTAAAAAATCGAATGCATGTAAATGATCTACCAACCCACACTGCTACCCTGTGTTACATTACACCCCTCCAAAGAGAGGAGGCCCGAGACCGACATGCTGCTTAGAACATCAAGGAATTATTAAGCGCCGAAGATGGCCGATGTTGGTTCGTAGATGGCCGACGTTGGTTCGTAGATGGCCGACGTTGGTTCGTAGATGGCCGACGTTGGTTCGTAGATGGCCGACGTTGGTTCGTAGATGGGTGACCAAGACCACGCATCCAATACGCCCGAGTTTCCTCCGTGCCTCGGAAAGCACGTTAAGCTGTTAGTCCTGGCTGTCATTTGCAGATCTTTGACAGTCGTTCCAGGTAGTCAGTGGCCCGAAAGTTTGACAACCAGTCTTACCAAGGGGGGGGGGGTCTTACCAGTTACTGGATCGTAATGGTCAGATAGGCAGTCGCTTCATGTAAAATACTGGGAAAAGGCTAGGCAGATGATAAATAAATATATATCCCTGGACATTACACACAACGCCATCTAGTGGCACACTAAGCAAGGCTTGTGTCGTGGTCAACAGACAGTTGATATACTAAATTTATACTTTTTGTTTGTAAATACATACTTATTATACATATAAACATCCATGACTCGGAAACAAATGTCCGTGCTCATCACATAAACATTCGCTCCTACCGGGATTCGAACCCGGGACCCTAAGAACGTAAGGCAGCCTCACTACCGCTGCGCCATTCGAGTCGTCAAATGATGATGAGGAATTATTAATTCTGGTGTAAGATACCGCACCTACTGTTCCTTAATTATGCTTCCTCAAAAGTATAGTGAAATTAATCCAATTATTTCTCGAAAATCAGCAAGGTATAACATTGCACCCAATTCTACACCTATCTCTTTCCAACTCGTCCTAAATCACATCTCCATCCCTTTCTTCATTCCGGTTGTAAAAGTAACTTTCTCTTATAAAGATTGTGCAAAAATGTGTGTTATGTTATAATAGTTTTTATTTTTATGGCCAGATGGCTGTTAATGACCTTGGAGTGTGGGTCAAAGGCATTTTGATGACTTGATTATAATAATATGAATTCGATTGTGCTTGTGCCACACTTCGATTAGGACGCGCCTGCAAATTAATCAATATACTCATATTATAAAGGAAAGATTTGTATATTTGTATGTTACGAATAAACTTAAAAACTTCTGAACCGATTTGAAAAATTCTTTCAGCAATGGATAGCTACATTATCAGCGAGTAACATAGGCTATATTTTATCCCCGTACTCCCACGGGAACGGGAACTACGCGGGTGAAACCGCGTGACGTCAGCTAGTAATATTATAAAGAGGTTTGTTAGTTTGTATGTAGGGAGTTATCTCAGGAACGTATGATCCAATTCTAAAAATTCTTTCACTGCCAGATAGCTACATTATTCGTGGGTGATATAGGCTTTATATTATATTTATATCATGTATATTAACCGAGCTATCACAATTTTTGCGAACGAAGTCGCGGGCGTAATGCTACTGGTGTTCTATAAATCGTTTAGCACGCGTGAGTGAAGAACTTGTGGTGAATGAGCTGCTGGTGATTTTGCAGCAGAAACTGGATGTTATAGACTAGGTGTCCGCTGTTCAGATCTGCGTAAAACTTCAGCTGATGTCGTTCACTGTGTTGAATAAGAGCTAACACCGGGACTAGTCATCTCTTAGCTGCAACGGTTTATTTTAATTACTTTATTTTCAAATTGTTGATTTAATCCTTTACTCTGGAGTCTCGAAATGTAATTGTTTTCACATATATGTATAATCTCAACATGATTGATGTAACCAAGATTTTGTAACAATATTTGATTTAAAAGAGTGTCCATGGAGTTTCATACCCGTTCTTCTCCTTACTAGAAATACTCCTACGCTAGGGAATGGGCAACTACAGTAATTTCTCAAGTTAATATGCCTTGTGACTGTGACTGTGGCTTTGCTATTTTTGGATTTTTGACATTCAAAATTGCCGTAGTGGTCTTACTAAAATAAATGCTTTGAGTTTTGAGTTTGACCACGGCCCACATGGACATCGTTAGCACTAAATTATATAAAGTAATTTTACCTTAGCTGCGCCTGCCACCAGCAGTATCTTCAGTATAACCAGCGTGACGATCAGCGTCTTGACTCCAACCAGCGCAGCGACCACGGCCCATGTGGACGCCGCGCCGATCTGGAACACCAGCGGGATCATCGCTGCCATCATCTTCTTGAATGGTCTGCCGAAGGTACGTCCTGGAATTATAAGAAAACATAGTCCATTAGCTTTTTTGCCCGCTCACGTATTTGACAATATAATTATTCTGGTTGTACTCTGCTTGTAATAATACAATCAAAAAAAAAAAAATATTTGGATAAAAATCCAAGTCTCGCAACTCAGATTTTCCAGCGGTAAAAGTTGTGAGGTCCATATAATACCAAGTAGGTTAATTTATTCAGCCGACTTAAGGGTCCTTCTGTCTTAAGTTTTTACCTAATAAAGGTCGTAGTACACTTTTCAACTCGGAAAGGGATCGTCACCGCCTCGCCTTTCCCCTTGGCTTCAAACAGGCGTCCACGTAACGTAAGCGGATCAGAAGCTCCGGCACGTCGACTCGGCTACAGCTAGGCGACGCCACGCTTACGGCTCGCCGACCGCTGGTTGACGGCTGGGCGGCACTTGTTCAATTGTTTTGAATCCGAACGAGCTAGGGTAGGTATTGAGAGCCGTAAGCTAGGGTACGGAGAGCCGTAAGCGCGGGGACTGCAAATCGACCACGCACCGCACCGCGGTTCGTGAGCTTGTCCCGAGGCGAGACGATTACGTTACGATTCCGATTAGTGTGCGTTGCAGTAGGGAGTTTCATACAAATAATACTGAACGGCTCCAGTTGATACGGTGACGATCCTTTTCCGATTTGATACGTGTGCTACGACCCTAAGCTAACAAAATCTTATAGTGATCATATTATATCAATATTAAAAATCTTTCAGGTTTTGAATTAATTGATTGATTGACTTCTAGTTTTATCCACAACGAAGGTATAGGGAGGTCGCATTAGATCGTTCTAAAATAATGATTGAGGCTATTCAAGTGGATGGGTATTTGAGTAGAGGAAGACCAAAGAAACGATGGATGGACTGTGTTAAGAAGGATATGGTAAGAAAAGAAGTGTCTGATGAGATGACGAAAAATAGAGGAGTATGGAAGAAGAAGACATGCTGCGCCGACTGCAAATAAATTGGGATAAGGGCAAGAGAATGACGGGTCAGTCATCGCCATTGGCCATCACATTATGACATAAACTTACATCATTGACAAGACTTTCTAATTGCCTTTCAAAAGGGCTTGAAGGTAAATTGTAACTACACTCTGATTAACTCCATCATTAGTGTACATCTTCAACGGATATTAAGATATGTTTCTATTTGCAAAATTCTAATATTCCTATTCCTAGCTTCTATACTCTATACAAGGGCTGTGCTCGAAGTTTCCTTGCGTGATCGAATCAGGAATGAATACATCCGTAAGAGAACCAAGTTTACCGACGTTGCCCGAAGAATTGCTAAACTTAAGTGGCAGTGGGCAGGGCACATTGCTCGCAGAACGGATGGCCGATGGGGCCGAAAAGTTCTGGAGTGGCGTCCGCGAGCTGGAAGACGTTGCGTTGGAAGACCTCCCACTAGGTGGACCGATGACCTGGTGAAGGTTGCGGGAATTCGTTGGATGCGAGCCGCACGGGACCGGTCAATGTGGCGAAACTTGGAGGAGGCCTCGGAGGCCGGTCCAGCAGTGGGCGTCTTTCTAAAATGATGATGATGATGATATTTGGTAGGTCTGCGAGTACCTAGGTCGTAGGCTATTTTTATAATATGTAAACAAAAAGTTTCTACGTAGTATAGCGACACACAAGCCTCGTTGCTTAGTGTGGCACTAGATGGCGCCGTGTGAAATATCCAGTGATATTTATTAATTTTATTCCATAATTTAGAACATCAGGACCGATGGGCCAAAGTCGCCACTCAGTGGGTGCCAGAAGACGGGCAGCGTCGCCGAGGGAGGCCTAGAAAACGCTGGCATGGCGTGACGACTAAGAAGCGTTTGCGATAGATTGGCCTGAGAGAGCCGCACGTAGAGAGGAGTGGAAGACTATGGGGGAGGCCTTTGCCCAGCAGTGGGACAATACAGGCTAATAAAAAAAATTAAAAAAAAATTTAGAACAACGTTTGCGGGGTCAGCTAGTATTTTTATAATCATTTCACGTTGACAAAGGTCGAGACATCAGCTAGTGGTAATTAGAGAATTAGAGACCGGTATGGAAGGAAAGTGGTCCAGCGCCAGTATGCTGTAACAGATTCGAACCGGTCGGCACGGTATCAATGTGGAACCTACAACCAGTTTCAGACATCGGTCGTATTGGACCTCGTTCCTCTTATCATTTCTTTGCTTACGGTACAAACAAAACTAGAATGAATTCACACTCAACTTTATAAGTTTATAACCTGACGTGGTCATCCACATTTTTTTTCAGTAAGGTATGTAACTCAATTATAATTTAGAAAAATAATAAACTAAATTAACTAACTCAAACTATAAACTTAAAATAGAGTCAAATAACTCCTCAACGCTGTCAACTGGTAATGTGCCCATGAGACTTGGCAGCGTTACCACGCTTTTTTTTTTTTTTTCGGATGGCATATTATCAAATGACCCCTTCCCGCTCTGGGCGGAGCGGGAGGGAGTGTCAGACTTTTACTGACTAAAACCCATCCATGTTCCTTCCTCGCCCTTTACGTTCCGGGGCCACGGTATCTCTTTCGAACAGTCCCGCAGCCCCGGAAGCGTTACCACGCTGGTGTTATCATTTCTTTGCTACTTTAATAGTCCCAGATCCTATTTTCTCACTAACAATAAGTCATCAAGTGGTGTTAGTATGTACTCTGAAAGTATTTAAAAGTAGTAGTTTCATCATGGAACTGTTAATGGTACTAGTGACAATGAAGGATTATTTTTACGCAACTTTAGCACTTCGAAAAATTGGCCGTCGGCACAAGTTAGCAGATTTACATACTCGTACGTCCGCAGTACATACTTATACTACATATTTGATTTTGATCCCACATATTTTGTTAAGGCGACTACATGAGCTAAACGCGAGTTTTATAATGACTAAAGTACACGATTTACTGCAATAAACAAAATCAGAAAAATATATGATATTCTTCAGAATATATGCTAGTATGATAGTGTTTTGAAAACATAATAATGACTCGATAAAAAAAATCACGAACTTATCTCTAAAAATTTCTTTCAACCAAAAAAAAACATACCAATAAACATGCGATCATTCTGAGTTTTTGGCAAATCATTCTACAAGCAATATATCAGCATTATAGTGCTTTAGTCCATTCAATAGATTTTTTGTAAATCGATCGAAAGCACTCATTTCGCACTATTTGTCCCGCAATGACTGACGTAACAACCACTTTGTTGTGCAAGCTGATTAGAACTTTAATGTAACAGCATTTCAAACGAAGTTTGAACCACCACAAATAGAATTGCTAATTTAGCTCATCTAGTCGCCATAATGAGAAAATAAGTAAGTTCTGGCGGCCCTGGTCTTGGGCTATTACAGTACAAACATCACTAGAACAACTGGCTTCTGAAGTAAAGCTCTACTTTATAAATGTAAAAATTAAAATGGTGATTGACATTATTTTATGTCTGTTGTATGTGGGTGGCCATGTGGTGGCGGCCCGGACTCACGAACAGTAAGTCGTGGGTTCGAACCCAGGCAGGCGCACTTTTTTTTGTAATTTGTTGCATCACCACTGCTCTCAAAACGGTGAAGAAAAATATCGCGAGGAAACCGGCATGTCCTAGAACCAAAAATTCGAAGACATGTGACATCTAGCAACCCGCACAGGGCCCGCGTGGTGGAGGCCTGTGTCCCAGTAATGGGAACATTATAGGCTTATTATGCATAGGGGTCAGCCTATCGCCATCGACTGGGCACGAATGGCTCGTACCTACTTATAAATAAAATGTTTCTGAGGATATTTGAGAGTATTAACAAAGTAATGAACTCACAGAGGTTGCACTATACCAATAAGGCAAGGTGAAGAGCTTCAAATCTTGTAAGAAAACAAACATTACTAACTTGAGTTTATTTGCAAGTTTTTGACCGTGACGGTGAATCTGTGTTCAGGGTCGTAAGTTCGAGTCTCGGTCAATATAACGGTAGTCGAGTGGCAAGGCCGTTGTTTTAATATGCTACAGTTTTGAATGGGTACGTCCTGTTACCGAAGATAATCAATTGTTTTCAGCATTTGACTAGGCTTTTCCCAAGGAGTCGGCTTCCAGTCTTGCCGAACCAGCATGCCTGAGAGATATTTCTCGACGGCATGTAAAGCCAAGTCAGACGCCCACCATAAAAACTCTGACACCAAGTTAGGTACTGACCACATGATAATTGAAACTTTAGTGTTTGTAAAACACTTGATTTTACAACTTGGTCACGAGTACGACTTGATTTTACTTAACAAAAAATACGTGTCCATTATTTTTCAATACTCTAACTGACGGACTAATAGATTTGCAATTTATAGATGGTGGAACCTAGCCTATTGCAACGTAATTAATTTTCCTTATATGAGCTAAAGCGACCATATGCATTTTAGGCCACCAGGACATAGGCCATCAGGCTTCAACCAGTTGCTACCAGGCACCCTGCGAAGATCGTCTCTCCACGCTCGCCTGAGGGCGTCCCACCGTTTACGTTTGCGGAATCGCGGTCTCCACTCAAGAACACGTCTACCCCAACGGTCATCGGTTCGACGGTTTCTATCATATGGCCATAACAATCAGCATTATCAACCTATAATGTTCCCACAGCTGGGACACATGAGAGAGAGAGTGAGCTATTATCCACCACGTGGGCCCAGTCATCATTCATCATCATCATTTCAGCCGAAAAACACTACTGGACATAGTCCTCCCCCAAGTGTCGCCGCATTGACCGGTCCCGTGCGACTCGCATCCAACGGATTCCCGCAACCTTCACCAGGTCATCGGTCCACCAAGTGGCAGGCCTTCCAACGCATCGTCTTACGATTCGCGGTCGCCACTCTAGAACTTTTCGGCCCCATCGGCCATCTATTCTGCGAGCAATGTGCCCTGCCCTGGTAACTTTAAGCCTTTTGATAACGCCCATTGCGAGCGACCACGTTTCGGTCCCGTATGTAATCACTGGCAACAAACACTGGTCATAGACTTTCGTCTTGAGACACTGCGATAAGTCGGACGAGAAGATACCGCGCAGCTTCCCGAACGCTGCCCAGCGGAGTCTCTTACACGAAGTTAGACCTACCTAACTGGACCTTTTGTCCCAGGTACACACAATCGTCTACAACATGAGCCCAGTGCCCGCTGGCATCTATTTCTCTTTCACTGGCGCAACTTTCAATGTTTACTATCATAATAACTCGGAACTAATGAGATAGAACAAATCCATCATAAAATAGCGATTACCTCTAATTCTCTCTGCGCTGCAATCGTTTTTGCGTTTACTGCATTAAGGTTAGTAGATCGATGTATTTCCTACTCATTCTGTTTGTGAAAAGCCGGTATATTAGAGGTAAAATCATCATCTGCCTAGCCTTTTCCCAACTATGTTGGGGTCGGCTTCCAGTCTAACCGCATGCAGCTGAATACCAGTATTTTACATGGATCGACTGCCTATCTGACCTTCACAACCCAGTTAGTACTGGGTAATACGATACCACTTACTAAGACTGGTTGTCAGACTTTCGGATCTCTGACTATCTGTAACGAGTGTCAAAGATCTACAAATGACAGTCGGGACCAAAGTACTGCTTAACGTGCTTTCCGAGGCACGGAGGAAACTCCCCTGTAATTGGTGGTCATCCATCCACAGACCAACCTAGGTAAGCGCGGTTTTACCCGAAAATTTATTCGAGCGGCTGTTATTATCTAGCCATGAGCCTGGCCCCGTTACAGAGAAAATGGTAGGTAAATAAAAATACCTTATCACTCATCATAGAGATATTATACTGGGTGTAAATCACCTCATCACGAAGCCGTCAACCAAGCATTCTGTACATAGTGTGTGCTCATGATAACAAACTTTTACTATGGGACCAAACCTGAAATCGCGAAAAATAAATCATCTGTTCAGTACATTTATGTTCGCCTAATAATATGTACTGAACAGCTGTTTTTTTTCGTTCACTAATTACCAAACAAATTATAAAACAGTTTTCATTTTAATTAATCCTTAGGTAAGTATTTATGTTTATTTACTTAACTTTTTACTTCACAATTAAGTAAGAGTAAAAGTGTAACCAGAGGCGTGAAGATAATTAATTATACTTTGTCTGATGTAATTAAGTTTGGTTTCATTTTTATTATTATAGTTTACTAGCGAGAAAGATTCAAAATGGCCGCTTTCTACTCACCTTTCTTACTCACATTTCTTTATAGTTAACACGCAATTTATTTAATGCTATAGGTATTATTAATTATCATCATCAGCTAATAGAAAAAAGCGGCTAAGTGCGAGTCGGACTCGCCCATGAGGGGTTCCGTAGCAGCAAGTACTTAACATAATATAAAAGATGACATTGTATAAAAATCTACTTACTTACTAGACCTTCTTAGATCTCGATCAAACCAATTTTTGGTGGAAGTTTACATGTTAATGTACATCATATATTTTTTTTAGTTTTATCACTCTCTTATTTTAAAAGGTACAGGGGGGGAGACACACATTTTACCACTTTGGAAGTGTCTCTCGCGCAAACTATTCAGTTTAGAAGAAAATTATTTTAAAAACCTTAACATCATTTTTGAAGATCTATCCAAATGCCCCCCACACGAATGAGTTTGATGAAAAAAAAATTGAGTTTCAGTTCCAAGTACTTATGGGGAACAACCAATTTTTTTTCTATTTTTGTGTAATAATCTTAATGCGGTTCACAGAATACATCTACTTACCAAGTTTCAACAGCATAGTTCTTATAGTTTTGAAAAAAAGTGGCTGTGACATACGGACGGACAGACAGACAGTCATGACGAATCCATAAGGGTTCAGTTTTTTGCCATTTGGCTACGGAGCCCTAAAAATTAATGACATCCGTTTTGTGAAGGCTAAATGAGATTGTAATTCTCATAATAAATAAATGAATAATCCATCCACTGCTTTTAAGGTGCAAGCGTCAGGGTAGCACGCGAAATTAAAAATTTCTTACGCATAAATGTCAAAGTCAACAGTCGTTGACTTTGTGATCTTGGAGGGTTGTATTGATGATAATATTTTTTAATATAAAAACGCTAATTGAAAAAAAAATGTAAGTAAGAATTTCGCGTGCTACCCTGGAGCATCCACCTTAAGTACACTTAACAATGTCACATAAAATTTAGAAACAGTATTAGCAGTAGAATAGAACTACTTAAATACATTAATACAATTACAAGTACAAAGCAAGCATGAAAGCAAATTAGCACTCAGTTCTTTTATTGTTTTTTATTTATCACATTGTCATTGTCATGTCAATTGTCATCACACGAATCACGAAAGACGAAACGTTTTTTCTTTTTCTTTGTATTAGAATTATATTACAAAGCGATCAGTCACAAACTGACGTTTTCGCTATCAAAAATAATATTATATAGCCTAATATCCAGACTCCGGCTTTTTGCTACTGAGAAAGAAAAATAGTTCGCCAGCCTTCTTATGCATTACGATGTAACGAAACCATAGCGACTTCTAATTCGACTACAACGCCATCTAGTTGCGTTTCAGGTACTAATTTAAAAAAAAAACGACAGAGTTAAGTACCTTGTATTGTTGTCTTCCCTAATTAAGGAAATTTACAATTATTTATCAAATAATAATGTAAACTAATATTGTTATAGAGGTAAAGTTTATAAAGGGAGTAAAGAAACCGCAAGGCACTTGTTCTCCCCGTCATCATATTTTTGTTCCACACAATACCTGGGAACCTTCTAGTTAAGTACCACATAGTTACGGAGATATTGGGGGGTCAAAGTTCCAACTTTTTGACAAGTTTTTTTTTTTATTTGAGAATTTATTGTAAGAACACCTCTACGACCCCGTACTATTCAATCCATCCACTAGCACAATGTTTTAAGTGCGTTACATTGAGTTCTACCAAAAAAACATGATTTTTCACCCCAAAAAAAAGTTGCTTCCCAGCAATAATTTCTGCGTGAGGTTACTTAGTTTGATGTACAGAATGCTTGGTTGACGGCTTCGTGGTGAGGTGCTTTACACCCTATAATTATGTGGATTGCGATTATGTATGAAGTCCAGATAGCACTAAGTTTCGTTATCATTATTGAAATTAATCAGCCCAAAGATGGTCACTACGGAAATATACCTCTCCAAAGCATCGCCAGGTCGACCGGTCCCGCGATTCCGTAGCTATATGGCATTCCCAAACTCCAACACCACCAATGTGCCAAGACCCAGGCAGCCCAAGGAAGCACTTCCTACTATCGACGGCCGCTTCACTAAACGCACGCTTCTGTTGACCAAACCACAGCTGCGCACAGTTACAGCCGCCATTACTGAACACCTCTTTGTCATAGGAGTCGCAGACAGCCCCCAGAGCCGTGCCTGCATGAAGGAAGACGAGACAGCAGCCCACGTGTTTCTGCACTCCCCAGTGGTTGCAACATACAGGCAAAGTACTTCGGTAACCCTGGTACTATCCGCGAGATTGTCAGCAACATCAAGGCGCTGCAGTGTTTTTTAGTGGGTGCAAGCCCCACATGACCAAACCGTTTCCCCGGACACGGCGACAATGACGACGCGGTTATCGAATCGTTAGGCATTTTTTTACCGTTTACACAAAACACAAAAAAAATGGTTGCCCACCTGGCCCCGTCACGGACAATATTGTGAACCAAAAAGAAAAGACTCGCTTTTTCTCGCCCCATGTCTGCCGATCGAAGTGTTTAAAATTATAAAACAATTGAAAAATACAAATAGTTGTAGGGGGTCCACCCTTTATAGCAGAACTGTTTATGTCATAATATTATTTTGCTGATTTTGTTTAGCTGATAGCATAAACTTCATTTGGCAGAAAATTGTTTGGCAGATACTCATTTATCATACGTTCAAACTCATAATTTTGTAAGCCAGAATCATCTTCAGGCATAAATTTCATATATACGCATATGATTTAAAAGTAGAACCATCTTATCGCAGAAAGTTCACAGTTAGAATCGTCTTTAGGCATAATTTTCATATCGATAGTCTTTAAAGGCAGAACTATCACATCTCAGAAAGTTTAAAGTTAGAATTATCTTTTGGCATACATTTCATATGCATAATAAAGACTCATCTATCAAATCACAGAAAATTCATAAAGTCAGTTGATTGTGAACACTTGGTTTTTATTTCCCAGTAAGAAGCAGGCAAACATGCAAACGAGCATATATCGTGCAGTAGCAAGCATGCAGTATACAAGCAAGGATAAAGCATGTAAGAATCGCCGCCGCCGATCGCCGCTACGAGGACACCGAGGTGCACCGCCCACGCAGGGCAGACTTCCACCGTGTGGTCCACCGTGTCCTCCGGTCGATCCTCGCAGAGTGTCTTCTAACTAAAGATAATTATGGACTCATATTTTGGGGAAATTCAACAAATAAGAATGTGATTTTTAAAACGCAAAAGAGGTGCCTGAGGGCTATGTTTGGACTTCAGGTTACAGAAGACTTCAGGTTACTGAAAAACCTAAAATGAGTGGTTCTAGCGGAGAGGAAGTTTATTTGACGCCAACAGAATTGACATTTCCTCGCTGAGGTGGGATGAAGAGTTACGTGTTGTACTCGAGTGCAAAGATTTATCACCTCGTGCTCTTTTGATTCCCTCGTTAACGCTCAGGATTTTTAATAATTTTAGAATCCTTCGCTTGCTCGGGCATCAAAATAGAGCAACTTTGCACTCTTGTATAACAAATAACTACATATTTTAAATCGGGTTTAGTTACCATTTTCAAAGGTTTGAATTGTTTAGCACGGAACCTAAATTATTTTTCTAACATGAAGCTTATGTTAGACCTTATTATATTAGCTATCTGCCAGTAAAATCTCGTCAAAATCGTTCTAGCCGTTTCGGAGATTAGCCGAAACAAACGGATCACCGACAAACAAAAACGTGTCTTCAAAATCATGATTAAATTACATTAGATTATAGTTGCAATAGTCCTCACTCTTCTTCCCTGAATTCTGGTCCACGTTCCGTGTCCCAGTCTCCAGGTTGTGGGGTGAAATTCAAAATTTTTTGTTTCGGAAACTGGTTTTTTGACCAGAACTCAAAATTTTTGTTCGGCCCATAGTAAGTTATATTCCACAGCTCGCTAGCCCGCGCGGAGACGCGTCTCTGGACGCCTCGCCCGCGCCCCTAGCTCAAAAAAATTTACAACTGCCGTGTTTATTATGTCTATTTCTAAATGAACGCTCGCCAAGCCGCGGGAAAAAGTTAGTGATGAATAAAGGTGAACGTACACTTACCCGCGCCGAAATAAACATTTTCTCATCCATATAATGTTACCACCTATTCGTCCGATTCGACGCGGATATGTGTCGTTAGGTTTCATAGGATTTCATACAAGTAATTCTAAAATTCGAATCTTTCGGCTCCTTCGATTCTTTCGGCTCTGCTAAGTGTGGGTTCACCTTAAATGTAACACAATATATCGAGGTAAGTATGGCAACAAAGAAAAAGTAAAAAAAAAAAACGTAAAAATCAGAATTATGCCAGGTGCTTCTCAAAATGTCTCGTTTACAAAATAAGTTAAAAAAAGAAGTCGTGTCTAACACAGCTGGTTGAATGGTTATGACATCTCAGCAGACGTTCTCAGCATTGTTATTTGTTATCGTGATTTATGTCAGCCATGAGCTTCCGATTAGTTGCCAGCTGGAAAATCGTCATTCTTATTATGGAAACTATTATAAGTGCGAGTTATCATCGAAAAAGCCGTCATTGCCCTTTCCCTAACGTACGAAAACAAATGAACCATGTACCGTTTACCATTTGGATACAAGTGGAGATTTTTTATTGCATTCGAGGCGGTATTAACGTGTTTTTGAGCCGAGAACTGCAATAACAAAATATGACCACGAATATCAAATGACGTTTTTCAATACACTCTTGATAGTCTAGTCGGCAGGTACATTTTACCTGGACACAATTCCGAAGGTAACGTGGGATATTGTTCCGGGGGGTGTGGGGTGTGGGGTATAAGTTTTCGACCTCGAGGAGCCTGCGGCTGCGCTAATTAGGTGGAGAGCAAAAAACTTCATTATTAGTTTCATTAACTTCGGAATTCTGTCTATCTAATGTTTACCTGCCGACTGGACTATAATACGCTCTTCACATTCTCTAAAACATAAGCCTCTTACCAACCAAGTTACCGAATTACCGAATAGTGTCGGAAATGTATAATTTGGGACGGTGTACTAACGGATCATATTATGACAATTGCTACTTAAAATATCTGGTGACAAAATGCCGTTACTTTAGTGCGGTTCTAGTTTCTACTTATTCGGCACTTGAGTATATTGACGACATTCACTTCACTACCTGTATTAATATCATTGCAATTCTTTAAAGAGATACTTCCTGATAACCTCATGAAAGCGCGCTCATTTTTTTAACTTTCAAAATGTTGAAACGAAATTGAGATTGCTGATTGGTAAATATCAATTTCCTGAAGATTGAATGCGTGCATTGCCAGCAGATTATGGCAAATTACCAAAGATTTTAAAAATATTTTTTAAAAGAAATATTAATTAGTACAAAAAGAAAATGTTTAACTCACCGACAGAAGTGTCAACACTTCTCCCTTCATTCCTTTCCATTTTATCACTTAAATAATCACTTTGGTTATTTTTAAAGTCTAAATAACTATAATTAACTACATTTTTGATATTTCTATCATCACTAACTAGGCTGTTTGGGTTTGCGTCCGCGCCATAACTGGGTCGCAAAATAAAAAGTAAAAACAAACAGATGTAAGTCAAACGACCGCACATTTTCACTTTTTTTAGTAGCAATATATGAAAACACGGTATAAACCACTTTATTATTTCTTTTAAATCCATTATTTATTTATTAAACGTATTTAGGAACGTATTTTGTTGAAATACACGCGCGATGAATTTAAAAGTACGTAAAACGACATTTCGCGCCAAACGCTCGGTCGAAACTAAGCGCGCGAAGAGGTCGGTAACCCATTTCTTCTTTCACCTAAAGACGTCTGCACACTGCCATACGGTAAAATAAAATAACTTCGTCACAACTTTCGCTTTTTTTCGGCATTAACATTCATGTCCTGTCCGATTTTAACTTAAAATGTGCAACCTTCGAGCGATTTTATGGAAACGGAAGAAAATCAGAAAATGCGAGAATCCGAGAAAGTTTTTTTTTTATTTAGGCCGCGTTCGCTTTGGGCATTGTTTTAACAATGACTTTAGCCGGAAGCGTATTGTTTTTACTTAGCCTTTTTGTGCCACAATCTGTCAATCATTTGTCAATTTAAGTATTTTGTTACGTTGTCGTAACCACTTTCTAAGGTGGAAATAATATTCAAGTTTCGCACGTGCGTGGCCAGATGTATGAACGTGGACGAGGCAAAAGGAGTTTGAAAGAATCGTCGCAGGTGGTACCCTCATGGAAATAAGGCGGGAGTTTATTTAGGTATGTCTGTAGTAATGGTAGATAAATCCTTCCTTACGCGTTATATGTAACAGTATGATCTAGGCTTTACCATAGAAGGGGCCATAGATTTATAGGAATTAAACGAGAGTTGATGACGTTTGGCTTATTGACATTTCCTGCATCCTTCTTCGAAATAGCTTAGCTCATTAGAATTTGGGTAAACCCACAGTTTTAAAGTTTCCATTTAACAAAGTAACAAGTAAACCATTCTAACAAAGTAATTTATTTAAGTACGGCAGCGAATAAACTTTATCATCAAACAAACATTTTTGCAAAAAAAAATTACCGACTTAAAAAATGAACACTAAAAATTGGAAAATAACTCGGTGTCTGTTGTTTGTTTAAGGCGATTACACGAGCTAAACGCGAGTTTTATAATTACTAAAAGTATATGATTCACTGCTATAAACAAGACCAGAAAAATATATGATATTCTTAGGATATATGCTAGCATGATACTGTTTTGAAAACATAATACAATTAATTTGGCTCGATAAAAAGAAATCACGAACTTACCTCTAAAAATATCTTTCAAAAAAATAAAAATAAACATTCTAATATGCATGCGATCATTCTGATTTTTTGGCAAGTAATTCTACAAGCAATATATTAGCATGATACTGTTTTAGTTTTTTAATCCAATCAATAGTTTTTTTGTAAATCGATCGAAACCACTCATTTCGCGCTATTTGGCCCGTAGTGGCTGACAACCACTTTGTAGTGCAAGTTGATTAGAACTTTATTCTAACAGCATTTCAAACGAAGTTTGAACCACCACAAATAGAGTTGCTAATTTAGCTCGTATAAGCGCCTTGTCTGCGCCAAATCAACGCCTGATGCTTTTCAATAGCATCAAGTTGCACAAGCGAGTTGTGCCATAGGTTTTTTATCAGTTGTTTGTGATTTTTACACACACCCGCACATTTTGATTTTATTTTCTCTTTTTATGTTGGGTACTCGTCTACGTCGAGATCTAATTGTGTGTGGAAGCAATCTTTTGTACTTATTCTAAAAATTCAATACAAAGACTATTTAAGAAGAAACTGAGGTTTTAATTATAAAACTTCCAAATGTCCCACTACTGGACACGCCTTAATTGATTTTCCGGAAATAAAATTAATTTAAGTACACTTTTTTGTTTTACGTACCTATCGCCATCGCGTGAACTTCTACTAAATTAAAAAGAAGACAGTCGTTACAAGTAGTTAGTGCACAGTGACCCGAAAGTCTGACAACCAGTCTTACCAAGTGGATCGTATTACCCACAGTACTAACTGGGTTGTGGAGGTCATATAGGCAGTCGCTCCATTTAAAATACTGGTATTCAGCTGCATCCGGTTAGACTGGTAACCGACCCCAACATCTAATAGATGCTTGTAGGTACGTTTTTTTTTCTAAATTTTTTTACATTCTAAATGTTCTAAGCTTGTCCTACATTTTCTAAATACCGAAATGATGATTCTACCTAAGTGTCTACTTAAATTACAAATAATTTTAGATTTTGTAAGTGTGAAGATCTGTCTGGAGATAATTTATAGATGTGTCACAAGATAAACTGTGTTAGCAGGCGAAATTGGTTTAATTATGTTTACTGTTAGATGTACCTACTGCTGTATGTTGGCGCTATTAGATACACCTCTGCCTTACACTCCAAGGATTACAGGCGTAATGATGATGATGGGGCATGATGCGTATATATTATGTCACCGTAAAATTGTCAAACACGTTAAATTGTACTCAATCTCTCTAGCGAGGTTGTAAACTCTCGAAATATTGTCAACTGAACATATGGTAGTATCTCTGCCCCCATAATCGGTACTTGGGGCACCTCCACGTTAGGTTAGTTAGGTTCCTTTAAACCCTCCACTCGAGGCTCCGGGAATATAAAGTGTTTTAAGGTTAGGTTATATGAATTGGTATTTCTCAGGGATATCTTTTCATGAGAGTGGTACCATTGGGCAAGGGGGACCCCTCCTTCCCTCCACACCGCGTGAGTTGACTACCATCGCATGCATTTCACGAAAAATGATGCGTTTTATTGTAAGCAGTATGTTCGTTTGACAATATTTCGAGAGTTTACAATCTCTCTAGTTATTTTACAATCTAACGTTTTTGACAATTTTACGGTGACATAATTATATTCATATTATTTGATATTATTCATACGATAGTCTTGGAACAGACCTTACGGCTTTTTTTTGTTGGGAAATCGGATTGGGAACGATATTCTGTAATCCAATGGAAATAAATACACACTACCTTAAGAATATGTTTGATTTTCATATTATTTTGGTATTACGTTTGTATGAAAAACGCATGCTCCGCCGGCCCCCTAAGATGTCAAAGGCGGTCATTCAGTCTCTTCGTCCGAACCAAAACAAACAACAAACGAGCAAACGAGCAACTAAAAGGTGTAAAAAAACTCTTAACGAAGCCGAAAGGCACTATCTCTCCCCGTCATTGCGATCATTTCTTTGTTCTACACCATACCTGGGAACCTTCTAGTTAAGGAGATATTGGGATCAAAGTTCCAACTTTTGAACAAGTTTTTTTTTGTTAAACACACGTTTTTAATATAAGATCTTTACTTCAACCCAACCCCCGTACTATTACCGACAGGCCTGTTGGTCTAGTGGTTAGTGACCCTGACTGCTATGCCGGAGGTCGTGGGTTCGATTCCCACCGAGGACAAATGTTTGTGTGATGAGCACGATCATTTGTTCTGTGTCTGGGTGTAATTTATTTAAAATATGTATGTATTTAGAAATATATAAGTATGTTTATCAGTTGTCTAGTACCCATAACACAAGCTCTGCTTAGCTTGGGACTAGATGGCGTTGTGTGATAGTTGTGGAATATTATTATTATTTATTTATTATTATTCAATCCATCCATCAGCACAATGTTTTGAGTGCGTTTTATTGAGTTCTACCACAAAACATTTTTCACCCCAAAAAAAATCCTTTCTCAGCAATAATTTTTGCGTAAAGTTACTTTTCATTACTCATACTCGGAAAGTAGGTCTGAAGTTGCCTGAGGAGCGGGCTGAAAGTAATACTTTTCAGCCCTAGGGAGAATCACTTTCAACTGACAGCTGTCACATTATTAAAAAAAAATCTAGTTCTATTTTCACATTTCTATTGAACCATGTTCCGACTTCTATACAGCCTGTAAATTACAGCGCGATGTAAAATTGAAATACTTAACATAAAATTCAGTATTAATTAAAGAATATTTATTTTTTAAATAACCTAGTTATAATTTAGTTACAAATATTTCTTTAAAATAACAAAGATTTAGGCAAAATATTTACTATTTTTTCAGTGACGATAGTGAAAATAAAGGCTGAATAGCCGGCCACAGAAAAAAAACAAAATAGGCGGGAAAGCGGCAATCCGATCTTCATTTTTTTTTCCAGTGGTTTCGTGTTTTGTTTTTCATTTTCCTTGTATTCGTAATGAAAAGCACAGTGTTTACCTCGGGTTAAAGACTTATTTAGTCCCTCGAGCTATTAGCGCCCGCGCTACGCTTGGGCGCAAACCCCGTCTCGGAAATAACCGGTGGATAAAATTTTATCCCCTGCCCATGCTAGCCGGGCAGGAAGATAAATAAACCATGACACGTCTTCAGGAGAAATGGCAATGAATAGCGAAAGTGTCACTTAGCTTCACTTAGCATGATTTATTTATTTACATTTGTGTTTATGACGTTGCCTTGATTCTTTCTTTGTGGCAACGACTACAAGCAGTGTGTTGTGATATTTTTTATGTGTTGGTACAGCCGCCAGCTGCTCGGAGTTTCCTTGCATGATCGAATCATAAATGAGGACATCCACAAGACAAAAATTGCTAAATTTAAGTGGCAGTGGACAGGGCACATTGCTCGCAGAACGGATGACCGATGGGGACGAAAATTTCTGGAGTGGCGATCGTGAACCGGAAGACATTGCGTTTAAGACCTCCTACTAAGTGGAGCGGTGACCTGGTGAAGGTTGCGGGGATCCGCTGGATGCGAATCGCACGGGAGGGACATGTGGCGACACTTGCGGGAGGCGTCAAGACGAGATGGACGCGTGACGGGTGTGCTGGTCCCAGGAGGCCTGGGATAAGAGCACATGGAAGGAGTTGGGGAAGGCCTTTGCCCAGCAGTGAGACAGTATAGACTTCTTAAAAAAGATACTCTTAATTACTCGAATACCGTAAGATGGAAAGGTGCTTGGTCGTGTATATGGGGTGACTAATTAGGCGAACATAAATGTGCTGAACAGCTGTTTTTTTTTGTTTGTTATAATGAGCACAATCACGTGTTTAAATTTTTAATTCTTTTTAATTTTATTCATTTTTAATTTATTTTATTTTAAGTGCAACGTTAGTTAATGATAATTGTAATGTTAATTTTATTTATTTTATTTAAATTAGGTAATGGACGGAGATCTTGGGGGTGAAAGCTTCAACTTTTTTAAAAGTTGTTTTTTCATGTTGTAACTTTTACTTTAAAACCTCCACGACGCTTTTACAATGCAATAACATGTAACACAAGGAAGGTCGATCATAATCATAATAAACATACCTAATCATAAAATCTTTATTTTTCTCGACATCATGAATTACAGGCGCTGGTTAACATTTTTACAATATTAGATAGAGAAAGGTGTCTGATGTAGGAAGATCCTGTGGTACAGATCACCTCTCCGGCTTAGATTTAACATTTTTATAATGCCCAAAAAATTGACCCAGGTTCTGATCTTCCTGGAAACGGCAATGATTGCATTTACAAAATTCAATAACAACGAATACCTATTTCCGAATATTAATGACTTCCTCCTTTCAAAATATTTTAAAATTAATGTCGGTGTAAAATTGATAAAACTAGTAGGTATTAGTCCTTGGTTCGGCAATGCTGCCGTCTTGTAGATTTTTATTCCAATGGCCCGAAAGTTTGACAACCAGTCAAACCAAGGGGTATCGCATTACTCAGGTCTAACTGGGTTGTGGAGGTCAGATAGGTAGTCTCTCCATGTTAAATGCTCGTATTCAGCTGCATCCGGTTAGACTGGAAGCCGACCCCGACGAGGCGTCACACTCACAACGCACAAAAAATTATACTTAGCACGGCGCGGTGACGTGTTGAGAATTTTAAAAGCGATGTAACAAAAGAAAAAATACGTGTCAAATATTTTTTGAAAATCTAACTGACAGGTTGACAAGCTTATTCGATGAACAGCACTTTCTGAAATCCGTACCGTAGCAGTTAGTTAATCACCTCATTATTCGACCAATTCGAACCAATGAGATGTTGCGTTGTTCGCTAAACACACCACAGAGTATATAATCACTACCTACGTTTAAAAAACACGCAGTTTCTCACAGTTTCTTCAAGGCAGTGAGTACCTAATCTTTATTTGCTTAAGTCAGTAAAGGTTTGTTACTTCGAGAAAGAGGAAAGTGTAAGTGATTGTTTTCACACATGAAGGCGTGAAAATTATGGCCACCAAAATGTCTGTTTTTTGTATTTTCAACTTTAATCCATGGCACTCAGAGTTAAAAACAAGACACGCACCTCATTTCTTTCGGATTCATGTGCGTATTGTATAAAATAAATTATCACTTGCTTCGGTGAAGGAAAACATAGTGAGGAAACCAGCATGCCTGAGAGATATTTCTCGACGACATGTGAAGCTAAATCAGAGGCCTATGGAACTCTGACACCAGGGCCTCGATTCTGCTATTACAATAGTGTCAGAGTATTCGATCATTGATTTCATAATGATCAAGTTCTGTCAAATTTTGACAAGTTTGTTAATTCTACTATCATAATGACGCCATTATGACTTCTCAATGAACAACCACTGACACTCCATTGAAAGAAATGTCATAGAATATTAATCTCGTACATGAAATCTCGCATGAATAAATGTTCGCATTTAGTAGTAGATTTCGAAAACCATTTGAACTAAGGGTTTTATAATAATGACAATACGACAATGCCATTAAAACACAATTTTATTACGAGACCATTGACCGACCATTGTGAATTTAGCAGATTACGAACTTTAAGCAAAATGACAATGGGATGAGAATGGAATCGTGTTGGAGTGACGAATTTATTAAAATAGCAGAATTATGCCCCAGGTTAGTTGAAAACCTAACGAACAGCTTAGAGCTAGTGAAAACAGTTGTTTATTAGAAGTTGCCGACTCGTTGCGTGCGTATCGGTTACGGTTGAGTGCGAAATGAGAGTATTGCTCTGTAAAAGTCTTTGACAGCTGTTGTGGTTGATTGCTTTATTGAAATTAGGGGTGGACAGAAGTTATAAGAGAGCCTAATTAGCGAGTGGAAAACCAGTATCAATGGGAACCCCATAATTATGCTCAGCAGTCGCTCTTTGCGACGGTTGCATGCGTAGCATGAACACCGTAGAAGCGGATTTTGTCGACGGAAGAATCGACAAAATCACAGATTTCTTTTCAGATCTTTTCATTTTACATGCAATAGACTATACTTACCTACCTACAATATAAATGTATTTATATCATGCATACCTCTATTCGCCGAGATATCACATTTTTTGCGGACGGAGTTACCTGCTCCATAATGTATGATTTGACACCAAAAATGATGCAGGTAACAAGGCAACAACATCAACAATCTAACGGAACACAAATGTCTATATAAGTGAAGGCACAGCGTTGCGTGATTGACTTATATTGTTACGTGCTGATCTTGATAGTGAGACTATTGGTTCATTAGCCTGATGTGCAAGGTTGATAGATTCATGAATCTTTACCGTTTAAACATTCGTTTTCTTTAGGACGACGAGTCATTCTTTCGCCTGATTTTTATTGGTACCTACGTGTGAACGAAATATCCAGCACTAAGTAACCATTGATCCACTTTCGTTTATGCTGAAGTACAAGTTCAGAAACGATCAGTAGCGAAAGTTCCATACCATTCGATTCCTACCGGATTCCCTTTTAATAATAGTAACAGTATTCTATAGACAAATAGAGTGACGAAAATCAAAGAAATCCGTTTTGACTGCCGTCAAATCCATAGTAAATTGAGACACCGCTATCGAACATTGAACTTTATTACTATTAAGCTAACAAAATTCTATAAATACTTTAATATAATCACATAAAAGATATCTATTTCGGCTTACCTCTTACAAAAATTGATCCTTCGCTACTGGAAACGATGCAACTTACTAACGTCCCGATAGATCATTGATACCCATAGAGAACAGAATCGCCGAGCTGGCAGCGACTCGATTATGGGACTCCGCGGGGGTTGGTCCAGGAAAAGAGCTAATGGAAGGTGGGGGAGGTGTTGGCCCACAATGGGACAGTACAGGCTAATAAAAAGAAACATCATACTCTAGTTTTACTATAAAGTGAAATTAGAAGAAATAGGCACTTAATTCACGATTTCGAACGACAACTCACGAATCAGGAGTAATGCTTGCGTGACTAGAACGCATTTAAATGCCGGTGTTACATTTGAAAGTTTTGACGGTAATTAACGAAGAGACTGAAATAATTAGACAGTTGCATAACTTCTTGGTGGAAACTTCTTTTAGTAAAAACATCACAGCTGCAGTGCGCCTACCCCAAGTGACATGGGAGTAGGGTTTGAAGATGATGAGGAATCTCTGAAAGGAAAGCGTTGAGGGGCTTTTTTTTTTATTTGGGACAAGCCCGCACCACACGCCCAAACCACTGTAACTCCTGAAAGCCAGAATCAACAGCAAAGCGCCGAGACAATGAAGCTCGACGAAGTCCCAGAGAATGAATTTAACTGTCTTGGATCCCGCAACGAAATTAAGCAGAAAGTATAGCAGAGGAGTAGGAAAAAAAACTGTAATTTCCACTTCCCTCCATATCAGCAGGAGACAGAACGAAACAAGGCCAATAGACACAAAGGCACGTTTACAACTGGGATAGGCCCAGTTGCCTAGCACCACGGATAAATATTAACGTTAATGGGTCCTAAGCGTTGAGGGACTAGTGGGTGAATAGCAACAAACGCTCGGGTCCGATCTTTAGGTTAAGCAGTGCTGGACTAGGTTGGTCTATAAGGATGGATGACCAGGGTCCACATACCGAGACTCCTCCGTGCCACGAAAAGCACGTTAAGCCGGACCTTATGAGGAAAATACTAGATCCATCATGGATCTGGTCAATGCATCTTCTGAGATTGAAGACCGGCTGTCATTTGGAGATCTTTTAGTCGTTATAGGTAGTCAGTGGCCCGAATGTCTGTAGGCAGTCGCTCTTCAAAGGGTGTAAAAACCTCTTAACGAAGTCGAAACTGCTCTTGTTCTCCCAATCATTGCGATATTTTTTTTTGTTCTACACCATACCTGGGAACCTTCTACTTAGCGAGATAGTGGGGGTCCAAGTTCCAACTTTTAAACAAGTATTTATTAAATACAAGTTTTCATTGTAAGATTTTTACTCTATACACCTCCACGACCCCCGTACTTTTCAATCCATCCATCAGCACGTTTTAAGTCCGTTACATTGTGTTCTACCACAAAACATTTTTCACCCCAAATAAACAAGTTGTTTCCCAGCAATATTTTTTGCGTAAAGTTACTGAGTTTGATGTACAGAATGCTTGGTTGACGGCTTCGTGATGAGTTGGTTTACACCCATGCACTTATGTTCCCCATAAAATACTAGGCTGGCATAAACTCAAGGTGGTATGCATTTCTATAATAATCTGGGTAGGTACGGTCTTCCAGTAATAAATACCTTCTTGGATTCATGCCAGCCTAGTATTTTCGTAAGGTATATAACTAGCTATATTTTATTCCTCCTAACATTTTTCTACACGCTGTTACTCAAAAATCTGAAATTCGATGGCGTATTTTCTAATTTTAAGGGTGGCATAAAAATAATAATTTAGTAAACTGATCCCGCGGGTACAAATGAGCGGGATCAATTTGCTAAAAGAGCCATAAGTCTTGTTTGAAATAAAACAAAATCGATGTACATATATTTAACAAATATTTATTTCAAACATAAATTACAACGAAAATTTGATAATAGTTCATAACTAATCTAGAAAACTTATTTATTAAAGTTTTGAACCATCCAATGTGACATTAGAAAGAATATATACTCGTCGAATAACCTCGTCCTATGAAGTCGGTTAAACAAAATTTTTTTTTTAATTGACTTCATAAAAAGAAGAAGGACTACATGAGCTAAATAAGCAACTCTATTTGTGGTGGTTCAAACATCGTTAGAAATACTGTTCGAATAAAGTTCTAATCAGCTTGCACTACAAAGTGGTTGTTACGTCAGTCACTGCGGGCCGAATAGTGCGAAATGAGTGGTTTCGAAAAATCTATTGATTGGACTAAAAAAAAAAGAATGGTCGCATGTATGGTTTTTACTCGTTAAAAGAAATTTTTAAAGATAAGTTTGTGATTTTTTTTATCCAGTAAAACTAATTGTATTATGTTTTCAAAACACTATCATACCATATATCCTGAAGAATATTATGTATATATTTTTCTGGTTTTGTTTATTGCAGTAAAATATACTTTCAGGCGTTATAAAACTCACGTTTAGCTCCTGTAGTCGCCTTAAGCAGGTTTTTTTAACGTGTCTCCTATAGTTCCTTAGTTATAGTTTTTTAGTTTTTTATTGTAACATTGAGTGCAGAAAGTTACAAGGCTCAAATGTAACACTGAACGGATCAAAACTTTCCAACGAAATCAATACGAAACATAAATAGGAGAATAAATAAATACTTTAAAAAAGGTACTTTACTTTTTTAATTTCCAAATTAAACCTCGTTCTTCCAAAATGTACTAACCCACATTTAAAAAATCTCAGATTGTGAAATAATTTGGATGATGCTGATTTATTTTAAAGCAGTGTCAGCGCAGCATGTCTTCTTACATACTTCTATATTACTTGTCTTCTCATCAGACATCTCCTTTCTAGCCATATCATACTTCACACAGTCCATCCATCGTTTCTTTGATCTTCCTCTACTCTATCCCTTCGTCTGTGGACCCCGACCGAATCGGTCTGACGCGATTGTTTAACTATTGTATCTACTTCGCTAACAGTTAATGAATTATAGTTAAAGTCTAGAGGAAGAACAAAGAAACGGTGGGTGGACTGCGTGAGACAGTCCATTCATCGTTTCTTTGGTCTTCCACAACTAATAAAAATGATGTTTAGCACTTGTAGCCGATGCGCTACGGCGTAGCACCACATGGGCTAGGTGTGCTCAACCCGTAGTCTGCTACGGGTTGAGCACACCTAACCCATGCAGAATAAATGCAATGCGGGGCTAAACTAAGTAATCTATACAGATATAGATTACTTAGTTTTCACTTTTATAAGCAGTCTTCAAAGAATGCCCCGCATTGCATTTATTTTGCATGGGCTAGGTGTGCTCAACCCGTAGCAGACTACGGGTTGAGCGCATTGGCTGTTTTTTAAAACTAGAAGAGTTTAGTTTAATTACGACTACTCTGAGAAGAAACAGCCGAAACAAACTCAGAGGTCATAGTCTCTTTTAAGGTCCAGACTTAATCTTGCTCAACTCACATGAGGACTATGCAGACTAAAGTCAGAGATGATCTTTCAAAAAAAAAAAAACTTCGCCATTTTGAGGATAGCTTTTGTGTGGGTTAGCTCATTTTGACAAAACTAAGCGATTTTGCAAATTATACATTTTTTTTTTGAAACTCGAAAGTGTATGTTTTTGATACTGAGGTCCATGTTCACCAAAAAGTTGACAGTCTGATTACCTAAAACAGCTGTTTAAAACGCATTTTTGTATGGGAACATGTCTCAGTGACAGCTGTTTTTAGATAATCAGACGGTTATCTTTTCGGTGAACATGGACCTTAATGGATTTTTGTTAAACATTGGTCAATATATACATATAGAAAATATTCGTACATTTAGTTTATAGTGACAAAGAAATGATTACACATTTCATTTTAAGTCAAATATTAATATCTAATGTAATATTTAAGTTTATTTTACTATTATTTCACATAAAATTGATTTTGCAGAGTAATATGAACTTATGTGATATGAATGCAGAATTAACGTACACATTTAAATAACATGCAAGTAAGTGCCGTGTTTTAATATTTTAGCTCTGATATTAACCCTTAAACTCGCTGACAAATGGTTAATGTCAAATGTAAAACAATTGTGGAAGTTATTATTAATATTAATTACTATCTCACAACAGTAATTCAACGATGAATGACACTCCACTGACAGCTGTCAAATGGCACAGATAATCAATAACGTTTTTTTTTTTAAAATTCTAACGCCTCTTGTGTCTACATGCCAAGTTACAGTTTAGAAACTGAAGACGCTTATTATGTCATAATTATTGAAATACTGAACATTTTTTTTAAAATTAAAAGTATTGAAATATTAGTACATGAGTGACTTACATATTTAAAATAACAGTCAAAAATCTTCATCCAACATCTATAAAACCTTATTTATATTGGGGTTTCCGTCTCTTTCTTGCTCTTAAGTTAGACAGTGACAGCAATACCGCTTTGCCCAATGTAAAATAACGTTTAAAGATCTCGGCTTCTGTCAAGCGTATTAAAACATCTACTGTGCTGAAAATCATTTCGACGTGTTTTTAAGTTGAGGAGAACTTTAATATCGCCATTTTGGAATTAGATGTTAGATCTTCATAAGTGGTGTAGATGGCGCTCTAATAAGTACTTTTTGTATTTTGTTGCTGTAGTGAAATTAGTGCTGTTACAACTTCTGTGAAACTTACACAAACATTCATTTATAAACTAATATTTCAAGTAATCTGCGGTCAGTGAACACAAAAGAAAATAGAAATTCATCAAATCATGTTTTTATTTGTGTTTTCTTCCAATTTCCATGAAAAAAAAGAGTGTCTCTATTGTTCAGAAATTAATAATTAATAAAACTGTAAAGTATCGTTCGCTATTTCAATTCAACCACAGACAGCATCAAATACCGTCAAAAAATTCAATATGTCCGACAAAGCATAAGAAATGGAACATTTAAAAAAAAACCATCAACTGTTTTAGGAACAAATTAAAATATATTTTACATAATTATATTACCCTAGTGTGGGCTAAACTACCGAATAAGAAAAAAAATACTTCGCATGGGAAAGAATTGGGGAGGCTTTAGCCCAGCAGTGGGATACCTTGGTGTAACTAAATAATATATTATCACAGCCAAATGGTTTAATTAATCGCCTAGCCCCTTTACTTAACCTTTTGGACGCCATTGTCACATATACGTGACAAGCAAGCGCGTGCCCTGTACGCCAAACGTCACACATATGTGACAAAATAGTAGATGAAATTGTGGCTTGGCGTGGAGGGCACGCGCGAGCGTTTATGCTGTGGCGGTCAAAAGGTTAAAAGAAACCTAACTAACCTAACGTCGGGGTGCCCTAACCTCAAAACACTTTGTAAACGCCTAAAAAGCGTAGTCGACGTCGCCCTGCTTCGTAGGGCTCCTTTTCCTGTCCGCGGGGTTTAAAGGAACCTAACTAACCTAACATGGGGGTGCCCCAAGTTCCGAACTGTTGTTCTTTTAAACGGCCGCTGTTTAGTAAAGAGGCTAGGCGGTTAATTGAACGGCTAATTAAACCATTTGGCTGCGACATACACATAGAAATAATTGAGAACGCCTCGACAGATTTGTCTGTTAAATTTTTTTTTTTATTTTTCTGAACAGCGCATTTTTTTATTTGTTAATTGGACCCGGCGGCGGGTCGCTATAAAATACAAATGAAAGCATAAAAAAAACGGCCACTACCGTTTAACAGAATAACGAAAAGAATAACTTAAAGTTTTATCCGGATAGCATACAAGTCTCCGCCCTTCATAACGTGATTGCTCACCGCCCATAGACAACTGCACGGCTAGAGGCATAGACGACACCTCATCCCATAGACAAGCCTTAACCTCCCCACAAAAACCATCCCGGTCATAGACGAAGTGAAATCTTTTTCTTAAACTTAACATTTTTACATCTGTTGAGTGGAGTTACCGTTCCATGTGTTATTGTCGTCTTCGGGTCGGTCTGATGGTAGGCGGTGGATGTTACCGCGACGGCGTGCGCCGCCCGGGGCCGGGGGGGAGGGGGCGGCGGGGGCGGGGGCCGAGGACGGGGCGGGGGCGGGGGCGGGGCCGGGGGGCGGGGGCACCGGAGGGTCCGTGGACAGGCGCGCGCGCAGCCACGTCAGGAGGTTCTGTGACGGCTCCAGGATTATGGTGGTGAAGAGCTGTGTGAAGAATGCTGTGGAGAAAACGTATGTGTTAGAATTGTTTAGAAGTTTTTATTATGAACAAGGATGATAATTAGCAGGGCAGTTAAAAACCAAACGGGTGTGTAGTATATTTTCACTTGAAATAACGTTCACATCATATAATTTGCATATGCTATAAAAACAATTAACCTAATTTCATGTGATCTAATGTTACATGTCATATAAACTTCTTCTACCCTAATAACATTTAGTATACCGTTCATTTCAAATAATTTACAATTTGTATAATGCTCTAACGTTCAGTTGACCTAACTTGCATTTGACCTAATTCTTATATTTTATCATATTCAGCCAAAATTCCGTAACGAATAAGTAAATATCTGGAAACTTCATACTATTATAATCTCATCTAACCCAAATGATTCACCAACAATAGACAGGATCTGGCACTAATGGTCACTGTTCTAACCTAACATCACCCAGATGATTCATCAGCAATAGAGGGGGTCGGGGGAAACACAAAAGGTGCAGGCGTTCATAGTCCAATCAGTTTTTGCAAAATTTAGTAAAAGTAGTCTTTTTCAAAATTGTATTAAACGTTACATTATAGATTTTAAATAATATTCTAACTAAATATTATTCTAACTGAATATTAGTTCAAATTTGCATTATAGAAAATGTTAACTAAACCATATAAAATTAGGTAAACTGAAATTATATCAATAATTCATTATATCATTTCATCATTATACTGAAAAAAAGTACATGATGTGAAATTAGGGCATCAAATGGTATGCACCCCAAAAAAAGCAGCCATAATATGCAAATGCAATTGCAAATATGCTTTTGCATATAATCCAGCCTCTAATTATGACACTAAAAAGTGTCAAAGACAATGGTCTACAAGCTGTACTCCTAGAATAATCTTCAGGTACAGATTGAAGTATCAAAGTATACTTTTATATCGAGTCTACCTGCATTTTTTTCGCATGGGAAATCACCAAATGTGTATGGTGTAGAAAAAAATATGATCGCAATGACGAGGAGAACAAGTGCCTTTCGAACTCGTTAAGATAGTGTTTTACACCCTTTATATCTAAGCTGTGTGTATTATATTATACTAGCCGATGCCCACGGCTTCGCCCGCGTAAAATTATATACAAAAACCTTCCTCTTAAATCACTCTATCTATTAAAAAAAACCCGTATCAAAATCCGTTGCGTAGTTTGAAAGACCTAAGCATACATAGGGACAGACAGACGCGGCGGGAGACTTTGCTTTATAATATGTAGTGATGATGTCTTGTCCACGTAGTTTAGTTCATAAGTTGAATTAATTTAGGATGTAATGTTAATGCACAAACTTAAGTGTATCCTCTGCTGCAAATCTCGCTTTCAAAGTTATGTTTGCTGTACGAAAACCGAACTCCAGGTTAAGCTCGCCTTTGTTCATAAGCTATATTATTGCTATTAATAATTATGTAAATTTTTTATTGTGTGCAATAAAGAATACGAATAAGAATGACCCTCCCCATCTGGGCGAAGCGGGAGGGAGTGTCAGACTTGTACCGAATAAAACCTCCTCTTTAGCCCTTTATGTTCCGGGGCCACGGTATCTCTTTCGAACAGTCCCGCAGCCCCGGCAGGCTTCCCCTTCCTTTCTGCTGACATCTCTAGCTCGTCGAGGGTCTGGTCGACACAGCCTGTCGTCATAAGACGGACGGACGGCGAGCTAGCCCATAGTGAGCCATCCACAGGATTTGGATACTTACAGATAAAGGTGGACACGGAAGAAGGTCTGGCTACCACGGCGGGAGTGCGTCGTGGGAGTACCAGGAGCGCGGCAGAGGGCGCCAGCTGTAGCCCGGTCAGACTCGCATCCTGGTCGTTCAGCTCGCGACGAGGGAACGCCGTCCAGAGCGAGAAGTTTGATGATGATAGCTAGAAAATTATAAAAATTACATTCGTTTTTAAAACGTTGAACAAAAACATCGCGAGGGAACCGACATGTCCTAGAACCAAAAATTTCGAAGACATGTGACAACCCGCACTGGGCCAGCGTGGTGGATTATAGCCCATTCTCTCTCATAGAGAGGCCACTGCTGGCAGTGGGAACATTAATAGGCTGATGATGATGATTACGGTTACAATATGCATAACGCGTGCTCTGTGAGTCAAAATAACCACTTTTTGGAGTCCTGAAAGCGATGCAGTAGAGCTCGAAGAAGATGGCGGGACAAACTGGGCTAAATCAACGACCAGTGGTCCACGAAACCCTGGATCGAAAATACTGGAAGTCATGAGGAGGAGTCTTACCCAGTAGAATTGCAGTACCACATTGCTGGACCCCCGGTGTGCCGTTAGCGTCGTAGTGTGCCGTGTACGATGTGCCGTCCGGTAACTTGAACTGAATGCGTGCCATGACGTCACCTAACTAGTATTGTTACTCACCCGTAGATTGTCAGTGACATATTGCTGCACCTTCCGGAGTGTGCCGTTAGCGTCGAAGTGTGCCGTGTGCAATGTGCCGTGCTGTCACCTAACTAGTATTGTTACTCACCCGTAGATTGTCAGTGACATATTGCTGCACCTCCCGGAGTGTGCCGTGTGCAATGTGCCGTGCTGTCACCTAACTAGTATTGTTACTCACCCGTAGATTGTCAGTGACATATTGCTGCACCTTCCGGAGTGTGCCGTTAGCGTCGAAGTGTGCCGTGTGCAATGTGCCGTGCTGTCACCTAACTAGTATTGTTACTCACCCGTAGATTGTCAGTGACATATTGCTGCACCTGCCGGAGTGTGCCGTTAGCGTCGAAGTGTGCCGTGTGCGACGTGCCGTCCGGTAACTTGAACTGAATACGCGCCCGGCCACCGCCGTCACCTAATGCTAGAAAAAGGGTGACCTGTTTAATGAAGTTAAGACAAGATTTTCTGAAAGTATGTTGACGACCCGAATGGCGCAGCGGTAGTGAGGCTGCCTTACGTTCTTAGGGTCCCGGGTTCGAATCCCGGTAGGAGCGAATGTTTGTGTGATGAGCATGGACATTTGTTTCCGAGTCATGGATGTTTATATGTATAATAAGTATGTATTTACAAACAAAAAGTATATATGTAGTATATCAACTGTCTGGTGACCACGACACAAGCCTTGCTTAGTGTGGCACTAGATGGTGCTGTGTGTAATGTCCAGCGATATTTATTATTATTATTTATTATATGTGGTGAGGACACATTTGTGTGACTCGCACCAATTTGCCTTGCGCATAATGGTTGAAAAGCCCACTCTCTCTCTCTCCCACTTAGCAATGGGAACATTGTAGGCTGATCACTACTGATATGTCACAACTTGAAAACTATTTTCATAATAAACAATAACAAAAACCACTTTCAGCATATGAGAATGGGCTGGTAACGGGCAATGGCTCCATGTAAAATAGTGGTATTCAGCTGCATCCGGTGAGACTGGAAGCCGACCCCAACATATTTGGGAAACAGTAGATTATACAACGAGTGAAATAAAAACTACACTACGGAACTACGTTGGATCCCAATTCCCGAGAGCAGCGAAGGATTCTAGAGTAGAATCCTGAGCGGAGCGAGGGATAAAAGAACCAAGATGTTTTTTTTTGTTTTTCACGACTTGTGTACTCTACTTATTAAAATTGAATGCGAGAATATTATTAGAAGCATAGTTTCTCGTTGGTATTAATAACAGTCAATTGGGTCGATCTTCGAGGTTAGGCCACGCTTACCAAGGTCGATCTTTGGATGGGTGACTACTAATTCAACATACCGAGTTTCCCGTACGTCGGAAAGTACGTAAAACTCTTGGTCAATCTCTCAAATCAGTGTTGATGTTCTTGTCGGTACGTTTTATTGTTCCAAATTTTTAGTTTTATGGTTCCAACCTTCATGCGCGAGTCCGATTTGCACTTGGCCGGTTTTTTTCACTTGTTGTTTAATCTACTATTTTCGAGTACTGATGGTAAAAAGGCTGTAATAGATAGTAGATACAATGTGTAACTTTAAATGCGCAAAACCTGAAAATAGTTTGATCAGAATCAATTAAACCACATATAGATCACATTTATCTAAAAAATCTTCAATAAAAAGGTTGCCCTGTCTATTTATTAATAGATCAAGCCATCACGTGCGCAAACCCGCCAAAATAGGTAAACAAACAAACACAAATGGTTGTTGGCCAATTTAAACTGTCTCATACGCGGGATAATAATAGTTCTTGCCAGTCAATATAATTAGCAGCCGTTATATGCAACTGCAATTGCAAATTTGCTTTTGCATATAATCCGACCTCAAATAGGCTAGACGACAAAAAAATCTAATTAGTCCGAAGTCAGTGAGATTATCAAAAAATATTTGACCCGTATTTTTTCTTTTGTTACATAAACCAAAATTGACGAAGATACGACGCTTTTAAAATTCTCAATACGTCACTGTTTGGTATCATTCTTAGTGAGTTCTGACGTCACGAGCCCCCACTCCCGAGTTTTGATGCGTTTTATCTTTGTCAATATTCGTTGATTTACAAAAACAAAAAATACGTGTCCATTATTTTCGAATACTCTAACTGACGGACTAAATAGATTTGCAATTTATTGATGGTGGAAACTAGCCTATTGAATTAAAAATCATTTGGGATGTTTGAGGCTTTGCGCATTGAACGTGAGACGTTGTATAATAAACGGTTCCAGGCACGTACTGGGTGTGGGCGGCACGGAGGGCTGCGGCGGTGCGCTGTGCGGAGTGTCGCGCGCGCGTCGCTCTGCGCGGTCCTGTGCTATCTGCTCCAGGATGCGCTGCCGAGCTAGGTTGTTCTCCATCTTCTCGCGACGACGTTCCTCCTGGGAACATGAGATCAGCTAGTACTGGACTTTTCTAGACGAAGATCTTGTCTGAGGAGCTATATCGGGTTGTGGATAGGTACTGGGGTAAGTATTGGCTGTTATGAGGGGGTATTGGCTGTTATGGAGGCGTAGAGGTTGTTAAGGGGGTAAGAGGTTGTTAAGGGGGGTAGAGGTTATTAAGGGGGGTAGAGGTTGTTAAAGTGGGGTAGTGGTTGTTATGAGGGAAAGAAGCTGTCAAGGGGAGGGGGTAGAGGCTTCCCTGGGGGGGCTAGGCGCGTAGGCTGTTATTGTGGCGGGTATAGACTGTTATGGGGGGTCATAGGTTGTGAAAGTAGGGGGGATAGGGTGTTAAGGGATTGCATAAGCTGTTATGGTAAAAGGTTATAGGCATGGGAGGAGATAGGTTGTTATTGGGGGTATAGATTGTTATAGAAGGGGTTTGTGGGGCGGGTATTGGCTGTTATGGGGGGGTAAAGGCTGTTATGGTGGTGGTGTTAACTCCTTCGTCACTTACAGCTAGCAGTGTTTAATACAGGGTGGAAGTGAAACATTCTGGACCCTCAAACATACAAATATTTCAAAGATATTTTTTAAAAAATCTACTACTTCGTACAAAAGTTCAACACCTATACAGTCCAAATGTACGGAACTGCTGTTTTTCAGTTCAAAATGATATTCACGCTGTTTAAAGTCCTGTGATCGCGTATTCGTATTTCCGAACATAGCCGATGATTGCCGAAGCGTATACTCCTGGCAGGAGACCCTTACCTGTATCTGCTTCAGCTCCTGATCTGCCTGCCACCTCTTGAGCTCGGCGACCCCCTTACCTGCCTCCCGACGCTCGATCTCTTTCTCTTTCTCCAACTGTAAGAGGAAGAGAGAAGACAGATCATTAGAACAAGAGTTATAACCGATTTTCTGCTACACGGCCATGTTTGCGGCGCCACTGAATATGAAAGAATGACACAACAATCAATTGACATACTTTATAAGAGCTGTCAAAACGCCGTTCTCTCATAGATTTTGTATGGCAATAGCACGCTGTGACGTCACTGTTTGGTCAACTCAATGACTCAACTATTTATTGATTTCAAATCAATTGAAATCAAATTTGGCAATTAATTAAAAATACATCGGATTATCAGGCCCACAATAACGTTTTTTTCAATACACTTCCTCGAAAACTTGTTCTTTTCGCGCTACGATTAGGTTCAAAATGCAGTGTATTTCACACACGTGCGTTTTTGATATTTTTTCTACACGTGTGCAGACAGCAAATTCATGACACAAATAAGTATTTTACATTGTTTTATTTTATTTCTTCAAAAGTGTATTGAAAAACGTCGTTTTATACACGTGGACATTTGTTATTGCATTCTCGGCTCAAAAACACCCTCGCCTACGGCTCGTGTGTTTATAACGCCTTGAACTAGCAATAACAAACTTTCTCCACTTGTATCAAAATGTACTATTTTAGAGGTTGGTGTCTTGGAATTATTGTTTTATAGTGTCATCTACGCTATTTCAGCACATGGGCTAACTAAGGTTTACTGGTTTGCAGCCAATGATATTATAAGTAAAAAAGACGTAGATAGGTTACACTACACAAAATTCGATCTTCAAAAACGGGACACTAACGCACACATGAGTATCTATATAATATTGTCATAGCACACTGCATTACGATTACAAGTCAAAGAAGGATGGCATGATTCAATTATCGCGAACGGAAAAGAGACATTTAAAATGTCCGTTGACGCCGTCAAAGTGACACTAGTTAAGGTTGGCTAATTAGCCACATTTTAACATGCCGTTTGCTGAGCGCTTATAGCCTATCTACACCTTTTATACTTATAAATTAATATCATTGGTTGCAGTTGAACCTCGTTTAAAGCGCGTATAAAATACGCCGTACACTTTTAAATGCTCTTAGTAGGCCTGAATTCCTACACGCTGATGTCGGTCGAGTACGTCAGCAAGAAATATATAAAAAAATACGGCTAACTTAAGCGGCTTAAGTCAGCGTCACAATATTATATGCTACTACACAGGCTGGAATTTTTCAATGCCACCTGGAGGTTTGAAATACTGGAGATAGCAAATTTAACTCAAAACAAACTAATCTGTATTCGCAGTTTTTCAAAAATATGCTTGCCAGATTCGGGAATCGCTAAAGCTGCTTTATTTCAGGTCCCCATATCGCCATGCTATCTTCTACGAGGTCTGCCGCGCCTTGGGACAAATTGTCAGCCCGCCGTCCACCTTAAAACTCTACTTACCTCTTTCTCCTTGTCAGCCTTCTCTCTCCTTCTAGCTTCGATCAATTCCTTAGCTCTCTCCATCTTCTCTTCCACACTCCCTCCACTCTCTGTAGCGTGGAGGAGTATCTCCTGTAATGTTGGTGTAGGCAAATTAAGACAAAAAGTTCTAAAAATAAAAAAAAGATGCGGGGCAGTCTTTGCATGAGAACAGCCAATACAACTGAAAACTAAGTTATCTATATCTGCTACGGGTAGTGCCCGGCGCACGCCGTGGTGCTACGCCGTAGTGGATCGGCTACGAGTGCTACTAAGTGCTGCTATGCCGTAGCAGATCGGCTAGGTGTGCTACTAATTGGTGCTACGCCGTAGCAGGTCAGCTACGAGTGCTACTAAGTGGTGCTACGCCGTATCGGATCGGCTACGAGTGCTACAAAGCGTTAGGTAATGGTCACGCTAGTTCCATGATTTATGTTCACCCAGCCACCTAGTGCTCAACGCGCCTAATGAAGTTTTCACTTCAAACTTGCTTTGAAAGCCATTAATATATAAAAACATGGATGTACAGGGTCAAAAACCAGCTTTTCACCGGATTACGGCGCGGCGGCGGTTTTATGTTTTGATATTTTACATTGTTCCAAAAGCAGTTGGTTTAAAATTTAAATTGATTGACATACTCCCAAATGCCATAATTAAAAAAATCTTTTCCTTAGTTGTTTTTTATTATATACAAAAAAAAAAAAAACAAAAAAAGCGTTCACTAAAATCCCTTCTAAATTAAACGTGCAAAATGCTGAATTCTAACGGAGTTCCGGCTACCTTTGAAGATTCTGGCTGCAGCTACCAGCAACAGGTAACTTTTACCATATTCCGGGTCGGACCGGATGCAGCTGAATACCAGTATTTTACATGGAGCGACTGCCTATCTGACCTCCACAACCCAGTTAGTACTGGGTAATATGATACAACTTGGTAAAACTGGTTGTCAGACTTTTTGGACCACTGACTACCTGTAAGGACTGTCAAAGATCTACTAATAAAATCACCCACCTCTGCATTGGTCGGAGTATCAGGCAAGCTAGGAGTTGGTTCCTGGCTGGGACCAGGCTCGTCCGCCTGGGAAGTTCGGCGGACACACACGTCACCATCGCAGATCATGTCTTCTGGAGTCAGGGTCTTGGTTTCTGCAGAGTCCGTTTTGGGAATCTTTGGTAGCGGGGAGCCAGATGCTGGGGAAAAATCGTTTACGTAAGAAAGAAAGAAAGAAAAAGCATTTATTAGCCCGACAGGACAAAACATAAAAAAAAAATAATGGTTAAATTGTGATTATAAACACTAGTTTAAAGTGAACATAGTAAGTGAAAAAAAAAAAAATATCATAAGAAAAAACAAAAACAAAACACAAAACAGAATTTTTCCTATGGTGCTGTAACATTTAAAGAAAACGTCACAGCGCTGATATATAGGTATGTGATGTTTAGTTTTAGCATTTCTCCGGCATATCCTTGAACCAAAAATTCGAAGACATGTAACATCTACCACCAACCCGCACTGGGCTCGCGTGGTGGATTCATATGTAATTCCCTCTCATTGAGGCCGTGGTGTGTCCCAGCAGTGGGAACGACATAGGCTGATGATGGATGATGTTTAATAGGGTAGACGACAAAACAATCTAATTAGTCCGTCAGGCAGATTATTAAAAAATATTTGACCCGTATTTTTTCTTTTGTTACGTAAATCAAAATTGACGTCACGCCTAGGTATAATTTTTAGCGAGTTCTGACGTCACGAGCCCCCACTCCCGAGTTTTGATGCGTTTTGTCTTTGTCAATATTCATTGATTTACAAAAACAAAAAATACGTGTCCATTATTTTTCAATAATCTAACTGACGGACTGAATAGATTTGTAATTTTTTGATACTGTCGTCATGCATATTTTGCCTGGTTTGTCAGCATGAGATCCTGATTTCGATTCAAAATCAAAATCAAAGCATTTATTTCAAGTAGGCCAGTTACAGGCACTTTTGAATTGTCGAAACAAAAATGAACATTTAATGTAGCTACAGTCCCAGTCACAAGACATAAAAACTGTGAAAGTACTGTAGATTCCCGGGCAATATGTTATTTGGGTTTTCCGTCAAGGATTTCTCAGTAGTAACTTAAACACAGCTAGCGAGATATGGGTGTAGGTACTGTTAGCTACTTATTCTGCCTAACATTACAAGCGTGATGTTATGATTACTTTTCTGGTCATCATCTTCTCCCAACTATGTTGGGGTCGGCTTCCAGTCTAACCGGATGCAGCTGAATACCTATTTAACATGGAGCGACTGCCTATCTGACCTCCACAACCCAGTTAGTACTGGGTAATACGATACTCCTTGGTTAGACTGGTTGTCAGACTTTTTAGCCCGCTGACTACCTGTAACGACTATCAAAGATCTACAAATAAGGTCACCCATCCATAGACCAACCTAGGCAAGCACGGCATAATCTAAAGATCGACCCGAGCGGCTGTTATTCTTAAGCCACGACCTCCTTGCTTTGTGTAGACATGTGGGTAATTTTTTAACCTCAATTCTTGGGACCAATTAAGATCCCAACATGGGTATTTTTTAAAGTTTTATGTGTGTCATGCAGCCGAAAGACGTCCACTGCTGGACATAGGCCTCCCCCAAGTGTCGCCACATTGACCGGTCCCGTGCGACCCGCATCCAGCGTATCCCCGCAACCTTCACCAGTTCATCGCTCCACCTAGTGGGAGGCCTTCCAACGCAATGTCTTCCAGTTCACGGTCGCCACTCCAGAACTTGTTAAGTCGTGTATGTATCACCTGACTCTCGCTCCAGGGTCGTTGGCGGGGCCGTTTGCTGCCGCAGAGCAGCTGCCTCAGTCTGAACGAAGCTGACTGTCTGCTGGGCGTTCGGGTTGAGAACTGACGGCTGGATCGGCGGCGAGATGGTCGCGGATGAGGTGGACGCTTGCACCGTGGGGCCTGATGACATGGATGGCTGCTTATCCTTGACTGGAAGGGAATACATACGGAAATAAACTTCACGAAGCCATCAACCAAGCATTTTGTATATCAAACTAAGGTTCATGTTGACCAAAAGATGGACGCTCTGATTATCTAAAAACCTAGCTGTTTAAAACACATTTTTGTATGGGAACATGTCACAGTAACAGCTGTTGTTAGATAATCAGACTGTTATGTTTTCCGTGAACATGGACCTAAGTAACATTACACAAAAGTTATTGCTGGGAAATGACTTGTTTTTTGGGGTGAAAAATCACGTGAATCATCTCAAGTCCATTCACTGTTGGCACTTTCATCACAACTTTGATAGCTCATATCTCGGAAACGTGACACTTTAGAACATTTTGTCTCGTACAAAACTTGTTCGTATTGATACCAGCTATTGATTAATGTATGTTTTAAGGGTAGCCGAAACTTAAAAAAAAATGGCGAAGTTGGGCCGTCCATTGAATCCAGTTAAGTCCAATTAGATTGTCAAAAAATATTTTACCCGTATTTTTTTTTACTTAAATCAAAATTGACGAAGATACAACGCTTTTAAACTTCTCAATACGTCACGCAGTGGTATAATTTTTGGCGCGTTATGACATCACGAGCTTCCACTTTCGAATTCAGATGCGTTTTATCTTCATCGATTTACAAACACAAAAAATACGTGTCCCTTATTTTCTAATACTCTAACCGACCGACGGACTAAATAGATTTGCAATTTATTGATGGTGGAAACTAGCCATCCCATCAATTCGGTCAAGAAGACAGCCCCTATTCACAACGTTTCGATTGGGAAAGTCGTATGTCTATCTCGCTCGCTTTCGTGATGCCAAAAAAGGATAGATATACGACTTATCGAATCGAAATCCAATCCGATTGTTTCTGTATACGGGGGCTGGTGTGATGGTATACTCACAATGCTCCTCAAGGATCCTGTCTATCCTGGTTGCCAGGTCACTTGGCTGCACTCCCGCGCAGACCACATCCAGTGGCGTGCCATACCTGCCTATGAAGAACAGCGAGGGAACTGGCACGAATTGATCTGTTATTTTGGAGTCAGGGAAATGAGTAGGTGATAATAAACAAATAATTAAATGCTTTTTATTCAGACTAAGTCCATTTGGTTAGTACAACACACAATTTAGAAACTGGTTTTAGTACTCATATCTACCCGATAATGTTAGTAACCAAGATTATTATCATCTGCCGGCTTTTTCCCAACTATACTAGAGTACATAACTCGTGCAAAAAAAAACGTCTCGGTTCTTGTAACCCTCACTCCGCTCAGGATTCTACTCTAGAATCCCTTGCTACGCTCGGGAATCGGGATTCAACGTGGTCCCTCGAAATTAAACTACCTTTTATTTCACTTGTTGTATACTCTACTACTTCCCAACTATGTTGAGGTCGGTTTCCAGTCTAACTGGATGCAGCTGAATACCAGTATTTTACATGGAGCGACTGCCTATCTGACCTCCACAACCCAGTTAGTACTGGCCACTGGATTATAAAATACCCTTAAAACTGATAAAATTGTTATAAAATTCGTTTACGGAGTATTTTTAAGTATCAAAGATGAGAGTTCGCTCACTCTCTTGACACCGCCACCATCTTCAAACATAACCTGTCCGAATCGGGGTGCCCCAATGTACGAGGTGTAAACAACCTCATCACGAAGCCGTCATTCTGTACATCAAACTAAGTAACTTTACGCAACAATTTATTATTGTTTGTTGGGAAACTACTTTTTTTTTTGGTGAAAAATCATGTCTTACGGTAGTACTCAATGTAACGCACTCAAAACATTGTCTGGCAATTTAAGTAATTTTTTTATCTTAAAAACTAGTTTAAAAAAAAGTTGCATAAACTACTAAGTCCGCCATATTAGATTTAGAATAACGTCGCTAAGTAGCCATGCATTGATGTCGATTCTGTTGTGCACAAACTAAACTTAACTTAGGCTATTGCTATCTTTTTCTCTTAAGGCGATTACACGAGCTAAACGCGAGTTTTATAATTACTAAAAGTATATGATTCACTGCTATAAACAAGACCAGAAAAATATATTATATTCTTCAGGATATATGCTAGCATGATACTGTTTTGAAAACATAATACAATTAATTTGGCTCGATAAAAAGAAATCACGAACTTACCTCTAAAAATATCTTTCAAACAATAGAAAACATACTAATATGCATGCGATCATTCTGATTTTTTGGCAAATAATTCTACAAGCAATATATTAGCATGATACTGTTTTAGTTTTTTAATCCAATCAATAGTTTTTTTGTAAATCGATCGAAACCACTCATTTCACGCTATTTGGCCCGCAGTGGCTGACGTAACAACCACTTTGTAGTGCAAGCTGATTAGAACTTTATTCTAACAGCATTTCTAACGAAGTTTGAACCACCACAAATATAGTTGCTAATTTAGCTCGTCTAAGCGCCTTAAATAAAACGAGAAAGAGACGGACGTAATTTAGAGCTGTCCGAGGCGGGTCGCTATAGTTCGTTATAGTTTATAAAGGATACAAATTTGCGCGAAGTGTGTATAGTTAGCGGAGCCGCTCTTCAGCTTGATGGCGAGGAAGTTGGTCTCGTCGGACAGCCGGGAAAGTACTGCACTGTCGTCGATCGTCGCTGCCATCTCTTCTGACATATCGTTGTCGCCTGCAACACAAGGAAAACGACACGTTACAAAATGGACCGATTAATATCTTTATAGTCACCTAAAAGCAAAAGGAGCTCTTGGCCAAATAATAACAGCCGCTTTGGTCAATCTTTAGGTTAAGCCGTGTTTGCCTAGGTTGGTCTGTGGATCACCCATTACATACCGAGTTTTCTCCGTGCCTCGGAAAGCACGTTAAGCCGTTGGTCCCGACTGTCATTTGCAGATCGTTGACCGTCTTTACGGGTAGTCAGTGGCCAAAATTTTACAACCAGTCTTACCAAGGAGTATCTGTACCTTTATTTTACCTCAGTACTAACTGGGTTGTGGAGGTCAGATAGGCAGTCGCTCCATGTAAAATACTGGTATTCAGCTGCATCCGGTTCTGGAAGCCGACCCCAACCTCTCCTGACACCGCCATCACCTTCAAACATAACCTGTCCGAATCGGGGTGCCCCAATGTATACAGGGTGTAAACAACCTCGGCTTCGTGATGACAAAGCCGTCAACTAAGCATTCTGTACTCGTATATCATACTAAGTAACTTTACCCAAAAATTATTGCAGGGAAACGACTTTTTTTTAAATTTAGAATTACATTAAATGAAATTAATTGGAATAAGGGCAAGAGAATGATGTAGCATTTTGTTTTATATTTATTCTTGATTTGACTTAATATATTCATGACACAGCACTTTGAAGGAAAGTCATTTTAAAACCGTGGGTACTTAACTAAGAGAGGGGCCAAACAATGTAATTATGAGTTACTAAATAGCACTTCGACCGCGACTCCGTCCACAAAAATTGTGATAGATCGGCAAATTTTCATGATATCAATATAATTTATAGCCTATATTACTAGGTAAATATGTGGCTTTCTGAAGGTGATTTTATTAAATTGGTTGAGAAATTCTTTACTTAAATCGTAAACAAACAAACAAGAAATAAAATCTTTCCTCTTTATAATATTAGTATGGATGAGTCGCGTAATTTACGCCACATTTTCATACGAAAGGTTTGTGTCACGTGACGACGTAAAATGCGCCCAACTTTGTATGAAACCGAATTTATGTGACTCACATACAGTCAAGTCAAGTCTTTAAGAGGGCTATCACATATTTTCTTGTAATTGAGTGTTTTAAGAGTACTAACACTCTAATACAAGAAAAAAATGATATTTATTTAGAAGAATCGAGAATCAAACTTTTTCGGGCACGTATTTTTTTTTAATTTTGTGGCCGTATCTAAAAATCTAAACCATAAACACATTTCTAAACTGAGAGTTTTGATGCCCAAGAAAGGTTGATAATTCCTCTTGGGAGTGTTCTAAATAAATGTCAATTTTTTAGACTCATAAAACACTCAAATATAACAAAAATTATGATAACCCTCTTAATAACAGGATATAAATCTATTTTCACGTCATGATTTTAATCAAAGACGGTAAAATACAAATTAATAGTTGAGCAATAATCTTATCAAACATCAATTGATCGAATAATCAAAATCAAAATCAAAGCATTTATTTCAAGTAGGCCAATAACAGGCACTTTTGAATTGTTGAATCAAAGATGAAAATTAAATGTAGCTACAGTCCCAGTCACAAGACATAAAACTGTGAAAGGAGAACTAAGAGTTGCCATGGCTGACCAGTCACAACTGACAGCGCCCGTTCACAAACATGACGCATGGATCAGCACCATTCAGCTCAACCATTTTGAAGGGAACTAAATGGTCCGACACACGCGCCATAATCAGCGAGACATTTGAGTGAGCATGACATACTCTCAACCGCCAGGGCACATTCAAGTCAAAAACTAAAGTAGGTTTCCAGTGAATGATAGCTTTCTAGTAGATAGTACTCACACAATATGGGTTATGCGTTTATACAATACTAAATAGATTGAATCTATACAATTCAAAGATAGTTGTACAATCTTCAACAGCTCTAACAATACCATTTAATGCTATCAATTTTTGCGCCCCTGTCCTTGTGGAGCAGGACCAGCATTGAGCCAAGCATTTTTATCAGCGATATAATCGCTCAACTTGTAATATGCTTGCTTATATATAGTGTGCGTTTAATGCATGTTTTAAATTTCGTCTCATTCAGTTCAAGAATACTTTGTGGAATTTTATTATAGCATTATAGCATAGCCATTTGTAGAATTAACTTTGCATGAATGTAAAACACAGCTGCATTTGAAGTGAAGTCATTACTGCCATCGAAGCCATGAAAGTGACGAAGTATTTGGAAGTCATCATCGTCTGCCAGCCTTTGCCCAACTATGTTGGGGTCGGCTTCCAGTCTAACCGGATGCAGCTGAATACCAGTATTTTACATGGAGCGTCTGCCTATCTGACCTTCACAACCCAGTTAGTACTGGTAATAAGATAACCCTTGGTCGTCAGACTTCTTGGGCCACTGTGACGACTGTCCAAGATCTACAAATGACAGCCGGGGACCAACTGCTTAACGTGGTTTCCGAGGCTCAGAGGAAACACGGAATGTAAGTAGGTCACCCATCATCCACGGTCTAACCTAGACAAGCACGGTTTAACCTAAAGATCAACCCGTGCGGCTGTTATTATTTAGCCACGAGCATCTACTACAAAATGGTATGTATGTCACCGTAAAATTGTCAAACACGTTAGATTGTAATCTCTCTAGCGAGGTTGTAAACTCCCGAAATATTGTCAACTGAACATACGGAAGTATCTCTGCCCCCATAATCGGGAATTGAGGCACCCCCAGGTTAGGTTAGATAGGTTCCTTTAAACCCTGCACTCAGAAATACCACGCGTTGTGGAGCTCCGTCGACTACGCTTTTTAGGGGAATCTAAAGTGTTTTAAGGTTGGGTTATATTAATCGGTATTTCTCAGGAATGGTACATTATCTTTTCATGAGAGTGGTACCATTGGGCAAGGGGGACCCCTCCTTCCCTCCCTCTCCTCCACACCGCGTGAGTTGACTACCATCGCAGGCATTTCACGAAAAATGGTGCGTTTTATTGTAAGCAGTATGTTCGTTTGACAATATTTCGAGAGTTTACAATCTCTCTAGTTATTTAACAATCTAACGTGTTTGACAATTTTACGGTGACATTACATATGTACATACTTATTTACTACTTTTATATCTATCATTTATTTTCGTTCAGTAAAAATTTTAAACAAAAATACCAGTTTCAATTTAAAAAATAAGTATGTACATTTATACAAAGTTAATGATATCCCAAATAACATTTTTAACTGCAACTTGAACCAATAAAAACGTTTTTTGTCACGGCCAGTGGTGCCAATAGCCAATTCTCGTACTATGATGCTGCAGTATGGCATATTGCCAGAATTGTACACTCAATAGCAAATACATGCAAATAATTTTAAAGACACTTATCCAAACTTCAAAAATAAGTTTCTGAACTAACTCTGTTTAAAAAACATTCTTATTCTTATTCTTTATTGCACACAAAATAACAGATATAAAAATTAATAGCAAAAATATAGATTATGTACAAAGGCGGCCCATTTTAAAATATTTTTTTTTATAAATTGTATCTGTTTTGCAATTTCTGTCTTTTTGACCTGGGTTGGTCCCACAGAAGTTTTTGACCAGTATTAGAAACTAGATCGATTGGCATCCAAAAAATGGTTTGTGTAATGTATGGCCATTTTTTTCTAACTCCTTTTTTTTAAAACCCGTAGATGGTGATAAATAATTTACGAAAAATTATAGATTGTCTCATAAGGCCATTTTCGTGTAGATGCAACGGTTAAGGCCTTACTGCCTCGTTGAACATATCCTGCCTGTATAGGGTAGTATGATGATGATGATGTCAAAAATATAATAAAAACAATCCATTAAAAGGCATATGTCTAAAGATGCTATTTCTACCACAATTCAATTTAAAAGTGCACACATATTTTTGCCTTTTCTTTGGATAGGAAATCAACCAAAACAGTCATCAAATGACCCTTCCCGCTCTGGGCGGTCGGCGGCGAGTGTCAGACTTACTGACTAAAACCCATCCATGTTCCTTCTTAGCCCTTTGTGTTCCAGGGTTGCGGTATCTCTTTCGAACAGTCCCGTAGCTCCGGCAGGCATCGGCCCATGCTTTTTTCCTGACATCTCCTTGAGGCGCGCGTGGAACACGAACGCACCGTCGACCACGGACGGGTCCGTCACCGTCGACCCGTCCGTGTTAGTTGGGACGGGCGGCGAGCTAGCACATATTTCTGCCCTCGAGTGTACAGTTGGCAATGTACCGTATGTATGACATACAAGTTGACTCACTAACAGGTGGACAAGCTGTTTATTTGTGTTGTTAACTTCATGGCGTTGTTTGTACTTATTTGGTACATATTTATTATTTTTTGTTAAACAGCTCGTGGCTAAATAATAACAGACGCTCAGGCCGATCTTTAGGTTAAGCCGTGCTTGTCTTGGTTGGTCTGTGGATGGGTGACCACCCTTACATACCGAGTTTCCTCCGTGCCTCGGAAAGCACGTTAAGCTGTTGGTCCGGGCTGTCATTTGTAGATCTTTGACAGTCGTTACAGGTAGTCAATGGCCTGAAAAGTCTGATAACCAGTCTTACCAAGGGGTATCGTATTACACAGTACTAACTGGGTTGTGGAGGTCAGATAGGCAGTCGCTCCATGTAAACTACTGGTATTCAGCTGCATGCGGTTAGACTGGAAGCCGACCCCAACATAGTTGGGGAAAGGCTAGGCTAGATGACGAAAAATAAACATTAAATGTTTATTTTTCATGATAGTTCTAGTTGTACTTAATCAATAAATTAAACAGAGTGGGAGAGACACCGATGCGAAAACGGGAACCACGGAATCAATACTTCATTTTGAGGAGTAGGAATAGAAAATATTCATAGGTTATTAAAAAAAAAACAGCTGTTTCCAACAAAATTATTATACTTACCTACACGGTCAAAATGTATGGAACAGCAGATTTTTGAAGTTAAAACTTCTTTAGGCGTGTTGAGCATTTTTTGGGTGAAAAAATATCATAGAACTCGCGTCATCGTCACCGAACGCTTTCATAGATCGGTTACTGAAAATCAACCTTAAGAGTCCTATAAATTTTTTTTTTGCAAATTTTTGATTTTTCCGTCCTGGATCAAATTATTTCGATCTACATAATTATACGAGTGGGTTGTTATTGACGAAAATTTTGTGTCCAGGTCCTTCCTTGTCCAGCGCTCGCGTCAGAATGACTTAAACTGACGAGCGAGCTGAATTGATGATGATGAGAGTGCTTTAATTTTATTTATTGTCACGTTGTCTTATTATACTGACAAACGAAAACTAATTAAGTAAATGTATACATTGAAGATCGCAGTTTTATTGAGTTTAATGACCGCTGAATAAAGACATTTTTGGCTTAAACTGGGCTTTCTTTACGATTTGATCTTGGACTGCAACCTATCTTGGCATGGTCACATTGCTGAAGTAAGCAGAAGAATTTTTTGTTCGTATCGGTCTCTTAAGCGTCTTCAGAAATTCCTGCCATTTCAAACTAAAATTATTCTTGCTCAGTCTCTTCTTCTACCTCTTCTAGACTATGCTGATATATGTTTTCTTGATGCGACTGAGGAACTTCTGAATAAGCTCGAACGTCTGCAGAATCTGTTTATCCGCTTCATTTTCGGGCTTCGTAAGTACGACCATGTGTCGGAATTTCGGAAGCAGCTGACGTGGCTACCTATTCGGCAGCGTCGAGATTGTCACATTCTTTCTTTTCTCTTTTCCATTCTTCATAACTCTAAGGCTCCTTCCTATCTTCGTGAACGTTTTGAGTATCTCGAGAGGTAAACCTTGTCGCTCATCATCATCTCTTCTCCTTCGTTTCCCTCCCCACTCCTCAAGTTGGTATGATGGTTCTTTTACTGTTCGTGCTGTGCGCCTTTGGAATTCACTTCCACACTCCTTGCGGGATAGATTTTCGTTGGAGGTGTTCAAGAAGGGAATAAAGGACCATTTCCTGTCAACATGATCAATACAATGTCATATGTATGTATGTTTATAAATATAGGATTTTATAGGTATGTATAATATATATCTAGGCTGTATGTATTACGAATATTTTATTGTGAGTATGTATGTAGTTTTTTTTAAGTTTAATTAATTTAGGATGTAATGTAAATGCACATACGTAAGTATATCCTCTTTTGCAAATCTCGCTTTCAAAATTTGGTTTGCTGTAAGAAAACCCAACTCTGGGTTAAGCTCGCCTTTGTACATAAGCTATATTATTGCAATTAATATGTATATATTTGTTGTTTTTTTGTGTGCAATAAAGAATAAGAAATTTTAGAACACCAACATTCAAGTAAAACATTCAACTTTTAGTAAAGTTTATTTTGGATTACTTAGGTCCATGTTCACCAAAAACTTGATAGTCTGATTACCTAAAACAGCTGTTTAAAACGCATTTTTGTATGGGAACATGTGACAGTGACAGCTGTTTTCAGATAATCAGACGGTTATCTTTTCGGTGAACATGGACCTTAGTTTATTTACACTTCCCGGCAGTCTCCAAAGACTGCTAAGTTGCCTGTTTAGAAATGTAAGGATGATTTCGAATCTTTTAACGATATTAAATCGCGTACACAGTATATAAAGTCTACATTACCAAGCCGCGCGCAGCAGCACCCGGGCGTCTTCTGCGACATGCGATCGTAAGCGAAAGAATGCTGCAACGCGCGATCAGATCCTTTCGGCAGTCGTCGCGAATGCGTACGGTAGAAATAAAAACTATTTGAAGCGCAGAAACGGAAACGTTCGCACCGACGGTACGAAGCCGAGCATATGCGTTGACATTCGGCCGCACGTGATCGACTGTCGCCGCATCCGTTCGTATCCTTTCCGATCCGATGAGATGAGAGCTGTGTGGTGGAAATTATCCTGTAGTCAGTGGCCCAAAAGCCTGACAATCAAGAGGTATCGTCGATTTATCATACAGAAATCCCTCTGCAATACAGTCCTTATTAAGTTGTTTTTTTTAGTTCATAACTTTTACGTTCTGCAGAGGGCGCTATTACCAATTTAATGTGATGTCACTTGGTTCATAACCAGCAGGCAATCAAGACATTAACTATCTCTTTTACAAAATTATGATCAGAAGTTCAGAAGTTGAGGGAATGGATGAACATACAAACCTGTCTTTGTGACGTTGTATCGACCGTTATTATAGCGTCATCAAAACGGTATATAAAGGGCCGACAGCGGTGCGACTAGCTCATTCGAGCTTGAACGCTCGACGAGTCAACAACTCCTGAGGATGCCCCGTGGAGGGACGAAACACGTGTCGAGTATAGGTTTGGTTGCATGGCATGCTAATTATTTCTCACTTGTTTTGTATGTGTGCATATGCATGAGGGCGGGAGGGTGGGCCCGCATGTGCATATGCATGACGGTGGGACTTGTGTCCTGCTTTCAGACCTGGATATTTATCTTGCGGTATTAAAACTAAATATTTTTCATAGCATTTTGGTGACCACCTTGGTCCAACGACAGTTATAATTTTGATGTGGAAAGAATAAATGATCTTAAAAGCGAGGGAAGCCATTCAGTGGCCTAACCACCTTGAATTCAGTCATCATTTGCCTGCCTTTTCCCAACTAAGTTGGAGTCGGCTTCCAGACTAACCGGTTGCAGCTGGATACCAGTATTTTGCATGGAGCGACTGCCTATCTGACCTCCACAACCCAGTTAGTACTGGGTAATACAATACCACTTGGTAAAACTGGTTGTCAGACTTATTGGGCCACTGAGTACCTGCAACAACTGTCCAAGATCTACAAAAGACAGACAGGACCAACAGCTTAACATGCTTTCCGAGGCACAGAGGAAACTCGGTATAAAATAGTGTTCACCCATTTACAGACCAACCTAGGCAAGCACAGCTGAACCTAAAGATCGGCCCGAGCCGCTGCGGCTTCGTTAAGAGGTTTTTTACACCCTTTATAAAATCATTTACACACAACATTTAAAACATAAATATCATGATTTCTAGCGTGCAGTAACTACACAAAAGGTGATTTACCGGTTCACAACATTAATTGTAAAACTGTGAAACACCTTTTGTCAGTCATGTTAACTTCATCAATTGCTTTTCCAAAGTTTTCCCATCACAACTATATCATACTATATATTATTATAAAGACTAAAAGTTTAGATTTAGGGGTAAATCGGAAGTACTGGGCCAATTTCAAAAATTCGTTTACCAATGAGAAGCTACATCATCCCTGATTACCATATACTGTATTTTAGACGTTTCCATGGGATAATTCAAGCCCGTACCGCGAGCGAAGCCGGCCAGCAAAAGCTAGCACAAAATATATTACGAAATTCTTTTCAATGACGTCAAAATGTTTGCAATTAACCTCACACTTGACATAGGATTTGACCTACATTCTAACAAACAAAATCGTTTGAAATACTGCATTTTCCATATCAATCATATTACAAAAGGCTTCAAAACAAAAAGAAAAGTAAAAAAAAGAATTACCTTCAACGAAGACGACGAAAATTGCATTTTTTTGCTTCGATAGATTTACCGCTTCCGCGATACTGCCGCCGTACCAATGCATCGTAGTGAGACCGTCGCGGTAGTTTTCTAGCTCAGTTATAAACTATAAGTGTTGATATTCCTATTTAAGACAAATTCACAGTGTTTGGTTTTCTACAAAAATATTACGGCGACATGACACAACAAATTTTGACAGCTGACGTGTTTATTTTTGTTCTTTTTCTTGCCGCTGTAAAAGTGCGTTTGAAAAGCACGTTGATGCATAACTTCCAAGATAGCTAGAAAATTGAAATAATTGGAGATGATGGTGAAATTCTTTCAATAATTCAATTATAAATCTCAGAGGGCTCGTATTGTTACGAGGATCTTTGAACTATGTTTTCTATGTTTTAAATGTTTTCAAATTAATATTGAAAAAAGTATTGATTTGTACTGAGATAAGTAAAGAATGTGTGATCTGATCTGTGACAAAATTATTGTTTTTTATTTTTACTTTTTTTGAGTGTTAAACTTGTTCAATTTTCAATGTTTTGAACGTGCGTGACCCTGAAAGTGCTATGAACCATCTCAAATAAAAAACCGTATTTGCAGAGGTATATTCTAAATAGATTCGAACTGTCTAAATAGGCCGGTTAATACTTGAAGTGAGTTGAATGATTTATGACGTTGTCTATGGTTCATTCCATGTGACATTGAAAATTGCTACCCGACGCTAGATGGTGCTGCATGTTCCATGTATTTTTACATTTCAGAAACTCAACATGGGCTATCCGATAATAGATGGCGTGCACTTATAAAGTAGTTATCGTATTCTACGTCAGCTGTGAGGGTTTTTGATTCTTGAGTCGGCAATTATTAAACAAAAATGTACATTTTAAATATCGCTGTTCGTGTTATTATAGGTAATAATTTCCTAATGATCGCCCATTTGGGTGTGGCCATAAAAAAAGAAAGGGAAAACAAACATAAAAGACTTCTTACCACATCTAGCTTCTGAAACCTGTACCTGTACCTAGGGGTACATAATTAAGTAATTAGGTAACCTAGGTACCTACTTCTTCATCGTGTGGTGTGTTTTGGCTAAACATACCTTTGAGAATTATCTCTCAGGCATGCCGGTTTCCTCGCAACGGTTTCCTTCACCGAAGCAAATGATTATGCGCACATGAATCCTTAAAATCAGAGGTGCGTGCCTTGGGTTCGAACTTGCGACCCACTTGCGACCTATGACTTTGCAGTCTGACGTCACACCACTAGGTTATAACCATAGATAATAGAGGCTATAACTGCTTTCCAGCGTCGAGTATTACCAACCTACTATAAATTATATAATAGGTACTATTTCACGAACTAATTCAATATTTCCTTACTGGAGCAAACAGATTTTATTTAAATACTTAAATCCACCTAAAATGGGAGAGGTAGCTATGTCCAGCATTGAACGTTTTTCGGCTGAAACAAACAAAAAATCAAACTAACTAATAATCACGAATAAAACGTCACATCCTCCAACACTAATCAATTCACATTCTAAGCTACCCGAAACTATAATATGTTCCCAATCAACCTTGAACTTTATAAACTAGCGATAAAGTTGAAAATCTATTAAAGAAATCTAGCAGAATGCAGTGGCTTCTTCATTCACAACAGGAGCCCGAGGTGCGACACATCTCTTTCAAAAGAATTCAAATTAACATTCTCTGTATTAAGAAGCATGCGAAACGATCAATAAGATGTCGTCAATGCGTTAGTTTGTTTCATTAGAGATCTAATTCTGTAGGTCCTAAACGTCTTTAAACAATTTATAACACTAACGTTTACAATTAACAAAGCCATCACAGCTTAACGAGCAATTGTGGGGAGTTTGAGGGCTGTTAAACATATCACAACACAACACTTCTGTGACTTGTTATCTGAAAGGTGAGGGTAGTGCAACATAAATATATGTATGACTAGCTGACCCGCGCAACTTCGTCTGCGTCACATAAGAGAAAGAGAGGGTCACAGAGATTGGGTCGTAAGCACCTATAATACAATTTTCAAAGAGCACATCATACACATCCTTCCGCATAATGAAAATGCGCGCCCGGTACATGATCATTATTTTGCTGCGGAGTTATTTAAAACGGTGTATCTCCTAAGATATGCATTGAAATCAATTTACGTGCAATACGAAACGCGTCCATCAATTCTGTTAATATTGTTGATGACAAAATTTGAAGTTGATTGGACCAAGGAATCACATTTTCCCATACAAACTATGCCCCCCACCTTTTCACCCCCTTTTTTTTATGATGGGAAATCATCAAATGACTTCTCCCACTCTGGGCGGAGCGGAAGGGAGTATCAGACTTTTACTGACTATAACCCATCCATGTTCCTTCCTCGCCCTTTACGTTCCGGGGCCGCGGTATCTCTTTCGAACAGTCCCGCAACCCCGGCAGGCTTCGGCCCTTGCGGGCCCCTCGCGGCGCGTGGAACACGAACGCGCCGTCGACACGGCCTGTCGTCGTTAGACGGACGGACGGCTAGCTAGCCCATAGCCAACCGTTCACAGGCCCGCAACCTTTTCACCCCCTTAGGGGTATAATTTCAGAAAATCCTTTCTTATCGTATCATAGGCATACGATAAGAAATGATTTTCTGAAATTATTATACAAAAAAATAGGGTGTATTTTTTTGTATAATAATTTCAGAAAAGCTTCAGGTTTCTACAATCTGCGGTAAAGGCTGTGCGTTGATCCATCACAGTCCTTCAGGACAAAGCATTTTTATTATTTGTAGATAGTAGGATTTGAACTCGTTTGTATTTGTAACTTTTCGGGTTTTATGTCTGATGTACATTCGTATAGTCTACATTTTCTTCGTAGTATTGTTTTATTTGTGAATACAGGGTGGAAACGATTAACCGGGCAGAAAGGGGAGCTTCCTTAACCGTTGAGTATTAGAAACAGGATCGACTGGCATCAAAAAATGTTTTGTGTAAAATAGCAATTTTCTTGCTGACTGTACTTTTTTTAATCTGTGAATGGGGATCAAAATTTCACGAAAAATTACGGATGGTTTCCTAAGATCATTTTCATGTAGCTGCAACGGTTAAGGTTTATCATTATTGGCATCAAAAAATTGTTTTATGTAAAATGGCAATTTTCTTGCTAACTGCACTTTATTTTTTAATTAAATCTGTGAATGGGGATCAACATTTAGCGAAAAAATTATGGATTGTTTCTAGAAGATCTTTTTCGTGTAGCAGCAGTTCCCCTTACTGCCCCGTTTACCGTTTCCACCCTGTATTACCAACTACTTATACCGAGGAAAGCCGATTTTCTTTTGAGTTCCGCTATTTTGGGCGTATTCACTTCAAAAATCAAATTTCAAGAAAATTGAGAAATTATATTTACCTGTATTAGATTTGATGTATTTACAGCAACTTTTAAAGGTTTATACTTCATTGGATTTTGTTCTATAGGTGTATGAAGTTTATTAACACAGTTTATAAACACAAAACCCTCTTTATTACGTCTCTGGATGAAATTTTTTTTAAATGCTGAAACAGGTATTTCTTTATTTTTAATAATAAGTATTTACTCTGAGTTTCAAGATTCTAGAACAATCTAAAAAAATTTTTTCATACAAACTTTACCCCCCTTTTCACCCCCTTTTTCCAAAATTTTCCATAATTTCTATAGCCTAAATGTTATTCTGAGTTTATTTAAATAGATTAGTGAAGTTTTCATCAAAATCCGTCCAGCAGTTTTTACGTGATGCGCGTTCAAACCAACAAACAAATGTACAGATTTTTTGGTCTCAACGATTTTATTATATGTATAAATATATAAATTAGTTCTGGGTTCTGGCAAGTGGCAACCCTTGTTCCTTCGTGTTAATCCCCACTGCTGGACATAGGCTTCCCCCAAATGTCGCCACATTGACCTGTCCCGTGCGACTATCTCATCCAACGGATCCTGTGCAACCTTTACCAGGTCATCCGTCCACCTAGAGGGAGGCCTTCCAACGCGAAGTCTTCCGGTTTGCGGTCGCTACTCCTGCCTCCTGCTCTCTGTCACTTAAGTTTGGCAATTCTTCGGTCTACGTAACGGTAACCTTGATTTTCTAATGGATGTCTTCATTTCTGATTCGATCACACATCAAGGAAACTCCGAACATAGCCCTCTCCACTGCCCTTTGGGCGACTTTAAGCCTTCTGATAAGGCCCATTGCGAGTGACCACGTTTTGGTCCTGTATATTATGTGATCACTGGCAACACACACTGGTCATAGACTTTCGTCATGAGACACCTGCACTGCAGTAAGTTGGACGAGAATATACCGCGCAACTTCCCGAACGCTGCCCAGCCGGATCGGTCGGAGTTCGTCGTTTATGTAAATACACTGATCGTATTGAATAAAGTAACTACGAGTAGTATCTCACATTTCCAAGTCGCGGTTTAAAACATTTTTTTACTCGCCCACTGTTTGTCGCCAACTTACTATTTTAGTAGCCAACGCATTTGAATAGATATTTGCTTGTTTAAATGCTACCCATTTTAACACAAATTACTAATTGAATTTACTATTCTATCGATCATTATTATTTTGTCAACCCTATTCCCAAGCTGTCAAAGTGATTGATACAAATGGGCGGGAGTATTGACGTTTGTTTTGGCGCGAACAGATCGAGGCGCGTTCGTTTCAAGTTGCAAGTATTTAGTACAATCAATGGCTAATTTATTTTTAGTGATTTTAAATCGTGTGTCACCGTTTACGTTTAGGTTTTTAGATAATGATGCTTGTTTAAAATTGGCAAGTACCACACTCTGTAAATAACATTGGTAAGTAACCATTATCTTCTACATTCGTTTTCAGCTAATTAACAACAAAGCTTCTAGACTAATACTCGTTTCAACTGCTGTCATTGGTTGTTTAAAAAACCGTGTCGGACTCAAACAAGAAAGAATACGGGAGAAAACCATTTAATTTTTGAAGTTAGTTGTATTTGTAATAGCAAAAGCTGCAGCAGATCCAGTGTATCGCCGCTACCTTCATTAGACCATCGGTCCACCTAATGGGAGGTTTTCCAATGCACCGTATCCTGATTCGTCGCCCAAAACTTTTCGGCCCCATAGTCTTCTCTCTAAGAGTAAATTTGTGGGCCTAAGTGACCACCAGTCGGGGCCAGTAAGGATCGGTGGATCTCTTCAAATTTTATTCTAGAACATTCCAGTTTCCTCACAATGTTTTTTTCGCTGTTTTGTGAGTAGCGGTGATGAATAAGCTTAGTAATAAAAGTAAAATATCTGCCTGAGTTCGAAGGCACGCCCACATCATCTGCCTAGCCTAATTAACTATGTTGGGGTCGGCTTCCAGTCTAACGGGATGCACCTGAATACCAGTATTTTACATGGAGCGACTGCCTATCTGACCTCCACAACCCAGTTAATACTGGGTAATACGGCACCCCTTACCAAGACTGATTGTCAGACTTTCGGACCACTGTCTACCTATAACGACTGTCAAATATCAAGTGCTTTCCGAGATGCGGAGCTAACTTGGTATGATGGAGCATCTAGGCAAGTGCAGATTAACCTGAATATATGGCGTCCCTTTTTATGAAGATCCTCCTTCGAAGGACCTGCATGGTCTACGACAAGTAAAATGTCGGGGTCGTTACGACCTAGGGCCATCGCTGCTTAGTAACACCTCTTCATTATTTCCTATTTATTTTAGATCGGGATTTTCTTCATCAAAAGTAAAGAACAATGGCAGCCGCCCATGCATTAATTTAGCTGAGATCAAATTATTGCGTCTTTAAATGAAAAATATCTTGTTCAACTCGACGTCAACTTCTGAATTAGTTTGTGCAAGAATTTTTGTTCAAGAAGGCCGTGTTAAAAATAGAAATTTAGTCATGAAATGTAGGTCTATGGTAATACCAATTTGAGGAAGAAAAGGCGCAAACACACTGCAGCGCATTCTCTGCACGGACCGGACACGCGGAGCATTTTAGCTACGTGGATTTATTTGTTTTACTTTCTTTAGCACAAGGCGCAAGCGTCTGTGACTTGAGTATCACTAACAACCAACCAACAGGACCAAAAGACAATTATCCCGAATCTAAAAAAAAAATCTATAACTAACTAAAAGCACTAAAAATAAAACCGACTTCAAAAAAAAACAAAAAGTTAAAAATAACTTTAGCTTCTGAAGTCGGTGACCTTTGTTTGATTGATTTAATTTTTTTGTCACCGACTTCAGAAGCTAAAGTTATTTTTAACTTTTTGTTTTTTTTTGAAGTCTGTTTTATTTTTTGCAAAAAAAGTTTTTATTTTTCACTTTTTAGTGGTTCACATGTGCTTGGTACACATGGAAAGTGCATACCGTTACAATTACAACAAGCCCAAACACGACTAGGATACATTGTCTCATTATGGAGTTCCGTGACTCTTGGCTTCATCATCCGATCTGATGGTAGAATGGTTCTCATCAAACGCAAGTGCTTCATTTGTTGCAGAAAATACCAAAATCGCTGTACGTTAGCCTATAAAATTTGAAGAGTTCCCTCGATTTCGCCAAGATTCCATCATCAGATCCCGACTTGGTGGCTATGGGACCAACTTGGAAGTATACCCTTTCAAACACAAAAAGAATTTTTCAAATCGGTTCAGGCGTCTTCGAGTAATCGGTGAACATACATAAAAAAAAATACATACAGTCGAATAGAGAACCTCCTCCTTTTTGGAAGTCGGTTAAAAAGTGATTATAATACAATAATACTGTACTTAGTGTCACTTTGCAGAATAAATATAAAATGGCAACACTAAACGTCACTGAAAAAATAAAATACATCACTTTTAAATTATCTCTTTTTTTCCAGCCTTAACTAGTTAATGTGATACTTTGAAGAAAAATAAAACGTAGAAAAATAATAGAAATGCCGTCGTATATAAGTCACTTTTAGACGCTCAAATCAAGTTCAGCTAAGATTTCGCCATTACCTATCCTTAGTGTTTTAAGAGGAAACAGCACGGCCGTTTTTCCATATTATAGGTACAAACGTAATAGATACCCTATTATCTCCCTGCATAATGCGCTTTTTTATTTATAATATCATTGGCATAATGCCAGTAGAGTAATGTTTTATTTTCAAACAATCTATAATCACTATGGGCATGTCCCTGTTTTCTGTTTTTTTTTCAGATATAATTTATTAAAAGAGTTCGGAACCTTCAAAAACCTAAAAAAATGGCCAAATTTTGCCACTGTGTTCAAACATTCATAAAACGAATATAAAACATACACGGCCAAAACCTTTCTTAAAAGAAGTTAAATCGCTCAAATTTTGGAGAAGTAATCAGAGGGCTACGTTTTTCAATTACTTTAAGACCCTTATCAGTAATTATTACGTTTTTTATTCCCATGTCACTAAAACTAAAACAAAGCACTAAATCACTAAGTATACTTGTGCAAGTCAAACAAGACTAATAAAATCTCCTCAACTCGACCAATACGTCTGAACACGGTACAGCTGTCAACCATTTTTAGATTCAAAGGCGCGAAAACACTCCATTTCACGTCTCATTGACATTTCACTTGCAAGTAAAATGTTGCCACAGTAATAAACTGCGGCAAGCGATGCGTGTTGCCAGCGTCGAAAACAAATTGTTTAATTGCCATGTTTATTAATAGAATGTGTTTAGAATGAGGATTTCTAATTAGGGCTGCTGACAATGTGAGCTGACGGGTTTTTAATTATGTTATGGAGGTGTTTTTTGATTGAAAGACGAAACAGTGTGGGTACGCCAATTAGGTACTTAACCAAGGATAATACGCCGTTAGTCCCGGCTGTCTTTTTTGTAGATCTTTGACAGTCGGTAAAGGTAGTCAGTGTCCTGAAAGTCTGACAATCAGTCTGACCAAGGGGTATCATATTACCCAGTACTAACTGGGTTGTTGAGGTCAAATTGGCAGTAGCTCCATGTAAAATACTGGTATTCAGCTGCATCCAGTTAGACTGGAAGCCGACGCAAACATAGTTGGTAAAAAGCTCGGTGGATGATAAGGTACACTATAATGAAAGCTTTAAAAAGGTAAAACTACAGATAGGAACTTAATAATTAACTATAACTGTTGCTGAGACAGCACCTGTTTGCATTTAATCAGCCAGAAAATGGCTGTTGGCAATAACGTTTCATAGCTTTGATTACTTTGTTGCCTGACTGAAAGCCGGTGACAAATTTAACGGCAATTGCTTCCCGCTTTGTTGCAAACCAGGTGTGCACAGGTACTTTTTCACGAGTGACACCTGTGTTTTAATGGATGCCAGACAGCGGCCAGTACGGTTTTGACAAATGGAGATCAAATACTAGCGCAGAGCTGCTAGTGAGGGAAACTGACCAGTGTTACGCTGACTCGTTTTTTGTACCTGGTAAGTGATACAATTTACTGGGCTATTGGGACTGTAAAAAACCGGTCAAATGTGAATCGAACTGACGCATGAAGAGTTCTGTACCATCGTAGTAGGGAAGCTCCATACTAAGTATTATTAATTGTTTTTTATTATTGGTTGTTATGGCAGCGACATGGCAGAAATACACATTCTGCGAAAATTTAAACTGTCTACCTATTACAGATCATGAGATACAGCTTACTGACAGATAGACGGTCGGACGGACAGCGGAGGGTTAGTAATAGGGTCTCGTTGGTTACTCTTCAGGTACTGAACCCTCAACACTAAAATAATTCAGCCCGAATTGTTACAAAAACTTGTATTATTTTCAGCAGTCTGTTACAGGTTCAACTTGGGACCCATTAATGTTAATATTTATCCGTGGTGCTAGGCAACTGGGCCTATCCCAGTTGTAAACGTCCCTTTGTGCCTATTGGCCTTGTTTCGTTCTGTCTTCTGCTGATATGGAGGGAAGTGGAAACTACGGTTTTTTTTCCTAATCCTCCGCTATACTTTCTTATTAATTTCGTTGCGGGATCCAAGACAGTTAAATTCATTCTCTGGGACGTCGTCGAGCTTCATTGTCTCGGCGCTTTGCTGGAGGTCGCCACTGTTGATTCAGGCTTTCAGGAGTTAGGTATAGTGGTTTGGGCGTGTGTGGCGGGCATGGCCCAAATAAAAAATAAAGTCTGTTACAGATCCCGTCGCGTAAAAAGAACCTGATCGCAGTGATGATGAGGATGTGCCTGCGCATATTATAAAGTCACGTTAGTTACCATTCGGGTACGGAACTCTAAAAATCGACATACCAAGTACCAAACATTGATATTGATAAGTTGGGGTGATTTTATTTTATAGCAAAATGTAAATGCAAATGGTTGCATTACAGCATAGCAGTAATGCATCTCCTTATTTCTAAAGGGTTGATCTACCCTTTGAGCCGAGAACTGAAATAACAAATGTCCACGTGTATCAAACGATGTTTTTCAATACACTTTTGAAGAAATAAAAATAATGAAAGAATGTAAATAATATTTTTTTATGAGGTTTTCCCTAGTTCAAGTTTTTGATTTGTATTGGAATGTACTTAATCTCAGTGCCTCGGAAAGCACGGTAAGCAGCTGATCCCGGCTGTCTTTTGTAGATCTTTGACAGTCATTACAGGTAGACAAGAGCCGAAAATATAAATCTGACAATCTGTCTTACTAAAGGGTATGACTACCAGAACTGACCCAGACTCAGATCTAACCCAGTACTAACTGGGATGTGGAGGTCAGATAGGCAGTCGCTCCATGTAAAATACTGGTATTCAGCTGCTTCCGGTTAGACTGGAAGCCGACCCCAATATAGAAAACATATTTATTCGGCGCATGCCATATAAGCGCACACAACAAATTAAAAAAAAGTACATAGGTACAACCAAAAAAAAAACTTAAATCTGCACTGTAAAACTAAAAACTAGACAATAGGAAGAGAAAATATTGTGTGTCTCACGGCTGCGTCAAATTGGCCAGGTAGGTATATCGTCTTTTTGCATGTTGCCATAAATGAAATTAATATTGTGTCTCAAAATTAAATAAAAACTAGCATATTAGTGTAACTGCCCATTAATATAATAACCACCCTTTATAATTTCACCCTTACATTACAGTGGGAGAATTATTTCAACGATCGATTGAATTAAATAATACATGAGGGTGACACCGCCAATTGTTGACCCTTGTTTTTTGCACTCGATTTTAGTTGCCTTGCTACACTTTTAAATGCATTTGGTTAGCGATCCGATAGTAGTCAACAATAGTGTTTATTGTGAATTTACCAAGTGATAATACCTAGTACATTTTGATACAAAATACGAAAATTGCCACAGATAACTAGTCCAAATTGGTTCAATCCTATACTAGGCTGTCTATTGGCATTGAACCAATTTGGAAAAAAAACATTCACCTCTAACTATACTATAGTCAGAGGTGAATGTTTTTTTTAGGAAAGCAATATGCGTCTACAAGGCGTAAACATTTTTTGAAATTGTGTTTATAAATAGAATATCATAGCTAAACATGATTGTATAAAACTAATATTTACTTTAGAAACAAATTAACATTGTATTATTATATTTGAGTTCTAAATTCAAAAACATAAAAGAAAACTATTTTTATATTAGGCTGTATAACGGCTTCATACCTTTGCTTCTCCTTAAACCTGGCGAAAGCAAAGGGCGGAAAAATGAAAATTAAAATCATGGTCTCGTAATAATTCATGACACAAATATTTTTCATCCTTTCATTTTATTTCTTCAAAAGTGTATTGAAAAACGTCGTTTGATACACGTGGACATTTGTTATTGCAATTCTTGGCTCAAAAACACCTTCGCCTACGGCTCGTCTGTTAATTCAGGTTAATTCCGCCTCGAACACAATAACAAACTTTCTCCACTTGAATCAAAATGTAGGTACTATTTCAAAACTGATGTACTAATACGAGCCCTTTCCTATATTTATAATCGTATTATCCTACTCATCTAATACAAAGACGAAAAGCTTGGTCACTGGTGTCGATTCTGTTGTGCACAAACTAAACTTAATTTAGACTATTGCTATCTTTTACTAAAAGGCAGGGCGAGAAAAGGACGGCTATAGCTATGCACTAAGTTAGAAATGTCAAACTAGTTTATGCCTTGCGCTTCACCGTGTTATTAGTCGACATGTTTTTACGTGCACCCTTCATTTGTATGGAAATATTAGTTCGAATTAAATTTGACAGCTCTAAATTACGTCCGTCTCTTTCTCGTTTTATTGGTGAGAAAAAGATAGTAATAGCCTAAATTAAGTTTAGTTTGTGCACAACAGAATCGGCACCAATATATACCTAGTCACTGCATGCCCGCGAATAGAATTCTAATTTGAAATGTTAGGTAGTTGATGGCGTGACCGACAATGAATCGATGCTTAGCACGGCTCACGCCCGCTTGTTATCAAATTATATATTGATTACACAAATGAGCGAGCAGAGCTATGAAGGGATGGAATTGCCAGTGTAAAATTACGAAATATTTTAAGATTTGTTGATTCGTACTCATTTCAAAAATTACTACGAGTGATAGACTTATTTTCACATGCTTTTCCTTCGCAGGTTGAAGGAGAAATATAGGTATCAAGCCGCTCAAGATTGATCGAGTTAACTAGTAACATACTAATTGATGGCGTTTGTTTTAAAAAAAAAATGAACACCGATAAAAAACAAGATGGGGAAAATTGAAAGTTAGGAAAATAACTAAAAAATGACATGCATATTCATCCTCCCATGACATTTCTACTATCTCCAGCAGTCTATATGACAAAACAAACAGTAGCCCCACCGTTTGTGGCACAAATAACACGTATTGAGTCATGAGCACCCATCAATTATAGGTCCTAAGTACCTTCAAGTGGACTGGGGGTGTTCGTTGCCAATGTTTGGGCCAACTTTGGCTAGAGGAAAAGGCTGAAAACTTTTCAATTCATTTACAGGATTTATTAATTAAACACGGACTAATTATTTACTTTATTTACACACTTTATTCTATTATAGAAATTAGAAATAAAAATATGTACAAGTATCAAAATGGGTTTTTTGATACTTGTACATATTTTTATTTCTAATAAACAGTGTGTCGAATAAATCATGAAATATGTGTTAGGATAAGTACCCAGGAAAAAAAAGAGTAAAAGTACCTACTGAAAGGCAGCATTTCCACGTTGGGTGGCAATAATAAAATGGAATTAAAAGGATCTAAAGTAAAATGAATGTTAAAACCTACCTTTTGGCTTGGGTCTCACAATCATCATTCTGCAGCCTAGCCTTTTCTCAACAATGCCGGGGTCTGCTTTCAGTATGTCAAACAATGCCAAACTGCATCATCATCATCAACATATCAGCCCGGAATCCCACTGCTGGGTATAGGCATCCCCTTTCTTCTGTCACACTTCCCGGTTCTGTCCTGCGACTTTATAACGACGTCGTCGGTGTCGACCATGGAGTTTCTTGCCGGTTCTTCTCCATGGAATCGATCAACGCGAACCGTGCACCTTTTTCGACGTTTTATAAGTGCCCATCTAGGCCTATGTGAAATAAAATATTTTAATTTTGATTTTGATTTTTGACCCAACGAGCTCTGGGACGGCCCTGGCTTCTTTGGTCTTGGCCACTACTCGGTCAAAGCCTTGCTCCATCGGCCATCTCCGCGTCTAACCAGATGTCCTGCCCAAGACCAAATTGTATAATTACAAAAAAAACACACACCACATAACAATATCATCGCAAACTTCGATCAACACAATGGCCCCAATACGTTGGCTCAAACGTTTCCCTCAATAGTATCAGATCAATATTAATTCGATAATTTGCTACAATTTGTACGGGCCGGTAATTGGTACGTACACCCCACTGTTGCGAGGTAGGCATTACCTTTATTATACCTTTCTAATATTTACTTTTCAAATTAATGTTTGCTTTTTAGGTGAGCTTAAGTATAGAAGTACATTGAAATAAATTTAAGTTTTGTTTCGTGACTTGTTTAGGTAAGTTGCTGATTTCATTTTTTCTCTGGACGCTCTTAACGTACAGTACGTCTTTTTACATCGTTCTGACATAAATATGTATAATCGCAACATTAATGATGTAACCAAGATTTTGTAACAATATTTTGATTTAAAAGCGTGTACATGGAGTTTCTTGCCCCTTCTTCTCCATACAGATCTACGCTAGGGAATGTGCAACTACAGTAGGTACATTCTCAAGTTATTATGCCTTGTGACTGTCTCTGTAGCTTTGTTTTTCTTTTTGTATTTTCAATATTCAAAAGTGCCGTAATGGTCTAAATGTCTAATTGAAATAAATGCTTTACGTTTGAGTTTGATTGCGCGACGTACCTAATCATGACGATCTACACTGTGAAACAACAGCTGTGTGTTTGATTTTTTTTTTAAAACCTTCCCTTTATCAATATTATGGAGCTGTAAAGACTCATCTAAACATTTAAACAGTTAAAATATTTCCCCACAAAAAGATCAAGAATCTTTTCACACTCCACAACACTAAATTAGCGTAAAAACAACTCAGCCGCATCAACGATATAATTTTGTAAACACTTTTTCAGGATTTCAATTAATTTTTGACTGTCTTCAAAATGGCGTCGACTCGTTCCGTTACGCGCCATAAATCTTGACATTATTAATTATCCTATTAGCCAAGATGGCCATTTTGAGAGGAGCTCTCGATATATTGTTAAAGATTATTTATAGGAGACCACCCCTAATGGTGCGTTAGTTATTTCAGGAGGAAAGTATGATTGGGGGAAATATTAGAGGCATTAGTTCCTTTTGTTAGGTTATGGATGGGGGGAAAATGTCATTTTGGAGGTCACCTAACCTAGTTAGGGACAGGACTTAAGCAATCTATACAAATAAATAATATTGAAATGTCTCTTTGTAATTTCAAAATAATACCTATTTTTTACTGAATGCATAATATGAATATACGGTACTTAAGTATATAAATAAAAAAAAGAAAACATATTTTTTTGTCTATGCCTGTTTATTCCGTCTAAACTCAGAGACTTTCCTGACATTGCTGATGTAAAAAGGAGTAACTTGACCGATACTTTTATTTAAAAAATAAAATTAATGACTTAAATAAAGATGTAGCTGCAATCCTAGTGTTGTAGATGCTCATTCTAAAGCCTAGATCTCAGAGGAGAAGAATGAGCAAGGAACTCCATGGACACAACAGGTAAGTGAACATCAATCGGCGTTTGTGTTCTCTTTCACATCAGCCTTCATTCAAAACAAGAGTAAAGTGTATCTCCTCAGCCAGCATGTTCACACCACGGTGAACGTAAACCTCATTGGGTGCCAAGAGCATAATAACTACATATTTCCATCAGACAATAAAAAAAAATCTAAACTGAACAAGGATTTCCATTAACATTCTCCAGCGACTACAAATCAAGCATAAATATAAACCCGAAACATAATCAGATAACAATCCAAAATACCCACTTCCCATACCACTTGATTCTAAAAGATTGTCAACATTTAAGATCAAAAGCAAACCAGAGGGTAGCTCAAGATATACTGGCCGATTTTAATGGGTCGTGTCATTTTGCGAGCGTGCGTTAAGTAAAACGGAACGCGGCCGGAAGCCACGCCCCTTCCGCCGGGCTGTCATCGTGACAGCGCGCCAAATTACATGCCACAGATTATGTTGTGGTTTCGAGTTTGCGGAAAAGAGGTTTGGAGTTTGTGGTTTTTATTAAATCACTAGCTTCTGCCAGCGGCTTCGCCCGCGTGAAGTTTGATTATTGTCCCATGGAATCTTACTGCCGGGATAAAAAGTATCCTATGTTTTAATCCAGGTTATAAACTATCTGTGTGCAAAATTTCATCCAAATCCGTTCAGTAGTTGTCGCGTGAAAGCGCAACAAACAAACTTACATTCACATTTATTCTCCGAACTGCTAAGCTATCGGGAGTTACACGTGTTATTGTGAGTCAACTATAAAAGATAGACATATGCTGTCCTGGGATATTTTTTATATAATTTTATGTGGAATATTTCCGTTATACATGATTTCTATGTAGCTTTAACCATTAAGGCTGCACACGCGACGGAAGCTAAAAAAACCAAGTAACTTCTCCCGTTTTCCCAACATTTCCTTTCACTGCTCTGCTCCTATTAATGGTAGCGTGATGAAAAGTATACTATTACCTGCTCAGGAGTATGTAGAATAATTGTACCAAGTTTCGTTAAAATCCGTCGAGTAGTTTTTTTTTTCTATAAATAACATACAGACAGACAGACAGACAGACAGAAAGACAGACAGGCAGACAAAAATTTTACTGATTGCATTTTTGGCATCAGTATCGATCACTAATCACCCCCCGATAGTTATTTTGTAAATATATTTCATGTACAGAATTGACCTCTCTACAGATTTATTATAAGTATATAGATTACGAGTAGATGTTAGGTGAGCTGCTCTCTAATGTCGTACTGATCCTATTTTCCGAACGTTTTTTGAATGTAACTAACCCAACATTGGGGTGCTTCAAGTCCCGATTATGGGGGCAGAGATACTTCTACGTCGTTTACATTTCACGATTGAATAAGTATAACCTAATACAAAATAATGCGTTAAATTGTAAACAGTATGTTCGGTTGACAATCATTCGAGAGTTTTGCAATCTCGCTAGATAGATTACAATCTAACGGGATTTACAATTTACGGTAACATAATTATACGCAGCATTCACCATAAGACATCAACATATAATTTCTCAAATCTTTCTAATAAAATGATACAATTTGTATATAAACTTAATATAAAATGAACTCATACTAAATGAATTATGATTATGCATATCGTATCTACCTTAACAAACATTTCCCCGATGGTCCCCAGTCCCCCCTCGTATTGTGCTAAGTTGGGAGACTCGTACATTCGTGCACTCGTATTTCCTAAGTGGCGAGACGGCCATGTATAAATCAATAAGCTGTTATGATCAGTTTAAGTTTTATACTGAGTTGTGACGGTGTTTGTTTAGTCGTATTAGTAAAGCATTTTTTCTAATAAGTAAGTGGCCGTTTCCACGAGCAAGACAATCGCGGCGATATTATCGGCGAGACATTTATTTCCGCGTATAAAATAATGAATCATCTGCTTAGCATTTTCCTAGCTACATAATGGGGTCGACTTCCAGTCTAACCGGATGCAGTTAAATGCCAGTATTTTACATGGAGCGACTGCCTATGTAACCTCCTCAACCCAGTTAGTACTGGGTAATACGATACCAATAAGTAAGACTGGTTGTCAGACTTTTTGGGCCACTGACTATGTAACGACTGTCAAAGATCTACAAATGACAGCCGGGACCAACTGCGAGGCACGGAGGAAACTTGGTAGGTTGGTGGTTATCCATACATAGACCAACCTAGGCAAGCACAGTCGACCCGAGCAGCTGTTATTTAGCCCCACCTCCTCTCCTCGACCTCCTCTAGAATAAAATAAATAAATACCAAAAAATTACAGAACACGTTGAGAAAAACATGTGTCGGAAATTGACCCAAACATTTTTTAGAGTATTAAATGCTAAAGAAAGAAAGAAAGAAAAAGCATTTATTAGCCCGACAGGACAAAACATACAAAAATAAAAATGAAAATGGTTAAATTATGATTATAACTAATAAAAAGTAAACATATTGAGAAAAGTAATAAAATCATAAAAAAAAACAACAAAATACAAACAGAATTTGTCATGTACCATAAGGCTCCTATCTCGTAGAAAAGTATACAATATTTAAGTGGAAACTTATTTAAACACGTTGGGGACTTTTTGGGTGAAAAAAAAACATGGAACTCGCGTGACCGTAACTTAACGCTTCGTAGCACTAGTAGCCGATGTGTTACGGCGTAGCACATTCAGCCGATCCGCTACGGCGTAGCACCACAGTCGTGCGCGGGGCACAACCCGTAGCAGATATAGATTTGAAGAGAGAAAAGTTTTCACTTTTAACAGCAGTCCCCAAAGACCCATGTTTTTTTTTGTATGTAATCTCCCTCTACTTCAATGCACTTCTGACATATTTTGTGAAAAAGGGCTTTGAACCCAGTGAAAACTATATACGCCATCTTTACTTTGAAATACTCGTCTACCACTTTTTTTTTCGGATGGGAAATTTTCAAATAACTTCTCCCACTCTGGGCGGAGCGGGAGGGAGTGTCAGACTTTTACTGACTAAAACCCATCCATGTTCCTTCCTCGCCCTTTATGTGCCAGCCTTCCAGGGCCGTGGTCTTTCGAACAGTCCCGCAGCCACTCGTCTACCGCTGCCTTCATTGCCTCGTCACTCGAAAATCTTCCTCCTCTTGTTTGATTGGGAAATGTTGGCAGTTTCGGATACCTTGATGTTGATGTGTTGTGTTGTCTGTACTATAACTTTTACTACCTGCCTAAGATAATACTTATGTACTCGTATATAGATGTACAAACTTTAGCTATTTTTGAGTGAACAAAAATCATGGAACTCGCGTGACTGTCACCTAATGCTTTGTAGGACTCACAGCCGATCTGCTACGGCGTAGCACCACTGAGTAGCACTCGTAGCCGATCCGCTACGGCGTAGCACCACAACCCAAAGCAGATATAGATTACTTAGTTTTCACTTCTTTAGAGTTTTCATTCATTGTTGTTTTTTCAGACAGTCTTGAACCGAATACTTTAGCGATCAAGTAGAAAGTCAGTTTGAGTATCATGATTTGCTGGCGATTAGGGCATGTACCCGTGTACACCCGGTTCTCAATAAGTCAGTAGAATCGGTTCTGAGTGATGGAACCGGTTTGACCCACTTCTGTTAAGATTATTAAGTATTATTTTGCATTAATTGCTAATTGAATTGCACGTTACATGGAACTGGCATAAAAGCGTCTATTTATCTTTACTGCAAAAGGAAACTATTAAATTATATGTTGATAAAATAAACAAAAGATTCTGTTTCCTGAAAATTGGCTCAAACTAAACACCTATAATTAGGACGATTTCCACACTTTTGAACTGCATTCGGTTCGAAAAAATATACTCCAATACAGAAGTCGAACAGTATTTTTACGACTATGTCCGATTCCAATTGAAAAATGTCATCATAGTTTACACAATCAACTTTATCGGTTCGAATTGAATAGGAGTGCAGGATACACAAGATGTTCGGGCCGAGATAAGTCGACACAATCGGACGACCAATATTAATAAGTAGGTATGTAGAAATTCGTTTGGGATAAATCAGCATTGTGCCGAGGTGATCCGAATGTGATTCATTAACGGTTTATGCCGATCGACATACACTCTACTGACCATTGACTGCGAGAAAATAAATAGAAGCATAGTATTTATTATTCTGTAGGTTAATAATAACAGAACAGCCAATCGGGTCAACCTTCAAGGTTAAGCCACGCTTACCAAGAATCGGTTACCACTAATTCCTTACACACTTTTTATGTAGCTCATCTCACCTAATTAGCAATTATTGAACGTCTCAACTCTTAATAGGCAATTAGGCATCATTAATGTCAAGTATAGCTAGTCCATAACTTCCCTATCTTGTTAGCAAAGGTGTTGAAAAGTATATTATGACGTAATTAGCTTATTTTTAGCACCTTTTAGTTTGTTTACCTACTTTTGTTGTAATTTCTAATTCATAACACTAGGCACCTAAATCAATACTAAAATAAATTTTGACATCTGATCAGTTTTTGTAAGAAAAACTGACATAGAACGTGAATTACGTATACTTACTAAGATATTTGGTCGAATTTGACATAAGTAAAGAACCTACGGATCATTTTAAGTATCAGAAAATATAAGTACCTAATACACATGACAGTCATAAACTCATAATTCTGTCTCCGGAGCACCCGAATTAAACCCTTCTGAGCTGTGCTTACCCCTCCAGGAATAACAGATTCAATCACAAATGCGACAAGTCTTCTCTTTAATTAGGAACACTGTCAAAATGTCAAAAGACCGCCATTTTCGGGGGAAAAGCGCGCGAAAAAGCATAGCTGTATAAAAATAAATTCTACTACACATAAAACAATTTTTAAGCAATATTGAGCTCTATTTCCTAAAACATATTATTCTATAACGTATTTTATAAAGTGCGTCTTTATTTTTGTCAGGCAGCAGTCAAACATCAAACTACATTTCAGTTAAAAATGCAGCGTCTGTTAATAGCAGAAAATTCAATTTCCTTTGCCTAACAAATAAAATGTATCACTGACTTTTCTATTCTCCCCATGAAAATATAAACGCCATATTCCCATCTTTTAAAACGAATTTCCTGAGCACTAAGGTTTAATTTTCTTTGATCGGGGTGTATAAATAAGTTTGTAATAGAAGCGAGACATTAGTAACGGTTTTTAAGTGCACTCAAATAGTGATGTGAGATGACATTCGGATTTTCGGATACGCGTAACGAAAATGTTTTATTATAATTTGATCGTATATCCGTAGGGATGCTAAAGTGTTTGTTGTTAACATTTGCAATTCATATTTTCTGTGCTGTTTTGAATATTTTATTGGTGCTAGTGATTTTTTTGGGGAGGGTGAATTTTGGTATCGAGAAATAGTAAATTCTTCTGAAGAGAGATCCTAAATTGTTAATTTCCTAGATAATTTGGCCTTTAAGCAAAGGTTTATTCTTTGTAGTGTTGGTGATTTTGTTTTTTTTTTTAATAAGAAGGTAGTTGAATCATTGAGTTGACTAAACGGTGACATCACAGCGTGCTAAGTAAACACCTTGATTACTGTGTTGCGGACGGGGTGTCGCAGGCGTCGGAGCTGATCTTCACGCCTTCAGAGTTGACCTGGCCTGACATTTGACCAGGCCTGACGTTTGACCAGGCCTGACGCTTGACCAGGCCTGACGCTGTTTCAAGTTACTTCATTATAAAACCTTCCTTCTTCCTCCCATCTAAGAGTGTTAGGTAGGACTGTGTTTTATAATCATAAATTATTTTTTTTACTATTTTTATGTACTAAACTCATTCTTCTAAATTATACAAATTATTCAAGTCTACATAAATCCTTTTATTTCGCTCTTATAAAGTGTGTCAATTGATTAGCGTGCCATCTATCAACCTGCCCTATTATACAGGGTAGAATTTTTCAATGCCACCTGGAAGGAAAGTACTCTAAATACTGGAGATAACATATTTTACTCTTAGGAGACATTCCTCTATTTTTAAAAAGAAACAAATTTGCATTCACAGTTTTTCGAAAATTATTTTGCTACTCCCGGGATGGATCAACTTAAGTTCGACAAAATAACATTATTTAAGTACCTTTTGACATCAATCAATAGGGTCAATCATATGGATCAAAGCTCTCTAACAAACATGATAAATTAAATGAAAGTAAAATCATGAATAAAAGTCCTTTATCTTGTTGAATTTATCCCATTGAATTTATATAACTGTTCTTTAGATTTCATGGGTTTCCTTTCATTTAATTTATCATGTTTATTAGAGATTTGATTCATATGATTGGCTCTATCCATTGATGTAAAAAAAGAACAGGATGTTATTTTTTCGAACTTTAGTCGGTTTGATTCCCGAGTGTGGCAAGCGATTTTTTGAAAATGTGTGAATGCAGATTTGTTTCTTTTTAAAAATAAAGGAATGCTCCTCTGAGTACAATTTGCTATCTCCAGTATTTCGAGTACTTTCCCTCCAGGTGGCATTGAAAATTTCCACCCTGTAGATACCTACACCTCTGCCCCTTCGGGGAATCAGGCGTGATGCTATGTTCTGTTCCATGGATACGAATGAATAAAACTACTGAAAAGAGCTACAGTAAGTAGGTAGGTAACGGATACCTATTGGCAAAAAAAGACAAGTTCCTATTAAAAAAAACTATGATTTAAAAAAATCATGTGGTGTGAAAAGACTTTTCACACCACATGATATTTTAAGACTCTTCACACCCCAATTTATGCTTACACAAACAAACACAAATAAAACTAACGCTCCAAAATTAAATTACCCACAATAAACAAATTACAAAACAATTTAATGAATCGTAAGACTCACTAACGAGATTAAAAAATTACCGTCGCGCATCGAATGAACGCATCATTTACACACACTTAATGAACGAAAATTACAGAGAGAAAAAAACGTTTCAAACTTCGAACGCTGTTAAACGACCAATCATGGCGCCGGAATTTGATTGCGGGGCGTGACTGCACTCATTACTTACAGAACAAATATTAGTACGAACTGACAGATGTATACCCATTTCTTTCTTTTGTACGGGAATTAGAAAGAGATAGCTACACGTGTTGAGCAATTTGCGCGGATCGTTGAGTCACTGTACAGCGTGTTTTAATATTTAATTTTATGGCGATATTAAGTTTGTTATGAATAAGATTATTATATTATTGTAGATTTATGTCGAGGGCGCGGTAATGGCGCGTTCCGTACTCGTGTTAATGTTTGGAAATGTGATTTGTTTAGATTATACGTTAGATGGCACTGATTCGATTAGAGGTTGATTTTGGTGTGGATGTCATTTATTGGAATCCATTATGGTGTCTCTGGAGATAGTTTATTTTGAGAATTATTTGCAGAGACGCTTTCGGGAGTTGCAGTCTATTTTGACTTTATTCCTAAACTGTTAGTAGAAACAAACTCAATATATAAATAATAATAATATAATAATAATAAAATAAATATGATTTGTAATTTTTAAATTAATAAGGTAATTAAATTAATGTAGGTATGTAGAAGTACCTGCTAAGTATTTTTTATTCTTTTAGATGTCCAATTTTAACTTATCGGGAGCGTAGCCCCGAGTAAATAAAAGCTAGTAGGTATTAGTAGAGATTCCAGTTGAAATACTTTATACCTACTAATACTAGTTATACCTAGTGTTCTGTATCTATACCTAAGTCCTGCATTGTCTGTTAACGGGTCCATATGAATGAATGAGCTATTGTTGGTAAATTTATAGCCGCCATAATGACGCATTCAGTCCGCGAAGACATTTGGGAAGCTAATTTAAATCTCTGGAATGGTTTTATTTGTGAGAACTTTATACGAGACTCGACTGAGAAGTTTTGGAAGTTGATAATGATTTAGGAGTAATGAATAATTATGAAGACAGCAGTATTTATTAAGGTGTTTATTATGAGATACATACGTAGGTATATATTTTAATGTTTTTATCGTGAGATCGCGTGAAAAGGGGAAGTGGTTCCAATCGGTGGCCCAGTGGCGGCACCGACTTACGAATAGTGAGTCGTGGGTTCGAACCCAGACAGGCGCATTACCTACCTACTTTGTGTAATTTAACTGCTCTAAAAACGGTGAAGGAAGCCGGCATGTCTTAGAACCTAAAAATCGACATACCTAGACACTATAGGCCCGCGTGGTGGATTATTATAGCCCATTCCCTCTCATAGAGTAGAGGCCTGTGTCCCAGCAGTGGGAATATTACGGGCTGATTTTGCTGAATAAAATAATATATTGGGTACAATTTTTTGGTTCTAAAGAGAAAACTTTCATAATTCAACACTGGTCGTGAGAGGTTGGCTTGTGGTCATCTAACCACTGTCTACAAGAAGCAAGATAGAAGTAAATTAAAATAAGTAGGAGGTAAAAATGTATAGTCCCAACAGAAAAAAAACTAACCGAAGAATTACGCACTCGCGCACCGACAAGTTCTTTAAGTTTTTGGGAAATCTTTTTTATTGCATTCGAGGCGGAATTAACTTCCGAACCACAGTTGTTTTAGAGCCGAGAACTGCAGTAACAAATGCCTACGTGTATCAAACGACATTGTCCAATACATTTTCGCAAACATAAAATAACAGAGCGAAAAGTAGGTACTTTTGTCACGTTGCATGTATGAATTTATTTAATTTGCATTTTTTTCGCGATTGGCTTTCGCCAGGTTTAAGGAGAAGCAAAGGTTTGAAGCCACTGAACAAAGATTTCCATTTCAAGTTTTATTAAAGTTCCTGCAAAAACATTCAAAAGCTCTGACATCACCATCGTTCTCTAGTCCCTAGTCTCAATTCATTTAGGGTAGCAAATATCGTCTTCCATACTTTTCTATTACTCGTGATCTCATCAGAATTCTCCTTTCTTACCATATCACCTTAACACAGTCCATTCATCATTTCTTTGGTCTTCCTCTACTCTACCCATCCATACTCAAAAGCTCCGAATTTTCTAATTTAAAAAAAATCAGAAGCAGATCGTTCATTCTCTTTTCTCGTAAATCACCGACAAAATGTCATTACCAATATCAAACCATCTCCTCTCCCATAAGAAGCCATCTATGGCACCCGTAAATTATCTTGTACACATCAGCGGTGTACCGGATAGCCACAATCAATTTAGAGGGGGTGTTGCAGCGGCGGGGGAAGGGGACAAATTGCTCGCTAATGACCACCGAGCTAGCCAAGTGGTGGTGCTGGCTTTAGATGTGGGAGAGTGGAATGGAAAGTATTGAAGATAGGTAAGTAACATTAGAAAGAAAAGAAAAAAAAGCATTTATTAGCCCGTACAGGACAAAACACATAAAAATTAACATAATTTACGACTAATGAAAACTAAACATAGATTAAAAATTAAAAATAAAAAGAAACGAAACTGGTCCTGAACAAGGCCAAAAGGCAATCTCAGCATGGTGCTGTAACATCCTAAACAGTGCGAGTCGAATGAAGGCTTCCGTATCATCGAGTAGGGGAGTCCCTCTATTTGTTGTTATAGCGGTATCAGAAATACACGTTCTGTGAAAATTTCAACTGTCTAATAATACGGATCATGAGATACAGACCGCTGACAGACAGACGGACGGACGAACGGGTAGCAGAGGCTAAGTAAACACCTCTACAATCCAGTAAGTACTGGGTAATACACTGGTTCCACATTGGCATTGTATTTGGGAGGGGTCGATGATACCCCATTTGGCCAAATTATTTCTACAGAAGCCAACTTGGGCCCGCAAACGGTTAAGAGATTTTCCAGATTGATCACCGCAATGGCTATCCCGGAGGGTTAGTTCTATAAGTAATAAAAAATAAATTCAACTGTTCATTATCTTATTTCATAATCTGGTACTATTTTATAAAAAGCCATCCAAAGAAACATAATCTCATTCGATTCTAATTGAAGACTTCAACGGTTATAAACGGGCGCGTACGCATCTCATACAAAATCATTGTTTTCTATGGGCATTAGCTAAATAGAGCTGAATAAGTGTGAGTAGCATTTATGTTCCCTTATATTCCCTTGTGGCGTAGATATATAGATACGCAAATGAATCCTGACACTGACAGACGTTGAATTAAGTGCGCCTGCTAAAGTTAAGTCATCAATGTATTTAAATCGTCAGTATTAAATATTTTGTTATTTCATTACGCTTGCTCTCAAATCCGGCGATCTGAGAGCAAGCGTAATGGATATTAATGTTGATGGATCCAGAGAGAGAGGAAGACCAAAGACACGATGTATGGATTGTGTGAGTAATGATATGAAAGATAAAGTAGTAAATGATAGCGTGACGGATGACAGCGGAGAATGGAAGACCAAAACGTGTTGCGCCGACCCCAAGTACAATGGGACAAGTGCTGGAAAATGATGATCTACCGTATCTGAGGTCCAAAATCACCACTAAACGTAGCCTTGACACAGTCTGAAGTCAACCAGACTTCGTAGAAGATGTTGGGGTGAGCTGGACTAAATCACTCACCAGTAGGGCACTTTCGTTCTGGGTTGGAAGAACATAGATGTCATGGGGAGGGGAGAGGCCTTTGACGCTGGTTAACAGTGACAGCGTTGGATGAAACTGGTGCAAGTGAGATTTTCTAGTGCTCCTAATTAGCTAATAGCGATGTGATCAATTTCAGGACACAAGAGCGACAGAAGGTCTTAAATCAACAATTATGTCTATCATCATTTATATCTTACATAATCAATGATGTCATTGTCAACATGAACCATTTTGGAGAAACTTGAAACAGTTTTTGTCCGTCGCTCGGTACCTCTGTAATACTGCCAAACGACTAGGTACGCAAATCATAGAATCTTCTAACAAATAAAAATCTCGTGTCACAGTGTTTGTTTTTGAAGTCCTCCGAAACGGTTAGACCGATTTTCATGATTTTTTTTGGTATATATTTGGTAGGTCTGAGAGAAGGTCATCTGCTAATTTTTACACATCAAAACTTCTACGCAAACGAATTCGCGATATAGTTTTTTTTTATAAAAGTACACTATTACTTATCGACCTCAGAGTGTCTTAACCAGTGGCAAAACTGGCAAATTGTTCCACAAGTTTTTATTACTACCACGACTTCATACAGGACCTACTTACATAGTATTTTTTTATTTCACTATTAATAATTAGACGACTCGAATGGCGTAGTGGTAGTGAGGCTGCCCTACGTTCATAGGGTCCTGGGTTCGAATCCCGGTAGGAGCAAATGTTTGTGTGATGAGCATGGACATTTGTTTCCGAGTCATGGATGTTTATATGTATAATAAGTATGTATTTACAAACAAAACAGTGTATATGTAGTATATTAACTATCTGGTGTCCACGACACAAGCCTTGCATAGTGTGGTACTAGATGGCGCTGTGTGTTAATGTCCAGCGATATTTATGTAAAAAAATAGCATTTAAAACACTTGACTTTTTCATCATAGTTATCGCTAATAGACATGACCCTTTTTTCTAAGCTAAAAGTAGCAATATTCCAAAAACAAAATCTTCCATAACCATCATCATTAAGTATCTTGACCTTATTCCAATTCATTTGTGGACAGCGCAGTATGTCTTCTTCTTACATATTTCTCTATTACTCGTAATCTCATCAGACACCTCCTTTGTAGCCATAGCCATGTCATCTTCTAAAAAATAAAAGAAAACGTCCAAATCAAAAGTGACTGGTGTAAATACTGTCTTCATTCAAACGGGGCACAAAACGATGAAATTTATACCCCGTGCTGACACTGGCAAAACATTGTGATCACCACCAATTACCACCGAACACTGCCTCCACAAATATCACTACCTCCATCTCCCTCTAACGTATCAAAAACGATCTAGCTATCCCTTTTGCGCGTCTCACAATAGTGTTTTTAATCATTTGTTTGACAAAACTAAAAGGTCGCATATGTTTGGAGGGTTCTCTTCTGTTAAACTTTAAACGGACGTGATAGGTTTTAAATTCCAATGTTAACTGGTTGGTTTCAAACGAAATCAGTGTGAAACTAAAGTGATCTTTAATGTGAAACGCAAAGAAGTGCTTTTTATTTGTGGGCGGTAAATAATACGCTCGTGATCAATGTAGTTAGGAGATAATGACAGAAGTATTATGACGATAGCAATAAAGCTTACATTCCCTCGTCCAGTGGTTAGTACTAATAAAATAAAATAACGTTTTGACTACACCCCGTATGGGAGGCGTGGCAATTGAGTTTACGCGCGGAACTCACGGAGTTCGGACGTATGGACGTCAAAAATCGTTTAGAGACTTTATAATTTTAAAGTTTAAGATTTTAAATAAGACTTTAGTAATAGTTTATATAAAATCGAACAGTATTTTTTGCCAATGTAATTTTAGTGTGATATTGTTATTATCAGTATTTTGAAGTAAATTAAAACTTGTGTGCTACAGTTTTTTTTTTAATTAAAATGTTGTACTGGCAAAGGACAGTGACAAAGTAAGATTTTGAAAAAAAAAAGATAATTGGCCCTGTATTCGAAGGTGCCCAAATATAAAAAAAAACGCTATTACGCAATGAAGTATTAGAAAAAAGGCTGTTTCCTTGTGATTTCCCGAACTGAAGTGAATGAAAAAAACAGTGAGTGCTAACAATGGAATCAAAACTAGAAATCGTTGAGACACAAACTCAGAAAAAAGTACCGAAACCATTTTCAATCGAATCCTTAATCGGGGACAGAAAATCACCAGAAATCGATATAGAAAACAATATTTCGGAAAGTTCTAGAAATTCAGAAGAAGAAGAGAATGAGAGATTGGACGGATTAAACCAGATGCGATATTACGCGCCATTTTTACAACAAAATGGCTTCCCGTTTTTACTTGGATATCCAGAGCCGTGGCTGTCGAGGGTGCTAGGGTCTGTGCCTCCGCCTGTGAGGGAGAATAGAGAGGAAGAAAAGAGGGAGAGTCCTGTGAGTGTCGGGAGTGAAGCAGAGAGTGATGGAGGGGAAGACACTAATCAAGGTTTGTAAATAATCTATCTACTTATCTAATGTTAATATTTATCCGTGGTGCTAGGCAACTGGGGCTATCCCAGTTGTAAACGTCCCTTTGTGCCTATTGGCCTTGTTTCGTTCTGTCTCCTGCTGATATGGAGGGAAGTAGAAATCACTGATTTTTTCCTACTCCTCCGCTGTACTTTCTGATTTATTTCGTTGCGGGATCCAAGACAGTTAAATTCATTCTCTGGGACTTCGTCGAGCTTCATTGTCTCGGCGCTTTTCTGGTGGGCGCCGCTGTTGATTCTGGCTCTCAGGAGTTACAGTGATTTGGGAATAGTGTGGCGGATTTGTCCTCATCAAAATCAAGGGTGTGCTAGAGACCATCAAACTGAACAACTTTCTCCATGGGACCACCATCGTAATCGTACAAAATAATCAGCTGTCTCATACATTTGGTCGAGTAGGTATTGGTATTTTGTATGGGGCCCTTGATTATTTTTTCGCGATTACTTGAGATTATTCGGGCTACGTCGGTGACCTTGGTTCTCTTGCATGTTCATTTCTGATTCGATCACGCAAGGAAACTCCGAGCATAGCCCCCTTCATTGCCTTTTAGGTCACCGACGTAGCCCGAAGAATTAGTTTATAAATATAATGTCATCAACAAACTTGATTACTAGTGTAAAAAAATATTTAAGTAAGTACTTACTTTTATAAACTAATAGTTGTGTTCTAAATTAGAAAATATTTTATTTTTGTATGCATCAGATATGTCTGTTTAGTGGTATACTTTGCTTCTTATTCAACCTGGCGAAACAAAATCGCGAAAAAAAGCATTGTTTCCTAATAATTCATGACAAAAATACTGAAAATAGGTATTTGTTACTGCAGTTCTCGGCTCCATAACAACCTCGCCTGCAGCTCGGGTGTGAATTTCGCCTCGATTGCAATAACAAACCGATACCCCACTCATATCAAAATGTACTATTTTATTTCTAGAAAGCTTGCCTAACCCGCTCTCAAGTCAATTTAGATTAGGTATAGAACTGTGTTTAAAACATCGCTCTGATTCAGTCAAACATTTAAAATAGAAGCCAGAGACATTGTGATTTTGTTTTTTCCGACTACGGCAAAGACAAAAGGAAAGGTTATGATTTTAGCAGTCTATGTATGCTTTTATTTACGTATGTTTTCCCTCAGCGCTTAAAAACTATTCATCCGATTTTTATGAATACCTAAAGTGTGAATCGATTCGTTATTATGTCCCGGGTAACATAGGCTACATTTTAACCGACTTCAACAATAGGAGCAGTCGATTTTAGTCGATTAAATTGTAAATTCCGACTTTAATTAGAGCGTGATTTTTCGGTATTCGGGTTTATTTAGTGGTAGTATACAGGGTGAGTCAGGGTGTAAACCACCTCATCACGAAGCCGTCAACCAAGCATTCTGTACATCAAACTAAGTAACATTATGCAAAAAATATTCCTGGGAAACAACGTTTTTTTTGGGTCGAAAAATCATACCTATTTTGTGGTAGAACTTAATGTAACGCACTTAAAACGTTGTGCTGATGGATGGATTGAATAGTACAGGAGTCGTAGAGGTTTAAAGTAAAAATCTTACAAAAGACTTGCATTTAAAAAAAAATTGTCAAAAAGTTGTAACTTTGACCCCCAATATCTCCGTAACTAGAACGTTCCCAGGGGCCCAATTCTGCTATTTTAATAAATTCGTCACTCCAACACGATTCCATTCTCATCCCATTGTCATTTTGCTTAAAGTTCGTAATCTGCTAAATTCACAATGGTCGGTCAATGGTCTCGTAATTATTGTCATTATTATAAAACCAGTACAAATGGTTTTCGAAATCTACTACTAAATGCGAACATTTATTCATGCCAGATTTCATATACGAGATTAATATTCTATGACATTTCTTTCAATGGAGTGTTAGTGGTTGTTAATTGAGAAGTCATAATGGCGCCATTATGATAGTAGAATTAACAAACTTGTCAAAATTTTACAGAACTTGATCATTATGAAATCAATGATCGAATACTCTGACACTATTGTAATAGCAGAATCGAGGCCCAGGTATGTTGTAGACCAAAAAAAATATCGCAATGACGCGGAGAACCAGTGCCTTTCGGCTTCGTGGAGTGGTGTTTTACACCCTTTATACCACACAAATTATTATTTTTAATAAACAACATGTTTAGGGTAAAAAGTAATTATCTAACTGATCAAGAAAGTCACTTCACTTGAATTCCCGAAAATACTATAAAATAATTTCCCAAAACGCTTCAACGTAATAGATTTGGCCCCGACACCTTTTCCCCGCGATGTCTCAAACACGAAATGACAAATGGCCCTACTTGCTGCCGCACCGCTATATTTCGGCCATTAGGAACACACCTTGGATGTTATGGCAATGGTAACCCTCACATTTGCAGTGACTGGTATTTAGTTGTACCTGAGTGGTGATAAATCACACTATCTATATCATAAATAAATAAATATCGCTTGACATTACACACAGCACCATCTAGTGCCACACTAAGCAACCATTATACTAATCATCATCAACACATCACACTATACTACTTAAAGAAATCATCATTTGCCTAGCCTTTTCCCAACTATGTTGGGTTCGGCTTCCAGTCTAACCGGATGCAACTGCCTTTCTGACCTCAACCCAGTTAGTACTGGGTAATACGATACCACTTGGTAAGACTGGTTGTCAGACTTTTTGGGCCACTGACCACCTGTAACGACTGCCAAAGATGGACAAATGACAGCCGGGACCAACAGCTTAACGTGCTTTCCGAGGCACGGAGGAAACTCGGTATGTAAGGGTGGTCACCCATCCACAAACAACCTAGGCTAGCACGGCTTAACCTAGAGAATGGCCCGAGCGGCTGTTATTATTTAGCCACGAGCTTCTACTTAAAAAAATAAAAATAGTTTGTTTTGATATAATTGGGGAAACTTTGTTATTGCATTCGAGGCGGAATTCACACCTGAGCAGCAGGCGAGGTTGTTATGCAGTAACAAATACCCGTCTGTGTAATATACGACGTTTTCAATAAATCAATACTTTTTCGAAGGAATAAAACAATGATCTTGAATTATTGGGAAACTATGACTTAATAAATGCGAAAGTTTGTGAGTACAGATGACTGAACGGATTTGTATGAAAGGAGATGCCCAAAAGTGGTACCAAAAAGTCTCATGCCTCAGGATTAAAATGTTATAGTAATTATTTTCATAATTGTTTACGACATTACGCGTCAGGGATTGGATTTGATTCCATGACCATTCTCTTTTGGCATACAGAGAGTTTATAACCTGAATTAACACATCGGATACTTTTGATTCCGGTAGTAAGATCCCATGGGTCAATTATCAAGCTTTACGCGGGCGAAGTCACGTGCATAAGCTTGTAGGGAATTTTTATACATGGTGTAAATGAACTCTTTAAGAAGATGTCACCCAAGCATTCTGTACATCAAAGTACTCGTATTACGGCGACTACACGTGCTAAACGCGAGTTTTATATTGCCTAAAAGTATATGATTCACTGCAATTAACAAAATCAGAAATGTATATGATATTTTTCAGGATAAATGCTATTATGATAGTGTTTTGAAAACATAATACCTTTCGTTTTCCCCGATAAATAAAAATCACAAAAAAAAATCTTATAACGAGTAAAAACCGTACTGAAATACACGCGATTTTTCTGATTTTTTGGTAAATCATTCGACAAGCAACACAATAGCATTACAGTGTTTTATTTTTTTAGTCCAATCAATAGATTTTTTGTAAATCGATTACTCAATTCGCACTATTCGGCCCGCAGTGACTGACGTAACAACCACTTTGTAGAGCAAGCTGATTAGAACTATATTCTAACAGGATTTCAGACGAATTTGGAACCACCACAAATAGAGTTGCTAATTTAGCTCCTGTAGACGCCTTAAAGTAGTTTGATGTTTCGTTGTATACCCAGCCCGGCTAGCATGGGCAGGGGATAAAAATTTTATCCACCGGTTATTTCCACGTTTGTTTGAATTTTGTCCCTTGTCAGTGGAAATAACCGGTGGATAAAATTTTATCCCCTGCCCATGCTAGCCGGGCAGATCTGTTTGCGAATGAGTAACCATAATTTCATAAAAAGTTTTTTCTGTGCACGTTAAGTCGTTGGCTCCGCCACTCCTTAGTGTTATAGGTCTTTAACAGTCGTTACAGGTAGTCAGTGGCCCGAAAGTTTGACAACCAGTCTTACCAAAGGGTATCGTATTACCCAGTACTAACTGGGTCGTGGAGGTTAGATAGGCAGTCGCTCCAAGTAAAATACTGGTATTCAGCTGCATCCGGTTAGACTGGAAGCCGACTCCAACATAGATGAGGATGAATGATCCTCTTGAAAAGGGTCTGCAAAGCAAATTGAAGGATATTCTTGCGTAACTAAAATCTTAGGCTAAGAAATCCAGAATCTTAATTTAAAAAATCATCATCTTCAAGTGCCTAGCCTTTTCCAACCTATGTAAAAAAGCAGCCAAGCGCGATTTGGACTCGCCCATGAAGTTTTCCGTAGCAGCAAGTAACATTTATTGTTATGGTAAATTGCGGTTTACGATTTATGACGTATTAAAAAAAAGCTACTTACTAGATTTCGTTCAAACCAATTTTCGGTGGAAGTTTACATGTACTTCATATGTTTTTTCGTTTAAAGGTGTCTCTCGCGCAAACTATTCAGTTTAGAAAAAAATGATATTAGAAACCTCAATATCATTTTTGAAGACCTATCCATAGATCCCCCCACCCGTATGGATTTGATAAAAAAAAATGTTGAGTTTCAGTTCTAAGTATGAGGAACCCCCAAAATTTATTGTTTTCATCTACTTACAGAGTTTCAACAGCATAGTTCTTATAGTTTCGGAAAAAAGTAGCTGTGACATACGGACGGACAGACAGACAGACATGACGAATCCATAAGGGTTCCGTTTTTTGCCATTTGGCTACGGAACCCTAAAAAGAGAAGTATTGAACACCAAAAGAAACATTTTACAGAATTGTGAATTTCTGAGTGACATGTGTGTAGTTATTCAGAAGACACAAATTTTCCCTACTTGGTTATCACAATTTCGAATCCAAATTGACTGTAACGAATGCCCTTAACTCACAATTCCTTTTCCAACAATTCATAGACACTCACAGTTCACACACATTCCCCTAAACGTAGAAAATCAACAAATAAACCAATTAGAAATGGCTGCTTGACATTATAAAGGTTATGTCACGCCACTCGAACGCATCTGTAGCGTGAAATTAACGCATATCCGAACGCATCTGTAACTCGTATTTAGCTTTTGGCGCGAATTGTCATTTTTTTTCTTTTTTTTTGTTGATTGTTGTCATCAAAACTGTTGGTCCCGGCTGTCATTTATTAAATAGATCCTTTACAGTCGTTAGTCAATGGACCAAAAACTCTGACAACCAGTAACGTCTTACCAAAGGGTATCGTGTTACCCAGTACTAACTGGGTTGTGAAGGTCAGATAGGCAGTCGCTCTATGTAAAATACTGGTATTCAGCTGCATCTGGTTAGACTGGAAGCCGACCCCAACATAGATAGACAGATGATGATGTTATTAAAACGGTTTGGTGGTTACCGTGAATTTGTCATAGTTTTTCGATTCCTAATAACAAAACATGCAAATACATTGCAGAAAGAGGAGAGAATATTTACTTACATATTACTGTTGTTCAAAAAATGAGCTTTATTAAAATGTAAGTGAAAAACCGGGATGGGACGCCATACATACAATGATTTTATTAGTGACTAGCTGTTGCCCGCAGCCTTCGTTTGCGTAAAATTATGATAAAAAAATGACTTCCCTTTTTTAATCGAATTTTGTTACTAATTTTAAGGGTTTTATTTAAAACATCAGCTATCTGCTAGTAAAAATCCCGTCAAAATCGGTTCAGCAGTTATGAAGATTAGCCGGTACAAATAGACAGACGGACCGACAGTCAGACAAAAACTGCAAAATATGTGTTAGTGAAAAAAACTTCGCTTGTCCGAAGTTCAGCAAAAACAAAAATAAGCCGTCATAGATTTCCAAAAACACATTTTTTCTTTTTTCACGTAAACAAAAATTGAAGACAATACAGTGCGTCGAAAATTCGTGTGACGTCACATTTCGGTACATTTTTAGCGGAAAGTGACGTCACAATTTTTTTTAGTCACTCATAATCCCAATTGTCCCAAGGAATCGTACTATCGGGATAAATAAAGCCATCCGTTGAGTCGTTTTTGCACAAACATTCGAATTTATGAATAGTAGTGACTAGTGGTATGTTTATTTTTATTTTTATTGTAAGTACCTTTTTTTTATTCAAAATCTGTACAATTGACCCAAAGGTTAACTGGTACAGAATGCCGCGTGGCATTAAGTCCGCCTATGTACCACTCTTGTACATGAAGTTTAAATAAATAAATAAATACAAACATGGAATTGCTATGCTATAACAATCTTTGTTTGAAGCGGACCATGGGATTACGTTCCTACAAGAAAATATCTATAAGGGTTCCATTTTTTGCCATTTGGCTACGGAACCCTAAAAAAGACATGCGGCGTCCGCGAAGTCTTCGGGGACTACTGATAGAAGTAAAAACGAAGTAATTTGTGAATTGGTCGTAGCACTGCTTCGGGTTGTCACACGCCTATGTGGTACTACGCCGTAGCGGATCGGCTACGAGTGCTACGAAGCGATAGGTAACGGTCACACGAGTTCCATGATTTATGTTCACCCAAAAAGTGGTACGCGCCTAAAGAAGTTTTCACTTCAAAATGAATTTCAACATTTTTTATTTTGACACACAAATGCTAACTGACAAACGGGCGTTTAACACAAGACCGAACGATTTGAACAAGTATTACATTACGATTTTCTTTGTCTTGTCGCGTCTGTCACTCACTTGTAAATATTTGAATGTCTTTGTTAGGAGCTAAACGCGAGTTTTATAATGCCTGAAACTATATGATTCACTGCAATTAACAAAACCAAGAAAGTATATGATTTTCATCAGGATATATGCTACGAGATGATAGTGTTTTGAAAACATAATACAATTAATTTTACTCGATAAAAAAAATCACGAACTTATCTCTAAAAAACTCTTTTAACGAGTAAAAACCATACTAAAATACATGCGACCATTCTGATTTATTGGCAAATCATTCTACAAGCAACATATTAGCATCATAGTGTTTTATTTTTTTGTCCAATCAATAGGTTTTTTGTAAATCCATCGAAACCACTCATTTCGCAATATGCGGCCCGCAGTGACTGACATAACAACCACTTTGTAGTGCAAGCTGATTAGAACTTTATTCTAAGAATAATTCAAACAAAGTTTGAACCACCACAAATAGAGTTGCTAATTTAGCTCATAAGTTGCCTTCAAGTTTTCTCCGTGCCTCGGAGTGCAGTTGGCAGTGCAGTGCCGTTGGCCCCGTCAGTCATTAGTATATACCTAAGTCGTTGACAGTCGTTACAGGATGGCAAGCTGATTAGAACTTGATTCTAACAGCATTTCGGACAAAGTTTGAACCACCACAAATAGAGTTGCTAATTTAGCTCATGTAGTCGCCTTAAAAAAGAATGTAACGCTCAACATGTTACAAACGTCTTGGATTCTCCCAGACAAGACAAGGCAGAAAACATTATTTATTCCACATTAACGTTAAAAACACCAAGTAAACAAATATATCAACATCTTTACGCCACATTGATTCCCAATTCATCATTCATTCGAGGAAAACTGCCAAAGTGACAGAGTGAAAATTTAAACTGAAATAATACGTGACCGCCATTTTGAACGGGCTGTTTAACGTAATCGATTCATCTGATTCGACTAAAATGCATTCTACTTCACAATCGATTTAACTCGCCGCTCGTACAATTTAATTTAAAATTCGAAACGCGATCGCGCGGGACTTTATGCGTCTACAAAGTTTGCTTATGCAGTTGTATTGTCTATTCCCCGTTCGAAACGTTCTTTTTTGACGGCAAATTAAAGATGGCGGATTTTACAATTCATTTGGCGCTTTCGATAACTGTCAATCGTTGTTCTGTCGCGGTCGTAAGAATAAATATATTTATTGGCTATAGGGATCCTTTATCGTGGTTTTCATGGAAACTGTTGAACCGGTCGGTATTTAAGATGTGTCTACGTGTTTACCAGCACGTTTTTCGAAATAGATATTTTATTGTGATTTCGAAGAACTTATTAGACACTTGTTTTTAAATAAGTTCTATGCTTGTCACAGTTTTTTTAAATCAGACGACTTGGGTTTGCGTGGTTACCCACGCCTACGAGAAAATGTGCAAGAAATCATAACGATGAAAGGTGATTGACAACAAATTTTATTTATACCAACCAATATTTTATAGTTTCTGAGTTTTTGGAATTCATAACATAGGTACATAGGTACCTCTTATGGTAAGTTATTAAATTGTACTTCCGTGTTGCAAATGACGTACCCATCTATCATGGCAACAATCCAAAAAGATGTTGCTTATGTAGCTACTATAAAGTATGTAAATGATATGTTGTCGTCTTATGTTCTTATTAATATGTCATTACTCAATACGTAGAGTTTGAAGGCACATTTTGTTGAGAGACGTCCAATAACCAAACGAACAAAACGATACAGCCATCTCTCACGGCTCATCACCCAGTGTATAACAGGCTAAATAAACAACTAAACAAACGTACCTAGAGTTTTATTTGATGGTGTCATGTGATTATTTAATTTTATGCATCTATCGTCTCAATTGCATCTTAATGTCAAAATCACAAAATGCTTCTTTGTCTCTGTTTTTTTTTTTGTAAAACTAGCCGATACCCGCGGCTTCGCCCGCGTTAAATTATATACTAAAACCTTCCTCTTGAATCACTCTGTCTATTTAAAACACCCGCATCAAAATCCGTTTTGTAGTTTTAAAGATCTAAGCATACATAGGGACAGACAGACCCGGCGGGAGACTTTGTTTTATAATATTATGTAAGTAGTGATAGTGATAGTGATGTTAATAATCACGTATTTGTTCTGCTAGATTGTTGTATGTGTACTTTTGCAAACTCGAGGTCAAGCGTAAACTTTTTAAAACAGATGTCATTTGTTTCCCGAGTATAGACGTAAAGGGAATCGATACAGAGGGAATGATTCGTTTTAACCAGAACATCTTCATTGCAATTATTATAAACAAAAAGAACAAGAAAACAGGACTCATTTTTAAAATGAGTCCTGTTTTCTTGTTCTTTCTTTATCGTGTGGTTAGTGCCTAACATGGTGTCAGAATGTAAATGTCGTCCATGGGCCTCTCACTTCTTGTGACCTAAAACTCAAATACAAAATCTTCAACATTTCTTCAAGTCCGACTCACCCCGGCTCCTCACCCCAACAATCTAATGATTAGATTTGTCCACCACAGGGCGTGGCGCTGACTCGGCTTTCGGCTCTCGGCCGTTGCTTTTTATCGTCCATTCGCCCCCGGGGTTATGACTGCGCAAAAACTTGGGGAGAGATTGACATGGGCAGAAAACATGATTTGACGGCGCCGCGGCGGGACATTTGTCTTGCTTTGGTTCCGTTGTGAGATTTTGAAAAAACCGGCCAAGAGCGCGTCGGGCCACGCTCACTGTAGGGTTCCGTAGCTTCCCAGACCATTAAAAATACCAACATTTTTCGTCAGCAAAAATAACTTTGTTTTTCATAGTATTTGTATGAAAAACAAAGTTATCATTTGCGTTTTTTTTGAAAAAGTGCTATATAACTCAAAAACTATTCAACTCATCAAGTTGAAAATAATTTTCCTAGAAAGTTCATATAAAGGTCTACTTCTGTGATTTTTTTCATATTTTTTAAACTTATGGTTCAAAAGTTAGAGGGGGGGGGGACACATTGTTTTTGACTTTCGGAGCGATTATTTCCTAAAATATTAATATTATCAAAAAATGATTTTAGAAAACCCCTATTCATTTTTAAATACCTATCCAACAATATATCACACGTCAGGGTCAAAATTAAAAAAAAAATCGCTCCCCCCTTTACGTCTGGGGGAGGTACCCTAATAAAAATGTTTTTTTAAATTTTTATTTTTGCACTTTGTCGGCATGATTGATATACATATTGGTACCAAATTTCAGCTTTCTGGTGCTAACGGTCACTGAGATTATCCGCGGACAGACAGACAGACAGACAGACAGACAGACAGACAGACATGGCGAAACTATAAGGGTTCCGTTTTTTGCCATTTGGCTACGGAACCCTAAAAACATCGAAAGATACTCATTTCAAGTCTGCTGATTTCGAGTGTAAAACTCCTCTGAAATGTCAGCAGATGTTTAACCGCATAGGGTAAACAAATTACCACTAGGTTTATTTTTTATTTTTATGGGACGCACCCGCCACACTATTCCCAAACCACTGTAACTCCTGAAAGCCGGAATCAACAGTGGCGACCACCAGAAAAGTGCCGAGACAATGAAGCTCGACGAAGTCTCACAGAAACAATTTAACTGTCTTGGAACCCGCAACGATATTAATCAAAAAAGTATAACTTAGGAGTAAGAAAACATATCAGTCTATGTATTCCTGTCACAAAAGAAAGTAAGTAGTAAATCATAATTATCTGATGACATAAGGTCTATCTATTACCGCGCCTCAGAAAGCACGTTAAACCGTTGGTCCCGGCTGTCATTTCTAGATCTCTGACAGTCGTTAGGTAGTAGTCAGTGGCCCAAAAAAAAAAGTCTGGAGCAGATGGTGATAATAACGTACTTGCCTCCGAAAATCCTCAAGCTCAAGTTTTTTTTCAATTATAACGAGTACTTTTGAATTGCCAAAAACCAACAAATGAAGCTGCAGTCACAGTCACAAGGCATAGGTACTAACTTGTGAAAGTATTGTAGTTCTTCATTCCAAAGCGTAGATTTCTCTTTAGGGAGATGAATGGGCAAGAAACTCCATGTAGGTACACTCTTTTAAATCAAAAATAATGTTACATAATCTAGGTTTCATTATTCCAGTTGAGATTACAGATAAACTATGTAAATGAAAGTGATGTGTAAATACGTACCTACATTTCTCTTTTTCATAATAGGTACTTACTAAATACTTATTTTTCCTAGCAATAATAAAAATCTGAAACTCATTGCAAGATTTAAATTCATAACATAATCGACTAAAACTAAACGACATTGCAATAAAATCGCCTAAACGATCGACCATAAAGCTACCGCCGCCATTAATGCAGAAAGCGCGGGAAATGGGGAGACCAATAAATAAGTAACTAATAGTTCTGTTGACAGATACAGACGTATTATTCTTTAATAGTTTTTCGTTTTTTTTTCCTCGGTCTCTTATTTTATAAAGAACGGCTTGATACCGATATTGTGATATTTTGATGTTAAAATTGTTTTTTGGAGAAGCTCGTGGCTAATTAATAACAGTCACTCGGGTTGGTCTTTAGGTTAAGCCTTAAGCCGAGCTTGCCTAGGTTGGTCTGTGGATGAGTGACCACCCAGTAGGTACCTACCGAGTTTCCTCCATGCCTCGGAAAGCACGTTAAGCCGTTGGTCCCGGCTGTCATTTGAAGATCTTTGACAGTCGTTACAGGTAGTCAGTGGCCCAAAAAGTCTCACAACCACTCATACCAAGGAGTATCGTATTACCCAGTACTAACTGGGTTGTGGATGTCAGATAGGCTCCAAGTAAAATACTGGTATTCAGCTGCATTCGGTTAGACTGGAAGCCGACCCCAACGTAGTTGGGAAAAGGCTAGGCATATGTTGATGATGAGAAATCTTGTATTTGTGTTTAATTTGAAACCACTGTGATTTTTGCCCAATTCATTGTGACGGCGAAGCATGGTGTAGTACTTCTTCTTTCATACTTCTCCATCTGCCAACAGTGACAAAGAATTAGTGCGTATTGTTTGCAGACGGCATCTCATTAACAATAAATAAAGATAATAAATTAATGCTGCCGTAAGAGCTATAAAAGAATGGCTTGATAAAGATAATTTATGTGTGAATGTTTCCAAAACAAAATACGTAAGTATATTACTTTCTCCAATTACATAGTGAGAAATGAAACAATGAAAATTGATATATGTGATAATGAAATTGAAGGTGTTGTCGATACGAAACTTTTAGGCACAGGCATTGATAAAATTGTAATTGGAAAAAACAAAACAGCTTCGCATGTGCACTAAGAAATCTCAGGAAAACTGTTGGATGTAATGCCGCACTATTAGCTCATCATGGATATTATGTCTCATCTATGCTAAGATAATCATATAGGGTAACTCCACTGACAGCAATAAATGCTATACTTTCTGCTTACTTTCTTCTTTAATTTCGTTGCGGGATCCAAGACAGTTAAATTCATTCTCTGGGACTTCGTCGAGCTTCATTGTCTCGGCGCTTTTCTGGTGGTCGCCACTGTTGATTCGTTGATTCTGGCTTTCAGGAGTTACAGTGGTTTGGGCGTGCGTGGCGGGCTTGTCCCAAGAAAAAAAATGACAGCAATAAAGCATTTGTTGTGCAAAAAAGTGTTTACTTACGAGCTGATTACCTATTAGACCTATTCTTAAAAAAAAACAGAAATGATTAACAAAGCATGCTTAAACATACTGCAATGGGACTTTTTAAAAAAAACCTTCAGCGAAGTTGCCATGATAGCTTCAATGATAACCTGGAAAATGTCAATGGATCCAACAAAATTGGCAATGCAGTGTTGTACAGCGTACTAGCTACCATAAAAAAACACTAGTCGAATGGGAATACAGAAATTTTTTATTATACCGAAGGTTATCAGGGAACGTCGAACCAGCTTATTTCAAAAGCATCTCATGGCTTACTGAAAATTGTTTTTTATTGTATTTTTATAGCAGACTACAAAGTGGTCCTGTACGTAGTTAAAAGGCCCTATTTCAGCATGGTGCTGTAACATATAAAAACTTCGTAGCGCACCCACAAGTGACAAGTCAGAATGACTGTATAGGATGTCAATGGTGTCGATTCTGTTGTGCACAAACTAAACTTAATTTAGGCTATTGCTATATTTTTCTCTCAAATATTTCCATACAAATGAAGGGTGCTCGTAAAAACATGTCGACTAAAAACACGGTGAAGCGCAAGGCATAAACTAGTTTGACATCTCTAACTTAGTTCATAGCTATAGCCGTCCTTTTCGCGCACTTCCTTCTAGTAAAATATACCAATAGCCTAAATTATTTTAGTTTGGGCACAACAGAATCGACACTACTACCTGAAGTAGAAGCATGACAGATGTTATGAAAAGCTGCTGATTCTAAAAGCACCTACATTTTTTAAAGTTCTTATCTTTAAAAACCAAAAATAAGTCTGTAGAAGTCTTGAGTCGTCAACATTATTTCTAATGAAAAACGATAGTTTCTTTGTTCGTACGAAGAGATATTATTGAAAGGGGAATGTCCGCTATTGACATCAGAACTAGCAGCAACTATTGATGAAATCATCATCAATCCTTTAAAAAACTTGCTAACAAAACTCTTTTCCTCCCCCAGGTAACGACTCAGAAGCAGATCCAGAGGATTCCAGCACGGACGCAGCAAGAGAGAGCAAGGCTCGCAGAAGAAGAACAGCTTTCACGTCAGAACAGCTGCTGGAGTTGGAGAGGGAGTTCCACGCCAAGAAGTATCTGAGTCTCACGGAGAGGTCGCAGATCGCTTCTGCTTTAAAGCTTAGTGAAGTACAGGTAAGGGATGGAGTTAAATGTAGCATATTATTAACAAAAAAAACAAACGAACAAAAAATGTGTGGGGACTAACTATACTGAATGGGCAACTATTAAACTATTATACCAAGTAAGGAACTATTTATCCGGTCATTGCAGCAAGGAGAACATAGGAAGCAAAAGCGAGCTCAGGACTTGGACAGGTTAGGTTGGAAGGAGATTTCGGGGTCTAGAGCCCAGCGTCAACGTCGTGGTTGGTTACTTTAAACCCTGCAAACAGAAATAGGAGTCCCGCTCAGCGGGGCTACATCGACGACGCCTTATCCACAATCTATGTAGTTTTAGTTTTTTTGGATTGAACGACTAGTAATTCGAATTTGTGTTATCAAGTCGCTGTTCTAAACATTTGTATTCGCCTAGGTACTATTTGTAGAAGTATCTTTAATTTTGATTTTTTTTGTGGTCGTTCCAATACTACCCACTTTTAAAGAAATGATCCTGAACTACTCGAAATCAAGCAGTTAAAGAAATTGACACTAGTTATTGAACGATCGAAGAGACGAACTAATCAATATTTAACCTCAAATTCTCTTCCTCAGGTAAAAATATGGTTCCAAAATCGTCGAGCGAAATGGAAACGCGTAAAAGCCGGCCTCGCATCCGGGAGTCACTCAAGCAAAAACGGATCTGGCACGAAAATAGTCGTTCCGATACCGGTTCACGTGAACCGGTTCGCGATCCGAACTCAACATCACCAGATGGAGAAGCAGAATCTTCAATACAGGCTAGAAAGACAGCAACCGCTACCTGGAAGTCTTCTACAATCACAAACGTCAGCTTTTTTAAGTGCAACGAAAATCGATCCGAATAATCGACTAGATCGGGAACCGATTGTGAATGGTCGCAGCACTATGTTTGACGTTTCAATGCCTAGCCGTATGGCGCCAATGAGTCAAGTGAATTTGAGACATTTTCAAAATGGCCGACCGAGCTAATTTTTGGTTGGATGATTTTGTTACTGGACCATGGTTTTTTGGAGCATGCTGGCTTGAACTAACACTGAATAATTCTTTAAAATTTGTACTCATGAAAACTTGTTAAATAAAGGTGCAATTCAAACACTTTCTAAAACCCAAATCTAAATAAAAACCCCGAAGACTATTTTTTATTTTCATCGAATCAATTGAAAAAGACTGTATTAGTCAATTGGATGTTGGTAATCTTTTGAAGTCATTCCAAAAGCTACCCTTGATTTCTGAATGGATCTATCCACCCAAGTAATTGTCTAAATTTGGTGGCAGTCGGTTAAAATAAAGCTCCAGAAACCAAGTAGATTAGACATAAATATAACTTAACATGTATAAATAATATTTAAAAATATAAAGCAATGCCTGTAATGTCAAATTATTATCGATATTAAAGAATGTGTGATCATGTTTCTGTGATTTTATTTAACACTTTACATCTTCATTCATAAACGATAGTCCTTGAAGAGTAACCAAATGGGGAATATCGTTGATGAAGCGTTCGTGTACAGTAAGGCCTGAATTCCTGTCACGCTGACGGTCAGTCGCGCGCGGCCGCCCGGCCGGTCGCGTACGTCAGCGAGAAAAACAGTAGCAAATACGCGCCGCTGACTCTTGTACTCTTTTACAGTGTAGTAAAAGGTACTATAGTTGCATTGTGGTGGCTTTCTAAGTCAACAAATAGAGATAGCGTTACTGTTACATCAACTGTAATAGGCCAAAATGGTCACACCTGACACCGCTACTTGTACTATACAATAGGCTAGTTTCCACCATCAATAAATTGCAAATCTATATTTAGTCCGTCAGTTAGAGTATTGGAAAATAATGTACTTACACGTATTTTTTGTTTTTGTAAATCAACGAATATTGACAAAGATAAAACGCATCAAAACTCGGGAGTGGCGGCTCGTGACGTCAGAACTCACTAAGAATGATACCAAACAGTGACGTATTCGTAATTTTAAAAGCGTCGTATCTTCGTCAATTTTGGTTTATGTGACAAAAGAAAAAACACGGGTCAAATATTTTTTGATAATCTAAGTGACGGACTAATTACATTTTTTCAGTTAACAAGCCTATTGAATGGAGATATAATTGCGCCACTTTCTTTGTAGGTGCACCTTCTTAGGCCTTATATTTGACCACCGCACCGATTAGTTTTTACAAAACGTTGTATGGACTTCTATACAACTAACTTTTGTTGGTTGGGTATAACCTGACTCCATATTCACAACGCTTCGATTCGATTTCGATTTGGGAAGTCGTATGTCTAATGCCAAAAAAGGATAGACATACGACTTGGCGAATCGAAATTCATTCCGAGCGTTTGTGAATACGGGGCTGGGGTCAGAGTTATGACGTCCATGGGCCTCCGACTGACTTGACTTTACATGCCATCGAGATATATCTCTCAGGCATGATGGTTTCCTGGGCCTCGATTCTGCTATTACAATAGTGTCAGAGTAGTCGCTCATTGATTTCATAATGGCCAAGTTCTGTCAAATTTTGACAAGTTTGTTAATCTACTATCATAATGGCGCCATTATGACTTATCAATGGTCAACCACTGACACTTCATTAAAAGAAATGTCATAGAATGATAATCTCGAACGTGAAATCTGGTATGAATAAATGTTCGCTTTTAGTAGTAGATTTCGAAAACCATTTGTACTAAGGGTTTTATAATAATGACAATACGAAAATGCCATTAAAACACAATTTTATTACGAGACCATTGACCGACCATTGTGAATTTAGCAGATTACGAACTTTAAGCAAAATGACAATGGGATGAGAATGGAATCGTGTTTGAGTGACGAATTCATTAATAGCAGAATTAGGCCCCTGACGAGTTGCTAGTTCTAATTAAAACAAGAATCATAGTAATGTTGGTCGCTCAGGAATCGCGCATGATTGCTCGATGCGTGTATGTTATGAAAAAAAAATCAGTCTATTATAGACACTACAGATTTTGGTGAAAGCATACTTCAATCTAAAATAAACGACTAAACTTATTTACCACTTTCTTGTGTTATTTTTTCTGAAATATGGTTTCTTTTTTGCCATAAACCCTTCTAAACTTCGGTCAATATTTAAATGAAAAAAAGATGGTAAAGGAAAACATACCGTCCTCCTTTTTTTGAAGTCTGTCAGAAATACTCTCATTATGAAAACACCCTATTATACCGCAGGGGGCGTGTCTGGTAAATATCAATACCTGTAATCAAAACTCAACCTTACGTGACTTCGATAAGATATAAAACTAACTTTTCATGAAAAACAAGACACATTAGTTTCAGAATACGCTCTGATAAAATCTATACCGAATACGCCATTGAATTCTCAACCCTATCGCCTTCCTTCTAAAGTATACTATACCAGTAATACTATACTAGAAATCAATAATTCCTGGTCCGTGAAACGGTTGTGTACAAGAATAAACTTAGTAACAAACGTAAGGTTTATTTTACAATGATTGTTCTATCAAATGTCGCTAGCAGACGATTGCATCTGCCCTTTGCAGTTGGATGCATCAGGAGCTCTTGACTAAATAATAACAGGTTAATCCGTGTTTGCCTAGGTTGGTCTGTGATGGGTGACCACCCATTACATACAGAGTTTCCTCCGTGCCTCGGAAAGCACCGCTAAGCAGTTGGTCCCGGCTATCATTTGTAGATCTTTGACAGTCGTTACAGGCAGTCAGTGGCCCTAAAAGTCTGACGACCAGTCTTACCAAGAAGTATCGTATTACCCAGTACTAACTGTGTTGCGGAGGTCAGATAGGCAGTCGCTGCATGTAAAATACTGGTATTCAGCTGCGTTCGGTTAGACTGGAAGCCGATCCCAACATAGTTGGGGAAACGCTACGCTTTGCTCGTCCTAGAAGTCTACAGTCACTAGCAGACTTTTTGACTCAAAACAAGCAGCTGACAACTCCCATTAACTCCTGACGTGTTAAATTCCCGATTAAAGGCATAATGCCGTATAATATGTCACTCACTGTTATGTTATTGTGTTCACTCCCCTGCGCCCGCGCATGGGTCACGCCCCTAGATTAGCGACATCTATACTGCTATTAACTGTGCATCTGTCGCTTGTTGCTGTTGTAAGACGAACTAAAAATGGTCGTTGTACATTTTACAAAAATTTTCCTAATTAAGTACAAAACCATTTTTTTTTTTTTTCTGGGTTCGAATCCCGGTAGGAGCAAATGTTTGTGTGATGAGCATGGACATTTGTTTCCGAGTCATGGATGTTTATATGTATAATAAGTATGTATTTACAAACATTAAAGTATATAATGCAGTATATCAACTATCTGGTGTCCACGACACAAGCCTTGCTTAGTGTGGCACTAGATGGCGCTGTGTGTTAATGTCCAGCGATGTTTATTTATTAATTTATTTCGAGGATAAGGTCTTTAGGTCTTTTATTTCTCGTTTATTCAATGGGTGCAAAGTCTAATCATCCTATACAGTCTATTATAGTAGAAGGTATATGTTCATTACATATCACCAAACACCGATGCATGGAGTTCTATCTTTACCGTGTGGTAAGTTCCTAAGGGCTTCTGACTTGGCTTTAAATGCCGTCAAGACATATCTCTCGGGCATGCTGGTTTCCTCACGACGTTTTCCTTCACCGAAGAAAGTGATAATGCATACAATACGCACATGAATCCGAAAAATCATAGGTGCGTGCCTCGAGTTCGAACTTGAGACCTTAAATATGTTAGGGCAGTTCGACAGTCACATCTCTGGGCTATAATAATATAATCTGCATAGTCCTCGTGTGAATTTGGCAAGATGTTCTGGACTTCAAAAGAGACTATGACTTCTGAGTTTGTTTCGGCAGTTTCTTCTCAGAGAAGTCAGGTACGAAACACCGACCCCATCAGTTTAAAAAAATAACGTGTAAAAGTGTTTGAGAAAACCTACTTGCTGAATAAATATCAATTATCACTGCTTGCATGGAGTTATACGAGTCCATACATCGAATTTCAAGTTTCCATTCTCTTCTTTAGTTTCATAACAATCATTACTTACGACTTTTCAGAACTGCGCAGATGCGTTGCGCGCCCCAACATACGCCAACCACGCCCCCTGTCTCTCAGATAAAATATCGTATAAATTGATAACTATTATATGCAACTGTTGTTTTTAGGGTTCCGTAGCCAAATGGCAAAAAACGGAACCCTTATAGTTTCGCCATGTCTGTCTGTCTGTCTGTCCGCGGATAATCTCAGTGACCGTTAGCACCAGAAAGCTGAAATTTGGTACCAATATGTATATCAATCATGCCGACAAAGTGCAAAAATAAAAATTTAAAAAAACATTTTTATTAGGGTACCTCCCCCAGACGTAAAGTGGGGAGCGATTTTTTTTTTAATTTTGACCCTGACGTGTGATATATTGTTGGATAGGTATTTAAAAATGAATAGGGGTTTTCTAAAATCATTTTTTGATAATATTAATATTTTAGGAAATAATCGCTCCGAAAGTCAAAAACAATGTGTCCCCCCCCCCTCTAACTTTTGAACCATAAGTTTAAAAAATATGAAAAAAATCACAGAAGTAGACCTTTATATGAACTTTCTAGGAAAATTATTTTCAACTTGATGAGTTGAATAGTTTTTGAGTTATATAGCACTTTTTCAAAAAAACGCAAATGATAACTTTGTTTTTCATACAAATACTATGAAAAACAAAGTTATTTTTGCTGACGAAAAATGTTGGTATTTTTAATGGTCTGGGAAGCTACGGAACCCTACAGTGAGCGTGGCCCGACACGCTCTTGGCCGGTTTTTATATATTTGATTCACAAGTCTTTTGGAGATTGGAGAAAAGCAAATTATGTGTATAATAACGGTGTAAGATTTTGTAATCGTTTAATTTTAATCGTAGCTAACTGAAAGTAAGGATCGAAGAACGCGTGCCTAGATAATAACAGCCACTCGGGTCGATCTTTAAGTTGAGCCATGCTAGCCTAGGTTGGTCTGTGTATGGGTGACCACCCATTACGTACCAAGTTTCCTCCGTGCCTCGGGAAGCATGCAAGCAGTTGATCTCAACTGTCATTATTTTGTAGATCTCTGACAGTCGTTACAGGTAGTCAGCGCCCCAAAAAGTCTGAAAACCAGTCTAACCAAGAGGTGTCGGGGGTCTTACTGGGTATTACCCAGTACTGACTGGGTTGTGGAGGTCAGATAGACAGTCGCTCCATGTAAATACTAGTATTCAGCTGTATCCGGTTAGACTGGAAGCCGACCCCAACATAGTTGGGAAAAGGCAAGCAGATGATAAGCTATCTCTCTAGTTTAACCTGTTTTCTTTGGAATTTAGTACAATCCCCTCAATCCTGAAACTCCTGAAAGTCAGAATCAACAGTAGTGACCAGTAGAAAAGCGCCGACACAATGAAGCTCGACGAAATCCCAGAGAAACAATTTTTAACTGTCTTGGACCACGCAACGAAATTAATCAGAAAATAATAGCGGAGAAGTAGGAACAACATAATTTCCACTTCCTTCCCTTGGCCGATGACCTGGTGAAGGTTGCAGGAATCTGCTGGATGCGAGTCGCACGGGACCAGTCAATGTGGCGACACTTGGGGGAGGCCTATGTCCAGCAGTGGACGTCTGCAGGCTGAAAATCATTCTGACGATGAATCATTCGTTCTCAGTTCTACCGTATGCTAAATCTTCTTATCCCTATGATGTTGGATGGATGTTTGTTACTCATCAAACTACTGAACGGATCTGGATGAAATTTAGCACACACATAGCTTATGACCTGGATTAACGCATGATACTTTTTGTCCGTTTGATCCTGTGGGGTAATTATCAAACTCTACGCGGACGAACCCACGGGCTTAAGCTAGTAATAAAATATCCCGTCCCTCATACGAATGCTCTATACAAAATGTCAGTTGTCTGTCACGCCCTTTTAAATTGACAGAATGGCTAAACTGTTTAGGGGCGTCGCTACTTTAATTCATCTTTTGTGAACTTATTAATTGTTAGTATTTATTGGGGTGGCAAAACGGTAGTTTTATAAAAACTATAACATTTGACCCTGCTTCCTATATTGGCTATGGTATTGTATGTTCGCGCCTGTTCGCGCTGTTTTGAATTTTCAGACTAGTATTATTTCTTACTTATGTCATTTTTTTTAAGTTGGTGAAACATTGTTCGCCTAGCCATTTCCCAACTAAGTAGGGATCGGCTTCCAATCGGTACTTTTTCAAAACTAAGAAAAATATGACGAAACGATTTGGACTCATACCTGACTGATTGGCTTGAGGAGGCAAAACACCGGGAGATACGAAAAGGAATGGTTCAGGCTTTTGCCCAGCAATGGGACAGAATAAACTTATTAAAAAAATGACAAAGGAGAAAGGGCAAAATTGCCCTAACGTCCACGTCGGTGGACGTTAGGGCAATTTTTTGACCACCATGGAGTATTTTACTCTATGGTGGACGTTAGGGCAATTTTGCCCTTTCTCCTTTGTAACTACGCATCACTAATGGTTATATGTATATCTCCTTAAGAAGAACATTTTTTCATAAGTCGAGTTCTCTCGAGTCGGAATCAGAGATGAAATACAGAGCTCCAAGTATAAATTAAATTAAATACCCACTGTTATTTCATTAATTTATTAACTTTCATTGATACTGTACGTTTTGAAAACATCATTTATTATGAGCCTTTAAACATCCGTTTCAAAACGTTAACATCTTAAATGTAGTTTAGGAACAAATTCTTGCAGTTACTGTAGGTTGCGTTAATTCTACCCCAACGGCCAATATGCGATAATAATATACAGGGTGATTGGTAATTGGGTGCAGACCTTGAAATGGGTGATACTAAAACTTATTTGCAACAACTTAGACCCGATAACTGGGGGTCCAAACTGGGTGATTTTTGAGAAATCGAGCTTTAAAAGATTTATTTGTAATTTTCCACCTCTACACCATAAAGTGCTAATTGTGAGAAATCTACGCCGCCGCGCCGTTCATGATGTTAAACTGATACTTTTCTAATAGCTCATGAACGAATGTATCCTTCGAAAACCAATTTGTCAAAAAAATACAACTGCCTTTGAAAAATAAGCGCCGAAACGTAATGTTATGAAAATTAATTGAAACTTTAGTTGTTTCGGGAGGCAGGTTTCTTAAAATAAATGTATGACATTTGTTAAAATTCACCAAATAGAGACAGATCTTACATGATCTAATCGACTAGGAGCCGTCGCATTAAGGGGCCGGCGGAGCATGCGTATTTCATACAAACGTAATACCAAAATTATTTGTAAATTAAACATATTCTTAAGGTAGTGTGTATTTATTTCGATTGAATTACAGAATATCCATGTTCCCAAATATATTTTTTGAGAGGACAATGATACAAAGACGAGATATGAGGAATTTAAAATTTCCATAGAAAACTTATTTTTCTCATAACTCTTGTTAAAATCAGTGTCCAATCAAAATATATATTTGGGAACCTAGATATTCTGTAATTCTATCGAAATAAATACACACTACCTTAGGAATATGTTTAATTTACAAGTAATTTTGGTATTACGTTTGTATGAAATACGCATGCTCCGCAGGCGTCTTAAGTCAAACAGCTAACATGACATGGTGGTAACAAGAAAATCTGCAAAAAGGAAGACGTGCATCAAAAAAACTGTACCACCCAGATTTATTAAAATACTACCTTCTCAGGAACAACCGTTGTTTTCTGGTCATTTATTTACCAAAAGAGGGTAATGTGGCATCATTTTGGAAAGCTAGTGAGACAAAAAAGTCGGTTCTGTAATTTGCACGACAAGTGTCATACATATATTTTGAGAAACCTATAACTCGAAAAACAACTCAAGTTTCAATTAATTTTTAGAACATAAACTTTTAAGCGCTTATTTTTCAAAGGCAGATGTTGTTTTTTTAGACAAATTGGTTTTCGAAGGATACATTCGTTCATAAGCTATCAGAAAAGCATCAGTTTAACATCCTGAACGGCGTGGATTTCTCACAATCAGTACTTTATGGTGTAGCGGTTTCCACCTCGTGACAAATTCAATGAAATCTTTAAAAGCGCTATTTCTCAAAAACCACCCAGTTTGGACCCCAAGTTTTCTGGTCAAAATTGTTGCAAATAAGGTCTAGTATCCCCCATTTCAAGGCCTGCACCCTGTATACTATATGGAGTAAACGAAGAGTTGATTGTTGGTTGCATACGATTAATTGATTGTTAATCTTCTTCTTCTATATCTATCTATCTATATCTATATACTTATAATAAATCTGTAGAGAGGTCAATTCTGTACATGAAATATATTTACAAAATAACTATCGGGGGGTGATTAGTGATCGATACTGATGCCAAAAATGCAATCAGTAAAATTTTTGTCTGTCTGTCTGTCTTTCTGTCTGTCTGTCTGTCTGTCTGTCTGTATGTTATTTATAGAAAAAAAAACTACTCGACGGATTTTAACGTAACTTGGTACAATTATTCTACATACTCCTGAGCAGGTAATAGTATACTTTTCATCACGCTACCATTAATAGGAGCAGAGCAGTGAAAGGAAATGTTGGGAAAACGGGAGAAGTTACTTGGTTTTTTTAGCTTCCGTCGCGTGTGCAGCCTTAATGGTTAAAGCTACATAGAAATCATGTATTACGGAAATATTCCACATAAAATTATATAAAAAATATCCCAGGACAGCATATGTCTATCTTTTATAGTTGACTCACAATAACACGTGTAACTCCCGATAGCTTAGCAGTTCGGAGAATAAATGTGAATGTAAGTTTGTTTGTTGCGCTTTCACGCGACAACTACTGAACGGATTTGGATGAAATTTTGCACACAGATAGTTTATAACCTGGATTAAAACATAGGATACTTTTTATCCCGGCAGTAAGATTCCATGGGACAATAATCAAACTTCACGCGGGCGAAGCCGCTGGCAGAAGCTACATAGTTTAAAATGAGTTGTTAAATCTGAATTTTATATGATTTGATGATTTACTACATTTCAGGAGCTCGTGGCTAAATAATAACAGCCGCTCGGGTCGATTTCGGTTAAGCCGTGCTTGCCTAGGTTGGTCTGTGGATGGGTGACCACCCTAACATACCGAGTTTCCACTGTGCCTCGGAAAGCACGTTAAGCTGTTGGTCCCGGCTGTCATTTGTCCATCTTTGGCAGTCGTTACAGGTAGTCAGTGGCCCAAAAAGTCTGACAACCAGTCTTACTAAGTGGTATCGTATTACCCAGTATTAACTGGGTTGTGGAGGTCAGATAGGCAGTCGCTCCATGTAAAATACTGGTATTCAGCTGCATCCGGTTAGACTGGAAGCCGACCCCAACATAGTTGGGAAAAGGCTTGGCAGATGATGATGATTTACTACATTTTAATGTTGTGTAAAATCCAACAAATTTCTTTAAAAGTAGTTGTATTGTATCATGTCAAATAAGAGCAGAGGATAAAATATCTAGAGTAGGGTCGAGGCGCCATCTTTACCTTCTTGACACATGTGGTGAGTTGGTGACAGAGCAATTATTGTTTGGAGAACGGTGGTGGAACGAAGATCGAGGTGGATCGCTGGTGATAAAGTTAGATTGATGTCGCGAACCTGCTGCTCGAATATAATTGTTAAGCAAACTAGTTATTGTGACATATTGCCATTAAATTGTATGAAACAGTGAATAGTTTGTTTTGCTCGCATTTTACCCAAATGACGCCCACTAGACACGTGAACACTGATGACGTCGAGGAGGATGCTGATATTCAAGAAGAATATTTCTTGCTTTTCCAACTTTCAGAGGAGCTACAGTTCTGTGCACAATCAACTACGAGTACCTACCTACTTAGATCAATAAAAGCGAACATTATACGGAAAATTTGTTTATTTATTTATTTCAGTTTGGGGGCTGGTGTTTGTTTTCATAAAATAATCATTTTGTATGTACCTAACGCTCCGATGAGAACCTGCAGGTAACTAACCACAGACTAATTATTTACAATATATAGGTACACACTAACTCTATAATAGAAATAAAAATATGTACAAGTTATGTACGTTATACGGTGGATGATTGATCGATGTTGATCCCATACCAGAAAGTTGTTTAGACTGATGGCTTGAATCACTCCAATAAATATAACTTCACATCTCTGAACCACGCTGTTTAATCCTGTAAGTAGGTACTCCCAATTGCGCTACCAACATAACAAAACGATCAACCACGTTCCCCACAGCTCAACTGAGCTCGACATTACCCACCCCATGCCACAAAGCTATCCACGCGACGTTTAAATCAATTTCCATGTCTTATTTGTTATGCAGATGCCCGTTTGTATAAACGATATCCCCCCTTCAGTAGTGAGGGGATGAGTTGTCGATAGTTCTGTCAAAAAAACTCAAGCATTTATTTCATTAAGGGATTTTCTTTTTAAACTCTTCCCTACTCGCTGGATAGATGGCGCTGAACTTGAGTTACTGCAAGGAGCAGAACGACACATCATTTCACTTGATGTAATGGTTATATTAGAAAATAAAAGTGTCAGTCCGAGAGAATGTGACGTGACGCAATGTTTTTTTCAAGCGTTTTGGTTTTGGCACCTAGTAACGTAGTCAGTTCAACGTAGTAACGTAGTCAGTTCAACGCCATCTACAGAGAACTATGATTTTTTTTAATATTAAAAGAAAACCTCTCATTAGATCATTACGGCACTTTTGAAAAAAATAACAAAAAAAGCTACAGACACAAGACATAAAAACCGTGAAAGTACTGTAGTTGCACATTCCAAAGTGTAGACCTATGTAGAAGAATGAACAAAGAAACTCCATGGACATTCTTCAAAATGAAAATATAGCTGTTATTGTCTCTTTTCATATTTTAATTTATCAAACAACTGGATAGAATTATAACAAGCATTATTAAAATACTCGATGTTGGTCAACAACTGAGGGAACAGGGTCTGCAAGGACTGTGAAGATAGGTATCTGAAGAAACCATTGCCGTCCCCGAAAAGTTCCGGAGTGCGACCGTGAACTGGAAGAACTCCCACTAGTTGGACCGATGACCTTGTGATGGTTGCATGAATTCGTTGGATGCGAGTCGCACGGGACCGGTCAATGTGGCGACACTTGGGGGAGGCCTATGTCCAGCAGCCTACGTCTGCAGGCTGAAATGATGATTATAATTATTGCCGTCGCGACAACTGCAGATTAAACCGATTACATCACAAAAATTTTGACGAGATCGACGTTTTATATTCCCATTTTTTTTCTCTTAGAAAATATTACTTAAAGAAAGAGTGTGTTTATTGTTTAGGTTCCGATCAATTTTTATTATGTTAAAAAATGTTCGAATTTGTTTAGTAGTCCTTTAATCACTGCCGTAAAAATGGGGCATTTTTTATTTTTGGAGGGTCGTAACTTCACAGTCGTAACTCTTCAGTTTACTGTCAATTTTTAAGTAGATACAACACAATAATGTTGCATCTACTATCGATAACGGTATCGCCAACACAACACAGGAATATTTACATCACTACCCCGGGAAGCGAGCAGGCGATGCGTTAAATTCATACTCGTGCTTACCGCCACAGACGCCGACAAGATCTGAAACATGACTGATAACTTGATAACTCACTTACCACGAGAAAAATATTATCACACTAAATCACACTTAATGTTATAAAGGCGAAAGTTTTTTTCTTGTTAATAACGGCCAAGTCACACAAAATTAACTATAAATAATAAAGAAATTGCAGTAAGGAACCATAACCTTGGCACGACTTTGTCTAGATTTCATTTACTTTTTAGAGATAAACAAGCAGCTCCATCGAGACTTAGCTAGTTTTTTACAGAATGTTTTTGGTGGGATTTCACTTCTTTTTGTAGAAACGTGGGGCATATTGATTTATTTTATTAGATTTTCTTATTTGACACAATTTTTTCTTTTTAGGAGTAGTTTTTTTATTGTTACAAATCTTTCTTTTCTTTTTTCCGGTTCAGATTATTGTATACAGTAGCAACAGTTTTTCGTATGGCCCATTCGCGTTCATTATTTATTATTTAGACGGTTTAATTTCTGAAAGATCGGCGCGGTATTTACGCCTAAGCCGGTTGTATTCGGTGATCGCTGAAGCTTGAGCTTTGATACTCTTGAAGTCAACATTTATGAGGTGCACCACATGAAGATATTGGTTACTCGTGAAAGCACCACGTAGGCTTAGCCAAAAGAGAATATGGAGGTGCCAATGTCCATGAGGGCATTTTTTAGACTTAGACCTTGGCTCTTGTGAATTGTTAGGGCATACGCCACACAGTTGGGAATTGTTCTCTGTACACGTATGCCCGGGGTATGATCTCAAATTTTGACTTAATAGGCAATAATTCGTGAATCAAATTATTAGAGAATTTTCGAAGTACTGTTTCTTCATAAAATTCCTTACCTATTCAAATCTTCGAATTGTTATAATAACAACCTGCTAACCTTAGCAAACCTCAGGAAATAATAAGCGAAATCAACGAAATGCAAATAATCCCTCCTAATCCCTAGTAAACGTTTTCAAGCGCAGTAGGAGAATGTCGTAAACGACTGTAACGCGGCCGGTTGCCACTTCGCCATATAAGGTTATCGGAAAAACAAACGTAAGCGCGTTTTAAAATACAGTCAGCGCCATCTAGCGACGTTTGCGGGTATCACCGCCACCCTTAGTCCAATGCATTATATTTTGACAAAATTTTGAGCGAATTTAATCATCATCATCATCATCAGCCTATTAATATTCCCACTGCTGGGACACAGGCCTCCTCTCTATGCGAAATTAATATTTTAGTGTAATTTGTTTCATTTAATTTGTGTAATGTTCGAGTAGAATAAAGTTAATCGTTCGACTATTTCTTCTTGTAAACTTGTAAGTATAAGTATAAAAGCCAGTCTAGTCTTATCCAGAGTTTTCCTTCAATTTTATTTATATGCGTATTAAAAGCAGAAGGGGAGGTATTCGCCCAGCAGTGGGACGCTATAGGCTAGATTAAATTAGAAGATGTGTCCCACTACGCTGGATTTTTGCAATGACAGTCGATTTTTTTTATGTACCAATAGGAGAAGGGGGCATTACCATATCTGTACTTAATATTATAAAGCAGAAGAGTTTGTTTGTTCGTTTGGTTGAACGCGCTAATCTCAGGAACTACCAGCTCGAATTGAAAAATTATTTTTGCGTTGGATAGTCCATTTATCGAGGAAGGTTATATAGGTTATATAACATCACGCTGTGACCAATAGGAGCGCAGCAATAAGAAATTTTGCAAGCGGGAAATTCACGCGAACGAAGTCGCGGGCAGAAGCTAGTCTCTAATACAGCTGAGACCAGCTGAGGGTTCTTCATCAGATACTTCAGACCTTCGATTTTTGACATCAAATGAAGCGGCCAACCAAGTTGAATATTTTTTGTAAAGGCGGTATGTCGATCTCTCTAATAGTTTGGTTGGGCTCTTGTGTTTTCTAATCAGGGTCACCAGGTACTCCAGATCTTCGATTATCCTAGTTTTTATAGTTTTCCCTTTATGTGGCCATTAAACCCTAACTCTGTACCAAATTTCAGCTCTCTGAGTTTATGGGAAGTACTAGTTCTATTTTGATGATCATGAGTGAGTGAGTGTCATAAATGCGAAACTTTGCTTTCGCTTAACTTTGGAACTAAATGACCTACAGACTTGAAATTTTGGATTTGAAGTATGTGATTATAGCTTACTGGATGACGAATTTCTGCGTTCTGGTCTTATCCAGAGGTTCTCAAATAGGGGCCTGAAAATGCGGCGAAATGGTTCCAGTAAAGGATGGTACGGCAGTGTTTGCTTCACGCTCGACTTGGCGGGGGCACTGCCGTGCCCCCAGATTAGTCCGTCACGTAGATTATCAAAAAAATTTGACCCATATTTTTTCTTTTGTCACATAAACCAGTATTGACGAAGATACAACGCTTTTAAAATTCCCAATAAGTCACTGTTTGGTATCATTCTTAGTGAGTTCTGACGTCACGAGCCTCCACTCCCGAGTTTTGATGCGTTATATCTTTGTCCATATTCGTTGATTTACAAAACAAAAAATACGTGTCCATTATCCGTGTGACGACCCGAATGGCGTAGTGGTAGTGAGGCTGCCTTACGTTCTTAGGGTCCTGGGTTCGAATCCCAGTAGGAGCAAATGTTTGTGTGATGAGCATGGACATTTGTTTCCGAGTCATGGATGTTTATATGTATAATAAGTATGTATTTACAAACAAAAAGTAAATATGTAGTATATCAACTATCTAGTGTCCACGACACAAGCTTTGCTTAGTGTGGCACTAGGTGGCGCTGTGTGTTTAATGTCCATTATTTATGTCCAGCGATATTTATTATTTTCCAATACTCTAACTAACGGACTAAATAGATTTGCAATTTATTGATGGTGGAAACTAGCCTATTAGGTATTGCCGATGGGGCCGAAAAGTTCTGGAGTGGCGACCGCAAACCGGAAGACGTTGCATTGGAAGATCTCCCACTAGGTAGACCGATGACCTGGTGAAGGTTGCGAGGAACCGCTGGATGCGAGTCGCACGGGACTGTTCAATGTGGCGACACTTGGGGAGGCCTATGTCCAACAGTGGACGTCTTTCAGCTGAAATGATGATGATGATAATATAAAAGTTTACAATATGTGTGTTGGTATGTTTGTTACTTTTTAATGCAAGAACTACGGAACGGATTTGGATGAAATTTAGCACACAGATAGTTTATGACCTGGATAAACAACTGTGCGGGCTAAGGGACCACTCGTACGCACACTTATTCAGCTCTATTCAGCTTATGCCCATGCCTATGTACGCGTCTCATACAAAATCGTGGTTTTCTATGGGCATAAGCTGAATAGAGCTGAATAAGTGTGCGTAGTCCCTAATAATAGTTATTTGTTATTCAAGAGTGCAAAGTTGTTTTTTAACCGCGTGCTCAATTTTGATGACTGAGCAAGCGAAAGATTCTAAAATTGAGTCACGAGCGAAGCGAGTGATTCAAAACTTAGAATCTTGAGCGTCAGCGAGGGAATCAAAAGAGCTCGAGGTGAAAAATCTTTGCACTCGAGTGCAACACGTAACTTTTCATCCCACCTCAGCGAGGAAATGAAAATCGCAAAAAAAAAATGCGCATCATCATCATCAGCAGCCTATAATGTTCCCACTGCTGGGACACGGCCTCCTCTCGTAGAGGGAATGGGCTATAATCTACCACGCGGGCCCAGTGCGGGTTGGTAGATGTCACATGTCTTCGAATTTTTGGTTCTATAGGACATGCCGGTTTCCTCACGATGTTTTCCTTCACCGTTTTGAGAGCAGCGGTGATGAAATAAATTACACAAAATAATGCGCCTGTCTGGGTTCGAACCCACGACTTACTGTTCGTAAGTCGGGGCCGCCACCACTGGGCCACCGCTGCTCTCGCAAAAAAAAATTGCGCATTATTAACAAATTCAGTTAATTCTGTTGGCGTCAAATAAACTTCCTCGTCGCTAGATAATGAGTGGTCATTTTAGGTTTTTCACTTATTTTCTAAAAAAAAACGTTTTTTTTTTTTTTTGTTTTCTTTCATAGGATACTTCTAATACTTACCAATAATATGATCACGTGGGACAATTTATTGAACTTGGCGCGGACGAAGCTGCGGTCATAAGCTAGTTGTTAGTGATAATAGGCTTATCCCCAGTAAATGGAACTTAACATACCTTATTTTTTTTTCTTTTTTTTTGGGAAATCATCAAATGACTCCTCCCGAATTTAATCAGAGCGTGACTTTAAAGTACTCTGTTTTTTTAGTTGTAGAATACCACGCAAATCGATTCGATGTGTGAATAATGTTTATGGCCCAGTTTTTCACTTTAATATACCATTCGAATCGGTATTTCATTCTCTATCCAATGGTATAAAAATGAAAAAAGCAAAAAAAAACGAGATATTTTTTTTGCCTCTAACCAAAATCGGATGAATAGTTAAGGCACTTTTTTTTGTATTGGAAATCATCAAATGACTCCTTCCGCTCTGAAGGGAGTGTCAGACTTTAACTGACTAAAACCCATCCATGTTCCTTCCTCGCACTTTATGTTCCTAGGTGTACTTATTGTTCACATATGCGTACCCCCTCAGAGTTTACAGGCGTAATGTTACGTCATGATGTTGTGTTAACAATAAACATCCAAGCGATTGCAGAAAACACTGCAGATTTGCCTGATTTTATTTGAATTTTAGAGAGTTCCATTGTATATTTCCGACGAGCAGCATCAGATCTTCACCAAAAATGGGACCACCTCAGGAGTACACGCTTTCAAATAAAAAACATGAGAATCGATCCACAAATGGGGGAGAAATTGTTGAACATATATAAAGAAAAACGTGACTTGTGACCGTTTTTTGAAGTCGGTTTAATTTTTGGAAAAACAGTTTTTTTTTTAAAACGTGTAACACCTTTTACCGGTACTGCTCATCTATTCTCACGATTTCGAAAATATGCATAATTTTCAAATACCTTTGGCGCCATCTATTAACCTTTATGAATACTAAACAGTACCACAGTACGAACCATATACCAAATAAATCAAAATATTTTTTTTTCTAACATACATCTTAACGAATCTGTATTGTTTGATTTTTTTTCGGCGGCAAAAGGCGCCACATTCTTTTTTTAAAATAAAATGAATATTAAAAAGTTATTGTAACAGTTTTTTGTCAAATCCGGCGGGATTAAAGAAGGATCTCTTAGAAATTGAGTTAAAAAACAATGGCGCCGATAAAATACGTGTTTAGAATGGAAATTGAATTAAGATTATTGAATTTGAAATGCGGAATGATCATTGTGTTGTTATAATAGCCAGTCATCTGCATTTTTTTTGTTGGCACATTTGTATTGATGGTGGTTACCGAATAATGTAATGTCAATCTGTATCATATAATGTTATAAAGCATGGTAATTTAACATGAATCAGTACAGAAATTCGTAATGTTATCTAAGCATATAGGTACTTAACTAGCTGACCCACGCAACTTCGTCTGCGTCGCATAAGAGAGGCTCACGTAAGGAATACATTTTCCCCCTTTTTGAATTCTTTTTTCATTTATGCTCCGCTCCTATTGGTCGTAGCGTGATGGTATTAACATACCACAAAACTGTTTTATGTCCGTGAAATCACCTACATCAGGTCCAGTTGAAAACCAGCGTCGGGCACTAGCTGCTCGGCAGTTTGCTAAACTGGGCCTTTTTGGCGCACCCGTGAGACACACAATATTACCTCTTGTGTTTTCTGTACAGTTTATGTTTCTTTAGTTACCTTATAATGTTAAGTTTTTAATTTTGTATCTTATTTTTAATTTTAGTTTTATTATATTCCTATTTTTTTTTGTTGTGTGCACTTGCTGCATAAGCCAAATAAATATGTTTCTTTCTTTCTTTCTTTCTTTCTTTTACCATTGGCCAACGCCTATAACCTTCCTTGATAAATGGACTAGGTATATACAACACAAAAAGACTTTTTCAATTCCAACCAGTTACCAGAGATATATGGCGGCCAATTTCAATGGCGATAAGCCATCGATGCAGAATAAAAAGTGAAAAATAAAAACTTTTTTTTTTCAAAAATAAAACCGACTTCAAAAAAAAAAAAAGTGAAAAATAACTTTAGCTTCTGAAGTCGGTGACAAAAAAACGAAACCAATCAAACAAAGGTCACTGACTTCAGAAGCTAAAGTTATTTTTCACTTTTTTGGTTTTTTTTTTTGAAGTCGGTTTTATTTTTTGAAAAAAAAAGTTTTTATTTTTCACTTTTTAGTGGTTCACATGTGCTTGATAAACATGGAAAGTACATACCGTTACAATTACAACAAGCCCAAACACGACTAGGGTACATTGTCTCATTATGGAGTTCCGTGACTCTTGGCTTCATCATCAGATCTGATGGTAGAATGGTTCTTATCAAACGCAAATGCTTCACTTGTTGTAGAAAATACCAAAATCGCAACACGTTTTCATATAACATTTGAAGAGTTCTCTCGATTTCGCCAAGATTCCATCATCAGATCCCGACTTGGTGGATATGGGACCATTTGGAAAGAATACCCTTTCCAACAAAAAAAGTTAAAAAATTTCTCAAGCGACGGAGTTATGCCCGAACAAACAAAAAAAAAAAAAAATAGAAACATCCGAATTGAGAACCTCCTCCTTTTTTAGAAGTCGGTTAAAAACAGACAAAGATGCAGTCTTCCCTCTTCCCTTAGTTTCATAGTCCGGTGGGACGGCGATCCGATCCCGGGATCCCGATGACGGGATCAGAGTCGGCCCGACCCAGAAATATAGATGACCCACAAATCAATTGACATACATTTTAAGAGCTGTCAAAACGTAGTTCTCTCATATATTTTGTATGGCAATAGCACGCTGTGACGTCACTGTTTGGTCAAGTCAACGACTCAACTATTAATTGATTTCAAATCAATTGAAAATCTAATTTGACAATTAATTGAATATAAATCAGGTTTCCAGGCTCAAAATAATGTTTTTTTTTTAGATTGGTGTCTTGGAATTATTGTTTTAAGTTGTCATCTACCTCATTAGAGCCAGGAACCCAGGTTTAGCTGTCGCGTTTTGATTTCAAGACCAATGAAGCAGGTAAATAGGTGTGAAGGAATGTCGAAGTGCGCTCAACTAACCTTTTAAAAGGTAATTCAGTAGCAGCCTAAAATTAAGCATTTCTAACACATCGTCCAATTGACTTAAAATTCAAACAATTACAGTTTGAAAATAATCAAAAGCGGCCATCTTGTCACGCGTAATAAACTAATCATATTCATTAGAAATTCTGTGTTGCAACGCACCTTCTTTGAGGCGCCGCTATAGACAATGCGGTGTTGTCTATGCCCCTATTTCTTTTTAATTTCTTTACAGAGCCGCCGATCATGCGTTCAATGAATATTGTGAATAATCGACAAGTGTGCGTGCGGTACATTTTGATCGATTCGGCTTAGAAGCAGGGAAATCGGCCATGTTGAATTTTTCGATTATCTATCAATGTTTCCTTTGGTGTAAGCAAAAGTCTTGTGAATATTGACTTAAATACTAATTAGACTTTAAGCTAAGCCGAACAAAAATCTATTTAAAATCTTGACTTTCTAATTAGTCTTTATTTATAGAACTTTTTAACTGAAATAATTATCTTAATGGTTCAGTTACGTCAGCGAAGCTGCAGGCATCAAATCTGTTTATGGTTCGATCACCAAGCATTTATTTATTGATGAAATTGATATACAACACAATCTTACACAGAATGATGTCAAAATTCGCTTCTTTATAATAATAGCCACATCTCTACCTGACCCCTTAGGAATACCTTGGATACCTTCCTATTTGGATATTGAATCAGAGTCATTTATTTATTTAAAATTATGTAAATAACACCTTAACAGCTATAACGCCAATGCGATGTTACTGCCAAGATACACATACCTCTTTTACGAAAAGGATAACTCTGTTCATAAACTCAACTTGTTTATTCCAAACTAATATACAATTCACAGTCTTAATATCCAGTGTGTGTAGTCGACACGTCTTAATGCTACGATAGCCAAGCACCAATTGCCTACCGACTGCCAATGCCGGTCTGTCCCCACACTTACCCCTACCATAATGATACTCGGGTTCGTGATTGGCTACAAAAGTGACAGCTAGTGTTGCCATATTTCTAAGTAAAATTATGCTACAATGCAAAATCACGACATTCGGCCATCCGATACAGTGCAACCTCCCGGTGCACTCACCCAGTTGCCAGTCAGCAAATGTATAAATTTTTAAAAATGTGAACTAAACGAAATAAGTTAATACAAAACTGCTATTTCTGTTTATCCTATCTTATTCTTTTTACATAACAACAACATCACGACATTCGGTTAATTTGGTGCATAATATCAATACTATAACTAGAACAGTATTCATCTCAACTGTAATTATTGTAAGTAATAAATAGTATAGCTATATCTTTAAATTTGTTACAATGTGTTACATACATTTTATCTACGTGCCCATATCTTCTAATCTTTTGCAGCCTTCATTCAGGTCCACTGACGGGTCGTCTAAGTAGGCAAGAGCTGACTCAAAACGTTTCGCGCCAAGCATCCAGTTTATTAGACGTTGGAAGCCGGAGCATTAGCCAGACCAAACGGCATTTGCTTCAAAATCATCGTCATTCTCTTGCCCTTATCCCATTTTAGTTGGGGTCGGCGCAGCATGTCTTCTTCTTCCATACTCCTCTAATTTTTGTCATCTCATCAGACACTTCTTTTCTTGCTTCAAAATCCAAACATGTTATTTCACATAGGCCTAGATGGGCACTTATAAAAGGTGCACGGTTCGCGTTGGTTGATTCCATGGAGAAGAACCGGCAAGAAACTCCATGGTTACTCTTTTCAAATCGTTTGGTGTTACAATCATTTTATTATACGGTATTAACAGTACTGTAGTATGGGAGGACAGCGTAGGCTCGATAATAGGTCGTTGCTTACTATATTATAAATGTAAAACAAGATAAATATTTAACAATAGTTAAACATCGTCTGGGAATCTACAAAGCCTACAATGTTCACTCATTCACAAATAATAGGTAAAAAAAAAGCATCTATGCAAAGGTAAGTAAATATAAAGAAGTAAATTTAATTAAAAACTAAATTAAACAACTGACACAAATATTGTCATGAGTGCTGTAACTATACTGAGCAAAAGATGAGAACAAATGATTTGAATACTATTGTAAAAATCTGAATCAAAAGAAAAGAATAAAGAGATTGAGAACAGTTAAAGATATCCACAAAACTGCGCCGTTTATGAGCTACCAGGGAAGCCGCATGCGCAGAAGGAATTATAGCCAGACTTCTTTGTCTTCAACGAAGTCCTTGATTTTGTAATATAGTTTAAGGCGACTACACGAGCTAAACGCGAGTTTTATAATTACTAAAAGTATATGATTCACTGCTATAAACAAGACCAGAAAACTATATGATATTCTTCAGGATATAAGCTAGCATGATACTGTTTTGAAAACATAATACAATCAATTTGGCTCGATAAAAGAAATCACGAACTTACCTCTAAAATATCTTTCAAACAATAAAAACATACTAATTTGCAACATATTAAAAGCATGCGATCATTCTGATTTTTGGCAAATAATTCTACAAGCAATATATTAGCATGATGATACTGTTTTAGTTTTTTTAATCCAATCAATAGTTTTTTTAAATCGATCGAAACCACTCATTTCGCGCTATTTGGCCCGCAGTGGCTGACGTAACAACCACTTTGCAGTGCAAGCTGATTAGAACTTTGTTCTAACAGTATTTCAAACGAAGTTTGAACCACCACAAATAGAGTTGCTAATTTAGCTCGTCTAAGCGCCTTAATATAGTTTTGAACCTTCCATTGGTCTGTTCTATAATGACCTTGGCAACTTGTCGTAAAAGCGTATTCTATTTTTGATAAAGGACTTGCTAGTTTTTGTTTAACCGAATTTAGGTACTACTATTTCATGTTTACTGTGTGTATTTTAATCATGGAAGTCGCTTCTTATTTTGAAAAGCCCTCGAGTTTTTTGTTTTTTGTGACTCGTGAGGACCCATTTTATAGATCGCGCGGACTGCCCCGGACTGCCCTCTTTTGTAGTATAAAAATTGAGTCAACGTCTGCTGCTGATCCGCACAGCAGGATGCCGTTAGACATTACACTTTGGGAATCAGCATAGAATACTAACCTAGCTGTGGCTTCATCCGTTAACTGCCTTATTTTCCTTACTGCACATGTAGCTGAGCTTAACTTACCCGAAAGAGTTCTAAAGTGCGCGCTCCGCCGCAAAATTAAATCGATAGTAATCCCTGAGAACCCAGTTTCCGCTATAACATCAAGTTTATTGGCGTCAAGATTTAAATTTAGATCACGTTGTGGTACATTTGATAAGGAAAACTTTAAACATTTCGTTTTGCTTGCATTCAGTAAAAGATTATTAGCTGCGATCCATTTCGAGAGAACAGTTAGACTTTCGTTGATACGTGGGATATTCGTAGGTATCTTTTCTATTTAGGTATTTTTTTTTTTAATTAGCGATGCGTCATCAGCAAATAAAATATATCTGATAATTTGGCCATCATATAAGGGAGATCAATAACATTAACAAGAAATAGGAAAGGAGCGAGAATCGAACCTTGGGGCGTGCCTATCTTGGCTAGAGACCAGGAGGACGTAGTCTCATTTACATTTACTTTTTGCTGCCTGTTTGAGTAGTAAGAAAGAACCAGATCAGTAGCAGAATCAGAATCATTCATTCGTAAACATAGGTAACAATTACAAGATCTTAAAAATTAGATAGCGCGCTATGTTTTGCCAATTGACATACAAATTATTTTAACAAAAGAAAATAACAACGATTATTTATGATAAGTGTACTAAATTATTACACTTAATTAAAATAAAATTGTGAAATTATTAGAGTACCATATAATTGTATTAACTCATGCAAGCAAGTTTCATTTCATTATTTCTATTCAATATCAAGATTTTAAGGTCAAATATTTACACATGGAAACTAGTTAAATTTTATTATTCATAGTCAATTTTATTTCATGTCAAAATATAATAATTCAATTAAATTAGAGATAAATTCAAGATTAATCTAAAAATGTAAAATATTAAAATTCATGTCATATAGTTGCAGAGATTCGACATTAAGGAACTCGTCTCGGGAGATTATTAATATTAGCAAGAAATAGGAAAGGAGCGAGAATCGAACCTTGGGGCACGCCTATCTTGGCTAGAGAATAGGAGGACGTCGCCTCATTTACATTTACTTTTTGCTGCCTGTTTGAGTAGTAAGAAAGATCCAGATCAGTAGCAGAAGCAGAATCAGAATCATTCATTCGTAAACATAGGTAACAATTACAAGATCTTAAAAATTAGGTAGTGCGCTATGTTTTGCCAATTGACATACAAATTATTTTAACAAAAAAATAACAACGATTACGTGATAAGTATACTAAATTATTACATAAAATTAAAATAAAATTACGAAATTATTAGAGTACCATATAATAGCATTAACTCATGCAAACAAGTTTATTTTTTTTTTTAAATTCAATATCAAGATTTTAAGGTCAACTATTTACACATGGAAACAAGTTAAATTTTATTATTCATAGTCAATTTCATTTCATGTCAAAATATCATAATTCAATTACATTAGAGATAAATTCAAGATTAATCTAAAAATGTAAAATATTAAAATTCATGTCATATAGTTACAGAGATTCGTCACTAAGGGACTCGTCTAAAGAGTAATAATTTTTTTCAAGCAGTTACCCGTTTTTTTTTTTTTTTTTTTTAAACTTGTGCAATGGCATACATTTTATTTCATCAGGTATTTTATTATATATTTGAATTGCTATGCCAAAGAAGCTTTTCCCTCATTAGAGCAGTTTTACATTCCATTAGGCACATTAAAACTGAACATAGTCTCTGAATAAATGTGGATTTATTTATACAAACAGTGCAGTTTCAAGGGTGTATAGAGCCGGCAGAGGTAATATTTTAACTTTTTAAAATATGGAATACAACTATCAGTTGTGTGTAAACCGCACATACTTCGCAACCATCTTTTCTGCATTCATAAAGGACATGTTTTATTAAATTCTTGGCAAACTGCAGAAAATAATGTACCGTGGTTTAAATTGAAACTTTTGAATCAAAACTAGCCTTTGAATTTTTTTTTTTTTTGTTAATTTGCTCTGTGACTTCTTGGTCTGTAAAACCCCTTGTAAAATGTTAAAAAATTTTGTATCTATAATTTTTATGGTGTACATAATTAAGAGTATTCTATTCTGTTCTATTCTATGTAGATTGCGCCGGTTGCGTTTCTTCGTTCATAGGATGCGTCGCATCCAATACGCCACATTACCTCAGACAGAAAAATATATTAATAACTTTGTCTACGGAATTGAATATGATAATGATTACGAAGGTAATAATACCAATTGCTGTAAAGAGAAAAATAATATCGAAATAGCTCTTGGATCTTAAATTATTAGCTACATAATAAATAGACAATGCCATCTATTTCAGACATTGATTTGTATGTTTTTATACGATAAAAATGTAAGTCCATACAAGTACATTATCATATTCTACGACGCACTTCGCTTAAGGAATGACAGGATTAGTAGGAACTCCAGGCAAAGATTGCGACTCACATGGTCAATAAATAAACGACACACATGGTCAATATATTTACGACACAAATGGTCAGTATATGGCACACATGGCCAGTATACGACACAAATTGTCAGTAAATATACGACACACATGGTCGTTAAATTTACGACACACATAGCCTTCAAATAAACGGCACACATGGCCAATAACTAAACGGCACACATAGCCTTCAAATAAACGGCACACATGGCCAATAACTAAACGGCACACCTGGCCAATAACTAAGCGGCACACATAGCCTTCAAATAAACGGCACACATGGCCAATAACTAAACGGCACACCTGGCCTATAACTAAACGGCACACATGGCCAATAACTAAACGGCACACATGGCCAATAACTAAACGACACACATGGTCAATAAATAAACGACACACATGGCCAATATATTTACGACACAAATGGTCAGTATACGGCACACATGGCCAGTATACGACACAAATTGTCAATAAATATACGACACATATGGTCATTAAATTTACGACACACATGGCCGATAAATCAACGGCACACATGGCCAATAATCAAACGGCACTCATAGCCAGTAACTAAACGACACACATGGCCAATACATAAAACGACACACATGGCCAGTATATTTACGACACAAATGGTCAGTATACGACACCCATGGCCAGTATACTACACAAATTGCCAATAGATATACGACACACATGGTCATTAAATTACGACTCACATGGTCAATAAATCAACGGCACACATGGCCAATAATCAAACGGCACTCATAGCCAATAACTAAACGACACACATGGCCAATACATAAAACGACACACATGGCCAGTATATTTACGACACAAATGGTCAGTATACGACACCCACGGCCAGTATACTACACAAATTGCCAATAAATATACGACACACATGGTCATTAAATTACGACTCACGTGGTCAATAAATAAACGGCATACATGGTCAATAAATATACGTCATACATTAGGTTAGGTTAGGTTAGGTTTAGGTTAGGTTAGGTTAGGTTTAGGTTAGGTTAGGTTAGGTTAGGTCATGGCCAAAAATAAACGGCACACATAGCCAATAACTAAACGACGCACATGGCCAATAAATAAACGACACACATGGTCAATACATTTACGACACAAATGGTCAGTATACGACACACATGGCCAGTATACGACACAGATTGTCAATAAATATACGACACACATGGTCATTAAATTTACGACACACATGGCCAATAAATAAACGGCACACATGGCCAATAAAATTAAAAAAATATAGTGGATTATATTTTTCACTGTTACGTTATAAACTACTATTTCCACATCAAAGTAACATAATTTATATTATTCATTATAAAATGAGATTGTATCTTCTATTTCCATTAGTGTACAGGAAACTAAATAGACTAGGAAGTTTACCGGATTTACTTTTTAAAGTAACTTCACTCATGTACTGCTTATTTTTAAACTCTGCTATCGTGGATTGCAATCAAAGAGTAGCCTTGACCTTGCAATCTGACGACAAAAAGATCAAAAATAAAAGTAAAAACATCAAATATGCTTTAATAAATATCAATTAAAACAAATATTATCTGTATTTCAATATTTCCAATAACTTCGACTAACTTCCGAAAATGTTACTTTGAAGGATCAATAAACAAAAATCTTATAAATAACGTACCTTTTATTTTGTAGAATGCGTAGATAATGCCACTTCTGAGTTTTTACGAAAAGGATAACTCTGTTCATAAACTCAACTTGTTTATTCCAAACTAATATACAATTCACAGTCTTAATATCCAGTGTGTGTAGTCGACACGTCTTAATGCTACGATAGCCAAGCACCAATTGCCTACCGACTGCCAATGCCGGTCTGTCCCCACACTTACCCCTACCATAATGATACTCGGGTTCGTGATTGGCTACAAAAGTGACAGCTAGTGTTGCCATATTTCTAAGCAAAATTATGCTACAATGCAAAATCACGACACCTCTAACTCACTTACAAATTAAAAAAAAACAATTAACAGACTTACCTACAATTAAACTATCATCTTTATACATTCTCAATGCACTACTATATGTTAAACAGGTAATGAAAAAAATAAAACCGACTTCAAAAAAAAAAACAAAAAGTTAAAAATAACTTTAGCTTCTGAAGTCGGTGACCTTTGTTTGATTGATTTAATTTTTTTGTCACCGACTTCAGAAGCTTAAGTTATTTTTAACTTTTTGTTTTTTTTTTGAAGTCGGATTATTTTTTGCAAAAAAAGTTTTTATTTTTCACTTTTTAGTGGTTCACATGTGCTTGGTACACATGGAAAGTGCATACCGTTACAATTACAACAAGCCCAAACACGACAAGAATACATTGTCTCATTATGGAGTTCCGTGACTCTTGGCTTCATCATCCGATCTGATGGTAGAATGGTTCTCATCAAACGCAAGTGCTTCATTTGTTGCAGAAAATACCAAAATCGCTGTACGTTATCCTATAAAATTTGAAGAGTTCCCTCAATTTCGCCAAGATTCCATCATCAGATCCCGACTTGGTGGCTATGGGACCAACTTGGAAGTATACCCTTTCAAACAAAAATAGAATTTTTCAAATCGGTTCAGGCGTCTTCGAGTAATCGGTGAACATATATATAAAAAAATAATAATACTTACAGTCGAATAGAGAACCTCCTCCTTTTTGGAAGTCGGTTAAAAAGAAGAACAGAGGGTCGGAGGTTGTTGAATGTGATGTAATGAAACTACATGCAAAAAATCACTTTTGACATCCAAAAGGATTTCACCCATTAGAAACGCTGAAGAAACGAGGAGCTCATGACTAAATAAAAACGGCCGCTTGGGTAGGTCTTCAGGTTAAGCCGTGCTTCCTTGTTGGCCCCTGGTTGGGTGACCACTCATTACATACCGAGATTCCTCCGTGTCGGAAAGTACTATAAGCTATTGGTCCCGGCTGTCATTTGTAGATCTTTGACAGTCGTTAAGTAGTCAGTGGCCCGAAAGTCTGACAACCAATCTTACCAAGTGGTACCGTATTACCCAGTACTAACTGGGTTGTGGAGGTCAGATAGGTCGCTCCATGTAAAATACTGGTATTCAGCTGCATCCGGTTAGACCATATTAAGCCGACCCCAACATAGTTGGGAAAAGGCTAGGAAGATGATGAGATACGCTGAAGAAAATAACATACTTGTATTGAGATAATCTTAAAAATCTCGAAAGGTCCATCCCTTCTTCAACATTCCTTCTCAATAACAGGAAACTATATGAGCCCCAAACTTCATTCTTAAGCAGAAATCGTTTTAAACAAAACAAAATCATTTAAAAAAGGCTACGATACTCCTTAGTATTTAATACGCGTACGCCTGATAGCATCCGTCTTTGATGCACATACAAAGTTAAATGCAACGTCACTCAAGTGACAGTTGAGGAATAACAACCTTTATGCCCTTTGCCTTGGACGTGTAAAAGTAAGCGCTCATTGTCTATGGTTAGAGCGTTTTTGCTACAGTGTGAGGACGACCTTTGTAGAGATTTGGGATGAGAAAATGAGAAACTGTCGTGGCTATGGTAACTAGAGAAAAATTGTAATGGAAATTCAGTAGCAACTGGTTAGTTTTGAAAAATGTTGTCCAGTTGTGCTGATGTCTAAAAGACTTTCGACAGTATCCTAATTTACGAAGGTTCATTACTTTAGTGGACTCTTTCACCATCATCCCCCTTACTCTTAGTTTTTAGGGTTGCGGATCATGTAATGGATGTCGCGATGACTCGTCAGAAAGTCCCACGACACTTCCCGCCTTTTTCCTCTATGGTAGGCAGAAATGACAGAACGTCACCTACTTTGTACTCTTTTTGCCACACACACATCTGTTGCGAGTACTACACACCTGAAACTTTCTAATGAATATTACCTATCCTATAATCTAGGTTAAAATGCTTTTTACGACGATAGCTACAGCTTTCTCAAAATTACGCAATAAAAAAAAATACGCGCTTTTATTGACAGCTACACAAGCTACAAGACAGCGCACTTAAAATGGCCGCCGCGCGCGTATTTATGTTATGGTAATTGATTAATTGGAATCGAGCGGTCGTCGGCGCGACAAAGTGCAGTTCTGTGCCGATCAAATAAAAGGTACAACGATATAATTTAATTTTCACATCACTCCACGGTAGAATGTTCATGGAATTGCCTTGGGAAGACATTTTTGTGCGGTTTCCCGCCGTATTGGCTGTCAAAATGATGGTGAGATTTGAATGTTTAACAGCTGAGTTATTGGCGAAAATATTATAAGTACGTGTTTTGTTTGATCTTAGTTTATGATTAGCAAGAATAGCGGTGTGGTTTTACGCAAGAAGTTGCACAAGAAAAGAAAGGAATCATTTTTTAAATATTTTTTGGGGTATCTGTGTGTCTCAGCTATCAGCCAATAACGTTCCCACTGGTGGGACACAGGCCTTATCTCTCTGTTATATAGGGAGCAGGACGCCGGTTGTAATCTACCAGCACGCACAGGCCCAGATCGGTTAGGTGGATGTCACATTTGGACCCAGGATACGCGATATCCTCCCGATATTTTCCTTCATCATTTAGAGAGTACAAAACAACTTATAAATTCTAGGTATTTATTTCATCACGACTGCTCTCAACGCGGTTTCAGAAGCTATATATTAGAAATCTCCGCAAGATGGTGCTTTACGGGTTCATCATCAAAAATCAAGAATTCTAATACGGTATGCTCCGGATGGTTTCAACCCTCCTTTAGCGTTCATGTGGAAGCAAAACGCCAATTTAATAAAACAACAATTCGAAAATCAAACTTCAAAACATCAAAATGACGTCACAAAAAATGACAAGCATTACCAACCTGACAGGCGCGTACAAATCAATTAGAGGCGCGTTCATTTCAAGTGCATTACGAATGCAACGCGGCGTCTGTTGACTCCTTTATACCGCCGACGGGACGCGCGACGCATAATACTAACGTACATTGAAGGGGCCGCAATTATTAAAAGTTGTAGGTTAAGGTTGGATTCACTAGTGATTAAATAAAAATTAATTATGAGAAAGTTTGGTCGTAATTTGTCGAAAAAATGCTCTGATATGGATAGCAAGACAGTGTAATATACCAAACAAATAAAAGGTGTCAAAAAGAAGTAGGTACCTACACCCTTAACGCAGCCCTCAGGTACTTGTTCTCCCCGCCATTGCGATTTCTTTGTGTACTAGACCATACCTTTTTTTTCGGATGGGAAATCATCAAATAACGTCCCCCACTCTGGGCGGAGCGGGAGGGAGTATCAGACTTTTACTGATTAAAACCCATCCATATTCCTTCCTCGCCCTTTATGTTCCGGGGTCACGGTATCTCTTTCAAACAGTCCAGCAGCCCCGGCTGTTATTTTAAGTAAAACTCTTGATAATGAATTATAGTTTTAATAGATTCATTATAACACAGCTACTACATTTGTGCAGAGAAAAAGATGGCGTGAACAGAACAGATTTAAAAATGCTACCAACCTAAGAGTATTTATTACCAACATTCATAACATAATATTCCATTGATATTACACAGATAACACCCCCCCTCAATGTAATATTACTTATCTAATTTAAATACTTTAACTACTCACTTAAACCACACTTATTTATAAAAAAAAAAAAAAACAAAAAAAAAAAAATCAAAAATCATTTATTTCTTAAACTTAAGTCAACAAAAATAGTGATTGGAGCCTCCCTTTAAGCAAGAAATGCCTGTATTGAGAGACTCCGCTCTTTCAAACCAAAACCAAATTTACTATTATTATCCTAAAACATACAGTATTAGTGTTAGTGTGTGTGTATATATATGTGTGTGTATATATATATGTGTGTGTGTGTGTGTAGTTGTGAGTGTTTACGAATGTGTGAGCAGGTTTGTGTGTGTGTTTAATAAGTGTGTACTTAAACTATTGCACTCCATTTCATGCATCCATTTATGATGATAGAAACAAGCATCATGACACAAGTGTTAACAGTGCTTCTGTTTCATCATAGCTTAACGGTTTTATCCAATTAATCAAAGATTTTTTGCAGTCATAGTAAGGTTTTGTATAAATGTAAATTTTCCTATTTATCCTATTATATAAAAGGGCCGAGCGTTTATGTAATTGTATTCTAGCAAACCGAGTTCGTGATTGGGGAATTTGTGCAACATTGTCCTTTCTTCTTTTTGTTAATTTGGAGGAGTCAAACGGTAAAGTTTTGTGCATTTTCAAGATGGTCTGTACAATGTATAATTTTCTCACAGAGAGCAGGTCACTGATCCGAAATAGTTCGTCTGTGTGAAATCTCAATTTCTTAAAATACATAATTTTTATTAAAGCGCGTTGTGCACGCTCAACATCTATGAATTTTGATTTACTAGCCCCTCCCCAAACACGGATGCAGTACGTCAAAACTGATTGTACAAGAGAAATATATATTTCATTTAGAAGATTTCTTGGTGAATTTTGGCGAGTACACAAATTTTTTGGGACGACATGTCGTAATGAGTTAAATAACCAGCTTAGCTTTCTGATTCTGCTAGTGACTTGTTCGAGATGTTGGTACCAAGATAACCTTTGATCTACAACCACTCCTAGATATTTAGTGTGAGTAACTTTATTTATTGTTGGACAGTTGCAATTTAGATTATGTACATTGTCACATTGATGAATTTTTAAATGAAAGTTTTCATCTGGCTGGGTACGATTATTAATACTAAAACATATAAAATTTGTTTTAGAGGTATTCAATGTGAGCAAGTTACTTGTTAACCATTTGGCTACTACAGTCATGCCCAACTCAGCATATTCTTTGACCTCTTTCCAGGTCTTCCCTGAAAAAACAACAGCTGTATCATCGGCATAAGCGAAAATTTTGGCATTTTTGATGCTCAAGTTGCATAGGTCATTAATATAGGTCAAAAATAATGTTGGACCTAGTACGCTTCCTTGAGGCACGCCGTATGATACTTGTGCATCCTCACTGACATATTCCCCCACTCTTACTCTCTGTTTTCTATTTGAAAGATAGTTACGAAGTAGGTCTAGTGGGATACCTCTTATTCCAAATTCTTGTTCCAATTTGTTCACAAGGATCGGAACAGAGACGGTGTCAAATGCTTTTCTCAAATCTAAGAATACAGTTATACATTTATTACCACTGTCGAGACTATCAACTACTAGAGTTGTTAGATCAGTTACTGCATCCTCAGTTGATAAACCTTGTCGGAATCCATATTGAGAGTTTGACAGTAGGCCAAATTTGTTTAAATATTTAAGTAGTCTGTTATTTATAAGCTTCTCTATTATTTTTGAAATTATGGGTAAAACTGATATGGGTCTATAATTATTAACATCGTCTCTGTCTCCGCCCTTGTGTACAGGTGTAATAATGGATTGTTTAAGCGGTTCAGGGAAAAAGCCTGTTTTAAAACATAAATTAGCGAGATGTGTTATAATCGGAACTGCTTCCCTACTAATATATTTTAGAAAACCAGTCGTTAAGTTGTCCCAGCCAGGGGAGCTTGAAGTTTTTAGACCAGCTAAGATTGCATTAACTTCACCTAAGTCCGTCTCATAGAGTGCAAATGAATTGGGCTGAGTAATAGGCAGCTTACCTGTCGAACTAGGGAGGGTTGTATTTAATTGTATATTCTGCGCTAGCTGTTTACCAATATTCACAAAAAAGTCGTTTACAAAGTTAACTGAATCAATAGGGGATGACTTTAAGTTCAACAGTTCACTATTTTCATTTTTAGGTTTACTAGAATTAGTTATAGTTTTTATATTTTTCCAAAGTAGTTTATTGTTATTTACTGTTTTAGCAAGAAGCTCCTTTTCATATTTTCGTTTAAGTTTTTTGATGAGATTATTGCAGTAATTCCTATATCGGGTATAAGTGATTTTTAGAACATCATTGTGTGGTTCATTTTTAAGACATTTTTGCATATTATTTCGGTTACGTATACAACGTAGGACACCAGGGGTGATCCACGGTTTAATTATCCGCTGATGACAAGGGATTTTTACAATATCAGTGCTTATTTGTATGGACTCAGATAATTTATGCAGGAAAAGATTGGTTAATGCTAGAGGGTCGTCACAGAAGAGCAATTCTGCAATTTTGTGTTCTTGAAGATATTTTAAAGCATTTTCGAAATTGACAGTTTTTCTCATTTTAGGAGCAAATTGTTTATTCTTTATTTTTGATATAGATAGGAAAGTGGTGTAATGATCCGTGACTGTAGTGTGTAAGATACCAACAACAGCAGTCAATTTACTTTTATTAAATTTCAGCATAAAATGATCCAAACAGTTATTTTCCCTGGTAGGCTGAGTATGTCCAGGTAGTATACCATACGCAGACAGCATATTAAGGTAATTTAATCTGTTTTTACGCTCTTGACTCGGTTCAGAATCTTTAGGTCTAATATTAATATTGATATCACCCGCTATAATTATGTTTTTCTGCATGGGTAAAGAGTCAAGTTGTTTGCCAAGCGAGTCGAGGAAGTTATGAGTATTATTATTTGACGGCGACCGGTAGATGCACAAAATAATGAAATTAAAAACGTCTAGTTGAAGGCACGATGCATGAGTTAAATTTACTTCCCTAACTTTACATTTGAGTGTATTTTTTATGTAAACAACTACGCCATCGTTTTGATTTAAGTGGTGGGTAGAAGTGTAGGAGTGATAATTGTTTAGTTGAGGTATCTGTTTATAGTCACTTAATCTACATTCCGTCAGTATAATGACATCAGTTTCAAAGGCAAGAGAGGACAATGTTGCCAAAAAACTGTCAAAATTACAGTATATGCTCCTAATATTTTGGGATATAATCGTCAGGTCATTTCGTTTTACTTGAATTTGTTTAGCAAGATCGGATGAGTCACATTCAATAATGCGGGTAATTTCAATATTGTCTATTTCATTTAGCGTATTTAGTCTATCACCCATTGATGATATAGTAAATGGAACAATACGTCGTTACTAGGTGAGTATGAAGAATATTATCAGTTGTATTTAATAGTTTAGTAATACATGAGTGGAAGTGGTTACAACAATAACATAATGAAAAGCTCAAACGTAGCATAACCGTCTGATTAATGAATAAAAAAGTGTGCCGATATAATGAGTGTACCATAATGTATTTAAAAAAATGTGTGTAACATAATGCATGGAATCTATTTGTTGCGAGGTTCTGTTTAATACATTGAATGTGGATATAGAGTGTCTGGTGTAGTGTAGAAGTGTGTTTAACAGAGCAATTTAGTGTAATACATATAACTTTAAAAGTAAAGAAAACAATAATTTGCGTGAAGCATTTAGTGAGCGCATTAAACATTGGTAATAACTTGCGAGGTCGCAATGAAGTATCTATTTTAAGGTAGAAGTAATAAAGCTTATTTTTAGGTAGTCACGATTTCAGTATTAACTGATGGACCTGGTCCTCTGACGTAATAGTAACGGTCGGTGACTTTTCGTCTTTTTTTATGTAAACCTTACCATATGCTGTCCAACAAAACTTGTAAGCGCCAGACCTTGATAAATCACGAGCAAGGAAAAATAATCGGGATGCCTTGGCGGTGAGATGCTCAGCCAGGAAGATAGGGGTGTCTTCATGAGTTTTAAGTCCCAGGTGCTTACCAGTGAGTTTTGTCTTGTTTTTAAGATTAAAAGTCTTTCCCATCTTCAGTAGTTCAGCCTTCAAGATAGTGGAGCTAGTTTCCACAACAATCGGTGTGTTAGGGTTATCACTTTTCTTTCCCCGAACTCGGAAAATATCCTTGATATTGTGTTTGTCCACCTTACAACCTATATTGCTAGACAAACAAACAACCATGTCTATAAGGTCTTCTTTGGACTCACTGGGTTTTTTTGGCACATTTTTCAGAACGAAATTAGCCTTGCGGCATCCTATTTGCATTTCCTCCAGCTTCTGTTCCAGAAATATTATATACTGATTACTTTCCTTAGTCTGATTCTCTAGTTTTGAGATTTTAATTTTTAATTCTTCATTTTGCTCAGTCAGTGATGTTATTGAGTTTTCAATGTTTATATTCGACTGCTGAATTTGTTTAAGAGTTAAATTCATTTCATGAATCTCACTTTCTCGTTTTTCCGTAAAGAGTTTCATCATTTTCCTCATCTCCTCCTTAAAATCGTCTAACTGCAGACCAATCGAAACATCTTCTCTGCTACGCTTGGCTCGTTGAAATACGAAGCTGGGCGGTGTTTTGCAGCTTCCTGCCAGGTTTACATCCGTATCCGAGATGGATTTGTTCATTGTTGAATCCATAATTAATGCGAGCCGATAACCAGGAATATAGCGCACGTATTAGAGATGTAAACACAGCACGCAGCAGATACACAGCTAATTTCGACGTGAGTAAGTGATGGCGTCGTCGTAGTACTCGTAGCATAAAAGATCGATGGCGCACGCGCCCAATGCGTGAACGTGATCACGGGCCGCAGGCAGCGATGCCGGAACAGGACAGCAATTATGCCCAGAGTTCTCTTTTACTCGAGACGCGCGGGGGACACGCGGGCACACGTCACCGCACTGGTAGACAGGTCAAGGTATGGACCAAAAGGAACTATCACAGTAGACAATAGGTTGCACTTTTGAATGTAATTATACTTTGTTTTTGCGGAACGGGCGATAACACGTCTGCACTCAATGCTGGTTCGGACGAAAGAGGAAAATTTATAAATCTAAGTAACAAAGTTTTGTTTAACGCCTTTGTGAACATATCAGCTGTCTGATCTTCTGTTTTAGGTCCATGTTCACCAAAAAGGTGACAGTCTGATTACCTAAAACAGCTGTTTAAAACGCATTTTTGTATGGGAACATGTTGTTGGAATTTATGAATATGTTGACAACATTCTTAGTAATGTATGTTTAGCATTATACACATGATGGAAAAAACCCAAAAAAAATCTAGACGCCATAAAAATTTCACCCATGATGGAAAAACCAAAAAAAACTACATGCCATCTTGAATTTTCATTTGCACTTCATGTTCGTAATCAGCGACGACCATGAAAACGACACCCATGATGGAAAACCCAAACTTTTTCCTAGGCGCCATCTTGGATTTCCACTTTGACATCATTTTCTTTATCAGCGACCACAAAAGTAGGGAAAAACTATTTGTGCTTTATGGCCTTAAGCCTTATGTAAACACTGAAACTTTTAACAAATATGTTGCTAAGTGTTCAAATTTTTTTAGAAATACATGCAAGGTTGCCAAAGCCCTGCACATTAGCAACAAGATCAAAACAGCAGAAAACTATTTTTCTGCAAAAAAGTTTTTATTTTTCACTTTGTATTGGTTCACTTGTGCTTACCCCTTCACAGCGTACCGGCGCGGCAGCGTGATGTTATGGACATCGTTCTCATCGATCTATCTCCGAAGTTCTTCATCAGATTTTCACCAAATTGAAATTGGACCACTTTAAGAAACTATTCTTCCAATAATCGCGTACAGACGTACAATCGTCTTTCAAAATCTGACTGGCCTGTTGGTCTAGTGGTTAGTGACCCTGACTGCTATGCCGGAGGTCGTGGGTTCGATTCCCACCCAGGACAAATGTTTGTGTGATGAGCACGATCATTTGTTCTGTGTCTGGGTGTAATTTATCTATAATATGTATGTATTTAGAAATATATAAGTATGTTTATCAGTTGTCTAGTACCCATAACACAAGCTCTGCTTAGCTTGGGACTAGATGGCGTTGTGTGATGGTTGTGGAATATTATTATTATTATTATCTGTGTTCCGTTACCTTCAACTGACAGTGACAGCTATCACTGATTTTACTCTGGTATCGTGCTCATATACTTGTCCTTGCACTTTTGTTCGCATCCATACAATCTTTTTATATCATCATAATCGACTCTGTAAATCCTGCTAGAATATTGTTATCGCTTAATTAAAACCATTGGTGAAAGTATAACAAGTGCATTTCTTTCTTCATCGTCGTGCTATCCAATCCACTACAGCGGTGTCTGATCCAGCCTCAACAGGTTATGGGCCCAGGAGCCCGCAGTACAGAGATAAAACGTGCTTGAGGAAGAAAAAGCTGCCATTGTGCTTTTTTGGCTGAATGCGACTACAGGTGTGAATTGAAGCGTTTGGTTGATACTGTTGACAGCGTGCTTGCAATGCCTGGTACGTCTGATGCGTGCGACGCCGACATGGAGTCGGGACCGCGTGGCACGAGTCCCGCAAACGTTAATTCATCTGCTGCTGTGACTACAGAGAGTTCACGAGGTTATAATGTTTACATACCTTTCGAAAAGTTAGATGGAGTAAGCAACTTTAACATCTGGAAATTTAATATGAAAATGTGTCTCATCATGGAGGACCTATGGTCATGCATTGAACATGCAGAGCCTGTGAATGCCGGCAAAGACTTGCGTGCACTTGCCCGCATTAGCTTGGCCCTGAAACCAACTTGCATACAATATGTTAGAAATGCAAAAACAGCTAAGCAGGCCTGGGACAACTTGAGTACAGTTTTTGAAGACAAAGGTTTTTGTAGACGTGTCACACTTTTGAGAAAACTACACCGTGCTAATTATGAAGATTTTAATAATATGGACACCTACATTGAACATATCATGACCCTCGTGCAGCAACTATCAGACATAGGTCGCACTATAGAGGATGCTGAAGTTGCAGAGTTGATGTTGAGTGGACTTCCACAGGAATTTGATATAATAGTCTCGAGCCTTGAGGCTGTAGCAGTTACTGGCACTATATCAAGTGAACTAGTCAGGACTAGGCTGCTACAAGAAGAACACCGGAGGAAGCGTACTGATAAACCTGAAGACCTAGCCCTCTTATCTAAGCAACAACATAAGAAGCAAATTATATGTCACTACTGTCATCGTCCAGGGCATATAAAGGCGAAATGTTTCAAACTTAAAAAGGCGAAGAAAACAAGTGAAAATGAAACAGTGTTAGTTGCTGGATGTTTTGGTGTTTTTTACAGCTCAGACTGGATTGTGGATTCTGGGGCGAGTACCCATATGTGTAAGGACCTGAAGTGGTTTAATAAGTTAGGAAAATGTAACAAAAAGGTACAAGTTGCTGATGGTAATTCCCTGTCATGTTTAGGTTATGGTGACGTTTGTATTCCTATGAAAAATAACAAGACACAAATTGTAACAGATGTTTTATATATACCTGACCTCTCAAGTAATTTAATAAGTGTTAGTAAATTGACTGAGAAGGCTTTATCTGTTAGTTTTAATAAAAGTAAATGTTATGTTTTCAAAGGGGAATCTTTAATAGTAACTGCCACCAGTCATAGGGGAATTTATTTATTGGACAATGTGCGTGGTTGTTTTAAGTCTGATTTACAGGTGCAGTCAGATGTAGCTTTGAATGGTGTGGAGAATGTGTCAAAGCCACAAAGTTTGCTAGACACTGAGGTTGCCACAGTTTCAACTGAGTTATGGCACAGGCGACTTGGACATTTAAGTCATCGTGGGGTGAGTATTCTCTGTGACATTGCTATTGGTGTTAATCTTCAGCCATCTCATCATGATGCGGTCACTAACAAGTGTGTGTCATGTGTTGAGGGGAAGCAAGCAGTGCAAAGTTTTCCTAGGGGTAAAGCTAAACGTGCCAAGCAATTATTGGAGCTCATCCATTCGGATGTTTGTGGTCCTATGCCTGTTAACAGTTTAGGTGGTTCGAGATATCTGTTAACTTTTACAGATGATTTCTCTAGAAAAACACACGGCTACTTAATCACGCGTAAGTCAGAGGTTTTGTCCAAGTTTAAGATTTTTAAAGCAACAGTTGAGAAACAAACTGGTTATTCTATTAAAAGTCTGCGTACTGATAGAGGTGGAGAGTATTGCAGTGCTGACTTCTCCAGATATTTACAATCTGAAGGTATTATTCATCAAACTACAGCTCCCTATAGCCCTTCACAAAATGCGAGAGGCTAAACCGCACACTCCTTGAGAGGACCCGCTGTATGCTTCTTGAAGCAAATCTTCCTAAAGAGTACTGGGGAGAAGCCATTGCTACTGCAATCTATTTAAAGAACAGAAGTCCTACAGCGGCAGTTCCTAATAAAACTCCTGAAGAAGTATGGACAGGTCACAAAGTGAACCTGAGCCATCTGCGTGTGTTTGGTTGCTGTGCTTTGACCACAGACGTATAAAGAGTAGCAGACCAAACATAAATTCCTAGTTATACCTATAAGATATCCATCATTCTTTATCCTTGTTCTATCAAGCAAAAACTTAATAATGGCGTCTCGTTCTTTTACGTGTAGCCACACTGCCACACACATAGACAAATTTTGACATGAAGCCTGTTATTCTGAGCCGCCATATTGATAAGCTTATAACCTATAAGAACACTCTACGGTGTCAATCACGTTATGTGAAAAAATATTAATTGTTTGTACCACTAAAGACTTGAAACACGTAAAATAAAATGGTGAAGTGCAGTGCGTACCGGTGTGACAGTGATAGCACTAACAAAATACCTGGATTAAGCTGTCATCGGTAAGTTTTTATTTACGTTGTTGTAAACTCAGATCAAATAAAAAAAGTAGATACCGCACTTAGAACAAGAAAGTGTCGCCATTTTTTCAACTATGTGTGAGTAAATGAAGTATTGCCACGTTTTGAAAAAAAATCCCTTATAAAATTGCGTAAAATAGGTAATATGCCAATGGGAAAATAAATGTCTCATGAATTACAATAACATTATAAATATGTAGGAGGTGTGTAGGATCACTTTATAAATGGTCTCAACAGATAGTCCCGAAAAAAAATACAACAAGGTTATGTAAAGAGTGTTTATTAAAAATAAATAACATAAAACAAAAAAAGACGGAATCATTTCGACTCTGTCGAATAGCAGCTACCCATTCATCTCTTATTAAAAAAATATTTGCTGGCAACCTAAAACTAATAATATTTGATAGTAAAAAATAGAAGGTGAATGTAGAAAGAAACAAGTAAAAAAAAATAACTATTTACATAAAATGAAGTTTTTTTTTTTTTTTGGTTTTTTATTTATATTACAATCTAGCCTAATAAGGCTAATAAGCAATTTTAATCTAACTTAATTTGCTAAAAGTAAAATTATATCTAAGAGCACGTCCATTGCGTTTACTTAGCGTCTATTAAGGCGATGTCACTTTGTTCTTGTGTCCACATAAATAGCTAGGTACTATATTTCACTCACGGTAAATTCACAAATATAATAATATCACTCCATTACAGTACACTAACTCAAAAGGTTTAGTCCTTTTGAGCCTTCTTACAACATAAAATGAAGTGACTTTAAAATAAAACGTTTAAATTATGTCCACTCTGTGCCTAATTATTTTGCTATGACTTTGCTTACAACTTACTTACCCACATTTTTGGGTATTACAAATACGAACTCCTGGCAACACTCTCTCGATACGTCATTTCGGGACATTGACGTTATTTATGTGGAATAACCTCAAAACTGTGTTTGAATAATTTAAAAAAAGATAGTCTTGTGAGTACTTACGTGTGAAACGATATTCCTTCAGACTTTTTGTTCACTTTCGAGTTGTTTTTACACCATTTCATAACACACGACGGCATTTTTAAGGCAAACTTACTGCACGACGACCCGTAGGATAATAACAAAAATGAGCATAGTTTGGTGCATGTGTGTGCGTGAGTGCGTGTGTTTACTTGAATGAGCAGAGTTTTGTGGCTTCACTATTGGCAAAGGCCATGCGGTATCTACTTTTTTTATTTGATCTGAGGTTGTAAACTGAAACAATTTGTCGATTTTTCGAAATTAATCAACCGTTTCGATGAAGTTTAATCGTTTTTATCGTAGCCCTATTACTGCCATGCAATTTGCCCACACGCTTACTTAGAATAAACCGTACAAAAATAATAAACAAACAAAATTGTCTTAATATTTACTATTAATGACAGCTCAAGTAGGTACTTGTGCAATTAACCGGGGACGGATTTAGTATTGCGAAATGCTAAATCTAATAAATATTACCTATTATGATTGTTTACATATTGGGTTAATGCATTTATTGTAGTTGCGTAGGCTTATTAATTACTACAAAGTCGAAAAATCCAACAGGCTTAATTTTTTATAACAATAATAGGTATGTAACGCCTACAATGTATCAGTTTATCACAATTCAATGTTGATATGAAATAGGCATAGGTCACACACATAAGCTACTCATATTTCTTTGATATTTTGGTGCTGTAAATAAAAATAATAGTAATATTTTTGTTCCAGGTTTCCAAAAGATGAAAATTTAAAGATTGATAACATGCAGCTCCAACCTAATCCTACTGGTTAACTCTGTTCGAAGTATTTTGAAGCACACTGATAGATGCCAGCGTCTTTCAAACAAGACTACGTCCTGGATCAATTCCTACACTGTTTAACGAATTACCTCTGGCTATGCATGTATGTAATAGTATGCTACTATAGTAACAAATTATTTTATATTAAACTAGTCTTCATAATAATTTTGTTGGTCTTTTGTTTACAGGATATGGAAAATGTAATTAACCTCCAAAAAACCTTGCCAATAAAACGAACTACTGCCGGGACAATTGTTTCTGTTCTCAAAGAAGTACCACAATTTAGCGGTGGGGGTATTTTGGACATGCATGCATGATATCCGATGTTTACAAGTTCTCTGTTACATAAATTTGAAAATTGTCTAAAAATATTAATATCCAAGCAAGCCATGTCGAAAAAATGTAACAAAAGGTGCAAATATTTTTGTGAATGAATTAATGCATGTAAGGCGCTTTGCACATGGAGCAACTATTGGAGCAACTGGCAACTGGCAACTAGCTGTTTACATATATTTCAATTGAACCGCGCACACATAGCAACTCGAGTTTCGAGTTCCGGTAATCGTCAACAGTTTTCAGTTGCTGTAATCGATGACTAAGATAGTTCCTAATTGCCGCAACTAGCAACTGTTAAATATTATACCGGTTTTTAAAGTTGCCGGTTTCCTCAACCGTCAATCGCAACGCGTCGGGCGATTTCACACCCTCCCTCCCCTCTCCCTGTGCCCGATCATTCCAGTCAAGTGCCGCTCAATACGTCGCCGACTACACACGTCTTGACTTTCGTGCGCATTAATATGGCTGAAAACCAAGCCGACGACAGTAGCCGAGACAGTACAAGAGACGGTACATTGAACACAGAAGATTTTATCGAAGAAATAAGAAAACATCGTGCTATTTGGGATTTGAGTGCCGAAGAATATTTTAGTCGCACAGAGAAGATAAAAGCTTGGGAAAAAGTGGGCATAAAGAGTAATGTCACGTTTGAAGATTTGCCTGCAAGGGAAAAAAATAAAATAGGTAATATTTTTTATAACTTTATTTAGGTAGGTACAAGTACCTTTTATATCATTAAATCTTGCCATGGAACCGATCCTTCAGGACTTATAAAATAGTCCTTTATGATATCCCTAGTATTAATTGACCTTTCAGAACCCATAATACTGTTTGTGTTTGCAAGTGTGTTTGACACTGCATGAAAATGTAGTCCCTCGTGCTTTCGAATCATGTTATGCAGTATACAACATGTCTTAACAATTATTTCTGCAAAATCGGCTGATACTTGCATTGGAGATTGAAATATTCGAAATTTACTGCTTAGTAATCCAAAGGCGCATTCAATACAACGCCTTGCTCGTGATAACCTGTAATTAAACATTCTTTTTGCATAATCCAATTGTTTTCCAGAATAAGGTCGCAACATATGTTTTGATAAACCAAAAGCTTCGTCACCAATAAAGCAATAGTTTATGGCATTAGGAAGTCCCGAAATATATCTGGGTTCTGGTATTTTAAGAGTTCCATCATCAATTTGTTTACATAATTTACTCTCTTTATATATTGTCGAATCAGAAGATTTTCCATAGGCGCCAGCATCGATAAACGTAAATAAACAGTTTGCATCACAAGTAGCCAAAAGTACTAGTGAAAAATAGCCCTTGTAGTTATGATATAGAGATCCAGTGCCCGGTGGTTTGGTTATTCGAATATGTTTGCCATCTATTGCACCCAAACAGTTGGGAAAATTAGCTATTTTTTCGAATCCAGCTGCTATATTAACAAATCGATCTTCATTTAGTTCTGGTATATACTCAGTTTCAAGTTTATTGCATATAAGTTGACAAGTTTCTTTGACTATTCGTCTTGCAGTTGAAGTACCACGTCCAAATGTGTTTTCAAATTCAGCAAAGCCACATCCAGTTACTAAATACCTAAAAAAAAATAAGTATTTTAGTAAGGCGATTAATATACCATACCGCCGGACCGGCTAATACAATAATCCTAGATTCAGGCCCAGCCGTTTTTGAGTTATAAATGGTGTAACTAACCCGACTTTGTTTTATGTATATAGATATACATAATATTATATGGAAACACACCCAGACCAAGATAAATAGATACGTTTATGCACACAAACATTTATATTGTCCAGGATTGGACCCGCTACCTCTGGATTAGTAGGCAGATTCACTACCACTAGATACATCAGACGATTGTCGACATCACAAAATAAATCTGAAATATACATACTTTTTTTTACAATTTTCAGTTGTCGAGCTACAGAAACGATGGAAAAATTTGAAAACATGTTTCAATAGAGAAAAAACTAAAAAGAACAACATGAAGAGTGGCTCAGCTGCTAATTGCAGAAAGGAATATGAATATTACCAGCAAATGTCATTTTTATTAAATGTTTCAAAAACAAGACCCTCTCAGGAGAGTACAACAAAATATGATAATCCTGGTCCCTCAAATACGTCTAAAAAAGACCAGTCTGGAAATAAAACGGAGACATCAGTTGAAGATAAAGAGAGGGAAGTGTTACAAACAATTGCAAATAACTTGAAAAGAAAAAGGGGAGATGGTAATGACCCTGACTTAGATTTTTTGCATTCTATACTACCTCATTTAAAAAAAGTACCCGATGATTGTAAATTGGACCTTCAGACAGATATTTTGAACACTATAAAAAAATATATACCCAATACTAATTATCAATCGCAATATGGTTATTATTCAAACAGATCATATTTACACAGTTCAGAAACTGATGTTCCTGTATCACCGGCAGTTACTAATGTATCTCAAGAATCGGATATAATTGATGATATCTATTTTGATTTGTAAGAAATAAATAATTTCTAATATAACAGGAAATTTTAATTCCGATTCCCTTTCATGTACTACTCATAGAAAGCAAGCCAGTTATTTTCGTTTCGTCTATGTATTTCGCATTGAACTAAATATTTATAAACATTGTTTATAATCAATAATGAACATTAAATTAATATTAATCAATTGTGTGTTTATAATTTATATTGTTTACGTAATTTAAAATTGTTTTTTAAGAATTTTATTACAATTCCTTCACTAATTAATCGAAAGGAACTTCGTTCCATCCGGGTGTCCCTTGACACCTCTCAAGTTTTTTTTTTCGTTATTTACTGATTACCTGAATAACGTTATTGATTCGAATATTTTGGTAAAAAATGTGATTAAAACTATCTAAAATTACCTACTTACCTTATAGTAATAGCAAGTCGTTCGAACGGAGGAATACTTTCCCTCATTGTAGTATCCTGTCGTTTTAAATCACTTTCCAATACTAGCAGCAATCCATGAAATAAGTTAACAGTCATTTTAAAGTACATTTTAAATTTATCATTATGTTTTAGCAGATCTTTTATGTTAATAAATTGGGATCGATCTAGAAAAAAGGGATGAATCCAAAACCGACGATTGCTGCGAATAATTTGTCTTTGTTGGCGCCGTCGACGGCGACGACGTAATAAAATGAGAGCAAGTGCTGCTTCTTCGATATCCATTGTCACACTGAACGCTGATCGCTGCGTAGATTTAGCAACTCGGCTTTGAAAGTTGCTCACAGATTGCCATAAAATTGCGGCAAACGTAAACGTTATAGCAACTATCAACTTTTTACAAGAAACTTTTAAAATGTTGATAGTTTCCTCAACTTAAGTTGCTCCATGTGCAAAGCGCCTAACTTGACTACTTTTGGGCATCAGGCGACGATGACGGATGAGAGCGTTCTGGAAAAATGTTATTGCGCGATTTGAGGAAATACATTCCGCACATTGCCAAATAAAAAAATAATATAAACAACGTGTTTTTTTTTAACCTTAGAAGAAATGCAGTCAATAAAACTTGTTTCCTTTTTGGGTCCTTATCTGGGGTTAAAGTATTAATGAATGCATTGAAACTTTGCATTCCCGTAGGCGTATCTATCATCATCATCATCTCGGCCGAAAGACGCCCACTGCTGGACATAGGCCTCCCCCAAGTACGAACTAATAATAGTAGTAAGAACTAATAATATAATATTTCAGGTCGTTAACACCAAATGGCACTGGGTATTCCGAACACTGCTAATCACTGTTATGGTGCTACTGCGTCTGTCAGTCTCCTGTATTAGTGTGGCGTCGCAACACTATTGATTTAATTGTGACCGTTACACAAGGTCACAGAGAATGCTTACCAACGTAATTATATTACAAATGATAAAAGTTTGAAAATATGTCGGTACCTATAACGTCCTACAGTACTTACTAATACCGGCCTTAGTCCGGCCCTGTTTAGACAATTTTTTCGTATGTGTGTGTAATGACTTCACAAATTTTAGCTTATGTTTGGTCTGCTACTCTTTATACGTCTGTGGCTTTGACACTAATTCCTGAGATTAAAAGACATAAACTTGATTCAAAGTCAAAACATTGTATTTTTGTTGGGTATTGCGAGAATACCAAGGGTTATAGGTTAATTTATCCTTCTAAACCAAAGCAGCTTATTGTGTCTAGAAATGTAATATTCTTTGAGAACCAGTTTATAAACCACAGTATTATTAATGAGTCACAAAATGTTTGCAATTCTGATTTTATCTATAATAACATTAACATGCAAAGCAAGTTATGTAACCAGAATAATTGCAATATAGACATGCAAAGCAAGTCTGTGAATATAATAAGTAATGACAATTTAATTGATAATCAAAATAATAATGACATTGATAATAATAATATAAATTGTAATGAGAATTTAATTGAAGACAATTTAGTATCTCCAATATTAAGTGAGCCTTCCTTCCAGAGTGCTGAGGAGACTGCTGAGGGAGATAGTGAGGAACAAGATACCACTGTGATGAACGAAACAGTCGTTCGAGGGGAAGATTTACCCCAACAGGTTTTTGGTGACGTATGCGAGCGACCTGTTCGTTCCACACGTAATAAGAAGCCTATAAGGTATGCTGACTATGATCTGTCTGACTTATCGGATGTATCTTTTTTTTTGTAAATACTTGCGTTTATGATGTGCCTCAATCCTATGACGAAGCATTGTTAAGCCCTAAGAAAGATCAGTGGCTAGCTGCTATGCAAGAAGAATATAATTCTCTTATGAAAAACAATGTATGGCAAATAGTTGAAAGACCAAGTGATTGTAACGTAGTTGGCTGTAAATGGGTATATAAGATAAAATCTGATGATTCAGGCAACTATACAAAATATAAGGCTCGTCTAGTTGCAAGGGGTTTTAGCCAAAAGCCTAACATTGATTATACAGATACCTTCTCACCAGTTGTAAGACACACTACTTTAAGAATTTTATTTTGCATTGCTAATGAATTAAATATGGACATGGAACACATAGATATAAATACAGCATTTTTACATAGTAACCTTGATGAAAATATTTATATGGAACAACCAGTAGGATTTTCATGTGAAAAGACAAAAGTCTGTCTATTAAATAAAAGTTTGTACGGCCTTAAACAGGCAAGTAGATTGTGGAATAACTGTGTTTACACTTTACTGACTAATAACGGTTATATACAAAGCAAATGTGAACCATGTGTCTATATCAAGAAAGATTTTAAACATTTAACTTTGATAGCTCTTTATGTTGACGATTTTTATGTTTTCACCAATAGTACTAAGGAAAAGGAAATATTATTTAAGCTGTTAAAAACTGAATTTAGTTGTAAAAGTCTAGGTACTCTAAAGAATTGTTTGGGTATTAAAGTTCATAGAGATAGAAATAATGGCATTTTAATGTTTGATCAATCTGAATATATTAGAAAGATATTAGATCGTTTTGGAATGGCTAATTGTAAAAGTGTATCAACGCCTATGACTGTAGAAAAACTTCAGAAATCTGAAAATTGTGACATTCTGACAGATAGTACCTATCCTTATAGAGAGCTGATTGGATGCTTGATGTATTTGTCTGTATGTTCAAGACCAGACATCACATATCGCACACCTAGCAGTATAATGTCACAATTACATTTTTCTTATTTTACAGAAATGAGGGTTAAAGATTTTACAAATGTTTGAAACGAAGTTATGGGTTTATTTTACATTTTGTCATGGATTTTATGGTTTTAGCAACTAGTATAGACCCTAATATATACTTAGGGAAAAAAATTCCACTTCAGGTTTCCAGGAATTACTTCATAACAGTCAAAGAAGAAGAAGAGTCATGCAATTGTGCCGTTATACTTTTAACATCTTCCAAAAATGTCATATATGCCCCTAAAGCCATAATTATACAGGATGTGAAAACCAAGAAATAAAGGCAATTTGTTAATAGAAAATAAATGTTTTTATTTGAAATCAACATACATTAAAAAGTTAAAATAAAATATTATAATAAACTATATTTGGCTCGGGAATCTTTGAGAAATCGTCATCATCAAACTATAACAAATAAAATAAAGTATAATCACGTATCTTCTCTTAATTGTAAAGGTAGGTAATAATCATACATTTTTAAAATGATGGCGAGCTAGTTACTCTCCATTCTAAAAACAAAAGCAACAGTTTAAGCTTAGATAAAGGTACTTAAGTAATGAAATCCAGATTCAAATCAAGTTTTATACCTTATCACTCCGAAATTTTACGGAAGTTTACTTTACATTTAAGTATCTTTATTAATTGACTAAGCAGTAAACAAAACTAGTAGCGTATTAGGCAATATTAGGAACTTTCACAGTAGGTTCATGATTTTGACCTCTACTATTCGACACGGACCTTTTTCTCTGTGAAGTTGCGAACAGCTGGATGAATTTGTGTATGAAAAACTCACGCTTGTGATAACTTCGCCATTTGAACTCTGTTTAAATAACTACGTTAAGCTTTTAAACGCGAGTATTCCATGCGCAAATCTAACTTATAGCTAACTACAGAGAGACAAAGATCTTTGGCGAATAGTAACGTAGGTATACTTAATTACAAAGATTTATTAGGTGTCTCCTTTCATTACCTACTTAATAAGAATGAATATAAGAGTATAAAACGTAATTGATAAGAAAAGGTAGGTATTTCTTATACTTATTTAAAGATTATTATAAAATCCTGCATAATAGCTGGGCACTATGTTAGAACGAAGTAATTGTAACAAATCGTTTTTCTTTGAATCAGAAATAATCATTTTTGAATCATATGCTGCTTTTAAATTAATTTGTGTTGGTTGCTTTCTTTTTCGTCGTTCCAATTTAAGCTTAACCCGGACCCATTCTCCTTCAAAAGATGTCTTAAATTCATAGAAATCACTATTTTTAGTAAATTTAACCATCGTTAAGTCAGTCAGTTTTATTGGATCCCCATTAGTGTCTTTCTGATAATTAATGGCTTGCTCTTCAGTCAGTGCTTTCAAGTCATAAAAGTTACTGAAATGCATCTCATGAACAATGAAACGGTTTCCTCTTTTTTTAGCATCTCGTATCAAATTAACATATTGATCTGGTACGTAGATGGGTCCAGACTTTTTAGCCCTTTTAATTGATTTTTCAATCAGAGAATGGGCATTATCGCCTTCGTTTTGACTATGGCCGCTGATTAAAAACTTATGGCACACAGAATTTATGTCTAAATTTTCGACAGCATAATAATACATGCTGAACACGTATCTGAAAATAAAAACACATTCATTAGAAACTACAATAAAGTTAAATAATTTACATCAAAATATTCACCGTCAAAATTTGATACGTACCGATTTTTTTGTTGGCCACAACAATTATCACTATAGAAAATAACATCAGAATTTGGATGCTCTTCAGCAACTTTCTCTAGAAACTTGTAGACGCAAGTTCCTATTTCTGTAGAGCCTTTAGAACCCAAGCCCTCATGCCAAAAGTAACAAGTAGTTGAATCCGTTTTAATATTTGTTATCTGAAATAAAGTTAATATTATCTATAGTAGGTAATTAAAAATTCAAGATTTAAATACGTTACTAATAGTCGTCTTACAGTAAAATTGTAGCAATTCAATTTGGATTTGTAGTAAAACGCTGATGAGTTGCCGATTGGCACAGGTAACTGTGCTTGTAAGTCATATATGGCCACTATGACTTTGCTTTGTGGTTCTCGACAAAGTGCAATATCTGCTGCTTTTTCTGAACGACTTAACACCTTTTCTCTTTGGTGGTCGTTATACTGGTGTTCTAGTTCTGTTTTCTTATCACCCTCTGCGTTTTTGTAAGATTCACAAAAATTGCACTGGTCTTTTTTAGGTACAAAAAACGATATATTGAATTCCCTGTTAAAAATCTGACTGTAAATGAACAATGTAGCTGCTTCTTTACCAGCACTTCTGCGTTGGCATTCATAGTCGCGATGTAAGGCAGCCAAGGTAAGTCCACCATCAATAAACTCGCGACTGGTATTAGCACGTAAATAATGACTTTCAACTCGCGGGACTGAATTGATATGCTGACGAACGGATTCTAGTACTTCAGGATCCGATTTCGGTTGGTTACCGTGTTTACCCCTTTGATCAGTCGGCGCCATTCCCCAATCAGAGGATTTTGCTTCAATAACTGTACGGAGCGTCCGTTGTGCTATTCCAAGGGTATTTAGTAAAAATGTCTTACATATTCTTCGGGTCTGACTATTTTTCACAAAAGAAAACCAACTATTGGGCTTTCTTGGTTGTGCTACATTTTTTACACGACGGCATACTATGTTTTGAATGTTAATGCAAGAGCTAAGAAAGTCTCTTTGACGTTGCAAAGACCCTAAGGACCAATAGGTATTAAATATTTGTTGACGTTCATCTCTTGTAAATTTATCGCCACATGAAAACCTGCAATTATGGCACGGAGGTCTAATTTTTTTGGCTTCTATTGTGTTGCCTTTCTTAGATACATAATCTTTTCCTGAATTTTTTAATGTTTTCCTGACATTTTCTTTCCACTTGTTTTGGTTTCTCACTCTTTTCTTTCCTCTTTTATTCTTAGAAGTTGCAATGGTGGGAGAAACTATAGATGAACTCGTAGATGACGATCTGTCACGCCTGGGATGTGATGTCGGTGGATGATATTCACTGCCACTATCTGCAGAAAAGTCTGAACCTTCGTTCAAGCAAACAAAAGGAGAACTTGGTTTGTGATTTTCTTTACCTAGAATAAAGATTAAATAATATAATTGAGAGCTGTTGGTTACTATTGATTGGAACTAAAGAAAAATTAAAAAAAAAAATATGCTTACCAAACTCAGCAGAATCATGGTCTCTGGGATTTCTACCTGTCGCATCAGAACCTTCTTGGAAATATGAAGAGATTTGCATATCAATTTGTTGATTAAGCACATTTTCATTGTTATTTGTTTGAAGTATCGTGGGAGATAGTATTGTTCGTTCAGCATTACCTGTTCAACATAATTTTATTGTATCTAAAAGTCCAAGAACTGTAATAATCAATATAAATAATTAATTACCTTCTTCAATTATTTCTTCAAACTGCACTATATTTTCATCAGTAGTTTGTTTATCAGTCATGTTAGTATCAGGAACATGAATTAATTTTTCCGGTACAGTCATACCAAGTGCTTCATAATCAAAATTATTTGCTCTTCTTAACTGTACTACATGGGTATCATCCGGCAAAGAATCTGCAAAGTATAATTTCCTCAAATTGAACCACAGCTAGAGATCGTACATTCAACTCTTGCGCGAGTCTTTCGATTTTAAGTGTCAAATAATATTAAGAAATTGTAAAAACATTGCTAAAAAAATACATTTCAGAAACTTTTTTTGCTGTCTTTTGAACCGGAAATAATTATGGTATTTAATTAATATAAGTACCTCCTTTCCGGGATTTACTAGACGTTGTAGAACTACTGGATGAATTACTCGATGAAGACGTTGAGCTGCTACTAGAACTACTACTACTCGATGATGAGTCACTACTCGATGAGGATGTAGAACGTTTCCGCTTTTGTGGCACTACTGATTGATCATCTTCTTTGGTACCTTAAGTATAATTATTTTAATTTAAAAACAATCATCTGCGAACTTCTACATACGTAGGAATTATTATTAGACTAAATACATAAATACAATTTATAAAACATATTCACAGTACCTTCGCAAATAGCATCTTTTTCCTGAACATTTATACTATCAGAAGTATTGATGTTCAAAGGAGATATTGAAACTTCCGCCAAATCTTTACTGGTCGAAGCTATAGGTTCAATTATATCGACTGTCATTGATGATGCTGTTTTCCCTATAAAAATATTTGATTATAAATAGATAGCACGATGTATATCAACCTTTTTTTAAATTTTAATGTTCAAATGAAATGATAATTAAAATATAAAGGATACATACCGCTTTTATTTAAGTCAGGATTGGTTTTAGAAAAAGGTGCTGCAGTCAAACCTTTTTTTCCTAATTGTACCAAACGCTCCATTCGGTTCGCCATTATTACAATAAGTAAGTCTTATTTGTTTCTCTAAAATTTAAAGTGAAATTTAAACTAAACTTATGATTTTGATAAGCACAAAGATTAGGGAGCAGGTCGGCCCACTCTCAAACTGCTATTTAGGGCTTCTAACGCCTTTTCAACATTTATAATGATTAGTTAGACCGAGTCTTACAGTTGGCCAACCTGCCTTCTAACCCATACGTAAAAACACTAATCAAACTCACGACATAAGTACCAATAACATTTACGTAATTTAATTGAAACGGCACATCTGTCAAATAAGTCGTTGTTTTACCATGTAAAATAAATTAAGTAAAATAGCGATGTCACATTTGTCAAATGTGCCGTTTTTCTACTTACTTACTCAGTTAATAAAATGTCACATTTGCCACTTACGCCAACACAGATTTAGAAGCGAGTGCACTTCGCGGAGCTCCCCGCACAACTGACAAATAAGCCGTTGTTATGCGCGGAAGCGGGGGGAATGTACCAAGTACTACAATGACACTGAACGCCCTCACACAACAAATAGGAAAACTAACATTGTGACGTTTTACCACTTGATATATTATACACTTTTAAACACTTAGGCGGTAAAAACTCAATTTCGCCTTTTTTGCAATTGTGCCATTATACTGCTAGGTGTGCGATATGCTTTAAATAGTCTGAGTCAATTTAATACAGCCTTCACCGGACGTCATTGGTTGGCTGCAAAAAGAATTTTGAGATATTTGAGTGGTACAATAAATCGAAAACTGGTATTTGTTAAGTCTGGTAGCTTCAATGTATCAGTGTTTGCAGATGCAGATTGGGCCAATGATGTTGTGGACAGGCGGTCTTATAGTGGCTTTGTTGTTAAGATTGGTGCCTCAACCATATGTTGGGAGTCACGTAAGCAACGATGTGTTGCACTTTCGACTACTGAAGCTGAATATTTGGCCTTAAGTGATTCATGCAAGGAAGTATGCTTTGTTAGAAATTTATTAAATGAAATTTTTGATAAACACTATAATTGTAGAATCTTTAGTGACAATCAAAGTGCACTTACATTGCTTGAAACAAAAGAATATTGCCACAGGAAGACCAAACATATTGATTTGCGCTACCACTATGTAAAGGACATGGTAAAGGAGAAGAATATTGTCATAAGCTATTTACCTACTGATAAAATGGTGGCTGACCTATTTACAAAACCTTTATCAGGTTCTAAACACTTAGGTTTTGTTAATGACTTAGGTTTAAGAGATGTATCGTAGGTCTGTAAGTTAGTTTATGAGGCAGGTGTAAGCATTCCGTTGTGTGTACCTAGTTATGTTGTCATGCTAGACATAAAGTCTAAAATAAGTAGAGTGGAATTAACTTGAAGTGTTAATTTATTGTATTGTCTACATTATAATTTATGTTACGCATGAGGGGAAGTGTTGGAATTTATGAATATGTTGACAACATTCTTAGTAATGTATGTTTAGCATTATCTGTGTTCCGTTACCTTCAACTGACAGTGACAGCTATCACTGATTTTACTCTGGTATCGTGCTCATATACTTGTCCTTGCACTTTTGTTCGCATCCATACAATCTTTTTATATCATCATAATCGACTCTGTAAATCCTGCTAGAATATTGTTATCGCTTAATTAAAACCATTGGTGAAAGTATAACAAGTGCATTTCTTTCTTCATCGTCGTGCTATCCAATCCACTACAGCGGTGTCTGATCCAGCCTCAACACATGTCACAGTGACAGCTGTTTTTAGATAATCAGACGGTTATTTTTTCGGTGAACATGGACCTTAATATACTTCAATAACAATTTTCCTTTCTTAATCTGTTCCTTAATAAAATGGAAACGAATATCAATATGTTTCAGTCGTTTGGTGCTATCAGTATTAGCAACCATAATGGCACTCTGATTGTCACTATACATTTTAACAGGACATGTATTAGTAATATCAAAATCTTTCAACACATTAATAAGCCAGCAGGCTTCACTTGCGGCCATACTGATTGCTATATATTCGGATTCTGTAGACGATAAACTGACACTGGCTTGTTTCTTTGAGCACCATGAAACTAAGCAATTAGCAAACATAAAACAAAATCCTGTTGTGGATTTCCTATCTTGCAAATCTCCACCCCAATTTGCATCACAGTATCCCACCAACATGTCATCATTACACTTATATACCAATTTATAATCAATGGTTTGTTTTACATATCTCAATAATCTTTTAAGTGCTGACAACAGGGCACTGTTTGCTTTATTTTGAAATCTACTTAAAATAGACAAAGCTACACAAATATCGGGTCTTGTTCCTGATACAGCATATGACAAACAACCTATTATTTTCCTACATTCTTTTTCAATGTTTTTGTCACACAAAGAATCATTATTTCCATCTAATATTTTAGCATTAAAATTTACATCCATTGGAGTATACATTCCTTTACAACTTTGCATCTGAAACTTTTCCAAAACACTTTTAAGATATTTTGTTTGATTTAATTCAGTTATTCCCTTTTCTAAGTCTTGTTTAACATGTATACCTAAAAAGGTTGACACCAATCCCAAATCCTTCATTTTAAATTCATTGTTTAATACTGATTTGAGTTTACATATTTCTGAATTATCATTACCAAAAGTTAGCAAGTCGTCTACATATAATAAAACATATGTTCTAGAACTGCCATTACACTTTGTATATAAGCAAGAATCATTATGAGATCTTATAAAATCTTGTTTCATTATTACAGAGTTAAACTTTTCATTCCAATACTTTGGAGATTTCTTTATACCATATAGCGATTTATTTAATTTAACAAACTTATTATCACCGCTATAAGCTCCTTCTGGTAATTCTAAATACACAGTTTCATCAATATCTCCATATTAAAATGCACCTGTGACATCCATTTGAAAAATAGGTAGATTTAATTTTGTAGCTACTGAGACAAATAACCTAAAAGTTGCCAATTTTGCAACAGGAGCATAAATGTCACACATATCAATTATATCATTTTGTTCAAAGCCCCTTGCTACTAACCTAGCTTTGTACTGAACTACATCATTTGTACTTTTAATTTTAAATACCCATTTACTACTTACAGACTTTTCAGGTTTCTTACACCAGTCCCAGGTATTGTTTTCTTTCAGGGTTTCTAGCTCTTTCTCAACAGCTTCTTGCCATTTATCAGCATATTTCCTTTGCATCGCTTCCTTGTAGGTTTTAGGTTCATTTCCATCCGTATAGACATGATGACAAGTGTAAAATGAGGTCTGCTTCCTCACGCGGGTACTTCTTTGGCGTGGTGATGTATCACCAGCTTCTCCATCACTTGATCCCTCATCGCTCGAGCAAGGTATGTATAAACTATTGTCACTTTCCGTAGGCTCATCCTCCATCTCCTTGCTTAGTTCCTCACTATTGCTTACTTGTCCATCACTGTCATTGGAATGTCTCTCCTCTTCATTTGGTTTCTCTTTACTGCCTTTGGGTTGTTCCTTATTTTCACTGACCTTCTCTGTGGTGTTAGTATCATATTCCAGCATAACAACTTCTTCTTGTTTCTTTTCTACGAATACAACATCCCTCTTTATTTCAACATTGTTCTTCTCCGGGAAAAATATTCTATAACCCTTGACATCTTCTCCATAACCAACCATGATTCCTTTCTGTCCTTTAGAGTCCCACTTTCTTCTTTTTTCTTTTGGGATATGAACAACAACAGGGGTACCAAAGGTTTTCAAGTTATTTATGTCAAAGTGTTTGTTTGTCCACGTCTCATACGGGGTCTTTCCAATTTCAGAGCTCTTGCTAGTTCTGTTCAACACATATGCTGCAGTATGAACAGCTTCTGCCCATAGCTTTTTAGGTAAACTTTTAGCACATAGCATTGTCCTTGCCGCCTCGACTAAAGTCCTATTTTCACGCTCGGCCTTCCCATTTTGCTCAGGGGTATAAACGACCGTAGTCTGGTGAGTAATACCGCGTTTTCGAAACATTTCTTTCATGTCTTTGTTAACAAACTCTAACCCATTGTCGCTTCTGAATGTTTTTATATTGTTGCCCGTAATATTCTGAGATTTATTTAAAAAATCTTCGACGCATCCTTTGACCTCATCCTTCCTTTTAAGAAAATAGACCACTCGAAAGTTTGAGTAATCATCCTTGAGCAATAAGAAGTATTTAGAGCCCCCTACTGATTGCTCCTCCATGGGACCGCACACATCAGCGTGTATAATTTCGCAAGGTCGAGTTGTCTTCGTTTCACTCGCACTAAAGGGCAAACGGTGTATTTTGCCTTTCAAGCAGCCTTCACACCCCAGGTTTGAATCGTCTTCCACAGAGATGTTGTTGTTTTTGAGCACTGTTTTTACATATTGTATGTTTTGGTGTGCTAGTTTCTCGTGCCATTCTTGTAGACTGGATTTAACTTGGGTCACGTTAACTTCTTCGTATTTGTAACGCACGTTCATATAGTACATATCTCCATTACGGTTCGCTACCGCACACACTTTATTTCCCTTGTAGAATTTACACAGGTTTTCATTTACGGTCATGACATAACCTTTATCTGTCACACAGTTCACAGAGAATAAATTTATTTTTAAATCTGGAACATACAAGACGTTGTCTATGGTCGTGTCTATCCATTTGTAGCCATCATAAACTTGAAGCGCCACCTGCCCGCATCCATGCGTACTAATGACACTGCCATTTCCGACTACGACGGATTTATTTGACAATGGCGAATATTTCGCAAATAAATTACGGTCGCGGCACATATGTTGGCTTGCTCCAGTGTCCACTAACCAATATGATTGTTGAAACTGTTCATTTGAATTCACCATCACGAACGCATTACCGTCTTTGTCCTTATTCTTTCTGAACCAACACTCAGTTTTTGTATGTCCCGTTTTTTTACAGTAATAACACTTTTTAACTTGTTTATTGTCATTTTCCGAATTATTTCCGTTTCGTTTATTTATGTTACTGTAACATTCACTTTGGAAATGTCCCGGCCTTTTACATTTAAAACACTTAATATCATTCTTGTTTACTTTCTTCGTAACGAAAGCCGACGATACTTGTTGACCCACCTCGCCTCTTTGTTTCAGCCGCTCCTCTTCTATCATTAATCTAGCCACGAGATTATCATAATTATGTTTGCTTGTCGTCCGGTGCCGACTCCCAAGCAGAAACAAAATGCTTATAGCAATCTGGAAGTGACATAAGCACTTTTGTTATGACGAATTTTTCTGATATAGCTTCTCCCATCTGCTTCAACTGGTTTTTCAATTCTTCTATTTTAGATAGAAAAGTAGACATTTCAGTTCCCTCTTCGTATGTGTATTGAAAGAAACGTTGTTGAGTAATGTGGATGCTCGTTTCAGACTTTTGCCCGTAAACACTAGCCAATTTCTTCCACATTTCAGCAGACGTAGAACAAGTTATTATATGCATCATTGCATTTTCTGACATTCGTGTCACCAGCCATGTTTGGGCTTTTGCATCCTTTTTCTCCCATGCTGCCTTACCCGCCACCTCCTCAGGTTTTATAAAAGTTCCTTCTACTACTTCCAATAAGTCTTGACTGCGAAGTAATATGACTGATTGGAATTTCCAAATATTCCAATTTGATGCACCTTCCAGCTTAATGTGTAAGCCAGGCATTTTAATATTGTCTTCCATCGCCATGCTATCTTCCTGATCGTCCCGTCCTTGCTTCGCAAGTAATTTTTCTTCCTTCCTGCCAATGGACACCAACGTTGCGCCGACAGTTTTATTAACTTTTTGACGATACAGTTTCCGTTGTCGTTTTACTTAACCAGGATTATGTGTCTGGGCCCATAACCTGTTATTTTAAGTAAAACTCTTGATAATGAATTAAGTTTTAATAGATTCATTATAACACAGCTACTACATTTGTGCAGAGAAAAAGATGGCGTGAACAGAACAGATTTAAAAATGCTACCAACCTAAGAGTATTTATTACCAACATTCATAACATAATATTCCATTGATATTACACAGATAACACCGGCAGGCTTCAGCCCTTGCGAGCCCCTTCACTGTGCTGACATCTCTTTGAGGCGCGCTTGGAGCACAAACGCGCCGTCAACACGGCCTGTCGGCATAAGACGGCCAGACGGCGAGTTAGCCCATTCCGTCTCGCTCCGGACCATGGATTGAACCAGGGCCGGACGCGAGAGGTCGCCGCCGCCGATCGCCGCTACGAGGACACGGCGGTGCTCCGCCCACGCGGGGCAAACCTCCACCGTATGCTCCACCGTGCCCTCTGGTCGATCCTCGCAGTGGAAACACCCGGGCGTTTCCTGCCGCCCGATTCGATGCTGGAACCTCCCGAAACATCCGTGTCCGCTGAGGACCTGTGTCAGGCGGAAGGTGAGGACGCCGCCGTGGCGTCTCTCGAGCCACTCCTCAAAGAGGACACTTTCCGCCACTATCGTGGCGTACCCTTACTAGACCTTACCTGGGAAACGTCTAGTTACTAAGATATTGGAGGTCAAAGTTCACGTTATTCCCAGGTTTTTGAAGTGAAAACTTCTTTAGGCACTCTTGAGTACTTTTTGGGTGAACAAAAATCATGGAACTCGCGTAACCGTCAACAAGCGCTGCGTTACACTCGTAGCCAATCCGCGGCGGCGTAGCACCACTTAGACGAATATAAAGAGACCTTTAATTGTCAAAATCCATCCAGCCATTTGGAACATACTTAATAGGTTACAAAGAAACATCCAAGATACGCACGAAAAACATAACCCTTCCTTGGAAGTCGCCTAGTCGGGTAATTACAGACACAAATCATGCGTGACGCCGTGACTTTGGTTCTGCGCGCAAACAGAGTTCTTTCAAGTTGTTTGTTTTTTGAAAATGTAAATTGCTTAAACGTTTGGCCACTAACTACACGTTTAAAACTCGTGGTTCGTGGCTAAATAATAAAAGACGCTCGTATAAATCTTCAGGTTAAACCGCACTTGCTCAGGTTGCTCCGAGGATGGGTGACCAACTGACCACCCATTATATACCGAGTTTCCTCCGTGCTTCGGCACATTAAGCCGTTGGTCCCGGCTCCATTTGTATATCTTTGACAGTCGTTACAGGTAGTCAGTGGTCCGAAAGTCTGACAACCAGTCTTACAAAGTGGTATCGTATTACTCAGTATGCGTGTCGCTTAATCGTAGGTCGTGGCCAAGGGAGTAGTATTCTATTATATTATGGGGTTTTGGTTTCCGCAATTAGTCCCTAGAGAGGACCATTGTATGTGAGCCAAGTTGGCCGTTACTCCAACCAGCTCACCTCCCTCCAGAAGCAGATCAAACTTCCCGATAAGGGAATTATAATCTTTCCATAATTTCTTATTATTTTCGTTGTCTTCCATTTCTACGATGAAATAATATCGCGTACCTTTAAACGAGACTGAGCTTATGGTATTAGAATATTGATGAACTATTCTTATGCGTGTGGTCAATTGCAATTCATATGAATATTGAATGCAATATTTTAATAGTCGAAGTGTCTCTTGAAGTTGTTTGTCTGTCAATAAGAAGTCTTTTGAACGAAGGCCTGCACGAGTCAAGTGAACCGTCACCACAATAGCTCTGACACAATTATTTTGTACATATTTCGGCATTTCAAGCTCCTGCAATCTGTAAAAGGAGTTTGAATTTAAGGGCCAGGTCGCTTTGCGGCCATGCATATGATAAAACATACCTATAGTCCCTACCTATAGTGCCACGAGAAACTATAAATTTTGTAAACACACATTCAGGTTCGCAACCTTTGGATGAATTAAAAAAATTACAGCGTCAGCGTCAAATTACTTCAAATATCGTCCCAAATGTTTGCCACAAAACATAAGACGACACTGGCTTTTTTTATCGCCAAAATATAACCCAACCAAGTGTAATTGCTCGTTAGTTTCGTATTTACACGTATAATATGATAATTTGAATTGATTGAATTTGGGAGTCGCTAGGATCTTGGTAGAAATTCTTTGTTTACAAAAATTATAGCTTTCGTGGCGCGGAATATATATTAGGTAATCAATAGCTCAAGCTGGTATCAATACAAAGTCGGGATCTGATGACGGAATCTTGGCGAAATCGAGGGAACTCTTCAAATTTTATAGGATAACGTACAGCGATTTTGGTATTTTCTGCAACAAATGAAGCATTTGCATTCGATAAGAACCATTCTACCATCAGATCGGATGATGAAGCCAAGAGTCACGGAACTCCATAATGAGACAATGTATCCTAGTCGTGTATGGGCTTGTTGTAATTGTAACAGTATGCACTTTCCATGTATACCAAGCACATGTGATCCACTAAAAAGTGAAAAATAAAAACTTTTTTGCAAAAAATAAAACCGACTTCAAAAAAAAAAGAACAAAAAAGTTAAAAATAACTTTAGCTTCTGAAGTCGGTGACAAAACAATTGAATCAATCAAACGAAGGTCACCGACTTTTTTTGAAGTCGGTTTTATTTTTTAGAATGAGAATAACTGTCAAATTATCGAGTCCAATCGAGTCCTACGTACTTGCACTGCAGTCTTGTATGAGACAAAATGTTCTGAAGTGTCACGTTTCCGAGATATGAGTTAACAAAGTTGTGCTGTGAGATGCTATGAGTGAATGGACTTTAATGGATGGGTCATGGTCATATGTCGGAAATGTCACACAAATGTCAATCTTTAGAACTTTGCATACAAAAATCTTCCAACCCTGATTGGGAAAAATTAAATAGGCGGGTCTAATAAATGAATGGCCATTATAAAACTTATGCAAACGGGTATTTATCGCGATTTTTTTCGACTGGATTGCACTAGCCGTGGTCACAGGAAGACTGAAGTATTGGAGGTACCGCCACAGCAAAGTGAAGACGTTTACATTCGACTACCCTCACTTGATCTTCATAAATGTTAATTAGGGCCGGTTCACACTAGGACAGCATAACACTAACAGTAATATAATAATAATAATATTTTATTTATCCAAAAAAAAAACATACAGAGTTTGAAATACAGTTAATAGTTGGTTTACAAAAACATTGTATTGTTTAAGTTGCAAATTCTGTACAAGAATGATACTCTACCTCTTAAGCTAGGGTATACCTGTATTATAAGAGGTAGTTTACGGCCAATAATCAACAAAAACTTGTATTGCAAGTGGACTGTGTCATTCTACTGTATGGTACAAAAGAGTAGAATTGTATGTTGTGTAAACACACAAACGTGTGTGTAGGTATGGGTGTATGAGTGTGTATAGGTGTGTGTGCGTGTGTGTGTGCGTGCGTGTGTGTGTGTGTGTGTGTGTGTGTGTGTGTGTGTATGTGTGTGTGTGTGTGTGTTATACAAGATATGTAAGTAAAGACTCCGTGTAAGAGTAATCCTTAAGGAGCAGCCACTCCGTTACTTTAGATTTTAGTGAATGTGAGTTTAGATTTATAATGTTGAGGTGTTTGTTTATGTTTTTATATATATGAGTACTTAGAATATAATATTGGTGTTTAGCGAAGGAGGTCTTGTGTTGTATATTTGGTGGAATGTTCGTGCGTTTGTTTGTATTAAGAGGAGGAAGGCCTGCGTGCTTTCTAAGGGTGGATTTAAGCACATAAAGCTGACGAACCGTAAGTACTTTACAGTCGGAGAACAGTTCCGTTGTTGGATACCGGTAGGGCTTTTTTGTCATGACTTTAAGTATAGCTCGCTGTGCTCTTTCCACCCTCAGAAAACTAGTCTTGGCAGCACCGCCCCACGTAACTATGCAATAACTAATCACTGATTGGCATAGTGCAAGGTACACCATCTTAAGAGTTTTTAGGTCGGCGGATACTCTAAGAGACTTAAATATGTGTATAAGACGTAAAGTTCTGGTGGTGACGGCGTCAATTTGTTGGTCCCATTTCAGTCCGTCGTCTATGTGTACTCCGAGGTATTTAACACTTTCGGATCTAGCAAGCGGAGGACAAGTGCAGGAGGTGGACGAGTTTGTGCAGGAATGGGGAGTTATACTAAAAGAAGGAGATGGTTTAGCGTTACGTCGTATAGCAAAAGGCATATAGGTCGTTTTTTGTAGGCTTAATGTAAGAAGGTTCGAGTTTAACCACATCATAACTTTAGCCATGGCCAACTCCGCATTTGCTTTTACAATGTCCCAAGTGATTCCGTCTACAAGAATTGCAGTGTCATCTGCGTAAGCGTAAATTCTACCATTTGGGAGACTCAGTCTGCAGAGGTCATTTACGTAGATGTGAAAAAGAGTCGGGGAAAGGATCCCTCCCTGGGGGACACCATAGGACACGAGAAACTCATCACTTATGTGAGTATCAATTTTAACGCATTGCTTACGGTTTCTTAGGTAATCCTTAAATATTTCTAGAGGCATTCCACGCACACCGATACTTTCCAGCTTCATAATGAGGTTGGGAACAGAGACCGTGTCAAAAGCCTTCGAAAGGTCCAGGAATATACCTAGGCATTTCGATTTTTTGTCTAGATTTGAGGCAACATGTTGCGTGAAATCCAGTACTGCATCATCTGTAGACAAACTTGTCCGAAATCCGTATTGGTTATTAGCGATTAGTTGGTGTTTGTCGAGAAATTTTCTAAGAGAGTTATTGAGGATTTTTTCGAGAACTTTAGAGAGAGCAGGTAGGACCAATATCGGTCTGTAGTTATTGGCACAGTCTCTGTTCCCTCCCTTGTATATTGGACGGACCACAGCTTTTTTAAAGGCCTCCGGAAAGACACCCTCCTGTAGGCAACGATTAAAAAGGTAAGTAATTGGTGGAACCAGTACATGTCGACAGCTTTTCAATATAAGCGATGATATGCCGTCCCAGCCGACTGCACAGTCAGAACGTAGTTGTAGGATTAGGGACTCAACATCAGCTTCGTCTACTTCCAGGATGGTAAGAGAGTTGACAGGTGAGTTTCTGGTGCCCGTAGGTGAGGGTGAGGGATGGCTACCGGCCGGTGATGATGCAGTGTTATTCATTATTTTTGAAGCCAAGTTTTTGCCAATGTTGGCAAAAAATTGGCCTACTTCATTAATCGCTGATTTTGGGCTGTCCCGTATTGTGAGTAGCTCCACTGGGCTAAGTTTTGATTTATGAGTATTGGTTATTTGTTTGATTGTTTTCCATAGGACTTTGGGATTATTTTTGGCTTTTTCAAGCTGACCGGTTTCATACGACTTTTTTAGTTTCCTAAGTAAATTATTGCAAAAATTACGATACCGAGAATATGTCGTTTTTAAAACAATATTATCTGGTGATTTTTTCGATTTTATGTGCATTTTATCTCTATTCTTTATACATTTTAAAAGACCAGGGGTTATCCAGGGTTTAATGATTCTCTTTCGTCTTGGGATTTTAACTTGTTTTGAATGATTTGATATTACTGATTTAATAATACTGATGAATTTATTCATTGCCTCATTTATGTTCTCGAGCTCATATATTACCGTAAAATCCACAATTTCTAACTCCTCCACAATAACTTTGTGGTTTATGGTAGTAGTTGCATATACACACATCAAAAGTGTCTAGGGATCAACATATATTTTTACAATAACTTTTCTCCTGATTGATATTAATTAAAATTTTCTTTAAGGATTCATCAAATAAAGTGTTTTCGTTTGTCACAGTAACGATAAACCAAGTCACCTTTGCATTAATAAAGAAATTTGCCATTTTCCTAATAAAGGGATTTTTGACATTTGAACCACTAACATTAAAGTTCGAAAAAAAGACTGAAATAACAGTTTTCTTTAAATTTTATTGGGTAACTTAAACAATTAATAATCCGTGTTTCTACCGCGAACACTAACAACACAAGAACATCGGTTTGGCATACTCAAAATGAGTTCATCCAAATCACGCTGTGGAATGGCCGCCCATGTTCGTTGCAACAACAAAAAAAGGTCTTCTTGCGACTGGATACCCTCCATATTCGGCAGAGCTCTTCTCTGTAGCATATCCCATGCATGATCAATCGGGTTCAAGTCTGGCGACTGAGCAGGCCAGGGCAGGACATTGATGTTAGCTGCGGCGAGAGTCTGTCTTACAACTCTTGCGGTGTGCGGTCGTGCATTATCATGCATTAACTGAAATAAGGGACCGATTTGCACTTGTAGAGGAACGATGACGTCTGATACAATCGTCTCAGCATAAATTTGAGCGTTGAGGTTGCCTCTGATCCAAATCAACTCAGTTCTTCCGCCGATCCAAATACCCGCCCATACCATGATGGTTCCACGGATGGCAGGATTTTAATCGCTGTTGGCGTCCAGGGGTTCTCCAGTGTCGTATACGTCTTGTATCCGGTCTCATACCATTTATAAAATCATAAACTTATTACAAAGCCACATCTCAATCTCAAGAAATCCGCATAAAAATGCTTGATCCCTAGACACTTTTGATGTGTGTACATTGTGGGAGGGATTGGCATTTTTCAAACTTAAAAATAGTGGTCGGTATTGCTCTCAAAACGGTGAAGGAAAACATCGTGAGGAAACCGGCATGTCCTAGAACCAAAAATTCGGAGACATGTGACATCTACCAATCCGCACTGGGCCTGCGTGGTAGATTATAGCCCATTCCCTCTCATTGACAGGAGGCTGTGTCCCAGAAGTGGGAACATTATAGGCTGATGATGATGATGATGAAAAGTAGTGGTTTGTGGTCCGTTACATGTGCCTCTAAAACTAGTGTAGTAGTATCTAGATAAGATTTCAAAAATATGTGATCCAAACAGTTCTCATCACGAGTGGGGAATAAGTGCGTTGGCATAAGACCATGAGATGCGTTTAGCGTGAGATACTCCAAGGTTCTTTCATTAATATTATTTTGTTTTATGTCTATGTTTAGGTCAACTACAAGAGCGATATTAGGGCATATAGATTTAATATTGTCGTAAACATTTATCAGACTTGTTGAGAAGTTGTCAAAGTGGTCCCTCGATTTTAATGAGGGCGAGCGATAGATCGCTGCCACCGATATTCTTTTGTCTAGGTGACACACTAAACAGTTTCCACCAGCAAAGTCTGGCTCCGATACTGTAGTTTGCAAGCTTGATTTTGTATAAATAATTATTCCGTCATTTTGGTTACAGTTTGTATTTGTAAAATGTGACTCAAAACCGTCCAAAAGTGGTACAATGTTGATTTTACTGAGCCAGCACTCTGTAAGGACAATAATATCAATATCCACATTTAACCGATTCAACAGTACTTGTAGGTGTGGAAAATTTTTGTTTACACTTCGGATGTTTATATGCAATAGATTTATATTATTTCCAGATGTGTCTAGGTATATAGTTTAGACATTCTTCTGGACAGCAGACAAAGGATTTTCCCTGGGTTATTTGATCAATATCATTATTGACGTTAATTAAGTTAGCCATTATGAGAAATAAAATAGCAACAATAAAAATAATTTTCAAAAACCGGTAAGAGTCCGGGCGTTACAAAAGTCTCGATGGGTTTTAAATAATAAAATAATGGGATTAGAGCCTTTAAGGGTAAATCTCCTGGGCGCCAATTTTCACTGTCTTGGCTTAAAATTCGAGTTAAAAATTGACTTAGAGATTTCGTATTTTTTTTGTGGTTAATTCAACTGTCTAGCGGGTTGGAGAACTCTTTAAATATTTATAAAGTATTTATATACGTATATAAAAAAATACATATTTACCCCAGATTGACCTTCCGTGGCGTGTCCCAACGCTGACTTGCGTAATGTAACTGCTCCTAATTCAGCAACTACTTTGAGTTAAGACTTCATTTCAGTATTCACATATTGACTATATAAGCTAGTTTAACGTGAGTAAATATGAAAGCGACTACATTCTTAATACTGTAAATACAGCTTAATATGTGTTTGTCCCAGTAACATCGTTGATTTCCGTGGGAATCAAAAATCATCGCGCACATCACTAAGTCAAAGTAGGTAGGTTGTTTGCGTCTGGCTTACCAACAACATTCAGTTGCACCGCAGACACGGGAGCGAGAACACGCGTGCCACGTTTTTGCAACTACGAGAAAATCAGGTTAGTAATTGTTTCCCTGGCTTTGGTTCACCTGCAGATTGACCTCGGTGTCATCGTAAATTAAGTGTTTGTTTTTTTATTACTTCAGTTTGTGTATCTTAAAAAAGTAGATAAAGAGGATGTTAATTCACTGTGGAATTCTTGTTGCGTTAGTTCTGACGGTTTTTGATATTTACTTAAAAACATTTACTTTTTGAATTCCGTGCCGTTGATTTCCCTGGTTTCCGTGGCGTAAAATGCCACGGAAATCAATAATATGCCAGGGAATTCAAAATTGCGTTTTTTGTTTCTTCTTTTTATTGCACGAGCTCTTTGCTACTTAGATTTTTCCGTGGGAATGATATATTTTTCTGCAATTACTCTTTGTAAGTACACATGCTACTTATTACCACGGTAAAATCATGTTATTCCTAGGGTAAAAACACTTAATTGTTAACACGGAAGCGCTTAGTTGCTGGATCGCATTTTAACATCCTGAGCAAAGGAATATATTATTTTTACCGCGGGAAAATATTCCATTTCCAAAGGAAAATACATCATTCTTAATGAAAAACTAATGTAGCTGCGAGTTTTGGGATGGAAAGCTAATAAACTATCCAAAGTATTTTCTTTTTTTTTTACTTTTCCTGATATCGTAGAATCGTAGGAAACGTTTGCTTAAATTGTTTTTGTTTTATGTAGATGCGCTAATTTCTAAACCTAAATGCAAAATAACAAAATAAAATATATTTTATTTTTTAGTGCCGAGCAACAATGAACAGGCAAAAACAAAGCAGAGAAGAGAGACTAGAAAAAAAGAGGATTGCTGAACGTAGAACTACTTAAAACTTGAAATTTATGGCTGATTTTAATACTATAATATTTAATTATTCAAAGAAATTGTGATTAAAACGGGTTTAAAGAGTTAATTAAAGAATTATAGAAAAGAATACAAACATAAAGTTTTATTTTGATTTCCCTGACATGTTAAGTTGATTTCCGTGGCCAGATTTTTTGAAACCTATGTATCTCCGTTTTTATAAGTCCAAAATGAGTGCCAAAACTATCATTGTGTTTCTTTTCTCCTATATTTTCATAATTTATTGTCATTATGTTCATAAATAAAGAAAAAAAAATCGCCACCGAAATCAACTGGAGACGCCAGACCAGGAGATTTACCCTTAAGTGGTTGCATATGTGTGTGTGAGCAGTTTTAAGAGTGTGTGAAATGGTATTGGAGACAGCGTTTTGATGTGTGTTGTTTATTTGTGAAAGGTAATTAAGTAAATAAGTAATTGTAAAATAATTTAAAGAATATTCTTGTTTAAGTGGCATAAATATCGTGCATTTTTCTAGTCAGATATTCAGTTTAGGTATGTTGGCATTGAGGTCTTGGATACATTTTTCCGAGTTGATCAGAATTTGCTTGTCAACTACTTGCTTTCGAAGGAAAATATTTCCGTTGCTGATCCAGCAGAAACTATAATGATTATCCTTCGCAAATTGTCGTGCCAAGTAGAACAGCTTCTTCGAACTGGCGGGGAGTCGTTCTTCGATGTAGACGGCCTGGCGTTTGCCTGGGATACCAATCAATTCCGTGTTAAGTTTGTCTTCTTTTGAAGTTTTAGTTTTGTTGTATGATCGGATAGCCATCAGTAGATTCTGCTTGGTATGTACCGTTGTAAACTCTGCAACGACAGGGCGTGATGTTTGGCTGGGTTTTCCGGGCTGACGGTACACATCACGGATTTCGGATTGAGATATATGTGTCCCAACAAGCTGGCTAATGGCAGATGGTATTTGATAATTTGCCTGTAGTTTCATTTTCTAGATCAGGAATATTTCTTAGTTCGATACATGATGATCGTGTCTTATGCTGCAGTGTCCGCATATTGAGACGATTTTACTTAACGAGTACACTTCGTGACTACTGGATTCCAAGCGGAAGAGAGTCTGAAACCGTCTTCGAGATTGAAATTAGGATACTTCTTGATCTCAAACGCTTCCCAAATCATTATCTTTTAATAGTGCTTCTCATTGGCAAGGATTTTTGGGTTGTGTAACTCCATCCAGTGGTTGGGTCCTGAGTCTATTACATGCTCCGCTATAGCAGACTTGTTTGTTTGTCTATTTTTGACCGCTGCTATACGACGGGCTTAAATTAAATGTAAAGTTCGCGATAAATACCCGATAATATATGTTTGCATAAGTTTTATAATGTCTTCTGATCGTGAAAGTATAAAAAAGACAATTGAATTCATTAGTTCGCTGAGGTGAAGCTTCGTGAACTAAGCGTGGATCAACCGTGGAACTATTTATACGTTAGATTTTGCATTTTAGAATTTCGTACCATGCAGTGTATAATCACTACGTTTATTTCGTACCTACCTGTCAAGTTCACTTGTAACTGTCATCAAACGTCAAAGTGTCACATACCACAGATAATACAATATTTTGGTGTGGTTCACACACGTAAATTGATTATTTGCTGGACCAACCCGCGTTCCTTCACGGAATGTGTACGGACAGCACGTAAAGATGTCAATTTATTGATTATATTTTATAGCTGACTAAGGTATTCGAACCCATTAAAATATTTTAATACGGACGTTATAGAATGTAATACCACATTAATTATGTACATTTTTGCAAAGACAATGGTGTCGATTCTGTTATGCACAAACTAAACTTAATTTAGTTTATTGCTATCTTTTACTAAAAGACAGTGCGCGAAAAGGACGGCTATAGCTATGAACTAAGTTAGAGATGTCAAACTAGTTTATGCCTTGCGCTTCACCGTGTTTTTAGTCGACATATTTTTACGCGCACCCTTCATTTGTATGGAAATATTAGTTCCAATCAAATTTGACAGCTCTGAATTACCTCAGTCTCATTCTCGTTTCATTAGAGAGAAAAAGATAGCAATAGCCTAAATCAAGTTTAGTTTGTTCACAACAGAATCGACACCAATCACAAAGAAAATAAAGATCAATACTGCTTTGTTACCAAAACAAACGCTTGCCTAAAGAACACTCTATCCTACTCATATTATTTATCTCAAGTGTGTAAATAGACTCTGATAGTAGCCGAAAGGCACTGGTTTTCCCCGTCATTGCGATAATTTCAAATTTGTTTCTCTAGACCATACCTACCTGGGAACCTACTAGTTACGGAGATATTGGAGGTCAAAGTTCAAACGTTTTTCTTTCAAATACTAGTTTTTAAGGCCACAACTTTACTTTAAATACCTCCATATCCCGTTTGCCATTAAATGCACCCATCAGCACAATGTTTTGAGTGCGTTACATTGAGTTTCACCGTAAAACGTGATTTTTCAACTCAAAAAAAAGTCGTTGCCCAACGATAACTTTTACGTAAAGTTTGAAGAAGGATGCTGGGTCTCGGCAGTATACTATAGTAGTCTTTGGTCTCGGCCTTCATGAAGCGTCCGTTTACACCCTGTATTATTTTTCTATTGCACTGTCAGACGTCACGCGGTTTCACCCTTGTAGTTCGCGTTCCCGTGGGAGTACTTGGATAAAATATAGCTTATGTTACTCGCTGATAATGTAGCTATCCAGTGCTGAAAAAAATTCTCGAATCGGTTCTGTAGTTTTTAAGTTTATTCGTTACAAGCATACAAAAATACAAATGTTTCCTCTTTATAACATTATTTCACCCTCGTAGTTCCTGTTCCCGTGGGAGTACGGGGATAAAATATAGCCTATTTTACTCAGGGTAAAAAAAAAAAAAAAAAAAAAAATCGGTCCAGGAGTTTTTAAGTTTACTCGTTACATGCAAAAATACAAACGTTTCCTCTAGATTTTTTTTTATTAGGGTGTATTCTCCCCATCTTGACCTACGGTGCACAAACTTGGTCTTTGACTAAGATCCAAAAGTCCAAACTTAAGGTTTGCCAACGTGCTATGGAACGCAGTATCTTAGGTGTAAAATTAACACATCGTAATCGTAACACTATACTGCGCTCCAAAACGCAAATCGTTGACGTGGCTCAAAAGGCTGCCCAACTTAAATGGGACTGGGCAGGACATGTCTTTCGCATGCCGAATGAACTGTGGGCCCGTAAGGCTCAGGAATGGTGCCCTGAAATAGTGACACGAGGTCGCGGCAGACCACGAAAGAGATGGCGGGACGAACTGGATGTTTTCCTTGAGAATTGGAAAGAAAGAGCACAGAATCGTGAACGTTGGAAGGAATGGGGGAGGCCTTTGCCCAGCAGTGGGACAATACAGGCTAGCTATAATAAGGGGAATGTATTTATTATGCACAATATTTTATTACGAGTATATTAGTATAGATTTAGTAACATGAATTACTTTGCTAACGCTACACTAGAGTAGCGTCCGGTAGTCGAGCCGCCAACAAATGTATTTATTATGTTAATCGCCGAACATTGTGCCTCTGAACGGATATATCGATAGTTTTATAACGAATTATTGATTATTAATGTGCCATCATTATTTGTTATGCGTTTTATCGTTGTTAACATACAGGGTGGAGACGTTCAACGGGGCAGTAAGGGGAACTATAGTCCGCACACGAGCTCCGAGAAATCGGTGACTTACTTAAATCATCGATGGATAGAATGATTTCATAATTTAGTACTGCGCGCGAACTAATACTACGTATTACCCTCATAGAATGATTTCTTAATTTAGTACTCGGCGCGAACTAATAAACTCAAACTCAAATAATAAATTTCAATTAGACCATTGCGGCACTTTTGAATGTCAATAAAAAGAGCGAAGCTACAGTCACAGACACAAGCATAATAACTTGAGAAAGTACTGTAGTTGCCCATTCCCTAGGGATACCAATACTTTATAATACCCACATAGAATGATTTCTTAATTAAGTACTCCGCGCGAGCTACTACTACATAACACCCTCATAGAATGCGTTCATAATTTAGTACTCCGCGCGAACTAATACTACATAATACCCTCATAAAATGATTTCTTAATTAAGTACTCAGCGCGAACTAATACTACATAATACCCTCATAGAATGATTTCTTAATTTACTACTCCGCGCGAACTATTTAACTCAAACTCAAATCATTTATTTCAATTAGACCACTTTTGAATGTCAATAAAAAAAGCGACGCTACAGTCACAGACACAAGCATAATAACTTGAGAAAGTACGGTAGTTGCCCATTCCCTAGCAATACCAATACTTCATAATACCATCAAAGATTTGATTTCTTAATTAAGTACTTCGCGCGAACTAGATAACACCCTCATAGAATGATTTAATAATTTAGTACTCCGCGCGGACTAATACTACATAATACTCTCATATAATTATTTTTTAATTAAGTACTCCACGCGAACTAATACTACATAATATCCTCATAAAATGATTTCTTAATTAAGTACTCCACGCGAACTACTACTACATAATACCCTCATAGAATGATTTCTTAATTAAGTACTCCGCGCGAAATAATAACATATAATACCCTCATAGAATGATTTCTTAATTAAGTAGGTACTCCGCGCGAAATTATACTACATAACACCCTCATAGAATGATTTCTTAATTAAGTACTCCATATTCCATAACACCCTCATAGAATGAACTTACTCCGCGGGAACTGAAAAAAAACCAAAGCCACCGATTTCTCGTAGCCCTTGCGAATACTATACCTTAACCGGTGCAGCTACATGAAAATGGTCAGACTATCGATTATTTTTCGTAAATTTTTGATCTCCATTCATATTTTTCAAAAAAATGTAGTTGGCAAGAAAATGTTCATTTTACACACGTCAGTTTTTAAATGCCAATTTAATCGATCCTGTTTCTAATACTGATCAAAAACTTCTATCGGATTAACCATCGTTGGAGTACTAAATAAGCCTCTCCCCATGACTTCCATATTCTTCGATCCAGGGCCAATGTGGACCACTGTTCGTTGGTTTTGTCCAGCTTGTTCCGCCATCTCCTGCGAGGTCTACCTCTTCGCCAGCCCAGTCTCAGTTTAGCTTTTCGGCTTTTTGGGCAACGTCAGTAATTTGTGTTTTGGAACGCAGTGTGGTGTTGCGTACATGGTCGATAAGTTTGACGCCTAGGATACTGCGTTCCATTGCACGCTGGCAAACCTTGAGCGTGGACTTTTGAATGTTTGTCAAAGACCAAGACAGAGATCTTAACGTCAAAATGTGAAGAATGCAAAACGTTTCCCGTTACTTTGAATATAATTATCATCAACCCATCGAGGCTGTCTATCCTGTTTTTTTTGTCCTAACCATGGCCACAAATCGGTTAATGCTTTACTGATGTCCTGCACTCCTGCCCAACTTCACTTGAGGTGTCTACACCGGTCTCCACACGTCGTACACTTTTATCCAACGACAGATCTTGGTGTTTCACACTCTGTTTATAAGGATTGGGGACCTCGCGTACCGCGCAGCCACGACATTTGCAGAAGTCACTTTTGGTCGAAACCAGGAAAAAGGTTTGGTTATACGACTTGTTTTGTTCATGATTGCGGCCGGTTATGAGCGATATCCTTTATGCCGAGTATGGCTCGCTCTGTTAGAAATTAAAAAGTTAAAATGTCATAACATAATCTATAGTTCTCTGCCTCCAGATGGAGGAAAAGCACAAGGAAAATTATGATCTTGACTCTTTTCAAAGATTTGAAAAGAGTCAAGATCATAATTTTCCTTGTGCTAAGTGTTTCTAAGAAAATCTTTGATATGATAATGTTTGAATAATGTAAATTTGTGTTCTTTTACAATTTACGTTTATTAAATATGTGTAGGTACTAATCCTTCCTTAATCCTTACCCACTGTGTTTAAGTTTTATTCTTCTTGTTTTATTTAACTATTATAATGCTATTTTATTTGTGCAAGTTTGTAATTGGCCATATTGTTGTTATTAACTAAACTAAACTATTGTATCTGTCTAGCTGTAAGTTTTCCGAAAATAATAAAATAAAATAATAATTTGGGAAATAATAAATACCTGGAAAACTGTCTACCATACCACGTCTCTTAATTTCAACAACAATAATTTGAGCTTGTCCTACTCCGTACCGTCTTTATGAGCTCTTCCAGCGTAAACAGTGCATGAAATAATGGTGACAGATGACGTCATATTCAGACCATCTTACGTCATCAGTCAGCAATTATTAGTCGGTACAGTATGAAGCAATTGTCATTCAGAGTCAGTCCGCAATTTGTGCGTATTATCATAATCATAAGCTAGCCGGAATAATTTAGTACGTAACTAAGAATCTTAGTCATCCATTCACTTGGCATATCTATCAAATGCCCAAGACATTAAATGATGAATGATAGTTTATTTTGCAAGTAGGATTGTAGCAAGTAGTACAAACACTTTTACACGTCATTTAAAAACTAGATCGGGCCGGTGTTTCGTACCTGACTACTCTGAGAAGAAACAACCGAAACAAACTCAGAGGTACTCGTATACCTATAGTCTCTTAAAGTCCAGACATAATCTTGCTCGATTCACATGAGGACTATGCAGATTAGTGTCTGAGATGATCTTTTGAAGAAAGAACCACACAGATTTGAGTGGACCTGTCCAGTCAGTGCAAGCATTTGTCAATTATCGTGTTGTATTGCTTGACTTACAACTCAAGGAGCTCAACGAATTGACGAACAATACCAAAGAAAGGACCTACATTATGTGCATAAAGTTTTAATTAATTAATAAACCCCACACCTGCAATCTCTGAAGGGTTAGTCAGAATTGTAGCTATTAGTACCTACACCCATATTTTGTCTATTGCCAACAACCAGACACAAATCAAGACTCCCTTACCCCAACCCTGGGTGATCTCAGATATTTTGTGGTTGAATAACTTCTCGGTGAATTGACTTACGATTTTGGTGTAATAATAAAGGCCGGAGCACACCAGATGCGTGGCGTGACGTGATGCGTGCACGCACCAGTTGTAATGTATGAAACTGTAAGAAGGGTGTCAGACCAGATGCGTGACGTGTGCACGCGCGTGACCCACGCACGCAGAGCCGCATCTTGTCACAAACCGAGTCCGTGCGCGTGTGTAGCGGAACGGCAACGTCGCACACGCGCCCGCAGTGATGACGTTGTATTATATGGCGCTCCCTGTTAGATGCCAGACCGGGCACGCACGCATACGCATCGGTCATTGCTGCACGTGCGCACGCATGCAAAGTTGTATTTATTTACAAACAGAAAGCGGTAACGAGTGTTTTTTTTCGCAATGGAGACTCTTTGTAGCAGCAGAAGATTCTTGGCATAATAGCAGCAATAAAGCTTCTTCATCAGAAGAACTGCTGTTGTCTAACATCTTTTCGCTAAATGATCTCAACTCCAAATGCCTGCTGGCAAGGCGGCTCGCACTTGCGTGCAGCAGTTCTGCGTAACGTGATGCGTGCGCGCGCGACGTGTGCTGCACCGGTCTTGGCCGGTCTGACAGTGCTCGCACGCGCGTGTGCACGTCACGTCACGCGTCACGTCACGCCACGCATCCGGTGTGCTCCGGCCTTAAAAAAGGTTTGATATATTATGTTCTATCCGAATAATAACTTTATTTTTGTTGACATTTTTGAAAATAGCCCGATATAGGTGATCTCCTATAATCAAATAATCATGGGAAACGAGGAAATGAAGAGAAGCTTGTGACTAAATAATAACAGCCGCTCGGACCAATCTTTCGGTTAAACCGTGGCCTAGGTTAGTCTGTGGATGGGTGACCACCCTTACATACCGAGTTTCCTCCGTGCCTCGGAAAGCACGTTAAGCTGTTGATCCCGGACTCCCGGCTGTCATTTGTCCATCTTTGGCAGTCGTTAAAGGTAGTCAGTAACCCAAAAAGTCTGACAACCAGTCTTACCAAGTGGTATTGTATTACCCAGTATTAACTGGGTTGAGGAGGTCAGATAGGCAGTCACTCCATGTAAAATACTGGTATTCAGCTGCATCCGGTCAGACAGGAAGCCGACCACAACGCAGTTAGGAAAAGGCTGGGCAGATGGTGATTATGAACCATGGGAATCATCGACATGAAGAAGAAGATGAACTCAAAATGAACAGAAACATAGTATTGTAAGTACATAAAGCCCTTCTCTACGTTTTGCCTTCATCATTTGAGTCGTTTTTCTATCGACCTTTATTTTCGAGCACGTCAAACTTATTCGGTAGACACCTATTTCGGTGCCAATTCTAATCTGAACCATTAACGAAAACAATAAAACTATCGCAACACATCATTAAACACAATAATATCATTGTCAAACAATTAAATGTCGTCACTAATTAATATTAAAGTAATTGCAGCTATTGTTACAAATTGGTCACAATGGCGGTTGGCGCGAATAAATTCAAAATGGCCGACAATTATGAGACGATTGCGCGCCGAATACGTTCTCAAACGATTGTATACAAAAATTTTATGCATTGGAGGTTGATTGATTGAGTTCTGTGTGTGCCAAAGTTGTTGTGGCCCGTGTTATTCATCGATTTCGCAAATTGGAGTAGGTTTACAGATCTGTGAGGTTAACAAACATATAAGCGGCAGTGGGGGTACATTGCTTGCAGAAAGGATGGCGGATGGAGCCAAAACCATCGCAAGTGGCGACCGCGAACCAGAACACGTTGCACTGAAAGGGCTCCCACTAGGAAGACCCATCGGTCTTCACCAGGTCAACACCTGGTTAAGGTTGATGGGATCCGCTGGATGCGAGATGCACGGGACTGATCAAAGTGGTGACACTTGCGGAGACGCCTATGTGACAGTGACACCTTTCGGCTGAAACGATGATGATGATGATGATAACAGAAAATAAGTCTTGAATTCACAATGAAAATATGTAATACTCTGGAATAAAAAAGTTTAGAACCACATCCCACAAATTGATAGCATACAAATATCCCGATTAAACATTAGAAATCGATTTTCGAGAACCGATTTTTACGACATAAGGATATAGATTCTTTAATGGCACTTAATTGAATTATTACGTATTTTTTATTGGAATCTAAGAAGCTCCCATTGTGTTAGCTCATTGAAATTCTGTGTTACTTTAAACCAGACTGGTTCATGCATTGTTTTAGTTTTTATAGCCATTTTCCTTGTTGTCTAGCGCAGAGATACTTAAACAGGTTTTGCAATATGCGTTTTTAACTTTAGCTGGATCACCATCATCATTTTCCCGCTAATATTCCAATTCATTTTGAGTCCGCACAGCATGTCTTCTTCTTCAATACGTCTCTATTACTCGTGATTTCATCAATGAATCTGAATGTGAAAGTGAAATAGCGGTCTTTTGGTGCCATATTGTAGCAATGAATTGGGATAAAGGCAATATAATGTGATGATGATGATGAATTCAGCTCATGGCTTAAACTTGTGTGTTTTTTTCGTAGTGTGTAGCTTGTGTATCAGCAGTGGTAACATCAATGCTAATCATACTAATTAAACAATATTGAATTCTATTTTATTAAAATCTCGGGGTCACAGGACATTCTCCAGCCAACATTAAAAAAATAATACATTCTCTATATGACTCACCACACCATAAAGACATCGATAAAACTATGCCAACCATAAATAAAGTTATTAATACTCAACCAGGTGTCTATGGTCGCTGTAAGTGGCCATAAAGTCTATGATTACTTCCGAATTAAATGCGGTATTGAATAGTAATAGTTTTATGGGTTCTGTGAATAAACCGTACGAATAATGATCACATTACAACTGACGAGAATGCATCGTCCCCCTTGCTCGCATTTGGACAGATTCGCTCTAAGACAGCTAGATTCTCTCTAAGACAGCTAGATTCGCTCTAAGACAGAATCGCTTTACGGCAGAAGTATAGTGAACTCGATTATCTATATCGAGTTCACTATAATTGTTTCTGCTTTCATTCTCTGTAATTCGGGGTCTAAAATTGAAAAGTACTGACAAAAAGTCGGACATTTTACAGTATTCTCCGAGGACCGATATTAAATTCATCTTCTTACCGTTGTCCCATGTTACTTGAAGTCGGTGCAACACGTTTGTTTCTTCCATTCTCTTTTGTCAACCGTCACACTATCATTTACTACTTTATCTTTCATATCACTCCTCACACAATTCATACATCGTTTCTTTGATCTCCCTCTCCCTCTCCACCCATCAACATTTATATTCATCAGTCTTTAAGTAATTTCCGATTCGTCCCTCCTGATCACACGTCCATACCAAGACAGTCAATTCACTTTCTTTTCTGTAACTGGCAGAACTTTCAAACTTCCTCTAATATACTCGTTCCTTGCCTTATCCATTCTTATGTCACACTCATAGATATAATAAAGAAGGAGATATGCCCGTTAGACGAAAATGTATCGGAACCCTGTGTCTCCACTTTATCCCTACCACATGGAAACTACTACACATGCAGTTCAGTAAAAGCAATAGATACGCAGTCGCGCACACGCCCGCATTTCTTAAATCAGAGCGTAGTTCACAATCAATTATAAACCTTATGCCATCAAACACATGGTGTATTTACCAAGCACCGTACAACTTACCCACACAAAAACATCGGTACACAAACACATCTACACACACTAACTTGTCGTAAGAATAAGCGGCCACACCACGCGACGCATGTGCTTATTGAACTATTGTATGGTGATTTTACATTGCTTGTCCAGTCACTTAGCGACAAACTTAGGCAGTGGTTGAGGAGCAATGTATTGATTGCAAAATAGTATAGCCATTTGCTTATGATTGGCACAAGAGGTCATCGTAGAGAGGGGGTCTTGTGCCTGTCGCGCGGACATCGACATGCCCCCTTGCCACTTCTCCTGTTTTTTATATTTCTATGGTCACACCACACAACCACCTAAACATGCTCATCTCCGCTACATGCAATCTTTTTTCATCTATCTTCTTTACCGCACAGCATTGCGATCAGCTTAGCTTTTTGAGCATCGTCAGTAATTTGTGATTTGGTGCGTAGTGTGTTGTTGACTGCCATAAGTTCTTAATTAACATTCGAAGCGCGCAAAAAACCTCGTTTCAAAGGAATCGTCTTTAGATCATCAAAGTTCGATGAAGTCGATTCATGGTTACTCCACCGTCCATGCACAAGTGATATAGGTTATTGGTATACGAAACCCTTAACAACCTTATTTGTAAAGGATTATAAAGATCACTATTATTAGAGCTTTGAGTTTTCGAGTTTGAGTTTGTTTTGAAAACATAATACAATTAAGTTTACTCAATGAAAAAAATCATTAACTTACCTCTAAAAAATATTTTAAGCAGTAAAAAGCATACTAAAATACATGCGATCATTCTGAATTTTTGTGAAATAATTCTACAAGCAACATATTAGCATCATAGTGTTTTATTTGTTTAGTCCAATCTATAGATTTTTTGTAAATCAATCGACACCACACATTTTGCACTATTCGGCCCGCAGTAACTGACGTAACAACCACTTTGTGGTGCAAGCTGATTAGAACTTTATTCTAACGGTATTTCAAAAGAAGTTTGAACCACCACAAATAGAGCTGGGCCTCAAGTCTGCTATTACAATAGTGTCAGAATAGTCCATCATTGGTTTCGTAATGGTCAAGTTCTGTCAAGTTTTGGCAAGTTAGGTAATCTACTAATATAATGGCGTCATTATGATTTTTTAATGGCCAACCACTGACACTCCATTGAAAGAAATGTCCAAAAATGGTAATCTCGTACATATTGATAAATGTGTAAAAATATATTATAAATGTTTGTCATGAATTTTGCATTTGTTCGCATTTAGTACCTAAGTAGATTTCGAAAACCATTTGTACTAAGGGTTACCTATATAATAATGGCAATACGACAATGTCATTAAAACACAATTTTATTACGAGACCATTGACCGACCAATGATTGACCATTGTGAATTTGGCAGATTACGAACTTTAAGCAAAATGACAATGGCATGGGAATGGAATCGTGCTGGAGTGACGAATTTATAAAAATAGCAGAATTGGGCTTATTTAGCTCCTGTAGTCCCCTTAAAACATTGTTACATTAACTTGGTGACATGCATCATTCATCATTCTCTACCTCACCTAATTCACTTGTGGACAGCACAGCATGCCTATAACTTTTTCCATACTTCTCTATTACTCGTCATCTCATCAGACGATTTTATGTAGTCCATCCATCGTTTCTTTGGTCTTCCTCTACTCTTCTACCCATCCCATATTCAGAACTTTCCTCATTCCGTCATCCTGCAACACATGCCTATACCACGACAACTGACAACCTTGGTGTATTCATGTTGAGATTATACAGAGTGGCGACGACTGATATATGGTTTTACTATTGTAACGCTGTGGTTAATGTGTACTAAAATACATCTTGCAGATACTAAAGCTAAGCTGCCAGCAAGTATGTCAAAACTACTTGTTGACTACGATACCCTAAAAAGCGTGTCTCGCAAATGTGAATACCTAGCCCCACCCATTTTATAAAACCCATTATGTTAAACACACTTATAAATTATAATATAAATAGTAAATCTTTATCTGACCGGATGTGGCAAGTGTGAACAGATCAATTTCTAACAGTCAATGAAACTCGATGACTTGTAAAAAAAGAAAACAATGGAGCATAGACAATCGCGCCAAAATTACCAAACACAAGCTCTATGGTTGGCCATGATATTAACTGTGGGGCATCGGGTAAGCGCCAGCTGTTTTTTAGGGTTCCGTAGCCAAATGGCAAAAAACGGAACCCTTATAGTTTCGCCATGTCTGTCTGTCTGTCTGTCCGCGGATAATCTCAGTGACCGTTAGCACCAGAAAGCTGAAATTTGGTACCAATATGTATATCAATCATGCCGACAAAGTGCAAAAATAAAAATTTAAAAAAACATTTTTATTAGGGTACCTCCCCCAGACGTAAAGTGGGGAGCGATTTTTTTTTTAATTTTGACCCTGACGTGTGATATATTGTTGGATAGGTATTTAAAAATGAATAGGGGTTTTCTAAAATCATTTTTTGATAATATTAATATTTTAGGAAATAATCGCTCCGAAGGTCAAAAACAATGTGTCCCCCCCCCTCTAACTTTTGAACCATAAGTTTAAAAAATATGAAAAAAATCACAGAAGTAGACCTTTATATGAACTTTCTAGGAAAATTATTTTCAACTTGATGAGTTGAATAGTTTTTGAGTTATATAGCACTTTTTAAAAAAAACGCAAATGATAACTTTGTTTTTCATACAAATACTATGAAAAACAAAGTTATTTTTGCTGACGAAAAATGTTGGTATTTTTAATGGTCTGGGAAGCTACGGAACCCTACAGTGAGCGTGGCCCGACACGCTCTTGGCCGGTTTTTTTAAATAAAGGGTTCTGCCGTTGCGTATTCCGCTTACACGCTTACATAGTTTCTATTTTAATGGGGAAAAGCAGAAAAATACCACTGCTCTCAAAAACGGTGAAGGAAAACATCGTGAGGAAACCGGCATGTCCTAGAACCAAAAAAATCGAAGACATGTGACATCTACCAATCCGCACTGGGCCCGCGTGATGGATTATAGCCCATTCCCTCTCATAGAGAGGATGCCTGTGACCCAGCTGTGGGAACATTAATAGGCTTATGATGATAGTTATACTCCAAAATTGCTACACAGCTCTTTTACAATATTGCCACAGATATTGCGCAGAAATTAAGGAACGCCGTCTACTAACTATCCTCAAAAACTTCCTTTGCTTCGTATACGTTCATAGTTATACACGCACGCCGGTTTCGAGTTCTATGCTAGGTGTACAGAAATTGAACCTCTTTGAAGAACCTCACCATAGAGTTTAGTGTATATCCTTCTAGGGTCTTATTCCCCTACATCAGTGAGCTTTCGCTACTTAATTTTTGACGTTATATTAATCGTGTCCGAGTTGGCTCATCATCCTCTGCCTAGACTTTTTCCAAATATATTGGGGTCGGCTTCCAGTCTAACCGGATGCTGCTGAATAGTAGTATATTACAAGGAGCGACTGCCTATCTGGAATCCACAAACCAGCTAGTACCGGGTGTTTATGATTCCCTTGGATTTACGTCACGAATTTCTCTCTGTGCCAGCGACGAAGTCTGGATTTTCCCCGTGGTTGCATGGAAAGTAGTAGCTTTCGTAAGTAAGTAAGTTCGCCTTACACTTAAAGTACTTACGGGATTATATGCGCACCAGCGTCGAAATATCGGGTGCTCGTAGAAACCAAAGAAAATCACGGATTATATAATCTAAAATCCTTTAAAACCTCGCACACTTATCCGCATCGAATCGGAAGAAAATAAATGAGGTTATACGGATGGGAAAATTTTTCTTTCGGTGCGGTCAGTTTTTTGGCGCGTAAAATTGTGCGTCCTTTAATGTTACGTTTTGGAAAAAAAAAGGGTGTAAAAAACTCTTAACGAAGCCGAAAGGTTCTTGTTCTCCCCGTCATTGCGATTGTTTTTGTTCTACACCATACCTGGAACCTTCTAGTTACGGAGATATTTATGGGTCAAAGCTCCAACTTTTTGACAAGTTTTTTTTTATAAATCGAAGTTTTTAATGTACTTATTTTTGCTTTATACACCTCCTCAACCTCCGTACTATTCAATCCATCCATGAGCACAATTCTTTGAGTGCGTTACACTGAGTTCTACCCCAAAATATGACAATACACTCAATAAAACGAAATGGTTTCCCAGCAATATATTTGCGTAAAGTTACTGAGTTTGATGTACAGAATGCTTGGTTGACGGCTTTATAATGAGTCTGTTTAGAGCCGTGATTTCTACGGATCTCCAAAACAAAAGATTCAATAATAAAGTGGAGAGGAAAGTGACAGTACAATATGTAAATATCATTATTTAGTGTTGTGCCGCGTCATCCAACCAATTTGTAGCGCCGCCATCTTGTGTACCTATCGATTGTTGCACAGGGATGCTGTGGAGCTGTCTTCTATAAATTACTTACGTATAACTCATAGATAATACTCTATATAATACAATATAACTGTTAGTTAGTTAATAATAACAATAATTCGGTCATTGACTCACCTAAATTTATTAAAGTTCTTAACTTTGAAATCCGATTCAAGACTTGAATAGGCTTATTTTTGCCTGTTCAAGTCTTGAATCGTCATCCATCGTGATCTTCAACATTATTTCTAATGAAAAACGATACATGGTATACTTTTGTTTTTGGTTCGTACGAAGAGTTAAGCGGCAAGTCTTTGTCTCGTAACTATCTGTGTTTCTGTTAGTATAAGTTAAGTGAGCTTGAAAAAGCAGCGGTGGCCCAGAAGTGGCGGCCCCGACTTACGAACCCATGATATACTCGTGGGTTCGAACCCAGACAGTACTTTATGTAATTTATTTCATCACCACTGCTCTCAAATACGGTGAAGGAAACATTGTGAGGAAACCGGCATGTCCTAGAACCAAAAATTCGAAGACATTTGTGATATCTACCAAAACGCACTGGACCCGCTTGGTGGATAGCCCATACGCAAAATACGCGCTTTGACGTGGATTTGCGGACACCAGCTCAATACAATCACAATCACTATTCACTATATATATATATATATATATACAACGTGTAACACGTTGTATGTCACCGTAAAATTGTCAAACACGTTATATTGTAAACTCTCGAAATATTGTCAAACGAACATACTGCTTACAATAAAACGCATTATTTTACGTGAAATGCATACGATGGTAGTCAACTCACGCGGTGTGGAGGGAAGGAGAGAGTCCCCCTTGCCCAGTGGTACCACTCTCATAAATAGAAAATGTACCATTCCTGAGAAATACCGATTAATATAACCCAACCTTAAAACAATTTATATTCCCCTAGATAAGATAAGATAGATAAGATAAGATAATATTTATTTGCTAAACATGTGTCATACATACGAGAACAAGGAAATACATGCATGCAAGATGGTAACAAAAACAACATTATTAGGTACAGCATGTTTGCCACATGATGTGACGTGCAAATGTCCAGAAGTGTTATCAACTCAAACATTCTCATAAAATAACGAAAAATTAAGTAATTAAAGAACAATAATATAGCAATAAATTTAAAATAACAAAAATCAAATAGAAATTAAAAACAAAAATAAGTTATTAAGACTAAAAAATACAATTATCATGTCAACAAAAAAAAAAAAAAAAGGCTATTCAGTTATGTCAATAAGAATCTTTCCTCTAGGAACTCGTTAATATTATAGTACGCTTTATCTACTAAATAATTCTTAAGTTTACTTTTCAAATGTACATTATTAAGCTCCTAAAAAGCGTAGTCGACGGAGCTCCACAACGCGGGGTATTTCTGAGTGCAGGGTTTAAAGGAACCTAAGTAACCTAACGTGGGGGTGCCTCAATTCCCGATTATGGGGGCAGAGATACTTCCGTATGTTCAGTTGACAATATTTCGGGAGTTTACAACCTCGCTAGAGAGAAACACGTTATATTGTAATATAACGTGTTTGACAATTTTACGGTGACATATATATTATATCACTATCACTACATATTATAAAACAAAGTCTCCCGCCGCGTCTATCTGTCCCTATGTATGCTTAGATCTTTAAAACTAGGTACGCAACGGATTTTGATGCGGGTTCTTTAAATAGATAGAGTGATTCAAGAGGAAGGTTTTAGCATATAATTTGTACGCGGGCAAAGCCGCGGTCATCACCTAGTATACAATATAATTTTGTTTAGACTTACTAGTCTGAAAAGCCGGAACTTCTTTTCTGAAGTGTGTCACCCCACTCAATGGCGAGCGGTCTACGAAAAGGCCAAAGCTGTGGCGAGGAACTGCATGTTCGACCTGCTGAAAATCTCTCACCTGGACATGAGTTGCATTCATTAATGACTCTGCCCTGGAGTGTAAATGTGGTGTTCCACAAATGATGGAGCACTTAATATCGTGACCTGCGCGTCTTGTTTGTTCACTACAGGAACTGATGGATGCAACCGAAAGCGCCAAACTAGTAGCTCAGTTCTTGTTCTGGGCCACAATCAAGATTGCCATCGACACACTACGATGAATTTTCGGAATCGGATCAATAGTTCCGGAGAAAACCCCCTACATTGCAACTTTACCTTTCATAAAAGTAATCATTTTGTGTTATTGTGAATATTAATTAATAGAAAAAAAATCAAAATCTAAAAATCAACATTCGACTCCACATCACGTGTTCGATCACCATATTTAAAATTGGAACGCTCAGTCATAGACAATAACGATGGTATCGATGGCCGTTTAGCATACTACACCGTTTGGTTTGGCAAAGGTATCACTCATACAGCCACGAGCCTTTCTTGTTATACAATTAAAAATAATTGAATGCCATATAAGGGACGTTTATTTTTTCTATGGCGCTCAAAAATATATGGTTAGGCTTCCGTTAGTTGTTATAATTCAGTTTTATTGATATCTAGCAGCGTCAGTCTTACAAATGGGTAACGTATTGCCCAGCAACTAGAAAACTACAAAACAACTCCAAAATATAAGCACGACGCTTCACTGTCGAGGGTACTGCACCACTTGGCACAAGTCATGAACAAGAATGAGTATTACTCCGTTGGAGTATTCTTCAACATAGAAAAGGCTTTCGACTGCGTGCACGTACCTTTCAGATAGGAGCTTCCGCGTGGTGGTCGAGAGAGCGCTCTCTAGCGTCCACCCTGTGTTGGCCGGCGTTCCACAGGGCAGTTGCGTATTACTCATGTTATACCAACACACCCCCATGACATCAGAGGCGATGCTCGCGTTGTACGCTGTAAGTCACTACCTCATGCTCAACGCGAGGTACGCGGCGTTCAAAATGCAGCGCGCTACTTGCTTCCTGACTGACGAAACTAAACGTGATTACTTCTCATTATGGTGATCTAATTTGGCGTTGATAAGTTTGGCTACTGAGTTATATAAAAGATGCTAATTAATGTTTAAGGCGCTACCCCAGGCAAAATTAGCAACTCTATTTGTGGTGATTCAAACTTCGTTTGAAATACAGAATAAAGTTCTAATCAGCTTGCACTACAAAGTGGTTTTTACGTCAGTCACTGCGGGTCGAATAGTGCGAAATTAGTGATTTTTATTCTTTATAAAATCAAATTTCCGTCTTTTGAAAAAAAAAAAACTAGCATTATGTTCATTATTAAATTGTCTATCCATTAGTATAAGAAGCAAATCAAAATAATGTTAACTTTACGAGAAGAAGCATGTTATAAATATTTTTTTCTCATTTTTGTGGTTTCATTGTGAGGGGATTTATTACACATTATGAGACTTAAAATAAAAAATAAAACTACCACTTTGTAGTCTAAGAATATGTAGAAATTTAATGTATTTTTATTACTTGGTATTTCTTTTGGATAAAGAGGAGTTGGCTCCAAAAAACTGCACAAAAAACGGCTTTTGCTTGGGGTAGCGCCTTAAATAATAAATTGACTCAAATAAGTTCCATAAGAATAATGTTTCTTGAGTTAAGTATAAGTACGGCCAGCCTAGATGTCAATTTTATAATAAGTAGTTAACTTTAAAATCATTACGCCGTCGTTATTTAAATATTGAATGAAAGGTTCTAAATTTACAAAACATGGCGCCTTAACACTATTTTCTGACTGTAGTAACGTTTATTCGACATACTTATCGTTTTTATTATTATGTAACAAATGCGTCGAACTGAATACTACTTTAAAATAAATTCATTTATTTTCAGGTAAATAACACCCATTGCCAAATAAAAATTAACATCAAATAAAGCCAAGTAATATCACAATAAAATAATAAAATTGTTGAGAACAGGATATATTTTAAAGTAAAGAAACCACAAGTCCAGCTATCAATTTATTGTCGCAGCACATATTTTTACAGACGGACTTTTTTAGTGAGAAACAAAAGATAAAATCATAAAAAAAAAGAAATGTATATTTATCAAAGGAGTTTGGTAGCTGGTCGCCAACAAAAATAGAATAAAATACTAGAATCAAATTAAATCAAAAACATATTCAATCAAATACATTTAAATAAAATCCATAATCTAAGTCAATACATTAGAATTAAATTAAAACTAAACAAATTAAATCCAAAATCTAAGTCAAACAATTAATAAATTAATAAATAAGTAGAACCAAGCAAATTAAACAAAACCAAAATAAAACGAAGTCAAAATAAATACATAATTAATACCTTCTCTCCGACACTGGTACAGCAACATGTCTGCTGGAACAATGCCGGATGAAGGGGCAGTCCGGTCTTCCTGCAACCATCGCCAGTACAATGTTGGGGCTACCCCGCACCCTACGCACCAAGGAAGCGGCACGCTTGCGCATGGTCGCGTGAAAGCAATCGGTACGCGCCTCAGCGAAACAAACTTTACAACTGTTTAGTTGTTGCAGAACTGTTATAAAGCCCTTACATGTCTATTAGTTGTATAGTTCTAATATTATACAACGTTTTTGCTAGTTGGAGTGTTACACAAAACAATACACACACTTATCGGAATCTTAGTCCAAACCGTGGCCGGCTAGCTCTGGAAGCTGGTGGACGGGAGTCATACATCCTTCATAGGTGCGTTGGAGTCGGCACGTCCGTCGCTGATCGTCTCCTGCCGGACCTCCCCCAGGAAACTGGACGTCTCACATGGCGGGGTCAGACCGTCAATGTGTCGAGAAGAAATCAGCACTGTGGCGTACCTTCTAAAAACACAATAGCAACCTCTCATCCAGGCGCGTCATCAGGCCTAGCCTCTAGGCCCGCCGTAACGGGCCAAGGTATAGCCTCTGCCACTAGGGAGCGACGCCCCGTGACCTCCAGCCGCGTACCCTTGAGGGGGCACAGCGACATCCATCGTTTGTTTCGCTCTGGCTCTGGTGTGAAGCGAAGTATGAAAAAAGTGAAACGGATGCTAGCCGGCGGTGTGCCCTGCGCTTAATTCATAGCAAAATGCGGGTAAACTATAATAGGTTGGAACGTCTGCCCCGTCTCTCTTTGGGGATTATACCTAGGCGTTTCTTCCCCGCAGAAATTAAAAACAGTGAGTCAATAAAACACGCAAGGAATTTCAAATTCGGTAGTTGCCAGATTCAAGACTGCTACCGCCATCTGTTATCGAGTAGTAAAATTAAAATCTATTTATAAAACATAACCTTGTCTATGGTACTTGGCACAAGTACCCGAGTGAAGTTCAGTTTTGACAGTTGTAATGTAACAGTGGTCATCCTAGTTTTTTATACCTCCTTGCATTTTGATACCAAAATATTAGATATTCGTAAAGTGGTATTACGTGAACAAGATGAAAATGAGAGCCCACGCACATCGGGAAAGGTGGAATGCGACCCGCTAGCGACGGTGAGTACGACATGAACTCGTTAGTATAATGCTAGTGCCTGTATTTTTAACTGATTAAAAAAAACTGTAGTCAATTGGCTGTTAACCTTTTAACTAAAAGCGGGAGACGCGTAATTCGACGCTATGCCGTGTATAATTTTATTACTATTCGCTCGACGGCGCATACATTAGCGAGAGGACGGTCGCCCACATACGATTTCGGTGTATAGCATTAAAACGCCTAACTACACCTATTGTAATCGTTACTTATCAGACGTAATTGTTTCTTTATCTATATTAGTACAAATTTCATATTTAAACCCTTGATTGGTATAAACTGCTCGATAAAACATAACTGTATGCAAAGTTGTATTATATTATCAATGTAATAGTAATCAGTGATTGTGGACTTAATAATTGTGAAAAAAATAATTATTCGGCTGTACGCGAAATTACATTGACCATTCGTGGAGAAAAAAAATGCCAGGATTACTAAAGGGTGAGTTTAGTATTCTATAATTAAAAAAAAAAAACACTTTTTTTTACTGTCATACTTTTTTTTTGGATGAGCTAGAAAACATATCTTATGAATTGATTATTTCATTATCAATTTTTTCAAAAGATTATAGCATTGTAGGCTGCATTTATCTACAGAAACTAGAACAGTATTTATCAAAGATCCTTAAAGATCTTGTAAACAACCAAATGAACAGGTTTATTGTTTCTTTTGTAACAGTCTGCATTTTTTTTTCTACTGTTTGTTATTTTTATTATAAGTATTCTACAAAAAGTTGTTTAGACAACATTAACCTGATTTCTTTATAAGTACCTACCTATATTATTCTTACCATTTAAACCTTTTGTTTATCAATAATATTTTAAAATAATACATTGGAAACATTTGCCGAATTATGATGGATTCTGTAAGAAATTGTATGAAACAAAAATATGGAAATGGTTGATGGTTGACCGGGAATGAAAGGATGTACCTATTGCTAATGTATTGCTGCAACCCCAATTAGGTAATATGGGACTAGTACAGGACAATCATAACGATTATATTCTTGACAGAACAGGCAGAATAATCGAAATTCCTTGTCTTTTAAAATGTAACAGTCATAAACTAATTATCTTATCTATTTAAATTTTATAGATCTTTTGTTGCAAAAGTGGACTATTACTTGCATTTTTAAGTGTACTTATTTATTTGTGAATAAGACATTTTGTTGATAAATAATAAGCATTAAACCCTGTGCATTTCCATGATTTGATTAAGATTACAACATATTTGGTGATATTTTATACAATATAGGTATATATTTTTTTGAGTGACCATTAAGTTTTATGTACTTATAGTTTTTTTTTTAATTAGAAAACTGTAGGTATGGTTTTTTTTTTTCAGAATTGATTCCTCAATCTATCATTGATAATAACCAATTATCTTTGGTAACAGTTAATTCACAATGTAACTAATTGTTACAATCATTAGGAAATATTTTAAATATAACATTTATCTTAAAGATAAGTATCGGTTATTTTATCTAGGTGTTAAACTGTTTTTGAATGTAATTATCTCTGATTACACATTTTTTATGTTATTTTAATCAAAAAATCAATGAAATGGCTTCTGCAAATACGCACGTACCGCATTTTTAATGACACATTCATGCACTAAAAATGACCGACGTGCATTCAAATAACCGGCTAAGTACGAATTAAGGTGAACGCACACTTATCCGCGCCGAAGGAATCGACCGCGCCGAAAGATTTTTTTCTCATACGTATGACGTCATCTATTCGTCTGATTCGACGCGGATAAGTGTGCGAGGTTTAGTAGGATTTCATTTAAGTAATTCTAAAATTCGATTCTTTCGGCGCGGTCGATTCCTTCGGTGCGGATAGGTGTGCGTCCACCTTAAAACTCACGCACAAAGAGTTCCGTAACACCAAACAATATAAGTAATACTAATAACATTTTTTAAACGCCCATTCATAGGACGATTTTCATTAAACAGTAAACTAAAATTGGTTTTTCATACTATTTTAATGAAGAACCAAGTTACTGCTGCAGTTTCACAAAAATCTCACGTCTCAAAAGCTGAATATCAAATCTTATTCAAACCGACTTTCGTTAAAAGTTATTTTTGCGTTCTACAGTAAAATTCCTCCCCTACCTAAGTTCTAAAAACTTAGAGGGTTAAAACGTCTATTAGTCCGCAATTTATCGCGAAACAAGAAATGCGTTCTAATTGATAGGAAGTTTATATGAAAATTAAATAGAGCTGATCTCTCATTGTTCGAGAAGCTCATACAAAGCGAGGTCAGGTTATACGATCATCATCATTTCAGCTTAAAGACGTCCACTGTTGGACAAAGGCCTCCCCTAAGTGTCGCCACATGCCCCTTCCGTGCGCCACGCATCCAGCGGATCCCCGCAGCCATCACCAGGTCACCGCTCCAGTTCGCGGTCGCCACTCCAGAACTTTTCGGCCCATCGGCCATCCGTTCAGCAAGCAATGTGCCCTGCCCACTGCCACTTAAGCTTGGCAATTCTTCGGGCTACGTCGGCAACCTTTATTTACTTGAAATACATGCGCAAGCTAACGCCCGTGGCGAAAGCGCGCCAGTTTCATGACAGTGTGCTGCTCGAGGTCGTGCCTTTGACAGTCGTTACAGGTAGTCAGTGGCCTGAATGTCTGACAACCAGTCAGGCTGCGGTTCCACTGAGGCGGAGCGGAGCAGAGCGGAGACGAGCTCTGCCGCGATTCACCAATCACATGGCTTGAAATCTCAAGCCATACATACGTTACCAAGGGGTATCGTATTACCCAGTACTAACTGGGTTGTAGAGGTCAGATAGGCAGTCGCTCCGTGTAAAATACTGGTATTCAGCTGGATCCGGTTAGACTAGAAACCGACCCCAACATAGTTGGGAAAAGGATCTGCAGTTGATGATGATCTTTCAGTATAAATCTGTTATTTTGAAATAACAAACAGACTCTTCTCACATAGATGACCTAATGTAACCGTCTAAATAATCGTTAAAATCATACAGCGATCACCAATTAGCTATGTGCGTTGATTATGTCATCTCATATCAGAGCTAACACAATGCAGTAAAGGCCGAGTAGTACGAGGGCGGGTCAATAAGTCCGTGACTTTTGGAATAAAACACTGATTTTTTGATAAATAAATCATTTTATTTTAAAACGTAGTCTCCCTTGAGCTCTATACACTTTGTCCAACGCTTCTCCAATTTTTTTATCCCTTCCAAAAAATATGATTTGTCGAGGTCCTCAAAATAGGCCTTTGTTTGCGAGATGACTTCATCATTGGAGTCAAATCTTTTTCCACCAAGCCATTTCTTCAGGTTTGGGAAAAAGAAGTAGTCACTCGGAGCCAAATCTGGAGAATAGGGCGGATGAGGGAGCAATTCATAGCCCAATTCATGGATTTTTGCCATGGCAACTGCACATGTGTGCACCCTTGCATTGTCTTGGTCGGTTTTTTTTTCAAATCGTCATTGAATCGGTCCAATAAGTTGGCATAATATTCCCCATTGATTGTTCTTCCCTTTCGAAGGTAGTTAATGTGGATTATCCCGCGTGCATCCCAAAAAACAGTCGCCATAACTTTATTGGCTGACAAACCCACCTTGGCCTTCTTTGGCGCCGATTCACCCTTAGAAACCCACTGTTTTGACTGTTGTTTTTTCTCTGGTGTGTTGTGATGGATCCATGTTTCGTCCACAGTTACAAAACGGCGCAAAAACTCCTCCATATTGCGATTAAACAACGCCAAACCTTCCTGTGAAGTTGTTACACGATTGCGTTTGTGGTCGACTGTGAGCAAACGCGGCACCCATCTTGCGGAAAGCTTTCTCATGCCCAAGTGATCATTCAAAATTGAAATCACTGAGCCATGCGAGATCCCTACGGCTTCCACAATCTCTTGCACTTTCAATCTTCGGTCGGCCAACACCATATCGTGAATTTTTTCGATTGTTTCGGGTGAAGAGACCTCAACTGGGCGTCCAGGACGTTCGGCATCTTCAGTGCTTGTACGGCCACAGCGAAATTCAGTAAACCACTTTTTTACCATTGAAATCGATGGTGCAGAGTCCCCATAGTATTTATCAAGATTAGCCTTGGTCTCGGTAATGGTTTTTTTTCGCGAAAAATAATGCTTAATAAGCACACGAAATTCACTTTTTTCCAGTTTTTCCTCAAATTACTGGGTAGTCTGATAAAGATAGCTGTCAAACACAAACTAACTGACGCAGCAAGTTCAAATTTTGACAGGAGTCAACTGACAGATGCCTGTTGACAGGAGTAGTGTAATAGTGTTGCTTTTTCAGTAAAGAGGTCAGAAATACAAAAAGTCACGGACTTATTGACCCGCCCTCGTATTATGAAGCTCATGACTTAATAATAACAGCCGCTCGGTTCAGTCATCAGGTTAAGCTGCGCTGGCCTGGGTTGGTCCGTGGATGGGTGACCCATTACAACAAAGGTAACCTAAAGTTAACATGACAACGTCTATGCAAAATTTTAGGATCGGTTCAAAAGTGAGTTCTAAACATGCAATTTTTACTAATAAGTAGCTAATACTATGAAGAATAACTTTAAATAATAAAAAGCGGCCAAGTGCGAGTCGGACTCGCCCATGAAGGGTTCCGTAGCAGATTTAATGAAAAGTAAATTGCTGTTTACGATTTACGACGTATTAAAAAAAAACTACTTACTAGATCTCGTTCAAACCAATTTTCAGTGGAAGTTTACATGGTAATGTACATCATATTTTTTTTTAAAGTTTTATCATTCTCGTATTTTAGAAGCTACAGGGGACACACACATTTTTCCACTTTGGAAGTGTCTCTCGCGCAAACTTTTAAGTTTAGAAAAAAAATATCTTAGAAACCTCAATATACAGGTTGTAAACCACCTCATCACAAAGCCGTTAACCAAGAATTCTGTACATCAAACTAAGTAACTTTACGCAAAAATTATTGCTGGGAAACAACTTTTTTTTTTGAGGTTATAAATCATGTTTTGTGGTAGAACTCAATGTAACGCACTTAAAACATTTTGCTGATGGATGGATTGAATAGTACGGGGGTCGTGGAGTTGTTAAAAGTCAAAATCTTCCAAAAAAAACTTGTATTTGAAAAAAAACTTGTCAATAAGTTGTAAATTTGACCCCCCATATCTCCGTAACTAGAAGGTTCCCAGGTATGGTGTAGAACAAAAAAATGATCGCAATAACGGGGAAAACAAGTGCCTCTCGGCTTCGTGAAGAGGTGTTTTACACCCTTTAATTTTTGAAGACCTATCCATAGATACTTACAGGGTAGGATGAAAAAAAAAAATTTTAAGTTTCAGTTCTAAGTATGGGGAACCCCCAAAATTTTTTGTTTTTTTTTCTATTTTTGTGTGAAAATCTTAATGCGGTTCACAGAATACATATACTTACCAAGTTTCAACAGCATAGTTCTTATAGTTTCGGAAAAAAGTGGCTGTGACATACGGACGGACAGACGGACGGACGTTTTTGCCATTTGGCTACGGAACCCTAAAAAAGGTAAACTATGGGCATAGGGCGTAGCGAGGTACGGGCAGGGGGCAGCTACTCTGCGCATTTTATAAAATTGTATTATTAATGGTTGAATATAGATTTGGTTTTCATTTCTATCGTATTTTTTTTTTCTGAATTGGTTACCCTTTCGTTATGGGCATGCTCAGGGCAGTTGAGCTGGTTTAATTAATTGTTAAGCTGTTTATTGTTATAATGATGTATGTGCTGCTCTATTGTGTTGTGCTGTCCATTAACGGATAAATGATTATTCTATTCTTTCTATTCTATTCTAATTTCGCGGGCTACCCCGGAACATCAGCCTTAACGAGCTATTTCTTCAGTTCATTATTATTGTACCTCTATTTTGCAGTACAATTATTGCGACCTCTATTGTCGTTGTCATAAGGTTCATATCAGAGGTCCGTGTAAAATAACTGTAATTTAGCAAGTGGCTTGATATGCTCCAACAATAAAATTGTGACTTTAAAACATCCTCTATTGCACGCATTCCATCTTGCGTGGGTTTTTGTGCCGACTCGAATCGCTTCGAAACGAACCTCAGCTCCTGAAGTAAGAAATAAGGGGTGTAAATAAACCCGTTTCGATGCCGAAAGACACTTGTTCTCTTCGTCATTGCAATATTTTTTTTGTTCTAGACCTTACCTGAGAACCTACTAGTTACGGAGATATTGGGGGTCAAACTTGTGGCTTATTCCTGAAATCCTCCTTAAGATAATCCCCCTTAGGGGGGAAAACTAGACTATAATGTAAAAATAATCCAGAAAGTCCCCTTATTATTTTGAGTTATTCCACTATTCCCCCCTGAGAGAATCTACCTCAAAAACAAACCATAATGTAATAAAATCCAAAAATTTAAATGCTAATTATTTTCAAAAACTGAATCATAATAAAAAAAAAACACAATAGCTAATTGCAAATTATTTTCAAAAACTGAACCAAAAAAAAAACAATCTTAAATTGTAATTATTTTTAAAAACTGAACCAAATGAAAAAAACAAAAACAAAACAAATTTAAATGCTAATAATTTTCAAAAACTGAACCATAATGAAAAAAACAAAATCTAAATGCTAATTATTTTATTATTTTCAAAAACTGAACCATAATAAAAAAAAATTTAATAGCTATTAATTTTCAAAAATGAACCATAATGAAAAAAACAAAATCTAAATGCTAATTATTTTATTATTTTCAAAAACTGAACCATAATAAAAAAAAAACAAACTTATATTTTAATTATTTTTAAAAACTGAACCAAATGAAAAAAACAAAAACAAAACAAATTTAAATGCTAATTATTTTCAAAAACAACCGTATTGAAAAAAAAACAAATTTAAATCCTAATTATTTTCAAAAACTGAACCAAAATAAAAAAATTAAATGCTAATTATTTTCTCAAAATGAACCATAATGCCAAAAATACAAATTATTTATATGTTTCAGGGAAAAAAAAATTTTGCTGAGTATATTAAAAAAAAATAACTTCACCCACAATACTGGCAAATTTTTCACCAATTTAGTAAATACATAATCCAAAAATTTAAATGATTTTTTTTCATTTTTATCAAAAACTGAACCATAATGTAAAAAAATGCTAATATTACATAATAAAGAAGAAGCCATAATTCTAAAATATAAAATATAGACTTTGATTGCTAGAATAATGTACACGGTGACAGATCGATGCACAGTGTGTTACTTTGTCTTAGTTGCGGACATGCCAGATTTATGTGTTTTTTGGAAAGCTAACAATTAAAATTATTACACCTATTCCGCCGGCTCTTATAAGTAAAGTTGAAGAGAAAATAAGAAAATCGAGAAACATTCCTAAAATCCCTACAATTAATCTGTATTTTTACAAGAGGGTGAAATTTGCTTTATTCAAGAAATATATAGACAAGTCTTTTTCAAGATGGTCAATGACCTTTTCAATAATAGTTGTAGCTTCAAAACGAAGGAAAATATCAAAACGGGGTTTCTAGAATGAGTTGTTAAGGTTTAAACTAGAAACAAGATAAAAATAAAAAGGGGAATATATTATAAACGCACCTTTTTTTTGCCCCTTCCGACCATGTGTTGAGCGTAATAGACAACAGTTATACTGCAAACCATTATTTTTGTAGTTCATTCAATAAATTTTAAAGCTAAGCATATTTATAGTGTAAACCATTATTTTTGCAGTTAGGTGTATGTTTATTAAAGTAATAATATTAAATTATAGTTGTATTACTATTTTAAAGTAAAACTGTTTTCATCAAATTTAAAGTGCTATCTAAAACATCCCAAATTAAAATGGTATGTCCGAAACTAGGGCAAAATAACACACTGTGCCATGCATTATCCACAGATATAATACAACATACCGGTACTCAACCCCATACAAAGTAATTACACCTCCTTATAGCCCGGTTTTCACCGCAAGCGGAGCGGACCATTAATGACTTCTTTTACCTTGCAAGAAAAAAATAAATACAAAATTATTACTAAGCTGGGTTCGCTCGCTCCTGCATGCAAGGTTATCTAAGTAAAATATCTGTCTGTAAATATTTTGACAACGACCACCGGCGAACAAATCGTCACCCGTCACCCAGCACCGGTCGCAGAGAGGCACTCCTTAGCCAAATTAAGGCTTAAGGACATCAAGGGGGAATTCTAGACCTCTTGTTTTTTTACATTCCAGTTTTCCCCCTCGGGGGAATTTTCAGGGGGGATTTGTGGAACAAGTATTTTTTCGATTCCAGTTTTCCCCCCTAAGGGGGATTATCAGGGGGGAATTGTAGACTTTTCTTTTTAGATTCCACTTTTCCCCCTTAGGGGGACTTTTAAGGGGGATTTCAGGAATAAGCCCAAACTTGTAAATCGAGTTTTTTTTAAACATGGTTTTTACTTTAAACATTTTTACGACCCCCGTACTATTCAATCCATCCACCAGCACAATTTTTTAAGTGCGTAACGTAGAGTTTTACCGCTAAACGTGATTTTTCATCCCAAAAAAAAAGTCGTTGCACAGCAACATTTTTTACGTACTGGTTAAGCCGTGCTTGCCTAGGTTGGTCTGTGGATGGATGACCACCCTTGCATACCGAGTTTCCTCCGTGCCTCGGAAAGCACGTTAAGCAGTTGGTCCCGGCTGTCATTTGTCGATCTTTGACAGTCGTTACAGGTAGTCAGTGGCCTAAAAAGTCTGACAACCAGTCTTACAGAGAGGTATCGTATTACCCAGTATTAACTGGGTTGTGGAGGTCAGATAGGCAGTCGCTCCATGTAAAATACTGGTATTCAGCTGCCTCCGGTTAGACTGGAAGCCGACCCCAACATAGTTGAGAAAAGGTTTGGCAGATGGTGATGATAATAGGTGGCGAACTTAATGCCATATCAATCGCTCACAATAGGGTAGACGACAAAAGAAATCTAATTAGTCCGTCAGTTAGATTATCAAAAAATATTTGACACGTATTTTTTCTTTTGTTACGTAAACCAAAATTGACGAAGATACGACGCTTTTAAAGTTCTCAATACGTCACGCCTAGGTAAAATTTTTAGCGAGTTCTAGAGCGACGTCACGACTCCCGAGTTTTGATGCGTTTTATCTTTGTCAATATTCATTTGATTTACAAAAACAAAAAGTACGTGTCCATTTATTTTCCAATACTCTAACTGACGGACTACATAGATTTGCAATTTTTTGATGCTGTAGCCATGCCTATTCGTCTCCGTGGCTGTTACAGAGAAACTCCTGATAAAAATATACCCATAACACTTTGCCCAACCTGGGACTCCAACCTCGGATCTCACGCTCAGCAGTCGTGCTTGGAAACACTACACCATCGAGGAAGTTTTATTTATTATCTATTATCTCTTTATCGTGTGGTTAGTGTTAACCTGGTGTCAGAGTTTTTATGTCGCCCATAGGCATCTGACTTGGGTATACATGCCGTCGAGAAATATCTCTCAGGCATGCTGGTTTGGGCTGCGGGACTGTTCGAAAGAGATACCGCAGCCCCGTAACGTAAAGGGCGAGGAAGGAACATGGATGGGTTTTAGTCAGTAAAAGTCTGACACTCCCTCCCGCTCCGCCCAGAGTGGGAGAAGTCATTTGATGATTTCCCTTCCGAAAAAAAAAACTAAAAAAAGGCATGCTGGTTTCCTCGCGAAGTTTTCCTTCACCGAAGCCAGTGATAATTATACAATACCTTGAGTTCGAAACCGAGACAATTTCCCTAATTTTTTAAGCTTTTTACTGCTTAAACTTCGACCCGTGCGGCTGCCACAAAACTCCTCGATTTTGACAACACAGAATTTTATTCGCAGTAACAAATTAAAGTAGCCGCTAGAGCTAGAAGCTCCTCTGAATTGAGTATCCCGAGCAATATGACATACTTAGTTAATATCACTGTTAACCTCTTCAATTAGGCTAAATAACAACACGCTTGTGCCATGCTAAGAAGTGGGAGAGTCTTAAATTATATATGTCTTATATATGCCTACTTCGATATCTAATTGATCATCATCATCATCAGCCAGCCTTTTCCCAACTATGTTGGGGTCGGCTTCCAGTCTAACCGGATGCACCTGAACACCAGCATTTTACATGGAGCGACTGCCTGTCTGACCAAACCTATGTGACGATACCACTTGGTAAAACTGGTTGTCAGACTTTTAGGGCCACTACTACCTGTAACGACTGTCAAACATGGACGAATGACAGCCGGGACCAACAGCACGAGGCACGGAGGAAACTCGGTATGTAAGGGTGGTCACCCATCTACAGACCAAACTAGGCAAGCACGGCCTAACGATCGACCCGAGCGGCTGTTATTATTTCGTCACGAGTTCTTCCAAAACGGCCAATAGTTATTAAATCGCCTATCGATAGCGAAAATTATGCTCTACAGTTACCATATCGTGTCAGACACCATTGATACCCAATTAAGAATGAGTTGGATACAGTGGTCGCGCAGTTATAACAGCTAGCGACTAATGACAAGGTCGTGAGTTCATGTTCTGTCGATGAACTGTACTGGCGCTGGCTACCGGAGCATTCGCCTAATATAACGATTCAGATTTGAGCATTAAAGAAGTGAGGGCGACCGAGAATTTATATAATAAGAAATTATAGAATAAAATTATTTATATCAATGAGAGGTTTTCATTTTGAGAATTAAAAAAAATAGTTTCCACGAACTCGGTAGATGGCGTTGAACTAACTACGTTACTAGGTGCCAAAGCCAGAATGCTTGAAAAAACACGTCACATACGCTCGTTGACTTACACTTTAATTTCATAAGCTTTCGAATATAACCGTGGTCCAAGTGAAATTATGCGACGTTCTGTTTCTTGCAGTACATGCCGAGATCAGCGCCATCTATCCAGCGACTAGGGAAGAGTTGAAAAAGAAAATTCCTCATAGTAACAATATAATTATTTATTTCAATTAACAAGGAATCATGAAATTAAACATGAAGGGTGTAAAAAACCTCTTAACGAAGCCGAATGGCACTTGTTCTCCTCGTCATTGCGATATTTTTTTTTATCTACACCAATACACCATACCTGGGTACACACATACCATCTGCACCATACTCTAATGTAGAAGGTTCCCAGGAACCTTCTAGTTACGGAGATATTAGAGTCAAAGTTCCAACTTTTTGACAAGTTTTTTTTTTATACAAGTTTTTATTATAAGATGTTTACTCTAAACACCTCCACAATCCTCCCCGTACTATTCAATCCATCCATCAGCACAATGTTTTGAGTGCGATACATTGAGTAGAACTCAACATGATTTTTCACCCCAAAAAAGAAAGTCGTTTCCCATTAAATGTATATGTCACCGTAAAATTGTCAAACACGTTAGATTGTTATCTCTCTAGCGATATTGTAAACTCTCGAAATATTGTCAAACGAACATACTGCCTTAATTACAATAAAACGCATTATTTTTCGTGAAATGCATGCGATGGTAGTCAACTCACGCGGTGTGGAGGGAAGGAGCTGTACCATTGTGAATGTACCATTCCTGAGAAATACCGATTAATATAACCTAACCTTAAAACATTATAAATTCCCCTAAAAAGCGATGTCGACGGCCCCTAATTCCGAGTGCCGGGTTAAAAGGAACCTAACTAACCTAACGGGTGCCCCAAGTCCCGATTATGGGGGCAGAGATACTTCCGTATGTTCAGTTGACAATATTTCGAGAGTTTACAACCTCGCTAGAGAGATTACAATCTAACGTGTTTGACAGTTTTACGGTGACATATACACAAACTACCTTTTGCACGCGGCTTCACTCGCGTTAATTTAGTATTTGACAATCAATTCGGCTTATACTCTGCTTGTTATAATATAATTCAATCATTATTCGAAAGATACATAGCGCCATCTATTAACATCGGAAACTGAAATTTTGTTCGGGATGAAAAGTACCTAATGTTCGTTTCTGTACCCCTGACAACGTACAGGGAGTTTACATCACGAAGCCGTTAACCAAGCATTCTGTACATCAAACTAAGTAACTTTACGCAAAAAATATTGCTGGGAAATGCCTTTTTTTGGTGGTGAAGAATCATGTTTTGTGGTAGAATTCAATGTAACGCACTCAAAATATTATTGTGCTGTTGGATGCATTCAAAAGTACAAGGGCTCTGGAGATATATTTTTTTTTTGCTGGCCTACGTCGTGTCCCACTTCTGGGCAAAGGCCTCCCCTTTCTCCTTCCATACCTCTCTGTGTTGTGCGATCTCCGGCCATGTTGGCCCTGCAAACGTGATCAGATCGTCTCGCCACCTACGTCGAGGTCTACCTCGTCGGCGCTGTCCTTCCTCAGGCGTCCAGTGTGTCTCGATCTTTGCCCATCTCTCCAGGTGCATCCGTGCCACGTAGCCCGCCCATTCCCATTTCAGCCTGGCTGTTTTTTCCCCAACATCTGCTACTTGAGTTACGGAGCGCAGGGTGGTGTTTCTAACGGGGGCTGTTCTCTTTACACCTATTATGCTGCGCTCCATTGCTCGCTGGCAAATCTTGAGTTTGGACTTCTGTTGCTCAGGAAGTGACCAACTTTGTGCACCGTATGTTAATTATTTATCCAAACTAATATTATAAATGCGAAACTAACTCTGTCTGTCTGTCTGTCTGTCTTTCTGTCTGTCTGTCTGTCTTTGCTTCACGCCTAAACTACTGAACCGATTTGTGTGAAATTTGGTACAGACATAGTTTGGAACTTGAGGAAGGACATAGGATAGTTTTTATTACAAAAAATAAAATAAAATTTATTCCGGACATACAGCGCCATCTATTGGTCAAGAGTCGGCATCAATTCAGTACAGAAAATTCATCGGAAATATGTAAATAAATAGTAAAAAGGTATGAAAAATATAATATAATACAACTTTTAGTCCAAAAAAAATGCTCTAACGGAGTATAGATAATTGTGATCGCGCAATGGTGTCGATCGTTACACGAGTTCGGTTCATGTTATTGTTTTAATTCATCGGTAAAAAGTAAATAAATAGTAAAAAGGTATGAAAAAAATAATATCAATATAATAAAACTTTTAGTACAAAGAAAATGCCCGAACGGAGTATAGATAAATAATCCGAGTTGTCACTATGCTCGATAGATGGCGTTGGGATCGAAATAGATCGCGCTATGATTTCGTTACACGCATTTGGTTGGGTATCGGCCGAGCGCTTCGGTACTGTTGTGGAATTGTGGATTAATCGTTTCGTAAATATAAAATTGGCTCCGTTGTATTAGTAGATTGAAAGATTTATTTGTTGGGTTGTCTGGTTGTTGTATAATGTAAGTTTAGTTTGATCTCGATTATTAGTAGATGTCACCGTAAAATTGTCAAATACGTTATAAGTATTGTAATATCTCTAGCGATATTGTAAAATCTCGAAATATTGTCAAATGAACATACTGCTTACAACAAAACGCATTATTTTTCGTGAAATGCATGCGATGGTAGTCAACTCACGCGGTGTGGAGGGAAGGAGGGGTCCCCCTTGCCCAGTGGTACAACTCTCATGAAAAGATATTGTACCATTCCTGAGAAATACCGATTATTATAACCTAACCTTAAAACACTTTATATTCCCCTAAAAAGCGTAGTCGACGGAGCCCCTATTTCCGAGTGCAGGGTTTAAAGGAACCTAACTAACCTAACGGGGGGGTGCCCCAAGTCCCGAATATGGGGGCAGAGATACTTCCGTATGTTCAGTTGACAATAATTCGAAATTTTACAATATCGCTAGAGATATTACAATAAATAACGTATTTGACAATTTTACGGTGACATAGATACTAAAATTGTATGTCTAAATTCGTTTTAATTTTTAAATTAATTATATCGTTCCTTTTGAATTATTTAGTTTTAAGCTTGGTTATTAAGAGAATAGGTTGTAATATAATTTCTTTTAAATTGTTATCAAGTTCGTAATTCGTATTTTTTTTAAATTCTTTTGTTTTCAGTTAGTTTTCAATTTAAGTTCGGAAAGATTGTAATATTTCTTTATTTTAAGTTCTTTTTTAAACTACTCAAAAAATAAAAATAGTGTCTATCCGGATTTACGCGCTAATATCGAAAATCGGTAATGGTTATGCGAAAGGGCGATATTGGCGCCAACAAATGAAATAGTAGGCCGGATAAATGACCAAATTATGTCTGACGTAGAGGGAGATGTCATCGAGTATCTATCAGTAGATAACGTCGTGGATACCGAGCAAGTGACATCTTACCCAACAGAGTTTCTCAACTCCTTAGAGTTATCAGGAGTGCCTTCTCACAAGTTGAGGCTGAAATTTGGAGTTCCTGTGATACTGATGAGAAACCTAGATCCACCAAGGCTATGTAACGGCACACAGTTACAAGTAACCTATTTAGGACGGAATGTCATTAAAGCCGTTATTATGACTGGAATGGCAAAAGGCGAAACTGTAATTATTCCCCGCATTCCCATCATTACAACTGATTTGCCATTCCAATTCAAAAGAGTTCAGTTTCCGCTGAAAACTGCGTTTGCAATGACCATAAATAAAGCCCAGGGGCAAACGCTTAAAGTTGCGGGGGTACATCTTGAAAAAGACTGTTTCTCCCATGGACAACTCTACGTTGCGTGCTCAAGAGTGTCAAAACCACAAGACCAGATTTTTGCAAAGGATGGCAAAACTAAAAACGTGGTATACAGAAATGTCTTGGTGTAAGAAACTTTAATAATCTTTAAAGCCTAAAATAATAGAAAATTTGTTAAGGGAGAAACAGTCTTTTTTTCTGAAATGGCAAATCAAAATAATATTTTGAAAATAAGGGAAAAATAACATTTTCGCCTTTTTCGATCGGCAATAACGGCTTTAATGCCCAAGTGAGTATACATATCTTCAATTCAAACGCAGAGCTCATTATGTTGATTTTTGAAGAGTTCCCTAGAATATCTTCCACATTTCATTTTTGAAGAGATCCCGCGAGATCGGGAACTATGTGGGTAAAACCAAAAATCTGCCGGAAGTCACTATTCCACGCGAACGAAGTCGCGGGCAAAAGCTAGTAACATTAATAAAAACAAAATACAAAACAAACTTTTTTCAATTTAATACAAAATTTCGGTCGGCTCGGCTTCCATTCTAGCCGGATGCAGCTGAATACCAGTATTATACATGGAGCGACTGTCTATCTGACCTCCACAACCCAGTTAATACTGGGTAATACGATACCCCTTGGCAAGACCGGTTGTCAGACTTTTAGGGCCACTAACTACCTGTTACGACTGTCAAAGATCCACAAATGACAGCCGGGCTGCGTTCCGAGACACGGAGAAAACGGCATGTAACGTTATGCCCAGGGACTCAAACTGTAACCGTAATAATGTGTATTTAACACTGTTTTTAAAACAGTTTCAACAGAAAACACTTTTAGATGTAACAGATACAATAATGTTACCGAATCAAACTGTACCCTTTTCTATGTGTTAATATGTGTAACTGAAATAATCAGTTTTACAACAGACTGCGACTAGATTTCGGCTATCCAATGACAACGCTGAGTTTACCTGTTAACACTTAATGACACTGTTAAACGTGTATGTTACGGTTACACTTTTGTAAGTGTTTTGGGTTACATTGAAAACACGTTTTAAATAAGTGTTACATATTCGATTCTGTTACTAATTCAACATGTAACACTTATAATTCTGTATCCTTTTAACTTTATGAAGGTGTCTTTTTGAGCAGCTCAACTGCTGCACGGCTTAACCTAAGTAAGTGTAAGTTATTATTTACAGCAAAAATCATTAAATTTATCAAAAAATATAACCGCGGACATTAAAACAACACCCTGTAACTAACACGTGTAACTTTTTACGGACACAAGGTAAAGTTTCCAAAAGATTTAACGACGATTTGAATAAACTTTATTATAAATAATTACTAACGCAAATTAATGATAATTTATTTAAATATTCGTTTGGATATTTTATTATTTGCAAACTAGATTTGCACGTGGCTTTGCTCTCTTTATCGGAGGTTAATCGTTTGAATATCTTTGAGGATATTTTCAGATAACCTTCACCAAGAAGGCTAGAAGTTTTTGGTGCCTAGGTTTAAACTCTACAATGAGCAAAAATAATTGCTGTGAAACGACATTTTCTTTTGGGGTTCTAAATTTGAATCACGTTTTGTAGTAGAACTCAATGTAACACATTATGCTGATGGATGGATTGTGATTAGTACGGAAGTCGTAGAGGTGATTTCGTTGCGGGATCGAAGACAGTTAAATTCATTCTCTAGGACTTCGTCGAGCTTCATTGTCTCAGCGCTTTTCTGGTGGTCGCCACTGTTGATTCTGGCGCACAGGAGTTACAGTGGTTCGGGAATAGAGTGGCGGGCATGTCCCAAAAAAAAGAAGAGGTATTTAAAGTACTTAAAGTACTTATTAACAAAAAAACTGGTTTCTGTGGGTACTAAAATCATAAAGTTTTACGAGTTAAGTAAACAAAACGGACATAATAAGAAACTATAGCCAATTGCGTGATCAGATCAGTAGATCAAAACATTAAAAAATGTATCACCACGAGATTCGAATCCACAGCTCCGCTATTGTATGAACGCGCTTACCCTTTTTTTTTTAGGATGGAAAATCATCAAATGACTTCTCCCACTCTGGGCGGAGCGGGAGGGAGTGTCAGACTCTTACTGACTAAAACCCATCCATGTTCCTTCCTCGCCCCTTTACGTTCCGGGGCCGCGGTATCTCTTTCGAACAGTCTCGCAACCCCGGCAAACGCGCTTACCCTGACACGATAACCGCTAAAATCAAAGCATTATATCAAGTAGGCCTGTTATAGCCTGATGCGCTTTTGAACAGTCGAAACAAAGATGAAAATAAGGGATTTTCTTTTTCAACTCTTCCCTAGTCGCTGGATAGATGGCGCTGATCTCGGTATGTTACTGCAAGGCAGTAACGTCACATAATTTCACTTGGACCTAATGGTTATATTCGGAAGCTTATGCAAAAGAAATGTCAGTCAACGAGCGTATGTGACGTGTGTTTTTTCAAGCGTTTTGGCTTTGGCACTTGTAACGTAGTCAGTTCAACGCCATCTATCGAGTGTTTGGAAACTATTTTTTTTTTTAATTCTCAAAAAAACAATTGTCCCACGGGATCGTACTACCGGTATAAAAAGCCTATATGTTAATCCATCTCATAAACTACCTGTGTGCTAAATTTCATCCAAATCCGTTCAGTAGTTTTTGTGTGAACGAGTAACAAACATGCACACATAGCACACAAACGGTTCACTATTGTTTTACCAAAAGTCCATTGACAAATTTTCATTTTACAACCAACGTTTCGTATACTATTTATTTCGCAAACAAATTATTCCGCAAATGTGTTATTTTAAAAATATTCGTTTTACAAACATTTATTTGGCAAATACTTCTTTTATCAAATGCATCAGATAATATTTATTTATTCATTTATAAATTTTTCATTTTTCACTTAGATACGTTTGGACAAATCACGTTTCAACAAAATAATTTACAGGCTAGTATTTGTTGTATTACTCTTTTTTAAGAAAAAAATAAGGAAATGCATAGTTTTTTCATAACATGCAAACAGGCATACTCCATGCATGCAGCAAGCAAGCAGCAAGCAAGCAGCAGGCATTTAGAAAGCATGCAGCAAGCGAGCAGCAAGCATGCAGCAAACAAGCAGCAACGCCAGCAAGCATGCAGCAAGCACGCAGCAAGCATGCAGCATGCATGCAACCAACAAGCAGCAAGCATGCAGTATGCAAACATGCAGCGGGGCTCCGGCGGTCACACGCGAGCTTATCGTCGCAGAGGGTTTTAACGCTCACCACCACGCAGCTTCGGCTTGCTACCTGCTCCTCAGCTCGCGGCCCGCCTCGCCCCTCCGCGCCTACGCGGGCTTAAATTACACTCTAGGGGTAGGGCAGAAAAGACTACGTGGAGTCGGTTCTGCAGCGATTCATTTCTGTCACAAAGTTTGTGCATAGAGGAAACCAAATTCATTTATTTTCTTTTTTTTTTTAAAGACACAATCAATTTGTGTAACGTCTTTATTTCAAACGTTGTTTTATGAGATAAAACGAAAAAATAATGAATTGTTTGTCAAATAATACGTTATTAAATAAAAGTTTATGTGATAATTATTTTGCGAAGTGAATTATTTGTTAAACTTGTTGTTGTATACTGATGAAATGACAAATAATGTGTTTTCTAATCGATGCTTGTCAAGTAAAAGTTTGTGAATTAATGTTTGGTGATCTGACTGGTCACCCACACAAACACATACAAACTTTCGTCTTTATAATATTATTAGTGCGACAGTCAGTTGTTGGTAAACAGTCGCCCAAAAAGTCAGACAACTTGTCTTACCAAGGAGTATCGTATTACCCAGTATTAACTGGGTCGTGGAGGTCAGATAGGCAGTCGCTGTTCGTAAAATAAAACCGACTTCAAAAAACACACAAAAGTGAAAAATAACTTAAGCTTCAGAAGTCGGTGACCTTTGTTTGATTGATTTAGTTTTTTTTTTCACCGACTTCTGAAGCTAAAGTTATTTCAACTTTTTTTTGTTTTTTAAATTCGGTTTGATTTTTTGCAAAAAATGTTTTTATTTTTCACTTTTTAGTGGTTCACATGTGCTTACCCTTTCACAGCGTACCGGTGTGATTTTTTTGTTATGAACTGGTGTAAACAATAGACATACTAGAGATAGCTATCATTATTGAGGAGTTCCGTTGCCTATCTCTGAAATTCTTCATCAGATCTTTACCAAATTGAAATGGGATCACTCCGAGAAAGTTCTCTTTCTAAAACTACCCAAATCGCTTCTGGTGTGCCTATAAAATTTGAAGAGTTCCCTCGATTTCGCCAAGATTCCATCATCAGATCCCGACTTTGTGACTATGGGACCATTTGGAAAGTATACCCATTACAACAAAAAATGAAGTTTTCAAATCGGTTGGCAAGCGACGGAGCTATGCGCGAATATATAAAAATAGAAACATCCGAATTGAGAACCTCTTCCTTTTTTAGAAGTCGATTAAAAATACAAGTATTCTGGTACATCCGGTTAGACTGGAAGCCGACCCTAACATAGTTAGGAATAGGCTAGGCTAATGATGTATCCGTTACAAACGAACGTGAGTGTGTGCCTAGGTGTCGACACTTCTACAGTATAAAAAAATACTTATTAAAAGAAGGTCGTAAATTAAACCGAAGTGTCAATGTATAGCTTTGTGAGACTAGTTTCCACCATCAATAAATTGCAAATCTATTTAGTCCGTCAGTTAGAGTATTGGAAAATAATGGACATGTATTTTTTGTTTTTGTAAATCAACGAATATTGACAAAGATAAAACGCATCAAAACTCGGGAGTGGGGGCTCGTGACGTCAGTACTCACTAAAAATGATACCAAACAGCAGTGGCGCAGGCTCCTAACAACTCAATTCCCACCGGCTTACCTTCAGAAATTCAGAACACAACCACTCTCTACCTACCGTAATTGAAAAATTGCACAATCACTACTTCTTACAAGCATCACCAAACGCCTACTCGCATTTAATAAAAAAAAAATACCCTTCAATAACATTTTGCTATAAAATAACCCGCAGGCGCTATCGGCTTTTTGGCAGCTTAATTTCTAAGCAAAATAAACGTCATGACCTCACTTAACTAGCCAGCCCGCCATAGTATGGCTCTGGTAAGCCGAAGCAAACCGAGTTATTCATAGAGAAAGTAATAGAAAATGCGTGCGCGTGAGCGAGATGGAAAGAAATCGTTATCGCTCGTTGAATTTCGTAAAGAATCGGACATCATTCATGCTTGATGAATGACATTATTTTGTGCAGTAAACCGAATTTTATCGAGTTACGACAGGGGCAGAAAAAGAAAGTATGATAGGGGAAGAACGAGATAGTATTAGTAATGGTGGATTTCGTATTTGGCTATTTATTTGGATGTTTATTTTGTTGTTCACTTTTATTTTTTAACTATGGTACCTCTGCATTTTATTCAATTTTTTTTTGTTTTTTTTTTTTTGTCATGGTTGCCAATTTCATTATTTTTGGGGTCGCTGATAATGAAAATTAGGTCAAAATGAAAATCCAAAATGATATTTTTTGGTTGTTTCTTCATGGGTGTTGTTTCCGTGGTATTTGAGGTCGCTGATAATGAATCCAAGATGGCGCCGATGAAATATTTCAGTTTTTTCTTCATGGGTGTCGTTTTCGTAGTTTTTGGGGTCGCTGATAATAAATAAGAGGTCAAAATGAAAATCAAAGATGGCGCCGACGAAAAATTTCGGTTTTCTCTTCATGGGTGTCGTTTTCGTGGTTTTTGGGGTCGCTAATAATGAAAATGAGGTCAAAATGAAAATCCAAGATGGCGCCGATGAAAAATTTCAGTTTTTTCTTCATGGGTGTCGTTTTCGTGGTTTTTGGGATCGCTGATGATAAAAAAGAGGTCTAAATGAAAATCAGAGATGGCGCCGACGTAAAATTTCGGTTTTTTCTTCATGGGTGTCGTTTTCGTGGTTTTTGGGGTCGCTGATGATAAAAAAGAGGTCAAAATGAAAATCAAAGATGGCGCCGACGAAAAATTTCGGTTTTTTCTTCATGGGTGTCGTTTTCGTGGTTTTTGGGGTCGCTGATGATGAAAATGAGGTCAAAACAAACATAAAAAAGTCAAGTAAAAAAAAAATCATTCTAATTTTTTTTCTCGGCTTACCCTGACTCTTTTTTCACCCTTCGCCACTGCCAAACAGTGACGTATTAAGAATTTTAAAAGCGTCGTATCTTCGTCAATTTTGTTTTATGTAACAAAAGAAAAAATACGGGTGAAATATTTTTTGATAATCTAAGTGACGGACTAATTAGATTTTTTCAGTCAACAAGCCTATTATGACCGTGACTGTCAATGATATTATATTACTGTACACCGATTTCTCTGTGATCGGCCCGGGGGATATGGGGCTTAATTGGCGCTCATCTGATCTGGCGAAATGTGTTATGTGAATCAAACTCAAAGCATTTACTTCAGTTAGACCATTACGGCACTTTTGAATTTCAACAAAACTACAAAAATAAGCTAAGTCACACACAGTCAAGGCATAATAACTTGAGAAAGTACTGTAGTTGCACATTCCAAAGCGTAGATCTGTATGGAGAAGAACGGGCAAGAAACTCCATGGACATTCTTTTGATGTGAGGATGTATAAAGGATGTAAAAAACCTCTTAACGAAGCCGAAAGGCTCTTGTTCTCCCCGTTATTGCGATCATTTTTTTGTTCTATACCATACCAGGGCCGGCAGTCTCGACAGAGATAACGACAAAATCGCTAACTTTCGATCACTGATTACTAACGAATAAATTCGGTTGCAATAATGATGCTTGCGAATAATGAAAGTCTCTACATCCTAGACGCATTTCGCGTAAGCATAATTAATGCAACAAACTTTATTCGTTAGTAATCAGCGCTCGAAAGTTAGCGATTTTGTCGTTATCTCTGTCGAGACTGCCGGCCCTGGGCCGGCAGTCTCGACAGAGATAACGACAAAATCGTTAACTTTCGGTTGCTAATTACTAACGAATAACTTCGGTTGCAATAATGATGCTTGCCAGTAATGAACGATGATCCATCTTAGACGCGTTTCTCGTAAGCATAATTATTGCAATCGAATTTATTCGTTAGTAATCAGCGATCGAAAGTTAGCGATTTTGTCGTTATCTCTGTCGAGACTGCTGGCCCTGGCCCGGCAGTCTCGACAGAGATAACGACAAAATCGCTAACTTTCGAGCGCTGATTACTAACGAATACACTCGATTGCAATAATTATGCTTGCGAGTAATGAAAGTCTCTACATTCAAGACGCGTTTCTTGCAAGCATAATTATTGCGACTGAATTTATTCGCTAGTAATCAGCCATCGAAAGTAAGCGATTTTGTCGTTATCTCTGTCGAGACTGCCGGCCCTGGGAACCTTCTAGTCAACTGTTCAAGTTTTTTTTTATATTTTTCTTTTTATTGTAAGATTTTTACTTTTTAACACCTCCACGACCCCTGTGCTATTCAATCCATTCATCGGCACATTGTTTTAAGTATGTTACATTGAGTTCTACCACAAAACATTATTTCACAAAAAAAAAAGTGGTTTCCCATCAAAAATGTTTGCGTAAAGTTACTTAGTTTGATGTACAGAATGCTTGGTTGACGGCTTCGTGATGAGGTTGTTTAGTTTTACCATCTGTATAACAATCTATTATGATGCCGTGCCCTAACCGGATTTCATGTTGAAACTTACTTACATATATGTAACAACTGAATGTACACATGAATGCAATAAAGAGTTTGAGTTTGAACCACACTCTGCCTAACCCCTAGTTGGAAACAGGCGTGATTTTACGTCTGTTTGTAATAAATACCAAGGAATGTGTAGATCGCATATTTTCAATGCCAATTGGAATCAATTTCAATGTTCTCAACTGTCTAAACGACTCTTGTTACATTTTGTACTGAGTTGTTAAAACGTTTGTTTATATTCAACCTTAACAATTTATAGAACTGAATAAAAAAACAACGGGTTGCACTCCGCGAGTGGCGGCAGAAATGAAAACTTGAACATTAACGTTACGCATTTTTGATATTTTGGAATGATTAGGAAATAAGTTCGCACAAATTGATTTAGTTATCACTACTTAAGTATAAAAGTTCTATCATTTATGTGGTAAAATACAATACTTATTCATTTATTGCGCTATCGCACACAAACATGACAGTTTATATTAAATACATTAAATAACTACAGAAATCTACCTACATTATGAATCTCCGTCTAACGAATTTTCGATCAGGTCACGTGCCCTGACGCGAGTTTATTAACATTTTTTTCCCATCCCAAAAAGTGCACAACGCCGCTAAAGAAGTTTTGACCTAAAAAACATCCTGTATATTTCCATATGCATTCAGTAAAAAGCTGATAAGTATAATAAAATAATACACAGACGTTTTAATTTTATTTCTTCGTATAGATTAACTAATACTAGGCGATACCCAAGTGTATCCTTTAGGATTATTTATTAGCGCTTTGTTGGAATTCATTACATATTCATTTAAATATGACGGTTAGTGTTATTGAGAGCAGTCGTTATTGTCAAATCAAAAATAAATAAATAAAAATCAATTTCCTTCTACAACTTCAATAAGCATTACATCAATGTAGTCTCGAACTCAGAATTAACTGTGGGTTGTGGAGTTCAGATAGGCAGCCGCTCCATGTAAAATACTGGTATTCAGCTGTATCCGGTTAGACTGGAAGCCGACCGAATGATGAAAGAATAATTTTGAATTAAAAAAAACTCGAAAAAAAATTGATACACCCTGTATGTAACACGTGTAAACGTATAACCGTAGAACCTGATTATTTAAATCGAGATTTTGTTATTAATTTAACCTCAAGTTTCGGCAAATACACGTTTAAGCAACTATTTCCTATGATTGAAATGGGCAGTTCATAAGTATAGCGTTATTTGAAAAACACCAACAACCTTGCAGGAGTAGATTACTAACATCATAAACCAGGTGTATTCCCGCTGACCCCACTGCTCGTCGTCCTGGTGAGGTCAACGGGAACAATGTTTGATTATTTAAATCATTTCCCGCTGACCCCACCAGTGGGACGAAGTGGGATAACTAATAAAATAAATAATTAAATAATAAATATCGCTGGACATTAACACACAGCGCCATCTAGTGCCACACTTAGCAAGGCTTGTGTCGTGGACACCAGATATACTATATACTGATACTAGTTGATATACTACACATTATATACTTTTTTGTTTGTAAATACATACTTATTATACATATAAACATCCATGACTCGGAAACAAATGTCCATGCTCATCCCACAAACATTTGCTCCTTCCGGGATTCGAACCCAGGACCCTAAGAACGTAAGGCAGCCTTACCCACCACTACGCCATTCGGGTCGTCAAAAAAAAAAAATATTCCCGTTGACCCCACCGGCAATGAAATAATTACTCGAAAACATTGTATGAATAGAGTAGTGTTAGAGTAACGTTATGAATAGTACTAGGCTAGCATGAACCCAAGATGGAAAACGACATTTTTTTCTACGACTTTTCCGAAAACAGACAAAAAAAATTCAACTCTCCATATTATATGTGTTGTTAGATTATATAATTCATGTTCAATGTAACGTTTGTGATGAGAAAATAAACATATATAAACATATATATTATTATTTATGTCCGAACAGCTGATCGAGTTTTGTATAAAAAGTCGATTTTTTTGCCTGTTTTCGAAAAAGTCGTTGTATTACGACTTTGTTTGTGTTGTTAATTACGAGTATGATGTTAGTAATCTACTCCTTTTTTTTTAGTATGGAAAATCATCAAATGACTCCCACTCTGGGCGGAGCGGGAGGGAGTGTCAGACTTTTATTGACTAAAACCCATCCATGTTCCTTCCTCGCCCTTTATGTTCCGGGGCCGCGGTATCTCTTTCGAACAGTCCCGCAGCCCCGGCAGGCTTCGGCCCTTGCGGACCCCTTCCATATGCTGACATCTCTTTGAGGCGCGCGTGGAACGAACGCGCCGTCGACACGGCCTGTCGTCATTAGACGGACGGAAGGCGAGCTAGCCCATAGCTCACCGTCCACAGGCCGCACCTACGGTGGCCGGGGGCCACCACGTGACCCCCGACTCCCGGTGCGTCTCCCGCGGCGGCTGGGGCGAGAGGTTCTCTCCCTCTCGCGTTCCGCCACCTCCTTCGCTAGTATGACTGCTTCGCAGAAGGAGGCGACAGCTTCCCATTTCGTCTCGCTCCGGACCATGGATTGAACCAGGGCCGGACTATTCTACTCCAGCGAGGTTGTTGGTGTTTTACAAATAAGTCTGTATATTTATTTATGTATGGTCAAACAAGCTAACAAGCTATTTGGTTTACAGTTTTACCCTTTTTTTTTTCTTTTTTTTTGTTTTTTTTTTTTTTGTTTTACAAAAGTCTGTATATTTATTTATGTACGGTCAAACAAGCTATTTGGTTTACAGTTCAACACACAAATTACATTGTAAAATGTTTAAAAAAATAGCTTGTTCGACCGTACCTAACTTCACGCCTGTAAAGCCTGAAGAGTTAGGCAAATGTGTACCCACACATATTTCACCAGTTTAAAGACCCATATAATATGGGCGAGCCTATTGCCATCAATCAGGCACAAATCCAGACTCAGTGGCTGGTACTGAGACATTTTTGAAGGAACAATCCAATAAAAAAAATTACATCCCGGGAATCTATCCTAGGACCTCATGGTGCATGGCTCGACGTGTTATATTCCCACTTATCTTACACGAGTCAACTGCCGTACCAAAAACCAGACCTCTATAATTATTATTCATGAAATAAAAGTAATCACGCTAAAATACCGCTAGGTTTTTTAAATGCTGTCTAATTTTAACCCACTTTATGACGTCAATACATATAGTAGGAAGCTACGATATTGTAATGTAGTTTTAGTCTAGAACTTTGTAGTTCAAAATCTTAGAAATAATACGCGAAACGGGCTCTCAAAATGCTGACTCATTTAATTTTTATTTTTAACTCCCGACGCAAAAACGACGGGGTGTTAAAAGTTTGACGGGTCTGTGTGTGTGTGTGTGTCTGTCTGTGGCCTCGTAGCACCCGAACGGATGAACCGATTTTGATTTGGTTTCTCTTGTTTGAAAGGAGATGGCCACCGCCACAAAATTTCGGATTACATATTTATTCAACAACTCCCTCAATATGGGTATTAAATGAAAGGGCTTGACTAGTAGAAAACTATAAACTATGATAAATTTAAAATCCAAGATGGCCGCCACCACAAAATGGCGAATTAACGAATTATTTTCTATTTGACCTTTAGTAAGTACATTGTGTCAGGGGTTTTTTTAATTTTTTTTTTTTTTAGTTGTGTTATACGATATTTTTTACTCGACTACAGCGAAACCAAAAGGAAGGTTATGATTTTAACTGTGGATGTATGTATTTACATAAGTACCCAGCGTAGTGCCCAAACTATTCACCCGATTTGATGAAGAAGGTGTCAATCGATTCGTTATCATGACCCGGGTAACAAAAGGACAGCGTGCGTCGACACGACTGTAGCCGACCGCGTAATTCGTTATCATGACCCGGGTAACAAAAGGACAGCGTGCGTCGACACGACTGTAGCCGACCGCGTAAAGTTGAAGGCACGACTGTTTGCAGTTAATTGCTAACCGCAAACAGTTGCAACTGCACACTAGCTGTATCTGGTTGCTGCACACGACTGCAGCCGACCGCGTGAAGTTGATATCATGACTGAACGAAGTCGAACGTTCAACTGCATGAACTTGAATATATCGCCTGGGGAGTCCGTCTGTTAACAGCCTAACCGGATGTAGCTGAATACCAGTATTTAAAAAATTAAGTAAAAAAAACCCGACACATCAAAATCATAATTTACCAGTTTGTGGTGGCAGCCATCTTGGATTTAAAATTTATTATAGCGTATAGTATTCTACTAGTCAAGCTCTTTCATTTAATACCCATATTGAGGGAGTTGTTGAATAAATATGTAATCCGCCATTTTGTGGCGGCGGCCACCTCCTTTCAAACAAAAGAAACCAAATCAAAATCGGTTCATCCGTCCGGGTGCTACGAGGCCACAGACAGACACACACAGACACGTCAAACTTATAACACCCCGTGGTTTAAAAAAAAATACCAGTGATGAAAGAAGATGGATAAGCCTAAATGTTGGACGTAACATGTTTGGGTCGATAGTCTAGCGCCATCCCATCTTCCAAGATAGCTGCCGCTGCGGCTTCGGAGAACCTTCATCATCATCATTTCACCCAAAAGACGTCCACTGGACATAGGCCTCCCCCAAGTGTCGCCACATTGACCGGTCTCGTGCCGCTCGCGGTTCCCAGCAACCTTCACCAGGTCATCAGTCCACCTAGTATACGCCGCTATCAAGCCGTTTGGGGTTGACACTGGGGCTAAAAAATAAAAGTCGATTCCCAGTATTAATTTTTGCGGAAAGTTACTTAGTTTAATGTTCATCATACTTGGTTGACGGCAATGGTCGATATAGATAGATAACATTGTATTGTATAACGGGCTGGTGTCCGCAACTCCACATCAACGCGTATTTTGCGTACGGGTGGGAAATTCACTCGATCAACCCTCACTCCCCGAGAAAGGCTGAAGAGACTTGATGTTGCTGACAATCTCGCGGATAGTACCAGGGTTACCGAAGTACTTTGCCCTGTATGTTGCAACCACTGGGCAGTGCAGAAGCACGTAGGCTGCTGTCTCGTGTTCCTCCATGCAGGCACGGCACTGGGAGCTGTCTGTGACTCCTATGACCAAGAGCTGTTTCTTATACAAAATGAAAACAACCTCATCACGAAGCCGTCAACCAAGCATTCTGTACATCACACTAAGTTACTTTATGCAAAAATTCTTGCCGGGAAACAAATTCTTTTTTGGGGTGCATATACATAATCACATTTTGTGTTATAACGCATTCAAAACATTGTGCTGATAGAATATACAGGGTGTAAACCACCTCATCACAAAGCCGCCAAGCCAAGCATTATGTACATCAAACTAAGTAACTTTACGCAAAAATTATTGCTGGGAATCAACTTTTTTTTTGAGGTTATAAATCATGTTTTGTGGTAGAACTCAATGTAACTCACTTAAAACATTGTGCTGATGGATGGATTGAATAGTACGGGGGAAACTTTTAAAAAGTTGTAACTTTGACCCCCTCTATCTCCGTAACTGGAAGGTTCTCATAAGGTGGAAGGTATGGTGTTGAACAAAAAAAATATCGTAATGACGGGGAGAACAAGTGCCTTTCGGCTTCGTGAAGAGGTGTTTTACACCCTTTAGATGGATTGAATAGTACGGGGGTCGCGGAGGAAAGTAAAAATCTTACAATAAAAACTTGTATTTAAAAAAAAAACTTGTCAAAAAGTTGTAACTTTGACCCCCAATATCTCCGTAACTAGAAGGTTCCCAGGTATGGTGTAGAACAAAAAAATGATCGCAATGACGGGGAGAACAAGTGCCTTTCGGCTTCGTGAAGAGGTGTTTTACACCCTTTAGATGGATTGAATAGTACGGGGGTCGCGGAGGAAAGTAAAAATCTTACAATAAAAACTTGTATTTAAAAAAAAAACGTCAAAAAGTTGGAACTTTGACCCCCAATATCTCCGTAACTAGAAGGTTCCCAGGTATGGTGTAGAACAAAAAAATGATCGCAATGACGGGGAGAACAAGTGCCTTTTACACCCTTTAGATAACAGAGATATTTGAGTCAACCTCAGGCGGCACGCATGCATTAGCGCATCGCGCGCCGTGAGCTAGTATTTTTCCCAGACTAGATTGTTCTACAAGTAATTTGCATAACTTACTAACAAAAACCTAAACTAGCGGTATTAATAGTAGTTGATAAATAAGAATTAAATAAGAAAATGCCAGTAGGAGGTCGTTAGTTAAAACCCCACCTACAAATAGTGAATGGTGTATCCAAGGTGGGGGTCAACCGTGAAATTTAGTTGAAATTAAGTTTTGCGTGATGCTGACGACTGAAATAGTGTTTATATGTGAATTGTGCGTTTTTGTGATACGCTAAGCTTTGGAGGTGCATTAAATTGAGTGATCAATAGTGATTCGGAGATTTGGTTGCATAAAAGTTCGTTTTAAGGGTTCCGTGGCCTTGTGTCTATAGGGAGTCGGCTGGTCTGTCTGAGGGAAAAAAAGGAATAGTAAAAAGTATAAATTAGTCCGCACAGGTTAAATTAAGGCTGCTACTCCAGGGTGCTCGCGAAATTCAAATTTTCTTACGTTTTTTGCAATTTGCAGGCCAGTGCTTGGTATGTCGTATGTTGATTAAAATATCGTTCGCGTCTGGAAGACGTATTTAGTTACAGAATTATGTTCTTCACCATAGAGATCTACGCTAGGGAATGGGCAACTACAATACTTTACACAGTTTTTATGTCTTGTGACTGGGACTGTAGCTACATTTAATTTTCATCTTTGTTTCGACAATTCAAAAGTGCCTGTAACTGGCCTACTTGAAATAAATGCTTTGATTTTGATTTTGAATCATCAAGTCAACCCTCGCAAGTTCATAAAGGTCGAGGAATGATTTTGACCTTGAAAAAACAGTTCCTAGACCTTGTATATTTAATTCAGGTAGAATATAATATGTTAGTATAATAGACTAAAACACACAATAACGACAACAACAATAACAAAAAAATAACTTTATTACGCCACCTAACGGAGACACCTGGCAACAGTACGTGCAATGCGCACAGGTGCCCCAAAAGGCGGCTTTCAGTCTTACTAGCAACCAGGGGGATGAAACTTCCATACATTGGCTGCAAACAAAATTTTCAATGATAGTGCTGCCATCTGTGTGTTTAAGGACACCAACTTTTCAACTGTTTGACAGCTCACAACTGTCATAACGAGAACAGCTATTTTAGACGACTTGTCAGTGAAGTAGATAGCCTAGCGGTGACAGCGGTTACCTTGTGAATTCACAAGTTCGAATCCTCAGCCAAGAATTACGTTTTGTATTAATTTGGTTGAACAAAAACTAACAGCGCCATCTAACAGCTTAGGTACACAGTTTTAAAAACGAAAACCAGAGTGGCGCATCTATCTTGTATTATCTATGCTAGCAACAACGCTCAGAAGACTGTTGTCTAAAAATTGAATAAAAGTTAACATAAGAAATAAAAAACAAACGAAATTGGTCCTGTACCAGGTCAAGGCTATGATGGTCCTGTATCATTAAAAAAAAATCAGTCAGGTGCGATTCGTACACGCGTATGAAGGATTCCGTTCCATCATAGTAGGGGAGCCCCTTTTATTTTTTTTATTTATTGTTAAAGCGGCAACAAAAATACATTACTGTTATTTTAATAAATTCGTCACTCCAACACGATTACATTCCCATCCCATTGTCATTTTGCTTCAAATTCGTAATCTGCTTGCATCAAATTGGTGGGTCAATGGTCTCGTAATAAAATTGTCTTTTAATTGTATTGTCGTATTGCCATTATTATAAAACCCTTAGTACTAAATGGTTTTCGAAATCTACTACTAAATGCGAATATTCATTCATGCCAGATTTCATTTATAATATATTTTACACATTTGTCAATATGTACGAGATTACCATTCTATGACATTTCTTTCAATGGAGTGCCAGTGGTTGACCATTGGAAAGTCATAATGGCGCCATTATTTTAGTAAATTACCAAACTTGGTCAAAACTTGACAGAACTTGACCATTATGAAATCAATGATCGAAAATTCTGACACTATTGTAATAGCAGAATTGAGGCCCTGTTGACAGACAGACAGACGGACAGTGGAGTCTTAGTAATAGGGTCTCGTTTTATCCTTTGTGTACGGGACCCTAAAAACTTCAAAGCGCTGGTATTCTGAGGGTCCAAAGTGATGCTACGGTCAGATACGAATAACTTTTTTTTTTTCGGATGGAAAATCATCAAATTACCTCCCACTCTAGGTGGAGCGGGAGGGAGTGTCAGACTTTTACTGACTAAAACCCATCCATGTTCCTTCCTCGCCCTTTATGTTCTGGTGCCACGGTATCACTTTCGCACAGTCCCGCAGCCCCGGGGATACGAATACGAGCTATACCTTTTGAACGGTAATCGGTAGAAACTAGATTTTCACAGAGTGTGTAGGTAGAGGTACAAAAAGGGTGTAAACAAACTCATCACGAAGCCGTCGACCAAGCATTCTGTACATCAAACTATGTAACTTGACGCAAAAAAATTTGCTGGGAAACGACTTTTTTTTAGGTGAAAAATCACGTTTTTCACTAGGATGCAATGTAATGTACTTAAAACATTTTGCTGACAGATGGATAGAATAGTACCTGGGTTGTGTTGTGAAAGTGTTTAAAGTAAAAAGTCTTACATTAAAAACATTTATTTAAAAAAAAACGTGTGAAAATGTTGAAACTTTGACCCCCAATATCTCCGTAACTAGAAGGTTCCCAGGTATGGTGTAGAACAAAAAAATGATCGCAATGACGTGAAGAACAATTGCCTTTCGGCTTCGTTAAGAAGTTTTTTGAAACCCTTTATTTTGTGTAAGTATTTCTATTACTTACCGCTTTAATAACAACTAATGTGGCTTTATTCTTAGCCGTTTTTTTTGGTAATAAAAGTTAAAATACAAAAAAATCTATTTATTTTATTTTTAAACTGTTGATTACCTAAGTCTGAGGAAATGTTAAAGTCCATTGTTTTGATACAACCCGAATACTTCAAAATCGTCAGTGACGTGTACGATTGCAAACATTTCGGATTATTCAAATCATAGAATAGCTTTCATTTATAGACAATCGCTCTTTCATTTCAGACCTCTTTATAGCGTTTTTTTTTTTATATTGTGCCTGTGATTTTGTGCCTTAATTTTTTTTGGAAGTATCCTTTTTAAAAGTCGTGCGTTTTTAAATAAGTGGATTATAATATGGATACAGTGAGTGAGAATTTCTACTTTGGTTGCAACTTTTTATTTTTTCATCAGCCTTTTCTGCCCCACTGTTGGGCAAAGGGCCTATTCTATGGCTTTCCAAAATAATTATAAGTTTGTTATGTTTCAAAACTATCTTCTTGTGGAAGTTAAGTTTTTAATCAGCAAGGAGTTCTTATTGCACCATAAGTAGGTGTACTTAAATAACTATCTTCTTATTTGCAAAAGTAGGTTTTACATGACTGTCCGCCAGTGCCTTTATTTTATAATGTGGATAACTATGTTGTGAAAAAGTGTAATTTAAAAATAGAATCTATTGTTTGTGACAAGTGTTTGAATATGGAACTGCGACCAAACTCATACTCCTATATGTTTGGAAATGGAACCCGATATCATTTAAACGTAAGTTGTCTTATTTTTTTTTAATACTATTTTCACTAAAGGAGGGAAGAGCCTCTGGCCGTCGTTGTGGCTAAATAATAACAGCCGCTCGGGTCTATCTTTAGGTTAAGGCGATTACACGAGCTAAACGCGAGTTTTATAATAATAATTACTAAAAGTAGGTATATGATTCACTGCTATAAACAAGACCAGAAAAATATATGATATTCTTCAGGATATATGCTAGCATGATACTGTTTTGAAAACATAATACAATTAATTTGGCTCGATTAAAATAATTCACGAACTTACCTCTAAAAATATCTTTCAAACAATAGAAAACATACTAATATGCATGCGATCATTCTGATTTTTTGGCAAATAATTCTACAAGCAATATATCAGCATGATACTGTTTTAGTTTTCTTTGATACAATCAATAGTTTTTTTGTAAATCGATCGAAACCACTCATTTCGCGCTATTTGGCCCGCAGTGGCTGACGTAACAACCACTTTGTAGTGCAAGCTGATTAGAACTTTATTCTAACAGCATTTCAAACGAAGTTTGAACCACCACAAATAGAGTTGCTAATTTAGCTCGTCTAAGCGCCTTAAGCTAAGCTGTACTTGCCTAGGTTTGTCTGTGCATGAGTGACCACCCTTACAAACCGAATTTCCTCCGTGCCCCCGAAAGCTGTTGGTCCCGGCTGTCATTTGTAGATCTTTGACAGTTGTTACAGGTAGTCGGTGGCCCAAAAAGTCTTGACAACCAGTCTTACTAAGGGGTTTCATATTACCCAGTACTAACTGGGTTGTGGAGGCCAGATAGGCAGTCGCTCCATTTAAAATACTGGTATTCAGCTGCATCCTGTTAGACTGGAAGCCGACCCCAACATAGGCTAGGCAGGTAATGATGATTTACACTAGTGCGCTTAGATTTTGAAGTTAAACAAACCCAGATAGAAATTAACAGAGTCAAGAGCTAGAGAAAGTGTAATGATTCGTTATTAAAGCAAAATTATGCGATTGTCATTGGGAAATAGTAGTGTCACTTGATCATTCTCAAGAACAACACCAATCAAGTGACCAGAGCTTCTCCCTCCGGCTTTTTACAACATCAATACAGGGTGTAAACAACCTCATCACGAAGCCGTCAACCAAGCATTCTGTACATCAAACTAAGTAACTTTACCCATAAATGATTGCACTTTTTTTTTGGGGTGAAAAATCATGTTTTGTGGTAGAACTCAATGTAACGAACGCACTTAAAACATTGTGCTGATGGATGGATTAAATAGTACGGGGGTGATTGAGGTGTTTAAAATAAACATCTTACTCAACTTGTACTTCAAAATAAAATTAAAAAAAAGTTGGAACTTTGACCCCCAATATCTCCGTAACTAGAAGGTTCTCAGGTATGGTGTAAAACAAAAAAATGATCGCAATGACGGGGAGAACAAGTGCTCTTTAACTTCGTTAAGGGGTTTATAACACCCACATAGCATGCCATGCACCTAAACCTAAGCTTAATACGTGTTTTGTCCCATATATGTATCCTCAGGAAGTGTTGATTCGACGAATACAATTACACGGAATCAAAACTAAATAATTTGCATAACATTTAATGCCATGAATTAAATCAAGTAATTCCTGATTCTAAACTTATTTATTTAAACCCCGACGCAAAAACGACGCGGTGTTATAAGTTTGACGTGTCTGTGTTTGTGTGTGTGTGTGTGTGTTTGTGTGTCTGTGGCATCGTAGCTCCCAAGCGAATTAACCAATTTTGATTTTTTTTTTGTTTGAAAGTTGAATTAGTCGATAGTGTTCCTAGCTATGTTTGATGAAAATCGGTCAAAGATGGCCGCCGGCACAAAATGGTGGATTACATATTTATTCAACAACTCCCTCAATATAGGTATCAAATGAAAGGGCTTGACTAGTAGAATACTATACCCTATAAGGTGGCGGCCATCTTTGATTTGAAATTTACAAATCCAAGATGGCCGCTACCACAAAATGTTGATTCACATTTTTTTTTCACAACTCCCTCATGGGTATCAAATGAAAGGGCTTGTGAAATTAAAACCCTACGTGTGTCGGGGTATGTTAATGTCCAGCGATATTTATTAACGTTTACTAAGGAACTTGTTAGGTTGCTAGGTGTTTTTTGTAAACCTTTGAAAAACATCATGTAAGTACCTAAGTAATTCTAGGACTAGGTAATTACAACTGAGGCGTTCTAAAACAACATGTTTTTGATTCAGAAAACCATTTTAACTTAACGGGACCATACTCTGGGGATAAAAATTATTCCATATGTTAATCCAGGTTATAAACTATCTGTGTGCAAAATTTCATCCAAATCGTTTTGTAATTTTTGCGTGACAGAGTTACAAACATACACACACACAAACTTTCACCTTTTTAGGGTCCCATAGCCAAATGGCAAAAACGGAACCCTTATAGATTCGTCATATCTGTGTGTCTATCCGTCCGTATGTCACAGCCACTTTTTTCCGAAACTATGCTGTTGAAACTTTGTAAGTAGGTGTATTCTGTGAACCGCATTAAGATTTTCACACAAAAATAGAAAAAAAAAAACAATAAATTTTGGGGGTTCCCCATACTTAGAACTGAAACTCATAAAATTTTTTTCATCAAACCCATACGTGTGGGATCTATGGATAGGTCTTCAAAAATGATATTGAGGTTTAATATATGATGTACATTACCATGTAAACTTCCACCGATTTTGATACGGAACCCTTCATGGGTGAGTCGGACTCGCACTTGACCGCTTTTTTAATATTAGAGTAATGGGAAACCAATTTTTTTCGACTTGTTTCTATGGGAAAGTTTTCTAGTTATCACCATCTTAGAGTTGCAAAATTGTTTGCTTCTAGAGCCAGCGGTTCACTACTTACCATTCCCAAATCTACTAATCACTATCTAATCGTCTGTCACGGTGTTACTATAATTATTTCTTAAATACGTTTTTCTTTTTTTGTATATTGGCACCTTGCTTTTTACTGTATCATTTTGTTTTAACTATATCATTTAAGTGTGTTGTGCTATGTCTTTTATGTGCACTAAATAAATGATTTATTTATCTACTAAAATAATTAAGCTGAAGTAATTTGTTTGTTTAGTTTAACTCGCTAATCTCAAGAACTACTGTTTGGAATTGAAAAAATACGTTTGTGTTGGATAGTCCATTTATCGAGGAAGGTTATAGGCTATATAACATCACGCTACGACCAATAAGGGAGGAGCATAAATGAAAAATGTTGCAAAAACGGGGAAAATGTATCCCTTTTGAGAGCTTTTTCTCTCTTATGTGGCGCAGACAAAGTTGCGGGGGTCTGCTAGTTATAAATATAAATAGGTTAGCGAGACACGTGTAAACTAGACGGTAATAACCTCAGAAACACTCAGTTATTATTCTTATAAAAAAAAACCGGTATGTTTTTTTACTAACTGCTTCTTCTGGTCTTTTTATAGAATAAATTAAAATAATTGTTAAATATAATTCAGAGTGTTTTAGAAAGGTGTGATCATAAAAGGTGTAATGATCCCGAAAGGCACTTGTTCTCCCCGTCATTGCGATCATTTTTTTCTTGTAAACCATACCTGGGAACCTTCTAGTTACGGAGATATGGGTCAAAGTTCCAAGTACATGTTGTTATTGTATGTTTTTACTTCAAACACGATGACCGATGACCTGGTGAAGGTTGCGGGAATCCGTTGGATGCCAGTCACACGGGACTGTTCAATGTGGCAACACTTGGGGGAGGCCTATGTCCAGCAGTGGACGTCTTTCGCCTGAAATGATGATGATGACTTTTAACACCTCCACGACCCCCGTACTATTCAATCCATCCATCAGCACAATGTTTTGAGTACCGGTACGTTACTTTGAGTCCTATCATAAAAGGTGAGTTTTCACCCCAAAAACTACTTTTTTTTTGGGGTGTAAAACACGTTTTTCAACAGCGTGCCGATGTATGCATTGAATAGCACGGGGGTCGTGGAGGTATTTAATGTTAATACGGTAGTAAAAATTATGACAAGAAAACTTTTGGAAAAGTTGGAACTTTGACCTCCAATATCTCAGTAAGTAGAAAGTTCCCAGGTATGGTGTAGAACAACAAAATGATCGCAATAACGGGGAGAATAAGTGCTGAGCTGTGTTTTTTTACACCCTTAGAGCATACCATGCACCCAAACCTAAGCGTGTTTTGTCCCTCGTGTATCCTCAGATACACGAGGGACAAAACAAGCTTAGGAGGAGGACCGGGAGGTGTTGATTCGAAGGAAACAAAACTAAATAATTAGCATAACATTTAATGTCATGGATTAAAGCAAGTAATAGGCTTGTTTCCACCATCAATAAATTGCAAATCTATTTAGTCCGTCAGTTAGAGTATTGGAAAATAATGGACACATATTTTTTGTTTTTTTAAATCAACGAATATTGACAAAGATAAAACGCATCAAAACTCGGGGAGTGGGGGCTCGTGACGTCAGAACTCACTAAGAATGATACTGAACAGTGACGTATTGGGAATTTTAAAAGCGTCGTGTCTTCGTCAATTTTGGTTTATGTGACAAAAGAAAAAATACGGGTCAAATATTTTTTGATAATCTAAGTGACGGACTAATTAGATTTTTTCAGTTAACAAGCCTATTCCTGATTCTAAACTTATTTAATTTACAGCCATAACTACTTTCGATCGGTGAAAACTATTTAAACAATAACTAACATTTACTTAGAAACTTATTAGGTTCCTAGGTTTTTTATGATCTTTTGAAAATATCATGTAATTCTAGTACTAGGTAATTACAACAAAATAATTACAAAATAGTTCCCAGGTATGATCTAGAAAATAATATGACCGCAGTGATGGGGAGACCCTTTATTTAAAAATGTAAAAATTACTGAAAATTAATGAACGAGAACGTTGTACATTATTCATTACTTCTAGTTTATTTTAGTTGCCAACTCATTTGAAAAAAATAATGCATGATTCACATATGATACGATAAAAATCTCTAATTTTACTCAAAAAACCTCGTTTCCTAATTTTCCACGTTTGTTTTGCGATGCATTATAGAGAACACAATTCTGAGGTTGTTGATCTTTCGTTTACACGTGTGTTACGTTCAGTAAACCATTTATAGTGGCACTATTTAAATTTTAATATTTTGATGGCGCGTGTAAGTAAAATACAGGTTTTTGGACTTTTTCCCAACTATGTCAGGGTCGGCTTCCAGTCTAACCGGATGCAGCTGAATACCAGTATGTAATACTACCTACGGCTTCTACCCGTCGAGGAAAGAAAGAAAGAATAACTATTAAGCATCATTATCTTTAGATCGACCTGAAATCACCCACAGCTTGTTACTGGAAACTCAGTAGGTATATGAGGGTGGTCAGTGTGGTCACCCATCTACAGACTTATGCAAGTACGGCTTTACCTAACGATCGACCCGAGCGGCTGTCATTATTTAAGCACGAGTTCCTATTATTCATGAGTACGATACTTCTACACTAATATATAATATTATAAAGAGGAAAAATTTGTACTTTTGTGTGTGTATGTTTGTAATGAATAAACTCGAAATCTACTGTGCCGATTTCGAAAATTCTTTCGCCATTGTAAAGCTACATTCACCCTGAGTAACATAGGCTACATTTTATCCCCGTGCTCCCAAGGGAACGGGAACTACGCGGGTGAAACCGTGTGACGTCCGTTAATCTATGTTCTATATGATAATATATAATATTATAAAGCAGAAGAGTTTGTTTGTTTGGTTGAACGCGCTAATCTCAGAAACTACCAGCTCGAATTGAAAAAATCTTTTTGCGTTGGATAGTCCATTTATCGAGGAAAGCTACAGGCTATATAACATTACGCTATGACCAATAGGAGCGGAGCAGCAATAAGAAATGTTGCAAGCGGGAAAAAAGCTTCCGTTGAGCAGGCGATGCGTTGCGATATCAATACTTCACGCGAACGAAGTCGCGGGCAGAAGCAAGTTATCTATAAGTTAATTTGAACGAATGGGTAACCTTCAAATTCGGCAAGTTTTTACCATATTGAATAACTTTGCAGTCTTAACTGCGACCTCTAAACGACGTTACACGTGTATGTTAGTACGTCAACCAACAAGTTTTAACCAAAACAAAACAGGGTCATATTTAATTACCTGGAGGAACTCAAACGTCGTGATAGGTACGGTCGAACAAGCTAATTGGTTTACAGTTTAACTCACAAATTACATTGTAAACCTAATAGCTTGTTCGACCGTACACTTGCAGGGTGTAAAAAGACTCTTAACGAAGCCGAAAGGCACTTGTTCTCTCCGTCATTGCGATTATTTTTTACCATCAGACGTGAAAAATTACCGTCAGACGTGATTGTTTTCGGTTGCAAGTTTTAAGGGGCCGGCGGAGCATGCATCGTTCATACAAACGTAATACCAAAATAATTCGTAAACCAAACATATGCTTAGGGAAGTGTGTGTTTATTTCGATTGGACTACATAATATCTAGGTTCCCAAATATATATTATGAATGGACATTGATTTAAACAAGACTTACAAGAAAAATAAGTTTTCTATAGAAATTTTAAATTCCTCATATCTCGTCTAAATAATTATCGTTGTCCTTTCAAAATATATATTTGGGAACCTAGATATTATGTAACCCAATCGAAATAAATACACACATCCTTAAGAAAATGTTTGGTTTACGAATTATTTTGGTATTACGTTTGTATGAACAACGCACGCTCCGCCGGCCACTTAAAGCATCATTTTTCATTTGCTTTTTCCCAACTATGTTGGGGTCGGCCTCCACAGTAACCCGATGCAGCTAACCCAGCCAACACAGATTAGCTGAATAAATTTTGCGTAAAAGCATTTTTTTTACTTTAAGCTGGATAAAGTATTTGTATAACTTCTGTGTAAGCGCTTATACAGATGATATTCAAGCAATTTGGGCACAAAATATCTTGCTTCAATTTGGATAACATTTGATTAATAGCCACATAGCCGCTGAATAAATGTACAACACACTGAATATCTTCTGCATAAATTCTGATTTTTCTTTAGTCCAGAAATTATACATATTTTATGCAGTTGTTAATTTGTTAGTTCAAATATTCAATTGATATTCAAAATTCCGATCTCAGGAGTAGTTTTACAAAGAAATTATGCAAGTATAAATGTATTTTTCATTGTGGCGAAATTATTTTGTGTTACTTAGTTCAAAAAATTGTACGTCTTCAAAAAGAACATCGGCCACTGCCCATACATACTAAGACCTGGCTATGAAATGTCGCGACCATGGTTAATATAGGGCTTAAATGGTTCGCCTAACCACCGTCAGCAATCCCACATTGCAAATATATCATTTGAAAGTGGAGGACCTTAGAATTTTCACATAATTTGTCATTTTCGAGGTTATGATTACGCACATAATGAATATGGATAATAGTTATACCTATAACCATAATTAAACTGCAAAGGTGGAAAAGGAAGCCTATGTTATCTATTTGTTTGTGAATACAATACTGTAGTGGCATATATAACAAACAAAATCATGTTGCATGGATTTATGAGGATTCACGGTAATTAACATGTAGGTACCGATTTGGCTGCTGTTTTAGTAGTTAAAATGTTTATAGACCAGATAAAGCAATGCCCTGAAGCAGCAAGCAGTCCACCAGTACGTACTCATGTACGTACTTATGATAGGTATTTTTTTTACCCATGCAAATAACAATAAAATATTTGAAACTATTCTATCTATCTATTGATGTCAGTAGGGTCGCCAAAAATTACATGGGACTTCAAAACATAACTGGCGAAATGTGGGTGGTACTATTAGATGACCACCATCTAAACCTTTGGGGATTACAGGTGTAAATGCAAAAGAAAAGTAATTAAGGTGATTTTTAAATAAAACACGCGTAGTAGTTTTATTCATTTATTCCATATCTTCTCTTACAACCACAGAATCTAAAAACTCAGCAGGAGCAGAAATATTGGACTGGTGTCTGGCCCATCCAAGGTACCATACTATTGTCATAGTATGAGCACAACATCCAACTGTGCGACGTCCTACCAAACAGTTGCAACAGTACTCTACTATACCTTCTCTCCCCGATATATTATTTTCCACCAAAATATAAACATAATACTGCTTCCTAGATATATGCCTTGATTTAATTTTTCCTCGTATTAGAGTATTATTGCCACTTCCTCTCAAATGGTACTCCGTTGCATTTAAGTTTTCACTTCCTACCTCTATTCTATAACCACCATGAAATCGGATATGCTCTCCATAATATGATCGCGCCTGCTTAATCTGATATGTCCCTAATGCAAAAAGAATTAATTCATTCATCTCCATTCTAGGGAATGTTATCAAGTTATCCCTATCTGCAGTTATACTAACAAAGTTAGAAGACCTTCTATTCATATTGGTATTTTCAACCATTAGTGCCAAATTATTTTCTAAGGACATCCGTTCTCTTAAAATGTTTAACATTTCCCCTGCCTCATCTCTGTTTCTTAGGCGAACACCAAACCTGTTCAAAAGACTGGCTGCTATTGAAAAATCCTGCATCATGTGTGGCACAGTCTTGTTAAAATATTCATGTCGTAATAATTTAAAATCTCTCTTAAAATACCCATTGACTACTTCCACTACCCAACGACAAATAGTGACACACCTACTACTATTGGCTTGAAGTGTTGTTAGTTGATGCTCGCCTTCCAGAAGAGATTCTGGCATATAAGCTCTATAATTGCAGTCTTGTAACATGCTAATGTAGTCTCGGAAGCCCCTGTCCAAAATGAATATATCGTTTGTGTGGAGATACGATCTGAGAGGAGAATTCTCATTTCTAATTAGAGATGTCATTATCTCTGCATCTGAAGTGGTTGCTTTGTATGGACCAACACAGTCGACAATAAATATCCATCACATGCCACAATTAAAAATGGTTTAAGTAGATTTCTGTACTTATGTAATGAGTACGTATCTTTCTGAAACATGTAGTTCGAACTTTTGTTTATATAAATATAAGTACCATCACAAATCAAAATAACTTGTTCATTATTATCATTATTATATATACCATTTGGCAAGAGCAAATTATGCTGTAACAAATTCTCTCTTGATATGTGTGAGAGTCCCAGATGACTAGGAACGAAGTCTTGTATGAGCAATTCTCTCACCTTGTTCATTATTCTTTCCATTGTGCGACGGGGTACTCCTATCAGTTTTGAGATTCTATCATCCGATTCCCCCGTCCTTAATTTCATTAATAATGTCCCCAAGCCCAAAATACCTCTATGAGTATCTTGGATCCTGGGAACTTCATTAAGTAATGCAATAAAATCTTGCTTTGATCTTCCAATCCAATAAAAAAATAAATTGTCATCTACTTCTCGAATGGTTTCTACACTACTGAAATCTAAATATGTTTTTTCTGTATTAACAAATGAGAACACATGTTCTATTTGTTGCACAGTAAAAGTTTTGATGCTGTTTGGCAAATCATACAGACTGTCCCAGTTATTGCTATATAAATGCTCTGCACAAACTCTTGCCAAAACTGGTATATAAAACTTATAGTTACCCAAGATAGTGGCTCTGAAAGAGTTAGAAATAGTATGCAAACTAGTATTAAGACATCCAGCAAATAAACAATGAGAAGCTGTATTTGCAGCCCGTCTATATTTTTGTAGAATAATTTCTGCTACCGGTTGATCAGGTACTTCTTGCCTGTCTTCCTCAGCTTCTACACCTTGTTCTACATCTTGGTCAGAAACCTCTGGTTCGGCTCTTATTTCCTCAACTGGAGTTGAAGATCTTACTCCTTCAATTTCATGAGCTCGAAGTGCAGATCGTCTGCATCTCAGCCAACAAGGATGACAAATACGTTCAGATGATGTTATCTATAAAAGATAGACATTTTGGTATAAAATACAATAATAACTTCAATTCATTATAATCCTAGACTGTTGCTAGTTTTGTTTATAGGAATATTACTAACCTGTCGTGGTGTAATCCTGGATTGCACTATGTTGGCAATACTTCTGTCCAAATCAGAGCCATTTTCTCTCAAGATAAGGTCACTTCGTCGCCTTAATATTGAGAGGCCACATAGAACACACACTTGAGTATGGCCTTGATGAGAGGATCCAGCAGCCTGCTGTTCACCACTGTCACGGTTTAATGCTTCATTAACCGCATGCATTGCATTATTGTGACAAGCTTCACAAATGCAATCATCTTCAGTGATCTGGAAATGAGGAAACAAAAATCAATGTAAATTAGTATTAAATTCATAGAGCTGAAAGAGATCAATGACTCAAACTTACGATAATCGGATCGATCCAACTACTGATTAATGATATGATTCTGGAGTCAAGTTGCAGGACAACGAAGCGGCGAAGTGTATTAACGCAGATATTGCAATTAATACACTGCAAACGTCCATGAATGGACCGTTGGCTAGGGTTCATAGTTGCAAACGAGATGTTTCTCGGCACTCAGAACCAATTCACAAAGCGTTATCAGTGTCCAGGGGGAAATAGCAGATAGTCGTCAAGTAAAAAGATCAATCGGAGTCCGTAGTCAAAGCCAAGTCGTGAAAAAACACTAAAAACACAGGAAATCACTCAGTACACAACGACGCTAACAGCAAGCCAGCTACGCTGTGTCATGTGTCATCTGTCATCAGTAATAGGTCGACAAAAAATACGTTCCATTTTACATATTTCTGATAAATTGTTCAATATAATTAAGGCTTATATATGATATTATTGTTACTGTTTACTGATATAAGATATGATTAGTAATATAAAATAAAAATAAAATAAAAAAATATTACTATTCTAGTATTTTTTTAAACGTAATCGCCTAATTAAATGCCGCTGCGCTGTTAAAACGAAACGCATACCACAGATAAAAATGAAACAGGTTTGGATGCGTTCAAACTTAATAAAAATTGTGAAAAATTGAGTTTATTTATTATTAATACAAAACATTTTCCCGGCCAGGAAAAAATAAGTTAGACCTCGTTATTTAAAGCACGCATAAATGACTATTTTTTGATACATCGATCATTAATGTTCGCATTCAGGTCATATTTGACCATCCTCCTTTGGTAAGTAAATATTGTTTCATACATTTTAAGTAAGTTTAAGGTGAATTATATAAACGCATGGCACTTTACTGTGAATTATCAATATGATTATTGTACATTTTTTGAGCGCCTTAAGATAAAGCTACAATTTAAAATGTAAACAAATGTGAAATAATATTTAAATTAAATTATCTTTACTTTTTATCAAATTTCCGTCCCAGCAAATAACGAGAATCAAATTTTGTATAACTGCTAATGTTTCCTACTCACTAAACAAAGTGTTTCATAAGATAAATGTTGAGGATTTTTATAAAAAGAGGTTATGTCGAACGTTAGTTAATGGCGGACGGCCAATTTGAATAAAAGTGTCTATTTCAGTGATTATTTTGCTTATTTCTGCATAATAGTTCACATACGACTACATATCCAGAAATAATTTGGTTTAAAGTACAATAATTATACATTTCTCAGAGAGAGGTCTTAAATTACATAATGCAGTATACTCTTATTCAGCTTTTTAGGGTTCTTTTTATAGAAAATAAATCCATGAATATTTGAGGTTGATGGGACCTATACTAATGTAGGTAGGACCCACTATTAGGTATTTAAAGTTATCTACAGTACTACTATGAATGACGCATTGCGTAGTATTTAGTTGTTTGACAATTTGACAATTGTTTATATTACCAACTAAAATATACATAATCATAAACATACAGCACATTGCAGGTAGTCGCAACCAAAAGTATCGCGCTTCCTTTCCCAACACAACGATTCCAAATTGTAACTTAAAGTAGAGAGGTCCCCGTTATCGTAGCTTCCTTGTCGCGCTCGTGTAGTCAATAAGTAAGATACAAACGTAAACATCGAGATTTATTATTATAAAGTTAGTATTTATAATAGTGTTGTTGTTGTTTGTAATAGTGTTGTAGTATTTTTGAAGTGTTATAGAAAAATTATATATTTTTTTCAGAAACATGTTCAAAATCGTTTCGACTAGTAAAAAAGGCCAGGTTGAATTATCAACAGTGCCCGCTTCTTGGGAGAACAGTGGAAAGTTATACTGGCCAAAAAAAAACTGGCGAGCTACTTTGCAAGAACCCTGCAATCCTACCACAGCCAGACTGGAACACCTACAACTGTACATTAAAACGCAATCATTTCAAAACTTTTGAAGAAGCTGAGGAAGAATTATCTCAAATGTTGAATAGAACTGATACGGATACGGATGATACGGATTACAAACAACAAAAAGATCCACGCGTTAATACATCTTCTCGTATTTTACAAAATAAAGATTTTAAATCGATTAAATTCCGAGTTTTCTTCCAAATCAGTAGAACTTGAATCATTATCAAATTGTACAGTCTGTGATTGAGATGCAAAGTTGTCACACATATAACTCTCGTTATCTGCACCTAAAGTTGAACCCGGTCTATTTGTTTGAATCATTAATCCTGATGGTGATGCACAATCATCGTGTACAGAACCCTCTTCAACTGTATTGGTCGCACTTGACCCGGGCCTATTTGTATCAGTTGTCAAACCCTTTTAAATTACTGCATAGATACTATTTTTTATCTTTACATACTCTCGTGAACACTTTCTTCTTATTCCTCCCGTTCTCTCTCTTTTTTCCATGAATCATTTACGCTTTTGTTATTATTTTTCTGAGGGCCATATTGTTGATGAAGCATTTATCAGTTTTGTCACAAAATTGTGAAATATCTGTATAGAAACATACAATATCTTCAACTAATCAGTTATTTGCTGCTTAAGATACCCACATTTGTAACTGATATTGTTTTAAGCTGAACATAAAGACAAATGTACGCTTATAGCGCTATAAGTTAGGTAAAACAAGGAGTTTATTTTCAATTATGCAGAAGTCAGCTGTGTAAAGAAGAAAAAATCTAAAATATTCAGCATCTGAATAAATTAGTACCATTTCGTACACTATGCAGCTTAAAGAAAATATTTCGTCTAATATTCAGCGTTTTGCTGATTAACTGCTTTGCTTAAATATGTTATACAGGACAATGCAAAAACTTCAGCTACTGTGCAGATAATAGCTGTTTCAATTACTTTTATTTGAATATCGCTTGTTTAGCAGATTCTACTCTTGATTACTATTCAGCTTAAAAAAATACCGCGAACTTTATACAGAATTTAGTAAGCTTACAACATTATTTTAATTTAAGAACTCTCTTATTCAAAATAAAGCCATAACATCAGCTGTAATACAAAAGTAATAAAGCTTGACACTGCTTATTGTGGTATATTTTCGCTACTATCTGGTTTATGTGTTGGTTGGGAAATACCAGTATTTAACATGGAGCTACTGCCTATCTGACCACAATCCAGTTAGTGTTGGGTGATACGATATTCCTTGGTAAGACTGGTTGGCAATTTGGCATACTTTCGGGCCACTTTAAACCCCTAACGTATATCAAAGATCTATAAATGACAGCCGGGACCAACGGCTTAGCGTGCTTTCTGAGGCGCGGAGGAAACTCTGTATGTGAAGTGAGGTCACCCATCCACGCACTATCTTAGGCAAGCGCGGCTTAACCTAAAGATCGACCCAAGCGGCTGTTATTATTTAGACACAAGCTCCTTTAAGTTACACGTGTAACGTTAGTGAAAGGTCGCGGTTAAGTCCAAAAGTTATTCAAAATGGTACAAAATTACGGATTCTGAAGGTCAAGACGTAGTACTCGTAGTATTATTTAAGACAGAATTTTATTGGAGTATCGGATCACAACTAGGCCCAAGAGTTTTGCTATTGGGATTTCTTGATGTCAAAAATGCGATGCATCGATAGCAATACGCACTTCAGGCGCAACGAGCTAAATTAGCAACTCTATTTGTGGTGGTTCAAACTTCGTTTGAAATGCTGTTAGAATAAAGTTCTAATCAGCTTGCACTACATAGTGGTTGTTACGTCAGCCACTGCGGGCCAAATAGCGCGAAATGAGTGGTTTCGATCGATTTACAAAAAAACTATTGATTGGATTAAAAAACTTAAACAGTATCATGCTAATATATTGCTTGTAGAATTATTTGCCAAAAAATCAGAATGATCGCATGCATATTAGTATGTTTTTTATTGTTTGAAAGATATTTTTAGAGGTAAGTTTGTGATTTCTTTTTATCGAGCCAAATTAATTGTATTATGTTTTCAAAACAGTATCATGCTAGTATATATCCTGAAGAATATCATATATTTTTCTGGTCTTGTTTATAGCAGTGAATCATATACTTTTAGTAATTATAAAACTCGCGTTTAGCTCATGTAAACGCCTTCAGCCGATACGATACCGATTACCGATACAAATACTAATAAAAAAAGTATAGCTGATACTGATCTCCTTAGTAGTCTATGAGACTATTATCGGTTTGTTACCATTCAACTGTACGTAATGGAACTAATTTGATTAGGTGAAAAAGTATTCTAGTTCCTTGGAACTACTGGGAGAAGAAGATCCCAGTGGAACCGGCTGGAACTACTTGGTTATGGTGGATACAGACAGTTATAAGATTCAAAGAAAGCTACGAGTAGGTATATACAGCTCCTGATCTAGAAACATACAAAATTCATACGTATAATAATAATTTTCGACGACCCGAATGGCGTAGTGGTAGTGACGCTGCCTTACGTTCTTAGGGTCCTGGGTTCAAATCCTGGTAGGAGCAAATATTTGTGTGATGAGCATGGACATTTGTTTCCGAGTCATGGATGTTTATATGTATAATAAGTATGTATTTACAAACAAAAAAGTATATATGTAGTTTATCAACTACCTAGTGTCCACGACACAAGCTTTGCTTAGTGTGGCACTAGGTGGCGCTGTGTGTTAATGTCCAGCGATATTTATTTTATTATTATTTATTTATTTAGAAATGCCAATTGCGAATTCCCGCAGCCCTCACCACCTACCTACCTAGACCCAGTGGGAGGCCTTCCAACATACCGTCTTCAGGTTCGCGTTCACTCCAGAACTTTTCGGTCCCATTGGCCATCCGTTCTGCGAGCAATGTGCCCTGCCCTCTGCCACTTAAGACACTGCACACAAATCCCTTATTAAAATCTTATAATTCAAAATCCCAGAGCCCTCCAGACATTACTTATTTTCTCAAAAACAAAATGTATGTAACCATTTTTCTTTTTTTTTATATCGGGTGCTTAAGTTACGTTAAAAATAACACTATTTTTATTTCATGAGTGCTGATTTTTTTATATGTTGCAGTAACATTTAATAATTTACATTGCCTGTCACTTTCCTTTGACGGTAATTTCTGCCAGACGTTCTTCAGGTTTAGCCGTGCTTGACATAGGTTGATCCATGTATGGCTAACTAGAAGTCTGACAACCAGTCTTACCAAATGGTACTGTATTACCCAGTACTAACTGGGTTGTGAAGGTCAGATAGAGGCAATCGTTCCATGTAAAATACTCGTAGTCAGCTGCATCCGGTTAGACTGGAAGCCGACCCCAACATAGTTAGGATAAGACTAGTTTAACCTTTTGGACGCCATTGTCACATATACGTGACAAGCAAGCGCGTGTCCTGTACGCCAAACGACACAAATATGTGACAAAATAGTAGATGAAATTGTGGCTTGGCGTGGAGGGCACGCGCGAGCGTTTATGCTGTGGCGGTCAAAAGGTTAAGACGCCTGCGGAGCATGCGTCGTTCATACAAACGTAATACCAAAATAATTTGTAAATAAAACATATTCAATAGGTAGTGTCTATTTATTTCGATTGGATCACAAAATATCTAGGTTCCCAAATATACATTTTGAATGGACAATGATTTAAACAAGAGTTATAAGAAAAATAAGTTTTCTATAGAAATTTTAAATTCCTCATATCTCGTCTTTATATCATTGTTCTTTCAAAATACAGATTTGGGAACATAGAAATGCTCTAATCCAATCGAAATAAATACACACTACCATAAAAATATGTTTGATTTTCATATTATTTTGGTATTACGTTTGTATGAAATACGCATGCTTCGCCGGCCTCTTAATAACTTTTATTACACAACTAATTTGTACGGGTGCAACAATTATCATCATTAAACGGTTTTTATCTGTTCTTTGTTTACAAAGAAATGCATATAAAGGGTTAAAAAACCTCATAACGTAGCCGAAAGGGATTAGTTCTCCCCGTTATTGCGAAATTTTTATACCTAGGAACCTTCTAGTTCAAACTTCTTGACAAGGTTTTTTTTAAGTTTTTATTGTAACATTTTCACCCCAAAGTGAAAAAGTTGTTTCCCAGCAACAATTTGTGCGTAAAGTTACTTAGTTTGATGTATGGTTGACGGCTACGTGATGAGGTGGTTTACACTTACACCCTTTAGATGTGTCACCGTAAAATTGTAAAGTTGCAGGGTGTAAACAACTTATTACATCCAGCTTACCTAATACCAGAACAGCTTAATACATTAAGCTTTATGAAAACTTTCCATTTTCCTCAATTATGTCTAACTTGTAAAATATCTAAGTGTCTACACGTCATTTTTGCCGTCGGCACCTTTCAAACCTCGCTCTCGTATTAATGATCCGATTATCCATTCGAATAAAAGTGTAAAACAAATACATGTTAACCTTCAAGATCGGCAAATTTTTAACATATTGAATAACTTTTGGAGTTAACAGCGACCTCTAACTAATCAGACACGTGTAACTGTGTACAGTTACGTACACTAACATGTATATGTCAGCGTCACATTGTAAAAAACGTTAGATTGTAATATAACTAGAGAGATTGTAAACTCTCGAAAGATTGTCAAACGAACATAGGTACTGCTTACAATATGACGCATTATTTGTCGGTAGATTATAATCTAACGAAGTGAAACGGTAATTTTGTGAAATGTATGCGATGGAACTCAACTCGCGCGGTGTGGAGGGGGGGAGAGGGTAGAGGGGTCTCCTTTGGCCCATGGTACCACTCTTATGAATAGATAATGCACCATTCCTCATTAAAAATACCGATTAATATAACCTAACCTCAAAAAAATCTCTAAAAAGCGTAGTCAACGGAGCCCGGCTCCTATTTCTGTCTGCAGAGTTTAAACTTAAAGGAACCTAACTCACCTAATGTCGGGATGGTCCAAGTCTCGAATATGTGGGCAAAGATACTTACGTCGCATGCATTTCACAATATTATGGTACAATATTATAATCTACCGAAAAATAAAATGCGTTATATTGTAAGCAGTATATTCGTTTGAAATCTTTCGAGAGTTTACAATCTCTCCAGTTTTATTACAATCCAACGGGTTTTACAATTTTACGATGACATATACATAAAGCAAGATCAACATTTGCAAGTGATTTTATCGTAATGTTATTGCAATTTTGTCTAGAACTTTCTATTTTGGGACCCCTACAATGGGCTTGTCAACTGGAAAAATCTAATTAGTCCGTCAGTTAGGTTATCAAAAATATTTAACGTGTATTTTTTTTCTTTTTAACGTTAACCAAAATTGACGGACATACGACGCTTTTAAAATTCTCAATACGTCACGCCGTGGTATAATTTTTAGTGCGTTCTGACGTCACGAGCCCCGCTTGAGTTTTGATGCGTTTTCTTTGTCAATATTCATTGATTTACAAAAATAAAAGATACGTGTCCATTATTTTCCAATGTCTAAATCTAAGTGACGGACCAAATATACAGGGTGTAAACCAACTCATCAGGAAGCCGTCAACCAAGCATTCTGTACATCATACTAAGTAACTTTACGCAAAAATTAGTCCTGGGAACCGACTTTTTTTTTGGGGTGAAAAATCATGTTTTGTAGTAGAACTTATTGTTATGCACTTAAAATATTGTGCTGATGCATGGATTGAATAGTACGGGGGTCGTAGAGGTGTTTAAAGTAAAAATCTAAAAATTAAAACTTGTGTTTAAAAAAAAAACTTATCAAAAAGTTGGAACATGGACCCCCAATATTTCTGTAACTAGAAGGTTCCCAGGTATGGTGTAGAACAAAAAAATGAAGAACAAGCGCCCTTCGGTTTCGTAAAGAGGTGTTTTACACCCTTTATACCAAAAACACCTATTATGAAATAGGTCTTTTTTTATCATGGTTGCAATAATACAGGGTGTAAACGGACTCTTCACGAAGCCGTCAACCAAGCATTGCGTACATGAAACCGAGTAACTTTCCGCTAAAAATATCGCTGGGAAACTTTGTTTTTGGGGTTTAAAATCACGGTTTACGGTAGAACCATAGGCACTCTAAACATTGTGCCAATGGCTGGATTGAATAGTTCGGTGGTATGGTGATAAAAGTAAAGTTCTTAAATTAAAAGAAAACTCGTGAAGAAGTTGGAACTTTGACCCCCAATATTATTATATCCGAAACTAGACGGTTCCCAGGTATGGTGTAGAACTGTAGAACAAAAACATGATCGCAATGATGGGGAAAACAAGTCTAGTGTTTTTCGTAGGTCTTGTTTACACCCTTTATACTTAAACTTAACTTGACCATATTATATAAGCCATAATATCACACATCAAAATTTTTCGTTTTGATGTGTGACTATGGATTAGGTATAGCCACAAAATTAAAAAAAAATATACGCTTGAGATAGTTTGATTATTTCTCTAGAGAGTGCTCAAAATAAATATCTCATTTTTTCTTGTATTACTCGTAGAATTAAAACAGTCAAATACACATACAAATGTAAGAAAAATATTGTGATAGTCCAAATAAATGTATCGAAACAAAAAAAAAATGTGTACAGTCACGAGCATTAACATGTCATTGTAACACTTTGCATTATACTTGAACTTTGCAAAAGCTACTCAATGTGTGCCAGTCGTACGCTGTGACTCATGAATTAATTTACAACGCATACATAAATATAGATTTTGTAACCTGTATTTTCATGAAATAGCTCTTTTTCTAAAGGCCGTTGATATTTACAAAATTTGTTCGTTTTAGGGGACTATTTTCCTGCCGGGGTTGCGGGCCTGTTCGAAAGAGATACCGCGGCCCCGGAACATAAAGGGCGAGGAAGGAACATGGATGGGTTTTAGTCAGTAAAAGTCTGACACTCACTCCCGCTTCGCCCAGAGTGGGAGAAGTCATTTGATGATTTCCCATCCGGAAAAAAAAGGGGACTATTTTACATAGACATATATTGACACTTACGGGATATCTTCCGTGATTATTTATTATTTTGAGCTCCCGATATTTCGACGCTGTTGCAAGCGCCATGATCGCGGATTGACTGAAGAATGCGGGTGGATGGAAAATAAATTGTTAGGAACAGACAAATCTGTCTACCCTCTTTCTTTGTCTTTGTCTTTCGTAGCAAGTTTCCCCCGTGCCTCGGAAAGCACGTTAAGCTGTTGGACCCGGCTGTCATTTGTCCATCTTTGGCAGTCGTTACAGTGGCTCAGAAGTCTGACATGTAAGTATCGTATTACCCAGTACTAACTGGGTTGTAGAGGTCAGATAGGCAGTCGCTCCAAGTAAAATACTAGTAGTCAGCTGCATCCGGTTAGACTGGAAGCCGACCCCAACATAGTTGGGAAAAGGCTAGGCAGATGATGATTCTCTTGTAACTCGTGATATGGTCACCTCACTGACCATATCATTGTACAAACATACACATTCTTATAATTATACAGTCCATTAATAGTTTTCTTGGTCTTCCACTACTATAGTTTTTATAAATTTTATACGTTATGATTTTTTTCCAATGTTCTTTATTTTATACATTCCATCATTTGTACTCGTTGTTATTGTTTTTTAATATATTTATGTGACATTATACTGTTAGTTGGTATTTTGTAAGTTTTAGACTTTAATATTGTTGTGTGTTTATGTTGTCGAGCGTATGGCACTCGTGGGCTGCAGCTGAAAATCAGCGTCAGGTGGCACACCTTGTGTTGCTGTCATTCCTATTTTTTTTTTGTTCTACGCCATACCTGGGAACCTTCTAGTTACGGAGATATTGGGGGTCAAAGTTCCAACTTTTTGGCAACTTTTTATTTAAATAAAAGTTTTTGATGTAAGATTTTTACTTTAAACACCTGCACAACCTTGAGTGCATTACATTGAGTTCTACCACTAAACATGACATTTCACCCCCAAGAAAAAAAAAACCAGCAAAATTTTTGCGTAAGTTTGACATACAGAATGCTTGGTTGACGGCTTCGTGTTGAGTCGGTTTACACCCTGTATACATGTTTTTGCCACTGACTGTACAGGTTTTCGTACAAATGCAAGACACGCTTTTACACGTGCCGTTTTAGTCGCACGTTGACCCAAAGTCGCTGTTTACGACTAGTCGCGGTGTCTGGTCGGCGTGCGTGACCTTCGGCTGCGCGCACGCAAGGACTTAACGGCAGTTGTTTTTAGATGACGACTAGTAAACGACTTTTTTTTGTCGCAATGCGATAACTTAAGGAACATCGAGTAAGGGATTTCTCGGGCTCTCGGGTTATTGAAATAGACTTTTTCTAGCTACGTTTCGTTCGGCTTGCAGTTCCGGATGCAGCTGAATGCCAGTATTTTGCATGGAACGACTGCCTACAAACTTTGGTCCACACCAGTGGCGAGGGGTTCATACAACTCGAAATCTACCGGCTTCCCTTCGGAACAACAACTGTATTGGAGTCTACTATTGCCATTAAACAATGTAGGTAATTCAGTTAGGACGTGATTGCCCAAACATGACTAAAACTACAAATGGTTCGATGTATTATATGGTTGTTTCAAACATTAAAAATATGCACCGGACCGGCTTACCTGTTACAAAAATTTACCCTTCGCTACTGCTGCCTATCTAACCTCCACGACCCAGTAACTGGAAATTTTATCTCTTGCCGTTATTCCAATTCATATGTGGTCGGCGCAGCATGTCTTCATCTTCCATACTCCTCTATTACTCGTCATCTCATCAGACACCTCCTTTCTAGCCATATACTTCTTTACACAGTCCATCCATCGATTCTCTAGTCTTATACCGTATGAATATGTCACCGTAAAATTGTCGAACACGTTAGATTGTAATCTCTCTAGCGATATTGTAAACTCTCTAAATATTGTCAAACGAACATACTGCTTATAATAAAACGCATTATTTTTCGTGAAATGCATGCGATGGTAGTCAACTCACGCGGTGTGAAGGGAAGGGGGACCCCTTGCCCAGTGGTACCACTCTCATGAAAAGATAATGTACCATTACTGAGAAATACCGATTAATATAACCTAACCTTAAAACACATTATATTCCCCTAAAAAGCGTAGTCGACGGAGCCTGGCTTCGCGGGTGTATTTCCGAGTGCAGGGTTTAAAGGAACCTAACTAACCTAACGGGGGGTGCCCCAGGTCCCGATTATGGGGGCAGAGATACTTCCGTACGTTCAGTTGACAATATTTCGAGAGTTTACAATATCGCTAGAGAGATTACAATCTAACGTGCTTGACAATTTTACGGTGACATATACAATCAGTGCACAGTCTTACTAAGGGTAAATAATAACAGCCGCTCGGGCCGATCTTTTGGTTAAGCCGGGCTTGCCTAGGTTGGCCTGTGGATGGGCGACCACCCTTACTTACCGAGTTTCCTCCGTGCCTCGGAAAGCACGTTAAGCTGTTGGTCCCGGCTGTCATTTGTCCATCGTTGGCAGTCGTTACAGGTAGTCAGTGGCCCAAATAGTCTGACAACCAGTCTTACCAAAGGGTATCGTATTACCCAGTGTTAACTGGGTTGTGGAGGTCAGATAGGCAGTTGTTCCATGTAAAATACTGGTATTCAACTTCATCCGGTTAGACTGGAAGCCGACCCTAACATAGGAAAAGGCTAAGCAGATGCACAGTCTTACTAAGGGTATACAATCCCTCTTGGTAAGACTGGTTGTCAAATTTTTGTGGTTGTGACTACCCATAATGACTGTCAAAGATCTACAAATGATAGCCGACCGACGGCTAAACATGCTTTTCAAGACACGGAGGAAACTCAATCAAAGTATAATTTTAATGATTGGAATTATATGATCACGATCTGTTGCTTGCTATTCCGGCTTGTATAATAGGCTATTGCCGATTTTAATGTATAAAATAATGAGCTATTACGTGCAATCAAGAAACAGATAGTCTTGGGAAACTTTTAAGGCCGCTTTTTGAAAGGTTTCGCGTACACATATAATAATACCTGTACTTTTTCGACTGTTTGCGGTCTTTTCGGGCTTTTCTCTAAATATTGATTCTTTTCGATCCGACGTCCATTATTAATTTTTCAAAAGTATATCTACACTAATATTATAAAGAGGAAAACTTTGTTTGTTTGTTTGTAATGAATAAACTCAAAAACTACTGTGCCGATTTCAAAAATTCTTTCACCATTGGAAAGCTACATTCACCCTGAGTAACATAGGTTATATTTTATCCCCGTAGTCCCACGGGAACGGGAACTACGCGGGTGAAACCGCGTGACGTCCGCTAGTCTATAATATTATTTATGCTGAGATAGGATCCTTTTGGCCTCTTATAGGGCCAAACAGATTGTTTTATTTTTTCTTTTGTTAACTTTTTTATTTTTTGTGTTATGTCCTGTGTGTGTCTAATACTTAAATAATTTTTCTTTCTTTTTATTATAAAGAGGAAAGATTTTGTTTGTACCGAATACCTAAGCTCCGGAGTTACTGGACCGGTTTTAACCATTTTTCACCAATAGAAAGTTAAATTAGGTATCAGGAAGTAACTTAGGCTATAAATATAAATTATATTTATATCATGCAAATCAGCTGAACTGTCACAATTTTCGTGAACTAAGTCGCGGGCTAAGTGCTATCGACTAAACTTGAATATTCAGGAATTTATAAAATGCATAGATTTTAACATCTGCTATTAAAACCAAACCTCAAAATATTTAAATCAAATGGGTCACAGTCGTTAAAGGATTCACAGTTAACTAGAGACCTTTAAACCTGCAATGATGATCAATTAATGTAAAATGTTAATTTTCATGTTAATTTGATGTCAGGGCGAGACTAGAGAGCACCGGTGGCGCAGTGCTGGCGGCCCCGACTTACGAACAGTAAGTCGTGGGTTCGAACCTAGACAGGTGCATTCATCATCATCCAAAGCCTGACTTCCCCCACTGCTGAGTATATGCCTCTCTTTGCTTGTACCAAGCTCCACGCCCTTGTGCCAGCTTCATCCAGGATATTTCTGCAATAGCAACAATATCGTATGCCTATCTCCCCGCAGGCGCATTACTTTGTGTAATTTATTTCATCACCACTGCTCTCAAAACGGTGAAGGAAAACATCGTGAGGAAACCGGCATGTCCTAGAACCAAAAAATCGAGACATGTGACATCTACCAACCCGCACTGGGTCCGCGTGGTGGATTATAGCACATAGCTCATAGAGAGGAGGCCTGTGTTCCAGCAGTGGGGACTTTAGAGACTGATGATGATTTTTTGTTAAGAAAAATATAATTATTTGATCAGTGGCGAAGATCTCTAGACTTTTATTTCGCTACAACTGTCAAGACTAGCTGTTTTAGCTTCCGATGATGACGGTATGTATACCTAAGTGTACAGTCATGTAGTTAAAACACATTAGAAATCACTAAACAGGTTCTACAAGGCCCAATTTCTAGTAAACATAAATTAAAACACAAACAGCCCATGTCAGGGTACTAGGGTTGGCACGCTTAAGATAATAGACCTATAGTGTACCTATAAGATAGTGTGAATTATCTTTAAAAAAAAGCATAATAATACAAAATCAAGGACTACGTTGAAGATAAAGAAATTTGGCTTTAGCTCCTTCTGAGTTCTGCGCATGCAGCTTCCCTGGTAACTCATAAACCATAATGTCTATAAAGGAGACAGAGACTGCGATTTTTCATAAAAATCTATTTCCTTTTTTTCTTCCTAAATAATGCATTAGAGCAATCAACTTTTGTTGAATAAAATCAAGGTCTACTGTAGACCCCTGAGGACATGGTCATAGTATAAATAGGAGCAGTAGTGCAACTAAAGCTCAATCCGCGTTATAATTACCTACCGTACTTGCCTGTCTCAGGGTTGTCACTTTTAGCTAAATTTAAATTCAGTGCCTAGAAATGTGTTGTCTGGTTTTCATTGAGATCTACAGCATATTTTTTTTACTCTCTTATTTTAAAATTTAGAGGGGTGGGGATGGGTCTATCTTTCAAACGATTGTAACGCAATGTAACGCATTCAAAACATTGTTCTGATGAATGGATTGAATAGTACGGGTCGTGAAGGTGTATAAAGTTAAAATCTTACAATAAAAACTTGTTGGTCAATTAAGCTTAATGTTTACTATTTGTTTTACCTTATATTTCCTAAACTACTGGACCGATTTTCATGAGTTTTGCATGGATATCGGTTTTAAGCCAAGTCCAACGTGTTTACACTAATTTCAACGTCATATCTTAATTAACAAAAAATCACCTTTTCAAGTTACGTAAATATGTGACACAAAACTTTAAATTACATTTTTCTTGGTCTTGTTGGACTTTAAAATTGTGATGATGCTAATTCATCATAATACTATGAAGATTCCAATAAGATACAATCAAAAAAATACTTATTTACGACATAAAATTATTAGGTAGGTACCTATCACGTTTTCAAAACACAAAATTTTGATGGATAATTATTAATAATGGGCACGTACTTTTTTGGTTTTGTAAATCAATGGTCAATACTAAGATAAAACGCAGCAAAACTCGGGAGTGGGGGCTCGTGACGTCATTCAAAACTCATTCAAAATTATACTAAGGCGTCACGTTCGTAAATTTTGGTTTGTCTAACTGACGGACTACCTAATTAGATTTCTTTTGTCGTCTACCCTATTCGTCAATCATTTTAAATTACGTATTTTATAACAGAACTTTAAATATAGACTTAGTTACTATACCTACCTAAAATACCTACTGAGAAATCGGCATAACTCAACGTAAACAAAGTCAAAGAATCTATTGTCAGATCAAGTACCTACCTACCTAACATTCTAGTGGGAAAGTAGACCTGCCTACTTCGTCTGTCTAATAGAAGACTAATACAACAAACAAATACTTATCTAGGTAGGTATCTCATCATCAATAATAAATTATATGCTAGAATAAGCGACTTGCTTACCTTTCCTGTTCAGTAGGCAATCTGAACAGAGACAACTCTGGAATAGTTGAATTATTTAGACACCCATACACACAGCAATAGGTTCTCCTGCGATAATCACCCATTTTAATTTATTTACGTATGCCTTTATGCCGTGACGCGCGAACTTTGTGCGGTGTGCAAGCCTCGACCGGCAGTAAGACACGGGTCGAGATTTTGTTAGAGTGTGCGTGCGGCGACGTAAAGATAGTATGACGCACACATACAAGCCGCGCGCGGTGCGTTTCTATGAAGATACCCTACTTGTATTTTTTTATACTTTGACATGGTGGAGCACACCGTGGGGCAGAGCACTGTCGTGTCCTCGTAGCGGCGATCGGCGGCGGCGACCTATCGCGAGATGGAATGGATATTCTTAGTGCCATCCTTATTTCTACTATTTTTACACTCAGGAATTACCTGTTTTTATTGTATCAATCTACTACTACTTAAAATAATGTTAAAATTGTAACACACACATTAATGTATTGCTAACGATATTTACGATTTATGACAACACATTAAAAATGGTCGGAAAATCAAAAACTACTGTAATGAATCACGTGACTGTGCACTTATCAGTCAATGGACTTAGATTTTAATAGGTTCCAAATACCTTTTAAAGTTTTTAGAGGTAAGTAATTGGAATTTACTTCATATTACTATTTGTTCCAAATATCTGTAGCATTGGAAGTATCTGTAACATTGCCGCGACAGATAAACGGGCAGACTCAAGGCATGGTGGGATGTCGTGACGATAAAGGAGACAATCTTTTTTATTCGGAGATTAGGCCACCCACATAAATTGTAGCATTTAGTAATGAAACATACATTGATTTCCTCCTTATAACCTCTAGATTACAGTGGTTAAAGTTTTTAGAGGTAATTGGAATTTACTTCATATTACTATTTGTTCCAAATGTCTGTAGCATTGGAAGTATCTGTAACATTGCCGCGAAAGATAAACGGGCAGACTAAGGCATGGTGGGATGTCGTGACGATAAAGGAGACAATCTTTTTTATTCGGAGATTAGGCCACCCACATAAATTGTAGCATTTAATAATGAAACTTACATTGATTTCCTCCTTATAACCTCTAGATTACAGTGGTTAAATTAGCTAAGCATTGGTGTCGATTCTGTTGTGCACAAACTAAACTTAATTTAGGCTATTGCTTTCTTTTTCTTCCCGATAAAAAGAGAAAGAGACGGACGTAATTTAGAGCTGTCAAATTTAATTTGAATTTGAACTAATATTTGCATACCTACAAATGAAGGGTGCACGTAAAAACATGTCGACTAAAAACAGGGTGAAGCGCAAAGCATAAACTAGTTTGACATCTCTAACTTAGTTCATAGCTATAGCGGTCCTTTTCTCGCACTGCCTTTTAGTAAAATATAGCAATAGCTTAAATTAAGTTAGGTTTGTGCACAACAGAATCGACACCAACGTCTAACCGGAATGAATGCGAAAAATCAGCAAAAACACTTACGAAAACCAAAATAAACAGAAAAAGTAAATGTCAAAATAATGAAGTTAACTGTCAAACACTAAAAACACACAAAAAATAAAAAAATCCTCTTTATAATATCGTGTAGTGTAGATAAAAAGATATTTATTAATTTTGTTGCTAACTGTATCTAGTATCCGCAGGAAGTACAGACCGGTCATCAACCTTTTAAAGAATAATTTATGTATTTTTTACTTTCTTAAGCACATGCTAGTGATTAAACTTAATTATGCCCGTGTAAATAATTAATAAACCTTAATAACTACGAGTTTTGCGAATGGCGAAAGCACTTTTAGGGTTAAGTAGGTAACTACAATTTGGTTCCGCGACTAAAATAAAAGGGGTGTAAAACACCTCTTCACGAAGCCGAAAGGCGCTTGTTTTCCCCGTCATTGCGATCATTTTTTTTTTCTACACCATACCTGGGAACCTTCTAGTTACGGAGATATGGGGGGTCAAAGTTACAACTTTTTGACAGGTTTTTTTTTTTAATACAAGTTTTTATTGTAAGATTTTGACTTTTAACACCTCCACGACCCCCGTACTATTCAATCCATCCATCACCACAATGTTTTAAGTGCGTTACATTGAGTTCTACCACAAAACGTGATTTTTCACCCAAACAAAAATGTTGTTTCCCAGCAATAATTTTTGCTTAAAGTTACTTAGTATGATGTACAGAATGCTGGGTTAACGGCTTCGTAATGAGGTGGTTTACACCCTGTATAATCTTTATTTCCGACTTCTGCCATCAGTTGCTGTCTTCATTTCAAACTAGTCACGGGTTTACCCGACTAAGGCAAAGCCAAAAGCAAGGGTTATGATTTTAACAGTCTATGTATGTTTGTATGTATTTACGTATGCTCCACGGTAGTGCCTAAACTATTCATCCAATTGTGATGAATAAACTGTCAATCGATTCGTTAGCATGGCCCATGTAAAATGTTGCAGATTACCCGACTGCAACAAAGGAAAAGTCGATTTTACCTTGTAAGCCCCGAATTTAATTAGAGCGTGATTTTCAGTAGTCGGAATTTTTCATGGTAGTATACCACACAAATTCTTTGGTACTTAAAGTTCTTTTTGTTCCCTGTATTACGTAAAGACGTTGCCAATACTTTAGTCTTCCGAACATCAATGTCACTGCCTCCATTTTCTGCGACCAAGAAACGCAATATCGAACCTAACCTACCTTTATTGAAAGTCTCTTTTCCATCTTCCCCAGAGTGATATGTCAACACGCAGCACAGCCACATCGTTCCGCGCCCGCCGCGGCCACAAGGAGCGCTCCAAGAACTTCACCGAACTGGAGAAGCGAACAGTTCTCGAGCTGATCGCACGCCACAGGGACGTGTTGCGACAGGGACGCTCCAACAACGCCACCAACAGGAGCAAACAGGTAAAAACAGGTCCTCCGAGACCAGTGGAGTACCCGCAAGCCAAGCTTTTAGGGTTTGTAGGATAGTACCGCCACTGGAGGAGTTCGTTGCTCAATAAAAACGTCATGTTGCAACAGGGACGCTCCAACTACGCCACCAACAGGAGAAACAGGTACAAACAGAGCCTCGAGAGACCAGTGGAGTACCAGCAAGCCAAGCTTTCAGGACTTGTAGGAAAGTACTGCCACTGGAGGAGGTCTCGGGTAAATAAAATACATCATGTTGCGACCGGGACGCTCCAACTACGCCACCAACAAGAGCAAATAGGTATGAACAGGGCCTCAGAGACGGAGTACTTAGGGGTGAACATTAGGGGGCGTCCATTAATTACGTGGAGCGTTTAGGGAGGGGGGAGGGTGTCGATCAGAAACTCACACAGAGAGCAAGCTTTCCTGCAAGAACAGTGTAAAATTGGGTTTAATTAAGCACCTGTATAAATCATGGCCTATTCTTACACAATAACATGTGAAACCAAATAAAAACTTGTTATATATTTAATAATAAAAATATTCACTGAAAATAACTAAACAATCAAGCACAGATGGCCCGCATTTTGATAAATCTTACGTGAGATTAGCGGGTAAGGGGGTCAAGTCAAATCTCATGATATCTCTCTAAAAGTTGGGGGTCGATAATTCGCCAAAATAGCCTCTCGTAATTAATGGACGCCTCCTTACGGCAAGCCAAGCTTTTAGGGCTTGTAAGACAGTACCGCCACTAGGAGCTCGTGTCTAAAAAACATGCTGGACAGTCTTTGGAAACTGTCGATTATAGAAGTGAAAACTAAGTAATCTATATCCGCTACGGGTTGTGGTGCTACGCCGTAGCGGATCGGCTACGAGTGCTACGAAGCGTTAGGTGACGGTCACGCGAGTTCCATGATTTTTGTTCACCTAAAGTGCTTCACGCCTAAAGAAGTTTTCATTTTGATAACAGCCGCTCGAGGTGATCTTTAGGTTAAGCCGTGCGTGCCCAAGTTGGTCTGTGAATTACATCCTGATTTTCCTTCGTGCGTCGGAGGGCACGTTATTTATGCAGTGGTTATTTGTAGATCTTTGACAGTCGTTACAGGTAGTAATTTGCCCGAAAGTCTGATAACCAGTCTTACCAAGGGGTATCGTATTACCCAGTACTATGGGTTGTGGAGGTCAGATAGGCAGTCGCTCCATATAAAATTCTGGCATTCAGCTGCATCTAGTTAGACTGGAAGCCGACCCTAACATAGCTGGGAAAAGACTAGGCAGAGCAGGCTTTTACGCTTATTTGAAAGCACCGCTACTGAAGGACCAATAACTGGTGCTAATTGTCTACCACAGAGACCTGTTGCTCCAGAGCCGTTGCTTCATTTTTCATCATCATATTGTTCGTGGCAAAATCATAGTTCATAATGATCTACATTTTAAATTCACATTTTTGTTAGTCCTTTAACGAGCGTATGTAACGTAGTCAGTTCAACGCCATCTAGGGTGTTCTAGGAAACTATTTTTTTTAATTCTCAAAAGGAAAAACCTTTCATTCAAATTTTGGTCAACTTATCACACGCGTGCAAAATGAGGTAGTGAAAATCGATTTACTTATCAGAGGATTAAATCAAATAACAAATATTTGTCACCGTAAAATTGTCAAATACGTTATATTGTAATATCTCTAGCGATATTGTAAAATCACGAAATATTGTCAAATGAACATACTGCTTACAACAAAACGCATTATTTTACGTGAAATGCATGCAATGGTAGTCAACTCACGCGGTGTGGAGGGAAGGAGGAGTCCCCCTTGCCCAGTGGTACCACTCTCATGAAAAGATATTGTACCATTCCTGAGAAATACCGATTATTATAACCTAACCTTAAAACACTTCATATTCCCCTAAAAAGCGTAGTCGACGGAGCCCCGCTTCGCGGGGCCCCTATTTCCGGGTGCAGGGTTTAAAGGAACCTAACTAACCTAACGGGGGGGTGCCCCAAGTCCCGATTATGGGGGCAGAGATACTTCCGTATGTTCAGTTGACAATAATTCGAGATATTACAATATCGCTAGAGAGCAACACGTTATATTGTAATATAACGTATTTGACAATTTTACGGTGACATATTCATCATCTGCCTAGCCTTTTCCTAACTATCTTGGAGTCGGCTTCCAGTCTAACCAGATTCCAGATCCAGCTGAATACTAGTATTTTGTATGGAGCGACTGCCTATCTGACCTCCACAACCCAGTTAGTACTGGGCAATACGATACCCCTTGATAAGACTGGTTGTCAGACTTTTTGGGCCACTGACCACCTGTAACGACTGTCAAAGATGGACAAATAACAGCTGGAACCAACTTCTTAACGTGCTTTCCGAGGCACAGAGGGCACTCGGTATGTAATGGGTGGTCACCCATCCACAGACCAACCTAGGCAAGCACAGCTTAACCTAAAGATCGACTCGAGTGCCTGTTATTATTTAACCATGAGTTCGAATATGATAACGTCCTACATATTCAATGAAATTAACTCTATGCTACCGCGGAAGCATACTAACGAATAGATAGCATATCTCTTTTCGTTAACCTGTTACTGATACCGAGCGATAATCTTTACGTAACTACCTACTGTCGATAAGAAGATTATTTTTATCATATAATCGCGTATCTTTTATATCTTATAAACAATATTGGGATATCAATGGCGAGGAATTCAATTTGGTGGGTGGTCAAGGGTTTAGATAAAATCTCAATGCTAGATTTACCTTTTGAACGTCAGACCATAAACGGATTCGCTTGCTTGTCAATTTAAAAGGTTTAAGGGGACTACACATAGACTACACATCTTTGGGACTACAGGAGCTAAAATAGCAACTTTATTTGTGGTGGTTCAAACTTCGTTTGAAATACTGTTAGAATAAAGTTCTAATCAGCTTGCACTACAAAGTGGTTGTTACGTCAGTCATTGCGGGCCGAATAGTGCGAAATGAGTGGTTTCGATCGATTTACATAAAATCTATTGATTGGACTAAGAAAACTATGATGCCAATATGTTGCTTGTAGAATTATTTGCCAAAAAAACAAAATGATCGCATGGATTTTAGTATGGTTTTTACTCGTTAAAAGAAATTTTCAGAGATAAGTTCGTGATTTTTTTTTATCGAGTAAAATTAACTGTATGATGTTTTCAAAACACTATCATACTAGCATGGCACGGCATGTGCCGAATAGATATGTTTTCTTTCTTTCTTTCTTTCTTTATATATCCTGAAGAATATCATATATTTTTCTGGTTTTGTTTATTGCAGTGAATCATATACTTTCAGGCATTATAAAACTCGCGTTTAGCTCCTGTAGTCGCCTTAAGATAAAAATGTATAAATTAAAAATAATAAGATTGAATAACAACTTTAAGGTCATCTATAATCAATATAATTTAACAATAATAAATGCCACGAGGCAATGAAGCCTATTCAGCATTGTCGACACTATGTTGCCTTTTCAGCAATAATATAAAACTATGCAAGTGTAGAGTTACTTGCTTGTGTTAGGTGTCATGTTTTATTTTATGCGCAGTTATTGTAACATTGTACTAGTTCATTGACAAGGGTTTGCTTATGTTTGATAGAAAGAAAGAAAGTTAACATGCCATAAGTGCACCAAACAAAAAAAAACTTGATTAAAACTTTAATCTAGACAGAAACAAGAGGCGCAGAGGGTATTCAGCAATGAGGGATTTTATTTTTCAACTCTTCCCTAGTCGCTGGATAGATGGCGCTGATCTCGGTATGTTACTGCAAGGATCAGAACGTCACTTAATTTCACTTGGACCTTACGGTTAGATTCGGAAGCTTATGCAAACGAAAGTGTCAGTCAACGAGCGTATGTGACGTGTGTTTTTTCAAGCATTTCAGCTTTGGCACCTAGTAACGTAGTCAGTTCAACGCCATCTACCGAGATCTTGGAAACTATCTTTTTTTAAGTCTCAAAACGAAAACTTCTCATTCTTTACATGCCATGCATACGCGTCAATATTTCATATTTTATGCGCGCTTACTTTCGATTTTAATTCCGATAGATCGACATTGGAAGTAAAGTTTGACGCCAGCGCCACGTTGTTTTTAAATTGCGTGTCTATTTTGGGGAACTAAGTGGAATCGGAATCGGAAAATTTACGCAAGTTTGTATTGAATAGAGTTTATGGACTTAGGTTTTTCTTTCATAGAATTTTGATTTAATTTATTGAATCCAAAAGTACAAAGAATATGTATGGCATAGTACAGTCATGTCTAATAATATAACATAACACTTTTCTTAATATTATAGCTATTTTCGCGAGAAATAACGATTGTAACTAGGAAATTGGATCTTTTTCATAAAAATATGAGTTCCAGAATACTATGTACGTAATAACATTAAATTTTAATCAGTACATTAGGAGAAACACAATAGGCTTGTTAACTGAAAAAAATCTAAATAGTCCGTCACTTAGATTATCAAAAAATATTTGACCCGTATTTTTTCTTTTGTCACATAAACCAAAATTGACGAAGATACGACGCTTTTAAAATTCCCAATACGTCACTGTTCGGTATCATTCTTAGTGAGTTGATACCGAACAGTGACGTCACGAGCCCCCACTCCCGAGTTTTGATGCGTTTTATCTTTGTCAATATTCGTTGATTTACAAAAACAAAAAATACGTGTCCATTATTTTCCAATACTCTAATTGACGGACTAAATAGATTTGCAATTTATTGATGGTGGAAACAAGCCTATTTAAAAAATTCTTAAGAGTTTACATAATTATTAGACGTGACTGTACATCGGGCAAATGGCCTCTACGGCTTTGCTAGCATATTCGCCCGCGACTTCGTCCGCGAAAATTGTGATATCTCGGCTAATTAGCATGATATCAATATAATTTATAGCCTATATTACTCGGTAAAGATGTGGCTTTCTAATTTCTAATGGTGAAAGAATTGTTGAAATCGGTCGAGTAGTTCTTGAGTTAATCGAAACAAACAAACAAAAATTAAATATTTCCTCTTTGAGTAGTTTAGAAAACATTTTTTTCCGTTTTGCAACATTTTTCATTAATGCTCCGCTCTTATTAGTCGTAGTGTGATGTTATAAATAGCCTATAGCCTTCCCCGATAAATGGGCTATCCAACACTGAAGGAATTTCAATTCTAACCAGTACTTAGTTCCTGAGATTAGCGCGTTCAACCCAACAAACAAGCTTTATAATTTATTAGTAGGTGTGGATTTTGCCGTTTTTCTGCCATCGCAATATCTACTTGTGAAAAACAATTGCCATGATACATATAAACCACGATTCCTCTCTTAATCTCCAGTTGGTGTGGTCAACAATATGCGAGGAGGTTAACAAACGGTGCGGCGGCGACCGGCCGCGCACTCCTGCGCAGGTCAAGATGTGGTACGAGAACTACAAGAAGAAGTGCAAGATGCGTGCACATGACACTCAGGTCAGTTATTGAGGTTTTAACGACACACCCCAGCTTCGTAGTACAGTCAGCAAAAGAGTTAGGCATGCAGGCTAGCAATCTTCTTACGACTATTATAAATGTAGAAGTCTGTAAAGATCGATTTTTGTTATTTTTTCACGCAGAAACTAAGAAGGATTTGGATGAGATTGCAAACAGATTGATTATAACCCTTTTCCATTTATAATTTAGTAGTAAGAAGATTGCTAGCCTGTAAACCTAACTGTTTTGCTGACTGTACATCACTTAACGGATCCTAAACTATCCTATCTTTCAACCATAACCGTAAGTCAAGTCACCACGTAAGAGGTATTCCGATTTCCGCTTATTATGGTACAACACCCTATATATTCGTATATAGTTAATCTAAAAACCTGAACACGTATGACGCAAAGCACGACCTTATGCAAGTTAAGAATAGATATCAAATTAAAAGCACACGTGAATTAACTTACGTTCTCTTAGACCGATTACTTATCATAAAAGATTGTCTATCTACGTCACTCTTTTAATTTATATGTTTTACAATAGAAAAAGATATGATTGGCTTTGAACCAATTAGGACTAGTATAAGTATAGTATAATGTGCAGATAACTTAAAGTCACCCCAAAGGCGATGGAGAGGGCTATTGCTCGGAGTTTCCATGCGTTATCGAATCAGCAGTGCAAGTACGTAGGATTCGATAGGACTCGATTAGATAAATTTGACAGTTATTCTGTGTTAACTGTCAAATTTATCTAATTGAGTCCTATCGAATCCTACGTACTTGCACTGCAGGAACGAGGACATCCGCAAGAGAACCAAGGTTACCGATGTAGCCCGAAGAATGCTTAACTTAAGTGGCAGTGAGCAGGGCACATTGCTCGCAGATCCAATAACCGATGGGGCTGAAAAGTTCTGGAGTGGCGACCGCGAACCGGAAGACGATGCGTTGGAAGGCCTCCCACAAAAAAGACCGATGACCTGGTGAAGGTTGCGGGAATCAACTGGATTCGAGTCGCACGGGACCGGTCAATGTGGCGACACTTGGGGGAGGCCTATGTTCAGCAGTGGATGACTTTCGATTTAAATGATGATGATGTTTTTAAATTAACTCAACGCAATCAAGCACAGACATACAGTATTTATATAAATTCTACGCTATCTACGCATTTTGATAAATCTCACTAGAGATTCAGAGAGGGTTAGAGCAGGGGTGGATTTCCCAATAAGCCGAGTAGGGCCGAGCCCGGGCCTAGGGCGGCAAAATAAGGTCTTTGTTTTTTTTAGTAGTTGCCCTCGCGCCTACTTGTAAAAACTCAAAAATGTCTCCATATAACATCCCGCAAAAAATTAACGATTATTAGAAGTGTTGCTCATCCAACTGAATCTTTGCTTACTAGTTTATTCCAAGGTGCGGTTAATTTCTATAGTTCATTTAATTTTTCATGCTTTAGAGCCCATAGGGGGGCGGCAATCTTTCGTTGACCTAGGGCAGCCAACATATCAAATCCGCCCCTGGGTGAGGGTGTCAAGTCAAATCTCGCAATTCTCACCAAGGGGAGAGAGGGGCCCGAAAAATCGCCAAAATTGCCTCACGTAATAGGCTAGTGTCCACCATCAATAAATTGCAAATCTATTTAGTCCGTCAGAGAGTATTGGAAAATAATGGACACGTATTTTTTGGTTTTTGTAAATTAACGAATATTGACAAAGATAAAACGCATCAAAACTCGGGAGTGGGGGCTCGTGACGTCAGAACTCACTAAGAATGATACCAAACAGTGACGTATTGGGAATTTTAAAAGCGTCGTATCTTCGTCAATTTTGGTTTATGTGACAAAAGAAAAAATACGGGTCAAATATTTTTTGATAATCTAAGTGACGGACTAATTAGATTTTTTCGGTTAACAAGCCTATCATGGACGCCTCCTTGTGATAAATGCTTATCCACAAATACTCAACAAATGATTGTTCTAAATGTTTTTATTTTATATGTTTCCTTCTGTTTCCAGCAGTCGCAGTCGGACCCGCCCGGGCTGCTGGACGGCATGCTCTGGCAGAACATACACCCTCTAGACGTTAAAGGTATGGAACGCTATTTACGTGAGGAAACCGGCATGTCTTAGAACCAAAAAATCTAAGACATGTGACATCTACCAACCCGCACTGGGCCCGTGTGGTGGATTATACTCGTAATAGCCTATACGCAAAATATGCGCTTTGACGTGGAGTTGCGGACACCAGCCCGTTATACAATAGAATGTTCTAAATATTCAAAAAACATGTATTTATTTATTCCTTTATTTATCTTTTTAACAGATTAATAACATTTTTTAAGAATAATAAAATGTAAATAAAAAAATATAAATAAAAATAAAATGTAAATAAAAAAATATAAATAAAAAATAAAAAAGTCCGTCGTTTCTGTACTTAGATAGCGATACGGGGAAAGCAAAGCAGGTTTCTGGTATTAATGATAAGTACCTAACCAATAAATAAACCTAGTATCATGTCCTCCGATAACGAGACTTTTAGTAGTCCTGAAACTTTTTAAGCGTCCGTAAGCAACAGTCTTACAAATCTCTGAAGCATGACCATATTAACATAATATACATATCTGATCATCATCTGCCTGGCCTTTTCTCAACTATGTTGGGGTCGGCTTCCAGTCTAACCGGATGCAGCTGAATACCAGTATTTTATATGGAGCGACTGCCTATCTGACCTCCACAAACCACTTAGTACTGGGTTATACGATACCCCTTAGTAAGATCGGTTATCAGATTTTTTGGGTCACTAGCTACCTGTCAGCCGGGACCAACAGCTTAACGTGCTTTCTGTGGGACAGAGGAAACTCATTGTGTAATGGGTGATCCAGATCAACCTAGGCAAGCACGGCTTAACCTAAAGATCTTAAATTTTTCCAACACTGTTATCATGGTGATAAATTTATAATGGTGATAAATTTATAATGGTGATAACTTTATAATGGTGATAACTTTATAATGGTGATAACTGTATAATGGTGATAACTTTATAATGGTGATAAATTGTTACTTACAGATGAGGACGGCGACCCGACGACGAGCGCGGACGGAGGCCACAGCGTGAAGGATGACGACTGCGTGCCGGTCAACGTGAGTGCTTCACGCTATGTATAACAGACACCACTTATTTATTAACTAAAAAGTATTAAAAAAATCCCTTGACAAAGCCGTCACGAAAACTTTAACGAGAGGGGGCGTCCGTTAATTACGTGAAGTGTTTAGAGGGGGAGGATCTCACGACGTCTTAACAATGGGCTCTCCCCCTTGGAGGGACGTCGTGAGATTATGGTCGTCATTAGGAGAGCGAAGCCCTCTTCCTCTCTTAATGTTGCTATGCCCGTGGATCCATATTCATATTTTATTTGATAACATCATCTTTGTAATAAATATAGAACGCAATAAATGATTAAGTATAGTGATCCTCCCTCGAAAAATCGCCAAAATTGCCTCACGTAATTAATGGACGCACCCCAAGGCACTTGTTCACCTCGCCATTGCGATATTATTTTTGGTATATGAGATATCGGATATCAAATTCCAAATTATCACAGGTTTTTACTGTTTCATTTTTTCTTAAGGGGGAAGCGTCAGGGTGGCCCGCGAAATTCAAATTTTCTTACGGTTTTGCAATTTGCAGGCCAGTACCAGGTTTTATAGGATCATATAAGACGAGGAACGATTTTTGCAAGGTCAAAGTCGTTCCTATACTTATGTGAGCTTGGAGGGTTGTATTGATGATTTCGATGATCATAATTCTGTAACTACATACGTCTTACAGTCGCAAACGATATTTTCAACTTCATACAACCTACCACTGTCCTGCAAATTGAAAAAAACGTAAGAAATTTTTAATTTCGCTGAATACCCTGACGCGTTCACGTCAAAATACCTCAATGAGACCCCTATTCAATCCATCCATTAGCACAATGTTATGAGTTCTACCGGAAACCGCAATTTTTTCACTCCATGAAAGTAGTTTTCCAGCATTAAATTTTGATATCTTTAAAACCCATTTCGTACATATTCCAGATGTCAAACGGCCGACTATCAAGTACGAACGAAAGCGAAGACACGATGCCGAACGTCCTCGAGCCCCAAGTACAAATCATACCCCAATCCTCCCCCACGCCCCCTCCCTCGCACAAACAACTACCCCTAACTCCCCTCCCAATGCCCCCCATCCCGATACTCACTAACCCCCTGCAAGCTATCGAACAAGCAAGAATACAACAGAATTTCTTACAGAAACTAAACGAACTATCAAATACTCCTTTAAATTTGAGTAATTTAGACGAAATTAAACGAAAAAATGGCCATGACCGGCAGGAGAAGATGGAAGATCAGATCAAACATGATTGTGGAACAGCCACAGAAGAAGAAAGATTATATTTCACGGCGAAGAGGCAACATGCCATATGGGAGCATGAAGCCAAAATGAAGATTCTAAATATGGAGCTAAGGCAAAAGGAAGAAATATTTTCGCTGCAAAAACAACTTTTTCTAATTGAATTAAGGTTGAAAATGGATTTCCTTGAAAAGGCTAGCGCTAAATGATGAGGTGAGTTTAGTAATTAATAGTACCTAAATATTGCTGTATTGTTTTCCAAAAAAGTGCGCTAATATCGAATAAGCGCACTTTTACTACAAAGAAAGATAGTACATTTTGATATAAATGAGTAAACTTTCTTATTGCATTCGAGGCTGAATTCACACCCGAGCCGCCAGGCGAGGTTGTTATGGAGCCGAGAACTGCAGTAGCAAATGCCCACGTATATCAAACGGCGTTTTTCAAAACACTTTCTAAGAAATTAAATAACATAATGAAAAGTATTTTTGGCATGAATATAAGATATTTACACCATAAAGACGCATATCTCTTTGCCGAGTAAAAAAACACCGCCGGCGATGAACCAGTTTGGACTGAGTATAGGTATTTATCTGTGGAAATTTATTTATCTCCGCACACGAGGTGAATGAAAAAATCCACGCTTGTCAAATACATTGCATGATTACTGGAGTCTGGCAAACGAAAGTAGAGACTGAAAAAGCGCGGTAAATTTAAAAAATCTGAGCCTAGTAACCCCAAAATCTGTATGAACTACCCGGAATAGCCTGACTTGATACTTTACAGTTATAGTTGGTCCAAAAATAGGAACCCGTGGTACTTTTTGTATGGAAAGTCGTATTTTAAGGTGAACGCACACTTATCAGAGCCAAAAGAAGCAAAAGAGCCGAAAGAATCGAATTTTAGAATAACTTTTATGAAATTCTATAAAACCTCGCACACTTATCCGCGTCGAATCGGACGAATCGATGACGTTATACGGATGAGAAAAATTCTTTCGGCGCGGATAAGTGGCGTCCAGTGTCCATCTTTAATCAGAGGAAGCAAACTGAAGTTTCGAGATGTAAAATCATGTCTACCCATTATGATTAAAACCAAAGAGGCATTTCGTGCGTGACAATTCCAAAATCATGATATGTGATATTGTCCGAATAAAGTAAAAACAACAATATTCCTTAGCATTTTTTATACTTAATTACGAATAAAAACAAGTATCAACATCAAAGCGTCATACTAACTTATGAAATCCAACACCACACGTAAACAATCTTGTTTCTGATGGAATTGGGCGTCTTTCTCCTGTTGTTTTTCTTCATACTTCGAAATCATGCGAAACAATATCTCCCGAGCTCCAGTTATAATTGTTTTATTCATGTTTAAGTTGAAAAAATGCTCTTTATAGGTCCCAATAAATCAACAACAAAACGTCATCCTAATTTGACAAATTGTGATTGACATAAATTAAACATTGCCATATGACAAGTTTCCAAATAATTCATGTGTCTACTTTCATTTGCCACAGTCTAATTATTATTCTTATTACACTATTGGCCATAACCGTAAGCACCAGTTTTCGAGGAAGTGTATTGAAACGACTTTCGTTCTCGGCTCCATAACACCCTTGCCTGCCGCTCGGGTGTGAATTCCGCCCCGAATCCAATAAAAAAGTTTCCCCACTTACATCAAAATGTTCTATTTCCCCGACCTATTACGAATACGAACATTAAACTCACAAAAATAATATTTATTTTCGAATGAAACTACAGTGCTCGGCTTGAGCACAGGGATAATTTGCTCTATACTATATTTCAGCCTCAGTGATCGCAGTATGTTGAAAACAGCACACAGATTAATTATATTTTTAATTCCCCAGACAGCGCTACATACGGAAATGACCTCATCCAACCGTTTGTTTTAAAAACAACGAGCAAAGGAAACAAGCCGCACAGTCGAGTGTAATCTAGTTTTAAAAAGTGCCATCTATCGTGTAGTTACCGAACTAATTCCTTTGGTTTGAGTTAAAGTAGTCAAACTACTAAGCAATCCGTTAAAAAAGATATTGTTAATAAAAAACGTTTTTTGCAATAATACTTAAAAATGGGAATAAAAGGACCAATTTTGTCTGAGTGATTTTGAAGACAGCAATTGGGCCGTTTATCCTACATTAATTGCTGTGACATTTTAGGGCCATACAGCCCCGTTTGAGGCCATGGACTGGAGTCTAGGCCTTAATAAAAAAACAACGATGAAATAAGCAATATTAAGATAGATGCCGCCTTAACTAGTATTTATGTACAAAGTGGCCTTGTTAGGCCTTTTTTAAAAAGGACTTTTACGTTAAGGCCAAACTAACAACAATTTAACTGAACAAAGAAATGTGCGTAGGCCATAAGTATAAAAAGCCTTTTGGCAATAAAAAAGACTCTAATCTATGGTCCCAAAAGGCCAGGTTTCATTGTGATTATGAAGTTATTTTTTATCGTTATACATTTGTTTATAGCTTATTTTTGATGTTTTTTTTTTAATTAGACTAAGGAAAGTGCTTAAGTTCGTAAATGCTGCGATTATAGTATTATCCAAGGCAGCTCATAAAATATGAAAGTTGGTTGTGTCAATTATTGAAGATCGGTGGCAGAAAGGCATGGCAATAAGATAAAAAGAGACGAAAAATGAATGCTTGGGCAGCTATTTTCATGATTTCCATAATGTCCTCACTTTAATTAATTTCCCATATTTTATGGCAATTTTTAGTCTTTAATTAAATGACAATAAAATCTAGTCTAGAAAAATAATTGAAAACAAAAGCATTGTTGGAAAAAATGGCGCCGAATCTTCGATATTTGATACAAAGAAGTTTTAAAAAAATACTGCCAAATTAAGTTTCGCAATACGGTATATTAAAGTAGTACTTAGGGGCCGCAAGTCCGTCTAATATATATAATTATTATTATATCGTCGGGGGCAATAGCTATTTTCGTGACATATTTTAAATGGTTTAAGCAGAACATACTCGTACATGACGAATAATGTTTAACCGTCTAAAAATACGTAATCTTAAAAAAATTGCGAAGATTTTTTAAATTCGCCGATTTAGACATGGTGTTGAAAAAATCGGTTTAATTTTGTCATTTTTTAACATCATTATTATATAAATTTAACCATTTTTCGCGGGTAAGAATGACAGGCCTAGTGATGTCCAAAATATTACTGAAGTTTCTAACATTAATGTTTTTAGTCGATATTCCCAACTGTGTGCAATCTGCTTATCTATTTTAAAATATAGCGTGAACATAGTTACAATTCGGGGACGTTTCAAGTGTCGTATCAGTAATAATGATGGCCGTTTTGCTTACACACGTTATTTTAAAACAAAAAAACTTATTTCCATGATTTAATCTTAAAAGCGCCGAATCGTCACGATTTCTAATTGAAAAACTTAAACGCAAGAAACGTTTTGGCTTTGACTTTGTAACAGTGTGAAAAAAAATGTTAATTATAAAAAAAAATATAGTATACCAAAAAATGATTTCAACATGCTCAATATTTTTAAATAGATAATGTTTGTAAACAAAACGAAGGTAAATTAACCTAGTCTTAAAAAAGTGTATTTTTTGTATGGAATAGCTATTGTAGCAAAGAGGTAGATTTTTTCAGTATTTCAAGTAGGAAAATTAGTAAATATAATTATGTATTATTACAATATGAGATATTTTTAATGATAAGACATTTCTTGGTGTTGCCATTTCAGTTTTATACTTTTCTTGCCATAATTTTAGTACAAGTGAAGATAAAAAAATTGTAGTATCAAAGGTACCTAAATTCATGGGATCTAAGGGGATTTAAGGGATCTACCTCTTTGTAAGCACCGCATCAAATTCGGTAAAATAATAAGTTGTGATATACTCGTAGAACATTGAATTGATAAATGATATGAAGCTTTAGCCTTTATATCCAAAGATATAAAATCCCTAAACGCTTTGGAAGGCCCGTTTCCGATGCGGTCGTAACTATTCCATACAATTATTATTTCGAGTCAATGACGTGCCAATAATCGAAAACCATTGTTAATAATAATAATAGTTATTACATATATAAGATATTGTTATAATAGATTTTTAGATACGTAAAACATTTAGACAACAAATATTGGACAGTATGATGATATTATTAATATTAATAATTTAGACAGGAAATAATAATACAGTACAAAGACTTTTAAATAGAAGTCGTTACCTCAGTGCAGTGTATTGTAAATAAAATAACTAGGTTTAGATGTAAAATAAAATTTTAGAAATTTTTTATACGAGGGCGACTTACACCTTCAAATTTTAATAATTTTCGCATTCAAGCAATTTAAGTTGCCAGATTACAAAATTATTATTACCCATCGTCTGGCAATACTAAATTTTAGTGTAAATATAATTATTAATTCGATCTTTTAGCTGTCGAATGTGGCAATAAAAATAGGTGTAAGCACCTCAAAACATGGCAATACTTTTAAAAATATTTTAAATGGCAATGTAACATTGTGATGTATTTTACGATCTCAATACAGATTAAAAAATATATTTTTTTTACCTCCGACAAAATTTTGTGTGAATTTTTTTAGAAGAGAAAACTTGCAATTGTATAAAATACATTTTTTTTTTAATTATTCAAAACGACTACGTTAATCTGATGAAATTGGATATTATTAAAATAAAGAATTTATTTTCTGTTCCGCTGTGTTTTATTAGCAGCCTTTAGCAGTGGTATTACTTAACTAACTGAACACCTGGCCGATAGCCGGATACGAACTGCCAATCTGGAAATCTCTTACGGCCATTTTCAATAACTTACTCACAGGTATCGGTAGGTCTTCTAATAAAACGATCGCGTTGTGATTCAAAAAGAACTGAACTATATTTCTTCTAATAGACAAGGCACAGATAATCAAGCAAAGAGTATAGATATGACACAGATAATCAACTATGACAACAGAGGTAACTAATATGAATGATTATTTTAGATACTATTTTAACACCCCCACTATCTCAAATAATCATATAGGTAAACACTTTACACATTAACAACACCTAACTTTTTCATAAACATAGAATATTTCTTTGCACATAGACTTTTTGTTAGCAAATCAGCGGGCATGTCTGCTGTCGGCAAATACTGCAAATTAACTATATTATTTGAAATACATTCTCTGGTAAAATGATATTTCACATCAATGTGTTTAGATTTCTTGTGAAATACTGGATTTGACGATAGCTTCTGTGCACTCTGATTGTCATTATATAATGTTAAAGTGTACATTTTATCAGTTATTTCAAATTGCAAAGCCCTTAAGTATATAGCTTCTTTACAAGCTTCAGAAATTCCCATATACTCAGCTTCACAACTTGATAGAGCTACAGTCTTCTGCTTCCTACACTCCCAAGATATTACACCATTAGATAATAAGAAACAATATCCGGTATAAGACCGCCTATCTATTGTATTGTTTGCCCAATCGGCATCCACAAAACCTTCTATATTGGAAATTCCATTATTACAATACTTAATACCATAAGATTTAGTCTTTTTCAAATATTTCAACACCCTCTTTGCATAACCCCAATGCTCATCTGTATGACAATTATTATATTGACTTAGATAACTGACTGAGTAAGTTATGTCTGGTCTGGTTAAGACAGATAAGTACATTAAGCTACCAATAAGCTGTTGGTAAGGTACTTTATTATTTACATTTTGACCTATGTTTACATTTAATTTATGCTCCATTGGAGTATCAAAGGTTTTACAATCTGTCAAGTTAAATTTAAGCAACAAACTATCAATATAATGTTCTTGACTTAGGGTGACAGATCCTTCTAACTTATCAAATTTTACATTCATCCCTAGACATTGTTTCACTTGTCCCAAGTCTTTTATTTTAAATCGACTTGACAACATTTCCTTGAGATCAGAACATTCCTTTTTATCATTAGAAAATATGAAGAAATCGTCTACATAAACTGTTACAATAGTTTTACATTTTTCATTAATTTTTGTATACATACATGGTTCAAGCTTTGATTTTTTGTAACCACATTCAAGCAAACAACTATCTAATTTTTTATTCCAGGCTCTTGAGGCCTGCTTTAGGCCATAAATGGCCTTCTTAAGTTTTAACACTTTATTTTTGCTACCTGGGGAATCAAAAGAATCTGGTATCTGCATGTATATGTGTTACGTACGTGCGCTGGCTGCTCTGGTAGAACCGAACTGAGGGTACCCTCAAGTATTCACGGCTACCCACATGTCGATATATAACATGCCTTTCCCCCAGGCTCGAGGACACTTCACATAGTTTTTTAGTCATTACTAATACGCACTACACTAAATGTTCACTTCACACTAAATTGTTACTTATATCTACCATACACATGCTTTCATAGTCTATAAAAATTTAACAGCCCCAGAAACGCCTGTAATTCTTTTACATTCCTTGATGCTGGTGTATCCACTATAGCTTTGACCTTATCTCCACAAGGGTGCAATCCATTAGCATCAATGACATGTCCCAGGAACTCTACATTTGGTTTTCCAAATTGGCACTTATCTTTGTTGACCCTCAAGCCCGCCTCCCTGAGGATCTGTAATATGCGTTGAAGTCTGTCGCTGTGTTCTTGCATTGTGCTTCCTGTTACCACAATATCATCGAGTAGGACCGCTGTTCCTGCAATTCCTGCCAACAAATTACTCATCATCCGCTGGAAAATTCCAGGACAGGCCTTTACTCCGAATGCTAAGCGTTTGCACCTAAATAACCCCTTCGGAGTGTTCAATGTAAGCAATTTTGAGGTAGCATCATCGACTACCACCTGAGTGTACGCCTGTTCTAAATCAATTTTACTAAATATGACACCACCCTGTAGCACTGCAAAAGCTTCATTCAATGTGGGCAATGGGTACCTAGGTGTCAGTCTCAGTAGCCAAATTGACTGTAGCTCTGTAATCACCACATAGCCTTACTTTTCCATTTTTCTTAATTATAGGCACAATCGGACTGGCAAACTCAGAGTGGCACACTGGTTCTAAAACATCCTCTGCCACTAACCTGTCTATTTCCTTTAAAACCCTCTCCTTAATAGCAAATGCGATAGGTCTACATTTTAGAAATTTAGGCCTAGCATCAGGTTTCAATGGTATGGACACTACGGGCCCCGTGTACTTCCCTAGACCTGGCTCAAAAACTTCATAGCATTTTTTTAACATAGCGTCTATGTCTACCTTTTCTTCTTTCACATTAAATATTCCAAGCATCTCAATTTTTAAATCTGGAAACCAATCTCGCCCTAACAAATTTGGTCCATTTCCTTTAGCAATCAGCACATTCATTTTTTTCTGTACATTCTTAAAATGTACGTCTACTGTGGCTTCTCCGAGTAATTCCACCTGGTTATTAGTCCAAGTAGTTAGCCTCACCCTTGACTGGTCCATCTAAAACACCTTTCACACATGTATAGGTTATGTCCTTGATTTTCCGCGGCGAAATTAACGATTCAATCAAATCATATAAATCACGACCACAAACTGCGAAGAAATTAGCTTTTTTCAAGGCATCCGCCTGAATATCGTTCGCAAGCAAACAATAGTCAAACCTATCCACGTAATTTTTCCAACTGTCTTTGTCCATTTGAAACTCACAAAATTTCACTGCCATTTTAGTTATATACACGCAAATCACACTTTAAACATTCAAACACTATGTTTAAGCTTATTCTAGAATTTATTCCCGTCGCCAGAATGTTACGTACGTGCGCTGGCTGCTCTGGTAGAACCGAACTGAGGGTACCCTCAAGTATTCACGGCTACCCACATGTCGATATATAACAATATGGTTTCCTCCAGGTCACCATTAAGGAAAGCAGTTTTTACGTCTAAATGTGTTACATCAAGTCCTAATTGCACTGAGAGTGAAAATAATAAACGTAGGGTTGTGTGCCTCACAACAGGCGAGAAGGTCTCTGTATAATCTACACCTCGTTTTTGTGAAAAGCCTTTAGCGACTAGCCTGGCACGAAACCTTACTTTATTTTCACTATCATATTTTTTTCGCAATACCCATCTACATTTAACTATAGTATTGTTATCAGGTACTTCTGAAAGTTCCCACGCATTATTGTCCTCAAAACATTGTAACTCATCTCGCACTGCCTCTAACCACTGTTCTCTTTCAGGTCCATTTAACGCATCATGTAATGAGAGTTCACTGACATCTATTGTACTATCACTTTCGAAACAAACATTGGAAAAACCATACCTATCAGGTCGCTGTCTGCGCCTCACACACTCCCTTTTTTCAACTACACTCACTACACTTTCACCACTAGAGGAGGAGATCTCTTCTTCATCAGGAACATAGGTTTCATCACCATCATGGTACTCCTCACTTTCAGTGTCATCTGATATGTCCCCCACTGAATCTAAATGCACTTCAGAGGATTCAGTCTGTGATTGTGGTTCTTGGATCTGTACAGGATTCTCTACCTGTGTAGGTTTTTCAATGATGATCACATCACGGCTGGTTGTGATCACTTTTGTTCTAGGAATATAAATACGATAACCTTTTACATTCTCTGGATAGCCCACAAGTATGCCCTTCTCAGCCTTCTTATCCCATTTCAGCCTTTTTTCTTTTGGGATATGCATCATTACTGTGCTCCCAAAGACTCTCAAATGGCTTATATCTGGTTTTCTCGATGTCCACATCTCATATGGAGTTTTCCCATTTAAAGCTGATGCTACGGTCCTATTCTGAAGATATACAGCAGTATTTGCCGCTTCGGCCAAAAACTATTATCTAGACCAGCGTCAAACAATAGGCATCTTGCCTTTTCCACCACTGAACGGTTACAGCGTTCTGCCAGTCCGTTCTGTTCTGGCGTGTACGGATTGCTCTTCTGATGAATAATTCCTGAATTGCTAAGATACTTCTCAAATTCTTTACTGCAATATTCCTTTCCGTTATCTGTACGCAACTTCTTAATTTTCTTATTTAGTTGATTCTCTACAACTTTTTTATAAACTTTAAAACAATCAAGAGCTTCACTTTTGTTTTTAAGAAAGTAGATGTATATCATGCGGCTATAATCATCCACAAACAATATATAATATCTTGAGCCGCCAATAGAAACATTGCTAAATGGCCCACATATATCACTGTGAACTAACTGCAGGAGATCATCGCTTCTGCTGCCATCCTGCGGAAAAGGCAATCTACTCTGTTTGCCTTCGCAACACACTATGCACGACGACTTCGAAATATCAGCCCTTCTGTCGAGTGTGAGCCCTTCCACTGCATTCTCCATTTTATTCAGGTAGTTGCTATTAAGATGACCTAACCTGCGATGCCACATGTCACTTGAGGTCATCACTGCAGCCAAGAACCTTTCAGGCATTTTTAATTTGTAGACACCATTTATCAAACAAGCTGTGGCAACCAACTTGTCAGCTTTATTGTATATTTGACAGCCATCACTAGTGAAATATACTCTATTACCTCTTGCTATTAACTGACTTACCGATAAGAGATTCGTGGTCAAGCTCGGAACGCACAAAACTTCTTCAACAACCACGTCATATTCACAGTCATCTGTCAATGTAGCAATCTGCACGTCGCCTGAGCACTTAACAGCCACCTTTTCTTTGTTAGCGACAACAATTTCTTTGATAGGATGCTCGGTCGAGGCATTTATTATCCAATTTTCATTCGCGGTTAAGTGAGCACTCGCTCCCGAATCAACATACCAATCATTCTTTGCAAAAACGCCATTTAGGAACACAGCACTAAAGGCATTCGTTTGTTTGCGTTCAATTGTTTTAGTATTTGATGTATCCTTCTCAATATTCGTGCACTGGTTACGATAGTGGCCGGTTTGTTTACATCTGTAACATTTTATTACTTTCGGTTTTGACTTTGACATATTGTCTTTGGTCCCACCAGTGCTGCCAACCTTATTTTTGCGAAAACTCGCAAATGCTCCGCCAACGTCGCCACTGACTTCATCTAAGTCCATTAGCTTTGTTTTAATGGCGTCGGCTGTTATTTGAATTCAAGAGTGTTCTATCGCCATTATCATTGGCGAATATTTTTCGGATAATCCGGCCAAAAGCAAGGATCCGACCCACTCATCGTTGATTTTGAAGCCTGTTCCACTTAATTTCTGACTCGTTTCTATAATCTGCGTTACATACGATGTCATAGATGTACATTGTACAATTCTCCAGACGGATCGAGATTAAGGTTCTCAACAGGCTGATTCGCCTAGTAAATCCCGAGTCATCGAACAATTGTTTGAGCTTGTCCCATAACTCCTTTGTACTCTTGACTTCCTTGATGTGTACGTATAGCGACGAATCTATCGTTAGGATCAATTTTGCCCTGGTTTTCGCATCTGCTGCGGCTTCTTCTGGCTTGGTTTCTAGGATGCAATCAGAAGTCCCTTCCAGCACAAGAAAATTCTCCGCCGCGAAAGCCCACTCTGCATAGTTCTCACGGCCTTTCAACTTAGGCACACTCACAACGTAGTTTGAGCTCATTTTCACTAGCACAGTTTATTCTCAGTCTGCGTAAACTTATACAGCACTAATTTGCAAGTTTTATCTGCGAGAATTAAACGATAAATCTGGGCACATAACCTCTAATAAAACGATCGCGTTGTGATTCAAAAAGAACTGAACTATATTTCTTCTAATAGACAAGGCACAGATAATCAAGCAAAGAGAATAGATATGACACAGATAATCAACTATGACAACAGAGGTAACTAATATGAATGATTATTTTAGATACTATTTTAACAGGTCTATCTGTCTTTTTGACATTTAGCTCACGGACAGGTAGAAACAAAACGTCACAGAAAAGCTTTCTTTGATTTTTCTATGAATCAAATGATAGGATAGCTTATTCCAAGCTAACTTTGTTTATAGGAACACCGATAGTTACGAGACGTGGCATATTAACCGACAGTTCTTATACGTACTTAAGTAAGAGTAAACGAGCCATAATTGATTGAGAGTTCAGGTTGGCCTTGATTCATCCCAAACAGATGGCCAGGGTGGAGCCCCTCTGCAAGATATGCTCCACCTCAACAACCACTTGCAACTATCAAGATCTAATCGAAGCAAATGTTAGAGCTGTGCTGGATGTCCGTGACTACTGCCGGACCACCAACGCCAATCGCTTCCATATTTGGTCAATAACTTGTACTCAATTGGTATCAATTAGTACTCGAACAACAAAATTGGTACCTTAGCAGTTTTCGAGAAAATCGACTTTGAAGGTGGTCCGGCGGTAGTCACGATCCCTTCAGCAGGACCACCATGAGCGCCGAAAAAGGAGGCATTCTACAGCTATTCTAAGTATAAAAATAATTTGTACCCGTAAATGTGATTCATTTCGTAAAAAAAAAACAGACCTGAAACATTTGTATTTACCGAGAAATCAACGATGATAACTTCGTGCGCTCGTTCAGCAGGACCACCATGAACTGTCAGTCTGTACACAGCCTCCTGCATGAAGGAGGCTGTGTACAGACTGACAGTTTCACATAGAGCCACGGAGCGTTCCATGCTCGGCATAAAGCTGATAGATCAAGTTCCTAACGTCGAAATAAGAAAACGCACAAAGGTTTCCGATATTGGAAATCGCGTATGAAACTCAAATGGAACTGGGCAGGACACCTAGCAAGGGTCAGTGATGACAAGTGGACCAAGGCTGTCACTCCAATGCTGAAATCCAAGTACTAGAGCGTCAACTACTTATTCTAAGAATGTGAACTGTCAAAAACAAATTAAGGAACATATCCTTGCTGCAAACGAGTTAGTCAAGAGGTGAAATATGTAGTAGTAATGCACTATGCAGACAACACTGAATATACATCACAAAAAGAACTCAGCCCTGACACTCTTAACAAGAGGAAACTCAAGACGCGATCAAGTTAGGAAATGCTTGCGGCTGTATCCCCATTCATAATGCAGCAGGCACTGTGCAATGTCGGGTGGTGTTACAGTCAGAACTAAGAAATGATCAAGTTCCAACATAGGTTTTATAATGATTTGTCAGGGGAGTGATCGACTATCATAGAAAGTATGAATCTATACTATCATTAATAGTCGATTTCAAAGGACATCCCTAAACGCCACTGACATTGACATCTTTATTTAATTTGTTTGACATTTTGATCGCGTCACAGAGTTATTGTTGTCTTTAGCCAGTTCATCAAATCAACAAAAAATAATCGATTCATAATTGAAAATATTATGGAAATTAGTGTTCAGACGTTCGACAGAATATGCCGCGTCTGTTTAATAGAATGTACCGACATGAAGTCTCTATTTACAAAGATGGATGGCGAAAAACGCAACTTGTTCGAAATTCTTGCATTTACTGCTGATATTAATGCTAAATTCGAGGATAGTCTGCCAAAACAGGTTTGTGGTGAATGTGAGTCGGTCATGTACAAGGCTGATGCATTTAAACGCCGCTGTCTGAATTCTGAGACGATTCTAAACAACATCTACCAAAACTCCATAAACCACGGTGAAACATCGAGTATTGACAAAAAATGCTCGATAAAAGATGAAAATAAGGGTATAACTGAAAAATTAAGCCATTATATTAGCTTTGAGACTTCAAATGTTACTAATTACAGTTCCCAAAACAGTTTTGATGAGAAAAATGTGTTACTACAAGATCCTTCATTATACCCAATCGCCGACGCTAGTTTTTGTAAGCTCACTGAATCTGCAGTACCTGAAAGCTCCGAAAAACCTGTCAAAGAAGAGATAAACTTGAATTTTGATGACGATATAAGTTTTCCTGATCACTATGATGATGGAACTCCGTGTGGTACATTACCTATAGAAATAAAAGAAGAAGAACCTTTGGAAACAGAAGCAAAGAAATACACATGTTTCTGTAAACTCTCATTTACTACTAAAGACAAGTATAAAAGCCATTTAAAGCAAGAAAACTGTAATAAGTACCAAAAAAAATTGGAAAAAGTTAGTAAAAACAAATTAGTTACAGGAAAAAATGAGATAGAATGCGTTCAATGTAATCAAAAGTTCAAAACTCTAAATGAGTGGAGGATACACCAAGAAACCCATCGTAATGAAAACTTTTCTGAAAGTAGCAAATCATTATTGCATGTTTGCAAATTGTGTGTATGTCAGTTCAAAACGGAAGCGGCATTAAGAACTCACATATTAAAACACGAAAAAACTGTAAACAGCAAAACAGAATCCTATCAATGCTCATTCTGTTTACGTAAATGCAAAAATAAAACTTCGCTAGCTGCTCACATGCAGCGCCATGAAGCAACAGACAACATAAAACATGTTTGCAAATTATGCAAAAGAGAGTTTAAATACAAAGCTTATTTAGAGAACCATGTATTAACAATGCATTCAAGAAAGAATGGTATAAGCTGTGAGATTTGTGCACAAAGTTTTCCTAATGAAGACAGTTTAGAATTGCATAAAGACAGCCATAAAAATGAGAAAAAGCACCGTTGTACGGTTTGCAATAAAGCATTTCTTATGTTGTGTACGCTGAAAGAGCATATGCGGACACATACCGGTGAGAAACCGTTCTTATGCTCGCAATGCGGACGAGGGTTTAGCCAGAAGACTAATTTGGCACAGCATATGAGAAGACATCAGGGGTTGAAGCCTTTTAAGTGTGAGAATTGTGATAAGAGGTGAGTTAACATCATTTTTGTTTGTTATCTATTTCTATTATCTTCAACATCATCATCATTTCAACCGAAAGACGTCCACTGCTGTACATAGGCCTCCCCCAAGTTTCACCACGTTGACTGGTCTCGTGCGACTCGCATCCAGCGGATTCTCGGAACCTTCACCATGTCATAGGTCCATCTAGGAGGAGCTATTATATTAAAAAGAAATGACTCCGATATCCTGGACCTGAGGTCCTAGGTTTCATTCCCAGGTTGGGGAGATTGTTACTAAGTGTTTTTAAATAAATGGGGTAGGTTTTAATGTTAATGTATACTAAAAAGAGGAAGAGACCCAATATCGAACCTTGTGGTACACCCATTTTTACTTTAATCCTATCGAATTTACACCCTTTACTTGTAGGTACATGCTGCTGTCTATCATTCAAATACGATATTACTAAATTGAGCGCAAGTTTACCTAAACCATAATGCTCAAACTTCAAAATCAGGGTTTCGTAATTTACGCAATCAAATGCCTTCGAGAGGTCACAGAAGATTCCTATGTCATCTTGCGCCTCTTCCCGCGTAGTAAATGTGTTTTAATAAAGTGACACCGGCGGCGTCAGTCGTACAACAACGTCCTCTGGTGAAACCATGCTGTTGTTCATGTAAGATTTTATTGGTGTTAAAATGGTTAAGCATTTGCTTGAGCATTATCTTTTCAAAAACCTTGCTGAAAACCGGCAACACGGATACGGGCCTATAATAAATATAAATATAAAAATAAATATCGCTGGACATTAACACACAGCGCCACCTAGTGCCACACTAAGCAAAGCTTGTGTCGTGGACACTAGATAGTTGATATACTACATATACATATACTTTTTGTTTGTAAATACATACTTATTAAACGTATAAACATCCATGACTCGGAAACAAATGTCCGTGCTCATCACACAAACATTTGCTCCTACCGGGATTCGAACCCAGGACCCTAAGAACGTAAGGCAGCGTCACTACCACTACGCCAATCGGGTCGTCATATCGAATCGAAATCGGTCGAATAATTATTGGTGTCTTTACTGTCCCCGGATTTAAAAAGCGGTATTATATACCTTACTGAATTTCATTAGATCCGGGAAGACCCCTTAATCCACACACAAATGAAATATTGAGGCTAAATACGGCGCTACAGTCTACAAGTCAGTTTGTAGATGAAATTTAAATTTGAAGGCGAACGTTTCAGCCTATTCAAGGCTGAAACGTTCGCCTTCCATAAATCCATAGAGAGCAAGGGAGAGCAATTATGTAGTTTCTCGAGATCCTTTTGGGTCGTACTTAGGGCCTGTGCACACCACGTTTTTGTAGCGATACAGACGCGATACGCACGCAAGTCAGACGCAGCCTGTAGACCTTTGCACACCTGTATAAATTCAAAAACGCGTTTGAATCGATACAGACGCGCGTGTGTTGCGATACAGACGCGATGCAAACGCATGTGTGTATCGATACAAACGCGCTGGCATTTTGCGTTTTTAAGAAAGACCTCGTCAACAGTAGCAAGATGGCGTCGGTCGAGACAGCATTGATTGCATGCGCTTTGTTATTAATTTAAAAAAAAGGATGAAGAAAAATTACCAACGTTTTTGGGTAGGTACACCCATTTACAAGCGAGAGTAGATTGTGTGGACATCAAAATACAGTTTTAAGATCATGTATATCGATACAAACGCTATACCAACGCGCGTATGTATCGATACAGACGCGCGGGTGCCGCGCGTTTGAATCGATACAAACGACAACAAACTGCTCTGTATTATAAAAGCGCGCCGTCGACGCGCGTTTCCAAAACGCGCGTCAACGGTGCGTTTAAAAAACGTGGTGTGCACAGGCCCTTAGGTTGGTCCTCGGCCGCCAAACTAAAGAGCCGTGTGTGAATGATTGGTCGGATAACTGTGGGAAAACTACTGGCTATACAAGTAGGTAAATTGCAGTGGGGCGCCCACATTAGAACTCTTTCGGGTAGGTTAAGCTCAGCTGCATATGCAGTAAGGAAATAAGGCAGTTAACGGATGTAGCCACAGCTAGGTTAATATATTATGCTTATTTCCACAGCATTGTCTTACGGCATCCTGCTGTGGGGATCAGCAGCAGACGTTGACTCAATTTTTATACTACAAAAGAGGGCAGTCCGCGCGATCTATAAAATGGGTCCTCGCGAGTCACTCAGAAAAATTCAAAAAGATCGATATACTATGACTAGTGGTGTCGTTTATCGTAACTTGTTTATTATTTATTTATTTGTGGTCCACTGCACATTCAATCTTGGAGATCACACTGTGCAGCGCAGATTCTGTTGATTTTCCTGTGGAGTACGCGTGTTGTTGTTTGTGAAATAGTCGCTCCCGAAGAGGTCCGTCCCGAATGTGTCGATCACAGAGTCCCTCGAGGGTTTTCAGTGAGAGAGATGTTAGGCTTATTGGTCTGTACGCCTTGGGTTGTGTGTAGTCTGATTTGCCTGGTTTAGGGATGAAAATGACTTTCACCTGTCGCCATGTAAGTGGTATATATTTCTGTGCTATGCAGGCTTGGTAGATGACGGTCAGCTATGGCGTTAAGACGTCTACTCCCCATTGTAGTAGGGCGGGGAAAATTTCGTCTAAGCCTGAGGATGTGTATGGTTTGAAAGTCTTTATTGCCCATTTTATTCTCTCTGCGGTTACTATGGTGCGGGCTCTGGCTCAGTTTTGGTCATTTGGTATGTGCGTTGGCTCACTTGCCCAGGTTCCGTCCTCTGAGAGATTGCAGTCTGAAAAGTGGGTTTCCAAGAGGACTTTACTTGTTTCGTGGTCCGACTTGGTGAATGTGTTGTCTGGGGTTTTCAGCGACCCGAGGGTGCGATCCTGATCGGTAGATAGGATCTTTCTCACACGCGCGGCCTCGCAGTTTGATTCAATTTAAAAAAAATGGTTTATACATTTTTAGTTGCCGTTTTTGTCGTAGTTGGGTTTTCATCATCATCATCATCATCATCAGCCTATTAATGTTCCCCCTCCTGGGACACAGAGGGAATGGCCTATAATCCACCACGCGGGTCCAGTGCGGATTGGTACATGTCACATGTCTTCGAATTTTTTGGCCATTCCGGTTTCCTCACGATGTTTTCCTTCACCGTTTTGAGAGTTGGATTTTAGTTTACATTTATTTATTACAATCCTTTCAACTTTCCAGATTCGTTTCAAAAGGTGAACTCGACGCGCACAAACGAAAACACAGCGGAGCGCACCCTTTCGTCTGCGATGACTGCGGTAACGGCTTCACAACCTCAAGCGCATTAGTGAAACACCGTCGAATACATACCGGAGAGAAACCATACCTATGTGACCTGTGTCCAATGAGGTTTGCTGCATCAGGGACTTTGAAGAACCATCGTAGAACCCACACTGGTGAACGACCCTTCCAATGCTCTTACTGTGAGAAAGCCTTCGTCCAGCGTAACGATTTAATCTCCCATATCCGTTGCCATACCGGTGAGAAGCCGTATATTTGTACTCAATGCGGTCAATCGTTTAGAAAAGCTTCCGGATTGAAAAGTCATGTTAAAATGCATGTGAAGGAACCGGGGAATTTGCTGCAAGGTGTTAATGTGATGTTGAATGGAATGCAGTGTGCTGAACAGTGACTTATATAGCTCTTGACCTTGGCTTCGACCGCGTACCAATCACCAGGATAAGGTCCGAAGGATTTGGCGCAGCATTTGCACTTCGCAAAATGTGCACTTTTCAAAATGAGCGCTACTCAAAATGTGAAACATTGGATACGAACTAAGTGAAATATTGGATACTTACGTGTTTTTTGTTTTATCAAAATAAATAGAAATTTACGAAAAACAATGCGTTACATTGTAAGCAGTGTGTTCAGTTGACAATATATTTCGAGAGAATACAATCGAACGTGGTTGACAATTTTACGGTGACATCCATTTTTTGCGTTTTTCACATAACCATGGCATGAGAGTACTATTCTTTGGAAAGTAATAACATTTTAAGCTATTTCATTTATTTGCGTTTATTGTAGATTAGCTGGAATAATAATTTTCACTATTTTAAATAATTCTGTTGACTTGATAAAAATGTTAATGTTAATACCTGACTAATGTCAGGTATTATTAGAGTGGGGGGCTGCGGGACTGTTCGAAAGAGATACCGCGGCCCCGGAACGTAAAGGGCGAGGAAGAAACATGGATGGTTTTTAGTCAGTAAAAGTCTGACACTCCCTCCCGCTCCGCCTAGAGTGGGAGGGATAGATTTGATGATTTCCCATCCGAAAAAAAAATGGTATTATTAGAGTAAAAGATTCGGATTGGCGACGCCAGTCGGCAGCACCATCTTTGTCCACGTTCCCTATTGGGCATGAGAAGCATCTTTGTTCCAGTCAAGCCAGTACGCACGCCTTCGGTAGATACCCTTGTAACTGTACCTATTCCGATCTTTTGATAGATTCAGAAATCTTCAATTTTATATACGACTGTTACATAAGCTGCCTTTTAAAATCACTTAATTTTTGTGAATTATCTTTATTTAATTAGGCTTAAATGATGTCAAGTATTAGCATAAGTATTATTGTTTACAAATAAATTACAATAAGTTGCAATAATCGAAAAACAAAATGTATATTGGGACCAAATTTGTTCAATTTTTAACCAACTTCTAAAATAGGAGGAGGTTCTCAATTCGGATGTTTCTTTTTTTTATGTTTGTTCGCGCATAACTCCGTCGCTTGCAAACCGATTTTATAAATTCTTTTTTTGTTAGAAAAGAGTATACTTTCCAAATGGTCCCTTAATCACCAAGTTGGGATCTGATGATGAAATCTTGGCGAAATCGACGGAACTTTTCAAATTTTATAGGATAACGTACACCGATCTTGGTATTTTCTACAGCATTTGCGTTCGATAAGAACCATTCTACCATTAGATCTGATGATGAAGCCAAGAGTCAGGCACCGGAACTCCATAATGAGACAATGTATCCTAGTCGTGTTTAGGCTTGTTGTAATTATAACGGTATGCACTTTCCAAGCACATGTGAACCACTAAAAAGTGAAAAATAAAAACTTTTTTGCAAAAAATAAAACCGACTTCAAAAAAAAAAAACAAAAAAGTGAAAAATAACTTTAGCTTCTGAATTCGGTGACAAAAAAAATAAATCAATCAAACGAAGGTCACCGACTTCAGAAGCTAGTTATTTTTCACTTTTTTGTTTGTTTTTTGTTGTTTGTGAATTCTTAAGTATTTTTTTATTCCGATGAAATCCTAATTAAGTACGAGTATTATTTTTTACAAATAAATTAAAATAAGTTGTAATAATCGAATAATAAAATGTATATTGGCTCCAATTTTGTTCAATTTTTGTTTGTTTGTGCTAAGTATTCAATTTGGAAATAAGTATTATTTTATTCTGATGAAATCCTAATTTGAAATCACATTGCAGTTATCTTTCCAAATTGATACCTAGCTTGACTAACTGACACGTTTTGTAAATAACAATGAAATCAATTGTGAAAGTAGTAAATTGACGAATTTCATGGCGGATTTCGTAAAAAGTGATATTTCTATTTAACATTTTTCTATTTTTCTTGGAAACATCTGAACCGATAATAATGTATGATTCAATTGCAAACTTGAGTAAAAAACGGCAATTTCACGGTTACTTATAGACTTATTAAGTATTTTAAGGTAAGTACTTGTGTTGATAAATGTGAATACTCAAATATACTTTTACGAATACAACATGTATTTTTTATATACTTACCTAAGGATTTCCTGTTTTGTGGCTAAGTTACTAATTAGAAGGAGCTCGTGACTAAATAATAACAGCTGCTCAGATCGATCTTTAGGTAAAGCCGTACTTACCTAGGTTGGTCTGTGGATGGGTGACCACCCTTACATACCGAGTTTCCTTCGTGCCTCGGAAAGCACGCTAAGCTGTTGGTCCCGGCAGCCGGGACCAACAGCTTAGCGTGCTTTCCGAGGCTGCCATTTGTATATCTTTGACAGTCGTTACAGGTAGTCAGTGGTCCAATAAGTCTTACAACCAGTCTTACCAAGCGGTATCGTATTCCCACTTCCACTTATTAGTGGAGGTCAGATAGGCAGTCGCTCCATGTAAAATACTGATATTCAGCTGCATCCGGTTAGACTGGAAGCCGACCCCAACATAGTTGAGAAAAGGATAGGTAGATGATGGTTAATTTACCTATTAAATCAAAGGAGCAAAGAGTTGACCAACGGAACAGTCAAGACGCAATTTTACTTTACAGTCAGATCTCAACAAATGGTTTTTCATCAAAATAAAAATAAAATACGAGTGTGCGTTACGTCGTGCTGGGCAAAAGAATATAAGTACCTACCTATACAAGGTGTTGTTTTGCATCTTGGTCAAATTCAAGGGTGTGCTACAGACCATCAAACTGAACAACTTTCTCCATGGGACCACCATCGTAATTGTAAAAAAATAATCAGCTGTCTCATACATTTGGTTGAGTAGGTATTGGAATTTTGTATGAGACAGCTGATTATTTTTTCGCGATTACGATGGTGATCCCATGGAGAAAGTTGTTCAGTTTGATGGTCTGTAGCACACCCTTGAATTTGACCAAGATGCAAAACAACACCTTGTATAATTAGTTGGCCATGTGGAATGTGAACTCGGCAATCATTGTGCCTAGCGTTGCCAGGCGCCCGGATAAAGCCGGACATACTTAGGCTTTTTGATTGCGTGTCTGGCCAAAACAAAACGGGGTCCGACTTTTTACATTTTTCAAAAGAGCGCCGAGCGCAGGCGAGTCGCCTGATGAATTTATTTGACTGATTAATAATAAAGTACCTACTTAGATTGATTTGGCATTTGATTTTATTTAAATTTTATTAGAATAATTAAGGGGCCGGCGCGGAGCGTGCGTCGTTCATACAAACGTAAAACCAAAATAGATGTAAGTAAATCAAACATATTCTTAAGAAAGTGTGTATTTATTTCGATTGGATTACATAATATCTAGGTTCCCAAATATATATTTTGAAAGGACAATGATTTATAGACGAGATATGAGGTAAAATTTCAATAGAAAACTTATTTATCTCATAACTCTTGTTTAACCTTTTGACCGCCACAGCATAAACGCACGCGCGTGCCCTCCACGCCAAGCCACAATTTCATCTACTATTTTGTCACATATTTGTGTCGTTTGGCGTACAGGGCACGCGCTTGCTTGTCACGTATATGTGACAAATGGCGTTCAAAAGGTTAAAACAGTGTCCATTCAAATCTATATTTGGGAACCTAGATATTATGTAATCCAATCGAAAAGCTTGATTTTACATACAATTTTTTGTCGTTCCTATTAATAAAGAGACAGAACACCTCCAATAATGTAGGGTGTCCGGCCAAGCTGGCTGGTCTGTCCGGCTATTAGGTTTGCCGACCTGGCAACCCTAATTGTGCCGAAAGTCGTTATTGATCGAAGGTATCAGCCCATGGATTATTGCCAAGAGCCTCGACCAATACCTGAGGAAGAAAGCAGAAAGCTGTACTCCTGGAAATGGCTCGTATTTGTCGGCGTGAGCGGATAATTGCAACGTAAAACGAAACGGAACGCTCTGTGACATCATCGTACCACTCAGTGAATCAGGCGAGTTGTGGAAGGGAGCAGCGCCGAGTGCAGTGGGCAGTCTGAGTCGAGCTAGCGCCCCGGCCACAACTCTAAATTGTGATACGGATCACGCCTGAATCAAATTACCTTTAAAATATTTCGTTTTTAAATCAGTGTTGTTTTAGAATTAATTTTGTTTTTAAATTAGTATTGTTTGTAAATAAGTGTTGTTCTTAAATCAGTGTTGCTTTTATTATTGCTTTATAATCATTTTTAATTCTTATTAAAATAGTGTGCATCTTAAATCAGTGTTTTTAACAATGGCGTATAACAACCGTCAACACAACAAGGACTCCGTTAGGAGCCGGTCTCCTTCACCAATCTTCCAGTCGGGCTTCACTCGAGCCGAAATATTGTTAGGTTCCTTTTTCTGGAGCATGTTTCCGGTACTGGTGGGCTGCTATTTTGAATACCTAGTAAATTGTTACCCTAGAGGTGAAAGTAACTTATTCGAGGGACTAAAAAACCACTGCTTTTCATTACGAATACAAGGAAAAAAAAATAAAAACACGAATTAATCGAAACGAAAAACAAATTCTTCGTTCTTCTCCATAGAGATCTACGCTAGGGAATGGGCAACTACAGTACTTTCTCAAGTTATTATGCCTTGTGACAATGACTGTAGCTTTGATTTTATTTGTATTTTGACATTCAAAATTGCCGTACCTAATGGTCTAGTTGAAATAAATGCTTTGAGTTTGAAATCAAGATCTGTTTGCCGCTTTCCCGCCTATTTTGTTTTTTTTTCTCTGTGGCCGGTCAGCTATTCTGCCATTAAGTACCTATTTTTCATTTTCATCATAGAAAAAATGGTCAATCAAATCCCCAAATCCCAAATCCCCAATGCCCAAATCTATGTTATTTAGGTACTTATAAACAAATTATTTAAAAAAAAATATGTTCTTTAGTTTATCACTTGAGTGGCTGTGGTTGGTATAGAAAGTTGGAACATGGTTCAAAAGAAATGTGAAAATAGAAATAGTTTTTTTTTTTAATAATTTGACAGCTGTCAGTCGAAAGTGATAGTAATACTTTTCAGAGGGCTCCCACCCAGCCAGCCAGCCAACCAGCTCCTCAGGCAATTTGAGACCTACTTTCCGAGTATGAGTAATGAAAAAGACTAATCAGTACCTTGGTTTGGACAGAAAGTAAATGTAGGGTCAACCTGTTAAACAAAATAAAAATAACAATAAGATTTCAGTCTTTTAATAGAACCGTTATCAATAAATGATCTAAGTAACAATATAGGTACATAGCAATTAAAAGTAGTCTTATTTAAATCTAATAGTAAATGAAAATCACAACTATATTCGTACACACACTTTAATAATTTTACATAAGTAATAATTCCTCGAGTTTTTATTAAAAATAGTTAATAATATAATCCGAAAAAAATAGCGGATTTTTTTATGAAACTTAGATGTTTTTGAGTTTTGGAGACATTTTGTTTAGAAATAAGGGTTGATTCACATCTGGCGTTGATGACGTCACACTAACGCAGCGCAGACGTCGTGTTTACGCAGAGTACGTCGTACGTATACGAAAAACTGCAACGCTAGATGCGAAGGGTACCCAATAAAAATTTATATAATGAATAATTCGAAAATTTTCAATAACGGAATCAAAAATGAGTGATTTTTTTCAAACATCATTTGAATTTGAAGTAATTAGTCAAAAATAACTTAACATCTAAAACTTATGCTAACGCTAACACACTTAAAGTACGAGTATAACGAATATACACAAAATGTTCAAGTTATAGTTAATTGTATACAGGTTGTTCAAAAAGTTGTCCAGTTGTTTGGGGACCCTAATGGTGAAAACCTGTCAAAGCTCATTGTAGATGCCGTGACCATAGCTAAGTACCAATATGACCAATAAGGTCAAGCTATTTATAAAACAAAACAATACGATAGATTTTCAACCGATGCTATTCATTTCACAGCTACCTAGATGGTTATCCTGAAGTGGCCCATATCCTCCTATGGTATTATGAGATCCAGTGATCGTTTTGTACACCCTGTATACATCATATTATTAAAAACAATTCCATATTGGCATTACAGTGACAAATCTAGCAACTACGAAATTGAGGTGCAGTAACATTTTAATGGAAGACGAAAATCATTTAAAGTAAAAATTATGCTTTTTATTACCGACAAAAATATATATTTACTGTTTAGTTGTTTTTAAGTTATCTGACAACAATTATAAACATAAATCAATAAATTCTAAAGTCAAAGTCCTTAAAAAAAGTGCCAAAGGGCTTTAAAATATTACTGCACGCTGTATAATAATAATAACAGACAAAAAATTACACTACACATACTTATAATAGTATAAAATATTTACACAACTTATTGTTTTAAATGGAAAAATAAAATAAAAAGGAAACCTTTATGGCAACATAATGTTTGATAAAAAATAATACTTTATATAGACATGAAAGGCTATTGGGAAAATAGCCGAAATTGCTATTACATATTATTAGAGGTACCTATTTTATGAATGAAAAATATAAATGAACAATGAATGAAAGGAACGAGAAGTAGGAGAGTGAATGGAAATTAGGTATTTCGTTCAATTGGAGAGAATTTTATTGAATTTATTTCTTAAATTGGCCAAGCGAATTAGCCTTTTTTTGTGACCCGAGCAAACCTATGTAAAATAGAACAAAATATTTAAATAAATACGAAGTAAAATATATTATGGTGAACGAATGAATGAATGATTAATACACAACTAATGGGTGGACGGATGAATATAAAAATACATTGTAAAACGGAACGATAACATTACAAGGATTAAAAAATAACATAGTAGGTACAATTGAAATGAACTACTTTCACGAAATATATTACCAAGTATATTTCGTAAAACATACAGAGGGGTTAATTTAATAGATCACATTTGACAACTGTCAGTTCATAGTAAAGATTACTTTTGCCATTATTACAATAAATATGTAATTGTTATTGAAAATAGTTATGCAATTGTACATTTCTAACTTCATAAAAATAATTAATATTTTATGCCAGCCGTTACAAGCTTGCGTTGCTATATTTTGATGAAGTGTTAAATGTGATCTATTAAATTCTCCCTATTGGTTCTTTTCAAAAGATAACATATTTTTTTACTAGTAAGCATACCTCATAGAAACAAAACAAGAGATCACAGGGATCTAAATTTGGTCGCTTCTTCTTTACATAGTTTAGAAAGTCGCTCTCGCTGATTTTAATGCAGTTTTTATGTATATGTTACATTGCACCTGTGCGATATTATAAAACAGGTTTCTCAGTTGAAATGGAACTAATTTTATGGAACAACGTCGCAGTTATTCTTTAAGTCTCACAGGCATAGGGGTTTTTATATTTGTATCAATTATATTTTTATATGTCGTGGATAGAAGGCGCCATAGTGCAACAAGCAGCGCCATCTAACAATTACTTTTGTGAACTACTCGTAATAATATCAGTACCGGAAACGCAAGCGCCCTACCGCTTGGACACGATCGTCGGTAGAGGGGATGCAGTGAGGGTTGTAGAAGGGACGGAGTGTTGAGACAGTCGAGCTCCGACAGCCTTGGCAGACACTCAGTACCAACGCAGGTCCTGACGTAAACAGCGAGGAGCGAGGAGGACAGGCTAGGTCTGATCGCAGTGGAGTTAAGACGTCTTGAAACTGTATCCGATTCATTGTGCCCAGTGTTATAGTGTGAAAGTGTAATGTCAAGTAATTTGTTAGTTTACTCAGTGTAGATATGTTTGAAAAGAGTAACCATGTAGTTTCTTGCCGGTTCTTCTCCATGGAAACAATCAACGCGAACCGTGCACCTGACAATAAACAGTGTATCGCATCCAGTGAGTTTTCATAGCACGAAACCCGTCTTCTGCCCACATAATGCTCGAGCCTAACGAAATAAATCCTGCCAAACCCGACATATATATCAATGCCTACAGGTGATGTTAGGTTTTTTTTTTATCGGCTCAGCTCGACTCACACTAGTAAAAACTGCATTAAAATTAAACAAGAAAAAACTCGGGGATCACCCAAAACGCCTCTTCTTTTAATGTGTTTTGCAAAACTAGTTTCATTTCACATAATGACATGAATTTCAAAAGTTTATAGTTACATTCTACTTGGCACAATTACTACACATCGACGTTTAGGCATAATAGTAAATTATAATTCGAAAAATTTACTATTACTACTATATTGGCAATATCGGCATTGGTCTCGACGATGAATTTTGCTAACACAGGCAATTATTTGCGCAATACTTGGCAATTTTGTTTAACACAACGACAAACCCGAGCTATTTACAGCAATTCCAGGATTGTATAGAAATGGGCAAGAATTGTCATTTAGTTGCATTATGAGAATGCACAACTTTAATGTCAAACTTTTGGCATAGTCCTAATTGAGTATCATTTTTAATAGTTTTATCATTCAAATGTAGTTCTTTTTAAACTTTCCTACGCGATCTACAAATTCGAGTTTTTGATTACAAATAATGTTTTCAGTATCATATTTTTTTTAGAGAGCGTTATTAACACACCTACGTATAGTTTTTTACATAATTATAATTTATTTCTAATAACAATTTAATATTTTTAAGTCAAATTCAGAACACGGCAAGTTTGCGTTAATTTTAAAGTCAAAACGCAGAAATACATTTTTTTTTTCATTCCTTTGCAACACAATTCATTGACTAAGTGAAATATGAATAAATGGTAAGTGATTAATGAATGGATGTTCAATAAAAAAATCGGTGAATGAAAGGTGAATGGATGAACGAATGATTAAATTCCCCAGTCAATGAAATATTAAGCAAGAAATAAGTAAAGGAAAAATCAAGGTTTTATTTAAAACTTGATTGTATCTATTAAGTAAAACAAATCGTGTCATATTCAAAAATTCCACAAACACGAAAAAGTATAGAATAATGTGGACGATTTAGTTAAAATCTAGTAATAAGTCTATAATTTTAGTAATTCCATAGTTATTAGCACAGCACTTAAAACACTCGTCCGAACATGGAAAATGATTCTTTTACACTTTACGATGCTACTTATGATTTTAAACATTTTTTATTCAACTGTCTAAATCAACTCTTAGTACTCATACACAGAATATCCGCCAGTTTTTTTAAATGCATTAATTCTCAGAGACATTTTCACAAATGTTTTCAAATCAACAGCGCTCTTTTGCAAGGCGTTGTTGATCGTACAGCCCGACTCACTACTGAAAGCGAACCCGCGCTAAAAATCTTTCATCCCCTTTTAATACGAAAAAAGAACGAGAAATAGGAACAGCAGGCATTCCACTAGGAGTAAAAAGAATCAAAACGAAGCCGTCAACCAAACATTCTATACATCAAACTAACTAACTCTACTCAAAAATTATTACTTTTTTTATTTTATATTTGGCTGTAAAACTCAATGTAACGCACTCAAATCATTGATGTGCAATGATATCATGTGCTGATGACTGCATTGGTAGGGGTTATGGAGGTATTAAAAGTAAGGTTTTAACATTAACGCGATTTAAAAGAAAAACCTTGTGAAAAAAGTTGTATTTTTGACCCCCAATATGATGTAGAACAAAAATATGATCGCGATGACGGATGACCTTTCGGCTTCGTTAAGCGGTCTGTTACACCCATTCTAGTTTCTGCCTAACCTGGCTTGATATTGTGTATGTAAAATACATAACCACAATTCATCATTAACTACATAAATGTTTAGCACTATGTTTGGGGACCAAACAGTTTTAGTTAAGATGCTAACTTCCCTGTTTCTAATAAAGTCAGAATCCTGTTTTAGTCAGTGACCTGTTTCTCAGAGCCACTCTGCCACCCAGAATCCATAGTATTAGTATCACTATAGCAATGATGATGATTTGTCTTCAAAATTTCCTCTTTTCCATCCCTTACTGGTTCATATTGAGAATCAGGTCCCAAGCATTTCGAGGTCTCAGGATCGTTCGAATATACTGTATCCTGTGGCCTGTCCTCATCAGATAATAATGATTCCTCAGTGTTTGGGGATAAAGGTGAGATTTGTCTAAAATCAGGCTTGTTTGAGTCAGAACTTGACTGCCTAGGATGGTCTTTCGGTACGTTTTTGGGGCTAGATCTAGCATTAGCAATCCTTAAAGGACTTATGTGTGAACGCATTTTTGGACTACCATCGATTCTGATGCTTGAGTTTATATCGCTCATTCGTTCGAGTCGTGAGTCATTCAGTCGTTCAATACGGGAGTCGTTCATTCGGTCACTGTGGCGAGTGTCGCTACGGTCACTGTGACGAGTTTCACTTCTATCACTCATTTTGGACTCGTTCATTCTTTCAATTCTCGCTTCAGCCATCCGCTCACATATCCGTGAATCGTTCAGACGTTCACTTAGCCTTGTTTCGTTCATTCTGTCACTGATTCTGGAGTCGTTCATTCTTTCTATCCTAGGGTCCATGACCTCACAACTCCTCGCATCGTTTAATCTGTCCCTAGAGTCATTCATCCGCTCACTCATTCTCGTCTCATTCATTCGGTCACTAATGCGAGTATCATTCATTCGCTCACTTATGCGAGTATCATTCATTCGGTCACTAATACGGGAGTCATTCAACCTCTCCAGTCGCTCACACACCCTTCCATCATTCAACCGATCTCTTGAATCATTCATTCTCTCACTCAACCTCGTTTCATTCATTCTGTCACTGATCCTAACATCGTGCATACGTTCTCTATCATTCAGTCGATCCCTCGAATCGTTCATCCGTTCACTCAGCCTTGTTTCATTCATTCGTTCTCGTTCAATTCGTTCATTCATTCTCATAGAATTGTTCAGCTGTTCTATTTGATGGTCCGTCAACCTTATAGAGTTATTGAGTACCTGTCTCATTTTTTCTTGGTTTTTCATATGTTTGTCTGTTTGTCGCTGTCTCCGTTTTGAGCCGACTTGTGGCTGGGGGCGCTGCTGTCGCGTTAACGTGAAGGAGCCGGTGTCTGACTCTGATGTGGACTCGGGATGATTCTCTATGGTACCTACTAGAGCTGAGACGTTTGCGTTCATACAGCAGTCCGCCTGCGGAGAAGGAAAAAAAATATTAAATACTTTTGTAGAAGGGAGGACGGTCGGACGGGCCCCGTATTTTCGTTGACGGACTTAAGGGTAGACCCCATGGTACCTGGTAGCTCTAATAAGCTGTATACCTTGACACTCACGTTGCAACAGCTGGATACGTCTGCGAAGTATACTTCAGACTCCGCGTTCTGATTGCTGGCCGCGCGGCAGTCCTGCATCGATGATCTGGATGATAAAGAAATTATATAAAAAATGAGAAATACCAGTAAATATCTAGAACAGAAATATATCAACATCTGCTTTAGCCTTTTACAGTCTAAACGGATGCAAACACTTAAGTTTTAAGCTGCGTTTTAAGCTTTCACGGTTTAAGGCGACTACAGGAGCTAAATTAGCAACTATATTTGTGGTGGTTCAAACTTCGTCTGAAATACTGTTAGAATAAAGTTCTAATCAGCTTGCACTACAAAATGGTTGTTACGTTAGTCACTGCGGGCCGAATAGTGCGAAATGATTGGTTTCGATCGATTTGCAAAAAATCTATTGATTGTACAAAAAAAAAATAAAACACTTTGATGCTAATTTGTCGCTTGTAGAATTATTTGCCAAAAAATCAGAATGATCGCATGTATTTTAGTATGGTTTTTACTCGTTAAAATATTTTTTTAGGGATACGTTCGTGATTTTTTTATCGAGTATAATACTAGCATATATTCTGAAAATTATCATATATTTTTCTGGTTTTGTTTACTGCAGTGAATCATATACTTTCAGGCATTATAAAACTCGCGTTTAGCTCCTGTAGTCGCCTTAAAACTAAACTTATAACTAACTTACAGTCACTTTCGGGATATTTTCCGTGATTATTTGTTATTTTGAGCTCCCGGTATTTCTATCCACCGGCATTCTTCAGTCAACCAGCGGTCATGGGTGTTGCAACAGCGTCAAAATATCGGGAGCTCAAAATAACAAATTTGCACGGTATAAGTTTTACCGGATGCAGCTGAATACCGGTATTTCACATGGAGCGACTGCCTATCTGACCTCCAGAACCCAGTTAGGACTGTGTAATACGATACCCCTTGGTAAGACTGGTTTTCAGACTAACAAAGATCTAGAAATGACAGCCGGGACCAACAGCTTATCTTGCTTTCCGAGGCACGGAGGCATTAAAACTCGGTATGTAAGGGTGGTCACCAATGCAGATACCAACCTAGGCAAGCACGGCTTAACCTAAAGATCGACCCGAGCGGCTGTTATTATTTATCCACGGGTTCCTCTCACAGAATCGGGAACTTTGGCAGAAAAAAAGAGAGAAAGAGAGGCTTATACCCCGCAGTGGGTGGTTCAGAGGTGATCAGATATTATGATGATGATTTAGGATGGAAATTCGGAGGGAGACGGATTCTCCGGTTTGGGGCTGAAAAAGTTTACACCCTGTTCTTGATATCCCTATAGCTAAATAAATAAATATCGCTGCACATTGCACACAGCGCCATCTAGTGCCACACTAAGTAACGAGTCTTGTGTCGTGGACACCAGATAGTTGATATATTCCTTATAGCTAAATGAATAAATATCGCTGGACATTACAATCAGCGCCATCTAGTGCCACACTTAGTAACGAGACTTGTGTCGTGGACACCAGATAGGTGATATATTCCTTATAGCTAAATTAGTAAATATCGCTGGACATTACACAGCGCCATCTAGTGCCACACTTAAGTAACGAGTCTTGTGTCGTGGACACCAGATAGTTGATATATTCCTTATAGCTAAATGAATAAATATCGCTGGACATTACAATCAGCGCCATCTAGTGCCACACTTAGTAACGAGACTTGTGTCGTGGACACCAGATAGGTGATATATTCCTTATAGCTAAATTAGTAAATATCGCTGGACATTACACAGCGCCATCTAGTGCCACACTAAGTAACGAGGTTTGTGTCGTGGACACCAGATAGTTGATATATTCCTTATAGCTAAATATATAAATATCGCTGCACATTACACAGCGCCATCTAGTGCCACACTAAGTAACGAGGTTTATGTCGTGGACACCAGATAGTTGATATATTCCTTATAGGTAAATATATAAATATCGCTGCACATTACACACAGCGCCATCTAGTGCCACACTAAGTAACGAGGTTTGTGTCGTGGACACCAGATAGTTGATATATTCCTTATAGCTAAATATATAAATATTTCTGCACATTACACACAGCGCCATCTAGTGCCACACTAAGTAACGAGGTTTGTGTCGTGGACACCAGATAAATATATACTACACAGATACTGTCTGTTTGTAAATACATACTTATTATACATATAAAAATCCACGACTCCTATGACCACTAACCTTATAGGAGAATGTTTGTCGTTCTGAAAGCCGAGGTTCTCCTTGCCTTGCTTCTGACAGGAGTCCGTGCTTTGATCTGAAACTGAACATGAAACGATTAGACACAGATTACAACATAATGAATTATACAACGTGAACGTGTAACGTTAAATGCGCAAAACCTCAGACACCCCAAAATATGGTTTTTAATTCAATTGACCTAATTCCAAAAGAGAAAAAAAACATTAAAAAAATTAAGGGTTGGTGTTTTAGTTTTACTGGCAATTAGATTTAGTGGCAAGAACTATTATTATCCCGCGTATGAGAAAATTTAAATTTGACGACAAGCGTTTGTGTTTGTTTGTTTACCTATTTTGGCGGGTTTGCGCACGTGATGGTTTGATCTATTAATAAATAGACAGGGCAACATTTTTCATGAAGTTTTTTTTTTAAATATGAACAATATTAAAAAGTGTTTCAATTGATTCTGATCAAACTATTTTCAGGTTTTGCGCATTTAACGTTACACGTTGTATATTACCAGCCTATTACAATCCCACTGCGGGGCAAAGGCGTCTTCTCAACAGAGAAAGCACGAATATTGATCACCACGCTTGTTTAACAGGTTGGTGATTTCGGACTTATATTCATTAAAGTCCAGGTTTCTTCACGATCCTGCCGGGGCTGCGGGACTGTTCGAAAGAGAACATAAACGAGGAAGGAACATGGATGGGTTTTAGTCAGTAGAAGTCTGACTCAATAAAAAAAAGATTGCAGACATGCTGGTTATGTTTGAGAGATATTTGTCGACGGCATGTAAAGCCAAAGACAGAAACCCATGGGCGGCATAAAAACTCTGACACCAGGTTAGTACTGACCACACAAAAATAAATATTTGGTACTTTCGATAAGCTTGAATATTAATTAAACTGTACCGACCTTTACTCCCAGTCTTCTGATGTAAGCACTCGATGGCCACCGTATCATCAATCCTGCAGTCTCTATGAAGGTTGCTAGCACTCATACCCAACCGCTGACATCTATACGGAACCAAATGTCCTCTTAAAGTGTTAAACCTCGCTTCCGGTGGCATATGAGCCAATTCAGCTTGCAAACGAGCCATTTCCGCTACATCTTGAGGGTACATCTGCCCCATGTGAGCCAATTCCGGATTCAATCTCGCCAATTCCGGGTTTAAACGCGCCAATTCCGGGTTCAGTCGTGCAAATTCGGCTAATTCCGGGTTGATTCGGGCCAATTCTGGATTTATTCGGGCCAATTCAGGGTTTATTCGGGCCAATTCAGGATTTATTCGGGCCAATTCAGGGTTTATTCGGGCTAATTCCGGGTTTGTTAGTCTGATGTCGTTTGGTGGTATGTGTTGTTGTATGAGGTAGCTGTTTCGGGCGCATGTATGGGTTTGTATGGGAGTTGTATGGTCGTGTATGGTGCGGTGCTCCATGTGGTGGTGGTGGAGGAGAGTCGCGGCTGCAGGGTCTTGGTGGTGGAGGTGGTGTCTGGAAATAGGAAGAAACAATTAGTTTATTTATTTTAATCATTAGATTTATGGCGAAATTTCGCGACAGTGTACTTAAAGTACACTGACTTTATGTGGAAATTAGAGGAGAGATTGCAATATCAGCTAGGATGTATTTTTACAAAATTATTAAATAACTATTTTTTTTATTTTTTTCATTTCAAAATTAATACGCGCATAAATTAAGGTTTCGCTTTGCGCGTAAAAAAATAATCAGCTGTCTCATACATTTGGTCGAGTGGGTATTGGAATTTTATAGGATCGATGATGGTCCCATGCAGAAAGTTGTTCAGTTTTGATGGTCTGTAGAACTCCCTTGAATATTACCAAGATGCAAAGCGAAACTTTATAGAACTATCATTTTATTTTCTAACTTTGTACAAAAAAGTATGTGGTTACCTGCTGCCCTGGCGGCCCTGTGGACTGTAGGGCGGCGGGGGGCCCCACTGGCCCGAACCTGATAGCTTGGGCCCAGGGAAGTTAGCAGTCGGCTGGAAATATGAAAAATAAACAAATAATATCAATCAGACAACTTCTGATAATATTTCTGCGTAGATATAGTGTCGATGATGATGACTAGCCTTTTCCCAACTACGTTGGGGTCAGCTTCCGTTCTAACCGGATACAGCTGAAATATTAGTATTTTACATGGAGAAACCATTACAAAAGAAGTCTTTTTATCCCAAGAAAACGCATGACTTTTGTTTAAATCTGGTGGAAATATACAGTTAGTAGTGTGGTGTTGTGTGTGTGTGTGTTGTGTTGTGTGTGTGTTGTGTTGAGTGTGTTCTGAGTATGTGTTGTGGGTGTGTGTGTGTGTGTAATGTGTAGTGTTGTGTGTGTGTAGTGTTTGTGTGTGTTGTGTGTGTGTGTGTGTGTAATGTTGTTTGTGTGTGCGTGTGTGAAGTGTCCTGTTTGTGTGTAATGTTTAGTTTTTTGTCACATTAGTTTTACTGTTAATTTAACCATTTTTCTTTCACTATTTTCTTTACAAACCTGCACAAAACTCCCAGAGCCCTGCGCAAAGTTCCCCTGTGCCTGCCCGAAGCTGGTCCCCTGAGCGAATGTTCCAGAACTCTGCGCCCTCGTGAAGGGGGTCTGGTTGAAGGAGTGCGGGTATCTGTCATCGTAGGCCTCCGGCTGTTGCGGCGGGGGCGCCTCCGTGTCGCAGAAACCGTACGCGCTGTCGCCGGATTGAGGGACGCCCATACGGCAACGGGAGCTGAGGGGGAGAGAACTGGTATTTACTATTAAAGGTTTTATTTACGAGTCATACTGTTACATCGTACACGAGAAAATTCGAGAAAGCACGTGATTACAGTGTCTACGTTGAAACTTCGAGTGCTTTTCCCATTATTATTTAGTTTTAAAGTTAAGTATAGGTACAAATTCGCAATCTAGTTATAAAAACATCAGGGATTGTCATTATATATACGGAGTTTATGGTCGTGTTTTAAGTAAAGTTTTAAAATTAAAAACTTGCTTTAAAAATAAAGGTTGTGAAAAGTTGTAACTTTGTCCCCCCATATCTCCGTAACTAGAAGGTTCCCAGGTATGGTGTAGAACAAAAAAAAATCGGAATGACGGAGGGAACAAATGCTTTTCGGCTTCGTTAAGATATTGTTACAGCCATTATTAATAGTTTCGTAGGTAATTAGGTCCTGGTGAAGGTTGCGGAATTCCGCTGGATGCGAATCACACGGGACCGGTCAATGTGGCGACACTTGGGGGAGGCCTATGTCCAGCAGTGGACGTCTTTCGGCTGATAATGAGGTACTTACTTCTGACTGTTACTCCGGGGCCAAGGGAACCAGCTCCAGGCGGAAGTCTTCCTGCCAGTGCCGGGATTCGGAGAGTATAGGTTACCTATACGGCCTGCGGGTAATATAAGTTTGTTAAGTAAGACTGGTCTTCTTACGGCCAGTCTCAATAACCTATCTATGAAAACAAACAAAAAGTGTCAAATAACAACCGACAGTAATCAAAACCAAAGATAGATAGGTTATTGAGACTGGCCGTTAGCGTGTTGATGGTAACCTTCATTTAATAGGCAGGTTTCCACCATCAATAATTGCAAATCTATTTAGTCCGTCAGTTAGAGTAGGTACTGGAAAATATGGACACGTATTTTTTCTTTTTGTAAATCAATGAATATTGACAAAGATAAAACGCACCAAAAATTATACCACGGCGTGAAGTATTGAGAATTTTAAAAGCGTCGTATCTTTGTCAATTTTGGTTTATGTAAAGAAAAACAAAAACTTCGCGTCAAATATTTGTTGATAACCTAACTGACGGTTTTTTTCTGTCTTGGTTCCCGCAACGAAATGAATCAGAAAATGTATTGCGGAAGAGTAAGAAAAATCATGATTTCCACTTCCCTCCATAACAGCAGGTGACGAACGAAATAATTCTAAGTAACTATTTAGCCATATTTCTTATTTCCATACATTGGACAGCTATTTGCGACGATGCCAACTTCTTGGATGAACGCTCTTAAGCGTCAGCGTAGCCCGCGAAATTCAAATTTTCTTACATTTTTTGCAATTTGCAGGCCAGTGCTAGGTTGTATGATGTTATAAATATCGTTCGCGACTGTAAGACGTATGTAGTTACTATTAAAGCCTCTTTGATAATCAGCTACAGCTGAAGAGACATAACTTGTCAATGTTTTCGTTTTTTGGTATGACTTGAGTTTTGTCTGTCACTGTTCAACTTGTCATCTAAATACATTTTCTTCAGATATTATATTTACTTTTATTCCTATTAAAAGCCTCTCATCGTTTCTGCAAACGCTTCACCGCAAAGGTAGTACTCTGCTACAGGTTATGTGCTAGCGGAAAAGTGGAAATGTGCGAAAAAGTGGAAAATTTAAGTACAAAGGTACAAATTGCACCACTTCAAGGCAAGAATAACTGGGATACCTGGAAATATAAAATATCCATCCTGCTTAGGAGCATACCAGATGCATTGGATATAGTAGAAGGAAGATGTATGAGACCCGTGTTGCCAGCAGGTGGAGGAGACGCAGAAGTTACTGCATTTAGAACGAAACTAGCGCGTTTTATACAGGCAGAGAATAATGCTATGATCCTGCTTTCAACAAATTTGAACGAAGATGTCGTTAGAAAGGTAATGTCACTTACATGTCCAAGAGAAGTATGGCTAGAACTACATCGGTTATTTGACGGAGATAATGAGAATCGAGCTTATAATCTCTGCCTAGATTTCTTCGGATTTAAATTAAATACTTCTGATGATATGGCCACACATATTTGCAAATTGAAGACTCTCTGGTGTCAGTTGAATAGAGAGATTGGTAAAGATAATCACAATATGAAACTACCAGAAATATTCCTCATTTGTAAAATTCTGGATACATTAGATCAGAAATACTTCGAATTTAAATCAAGTTGGTTGTTGTTAGCCAAAGAACAGAGGACAGTCGAAGGATTAACAAGTAACCTTTGCGCTCATGAGAAGTCACTTCAAAAGAAAAATGGTGAATCGAGTGAAGAGGTATTAGTGACGAGTACGACAAAGAATAGCACCATTCGTAAAGGAAAGAAGAATAAGGATAAGCATATTAGATGCAATTACTGCCATGAGATGGGACATCGAGTAAGATCCTGCCAGAAGTGGATGAAAGATGGTTGCCCGCCTAAAGACAGTAATAACAAGCCATCTTCAAGTCAAAATGCGAATATGGCTATTATGAGTGTGGATGTCATGGCATTCGTAGCGCAAGATAAAGAATCATGGTACGTGGACAATGGCGCGACTAGTCACGTGACCAACAGGAGTGACCTGTTCCAAACATTCCAACAGTTTGACGAGATCCAAGGTGTTACTACAGCGAATGGTAACATTGTTCAAGCAAGAGGCAAAGGAACAATATATTTGGAAGCAGATGTCAAAGGGAATATTGCGAACATAGCACTCACGGACGTTTGGTATGTACCAGAGATCCAGCGAAGTCTGTATTCAGTGTTAGCTATGCATGACAAACAGAGGAATAGCAAGTTCGTTTCGACCCCAGAAACTTGTGAAGTAATTTTGAATGGGGAAGTAGCAGTTGTTGGCAAACGTAACCACGGTGGAGGGCTTTTTAAGTTGAAAGTTCGCAACGTCTTGCCACCGGTACCTGTACTTGCTACTACAACAACTGATTTGATGCAGCTCTACCATGAAAGATTAGCGCATCAAAACAAAAGGCACGTTAAGGAAGTCATTCAAAGAGAGTTAGGATTGACACTTCCTATAAACAAAGAATCGTGTGAAGCTTGTATCTACGGAAAGATGCATAGACTGAAATTTGGCATACGAGAAAGATCTACACAGCCAGGAGAAATTATTCATTCAGATGTTTGCGGTCCTTTCCCAATGAGTTTTTCAAAATACCGTTATTATGTACTGTTTAAAGACGATTTTTCAGGATACTGCATGGTTTTTTGCATGAGAAACAAAAACGAAGTCAAAGACAAATTGACCATAATGCTACAAGAAGCGACGGTCACAGGACATGTAATCAAAACACTGCTGAGTGATAACGGAACTGAGTTTGACAACAAGGAAGTCAGAGATATTTTGAACAAAAAAGGAATTAAGCAACGTCTTGTTATGCCGTACACGCCAGAGCAGAATGGCTGTAGCGAGCGCCAAAACAGGACATTAGTAGAAACCGTAAGAACATTGATGAATGCTCAGAGAGAACTGCCAAAAGCATTGTGGGCGGAACTTATTATGACAGCTGCTTATATTTTAAACCGAACAGGTGCTACTAGAGAGAAAGACAAGTCACCTCATGAGTTATGGTTTGGGAAGAAGCCTAATATAAAGCATCTTAGAATCATTGGAAGTACGTGTTATGCCCATGTTCCGAAAAACAAAAGAAAAAAATTGGATAAGAAAGCAACTAAAGGCATCCTCATAGGATACGACAATGATGACGGTTATCGTATCTGGTATGAAACGCAGTATAAAGTTGACAATCTCATCCGATCCAGAGATGTTATCTTCGAAGAGACACCTATTCCAGGGAATGAAGCTAAAGCTTCAGGAATTGTTGCTAAATCTGATCCAAAACCGATTGAGAAAGAGTGGACCGTGTCATACGATACAGTTCCTGAAAATAAAATTCAACAGCATTCGCAAATCGACAATCTCTTGAATCAGGAAGCCCAATCTGAACAGAGATCTATTGTATCAGAGGGAGAATTAGAAGAAGATAGACATATAAGGACGCCTATTGAGACATCAATAGAGGCAAATAAAACAGGACATCAAAGACAGTCAGTCCAATTAGAGGGAGAAAGAGAAATGGAGTTTATAGAAGACGAAACCGGATTTTCAGATAGTGAAAATGAAGAACAATTTGAAGATGCCGTTCCTGCCTATGTTGAGATAGAAGAGAATTTAGAGGGAGACGTTTCGCTATCAGACGTTCCAAGATATAATCTCCGGGACAGAAGTAGTCTTCAACATCCACGTAAATTGGATGACTATAGTTTATTCCTAGTCGATACTGAAAAAGAACCTTCGACGTATAAGGAAGCAATATCGAGTGGAACAAGTAGAGATAGATGGTTAGAAGCGATGAGAAGTGAAATCGATTCTTTGAAAAGATTACAAGTTTGGGACTTGCAGAATCTACCGAGCAATCGAAAAGCCCTGCCATGTAAATGGATTTATAGAGTAAAAACCAACCCTGACGGCACAATAGAAAAGTATAAAGCCCGTCTAGTCGTAAAAGGGTTTAAGCAGAAGAAAGGTTTTGACTATAACGAAACGTTCAGCCCAGTAGCGAGGTTAGCAACTATAAGATCTTTGCTCAGCATTGCAGCAAGAGAGAGACTTCATCTTATTCAGTTCGATGTTGCAACAGCTTTCCTCAATGGAAATTTAACGGAAGAGATTTATATGAAACAGCCAGAAGGCTTTGAAGATGGAACATCCAGAGTATGTTGTCTAAAGAAAAGCCTCTATGGTTTGAAGCAGGCACCACGGTGCTGGAACTACTGTTTTACAGAAATACTCGAATCTTTAGGCTTCAAGACAAGCGACGCTGATCCATGCCTATATACCAAAATCTTAGGAGATAAGAAAATCTTAATAGCACTCTACGTGGACGATGGCTTAGTTGCAGCGAGTGATGAGAACCTTGCAAAGAGTTTCATCAATGACCTAGAAAAGATTTTGACGATTACTAGCAAACCAGTTTCATACTATCTGGGGTTAGAGATAGAACAAATGAAGGACGGCTCGATTTTCATTAAGCAAGAAGCTTATGCAAATAAGGTCTTGGAGAGATTCAATATGAAAGACTGTAACCCAGTATCAACTCCTTTACAGAAAGAAGGAACTATTGAAAAAGGGAAAGCTGACAAAGAATCACAATCATTCCCCTATAGAGAAGCAGTAGGCTCGCTCGCTTACTTGATGGTGGGCACTCGCCCTGATCTGGCTTATGCTGTAGGATTGGCTTCGAGGAGCTTAGAAAAGCCAACTTCTAGCGACTGGCGTATGGTTAAGCGCATAATGAGATATTTGAAAGGCACATTATCAAGAGGAATAATGTATGTTCATGATGCAAATTCTCCTAACCAAATAAAAGCCTACAGTGATGCTGATCATGCTGGATGCTTGAAAACAGGTCGCTCTACCACTGGAGTATTGTGTTTATTTTCAAGAGGAGCAATCTCCTGGATGAGCCAACGACAAGCTTCAGTTGCCATTAGCACTACAGAAGCTGAGCTTGTGGCAGCAAGCGAAGCGGCAAGAGAGCTAATTTGGCTAAAGAGACTGTTCAAAGACTTGAATGGCCAACAAGAAATACCAGTTTTGTTCGTGGACAACGAAGCCGCGGTGAAATTGGCACATAATCCAGAATTTCACCGTAGGACCAAACACATTCGTGTGAGGCACTTCTTCGTAAGGGAACTTGTGCTTCAAAACGACATCGTAGTCGAGAGGACGAGCTCTGCTACCCAGCTAGCAGACTTCCTTACTAAGGCCCTACCCAGACCCAGACTAGAGGACCTAGTTCAGAAATTGGGTTTGACGGATAAACCAAATGGTCTACTATCAGCTGAGGGAAAGTATTAAAGCCTCTTTGATAATCAGCTACAGCTGAAGAGACATAACTTGTCAATGTTTTCGTTTTTTGGTATGACTTGAGTTTTGTCTGTCACTGTTCAACTTGTCATCTAAATACATTTTCTTCAGATATTATATTTACTTTTATTCCTATTAAAAGCCTCTCATCGTTTCTGCAAACGCTTCACCGCAAAGGTAGTACTCTGCTACAGTTACAGAATTATAATCATCAAAATCATCAATACAACCCTCTAAGTTCATATAAGTCGAGAAACGATTTTTTCAAGGTCAAAGTCGTTGTTAGACTTATGTGAACTCTTTGAATTTTGAGTGGCAACGAAGGTTGAGTGGGTGAAGCGTAAGTCAGGGGCGACGAGCACCGGGGCTGCGGGACTGTTCGTAAGAGATACCGCGGCCCCGGAACGTAAAGGGCGAGGAAGGAACATGGATGGGTTTTAGTCAGTAAGAGTCTGACACTCCCTCCCGCTCCGCCCAGAGTGGGAGAAGTTATTTGATAATTTCCCATCCGAAAAAATCGACCGTCAGTTTGAGACCGAGACGCGACGGGAAGGTACGAGTACTTACTGGAAGAGGCCATTGATTTCGAGCCACGCCGCGAGTCGGCCCGAAACGCATCGCAATGAAATGTGTATCTTTTCGTGTAGTAAAAAAGTTATATTTTGAGTCGCTCTATTAAAATGTGCGAGCAGCGTCGCGTCACGTCTCGGTGTGAATTAACTCTTAGGCCGCGTTCTCACTATGTCGTGAGCGTGACGACAGATAATCGTGTAGTTTTAAGTGTCGTGGCTTGGCTTGTGTATTTAAATGGAGATGTTCACATAAAGGACGACGCGATTACTGTCGTCCACTAACTCTTGCCACCTAAAAATCAACGATAAATTAATCGTCACGACATAGTGGGTACGGGGCCTTCGCCTGCGTTCAGATACGGAGGGAACAATAAAAAAATTCTTCACACATGTCCCACAGCCAGTATAATTTTTGTTTTTGTGCTGAAACAACATATATTATTTAAAAAAACATGAGGGGGGTCTTTGGGGACAGCCTCTAGTATGTAATCATCTGCTACGTGTTGTGCCCTGCGCACGTCTATGGGGTGCTACGCCGTAGTGGATCGGCTAGGAGTGCCACTTACACGTGCTACTCCGTAGCGAATCGGCTACGAGTGCTATTTACAGGTGCTACGCTGTAGCGGATCGGCTACGAGTGCTACGAATAACAGGTGACGTCACGCGAGACCCATAATTTTTGTTCATACAAAAAGTGCTCAACGAGGCTGTTATAAAGACATTTTCACTTAAAAAACTCACCTGGCGCCCAAAATCGATGCTGTAGACTGATGTCCCACGCTGGCTGGGCTGGGTGACACTGTGTACAACAACTACAGTTGCTCTACAAACGATAACAAACAGCATTAGAAAAGCGATCGCGAACGTACACGCACTTAAAAGCGTGTGTTTTATGTTTCTTATATAGGACATTGTTTTAATCAGGATTATTTTTATTAAAATTAGTTATCGTAATTCATGCTAAACGTAGTGATTATATACTCTGTGATTCATGCGTCTGACAGTTTAATGTAGCTGTCAATATTACCAGAAAGTAGAATATTATACTCTGTAGTAAATATGCGATATGAAGGTTTAAAGGAAAAATATAAAAGTTTGTCTATTCTAAAGCGTTATCTTCTTTGTGGACATGACCACAGAGTATATAATCACTACGTTTAGACATGACTACGAATGTGGAGCATAGAGCATCATTTAGGCAATCATTTAGGTCTATCTGTTCATACACGAAATCTCATAAAGGCCCCTACTCAAAGCCCTGCCTGCAGGGACACTGCCAATCGTATTATGTGTATGCATCATCATCATATCCCTACCCTTTTCCCAACTATGTTGGAGTCGGCTTCCAGTCTATCCGGAAGCGGCTGAGTACCAGTATTTTACATGGAGCGACTGCCTATCTGACTTCCACAACCCAGTTAAGGCGCTTAGACGAGCTAAATTAGCAACTCTATTTGTGGTGGTTCAAACTTCGTTTGAAATGCTGTTAGAATAAAGTTCTAATCAGCTTGCACTACAAAGTGGTTGTTACGTCAGCCACTGCGGGCCAAATAGCGCGAAATTAGTGGTTTCGATGGATTTACAAAAAAAACTATTGATTGGATTAAAAAACTAAAACAGTATCATGCTAATATATTGCTTGTAGAATTATTTGCCAATAAATCAGAATGATCGCATGCATATTAGTATGTTTTCTATTGTTTGAAAGATATTTTTAGAGGTAAGTTCGTGATTTCTTTTTATCGAGCCAAATTAATTGTATTATGTTTTCAAAACAGTATCATGTTAGCATATATCCTGAAGAATATCATATATTTTTCTTGTCTTGTTTATAGCAGTGAATCATAAACTTTTAGTAATTATAAAACTCGCGTTTAGCTCGTGTAATCGCCTTAATACTGGGTAATACGAAACCCCTTGGTAAGACTGGTTGTCAGACTATTTGTGCCACTGACTACCTGCAACGACTGCCAAATATGGACAAATGACAGCCGGGACCATCAGCTTAACGTGCTTTCCGAGGCACGGAAGAAACTCGGTATGTAAGGGTGGTCACCCATCCACAGACCAACCTAGGCAAGCACGGCTTAACCTAAAGATTGGCCCGAGCGGCTGTTATTAAGCCTATGCATATGCAGGGCCGATATTTTAAGACTCTGAGGCAGAGTGAACAATTAAAATATCCGCCCTGCATACATACACACAATACGATTGGCAGTGTCCCATGCAGGCAGGGCCCTGCATGCAGTGCTTTCTGTAGGGGCCTTAAAGGGACATTGTACTCATCATTATGAACAACTTTTACCATGGGACCAAACCAAAAAAAAAGCGGGGCAGTCTTCGGGGACTACTAAGAAAACTAAGTAATTTATATCAGCTACGGGTTGTGCACGCCTAAGTGGTACTACGCCGTAGCGGATCGGCTACGAGTGCTAGTAAGCGTTACGTAACAGTCACGCTAGTTACATGATTTTTGTTCACCCAAAAAGTGCTCAATGCGCCTAAAGAAGTTTCCAGTCCAAAAAATTTGCTGTTCCCTATAATACATATTCGCATTCGCATTAACTCGTCTTTTTCTTGATTTTTTCGAATTTAGAACTACTCAATTGCTTTAAATTTATTACGATTACATATTTATTGTAATAATGGCAAAAGAAGGTAACCTTACTTAGAACTATCAGTTGTCAAATGAGATCTATTAAATTGACCCTACTATAGTAGATGATTATTTTGCAATATTATTTGCACATAGAAAGTTATTCAGTTAGATGATCCGTAGGTCTGTCTGTAGTAAGCCTAAGTACCTGCACTTGTCTGCCAGCCGAGGGCGTGGCCTGTCCTGTAGAAGGTCGGTACAGAGACCTGCAGCGAAGCTCCAGCTGTTCCCAGTACATCTTCTTGCGTTCATGACTAGAAGCAAATAATTAAATGATATCACCAAAAGTAGCAAAGCGTGCGTATACGCGTCTACACGTGCTTATAATAATAATAATATATTTTATTTCAGACTAGGTTCATAAATTTGTTAGTTACAATGTTCTTAACCTAGTGTTAGTAAGTAACAATACAAATCTAAATCTATAAGTTAGTAACAATGTTCTTAGCCTAGTGTTAGTAAAGGTACTGAATGTAGTCAGGCGCTCCCTCTTGCGTGAAGGCCTACCCAATGTGCCATCAGTACAGAGTCCCAGCGACCAGCACACGCGGCCAGAATGGCGCTGGGGCTGACGCGCACCCGCGTACTCTGAACGCATTATTATACTGTACACGCAGGGCGTTGTACGTCCCCTGCGTGTATTTAGCCCACAAACTGCACGTGTAGATGGTCTGACAGAATGCCTTAAACAGTGTGACCTTCACCTGTTCCGTGCAACGAGCGAATCTGCGAGCCAACATATTACAGCGGATACACAACGCCCTACGTTCTCTCTCCACATCCATGTCGTCTTTGAGGTCTTCGGTGACCCAGTGGCCCAGATACTTGAAATGAGTGACTCTGTTTAAAGGTGTACCATTGAGCGAGACGGGTGGTACGTCTGATAAATCTCTTTTGGGTGCTCTAAAAACCATAACCTCACTTTTTTTCACATTGTATCTGAGCCCATGGGCCTCCGCATACCTTTCACAAATACGAAGCAGCTTACGCAACGCGCCGATTGAAGGGCTGAGCAGCACCATGTCATCCGCGTAGCTAATATTATTAACGCAAATCCCATCTATATGACATCCGATTCCTGTGCTGCTCAGCTCTCCAACCAGGCGGTCCATATACAAATTAAAAAGTTTCGGTGAGGTCAACCCCCCCTGCCTCACCCCACACTCCAACCTGTACTCGTCCGATCTACTTTCCGCCCACCTAATAGCATTTTTCTGATTATTGTACCAGTACTCAAATATTGATACAATCTCAGGGGGCAGACTAGTGTCTTGTCGCATTTTTGCCCACATTCGGTCGTATGAGACCATATCAAATGCCCGGGACAGGTCCAAGAAACACGCGTATACTGGCGTTTTACGCGCGTTGTAGTAGTGCACGGTCTGCTTGAGGCACAGGATCGCACTTTCCGTGGATAGCCCAGTCCGAAAACCGAACTGACCATCGTGCAGATTTATATGTTTTGTTAAATGGCCATCAAGCAGACCGTCCATCACCTTCGCTATAACCGTAGCTAACGAGATAGGCCTATAATTATACGCGCCCGAAAGTACTCTAACCTGAAACCGCCGTATCCAACCGATACCATCAAGAGAACTTCGTGGAATGCATGTGAAGGTTCCGGGTCTTCCGGCTACCGTTCGTAGATCTTTGTCAGTCGTTTCGTTATGGGAAGTCAGAAGCCAGGAATAGCGCACGCATGCCACCCCCGCTAACTTTTAATAAATGACGAATACAAAATTACGATTTTGCATAACGTCCTTGTATGAGTCCATAAGTTACGAGCTCAACGCACTTTCGGCACAAGAAATCTGATTGGTACTGCAATCTCCATACGATTCTGTGTTTTGTGTATAAAAGATATAGAACCTCTTCGTATCCTAGACTTAAAAAACCTGGCACTCGAAACAAAAAATATTCGTGAAACGTACATCAGTCACAAACTCACAGACAAGTCATTCTGACAGAATAGATGAGTCTGTTTCAAATGCAGTGCAGAAAACTTTATTCTGATAAAGACATTCAATTATTTACTAAATAGCGATTGTTTCTTTTAAATTCTTTTGCGTTTGAGTTTGAGACATCACGCAAAAATGGTCAACAGTAGTTCCCAAGAATTATATTATGCTACAAGCACATTTGATTTCGACCACATAACTGATGCTGAATTAATTAGAAACGTCGAAAATCTCAAGAAGCAGGTCAGACTTCTTCGCTTAGAGAACGAAGTCTTGGAGGCAACTATAATGAGAGTGCAACCATCGCTTATATCAGGTTCGCTCTCAGCTTTAGAATCCGCAGTCCGATTAGCGCAGTCTCTGGACTCGAAGTCAACTATCGGCAGTGGAAGCAAGACCTCAAAACCCGGTCTGCACGACACAGCTCGAAGCATCGCAAATATAGTTAGCAAATCCAGATCTCTTCACTGGAGAGAATCGACAATTACCAGAACGCCATCTTCAGTCAAATTGACCAGATCAATCATTGGCACTTCAGGACCAAAGATCAATGTTGAAGAAAAACTAGAGCTAGTATTCGCCGTAATGGAAACTCAACGGAAAGATTTAAAGAAAACTGAGATCGAAGCTAAGAAGAAACATGCTTACTTAAATGCTCAATTAGAAGAACTTGAAATTCGGACCAAAGACATCGAGAAGTTGACTGCAGATTTTAATCAAGTCGTTGTGATTGAAGGTGTAGATGCTATGACTAAGCGAATACCAGCTGAGACCTGGGTCAAATTCTTAACAGATAACGGTAAGAAGATCGATAAACAAATAAACAAAATGAGGCTTAGAGGGAGTACTTCAAACGCACAGTACTTTAAATTGAGAGCAGATAAAAAAATCAAACAGGTTATAGCAGATTTTATTTTTCCAGTAGACTTCGAGGTGAAAACAATAGAAATCATAAATAAACTTAGAACACTAGAAAAAAAAAGTAAAGAAGTAATTGATATGAAAGCTGTGACTGGAGATGCTAATTTAAACCTAACCAGACACAAGTATGAATTGATGGACCTAACAAAGTACATAGACAGAGTAAAACACCTGAAAATACAAAGGGAACGCCAAACTGAAGAAAAGAATGCTGAGAGGGCTAAGCTAGTAAAACATGTAGACAACTTAAAACGTCAGTTAACTGAGATTCAAAATCTAAGAGAAGCTTATTTCGTTCCAGATGTACAAGAATACGTAAGTGTTAAGCTCAAAATTTGTGAATACAATCATGACATTCAGCGCTTAGAGACTAGTCTTCGTATTAAACAGTACGCGTTACATAATTTTAAAAAGGAATTATTGAGGTCTAAGATATTATTTAGTAAGATAAATAATCAATCAATCAATTGAATGTATATGTCACCGTAAAATTGTCAAATACGTTATATTGTAATATCTCTAGCGATATTGTAAAATCTCGAAATATTGTCAAACGAACATACTGCTTACAACAAAACGCATTATTTTTCGTGAAATGCATGCGATGATAGTCAACTCACGCGGTGTGGAGGGAAGGAGGGGTCCCCCTTGCCCAGTGAGAAATACCGATTTATATAACCTAACCTTAAAACACTTTATATTCCCCTAAAAAGCGTAGGCCCCTATTTCCGAGTGCAGGGTTTAAAGGAACCTAACTAACCTAACGGGGGGGTGCCCCAAGTCCCGATTATGGGGGCAGAGATACTTCCGTATGTTCATTTGACAATTTTCGAGAGTTTACAATATCGCTAGAGAGTAACACGTTATATGGTAATTTAACGTGTTTGACAATTTTACGGTGACATATACATCGGATGAGGAAGCACTCATCGCAGCGTCATCTGAATCTCTTTTTTGACATGAAGATTTCCGGCCAACGCGAATTGTTGTAAAGCCAATAACTTTCGCAACGCAAGTGACTTGCAACACTGGAAGGGGTGGCAGCAACGTAATATTTGATTTATTACTAATAATCATTTATTTTGGAATAAAACATTCCATACATTGTATTAGAGACAAGTCGTGATAGTAGCGATCCCTTAGTTGCAGGCATCCTAGGGGCCGGACACCACACTGAGGCGATGTGTTGTAAACCATCAATACTATTTTGGAATTAACACTTCGCGTCTCCACTTTGCATTAGGGTTCTTATAGACGAGCGGCACGTTGCCAACCGCAGATAAACTGCAGCCGTCGCCACCTGTCGACACCGGATCGACGGCAGCCGCCGAAGCGTCGACGACTGCAGTTGACAGGTGGCGACGCTTGCAGTTGTGCCATGCCGTGTAAATGTGTGTCGACGATTTTTTTTTATTTTCTTGTTAGTATTAATTAATTATAAATTATTAATGATATAATGTAATGACACCTAATGGGTCACTTATAAATTCGTGTCTTAATTAGGACAAAACATAGCGCACCACCTAATTATGTAAACACCTATGTTTCACAAATAAACTGATTGATTGATTGATCAAATCAAATCAAAATCATTATGTGGTAAATGGTGGTAAATAAAATTATAGTAACAATTATGGACCCTGTCGGGAACAGCAATTTTTAAAGTAAATAAATAGAGAGAGGAAAAGCGCTTTATAACTTATACTATTAAATATTTATTTCTCATTTATCTAATAATCATAATAGTCTCTAATAATAATAATAATAGTCTACCGAATCATTTCTTATTTATATTGAAATGATTCGGTAGACTATTACGGCTTAAAAATTGTTCACTTTTAATAGTTTAATTATAGTTATTTCATAAAATGTATGTAAAAGTATTATAGTTTAATTTAATTTTGGTTATTTAATTTATTAAATGTCTGTTTTTCATAATGAATGATTATTGAATTTATCTGTTAAATATTCGTTGACTGTATAATAGCTTTTTTTAATTAAGAATTTCTTTAATTTATTTAAAAATATACTAGTTTTATTTTGGTTTCTTATGTCTTCAGGTAGTTTGTTGTATATTTTTATTGGCATAGAATATGGACTGGATGAGTGAGATTTAAGGCGGGAGAGGGCAAATTTTGATTGACTGCCGTCGACAAGTGGCGACGGCTGCAGTTTCCCGCTCGTCTGTAAGAACGCTTAATGGAAACGGTTGAGTAGAAAGGAGTGGAGAGATTATCTCTTATTATTATTTACTTATTATTAGATTATTGTTTAGGCCAGCCTCTATACTTGGCGTCCATGCATTTAGCGGAGACGTGTGTGGCGTGCGTAATTTGGTAGATAATGATGAACAAGATATAATTGAATCTACACTAATATTATAAAGAGGAGAACTTTGTTTGTTTGTTTGGTTGTAATGAATAGGCTTAAAAACTACTGGACCGTTTTTAAAAATTCTTTCACCATTTGAAAGCTACATTATCCACGAGTAACATAGGATATATTTTATCCCCGTACTCCCACGGGAACGGGAACTATGCGGGTGAAACCGCGGGACGTCCGCTAGTATATTATATTTGGGTTGTTTTTTAAGTGTTTGCGATGTTTTATAATCATGTCTGGTTGTTGGTTTTCCCAAGAAGATCGTCAATTAATTTATGGTGCAGAAATAGATTTAAAACAAGCTTCGTCTACTATAACATTATTTGTCAATTACTTTATTTTGTCTTACTTGCGTAGTTATATTATTTTAATTTAATGTGAAAGTTAATATTATCTTGTTTAATTAAAGAGTTAACATTTGTAACATTTGTGTTTATTTGGGGCGGGGGTTATGACTTAAGGTTGGTAAACTTTGTATTCAAATTAGAGTATTTATTAATCGTGTGTCGTATAATATTATATTTCATAACGTCAATATGAATAAGCCCACGGCGAGCAGTCAGCGTGCTTGCCGCTACAATAAACTCAAAGCATTTAAGGGGCCGGCGGAGCATGCGTCGTTCATACAAAATTTTTATTTAACTTTATCGTTGTCAAATAGACATTCTGAAAAATGTTACTAGTTGAGAATAAAAATTCGCATCGAATGACGCTGCTACTCCATGCGATTTGGTTTTCCGAACGAGTAACACTACTCGTGTACTAGTGTTACTAGATGAGAATAAAAATTCGCATTGAGTCACACTGTTACTCCATGCGAATATTTTTCTCAACCAGTCACACGGTGACACGATTTAGTGTGACTCGTTGCGAACAAAGGAAACGTAATACCAAAACAATTTGTAAATCATACATATTCTTAAGGTAGTGTGTATTTATTCCGATTGAATTACAGAATATCTATGTTCCCAAATATATATTTTGAAAGGACAATGATATAAAGACGAGATATGAGGAATTTAAAATTTCTATAGAAAACTTATTTTTCTCATATCTCTTGTTTAAATCAGTGTCCATTCAAAATGTATATTTGGGAACCTAGATATACTGTGATCCAATCGAAATAAATACACACTACCTTAAGAATATGTTTCATTTACAAATTATTTTGGTATTACGTTTGTATGAACGACGCATGCTCCGCAGGCGTCTTAAGACCATTACGGCACTTTTGAATGACAAAGATACAAAAAAAGCAAAGCTACAATCACAGTCACAAGGCATAATAACTTGAGAAAGTACTGTATTAGTTGCCCAATTCCTAGCGTAGATCTGTATGGAGAAGAACTGGCCAGAAACTCCATGAACACTCTTCTAAATCAAAATATTGTCAAAAAATCATTTCCGTTTGCCTGGCTCGGCCCCCCAGAATTTGCGTTTTAGGTGCACACCAATGCAATGCACTCACCTCTACTACATCTATATCTATCATCTATTTTGGTATATGTACCGGTTTCATTTTCAATGTACCTCTGTACTTTTGAAGGCAAAATAAGGGGGCCGTGCTGAAAACGTTTGGCTTGCACGGCCCTCTTTTCTTGCGTGTATCTTGAAAAATACTATAATACATATAGCGCATTAAAAAGTTTCTTGAACTCAAGGAATGTTCTCTATTGACACGTTATATGTACCGCAACAGATATTCTGAATTCGTAATAACAAAAAATATATAGATGTAGATAGGGGGCCGTGCTGAAAAATAAATAAATGAGGAAATATCTAAAGAAGACAAATAACCTTAGCCAAAAACTAGTAAGGCAAGTAACTAGGGTTGCCAACCGTACTCTAAAATAGAGTATTGTACTCTATATCATGTAGGCGTACTCTATAATCTATAACACTAATAGACTACGCCAAAATACTCTTTTTACACAATGTTAGAACTCATATTAAATTTAATCATTTAGAACAAATTATAGAAGGAAAACTTAATTTACGAAGAATACACATTGGCGGTCTATATTCAGAAGTTATATTTTTTAAAGAACTCCAAGGCAAATTGTTAAATAACACAGATTTTACGCTAAAGTCCACTGCAAGAAAATGGCAATTTATTTTTAAAAAAATCTCATAGTGAATTTTGTTTGTTTAAAATAATACATTTTGATACAAGTGGAAAAAGTTTGTTATTGTAGGTCGAGGCGGTATTAACACACGAGCCGGTAGGCGAGGGTGTTTTTGAGCCGAGGAACTGCAATAACAAATGTCCACGTGTATCAAACGACGTTTTTCAATACACTTTTTAAGAAATAAAATAAAAGAATGTAAATTAATTGTGTCATGAATTATTACGAGACTATGATTTAACTTTTATTTTTTTCCGCGCCTGCTTCCGCCAGGTTGAAGGAGAAGCAAAGGTATGAAGCCGTTATACAGCCTAATATAAAAATAAAAATTATTTTTGAATTTAGAACACAATTAAATATTAATTTGTTCGTAAAAGTAAAAATTAGTTTTAAATAATCATGTTTATCTATGATATTGAATTTATAAACACAATTAGAATAATACTCAAAAAATGTTTACGCCGTAAAGACGTAGATCGCTTCGCCGAAATTAAAAAAAAACCTTCACCTCTGACTCTATAGTTAAAGGTGAATGTTTTCTTTTTTAATTATGCATTGAACCAATTCGGACTAAGTATAGGTATAGTTATCTGTGGCAATTTTGCTTTCTGCACATGTGTGGAAAAAACATGAAAAACGCACGTGTGTGAAATACACTGCATTTCGAACCTAATCGTAGTGCGAAAAGAACCAGTTTTCGAGGAATTGTATTGAAAAAATATTAGCTATATACTATCTGTTCCCGCCACTTGAGTATTATTTATTGAGAGAGTCCTTTCGGTCATGAATTTGAAGTGGCGGGAAGAGGAAAACAGCTCCACTGAAATTGATTAAACATGAGCTTTAACAATATACATTTCGAATTAAAATGTTTGGAGTCAAAAAATTCATTTTAAAATTATGAAAAATTGTAATGCAGAAAATAATACAAAAAATACCTTTTAAAAAATGTAAAATTAGTGGGACTCTTTTTTGTAAGTCCGTACTCTTTATTTACCCCCTCTGAAATCAGATGTACTCTATTTCTTCTAATAAAAGTTGGCAACCCTACAAGTAACATATGTACCGCATTGGTTTCTTATAAAACTTGCTAAATTTAATAAATAAACCAATGTTAGTTCATTCAGCACGGCCCTCTTTATACGCCTATGTCTTTTAAAATATGACATGTTTGCTTACAAAATTCGACTTCCTGAATCATCTAAAGAAGTTAATTCGTACCAAACAAATTACGATACTGCTGTATTAGTACTATCAGTAGTCAAACACAGATAAAAGTTTAACACAAAAGGCATCAAATGCACTCTACTTATTTAAAATCTTGAGATTCTTCTTCGGCCAGGGCCAACAATAGCAAAACTTCTTCTTCAAAATTAAAAGACATCTTTCTTCAATGAGAGTCAGACAAAAATGGCACACGGGAAGTCGCGTCAGTTTGAGAGGCTAAGCGAGCGAGCGAATCGCACGAGGTCGCGTCCCGCGTACCGCACGGCATTCGCTCCAGTTTGACTGTAGCTTTACGCTGGCCTCTATCCGTTAAGATATTTTAATTTTCCTTTCGACAAAATAGGTACGTAGCTATATTCCGTACGTCGAAACACCAAAACCATAAAACGAAGCCAATAAAACCAATACTAGAAACCTTTGTCTATTTCAGTCACGAAACTTAACTATCACTTTTCGTGTTCACCCCTCATTTATAACCTCATTGGAAGGTCAAACACCAAATGATATTGGCCAGAAACACTTTGAATCTGACACGTCCTTCGTAACCCATGGCAACGGTTGCTAGGCTGCCCCATATTCCCCACATATGGCAGGTGACATATCCGCCAAAACACTGACAAATATCAGAGCTATTTTTGTGGCCTTTATACTATTTTATTTTTAGTAAATTGTTTTGAAGAACCGTTATAAAATGTCTACAGCACACACGGTGGGTGGACGAAGCATAATAAGTCAACACTCTCGCTCGCTGAGCAATGGACGATGGGACGACATGGACATTCTCACTGACGGAGAACTCGTTAAGCTAGTGCAAGAACTCAAAGAGAAAGTCAACATACTGGTCCTAGAAAACGAAATCTTAGAAAGGACTATCATGAGATTAGAACCTGCGCTGATGGCTGGTGTATACCAAGCCGTGGAGTATGCAACCCAACATAGGATCCCTTCTGGCACTTCAGTGAGCATGTTAAGAGGCCCATCTAAATTCGGTCTTAATGACCCGCTGCTTTCTGTCTCTTCGAAAATACTGCAAAGCGCTTCAAGAATAAAAACTAGCCCTTCCAGGCTTCTAACCAGCCCTTCTAGAATTTCCACTCGTAGAGGAGATTCCAAGACCAAACTTAGCGGCGGCACCGTCATGGGAGCCGGAGGGGCGAGGATCAACGTTCTAGAAAGATCTGAACTAGTAAGCAAAGAGATGGAGTTACAGGTCACTAATCTGAACAAGGAAAGGCACAGAGGAGCCAAGCAACGTGCTCTATTAAAAGCAAAATTAGAAGAAGTCGGCTTGAAAGAAACTGAGATTGAAAAGGCGAGTAAAATGTTTCGTCAGGAGGTGTTAGAAGATGGCTGGGATAAAATAGCTCAACGAATCCCGGCCGAAATATGGATTAGATTCATGACGGAATGGATGAAGATATGCGACAGCCAGATTGGAAAGTTGCGGTTAAGAACCAGTACTTTGAACACTCAGTACAGCAAATTGAAAGGACAAATCAAGGTGAAAGCCGAGCTTAGCGAAAGTCTACGCCCAGTCGACTTCGAGAAACTCCAAATAGAGAACGGTGAATGTTTTAAAGTGATCGACTACAAGTTAGAACAGCTAGGAGAACTTAAAAAGATGACAGGTGACGCCAACTTGAACCTCACGATCCACAAAAAAGCAATGATGGAGCAGAACAGCTACTTGAACAAAGTTCTATCAACCATCAAGAATAAGGAGATCTTGACGGTACAACTGGATAAAGAAAGCAAGAAAATTCAAGTACAAGTAGACGTCTTGTCTCAAAGGCTGAAAGAAATAAGGAAGGTAAGACTGAAGTACCAAGTCCCTAATGTGATGGAGTATGTCGAAGTGAAATGGATGTTGACGGGTTTAAAACATACTAATAAGATCTTGGAGACGAGGAGGCGTATACAACAGATTGCGTTGGCGTCTATTAATAGGAAGCTGAGGGATGCCGCAGGGCATTGACTTACATGAGAAGGAAGAAAATAACTATCGATTGACCATATTAATCTTAGATGACGTTTGTGGGAGGTGCGAAAAGTAATGTACAATCTCTTGAAAGGAAAGCTTTTTGCTTTTGCTGCAGTTTTAGATTCCTAAAATCGTTTTTTTTTTATATTGTTTTTATTCGTGAAAAATTATGATTATGCGTTTTAGATAATATACCGACGTAGTGGGATGTTTTGAATAGGAAAGGCCTATTAGCCTCAGTTTAAAACATTGTTGCAGTTTATTTTTGTGATTATTTTTAACTTTATCTAAAATTAATATTTGCTGTGTAAGTAGGTGCGTTTGTTATGTAATGTGTCTTAATAATTTCCAATAAAATATTTGTATTGTTATTGTATTTAATATTTCATTGATTTATTAGTATAAAATTAAATCTACACATACAATCTGCAAAAATATGGGAGGAAACAGATCTTCGCTAGGTGCCCTAGTTTTTGAGGTATACATGTGGCCAAGCTGGGGAGACTTTCCAGATCAACCACCTATAAACCCTTATATCGTTTGAACCAGCGACTGACAAATTCTGATATTTTTCGACAAATCATCATCATCATATCAGCCGAAAGACGCCACTGCTGGACATAGGCCTCCCCCAAGTGTCGCCACATTGACCGGTCCCGCGCGACTCGCATCCAGCGGATTCCCGCAACCTTCACCAGGTCATCGGTCCACCTAGTGGGAGGTCTATTTGGCGACAAATATCGTTTTTTTTTGTGTTATCATTATTAAAATCCCTGATGGTGACCAAGCCAGTGTAAGTCACACCACTACGGTTTCCGCATTCTTAAACGCCGCGATTTCTCACATGAGAATTTGGTACTCAAACTTGTACCTACAAAAGAGACCTACACACTACGCCGCGTACTGAGAGTCACTGAAAGATGACTTACCTGAGCAGTTGATACGCCAGCATGCAGCTAAAGATGCACACAAGAACCGCGCTGACAGACAATGCAAAAACACCGCGTAGACACCAGTACAGCGCACCGTGTACTACGCCGCATTCTGATACGCCTTCGAATACGCAGCGTACACCTGGGAATAAAATAAAGGAATTTGTATTTCAAAGATTCCTAAACAACAGCTGCTTTAAAGGGGTTTGAACTATGATTTGATTAGCCACGCATAAGACCTGTTTCTATCGATAGCATCAATAAATGTTCTAAAGTGTCACGATTCCGAGATATTGTGTTATTGTTGTGCTGAAGAGGATGTTAACCACCTCATCACGAAGCCGTCAACTAAGCATTCTGTACATCAAACTAAGTAACTTTACGCATAAAATATTGCTGGGAAACGACTTTTTTTTTGTGAAAAATTATGTTTTTTGGTAGAACACAATATAACGCACTATAAACATTGTGCTGATAGATGAATTGAATAATACGGGTGTTTATTCCCAGATATGGTGCAGAACAAAAAAAATATCGCAATGACGTGGAAAACAAGTGTCTTTCAGCCAGGGACATAAAAACACCTTCATAAAGGTTAGAGAATTATAAGTGTTACATGTTGAATTGGTAACAGAATCAAATATGTAACACTTATAAATATGTTTTCAATGTGTTTACCCAAAACAGTTACAAAAGTGTAACCGTAACATATCTGTAACAGATATAAAAGTGTTAATAAGTGTTTAACAGATAAACTCAGCGTTGCCAAATTTACAATGTACTTATTTATGGTTAATAAGCATTAGATAGCCGAAGTCTAGTCGCAGTCTGTTGTTAAACTGATTATTTCAGTTACACATATTAACACTTATTTTCACACTTGGTTATAGTTTGATTCGGTAACTTTATTGTATCTGTTACATCTAAAAGTGTTTTTCTGTTGAAACTGTTTGAAAAACAGTGTTAAAAACACATTATTACGGTTACAGTTTGAGTCCCTGCTTTCAGCTTCGTTAAGAAGTTATTTATTTTGGAAACTCTTCTCATTCCTTCTCTTTTCTCTGTTCGCATTTCTCTTTATTAAATTAAGCAGAACTTGTGACTTACCCTCATCATCAGCCGCGTTATGCTGCGTGTCGGGTGGCATTGAGAAGCACGTGCAAGTGCGAGTCAACTTGGTATACTCGCAGAACTTCAGGGTTTGGAGTCTGCAACGAGATTGTTTGTTAAAATATTTGTCCTAATAGACATGACGATCAAAAAAATCACAAATCTACATATTTAGTCAGTCCATTATGAGTATTGGAAAATAATGGACACGTATTTTTCGTTTTTGTTAATCAATGAATATTGACAAAGATAAAACGCATCAAAACTCGGGAGTCCGCTCGTGACGTCAGAACTCGCTAAAATTATACCACGGCATGACGTATTGTGAATTTTCAAAGCGTCGTATCTTTGTCAATTTTGATTTGCGTAACAAAAGAAAAAATACGGGTCAATTATTTTTTGATAATACAAACGAAGAACTAATTAGATTTTTTTCCCTTCTTTTTGGTTTTGGATCCCTATTTCTGGATCCCTGTTCAATAGCTTCTGATTCTTCTTCTTGTGTCTAACCTGGTGTCAGAGTTATGCCGCCCTGTGCCTCTGACTTTGCTTTACATGGCGTCAAGAAATATCTCTCAGGCATGCTGGTTTCCTCACGATGTTTTCCTTCACCGATGCAAGTGATAATTATACAATACGCACATGAATCCGAAAAAACAGAGGTGTGTGTCTTGGGAGAGAACACACCACTAGACTATCAGTGCTTTTCAATGCTCTGTTTTAAGCTTTAAAGGTTCTCATGATTATGGTAAAGGGAAATGCCCATTTGATGAAGAGGTTTTGGCCAAGTGACGCCCATGAATGAAACCAACTTTAGGTATTAGGGTTGATACCACAGATGAAGAAACAAACACTATTTTGTACAGGGAACTCGGTTGGACTTTTATAAATCATAAATAAGAATTCAAGGTTAAAAAATGAAAAAAATAAATATGTTGGTTGTTAACTGAATTAGTTATCGTTTTTACCACAGAACAGATAAAAGAGTTTAGAATGGCCTTGTGGGCGGGGCAGGTGCGCCGCTCATATAAGTGAACGCTCATATGTCAATTGACCAACAGTCGCGCTCTTAATGCTGCTGGCATTGACACTGGATCAGGCAGTATACATTCAGTCCAGTAGACAGTCTAACTTATTTGAGGACATTACGCGGCGACGACTGTCCATTGCGTTTACACGGATCCAGTGTGCGCAGCGTACGGGGAGAGGACACTGGATTGCAGAATAGGAACGTAGTCTATTCCGATCCAGCGCTGGAAACTGGACGCTGTACTGGATTGTAACATGTTTACATTAACCCAGTGCTGATCCAACGCTGAAGCCAGTGAAGCTGGATCCAGCTACTGGATCAATGTAAATCAACGTTTATTGTGATAACGTACGAAGCTTGTGTGAGTGCACGTCAAGTACAGTTTTTGCGTTAGTGTGACAATCAATAGCAAGCTCGCGATTTAAGTGTCAGTATTATAATTGTGTGCGTAATGCACGTACGTATGAGTCTCTTGCTTGTAGTAGAGTTAAAGATTGAGAGACAAGCGGTGACAAGCGTTCTAATACAAATCAGGAACTATTTCCTTTTTTATCTGTTCTGTGGTTTTTACGACCGGAAAAAGGGCATAGGGTATTTTCAACCGACTTCCAAAAAGAGGAGGTTCTCAATTCGTCTGTATTTTTTTTTTTTTTTGTGTTTGTTACCTCAGAACTTTCGACTGGGTGAACCGATTTTGATGGTTCTTTTTTATTTGAAAGCTGGTGCTTCCCGTTTGGTCCCATTTTAATTTTCTGAAGATCTGATGCTGATCTTCGGAGATATAAATGGAACTCTTCAAAAATACACGGCAAAGCTGCAGTAATTGCTGCAATCGCTTGGTTGTTTATTGTTTATACAACATCATGACGTAACATCACGCCTGTATGCTCTGAGGGAGTATGCAGAAGTGTACAATACACCCAGATTTCGACAGTTAGACGTGTAAAGTTCCATTTAATGGGATCCCGGAGAAATAGAGGTAACTCCTTAAATTTATAGGCACACCAGAAGCGGTTTGGGTAGTTTTAGGAAGAGTACTTTCTCGGAGTGATCCCATTTCAATTTGATAAAGATCTGGTGACTTCGGAAGATAGGCAACGGAACTCCTTAATAAATGATAGCAAATGTACTGGGATCGCTGAAATCTCACGTCTGTCTATTGTTTACAGTTCATAGCTTACATGCACTAAGCCTAAATAAATTCAAATCGTTTATAAAACGGAAGTTATGCCTGAAAGCCTTCTATCATGTTAATCACTATCTCGAAGATAAAAAGGCTTGGGATTAAGCTGCTCCAATTTGCTCTGTGAATGTTGAAATTTCGGGCTTCGCTTGTTTATTATTGATTCCTTTATTTTATACACTGTGACATTGAATGATTTGACATGAATACTTAGTTCAGTTTTTTTTTTTTTTTTTTACTTTACTTATTTTTTATGTGTGTGTTTATTTGACATGAATATTTACTTGTGACTGTCATGACATTTAATGATTTGACATGAATACTTAGTTCAGTATTTTATTATTTTTTACTTTATTTTTGTTTATTTTATGTGTGTGTTTGACATTTCGTATTTTTATTGACATTCGAATTTGAATTGTAATATTATTATTTATTTTATTTAATTATTGTGAATGTGAGGACCTTGTGGGTCACTTATTGTTGTTTTTTTTTTCCCACGACTGTCTGGCAGTTTGAGTACTATAAGCGACCTACCCAAATGTCCTTTCTTTGGTATTGTTCGTCGTTTCGTTGAGCTCCTTGAGTTAAAGGTCGAGCTACACGATAACTGACAAATGCTTGCACTGACTGGACAGGTCCACTCAAATCTGTATGGTTCTTTCTTCAAAAGACCATCTCAGACACTAATCTGCATAGTTCTCATGTGAGTTGAACAAGATTGTCTGGACTTTAAAAGAGACTATGACCTCTGAGTTTGTTTCGGCTGTTTCTTCTCAGAGTAGTCAGGTACGAAACACCGGCCCCATCTAGTTTAAAAACATGACGTGTAAAAGTGTTTGAGAAAACCTACTTACTGAATAAATATCATTTATCATTTATCATTTATCATTTATCATAACAAAAAAACTTTTTTGCAAAAAATATAACCGACTTCACACAAAACAGTGAAAAATAACTTTAGCTTCAGAAGTCGGTGACAAAAAAGCTAAGTAAATCAATCAAACAAAGGTCACAAGGTTTTTGTGGTTCACATGTGCTTACCCTTTCACAGCGTATCGGTGTGATTTTTTGTTATGAACTGGTGTAAACAATAGACAGACGTGAGTCTTCAGCGATCCCAGTACATTTGCTATCATTTATTAAGGAGTTCAGTTGCCTATCTTCCGAAGTCACCAGATCTTTATCAAATCGAAATGGGATCACTCCGAGAAAGTACTCTGCCTAAAACTACCCAAACCGCTTCTGGTGTGCCTATAAAGTTAAGGAGTTACCTCTATTTCTCCGGGATCCCAGTGAATGAAACTTTACACGTCTAACTGTCGAAATCTGGGTGTATTGTATACTTCTACAGTTCTGCGTACTCCCTCAGAGCATACAGGTGTGATGTTACGTCATGATGTTGTATAAACAATAAACAACCAAGCGATTGCAGCAATTACTGCAGCTTTGCCGTGTATTTTTGAAGAGTTCCATTTATATCTCCGAAGATCAGGGTAAGATCTTAACCAAATTGACATGGAACCACACGGAAAGCACCAGCTTTCAAATGAAAGAAGAATCATCAAAATCGGTTCACCCAGTCGAAAGTTCTGAGGTAACAAACATTGTCTAAATCTGGGTATATTGTACACATCTGCGTACCCCCTCAGATCATACAGGCGTGATGTTACTTCATGATGTAGTATAAACAATGAACCTACAAGCGGATGCAGCAATCACTGCAGATTTGCCGTCTATTTTTGAAGAGTTCCATTGTATATCTCCGAAGATCAGCATCAGGTCTTCAACAAATTAAAATGGGACCCAACGGGAAGCACCAGCTTTCAAATAAAAAAATAATTATCAAAATCGGTTCACCCAGTCGAAAGTTCTGAGGTAACAAACACAAAAAAAAAAAAAAAAAAAATACAGACGAATTGAGAACCTCCTCTTTTTAGAAGTCGGTTGAAAATCACACCGATACGCTGTGAAAGGGTAAGCACATGTGAACCACTAAAAAGTGAAAAATAAAAACTTTTTTACAAAAAATATAACCGACTTCACACAAAAAAGTGAAAAATAACTTTAGCTTCAGAAGTCGGTGACAAAAAAACGAAATCAATCAAACAAAGGTCACCGACTTCTGAAGCTAAAGTTATTTTTCACTTTTTTGTGTGAAGTCGGTTATATTTTTTGTAAAAAAGTTTTTTTCTGGTGAAACTTTATGCATCGGGCATGTTTAGTCAGATATACCAGACAGACTCCTCTTAATTACTTACTTGTTCATATGGATGACGGTGGTAGTGATGGTGACTAGCACGCATGTCAGCGCGCATACCAAGCAGCAGGCGCCCACCACTTTGATCTGGTACAAAAGAAAATAAGGAATTTATATAGTTCTGTGTGGCCGCCTCTGAGAATACATAAGTACACATTTTTTTTAAATTTTTCGTTCGCTATAAAAGGCCATGTTCTGGGAAAAGGCCTCCACTAATATCTCCCTGCATTTAATCGTGGAAATAACAATAGATTCTGTTTCATCGAAATCGGGAAAGGATTTCCAAAGTTACAGCGTTGTAAAGATTCAGCGCTTTTTTTAATTTACGTTCCGTAACACACTCGCAGCGTGACGTCTCGCTGCGATTTTCATGTCCGATTGCGGGTGATGCGGATTGTTTCTGCTGGAACACAGGCCTACTCTCATTGAGAGGAAATGGGCTATAATCCACCAGGCGGGCCCAGTGCGGGTTGGTAGATGTCACATGTCTTCGAACTTTTGGTTCTAGTACATACCGGTTTCCTCACGATGTTTGATGAAATAAACACAAACTGGAACCACGACTTACTGATCGTAAGTCGGAGCACCCACCACTGGGCCACCGCCGCTCTCAGTGTCTTGAGTGTTTACGTTTACAAATTTTATTGTGTTTTTAATACCTCAGTATTTTTTGAACGCAGCTTAGACCAATTTTTTAGACATGCTGATAACAAAAACCATTGCTATGTCTTATTATCTACGAAGGGAGCAAAATGTAGGGCTTCATTTAGAAAGCATGATACTTGCACTACAGAAGTTTTGATAAAGTACAACCTGTTTAACGATTCTGTTGAAGAAACAAATAATATCATTCTGAAGCATGAAATTAAGCGATTGACATTAAACAGTTATAAGCATAGTACACGCATAGTTTACAGAAGCGTTTTTATTGCTCAATTGACATGCAATGCGACTTCATACTGATACCATGATACCGATGTTATTATGATGCTATAAAGTAGTATTGAAATGATGGTGACGGTTGATTCGTAACAAACGGATTGTTATATAACAATCGTTTGTGATGGTAATAACTAGGGCCTTATCTTAACGAAACACGGTATTTAGTGGTTTTTAAGTGGGTGCACTTCTCAAAATCAGCACTATACATATAGGTACCTATATTTTTGTAAAGAAAACTGTTTTATTGTTAGCGAATGTCGGTTTGGCGCACTCAGGAAAGTCAAGCACCAAGAATAGATGGTTAATTAACTAACTATTCTTAAATGTTGACGAGGGTAGAAAAGAAGATTGGTGGCCGTACAGAGTCTCAAAGGCATCTCCCGAAACCAGTAAACCAAAGCATGTCTCGGTACGAGTAGTCCTTCGAGCCGGATGACTATATCATCCGGCTCGAAGGACGGAGGAGTTAAAAGCTCACGCGGTGCTCAAAAACGACTAAGTAACATGCAACACGTTCTAACAAGCAGTGATAATGAATGACATCGAACATACTTTTCTTACCATATAGCTGTATCGATTGCGCCGGCGGGCCAGGCTCATGATGCAGACGCCTGTTAACACCAGCTAGAACAAGAGAAGTTTACTTCATATCCGATCAGGTTTTGCATATACAGCGACCAACCAAAATCAGTTAAGGGTTTTCGAGATTGGCCACTACAATTCGTATCCGGTGTTCTTCCGGGTTGATGAATTGTGGAGGGATGGAATGTTTGTTTCTCCACAGTTCTCATCTTTCGTCTGCCGCACTGTCTACTAAGGAGGTCGTATATCTTAGAAAGCTTTTACAGCTCTTTAAGTGTGAAGGTGGTATATAGTTAATGCCCGTACAGAGGGTGAAGGTGGTCTAGTTCCTTTTCCCCTTTTCGATGCTTCTTGCTCTTACCAGAAAAGCTTTACCAGTATCCCTATAGGAACTCGTTCTTAGAAGACTGCCCTTAACTTTCAAAATAAAGAACGATCACGGAAGATATCCCGGAAGTGACAATTTAAGTTTATAGAACAGCTCAACGTACCATAGCGGCCGGAACAGCGGCGGGCACAGTCTCCAGATGTTGCGGAGAAGCAGTGTAAGCCCGCAGCAGGATGTGTTGCGCTGCCAGTAGACCGCCCAGCGCGGCCGCCAGGGCTCCGCATCCGACACACCACCATGCATATTTACGCCGACGGCAAGTACCCTCATTCCCATTTCCATTGCATCCGACCGAAGCTGGAATAAAAAGAAAATTGTTTTTAGATATAGATAATGTCAAAGCATGACCATAAGGGCAGACTTATGCCAATGGCTTTTTAGTCTGGACGGCCCAAAATGAATGGACCGCGGGCCGTTCGACCGTATACAAAAATTGTCTAAGTACCAGTGGGCAGTGGCCCGTTGTCAAAAAAAACAGAGTCATAATCTTCATCGAGTTAAAAGTCAAAAAGTTGAAATAAAATGTTAATATATTTTGGGTACTGGGGTAGGTTGTCAACTTGTCAGTGGTGGCGTGGATTTGTTTCAAAAATATCTATTCCCATCGAAGTTTTCTATACGCGTTATTTTTCTAGTTTCGTCCTAAAACAATTTCTTTATTTTTATTATTTAGTGCAGTATAAACCATTTCACTCGGGGTTCTAGTACGATGGTTTTATAACGCAATTATGATCACGTTTTCACGCTTCCATTAAAAGTTCGTTCCTAGCTAAGGGAAACTTACACTTTAGAAGCCACATCGTTATATCATAAGTTCAAACACATATAAAACACATCTCACCAACCCTAATTGGGCTCGCGTGGTAGGTTTCTTGAGCCCCACTCGCTCTTACGGAGGTGAGGACAGAATCCTAGCAACATCATCTGAGTAGCCTTTGCCCAACTATGTTAGTGTCGGCTTCCACTCTAATCGGAGGCAGCTGAATATCAGTATTTTACATGGAGCGACTGCCTATCTGACCTCCACAACCCAGAGTACTAGGTAATACGATACCCCTTGGTAAGACTGGTTGTAAGACTTTCAGGCCACTGTCTAACTGTTTCGACCGTCAAAAATCGAATAAAACTACCAAGAAATTGTAAAGCCGATCTCTGTTAGTTAACCGTTCATCAAACTACAATAAACGTGACTTACTCCTACAGTTAAACGTTTTTTACTAAAACCGACAAATCGTTAATTCACCGTGACACTGAACTTATACAATTTAACTTTGATAGTAATACTTCGGGCGTACGAATCATAAATACTTTAACCACGCACGATTTCTGGAAAGTCTGTTTTTTATTGTCGTTTTAAAGTTGCGGCGACCGTGATCATAAGCGAACCTTTTTTTATATAACAAGCCTATTTTGTTCAAAGTCGTAAAGAAGTTTTGATGGTGGTGTATAAAAAACTTAAGAATCATCATGTGCCTGCCTAGCCTTTTCCCAACTATGTTGGGGTCGGCTTCCAGTCTAACCAGATGCAGCTGAATACCAGTATTTTACATGGAGCTGATGTTGATGATGAGGTTGTCTTTACTAACATTTATCATCATCATCATCATCAGCCTTTAATGTTCCCACTGCTGGGACAAGTCTCGTCTGTATGAGCGGTAATCCACCACGCGGGCCCAGTGCGCATTGGTAGATGCCACATGTCATTTTGTCTTGTGTTACTTTACTAACATTAGCGAAAACATTTCAACTTTCGACGCCGACTCGACCTTAGAATAATAAATAAATAAATATCGCTGGACACACAGCGCCATCTAGTGCCACACTAAGCAAAGCTTGTGTCGTGGACACCAGATAGATAATATTCAAATTCAAATATTTTTATTTGTAGAACATAGGTAACAAAAGTATAGATGCTATGTCTTACCGTCAACGGCGTACAAATATTCTAATTATAATTTCTTAGGAATAATGGGTAAAAATAATAGAAACAATCAAAATTAATAATTAAACTCAATTAAAACAATACAAAACGAAACAAAAAATATAAATTAATTAAATAAAATAACAATAAATTTTACCAGATAGACAGAACAATTAAATTAAATAGATAAAACAAGTCAATTAAGTTACTTACAAATAAATTGAAATAAATAAAATGTCATTAAATTACAGTTTGTCTTCTAGGAACTCATTGACTGTGTAGTAAGCTTTCTCGCAAAGTAAATTAAGAAGAGCCTTTTTGAAATGAATGAATACTACATATATACTTTTTTGTTTGTAAATACATACTTATTATACATACATATTATTATACATAAAACATCCATGACTCGGAAACAAATGTCCATGCTCATCACACAAACATTTGCTCCTACCGGGATTCGAACACCGGACTCTAAACACGTAAGGCAGCCTCACTACCACTACGCCATTCGGGTCGTCAAAGACAATCCAACAATGCACTTTTCTTTTGAGTGAGGCCAAACGAGCGCAATGGGGACTATGGGCTATGGCGCATGAATTCGCCGCTAGGGGCGCTCGTGTAGAGGAAGGTCTTCCGAAACGTCAGATGTCATAGATTGTTCACGCAATGCGTTTTTTTTTTATCACGTATTTTTACTAATATTCGCAATTTTGGTCTAGATTGAGCCATTCCTGATTAATAATGACTTGGAGATTTTTAGTAACAAGTTTGATTTTCAACATCTAATTTTTTAGTACCTACTTGGGAGGTTTTTTTTAAATGTTTAATGCTTGCTTATTTTAGGGGCAATATTGTAAATATGAATCTAAAGTATGCACAATATGCAATAAAATAAACTTTTTCTGAAGTTATTGGTACTTTAAAGTATCAAATAGAATGAATGACAGGACCTTACTCGCCAGTGGGGCCATCTGGTGATTTCACAACGATAGCCCTCATTATGTGAGTCACATTCGGTTTGATACATAGTTGGGCGCATTTTACGTCGTCACGTGACACAAACCAGAGCTTGGTATGAAAATGTGGCGTAAATTACGCGACTCATACATAAGTCATAATAACGTTCGTTTGGCCTCACTCTAAGACATTCATTAAGCCTGATGCTCCAAGGTAGCCGCGAAATTCAAATTTTCCCAGACGCTTTCACGTTTAGTTGTCAGATTGTCACCAAACATTAGCGAAAACAGGCATTACCAAAACAACAAAGTAACCTGTCAAACTCATGTCTCATGATTTGATTGACTATTTTTATTTCTGTCAGCCATGTCATAAAACAGCTAGCATTAGTTTGACAGTTCAAAATTAAACGACTAAACGCTAATTATTTTCTGATGAACGGTCTAAAAGGCTATTTCAAAAGCCAATTGGTGCAATTTAAATTAATTATATCTATCTAGCAGTCAAATTATATGTATAAGGGGTGTAAACCAACTCATCACGAAGCCGTCAACCAAGCAATCTGAACATCAAACTAAGTAACTTTACGCAATAAATATTGCTCGGAAACGACTTTTTTTTTGGGGTGAATAATCACGTATTATGGTAAAGCTCATTGGAGGTGTTTGTAGTAAAAATCTCACATTAAAAACATGTTTTTTTTTTTAAACTTGTAAAAAAGTTTTAACTTAGACCCCCAATATCTCCGTAACTAGAAAGTTCCCAGGTATAGCGTAGAACAAAAAACAAGTGCCTTTCGGCTTCGTTATGAGGTTTTTTACACCCTATAAAATCTTCGTTTATAATAACAAAAATTACCAAAGTAAGGTGGCGGTGGCACATAGTGTTGCGGTACTTCGGCTGCTATTGTAGATCTGGGAGTGGATACCTGGTATTGTACTACTTGCATAACACCACAAGCTTGCATCACAAGCCAACTAGACACTCATCCATTTTAATAATCCAATAAATTCACTAACAACAATTCAGTCAATATACAATCAATATTAAAAAAAATATTAACGTCAGATTTCCCGCCCTGTCACTTAATTTTTTTTTTAAGTTTTAATATCACACGCACAAATCACACCGCACAAATTCCACCGTGAACTTTCAAATCTAGCGCCTTTTCTATAAAATCGATATTTACACCCCAAACTGGCTGTGCGTAAAGAACAATGACCTCTTTACGTATAATAACAACAATCGTATTTCCAAATCACTGGCTGTATTTAAGCTACCTTTTGATGAAGAATTTATCAACTGTTTTAATTTTAATGCCATAAATTCTCCTTTTATTTTTTCCCCCGTTCTTTTGTTTTTATCACTGTTTATCACAATACACGTTTAATTATGATCGAAATATTTGTTTTTGACCACAAATATCACCAATTCACGTTTTATTTGTATTTATTTTAACAATAAACGAATTTCTCGTAGCATTACTGAGTTTACGTTGTAAGGTTATGTGATTTGACAATGGCCGTTTCGCGCAGAAGCAATGGGATCTTTATGTGGCTCAGGTAGAAAGGTCTTAAATTGAATGTATGGGAATGTGCCTTATAGATTTTGTTTTGTAGGTACTTAAACTGTATTACTATGGTATAAAAATGTAGATTTTTTTGTAAGATCAGGTAGTTTTGCGTAAAAAGGTTTGATGTACGTAAGTACCTATGTTTTTTTTATTTTAAAGAATCTATAGAATTGAATGACATTTGGGCTCGTTTTGGTGGGAACTTATTTCGCCCGCACATTGAATACATTTCTTTGGACTATAACAATAAATTTGATGTGTTTTTATTCAGAAATCGACGCCAACAACTTGGATTGATGTCCGGAAAACATTAACCATTGCTTTAACAATAAAATTCTTTGCCTCTGAATTTCGCAACGCCTTTCAAACAAAATTAGAAAAGAAACTCCTCAAGCTTTGCTGACATATTTGGGCCGATCAACTGTCATGATTTTAACTGCTTTTGCGACAGGTATTTCATTATAGTGAATAAGTAGTAGTTTCGTTTGTATTCAGTTTCCAGTAAAAAAAAGGTTAGAATGGGTTTTATTTGTATGCCAGTCAAAATGTCACTTCGATCCGAAATCAGAAACTCAAATGCCTTCAACTTTTTGCGTGAAGTAAATTCCGTTACTTTTGCTAAGGACTACCCCGCGGGTCTACAATTTTATAAGACCCTAACTTTTATTAATAAAATCCTTTTTTTTTTAGGATGGGAAATCATCAAATGTGCGTCTCCCGCGGCGGCCGGGAAGAGAGGCTCTCTCCCTCTCTTGTTCCGCCACCTCCTTCGCCAGCATGACTGCTTCGCAGAAGGAGGTGACGGCTTCCCATTCCGTCTCGCTCCGGACCATGGATTGGATCAGGGCCGGACATGAGAGGTCACCGCCGCCGATCGCTTAATAAAAAAAAAATCCTAGGACTGAGAAACAAGCATGGACATTGTGTCGAAAGGAGGGGTTGTTTAGTTGCCCCCCCCCCCCCCCCCCCCTAGGCTACTCTCTAAGTTTGTCAACGAAGATACGGAGCCCGTCCGAAAGTAGCTTATACTTTGATAGATAGATAGACAGATATATCATTTATTTAGTGCACACAAAGACATAGCACAACACACAGAAATACAATTAAATGATACAGTTCACTCATAAAAAACAAGGTGCCAATATACAACAAGAAAAACATATTTACGAAATAAGTCTAAATAACATCGTGACATACTTCAAATAAAAATAAAATAACAAGTAGGTATGCAAGGTGCGGTGTGCGTCTCAAGTTGCACCAAATGGGAGTCCAGCTCAGCATGTGTCAGGCGTGCACCTTTTTTTTTTTTTTTTTTTTTAGGATGGGAAATCATCAAATGACTTCTCCCACTCTGGGCGGAGCGGGAGGGAGTGTCAGACTCTTACTGACTAAAACCCATCCATGTTCCTTCCTCGCCCTTTACGTTCCGGGGCCGCGGTATCTCTTTCGAACAGTCCCGCAACCCCGGCAGGCTTCGGCCCTTGCGGGCCCCTCTCTTCTGCTGACATCTCTTTGAGGCGCGCGTGGAACACGAACGCGCCGTCGACACGGCCTGTCGTCGCTAGACGGACGGACGGCTAGCTAGCCCATAGCTTACCGTCCACAGGCCCGCATCTACGGTGGCCGGTAGCCACCACGTGGCCCCCGACGCCCGGTGCGTCTCCCGCGGCGGCCGGGAAGAGAGGCTCTCTCCCTCTCTTGTTCCGCCACCTCCTTCGCCAGCATGACTGCTTCGCAGAAGGAGGTGACGGCTTCCCATTCCGTCTCGCTCCGGACCATGGATTGAACCAGGGCCGGACGCGAGAGGTCGCCGCCGCCGATCGCCGCTACGAGGACACGGCGGTGCTCCGCCAACGCAGGGCAGACTTCCACCGTGTGCTCCACCGTGTCCTCCGGTCGATCCTCACAGTGGAAACACCCGGGCGTTTCCTCCCGCCCGATTCGGTGCAGGTACCTCCCGAAACATCCGTGTCCGGTGAGGACCTGCGTCAGGCGGAAGGTGAGGGCGCCGTGGCGCCTCTCAAGCCACTCCTCAAAGAGGGGAGTCAGGCGTGCACCTGACGCTGATATTCTGCTGGATCTGAGTCTGGATCCATTAGTGACATACGGACGTCGAGCAGACGAGATAAATTGGACCCTGTTAAGCAGAAAAGATCCAGCCAGAATGGAATTGGAATGAACCCTTCTCTTTAATATTTTCCGATTCATGAGTTTTCCCCCTGTTCTTACGGACAGATGACCAATCGTGTTGTCATTCATTTTTAGTTCGAGCCCCTAATGAATCTTCATCGTAAATGTTACGAAGTAAGAAACGACCGATTGTAACGCCAGCTGAAACTACGGATTTCGTGCGTGGAGAGTAGAATTCCTGGTTTCTTTGGCCACCACTCCATCAATGGTCTTTACCATAATTTAACAACCCTTTCTCCATCAAACTTACCATTGTTCCTCCTATTGGTGGCTGCTAGCACGCTGGTCGGTGGTCTGGGGGGCAGCGCGGGGGGAGTGTCGGTCTTCGCGGGGGGAGGGGGACCCGGGTCGTCCGCGCATGCGTACTGCGCTGATGCTGGCTTGCATGTGCAGGCTACTTGGTACTGGAAATGAGAAGAATAAATGTCAAGAATTATTGTAATATTAGTTTGGCAGTTAGCTGGTTTCTGAATAGCCTATTCATTTTTGGGGTTCCGTACGCAAAGGGTAAAAGCGGGACCCTATTATTAAGATTCCACCGTTCGTCTGTCTGTCTATCCTGTCACCAGACTGTATCTCATGAACCGTGACAGCTGGACAGTTGAAATTTTCACAGATGATGTATTTCTGTTGCCGCTATTACAACAAATAATAAAATTAAATCCTTTAATTTTATTATTATGATGGTACCGAACTTTACCGGTTTTTTATTGTCTAATTAGTAATTACTACCAGTGTTGGAATTGTCATTTTATTTATTAAGAATAACCAAACTTCTCCATTTAATTTTGTCCATGGAAGTGAACCGTCGACGATCGTCAACTGGTTTTCATAAGTTTGTATTCTTTGGTCTTTCCAATCTTCCAAAAGTCGGAATTTGTCCAAAAGTGTTAATATTTATTTCGTGGTGCTATGCAACTGGGCCAATCCCAGTTGTAAACGTCCTTTTGTGCCTATTGGCCTTGTATCGTTCTGTCTCCTGCTGATATGGAAGGAAGTGAAAGTTTCAGTTTTTCCTACTCCGCTATACTTTCTGATTAATTTCGTTGCGGGATCCAAGACAGTTAAATTAATTCTCCGAGACTTCGTCCAGCTTCATTGTCTCAGCGCTTTTCTGGTGGTCGCCGTTGTTGATTCTGGCTTTCAGGAGTTACAGAGGTTTGGGAATAGTATGGCGGGCTTGTCCCAAAAAAAAAACGTGCTGGGCTGTTTTTGGGGACTACTGATAGAAGCGAAAACTATAAGCAATCCAAAATAAACTTTATCATAATTGTTAAATTGATTTTGACTAACCGTTCTATGAAAGCGTTCAGTGACGATGACGCGATTTCCATCATTTTTGTTCACCCAAAAGTTCTCAAAGCGCCTAAAGAAATTTTCACTTGCAAAAAAAGTAGGAATTTGTCATACCTTATGTAAATCCGAAGTGACAGAAGCGCTGGTGTCGCACTCGGGGCACGCCTCGGGCGCCGGCGAGCTGCGAGCCGACGTCACGTCACCCAACGACATCGTTCATGTGTTGATGCTGGAAAGAGAGCGATAGTTTTGAGTTAAGAAACCTTTATCTGTGGACGCCGACCGAATCGGTCTGAAGCGATTGTTTAACTGTTGTGTCTACTCCGCGAACAGTTAATTAAATTATCTTTAGCTGACATACAGAGTGAGGCAAGGTTCGCGTGACTAAAGATCTTTATGTTAAGCCGTGTTTGAGTTGCCGTGGATACTTAAGTGACTACCCTTCATATCGAGTTTCCTCCGTGCCTCGGAAAGCACGTTAAGCCGTTGGTCCCGGCTGTCATTTGTAGATCTTTGACAGTCGTTACAGGTAGTCAGTGGCTCAAATAACTGACAACTAGTCTTACGAAGTGGTTTCGTATTACTGACTGGGTTGTGGAGATCAGATAGGCAGTCGCTCCAGGTTAGACTGGAAGCCGACCACAACATAGTTGAGAAAAGGCTAGTCGGATTGATGACTCGTTTTAAAATCTATACTTATAATATTATAAAGCAGAAGAGTTTGTTTGTTTGTTTGTTTGTTTGTTTGGTTGAACGGGCTAATCTCAGGAACTACTGGTTCAAATTGAAAAATTCTTTTTGTGTTGGATAGTACATTTATCGAGGAAGGCTTTAGGCTATATAACATCACGCTACGACTATTAGGAGCGGAGCAGGAATGAAAAATGTTGCAAAAACGGGGGTTCTTTTCGTTTCTCTCTTATGTGACGCAGACAAAGTTGCGTTGGTCAGCTATAGGCTATAATTTATCTTGGAAACTTGAACACCTGATGCAGAACCGCAACAGACCAGCTAAACTATAAGAGATACAAATATGACACCATAGCAAAAATTGTTCCACGTGATGAGCATTTTCTGCTGAGAGAATAAATTTAAAGATCTGGAACACCTGATGTGGAACTCCAATAGCCCAGCTACACCATAACACATATAGGAATGACGTCTTAGCAAAAGTTGTTCGGTCTGATAGGCATTTCCTGTTGACTTAGAAAAAATCGAAGGTCAGAAACATCTGATGTGAAAATTATTGCAAAGCTATCACTAATTTCACTGTATAAAATAACGTAAGCTGGGAGTACGAGTACCTCCACGCGGTGAAGGTGGCTGACTGATTTTCGATGACGATTGTATATCAATGAAAATTTGACTCGACTGGCCAAAACTCCCATGTATTATTTTATTTTATTGAATAAATATGTCTTCGGGTTTATGTTATTTGAGTGTTGAATTTCCTTTTCCATTTATCTTCGTGACTCGGTAGCCTACCCGGTAACGCAGGGGAGCAGTCAATTAGATTTTAATTGATTAGATATCTTCACAACAAAACTATAACCATGCCTAGAAAGAGGTCAAATCGTTCCCAATGTTCCAAAGGAGCTACAAGATTGAGGATCATAAGATCCCAAGAATCTACCGAAGAGCGTCAGGAGAGACTTGATGCTGTTCGAGAACACCAGGCTGCAACTTGCTCCGTGGAAACCTCTTCGGATCGCGAAGCACGCCTGCGTTCTTAGCGTATTTACGCATCTACATCCAGATCTCTAGAGACCAGTGAAGAATAGATGCGCGACTGGCTGATCGTGAACGTCATGCATTGTCTCGCGAGTCGGAGATGTTCACGAATAGAGAATTGCGCTTGAGTACCAAGCGTATCTACGCATCGACTTGTAGATCTCTAGAGACAAGTGGGGAACGTGATGCGCGACTGTCCGCTGATCGTGAGCGACATGCATTGTCTCGCGAATCGGAAACGTTTACCGATACAGAATCACGCTTGAGTTCTCAGTGTATTCGCACATCTACTAACAGGTCTTTTGAAACGAGTGATGAACGTGATGCGCGACTAGCTGCTGCTCGAGATTATCATACATTGCCCCGAACACGCACACAACAAAATATTCATAATCAGTTAGAAAGTGAGAAAGAAAGAATTGCTGGAGTACGGCATGAAGAAACAGAAGAAGAGCGCAACGAACGTTTGAATTCTGATCAAATTCGACATTGTCTGAACAGAATGTCGATATCATCTGAAGAATCGGATGTGTCTCAAGATATAGCCGTAGGGCATGGCGACCTTCCTTGGGTTGATAAGGAACGGAGTGCATTTACGTATACTCCTATGTTTGAATACGCCACATATTATGGTCCAAAATTGTACTTTTGTGAAGCTGTTAAATGGCAAAAAGAAACAAACGGTATGTGTTGCTCAGGTGGGAAAGATCCGCTTTTCCCTTCCCCGGGCTCTTAGAATTCGACATCAGACGTTTCAGATCTTCGATTTTGACGACCCCGTTGTCGCTGGCATAAGCAACAGGATCCGCGTACGAAGTCGCGGGCAGAAGCTAGTGTGTTTATATAGTTTTCCAGTCTATCAAGCTATTAATTGTACTAGCGCCTAGCAATCATGAAATAACAGCCTTCCGAAATTAAATAAAATAGTCGTAATAAAAATGTATTTTTTAGTTCCATTAAAATATCAAATCAAAGAAACACCATCAAAGAAACTATTACGATCAAAACAATAAGATAATTTCCACATGCCTCTGGAATGGCGCGCAAAAAAACAAATGCGCGCGCGCTCTATGGCAGCAAAAACAACAGTTAATCCATCAACATCCGGCCTCTATGGCCACATCCGGTGCGAACAGCTGTTTTGCCCGACTTAACAACAAAAGAGGTTCGTGTTAACAGCTGTATTTTAATGAATGGCGAATAAAAATAATGGAAATTAGTCATTGAAGTTTTGTAATCAGCTTTTGTCGGTTTGATATTGATATTGAAAGGGGCCGGTATTTCTTGGCATATGTCGTTGTAGAATAAGAAGAACTAAACGAAATTCAGCACAAGATGATGATCATGATGTGTATCCTTCGACTTATAACGCAAGTCTTTTATATAAATTGGGAACAGAAATGGTCCAACAAGTGAACCCTGGGGAACTCTCGTCCTTACTACAGATAAGGTACATCTTTTTAAGTTAACATCAACTGTATGAAAACTAACGCCTAAGAAGATTCAGAGACGCCAAAAAGAATTCCATTAAAAAACTATAATAAACTCAAACCCCTATTTTTTTCTGCCGCTTTTCCCGGTTTTGTGCGTCATGAAGACTCCCAAGACTTTGAACATAACATCAGCCCACACCGCTTTTGGAAAAATACCTATTTGAAATTAGAATCACGAAGTAACCTAGTTACGCCTGCTTCGCCAATGATCGCGGTGCAGCCACAAAATATTTCCAATAAGCCGCCAAGATCCGATCGCGATGGTGAAGAAGATGATGACGAAGTTAGTTACAAATGTGTGAGCACCCAGTGCAACGCTGCGTGCAAACTATATTGCTGTACTGCAGGGCAAAGGCCTCTCTTCCCTTTTTCCACATTTCGCGATCTAGTGCGATTGCAAGCCAAGCCTTTGCGAAAGAGTCCAGTTCATCTCCTTCTAGGCATTGACCAAATAAGTCGACCATAGACTTTTTTTAGAATGTCTCTGTACGCAGATGGCATTTATAGAGATCAAAATGAGGTCAAACGACACTCGATAAACTGTATTCAGGCCCGCCGTAAGCGGGCGTGCAAGGCGTGCACCGCACGCGGGCGGCACGTCCAAGGGGCGGCAAATCGAGCGACTCATCCCGTAATATTCAAAATCATTGTCATAATACCCACCCCACCATCGCCATCGCATGGAAAAAAACCCGACTGGCGGCGCACAATCAATCTAAGCGTTAACAACGCCATCTATTATTATCCGTTAAAACTAAGATGTAATTAATGCCAAATTACAAAAAAAAAAATTTGGGAATCAATAACCGCGCATTTTACGTCCCATGCTCGGCTCATAGTCTTAATTTGGTAGTGAATGATGCAGCAAATATTACGCACGAAACTGTGAATTTCTTTAATATAATTCAAGATATTTTTACGTTTTCTTTTCATCATCTACAAAAAGATGGTCGATAATTTGCAAACATTTACCAAATTTAAAATTAAAAGTTTTAAGCGCCACGCGATGGTCTAGCAGAAATTGATGCAGTTAAACCATTACGGTATCACCTCGAAAAAATATTTGATGCTTTGCTGGAAATATCTGGTATATATATATTTTTCCATCAATAAATACAATTCGTCCAAGAAGAAAACCAACACAATTTCAATATGAACACAGTGATGAAGTTTTAGTAGACCCCAAAATCAAATATAGAGTAGAGTTTTATTTTAAAGTCCTAGATCAGACAATAACATCTTTATAGAATAGATTCGAGGAGTTAATAGTACATTGTTATCCTAGGGGTGAAAGTAACTTATTTAACCCTGAGACGGGGTTTGGCGCCCAAGCGTAGCGCGGGCGCTAATAGCTCGAGGGACTAAATAAGTCTTTAACCCGAGGTAAACACTGTGCTTTTCATTACGAATACAAGGAAAATAAAAACAAAAACACGAAACCACTCGAAAAAAAAAATGAAGATCAGATTGCCGCTTTCCCGCCTATTTTGTTTTTTTTTCTGTGGCCGGCTATTCAGCCTTTATTCTCACTATCGTCACTGAAAAAATAGTAAATATTTTGCCCAAATCTTTGTTATTTTAAAGAAATATTTGTAACTAAACTTATATTGTCACTTACGGGATATCTTCCGTGATTATTTGTTGTTTTGAGGTCCCGATATTTCGACGCTGTTGCAAGCGCCATGTTCGCGGGTTGACTGGAGACTGCGGGTGGATGGAAAATAAAATTGTTACGAGCAGACAAATCTGTCTACCCTCTTTCTTTGTCAAAAAAAAAAATATTTCAATCGCGAGGATGGCTTCAAATTGACGAGTACGTGGAATCCAGTTTTGAGTATGCTCAAAAGTAGCAGCCGGCATCATACAAAAAACTCCAAAAAACCTGGTGATACTGTGAGTGCGTTTTGTCGTGACTTAGTGTCGAGTTCCAATAGTGCGCGTAGCAAAAGACAAAGAAAGAGGGAAGACAGATTTGTCTGCTCGTAACAATTTTATTTTCCATCCACCCGCAGTCTCCAGTCAACCCGCGATCATGGCGCTTGCAACAGCGTCGAAATATCGGGAGCTCAAAACAACAAATAATCACGGAAGATATCCCGTAATTTAAACCGTGAAAGCCTAAAACAGTATTTGTAACTAAATTATAACTAAGTTGTTTAAAAAATATATTCTTTAATAAATACTGAATTTTATGTTATTTAAATTTTACATCGCGCTGTAATTTACAGGCTGTATAGAAGTCGGAACATGGTTCAATAGAAATGTGAAATAGAACTAGATTTTTTTTTAATAATGTGACAGCTGTCAGTTGAAAGTGATTTTCCCTAGGGCTGAAAAGTATTACTTTCAGCCCGCTCCTCAGGCAACTTCAGACCTACTCCACTCGAAAAAAAAATGAAGATCGGATCTTCATTTTTTTTCGAGTGGTTTCGTGTTCTTGTTTTTATTTTCCTTGTATTCGTAATGAAAAGCAAAGTGTTTACCTCGGGTTAAAGACTTATTAAGTCCCTCGAGCTATTAGCGCCCGCGCTACTCTTGGGCGCCAAGCCCCGTCTCGGGACTAAATAAGTTACTTTCAGCCCCTTTTTTTTTTAGGATGGGAAATCATCAAATGACTTCTCCCACTCTGGGCGGAGCGGGAGGGAGTGTCAGACTTTTACTGACTAAAACCCATCCATGTTCCTTCCTCGCCCTCTATGTTCCGGGGCCGCGGTATCTCTTTCGAACAGGCCCGCAACCCCGGCAGGCTTCGGCCCTTGCAGGCCCCTCTCTTATGTCGACATCTCTTTGAGGCGCGCGTGGAACACGAACGCGCCGTCGACACGGCCTGTCGTCGTTAGACGGACGGACGGCTAGCTAGCAGATAGCCAACCGTCAACAGGCCCGCGTCTACGGTGGCCGGTAGCCACCACGTGGCCCCCGACGCCCGGTGCGTCTCCCGCGGCGGCCGGGAAGAGAGGATCTCTCCCTCTCTCGTTCCGCCACCTCCTTCGCTAGCATGACTGCTTCGCAGAAGGAGGTGACGGCTTCCCATTCCGTCTCGCTCCGGACCATGGATTGAACCAGGGCCGGACGCGAGAGGTCGCCGCCGCCGATCGCCGCTACGAGGACACGGCGGTGCTCCGCCCACGCAGAGCAGACTTCCACCGTGTGCTCCACCGTGTCCTCCGGTCGATCCTCGCTGTGGAGACACCCGGGCGTTTCCTCCCGCCCGATTCGATGCAGGAAACTCCCGAAACATCCGTGTCCGGTGAGGACCTGCGTCAGGTGGAAGGTGAGGACGCCGTGGCGCCTCTCTAGCCACTCCTCAAAGAGGGGACTTACCGCCACTATCGTGGCGTGCCCTTTACTTTCACCCCTAGGATAACAATGTACTATTTTTTGACAAAACTCAGCGTAAGTAGTCGTAGGGCGGCATAATCGGTATTGCACGCGGGCTACTAAACAGCTAGCGGCGGGCCTGACTGTATTGTCTTGTCTTGAGAATAAATGTCTTTGGGTGGTGGATTTACTAGTGCAATTATTAATTGTCTGTCTATTTATGTAGCGTTGAAAGTCGCAGTCCCTTTGGTCGTTTATATATTGGTCTTTCGGTAGTCCGTGTTGAATTATCTAGTCGTACAAATTCGTTTTTTATCCGTGGCTGTGCCGGCTGTTGGTCCCGCGTTACCATATACCGTAATCTTCTCGATGCTTCGTCGGGGGCTAGTGCCTAACTCTGTCAATAATTTGTCTACTGAGCATAATCACTGACTGAGCTAACAACTTATCTCTTCAGCGGACTATACGTAACAAACACCGCCTCAAAAATTTTTAAGATACGCATGAATTAAGAAGGTGCGTTTACACTTGCACACAAATCGAATTGACATGACCATAAATAAATAAAAATATTACACTTTGTTTTCACTAACACAAACACGAGATAATTATATGATACTCGTAACTAAATGATTCCATAATGAGACTGATAAAGACGCATGGTCCAGCTAGTTGGACAGAGCAGTTGGACCAGTGCCCCGGACTGGTGAAAACAAGCTTTACTTTTCGATGCGAAATAAATAGATTTAGAAAGAAAAGTATCGACGCGGTAGGTCCAGAAGGAGATGGTGTGACGAGAGTATTGTTCCCAAATAGAAACAGACAGAGGAAAGTGGAAAGAGGGAAGGGAGGTCTCTACCCTGCAGTGCACATTGCAAATCTCCAAACATAAAAACAACAAAAACTACATAAAAAAGCAACACACAACCTAATAAAATTAGCGAAAATCTCCTAACTAGCGAATCAAAACATCTTCTCAAACGACCATCGACACAGATCGTTCACTCAGACTCAGTGAATGAATGATTGAACGATTACGCGCGGTCAAAGACCTCGGCGAAGTGGTTTGTCAACAATTCGGAGTGATTTTTTTGTTGAATTTAAGCGTGGGAAGACGAGATAATGCCTACTAGTTGTTTATGATGTTCTTGAAGCTAGTTTTTGGTCTAGATTTTTGCTTAATCGAACGATTCTTCTTAGCAGGTAGTTGTAGAAGTAGCTGTTTTAATTTAGTTGAACAAATTTTTAAAGGACTGTTCTCTGATGCCCCTTGGGTCGATCTTAAGGTTAAGCCGTGCTTGCCTAGATTGGTCTGTGGATGGGTACCATCCATTATACACCCAGTTTCCTCCGTGCTTCGAAAAGCACGTAAGCAGTTGGTCTCGGCTGTCATTTGTAGATCTTTGACAGTCGTTACAAGTAGTTAGGTTAGTGGCACAAAAAGTCTGACAACCAGTCTTACCAAGAGGTATCGTATTATCCAGTACTAACTGGGTTGTGGAGGTCAGATAGGCAGTCGCTCCATGTAAAATACTGGTACTCAGCTGCATCCGGTTAGACTGGAAGCCGACCCCAACATAGTTGGGAAACGGCAGCCAGATGATGATGAACAATATTTATACATAGAGTTTAGTGGGTATATCAAAACCTTGCTGAAACTTATAAGGAAAAATATCGCAATTTAATTTTAACTGTGTGTGACAATTTCGTCAAGTATCTCAACGCTTGTCGATCACTGTGGTGAAAGGTAAGTACAGGTACTTACTGTGTATACGTGCTTGTTGAAAATTGTTTTCTGACAGCTGTCATTATAAAATCGTACCTATCGCCTTTTTTGGCAGTTTTATGTCTTCTGACAAGTAGTGGACGGTGCAAATTAACTATAGTCCCTGCCCCGAGAAGCTATAATTTTTGTTAACACATTCGGGTTCGCAACATTTGAATCAAATAAAAAAATGACAGCTCCGACAAGCGTGAACTTACTTTAAAAATGGCAAAGTGTAAGTTTAAGTATACTTCTATTAGTCCTCGCCACGAAAAGCTATAATGCCCTATGATACAAGCCCTAGGGCAGCCTGCGAAATTCAAAGGGGTCTGAATTTGATAGCCGGCCTAAATTCCGCCATTTTGTTTTCAAAATCTTTAAGTAATCGATAGCTGGTATATCAATATACTTAAAAGAGTTTTATATGAACAAAAATGTTCTAAAGTCACGTTTCCGAGACTCTTTTAACAATGCCGCTATTCATAACTTCATAAAAGTATATTATCTGTGGCGAAATTCCTAAAAGGCAAAATTAGCAACGGACCGTTCGTAAAAGATATTTTTTGGAACAGGTAAAGAGTCCATTTTTTTTCTTAGTCTAATGGAAACTATTCCAATCATTGTTATTCTTCAAATTTATAGTTTCTTGCCGGGGCTGCGGGACTGTTCGAAAGAGATACCGCGGCCCTAGAACACAAAGAGCTAAGAAGGAACATGGATGGGTTTTAGTCAGTAAAAGTCTGACACTCCTCTCCGCTCCACCCAGAGGAGCTGGAGGAACATAAATTGATGATTTCCTATTCGAAAAAAGACACGGCAAGCGTCGGCCCTTGCGAACCCCTTCCTTTGTGCTGACATCTCTTTTGAGGCGCGCGTGGAACACGAACGCGCCGTCGACACGGCCTGTCGTCATAAGAAAGAAAGAAAGAAAGAAAAAATATTTATTCGTCGCAAAGTCATGACGTGCATAAGACGGACGGAAGCCCATTGCTCACCGTCCACAGGCCCGCGCCAATTTATTCCCAACACCTTGAATTAAGCATTCTTTTCATTCACACTTGACCATCTAAACCGCGATGTGGTTTCTTACTAAACTAACCAGGAAGTGATAGAAATGATTGAGTAACAGGTTACCACTTTCTCGGTTACCCAGCCGACGCACGTGACTTTATAAACTATCGGACGTCACACGGTTTCACCCGTGTAGTTCCCGTGCCCGTGAGAATACAGGGATAAAAAGTAGCCTATGTCACCCGGTAGCTTCCCAACGGTGAAAGAATTTTTCAAATCGGTCCAGTAGTTCTTGAGTTTGTTCGTTACAAACATACAACAATACAAAGCTTTCCTTCCTAGCATAGATTTTATGGGTCTCGTAGCTCAGATTATACAGCTCGTTGCTAAATAATAACAGCCGCTCGGGTCGACCTTCAGTGGATGGGTGACCACCAAATACAACATACAGAGTTTCCTCCATGATTTTTGTTCACCTAAAGAAAATTTCACTTCAAAAACATGTTTCGGTATCGGAAAATACTAAATAATCTGCTTGTTAAACACCTGGGCACCTACTTATAACCTGTTAGATCTAAAAAACTAATAACATCACATGTAGACTAGATTGAGGAACCCGAAAGTCTAAAAACCGGTCTAGCATTCAAGATCGAGTTGCAGAAGCCAGATGGTAGGCAGTCGAGTTGGTGCGTGGAAAACGTGGCCCCCTAGTCTAATACAGAGCATAGACCGGACTAGTTTATGGCAATAAAAGTAAGAAGATAACAACTATGGATACTAGTGACAAAAAAGATCTTCCTAGTGTCATGCAGGCAAAGCTTAATGTTGTCAAACACTCGTCACGCGTACAGTCTGTTAATCTGTTTAATAAATTACCAGCAGAATTAAAGAATATTCAGAATGTGAACATATTTAAAACTAAACTCATAGCTTTGCTAATCAATAAAGCCTATTACAGCATTGACGAATATTGTAATGACAGAAAATCTTAAAAACTAGTAGGTATTAAATTAAATGATGTGCACCCATTGCCCTTTGACTTTGTTTATAATTGTTGCTTCTTTTTATTTTATTTTTTTAACTTCATAATTTGACATTAAATGTATTTTTATTTTTGTAGCTTTTTCTGCTGCGGGACTGTCATTCTGTGTTAATAAGAATGGTAATATTTGTAGGGTTGGTATTTTTAATTTGGATAGACTTATATTATAATTATTTGTGTGCTTATTTGTGTGTAGGTACGTGCTGTGAAAATATTTCGACACAAATGTATTTTTGTTCTGAAATAAATAACTTGAACTTGAACTTGAACAAAATGCTAACCCATCTATTTTTACGTATACAAAATAATGGATTAGTTTGATAATTATACAGGGTGTAAACCACCTCATCACGAAGCCGTCAAAAAAACAGCCTGTACATCAAACTAAGTAACTTAACGCAAAAATTATTGCTGGGAAACAACTTTTTTATGTATTAAAAAAAAACGTCAAAAAGTTGCAACTTTGACCCCCAATATCTCCGTAACTAGAAGGTTCACAGGTATGGTGTAGAACAAAAAAAATATCAGAATGACAAGGAGAACAAGTGCCTTTCGTGTTTTACACTCTATAAATTCAATAAAATCATTTCAGCAGAAAGACGTCCATCGAAAAAAAATATATATTCCTGCAGCGGCTACAACCAGGTTCAGTATATCTGTACCTGGCGTCGATGACTTTTATAGAAATAAAAGTCCAACCGTAACAATAATAATAATCATCATTTTATTATCAGGCAACTAAGGCCCATAGTTAAAATACACAAAATATAACAAAACAACAAAAACAATAAACTAATACATATTCTAACTTTTAAAACTATTATTATACACGTAACGTTGTCGGCGTCGTGTGTCCACGGAAACGTCGATACACGACACCCATCGGCCAAAAGTCCTCCTTCATGCAGGTCTGTAGATGGTCGGTTGGAACTCGTACCACGAATGATTTGAAGAAAAAAAGCAGTAATATTGTATTTTTAAGGCTGATGCTCCAAGGTACCCCGCGAAATTTTCTTACGTTTTTTGCAATTTGCAGGTCAGTGCTAAGTTAGACGAGTATGTTGATTAAAATATTGTCCACGATTGTAAGACGTACCTATGTAGCTTCAGAATTATAATCATCGAAATCCCCAATACAACGCTCAAAGTTCATAAAGGTCTAGGAACGATTTTGACCGGTCAATGTGGCGACACTTGAGGGAGGCCTATGTCCAGCAGTGGACGTCTTTCGTCTGAAATGATGATGATGATGAAGAATTTCGGAACTATGTTTTAAGAGACACCTGTTTCAAACTAACTTATCAACATTCTACTACCCTTTTACCAATTAATTAATGTTCGTTGCATCACGTCTTCTTCTTCGATACTCCAGTACCTACTCCTCTATTAGTTATCATCTCAGTAGTTACCACTTTTCTATCCAAACCATCTATCAAACAGTCTATTATTCGAACAGAACAGAGAGTTGAATTATATCGCTGGAATTAGACCTTCATGGCCTCGACGCTTTTGCGGTGTTGATTCGGTCTCTTAGGAGTTGCAGTGGTGGCGATAGTGTTGTGGGGTTGTCCTTTCATCATCATCATCGGCCTATTTTAATGTTCCCACGGCTGGGACAGGCCTCCTCTCTATGAGAGGGAATGGGCTATTGTATAATCCACCACGCGGGCCCAGTGCGGATTGGTAGATGTCACATGTCTTCGAATTTATGGTTCTAGGACATGCCGGTTTCCTCACGATGTTTTCCTTCACCGTTTTGAGAGCAGCGGTAATGTAATAAATTACACAAAGTAATGCGCCTGCCTGGGTTCGAACCCACGACTTACTGAACGTAAGTCGGGGCCGCCACCACTGGGCCACCGCTGCTCCCCTGGGCCACCGCTGCTCCCACCTTGCTTGTCCTTTAATAAATCCATATTGAAGCTTGGTTTAATTTGACACCAAACCACTTCATGGACCATTGTGCACAAGACTATGGGATCATCTTAAAATCGGGAAAAAACACTTAAGGGATTGCCCAGTATTAACTGGGCTGTGGAGATCAGATAAGCAGTCGCTTCATGTAAAATACTTATATTCAGCTGCATAAGTACATTATTGTGCGAAACCCCTCTAAAGAATTGCACTTTTCTCTATCCGAAGCGGTGGCTAGCCAGAATGGTCTGCTATTATCTCGATGCATTTATTCTCAGTAGATCCTTAGCGCTCCTCTACAATAGAAATTAAATTAGGGTCTATCGAAAATTGCCGGCAGCCAGCGTTCCACGTGTATATGCCCTTAGACTGGAAGCCGCAAAGTTCATAAAGGTCTAGGAACGATTTTGACCTAGAAAAAGCAGTTCCTTGACCTTTATGAACTTGCGAGGGTTGTATTGATGGTTTTGATGATTTTAACTCTGAAGCTACATACGTCCGTAGTCCGTACGTAACTACATATTATAATAATATACGTCTTACAGTCGCGAACAATATTTTAATCAACATACTCGTACAACCTATCACTGGCCTGCAAATTGCAAAAAAACGTAAGAAATTTTGAATTTCGCGGGCTACCCTGACGCTTTGACCTTAAGCCCCCTCTATTACGAGGGCGGTCAGGGAGGGGTTCCCATTAACATAAGATGACAACTACACACCATTTTGGTTCATTTAACCTGTAGGTACCTGAGCTATGTTTTGGGCTCGAACAAGAAATACACTTTCGAAATGGCCTGTCAACCGTTGAGCATCACGATTCAAGCCAGGTAGTCAATGAACTACCCGTACTTTACTATTGGCTTCCGTACGTTTTTCACAGGTGACCACTGAAAACCAGCGCTGTTCTGTGGGTTCCCCATAGCACAGCATCATGCTGAGTGGTAAACCTATTTGTCGCACTCACGGCGTGCAACTTTTTATTTTTTGTCCGTTTAGTCTTACTTATGTTAATGTTGCTGTGTATTTTTCAGTTTTAGTTAAATGTTTGTGTTTGTATTAATGCGTTCTATGTTTACCTTATTAATATTGTATGCACGTCATGGATTTGCGACGAATAAACATTTTTTCTTTCTTTCTTTCTTTCTACCCTACCATTGTTATTTCTTTTTGTTCAAACGTTTTCTTGAGTGGAAAGATGAGTTTTTGTCCAATACATAAAAATTTGTAGGACATGATCATCATCATCATCATCATCTCATCTAAACATAATATTCATCACACTTGTTATTTCCGAGGGTTAGGCATCACCGGGATTAAAAACCGGTACCTACCAATTTCGGTTCTGGTTCTTCATTTAGGTTCTTGTGAAGGTTCATGTTTTCGGTACGGATCCGGTATCGATTCGGGTTTGGGTTCCGGTATTTTGAAAGAACCGGTAAAACACAGGTTCTTAAAGGTTCCAATTTAGATTTTGGTTCCTATTCCGGTATAGGTACCGGTTTTTAGGATGGGAAATCATCAAATAACTTCTCCCACTCTGGACGGAGCGGGATCCCGAGTGTCAGACTTTTACTGACTAAAACCCATCCATGTTCCTTCCTCGCCCTTTATGTTCCGGGGCCGCGGTATCTCTTTCGAACAAGCCTGCAACCCCGGCAGACCGGAACCTCTAAATACCGGTATTATGGAACCGTTTTCAATCCCTGCTTGGGCAGAGGTCTAGCTAATTGTGAAGTGGATTTCAAAAGGTTAAGTAACTCCATTAAACCAATCTCCCTACACAAACAACTTAAACGTAAATATACCCCATAAAAACAACTTTCTACAACCTCCGACATGCGAACTAAACCGCCATTGTACGAATAATGTCTACCTACATAGCAATTACTACCTTAATAACGTAGGACTTTCACTGAGGAAGCGTTCATTGCGGACTATGGGCCTGAATTATGAGCTTTTAAAAACAATATTTGTGGGAAATTAATTTGAAAGCTGATGAATAAAATTGAAGTAAAGTTGATAAGAAACAATACAATCTTAGTTTTAGTTCTGCCAACTGTTTTGGGATCGGCTTCCAGGATAAGGACGTATACACGTAGGACGCTGGCTGCCGGCGCCGACTTGCCAGCGCTTATCCTAATTACCTTAGACCCTAGTTTTATTTCTATTTTGTAGGAACGCTAAGGATCTATTACTGAGAATAAATGTATCGAGATCTTCGATCAATATATACAAACATGTAGTTTAATTCATCAAACTATCCCCGAAAAATTAAAGTTTAATTTTTGTGGTAAGTACTACATAGCTGTTAGGGTTTAATTATTAAACCCTAACAGATATGTAGTACCACTTTAACCAGATTTTACAGGACGATGCGCTCCTGAGAAACACCGCTGGCGAGACGCTCAGTCCAGAGCAATCCGCGAATCTTCTGGCAAAAACCTTCTACCCCGATGACTCAACAGATGCCGAACAGCCATACCACACAGCACTCAGGAGGCTAGCGGAGGAAAAAAACCCTCAAGGACTGTCTGCCGACGATCCACCCTTCACAACCGCGGAGCTGGAAATGGTTCTCCAAAACCAAAACCCGAAAAAAGCTCCCGGCCCCGATGGATTAACAGCAGACATCTGCACAGCGGCAATAAACTGCGACAGGGAGGTGTTCCTAGCGATAGCCAACAAGTGCCTGTCACTGTCACACTTCCCGAAGCAGTGGAAGGTCGCCCACGTGTGCATACTCCGCAAGCCAGGAAAGGACGACTATACCAGCCCAAAGTCCTACAGGCCAATAGGTCTGCTTCCGGTCCTAGGAAAAATTGTCGAAAAACTCCTGGTAGGCAGACTCCAGTGGCACTTCCTCCCAACACTGAACAAGAACCAATACGGTTTCATGCCGCAGCGCGGTACTGAGGACGCCCTCTATGCTCTAATAGGACACTTACGTGCCGAAATCAAAGCCAAAAAGATCGTGCTTTTGATATCATTGGACATAGAGGGGGCCTTCGATAACGCGTGGTGGCCAGCACTCAAAAGACAGATGGTAGTCAAAAACTGTCCCAAAAACATATACGCTCTCGTCGCCTCATACCTGGAAGACCGGAACATCAGGGTCAACTACGCCAGAGCGACTAGTGAGAAGGGTACCACGAAAGGATGCGTCCAGGGCTCAATCGCCGGACCGACGTTTTGGAACCTTATCCTAGACTCACTCCTCCAAAAAATGGCTAGTATGGGAGTATACTGCCAAGCCTTCGCAGACGACGTCGTCCTTGTCTTCTCGGACTTTTCAACCGGTCCCCTACAGCAAACAGCCAATGACACGCTAGACATAGTATCGGAATGGGGCGTCCAAAATAAGCTACGTTTCGCCGCGCACAAGACCAATGCGATGGTGCTAACGAGAAAGCTTAAATACGATGATCCGGTACTCCGCATGTCGGGCACTCGGCTGAACCTTGTCAAAGAGGTCAAGCTGCTGGGTCTCACAATAGACGCCAAACTCACCTTCAACGCGCACGTGTCCGTGACCTGTAAAAGGGCCGCAGATATCTACAAGCAGCTTGCATGCGCGGCAAAGGTGACTTGGGGTCTCAACGGAGAGATAATAAGGACGATATACGTGTCGGTGATAGAGCCCATTGTGTTGTATGCAGCGAGCGCGTGGGCCCCCGCAGCCGAGAAACTGATGACAAGGAAAAAGTTTGACTCGCTGCAGAGAGGTTTCACGCAGAAGATCTGCAAAGCATACCGCACAGTGTCTCTGACATCGGCACTTGTTCTGTCAGGCCAACTCCCCCTAGACCTCCGGGTAATCGAGGCCGCAACCCTTTTCAAGATCAAAAAGGGGCATTCCCAAGAGTTCATACCGCCTGGCCGCGAGCTGGAGTGCAACGTGCACCACTCTCAAAACCCCCACCCAGCGCTACTCATAACAACAGATTATGCACGCCTAGAGGAATTGACTCCTGAGACCCTGGAAACTCATCAAGTAATCGGTCCCCAAATATACACCGACGGCAGCAAGATAGAGGGGAAAGTCGGCGCTGCCCTAACTTGGTGGGAAAATGGAAAAGAGTCGAAGTCCAGCACATTTGGCCTGGAGCCCCACAACACGGTCTTCCAATCGGAAATGTACGCTCTCTTCAGAGCTGTGAGGATGGCAAGAGAATCCAGTGCGGACTCCGTAAGCATCTTAAGTGACTCAAGATCGTCACTTGACCTGCTGAGGAGTCCGTCCGTCACTCACCATTTGGCACTACAAATCAAGAGATGCGTCCGCGAGATCAGAGAAGAAGGCCGACAAGTGAGGCTCTTTTGGCTCAAGGCCCATGTGGGAACCGCCGGAAATGAGAGAGCGGACGAGCTAGCCAAGGAGGCAGCCCTAACAAAAGATACAGCAGACTACAGCAAGGTCCCCGTATCGTTCGTGAGAAGGAAGATACGGGAGGGGACTATAAAGAAGTGGCAGGTGCGCTACGAATCCTCGAGTACAGGATCGGTCACGAAAGTGTTCTTTCCAGACGTCCTAGCGGCAAAAAGAACACTCAGAGACGCAGCTCTCACACCGGTCCATGTACAAGTCCTAACAGGACACGGAGGATTCTCTGCGTATCTCCACCGCTTTCACCTCAAAGATAGTCCCTCGTGCGTCTGTGACCCCAGCTGCGACGAAACCGTCTGGCATCTACTCTTTGAATGCCCCAGATTCAGTCACGACAGAATGGAGCTGGAAGTCAAGATCGAAACCCAGCTGAGCCAGTCCATACTCCACACCATCATGGGGACACCGGCTACCAGAAAACCATTCTTGGCATTTGCAAGCAAAGTCGCCATAGTCGCAGCAGAGGCTAACAAAACGGACGCAACCTCACAAAGTCGAAGCCGACTAACATCTGCTAGGCGAACAGTCACGACCACAGCAACAACCACAACAACTGCAACACAGTCAACAACAACACAAAACATAACACGTACACGCCTCACCACTACACGAGACACACACGGAAACACCAACGAGCGGCCAGTGCCAGCGGCAGAAGCAGCAACAGCCGAAGCTAGCCTACAACCAGCGCCCAGCGCCATGCCCATCACCATCACGGAATTCCTGGCATGTGGAGGAGATGGAGTCCCAGGTGTCAGGCTGAGAGGTGTCGCTCTGTTCATGAACAGAGACACAGAAAAGCTAGGCATAAGCTTCTGCATAGGTTCAAGCCGAGCTGCAGCCCGTATTACTATCTCACCAGGCCTTGCCGCCTTGATCAACGGAAGCACCACCAAAACGAGCATGAAAGGCAGTAAGTACGCCGCACTGCCTCAAGTGGAAGTAGCCACCCACCGATGCCGTCTAGTGCGATTCAAAGGAAAGACGATCGCACTACTCGAGTGGCAGGAGGAGACTTCATTTGCTCAGGCAAGCTCATTGCTTCAAAAGATCAGGGAGGCCGGAGAACACGTGCCAGTCACAGCCCGCACAATAAGCGTTGACGCGATGGAGGTCGGAGGAGAGAGAGGAGACGTCGCAGACCGCTTCGGCTGCTTAAAAGCCTCGGAACAACATGAGGTTGTCGTCTATGAGGACAGAGGGGAAACTTTAAGTTTCCTGAAAGCCCCCAGAGACCCAACAGCCATCGCGACGAGCTCCACAACTAGCACGACCACACAAAGCGGATCAGAGAGGGCTCAGCAGAAGGCAGCCGCCGAAAAAGCTGCAAAGAAGCAGAGTGCCCCCACCAGCCCAGAGGACCAAGCCAGGTCTAGGAGTCGCCTGAAAGCCTTCGGCACTTTCCTGAAAGCACTGCTCCCAAGCACCAGCCGCGCATCATTGGCCGAGAAACAAGAAGCAGCAGTGGAGAGGTTCTTCAGGAAGCCACCATCAGAACCAACCCAACGGAAGCCTTCACCAACGAGAGCCGACAAAGGGCAAGTCAGCCCGCCTGTCCTCGCAATGAACTCGGGCACCACAGATCACGTGAAGAGCGCTTTCCTCGAGTACGTAGCAATCGTGAGGGCGACCAGAGAGGTCAACCTTATGACATGCAAGAAGATCCTGCAGACCTTTCAAAGGAACACAGAAGGACTGCTAAAGGTACTACTCAAGGAAGCAGAGGCAGCGGTGTACGACAACGTTAAATCCCAAGTCATCAAAGGGGAAATGACAGGGTCGTACATGGCAGCCTACAGCGCAAAGAACGGTTTTGTGACCCTTGACGAGGAGGAAACGGAACGCGTGGGAAAAATAACATTCAGAACACCAAATGACGACCCAATAGTGGTTACCGCCAAATGTACCAAGATCATGCTGGACGATAAGATCCTTGAAATGGCACAGTCCATTTTGGGGATCCCAGACAACACAGCATCCCAGGGAAATTGGACGGTGCCCAATATCAGGTGGGTAAACGGAGTTCCCGGTTGCGGCAAGACAACCTGGGTGGTGAAACACTTCGATGAGGAGAATGACGTTGTCGCCACCACGACGACCGAAGCTGCCAAAGACCTCAGAGAGAAGCTCGCGCACCGCTTAGGAGACCGAGTAAAGACAAAGGTGCGCACTATGGCCTCAATCTTAGCCAACGGGTTCAAGAAAGAAGAGAAATGCTACCGCCTAACGGTGGATGAGGCTCTCATGAACCATTTTGGGGCCATAGTAATGGCAGTCAAGTTGTCAGGAGCAAGCGAGGTTGTCCTCATCGGAGACATAAACCAGCTACCATTTCTGGACAGAGAGAACCTTTTCGAGTTAAGGTATACCCGTCCAAATCTGGTGGCTGGCATCACCCAGGAGCTGCTCTGCACACACCGCAATCCGATGGATGTGGCATTTGCGTTGAGCGAGATATACTCCGGTATATACTCCTCCAAGCTGTCGCTGTCGCGGGTCCACTCTCTGAGCGTGAAAGGTTACACAGGAGCGCAAATACCGAGCACCGCCCAAAACACCCTATTTCTGGTTCATACGCAAGAAGAGAAAGCTTTTCTCATCAGCCAGGGATACGGCTCCGGCGAAGGGTCGCGCACGCTAACCATCCACGAGGCCCAGGGTCTTACCTTTGACAGCGTGATTATCATCAACACCAAGTCTAGGAGACTCCAAATCCACGACAGCATCTCCCACGCGGTAGTGGCGGTGTCGAGACATACAGTCAGTTGCGTCTATTACACCGACGACGCCGATGACGCCACTGGCCGCTTTGCGAAGAGAGCGATGGATGCGCCAACTAAAACGGTCGTTGAGTACAACCTGAAGACGGCCATGCAGCATCGAGACGCAGTCGTTGTGGAAGCTTTGCTCAGGCTAGCGAAGTCCCTGATCAGACGACGTGATTAACAAAAAAAAAAAAACCCCCATCCTAACCCCAAAACCCAAAGCCAATACATCCCACTCCCAAACAACTCTGTTACCAAAAATAGATTATGTAAAACTGCATGGCAGGGTGAGTCTGTCATACTCACGTAAAAAGAAAGAAAGAAAGAAAGAAAAAATATTTATTTGACGTCAGTATTAAGCACACACACAATAATAATAACAAAATTACCAAAAGGACAAAAATACATAGTATAAAATAAAAATAAAATAAAATAAATAAATATCGCTGGACATTAACACACAGCGCCACCTAGTGCCACACTAAGCAAAGCTTGTGTCGTGGACACTAGATAGTTGATATACTACATATATAATTTTTTGTTTGTAAATACATACTTATTATACATATAAACATCCATGACTCGGAAACCAATGTCCATGCTCATCACACAAACATTTGCTCCTACCGGGATTCGAACCCAGGACCCTAAGAACGTAAGGCAGCGTCACTACCACTACGCCATTCGATTCGTACTGTGTGCCTCACGGCTGCGCCAAAAAGGTCCATTTCAGCATTCATGCCAGACAGGTTATGCTGTCTGACGCTGGTCTTCCAATGAACCTTGACGGGGGAAGGGACAAACAGTGCCGATGGTGGCGTTGCACATCCGGTCGCTAAGTTCCCTACAAAATGGTTGAGCTAAGCGGCGCGGATGTGCAGGTCATGTCCGTGAACGGGTGCCGACGGTTGCTGCCGGTCGACTCACATTGCCATGCAGTCAAAATAGCTTGGTGTAGATTTTTGTTAATTTTAATTAGTGGTTAAGGAAACATCAACAACTGTAAAGGTTAAAAAAAAAAAAAAAAAAATGGGTGGACTCACGTAGATCATAAGTTACTAATAATAAGCCTAGTTTAATGTAACGTGTCCAATGATGGAGCACGATCGTAGTTTTAATTTTTTCTTTTAAATTCATCAAACAATTAATAAAATGTAAACAAGAGCGCGGACCCCCACGTCTGCGGTAGAAAACAAATTATAAAAAAAAAAAAAAAAAAAAACCAGATTTTAACTACTTCAGTAAATAGTAACAGTACACAGTATTTTACAACACATTTTAAATAGTAATTTTATGGAAAAATAGAAAATAACACATTATCATACATACTTTTTCCTTTAGAACTTTCAAACAAGTCGTCTCCCGAAATGATTTGTCATATTTTTCTAAGTCATATTTTTTACTAAAAACCAAATACAATCTATTTGTCTGCAGGGCCGTGGGGGTCACGTCAAATACATATTAGCTTCATATCTGTGCCCGACGGCCTAATAGAGACGCTTAAAACCGCCTCTGACTCGCGGTCATATGTTGTCCCCCGCGGCCCCAACGGAACTATTGTATGTCGATCATACGGTGTCCCCCACGGCCCAAACAGAAAGACTGAAAAATTAAAGCGGCGTTCAACGTGTTAAGATCGACCCGAGCGGCTGTTGTCATTTAGCCACGATCTGTTCTATGCACAAGATGTTCTCATTTAAGTCCTCCCCTCCCTCGCCCCTCTGAGGCCACTGGCCTGTGTCGAGGTGTCTACATAGTGTGGGTCAATTAACACAGCGAGACAATTGGCACAATTCTGTCACAAATTATGTACTGACACTTTCGAATAAGAAAATTTAAATGGAGCAGTGTTTAAGACCCATTGAATAAAGTTCATCGTGTGTGGCGAGTAAGATGGAATGCAGAATTGTTTTTGCATGCAAATAGGAACTCTCAAATCCATCATTGCAACTATTGGAAGCCAGGATTTTAAAGGGCTTGGAAGATTTTTCTATAAAGCCTAGCTGGCCTAACTGCCGCCATTATTTTTAAAGTTGCGGTCACGCATAAATCACCTATTAATCGATAGCTGCTATTAACACAAACAAGTTTTGTATTAGACACAAGTAACATTAAAAAAAGAATTAAAAAAAGCCCGACACTATGTACTAAAAGATAAGTAGAAAATAATTTGTTAATTCCTCATTTTGTGCTAGCGGCCCTCTTGGATTTTTAATTTATCATAGTGTATAGTACCTATTCTACTAGTCAAGCCCTTTCATTTGATACCCATATTGAGGGAGTTCTTGAATGACAATGTAATCCGCCATCTTGGACTGATTTGTATCAAACATAGAGATACGAACACTCTCGACTAATTCACCTTTCAAACAAAGAAAACAAAATCAAAAACGGTTCATCCGTTCGGGCGCTACGATGCCACAGACACGTCAAACTTATAAAACCCCGTCGTTTTTCGTCGGGGGTTTAAATGTTCTAAAGTGTCACGTTTCCGACATCTATATAAGCTAATTAAGCTATCAAAGGTAAAGTCCCTTCACTGATGGTATCTTCAGCACAACTATGTTGGGTTCGGTCTAACCGAATGTAGCTGAATTTCTCTCGTATCATCTCCTTCAACCCATGGCCACCCCATAATGCTGAGTGTAGGTCTTCCAAATCTCTCCACTTTTGGCGGTTTTGTATCATGGTTATACAGTTTCTTCCGGCTATTTTAGTGAGATCGTCTGTCCACCTAGTCCGTTGCCTTCCCACACTCTTCCATCCCGTCTGTGGTCTCCACTCCAGCAGTCTCTTCCGCCATCTTCGATCCAGTCTACGACATATACATACATCGTCCACTTACTTCCACTTTCTTTTTTACCATGTCCGTAAGTCATCTCTCGCATCAGCGCGATTTAACTAAGTACAGGAGCTCATAATAATACCAGCTTGTTACTGTCCCACTGTTAGGCAAAGAACCCTTTTCTTACAAAGAGCAAGAGCATTCATCACCACGCTGGCATTACGTGGAATACCCACTTGATGAGCCAAAAAAAATTGCCAGTCAGAAAGAAAGTAGCGGGGCTGTCGACTCCCTGAGACAAGCAAACACAGTGCCTTGTGTGACTATGGCTATAAAGGTAAAGATGTTAAAGCAATGTCCCTAGGTCTAAAGGGCGTAAATACACCCTTCTCATTCCGTCTCATACGCGAGAGTCGCAGCAATATTATCGTCGAGATTTTTTTTTTGAAAAACGTGTCCCGACGATATTTTTTATCGCCGTGATAGTCTCGCTTGTGGAGACAGCACCCGAAGCCGAAAGGCATTTGTTCTTCCCGTTATTTCGATATTTTTCTTATTTTCTGGACCATACGTACTAGTAACGGAGATATTGGGGGTCAAAGTTCTTCGTGAAGAGTTCGTTTAGACTCTATAAATCACACCAAATGGCACGTCTAGTATAAATAATTTGCAGCGTAAACGCTAACCTATTTTGAAGTAAATAAGATACCTAACAAACTTGCAACACAAATAAGAAGTACTCACTTTGAAAACTTTCCAACAAACATTACTTATCCTCAAAGAAGTTTCTTAAAGAATGCCTTGGCACTGTCGAATTTTGTGAGAATATTTCGAAAACAAAATGCAGTTTTGGTCCATTGCCTTTACGGGAAAGCTGGAAGTTCAAGATGTTGAAAGTTGCTTTTTCGTTTTTCTCGTTACCTTTGCAAGTCAACACCAACACTAACTATCTAAACTACCTATTTGATAAAACCGATGCCCGCGGCTTCGCCCGCGTAAAATTTATATACTAAAACCTTCCTCTTGAATCACTCTATCTATTAAAAAACCCGCATCTAAATCCGTTGCGTAGTTTTAAAGATCTAAGCTACCTATAGAGTATTATAGTCTTTGATCTAAGGAAGCATACATAGGGTCAGACAGACGCGGCGGGAGACTTTGTTTTATAATATGTATGTAGTGATAAGCAATACAAAGATATCCCCTCAGTGGACCTGTTTTGGTTTTGTTCCGGGGTGGAATATCCTCATGCATTGTCCTCCGCCCTGGGGTGGGCGGAAGGGTCTGTTGGACACTAACCGACTAAAAACCACCCCGATGTTCCCTTCCCACACATGCACGGTGGATCATGGGAACTAGTGCGCCTTCTACAATCCCCGGCTATCCCCGGCCGGCGGCCCCCTCATCCGGCTATCCGGGTCCCTCAAGTCTGCGGGCTCCAGTGAGGGTGTACTCTCCCCGCGATCCCCTTAATAGTGGACCTAAACCAACCCCGCTTTAGGAAAAATATAAGCAGCATCGGCCAAAACTTCAGCGGTTCAGCCCATTAAGGGTTTTTATCGACATCATCATAGTTTACAAAGCTATGGTCGGACACTAGGTGATTATGATATAGCCGAGGTCTTTATAACTTCATTCGTTTCGTTGCGCGTTGGTAGGATTTAACAAAATATCAAGGGTCCAGTAGATCACCACACGTTAATAGTTTTTTTTTAAGTTTGTAGTGACACCAGTGACACAGAACTTAATAATTCCATGCACTAGTACTGACATACATAGAACTTACTTTTAATGAAGAAATTAATTCAGTTTTGTTTTCCGTCATAGTCTTTCTCTAAAAGTTCTCTAAAGTGCAGGTACAGAAACTTTACAATTTATCAATTTGCCGTTGCAGAAACATGCCTTCCCAAGCGTTTTTACATCATGAGCAAGGTCAGCAAAATATTTCTTTGCGTCCACCTTGTGCGACATTCTATTGTAAGTAGCAAAACATTGTAATAATGTTAAGAAACTTTCAAGCTTACGGAATGTACAAACAGAAGTTAATTTTGATTAAACAATGGATACTAAACTAACTAAAATATTTTGAAATGCTTTTGTGTTTGCTAAAACAAATGTGTACAGCGACATTATCGCTTACTTGACGTTTATTTGAGCGCCATATTTAAATATGGCGCAATATTCAAAGAATTTACATATAAGGTGCCAAGTTTCCTCCCTACCTCGACAAGAAGGTGTTGTTCCCGGCTGTCATTTGTAGATCTTTGACAGTTGTTACAGGTAGTCAGTGGCCCAAAAAAAGTCTGACAACCAGTCCAACGTTTCCTTGCGGCTTCGCTCCCGATTATACGAAAATTAACTCCGGGATAATGTAGCTTATTGGTATTGAAACTTTTCAGAATCGGTTCAGTGATGCCGAAGATTACCTCCCAACATACAAACTTACAAACAAATAGCTCTTTATACTTTTTTCTTTTAGATAGAACATTGTGGAGACGTTTTGAAGCGAGAAGACATCGGCATAACGACTTCACACTTAGGTCTCAGGCGCGGTTAATTTTAGAATTGATGAAACAAAACGCATATGGCAGTCCGCACTAATGGATCCTGTTAACGTTTGCCACACTGTCCGTAGTTTCATAACTTTTAATTGAATATTCAAGAACTCCATCACTGTCGAAGTTAATGAACAAAAAAGATGTATGTACGAGGTCTCGTCTCGATCTGAATTCATACACAAATTCTTTCGCCCGCGGCTTCATCATCATCATCATTTCAGCCGAAAGATCCGCATCCTTCACCAGGTCATCAGTCCACCTAGTGGGAGGCCTTCCAACGCAACGTCTTCCGGTTCGTGGTCACCACTCCAGAACTTTTCGGTTTCGCCCGCGGCTCATACTGCCGGGATAAATAATCATAAACAGTTCTGAGTGCTAATTTTCATTCAAATCTGCAGTAGTTTTTGCGTGAAAGAGAATAAAACATCCTCACAAACTATCGTATTTATAATAATACATATAGTAAGAGTTTAAATTAATAGACTTTCAGCAATTTCAAATGTTCTTAAAAGTACTCTGGCTCTTCTTCCCCCCATACTATTTTCACAGCCACTTTTCACAAAGATTATTATCGTTTTTCTGCATATAGAAGTCACGAAAGATTTATTTTTTCTTCCTCTGTTTCATGCCACCTTTCTTAATCTTCTTAGCGTTCTTGCGTTCACTGCTAGACATTTGCCTCTTCAACTGGATGTGGCGGTTCTGGTTCAGGTCGGCCCTGACGTCTTCTTTATGGTCGTCCGAGTTCCAACCATCTGGCAGTTGGTGTGCCTACACTTTGACTTCCTGTTCGGGGACTCCATAATAGGACTTTATGGCCCTGACATCGTCTCTGCGACCAATGTAACCAGCCAATAGCCATTTCTGTCGACGACTTGGGTCTCGTTTCCGAGAGTCCTCATTTTTAACCTTTCTTGATACCACGTACTACCTAATTTCGCACAAGTCTAAACAAACGTTAACGATAAAGAGAGGGGGGCTCTCAATTTAGCAGTAACTGGTATTGAGGACCCTCTGTTCTGTACAGTGAGTAGTTGTTACGTATGTATGCGTCATTTGATCTCTGAGGTCAGTAACTGATGTTATAATAGGGAACATGATATTTTGCGAAATGAAGTAGTTAGATATGAATTAGTTTGTATGCGTAAGACTTTTTGGCGAGTTTGTGATAGTTTGATAGAGTAAAGTTTATTTTTAAAGACCAAACACTATGAGATAGCGCGTTTTCTATATCCGACTACGGCAGAACATATTCATAGACGATAAATAAACAACTCACACATTACATTTTTAATTATTAAACAACAAATATTCATAGTGATGATCAGAAGATAGCCGTGCCGTAGTGATGATCAGAAGGTAGCTGGCATGTCGTATGCCAGCTACCCAGCACGGCTAGCATACCCAGCTAACCTAAACAAACAATACATTCTAACAGCAGTAAGGGATCATAAACTTAGGACAAAGGTGGCATACGACTATTACTACTGGTATTTTACTTTTCGGTTATCTAGACAGGTTGAGTAATACTTGTCATCATCATCATCAGCAGAAAGACGTTCACTGCTGGATGTAGACCTCCCCTAAGTGTCGTCACATTGACTGGTCCCGTGCGACTCGCATCCAGCGGTGCCCCGTAACCTTCACCAAGTCATCGATTCGCCTATTGGGGGGCCTTCCAAAACAACGTCTTCCGAGGGGTCACCACTCCCGAATGTGCCCTGCCCGTCGGTAACCTTGGCTCTCTTACGTCTAAATTTCTGATTCGATCACGCACGGAAACACCGAGCATAGCCCTCTCCTCTCCCAATTGCCCTTTGGGTGACTTCAGGTGATACTAGGCATAAGCTAAATAAGTATTGATGTCCCAAGCAGACACAAAGATTAATTTTCGCCAAAACATAACTTCGGTTCCTCGTGTTTTTGCCTTTTATGTCGGCGACTTTCAAATACATAGATTATAGTGAAATAGTAGGCGCTATCGAGTCACGAGTCACGACGCGGCGTAAACACTGTAGGATCGTATTACACAATGTTTCTGAGGAAACTACATGAACTTGTGGGATAGTTATTGTAACTATATTGTATCGTGTGACCTCTGATAGAATTTGTGGTGATAATATCGGATTTCTAAATCTGAGTCACCATTCTCTTGCCCTTATGCCAATTTATTTGTAGCCGGCACTGCTTTTCTCCTTGACAGATTTTCATCTTCATCTAAAGCATTGTGAAAGTCTGGCATCTTGTCTACGTTTATTCTTCAGTTAATAGTTATCTGACTATTGAACAATGGGGAATCCTTCTTTTTAATTTTATTTTTGAAGTGGAAACTTCTTTAAGCGCGTTAGTCTTACCAGAGCTCTCTCACTCCGTGTGTAGGCATGAGATAACTACCTACCGCTCCGCGCACTCAGTGAGTGCAAGTTCAGTGGGGCTGTCGCGCTCGTGCCGTGCGTACGTTGCGTTAATTTTTCTCGCTCTTTCGACTGGTCGCTGGCGTCGCGACCTACTTGTGCTTCGTGTTAGTTTACTGACTGATTTATTGATCATTAATCATTCTTAGTAAAAATGACAAGCCGGATAAACTGTTTCGTGTATGGATGCTTAAATACATATAATAAATGTAGAAACAAAATGTCCTTTTTTTATTTACCAGCTGATTGTGAAAGGTAAGTTAATTAAAGTTTTATTTAATTATTTAGGTAACAATTAGCAATTTAAAAGAAACTCATAGTTCAGTGCAGTAAACGTTAATAACAAGAAGTTAGGTAGGTAGAGTTAGTAGGTTCAAACAGTGAAAAGCGAAAATAACTTGGAACAGAATGGATTGACAATTTTTGTATGGTTATACCATGTTATAGTTACCTACCTACTAGCATTGATTACGGAATACCAGGGGGTCTAAAATGGCCGCTTAAGCAGAACATAATATGAATCACGTAAATTTTTTTTTATATTTTGGCCCGCAGAGCTCCTTTGAGAGTTGACGAGATCCATCGTGTTGCCAGTTTTGCTGCTTACCTACCTATATTCATATTAGACACTTACTTACTTAAGTATAATATGTAGGGTAGGTATGCTAGTTCCCGTAGCGGTTTATGAGGTCTAAAAAAAGCGAGTGTGAGAAAAATAAATTCAAGGCCAACGCTCATAACTCAATTAGATGAACTGCACTTGCTGTTGTTTGATATTCTACTTAGGTTCGAACTTGCTTGAAATAATAACTAGTAAGACCTTATGACCGATACAAGGATATTAGCCCCTACCCTACTTACAATCAGTCAGTTTAATAAAAAATATTGCTCCATGTCCATGCATCTGATCAGAGCTTGTAAGAAATATGTGAGACATTATACTAAAGTAAAACAATTGTAATTTCATAAGTTTTTATGAATCTTTAAATAATATTATTACATTAAAATACAAAAATGTTGGTAGTATTTATTTTTAGTACTAGCTACCAGCCCTACCGATTGACCTTTAAGCAACGTGACGCCGAATAACAGACGCTAACGCGGGGCGTCAAGGCACAATTTAGATCGACCGTGCCCAGTTTAGGTACTTAAATGTCGGCTTTCTCTTCAAGAACAAAGGAGTGCAGCTTCTGTACTTTTTTATTCTGTGGTCTTACTTTCATGTGACAGCCGGGATTGGGTGGGAACACAGACGATATTGGAATTCAACTAAGAAAAAAGATGGAACTTTTACAGGATAAGTGAGTGCGAACGCCCTCGCTAAACTCTTCAGAAAACATTCTCCACACATTCCTTTACTGAACTAAGTCATGCCCAACAGAAGGCAACGGCCGGACTATTATTTCCGAGCGAAGTAACCCAACACTTGGCGTTTGATGAGTGTGAGAACGCAGCCATAGCGTTTATTATTATATCAATTGCAATGGCGCGCGCAATGACAGCCCGGCGGCCATTGTTATTATTGTTCTTTTTTTTAATTTGGCAATGGTAGTCTGATGTTTTATGTTATGATGGTTTTTTTTTATAAGTAATTGAATTCATTAATATGCTTTTATGACTTTGTTAAGAGACAGTAGTATAAATTTAGTTTAATAATGAATTAATGGCCAACCGATAGCCTTTTCCCAAATATGTTGGGGTCGGCTTCCAGTCTAATCGGATACAGCTAAATACCTACCAATATTTTAAGTACTTGAGACTGCCTAGTTTCTTTCGGATCAGATCTATAGGCACTAGACAGTCTTCTCATGTAACTCACTCAGGGCGCTGTGGAGGTCTCCACAGCGCACTGAGTACTAGGCTTGGAACTGGGTAATTCCCCTCGGTAAGACTGCTGGTGATTGTCAGACTTTGGGGCCACTGACTACCTGTAACGACTGCCAAAGATTTACAATTGACAGCCGGGATCAAGGCACGGAGGAAACTCGGTAGGTATAGTCGGGATGTAATGGATAGATCAAACTAGGCAAGCGCAGGTTCACCTGAAGATTGATTCGAACTGCTGGTATTATTTAGCCACGAGCTCCGTAAAACAACCAGAAAAAAAATGGACATAATAAAGAGTATTCTATTCTATAAAAAAAAACATTGTGATATGGATAGCGCACCAAGGGACGAGGTGAAAGAATTGGGAAAGGCAAAAAACCATTATTATTAAACTCGATGGGGTGGTTGCGTGAAACATTCACCCATAACAAGCACCCACGAAAAAAACAGAAAGCAATTTTGACCAGCATCCCTTGTTAATAAAAAAAAGTGTTACCTGATAACTTAAATAAAGATTCAAAGTTTTGTTACAGGGATGATACGGGTAGACAACACGAAATTGGGAATGTGGCTTTGGTTAGGTTAGCCGAATTGGAATTTAGTGTTGGACCGACTGAGTTTTTCATCAAAATAGGGCTCGAGATTCCTTTGAGTATTTTTCGGTTTTCCCTACGAGGAATATATATTTGGGATTTGGCTATCCACGCCCACTTGAAAAATTAACCCTGAATACTGCAGTTTCTTTTTATTTAAAAATGCATGACCAAACAGTCTTTACTATGTCTGTTGCTAGTTGCTATGTTTACTACCCAAAACTTCGAATAAAAACATCAAAGTTCATTTATGATTCCTTTACGTTTTTAAACCTCAAAAAAAAAAGTACAAAGACACTTAGTGGATGTTGTGGGACTTCTCTTCCTCTTTAAGACGAAGGTAAACATCTTTTAAAACAGTAGGTATTTTAAACTTAACTCGGATCAGTTTCGAGCATAACTGAATGCATCGGAATGCCAGTGTTTTGCATCGAACGGCTGCCTAAGTGACATCCGCAATATAGTTCCTGGTCAACACGATACCGCATATTAAAACCATAGAGCAACACAGGCCACCGGCGGACCGATTAAAACCGCCATGACTTTCGGACTTTCGGGATTCTACCACAGTATGACCACTTTAAGTTTGCAGTATAAGGTGGCGTTCCAAAGACGTGTAGACGAAGTGAGATTCTTCGAGACGTAATGATAAAGAAGATGGAGTTAAAATGTATCGGATTGACTAATGTTACTAAAAACCTTAGGGCAATTCCGATGAGAGTAAATATTGTAGAAACTTGAACCGCATTGAAAGCGATTTCCACTTACCTAATCCCTAAGTCTCTGACAAGCAAGAAGATGACTTGGCGTATAAAATGATGCAACATGGATGGAGTCCGGAATGCGTGCAGCAATGTCTACGGGAGCTCACAGCTTGCAAGGAATGACAGGTGATAAATTCCAAAGTTCTCTTAGTAGTTTCACAGAAATGTTAATAAAAAGTTGTACTTAACAAACAACTTATTGATAAGGATTGTGGATGAGTAGACGTTTCTGATGGAGCGTTGATCTGAAGACAGCTGGGGATGGTAGATGGAGGAAAGAATTTCAAGAATGTAACTCCAACGAAGGGCCTAAGTTTGTAAGGTTTTATTGTTGTTTTGTTAAGAAATACCACTATTTTGAATTAGGTCCAGCTTTTGATTACATTACGATCAATCTTTTCTTAGAATATAGAAGCGTAGATGAGGAAAGTGAGTTTTATATTAACGTGGCTCAAAGTTAGCTTTTAAACTGCAAACACGTGTTTAAATTAACCATCTAAGCCGGCCGGTTACTACTAATAAATTTCGAAATCCCGCAGGGTAGTATTTTAGGATCGATCCTGTTTCTCAACAAAGACAACATTCTTGACAATTTTATGCTACGCGGGCTGGGAATCGAGCCCGCCACCTCATGCTCAGCAGTCGTGCTTGCAACCAATAAACTAACGAGGTAGTCGTGGCAGTTTCGGGTCGATCTTTAGATTAGGCTGCGTTTGCCTTAGGTTGGTCTGTGGATGGGTGATCACCCGTTACGTACCGAGTTTCCTCCGTACCTCCAAAACATTAAGCCGTTGATCCATGCCGTCATTATTAGATCTTTGACAGTTTTTACAAGTGGTCAGTGGCCCGAAAGTCTGACATAACAACCAGTCTTATCAAGAGGTGGTCTACTTATTGTATAACACAGTACTAACTGGGTTGTGAAGGTCATATAGGCTAGGCAGTCACTCCATTTAAAATACTGATACAAAGCTGCATCCGGTTAGACTGGAATCCGACCGCCAGACCCCAGCATATTTGGATGCTGGCAAAAGCTGGGCAGATGATAACTTCAAAGTAAGTCGTTACTGCCCTGCACGACAGCTGCTAACCGTCCTCTCGATATCCAATTATGACTAAATTTAACCTTAGGACCTGACACAGTTTAAATTAGCTCACTACATTGCAGTGTGAAGGATTCTTCTGAATGGAGATAAAATGTCATCGGCAAAGGAAGTTCAACCAAAAAGTTTTTATTATATTCATAAGTAAACTTTGCGCCAGCACCAAGGTAGTAAATTCCATATCAAAGTACTCTGTGGTTGTCGTGCAGCTTTTTAATAATGTTGAAATATTGATAGACAACGACGTTATTTCTACAAAAAAAAATGAGGCAAAGATCCTACACAAAACAGCCTCGTTACTTGTCTACCTAACAACTAACGAAATATGCCGCTTACTTTCAAAACTAGTTTATGTTTTCTTTGTTCTTCACCGGTCATACGTTCAATATCACACGCCCAACTAAATCTAAGATTTAACTTTAAACTATAACCTAAAACTCACCATAAAGTTTTAAAAGAACACAAAATCCTGTTTTCGAAACGTAACAGCACTCGTTTTGCACACCACACAACTATTTTGAATTTCGAAACTGATTTTATAAATGGGCACACATGTCAGACGACTCACGGCTACACAAACACTGCGTTAAAACACGAAAGTAGCATTTACTTGTGCATTTTTCATTGAAAACTATCATTTTATGTTGTACTAAACTACAAAAAAGTTTTTGTCAAGACGCGTACGAACCGCGCCGCGTCGCATTTTCACTGGATTTGAGTCGAGTTGAAGATATTTTTACCTGTGATGGCAAAAAAAAGTATGTTCGTACTTTGAGCTTAACTGACTAGCGCAACCAACTTCTATCCCTATCTCATCACTTGTAAAGTCCATTTCCCGTTGCGGTTGAAAATTGCATTAGTGTGACTGTAGTTTTGAACATTGCCGGTCAAATCTGTGATCTATTTCCCGCTCGTTAAGATTGAATATTGTATGAATTAGTCCAAAAGCTTCATCTTGAATCGTATGCTTGTAGATATATTGTGGGCAGTTGGTTGGATACAAAGTTTCTAAAAGTTTTTTTTATTACCTTTTCAACCATTTTGGATTCGGATGGTTTAATTACCACGCTTTGGGGTGGACGCGAGATTTTCGTATGTTCTTAGAACGAAATTAGATGTACCTATGCACGAAGAAAATAAACTTACGTTATTAAAAAATAACTTGAACTTGTTCTCATTTGAAGCATGGTATGATGGTAGTGCATGCTTCAAATAATGTAGTTTTGGTTCCAAAATATACCAACACAAGGATTTCTAAATTTTATCTCAAGTTGCTCAAGCGGTCATTCCCCTTTCCCTAACATCTTTTTGTTCGAACCAAAACAAAATTAACCGTGTGTGTTACCCTGGCAAAATATTATGCAATTGAGATGTGAGACCTTAACAAATAATTAGAGTATCATGAGGAGCAATTTGCTTACAAATAGCAAAATTTGCTTGCATTATAGTTTTTTCGTGACCTTTTCGATTTGGTCGGGTTATTAGAGTATTCTTGGTTTTGATATAACTTTCGTTACAGACGTAATTGAAAGCTGAAATTAACAGGAATTAATGTTCATGAAACATTTTAATTTGCTTAAAGTATCCACATTTCTTAGCGTTTTAGGAATTGCGTATTTCATCGCTAAAGTACGACCAGTCTAAAATTAATCAAATTTGTTTTATCTTCATATCCTGTAAAGGTACAAAATCAAATTTTCCTGACGTTATAAGCGTCTACCATCGGTACCTTTTACAGTTGTTTATTTGGTTCTAAGTGTTTTGGTTTACTTGCAAATCCGTTTTATCTGATTTTTGAAACCATTACCGTTACTCCAACAAAATGTGTTTTTCTCAAATAACTTTAAAACTATAATGCAAGCAAATTTTGCTATTAGTAAGCAAATTGCTCCTCATGATACTCTAATTATTTGTTAAGGTCTCACATCTCAAATGCACAACATTTTGCCAGGATAACACACACAAATGATCCATGTATCGTTTTGCATTTGAAAAAATGTTGAAGATTACCATAGATGACGATTCAAGACTTAAACAGGCTTATTTTTGGATTTCAAAGTTAAGAACTTTAATAAATTTAATGTAGGTCTGCTATTATCATATTAACAGACAGCAACTAGGTATAAATAGTGTAAAACACCTCTTAATGAAACCAAAAGGTACTTGTTCTCCCCGTTATCGCGATCATTTTTTTGTTCTACACCATACCCCAATTTTTTTGTTTTGTGTATTTTTTGTTATACATATAAGGTTCCCAACCTTATATGTATAGTTACGGAGATATTGGGGGTCAAGTTCGAACTTTACGACAAGTTTTTTTTTATTATACAAGTTTTTATTGTAAGACTCCTCGACCCCCGTACTATTCAATCCATCTATCAGCACAATGTTTTAAGTGCGTTACATTGAGTTCTACCACAAAACATGATTTATAACCCCAAAAAGAAAAGGCTTATCCCAGCAATTTTTTTTGCGCAAAGTTACTTAGTTTGTTTGATGTACCTACAAAATGCTTGGTTGACGGCTTCGTAATGAGGTGGTTTACACCCTGTATATTATATAAATTGCATAGTTTGCGGGAACGCAAACCGCTCCCAGTTTAATTTTACTTTTATCAAGGAACACGTTTCTCGTAATTTATTTAAACTGGCCTTTAATTGCAAACGTCACAGCAGATACTATTTCTAACATCTCGTTATTTCATTACAAAAACAGGTCACCCATTGTCCGTCTATTTATAATTCACAACAACAGTTGCACCACATCCGTAGATTTTCGTCTAAAAATGTCGAAACATAAATCAATGTCTAGTTAAATGTATAAGACACAGATGGATACGATCACGAACCTCCCGCAAAGCGAGAAACGAAGTCGGTGAAATAAATTATCCTTTTTTTACAGTAAAATGTCATCCTGCGCAATCTCCTCATGGCTAAATAGCCACACGAGTCCATCTTGAACGTGTTTTCGAACTTTTCTAGCTTCAGAAATCGGTGACTATTGTTAGTTTGATTGATTCAGTTTTTTTGCCATCGACTTTTGAAGATAGAGCCATTTTTCACATTGTGGTGTTTTTTTTAAGTTGGTTTTATTTTTGCCTATTGGATACGAGGCTTAACAAACACATATAATCAAGACCCTCCTTTCGAAGCCTCAGCTCAAAAACTTTGAGCGCCACTAGCCAGGACCCGTGGCACTGCAAACAGGTTTTAAGTAGAAATAATAAGCGGCGCATGATACGAATTAAACCGTTCTCAATGCTATCTATCTACACTCCGCCATGCGCCACGCAGATACGACAGGCTTGCTAGAAAAACAATTGATGTCAGCTGCTTTGCACCTTGACCGCGAATTTCATTAATGTTCTAGGAAAACATGGTTTGTGGACTATTTCATGAAAAAGTGATTCAATCCAGTAACATGAACTTGGGAGAGTTGTATTGATGATTATAATTCTGTAAAACATAAGTTTTACAGCCGCGAATCACATTTTTAAGATACAACCTGTAAATTGCAATAAATGTAAGAAACTTTGAATTTCGCGGGCTACCGTGGAGCGTACTGTATAAAGATGACTAATTGCTTATAGCATAAGCATAATCAGCCTATAATGTTCCCACTGCTGGGACACACGGCCTCCTCTCTATGAGAGGGAATGAATGAATGAATTCACCTCGCGCACAGATATTATAATACTTCGTACCTCGCGGGTCCAGTGCGGGTTGGTAGATGTCACAATATGTCTTCGAATTTTTGGTTCTAGGACATGTCGGTTATCACACGATGTTTTCCTTCAAACCCCATAAATCTTTCGCCTTTCAGTACCAACAATTTTTGCGTAGGGGTTTTTAGGTTGATGTAAAGAAAACTTGGGTGACGGCTTCGTGAAGATTTTGTTTAGGTTTACATCCCGTATAGTGGTGCAGAACAGGAGATTAGTCATTTTGCATTGAGACACCCAATCACACACCGCTTCATTGGAATACCGAAATTCTTCGGTATCGGCCGATAAATCAGTTTGACGAGCTAATTGATTACCTTCGAACTTAACTACCGGACAACTGCTAGATCAGTATGGCGCTCTTATCCCGTACGCTCGCAAACTAAAATAGCCGATTGTTTGATCGGACGACTCGGACAGTTTAGACTTTAGATAGTTCTAAGTAGCAAGTTGTTCGCGCTCAGTTGAGCGACTGATGGTGTGTGTGGTTTGCGCAGTCGTCACCAACCTAACCGTTTAGTTGGCTTATGGATGATTTCCACCACCGCTGCACCGACTCGCATCGCATTGGATCGCGGAAATGATATGAACGGATGCGGCGACAGCCGATCCATCGGCTCCGTACCGTCGCTTACGCACGTATCCGCTTCTGCGTCTAGTCAAATAGTTTTATTCCTAACGTGTTCCAGCCGAAAGAATCCAATCAGATACGCGCACGGAGCCGATCGCGCGTCGCAGCATACTTTCATTCGGCTATACGATCGTATATCGCGGGAGACGCCCGCGGTCAATCTGTTGTGCACGGCTTGGTAATATAGACTTTAAATAGGTACTGTGTGTACACGATTAAATATCGTTTCAATATCTATATAGTCTGCGGGAACTCTAATAGTCCTCAAATCAATGAAATAAAACCAAAATCAACAATGAACTCAAAATATGATTTATTTATCCATTTTCTCTACTTACAACTAAATCATAAATATATTCCACTGCAGATGTAACGTTATTTCGTCAGCCACTTTCTCCTGAAGACCTAGGCGCTCTTCTTGGGCGTCCAGGGCTCCACCTTCACCCGGGTAGTGCTGTAGGGAACGTACTGACCGGTCGTTCCTGACATGTTTTCTGTGAAATCCATCATCCACTTGTATTTAGGTCTGCCGGGGTCCTGAAGAGTGGAGAAAAAGAGTGATCAGTTAGATAAGAGTGTTATCTTGGTTTGAAAAAATAACTTATACTAATACAGGGTGTAAACGACCTCATCACGAACCCGTTAACCAAGCATTCTGTACATCAAACTAAGTAACTTTACCCAAGAATTATTGCTGGGAAACGACTTATGTTTTTGGGAAGAAAATCATGGTTTTGTGGTAGAACTCAATGAAACGCACTTAAAACATTGTGCTGATGGATGGATTGAATAGTACGGGGGCCGTAGAGGTGGTTTAAGTTAAAATCGTATTGTAAAAACTTGTATTTAAAAAAAAACTTATCAAAAAGTTGTAACTTTGACCCCCCACATCTTCGTAACTAGAAGGTTCCCAGGTATGGTGTGGAACAAAAAAATGATCGCAATGACGGGGAGAACAAGTGCCTTTCGGCTTCGTTAAGAGGTGTTTTACACCCTTTATAATAATATTATAGTAATATTTTTGCCTAAATAGTGAACACAAGAAGCCAGTATAGTTGCTGACAGTTAAGATAGAGAAGTTAAGCGGGCAGTGACCTACCAACATTTAATAAAGTTCTTAACTTTGAAATCCAAAACTAAAGCCTGTTCAAATCTTGAATCTATCGCGATCTTCAACATTTTTTCTAATGCTGCGGCCACACTAACGAGAAATGCCATTAATTATTGCGATATAATGCGTCCATTTTCGCAATAATTAATGGCATTTCACGTTAGTGTGGCCCCAGCATAATGATATTAAACGATACATGGTTCATTTGTTTTGGTTCGTTTCGTACGCATGGTCGATATTAGGAAAAGAGCAATTACTGCACTCGTAGCCGATCCGCTACCGTGTAGCAACACTAGACGTGCGACAGCAGAGATGGATTAGGTACTTAGTTTTTACTTATATCGGCAGTCCCTGCATGTGCTTTTTTTTAAATAAATATTTTTCAATGCATTGAGTATTTATTACATTGAGTTTTATCGTAAAACAAAAAAAAATAATTTAAAGAAAAACAATAAAAACCAAAAAACCCCTTGGGAAGATTTGATTGGTAAAATTTGAATGGGCCCCGACTGTGAGTCGTTCTGTTCTGCATTAGAATTTATGATTTGTTACAGAATTCTAAACTACTGGGCTTGTTTCTTTCTTTTTAGCTTTTATTTAAGTTAATTTTTTCACGTATTTTTTAAAATTAGGTTTTATGCAGTCGGGTTTTTTGTTTTTTTTTTTTAAATTTTATACCTTCTTTTTAGTTACGAATAAAAACTTAACCTATTCAACGACACCCCACTTGACATGTTCATCGACTTTTTTTTTTCATTTTGACAACACGGCGTCTGGTTGAAGGTCGTTACCCAGCACAAATTTTTGCGTAAAGTTACTTATTTTGATTTACAGAATGCTTGGTTGACAGCTTCGTGATGAGGTGGTATACACCCTGTATGTAAAACTAAAAGGGTCTTCAACCAGTTTGACTGGACTTTTTCTGGCTTACCTGGTGAGGGGGAAGATCAGTTTTGTAGTGGAGCCAGCCGTACCATTCAGCGGGAACCTGTAACACAATGTCAAATACAGCTTTAGTAGATGAAATCTTGAAAACTATAGAAACCAATAAAATCTTGTTTTAAAAAAAACTTCTTTTTTAACTTTTTCAAAAAAAGGATGAGGTTCTCAATATTTCGTAATTTCCGTCATCTATGAACCGATTTCATTTCATCATAATCAGCCTTTAATGTTCCCACTGCTGGGACACACGGCCTTGTCTCTATGTGGGAATGGGCTATAATCCACCACGCGGGCGCAATGCGGGTTCTGGGACATGCCGGTTTCCTCACGATTTTTTTCTTCACCGTATTGACAGTACTGAGAGCAGTGGTGATGAAATAAATTACACAAAGTAATGCAACTGTCTGGGTTCGAACCCACGACTTACTGTTCGTAAGTCGGGGCCGCTACCACTAGGCAACCGCTGCTCTCTTTCAATCAATCAATCAACTTTATTTGTACAAAAACATTATGTACAATAATGTAATTCATTATCTACAAGAAAACAAGAACATGAATATTGTTCTCACCTGGCTACCATCATAGTTCAAGTAGACTTTCTCATTGTACTCCACCCAGCGGTTCCTCCCGTAGAAGAAGCGAGGGTTCTCAAAGTATTTGTTGCCATATTTATCCTCTCCGACTAGCTTACCGTCTTTTAACTCATCTTGTCTGGAAAAATAAGTATTTGACATAGAGTTTTATGGTAACTAGGAAATTAAACATAGGAAGGAAAACAGGAAAGGCCTAGCACTGGGCGAAGTCGACACTGGCTGAAGATGATGGTCACCATCATCAGCATTCTGCCCTGTCCCTTGGGTTCGGCGACACATTCTTTTCTTCCATTCATCCAGAATAACCATATGCCATCCGGTGAGACTATTACACAAGAAATTACGACATTATTAGACATTCTACTGTTTTACATGGAGACTGCCTATCTGACCTCCACAACCGAGTTAGTAGGTATTGGGTAATCTGATACCCCTTGGTAAGACTGGTTTGTCAGACTTTTTGGGCCACTGTAACGGCTTTCAGGTTCGAAGTATCGGGCACCCTAAGTAACGATTTCAGAATAAAACACACACACATCAGAGAAGATGCAATCAAACAACAGCCCATGATGGCATCACCCAGCGAGAGAACCCTGAAGACCCACTGCATTAAAAAACGCTAACATAGAACTCACAGCGGAGTTGTGTGACTACTCAGGTACAAAAGAGCTAGCTCTTGGAAGCGTTAAATTACTATTTTACTTGTATTCTGTAAATAATGCTGCTGATTACATAATTGACAATTTTTAGTTTTATTTCTCTATGCTCTATTATGTAATTGTTTGTTGTTCCAAATAAAATAAAAGATGGAATGTTTGATACAGAGCCGTCCAGCCCATTCCTTGGGAAAACTTGCTCAATTTGATGGTATGGCACTTATTCTGTTACTCTCCATTAATGCCGCATCAAAATCAGAGCATTTATTTCAAACAGAGTGTATCAGGAAATAATAATGACGAATAGTAATGACAAATTAATTTAATTAATGCTAATACTGTAAGATTATGTAAGTAATATGCAAAACTTCAGTATTATCTATCTGTAAATCAATGACCAAATATAATTTAATCTTCTTTTATTTATTTATAAGGTCGTTTTCCATAACTTATGTATAACTGTCAGTTAATATGCCTACAACCGTAGCTATCGGTGTTGCTATAAACAAAGTTGGCTTGAAATATCCTATCCGCATCACTTACCTGTACTCGATCCATAGAATAATGAAAGAAAGCTGTTCTGTGAGGTTTTGTTTATTTCGGTCTCCAAGCTAAATGTCAAACAAGTTATTGAAAATGGCCACAAACTAGTTACAGGCCCATTTTAACTGTTGAAAACAATAAGCCTTAGCTATAGTCATAGTCAAGGCATAATAACTGTGAAATTACAATAATTTCCCATTCCAAAGCATAGATCCTCTATTGAACAGAACAGGTAAGAAACCCCATCTTATGTCCTGCCTCTCATTCACAACTACCTGCTCCTTGCAGGACATAAATGAGGCTAATGCCAGCTGTGCAACTTATTGACCTACTGGTAAGACCGAATTTAATTAATTGACAGGACATTTTGAAACCGTATGAAAAGACAAAGGCATCATTGTTCGACGACGTAGGAATTGACACTTTTACGCAAAAAAATGAATTATCAAATTGGCGTAGCATTTATTTTTATTTTGTATTAGCAAATTGAAAGCCACAAAAAGTGTTTTTCATGAAATTTAGATGAAAATTAACGTGATAAGTATCTACGAAACTATCAGCTGAGTAAAAATCTGGGATAAACATAACCTTAAAACAAATTACATAATAAAGTAAATTTCGCCTTACCTGTACAGTTTGTACAGTGAACTTCTAATTCCACCATTCTGGCGGATGATATTGAAGAAATTTGCGACTTTATCAAGCGCAAATATCTTCCCTAGGGACATTTTTTAGTAAATTTTTCGTTTCCGTATTTCACTAAAAATATTGACAACTTTGACAGACTGCAAACTTAGTGTTGCTAGTAATTTATTTCAGTTCCTATTAACATGATCTACCCTAATGCCGGACCCACACTGTTGGATTCCGGCGATTACGATTCTACAAAACCATGAACGTATGCATTGTGAAATGCACATGATACGCATATTTTAGAACAAAGCCTACGCTTGATCGCATCAGCAACAACTATTTAAACTTGGGCGCAGGCATGTGGCAGCCACCACTTGCACCACCCCCCGTCGGCGTCGGAAAAAAAAATAGCTGTCTGTAAAGTCAGTTAACGGACGATAGTTTTACGTGACAACGTCTTAACAAAACATTGATGAAATGATTGCATACATACGCTCCGATCTTATGAACGCTCTACGTTACAATCAGCGTAACGGGACACTTTTTCGTGCGTGCAGCCGGCGTTTATCGATTTATTAGACGTTGTCACGTCAAAAAATATATGGATATTTTCTTAACGTGTGGTTGCGTAAACTTATATTGTCACTTACGGGATATCTTCCGTGATTATTTGTTATTTTGAGCTCCCGATATTTCGACGCTTTAGCAAGCGCCATGATCGCGGGTACGTTTAGTTTTAAACCGCGAAAGCTTAAAACAGTGTGTAGTTGCGTTCGTATTTATCCTCTTTTCAATCATTTAGTGTCCTCTTCTGCTTTATCTTACGCTCCGTGTCGTCCGTAGTCAAGGCAAGAGGAGGGTGCGAAATCTTGGCCAAGTACAGAGAAACCAATTCAAGGCGGAAAACAAAGTCCACCATACAGCGGGTTGGGCTGTGCCTTGATATATCAGTCACTCAGGACTTTGAATTGTATTGGTATGGAAAGATAGAAGATAGATTGTACAGTTTAATCATAATAAATTTCTTAATCTTTTTATGCTATAATGTAACACTTTTATCCTTTCTATTTTTGCTTTTTTTCTTAGTTTCATTTTCGTTAGATTTTACATTTTCTGACGTATTTGTTTCCGTAATTTGTGGTGCTTCATCTGTGTCCCTATCCTTCTTTTTTTTCTTGGGTTTCGAAACATTTTCGTTTTCGTCTTCCTCAGGAATCGCTTCGATGTCACGAAAATCTTTCTTCTTTTTCTTCTTGGATTTTCTACTAACTTTTCCTATTTTTATCACACTGGCATCACTGTTATTTTCTGTCACTTCACTTTTATTAAGCAAAGGCAGTTTATTTGATTCAGCCAAGTCTGCAAAATTTTTTTCAGTATTTTCGTTACTATTACAACGTCTTCTTTTTGCTTTCCGTGCTATCTTCTTTTTGCGTTCCGTGCTATCAGAGTCACTATTTAGGTTTATATCTTCAACTTGTTCTTTTAAATTCTTGGCATGTGAATAGCCGCTGTACTTTGACTGGGAAAGTAGTAATGCTTCTTGCTGAGCTATCCTGGCTAATTTTCCAGTAGCCTTCAAGCCATGGCGAGCGCCTCTGAAAATTAATTACAAATTTTTAAAATAAAAATACAAAGAAATTGTGCAGTACAAAAGTGTTGATGATAATTTGAAACAAGTGAAACCAAAATAATATTTTCTTGTTGGTTTCTTTCAGCCTAAGACTGTTACCTATTCTTGCTGGTCCTATTTATTTCTAAACTTTCAAATAGTTACAACAACTTTTTCATAACATAAACTTGGTGTTTTGTGCAATGTTGTGTCTGTTCATCTCACTTCAAATAAAGTCAGTTTGTTTCACAAATAGCAATCGCAAATCGGAATGATGCTAAGGGCGTATAACACTGGCAAAAACAAGCTAAGCGCCGACAAGTTCCAACGGCGGTGCTGGGTCAGCACAAAGTATAGATGTCGCAGCCAAATCGTAGAACACGCCGTATTACATAATGGCTCGACTTATTATAAAACGTCGCCGTTATGTAATGCGGCGTCGTCACGTTCGCAAAATTGTGATAACTCGGCAAATTTACATGATTTCAAAATAATTTATAGTTACTCGGTAAAGATGTAGGGTTCTAATGGTAAAAGATTTTTTTAAATTGAAAGAGAGTAATTCTTGAGTTAAATCGTATCTAACAAACAAACAAAAATTTCAAACATTTCCTCTTTAATAGGGCAGATGATAGATATGGATAAAATTACTAACTTATGAGCAGTCCGTCCTTCACACTTCGCAAACAATTCCTCATCGGTCATCTTCAATACATCTTTCTTTTCCGCTTCATCTTCCGACTCGGATTCCCTCACTCTTTCCACATTACTAGCACCATTGGTTAACACAGCGGTCCTTACGAAGTAATCAGCATACTGTTCTTCATTTTCATCATCTTTTGGTTTCTTGTTCAGTTTCCAAGTGCTGTTTGTGATGATAAATTCTTTTTCATGTTTTATTTTGATTTTCTTTGTTTTGCCGTTTTTTTCTTCAACCTGAAATGTATTAGTTTTTGTTTAAATGAGTATATAAAATAATAAAGTCATTCACATCATTATTATTCTCTTGCCCTTATTCCAATGCATTTGGGGTTGGTGCAGCATAATTATCTTCTTAGAATGTTGGGTTAAGTGTTGTATTTATAAATGTGTATTTGTCAATAGAAATGAGTTACATACATTATTTTTAGGTCATTCTGGAACTGAAAGTTCCAGAATGACCTAAAAATAACTGTGTGACTTAAAAAAGCCTACCTCCACATTAGCAGCGGCCTTATCATACAACGTGGTCCACCAGTGCTCATTGAACTCAGCAGCAGCATCGTGACCAACGCCAGCCACACTACGCTTCAGTTTTGGCTTCAGTGGCTCTGACATGCCATTCTCGTGTTTACCAAGTCCTTTTCCTGAAAAACAAAGTTTTTTTTTTGTTTTAAATAACATCATCTAATAATTTCATAATCTGATATTTATAGTAATCTCTGGAACAAATGATTCAATTTAAAAAATCTTACACTGGCAGAAAGGTACGTTATTTGTGGGTGCTATGCTATGCTATAAATTATCCTTATCTCAGCACATTTCACATTTTTTTGCGAACGAAGATGCAAGCAAAGTGCTAGTAGAAAATATATTCCATACATGAAATAAACACAACTTGAGCCTCAGTCTTTCCCATTGATATTCTTCAGAAAAGTTGCCCAAGCACAAACTACCGTACTAGTGTCCGGCAACAGTTTAAGACAGAGAACGAAGCAAGAAGATAAGAGAGAAGTGTGTAAAGGTATACATAAGTTAGTTTCTGAGCCTGAACTGTAAAGACAGTGAGCTCCCTAAAGTTTGGTATTCATATTGATATATGTAAATACAGAAATACATTCTTTACTTATTTAGTAGTAACTCTTGACTATTAAAGCACTAAATTAAACTAAGTTACTTGAATACGATTGGTGTAAGTAAACAAAATATGGAGGTATTAAAAGTAAACATTTAGAAATCCAACTAATTACCATCGGTCCAGCCGTATTTCTCTAGCTGCTTACGTGCGAAATCCATTATTGGGTAACGTGAATGATTTTTACCACATTTATTTCACTTAAAAGAAAAAACACTCAAAATACTAAACCAAAAGAGAATTCAAACATAAGTACATAACCTATTTGCGAAACATGCTTTCAAAAAGACAGCAGCGGGCCTAAAATGGCCGCTTCAGCAGAACATAATATGAATCACGTTAAAAATATTAAATTCTAAAAATGCACTTTATTGTCATAGTGTTAAAGTCCATTTTAAGAATTTTAATTTTTTTTACGTGATTCATATTATGTTCTGCAAAAGTGGCCATTTTAGACCCCCTGATATTGTAGGGCACAGAGTATAAAATCACTACGTTTAGTGCATTCCGAGACACAGAGTATATAATCACTGTTTTTTTTTATAATTAGTTTTCTACCGCAGCTACGTGGGGGTCCGCGCTCTTATTTACATTTTATTAATTGTTTGATTGATTTAATACCTTATATATATAATTATATATATCTATGTTGGATACCATAGATAATACACTCTCTAATACAAGATAGATGCGCAACTCCGGTTTTCAACACTGTAGATGGCACTGTTAGTTTCTGTTCAACCAAATTGAATACAAAAAACCGGCCAAGAGCGTGTCGGGCCACGCTCACTGTAGGGTTCCGTAGCTTCCCAGACCATTAAAAATACCAACATTTTTCGTCAGCAAAAATAACTTTGTTTTTCATAGTATTTGTATGAAAAACAAAGTTATCATTTGCGTTTTTTTGAAAAAGTGCTATATAACTCAAAAACTATTCAACTCATCAAGTTGAAAATAATTTTCCTAGAAAGTTCATATAAAGGTCTACTTCTGTGATTTTTTTCATATTTTTTAAACTTATGGTTCAAAAGTTAGAGGGGGGGGGGACACATTGTTTTTGACTTTCGGAGCGATTATTTCCTAAAATATTAATATTATCAAAAAATTATTTTAGAAAACCCCTATTCATTTTTAAATACCTATCCAACAATATATCACACGTCAGGGTCAAAATTAAAAAAAAAATCGCTCCCCACTTTACGTCTGGGGGAGGTACCCTAATAAAAATGTTTTTTTAAATTTTTATTTTTGCACTTTGTCGGCATGATTGATATACATATTGGTACCAAATTTCAGCTTTCTGGTGCTAACGGTCACTGAGATTATCCGCGGACAGACAGACAGACAGACATGGCGAAACTATAAGGGTTCCGTTTTTTGCCATTTCGCTACGGAACCCTAAAAATCCACCGTGGTGTTCTCCTGTCAAAAACCGCGGCGGAAGTTGACGTGGACCTTTCTCTTTCTGTCGCATAGGACGTAGTAGGAAGGAAGGAGATAGGTGTATCAAATAAGTGTTGACAACATGAAAAAATATGCGTGTTTTGGAGATATAACAATAAGATGTACCACGCTCGTATATACTATAGTAAAAAACTTATACTACAGAAACTTGCGTAAGCATCCTGCCCGGCTTTGAGGATACGTAGTATTCTCAAAAAGGGAAAAAATATATGTTAAAGCGGATTAAAAGAGAGAAAAATAAGTAAATATGTTAATTACAGCAAAAATTTTATTACGTGGTGATATTATTGAGAAGGTAAAGGACATAACTTGACAACGGGTCTCTTGAAAGAGCCGCTGCATGTCTTCACCATAGCAACGCGGGTTGTCCCATCCTTACCAGGGAAAACCTCTGTGATTATGCCCATTGGCCAGCGTAAAGGAGACATCGTCCTGATGCATGAGAACCACCGTACCAATCTTAATACTGTCTGCGGCATTCAACCATTTTTGCCTAACTTGTAAGTTATGTAGGTATTCTATTCGCCATTTTCTCCAAAAGCTGCAAACCATTTGGTCAAGCAACCTTTTGCGGCAAGTTAGAGGCTTCGTTGTTTCGGGAACGTTCACGACAGGCAACGAAGTCAACGGAGAAGCCATTATAAAATGCGCGGGAGTAAGCGGTTCTGGGTACGGATCCTCAGTCAGGACACAGAGCGGTCTGGAATTTAGAACTGCCTCAATTTCAGTGAGAACAGTCGAAAGCTCCTCATATGTGAGAAGTTGAGAACCGATAACACGGTATAAATGCGATTTAATAGATTTAATATTAGATTCCCACAGCCCTCCAAAGTGGGGAGCGCGGGGTGGAATCATTTTCCACTCTATGCGGTAGCGGTTAGCAAGTAGTTCTTGCAATTGAGCCTTGGCTCCAACGAAATTTGTCCCGTTATCGGAGTATAGGTGAGAAACCGGTCCTCTGCGGGAGATGAATCTTTTAAAAGCGGAGATAAAAGTATCCGATGACACGTCGGTAACTAATTCAATATGAACCGCTTTGGTAACGAAACAAATGAATAAACAAATGTAAGCCTTCTGGCTTCTTTGACCTCTGCGTCTACACAAAGTTACTTTAATGGGACCAGCGTAATCCACACCCGTATGCACAAAAGCCTTAGTCTCCTGCACGCGACAAGCGGGTAAATCAGCCATCTTTGGGCTAGGGTGAGAAGGAGAAATTTTGAAACAAAAGTTACAAGCATGTACTCTTTGTCTGATGATACCTCTAGAAGAGAGGATCCAATATTTTTGGCGTAACAGAGAGCTTAGAAGGCTTACACCGGCATGACAATGAATGCGGTGATAATAATCTATTAGAACATGTGTAAAATTATCATGTTTCGGTAAGAGAGCGGGATGCTGAGCTTCATAAGGAAGGTTCGCATTTGACAACCTGCCCCCGATTCTAATTATGTTGTGCTCGTCTATAAAGAGATCGAGTTTTTTAAATTGTGAGCGAAGTTTTTTACTTTTAATTTCGTCATAAATATCTAGGAAATGAAATTGTTGAATACAACGAATTAAATAAATTTCAGCGGTAGCTAATTCACGGACAGTAATTGTCTTAAGTGATTTGTCGTAAGGAATGATACGTAAAAATCTTAAAATGTATACAATTATACGCAATATTTTATTTAAAGATGAAAATTTTAGAGAAAGGCTATATATTAAATTAAGTTCTGATACGGTAGATACTAAGGTTAGTGATTTATTATTAAATTCAGGCAATTCCTCGCTGCATGAAGACACAAACGGAGTGATAGGCCACTCAGCAGTTGGGCGCAGAAGCCACTCAGGGCCATGCCACCATAAACCGTGGTTTAGCAACTGTTCAGGTAGAAGACCTCGAGAAAGACAGTCACTAGGATTTTCTTTTCCGTTAACATGGTAAAAATGTTTAGGATCAAGATTTTCTTGACATTTAGCGACGCGGTTACTAACAAAAACCGGCCAAGAGCGTGTCGGGCCACGCTCACTGTAGGGTTCCGTAGCTTCCCAGACCATTAAAAATACCAACATTTTTCGTCAGCAAAAATAACTTTGTTTTTCATAGTATTTGTATGAAAAACAAAGTTATCATTTGCGTTTTTTTGAAAAAGTGCTATATAACTCAAAAACTATTCAACTCATCAAGTTGAAAATAATTTTCCTAGAAAGTTCATATAAAGGTCTACTTCTGTGATTTTTTTCATATTTTTTAAACTTATGGTTCAAAAGTTAGAGGGGGGGGGGACACATTGTTTTTGACTTTCGGAGCGATTATTTCCTAAAATATTAATATTATCAAAAAATGATTTTAGAAAACCCCTATTCATTTTTAAATACCTATCCAACAATATATCACACGTCAGGGTCAAAATTAAAAAAAAAATCGCTCCCCACTTTACGTCTGGGGGAGGTACCCTAATAAAAATGTTTTTTTAAATTTTTATTTTTGCACTTTGTCGGCATGATTGATATACATATTGGTACCAAATTTCAGCTTTCTGGTGCTAACGGTCACTGAGATTATCCGCGGACAGACAGACAGACAGACATGGCGAAACTATAAGGGTTCCGTTTTTTGCCATTTGGCTACGGAACCCTAAAAAAGTAGTTCTTGACTCCGGATTCGAACCTGTTTTTGACTCCATAAAAACTCATTTTATCGAGAATAAGTGTCAAATTTATCTAATCGAGTCCTATCGAATCTTACGTACTTGTACTGCTGGGACAGCCGCTGTCACCGCTAGGCTATGATCTACTTCACTGACAAATTGTCCAAAATAGCTGTTCTCTTTATGACAGTTGTAAAACAGTCAAACAGTTGAAAAGTTTGTGTTCCCAAACATACAGATGGCAGCACTCTCTATGAACATTTTGTTTGACGCCAATGTATGCAAGTTTCACCCCCCTGGGTGGGTACAGTCCATAAACCCAATTATTTGTGGAAATCTGGCTATGTCATAAAACTGACAAGATTTGCTCTCTAGTTCATTTCTTTGAATTTTTATCCCTGCTAAAACTGCCAAATCACGGAGTAAAACGGGGTGAATAGAAACAACTTTTTTTTTTTTTTTAGGATGGGAAATCATCAAATGACTTCTCCCACTGGGCGGAGAGGGAGGGAGTGTCAGACTCTTACTGACTAAAACCCATCCATGTTCCTTATGTTCCGGGGCCGCGGTATCTCCTTCGAATAGGCCCGCAACCCCGGCAGGCTTCGGCCCTTGCGGGCCCCTCCCCTTATGCTGACATCTCTTCAAGGCGCGCGTGGAACACAAACGCGCCGTCGACACGGCTTCCATTCACCCCTGTATTTCTATTCACCGTATAGCTTGTGATACTATAAACTTTCAATGGACGAAGATCGTGATAGCATTCTAATGTTACTTAAGTAATCCAATGTTTAGGTTTTTTTTCTAGTCTGCCCTGTCCCACTCCTGGGCAAAGGCCTTCCTCCACTCCTTCTATTTCTCAGGACGTCTCTCCTTCAGGTTTTTCAATCGGTACGAGGTGTACGTACCGAAAACGGTACACCTCGTACCTCGCTTATCTAAATCTTATTTTTATGCAAATTATCTGGCCTAAATCCCATAGGATTCCCAACGTCTATCGTAGGCCTTGAATATGGTCTGCTTGAGGTTAACGCATTTTCTTTTTTTAGCTTTGCTATTAAATAAAAAAAACTCCATAACATTAAAAAATATATAGGTAATTCACAACAAAATATCTCAAAAAATAAATCACAAGTACTTGAGGAATGTAGGTATTTTGTACAAAGATATAAAAATATAAATATTTACGAATGTATTCAAAAGTCAAAATATCCTTGTGGCACTTTACTAATATATTATTTTCAATTTTCGCTTCTTTTGGGCAAAACTTCATCGTCGCGCGTCGTCCAAATCGTCTACAACGGAAACATTGTTGCTGTAAAAAAAATGTTACATTTCTTGTAAACAAAAAGAGTAAGTTAGAAAACACACCAGAGCCGGGGCAAATGTTGTCATGGAGCAGTTATATTTGGTCGTTCACCCGTATTGTTCTGGACCATCCTACGCGTTACAAAAATCCTCAAATATCTCCGTAACTATCTGGACCAGCCTACTAGTTACGGAGATTTTTCAAATACTAGTGTTTAAGGTGGTCGCACACTTATCCGCGCCGAAGGAATCGACCGCGCCGAAAGATTTTTTTCTCATACGTATGACGTCATTCTATTCGTCCGATTCGACGCGGATAAGTGTGGGAGGATTAGTAGGATTTACAAGTAATTCTAAAATTCGATTCTTTCGGCGCGGATAGGTGTGCGTCCACCTTTAAGCTCGTAGTTAACTTTACTGTAATTACCTCTGTAACCCGTTTACTATCAAATGCTTTAAGTTTTTATCGTAAAACGTGTTTTTTCACCCCAAAATAAGAGTCGTTTCCTAGCAATTTGCGCAAACGACCAAGTGTTAAATGTAAGCGGTCGAGTACAACAGTCTTCGTACAAACTACTCCGGCTTCATCGTATGTTTTTTCGCAATTGCAACCTGTATTCCATTGCGATAAATGCATCGGGTGCCTGAATTCGAGTCCAAGGCATTCGAATACTCGGATACGGGCGCTAACGACCAAGGTTAAATGCGATATCACTCCTCCTCCCCCACGGTGTACGAGGGCCACAGCATTTTTTGTAAGTAATTCCACTATTCCCACTTAATCCATTTTGCCCCACCAAGCTGTCTCATCGGGTGGGTACTGCCTAGGTAAAGACCGCGGCCGGAGTGTACGTACGGGCAGGCACTAAGTGTTGCGTATAGAACTCGGCCGGAGTGTAAGCACAACCGGCAGCGGTACAAAGTATTGAGTAAAGTAGAGTGAGGCCTGGGGCCTAATTCTGCTATTTTAATAAATTCGTCACTCCAACACGATTCCATTCTCATCCCATTGTCATTTTGCTTAAAGTTCGTAATCGGGTAAATTCACAATGGTCGATCATTGGCCGGTCAGTGGTCTGGTAATAAAATTGTGTTTTAATGGCATTGTCGTATTGTTTCCTTTATTCAATTTTAAACAAACTCTTTACATTTTTAAATACCTTTACCCTTAGTACAAATGGTTTTCAAAATCTACTACTAAATGCGAACATTTATTTCATGTCCGAGATTATCATTCTATGACATTTCTTTCAATGGAGTGACAGTGGTTGACCACTGAAAAGTCATAATGGCGCCATTATGTTAGTGTAATTAACAAACTTGTCAAAATTTGACAGAACTTAACTATTATGAAATCAATGATCGACTACTCTGACACTATTGTAATAGCAGAATCGAGGCCCTGTGTACGCGCATCCGACAGCGGCACAAAGTATTGCGTATAGACCGCGGCCTGAGTGTACGCGCAACATCTCGCTCTGTACTCGTCCTAGCTACTACCTATTGATGAAAGTCATGAACTCATGACACGCAGTGGTAGCAAAAACTTTTTTACAAATGAAAAGTACTCCCAGCGGAAAAGTGTCGAATTTCTTAATTTCTGCTATGCAGATAATTAGTGTATGATATGGTGTAAATGTGTATGGTAAAATTAAATTTGTGTATCCAACTATTCGGGAGATATTTAACAAAAACTGTTTCCGCTGGGAGTACGTACTCCTAGCGGAACTTTTTTTTTCCAATGGACGGACAAGAAAAAAATTACATACAATAATTAGTGTGCAACGAGGAGTAAATGTGTATGCATAAATGAAATTTGTGTGCCATAAAACTGCGAAGTTGTTCAAGTTTCCGCTGCGGGAACGTTTGTCGTTTTGCTGAAAAACATATAAAACGGCTTTGCACACAGTTGTAATTTTTCACACACGTTGATTTGAATTTGTGTATAATGTTTGTTGAAGCTGAATTTGAAAAAATCATACCGTTCAGTAGATATAAACGTAAAAGTAAATTAAGGTTATTTGGTCATAGAACCTAAAATAGGAATACTAGAGTTTAACTTGTAACGTTTACTTGTATCTTGTAAGCGTTTACAATGTCTTGCCAAGTTTCACTTATGTAATCTTAGTAATTAATGAGCAATGGCAGCATTTCTACCACGGGACCACTGCATTGTTTGACATCCGATTGTAGAACTTTTTAATAGAAAATCAAAATAAAACACATTCCAATATTCTGTGTATCAATACAACTCCTCCCATGTCAAATTTCAGTTCATTTCACAAGGTAATTAAAGAGATATAATATAAATACCAGAACAACCTCAGTTCACGGATAAAACGACCAAAATTGAATGGTTACTAAAAAGCGACCCTGCAGTATAAAGAGGTAACGTTCTTAAATTTCCAGTGTTGTTCCATTGTTGAAATTGGTACAGGTGGGCACACAGTTTTTAAACAATTCACTAATAACTTTAGTGATAAAAATAGTAGGTAACTTGTTTTCTCTTAAACTTAATAACTTGATAGTATTATCAGGTGAGACCTCCGGTTACCGGAGGAGGCCCGGCGGGGGTCAACCAGCGACAGAGGTGTCGACTCCGACGCACCTACGGAGGATGAGTGGCTCCCGCCCGCCCCGCGCACCGGAACTAGCCAGCTGCGTTGCGGACGGAGAGCTGTTATGTGTGTACAGGCGGTAATTACTGTTCCCGTAGCGTAGGAATAAGGTCACAACAGCTTTCCAGTAGGTCCTGAGTGGAGCGAAGGGTTAGGTGGTGAGCGAAGCGAGCTGGCGACCTCCGTAGCGCAACGAAAGTTGAGTACGTAAAGCGTAACTCAATGGCAACGACGAGCAAACCTTAGAGTAATGTTTTTTTAATAGAAAAATGTCTAAGAATGTTGTTTTTTTTTATTTTAGGACGAAAAATTTTGTCGAGGAACAATTTTTACCTTGAAAACACAGTTCCTAGACCTTTATGAACTTGAAGGATTGACTTGATGATTTTGATAATAATAAGTTTGAAATTTGAATCACAATAGTTTTAAACTTATAATCAGTCATTTTTGTAAATAAGCTAGGCTTAATTTTATTTATTTATTTATTTATTTATTAAAACTTTATGCACAAGTAAACACTGTACAAAGGCGGACTTAATGCCTTGGGCATTTTCTACCAGTCTACCTTAGGGTGATGCAGAGACAATACATAGTAGGTGCAATAACAGAAGACAAAATAGTTAAAACATAAAACTAAAATACAATAATAAATACATATATACATACATAAAGCAAAATATAAAAAAGGTTATGAGAGATTAACAAAAAAAAACTACAAGTTAATACTGAGACGACTCTGCCAACTTCTTGTGAATGTGCTCTCGAGCTTTCACTTTAAAAGTAAACCGATTGGTTACCGTCCTGATATTCTGAGGGAGCGCATTCCAAAGAAAGACCGCCTGGACAAAGAAAGATGACTTTATAAAGCCAGAGCGATGAGAAGGACAACGAAGAAGACGATTGGTCTCGGACCGAAGATTCTTGTTGTGTGCAGAGCATAAATATTGACAAAGGGGAGTCAGGTAAGAAGGAGAAGTGGGATTATGAAGAAGAGAAAACAGGGTGGTCAAAGCCCTCAACGCTCTGCGCTGCCGGATAGGTAACCACTTTAAAAGCGAGCGATGTGCAGATACATGATCATACTTACGGAGATTGAAAACGAATCGAATGCAGCTATTAAGAAGTCGGTCAAGTTTGTTGAGGAGATCTGCATTCAGGTCATAGTAGCACACATCACCATAGTCAATTATGGGGAAGATAAGGGATTGTACAAGCATTGCCTTAATGTGTGATGGGAGAATATAATTATATTATAATTATAATACAAATAAATATTTATATTTTTTATTATTATTAATTATTTTATTATTATTATTATTGCTTTGCTATTAATTATTATATTTATATTATTATTATATTTTTATATAATTTTACCTTCTGTAATTTTACGAATTAGTTGAATAGGAGTTTCAATTAATTTGATTTTATAAGTACCTAGGTGCAATTAAGGTAATTGGGTGTACATTATAAGTAATAGGGCAGACCATAAAAAAAAATCTAAGTAGCCCGTCAGTTAGTTTAACAAAAAATATTTGACCAGCATTTTTTCTTTTGTTACGTGAATCAAAATTGACGAAGATACGACGCTTTTCAAATTCTCAAAACGTCACGCTTATGTATAATATATTAGGGTCTACTGACGTCATGAACCCCCACCTCCAAGTTTTGATGCGTTTTATCTTTGTCAATATTCATTGATTAACAAAAACAAAACATTCGGGCCCATTATTATTATTTATGTTTTTTTCATACTTCGTTAATATTATTGTTTTTTTTATTTCAATGAGTTATTTTCAAATAAATATTTGTAAGTGTATACTATTTAATGCAGTTTTATTCTCTACTAAACTATTGTCTACGCACCTGTACAAACAATTAAACACAATTGGGATATTATACTGGAAATTTAAGAACGTTACCTCTTTATACTGCAGGGCCGCTTTTTAGTAACCATTCAATTTTGGTCGGTTTATCCGTGAACTGAGGTTGTTCTGGTATTTATATTATATCTCTTTAATTACCTTGTGAAATGAGCTGAAATTTGACATAGGAGGAGTTGTATTGATACACAGAATATTGGAATGTGTTTTATTTGGATTTTTTATTAAAAAGTCCTACAATCGGATGTCAAACAATGCAGTGGTCCCGTGGTAGAAATGCTGCCATTGCTCATTAATTACTAAGATAACATAAGTGAAACTTGGCAAGACATTATAAACGCTTACAAGAAACAAGTAAACGTTACAAGTTAAACTCTAGTATTCCCATTTTAGGTTCTATGACCAAATAACCTTAATTTACTTTCACGTTTATATCTACTGAACGGTATGTTTTTTTCAAATTCAGCTTCAACAAACATTATACACAAATTCAAATCAACGTGTGTGAAAAATTACAACTGTGTGCAAAGCCGTTTTATATGTTTTTCAGCAAATCGACAAACGTACCCGCAGCGGAAACTTGAACAACTTCGCAGTTTTATGGCACACAAATTTCATTTATGCATACACATTTACTCCTCGTAGCACACTAATTATTGTATGTAATTTTTATCTTGTCCGTCCATTGGAAAAAAAAAGTTCCGCTAGGAGTACGTACTCCCAGCGGAAACAGTTTTTGTTGAATATCTCCCGAATAGTTGGATACACAAATTTAAGTTTACCATACACATTTACACCATATCATACACTAATTATCTGCATAGCAGAAATTAAGAAATTCGACACTTTTCCGCTGGGAGTACGCACACCTCCACTCCTTCTATTTCTCAGGACGTCTCTCCTTCAGGTTTTTCAATCGGTACGAGGTGTACGTACCGAAAACGGTACACCTCGTACCTCGCTTATCTAAATCTTATTTTTATGCAAATTATCTGGCCTAAATCCCATAGGATTCCCAACGTCTATCGTAGGCCTTGAATATGGTCTGCTTGAGGTTAACGCATTTTCTTTTTTTAGCTTTGCTATTAAATAAAAAAAACTCCATAACATTAAAAAATATATAGGTAATTCACAACAAAATATCTCAAAAAATAAATCACAAGTACTTGAGGAATGTAGGTATTTTGTACAAAGATATAAAAATATAAATATTTACGAATGTATTCAAAAGTCAAAATATCCTTGTGGCACTTTACTAATATATTATTTTCAATTTTCGCTTCTTTTGGGCAAAACTTCATCGTCGCGCGTCGTCCAAATCGTCTACAACGGAAACATTGTTGCTGTAAAAAAAATGTTAGGTACATTTCTTGTAAACAAAAAGAGTAAGTTAGAAAACACACCAGAGCCGGGGCAAATGTTGTCATGGAGCAGTTATATTTGGTCGTTCACCCGTATTCTACTGCCTATAAAGGTTGTAATAAGACCCATGTCGAAACCGACAGGCTCGTCCTCGTCATTGCGATCATTTTTTGTTCTGGACCATCCTACGCGTTACAAAAATCCTCAAATATCTCCGTAACTATCTGGACCAGCCTACTAGTTACGGAGATTTTTCAAATACTAGTGTTTAAGGTGGTCGCACACTTATCCGCGCCGAAGGAATCGACCGCGCCGAAAGAATTTTTTCTCATACGTATGACGTCATTCTATTCGTCCGATTCGACGCGGATAAGTGTGCGAGGATTAGTAGGATTTCATACAAGTAATTCTAAAATTCGATTCATTCGGCGCGGTCGATTCCTTCGGCGCGGATAGGTGTGCGTCCACCTTTAAGCTGGTAGTTAACTTTACTGTAATTACCTCTGTAACCCGTTTACTATCAAATGCACTTTTTAACTGCGTTAAGTTTTTATCGTAAAACGTGTTTTTTCACCCCAAAATAAGAGTCGTTTCCTAGCAATTTGCGCAAACGACCAAGTGTTAAATGCTATGAAAAATAGCTAGTGCTAAATGCTAGTGTTAAATGTAAGGGGTCGAGTACAACCGTCTTCGTACAAACTACTCCGGCTTCATCGTATGTTTTTTCGCAATTGCAACCTGTATTCCATTGCGATAAATGCATCGGGTGCCTGAATTCGAGTCCAAGGCATTCGAATACTCGGATACGGGCTAACGACCAAGGTTAAATGCGATCATTCCTCCTCCCCCACGGTGTACGAGGGCCACAGCATTTGTTGTAAGTAATTCCACTATTCCCACTTAATCCATTTTGCCCCACCAAGCTGTCTCATCGGGTGGGTACTGCCTAGGTAAAGACCGCGGCTGGAGTGTACGTCCGGGCAGGCACTAAGTGTTGCGTATAGAACTCGGCCGGAGTGTAAGCGCAACCGGCAGCGGTACAAAGTATTGAGTATAGTAGAGTGAGGCCTGGGGCCTAATTCTGCTATTTTAATAAATTCGTCACTCAACACGATTCCATTCTCATCCCATTGTCATTTTGCTTAAAGTTCGTAATCTGGTAAATTCACAATGGTCGATCATTGGCCGGTCAGTGGTCTGGTAATAAAATTGTGTTTTAATGGCATTGTCGTATTGTCATTATTATAAAACCCTTAGTACAAATGGTTTTCAAAATCTACTACTAAATGCGAACATTTATTTCATGTCCGAGATTATCATTCTATGACATTTCTTTCAATGGAGTGTCAGTGGTTGACCACTGAAAAGTCATAATGGCGCCATTATGTTAGTGTAATTAACAAACTTGTCAAAATTTGACAGAACTTAACTATTATGAAATCAATGATCGACTACTCTGACACTATTGTAATAGCAGAATCGAGGCCCTGAGTGTACGCGTATCCGACAGCGGCACAAAGTATTGCGTATAGACCGCGGCCTGAGTGTACGCGCAACATCTCGCTCTGTACTCGTCCTAGCTACTACCTATTGATGAAAGTCATGAACTCATGACACGCAGTGGTAGCAAAAACTTTTTTACAAATAAAAATTTATTTCACAAAACGAATAATTATAATAAAATTATAACAAAAATATTCACACACATATAATTTACTCTTTTACAAGTAGGTACTTTTCAAATTATTTTTTTCCTTTAGGCGACCATTTTTTTTTTCTTTTTTTAATAAATAAATCGTCCATGGACTCTGTCTTCCATTTGGAAGTTTTTCTGCAAATGTAAGAGAATATTGTATCGATATTTTTTTATTTAGGTACCTACCTAACTTAAACACCATTTCATTAATTTGTCCCCTTTTTAATTAATAAATCATCCATTTCCTCTGTAAAGGAATCATCAGTTTCGCTGAAAAATAAAGCATATCCAGTTTTTTACGGACTCGAATGACGGGAAGAGGTTGGATTGAGGAAACATGATTTGATTTTGACAAATCAAAGGCCCAAGGTGTGGAAGTACTCTAAATAAAATCGCCAACCACCATTGCAGACACGAGCACCAATATGTAAGCAACGAGAGGTTTTCTTTATGAGAATACAAAACAATAGTTTCCAAGAACTCTGTAGATGGCGTTGAACTGACTACGTTACTAGGTGCCAGAACCAAAACGCTTGAAAAAACACACGTCACATACGCTCGTTGACTGACACTTTTGTTGACAAAAGCTTCCGAATATAACCATTAAGTCCAAGTGAAATTATGTGACGTTCTGTTCCTTGCAGTAACATACCGAGATCAGCGCCATCTATCCAGCGACTAGGGAAGAGTTTAAATAGAAAATCCCTCATTAACAACTTTTAAAAGTGTTTCCCTCCTACAGTTCTGATTAAAATTTCATGTTGTTACGAACATAATAGTATTCTAGAACTCTTAGGTTTATAAAAAAGATCTTCAAGTTACAATCGTAATTTCGCGCGAAAGGAGATCACCCAGCCTCCATAATTTTTTGGGCTATTTTCAAAAGTACCTACTAGTGTAGTATTTACTAAAATAAAATTATTATTTCAATAGAACATAACATAATGAACATTTTATATTATTGCACCTAAGTCGTAAGTTCTGAAAAGAAAATTCATAATGTTAACTGTGTCTGCGAACATTTTAAAAATTATAACGCAATTGACATCTTATGTTCCTACTATGATTCTGCTAAAGTGGCTATTTTAGACCCTCAGGTCGAGACGCTAATCAAGAGAAATCTGCCAAACTTCTTGAAGTCCAAACTCATTGAAGTGTGTTTATCCTGCCCGTCTTAACCTACTGTGCTCAGACTTAAGTAACTTAACTTTTGCAAAAGTCCCTGAGTTCTGCCGAAGAGCAACGGAGCGCAGCATCCAGATTCACCTCTTTCTAGGCATTTTTTTTGTATAGATCCATACTTTTTTTGAGTAACCTTGAATGTCCTACTGCTGGGTAAAAGCCTGTCAGGTGCTCTTCTCCTGCGCCACCTTGAAACATTGACTTCGTGATGCGCGTTTAGATCATTATACTACCTCTTCCTGGGTCGGCCTCGGCAGCACTGTCTGTCTTCAGGCACCCGTCGTGTTGAGACCTTTGCCCAGCGGTCGTTATGCATGCGGCGCCCGTGACTTGCCCAATCCCATTTGAGCCTGGCAGCGTTTTGAGTTCGTGTTTCTGAGCGTACCATTGTGTTCCGTATTGTATCTGTTCTCTTTACACCTAGAATGCTGCGCTCCGCCGCTCTTTGGCAGACCCCAAGGCGGAACTTTTTCAATAAGTTGAGTGACTAGGTCAGAGCTCAATCGGTGAGTTTGGGTTTCAAGGAGATCGGCAGATATCCTGATATCCTTCGATTAACGTCTTCATTAGGCATTTATGTTATAATCATTTTTATTTATTGAAAACTTGAATATAGAACTTGGGCGGCATAATAAAAAATGTTTATATCCATAAGCTCTATTTAATTATTGCGTTTATTTTAGTTGGCCGGCAAAAAAGAAAATAGCCCAACCTGGGTGATCTCAGATAATTTGTGGTTGAATAACTTCTCGGTGAGTTGACTTACGATTTTGGTGTAATAATAAAAAAAGGTTTGTCATGTTATGATCTATCCAAATAAAAAGTTTATTTTGGTTGGCCGCTTTTGAAAATAGCCCAATATGGGTGATCTCCTTTGCTTTTAAATTTAGAAAAGTGTAAACATATTGATGCTCGTGACTGTACACAGGAAAAGTTCAGTAGATCAATTTAAATGTTTCAAATAATCAAAAAGAAATGTTAGCATATTGAGGAAAATAGTTTTTTTTTTTCAAAGCAGGTCTTCAAATTATTTTACCTGGCAACCCTGACAACTTTAAGGTGGGCAACTGGTGCCTGGTCCCCGTTTCAAAGTGGACGAGTTGTCCCCTAACCCAAAAAACACGCTGGGCATACTTTGGGGACTGCTGGTAGAAGTAAAAATTAAGTCATCTATATCTGCTACAGTTTGTGCCCACACGCCACGGTGCTACGCCGGATCGGCTACGAGTGCTACGAAGCGTTACGTGACGGTCACGCGAAGTCCATGACTTTTGTTCACCCAAAAGTGATCAACGCGCCTAAAGAAGTTTTCACTTCAAAAACAATTGCAGAAATTAATCTACTGACCTTTACCTGTATACTACTCTTCGGAATCAGGCTTAATTTCAGCTTTATGATCAAATGAGGCATCTCGTCGAGACCTGTCCATGTAGACTAGGCCGTGGGGACCTGTACTGCTGTAGTTGACCAAGCGCGGCCTCAGTAGGAGCTCTGGTTTGTAATACTTCAGGAAATATACCCAGCAATCCAAGGTCCTGAAAATTTAAAATACAACGCAGGTTTAAATTATGCGCGAAAAAACATAAAAAAAAAAATAGAAACATCGGAATTGAGAACCTCCTCCCTTTTTTAGAAGTCGGTTAAAAAAATATATAAAAAGTAAAATAGTTTACACGAATGACTTTGACCTTGAAAAAGTAATTCCTAGACCTTTATGAACATGGAGGGTTTGGATGATTTTAATGATTCTGTAACTACATTCGTTTTACAATTTATTGCAACAAGTTACATTAAATTAAAAGTTTAAAAAACCACACAGGATCAAAATTTCAAGGTATTTTTTTTTTTGGAACGAAGTATAATATAATAATATACCTCATTCCTTTTCAATATAGTGTAACAGTGTACATTATTCTACTAGTCAAGCCCTTTCATTTGATACTCATGTTGAGAATTGTGAAAAAAAAAATGTAAATCGCCATTTTGTGGTGACGGCAATCTTGGACTGATTTTTATCAAACATAGCTAAGAACACTCCCATCTTATTCACCTTTTAAACTAACAAAAAAACAAAATCAAAATCGGTTCATCCGTTCGGGCGCTACGATGCCACAGACACACACAGACACGAACACCCCATCGTTTTTGCGTCGGGGGTTAAAAATACCATGACCTCATTGATCAGATTGAGACCTAGCTATGGTATCGCCATCTACATTTAGCTTCTAACGGCCTTTCCCATTATCTATGTCTCACTGTCACAGTTCAAGAGATATAAACTGACGATGGAGAGACAGACGGACAGTGGAGTTTTAGTAACAGGCTAACAGGGTCCCCAAAAAACCATTAAACATTACTTACTGATCGTCTTTAGTTAAGATTTTATCTTCTTGTCGTACATAATACTGTGGGTGATCCTCTAAAATGTCTAGTTGTTTAAGCATGGCGTCATCAACTTCATATACTTCACCTGCAAGAAAAGGGTGGTTTTAATCCACGTCCCAACTTCATTCACAGCTCATGGTCGCAAGTGCTGCGAGGACAGCGGGAATCGGACCTATGATAGACCCGTCTGTACTGGTTTCGATTCCGGTATAAAGTGATGGCTTTTTCATAACATAATGCCTGTAATTGTGCATCTGTCGCAGACATATCGTAGAACGCGCCGTATTGCAAAACGCCGTGGTGTGTAATGGGGATACAATTACAATTCGCCTGAAATAAAGTACGCCGCATTGAATGAGCACTTCGCGTTCGTCAAAGCGGCGTAAACGACGACACGTGCCGCCAAAATACAAACGGGCGCATCGTCGATATGCCGTTTTGAAATCGAGCGAAGCAAGCTCGGTATAAAGGGTGTAAAACACCTCTTCACGAAGCCGAAAGCCACTTGTTCTCCTCGTTATTGCAATAATTTTTTTGTTCTAAATCCTATTTGACAACTTTTTTTTAAAATACAAGGTTTTATTCTAAGATTTTTACTTTAAATATCTCTACGACCCCCGTAATAAATTATCCATCCATCTGCACAATGTTTTAAGTGCGTTCTATCACAAAATATGGTTTTTCAACCCAAAAAAAAAGTTGTTTCCCAGCAATAATTTTTGCATAAAGTTACTTAGTTTGATGTACAGAATGCTTGGTTGACGGTTTTGTGATGAGGTGGTTTACACCCTGTATTAGGGCTTGGTATATTTGGTTAGGTTACTTTAAACCTTACAGAGAGAAATAGAAGCCACGCGTTACGCGTAGCGGGGCTACGAGTCGATGACTACGCCTTATTTTCGGAATTTTTAGTATTTTATTCGATCGTTTCTTCTTGCTGACAATACGGCTAAACGTGACGACGCGCGACGCCTCATGTAATACGGCGGGTTAAACGAATTGGCATCGACACATCCATATCGCAGTTACTTTTTGTAGACCAACGTTTTTAAGTGTTAGGGTGCAAGCGTATTACGTATATAATTGCCGATAAGGCGCAAATCCAGACTCCCGCTGCTACTGAGAATTTCCCAATGGAAAAACTCAAAAACACTAAGCCTCACCCGGGGGCAGAATTCAGGACCTCACACACAGCAGTACCGCTTACGAACACTCGAAAAATGGGCAGTGAGTTTTTCCATTAGAACGTAAAAGTAAAAAGCCCATATAAAAACGCCAGCATACGAGTATCAAGCTACCCGAAACAGGCAAATTTTTCCAATCAGTCTTGAACCTAATGCTGTAGCAATAAATTTGAAAATCTATTTAAGAAAAGTGAATGACCAGTAAAGTAAGGGCTCAGGGGCCTAATTCTGCTATTTTAATAAATTCGTCACTCCAACACGATTCCATTCTCATCCCATTGTCATTTTGCTTAAAGTTCGTAATCTGCTAAATTCACAATGGTCGGTCAATGGTCTCGTAATAAAATTGTGTTTTAATGGCATTGTCGTATTGTCATTATTATAAAACCCTTAGTACAAATGGTTTTCGAAATCTACTACTAAATGCGAACATTTATTCATGCCAGATTTCATGTACGAGATTAATATTCTATGACATTTCTTTCAATGGAGTGTCAGTGGTTGTTCATTGAGAAGTCTTAATGGCGCCATTATGATAGTAGAATTAACAAACTTGTCAAAATTTGACAGAACTTGATCATTATGAAATCAATGATCGAATACTCTGACACTATTGTAATAGCAGAATCGAGGCCCTGGTCCACGAATGATCGCAAAGAAGTCGTCTGTACGCGCTGCTGCAAACATCTCTGACGCGCTACAGAAACGAGGCAGCGACAGCAATATCCTAAAAGCGTTGTTGTATTGCACACGCAGGGCATTAAACGTTTTCCGCGTGTACCTGGACCACAGACTGCAAGTATAAAAGGTCTGGCAATAAGCCCTAAACAGTGTTATCTTGACATTGCTGTCGCACCTAGCAAATTATTACGCAAATTATTAAGCTATTGCTTGCATCGATTTATTGTGTATTTTTAGCCATTAAAAACAGCAGCTACAACAGTGATAGCCCAGTGGTGTGACCGTCGGCCTTTTTTTATAATAATGCTCTCTCAAATGTCTCGCTGATGGAGGCGCGTGTGTCGGACCATTTAGTTCCCTTCAAAATGGTTGAGCTGAAATCTGAATGGTGCTGATCCATGCGTCATGTTCGTGAACGGGCGCTGTCAGTTGTGACTGGTCATCTCTTAGTCGCCATGGTTTATTTGAATTATTTTGTTTTTGAGTTGTATTTTATTTTTGTTTTGCTATGGACACTTTTAACGTGCACATCTTGCTACATTGTTCTCACATAATATACCATCTCAACATGAATGATGTAACCAAGATTTTGTAACAATATTTTGATTTAAAAGAGTGTCCATGGAGTTTCTTGCCCGTTCTTCTCCATAGAGATCTACGCTAGGGAATGGGCAACTACAGTACTTTCACAGTTTTTATGTCTTGTGACTGGGACTGTAGCTACTTTAAATGTTCATTTTTGTTTCGACAATTCAAAAGTGCCTGTAACTGGCCTACTTGAAATAAATCCGACGGTCCGACACACGCGCCACCATCAGCGAGACATTTGAGTGAGCATGACATACTCATAACCGCCAGGGCACATTCAAGTCAAAAAAATAAATAAAATAAAAACGTAGGTTTCCAGCGAATGATAGCATTCTACTAGTACATAGCACTCACACAATATGGAATATGAGGTTATATAATACTAAAGATATTGAATTTATACAATGCAAAGATAGTTGTACAATCTTCAGCAGCTCCAACAACACAAATTAGCGCTATCCCTTTATGCGCCCCTGTCCTTGTGGAGCAGGACCGGCATTGACCCAAGCATTTTTATCAGCGATATAATCGTCCAATTTGTAATATGCTTGCTTACACAGTGTGCGTTTAATGCATGTTTTAAATTTGGTTTCATTTAGTTCAAGAATGCTTTGTGGAATTTTATTATAGCATTTCAAACAGTACCCCATGAAAGACGAGTCTACTTTAGCGAGTCTGAAGCCTGGCTGAACTAATTGGTCTCTATTTCTAGTACTGTAATTGTGTCTGTCACCTCTTTTACCAAAAAGATGCAGATTTTTCCTGACATACATTATGATATAATTAGATTCTGATTGGTTAATCGCTTAATAATTTTTGTATAAAAGACGTGCCATTTTGGTGGTTCGACACAGTCGTCGGCCAGCCAGTATTAGGAACACTCTACTAATATAGAAGAAAGAAGCAACCAGTGGTTTTATTCTCCACCAACCCAGTACACAAGTGTGCCCAGTCTGCACATGTAGCCAAACTAGGCAGAACCTGTATTTCGGCTTACAGCGCCAACCCCCTCGAGTTACATCATATGATTTTTGTATGCTTGCATTGGACAATACTTTTGAATGTTATGTACTCTTATATGAAAAATTTATTATATTATTGGTGTTAGTGGTGTGATCCTCTCTTTGTATATTGTGGCTAGGTGAATGAGTGAGTGTGAGAGGGTGTGTCTATAGTTGGGTGTGAGTGTGAAATGTGGTAGTGTATGAGTGACCATGTTAATGATAGATACGCTTTTATGAGTATAAATAATAATGTATTGAAATATTTAACTGCTGTCTATCTTAGTACGGTTAGAAGCTGTTCGGTTTCGTCGTAAGAGAGACTTTGTAGGCATTCCAACACTTTTCTCCTGCAACAATCTGTATTAAGTGGGTATATGTTAAGGACTTTATTAAGTTTGTTATAGGTAGATAAAAGGGCCGAGAGAATTAATGAATTTTGTTACAAAGGTGATGGTCCAAAAATGTATGGACCAAAAACCCAGAGTCGATTTAGACAAATCTGGTATCAATAGCTTTATTAAAATGCACAATTTACCCCACCGAAAAAATTATGCCCATATCCATGGGATATAAAAGTTACGCTAACAAAGTATATTGGAAAAATCATGAATAACAGGTTATTTTTATCAGTTTTTTCAACAGCAATATATTAATAATAATAATCATAGGACAATAATAAATATAAGTAGCGATTATATGAACCTATCAAGTTGAAATCTTATATTTCACAGCTTGTTAATCATATGTCAAGATACTTTTGTCGTGAAATCTTTTTACAGATGAATGTGCCTATTTTGTCTCAGATTATTTATTTTTTCAGTCGCTTATTTAAAAAAAAAACAAATACTGTGGGAAAAATATTTATTTCAATTATTTTCAATGTCTATTAATATATCATCTAAGAACCCAGCAGGTTGCATAAGGTCGTCTTGGTACCTGGCCCAGGCCAGATAATATAATGCTTATTATGTGGGCACAACTGCCCAATGTGCGGCGACCATGAATACAGCTGCAACAGTATTCCGAAATCCTATTCGTGTTATATAAAACATAACAGTAATATGTTCTTGTCCCGACGTGCCTTTTTTTTTTTTTTTTTAGGATGGGAAATCATCAAATGACTTCTCCCACTCTGGGCGGAGCGGGAGGGAGTGTCAGACTCTTACTGACTAAAACCCATCCATGTTCCTTCCTCGCCCTTTATGTTCCGGGGCCGCGGTATCTCTTTCGAATAGGCCCGCAACCCCGGCAGGCTTCGGCCCTTGCGGGCCCCTCTCTTATGCTGACATCTCTTTGAGGCGCGCGTGGAACACGAACGCGCCGTCGACACGGCCTGTCGTCTTTAGACGGACGGACGGCTAGCTAGCCCATAGCCAACCGTCCACAGGCCCGCGTCTACGGTGGCCGGTAGCCACCACGTGGCCCCCGACGCCCGGTGCGTCTCCCGCGGCGGCCGGGAAGAGAGGATCTCTCCCTCTCTCGTTCCGCCACCTCCTTCGCTAGCATGACTGCTTCGCAGAAGGAGGTGACGGCTTCCCATTCCGTCTCGCTCCGGACCATGGATTGAACCAGGGCCGGACGCGAGAGATCGCCGCCGCCGATCGCCGCTACGAGGACACGGCGGTGCTCCGCCCACGCAGGGCAGACTTCCACCGTGTGCTCCACCGTGTCCTCCGGTCGATCCTCGCAGTGGAGACACCCGGGCGTGTCCTCCCGCCCGATTCGGTGGTCCCGACGTGCCTGGAATGGATTCGACACCTAATTAATGTACTTTCTTCGTTATTAATATTTATCCTTTCGGGGTGTCTAAAAACTTCAATTGAGAAAACCCCAGTTCCTCTAATCACGCTCACTCAATAGAGCGAGAGGTAAGATGAACGCATCATATTCTGAAGTATTTGTGTGCATTTGTTTAGCGAAAACAAAATAATGAATAACAAAGATAGGTAATTATGCTAGAGAACTTAAAAAAATAGACGTAATCTCATTAATAAAGGACTTTGAACTTGATAGTTGCATATGATCGCTAGTTATATTTATTATTGTCCTATGATTATTATTATTAATATAATGCTGTTGAAAAAACATGTCCATTTCAACCACGCGGACAACTCATAATATTTGATGAAACTTTGCCAGGAATTAGTCGTAATTTGTTACTTTACACACCTCTTTTCTTGAATTTGTTCCAAAAAAAACCAAGACGCTATGACAAAGAATAGTTGGCCGCTAGAACCGCCACTTGCCGTAGTCACCGCCCGTGATTACACAGAAACTATATAATGCAGATAGACGAATGATACATCAAAAGAAAGGTCTTACTTTGTTTAATTTGTCCCAAAAATAAAAAACGTCAAAACGTAAATAAACAAAAAGTTATGCAATGTTTAGTTTTCAGGTTATGAGTAGGTAGGTATATCACCATAAGTATCAAATTAATAGAGGCTAATGTGTATAGACAATTAGATTTTAATTTGTTACAGCGAAAAAACACAAAAAAATACTAGAAAGTAGGTTCAATAATATGTTAGAGTCGATTTTAGTTGGCCGCTCGGACGGCAATATGCCTAAAATACAATGGCGTTTATCTCGTTATTAAAAGTAGGTTTAAGCTTAATTAGAGTACTAATCGACGGGTAACGTAACCTAGTTTGCATAAATATGGCGAATATAACTGCAGCATTCATATTTTAGAAGATATTTACAAAAACACAGTAGTATGAAATCGTATGAGAGTAGGGTGACCATGAATTTTCACATTTTCGGAATTTTCGATATTCACATCTTATTTTTTTAGGGAGAGTGCATAATTTATAAAAGTAAAAGTCACAAATCGATTAAAATTTCTTTATTCATAATCAACACAAAGGCAAACAAATCAAGTAATAAAAGTCAACAAGATAAATAAAATGTATAGATTAGGAAATATAGAGCAGAATCTGAAATAAAGTGTAAAAAAATTTCGAAAACTTTTTGAGAGTTGCAAACTTGGGTATACATAGCCATAACGGGTCCAAACAATATACTAAGAAATCAGATGTACATCATGTCTTTTTCATTCATTTCTCGATTTTGACCGGTGTATATTTTAAAGGTGCCGTAACTCGGTAACCAATAGACCTACAGAGCTGCGGTTAGACTTAATTTGTCACAAATTTAATACGGTTAAAAACATGTCAGATGATCTTTCCTCGAGAAATGCGTGGATTAGAACATATAGAGCTGAATTTGAAAAATGACCAAAAATCTAGCGTTAGTTAGGCTGTAAAAAATTTACACAACTTTTTAAAGAGTTGCAAACTTGGGTATAGATAGCCCTAATGGATCCAAACAATATACTAAAAAATCAGAGATACGTCATGCATTGCGAATTTAGCGATTTTTTAGACGGATTTTGACTGGCCTTTATGATCTGTCATTTTTCAACATAGTTTTTGGTAATTTTTATCAAGACTGATCGTTATTATTTATGAAATTATGTAGGAACACTGGCAAAAATGGCAATGCAGATAGAACGTTACTTTATATAATGAAAGAAGTGTGGTTACGACGCAATTATATTTTACAGATAAATTAAAAGCTAATGTAGGTAAGTTATTAAGCTAAGAATATTTTTAAGAGATGACCACACGAAGTGAAGTGAAATCACATTAAAATGTGGCAGAGACGAATTTCATGTCTTTTTATAGATACTTAATAATTATAAGTACGTACTAAGTACAGTTTATTACTTTATTCAAGTCATCATAAAATTGTAAAAAATTAACTTACCGCAGTCGATTTGGATCCCTCTGCAATACACTTTTTGGTGGTGAGTTCCAACATATAAGTGGGCACAACTGATAACTAAGCACTTTTAGACACTTCTGGATTTGGAATGATAATTATCTCAGTAACTTAGTAGTATGAAAATCACGGGAATTAAATACGTACGAGCATACACTTCAAAATTCAGCACAGGAATGATATTATTTGCAACAAAAAATAATCGCTTTTTAAACCCCTTGCGACAAATATTTTTAACAATAGTTTGGAAACAAAAGAGATTATTTTTCTGGAATCGTTCCCATCATAAAACACCTGCGGAAAGTCAATGAAACGAAATTTTTATCAGTAAATAAGTACCTACTTTAAAGAATTAAGTACAATAGACATCAATATGTCCGCAAAACGAACCGCATATTCGTTCAGAATACAACATTAACAAGATGCCTTTGTACTAATGTAATCATACTACAAACAGTTTATTACTTTATTCAAGTCATTCACAGTCAATTGTAAAATTAAACTTACCGCAGTCGATTTGGATCCCTCTGCAATACACTTTTGGTGGTGAGTTCTACATTAACAAATCCAACATATAAGTGGGCACAACTGATAGCTAAGCACTTTTAGACACTTCTGGATTTAATGATAATTGTCTCAGTAAGTTAGTAGTATGAAAATCACGGGAATTAAATACGTACAAGCATACACTTCAAAATTCAGTACAGTAATGATATTATTCGCAACAAAAAATAATCGCTTTTTAAACCCCTTGCGACAAATATTTTTAACAATAGTTTGGAAACAAAAGAGATTCTTTTTTTGGAATCGTTCCCATCATAAAACACCTGCGGAAAGTCAATGAAACGAAATTTTTATCAGTAAATGGGTACTTTAAAGATTAAGAACAATAGACATCAATATGACCGCAAAACGAACCGCATATTCGTTCAGAATACAACATTAACAACATGCCTTTGTACTAATGTAATAATGGTCACCCTACTCTACTTACAAGTAGAGTAGGGTTCACTCGCCCTAAAAAAATAAGATGTGAATACTATATATCGAAAATTCCGAAAATGTGAAAATTCATGGTCACCCTACTCTCATACGATTTCATACTACTGTGTTTTTGTAAATATCTTCTAAAATATGAATGCTGCAGTTATATTCGCCATATTTATGCAAACTAGGTTACGTTACCCGTCGATTAGTACTCTAAAATTAAAATCTAATTGTCTATACACATTAGCCTCTATTAATTTGATACTTATGGTGATATACCTACCTACTCATAACCTGAAAACTAAACATTGCATAACTTTTTGTTTATTTACGTTTTGACGTTTTTTATTTTTGGGACAAATTAAACAAAGTAAGACCTTTCTTTTGATGTATCATTCGTCTATCTGCATTATATAGTTTCTGTGTAATCACGGGCGGTGACTACGGCAAGTGGCGGTTCTAGCGGCCAACTATTCTTTGTCATAGCGTCTTGGTTTTTTTTGGGACAAATTCAAGAAAAGAGGTGTGTAAAGTAACAAATTACGACTAATTCCTGGCAAAGTTTCATCAAATATTATGAGTTGTCCGCGTGGTTGAAATGGACATAAAAACTGGTAAAAATAACAAGTTATTCACGATTTTTCCATATATACTTTGTTCGTCTATAACTCATATACCCCATGGATATATGGGCATTTTTTTTTCGGTGGGGTAAATTGTGCATTTTAATAAAGCTATTGATACCTAATTATTTTGTCTGAATCGACTCTGGGTTTTTTTTGGACCATCGCTTTTGGTGTTAGATGTTCTATGTTTGTTAAAAACTGTGTAATTTCTGCGTTTATTCAACATCTGGGGGTCGTAAATTATTTTTGAGTGTTGCATTAAGATTATTTTTAAGGCGCTACCCCAAGCAAAAGCCGTTTTTTGTGCAGTTTTTTGGAGCCAACTCCTCTTTATCCAAAAGAAATACCAAGTAATAAAAATACATTAAATTTCTACATATTCTTAGACTGCAAAGTGGTAGTTTTATTTTTTATTTTAAGTCTCATAATGTGTAATAAATCCCCTCACAATGAAACCACAAAAATGAGAAAAAAATATTTATAACATGCTTCTTCTCGTAAAGTTAACATTATTTTGATTTGCTTCTTATACTAATGGATAGACAATTTAATAATGAACATAATGCTAGTTTTTTTTTTTTCAAAAGACGGTAATTTGATTTTATAAAGAATAAAAATCACTAATTTCGCACTATTCGACCCGCAGTGACTGACGTAAAAACCACTTTGTAGTGCAAGCTGATTAGAACTTTATTCTAATAGTATTTCAAACGAAGTTTGAATCACCACAAATAGAGTTGCTAATTTTGCCTGGGGTAGCGCCTTAATATGAATAACTGTCTCACGGTTAGTACTCCACATAATTGATAGAGTGCGGCAGTTGAGAAAAGTATTGGCTTGAAGGTGCTTACCTTAAGTATTGCACGTTGGGCAACCTCAATAGATTTGAGCGTCGTCTTTGGAGCACCTCCCCACACAGATATACAATATGTTATGAGTGACTGGCAGAGAGCAAAGTATATTCGTTTCAAGGTAGGAGGGTCGACGATGTGTCGTATATTTTTAAAGATATATATCAGTCTTCGAACCCGCCCCGTTAAAATTCTTATGTGTTCCTTAAAGTTAAGGTTCCTGTCCATAGTAACGCCCAAATATTTAGTTGATTCGACCCTCTCTATTTTAGAACATGAGCAGTTTCCATGAGGTGTACATTCGTGTGGGATAATGGCATAGGTGTGATCAATGTCCAAGTGTGTTTTTTTGTTTTATTTTTACCTGCCTGCTTTAAGAAAAAGTAGATTCTGTGGGACAGATTTTTTCAGTTCCATAGAAGAAAATGCTGCATTTGAAGCCGTCTTTCAAATGAGTTACGTATGTAGTAAATGTGGGGTCATTTCTTGTTTTTTTTTTTTTTTGTAGCTTTGGACCATTTTGGTCATTCTCCTTTTCAACTAAAGGAGCATGACCAAATTGGTCCATCAGAATGTAGTAGCTTTATACGCTGCGGTCTTCAAATCTTACCTTCAATATTGTACCCTTCTCCGGGCTCATGCAACAGAAATGGTATGTTATACTTAGTTGCGATAATGAGAGGGTACAAAGTCTGTGTGAATCCTTCAGCCAAAAACTTGCCGACGCCATTCTTCTCATCTTGCAACCAATAGTGATTTGGCTCACCTCGCTTCAGTGTGCCGTAGACAAAGACTTTGTGCATGATCTAAAAATTGGAGAGTAGAATTACTTAACGTCACAGAATCAATTAAAAGACAACTTCTCCGACAGGCAGAATGAACTGTGCTATATCTTAAAGTATGAAAATGTACACAATCGTTCCCAGGGTAGCCCATTAAATTTTCTAACATTTTTTGCAATCCGCAGGTCAATGTCATTTGCGATTTGCGATTGTAACACAAATACGTTCTATGTACAGAATTATAAAATCAAAGTATTTATTTCAAGTAGGCCAGTTACAGGCACTTTTGAATTAAATAAATAATAAATAAATATAAATACTCGTAAATATCACTAGACATTACACACAGAGCTATCTAGTGCACACTAAGCAAGGCTTGTGTCGTGGTCACCAGACAGTTGATATACTACATATATATACTTTTTTTGTCTGTAAATACATACTTATTATACTTATAAAGATCCATGTCCTCGGAAACAAATGTCCATGCTCATCACACAAACATTTGCTCCGGGATTCAAAGAACGTAAGAAGGCAGCTTCACTACTGCTGCGCAATTGCGGTCATCTCATTATCGAAACAAAGATGAAAACTAAATATAGCTACAGTCCCAGACACAAGCCATAAAACTCTACCGCCTTCCTAAGAATTCTAAAACTGAGAAAGTGAGCATCTGCCTAGCCTTTTCCCAACTATGTTGGGGTCGGCTTTCCGGCCAGTATAACCGGATACAGCTGAATACCAGTATTCTACATGGAGCAACGCCTATCTGACCTCCACAACCCAGTGAGTACAATTAAATTATGCATATTAGATCCTCAGAATATTGATGACAGAGACATTCAACAGGAATATGATAATAGGACAATAGTTGCTGGCAGTTATGATGAAAATAGAGGTCATTGATCTTTCCCACGTGTCTCATCGTACAAACCAAAAAAAACAAATGAACAGTTTCTCGGTACAAGAATGTTGAAGATCACAATAGATGACGATTCAATACTTGAACAGGCTTATTTTTGGATTTCAAAGTTAAGGACTTTAGTAAACGTAGGTGAGTCAATGACCGTTTTAAGCTGTCACGGTTTAAAACTAAACTTATTTCAGTCAACCCACGATCATGGAGCTTGCAACAGTATTGAAATATCGAGAGCTCAAAATAATAAATAATCACGGAAGATATCCCAATATAAGTTGAGTCAATGACTGCTATTGTTTTCTTAACTGACAGCAACTATACTAAGCCAGCTATGACAGCTAGGGCTACCGATGATGATGATGATGAATAAGAAAGAAAATTCTGGAAGCTTACAATCGGTAACGAATAGTAACATGCTCTCGTATAATGCCTAGTGGTATTGAGTTTTCCCATCACTAGTGTCTTAGTCGCAGCATGGAGAGATTTGAGATCAAGATTTGTGCCAGTTAATGTCATTATGTTCGCCTTCTACAATTGACAAAATGGGAACTTAATACACCTCTACAAAACCCTTAAAGCATTACAGGTGTGATGTTATGTTATACTACCGATAGTGCCAATGGTAACGATGATGAGAACGGAGAAAGGAATCATCAGGAAAGAAAATAGGGAGAGGACTCACGGGTGCTTTTATATGGAGTTGGAAACATTTTGGCTTGACAACGGGGAAAATTAACTTATACATCAGAGTAGCGTTTTATTTGCTAACCTATCATTCTATATAGGTACCTTTAGAAAAAACTACCCTTCGGCTTTCCCTTCAAAGAAAAAATATCAGCTGACACTGACAGGCAGGTTGTTGACAACGAGAATGTTTTTTTTTCTGTTGTGATTGTCAAATATGTCAGTGGTGCTATCCTGCCTGTCTGCATGCCAAATCTTCGATCGATCATCAAAACTTTTTTTATTTTTTTACTATGCTCTGCTGCAACAGATTTTTTTTTCACACGACCGGGACCGTGCTAGGAAATCATCCCCTGTTGTATAAATAGTAGGTAAATTCTTTCACGACAGTCATCGACATTTTTTAATTGCTAAACAAGCATCCTTAAAAACGCAATGTTGTGCTTCCGAATCTACTTTTTGCACACGACAAAAATGGTAACAAATTAAAAATGTTTCCTTGAAATAATAATTATATTAGATCATTTGCTTAACTATTATTATTTATTGTCTTTACAAGTACAACACTGAAGATCAAAGGTCACGTCAACTTCGAAATACATAAGCTTGAGAAACGGGCAACACTGGTTCAGTCGAAAATTTTTCTCTTCGTGTAAAGTTGGTGCCGGTGGAAAATTTTAAGAATTAATTTTGAAAACATGTGTTGTAATCATCTGTGACTGTGAAATATTTTTGCCGAGGAGATTTAACAGTTGTTCAGTTTGTTAACGTTGCTAAAAGTTATTCAAGATGAGGTTAGCGGGGGCTATTTTCTCCAATGTTACGAAAATGCTTGATTTTTACTCGCAATTCAACCCTTCGCCGCTGTCTATAAAACAATTTATAGACTTTGGTAAGTAATATAATAATTTATTCCAATTAAAAATGCTTTAGCAATATGTTTGATGAGTTAACAAGGTCGGTCCTACCGATTATCGACTGACCCTATTAGTTTTTTTATTCAAAAGGGGTTTTTGCAATGAAGTATCAATAATCGGACGTCTTGTCGTAATTGTAGGGCTTCTAGTAACTTTCTGTAAGTTTAAAAAATGTGTTACGTACTTTTTTTATCAACTCTGCGATTTGCAAGAGTTTTTTTTTTCACTATTTAAGTTTGCTGACCTTGGCGTACACTGCAGCCGGTTGCATTTCGCAAGACCAGTCGTTTGACTCAAATTAAATATTCATACGTAATATAAGGATTTATTTAACGGTATCACTAATTTAATACATAAAAGAAAATTATAAAATATTGTTAGCACTAATACTAAAGTTTCAAGTCTTAATGCGATCGGAGTTTATGTGAAACGGCTTTATAAATTGTCTATAAACAAAATGAAAATAGTTTGCAAACCCTACATGAATTATTTTATAAGAATGCAATCCACTCACAACGCAGGACTTGTGAGTGGATTGCACTCTGGACTCGGCATAAGCTGGGGCTTTCGATCTGGCTTACCATGGCTCTCCTCACTCCTGTGTTGCCATTTCTGGGTTTTGAATAAACTTCTTTAACTAATCATAATGTTAACTGCTTGAAACAAGTAAATATTTACTTGTTTTTCTGTCTTTTACAATCATAATCCGCCCGTATGATGACTAATTGACCGATGTTTTTAGATTTTAAACGTGACAGAACAACTAAATCAAACAAATAAAAGTCACTGACTTCTAAAGCTATTGTTATACCTATTTTTGTATTTTTTTTTTATTTTGCTTAAAAGAAGTTTTTTTTAAATTAATCCAAAGTTTTCCTTCCCCTCTGAAATGCTTCAATCTGCATTCCATAGTAAAAAAGTGCCATAAATGTAGAAACATAATAAAAGTACTCTGTTCGTTGGAAATACTTGACTCAATTTTCCAACAACATCATGAGATATATATAAGTAAATAAAAATAACTGATCTCATAAAATATTATGTAGGCCGCTTAAGTACTAAGTGTGGTACTAAATTGGGTGGCTGACTCACTGTGGTGCCTGTTTTGTTACACATTGTGCACAACTGCATACAACTGGGTTACTGGACCAATTTAGGGATGCAAGTCTTTTTATCTGCTACAACTGAAGCAGTTTTTGAAAACTAGACATGTGAGAATGCGGGATGAAACCAGGATATAATATCAATCGTAATAATTATGTATCCGATATATATCAAACGACTTTTTATGATATACAAAAATGTCTTAAATATGTTACCTATATTATTATGTAATTTTTGGCATTTGTTACTGTATTTCTACTTCCCAAATGTAGATAGCTTTGGAGTAAAGTTAAAACATAGTCTAATCCATAAATGGCAACACTTCTGCCGGCATTCATGGCATGTTGTGACGTAGTGTGATTTATATAAATAAAACATTTTAGTTTTTTTACTATGTTTATGTAGCACTTATGCAAATAGTTTACATAAATAATACAATAAAATAATAATATGGCTTTCATACAAAATGGATTATCAAACTTGATCTATATCGGATATATCATGTATCATAAATATCTGATATTTTGATATTTATAATAAATATCGGATATTTTCGCACCCTGGATGATACACATGATAATTATCTTCACCATGCATCGCTCTTAGTTGCTACGATTTACGTAATATTGGATTGACTTCCTGTTTGATTAAAATGGCTTATTCCCTAAGTACCTACGTACTCCAAAAGAGTTGTCAAAATACCATAGTATAAACAGGATATTTATTATTATTATTAAACTTTTTTATACTATGAAACTTTTTTTATACTATGAAACTACTCCATAAAATATATCATATTGTTAACTAGGTTCATTCTACTCCGACCATGATAATATTAAAATGTTCTCAAAGTACTCCACCCCATTTTAATCAAAAAGATAAGAAGGTAGCTAACACATAGGCTCAAAGGCTAAACTCGGACTCAATATCTAGGTACATATTGTAGCCTTTGCTCTGACTGATGCAAATCCACCTGACGTTTTGATAAGTGTTGCCGCGATTACAAAACTAACGGCCGCCATTCGGAAATTATGTTCCGTTCCCGACCGAACGACTGTCGGGAAGTGCTCAAATTGCACATCATTTGACTTTCAAATCAAATCAAATAATTTATTCGCATAATATGGGTAAATAGATGGTAAATAATTGTTACATTTCAAATCTAACAATAAGGATCCTCATAAAAACCATTTCTGGTATACGAAATTTAAAATAAAAGCTTAAAATAACAAACAAAATGGGTGATATGACTAAACATACTAAATTAAATATCTAACTATTATTGCACTAGAGTAGGAACTTAGTGAGGTGTTATAATAATTTTCTATTCTTATAACTAAGGTATTCCTGAGTAGTGTAGAAACATTTTGTGACTAACCAAGAGTACAATTTTTTTCGGAATAAACTAAGGGGTAGGTCTTTTAGTTCATTAGGTAATTTGTTAAATAATTTAATAGACATGGGGTAACAGTTTCTTCTATACAGATCAGTTTTTATGTTTGGCAAAGGGAAGCTATTGGGATAACGGGTATTAAAATTACAATATTCACCAAACGATTTGTATAGGTACTGATGTGTTTTGACGAAAATGCAAGACTCAAATATATACATGGACGGTGCTGTTAATAAATTTAGCTTTTGGAACAATGGTTTGCATGACGTTAGTGAATCCACATTACAGAGTGCACGAATGCACTGTTTTTGTGCCAGGAATACTCTATTAAATTCTACTGAGCCGCCCCATAATATAATACCATATCGTAGGTTGGAGGCTACATATCCATGATATGCTTGTAAAGCTGTTTTTTGGCTGGATATACGTGTAAGACGCCAAAGAGCATAAACATACCTGTTTACTTTTTTACAGATTTTATCTATGTGTAATTTCCATGAGATCTGACTATCTAATGACATCCCTAGGAAAACTATACTATCGGATTGTGCTATGATATTGTTTTTGTATGATATTGTTAGTTTGTGATCATTTTGTTTTCTATTGTAAAATTGAATTATTCTGGTCTTGTCTATGTTAACTTTTAAATTATTGGACTCAAGCCATTTTATAATGCTTTGAACAGCTTCGTTAACTTCTTTATTGTAGTCATCAAATGTAGTATTAGGGTTTTGTGAAATTACTAACGATATATCATCTGCAAAAAGGGTACAGTGATGATTAATCACGTTAGGTAAATCGTTGATGTAGAGTAGAAATAGAAGTGGGCCTAATATGCTACCTTGTGGGACACCGACTCTGTTATGTGCGAGATGAGATTTATATGCGAATTCTATATTCTCGTCATTAATTTTGTTTATTTCTACATATTGTTGTCTATTTGAAAGGTAACTTTGTAACCATTTATGTGCTATACCTCGAATACCGTATGCGTAGGCTTTTTGGAGCAAGATTTCATGATCAACAAAATCGAACGCTTTGCTCATATCGAAAAACACTGCACAGGTGTTAATGCCTTTATCAACATTTTCCGAAACTTTTTTTATTAGTTTAAAGGCAGCTAGTGTAGTAGACTTTCCTTTCTGAAAGCCATGTTGTTCAGATTTCAGTATATTGAATTTATTAAGGAAAGATGTTAACCGTTTAAACATAACTTTTTCTATAATTTTGGCTAGTATAGGTATGAGAGCAATAGGCCTATAGTTGTTTGGTTCTGTTTTATCTCCCTTTTTATAAATTGGTTTTACAACTGACACTTTTAGTTTGTCTGGAAAAGTACCTTGTGATAATGATAGGTTTATGAGATGACATAGTATTGGTGCTATTAAATGCGCAGTTTGTTTTAGAATTTGAGTGGGTAAGTTATCATAACCTACAGATTTGGTGTTTATTAAAGACGTTATGATTTGGTAGATTTCGTATGTTGTAACTGGTGTTAAGAATATGCTTGCATTAAAAGGTTCTATTGTTCTTCTAGGTTCTATATTTTTTTTACTATGAGGCGGTTGACTTTTTGTCAGCCCTATGAAATAATTATTAAAGGTATTTGATATAAGTTCAGGATCTGTTATGGTTTCATTGTTTAGATTTATTTTGTTTATTTGTTGCGTATTATATTGATTGCTTTCTTGACTTTTTATTATTTTCCAGGAATCCCGACAAATATTCTTGGACCTCATCAATAATCGATCATTATTGAGTTTCTGTGCTAGGTTTATACTTTTTTTTAATATTTCTCACTTGAGTTAAATTACCTACTACCTTTTCATAAAAATTAACCAACTATTTAGAGGACATAAAAAAAACGCCGCGATTTCTGCTGGAAACCAGTAATTTTTCAAGACGTCGAACATCGATACGATAGAAGAAGATGAAGACATCGTAGGTAGATACAATACTGTAAAAGATATCTCTTGCCTCTCTTATATTTAACTTGGAAAACCTTCTATCACCGCCAAACGTTAGAGTACCGAAAAAAAGCACTTGCGGGCCAGTTTGGGGACTGCCGATTAAAGTAAAAATACTAAGCAATCCAAAATAAACTTTATCTGTAAGGTTTATTTTGACTAACCGTTCCATGAAAGCGTCTCAACGCGCCGAAAGAAGTTTTCACTTCAAAAACATCTCCAGTTTTGATAGCCCTGTTTTTTCCGACAGAAATATGATACCTATCTACTAAGTTTGTTATTGTTACAAAGCTGGGTTTCGTTCGGGCTACCATTCATCCTCGCATCATGTTGAATTCGCATGCAATATGTACGATCTTATACCCCTTTGTCAGTTTGTCACTGATAAACATTATCATTATTATGACTTACAACAAAGGATTTCGTGAAATTATTGTATTAGTAAAGTAATAACTTTTTATTGCTTTTTAGCACGTGAAAAGTGACTATACATATATTATGTTGTCAAAATGTTGAACAAATAATTGATTGCTTATATGGCGATAATTTTACCCCCCAAATCCTGGAATGAGAAGACATCTTCTGATGGAAAGGCTCACACAAAGAAACACCCTGACACTGACAGCCCTTAATACTCGTATCTCAGGAACACAAATAAGTTCCAATTCAAACTGATAACTAGGTACCTACCTACCTACTTTTCGTATTTCAAATAATTCTTGTTGAAGGATTTGATCAATTACATTCTGAACGAAGGTCACGAATGTATGTGTTCCAAAATCCAAATTGGAACTTTCAATAGGTATACGTAGGTAGATACCTATGTAGTTTTGTTCTCGTGGACAAAACGAATATCAGCGGAGATATGAAGCGAGAGACAAAACACAATTGAATTCTCATTGAATTTGGGACGATAATGACTAAATCCTCATTGTGCGAATTTCTTTGTGGATTATTAAACGACTACCCTTAGGATTTTTTGGTTGTTAGGGATTAATGTCTGCAAAAATGTGAGCAATTTCCGGCAAACATGTGATCCTTCCCAGTAGGTATCTTTAGGTGATTAAGGGATTATCTCGAATTCTGAAGCTTTCTTCCTAAAAAGCCGAAACAAATCGACGAGCTGTATTTATAGTCGCCATTTCCTATCATTGAAAGCAAAACAAACTCAAAGGACCGTCTCTTTAAAGTCCAAGAATAGTTTTGACAACAGAAATCGTACTACAAATTCAGCTGACGCATGTCTATTTAAACTAAGTAGGTTCAGGTTGGTCATATCTTCTTTCAGCCTAAAACCGATCTCAGATTTATAGAAAACACTGTACTCTATCATCCTCGAAATCTGAGATAAAACAATCACTGTGTCTACTGTAATAAATGCTTTCCCTCCCAATTTACGCCAACTCTCGAATGATATTAAATTACTTACGTAACTTAAAGACCTAGGGATTCAGAAGGTCGTAACTACCCAACCGTCCGTATTTTACGACTCAAGTGATAAGGATTTAAATGCTTTACTTGAAGAGCGCAAGTTCGTGGCTAAATAATAACAGCCGCTCGGATCGATCTTCAGGTTAAGCCGTGCTTGCCTAGCTTGGTCTGTGGATGAGTGACCAGGACCAACCTTACATACCGAGTTTCCTCCGTACGGTCCGTACCTCGGAAAGCACGTTAATCTGTTAGTCCCGGCTGTCATTTCTAGATCTGTGACAGTCACAGGTAGTCAGTGACCCAAAAAGTCTGACAACCAGTCTTACAACAAGCGGCATCGTATTATCCAGTACTAGCTGGGTTGTGGAGGTCAGATAGGCAATCTCTCCATGTGAAAGTACTGGTATTCAGCTGCATCCGGTTAGACTGGAAGCCGATCCCAACATAGTTGGGAAAAGGCTAGTCAGATGATGACTTCAAGAGCTCCCCATGAAGCGTTGAACGAGGTTAAGCAACTTTATTTTCTGTTATTGTTTTCAAGAATCGTTTTCCGAACCTCATTATTGTTGAAAGCTTATTGATTGATTGAGTGAAATTGAATGTCTTGTTTGCTGTGTGAAGTTTGTTTTAATATCAATTACTTTATAGATGAACTCATGGAACTTTACATTTACTATTTTGAAAGTTGACTGGAGAGAGGAAGGTCATCGTTAAAATGAGGCGTATAGTAATTTTGGAGTAACCAGCTGCAACTTTAAACTGGAATACATTTCCCAATAAGTATTTGTAAAATCTTCGACTACTGAAAAATCATGCTCTAATTTAATCCGGGGTTTACAAGGTAAAATCGACTCCTCTATAATTGTTGAAGTCCGTTAAAATGTAGCCTATGTTACCCGGGCCATGATATCGAATCGATTGATACCTTATTCATTAAAATCGAATGAATAGTTTAGGCGCTACGGTGGATGGAGCATCATACGTACCTAAATACAAGCATAAGTACATACATACATAGCCTGCTAAAATCATAGCTATTTTTTTTTCGGATGGGAAAGCATCAAATAACTTCTCCCACTCTGGGCTGAGCGGGAGGGAGTGTCAGACTTTAACTGACTAAAACCCATCCATGTTCCTTCCTCGCCCTTTATGTTCCGGGGCCACTGTATGTCTTTCGAACAGTTCCGCAGCCCCGGCAGGGTCATAAGCATTCCTTCCTTAGTCAGGTATCAGTGAATGCAGTCACTCCGGGTAAAAATATTGTTCTCTTGGAAGATGAGAATTTCAATTCCCAATTCTGGATTAAGTTCGTCTTTGTACATAAACTGTAATAAAATGATGTGTCGATGTCTTGTCAATTGAAATATATATACGAAAGCCTAGAAATGTCAGCGGTATTGTAGGGTTTGCATTCGACAAATCCTACCGAAGATGGCTTCACAAAATCACAACCTATGAATCACGGTCCAAATTACTTCAACATACATATCTTCAATTGATAACGTAACAAACTTGAGTGTACGTGATGAAAAGGGCGTTTGCCAAATACAGTTCAGTGTATTGATTTTGTAAAGATACCAGGTACTTAAAAGACGTTCGTTCGATGTCTTGAAGATATAACTTGAATAAGGTCTTACGAATACTTACCCTGAACACGTAGGCCTTGTAAACTTTTGTGAAATATTCCTGATGTCTGAAACAGAATTCATAATTATCTTTGAAAGTTGTTATGTGGAATGTGACGTTATTTATAATTTAGAGCTTTCAGAAAAGATGAATAAGAGTAATTTATTGTTTAGAAAAGTATTTCCTGTGTCGTGAGTTCCATGCTCTTGAATGGTAGTAAGAGGGACATCCAATGATGTTAATGAGAAACTGTCGCCCAAACTATGTTTCACTTTCGTCAGCAGTCACTTAGTTAGCAGTCAAAGTGACCTCTACACCTACACTGCCACCGGCGATGCCTGGCGATGTTTCTGGCCAACAAAATATGAAGTGCTGTCGTGACAGCGACACGAAGGACAAGACTCCCCGGTTTGAGTCCGATCTGCCCTATTCCTTTCAGAAAGAAAACATCTGTTATTAACAACAGCGAGTTTGGATATGCCTCACCTCCTTTCTCGCCCATCCTGCACAGCCACCTGCACCTTCCATGATTTAAACGAAGCGAGGCTGTGCAGGTGGCAACATCTGAACGGGTATTATTTGAATCTATCGACACGCAAATAAGAAAAACAGTTATGTAAATTCTAGGAAGCAGAATTATTCAAGATGTTATCAACAACAATCTTGTTATTGATTCTGCCGAAAACAATGTGACGTCAGTTTATAAACTCAGGGTAAGTATGAACTTATACTTACTACTTGAAAAAAAAAACAAAAAAAAAGCGTATGAACTTATAAGTAGGTAACTAGCGGACGTCACACGGTTTCACCCGCATAGTTCCCGTTCCCGTGGGAGTACGGGGATAAAATATAGCCTATGTTACTCGCTGATAATGTAGCTATCCATTACTGAAAGAATGTTTCAAATCGGTCCAGTAGTTTTCTATTTTTTACGGTATACAAACATACAAATCTTACCTCTTTATAAAATTAGTATAGATTGTTGCGCTGTAATTTAATTTTAAGAATGAACTATGTAGCTGTATCCAGTGTGAACAATTATTGGCACACCTACAAATAAATAAAAATATAAGTAAAATTTGGTAAGTACTTGTTTTCTAACTTTGCTATTTTGCTTTGCTCTTTAATCAGTGCAGGTGCTCAAACATTGGCTGGATGCATCTATGACAAACCACACCCTCTAGGGTCGTTGAAGGCTAAGAGATTATGTTATAAGGACAGACATGCCTTAGCGCCTTTGTGATAATAAAATATTATATATACTCATTTTCAGCGTTTCGAATGTTCCTGTCAAGGAGGGTCGGGATGTTCATTCGTAATTAAACTATGAGAACGTTATCTACGTCTAACTTCTAACTAATATTATAAAGAGGAATGATTTGATTTTTTGTTTGTTTGTTACGATTTAACTCTAAAGGTCGTGGCTCACTTGAAAAGCACCGCACGTCGCACCAGCACCGCTCCAGCACAGCTCCTGACCGGCGTCGCCTCGAATATAGGCTACGGCGCGCGGTGTAAGCACGCGGTCTCCTCGCTTGCGGCGCGCGGACGGAGAGCCGCCCGCGAGGCGAGTCGTATGGTAGCGGCAAGCGCGTTGACCACCCGCCGTAAGCTTTTTCATATGGACATTAAAAAATATGTTATGCGACACACGATTTAATGCTCCAATTTGAATGGCGAGTAAATTGCTGGGTTGGAACGGTGCTGGTGCGGTGCTTGTCAAGTGAGCCACGACCTTAAAACTACTCTACTGATTTTAAAAATTCTTCCACCATTAAAAAACCACGTCTTTACCAAGTAACATAGGCTATATTTTATCCCTGTAATCCCACGGGAACGGGAACTACGAGGGTGACGTCCGCTAATATTTTATAAATTGAAGTAATTTTTTTTGTCTGTCTGATTGACCAGTTCAATTCTATGCAAGAAATTGACTCGTAATAAAAAGACTCCCAAAGTAACATGAGACAAATTGAGAAAGATGATGGATGACACAATAAAGAGTCCAAGATTACACACTTTACATTCTCATTATTTCTTTTGTTGAGAGGAAAACATCGTAAAGAAACCAGCATGCCTGAGAGATGTGTCTCGACAAAGGTAGAGGTTCATGGACGGCATAAAACTCTGACACCAATCACACGAGAAAGAAGAACAAACAAGAAAATAATACACAGCTTCAGTGATCAATAGTCTCATAAAAGCGCCTAAAATGTCACTTACAAATTGGTTTATAGTGGCACTTTGACACTAAGTTACTACATGAAGCTTTTACGCCCAAGGCCGTATCAAGGCTTTGGCTAAAGTTCCGTGCAAAATACTGCGGTGCCTGACCTTGGTTTGAGGTCATTGAGACCGTAAGAATGAGAATATAGGTCAGTCGGACATGTGTGGGCCAAGAAAATTGTTGAATAAAATTTGGGTGATACGACGATGGGCTCGGCGAAAACTACAGAACGCTATAAACTCAAACTCAAAGCATTTATTTCAATTAGACCTTTACGGCACTTTTGAATGTCAAAAACCCAAAAAAAACAAAGCTACAGTCACAGTCACAAGGCATAATAACTTGACAAAGTACTGGTAGTTGTACATTCCAAAGCGTAGATCTCTATGGAGAAGAACGGGCAAGAAACTCGATAGACACTCTTTTCAATCAAATTATTGTATCAAAATGTAACATATTGAAAGGGTAGAAAATGTCATGTATTTTCCTTCGAAGATTGGGCGGATCTGTTTACCTTATAATAATGTTATGCCTGTTAGGGATCTCCTCTTGTATGAAATATCATGTTTCTCAATGAGCGATATTGTGCCCCCCGAATACTGAAACTTCACTCAAAATTTAAGGGCTGCTGAACATTTGAGTAGCTCCTAAACTTTAAATTTTGAGTGACGTTTCAGTATTCGGCCGAAGTCTATCACGTCACGAGTCACGTCAGTGAATTTGACCGCTGAAAATACGAACAGATCTTGAGGATCGATTTTTGGCAATCTCTTCAGTCTTAAATCTTTATGTATTTATTTTAACAATGCATTATTGTCTGAGAATATACTCACTTCCGCAAGTTTAATACGATACGGAAATAGGCGTTTTGTTTTCCTGTTGGCTCTGAGATTTCTCAAAGTTTCTCCAAGTTTCTTGATTATTCAAAGACGAAATTGGTGGAACAAGATACTTTTGTTCATATTTAATTATTTACGTTGATTTTACCCGTCTGTTCCTCTTGATCCCTGCAATAAGTAAGGCATACAATTTGGGCTCCAGAGCCCCAAAACTTCGATTACGAGATTTCCCGTTGCTTATCCGAAGATTGCAATTCCTCGACATCAGCAACATTGTAATGTTCTTTCATCGAAGAATCAACCATATCAAAAATCGATATGTAGCTTTGTATTTGAAAAGAAAATCAAATGGGCAAATTATGTTTAGTCACTAGTTTAGTTGCCAGTTAACTTGACAAAGAAATGTTAATCAAAAAAGCCAGAAAGCAACAAAGACGATAAAAACGTCTCATCCACTATTTTATACTTTCGCATTTTGGCGGCATAACCGCCATTTTTGGCGCCATGCCACACGTCATCTCTAGGTCAATGTTGCCACTGCATCCATACCAAATACAATTATAAATAGACACGTTTCCTGTATAATTACATGAAGAATGAATAAGCTAGTAGTGAGGGACGGAGTTTGCTTTTTCTTGATACTTTTCCCTTGTCCTTATTTATTTGAGGTTTACGCAGCATTTCGCCTTCTGTCATGTTTTTCACAAAACCGATCAACTCTTTTTTTGGTCTGCTGTTGCTGGCCTAATGATTTCTACCCCTATCATAATTTCGGAAACCTCCAAAAAGTCAATGAATTCAGATTCTGTAATAGTTAAATCTTCTCAGACCGGGACGGCATGGCAAGGGATTTATTTTTTTACCAACGGACATTCAAACGTATTAATATAGAAATACGACATAAATTGCTATGCTTTAAAATGATGCCGTGGCATATAAAGGGATTTGCATTGAAAGACGGGCCACGGTCGTGTTTCTATATTAATACGTTTGAATGTCCATTGGCAAACATTTAAGTCCCTTGCCATGCCGTCCCGGTCTGCGTAGGCCTTTTTAGCGTGTCGTTTGCAAATTTTTACTAAAGGTGTTTGGTCCAAAATTCAGCTAAGCGAAATCCGCTCACTGATGCAGTCATAAGATCTTCAACTGTGCTGGTGACATGCCATGCGACGCAAGATAGGAGATGGGCCTTTGTCAGTGGAGACACGCCGCATACACATTTGGATCTGAGCTTGTTAGTGAATAGTTAAATTGTATCTACCGTCCGTTACAATATTGTTGTTTTTAAGTAGGCTGCAACACATTTGAGTTTTCCGCCCGTCCTTATCGCCCAACGAACGTTGAATGACTACACAATCTAGGTCGAGCAAACGCCTTCTGTCAAAAACAATTTCAATCTCGTTTCTAATGAATAATTTAATATTCGACTGCAAAGGGAATTTAGTAATACTTAACTGAAGACGATGCTTAATGTTGAGAACAGTGGTAGCCCATTTGTGACGGCTGATTAAGGAGTTGTAGATCCTGGATTATAGGTTCAAAGTTCAAACCTCACCACTGCCACTACTCTCAAAATGGCGAAGGAAACCTGAAAATGTTCTAAATTGAAGACGTAAGATTACCAATCCGATTTGGACCTTTGTGTTTGATAACGGCTCGTCCTCTCTCGGAAAAAGGAAAAGGAAGAAATTAATTTAAATAAACGAGTACCTACACTAGAAACTTAATTATAGTGTTTAGTTTAATTGTTTGTTAACAATGTTGATAGTTGGCTGTAAACCGACGTGGTTCGAGTGAATGAACTCGCATTAGAATAATATATGATATATCTGTCAAGCAAAGTCAAGTACCTGATACTAAAGCAAAAAACTGTACTATCAATGCTGTGGTTAAACAAAAAATGGTTGTAATGTAATGCCATTTATTGGATAAAAAATGATAGCTAACACGAAGCTAGCTTCGATTAAACGGTATTTATTAAAAATAAATGCTAAGTAATTACTTACAGCTTGGCGCACGCAAAGTAAAAAGCTGTGTCACTTTATAACACAGTAAGATGGGGATACTAACCTCGAGAAACGATCGACTAGAACTTTCCAAACCATTATCTTTATCAAACTTGTTAAAATCCTTACAGTTCACAACTACGTGAAAAGCAGGTAGGTGTTTCGCAGAAATCTCAAAGGAACCGTGCAGATCGAAATTTGGACATGAGTCACGGCTGCAAGTCCAAAGTAAATAAACAATTCAGATTTACCGCATCTTCCTTCAAAGGCGAAGCAATAAATAAAAAAGTAATGAAATTCAGGAACGTATTTTAATGCGTTTCTAACTAAAGACCATTAATGGGTGCTTGTGACGTCACTTTCCGGTAAAAAGTTCCCGAAATTTGACGTCACTCGAGTTTTTAGCGCACTGTATCGTCTTCATTTTTTACAACACACACACAGTAGAACACACACAGCACACACACACACACAACACACATTTTTGTATGGGAACATGTCACAGTGACAGCTGTTTTTAGATAATCAGACTGTTATCTTTTCGGTGAACATGGACCTAAGTGTAGTGAAAAACCGTGAAAGTCTAAAACAGTGTCTTCATTTTTTGTTTTCGTGAAGAAGGAAACAGACGGTCTAACTAGGTTTTTATTCATCTACACTATTTCTAGAATTTAGGATGATTTATATTCTGGTAATATGTGGTTTTCTTGGAAAATGTTTTGCTCAGAAGTAGGAAAGAGCAGGCTCACAAAAATAAAAGCATTTTACACATTTCCTAGACTTTGCGTCGTCATTACTCAAACAAAGATTCATTATTAACAAAGACACTACATTTTGTAAACAAAACTATGAGATGCATCGTACCTCTTCATCCAGTTGTACTCTGCCGTATTGTTAACTATTTCTTTGTTTAAATTTGTTTGAAAATAATCTTTGTGTTGCCATAATAAGGTCGCTTTTAGAAAGGTTAGCAATGGCTCACAATAAACATTTTATTTGTTACGCAAGTATTATTCCTATTGAAAAAACCCTTTTCAAGTACACTACAATTATTGCTGTTGGAGGACGGTACCAGAATGCCCATTATTCTTTGAATTTCGCGGGCTACCCTGACGCTTCCAGCCAGCTGACTTTTCCGTAACATCAAACTATTGAACTATACTTTGACATAAAATCAATTAAGATATGCTGGGCCGGGCGTGTGCCTCAAATGGCCTGGGCAGGACATCTGGTTAGACGCAGATATGGTCTATAGAGCAATGCTTTGACCAAGTGGTGGCCAAGGTTAGGCCAGAGAAACCAGGTCCGACCTAAAGCTCGTTAAGTCGTCGACATCGTCAAAGTTGCGGGAAACACGTGGATACGAGACACACAGAACCGGGAAGTGTAGCAGAAGGAAGGTGAGGCCTATGGCCAGCAGTAGGTGATTTTGGGCTGATGTGATGATGACCATTCTCTTTTAGCTAGTCAACATTTAAGGTGAAAGCGTTTTTTGCAATTTGCATTCCTGTGCTGGGTTGTAAGTTGATTTTGCGGGCTACCCTTTTTTTTTTTTTTTTTTTTTTTTAGGATGGGAAATCATCAGATGACTTCTCCCACTCTGGGCGGAGCGGGAGGGAGTGTCAGACTCTTACTGACTAAAACCCATCCATGTTCCTTCCTCGCCCTTTACTTTCCGGGGCGGGCTACCCTGGAGCATCAACCTGAATAATCAATTCCCAAGATTAGTACCAATTAATTGGCTATTTATTTCAGACAAACTGTCTGTCCAAATTCGTAAGTTTCCACTCGAGAAGTCGAAAGTCATGGTCGACGGCCATTTTAAATTGCTAGAGAATAGAAATCACTTGCAGGCCAATAAAAATGAATCAATTTGACAGTTCTCAACTGCTTCTAAAAATAGTTACCATCATTGAAAATGACTGCTTCCTAGTTAGACTGTCCTGTTACAAGGTGCATGGGTTTGTGTTCCTACCTATAGAAATGTAATGCAGGGGTTTTCGTATGGGAGTACGTACATTTCATTTGAAAAAAAAAACCCAGTTAGTTAGTACTGAATACAATACCTACCTCTTGGTAACACTGGTTGTCAGACTTTCCGGCCAGTAACTCCCTGTAACCACTGCCAAAGATTTACAAATGACAGCCGGGACCAACGCAACGGCTTAACGCGCTTTCCGAGGCACGGAGGAAACTCGGTATGTAATGAGTGGTCACCCATTACTAACCTAGGCAAGCGCGGCTGAACCTGAAGATTGATCCGACCGAACCGGCTGTCATTGTATAGCCACGAGGTCCTCCCAAAATAAAAGTTTACTAACCTAGGCAAGCGCGGCTGAACCTGAAGATTGATCCGACCGAACCGGCTGTCATTGTATAGCCACGAGGTCCTCCCAAAATAAAAGTGGTTGTGTTCGCAAAATCAAAGGCAAACAAACGAACCAGGTACCAAGTTTTATCCGTAAAACAACAGACAACTTTGTGGTGTGCGCTTGAAAAAATAAAGGTACAAAAGATCTTTCAACTTGGTCCCTAGGTATTGGTGTCTGGGACAACACAGTATAAGATAGTAGCACTTGAAATGGTAGTCGTCTTGTCCCAGACTGAGAAAATGCAAGCCAGAAGATGATTGACTCAAACCAAAACAAACTTCGCGACAGGAGAATCATTTCGTTGGCCCAGTGCGGGTTGGTAGATGTCACAGTCATGTCTTCGAATTTTTGGTTTTAGAACGTGCCGGTTTCCTCACGATGATTTCCTTCACCGTTTCGTTGATCGTAGGGAACTAAATCGCCGCAACAATATTAATGAAGACTAAAGTACCTACACTACAGTGATAATTAATACTAATGGCCGACACGAAGTCACGTAATATCTCGCAAATAATATTTGTTCGCAACCGCCATGATTGTAAACCTCGACCTTTTTGCACTCTGCTGATTATAATGCTCTAGTGGTCTGATCCTGATAATGTTGCCAGTCAGAAATTGTGTCAACTGTAAAATTGATTTGGCTTAGAACCTTATTATGGAACTCAATTCTAAAGGCCGTTCAAATGCAGAATAAGGGTGCTGGAATGAATTCCTGCTCTATAGTGAAAATAAGGTGATACGATTAAATTAATATGTATGATTATTATTTGGCAAGGAAAGAGGTAAGTTCTGAGTATGAATGTGGATGGGTATAAGAGTAGAGGAAGATCAAAGAAACGATGGATGGACTGTGTGAAGTATGATATGGCTAGAAAGGAGATGTCTGATGAGATGACGAGTAATAGAGGAGTATGGAAGGAGAAGACATAGATAATACACTATATAATACAAGATAGATGCGCAACTCTGGTTTTCGTTCTTAAAACTGTGTACCTCAACTGTTAGATGGCACTGTTAGTTTCTGTTCAACCAAATAAAAAGTAATTCTTGACTACGGATTCGAACTTGGGAACTATTATTCACAAGGCAATCGCTGTCACCGCTAGGCTACCTACTTCACTGACAAGTTGTCCAAAATAGCTGTTCTCTTTATGACAGTTGTAAAACAGTTGAAAAGTTTGTGTCCTCAAACACACAGATGGCAGCACTATCTATGAAAATTTTGTTTGACCCCCCTGGGAGAAGACATGCTGCGGCGACCACAAATTAATTGAGATAAGGGCAAGACTATGATTATTATATTATATGGCAAAATCAAAGGTTTTCTAAAAGCCACGTACTACTACACACAGGATAGTAAAATATACATGTTCTAGACAGAACCACCACGAGCGGATGGCTAGTAAGTACCCTTCCTACTGATTAGCAGGCGGCCTCGCCCGATGTGTTTGTTTACACGTCGCATTTGCAATACTAAGTAGTAAGGAACGTCATGGGAAATTTAATTAATAATATTACATGTGAATATTCTCCCGAATGAGTTTCAACCATCACTGTATAGGTCTTCTTCTTCTTTTTTTTGAGCATTTTTTCCATAAAAGTTTACCCTTGATGTTGAAATTGAAGCTATTTGACCTCCAACAAGTATTATCCCCTTTAATCCATTTCAAATTCCTTTATTAAATATAATTATTTTAATAACATCAGGAGTTTCAGTTACCTTTTTTTTTCGGTTGGGAAATCATCAAATAACTTTTACTGACTAAAACCCATCCATGTTCCTTCCTCGCCCTTTATGTTCCGGGGACCACGGTATCTCTTTCGAAAAGTCCCGCAGCCCCGGCCCCGGCAGAAGAGTTTCAGTTCCCTGAGCTCATCATGCTATCATAGAAATAATAGCTCTCAAATAAGACACATGTCCAGATACAATCTCCTCGTTTCAAACCCACTTCCAATATTTCTTCTACTTCCTGATTCAAGGCTACCGCCGAAAAACCAAACAACACTGACAACGTAGACCAATGAGGCAAATTCAATAGAACATACTAGAAAGATATGACCTCGAACTAATAGAAAACACGTGTCAGGTGCAGTGACCTGTGGAAAGCGAATTAGACCCGTGGATTGTGCAAGGATGTCGTTAGATGATACACAGTCATGATTGAGAGGCATCCTCCTGTGTGCTAATAACACTGCGAACACCAATGAGATAGTGTTCGAGGTCATGACAAAAGACGATCAGGTCCCAAGACCCTGCTGCTGTTGCTGATCCCTCAGCTGTGCAAAGCCTCCCAATTTTTTCCAGATATACGCTTATCTTGAGCTATCTTAACCAATTATATTGGATAGAACCAGTCGGTACTATAATCATACCATAATTAGTAATGAGAATAGGTAGTAGCGGGGAGAAAGGTGGGGTGGCCACGTTAATCGCAAACCCTTTAAAGTGTAGAGTACTGGGACATTAAAGACAATGCATCAAAACCAAGAAATATCGTGAGTCGACTTAAAGGGACTCGACGCGGAGGGAATGATTCTTCTGAACACACTCCAACAGGTGGGCCTTTGGTCGGGAGCACTGCATTCACACTGAATATCGGAAGCCTCTAAAATCCCCCATTTTTCTAGATTGTGTTGGAGTCTATTCTAGTACAGACGTTCGTGTATCAAAGTACCCTACTGTGTTGTATGAGTCACCTCATTTGCATATTATTGCATACGATGCTTCTGGTGAATTTTCATTAATGTTTTTGTTTACAATGAAGCTTGCGTCATTCAATCTAATAATATTATAACAAAGCCTGAGTGGCTTTAATAATGATATTCTCATCATCCTTGGAATCAGTTGGTTTTCATCTGCAAGTTCCTGTTTATTTCATACGCAATATCATTCAATAGTGTTACGCAGATGCTGAATCTAATATCACGTCAATCTGAGTTGTGTCCAGTGAGATCAAATATTGATGCCGATTTATAATAAATTACCGTTTCATGCCATTTGTCACGTGACCTAAATGTCATGTGATTTTAACCGTTAAAGCTTGACACGCTAGACCGTGTTGGGTCCAAGCTGAGTGTCGACCGTGCAATTTGTATGGACACACTCTCGCTTCCGAGCCGCTACCGAGCAACGGACAATGGATTGTGCAACAGCCGACTGGTTCGAGTTTTTTTTTCGTATGAAAGACATGACAAAATGCTCTATTAATGTGATTGTACATCGAAAAAGTTATCTACTGGCTACAGATCTCAAGATGGCTTAGTAATAGCATTGATATCTTCTTCTCGGATCTCATCGTTCAAAAATAAGTCCAAAGTCCTCACATCGAGTCATTATCAATTGCAGATACTTGTGGCTGATAAAATGAATGGCTTTATAAGTGCACTCCAACCGAATCTTTTGTTAGGGTTGTCAAAAACTGGCTCTAGTCTTTAGCTCGTACTGATCATATACTACAAACATACGGACGGAACGGCGTCAGGTTGTGAATGTGGAGCTGTGTCGGAAACTATTTGCCACCTCCTATCCTGTCCTCTTAGCCCCAAAACATTCAGTGTTGACGCCGTGGAAGTGGCGAAGTCTTGAGCCATATATCACGAAGAAGAAGACTGACCATACTACCGAACTCCTGTTCAAAGACCCAGCCATGTCCTTGCATTGCGTTCAGGTCATCACGCTCTTTCAGGGATCTAGAATCTAGGCCAATCCTGGGGCGTTATCGCCATCCATCTTGGGTTGCCAAATTACGTAACTAAACAAAAATTGCAACGTATTACGGTCGTATGATCATGCTATGTCTTCTCAATGATTGTGACGCTTAAATGTCTGGGTCGTACAAGGGTTCCAGAATATCTTGGCAGGAATTGAAAACGTCATTAGCTTAGTCAAATGCTTTGGCTTTATCGCTATGCCATGCATGTGTCATGTGCTGTTTTTACGCTGTCGAATATTTACTAGTTGCCAAGACAAAATAATGTGCACCTATAACGTCGAAATTGATATTTAATTAATTATACTTCGGAGGATCGTTCTAGAATATGCTTTCAATTTTTATTTAAGGGCTGTGCTCGGAGTTTCCTTGCGTGATCGAATCAGAAATGAAGACATCCGCAAGAGAACCAATTTTACCGACGTAGCCCGAAGAACTGCCAAATTTAAGTGGCAGAGGGCAGGGCACATTGCTCGCAGAAAGGATGGCCGATGGGACTGAAAAGGTCTGGAGTGGCAATCGCGAACTTGAAGACGTTGCATTGGAAGATCTTCCGCTAGGTGGAGCGATTACCTGGTGAAGGCTGCGGGAATCCACTGGATGCGAGTCGCACGGGACCGGTCAATGTGGTGACCCTTGTGTCCTAGTCTTTCGGCTGAAATGATGATGATATTTTTTTTCGAATTGTGTCCACTTATTAAAACTGATAACCCTATTTATAAAGCAATTGTGTCGCCTGCAGCCTAGCAACTAGGTAATTGCGATCGCTAGACACAACACAATGATAGTTCTCGAAATAATGGCTTGGTCGTGTATCAATCTGCACCTACCTATACTTATGCTATCTACTTGCTTTGTATGTATGTCAGCTTATTTGCAAGCAACGTGTGACTGAGCATCCTTGACCGTAGATTATTTCCTTCCTTGCCCTAGGTATATGTACTTACATAAATACTTCCTGGTCTGACATCGTGTTTACGACGACTTGTATAACAAGAGACGCTGCTATTTATAGTTTACAAGCTTTTATTTTGTACATTCTTAGACTTTATAACCCACTAGATTCTGCCAGCGGCTTCGCCCGCGTGAAGTTTGATAATTGTCCCGTGGGATCTTACTACCGGAATAAAAGTATCCTATGTGTTAATCCAGGTTATAAACTATCTGTGTGCAAAATTTCATCCAAATCCGTTCAGTAGTTTTTGCGTGAAAGGGTAACAAACATCCATCCATCCATAATTCTATACATACAAACTTTCGCATTTATAATATTAGTAGGATCTATCATAATTTTTAGCCAAATACAGACTTACTGTTACGCTACGGGGCTTGAAGGCTGATGCTACCTTGGAGCATCGGCCTAAAAGCCCCCACACGGCACCAATATATCTAATCTGACATTCATTTCATATCGAAACATCAAGAAAATACACCAAAACTACGCATTTGATGAAACTATCATTGTCACATCGATAATACGCATTTAAAAGATATACGATAACCGATAGCGACTATCGAAATGCGAAAAACATGTTCCTTGGGAATTTGTTTCAGTTTTTGAGCAGCAGTTCATTGTCCTTGATATTTGTGATCATTTGAATGATAAAAACTGTGCTGATAATCGAATCAGCTGTTATTACTCAACCACGGCGACGCCAAAAGGTAGGGTTATGATTTTAGCAGTCTATGTACGTATGTATTTAAGTACGTACGTTTCTCCGTAGCGCCTAAACTATTGATCCGATTTTGATGAATAAGGTGTCAATCGATTCGTGATTATGGCCCGGTTTACTTAGTCTTAATTTTAACCGATTTTAACAATAGGAGTCAAATATACCTTGAAAACTAGTTAATAACCTAGATTAACATTTTATCCCGGTAGTAAGATCCTTTGGGACGAAAACCGAACCGGGCCAAGTTGCGGGCTTAGGTTAGTAATAGATAAAGCGGTAATTAACCAACATGCGTGTGCGACCTCTATCGATAAGTGCATGCGCCTGACGTATATGTGGGTGTACGTACACTGTAGGGCCATGTGTTTGCACACGTGGAGTGTTGGTAAACATTACATTAGCGGCTGTCATGATAGATATAAAGACGAAACGAAGTACGATAAGTACTTCAGCGAGAGGTTTTCTTATTGAGAACTAGCTTCTGCCCGCGACTTCGTACGCGGATCCTATTGCTTTTGCCAGCGACACCGGGTTCGTCAAAATCGAAGATTGTTGAAGATGCAAAATCGAAGACAAGTGTTCCAGATCTTCGATTTTTATAAATTAACAGAGAGTGCTCATCAAATTGAACAACTTTTGCTAAGACGTCATTCCTATATGCGTTATGGTGTAGCTGGGCTATTGGAGTTCCACGACAGGTGTCCCAGATCTTCGATTTTTATAAGTCAACAGAGAGGGCTTTTCAGATTGAACAACTTTTGCTAAGACGTCATTCCTAAATGTGTTATGGTGTAGCTGGGCTCTTGGAGTTCCACATCAGGTGTTCCAGATCTTCAAATTTATTCTCTCAGCAGAAAATGCTCATCACGTGAAACAATTTTTGCTATGGTGTCATATTTGTATCTCTTATAGTTTAGCTGGTCTATTGCGGTTCTACATCAGGTGTTCAGGTTTCCAAGATAAATTATAGCCTATATGTTGCCCAGACATAATACCTATACAACAAAAAAAAAATCATTCAAATCCGTCCAGTACTTCCGAAGATTAGCGTGTACAAACAAACAGACAAACAGATAAACAGACAAACAGACAGGACTTTTTTTTTTGGATTCGTGCTCTATTACTGTTTCTAAACCCGCTTCAATTATTATTTTATAAATATATTCAATGTACAGACACAGCTTTTTTACTCTTTTATTATATGTATAGATTAAAAAAAATAGTTTCCAAGAACTCGGTAGATGGCGTTGAACTGACTACGTTACTAGGTGGCAAAGCCAAAACGCTTGAAAACACACACGTCACATACGCTCGTTGACTGACACTTTCGTTTGCATAAGCTTCCGAATACAAGCATTAGGTCCAAGTGAAATTATGTGACGGTCTGGGGGTCTAAAATGGAAGCTTTAGCAGAACATATGAATCACGTTAAAAAATTTGAATTCTAAAAATGAAAAAAGAATTTTAAATTTTGAACGTGATCCATTATTATGTTCCTTGCAATAACATACAGAGATCAGCGCCATCTATCCTAGGGAACAGTTGAAAAAGAAAATCCCTCTCAGGGATCAAATTATAATCAGATTCAATATTGACAGTTTTAACGATGCAGAAATGTATTTTTTTCTGTAATGTCGGTATTTCGTACTTCCACGCGCGCCTCAAAGAGATGTCAGCAGAAAGGAAAGGAGCCCGCAGCCCGCAGGCCCGCAAGGGCCGCAGACGGGATTGTTCGAAAGAGATACCGTGGCCCCGGAACATAAAGGACGAGGATGGAACATGGATGGGTTTTAGTCAGTAAAAGTCTGACACTCCCTCCCGCCCCGCCCAGAGTGGGAGGAGTCATTTGATGATTTCCCAACCTAAAAAAGTAAGGTACTTCGTACGTGATCGTGCGTGACAAATGTATTTCGGCAAACAATTTTACTCGCTAATGGGAATCCAGGTAGCAAAGTATGATTCCGCACTCACTGCCAAAGTCTAATTACTAAAAAAAAAAAGTACAAAGTTTAGTTAAGTACTTGTTAATTATTATTTAATTTTCGGATAGCCACGAAATATAAATTAAAACGATTGCAATAGATGACGCTAAAGTCACATGATCTGATAAATTATTCATTTGCTTTCTCTTTCTTTCATTCATATGATGTTGACCGTGGTTCTTTGTTGCGTCATCAGAATTGACCTCCAGTGAGGCTAATTCATAAATATTTATATTTTGTGGCGAAAATTATAATTTTATGCAAACTTGCATTATCTAAGTTTTGTTTACTAATAGACTCTTCTATTTGTAAACAAAACTTGTTATATTTCTGGGTATAAAAGACGTACTAAGTAAACTTGTTTGAAAATAGTTTGACAGGGGATTTGACAGCTCTGATTTTCTTTCAATTTGTTTATTTGCGTGAGTAAATTGCGTCATGGTTCTATTAGCACGTTGTCATCGCGGAATTATTGACGCAGCTATCACGTTTTTTTTTAAATAAAATTTCCATTAACGTGTATTCCACACCATGTGCGTTCAATGATATCCAAGCGTCAAGAGAACCATCACACAGACACTCTTATTATTATTTATGTATGTTGAAAGGCTATTTTACTGCAGCTTTTTTACTCTAGTAGAAATACTACTGACGAACAGTCTTTTTATCCAGAAGTTTTTTCTAATGTATACCTACGAAAATTATGAATCAATTACAAAAACAAAACGAATGTTTTTTCTCGTAGTCTCCATTTTGATAACAATATGAGTACAATGTAAACAACTTGATTCTCAGTACTACTTGACAACATTTGTTTTATTTTAAAAAGTAAACTGACGTATTTCGAAGTAAATGTTATTGTTACAAGCATATTATGACCTGTCATGGCGGCGCTGTCAAATGTCAACGATCTGTCAAGATTAGTTTTTTTTTTTAATTTAGTGATACAATGGGTACTGATCAAAGTTTAATCGTTGCGTTTATCTCTGTTATATAAAGATAGTGGGCCACAGGGGACGATAGGCAATACAAATACGAAATGTAATAAAATGACAAACAGTCGCAAACATTGGAGATAAGTTCCGATAAAAAAAACTTGCTTCTTTGTGAAAAAAAAAATGGCTAATAAAAAATTGTTTAGGTAAACGATGTTTTTTTTTGATAGCGATAATATCTTTCAATTAGTCAGATCAAGAAGAAATAAGTACGATGGTTGTTATGAGTTTATGACAGCGGGATTTCAAACGATACTTGCGAATTGGAAAATCTTGAATACTTCAATGCTTACGGTTATTTAATTCTTACATTTTAATTTTTTCAAACTTCCTCGGAAGCTGTTTCTTGACGCACTACGTTTAGGATCAACATGCAATGTTTGTCACAAGCGTGGATGTTTTTTTGAGTTATCACGTGTGCGGAAATAAAATTTTCCATGTCTACAGATGGCCGGTTTTTTTTTTTAAATTTCGGCAAATAAATGTGACTAGCGTAAATATTTTTTTGAATACTAGAATTGAGTTTGTAAATAGATAAACATAACATAAATAAACTAAACATGATGATTTAAAATAAATATTTACTTATACGAACAAATTAACATTTCATTGTGTTCTATTTTTATTATTCAAACATATTATATTTTTTTTCATATAGGTATACCTTGCTTCTCCTACAAACCTGTCGAAAGCAAAGCGTGACAAAAAGCAAATTATATGATTTCATTTGGTTTTTTGTCCCGCTTTGCGTTTGCGTTCACGCGGGCGAAAGTACCAAATTCATAAAAATTACATAATTTCATAGAAAAAAGTTTTAATTATACCGATGTTTTTTTTAATTTATACAATCACGTAACGTGTCGTGTTGATAAGATTGTTTTTACTTCGTAACACCTTTCAGGGTTATTCGGCATGGTGATAAGTGATAACAGCTGTTTTTTTTATATCATGTACTAACATAACAAGCTTATATTCGGCGAAAGCGTAGACAGAGGTATAAAAATACACATACACGTCATACACACACAGTTTATTTCAAGTGAAAACTTCTTCAGGCGCGTTGAGCACTTTATGCGTCAACAAAAATCATGGAACTCGCGTGACCGCCACGTACGTATTTCGTAGCACTCGTAGCCGATCCACTACGGCGTAGCACCGCACAGGCGTGCGCGGGGCACAACCCGTAGCAGTGCTACGACTGGGGCGGTGCCTGAGTTGGGGAAGGGAAAGGGGGGCGTGAGGGGCGGGAGGACATAGAAAATGAACACATAAATTAAAAAAAAAATAATTCCACACACAGCTCAACGATGCAATTCACAAGTTGATTAGTCACTTCTATCGGCACTATCGGCAGTCCCCAATGACAGCCCGCATGGCCGCTTTAGCAGAACATAATACGAATCACCTTAAAAATTTAAATAAGTACCTAAAATGGACTTTATGCTTTTGACATCTTTTAGAATTTAATTTTTTTAACGTGATTCATTTAATGTTCTGCTAAAGCGGTAATTTTAGACCCCCAGATAGGCAGTGCTCCATGTAAAATACTGGTATTCAGCTGCATCCGGTTAGACTGGAAGCCGACCCCAACATATTTGGATGATGATATAATGTACCGATGTAGATACATAAATACGAGTACATCGTAATTATATGTATTACAAAGTGAACAATCATTTCCTCGCCACATTGAAACACTGATTGGACCTTATAATCACGAGGCAGCCTGCATGCGCAAACGCACGTAAAAATACTCGTGTCAGCGACGAACTTTACATAGTCATCATCTCTGTCTAGTATGCATTTTAACTTTGGAAGAAATGTAGCTAAACACAAGTAAAATTAAATTAAAAATTTAAAAAACCCTCGACACAATGTACTAAAAGTTAAATCTATACTAATATTATAAAGCAGAAGAGTTTGTTTGTTTGTTTGTTTGTTTGGTTGAACGCGCTAATCTCCGGAACTACTGTCTCGAATTGAAAAATTATTTTTGCGTTGGATAGTCCATGTATCGAGGAAGGCTATAGGCTATATAACATCACGCTATGACCAATAGGAGCGGAGCAGCAATAAGAAATGTTGCAAGCGGGAACAAAGCAGTTTAAACTTCCGTTGAGTAGTCGATGCGTTGCGATATCAAAACTTCACGCGAATGAAGTCGCGGGCAAAAGCTATGAGGCTATAATTTATCTTGGAAACTTGAACACCTGATGCAGAACCGCAACAGACCAGCTAAATTATAAGAGATACAAAAATGCCACCATAGCAAAAATTGTTCTACATGATGAGCATTTTCTGCTGAGAGTATAAGTTTGAAGATCTGGAACATCTGATGTGGAACTCCAAGAACCCAGCTACACCATAACACATATAGGAATGACGTCTTAGCAAAAGTTGTTCAATTTTATGAGCACTCTCTGTTGGTTTATAAAAATCGAAGATCTAGAACACCTGTTGTGGAACTCCAAGAGCCCAGCTACACCATAACACATATAGGAATGACGTCTAAGCAAAAGTTGTTCAATCTGATGAGCACTCTCTGTTGACTTATAAAAATCGAAGATCTCGGACACCTGTTGTAGAATTAATTTCCTTTTCCAGTTATCTTCGTGACTCGGTAGCCTACCCGGTAACGCAGGGGAGCAGTTACTTAGATTTCAATTGATCAGGTATCTTCACAACAAAACTATAACCATGCCTAGAAGGAGGTCAAATCTTTCCCAATGTTCCAAAGGAGCTAAAAGATGGAGGATCATAAGATCCCAAGAATCTATCGAAGAGCGTCAGGAGAGACTTGATGCTGTTCGAGAACATCAGGCTGCAACTTGCTCCGTGGAAACCTCTTCGGATCGCGAAGCACGCCTGCATTCTCAGCGTATTTCTACATCCAGGTCTCTAGAGACCAGTGAAGAATAGATGCGCGACTGACCGCTAATCGTGAACGTCATGCATTGTCTTGCGAGTCGGAGCCGTTCACGGATAGAGAATTGCGCTTGAGTTTCAAGCGTATCTACGCATCGACTACTTACTAGATCTCTAGAGACAAGTAGGGAACGTGACGCGCGACTGACCGCTGATCGTGAACGTCACGCATTGTCTCGCGAGTCGGAGACGTTCACGGATAGAGAATTGCGCTTGAGTTCTCAGCGTATCTACGCATAGCTTCTTCTAGGTCTTTAGAGACAAGTGCGGAACGTGATGCGCGACTGTCCGCTGATCGTGAGCGAATCCGAAATGTTTACCGATACAGAATCAGGCTTGAGTTTTCAGCGTATTCGCACATCTACTAACAGGTCTTTTGAAACGAGTGATGAACGTGATGCGTGATGCGCGATGCACGTTCATTGAACGAACGTTTGAATTCTGATCGACGTCGACATTCTCTGAACAGAATGTCGATATCATCAGAAAAATCGGATGTGTCTCAAGATATAGCCGTAGGGCATGGCGACCTGCCGTGTCGACGGCGCGTTCGTGTTCCACGTGCGCCTCAAGAGATGTCAGCATAAAGGGAGGGGCCCGCAAAGGTCGAAGCCTGCCGGGGCTGCGGGACTGTTCGAAAGAGATACCGTGGCCCTGGAACGTAAAGGGCGAGGAAGGAACATGGATGGGTTTTAGTCAGTAAAAATCTGACACTCCCTCCCGCTCCGCCCAGAGTTGGAGAAGTTATTTGATTATTTCCCAACCGAAAAAAAGGGCATGGCGACCTTCCTTGGGTTGATAAGGCACGGAGTGCATTTACGTCTCCTATGATTGAATACGCCACATATTCCGCCATCGGAGGTATGGCTAAAAATTGTACTTTTTGTGAAGCTGTTAAATGGCAAAAAGAAACAAATGGTATGTGTTGCTCAGGTGGGAAAGATCCGTTATTTTCCCGTCCCCGGGTTCTTAGAATTCGACATCAGACGTTTCAGATCTTCGACGACCCCGTTGTCGCTGGCATAAGCAACAGGATCCGCGTACGAAGTCGCGGGCAGAAGCTAGTAGAAAATAATTCGTTAATTCGCCATTTTGTGGTGGCGGCCATCGTGGATTTTTAATTTATCATAGTGTATAGTATTCTACTAGTCAAGCCTTTTCATTTGGTACCCATATTGAGGGAGTTGTGCTTAATTCAAATCGGTTCATCCGTTTGGGCGCTACGATTCCACAGACACACGCACACCCACGTCAAACTTAAAACACCCCGTCGTTTTTGCGTCGGGTGTTAAAAATAGAATGAAAATAGCACTGCGGGCAAAGGAACCTTTGAAAATTAGTAATTTTTTGAGCTGTGAGTCGAGTAAAATGAGTGGCGTAATTTACGCTGCATTCGGTTTCAAACTGACGTATTCTAAATTATGTGTACGTAATTTTGTGTTATCGTTTCGCCTGAACTGCGTATTGATGCATTCCTAATTTGTATTAGCAATGGAAATAAGTATTTAAACTGTTTCAACACTTACCTAATGTATGTACTTTGCATTGTTTTAATTTACCTTTTGCCTCAATTGCTGTTACAGTAAAATGCACCACAGTTTTTTCAAGACAACAGAAAAATAAATAAAATTGTGTTAGTCATCATAGTGCATTGCATGATTGCATGGTATATCTTGGCATCATCATCATCATTTGAACCGTAAGACGTCCACAGCTGAGAAGATTAAACAGACAATAGACATATTGAGAAGTTTTCTTTTTGAGAATTAAAAAAAAATAGTTTCCATGAACTCAATAGATGGCGTTGATCCGACTACGTTACTAGGTGCCAAAGCCTAAACGCTTGAAAAAACACACGTCACATACGCTCGTTGACTGACACTTTCGTTTGCATAAGCTTCCGAATATAACCATTAGGTCCAAGTGAAATTATGTGACGTTGTGTTCTTTGCAGACCAACGCCATCTATCCAGCGACTAGGGAAGAGTTGAAAAAGAAAATCCCTTATTGCCACGCTTGGCAGGCGGGTTGGCGATCGCAGCACGGTTGTAATTTGATTCTCGACTATAAGACGTATGTACTTACAGAATTATAAATTTATAATCATCAAAATCATCAATACAACCCTCACAAGTTCATAAAGGTCTTTTTTTTATTTTCTTTTAGGATGGGAAATCATCAAATGACTTCTCCCACTCTGGGCGGAGCGGGAGGGAGTGTCAGACTTTTATTGACTAAAACCCATCCATGTTCCTTCCTCGCCCTTTATGTTCCGGGGCCGCGGTATCTCTTTCGAACAGGCCCGCAACTTCATAAAGGTCTAGGAATGACTTTTTTAAGGTCAAAGTCATTCTAAGCAGGCTAGGCTGCCCTGGAGCATCCAGGCTAAAAGACAAAGCATTTTAATGGCATTGAACGAACACAACACTTGTCGTTTATCCTTCTTTGAAGTATTTGTTTGTCTGTTTATCTGCTTAACCTCAAATAATATAATGCTACTTGATGTTAGATACAAACACTTCAAAGTTATGAACAGAAGGTTATTGGTATTGAGTGACAGATAAGTTTAAGATAACCCAGTCTGATTAACGGAGACATTTAATGTCATTCTCCTCAATAGGGTATTTGACAAAAGACCCGTTTTTTGAAGTGAAAACTTATTTAGACGCGTTGAGCACTTTTTGAGTGATTATAAACAATGGAACTCGCGTGGCCGTCACGTTCGCTTTTCGTAGCACTCGTAGCCGATCCGCTACAGCAGATCGGCTACGAGTTTCACTTCTATCGGTAGTCCCCAAAGACTGCCCCGCGTTTTTTTTTTACTTTTGTTACGTAAACCAAAATTGACGAAAATACGACGCTTTTAAAATTCTAAATACGTTACGCCGTGGTATAATTTTTAGTGCGTTCTGACGTCACGAGCCTCCATTCCCGAGCGTTTTATCTTTGTCAATATTCATTGATTTACAAAAACAAAAAATAAATGTGCATTATTTTCCAATACTCTAACTTACGGACTAAATAGATTTGCAATTTATTGATGGTGGAACCTAGTCTATAATCATGCTCCTCAACTGAGCCATTTAAACTGCATCAATGAATTATTAAATGCGTTGTATAATTGCGTGCCCCGATGCGATATCTACTATCATTGCACTACGACTCATGTCAAACGCATGAATGACATGCTATTAAATGCGTTGTATAATTGCGTGCCCCGATGCGATATTTACTATCATTGCACTACGACTCATGTCAAACTCATGAATGACATGCTATTAAACGCTTCCCCAAGGGCATATTTAAACCATTATAGTTGATGTTGTACTTGACTATGATTGCTAATAAATCTAACAAAGCTTATGGACTCGTTGGTCGTAAAGCTGCGGTACTTGGGAACAGTTACGTAGCCAGGTACGATAAAGCCAGTCTGAGCTACAAGTTCAAAAGTATTCTAAAAATAAAGGGCCCGTTTTGACATTTCTAAGCGTAATAGTAATAAAGTTCAATTTACGACAGCGGTGTCAATTTACTATGGATTTGGCGGCGGTCAAAACGGGCTTTCTTTGTTGACTACCTTTTCAATGTTTTGCTGTGTTTAGACCTAGAACCGATGTCCGTTGGGGTCGACGTGTTCTTGAGTGGAGACCGTGAATCGGCAAAGGTAAGATGGGACGCGTCAGATTACATTAAAAATTTAATTATCCCCGGACATACGGTCATAATTTTAAGGTATTTTTTTGGAACGAAATTACTTACGGCTGTAGAGCCCTTTCATTTGATACCCATATTGAGGAAGTTGTGAAAAGAAATGTAATTCACAATTTTGTGGTGGCGGCCATTTTGGATTTGAAATTTATTATAGCGCATAGTATTCTACTAGTCAAGCCCTTTCATTTGATACCCATATTGTGGAAGTTGTTGAATAAATATGGAATCCGCCATTTTGTGGCGGCGGCCATGTTGGACTGATTTAAAACTTTCTAACATGACTAAGAACATTCCCTACTAATTTAGCTTTCAAACAAAAAAACCAAAATCAAAATCGGTTCATCCGTTCGGCTGCTACGATGCAACAGACAGACACACACACACACAGACACGTCAAACTTATAACATCCCGTCGTTTTTGCGTCGTGGGTTATAAAAGAGGCGGTATCAAGCTGAAATAATAAAAAAATGACTAGTTTGAAATGCCGGTTTTGTGTTGTTGACTAGAACGCCGCAACAGTCATATAAATAATCCTGTTATTGAGAATTAGACGTCATATTGACCTAAATATTAGCACCTGAATCAATGGTTTTCTTATAAATACAGGTGCAAAAATAACCAATACAAAGTATTTATTTGTCTCCTATTTAACGTGTGTGACGTTTCAAGATAATATTTTGTATAAATATTGTTCAAACAAATTAGCACCCGACCATCCTCCATTTCAATCTCGTGCTATATAATAACAAACTTGTAAATAGAACCATTTTTGTGTTTGAAGTTTCAAAGAATATAACGTGATAATGACAATAGTACATTTTGATATAAGTGGGGAAACTTTGTTATTGCATTCGAGGTGGAATTCACGCCCGAGCCGCCAGACGAGGATGTTATGGAGCCGACAACTGCAGTAACAAATTCCCACGTATGCAAACACCTGACTGCATCACTGTCTAAATCTTATGATCTTTATTCTTATTACGTTATAGTTGATCTTCACTTTCTAACTGACAGCTCTTTATGGGGTTGACGTATCCGTGTGGGTAAAAACCCCTAATTAATAAAGAATAAAAAAAAAAAAAAAAAAAACTGACAGCTCAAAATGGTTGTCGTTGGTGTTGCTATCAGAGAGGTACAATAACTGTGAACCGACTCGACTGTATAATTTTTTACTGAATTTGACATTTGCCGTTTACATATTAAGGATGACGCACGCTAGACTGTGTCGGGTCCGAACCGAGTGTCGACCGTGCAATTTTGTATGGACACACTCACGCTTCCGACCCGCTACCGACTCAGAGTCCCTACTCCCTAACGCTTCGTCCGTATGTTCGGATGTATCCGTCTCACTCGCGCACGTCTGCAGAAGAGTGCGTGTGAGAGACGCGGGTAGATCCGAATATACGGACGAAACGTTAGGGAGTAGGGCCTCAGCACCGGGCAATGGATTGTGCTACGGCCGACACTCAGCTTGGACCCGGCACGGTCTATTATAGCGTACGTCATCCTTTGCGTTTTGAAACAGCGTCATTTTTAAATTGCCAAATAAGGCTCATTATTCTCTTGCCCTTATCCCAATTTATTTGGGGTCGTTTCAGCGTGTCTTCTTCTATACTCCTCTATTACTCGTCATCTCATCAGACACCTCCTTTCTAGCCATATCATACTTCAAGCAGTCCATCCATCGTTTCTTTGGTCTTCCTCTACTCTTATAGCCACACATTTTGCTCATTCGTCTGCATCACTGTAGGCATGACGACCGACAGTATCAAAAAATTGCAAATCTATTTAGTCCGTCAGTTAGAGTATTGGAAAATAATGGACACGTAATTTTTGTTTTTGTAAATCAATGAATATTGACAAAGATAAAACGCATATCTAAGTTCGGGAGTGGGGGCTCGTGATGTCACAACGCACTAAAACTATAGCACGGCATGACGTATTGCGGATTTTTAAAAGCGTATCTTCGTCAATTTTCGTTTATGTAACAAAAGAAAAAATACGTGTGAAATATTTGTTGATAATCTAACTGACGGACCATTTACTTTTTTTTTGTTGCCTATTGGACTCAACAAGATAATTACTCACTATTTGTAAAATCCGTTTGTTTACAACTGATTAATGCAAAAAAAACTATGACCTATCGTAGCCCACTTGGTATCATAACAAGCCCATACTTGGCCTCCTAATAAGTTGCTACAATGAATGATGACGGGATATTCCATAATTAGGTTCCTGCACGTGGCAAACGGATGTTCATAGTTAATATTTATTATGCTACTGCCATAATTGAAAGTGTTTTTATAAACATTATAAACGATACTTCCCGAGGTCGTAATAAATAAAAATGATGTTGTGAACTTGGAATGGGATGAATTAAATACTACCGATTAAACAACAAATAACTTTAATAAACACTTAAAATTCAATCACAAATACACTACTGACTACTCCCTTAGATACCACACTTCTAGTTCACTTCAAAAGGCTTGTGTCCTGAAAAAATCTAATTAGTCCGTCAGTTAAATTATCAAAAAATATTTGACCCGTATTTTTTCTTTTGTTACGTAAACCAAAATTGACGAAGATACGACGCTTTTTAATTTCGCAATACGTCATGCCGTGCTATATTTTTTAGTGCGTTTTGACGTCACGAGAACTCCCGAGTTTTGATGCGTTTTATCTATGTCAATATTCATTGATTTACAAAAACAAAAAATACGCGTCCATTATTTTCCAATACTCTATCTGACGGACTAAATAGATTTGCAATTTATTGATGTTGGAAACTAGTCTATTCTCTTCGATCTGTAGCCTAAATCAGACAACCGCTCCATCTTCGTTCATAACCACAGAACATAAATTTATGTTCTGTGTTCATAACCAAAATCAGACTGAACGCTCCATTTTAACGACATATTGCCCCCCTCCCTTTCCTGTACGGGAGTCTATATTGCTTGGAACTTTTATCCTTTATCTTATCATTATTATCCAATCTGTCTAGCTAGCCTTTTCCGAATTACTCGTATGTTGTGGTTGGCTTTCATTCTTACCGGATGCAGCTGAATACCAGGAGATAGGTTTGAGTATAAGAGTGGAGGGAGACCAAAGAAACGATGCAATGGATGGACTGTTTAAGGATGATATAACAAGAACGGAGGTATCGAGAACTGAAATAATTATGTAATATCACTTTAAAATGTTTTACCTTGTCCCCTGCGCATCGGCTCTTCCATCGCGCTCAAGGAGAGCGTTGGTAACACTTCGTTCAATTTCGGCGCTTGCTAGAAAAAAACCAGCTTCCGCTGCAGCCGAAACTTCGGCTTATTTTGCCCGAAGCCGGGGCTGTATTTTTTTCGACTGAAGCCGTAGTTTCGGTCGGACATAATGTCTTATAGATAACAATAACAACATTTTGATGTTATTGTGAACACAACGGCCTTACAGCACTCGTTTTGTTTGTTAGATACAGATAATAAAATTGTGCTATCAGCTATTTGTTATGGTTCTGTTGTGGAAATAGTTTCGACCTCGTTTTGGTGTCGTTTATTATTATGTTTTTACTGCCTATTGAAATTCAAAGCATTGGAGTTATTTTATAGTTTCTCAACGATTTACCTACAATATTATTTTATGAACAGAACTGCTTCTTCCGAAATTAGATGTATTATGTTTATTCAATGATCTTATGAGCATTTTACGTCTAACTACTCATCATTCTCTTGCTTATCCCAATTTATTGGGGGTAGGCGCAGCATCTCTTCTTCAAAACTTCGCTATTCTCGTCTTCTCATCAGACACCTCCTTTCTAGCGACAAGTTCATACTGGTTGAACTTAACTGACGTCGCGAGTGAATCGCGCGCTCCGCCGCTAGTTCGACGTGAACACACACAAACATCTCACGCGTTTGATATTGCCGCGAGCCCGCCGTGCGCGCCTTTCGCTAGCTTGCCCGCCACTTAGACCGCACGTGCGTTGTGTAGGTGAACCTGAACACTTGGAGATTACGCCATATGTTTGATATTTCGTGACCGCGCCCGCGAGTCATCGTGAATGAGTACTTACTCATACCTTATTTTATCCATTCGCAATTTCGCATAACACGACACATCCTCCTTTAGCATTCTCATCTCAGCCACATGCAAATGACTTTCATTCACGGAAACCAATTTCAGATAATAAATAAAGTATTCCTTTCCTGTTTTTTCAAGTTGTTGGCTGTATACTGTAACTTAATAGTAATAATAATAGAGCCATTTATTCCAAATCTCCGATATATATTACAATGTTTGTTAGTAAGGTTTTGCTCAATTTTAAGATGGTTTACTTTAAATTAATGTTAGTATTATTTATGAGATTTGGATTGGACCCCTGTTTGGATAAAGGCCTCCTCCATCCTTTTCCATGACTCCCTATCCTTACCTGACTTTATCCAGTCGTTTCCTGCGATGTGTGTTATACCATCAGCCCACCGTCTTAATTGTCGACCAACATTCCTTTTCCCCATTGGTCCTTTCCATCGTGTGGCTTCAATGGTTCATCTTCTGTCTGGGTATCGTAAGATGTATCCGGCCCATCCCCATTTAATTGTGCCATACTGTAACTTATTTCCATCGTGTGGCTTCAATGGTTCATCTTCTGTCTGGGTATCGTGAGATGTGTCCGGCCCATCTCTATTTAATTGTGCCATACTGTAACTTATTTCCATCGTGTGGCTTCAATGGTCCATCTTCTGTCTGGGTATCGTGAGATGTGTTCGGCCCATCTCCATTTAATTGTGCCATACTGTAACTTATTTCCATCGTGTGGCTTCAATGGTTTATCTTCTGTCTGGGTATCGTGAGATGTGTCCGGCCCATCTCCATTTAATTGTGCCATACTGTAACTTATTTCCATCGTGTGGCTTCAATGGTTTATCTTCTGTCTGGGTATCGTGAGATGTGTCCGGCCCATCTCCATTTAATTGTGCCATACTGTAACTTATTAAACCTTATTACTCCACAACTAAGTTTCAGCTTCCACTATCATTATCCAGTTTCCGTCAGATATTACAAACCTCAGGTATCGCTTGACATTACGGTGTCATGTTGAATTTGATATCAAGTCTCTTGGTTTTAACACGAGCCGTGTATTACCTACTTGTCGTTGTAAAACTGTCTTTGTATTTCGCAACTCCAGACCGTATAGCCAGACAGACTTTATTAAATCTGCGGACTGAAAGATGTGTACTAAACTGAGTTTATTCAAGTGAAAACTTCTTTAGGTGAGCACTTTTTGGTTGAACAAAAATCATGGAACTCGCGTGACCGTCACCTAACGTTTCGTAGCACTCGTAGCCGATCCGCTACGGCGTAGCACCACTAGGCGTGCGCGGGGCACAACCCGTAGCAGATATAGATTACTTCGTTTTCATTTCTATCAGCAGTCCCCGAAGACTGCCCTGTATGTTTTTTTTTTAATAAATAAAAATCAAAGACATGATAAATAAATAAAAATAAAATATAAAAAGTTTTTATTGTTTCTCATATTATTGTTCTACAGCTTAAAATTGAGGCAGCCCCGTTAAGTTATAAGGTTAGGTTAGATAAAAATACAAGATTCGCGGTATTCCGGATTCCGTAAGATTTGGCAAACCTATACACTAAACATAAACAACATCACAGTCTGAATATGATGTAAAAGAAAACTCTTTTCTAACTTTCAACGGAACAATGAGAACCTTTACGTTGTTGAAACGTCACAGGTAACTGCATCGGTGATGTGAAAGTGTCGGGAATTTTGGCGCGAAGTCAACGGACGCAATATGGCGGCGCGTCGAAGAAACATTAGATGGTTCGCGACATAGTGGAAACGTTTTTATAGATTGTAAGGTAGTGCCTAGCATGATGCAGCTGCTTGCTTGAGCTTGCTGGCGTCAGGGCGTCTGTTTCTGTACCTTATGAACTTGGAGGGTTGTATTGATGATTATAATTCTGTAACTTAATACGTCTTACAGTCGCGACCGATAAGTTTATCAACATACAACTTAGCACTACCCTGCAAATTGCAAAAAACGTAAGAAAATTTGAATTTCGCGGGCTACCTTCGAGCATCCCCCTTTAAATAAAACTTTGTAGGAGTGTAATTGCAAAGTTTCCGAAAATACAGAAAAAATCCTTAGAGATATTTCGAAGGTACTTAAAGAAATTTAATTTCATTCAAGAAATTTAATTTGATTCAGGAAATTTAATTAAAAGAGAAAAAGAGATTAAAGAAATTTAATTTTGCGAGCTTTCCAGCCTAGATACCTAGTAGACAGATCGGATTGTAATTTTCTTGTTTCCATAAAATAACTAAGTAAGTCCTAATTTATTTTTGGGTGAGATTTTTATCACTTGACATGCGTTTAGAACCTAAGTTGTTGTTTGTTGTCTATGGTCGTTACATCATTTCGTTGGTATACTTAAAAACTTTTAGAAAAATATGTACAGTCAGCAAAACAGTTAAGCTTACAGGCTAGCAATCTTCTTACTACGTTTGTAAGTGGAAAAGGGTTATAATCAATCTGTTTGCAATTTCATCCAAATCCTTTCAGTAGTTTCTACGTGACAGAATAGCAAAAATCGATCTTTACAGACTTTTACATTTATAATAAATAAATAAATATCGCTGGACATTAACACACAGCGCCACCTAGTGCCACACTAAGCAAAGCTTGTGTCGTGGACACTAGATAGTTGATTTACTACAAATGTCCATGCTCATCACACAAAGATTTGCTCTTATCGGGATTGGAACCCAGGACCCTAAGCACGTAAGGCAGCCTCACTACCACTACGCCGTTCGGGTCATAATCTGTGGTTGTATCGAAATAAATGAAGGTCGTAGTGAGGTCTTTGCCCCAATATGTCCGATAGTAACACCAGGTTTTTGAGATTAAAATATTCCACATCGTTCTGGCACATGCTGTATTTTTTATTCTAACAATTTTGTGAATCATTCTAGATCTAAATTATTTCATCTAAACATTGCGTGCGTTGAAGTCTAGGAATTTTTTGTCAGCAACTAATCGAGTAAACAAAATTGTTGAAATATTCCACACTTGTGTTGCTACGGGCTTTGTTTAGAATCGAGCCTTCTTTCCTCCAGTTTAAGGCTTATTTTTGTCCAAGTCAAGTTGCGGAAATCCGAATGATAGCTTACACTTCTATAGTTTTTCAGGTTTATTTCACCTCTGACTTTGCATCAGTGTCAAATCACTATTATTTTATTCTCTTACTAGTTCTACTAGCAATTTATTCTCTTTCGGAAATTTTCAAAATAAATTGGATTTTGTTAAAAAAATTAAGGATTTATTTCTTTTGTAAGGAACCGTAATCCTTTTTTAGGAGAATTAAATTAGCCGAGGTTACCCGTTGCCCGTTATTACATCAGCTATCTGTAAAAGTAAGAGCGGACGGACAGATTGAAATTATAAAAAAAAAAAAACATTTATTTTTTTGCTGTCTGTCAGGTCTGATTATGCATTCAGTAAAAAGGTGTTGACATTTCAATTTTATTTATTTCTCAACTTAATTAGTATTATAGACGAAAGATTTGATTTTTTGTTTGTTTGTTTGTTACGATTTAACTCAAAATTTACTCAAACGATTGTAAAAACTCTTTCACCATCAGAAAGCTACATCTTTACCGAGTAACATAGACTATAAATTGTATTGATATCATCATATCATGCTAATTAGCCGAGATATCACAATTTTTGTGGACGAAGTCGCGGGCAAAGTGCTATAATTATGTGTATATTATATGTCACCGTCTAATTGACAAACACGTTAGATTGTAATTAATATAACTAGAGAGATTGCAAACTCTCGAAATATTGTCAACTGACCATACTGCTTACAATAGAACGCATTATTTTTCGGTAGATTGTAATCTATCGAAGTGAAACCGTAATATTGTGAAATGTATGCGATGGAAGTCAACTCGCAAGGTGTGGAGGAGGGGGAGAAAAGAAGGGGTTCCCCTTGCCCCATGGTACCACTCTCATGAAAAGATTCCTGAGAAATACCGATTAATATACCCTAACCTCAAAACACTTTATATTCCCCTAAAAAGCGTAGTCGACGGAACCTAACTAACCTAAAGTGGGGGGCGTCTTCCGTCGCATGCATTTCACAATATTACGGTTTATTAGAGAGATTACAATCTAACGTGTTTGACAATTTTACGGTGACATAGATAAAGTGGCTTCTGACTTGCTGTCAAAATCAGAATGATCTTTATTCTTGCAACTATAAGGTAGCTCTTAGATTGCTGCTATCAGAGGTAAAAGGCTTGTATTTTTGTAACCTTGTTTTGTCTCGCGCTGCATCGCTCTATCAGTCAATGATCTAACTTGATCTTGACCTCAATGTCCTGTGTCTCTGAACAGAGGAGCTCCGTACACGAGGACGTTGACAAGCGGCGCGGTTTTTGTGCTTTTGATCTTCCACCTAACAACTAAAAATTGTCCCACTGGATCTTACTACCAGTAATAAAAAGTATCCTATGTGTTAATCCAGGTCATAAGCTATATGTGTGCTAAATTTCATCCTTATCCGTTCAGTAGTTTTTGCGTAGGAGAGGAACAAACCAACACACATGCTCACATAATACACACATACAAACGCATTTCGCCTTTAGTGTGATGAATCGTTCACTAAACAAAATTTGTTATGGGTTTTAAACAACCTTGTTCTTGAAAATAACGCAGGTACTTATTCTGGATCATTGCGGAAATCCCAATAAAACAGTTTTAGTGTTACGACTTCGGCATGTCGCCAACCGACACTCCGTAAGACTATTGGCACAACGTACGACAAATAATTCGAACATGATATTTACTATACGAACACCCAACGGTCTCTGCTAAATTTTATTAAATTCTTATAGGTAACGTACCCAAAGGGTAAAAACGGAACCTTATTAAAAAGACTCCACTGTCTGTCACCAGGCTGTATCTCATGAACCGGGGAAATCAAAGGGGGCTCCTCTACTACACTCACAGGCACAATTAACCGCTCACCTATAAAATTCGTCTCCCTGTTTGTTTACGTTAACTATGGCTTATCAACTGTTTTGTTTTTTGTTAAGTGGGTACTCTAGCAATAAATTAAACACTTATACCCTTACTGCGTTTTCTAAACTTGTGTCACCGAAGGGTTTTTGGAATTTAGTCGTCGTTTGACATTGTTGCAGTTGTGTTACCGTGTTAACATTTCCTGTTCTGTTCTGCCATAGAGTGTGAATCTTGTTTAATTTGAGATTGTAGTGTTTGCTCACTGTTTGTGACCGTAAAAAATGCCACTGGATGCAACTGGTGCAGCTAGGGCAGTGGCTTTAGCTGACGCTGGGTACAGCCAACGTCGCATCGCTCGCACACTCGGTGTACCTCGAACTACGGTACGAGATGCCATCAGACGATTTCGGGAGACAGGCTTATACACCCGCAGGCCAGGTCAAGGCCGACAACGATGCACTTCAACTCGAGATGACCGCTTCGTTGTCAGCAACGTGTTGAGAAATCGCTTTTCGACCGCTACTGAAGCTCGTACGCGTCTTTTTGAGGTGAGAAATGTCAGTGTAAGTGAACGTACCATTAGAAGAAGACTGGCAGAAAGAAATCTGAGAGCTTTTCGTCCAGCTCGCGCCCCACAACTGCTCCCACAACACCGTAGAGCTAGACTTGGTTTTGCGCGAGAATATGCTGACTGGACTGTGGAGGAATGGAAGGACGTAATGTTCTCAGATGAGAGCAGAATAGCCTTAAGAGGTCCAGATGGACGTCAACGTGTCTACAGGCATCAAAATGAAAGGTTTGCTCCATGCGCTATAACCGAAACAGTGGGGTACCAAGGAGGGTCCATAATGGTTTGAGGAGGTATCTCTTACGAGGCTCGTACTGATCTTGTTGTATTCGATAGAGGCAGTGTGAACGCTCAAAGGTATGTGGAAGAAGTTTTTCAAGACCATGTCATACCTTTCGCACCGTTCATTGGTGAAAACTTTAGATTAATGCATGACAATGCACGTTGCCATACCGCAAGATCCGTCAGTGAGTACCTTAACGAGGTCGGGATTCAATTTACCATGGCCGGCACGCAGTCCCGATCTTAACCCAATTGAACACATTTGGGACAACCTCAAAAGACGTGTCCGAGCAAGAGTATCAGCCCCTACGACCTTAGGAGAGCTCAAAACGGCTGCGGTAGAGGAGTGGCACAATATCCCCCAATCGGATATCCAAGATATCATGGATGGATTGCCAAACCGGCTCCAAGAAGTCATAAGAGCCAGAGGCGGCAACACCCATTATTAATTTTTATTTTTTCTTGTAATTGGACCACTATTTATGAAATCAAAACTTTTAAATTTTCATCGAAGATTTTCAGAAAAGCGATTTTTGGTAAGCATACTTAAACAACTTTTTTTCCAAAACTTTTGTTGTTTCTTTTTCCTTAAAGGTAGTTTTTAACATACCTCTCATAAAATGTGGCCTAAGTTTGACAATTTTTGCAAATTGAAAGAAATACAAGGTGGGCGGTTAATTGTGCCTGTGAGTGTACTATGTTACGGAACCCTTCATACGAGAGTCCGACTCGCACTTGGCCGGTTTTTTTGAACACCTAACATCGTCTACATAATATCACGTTAGTACGACTAGGATCGCGTTTATACACCGTTATTTTTTAGGTCGTTTTAGTTACTATAAGGACAGATTTACTCATGAAAATAAGCAACTTATACTATGGGATGGGATCGACTCTGAAAACTTGAAAAAAAAATCAGCTGCTGCCTACATTTTATTTATTTATTCATTTAAACTTCATGTGCAATTGTGGTACATAGGCGGAATTAATCAATCAATCAATCATTTTATTTTCAGACATCTTAAGGTCCATGTTCACCAAAAAGATGACAGTCTGATTATCTAAAACAGCTGTTTAAGACACATTTTTGTATGGTAATATGTCACAGTGACAGCTGTTTTTAGCTAATCAGGCTGTTATCTTTTCGGTGAACATGGACCTTAGGCCCATAGATAAAATACACAAAATTACATTAGGTACAACATAGAAATAGACTAATACATACAAAATATAACTTATAAACTATAGACTATGACACACGAAGTGGCGGCGTCGTGTTACGCTGCGTGGTGTCACGTAGCCTGCCGCAAAAACGTCGGTAGACAACACCCTTCGGCCAAAACTCTTCCTTCAAAAACTTGTCGAACGATGCCACAAGGTATTCTCTACCAGTCAACCGTTGGGTCAAATAAGACAGTATTGTGATAAGAGTAAACTTATATTGTCACTTACGGGATATAATTCTGTGATTATTTACTATTTTGAATATCGGGAGCTCAAAATAGTAAATAATCACGGAAGATACCCCGTTACCCCGTAAGTGACAATATACTTAAGTTTAGTTTTAAACTGTGAAAGCTTAAAACAGTGTTTGTGATAAGAGTACAACAACACACAACATTTTTTCGAGTTACGCGACCAATAATGTATGAAGCAGCTGAATTTTTTTCGAGATTTCTTATTCGGTCCCATAGTAAAAGTGGTTCATTTTCATAAGTACTATCGGCCCTTTAAGTAATAAAACGACTAAAAAATAACGTCGTATACGTTTAACTTGCACTTTAGAATATTCTAGAACATTTTAACAATAACGACATTGTTTGTATGGGAAAAACGCGGCAATTAGAACGATGATTATACATTTGCTAGAATTAATGAATTTAATTAACTGCGTGTGCCGGTGAAATAAAAAATAAAACAACAACATGTTGATGTAGACTTGACGTCAGAAGACTGACAGACAGAATAAAGAGAACACTCCCGGTGCTCTCTATGTTTCATAAACATCAGTCCAATATGGCCGCCGCCACAAAATGGCGGATTACATTTTTATTCAACAACTCCCTCAATATGGGTATCAAATGAAAGGGCTTGGCTAGTAGCATACCATAAATTATGATAAATTAATAATCTAAGATGGCCGCCACCACAAAATGGCGAATTAACTAAATATTTTCTACTTAACTGTTAGTACATTTTGTAGGGGGTTTTTTTAATTTTTTTTACTTGTTACTAGCGCCAGTGTTGCCAGGTCACGAAAACAGGTTTTGGTATGCTTGTTTTGGTAGACATATCGTAATCTTTAAAGACAAACTGTCGAACATGTAGGTGGTGCAATAATAACAGCCGCTCGCGTCGACCTACAAGTTAAGCCGCGCTTGCATAGGTTAGACGTTGCGTTGGTCCCGGCTGTCACTTAAACATAGACTTTTGACAGTCGTTTCAAGTAGTCAGTAGCTCGAAAGTCTGACAACTAATCTTACCAAGGGATATCGTAATTACCCAGTACTAACTGGGTTATGGGGGTCTGATATAGGGTTGCCAACCGTACTATAATAAATATATAGTATTGTACTATATTTCGGGTCTGCCTACTATATTTATACTGTTGAAGAAAAATATAGTACGCAAAAATACTATATTTTCAACACCCAAATCGAAAAAACATTTGTTTGATTCATTTAAAAAAATATAAACGCACAAAAAAATATTAACATTAACTTTTGACTGATGCCATTATAGTTCATCAAAAGTAAAAGATTGTAGTGAATCTAGTTTACTGACAAAACTACAGGTCAAAAATGGACACATTTAAAAAAATACCAAAAACAACTTACCAAAACAGTAATTTTAGTCCTGCTCTCTATTCCCGCCACTTCGGCATTCTCAGAAAGGACATTTTCGGTCATGAATTCGAAATGGCGAGTAGAAAGAAACAGAAGTAGGTAGTAGGTGATTAATTAGGTAGGTAAGAAAAAAAGGCGATTAACATACATTTTTTTTAAATTTATGTAAGTAATTAAATAAAGTATATAATATGATTTTTTTTTTAATGCAAGAAGTGCAACAAAATATATTTTTTTTATAAAATAAAGAACAAATGAATTTTCGCTTACTACTTATATCTTTTTGGGGTGTACTGTATTTTTTGTAGCTTATTTTGAAAAATACAATATTTTGCTGAAGAAATGTTGTCAACCCTAGTCTGATAGGCAGTCGCTCCATGTAAAATACTGGTATTCAGCTGCACCTTGTTAGACTGGAAGCCGACCCCCAACAAAGTTGAGAAAAGTGTTGATTGTGACATGCTAATTAGAATTTTTTGGGTAAAAAATGTTATTATGGACTCAGTCAAGGTCACCCATCATCGCTTGTTTTTCGGTTGTTATTATTCCAGGCTGGAATTACTGTATTAACCATACCCTTGTAACTAACCTCTTAAGAAAAAAAAAATCTCGAGCCTTTTAAGCTCAAAAAAAAATTAAGTCAAACTAACCGACTAAAATAACTGAAAGTTCTCGGCTTATTAACTTTAGAGACACGTCTAAAAATATCAACCAAAACTCCGTATAATAAACTAATTATAAACCGTGGCACCTTTCCAGTTCGCGGCAAAACTAGCCGTGGACAGCTGACTGAACTTTGGACCGCCATTTTGTGTCTCGATTTGAAGGACACGTATGTTATGTTTATAAACTGTGCCGGTGCAAAGTGCGTTGTCCGATTAGCTCGTGTGTTAGAAAGAGATGGAGATATTGGAAGTTTGTTATAAAAGGGTAGTTGACACACCAATTTGACATATTTTTAAGAGCTGTCAAAACGCCGTTCTCATAGATTTTGTATGGCAATAGCACGCTGAGACGTCACTGTTTAGTCAACTCAATGACTCAACTACTTATTTATTGATTTCAAAGCTACTAAAAATCGAATTTGACAGTTAATTAATCTACTTTTATACTAATATTATAAAGCTGAAGAGTTTGTTTGTTTGTTTGAACGCGCTAATCTCAGGAACTGCTGGTTCGAATTGAAAAATTCTTTTTGTGTTGGATAGTCCATTTATCGAGGAAGGCTTTAGGCATCATATATAACATCACGCTATGACCAAGAGCGGAGCATAAATGAACAATGTTGCAAAAACGGGGAAAATGTATTCATTTTGTGAGCTTCTTCTATCTTATGTGACACAGACGAAGTTGCGTGGGTCAGCTAATTGAAAATAAATCGAATTATCAAGCCCAAAATAAAGTTTTTTTTTAAAGAGATTGGTGTTGGCTTAGCGTTTCGATGGCAATCTAAACTGTGTAAGCCCAGAACTGAGCTACTAGTTTGGCGCTTTCGGTTGCATCCGTCAGTTATGTAGTGAACAAACTAAGCTACTGGTTTGACCCTTTCGGTTGCATCCATCAGTTCCTGTAGTGAACAAACTAAGCTACTAGTTTGGCGCTTTCGGTTGCATCCATCAGTTCCTGGAGTGAACAAACTAAGCTACTGGTTTGACCCTTTCGGTTGCATCCATCAGTTCCTGTAGTGAACAAACTAAGCTACTAGTTTGGCGCTTTCGGTTGCATCCATCAGTTCCTGTAGTGAACAAACTAAGCTACTGGTTTGACCCTTTCGGTTGCATCCATCAGTTCCTGTAGTGAACAAACTAAGCTACTAGTTTGGCGCTTTCGGTTGCATCCATCAGTTCCTGTAGTGAACAAACTGAGCTACTAGTTTGGCGCTTTCGGTTGCATCCATCAGTTCCTGTAGTGAACAAACTGAGCTACTAGTTTGGCGCTTTCGTTTGCATCCATCAGTTCCTGTAGTGAACAAACAACAGCACACGCAGGACACGATATTAAGTGCTCCATCGTTTGTGGAACATTATATTTTTAACCCTCAACGCAAAAACGACGGGGTGTTATAAGTTTGACGTGTGTGTGTCTGTGTGTGTGTGTGTGTATGTGTGTGTGGCATCGTAGCTCCCGAACGGATGAACCAATTTTGAATTTGATTTTTTTTTGTTTGAAAGGTGAATTAGTCGGGAGCTATTTTTGATAAAAATCAGTCAAAGATAATCGCGGACGGATTACATTTATTTATTCAACAACTCCCTCAATATTGGTATCAATATCAAATGAAAGGTATTGACTAGTAGAATACTATACGCTTTAATAAATTTCAAATCCAAGATTGCCGCCATCACTAAATATGGTGAATTACATTGTTTTTTTTACAACTCCCTCATTATGGGTATCAAATAAAAGGGCTTGACTAGTAGAATAATGTACACTATATTGAAAGGGAATAAGTAAATAAATTTTTAATTTAATGTAACTTGTTTCCTAGTAGATAACCCTTTTACATTTACTATTATTACATCTTTGCTGCATATTTTTTTATATTTTTTATATCATTTTTGTTTACCTAACTGTTTAACTTAATTTGTAACGGCTGAAAATACCCAAAGAAGGAACCCACTGGCTCTGAAGATACAGGCTATGCTTAGTTTCGGAGTCAGGGATACTTATACTCGATTTGCCTATTTTAAGCCCTAGCAACGGTCCCCAACGAAATTGTAAACCAATGTCCAATCTCCTATTTTAAGTCACTATTGATGTACTCTTAGAATAAGACCAATTGTAATAAGGGTTTGAATAAACGTTTATTATTATATTATTATTAGAATGGTTGACTAGCTTCTGCCCGCGACTTCGTTCGCGTGAATTTCCCGCTTGCAACATTTCTTATTGCTGCTCCGCTCCTATTGGTCATAGCGTGATGTTATATAGCCTATAGCCTTCCTCGATGAATGGACTATCCAACGCAAAAAGAATTTTTCAATTCGAGCCGGTAGTTCCTGAGATTAGCGCGTTCAACCAAACAAACAAAGTACCTACTTAGTATAGATATTAAAAGTATTCCAATTTAACCTGCTCATAAATGCTGCGCCGGCGCCGACCCCAAATAAATGGGAATAAAGACGAATGATGATTTTGTTCTTCATCAATACTGTTTGAAGTAAAAATTACTCGTAAATTGTTTGTAAATTAATTCTGAATGTTTACAATTCAAATATTATCATACATTACGTATCAGCTGTGTGCCTATTGTTTGAGAGGTTATGTTGACCTATAAATTAAAATAAAATGTCACGTTGTCTTTCTGAATAACGAAACGATTGTTCGTCGATTTCGATAACTAAAACGACTGTTTTTTTTTGTTGAATCATTAAAATAAAAATATAAATATCGCTGGACATTAACACACAGCGCCATCTAGTGCCACACTAAGCAAGGCTTGTGTCATGGACACCAGATAGTTGGTAATACTACATATATATACCTTTTTTGTTTGTCAATACATACAAACATCGAGTTGTTATGAGTTATCGTGAGCTGCATCTTTCGTCATTGTGCCACGTCCCCTTTATATTGTAAGTTTATTGGCTCAAATTGGTTTGAAATCACGTTCAGTATTGTAAGTTTATTGGCTCAAATTGGTTTGAAATCACGTTCAGTATTGTAAGTTTATTGGCTCAAATTGATTTGAAATCACGTTCAGTATTGTAAGTTTATTGGCTCAAATTGGTTTGAAATCACGTTCAGTATTGTAAGTTTATTGGCTCAAATTGGTTTGAAATCACGTTCAGTCTATTATTGAAATTGTATTAGTGTTACCAAGTCATTGGACGGACAGTGTTACGGCTTATCTACACTATCTTATCTAATATCATAAAGAGGAAAACTTTGTTTGGTTGTAATGAATAGGCTTAAAAACTACTGGACCGTTTTTAAAATTCTTTCACCATTCGAAAGCTACATTATCCACGAGTAACATAGGCTACATTTCACCCCCGTAATCCCACGGGAACGGGAACTACGCGGGTGAAACCGCGTGACGTCCGCTAGTCATGCATATTACACTAGCTTCAGTGGCGAGGGGTTCATACAACTCGAAACCTACCGGGTTCCCTTCGGAGTTAGATAATCTCCCACGGTATAATACTACGGGGATAAAAAGTATCCAAGGTGATAAACCAGGTCATAAACTATCTTTCCAAATCCGTTCATTAGTTTTTGCGTAGTTCCGTGTTTCGTTCCGTGCGTGATGTTAAACATTTTGGGTTTCCCAGAAACAGTCAAATAAATAATTCAGAAGTTTGATGGGCAAAGCAATTACTTACGTAACAATTTAATAACCTCTACCTCATTGATAGTCCGTAACTACATTAACACACAGCGCCACCTAGCGCCACACTAAGCAAAGCTTGTGTCGTGGACACTAGATAGTTGATATACTACATGTAAATTTTTTGTTTGTAAAAACATACTTATTATACATATAAACATCCATGACTCGGAAACAAATGTCCATGCTCATCACACAAACATTGCTTCCTACCGGGATTCGAACCCAGGACCCTAAGAACGTAAGGCAGCGTCACTACCACTACGCCATTCGGGTCATGTGAATACCAGTATTTTACATGGACCGACTCAAAAAATTCAAAATCAAAGCATTTATTTCAAGTAGGCCAGTTACAGGCACTTTTGTATTGTCAAAACAAAAATGAACATTAAATGTAGCTACAGTCACAAGACATAAAAACTGTGAAAGTACTGTAGTTACCCAGTTAGTACTGGGTAAAATGTACCCCCTGATAAACTTTTTGGGCCACTGACTACCTGTAACGACTGTCAATGATCTAAATGACAGCCGGGACCAACAGCTTAACGTACTTTCCGAGGCACGGAGGAAACTTGGTATGTAAGGGTGGTCAGCCATCGACAGATCAACCTAGGCGAGCACGGCTTAACCTAAAGATCGACCCGAGCGGCTGTTATTATTATTTAGCCACGAGTTCCTCCAGCTATATCATATGCAACTATAAAAATAAAAATAAATAAATAAATAAAATACAAAATATATACGGCTACGTCATGTAGTTGCATCGATTGCATAACAAATTAACATGATTATCGCTTGTATGGGGACCTGATCACCTTGAGACTGCAGGCCAAGTATTTATAAGTACTTTAGTATCTATCCGCTCCATCGCCTGTATCGTAATAATTCTTCTACCCTACCACCAATTATTTTTTCATTTTATTTATTCAGTAACAATAACAATTATTATGTCTGAATGCGTTGCATAAAAAGTTTAAATTAGTTAAATAAATACATAATAATAAATAAAAAACACAACTCTACTAATAATAAATAGAAAATATACCATCACTTAATTTCAACATAAGTAATAAAAAATATTAAACGTAAAATATTTTAAAATGTCACCAAAACTTAACCAAATATAAAAAAAATGATCAAAATTAAATAAATTAAATCCAAGAAAACATGTCATAAAATACTAAATAATCACAATGTTCAATAACAATTAATTTAAAATAGAAAGTCATTACCACAATTAAAATTAAAAACGAATTCCTCATTTCTACATAAAAAATCATTGAAGTAAAGTAAATATTCATTTCCATAAAAAAATAAAAATATATCTAACGTATTTGGTCGGCTCAGCATTTCTTCTATACTAATATTATAAACTAGCGGACGTCACGCGGTTTCACCCGCGTTCCTATTCCCGTGGGAACAGGGATAAAATATAGCTTATGTTACTCACTGATAATGTAGCTATCCGTTGCTGAAAGAATTTTTCAAATCGGTACAGTAGTTTTTTAGTTTATTCGTTATAAACAGAAACACAAATCTTTCCTATTTATAAAATTTGTTAGTATAGATAATAGATTACTTGTCATCTCAGCAGTTACCGCTTTTCTAGCCTTCTCCAGTCAGTCCATCCATCGCTGAGAGTAGTCAGTAGAGGAAGACCAAAGAAATGGTCTTCCTCTACTGACTATTACAGCCAAAAACGTGTAGGTGTCGAAATAATGGCACGACAATCTACTACGAATACAAAAACTATAGGTACTATGTTTTAATCCGGGTCAATCAATTCTCTTGCCATTTTTCATCCAAATCCGTTCACCCGTTATGGCGTGAAGGTGGTACAAACAAACCAACTATTTACAATATTATATTAGTCAAGTCACAAGTACTAGCTGGTTGGTTGGTACGCTTGTCAAGTGACTAACCGGTCTGATAAACACGAAAACAAGCCACCCAAGATTGAGAGAAAAACTAAAACATAACATGTTGATCATATTTTTTTGTTCGGCAATTAGTTTTGGTAATTTTTTACTACTGCTCAAACGGTAAAATATGGCATCGTTAGGAAACATTATTTATGTCCTAGATAGTTCCAAAGCTACGCAGACGTATGAAACAGTGTATTACATATTTGCGGCTTACCAACCCACTCCTTCTCAGAATGTGGCCGAATGTCGTATGCCGCCCATATCATACCTCTGACTTGACTTTACACTTTACACTTAATGCCGTCGATAAATATCTCTCAAGCATGCTGTTTCGTTGGAAGACCTCCCACTAGGTGGACCGATGACCTGGTGAAGGTTGCTGGAATCCGTTGGATGCGAGTCGCAAGGGACCGGTCAATGTGGCGACACTTGGGGTAGGTCTATGTCCAGCAGTGGACGTATTTCGGCTGAAATGATGATGATAATGATGCTGTTTTGGTTTCTTCACGATGTTTTCTTTACGAAAGCAAGTGATACTCGTATTATACAATACGCACACGAATCCATTATAGGCTGAATATTACCATTGACCACGGTCCACGTACCATAGACCGTTTTCAAATCGACTAGAGCAAACACTTGAAATGTTTTGTAGAGCCATTTACAGTCACTATCAAGACGTAAGATACCTCGTCTACACAAGCACAGTTACCTATAAATAGTTTCACTCCTGTTTGCAGTTAGGACGTGAGTAGAACTTTAAGTGCCGACAATGTTGTGTTTAGAGATAAGTACTTTGTTTACCTGTTCGAAGTTCTACAGTTATCTGTTAGTTAAACATATTAACTATAGAACTATTTCGACTTTGTTGGAATAGTAACAGCCGCACAGATTAATCTCCAAGGTCAAGCAGCGCGTGCTAAGGTCAGTCTGTGGATGGGCGCCCATCTATTACAAAGATCGAGATGCCTCCGTGGTTATCCGTCCTATCGTGGTTCGGAAAGCACGATAAGCCGTTGGTCCAGGCTGTCATTTGTAGATCCTTGCCAGTCGTTGCAAATAAGTCAGCAGCGGCCCAAAAAGTCTGACAACCAGTCTTACCAAGGGGTATCGTATTACTCAGTACTAACTGGGTTGTGGTGATCAGATAGATAGGCAGTCGTGCCATGTAAAATACTGGTATTCAGCTTCATCCGGTTAGACTGGAAGCCGACCCCTACATAGTTGGGAAAAGGCTAGGTAGATGGTGATGTATGGAAAAATAATAAGATTTTTGCCTTGCGCCAAGACATTCTACACGTACTTACTGCATACGAGCAAATTTTTTTTTAAATGTTTGATCTTATTTTAATCGGTCACATCGCTCGGTCAATAAAAGTATTTATCATACCACAGTCCACAGACAATAAAATAAACAAGTTCTGCATTGAGCATATAAGCAAGCGATTTGACAAACACACCTACTTTTTATCAAGAGTGGTTTTATTTTAATGTTATAATTATTATTGAGATTATCGATTAGTCCGTCAAAAGTGTTTCGATATATGAGGAGTTCATTGATTCATTACCTGCACGTACTAACAACGAGGTAAAACAACATCATACCTATAATCCCCGAGGGGTAAGACAGAAGTTTTCCTGTAGAGCAGTGGCTAAAAACCCGACAACAACTGTCAGACGTCAGTAAGGCCACTAGATACAACACCCGTCTGGTCGGAGGAACATCCCTTTTCCATGGGGGATTAAAAACAGTACACCCACAGTATCTATATCTGTGAGTACACCCCATGTTCTTCATAGATGAGTGTCACATTACACATTGAGTATTCTATTCTATTCTATTCTACACAGCATTCGAATTTATAGTTCTAGTACCTACCACTAGTAGTGTCTATCTAAATTGGAATAGAGCAAGATCTATTATCAGCTTTTTGCAGCCCAATTGTAAGCCTCTAAGCACTTCCAATTTACTCCGAATTAATGAGAAAATTTCCTATTCGTCGACTCGGAAAATGGTGACGCACTGTAGGGTGTAATAGCGAATTCTTAGCTCCGGTTAAATGAGGTTATAATAGTCGCTGCGCAAACGTAAATACTTTTTGTTTCTGAGACGGCACATCATCTCAGGAAACCGTGGTTGCTGTGTCCTGTTAGTAGCGGCGATCGGATACTGTCGCCGGTTGCTATACTCCTGGTCACTGGTAACCATAGTAGCTTAGTACATCATCTGCCTAGCCTTTTCCCAACGTTGGGGTCCAGTCCAACCGGATTCTGAATACCAGTATTTAACATGGAACGACTGCCTATCTGACGTCCATAACCCAGTTAATTCTGGGTGATACGATACTACTTGCAAAGACTAGTTGTCAGACTTTTTGGGCCATTGACTACCTGTAACGACTGTCAAAGATCGAGAAATGACAGCCGGGACCAACAGCTTAACGTACTTTTCGAGGCACGGAGGAAACTCGGTATGTAAAGGTGATCACCCATCCACAGACCAACCTAGGCAAGCACGGCCTAACCTAACGATCGACCTTAGCGGCTGTTATTATTTAGACACGAGCTCCTCGTAGTAGTTTGGTACAATAATTGTAAAAATAAAATTTGTTAATGTTGCTTGTGTCTGAGTGACGACTTTTAGTCTCCAGTCACCGACCGACATCTACCACTCTTTTTGATCGGCTACGAGGATGTGTCAAGTGGAAGCAACTGAAAAATAAAAATGTTGACGTCTGCGTGTGGAGTTGCTGATCATCTGGTTATATACAAATCAAATATTTATTGGTAGCTTGTATCCGATCCACAGAACAGATAAAAGAGTTTAGAATGGCCTTGTGGGCGGGGCAAGCGCGCCGCTCATATAAGTGAACGCTCATATGTCAATCGACCAACAGTCGCGCTCTCGTCAGTGCACGTCAAGCACAATTTTTGCGTTAGTGTGACAATCAATAGTAAGCTCGCGATCTAATTGTGAGAAGTTTTTTTGTGTGCGTAATGCAGGTACGTATGGGTCTATTGCTTGTAGTGGAGTTAAAGAGTAGGAGGACAAGCGGCGACACGCGTTCTAATCTAATACAAATTAGGAACTATTTCCTCTTGTCTGTTTTGTGCTTGTGTCCGACACAAGACATAAAAGTGTCCACGTTTGCGCAGTGCCTTAGTTAGATTGAGTTTCGCATTCTACCTACGCTTTCTGCCCACGGAATGGGGTTCCATTTTGTACTTCATTTCATGTGACATTTGTACTTCATTTCCTGCTCTTAAAATTTTTAGACAGAGGATACTAGCTCATGCCCGCGGCTTGCTCCGCGTTGTTCGGTAATTGTCCCACGGGATTGTACTACCGGGATAAAATGTATCCTATGTGTTAATCCAGGATATCTGTGTGCCGCATCCAAATCCGGTACGGACCTAGACGTCATGGTACGCCACCTGTGGCATAGCAGGATTGTTTTAATCTTATTCCAGAGTGAGAAAGGGATGGCGCTAGACGTCCTCTATAGCTTCGTCTCTCCCACGCTTGAATGACATTAAGACGCTGACGTCATAGTAACCCCCAATACTTCGTTTTTTCGCGTGAAAGACAAACAAACATCCATCCATCCATCCAAGTAGGATTCTATTTGAGTACTTAAGAGGCCGTCCTATGTAGTTTTGATGATATTGATTGAACTTTATCTCGAAATCCAAATGACCTAAGAGTTCACAATTTGGACACCATTAACTTGGACTTATAATCTTTAGTTCTGCCGAAGCAAAACACAATTGGATAAAAAATTTCGATAGAAAAAAACATTCTAAAACATGTTGCTTTGCACATATTTTGAGTTAGATCTCTGAAACCTTATGGAATTTAATGGTGATTTTTAGCCCAATAGATAGGTAACATTATTATCTCAAATCCTGCCGTAAAAAAATCTTATTTTTCTACGTCGTTTTCTCGTAATTAGCATCAAGGCTAGGCAGATGATCTGGCGCTTACGTTATTTTATTCTAAGCGAGCACACACACTCTTTCTGTCTCTCGTTTCGCACGCGGAAGTATAATAGCGCTATCCTTTTCACACTCTAGCGAGTGAACGCGCGCTGCAGACTCTTATATGTTTATTATCATGCTCTGCCTACCCATTTCCCATCACCAACACAGTTGTATGTTGGTGTTGACTTTCAGTCTTATCATTAGCACCATTACCAATGAAAAATAAATTCTGAGTAACCAGTCTTACCCAAGTTGCTGTAGTAATTGGGTTGTGTAGGTCAGATAGGCAGTCGCTCCATGTAAAATATTGGTATACAGCTGCATCCGATAAGACTAGAAGCTGATCCCATCATAGTTGGGAAAAGGCTAGGCAGATGATGATGAAGGTACTTAAAATGTCAAAAGTCAATGAACTTTGTAATCCCACGTATTTCAAGTACTTGCTAGTTGCCTTTCATATGGTATTGAACTAACCTATCAGAGGTAATTAACTGAAAAGACGGTACATAGCAAAGATAAGTAATTATGTATATAGTGCCGTGTTCTTTGTTTATTAATTATTGATGCAAGGAGGTTTGTTCGTTTTAAAAGTAGGCATTTTGTTGATGGAGAAAATAGGATTGGTTTTGTTTTTCCTGTCTTCGAAAATGACCTAGATATTAAACGTTCAAGTGCGGCTTCCGCGGCAAGATCCGACTACACCCGCAGCACCCGCAATCGGACATGACACCCGCGGCGTGACGTCATCGCAGTAGCTTGCGAAGGAACGTTTTAAAAAAGCGGCAGATACTTTACGCTGTAGCTTTGAAAATTCTGGCGTGATTTCGATGAAACAAAAACTATTATTATTTGCACGAGTACGCGCATTCAATGCAGTAACTTAATCATAGATTTTGATGTATTGTTTGATGTTATTGCTCCGAACTGCCAATTTGAAACCGAAAGTGATCGTGTTACGCAATACGGATGGGGCTTTTCATTGTATTTTATGTGGGCCACGTTGTCAAACAATGTACCAAACACTCCTAAACAAAAGCAAATATTTTTCCGAAAACTGTGATAATTTTAGACTGGGTTTTTCACCAATGACAAATGATTAGGTTGATGATATTATATTTAGAATGTGACGCTAGTTTTTTGAGTAAATAATGTATAAAATACATATACAAACTCACGCCTTATTCCCATGTGGGAAAACAGAAACTACACAACGCTAGCTACGATCCATCTCAGGGTGTTAACAGACGCTTGCGGGGGCTGCGGGACTGTTCGAAAGAGATACCGTGGCCCCGGAACATAAAGGGCGAGGAACATGGATGAGTTTTAATCAGTAAAAGTCTGATACTCCCTCCCGCTCCGCCCAGAGTGGGAGAGGTCATTTGATGATTTCCGAACCGAAAAAAAAAGATGTTAACAGACCCCTCACGAAGCCGTCAACCAAGCATTCTGTACTTACATCTAACTAAGTAACTTTACGCAAAAAATATTTCTGGGAAACGTTTTTTTTTTTTTGTGAAAAATCACATTTTACGGTAAAACTCAATGTAACGCATTCAACACATTGTGCTGATGGATGTTTTGAGTAGTAAATGAGTCATGGTGGTATTTAAGTACTTACTTATAGTTATAACATTCAAAAGAAACTTGTGAAATTTTTAATTTTGACTCCCAATATCTCCGTAACTAGAAGGTTCCCAGGTATGGTGTAGAACCAAATATTGATCGCAAGGATGACGGGGAGAACAAGTGCCTTACAGATTCTTTAAAGGTCTATTTACACCCTTTCTTTATACTTCTTTTGCTTCGTAGAAGCAGGAATAATGTAGTAGTAACCTAAGTATTTTTTTATAAATCATCATTTGTAATAATTGTTTTTTCTTCATTGTTTCAGGCTTAAATGCGTGCGAAAGTAAATCATTTCTCTTTCTACGGAAAGAACTGCCTGTCAGGTAAATATTATTATTCTTATTACCTATATTATTATTTATTTTCATATATATTTTTTTAAATTATTTTTATTTTATTTTTTAATTATTATTTTTACTTAGGTGGACCTAAGTAAAAATAATAATTAAAAAATAAAATTGTTCACTGAAAAGATAACGGTCTGATTATATCTAAAAACAGCTGTCACTGTGACATGTTCCTATACAAAAAAGTGATTTAAACAGCTGTTTTTAGATAAAATCAGATCGTCATCTTTTTGGTGAAAATAGACCTTAGCTTGTTTATGTGGGGAATGGGGATACAAATACAAAATACAAAAACGTTTTATATCATTATCACACGTTATACAGTTAGCATATAGATGCCTGTGCCAGGAGGCATGCACCGCTCCTTCGGATAAATCGCAACTACTCCGATAAGTGCCTAGCTCTTTGTATAATACTGGTATTTATACCGGTTAGACCTGGAAGCCGAAAACAATGTAGATGAGGATAGGCAGGGAGAAGATAAAAATAAATTCTCATTCGCAAAACCCCAGCTGCTGCTGATGCTGTATTCAAATAACAAGAGTATAAACTGGGATTATATCAAAATAACAAGATCATAATTAGGTAAATAAAGACTGTTTGTTTTAGCATTCAACGACTTCTCTTATCTATGGTATTGTTTTAAACGTTTTATTAGCTGTTGCTACCATAAAGCCTTTGATTTTTTGTGGCAATATACAGGGTGTAAACCACCTCATCACAAAGACGTTAACCAAGCATTCTGTACATCAAACTAAGTAACTTTACGCAAAAATTATTGCTGGCAAACAACTTTTTTTTTTGAGGTTATAAATCATGTTTTGTCGTAGAACTCAATGTATTGCACTTAAAACATTGTACTGATGGATGGATTGAATAGTACGGGGGTCGTGGAGGTGTTAAAAGTCAAAATCCAAAAAAAATTGTAAGTATTTAAAAAAAAAAAATTAAAAGTTGTAACTTTGACCCCCCATATCTCCGTAACTAGAAGGTTCCCAGGTATGGTGTAGAACAAAAAAAAATATTATAGTAAGAATGTTCTGGCTCCGTCCCATCACTTTCCCATTTCGACAACTAAACAAAATAGCAACACATATGTCCCATTTCGTAACTATTTAGATCTTCATACATTGAATCCAATGGGCTGGCTTCACAAAACAGAATGTATCTAAGTAGTATATTAACTATCTGGTGTCCACAACTAACTATCTGGTGCCTCGTTGCTTAGTGTGGCACTAGATGGCGCTGTGTGTAAATTTTAAAGTCCAGTCACGGTCAATAAATATGTATGGAACAGCTACTTTTTTAAATTACCGATAAAAAAAGTATTTAAGATCTCAGAATCAGTTTAAATTAATGTTGTCGTCTTAGAAAATAAAGAAAAAATAAAAGGAACGCCATGTCTGCTAGATAAAGATAACTCAAAAAAACGCACTATTTTTTTTTTTGACAAAGGATTTATTCTGACCTACTTTTCCGCACTCGTATCAGACACACGTCAATAAAATAATCCTTATACATTGATAAGCCTATATAAAATTCTTATATATCTGTCACTACGTGGGGTATTTATGTTCCGATAGTATCTAGAAGGTTCGGGGCAAAGCCTTGAGATAATATAAATGTACGTTAGGTTGAGGACAGAGTGTGAGGCGGAAGCGATTTGTGATCAAAAAATTTAGACTTTAAGGCTGATGCTCCAAGGTAGCCCGCCAAATTCAAATTTTCTTACGTATTTTGCAATTTGCAGGGCAGTGCTAAGTTGTATGTTGATGAAAATATCGGTCGCGGCTGCACGACAAAGCATCAAAATCATCAACACAACCCTCAAAGTTCATAAAAGTCGAGGAACGACTTTGACCGTGAAAAATTCGTTCCTCGACTTTTATGAATTTCGCGGGCCACCCTGACGCTTTCACCGTGTTTTTTTATGTGGTCGAGCGTATGGCACTCGTGGGCTGCAGCTGAAAATCAGCGTCAGGTGGTACACCTTGTGTTGCCATCTGACATTATGCTGAGCTGAGGCCCTTTTGGTATTATTAGTTATGTTTGTTTATTTATTTTGTAAAATTCTGTTGGTTTTTAATGCCAAAAAACATAAAAAACACAACTTTCTTTCTTCTAACGACCCGAATAGCGCAGCCGAGCCGTAGTGAGGCTGCCTTACGTTCTTAGGGTCCCGGTAGGAGCAAATATTTGTGTGATGAGCATGTACTACATTTGTTTCCGAGTCATAGATGTTTATAAGTATAATAAGTATGTATGTATTTACAAACAAAAAGTATACACCCCTAATTTTTAAATAGTACAAAAAATGGGGCTGTATACGTATCCTTTACTGATCATATTTGTGTACTCAAAAGTAAAAAAAAACGAAACCCGTAAATCTGTCATAATTGGTAAACTCATATCGAATGACGCTACGATGATCGGATGAATGACTGAATGACGGATGATGGTCGCAAAAACGATTAATGAATCCTAATAAGAATGCAAGAATGGCTTGTACCATATTTTCATACATTGAGTGACATTTTTGGATATAAAAAATCGCTAATAACTTTGCTGTTTATCAATATTATTTATTGAGGCTTCACAATCATATTATATAGTAACAAGACCATCTTTGACAAGCCCTTTAAGGCGCGTCCCCGAGCAAAAGCCGTTTTTTGTGCTTTTTTTGGAGCCAACTACTCTATAACCAAAAGAAATACCAAGTAATAACAAATACATTCAATTTTTACATATTCTTGACTGCAAAATGGTAGTTTTTTTTTTTAAGTCTCATAATATTTAATAAATCCATCCCCTCACAATGAAAGGACAAAAATGAGAAAAAAATATTTATAACATGCTTCTTCTCGTAAAGTTAACATTATTTTGATTTCCTTCTTATACGAATGGATAGGCAACTTAATAATGAACATAATGCTAGTTTTTTTTTTCTTAAAGACGGAAATTTTATTTTATAAAGAATAAAAACCACTAATTTCGCACTATTCGACCCGCAGTGACTGACGTAAAAACCACTTCGTAGTGCAAGCTGATCAGAACTGTATTCTAACAGTGATTCAAACGAAGTTTGAATCAACACAAATAGACTTGCTAATTTCGCGTGGGGTAGCGCCTTAAGTATTTGTGCTAATTAAAAATTTGTGGTATATCAACTGTCTGGTGACCACGACACAAGCCTTGCTTAGTGTGGCACTAGATGGCGCTGTGTCTAATGTTCAGCAATATTCATTTATTTATTTATTTTATTTAATGTCGACGCATGAATCGCACGTGTTTTGGAAATGGTCGTTAAAGATAAAGAGCATGTTGTTTTCGCATTTTGTGCAAATGAATACTATCTACTAGGAAACAACTGTCGAGGTATTAGAGGCTTTGTGCTCTTTACATTGTCTAAAATAATACATAATAGCTTATGCCCGCGTCTTTGCTCGCGTGAATTCTGAATTTGACAATTAAACTCTAAACAAACTTGTACTTACTAAAGTTTCTATAAAATATAATTCAATCGTGATTCGCAAGACACGTGTCGCCATTTATTATCATATTATTGTTGTTTTCCTCGGGAACTGTACTTTTTTTCGGGATGAAAAGTACCCTAATGCCGTTTCTGTACACCTGACATTGTATTGAAATACAAAAAAAGTATTGATTATTTGTGAAATATGACTCGTTAGCGGTTTTAGATATGAATATGTTGACTTCATTGTTTAATTGCAGACCCATATGTCAAAAAATAAAGACAGAACCGTTTAATGATGATTTTAAGACCACTCTTTCATTTCTATCGAGCCGATTTCGTCCAATTATGCATCGACTTCGTACACGTACTATTTATTCATGCGCTAGATCAAAAAGTTTTGCTTCAATAACATCAATAAGATGTTCTCAGCCCCTTAATCGAAAAGTCACCTACCATGACTCATAAGGCATTGTTTACGTACGCGTGAATCAAGGTCCCTCTCATTCTCGTTATAAGGTCGTCAAATCTCTAATAGCGTAACGTTCCGATAACAATAACTATCAAGACAAAGAAGATTAAGGTCCATGTTCACCGAAAAGATAAGTCTGATTAGCTAAAAACAGCTGTCACTGTGACATATTACCATACAAAAATGTGTTTTAAACAGCTGTTTTAGATAATCAGACTGTCATCTTTTTGATGAACATGGACCTAAGACTCTTATATTTCTAGTAACTCAGAAAATATCAGGTTGTTAGTTTTTATCATCTGCCTAGCCTTTTCCCATCTATGTTGGGGTCGGCTTCCAGTCTAACCGGATGCAGCTGAATACCAGTATTTTAAATTGCGAGCGACTGCCTATCTTACCTCCACAACCCAGTTAATACTGGGTAATACGATACCACTTAGTAAGACTGACTGTCAGACTTTTTGGGCCACTGATAACCTGTAACGACTGTCAAAGATGGACAAATGACAGCCGGGACCAACAGCTTAACGTGCTTACCGAGGCACGGAGGAAACCCGGTATGTAACCCATACTACAGATCAACCTAGGCAAGCACGGCTTAACCTAAAGATTGACCCGAGCGGCTGATATTATTTGGCCACGAGCACCTCAGCATCAGGTTGCTAGTTTTATCCAATGATATTTTAAGTAAATCTTTTTTACTTATACTATCATTGGTTGTATCTGATACTAGCCCGTGTCGGGTGTCTTCGCTCGCTTGGAGTTTGATTTTTGTCCCACGGGATCATGCTACCGGGATAAAAAATATCCTTTGTGTAGATCCAGTATGTTATGTATATTTTTTTTCCTCCGAAGCGCCTAAACTATGTATTTTTCCGATTTTGATGAATAAGGTGTCAATCGATTCGTTATTATGCCCCGGGTAACATAGGCTACATTTTAACCGACTTCAAAAATAGGAAGAATCTATTTTACCTTGTAAACACCGAATTAAAGCGTGATTTTTTCACATAAATTCTTGTTTTAAAACTCAGCGATTAAAATCGCTGCCGCTCACGCGCTCGCTAGCTCTCATCACCGTATCTCGGCTACCGGTACCATGACACATTGTTTACGTGTGAATCAAGGCCTCTGTCGTTGTTATTCGTGTGATGTCGCGTAATCATTGATAACATAACGTTATGATAACAACAAGACATGGCCGCGTGCCGTCACCGTGAGTGACAACGGGCGAAAAAATAAAGGGTGTAAAAACCACTTACCGAAGCTGAAAAGCACATGTTCTCCCCGTCAGTGTGATCATTTTTTTTGTTCTACACTACCTGGGAACCTTCTAGTTACGGAGATATTGGGGTGAAAGTATCAACTTTTTGAAAGTTTTTTTTTTTTTAATGGATACGAGTTTTTAATGTAATATTTCTTTTACTTATACACCTCCACGACCCCCGTACTATTCAATCAATCAATCAATCATCAGCACCTGCAAAATGTTTTGAGTGCGTTACTTTGAGTTTCACCCAAAAAAAAGTTGTTTCCCAGCAATACTTTTGCGTAAAGTTACATAATTTGATGTACAGAATGCTTGGTTGACGGCTTCGTGATGAGGTCGTTTACACCCTGTATGCAGAACTTAGATTGTAATCGGAGATTTGGTAGTGATGTGTGCCGATGCGTAGTGTTTGTTTTTCTTAGTGGATTTGATTGAAATGTTTTGAATAAACAACTAGTTTCTCAGAATCACGGTTACGCATTCTACTACACTGTAAAATAGTCAAAATACGTAAAAACACATTATTTCACATCAATTCTCCTTCCTATTCACTAGAGTAGAAACTTTGTTCCACCTTCTGAGTATTTTTTGTCTAATTGCACTCGGCTATATTATTATATAATGTTATTATCATTCAAATTGTTTACTGCAATTTGTATCAATTATTACATTATAATTTAAGTTTATTATTGTTTGTGATTATCCTTCCTGATTACAAAGGAAAACGAGGAATTGTTTGTACAAAAAAGTACCTAAGTTACTGCCTTTTCTGATATTATGTACTTACAAACAAGCATTTTTCTCCAAGACTCCCAAACTTGGAATATGTCTTCCTTTTTACTGTTTTCGAATCACATATAAACAAAATGTGAAATGTAACACACATTTAATATTGCATAATTTAGAATGCACATGCAAAATTTCTAAAAACTTTAATCGGACTAGCAGCTTAGATCTGTCTAGAAACCTCTTCGAAAAAATAACCCCTTTTCCCTTTTAAAAAATGTGAACATCATAACACGTAACTAAATCCATCCTTCTCTCTTACAGGCTGGCGAACATAATGAAAGAGATAGCGCTTCTCCCAGAGAACCTGCTTCGGATGCCGTCAGTCGGGCTAGTGAACCAGTGGTATGAGAGGTCCTTCGAAGAGATCATACAGTTCGAGCAGATGGAACCGGATCCTCCGATATTGAGCTCGTAAGTATAGCCATTAAACCTTCATCATCATCATCATTTCAGCCGAAAGACGTCCACTTCTGGACATAGGCCTCCCCTAAACGTCGCCACATTGACCGGTCCCGAGGGAGAAGCGCCCAGACGATGAAGCTCTACGAAGTCCCAGAGAAAGAATTGAACCGTCGTGGATCCCGCAACGAAATCAAATTTTCGTACAAGACACTTCCGAATTTACTAGCAGATAAGGTAGGGACAGTATCTGCTAGTTCAACATCATCATAGGCCTCCCCCAAGTGTCGCCACATTGACCGGTCCCGTGCGACTCGCATCCAGCAGATTCCCGCAACCTTCACCAGGTCATCGGTCCACCTAGTGGGAGGTCTTCCAACGCAGCGTCTTTCGGTTCGCGATCGCCACTCCACCTTAGCATTCTTTAGAGTATTGTTGATGGCAAAAAGTCCAGATGTAGGCACGCAAACTCCGCTTACTGATGCAGTTAACATTGCAGAGAGTTGTCAGTTATGGGAGTATGAGCAACAGGGTGTAAAGTTCCTCAATCATTCACACTGGGTTGATATCCCAACGAGTCGTAGTCAGCGCTTCTCCTCCACTTTTGTTATGCCCACTGCCAAAGTGTGGAACTCTCTGCCTGCATCTGTGGTCCCACCCACATTCAACCCGTCTACCTCAAAAGTCAACAGGCATCTTCTGGGCACGCTCGTTCCATCATGGCGCTTATCCGTCGCTTTCCATCAGTCGTGATCGAGGTTAAGAGCAGAACCATTTTGTAATAAAAAAAATACTTCATAAAAAAGACTAATCCATAGAAAAAAGTCTTATCCTCTCCACAATATGGTGTCTGGTGGGCAATCGCCCAACAGTTGTCGTCGGGTTTTTTAATAGTCTAAAGTCGAACGCGATTCAGAACTTTTAAGTTAGTTCTTCATTTGTGGCATAGATCTCGCTGTAGTACTAACCTTTTATACTGTCCGCTACATAGTAAAAAGCAGAAATTCTTCCTGAATCATCTTGCAAGACGCTTTTTAAGAGACCTATCAGGATTCCGTCCAAACAAAGCGGCTCCACATTCCTGGACTGTCGCTTGTCACTGAGATCTCCGAAAGGGGTAATAAGCTAGGTAGAGGCGTATAGTATATCCTTATTAAACGGGAAATCCAGACTCAAAACAAATACAAAGATTTTGATCATGGGAAATCCCGCAAATGTTATTTCCAACCCAAGTTGTGGTCCTAGGATCCCCCTTAGTACTCGCAACTGCAACTTCAAAAATTACGAGGTGCAAGAGTTCAAGAGATGATGATAACGATTCAAATAATGTCATAGGAATAGAATTGTAAGCATTGACTTGCCAAGTCTGAATCAATGCCGCGTGTTGGAAAAAACTCCTAGACTAAATGAACCTTTAACCCGGCCACGCAGTTGTTAGCCACGAGTTCTGATGTAAAAAACTACTTCTGCCGGTGCCAACACGAGGTGCATAGCTTTTTACTATCTCTTGAAACCAAGCCAACTTTGGTAATCCGTTACATACTAATTTTGCAGTCTGTGGGGACTTATGAAGGTAGATTTTGCGGCCTTGTGTGTTTGCAAAAAGGGGGAAATGCAGGGAATTTCTTAATTGAATTTTTTAATTTCTTGTTTCATCATAATCATTATTTCAGCCAAAAGAGGCCTACTGCTGAACATAGGCCTTCCCCAAGTGTCGCCACATTGACCGGACCCGTGCGACTCGATCCAGCTGATCCCCGCAACCTTCACCAGGTCATCGGTCTATCTAGTGGGCGGCTTTCCAACGCAACGTCTTCCGGCTCGCGGTTGCTACTCCAAAACGTTTCGGCCCCATCGGCCATCCGTTCTGCGAGCAATTTTTGTTTAGGATGCCATGATTCAAGACCCTAAAATAATGTGCTGGATACATGGAATTAGTTTTCGCGTTGATATCTCTAATACACACAGCCTGTGTGGCCCTTTACTACACGTACGGGCCCGGGTCAGAAATGGTGAAAAAATGTTATTGGGTGACAGTCGATTTAAAGTGCGCGAACTAGCAGATAAAGTCCCTAGTCGAGCTTCATTGTCTCGGCGCTTTTCTGGTGGTTGCCGCTGTATTCTGACTTTCAGGATTTACAGTGGTTTAGGGGTTTAGGAATAGTGTGGCGGGCTGGTCCCAAACTCTTAAATGAAATGAAATCTACCATTCTCTTTTTTCCACTAGATTCTGCGAACGCTTAGTCCACATCCGCAATCGGCACGCCGACGTAGTCCAGACCATGGCCCAAGGAGTTCTGGAGCTGAAGGAATCGCACGAGGTGGACCCCAGCACCGAGAACTCCATACAATACTTCCTGGACCGCTTTTATATGAGCCGTATCTCCATCAGGATGCTTATCAATCAGCACAGTGAGTTTCTTTTTAAGAATGATTTGATATAAAATCCAAGCCCTATCGTGGTGTACGTTAAAAACTAGGCCAAAAAAGACTGCAGTAGGATCAACAGAACAGATAAACGAGGTTAGAAGGGCCTTGTGGGCGGGGCAGGCGCACCGCTCATATAAGTGAACGCTCATATGTCAATCAATTGTTCATTGGTCACCGTAATTTGTATGTGTCAAGCACAGTTTTTGCGTTAGTATGACAACCAATAGCAAGCTCGCGATCAAAGTGTGAGTAGTTTATTTGTGTGCGTAACGCACGTACGTATGGGTCTCTTGCTCTTAGAGTGGCTAGTGGGAGACAAGTGGCGACTCGCGTTCTAATACAAATCAGGAACTATTTCCGTTCTAACTAACCTCTTTTATCGGTTCTGTGGTAGGATCAATGCTTGTAACTCCTCGAAAAAGTAGCGGACGACATTCATTCTTCATCAGAAAATAATGCGCGTTTTCTTTCCCCATTCTAAGATTCCATCTTCCCTCCCCCAGCACTTCTGTTCGGCGAACAAATAGGTGTAGGTCCTCGACAGGCTTCAGTCACAGGGATGGGGGCTGGCGGCCGCCATATTGGGTCCATTGACCCCGCCTGCGACGTCGCGGCGGTCGTACGTGACGCGTACGAAAATGCAAGGTTCCTGTGCGACAGGTATTACCTGGCGTCTCCTGAGCTACAGCTGTTACAGGATGGAGGTGAAGGTTGGTTCCTTTTTTTTATTACATACTTTACTTTCGTACCAAAACATCAAAGCCCGGTTTTCCAACGCAAGCAGAGCGGACCCACACATTAAATGAGTTATTTTACCTCGCAAGAGAAAACCGCTTACATATGTTTCCACAACAAAGAGTCGAGGGGAAATGACTCAGCGGGCAAAAAGAGTAAAAAGAGATCACTCTGCTCATTCTTGTTTTATTCGTCTTTTGCGGTGGGAATCAGAAGACAAACTCTTTCTGGGTGGAAACGCAAACCTATTTGTTTAATGTCCCATTTAGTAGCACTGTAGCACGCGCTCGTGGAGACCAAAGCTTTTTTTTCGGATAGGAAATCATCAAATGACCCCTCCCACTTTGAGCGGAGCTGAAGAGAGTGTCAGAATTTTACTGACTAAAAACCATCCATGTTCCTTCCTCGCCCTTTATGTTCCGGGGCCGCGGTATCTCTTTCAAACAGTCCCGCAGCCCTAGCAGGCTTCGGTCCCTTCACTTTGCTGACATCTCTTTGAGGCGCGCGTGGAACACGAACGCGCCGTCGACACGGCCTGTCGTCATAAGACGGACGGACGGCTAGCTAGCCCATAGCTCACCGGCGGAGACCAACCCTGGATTGGACTTGTTTGCTGATGGATGGAAGACAATAATGTTAGAATGTTTGTGGTTCTGCGAGAAGATCGAGTAAAAGGTATTTAATCTAGTGTTAATGCTGTACTAATTAAAATAAATATATTTCGCTTAGCCATTTCGCGGCTCACTACTTCGCGGTGGAAACCGGGCTTTAGGAGAAGTAGTAGTTTTTATTTAGTGTCACAAAATACTGACGCTTTACATTCTCCATTAACAGTGTCATCAGAACGCCCAATGCCCATCGTCTACGTGCCATCCCATCTCTACCATATGCTGTTCGAGCTGTTCAAGAACTCCATGAGGGCCACCATGGAGACCCATGAAAACAGCCCTCCTCCTATTACTGTGAATATAGTGAGGGGACAGGAGGATGTGTCTGTCAAGGTAAGAGGGATTCGTAGTGAGGAGGACAGAATCTCGCCCATAACACGGGCACGACCACGGCTTGCATGACCGGTCGTCCATTAATAACAATAATTATCTGTGGTGCTAGGCAACTGGGCCTATCTCAGTTGTAAACGCCCCGTACCTACTGGCCTTCCGTTCTGTCTCCTGCTGACATGGAGGGAAATGGAAAAATACTTTTCTGATTTATTTCGTTGCGGGATCCAAGACAGTTAAATTCATTCTTTAGGACTTCGTCGAGCTTCATTGTCTCGGCGCTTTTCTGGTGGTCGCCGCTGTTGATTCTGGCGCACAAGAGTTGCAGTGGTTTGGGAATAGTGTGGCGCGGCTTGCATGCACGGCCGTTATCTTCACCAAAACTGGTCGAATGGCCGAATCGAAACTTCTGCGGCCAGGAGTCGTGCGCGAGGTCCCTTACGGAAGCTATTGACCGCAAAAAAAGAGGTTCTAAATTCAATCGGAGTTATTGGACAGTTTTTGTGGATCAAACTTGTTATTAATAGGTACGTCAGCATAATTTCAATAGTCCCGGGAAATCCCGGAACCAAAAGTATCGGGAAGCCCCGTAATTTTTTTACTTTTTAAAAAACGGGATTTCCAATACCAAGTCCCGGTACTTTCGGGAAAACGATACTTCGCGTTTAGAATCGCATTGATTTTTTTAGTTTTTATTGGTGATTCTGTACTTATATAACAAAAGAGAAGAAGATTTAAACCATAATTTTAATGTGATATTTGTCTATTTCTCAGCTCTCCGACCGCGGCGGTGGCATCCCTCGCAGCGTATCAGACCTGCTCTTCAAGTACATGTACAGTACCGCACCGCAGCCCTCCAAGTCTGACGCACACAACGTACCACTGGCCGGTTAGTTCATCATCATCAGGACATCATCATCATCATCATCATCATTTCAGCTAAAAGACGTCCACTGCTGGATATAGGCCTTCCCAAGTGTCGCCACATCGACCGGTCCCGTGCGACTCGCATTCAGCTGATCCCCGCCACCTAGGTCATCGGGGTTTAATTGATGAGCCACTTGCCACTATTCGTATTTTAGCCGTTTAATACAAATCGCTATCTCATTCATGGCCTGCCGCGACCACGCCTCAATGTGTCAGGGCACTAGTTTCCTGCTATTTTGGCCCACAGTTTGCGGCAGACATGGAAGGAGATGGCCGGACGAACTGAACCAGTTCCGTCCAAACTGGAAGAAGGACGCGCGGGTTCGCGAAAGGTGGAAAGAGTGGAGAGAGGTCTTTGCCCAGGAGTGGGACAAATCGGGTTTAGTGGGAAATATTCGTACTCATGAATGTATACAACGTGTAACAAAAAGGGTACAGTCATATGAAAGGGTGTTCTATAGATCATCAAACTGAACAACTTTCTCTATGGGACCACCATCGTAAAAAAATAATCAGCTGTTTCATACATTTGGTCGAGTAGGTTTAGTATGGGGCCTTTGAATATTTTTTCGCGATTACGATGGTGGTTTCATGGAGATAGTTGTTCAGTTTGATGGTCTGTAGCACACCCTTTCATATGACTGTACCCTTTCTGTTACACGTTGTATAGGTGCAAAATTGGAAAGTAGTGAAAGTGGCCTATCAATTAAAGTCCTCGGCTCTTCATATGGTTTTGAAAAACACTTTTCCCCGCCAGGGCACGTTTACACACTACAGGCTAATATTAATATGATTTACAAAATTAATCTTTTGCATGCTCTTATATTTATAATATTTACTTTTTGTCGGCACGGTTGGCGCAGTGGCTGAACGATTGGCTCATGTGTTGACATCGGGTAACAATATCTTTTTTTTGGTAGGATTGGCTTAAATAACAGGGTCTATTCCCGCACGGCACAATATGCGGGATAGAAATGATAGAATGCTTTGATAGTTGGTTTTGTAAATAGACAATGCGATAATTTTACGAGCTTCCTAATTTTAACGCAAGTGCGCAATGAAATGCTCGACGTTTTTCAGTACTTTTCGAACAATTGTGTTGAAAAATACGCCTCAATCAGACGTATACGTTAACAATTTAAAGCGAATGCGCCTTTATATCTTAGTAGCAAAGACGGATTTTGTACTTACTACAAGTATTTACATTTGACGTGTACTTTGCCTTATTGTAAATACTTACTTACCCAACATCTTTTCAAACCAGGGCTTCCAATCCCGAGATCTGTATTCAATCTCGGTATTTTCGGGATTAGGAATTTTTCAATCCCGCGGATCCCGGTATTTGCGGGATTGTTAATGTTTCATTGTCACACGACGCATGATACCTACGAGGATTTCGCGCAAACACGCGGGGTCGAATTCTGCGGGATCCCGCAATACCGAGATCTCGGTATTCCGAGATTGGAAGCCCTACTTTAAACCTATTTAAAAAGGTCTACTATGGACTTATCTTGTTTTTTTTCCACCAGGTTACGGATATGGCCTCCCGATCTCCAGGTTGTACGCGCGGTACTTCCACGGTGACCTGATGCTCGTCTCTTGCGAGGGTTACGGCACTGACGCCATTATTTATTTGAAAGTGAGTATCTGCTTGTTTTATTAAATTAAAAAGTCTAAAAAGATCCGTAACGAAGCCGAAAGGTCTTGTTCTCCCCGTCCTTGTGATCATTTTTTGTTTTACATCATACCTGGGAACCTTCTAGTTACGGAGATATTGGGGGTCAAAGTTACAACTTTTTTTTTAACTACATAGATTTTAAGGTTATAATTATACCTCCCGGACTCGTTTACTATTCAATGCATCCATTAGCATAATATTTTGAGTGTGCTACATTCAGTTTTACCGTAAAACTTGTTTTTTTTTACCTCTAAAAGAAAAGTCGTTTCCCAGCAATAATAAATAATAATAATAATACATAAATAAATATTGCTGGACATTAACACACAGCGCCACCTAGTGCGCACACTAAGCAAAGCTTGTGTCGTGGACACTAGATAGTTGATATACTACATATATACCTTTTTTGTTTGTAAATACATACTTATTATACATATAAACATCCATGACTCGGAAACAAATGTCCATGCTCATCACACAAACATAAGCTCCTACCGGGATTCGATAATGTTTGCGTAGAGTTACTTATATTAGTTTGAGGTACAGAATGCTTGGTTGACGGTTTCGTGAAGTCTGTTTACACCCTGTATACTCTATACAACAAAAAATTAAGTGTTTAATATTTATACGCGGAGGAAGGTCGTGGCCACAGTTAAATTATGATATGACTCGATTACGTAATGCTATACGTGTTTGATAAACAAGTCACTTGTATAATGTGGACTTATGACGATTGTAAACCAATTAGGGTTCTTATGGCTGCAAGTTGCCAACTGCAGATAAACTGCAGCCGTCGCCACCTGTCGACGACGCGTCGACGACTGCCGTCGATTTGTGGCAACACTTGCAGTTGTGGCATGTCGCGTAAATGTGTGTCGACGACTGCCGTCGACGCGTAGTCGGCTGCCGTCGAGGCCACAACTGCAAGCGTCGACGCGTCGGCGACGGCTGCAGTTTATCTGCCGGCCGTTGGCAACTTGCCGCTCGTCTATAAGTACCATTAGTGTACTTCAAAATAATGTTTCCGAATTCAATGTTTTTTATTTATTCATCCTCAGGCTCTATCAAACGAAGCGAACGAACTCCTCCCAGTGTTCAACCGAACATCCACGAAGTTCTACCGACCGGTGACGCAGCTCGCTGATTGGTCGGGCTCACTAAACACGGGTAGCAACTCACAATGCACCAAGAACCGAGAAAAGGTGTCCCCTCTTTCAGCGCCCCCTATGTCACATAGCCTATAGTCGATACCCCTGGAGTGAAAGTTGCCACTCCTAAAAAAACAGGTATTTTAATAACCTGGCAATATTTGGTTTGAAACGTCAAACGTTGCTTGAGTTTAAAAAGTAGAACCTGTTTGAAGTTGTCTGTGGTATGGTGTAGACATTTTTAAACCAGTGCTTTTTATTTTATTATTGATTCGATTTGATTGTTACATAGTTTAGTTTTTAATTGGTGGTTATAAAGAAATGGTAGGAAATAGAGGTTGGGTCGTGAAAATAATGTATTAGAAACGAAATTGTTGACACAAAGTTACTGTTTTCAAACTTGTAATACTCGAATAAAATATCGATTTTATTTTCTCTATCTTGAAAATATCGATGGAAGTATTTATATATATATATATATTTACCGTATATTATTTCCCTTTAAAAATTCGCCTAGCAACTATCAAAATAAATTATTATAGCAATAAAAAGCACTAAAATTGGCTATTTGTTGAAATTTTTAATTCAATTTAAGTAAAAGATTGCCATTGAAAAAAAAGATGGTGTACAATTTTTGTTAAATATTATATTTTTTGTGATACTTTACGTATAAAATTAGATAATGTTTTGGGCTCGCAAATGGACTGATAATAAATGAGCTCGGTAGTTGTTTTGTGATTTTGGTTTGAATTATTTAAAACCAAACGAAAACGCAAAAAAAAAATAAGCAAAAATCTAAAATATTTCACATTTTCTTTTCAACATACTCCAAAATCGGAGTACGTCATGCCTTAAAACGCTTTATAATAAATTATATACTAAAGAATAATTTGAGACAAAATCATAAAACAACATAGTTCATGTGGCTTACCATTACCTCATAATAACAGTACTATTTTAAACTCACTTCACTATTTTAGATGATTTAAAAATAATACTGCTGTACGAGGTGATGGTTAGGCCCAGCCCGCCTAGCATGATCGCCGTAGAAACGGGTTTTGTCGACGAAGAATCGACAAAATGATAGATGAACAAAAGAAATCAGTCATTTTGTCGTTTCTCTCTTCGAAGAAACGTTCTACCGTAACCGTTTCTACGGTGTTCGTGCTACGCGGGCAGGTGATGAGGAAGATAGTTAAATTAGTCTTCTCTGTTAAGGTTTTAGATTTAGTACAGATATCATAGAATAGAATTTAGTGTAAGGCAGTGTGACTGAGAAGGAGTTTGATACTTTTCGTTATAAAATGTTATTATTTTTCCGTAAATTAGTCAAAACTTTTTGATCAATTTATCATTTTTTTTAAATAAGTTTGTTCACGTTATGTAAAAACTTTTTGCATCTTTTTTTTTTGTAAAAGGTTTGTTCAGTTCGTGTCTAACTTTTTATTGTTACCAATGGTGAAGGCCTGTCAAAGAGCATTGTAGATGGCGTGACCATAGCTAAGTCCTAATCCGACCATTGATAATTTGAAAGGTAAAATGACATTATCAGGTTTTCGACCAATGACGATTTTTGGAGCTATTCTAGCGGCATTTGTTTCACAATTGGCACTCTCATGGGTTTTTTTATGACTCGAAGTGGTAATTTATTTAGAAATAAAAATAATCAAACTCCATTATAACGGATGTTTGCCATGTATGAGATCTCGTACAACATTGTATATCATTGTGATACAATACGATTTAGAAAATAGAGTTGTGAAGCTAACAAAATTGTTTTTATGACAAAGAAGAATGTACTCTTTTTTTCGGGATAGAATATATTATTGAATCAATATATTAACTAAAATTAAATTATGGTGGACCTAAGAATAGTGTAGTTACGGGAATGTAAAATGACTAAAATGTCGAGAGTTAAAAAACCGGGACGGAGTATATAAATTATTAATAAGATGTGATTAATTTACAGCTATTAACGACAAAACATCTTGTAAAATAAAACGTGTATTATACGACTATTTTCACTCAAACACTTTTTTATTTTACTTATACTTAGGTATTCATTTGTAGTGCCGTTTAGTGATAGTAAATAAACATGCTTAGGTGTTGTTTTAGGCATATTCAAAAATATTTGTATTGTTTTTTTGGTTTCTTTAATAATTGATCATAATAATGTTTTTTTTTATAAATTGCAGTTATATACGCTATTTAAAGTACAATAATATACCGAACAAAGTACTACACAAATCTTTATTACAACAGAAAACGGCTACAACAAATAATAAGTTTCTATTTTGTGATAAATACCATTTACGTTGTAAGCAAGATAACATTTATTTAATGTTAGCCTTTGAAAACTTTGTGAACGATTTATGTAATTTTATTACAAATAACTAGAAGCAATAAATTATTTATAGTTAACTTGTAAAATATTAAAACATTAAGAGTTTTGATTTCAAAACGTTCTCTTTTGACTTTTGTTAAAAATAAAATGTTGTACTTTTTCTTAACAAATTGAACTGTAGCTATTTATGTATTTTTAGAAACGACACACTTCCTACGCTTAGTCTAAGCAAGAAATTATATACAAAGGTGTAATAAAATATCAATTTGTTCTGACTCATAAAATAACATTTAGCAATAAAGAATAATCTAATGACTACCAAAAACTGTTCTGGAAAATCCAGGCGATAGTTATACCACAAATTAAAAGTATTTTTGTAAGAATAAATGTACTTTTAAATCTAAAGTAAGGTTAAAAAAAACTATGATTTTGTAAATAATAATGCAATCCAATAGAAATAATCCTATTTTCGAATACTTTTGCCTAACTATTGTGTCTACACGTTTTTTGTACCTGGTGATATTCGAAAGAATATTATTACTCATCTGCATTTTACTCTTTTTTCTTATATAAGTTTTTATTCCAAAATCGATAATGTGTAATTTAAATATAGTGATTTAATATTGTTGCGTAGATATGAAAATTAGTGAAGAAAACATATTTAATTTTTAATAAAAAATAACTTTATGAAATATAATCTGTGTTTTTATTTATTCAAGATTTTGGCACAATAATTGGTTTTATCATAGTTTAAGGTTTTTCAATGCTTGTGTGTTGCCACCAGCTCATTCAGCATCACAAACTCATCATCATTCACCTTGGGCCTATTCCAATTTATGTGTGGTCATGCCTTTTTCTTCCTGAGTAATAGAGAATTCATCTTATTATTCACCTCCTTTTATCTGTATCACTGCCAATTCGAAAGTGCCCGCATGACAACCCTGAGTGCCAATGTCAGATGGGTGTGAAGTAAAATGACAAACCTGCCAAATTCGAGTTGGAGTCGCGCACGGAGGGTTCCGTACCATTATTAAAAAAATACTTTTGTTGTTATAGCGGCAACAGAAATACATCATCTGTGAAAATTTCAACTGTCTATCTATCACGGTTCATGAGATACAGCCTGGTGACAGACGGATAGTGGAGTCTTAGTAATAGGGTCCTGTTTTTACGTTTTGTGTACGGAACCCTAAAAAAGTATGGTGGCGCAGGAAAAGAGTACCCTGGAAAGATATGAAGGTGGCCTCGCAGTAGGAAATCCATGTCAAACTCAAATCATTTATTTCAATTAGACCATTACGGCACTTTTGAATGTCAATAAAACAAAAAAAAAATGAGAAGCTGTACAGTCACAGACACAAGGCATTATAACTTAAGAAAGTACTATGTGGTTGCCCATTCCCTAGCGTAGATCTCTATGGAGAAGAACGGGCCAGAATCTCCATGGACACTCTTTTTTCCACTGTAATACAAACAAGGCCGAGGCCGACCCAGAAAAGGGTGGCGAGACGATTTGGACGCGCATCACGAGGGTTGGTCCGAGGCGGCACAGGAAAAGAGCACATGGAAGGAATTGGGGGAGGCCTTTGCCCAGCAGTGGGACAGTACAGGCTAAATAAAAAAAAAATACAAACAAAAGTAAAAGAACAAAAGATCTAAACCACATCAAAAAAAGTAGTCAAGCAGCCACAAGAGCGGTCATCATTCATGTCATTGGGTGTCACAATCACAGTATATACTAATTAATTCCATGAACACACTAGCCGTAGCCGTAGTGTTCAAGCGTAATATTCACAGAGCATCTTTAATAATATGGCAATATTTGAAAATGCTCCTTTTGATTTTTTCAACATTGAAATGAATAGACCCAAAAAATCATACTATCCAACCGATGGTGAAAGCCACGCATTTACGTCTAAAACTTCAATTTGAGATGATTTTCTATTTAGCCGGCTTATATCACGACCACTTTCCAAAGCTGTCATCTACGCTGTCACTGCTGTCAACGTGTGCAATGTGCGCATTCCAGTCATCCCATTTGTGATCTAAAGCATCAAATGTATATCTCTTTCCTTCTAAAAACGTGTGTATGAAAGAGAAAAATAACAATGTCATTCACAGATTCTAGATTTTCGCTAAAAACATTTTCTGCCAGCTGGGTAGTTCGTAGAGGTTATGGAAAATTGTTATTGATTTTAAAGTTACGTTTAAGACTGAAAATTGTATTAAAATGAAGATTTACACAAACGAAAACAACACTTCCACGTTAAAGCTGCTTATTGCTGCTAACTTAGCAGGAAAGAAAGTTGATCTTGTCAGTGCATCCTTTGAAGGTAGGTGCATTTTCCTCTTGGTTCGTAAAAAATCAATAAATCTTGGTGTAAATAACGTCTCTCATCTGTAGTGTTGTCTATATTTGCATGCATTTCATGTTACGGTAAACGGCATAATTCCTGTGTGTAATAAATCATTTGTGAAATAAAAAAACTTTATTTTCTAATGTTCTCCATGCTTGAACTTGGTAGTGAGTCATGAGGTTGCTACAATGAAGCATGCTCACCATGATTCTCTATGCACAATTCTATTTTGAAAAAAGAACAATGTTTTCATTGTATATCCTAAAATGTCTAAGTACTTAATAATTTATTTTATTCTAATAAGCAAATCATTTAATTTCAACAATGTTGTATGTATTGCATCAGAAATCCTTTAAACTAATGTTGTTTCTATAGTTTTTCCTTGTTTTACTAATAAGAATCCTGTTGAAATGGTGGTTTGCCCTAAATTATACTTTTTTCTGATAACATGATTATTATTTACTGCCATTCCATACATACATACATTTATTCACGCCTTTATCACACCAAAACCCCAATATATGAAACATATATACTCCTTTTATCTCATCCACATTCTCAAATTTGGTTGTACACACATTCCGGCTATTTCCTGTGGTTCAGTGAATAACATATTACAGAATAAACATTTTGTATTTAAGTGTTCAATTTAGGAACCTATAGCATACACAAAATTACTACATATACATGAAAGGCTTTTGAATATCCACAACTTCTGAATATCATCAACTTCTAGATGAGCCTGCTGTGGTTTTTCCCCTTCTAGCTTTGCACGTTTTGTGCATTTGCCAATGTCATATTGTTTATATTTTAGTGTGGGAGACAAATGTAGTGAAACTAAAATTTATCAATATTATTTAAAACGGAATTTGGGATAGCCCACAGTGTTACCCGCAGTGAAAAACTTTGCACACATACACAACCTGTAATTTGAAAAAAGAAACATACAATTTTCAAGAACATTTTTTTCATGTTCTTGATATTTTTACAATACTCAAAAATAATAAATATAAGCTGTGTTTGTAATTTTATATAGATCAAATGTATGTCACAGTAGTAGCAAAAGTGCTGATTGCAGACAAATTCAGTCATTTCTCTTACAAAAAAAATATCAACAAATTATAGTACTTATCAAAATATTTACACTTACTTAATAAAAGCTTATCTCGTGTCTTATCACATGGTGTTAAATAATGTTTTGATATTGATGTTAGGTATCTAAAAGCTATCCATGTTTATATAAAAAAATGATAACATGGATTATCACTATCATTTTCATTGGTTATGCATTGTCCCACTGCTGGACAAAGGCCTCCCTCCATTAATTCCAATGATCACGAAACTGCACTTTTTTTTTTCTATTTCTCAAGAAAAACATCTACTTTGTCCCGCCATCTCCTTTGTGGTCTGCCGCAACCAACATCTTACATTTGCATCTCAAAATAAAAAGATTAGAAAAGATCACACCAATAAATGAATTTGAATAATTTAGTAAATATGGAGGGTAGGTACGAACTGAGAAAGTAACAAGTAACTAACAGAAAACAGTTTTGCTATCATTTAAGTAGTTTGTTTTTTATATCTATTCATTTTGAAGCAGAGACAGTTGAATTTGAGTAAACCATTGTATTAAGGGGCCGGCGGAGCACAAAATAATTTGTAATTCAAACATATTCTTAGGTTAGTGTGTATTTATTTCCATTGGATTACAGAATATCTAGTTCCCAAACATATATTTTGAAAGGACAATGATATTGACGACCCGAATGGCGCAGCAGTAGTGAGGCTGCCTTACGTTCATAGGGTCCCGGGTTCGAATCCCGGTACGAACAAATGTTTGTGTGATGAGCATGGACATTTGTTTCCGAGTCATGGATGTTTATAAATGTATAATAAGTATGTATTTACAAAAAAGTATATACGTAGTATATCAACTGTCTGGTGACCACGATGCTTAGTGTGGCACTAGATGGCGCTGTGTGTAATGTCCAGCGATATTTATTATTCTAGATTGAGAGGATCGGTGGTCCAGTGGTGTCGGCCCCGACTAATGAACAATAAGGGACTACGCACACTTATTCAGCTCTATTCAGCTTATGCCCATAGAAAACCACAATTCTGTATGAGACGCGTACGCGCGCGTACGCGTCTAAGTCTAAGTCGTGGGTTCGAACCCAGACAGGCACATTACTTTGTGTAATTTATTTCATCACCGCCGCTCTCAAAACGGTGAAGGAAAACATCGTGAGGAAACCGGCATGTCCTAGAACCGAAAATTCGAAGACATGTGACAACTACCAACCCGCACTGGGCCCGCGTGGTGGATTATAGACCATACGCAAAATACGCGCTTTGACCTGGAGTTGCGGACACCAGTCCGTTGTACAATACAATACATGACCAGATTTATGAATGTGGACGAGACAGAACGGTATGTAGGGACAGCAGGTGGCATTCTGTAGACAACCAATACAATACATAATGTTCACTACATAATGAGAATCTACTATGAAGGGGGCAGATAACACTAAATAAGTGCTATAACCACCTGGGTGGCAAACGCCACTAGCTAGTGCCAAGCCCCCCCCCTAGCAAGCTCGAGGGGGGCATATGGTTTCTCCCCTAGAAGAAGGCGGGAGTTAATGTATGTGTGTGATTTAACAAATTTTTTAACCCCTTCAGACTATCCGCTTCCCATCATCCACCCCCAAGTTTTTTTACAGGTAACACCTATGTAAATAAGCTTTCAGTACCACACTTCCCATCTGTTGTCAGACCTCTGACTTAGTTGTTGTCATTGTGTTGTCAATTAACAATCACAACAGCTAATAGGAGGTGTGATAGGAGATACTCTCATCATACTATCACTATCAGGCTTTCGGAGGTCAGTGTTATTTTTTTTCGTCTGTCTATCTACAATATGGGTTTTTTTGTGGAAACTTGCTGTGTATATTTCGTTGGGCAATAACGCGAATATTTGGTCTTTATTGTGTGGTTCAGTACCTAAACTAGTGTCAGAGTTTTATACAGCCCATGGGCCTCTGACTTGGCTTTACATCCGTAAATGCCGTCGAGAAAGGCTTGCTGGTTTTTACATTGATCTTCTTCACCGAAAGCAAGTGATAATTATGCAGCACGCACATGAATTTGAAAAATTAGAGGTTTAGGGATCCAACTCGTCAATCTACCCTATCACTTGGCAGTCCAATGGTCTCATCACTAGACCTATGCACTAAAGTATCATTGCTGCCAAAAATATTTGAAAAATTCTTTATAAACCTGTCATGTGTGAAATTTATGCAGAGTACACATCAAAATAATAATCACCGGTTTGTAATAAGTTCCGATAAACTTTTTTGATAAAAAAATCTATTCTATTGTTTAAAGTTATGTATGCATATTATAAATTAAACAAACGAAGGGACAATCTGACTGATTCGTGGTGCATCGGGGAAGTAGCATAAGTTCGCTATCAAGTTTCGGAGACGGCAGAATTAGTTGTAAACTTGTGAAATCTTGTGAAAATTGTTGCTCATCGAATTTATGCATAACAAGTAGTAGTACCTACCTCTAACCTTCTCATTTTAAGCTCAGGCCACATTGAGACGAATCTCTCTAATCGCAGCTTTAACAACGAATTTTGTCCCGCACCCTGTTCGGGATTCAATTCAGTCTGGCCTTAGCTTAAATGTTAATCAAAAAGCATCATCCATTAGGTACAATATTTAATACTGTGAGGGAGTGACGGCACTTATCGATACAGAATGTTATGACGCGACGCTCAAGCCCCATTCGCATCGAAAAGTTTTATCATCAGTGATCGTAATATGTACTTGCTAAACTAACAGGAAGTAAGTAACATGAGGATAAAATCTCCCTATAAAATATATGGGTATTATTATGAGTAGAGGAAAACCAAAATAACGATGGATGGACTGTGTTAAGAATGATATGGCAAGAAAAGAAGTGTCTGATGAGATGACGAAAAATAGAGGAGTATTGAAGAAGAAGGCATGTTGCGCCGAACTGTTGGGATAAGGGCAAAAGAATGATGATGATAATAAAACCCCGGAATGATTTTGAAGTTCCGAAATAAAGCTGTTAATTAGAGGGAGGTATTATCCCCATGCTACTTCCTTGAAGTTTCGGCAAATAACCTATCTATTCCAATCTCTGGTTACCACTCCCTCGCTGTAATTTCTAGCTTCTTTAACACCTGTCTTCTCTCATTTGGTCTACTAACCCTGGGTAACGGTAACTGAGCGTCCGTCTGTGATTGCAGACGATGTATTCGCAGGGCCGCGGCAGCTGCCACTGCTGGAGGTCGCAGACAACGTCAGCTTCTTCTCGAGTAACGCCGCGGCGCAGTACTTGTTCCCAGTGTTGGATCTCACCGATGATGGACAGTGGTATGTCTTTTTATTCTAATTAAAATAGAAATTACAGATTAATCAGGACAAAATCAAATTTATGAAGGATCGTGATGCTTCTGCCAGCGGCTTCGCCCGCGTGAAGGTTGATAATTGTCCCATGAGGACCACCGGGATAAATAGTATCCTTTGTGTTAATTCAGGTTATGAACTGTGGGTTGGTTGGTACCAACCATTGCCTACTTTAAAAATAGTCACTCTAATTTTATTTCACTAGCCAACAACTACAAGAATGGGAAGCGACACGCCTGCATCCTGCCGTCTCATCAGTACTGACTGCAAAAACCGTCGCCTCTGATCTCAAGCAGTCACTGCAAGCGCTGCTGTCGACTGCCAACGACATGCTGCAGCGACACAAGTATCTGTTAGGGGTGAGTTGTTTACAAACAGAACAAACTTATACTGTCACTTTAGGGATATCTTCCGTGATTGTTTATTATTTTGAGCTCCAGATATTTCTAAATCAAAATCAAAGCTTTTATTTCAAGTAGGCCAGTTACAGGTACTTTTGAATTGTCGAAACAAAGATGGAAATTAAATGTACTCGTAGCTACAGTCCCAGTCACAAGATAAAAAACTGTGAAAGTACTGTAGTTACCCATTCCTTAGCGAAGATCTCTATGGAGAAGAACGGGCATGGCAACGGATAGAGCATGTATCAAAAACCGGCCAAGAGCGTGTCGGGCCACGCTCAGTGTAGGGAAATATGTAAACGAAGTTAAAAAAAATGCTTGCATATACGATTATACTACAAACTTAGTCCAGAAATTATTTTGTACAACTTTTTTCTTTTTTGTACAAAAACTGGTGTTTCCATCCAAGTTCAAAATGATTTTCCTAAAAAGTCCTTATAAAGTTGTACTTTTCAGATTTTTTTCATATTTTCTAAACTTATGGTTCAAAAGTTAGAGGGGACACACACACACACATTGTTTTTTACTTTTGGAGCGATTATTTCCGAAATTATTAACATTATCAAAAAATGATTTTAGCAAACTCCTTTTCATTTTTAAATACCTTTCCAACAATATATCACACGTTAGGGTTGAAATTAAAAAAAAAAACACTTCCCACTACATATAGGGGACCTAATAAAACATTTTTTTCCAATTTTTATTTTACCACTTTGTCGGCGTGATTGATAACATATTGGTACCAAATTTCAGCTTTCTAGTGCTAACGGTCACAGAGATTAAGCGAGGATGGACAGACGGACGGACAGACAGACATGGCGAAACTATAAGGGTTCCTAGTTGACTACGGAACCCTAAAAAGATGTGATCATAAATTATTTGATGGTCTGCTCACATCGTTATACATGACCACACCTTGAGTTGTCTCTTTGATTGCGGTTATTCTTTGTCGTCACACTTGTACCCACTTTTAGAAGTGGGTACAAGTAGTTGGACGACAAAGAATAACCGCAATAAAAAAAAATATGATTTTCTTTCTTCTTATTTAATTAATTGCTCTTTCCCAGGACAAACTATCCCCTGTGGATATCTCAGTATGGAGCACATTATACCCTATCTACTACAATCCAGAGTTGAAGCAGATTTATTTAGCGGAATGTAGTCACATCGTGCGGTGGATCGAGGAGCTGGCCAGTGCGAAAGCTATCCAGGTGAGAATTGTACCTACCATACCTACCACACCTCCACCACCACACCTACCGATAGGTAAATATCTACACTACACCTAGAGCTAATGCAGGTGTAGCTGTGTAGTCGCATCGGAGTTCAGTGTCCGGAATGCGGGGGGATCACAAAACGTCCGGAGGTTCCAAAACAGAGAAAATTGAAACAGTCAGTGGCAAGGCTTTATTCCCATCTGCCCCCACCGGTTCTTACCAACTGGTGGTAGTTGCAACTATTTGTCGCATCTACCACCACTGGTGGTGCTTGCGTTTGATCAGTTGCATTTGCTCCTATCTCTGTCCCCCGGGCGGCAGATGACATAGGTCGGATTGGATGGGGAAGCGGAGGACAGGGTGTGGTGGCGCCGGTTGGGAGAGTTTTATCTCTAGCAGTGAACGGCAATAGGCTGAGCTGATTGATGTTAAGGATGCCAGATCCTCGGGGCTATTCGAAAGAGATAACGTGGCTCCGGAACATACACCTCCTTGGGCGAGGAAGGGACATGAATGGGTTTTAGTCAGTAAAAGTCACACTCCCTCCCGCTCCGCCCAGACTGGGAGGAGTCATTTGATCATTACCAATCCGAAAAAAAAAAACAATAAAAATTAAGTGCTGCCAGATCCAAAAATTAGTTTTCGCTAGAAAATTCTCAATATTTCGGACTTTTATGTGTAGTATTGCGTTGGAGAGACTCCCACTTGGTGGATCGATGACCTGGTGAAGGTTGCGGGGATCCGGTCGATGCGAGTCGCACGTGACCGGTCAATGTGGCGACACTTGGGGGAGGCCTATGTCTAGCAGTGGACGTGTTTCGGCTGATAAAGCAGTTCTCCTACCTTCTCTATGAGTAGTACTAAATTATACATATACAAATATACTACATGTATTGTTACCTCTGCTTGCAGGAAGCTGTAAAACAGTGGGGTGGGTCAGCGACAGGTCCCTTCGGTGCAACGTCAGCGTTAGGCATTCCACAAGGCGCCAGTGTATCCACACCTGTTGGGTAAGTCCAACACCATCACTCTCAAATTGCATTTCAATTGACCATTACGGCACTTTCTAATGTCCAAAATACAAAAAAATCAAAGCTACAGTCACAGTCACAAGGCTAAATAACTTGAGAAAGTAAAAGAAAGAAAGAAAAGATATTTATTTGGCTTATGCCGCAAGTGCAACATAACAAAAATAGGAATTAAATAAAGTAAAAACTTAAAACTAAACAATAAAAAGTAAATAAAGAAACTTAAAACTGTACAGAAAACAAAAGAGATAATATTGTGTGTCTCACGGCTGCGCCAAAAAGGCCCAGTTCAGCATAAGTACTGTAGTTGCCTATGGCTGCATGCAAAGGAGGCGTCGGAGAGGGAAAGAGAGCGTGTCTCTCACTCTATCCGCATTAGAAGGGCCAGCCGGGCGTTGAAGGGTGCTTAACGATCTCCGGCTACCATAAGAAGGGGCCTGCAAAACTTAGGGCTGAGTTGTAGTCCGACCAGCCAGGTCCAAAGAGGTGGCGCGCAGTGGTTCCTATGTGCTTTTATGGAGAACGGCCAACTTGGTGATGGGGCCCGCCGGGAATGACTGATACCAGTCGGGGGTGCGCGTATCTCTGGGGCCCCCAACACATGGTGGTGGTAGTAACAGTGGGTTTTTGATCGGTAGGAGTCCGACGTGACTCCCCGTTCGCCGTTGACGGAAGGTTTTCACTTACGCTCTCTTATCTGACAAAAGGTGATCAACCAGCCTCTATAGTTCTATACTTATTATTTGGATAGAGGATAAATAACTTGGCAGCGTTTTGGCCTACGTCTGTAATTCCTGTTTTTGAGCGCACCGTAGTGTTCCGTATTTTATTTTCTAAATTATTCTACTCAATTTTTTTTTTACAAAACTTGGAAATAGCCCAATCTGGGTGATCTCCTCTGCCTTGATTTTGGAGTCATGATCTCGAACGAGATTTCAAGACAGAAATTTTCTTGCCTTCTCTTGATATTGAGTTAACTATTTTAATTTGTTTAATTTAATTATTTTCCAAAATTTTCTAATTCTATTTTGTTTAATTGCATGCGTTGGGTGTTGGGACGTAACTCCCAACAGTGAAATTGTTATGTACTTGATATTCTTGTTATGTAGACTTATATGGTCTGTTATGTTATGTTATTTAAATGAGTAGACGACTGTTTCCCTTGATGGATTTATTGCTACTGAATTATAATGATACGATTATAGACTAAGTTACAGAAATGCATACTTAAACAATATCGATATGCATAAAATAAGTATGACGTACAAACTACCGAAAGGTCAATGTACAGCGTAGCTTGTACATTATGTGAGGAATGATACGAAGGAAAAAGGTGTGAACGATACCGTGGCGATGGACAGATGGAAGAAAAATAACGTATTGCGCCGATCTCAAGTAACATGGAACAACCGCAGGTAGATCATGATGATGATGATTTGTTGATTTATGCTACGACCCATTTTCATAGGTCACCAGACGAGGGCGCCGCAGCCGAGCTAGGAGCGACTCCGGAAGAAGTGGAAGCGGCCAAAGAGAACTGGTTGAACGGACTCAAGAAACTACAGACTCCGCTCCTACCGGGGAAGATAGTGTGAGTATTTTTCTATGCTACACAGACTTACCAAGAGGTACCGTATTACCCAGTGCTAGCTGGGTGGTGGAGGTCAGATAGGCAGACGCTCCATGTATAATACTGATATTCAGCATCAAACAAATAAATACTAATCAATCATGATCTGCCTTCCCAACTCTGTTGGGGTTGGCTTCCAGTCTAACCGGATGCGGCTAAATACCAGCCTATCTGACCTCCACACCCCAATTAGTACTGGGTACCCCTTGGTACGACTGGTTGTCAGACTTTGGGCCACTGACTACCTGTAACGACTGTCAAAGATCTACAAATGACAGCCGGGACCAACAGATTAACGTGCTTTCCGAGGCACGGAGGTAATTCGGTATGTAATGGGTGCTCACCCATCCACAGACCAACCTAGACAAGCACGGCCTAACCTAAAGATCGACTCGAGCGGCTGTTACTATTTAGCCAAGAGCTTCGCGAATAAATACTAATATTTAACGTTTATTTTGCAGTTTACCAGTAAAAGATCGTAAGAATATTCTCATTACATCAGCGCTGCCTTATGTCAACAATGTACCACATCTGGGCAACATCATTGGTTGTGTACTCTCCGCTGATATATTCGCTAGGTAAGTGCAAATATGATAAATGATAAATGATATTTATTCAGTAAGTAGGTTTTCTCAAACACTTTTACACGTCATGTTTTTAAACTAGATGGGGCCGGTGTTTCGTACCTGACTACTCTGAGAAGAAACAGCCGAAACAAACTCAGAGGTCATAGTCTCTTTTAAAGTCCAGACAATCTTGTTCAACTCACATGAGAACTATGCAGATTAGTGTCTGAGATGGTCTTTTGAAGAAAGAACCATACAGATTTGAGTGGACCTGTCCAATCAGTGCAAGCATTTGTCAGTTATCGTGTAGCTCGACTTTTAACTCAAGGAGCTCAACGAAACGACGAACAATACCAAAGAAAGGACATTTGGGTAGGTCGCTTATAGTACTCAAACTGCCAGACAGTCGTGGGAAAAAAAACAACAAAAAGTGACCCACAAGGTCCTCACATTCACAATAATTAAATTAAATAAATAATAATATTACAATTCAAATTCGAATGTCAATAAAAATACGAAATGTCAAACACACATAAAATAAACAAAAATAAAGTAAAAAATAATAAAATACTGAACTAAGTATTCATGTCAAATCATTAAATGTCATGACAGTCACAAGTAAATATTCATGTCAAATAAACATACACATAAAAAATAAAAATAAGTAAAGTAAAAAAAATAATAAAATACTGAACTAAGTATTCATGTCAAATCATTCAATGTCACAGTGTATAAAATAAAGGAATAAATAATAAACAAGCGAAGCCCGAAATTTCAACCAATACTTATAGTGAAAGAACATATCTTTGTCTTGCGTTCAACACAGCGACCAACTATTCTTGTCATCTAAATAGTCGTTAATGGAATAGTATGCCTTCGAACAAAGGTTAGATTTTACTTGAGCTTTAAACGCATTGAAAGGCAAGTCCAAAAAGGAAAGGGGTAGCTTGTTATAAAAGCGGATACCGAGCCCCACAAACGAGTCATGCACCTTACGAAGACGGTGGGAAGGAGCATGTAGTTTGTGCTTGTTTCTGGTGTTTAAATTGTGAATATCACTGGTTTTGGGGTATAAATGTATATTTTGCCTGATATATAATATGTTGGCTAAGATGAATTGAGATGCCACCGTGAGAATACCAATGTCTTTGAAAAGTTCTCTTAAAGAAACTCTGGATCCTAGTTGGTATATTGCTCTTATAGCTCGTTTTTGTAAGACAAAGACATTTTGTATATCTGCAGCTTTTCCCCACAATAGAATACCATAGGACATAATGCTATGGAAATAACTAAAGTAGACTAGTCGAGCTGTGTCAACGTCAGTGTATTGTCTAACTTTCCTGACTGCGTATGCGGCAGAACTCAGTCTTCCCGACAGGGTTAATATATGCGGGCCCCATTGAAGTTTGGGATCAACTGTTATTCCTAAAAAAATTGCAGAGTCTACAGTTTCAAGCACTTCATCATTTAAACTAATATTGGGACCTAGGTTTCTAACGTTAGGTAAGGCAAATTTTATACATTTAGTTTTCTTGGCATTAAGAACAAGATTATTAGTCGTGAACCAATCCGTAACCATTGATAGTGTGCTGTTTATGTCATCAAAATTTTGTCTATTCCTATCTACTTTAAAGATAAGAGAAGTATCATCTGCAAAAAGTACAACGTCGCAGAGACCTTTTAGATAGAATGGTAAATCATTTATATATACTAGGAACAAGAATGGACCTAGTATTGAGCCTTGAGGTACACCTAACTGAACTGGTAGCCCTGAAGACTTTGTGCCATCAACATCTACACATTGGAACCTATTATTTAAATATGAGTCAATTAAGTTAACAGCTTCGTTTTCGAGACCGTAATGACGCAGTTTACGCAGAAGCGTGTCATGGCGTACGCAATCAAAGGCTTTGGAGAGGTCACAGAAAACTCCAATTACATTTTGTGAGTTCTCCCATGCGTTAAATATGTGTTTTAGGAGAGCAACACCCGCATCTGTAGTCGAGCGACCTTTTGTAAAACCATATTGTTCATTATGGAGGAGGCTATTTAGATTAAAATGTCTTAGCAGCTGCTTGAGTATTAATTTTTCAAATATTTTGCTAAATGCAGGTAAGATGGAAATTGGCCTATAGTTGCCTATGTCATTTTTACTACCTGATTTGAATAGAGGTATGGTTTTACTACTCTTCATGAGGTCAGGAAAAGTTCCTAGATCAACGCATTTATTAAAAGTAACAGCAAGATAGGGGGCTACTATGTCTATTATATTACTCAAAAGTTTAATGGAAATGCCCCAGTAGTCCCCTGTGTTTTTCAACTTTAATGTCTTAAAAATATTAACTACATCATTCGGTGTTACGTGCTCGAAACGAAATGAGTTATTACACTTGGGCACACTACCATGTAAAAGGTTTTCGGCTTTAGACGGGGACGAACTTAGAGAGCGAGTCGTTGTTATTGGTATGTTGGCAAAAAACTCGTTAAATGCCTGAGCTACATCAGCTGCGTTACTAATTAATTTGCTGTCGACTAAAATCTCCAGTTGATCTTCTTTTTTAATCGACTTGCCCGTTTCAGTCTTTATCATTTTCCACGTAGCTTTCACTTTATTATTAGAGTTTTTAATCGTGTCGCTTAAATATTTTGATTTTGCAAGGGCACAAACCTGTTTAAATAATTTAGAATACTTTTTAACACGCTCTAGAAAAGGAGCATCAAACCTGTACTGTTTCATACCATATAGTTCATACAGTTTCGCTCTACTTATATAAATACCAGGCGTAGCCCATTGATTGAAGCTAACTGAGTTACCCGCAACGTTTATGGTTTTTGACTTAAAAGTTGATTGGTATTCTTTTTGCACAACATCAAAAAGGGCTCCATAGATTTCATTAGGATGCTCGTGTTCTACAATGGACGGCGTAATTTTATTTGCTATATTATTTTTAAACCTATCGCAACGACTAGCTGTATAAGGCCTGCATTCTATTTTATGCGGCTTTTTGTGTAACGGCATAGGAAAGCTAACTAATAGACCATTGTGGTCAGATGTCAGGTCACTTAATACCAATTTATTTAAAGAATCACAGTCAGTAAATATATTATCGAGACAAGTCGACGTAGACTCGGTGGTCCTAGTTGGTTCACAGAACAAATTAACTAAATTAAAAGACCTACACAGATTGAGAAGTCTGCTACTTAATGGAGTGTCATTTAAAATATTAACATTAAAATCTCCACATAAAATAATATTTTTGTTACTTGCTTTCAACTTATTAAGTGAGTCCTCCATTACGGATTCAAAAAGACCAAAATCACCAGAAGGGGGTCGGTACACGCAAATGACTATATATCGCTCGAGTTCAACACAAGACAGCTCAACAGTGCGCTCGATAGAAAGGTTAACTAAATCTAAACGTTGTTTACATTTCAACTTGTTTGAGACAAGAACTAAAGATCCACCGCGAATCGCACTTCTTCTTGCAAACGCACTTTTTACAGTAAAATGATCATCATTGATAAATACTACTTCATGTTCTTTCAACCAATGTTCAGTTAAACATAGCACGTGAACATCATAATTTTCCATAAACAAACTTAACTCTAGTTCTTTGCCGGACAGACCTTGCATGTTTTGATGTACAACATTCAACATGTGTGGTTTTTCCGTTGTCCTGCCTAAAAGTTTAAACAACTAGGGGTATCCATAATAATGTTAGTATCATTACTAACAGTGACTGCTGGTAAAGAATAAGTACCAGTGTCTATATTGAATGCTAAAATATTAGCAATCAGTCTCCTACATCTAGGTGGTAAATACAACTCAAAACTAGATAGTTTGTAATCAGTAATAAATTGATTACAATCAAAATATAAAATAGCGTCACTGTGACGACATGTCCTATTATAAATAAGCATATTTAAATCATAAATGTGCCTGTTTTGCTTATCAGTTAAGTAATCAGAGTAGGGTAAGGCACAGAAAATAAATTTACAATTATTTGTGTCATTGAGATGCAACATTAAATGAACACATTCAATAATATCCTTTTTTCTAACAGTTAAACTATACCCACATAATAAAATAACAGTTGAACTAGGGTTAATTTTTGATAATTTAACTTTATTTATTAATTGGCTTAGACTGGCACCGGGAAAACAACTATTTATTACATAATTATGTGAACACTGATTAAATATACTACCAAAGTTTTGCCCAATTTTGTCAGAAAATACATAAGTTGTTTTGATTAGAATATTTTCATTTACATTATTGAAAATGTTTGCTATTGGCTCAGCCACTGAGGGTGAGGGTGTATTATGCTGGGGCTGTGGTGCCTGGGAGCAGTTACAGCTACAAGAAAGGTTATTTGTCAGAGACTCATACCGCTCTGCATTATCCTTTACCAGGTCCACCAGCTCACTAGCCTCCTGCAAGCGCTTACTCAGATCTTGTTGAGAAGCCTCATATTTACTAAAGATGTCCTGTAAAGCATATTCCTTAACAAAAAGTTCATCCCGCAGGTGCTGAATATCAGTTTCATACATATTTCTGCTTAAATCCAATTCACTATTGCAATTCTTTAATTCTTGTAATAAATTGAGTTTACTTTTTCTTAGTTTTGTGTTTAATTTATTTACTTTTAGTCGTTTCAGTGATGAATGCGTTTTTCTGATAAATCTATTAATTTTAATGTATTTTTTAATCTTATTATGACTATGACTTTGAAGGTGGAAATTGCACTTCGTAATTGTATCATTAGTTAAGTCTATTGTGACTACTGGCTCGACACATATGGGTCTAGGCCCGCTACCAACCAACTCATTATAAAGGCTGCAGGTCTTCGCAGACTCTTCATTGGATTTAAGAGACTCAAAGCGGGTGATAATGTTGTGAGCCCGGCTTAATTCCAGTTCCAGTTCAGATATACGTCTTAAAGCCACATCATAAGTGTCACTACACTCCTGGAAATTAGACACAAGTTGACGGAGATGTTGATGCTGTTCTAGTATGTCCATATGCTGGATGTGTAGTTCAGCCAACTGGCTTTTTAGCTCTGTGTTCTTGTCAACAACAAGCTTTATTTCCACCTCACTATCTTCACTTTCCTGTAGCAGCTTATTGCACAGGTTCTTGCTGATTTCCAACTCTTTTAGAGTGGACCTCAGTTTTTCCTCCAAGGATGCAGCTCTACGGGTCAACATGTTGATAGGCCAACCCCAGAGGCTGGAGGCACCCCGGTTAGGTGGTGATTTTAAATCCGTCCGTTGGATGACAGCTGGAACTAGATTATCGATTTATTCATTGATCTTGCAGCGAAACAACTCACAAACACAGATCCTCGTTATTTACAACTTTAACTATCGTATTTAAGTATATTTGACATAAGTCTATCACTAAAAATATTTATTTTACAATTTAATTCTTCTAACACGAAAATTATTGACAACCGGCGGCCAGTGACAACCGGCGGCCCTGTGCGAGTTGATGGATACCCATTATGATATCCATCAACTCGCACAGGGCATGCTGCATAAAAAGTATCAAACATACGAGTAGGTACATTATATCCACCCAGTTTTACAATTTTACGTCACCTGTTAGAATGTAATCTAACTAGCGAGATTGTAAACTCTCGAAAGAGTATCTCTCCGTAAAATTGTAAATCTATCTCCCTCTCATTGAGAGGAGGCCGTGTCCCAGCAGTGGGAACATTATAGGCTGATGATGAAAATTGTAAAACCCGTTAGATTGTAATCTCTATAGCGAGATTGTAAACTCTCGAAATATTGTCAACTGAACATACTGCTTACAATTTAACGCATTATTTTTCGGGAGATTATAATCTATCGACTTGAAACCGTAAAATTGTGAAATGTATGCGACGGAACTCACCTCGCGCAGTGTGGAGGAGGGAGAGAGGGACGTCCTCTTTGCCCCTTGGTGCCACTCCCATGAAAAGGCAATGCACCATTCCTAAGAAAAACTGATGTATGTAACCTAACCTCAAAACACTTGACATTCGCTTAAAAGGCGTAGCACAGTTGGACTATTTCTGTCTGCAGGGTTTAAAGGAACCTGACTAACCTAACGTCGGGGTGCTTCAAGTCCCGATTATGAGGGCAGATATACTTCCCTCGCATGCATTTCACAATTTTACGGTTTCACTTCGATAGATTATAATCTCCCGAAAAATAATGCGTTAAATTGTAAGCAGTATGTTCAGTTGACAATATTTCGTGAGTTTACAATCTCGCTAGAGAGATTACAATCTAATGGGTTTTACAATTTTACGGTGACATATTCTTTAATGACTGTCGTAATGCTTCCGCCATTTAGGTTTTACGCCTGTTTAATCAAATCAAAGTTGTGCTGAAGATGCCACCAGTGAATGTAATTTAACTTTGATAGCTCATATCTCGGAAACGTGACACCTTAGAACATTTTGTCGCATACAAAACTTGTTTGTATTGATACCCGCTATCGATTAATACAGGTCTTATGCATAGCCTCAAATTAAAAAAATGGCGGGATATGCCGCTCATTAAATTCATATCCCTTTCGCAATAAATGTATTTGTGTTGTTTTGTTTGACAGGTATTGTCGATTATGTGACTACAACACCCTGTATATATCTGGTACGGACGAATATGGTACCGCCACGGAAACTAAGGTGAGACAAAATACTTTACTTTTTAATTACTAACAACCTATATAGCCTTGCCTATGGACTTTTTTGTCTGAAATAAATGATTATTACTTTATTATTATTCCACAACAATAGGCTGGCGACTTCTGAATTTGACAAATATTAAGTTATCGATTACTAATGAACGCGGCCTCGCCCGCGTACAAATTATATTTAAAAAAACCCAACCAAAACGTTCCTCAAGAACCACTCTATCCATTGGTGAAAACAACATGGAAATCGGTGCAGTAGTTTTTGAGTTTATCGCGAGCAGACAGACGCAGCGGAGCACTGTGTTTTATAATTTGTAGTGATAACTTAGACAAAGTACTTGTTCAAGAACAATATCAGAACGCGCGCTTACTTCTCAAAGTAGTTCAGCTGGACACGAAGGGATCTTAATATGTAATGGGTGGTCACCCATATATGGGCCAACCCAGGCTATCGCGACTTAGATAGTGTTGTTTTTGTTGCGAAAACATGTTTCTAAACAATAATAAGTTGTTAAATTGTCTGCCAGGCGTTAGAAGAAGGCATATCTCCGCGCGAGATCTGTGATAAATACTTCGACATTCACAACTCGGTGTATCGCTGGTTCAACATTGGATTCGACTACTTTGGACGGACCAGCACACCGCAACAGACTGAGTAAGTATACATCCTGACATTGAAATAACTGGAAACTTTAAAACAGAGATTCCCAAACTATTTTGGGCAAGAGACCCCTTAGGACCTCAAAGCCAAAGAACTTTAAAAAAAATCGTTTTTTTCTTATGATACACGTTACATTAAATTAAAAATTAATAAAAACCCCGACACATGGGGTCATAATTTCAAGGTATTTTTTTTTAGATCGAAGTTCCTTTCGTGTAGTTCGATTTAGTAGAAATCGTCACGTAACGAAATTCCGTTTGCTGTCTATGTGTGTAGTATAATAATATAATATTTCTCATCCCCTTTCAATATAGTTTACATTATTCTACTAGTCAAGCCCTTTCATTTGATACCCATATTGAGGGAGTTGTGAAAAAAAATGTAATTCACCATTTTGTGGTCAAATTAAACCAAAAATTTTTTTTAGGTAATGTCCACCAGAAATTGAACTGTTTTATGGTCTTGCATCCGAGTGGAGGGAGACCCGGTCGACTTGGCAGCGTCGCGGTGCTCCTACTTCTGAATGGTTTATAAAAAATAACCACGAAGGATATGGCCCTTCTAACCTAATCCATCCGTGTCGGGGCGCCCCAAGTCAATCTAGGCAAAACTAGTTTGTCATCAAACACCTCATTAAAATTTGGTGCTCAATTTACTAAATTTGGTGCTCAATTTACTAAATTTGGTGCTCAATTTACTAAATTTGGTGCTCAGTTTACTAAATTTGGTGCTCAATTTACTAAATTTGGTGATCAATTTACTAAATTTGGTGATCAACTGATATTTTAGGTGATAGATGTTAGTGGTTACAAAGTTATTTTTGGTGGTCATTATGTTTTCCGCCTTTCCAATTTGCAAAACACTCTTTTCTAATATTATAACTGTTTTGTCTACAGAATAGCACAAAGGATGTTCTTAAAACTACGGGACAACGGGTTCGTGAGCTCACAGTCGGTTGATCAACTACTTTGTACGAATTGTGACCGATTTCTAGCTGACAGGTAAGATTTATAATAATTACATTTAAGGGGACTACAAGAGCTAAATTAGCAACTCTATTTGTGATGGTTCAAACATTGTTTGAAAAAAATAAATAATACTGTTATAATAAAGTTCTAATCAGCTTGCACTACAAAGTTGTTGTTACGACAGTCACTGCGGGCCGAATAGTGCGAAATGAGTGGTTTCGATCGAGTTACAAAAAATCTAATGATTGGACTAAAAAAAAAACACTTTGATTCTATTATGTTGCTTGTAGAATTATTTGTCAAAAAATCAGAACGATCGCATGTATTTTTTTCAATCGAGTAAAATTAATTATATTATGTTTACCTATCTGGATATATGCTACTAGCATATATCCTGATAGGTAAAGTAGGCTGAAGAATATCATATATTTTTCTGGTTTTGTTTATTGCAGTGAATCATATACTTTCAGGCAAACTCGCGTTTAGCTCATGTAGTCGCCTTAATTTTTTTTGTTGGTATACTCGCGTTCATTGCCTTGTGTATGACGTGAGAAAAGTTTTGAGTATGATTGTGGATGGGTATAATATGAGTAGAGGAAGATCAAAGAAACGATGGATGGACTGTGTTAAGAATGATATGGTGAGAAAGGAAGTGTCTGATGAGATGACGAAAAATAGAGGAGTATGGAAGAAGAAGACATGCTGCCCCGACCACTAATGAATTGGGTGGACCGATGACCTGGTGAAGGTTGCGGGGATCCGGTCGATGCGAGTCGCACGTGACCCGCGGTCAATGTGGCGACACTTGGGGGAGGCCTATTTCCAGCAGTGGACGTCTGCAGGCTGAAATGATGATGATGATACTCTGTCTGTCTGTCTGTGTATGATCAACTATCAGGTGTCCACGACACAAGCCTCGTTGCTTAGTGTGGCACTAGAGTGCGGTGTGTCAAAATCAAAATCAAAGCATTTATTTCAAGTAGGCCAGTTACAGGCGCTTTTGAATTGTCGAAACAAAGATGAAAATTAAATGTAGCTACAGTCCCAGTCACAAGACATAAAAAATGTGAAAGTACTGTAGTTGCCCATTCCCTAACGTAGATCTCTATGGAGAAGAATGGGCAAGAAACTCCATGGACACTCTTTTAAATCATAATGTTGTTACAAAATCTTGGTTGGCTTGGTTGGTGTGTAATGGCCAGTGATATTTATTCAGTGTGTTTCTTTCTCCCAACAGATTCGTCGAAGGCACATGCCCATACCCTGGCTGCGGGTACGAAAGCGCCCGAGGAGACCAATGCGACAAATGTGGCAAGCTGATCACGGCGACAGAACTAGTGCAGCCCAAGTGTAAGGTGTGCGGACATACGCCCACCATCCGACCTAGTGAACAGTTGTTCATTGAACTGGGACAGGTGAGTGCATTACACAGTGGCCTATGCTGGTCTAAGTGGGCCATGCTGGGCTAAATGGCCCATGCTGGTCTAAATGGCCCATGCTGATCTAAATGGCCCATGCTGGTCTAAATGGCCCATGCTGATCTAAGTGGCCCATGCTGGTCTAAGTGGTCCATTAGGTGTTTGTCTTTTCTGCACACTGTCTACATTTCTAATCCAACTTTCCTCTAGCAGGTCTGGAGGAAATTTCTTTTAAAATAAGCAGTACCTTTGTGTTCTTCTATTTTAATATATTGTCCTTATAAGTATTTTGTGTACATAAATAAATAATCAAATGAACTCTTTCCATGTCCCCGACAGCTAGAACCTTCAATCCGCACGTGGATCAGCTCAGCAGAGAAGCAATGGTCGCCTCCAGCGCGGGCAGTCTCCCGAGCTTGGATGAGGGAACCTCTGCGCTCTAGAGCGGTGACCAGGGACCTTAAGTGGGGAGTACCCGTGCCTATTGAGGGGTATACTAATAAGGTATGTATTAATTAGGCCTCCCACTAGGTAGAGCGGTGACCTGGTCCCCTTGATGCGAGTCGCACGGGACCGATCAATGTGGCGACACTTGGGGAGGCCTATGTCCAGTAGTGGACGTATTTTAGCTGAAATGATTATGATGTATAAATTAACAGCATTCCTGGTATTCTTCATTTTTAGAACAATCATACTGGGTGTAAAAGGACTTTCAAAATATATATTTGGGAACATAGATATTCTGTAATCCAATCGAAATAAATACACACTACCTTAAGAATATGTTTGATTCACAAATTATTTTGGTATTACGTTTGTATAAACTACGCATGCTCCGCAGGCCGCTTAAGTGTCAGTTAAGCTTGAATTATGATCATTTTGTGTCGTAGGTATTCTACGTATGGTTCGACGCGCCGATCGGCTACCTCAGCATCACACAGAACGCGACCAAAGAGTTCGAGAAGTGGTGGAAACCTGACAAGGAACATGATGTGAGTGATTTCATTCATTTTGATTTTGATTTTGATCAAAGGGATTCGATAGTGTCGCGTTATTTGATTTCACAATGTTACTAGCCAGGAAACGAACTTGAAGTAAACGCGGTCACAATATCTGGTGTCCACGACACAAGTCTTGCTTAGTGTAGCACTAGATGGCGCTGTGTGTCTCGTTGTCTGTTTATTTATCTCAGTACTTCGCTTTAATGCGATGCCCCCCCCCCGCTTCCGCCTTCACCACGCCGCGCTGGCCCGATCGTGTCAGTATGGTTAGCATCTTTGTTGCCGATACGCGTCAATGTGTACGTGTGCGTGAATGTGACGTCATCGAGCGAGGTGCAGAGATAGTGTGACCGTGTTACAATGGCAAACGTCAAACTAAAGAAAAGAGTTCATTTTTGATAAAATGTACAAACAGCAAGTTGTTAGATTACTGCTAAATGAAATCCTTCGAAATTATTTACAAAATCCCATTCGAAAAGGGAAGTAATATTTTCGTATATTTATATATGTTTTTCGGTTTTGATTTTGAAATTTCACTGTTTTTTACGAAGTCACTCATCAAATTTACACTTGACATAAATTCAGAAAATTTCGCGGTCAGATTTTTATTCTAAACCAGTCATAGATTAACAACTCTCAACATTTTCGCAATGAAGTTGGTCCACACTCAACAGATAACAGTATATTTACTGGCTGTTTGAGTTTGTCTATGTCACATGAAGGAAATTAAAAAACGAATTACTTTTTAATCCCTAGAGACTAAAATGGTCACTTTAGTCCCGCTTCGCAGGGCTATATTGGCGTACTTTTAGAGCATGAGAAGTGAAAAAATGATTTAGTCCGTCAGATAGATTACCAAAACATATTTTTTCTTGTTTCACGTTAACAAAAAATGAAGACAATACAGTGCGTCGAAAACTCATGTGACGTCACATTTGAGTATTTTTTTTTACCGGAAAGTGACGTCACAACCCCCACTCATGATCTTTGACGCGTTTTATCTTCGTGATTTTTTATTAACTACATTGGCAACTACAGTACTTTCACAGTTTTTATGTCTTGTGACTGGGACTGTAGCTACATTTAATTTTCATCTTTGTTTCGACAATTCAAAAGTGCCTGTAATTGGCCTACTTGAAATAAATGCTTTGATTTTGATTAATTTGATAAAACAAAAAACACATCCAATATTTTTCGATAACCAAACTGATGGATTAAAAATCATCCCTATTGCTTACAACCTGCTCCATGTTTCTTATCCACAGGTGAAATTGTACCAGTTCATGGCTAAAGACAACGTACCGTTCCACTGCGTCATGTTCCCGGCGACGCTGATGGGCGTCAACGAGGGTCACGTGCTGGTCAGCCATCTCTTCGCGACAGGTACTTAATTAACTTGGGAAATATATGACAGAATACAGCAAAATATGACAGAATATCGAAAAATATGACAGGATATAGCAAATTATGACACAATATAGCGAAAAATGACAAATCTAAGAAGATACGACAGAATATATGAAAATTTGACCGAATATAACAGAATATAGGAAGATATTACAGGATTTAGGAGAATATTACATGATATTGGGAAATATGACAGAATATAGGACAATCTGCAGCAGCGGTGATCCAGTTGTAGCGGCCCCGACCTACAAACCAGACAGGCGCATTACTTTGTGTAATTTATTTCATCACCGCTGCTCTCAAAACGGAGAAGGAAAACATCGTGAGGAAACCGGCATGTCCTAGAACCATAAATTCGAAGACATGTGACATCTACCAAACCGCACTGGACCCGCGTGGTGGATTATAGCCCGTCTTCTCTCATAGAGAGGAGGCGTGTATCCCAGCAGCGGGAACTAACAAATAAATGGAATCTCGATACTTAATAATACCCTCATGGATCGGACCGGTTTTTTAACATATTGTCTGAGAAATACTTTTTGAAAAGTTTATTACAAGTTGCAACATAGTATAGAAATTATTTATAGATGTTCTCTTTTCCAGAATATTTGAACTATGAAGATGGAAAGTTCTCGAAGTCTCGAGGAGTTGGTGTGTTTGGAAGCGATGCTCAGGTGAACTGTCTACACAAATTATTATTTACTAGTTCATGCCCGCGACTCCGCCCGCGTGGGGTTTGGTTATTATCCCACGGGATCGTACTACCGGGATAAAAAATCCTATGTGTTAATCCAGGTTATAAACTATATGTCGGCCAAATTTCATCCAAATCCGGTCAGTAGTTTTTGCGTGAAGGAGTAACAAACATCCAAACAATCTTTTGCATTTATAATATGGATGATGACAGACTAAAAAAATATATAATTCTGTTTAGTCCGTCAGTTAGATTATCGAAAAATATTGAATACTTACGTTTTTTGATTTATCAAATTCATAAACAATGAATATACATCGCATCAAAGATCATGGTGGGTCAGTGGGGGCTTGTGACGTCACATTCCGTTAAAACATATACCGAAATGTGACGTCACACGATTTTTCGACGCACTGCATCGTCTTCAATTTATGTTTACGTGAAAAGAGAAAAAATATGTGTCCAAATTTTTTTGGAAATCTTGGATTATATGCAAAATCTATACCAATCTATACTAATATATAAAGCAGAAGAGTTTGTTTGTTTGGTTGAACGCGCTAATCTCAGGAACTACCGGCTAGAATAGAAAAATTCTTATTGCGTTGGATAGTCCATTTATCGAGGAAGGCTATAGGCTATGTAACATCACGCTATGACCAATAGGAGCGGAGCAGCAATAAGAAATGTTGCAAGCGGGAAAAAAGCTTCCGTTGAGCAGGCGATGCGTTGTGATATCAAAACTTCACGCGAACGAAGTCGCGGTGCAGAAGCTAGTTATTTATGTATATTAAAATTGAAAACAAGCAGTCGACTTAATAATCTTCGTCTTTCATCGTTATTTGTTTCACCTGGTATGTGGTTGGCACCAGACGAAATCTCATCACCGATACGGCTCTTTTTGTTTGCAGCATCCGGCTTCTAGTACCGGGCCGCTGTAAACAAAGACTACAATATATATAATGAGATAGACGGTACTCTCAACCGTATTTCCGTCATCATACAAGCAGCGCTCTCTATCCGTGGTGGTTAAATCAAAATCTAACAAAATAAATACAAAAAGTGTGTCGTGACCGAGGTTTGATCTTACGATCTGCAGCTCCTAAGTCAGAGGTAGTCCACAACGGCCTACACGTTCTATTGACAACCTGCCCAAAATAGCTGTTCTATTGCATGCTATGACAGTTGTCAGTTGGTGACAGATGGTTGATAGTGTAACCATGAATAAAATACGTCTCTATCATTGATTGATTTAATTTATCGCACTCAAATCACGGCGCTTGATAGGCTATGTGTGGGCTCAAAAGTAGAAAGAACATACATATCGAGTCCTAGGAAAACTACATATGGTGTTCCCCAGGGCAGCATTCTTGGCCCTCCATTATTTAACATTTATATAAATGATATGCCTAAGGTCAGTAAACATCAGGTGGTATTGTTTGCTGATGACAGCACTATTTTATTTTCTAATAATGACATTAATATTCTTGAAAATGACATAAATGACGATCTGGAAAATATAATAAATTGGTTAATTAATAATAATCTAAAAGTAAATCTTGACAAAACGAAAATAATGACATTTAATCAAAGAACAAATAAACCGAAACTGAATATAAAATATGGTAACGTAGTAATCTCTGAAAGTGACAGCACAAAATTTCTGGGCCTTTACATAGATAGTCATCTAACTTGGAAACATCAAATCGACGCTTTATCAAAGAAGCTTAGTCAATTTGCATATGCTCTGTACAAACTATCAAAAACGGTTAACCGCATTACAGTACAAATAGCTTACAATGCTTATGTAGCTTCTAGCATTAGGTACGGAATCATTTTCTGGGGCAACTCCACTGACAGAGACATTGCTTTTAAAGCTCAGAAAAAATGCTTACGGTCTTTTACCAAATTAAAATCGATTGATAGTTGTAAACCATTGTTTAAGGAACTTTGTTTGCTAACTCTACCGTGTATGTACATATATGAGATGGGAGTGTTTGTTCGCTGTAACTTGCATTTATTTGAAAAATTACGCTCTCGCCGTTATCAGAATACCATTCATGTAACCACTCATAAAACCGCATTCTTTGGCAAAAGTGTACTAGGCATGGCCCCAAAAATATTTAATAGTATACCAGCAGCTATTAGAAATAAAGAGTGTCTGGGATCATTTAAGAGGTCTTTGTTTAAATTTCTTTTAGATAGATGTTACTACTCCATCACAGAATTTACTACTGATAAACAGAGGTATGACGATTCCGACTTCCCAATTAAACACTTATGAATTTATGACATGTTTACCTAACTGACATATGTATTTTAAATTGAAATTATGACATGTTTACCTAACTGACATGTATTTTAAATTGAATTATTATTGTTATCTAATCTATTCTATTGACATTCCTGCCTTAAGTGTAATTGTTTGTTTATGTTAATTTTGTACGCCATATATTGGCAAAACATAGTGCACATATTTTAGACGATATACTATCTGTAACCATACCTATGTTTCACAAAATAAATATTTGATTGATTGATTGATTGATTTTTTATATTTGCTTAGATTGGTGTAGATTAAATAAATATGGTTTCTCTATCTAATTTATCAAAATTGTTATTTTCAATTAAATCTTATCACTGTTATAAAGTGGCAACCCAACCATTAAATAATTTCATCCTCAAGGATAGCTGGCGCTAGTTTCCATACAAAATTTTCGAGCAGGCTCCAATGTTCTAAGAGAGCACGGCATGGCTGTAAACACTTAAAATCATTCTCTTCTTTGTTCCTTTTTTTTTGTTTCATTCCTATTGGCCCAAAAAGGGTGATCAAACATCTGTGATCATTAACAGAGCCTGAGATTTTTTGTAAAACGAAGCCAACAAGCCATAAGCATGCTGAGATAGGAGCCTTTTGGCCTCGTACTGGACGAGTTTCGTTTCTCTAATTTTTTTTTAATCTGTTTAATTTTTATTAGGAAGTTTTAAAGTTTAAGTTTGTTTTTTTTTTGTCGTAAAAAAGTATCTATGTAGTTCAAAAACTATCTAGTGTCCACGTCACAAGCCTCGTTGCTTAGTGTGGCACTAGATGGTGCTGTGTGTTATGTCCAGCGATATTTTTTTAATATATATCTTTTTTTAAATACTGATAAGTTTTATGTGCTCTGTCCTGTGCGGGCTAATAAATGATTTTTCTTTCTTTCTATCATAACGTAGGAAAAAGGTCGCATATTTTTTTTTGTTTTTCTAGTATTGGTCCACACTCTCTGCGCGGACCAATAGTAGTAAGGGTGGTCAACAGATGTGGACATCGTGTGCGCGGGATTTTGTTGTGTAAAATGAGCAGATTTCGTCTGTTGAGATGTTACATATGAGATTTAATTTACTCACTATTCCATTGTCTTTCCAGGATACAGGTATACCTTCAGACGTGTGGCGGTTCTACCTGGCTAGCATTCGACCTGAGACCTCGGATTCCAGTTTCAGTTGGGTTGAGCTAGGGACCAGGTAAGAATAAAAAAATCCAATGTGTGTGCATTTAATATTTACTAATTACACTTGTACCTCTGATTAACACATTGGTGCTTCAAAAAAACCTATCTATGGTCCCCGCCACAAGAAACTATAAATTTTGTAAAAGCACATTCGGGTTCGCAACCTTTGGATCAAATTCTAAAATGACAGCGTCAGTGTGATCTAACTTCAAAATGGCGACCCAAATGTTTACGTTCTATGATATCAGATGCGTTCCAGTACCACAAAACATTAGACGACATCGCTTTATATCGCCAAAATATAACCCGACCAAGTGAAATTGCTCGTTAGTTTCATATTACACGTATGATAATTTGAGTTGATTGAATTTGGGAGTATTTGTTGTTGATTGAATTGTTGTTACGTATCTTGGTAGAAATTCTTCGTTTACAAAAATTAGAGAAGCTTCTCGTGGCGCGGACTTTATATCGCAATTCGGGTTATAATAGGAACTAGACGTTAAGTCAGGTTAGGAGAAGGGTTACGTTTGGTAGTAATTTTTTGTTTACCCGGGTTAGGTTTTCGGGTCGATCTGACTAGGTCTCAGTTATATCTGGAAAAAATCCAGCCCTGGGACTAATGATAAATAAATCTAGATGCTTTGCCAACTTGTCAAAAACTTGTGAAGCAGGGTAGGTTATCAGTAGCGAAGGGTAATTTTTTGTAACAGGTAAGCCGGTCCGGTGCATATTTTTAATAATGTTTGAAAACAACCATACATCGAACCATTTGTAGTTTTAGTCATGTTTGGGCAATCACGTCCTAACTGAATTACCTACATTGTTTTACTTTTGGCAATAGTAGACTCCAGTACAGTGGCTGTTCCGAAGGGAAGTCGGTAGGTTTCGGGTTGTATGAACCCCTCGCTACTGGTAGGTTTGCTAATTTTCATATCTATTTTTTTCATTCATGTAACTGGGGCCACGTGGTAAATTATAGCCCATTCCCTCTCATAAAGAGAAGGCCGTGTGTCCCAGCAGTGGGAACATTATACGCTGATGTGTAACCTTTCTTCCAGGAACAACTCTGAACTCCTAAACAACCTCGGTAACTTCTGTCACCGATCTCTGAGCTTCTGCGCCAATACCTTCAAGGGAAGGGTCCCTGACCTGACTCTGACACAAGCTGACTATGAACTGATCGCGTTAGTCAACAGAGAAGTTATTGGTAAGACATCCTCATCATCTACCTAGCTTTTTCCAGTATTTTACATGGAGCGACTGCCTATCTGACATCCACAACCCAGTTAGTACTGTCAAAGATCTACAAATGACAGCCGGGACCAACAACTTAACGTGCTTTCCGAGGCACGGAGGAAACTCGGTATTTCATGGGTGGTCACCCATCCACAGACCAACCTAGGTGTGGCTTAATCTTGAGGATGGACCCGAGTGCCTGTTATTTAATCATGCCGTGGCAGCCTTTAATTAAGGCTACACTATAGAATGTTATTCAAAATGAGTTCTTAAACATGTATTTTTGGTGTACGCTTTGTTGGTTGTCCTTAAATAAATAAATAAATAAATAACCCATGAGAAAAATAAATACAAACTATACTTCTATTTATTTTCTTGCAGTCAGTGGTAAAAAATAGAGTACCTAAGCAATGAAAAAAAAAAACATCTCGGTTCTTGTATCCCTCGTTGCGCTCTTTCTAGAATCCTGAGCGGAACGAGGGATCCAACTTAGTCCCTCGAATTATATTCCCTTTTTTCACTTGTTGTATAATATACTTATTGTTCCCAGCTTACGTGCAACATATGGAGAAGGGTCGTCTTCGCGAGTCGTTACGTCACGTCCTGTCTATCTCGCGGCTCGGCAACCAGCACATGCAGTTCCAACAACCTTGGGTGCTGCTCAAAGGATCTGATGATGACAAGTGAGTTATTTCAACTCTGGTCATCATTATGATGATTGAGGAAGGGTTTTTTGGTAACTCACTCCCTAAAGGGGATAAAATAGGGGGTGAATAGTAATTAGGGTAAATATAACGAAGTTGTCTGGTGGTGTTACATTATACATTTAGGCCGGAATTCCTCCAACGTTAATGTCGGTCGCGTACGGACGGTCGCGTACGTCATGGCTGACTTAGCCGCGTATAGCAACATACGCGCCACTGATGTCACCGTCGCAGTTCGGTGCTATATGTATAGAATACCATGTATATGACCAGCGACCGACAGTGTAAGAGGTATTCAGTATTTAATAAAATTAAATAAAATAAATTAAAAAATAATACTCAATTAAAATTATTTAAAAAATAATAATTAAAATTAATTTAATAAAAATACTTAATTAAAATTAAATAAAAAAAAATCAATTAAAATTAATTAAAATAATAATAATTAAAATTAATTAAAAAGATAATAATTAAAATTAATTAAATTAAATTAATAATTGATTGATAGGGTAAAATTGAATTCGTGTGTTCAGAACGCGCGGCGCGACTGCCATAGGGCTCTGCTGTCAGCTGGTGGGGCTTCTCTGCGTGTTGGTGTCTCCGTACCTGCCCGAGACCTGCCGGAGACTGCGGGACCAGCTCAACGTCAAGCCGGAGACGCTGAGGATCAACCCTGAGTAAGTAACTACAGGAAGTAACTCGCATAGGGCTCTGCTGTCAGCTGGTGGGGCTTCTCTGCGTGTTGGTGTCTCCGTACCTGCCCGAGACCTGCCGGAGACTGCGGGACCAGCTCAACGTCAAGCCGGAGACGCTGAGGATCAACCCTGAGTAAGTAACTACAGGAAGTAACTCGCATAGGGCTCTGCTGTCAGCTGGTGGGGCTTCTCTGCGTGTTGCTGTCTCCGTACCTGCCCGAGACCTGCCGGAGACTGCGGGACCAGCTCAACGTCAAGCCGGAGACGCTGAGGATCAACCCTGAGTAAGTAACTACAGGAAGTAACTCGCATAGGGCTCTGCTGTCAGCTGGTGGGGCTTCTCTGCGTGTTGCTGTCTCCGTACCTGCCCGAGACCTGCCGGAGACTGCGGGACCAGCTCAACGTCAAGCCGGAGACGCTGAGGATCAACCCTGAGTAAGTAACTACAGGAAGTAACTCGCATAGGGCTCTGCTGTCAGCTGGTGGGGCTTCTCTGCGTGTTGCTGTCTCCGTACCTGCCCGAGACCTGCCGGAGACTGCGGGACCAGCTCAACGTCAAGCCGGAGACGCTGAGGATCAACCCTGAGTAAGTAACTACAGGAAGTAACTCGCATAGGGCTCTGCTGTCAGCTGGTGGGGCTTCTCTGCGTGTTGGTGTCTCCGTACCTGCCCGAGACCTGCCGGAGACTGCGGGACCAGCTCAACGTCAAGCCGGAGACGCTGAGGATCAACCCTGAGTAAGTAACTACAGGAAGTAACTCGCATAGGGCTCTGCTGTCAGCTGGTGGGGCTTCTCTGCGTGTTGCTGTCTCCGTACCTGCCCGAGACCTGCCGGAGACTGCGGGACCAGCTCAACGTCAAGCCGGAGACGCTGAGGATCAACCCTGAGTAAGTAACTACAGGAAGTAACTCGCATAGGGCTCTGCTGTCAGCTGGTGGGGCTTCTCTGCGTGTTGCTGTCTCCGTACCTGCCCGAGACCTGCCGGAGACTGCGGGACCAGCTCAACGTCAAGCCGGAGACGCTGAGGATCAACCCTGAGTAAGTAACTACAGGAAGTAACTCGCATAGGGCTCTGCTGTCAGCTGGTGGGGCTTCTCTGCGTGTTGGTGTCTCCGTACCTGCCCGAGACCTGCCGGAGACTGCGGGACCAGCTCAACGTCAAGCCGGAGACGCTGAGGATCAACCCTGAGTAAGTAACTACAGGAAGTAACTCGCATAGGGCTCTGCTGTCAGCTGGTGGGGCTTCTCTGCGTGTTGGTGTCTCCGTACCTGCCCGAGACCTGCCGGAGACTGCGGGACCAGCTCAACGTCAAGCCGGAGACGCTGAGGATCAACCCTGAGTAAGTAACTACAGGAAGTAACTCGCATAGGGCTCTGCTGTCAGCTGGTGGGGCTTCTCTGCGTGTTGGTGTCTCCGTACCTGCCCGAGACCTGCCGGAGACTGCGGGACCAGCTCAACGTCAAGCCGGAGACGCTGAGGATCAACCCTGAGTAAGTAACTACAGGAAGTAACTCGCATAGGGCTCTGCTGTCAGCTGGTGGGGCTTCTCTGCGTGTTGCTGTCTCCGTACCTGCCCGAGACCTGCCGGAGACTGCGGGACCAGCTCAACGTCAAGCCGGAGACGCTGAGGATCAACCCTGAGTAAGTAACTACCCTGCGCTCCATTACTCAAGGTATTGGAGAAAAAATAGCCAAGCTGAAGTGGGTTTGGGCTGGCCACGTAGCACGAATGCGCCTAGAGATGGGCAAAGATCGTCACTCACTGGACACCTGGCGGAAGAATTTCCGTCGAGGTAGACCGCGGCGAAGGTGGTGTGACGATCTACTCTCGTTTGCGGGGCGACCATGGCCAGATATCGCAGAAGATAGATAGGTTTGAAAGGAGAAAGGGGACGCATTTGCCCAGCAGTGGGACACTGAAACAGAGTAATTAAAAAAAAGTAGCTACTGGGCTTCATCAAAGAAAGCCAGGAAATACATTCATTGATTTATTTAAACTTCGTGTTCTCTACTAGTCAACCTTTGGGTCAGATAGGACAACATTGTGATCATTATCGTCTGCCTGTCTGGTCGGCTTCCGGTCTAACCGGATGCAGCTGAATACCAGTATTTTACATGGAGCGACTGCCTATCTGACTTCCACAACCCAGTTAGTACTAGGTATAATACAATACCAGAATGGTTGTCAGACTTGTTGAGCCACTGACTACTTGAAACAACTGTCAAAGTTCTACAAATGACATGACAAGGGACCAACAGCTTTATGGTCACCCATCCACAGACCAATCTTGGCTAGCGCTGCTTAACCTTGAAGATCAACCCATACGTCTGTTATTATTTTGCCACGAGTTTCTCCATTCTTTTCTTTGCCATCAGTAACCCATCTCTGCTACAATACCTACCATCGGGTCATATCATCGGTACACCGGAACCTCTGTTCGCGAAGATAGAACCGGAAGTGTTAGAGAAACTGCGCGCTAAGTACGCGGGATCACAGAGCGACAGAGCTAATAAGGTGAGTGAATAATGATGTATGTATTTTTGTTTAAAAGCTCTTACAGCTTTTAAACAAAAATTGAGAGATCTACGACATCACTAACCAAATAGTAGGCGTCGTTTATTCAAGGTTTATTGTATACAAACTCCTATTGAGTCCAACTGTATACAGGCTGTATTCCACCTCATCACAAAGCCGTTAACCAAGTATTCTGTACATCAAACTAAGTAACTTTACGCAAAAATTATTACTGGGAAACAACTTTTTTTTTTCGAGGTTATAAATCATGTTTTGTGGTAGAACTCAATGTAACGCACTTAAAACATTGTGCTGATGGATGGATTGAATAATACGGGGGTCGTGGAGTTGTTAAAAGTCAAAATCTTGCAAAAAAAACTTGTATTTAAAAAAAAACTTGTCATAAAGTTGTAACTTTGACTCCCAATATCTCCGTAACTAGAAGGTTCCCAGGTATGATGTAGAACAAAAAAATGATCGCAATGACGGGGAGAACAAGTACCTTTCGGCTTCGTGATGAGGTGAGGCGGTGTTTTACACCCTGTATAATTCCTGTTTATTTTTCCAGCAAAACGGATCTGCAGCTCTTTCAGAGCTCGAAGAAGCGGTAAAGCAACAGGTAATTCAGAAATTATATATTTTTGCTCTTTGTAGAAAAAATAAACCCTGTTATGGCAGAGCCAGAAAAAGGGTATTTGAATGCACTGTGGTTTCTCAGAAATAATATAATCTTACAATAGTAATCAAGTAAGGTAATGTAATTACTTGACGAAATACACCACTTATTTTGTTGATTAGTTGTTTTGTTTAAAATTATTTTTAGTTCAGGTCGATCTTTAGGTTAAGCCCAGGTTGGACGGCAGATGGGTGACCACCCATTACATACAGAGTTTCCTCCATGCCTCAAAAAGCACGTTAAGCTGTTGGTCCCGGCTGTCATTTGACACAGACGCTAATTTCTTTTGCCTAAATTGTAATTGTTGCCACATTGCCATTGTAAAATAGTACTAAGTTGTTTGAAAATAAACTATTATTATTATTTGTAGATCTTTGACAGTCGTTACAGGTAGCTCTAAAGTCTGTCAGCAAGTCTTACCAAGGGTATCGTATTACCCAGTATTAACTGGGTTGTGGAGGTCAGATAGGCAGTCGCTGATTGATTCTCCATAAAATTCCAGGGTGAAAAAGTCCGCCAACTGAAATCTTCAACTAAAGACAAGGCGGTGTGGCAACCTGAAGTCTCCAAGCTGTTAGATCTCAAGAAGCAGCTCGAAGCTGCTCAGAAGGCACAAGCTGCAGCTCCACAGAAGACTTCACCAGCTCCACAGAGTGGGGATGTCAGTAGCTTGGAGAAAGCTGTTGCGGAACAGGTAAGATCTTGGGCGTTTGTTAGTGGTGCTAACTGATGGTATTGGGAGACAGTGGGCCTAGCTAAAAATGACAAAACACCTGGTCACACCAGTGGTCTTTGTTATTTATCAGCCTGATGTGTGATAAGAAATAGGTAGCTAGAGCGAAAACAATGTTTTTTTTTCCATCTTCAAAAATGACTGAAATATTAAACGTTAAAGTACGGTCTCCGCTGGAAAATACAACTAAACGACCGTGCTGACGTGTGACGTCACGCCGCGGTCTTTGAATAATTTTAATTAATTAATTAAATTTAATGACAACAATATTTATACACACACTTAAAATAATACGTGGAAACCACTTTACAAATCAAAATTCATGAACGTAAACACTCCGCATCACCCGCAATCGGACATGACACTCGCGTCGTTACCTCATCGCAGTAGTTCGTAAAAAAACGTAAAGAACAATGGCCACTTGGCTAACATGCGTGGACTTGTAAAATCTAACAAAGCGTAACTTGATGAAAAATATTCTAATTCATTCGCCTTAATAACTAATTACGCCCATAATTATATTTTTAAAAGTTCGGAGAATCAAGTAATTATGAAATAAGTTTTTTGAGGTTATGTTCCTATTTGATTAATCTGTGGCATTTAGTTTACGTCATAGTAAAAAAAATGAATCTACGTAGCTAAAATGCTCTGCGTGTCCGTGCACAGCGTGCGCCGCGGTGTGTTTGCTCCTTATCTTCCTCGAATTGGTATTACCATAGACATAACCTACAAAAGTTAATGTCTGAATTTCTATTTATCTCGGCTTTCTCGAACGAAAATTCTTGCACAAACTAATTCAGAAGTTGACGCCGAGTTGAACATATTTTTCATTTAAAGACGCAATAATTTAATCTCAGCTAAACTAATATATTGGCGGCAGGCATGGTTCTTTGATAATAGATAGTTGCTAATGTCCATGTTCATGTCCATCAATATACTACTAAGTTATCGAAAAAGGTCTATGGATGGAGTTTTTATTAATATCACAGTTCATTTCCTTTTCCTAGGCAGATAAAGTTCGTCAGCTGAAAGCATCGACTAAAGACAAAGCAGTAGTGCAACCGGAAGTCGCCAAGCTGTTAGATCTCAAAAAGCAGCTTGAAGCAGCTCAGAAGGCACAAGCTGCGGCCCCAGCTCCACAGAACAGTGCTGCGAGTAGTGATGCCAGTAACTTGGAGAAAGCTGTTGCGGAACAGGTGAGACTCTTTTTTCATCATCATCATCGGCCTATTAATGTTCCCACTGCTGGGACAGGCCTCCTCTCATAGAGAGGGAATGGGCTATACAATCCACCACTCGGGCCCAGTGCGGGTTGGTAGATGTCACATGTCTTCGAATTTATGGTTCTTGGACATGCCGGTTTGCTCACGATGTTTTCCTTCACCGTTTTGAGAGCAGTGGTGATGAAATAAATTACACAAAGTAATGCGCCTGTCTGGGTTCGAACTCACGACTTACTGTTCGTAAGTTGGGGCCGCCACCACTGGGCCACCGCTGCTACTCTTTTTTCACTAATGTTCAATTATTTGTTTAAATAAGGGCGGGCCTATTTTTTTTTGGCTAAAAATCAGCATTGCTATCCAACATGGCAATGCTGTCAGCCTTTTGGGCACTTTTCCCGTTGATAATTAGTCTGTGTAAGTCTGTGTTAAACAAATAGTAAATTAGTTTGAGAATCAGGAGGCCCTGGGCCCCGGTCTTGCAGGCTCCGGGTTTCCCCGGCTTGGCGGTACCTATATGGACGATATCACACAGCTCACGTGCGCGGGACGGGAGCGGGTCGGGAGCGGGACGGGAGCGGGTGTAGTCTTGTTGCATTGCGTTATAATGCACGTATTCCCGAATAGGCATTCACGCTAAGGGAAGTGACATTGAGACATCGATTAATTTTGATATTAATCGATTTGAAAAAAAAAACGGTTTTTAGTGGAGAATTCAACTGCCTATCTGACCTCTACAACCCAGTTAGTACTGGATAATACGATGGCCCTTGGTAAGACTGGTTGTCAAAGTTACCAAGACTTATTCATCACTCTTATTCTCATTTCCAGGCCGAAAAAGTCCGCCAACTAAAAGCCTCAACGAAAGACAAGTTAGTCTGGCAACCAGAGATCAACAAACTTCTGGATCTGAAGAGACAACTGTGGGCCGCACAAACTGTTCCTGTGCCCAACAGTGGGAGTGGAGATGTACAGGCGCTGGAGAAAGAGCTTGCTGACCAGGTATCTACATAATACTTGTATTATGATCATCATTTCAGCCGAAAGAAATCCACTGCTGGACATAGGCCTCCCCTAAGTGTCGCCACATTGACCGGTCCCGTGCGACTCGCATCGACCGGATCCCCGCCACCTTCACCAGGTCATCGGTCCACCTAGTGGGAGTATCGCAAAACACTTGTATGTTGAATGGGTATTGCCATAATTCGGGCACATTTTTAGTCAAAGGGTTGCTATTGAGTACAAAGGTGATGTTTATTCCAGGGCTGCGGGACTGTTCGAAAGAGATACCGTGGCCCCGGCAACAGAAACACACATTGTGGAAAGGAGAATGCTTATGGATATACCATGCATCCCGTACCATGCTGCATCAAAATCAAACTTTGTTGTTAAGGGTCTGCACTTATCATATTAACTCCTACAAAAGTTACTCGTATTTTTGTAAACAAAACCGGAGTTTCAGAGTAATTTTATAACATCCAAGATTACCTCAAAACCATACAAGTAGAAAATGAGCCTTCTGACACATTGGTTTTGCCGGGTGACTGACGGCGTTATTCGATTGACCCTATGACTTGACATATTTGTAGAATAAACAGAATTAAGTTCACAAAATACAAACAAATACTTCACAATACAATTATTAATTTATCTCAACTATATGGACGTAGACGTCACATCAAATGTCAATGTCATTTAGGGATGAGATCAGTAAATCAAAATCATTAGTAAGAAAATCGATTTTGTGTCAATTAGTAATATCAAATCGATTTGGTGTACCGCTTTTACTTAATTGTTAATGTTATTCAACAAAAACAAAGCAAATGTAATACGAATAATTCGTTAAATGTTCTTAAAGCAAACGTTACCAGGCATTTATAATAAAAAAAAACGGTTGGAATGACAGGTTAGTAGATTTATCAAAATAGTTTTATAACATTCTACATCTCTATGATCAGGGGGTCTAAAAAGGCCACTTTAGCAGAATCATAATTTGAATCACGTTAAAATTTAAAATTCTTAAAATGGACTTTATGGCTATGAAAATAAGGTCCATTTTACCAATTTAATTTTTTTAAGATGATTCAAATTATGATTCTTCTCTAGCGGCCATTTTAGGTCCGCAGTTGTGTAAACGTCATGTAAAGGGAGTAAAACAATATTCACACTTCTATACTTTAAATCAAATTCCCTGTTCAAAAATCAATTCCCAGACGCGTAATGTCGTAAAAAAATATGAAAATTATTACTATAAAATTTTAGTCTTGATGCATGAGACTTTTTAGTACCACTTTTGAGCATCTCCTTTCAATGTCTAGCTCTCACGGTTCATGAGATACCATTAGATTCGCAGCACCTTGGAAAAAGGAAGAAGTGTCATGTCGACTGTTATAGCTTTTGTTTTAAAAATGTATGAATAGAAATATCCGTAGCTAAAAGAAAAATATTGTTTGTGTTCAGAAGAATATATTTGTACGTTATTTTCAGTTCTGTATTGATGTGTTTTAATTGATACAGCCAGGTGACAGACAGACAGACAGACGGACCATTTACCCTTTGGTACGTACGGGTACCTAAAAAAGAGATGTAGACATAGTGTGTAAAAGAAAAATATAAAATGGAATGGATGGATGGGGCTACGCTGTCCCCTCGTACAAAAGGCGATTAAATGAGCTAAATTAGGATCGTGGGTAGGTGTAAAAAAAGACAGACGTAGCTCCAGCATTGATTTAATATTTAAAATATTAATTTGCAATATTTCTACAAGTTTTTTATATTTTATCAGTGCATAGCCTATACTTAGCTGGTACTTACGTTTGCAGCACATTCATGTGACTCAAACAATAATTAATACACCACCTGCCAGCTCATCACTTCATATCACTATTTTCACTGTCACCAAACACAAGTGGACATTTACTATTACAATGTCTCAATTTGACGACATAATGTCAGCACAGAAGACCCTCGAGGATAGCTTTATCCGGAAGATGAGTGAGTTGGAGGCGCAGATACAGTGCGCACAACCTGCCAAGGACACTGTGGCGAGGGTGGCGGAGGAGTTTCGCGCCTTCAGGGAGCTGATGTTCAACATGCTGAGGCTCCTCAGAAAACAGATCAGCGAGTGTGCTAGACAGGTCGACGGGTTGGAGACCAGGCACCGGCGGAAGGCACTCATTTTCCAAGGTATAGCAGAGGTTGAAGGGGAAGTAAGCAGCACAGTGATCCTGGAGGTGATAAACAAGAAGCTATCCCTTAAAGCTATCACTGCATCCTCCATAAAGGTCTGCCACAGACTTGGCGTACCCAAAAAGGATCACCATAGGCCCATCCTAGTCAAGTTCTCGAGTTTCGACGACAGATCTGCGGTCTGGAGAGCGAAGACAGGACTGAAGGGGTCATCCATCTCTGTCAAGGAGTTTTTGACAAAGACCCGGCAATCCATCTTTGGGAAGGCGCGGCTTCACTTCACGATGCGGTCGTGTTGGACTCAGGACGGTGTCATCGTTATTAAAGCCCCCGATGGGAGCAAACATAAGGTGACATCATTTGAAGAGCTGAGCCCGCTGCTGGTGAAGTATCCCCGTGCTCAAACGTCTGGGAGATAGCCTGAAAAACAAGACGCTTTAATTATGGTATCGTTCCTCAATTATTACAAAGTATAGAATTCACGCATTGGACATCCATTAAGTAATTAGGATATTCTTACCTCTAAATTTGCTATCTTCCATTGTTTGTTATTTACAACCTTTTTTGTTACTTTTGTCTCGTATTTTTGCATGTTTGTACGTCTCTAAACTTTTATTGGTCAAAGTAACGCAAACTTTGGATTTTTACCCTCAACAGGCCTTCATATTTTTTACTTTTTGTTTGCTTTGCATGTTTAAAGTTTTGATCGTTGTGTTGTTGTTGTCAACTTGTCAAATGTCATTCATTTCAGTAAACGTCATACTCATTCGTGACGTTATGTACGTTTGGATACGTTCACGAAAAATTAAAGAATTAATGTCTTTGAATGCCTGATTCGGAATAAATTAGCGAAAGTACAACTTTTTTTTTGTAATAGTAAATGTAACGTCTCTTCATTTTGTTTCTTTAGTGTGTAGTGATTATGTTAGCTGGCGGGTGGTGCAGAGATGCAAACGTCCTACCAGTATTTCGTGTAGGTCTCTTTTTTAGTATACTCGTATTTATATATATTTTTAAGTATTTTTATGTGTTTTAGATATTGTATCCATGATGACATCTGATAACGAATCTTTTTTCTCTGCCAATGAATCTACTGCCTCTTCTCGCGATGACAGCTTTTGTTCTTTTACGGAAAACCTAAACGAGCTTTTACGTCAAAGATTCAGCCAAAGTCTTGGCCGGCTGTTTAACGTCTGTCATATAAATGCTCAAAGCATTCCGAGCCACTACAATGAGTTATATGAAACTTTCTCGAACAACAACGTCCATGCCGTCCTGATTTCTGAAACTTGGCTTAAACCTGAACTTCTATCCACTACTTACTCTCTCCCAGGATTCGTTCTTTTGCGGAAGGATCGAGTCGGTAAGAGAGGGGGTGGTGTAGCTATTTATCTTCGTGCTGATCTTCCTTATAAAGTTCTCTCTACTTCTTCCTCTAATTCTTCAGCTGAGTTTATTTTTCTAGAGGTTTCTGTCAAAGGGGCGAAAACCGTTCTTGGTGTGGTATACTGTCCTCCCTCGCTTGATTACTTCATCGAATTTGAATCGGTTCTAGAATCTTTAGGTTCGGAGTATGCACATCACATAGTCATGGGGGATTTCAACACCAATCTCCTTGCCCACAAGTCCCATCGATCCCGCAAACTTCTCCATCTGGTCGAGTCAGCTAGTCTGCATGTGTTGCCTCTCCAACCAACTCATCACAACACTTCCGGTGATGATACTTGGCTCGACCTGATCCTCACCTCAAATCCTTCCCTAGTCTCCTCTCATGGTCAACTTGACGCTCCTGGTTTTTCCCATCACGACCTTATTTTCCTGTCTTATGCCCTCAACCCTCCTAAACCTAAACCCACGTTCCAGTACAGGCGTGCCTTTGCGCGGATGAATATTGAGAAGCTTTCTCAAGACGCTTCTAACATTGACTGGACACCCCTGGAGGAAGCCACTACAGTTGACGATAAGGTAACGTTTTTTAACACTGCTGTAACTAAGCTGTATGACACTCACGCTCCTATCAGGAGAGTCAAGCTAAAGCGCCAACCGGCGCCTTGGATGAATAGAGGGATTCGGATGGCGATGCGACGTAGGGATCGCGCGTTCCGTAAGTTTAAAAAGGATCGGTCGGATGATAACTGGACTCTCTTCAAAACTGCTCGCAATCGTTGTAATCAGATGATACGCAACGCTAAACGCCACCATATTCTTAATAACATCACTTCTGCATCTCCTGCTGATATCTGGAAATTCCTTGGAACTCTAGGTATCGGCAAATCGCGGCATTCAGACCTTCCTAACACATTTGGCTTGGACGATCTGAATCGTCATTTCTCCACTGTTCCCACCCTTGATAGTCCAACCAAATGTCAAACCCTTCACTACCTTGCCGGTCTGACGCGTCCTAATATTACTCCCTTTGCCTTCACCCCAGTTGACCCGGAAGAGATCAAAAAGATTATCCTATCTATTAAATCCAAAGCCGTTGGTTGTGACAACATCAGTCGACACATGATCGTGACTGTTGTTGATCAACTTCTTCCTGCAATTTCCCATATAGTTAACTTCTCCCTTTTCTCCGGTGTTTTCCCAGCCCTGTGGCGGAAAGCCCATGTTCGACCACTTCCTAAAGTCTCTAATCCCACTCTTCTCAGTCACTTCCGTCCTATTTCCATCCTTCCCTTTTTATCAAAAGTACTCGAGGCCTGTGTTCATAAACAATTCTCAAACTTCATTCACAAAAACTCCCTCATCAGTCCATTCCAATCCGGGTTCAGGCCCGGGCACAGTACCGTTTCTGCCCTCCTTAAAGTGACTGACGATATAAGGCGAGGAATGGAAGACACTAAGGTTACGGTCTTAGTGTTGATTGACTTCTCAAATGCTTTCAATACCGTCAGTCACGACGTCCTTCTATCCATCCTCTCCTATCTCATGGTCTCTCCCGAGGTTCTGGAATGGTTTTCTTCTTATCTTCGGGGGCGTCAGCAATCAGTTCTTGCTGGTGACTCTAAGTCTAGCTGGTGTGATCTTGAAACTGGCGTCCCTCAAGGCGGTATTTTATCTCCACTTCTGTTCTCTATCTTTATAGATCTCATAACTACCGAACTTCAGTGTGCGTATCATCTTTACGCTGATGACTTGCAGCTTTATTGTCGGGCAGGTGTTGACAGCTTATCCGGTGCGGTCGAGGAGCTGAATCGGGATTTACGAGTTGTCAAAAATTGGTCTGATCGTTTCGGGGTGGCCGTTAACCCAGCTAAGTGTCAGGCTATCATCATAGGGAGCCCCCATTGCCTGAGGAAGCTGAATGGTCTAACGGTGCCACCGGTTACATTTGATGGCACAGTGATTCCCTTTAGCTCTGAGGTCAAGGATCTGGGTTTGCATGTTGACACTTGCCTTGACTGGCGTAAGCAGGTCGCGATTGTGAGCAGGAAAGTCATTGGGACGTTGCGGTCGCTTTACCGGCTGAAAAATATTCTTCCATCACACATCAAGGCAATGCTTGTACAGTCCCTAATCTTCCCCATAATTGACTATGGTGATGTGTGCTACTATGACCTGAATGCAGATCTCCTCAACAAACTTGACCGACTTCTTAATAGCTGCATTCGATTCGTTTTCAATCTCCGGAAGTATGATCATATATCAGCACACCGAACACTTTTAAAGTGGTTACCTATCCGGCAGCGCAGAGCGTTGAGGGCTTTGACAACCCTGTTTTCTCTTCTTCACAAACCTACTTCTCCTTCTTATCTAACTTCTCTTTGTCAATATTTATGCTCTGCACACAGCAAGAATCTTCGGTCCGAGAATAATCGTCTTCTTCGTTGTCCTTCTCACCGCTCTGGTTTTATAAAATCTTCTTTCTTTGTCCAGGCGGTTTTCCTTTGGAATGCGCTCCCTCAGAACATCAGGACGGTATCCAATCGGTTCACATTTAAAGTGAAAGCTCGAGAACACATACACAAGACGTTGGCAGATTCGTCTCAGAACTAAGTTGTTGTAGTTTTTTTTATTGGTTTACCTCTCATTACTTTTATATATATATATATATATATATATGTATTTATGTTTTATGTATGTATTTATGTATCTATTCTTATATTTTATTTTAGTTATAATATTTTCGTACCTATTTGTTTTCTGTTATTGCACCTACTGTGTATTGTCTCTGCATCACCCTAAGGTAGACTGGTAGAAAATGCCCAAGGCATTAAGTCCGCCTTTGTACAGTTTTTACTTGTGCATAAAGTTTTAATAAATAAAATAAATTAGCAACTCTATTTGTGGTGTTTCAAACTTTGCTGTTAGAATAAAGTTCTAATCAGCTTTCACTACAAAGTGGTTGTTACGTCAGTCACTGCGGGCCGAATAGTGCGAAATGAGTGGTTTCGATCGGTTTACAAAAAGTCTATTGATTGGACTAAAAAAATAAAACACTATCATGCTAATATGTTGCTTGAAGAATTATTTGTCAAAAAATCAGAATGATCGCATGTATTTTAGTATGTTTGTTACTTGTTAAAAGAAATTTTTAGAGATAAGTTAGTGATTTTTTTTATCGAGGAAAACTAATTGTATTGTGTTTTCAAAACATTATCATACTAGCTTAAACCCTGAAGAATATCATATATTTTTCTGGTTTTGTTTATTGCAGTGAATCATATACTTTTAGGCATTATAAAACTCGCGTTTAGCTCATGTAGTCGCCTTAAGTACTAATGCTGTAACATAATAATATTGTAATACCAAATGATTTGAAAAGAGTAACCATGGAGTTTATTGCCGGTTCTTCTCCATGAAAACGACCAACGCAAACCGTGCACCTTTTTCGACGTTTCATAAGTGCCCATCTAGGCTTACGTGAAATAAAATATTATGATTTTGATTTTGCTTCTTCATTGTTTAAACTTTATTTCTCTATTTCATTGCAGGCTGACAAGGTAAGAAAACTGAAGGCTTCAACGAAAGACAAGACGGTTTGGCAGCCAGAGATTAACAAACTATTGGACCTCAAAAAACAACTCGCCGCGTTGCAAATAAACAAATAAATTATTATTTATTTATTATAATTTATAACTTATAATTCTGCGTTTTATTGTTACCTAACCTAAGCCATGTGCTAGGAACGCAGTTGTGGCTCAGTTGTGGCGGCTCCGAATACGAACAGTAAGTCGTGGGTTCAAACCCAGGCGCAATACTTTGTGCAATTTATACCATCACCACTGCTCTCAAAACATCGTGAGGTAACCGGCATGTCCTATAGTCCCCACCACAAGAAGCTGTACACTATGTAAACAAAACACACATTCGGGTTCGCAACCTTTGGATCAAATAAAAAAAATGACAACGTCACAGTGGTCTGGAAATCGAGCTCCATACTCATAGAAACTTAAAGTGAAGAATTAAAAAAATAAAAATTGTAATGGCTCTGGTATACCTCCCTTTACATCATATTAACGTATGGATGGTACAAGTCACACTACGCGTGAGAAAAAAAATATTTAAGTTTTTTTTGTATGGGAGAAAACACTAAAAGTACGTTTTCTCGAAACTTAATGGAACTGTTAGGCTCGTGCTCATACGAGCTATAGTCCTATACACGGCGATCAAGATGGCATACAATTCATATACCTTTAGGCGCCGCTTCGCACGTAGCACATTTTTGAAATTTTGAATTTTCGACATGTGAGTTTTCAAATCTTTGCCGTGGTTTTATGACGTTGCCGATCGATTTACTTATATTATAGTTAGATTTAGCCTGCTAATGACCTTTATGATAATTAAAAAAGACATTGATTGTATAGGTTTCTTTGGCCATTCCAAGAACTAACAAATTTGTTAATTACCGTGATTAGGGTTGAGATATAATTAGATACTAATGACGATTTTTGGACTGTGCTAATGATATGAGCATTAAATAGCTCTAGCAGGGCCAAATGGGCCCTAGTCACAATACAATTCTATTGTCTGTAATATAGGTAACTAATTAGTGAATAGCGAACGATAATGAGGGTAGTTGTATAAAAACAGGACATTTGAGTCTAATTTTATCAGTAGCTCTCAGTACTTGTGCATGGTTGCTGGTCTAGCGATACAACAGGGGCCTAATTCTGCTAAGTATTTTAATAAATTCGTCACTCCAACACGATTCCATTCTCATCCCATTGTCATTTTTCTTAAAGTTCATAATCTGCTAAATTCACAATAGTCGGTCAATAGTCTCGTAATAAAATTGTGTTTTAATGGCATTGTCGTATTGTCATTATTATGAAACCCTTAGTACAAATGGTTTTCGAAATCTACTACTAAATGCGAACATTTATTCATGCCAGATTTCATGTACTTACGAGATTAATATTCTATGACATTTCTTTCAATGGAGTGTCAGTGGTTGTTCATTGAGAAGTCATAATGGCGCCATTATGATAGTAGAATTAATAAACTTGTCAAAATTTGACAGAACTTGATCATTATGAAATCAATGATCGAATACTCTGACACTATTGTAATAGCAGAATCGAGGCCCAGAAGTAGTCATTTTTTCCCTCACGACCTCAGGCCATTTGATGGTCTTTTGCAGCCATGTCTCATACTTTTTTATATACGTATGTCTCGTGCGATTACACGAGACATACTCCACTATACCATTTCTTCCTCATGTTACCCACATAACTCTACAGACAGAATTGTTTCAATTCCTTCTTTTAATTTTCCGACAATTCAACAGTATTCTCAAAAGCTTCAAATAAAACATTGGGCTGTGAAATATAAGGTAATAAGTTAGCGCGCACAAGTACTGAGAGCTACTGATAAAATTAGACTCAAATGTCCTGTTTTTATACAACTAATTAGACTATTCTCTAATTAGTTACCTATATTACAGACAATATGATTGTTTTGTGACTAGAGCCCTTTTGGCCCTGCTAGAGCTATTTAATGATCATGTCATTAGTATCTAATTACATCTCAACCTTAATCACGGTAATTAACAAATTTGTTAGTTCTTGGAATGGCCAAAGAAACCTATACAATCAATGTCTTTTTTAATTATTGTCATCATAAAGGTCATTAGCAGGCTAAATCTAACTATAATATAAGTAAATCGATCGGCAACGTCATAAAACCACGGCAAAGATTTGAAAACTCACATGTCGAAAATTCAAAATTTCAAAAATGTGCTACGTGCGAAGCGGCGCCTAAAGGTATATGAATTGTATGCCATCTTGATCGCCGTGTATGGGACTAAAGCTCGTATGAGCACCAGCCTAACAGTTCCATTAAGTTTCGAGAAAACGTACTTTTAGTGTTTTCTCCCATACAAAAATAACTTAAATATTTTTTTTCTCACGCGTAGTGTGACTTGTACCATCCATACGTTAATATATGATGTAAAGGGAGGTATACCAGAGCCATTACAATTTTTATTTTTTTAATTCTTCACTTTAAGTTTCTATGAGTATGGAGCTCGATTTCCAGACCACTGTGCGTCAATGTGAACTTACTTCAAAATAGCGGCCCAAATGTTTACGTTCCAAGATGTCAGATGCGTTCTAGTACCACAAACTGCTTTATATCGCCAAAATATAACCCGACCAAAGGAAATTGCTCGTTAGTTTCGTATTACACGTATGATAATTTGAGTTGATTGAATTCGGGAGTATTTGTTGTTGATTAAATTGTCGCTACGTGTCTTGGTAGAAATTCTATGTTTACAAAAATTATAACTTAACATAGTCGTGTGGGTCTATCTGGCAGGCCCCAACGAGATTTATCAACAGGCGAAAGCTTTTCCTAAAGACATTATTTTGTGCCTAAAGAAACCAAATTTGATATATTTTGTGCCTCGGCAGGTTTTGATTAATAGGTCTGATATAGTGGTGAAGGATCGATCAGAGCGGCGCGCAAAGATTGTTGACATAACGGTCCCGCATGATGAGAACTTGACTTGGAACCTCGTGAAAGCCGAGAAAGATAAACAAATCTTATATCTTGACTTGGCTCGCGAGTTTGTCGAGATGTGGGAAGTGGACTCAGCGATCATTGTGCAGATAGTCGTATCAGCCCACGGCTTAGTTGCCAAGAGCTTCGACCAATACCTGTGGAGGCTCTCGTTAGGCAGCTGGATCAAGGGATTGATTCAGAAAGCGGTAAGTACTCCTGGACACGACTCGTATTGTTAGGAGGTTCCTCTCTCTGGAGCACTCCATAGTTTACGTCCCCACCATAGTTTACGTCGTCATCATAGTTTACGTCCCCACCATAGTTTACGTCGCCATCATAGTTTACGTCGCCACCATAGTTTACGTTGCCATCATAGTTATAAATAATTCTTCTCCCACAACAACATAGTTACCAAACAGAGAAAGAAAACTCTTCTCATGTAACTGGTTAAGTAACTTTAGTTACCAAAGTGGACGAAGGGGCCATTTCAAGGTTATCCATTAATTGCCGGGCACCCTGTATATTGGCCATACTAGCTTGTAAGAATATTTTATAGGGGAATGAAAACATGGTACCTATAGTAAGTGCCAGTTAGGACCGCAATAGCGATCATTGACTCACCTACATTTATTGAAGTTCTTGAACTTTGAAATCCAAAAATAAGCCTTTGAATCGTCATCATTTATCATGATCTTCAACATTTTTTCTAATGAAAAACGATACATGGTATTTTGTTTCGTGCGAAGAGATTAGGGCAAAGGCAATGACTGCTGTTCCGATCTTAAATGTCACTTACTTTATATAATAATATGTATAGTATGGTAGAAGGCTGTGGGGAAATACATTTTGTACCAGAGGAGATTGATACAAAAAGGCTGACTCTTGTAGCGTTAACTAACAATAATTTTACTAGTTAACGCCACAACAATCAGGCTAAAAAAACTCTTCTTATAGGAATATGTAAGGTTAAAATAAGACTGCTTTAAGACGTCATGGTAAGGTGCTCCCTCACCTTAAGCGTCTGCCTGTAATGTAATGTTTCAGATTCGATTTAGAGCATTACATTACAGTACTGCCTCCCGACTTGTCGAGCATTCATCTGTAATGTAACATTTCAGATTCAATTTCGAGCATTTAGTTGACTCCGCAATGTCAGACGAAGCGGTTGTTGCGCTGAGCGCGGCAATATTAATTTTACAAATTATATCAAGCTGTGCGATGTAATGCTCGGTTCTCTTCCCTCACCAATGTAATGCTGGACTCTGTAACATTACAGGTTGCGCGATGTAATGCGCGGTTCTCATCCCTCACCAATGTAATGCTCGACTCTGTAACGTTACATTACAGGCGAATGCTCAATGTGAGGGAGCACCTTTAGCCCCTAGGCCCCTAGGGAGGGAAATAAAACAACAACAAATTCCGAAATACTCTTTTTATTTTTTTTAACTTTTTATTTTTTTTAACTTTTAGCTTAAAGTTAGGCAAAGGACCCTCTTTACAAATTGACAATATTTAATACAGATGATTTTGATTTACCCAAAATACCTTTACCGTTGTGTTAGTTACATTAAAAGAAGATGATTAGAATATCTTTAAATGTAATAGTTCATCCAAGTTGGGATCCAGTCATGATCTAGAATGGTGAACGCAGACCTGGCCGTGCTGCAGTTGCCGCAGTCATCGCTTTTGTTCATGACCTAGCACACCAGTCCCCGCTGCAGTCACCGCAATCGTTCCTGTTGCCGCACGCCTCGCACCACAGGACACTAATCGAGACCTCAATACTCTCTCACTCTCTCTATCCGGCGGCGTTGATGACGTCATCAGCTGCGGCTTGGGGAGTTCGGCCGCTTCAGGTACTGCGGCGACTGCGGTGCGGGTGGGTGTGCGAGATTGCATAGAACTTCATACGAAGAATTCGAACGCGGCGACTGTGACGCGTGCGGAGCGGCCAGGTCTGCGTTCACCTTAAGCGTCAAAAACACATATTGCCCATACAGATTGTTTGCTTTTGAGAGTTAGGCCTTATTATAACCATGCAATTACAATTGATGCATTCTCACAATTCGATAGAGTGACGATCTTCGCAGGGTTTCTGGTAGCATCTGGATGAGAGTTGCTGAGAATCTAGTTGAGTGGCGTGCGATTGAGGAGGCTTATGTCCAGCAGTGGACTGCTTGAAGGCTAATGATGATGATTAATTAAGCCATGGAAGACGGGAGAATGGAAAAAATGTCTTGCGTCGTCCCCATGTCCTATGGGACAGTGGCAGGAAGATGTTGATGGTGATAAATGAACCTGGCCCAATCAGGCTACTCACAAATAGTAGGTACTCAAAAATCGTTACGGCTTCGGCCGCGTTCCCAGTATGTCGTGACGACAGATAATCGTGTAGTTTTAAGTTTCGTGGCTTGTGTATTTAAAATGGAGGTGTTCACATATAGGACGACGCAACTGCAGAGTAAAAACCAAAGATAAATCAGTTGTCATGTAAAAACCAAAGATAAATCAGTTGTCATGACCTAATGGGAACGGGGCCTTACTCGAAGTACTCGATTCAAGTGTCAAGTACTCAAAGCAGAGCCGATATTTTAAGGCCCTGCGGCAGGGTGAACAATTAAAATATCGGCCCTGCATGCATACACACAATACGATTGGCGGTATCCCTGCAGGCAGGGCCTTGCAGGCAGTGCTTTAAGTAGGGGCATTTAAGTGTTCAAGTCTCTACTTGAAGTACAGCCGTTTATAACAACAATATACTATTTGTAAAAAGGGTCCCTAGAAAGTTTATTAAAATTGTAATCACAAAAAGTGAAAGTAAGTATCGCAAGCACCAAAAATAAAATCTATTTAGTAAAAAAGTTAAAAATATGGCCGATGATAGAGATTTTTAAAAAATCTTCAAAGTGTTGTAGTAAATAGGCAATCTTTTGTGATTTAAAAATACAATAATAAGTTTACATTTTAATCGCCACTTTTTAAAAAACATTTCAAATTAAAAATAGTTACTAAAGCCTGGCATGGAAAGTTGCCCGAGCTTGAATTTAAGAAGACATAAAACTTGATTTTCATTTAATTATTATATAGCTAGAAAAAGCTATTCAGAAAACACTAAAATGCTTTTTTAAAAAAGGTCACAACTCTAAAAAGGCAGATTTTTCTTACAGATGTAAGTGCACTATGTTAAATATTCACAATTAATGGACCGAGGCTATCTATGGAACAGTTATCATAAGACTAGTGGACTTAATGCGCCTGCATTACGATTTAGTCAAGCGCACATTACTGGAAGATTTACGAAAAAAATGTATGATTTGAACCAAAGTTGGCATAAATTTACCCAGAGCTGTTATACAATTAAGAGTTTGGATCATATTTACCAGACATGGCATAATATTTGGCAAATTTGTTATTATATCTTATTTAGTCAAACTTGGCAAACACCAGGGCAGTAATAGCCTAGCAGTGTGACCGTCGGATGGCCAAATCATAGGTCTAAAGTTCGAACCCAAGAGGACTGACTTAGCTAAACATGTTGTTATGTTTTACCAGTGTTGTCATGACACCTAACCAAACATGGCATAATGTTTAGTTATTCTTGAGATAATTTCTAATTCAATTCAGCCAATCCTGAGATTACATTTAGCCAAACTTTGCAAGACGTTACGCTACATTTGGTGTAACTCGGTTTGACATTTAACCAATATTGGCATAATATTTTACCAGAGTTGGCATAACATTTACCCTTACAGCATGTAGCTAACAAGTAGTTAGCGGTTGTCTTAAATAATGTGCGCTTACCATTACACTGGTATTAAATCATTACAATCTAAACTACATTAATTACGTCCTTAGTATTACGTTATTATAGTTAAATCACTTTATTTTTAATCTAAGTTCGAAGTTTAGTTTCTACGGAATGGTTCAGAGCAATTATGTACTAAAATGTACTTCTTTTATTAAGTTTTTTTGGCAAAAATAATAAGTACGTAAAATCAAAAGTTACAAGTGGACCACAAGAGTGTAAAACTTAATACATATTTATTAAAAGTCTTTCGATTGGACGGATTCGAAGTAGTTCCAAAAGTTACCACTATCAATGGCGGTAGTAGCAACTGTCAAATTCATTCGTTTTTTTCTAATTACCAGTCAACAAAAATTGTGGTAATTTTTTTTCCAGGTTCCTCTACAGTCCTTTCACTTTTTACATTACACCTGATTCTGCATCGCTGTTAAAATAAAAATGATCTTTATTTTCGTATTCATAAAGTTAAGTTCTGGCTATCAGTGATAAATGTGAAAGGACTGGTAGGAATTCCTTTTTTTTGTGATTGCTATGTTGAAAAACTTGATCTTTATTTGAATAGAAGTAGAAAACTAATGAGAACTAATAAGCTGCTGGATAGAATGCTCGCTTTGCTTTGAGTGATGATTTCTTGCTCGTAAACGAGCACGTTCTTCGCAGTGTGTTCGGCGACAGTCGCTGGAGTTCCGTCCATGTCTCCTAGACGCTGATTCGCTACTTTCAAGTTTCTAAGAAGTGCTAGTACGTCTTCTGTAAAAAAAGGAAGGATTGGTATTACTTATAGATATTTGTATTTCTTTGACAGTCGTTACAGGTAGTTAGTGGCCCAAAAAGTCTGACAACCAGTCTTAACAAGGGGTATCGTATTACCAAGTACTAAGCTGGGTTGTGGAGGTCAAATAGGTAGTCGCTCCATGTAAAATACTGGTATTCAGCTGCATCCGGTTAAGACTGGAAGCCGACCCCAACATAGTTGGGAAATGGCTGGGCAGATGATGATAAGGAAAGACTTATGTTAATCTATATAAAGAGAGGGTAGTTTCGACTTTTATTTAATTTAGTGGCTACAAAACAATACGCCTGATCAACTAATGAGAAAAAATCTGAATTAAGGCGATTACACGAGCTAAACGCGAGTTTTATAATTACTAAAAGTATATGATTCACTGCTATAAACAAGACCAGAAAAATATATGATATTCTTCAGGATATATGCTAGCATAATACTGTTTTGAAAACATAATAGAATTAATTTGGCTCGATAAAAAGAAATCACGAACTTACCTCTAAAAATATCTTTCAAACAATAAAAAACATACTAATATGCATGCGATCATTCCGATTTTTTGGCAAATAATTCTACAAGCAATATATTAGCATGATACTGTTTTAGTTTTTTAATCCAATCAATAGTTTTTTTGTAAATCGATCGAAACCACTCATTTCGCGCTATTTGGCCCGCAGTGGCTGACGTAACAACCACTTTGTAGTGCAAGCTGATTAGAACTTTATTCTAACAGCATTTCAAACGAAGTTTGAACCACCACAAATAGAGTTGCTAATTTAGCTCGTATAAGCGCCTTAAGAAAATAAAGTCAATTAGTGCCAAGTTTTGTGGAGTTATGCAAACATAAATGTATGAAACAGCTTCTTTATCACACTGTGTCTGTCTTTATCTTATAGTGGAGGTTTTTTTGGATGCAATGTGGCATACACATAGAAACTCTTGAATCAGTCGATCTATTGCTGAAAACTGCATTAAAATCCGTTGCGTAGTTTAAAAGATCTGAGTATACAGACAGCGGGAGCGACTTTGTTTTATACTATGTAAATGAGTTGTGCTACTCACCCTAAAATTATGCCTCACTTTTAACCTAACACCCTGAGTATTCACGTAAATCATGCAATTATTTAACTAACTAGGTTATATAAAGGCCGGAATATACAGAAAGCCATCCATTTCAATTTCAGAATGAGTTATATCACACTCAAATCCCTTTTAAAGTTATAAATATTAAACAACGCTGATAGCGGCTTTTACCTCATTCATCATTCAGGGAATGCTTTTAAATACCAACATAAAGCCCAGTTAAAAAAAAAGGATTAATAATAAAAAAGAACATTCCCTAGTATAAAAGGTAGGAAAATACTCTTAATCTAATCTTAATCAAGCCGAAAGGCACTTATTCTCCTCTTCATTTAAGTAGGTATTAAAAAACCCTGAGGTTTCTTGCGTTATTTTACATAGGCATTTCTGGGCGTTCTAATGCGAAAGGCCTTTACAATATCACTACATACTCGTATTACAAGACAAAGTCCTGCGCCGCGTCTGTCTGTCTGTTCGCGATAAACTCAAAAACTACAGCACCGATTTTCATGCTGTTTTCACCAACGGATAGAGTGGTTAGCGCTAGATAAAGATAAAAATAGATAAGAAAATAGCTAGACAAGCCAGCAGAAGTCTAAAGAATTACGTTTTCTCCTTCGTAGCATATCCTTGTAGGTAGTTCTTTGGTCTCGGAAACGATAGAAAGCAGAATAGACTATATATAGACTATATTAAAGATTTTTGCCTTAAGAACCTTCAAGGTGGAGGTAGAACGGTGACTCATATTCATGGTAGAATGGTGAATATGAGTCACCATTCTACCTCCACCTTGATGAAGGTTCTTTACGTACTGAGATCGTACCGTAACGCCATGAGGAAAATAGAAAGAAAGAAAGAAAGAAGAAGAGATAGAGAGAAAAAGAGAGAGTGAACGAGAGACAAGAAGAGGGAGATAGAGATAAGCCCGTGTAGCATGAACACCGTAGTTTCTTCGAAGAAAGAAACTACAAAATGTCAGATTTCTTTTGCTTATTTGTCATTTTGTCGATTCTTTGTCGACAAAACCGGTTTCCACGGCGATCATGCTACGCACGAAGAAAAGAGAGAGAAGAGAGAAGACAGAGAGAAATAGTAGAGGAATATGCACAAACCTGCCTCTTTCTGCCCCTCCTCATAGTCCACCTTGATGAAGGTAGTGAGCGAGACTTCGTACACTTTGTTGGAGTCAGCGCTGGAGCTGATCGCGCGGCGCTTGCGCCCGTATGCTGTCTGACCGTTGCTGCACTGTACCTGCGAATATAAATGTAAAAATATGGTTTTTAGAAGAAGAGAATGCATTGCTATTTTTTTCAGGATGCACATTTGTAATACGTACAACAGCCTATAATGTTCCCACTGATGGGACATAGGCCTGCTCTCTATGAGAGGGGATGTTTTATAGTCACAGATCGGGTTGGTAGATTTCACATGTCTTCGAATTTTGGTTCTAGGACATGCCCGTTTCCTCACGATGTTTTTCTTCATCATTTTGAGAGCAGTGGTGATGAAATAAATTTCACTAAGTAAGGAAAAACCATTCCATATTTGAAAAAAAAAAACCATGCCGTATTTGAAAAAAGAAACTATTCCGTATTTGAAAAAACACATTTAGAAGAACCATTCCATATTTGAAAAAAATATTCAAAGGCAAAAAAAAGGTCTCGCTTCCATATTCAAACCTCTCCCAGTACTCACCCCCTGGCATTTGTCGAGGCACACGGTGACGGTTCCCCTGAACTGCACGTACGATGTGTCGGGGAACTTGAACGCCTTGAACTTGGCTGTGAGGGTGTCGCCGTCAGCCGTCACGAAGTTGTCAAAGAGATATGTGTCTACGGAGCACCTGTGGACATAGGAGAAATAGGAAGATAGTTTAAAAATCTTCATACTCGTTCTTATCCCCTTATCCCATACTAGCTGACCCACGCAACTTCGTTTGCGTCACATAATTCATTAAATGTTAGCGAAGTAGACATAATATGTAGTTATACAATCTCGTCAGACCGGTGCGGTCGGGGTCCACCGATGAAGGAATCAAAGAGAAAAACCTCACAAAAGGAATAGATTTTCCTCGATTTTGCAACATTTTTCATTTGTGCTCCGCTCCGATTAGTCGCAGCGTGATGTTATATAGCCTATAACGTTCTTCGATAAATGGAATACCCAAAACAAAATAGAGTTCCTGAGATTAACCCGTTCAACCAAACAAACAAACTTTTCAGCTTTATAAATAACCAGCAGAGCCTGCGGCTCGCACGCGTACAAATTTTATACTAAAACCTTCATTGAGAACGACTGTATCCAGGCAGTATTCATCGTTGAAAACAGCATGCAAATCGGTGCAGTTGTTTTTGAGTTAATTGCGAACAGACTGACTGACGCTGCGGAGGACTTTGTTTTATAACTTACTAGCCGACCCGACAGACGTTGTCCTGTCAACTATGAATATTTAATTCGAATTCACCTACTATCTACCACCTACCCACTACCTACCTACCAACTACCCACTATCTACCTACCAACTACCCTCTACCTATCTACCACCTACCCACTACCTACCTATCACCTACCCACTAACTACATACTAACTACCCACTACCTACCTACCACCTAACCATTACCTACACACAACCTAACTACCCTCTACCTATCTACCACCTACCCACTAACTACATACTAACTACCCACTACCTACCTACCACCTACCCATTACCTACCCAAAACCTATCTACCAACTAACCTCTACCTATCTACCACCTACCCACTAACTACATACTAACTACCCGCTACCTACCTACCACCTACCCACTACCTACCTACAACCTACCTACCAACTACCCACTACCTACCTACCACCTATCCCTACCTACCTACCACCTACCCACTACCTATCTACCACCTACCCACTACCTACCTACCACCTACCCACTAACTACCCACTACCTACCTACCACCTACCCATTACCTACCCACTACCTACCTACAACCTACCAACCAACTACCCACTACCTACCTACCACCTACCCCTACCTACCCAATACCTACCCACTACCCACCGACAAAAAAAAATTAAAAAAAAAGTATCCTATGTCCGTCTCCCGGTTCTAAGCTACCTCTCCACCAATTTTCAGCCAAATTGGTTCAGCCGTTCTTGAGTTATAAATAGTGTAACTAACACGACTTTCTTTTATATATATAGATAGTGATGTATTTACAAAAAAAAGTATCTACGTAGCATAACAACTACTGGTGTCCACGACACAAGCCTCGTTGCTTAGTATGGCACTAGATGGCGCTGTGTTTAATGTCCAGCGACATTTATTTATTTTCATTACTCATACTCGGAAAGTAGGTCTGAAGTTGCCTGAGGAGCGGGCTGAAAGTAATACTTTTCAGCCCTAGGGAGAATCGCTTTCAACTGACAGCTGTCACATTATTAAAAAAAAATCTAGTTCTATTTTCACATTTCTATTGAACCATGTTCCGACTTCTACAGCCTGTAAATTACATCGCGATGTAAAATTGAAATAACATAAAATTCAGTATTAATTAAAGAATATTTTTTTTTAAATCACTTACTTAGTTATGATTTAGTTAAAAATATTTCTTTAAATAACAAAGATTTGGGAAAAATATTTACTATTTTTTCAGTGACGATAGTGAAAATAAAGGCTGAATAGCCGGCCACAGAAAAAAAAACAAAATGGGCGGGAAAGCGGCAATCTGATCTCCATTTTTTTTTCGAGTTGTTTCGTGTTTTTGTTTTTATTTTCCTTGTATTCGTAATGAAAAGCACAGTGTTTACCTCGGGTTAAAGACTTATTTAGTCCCTCGAGCTATTAGCGCCCGCGCTACGCTTGGGCGCCAAACCCCGTCTCGGGACTAAATAAGTTACTTTCACCCCTAGGATAACAATGTACTATTAATAACTTACCCATTCAATATGATAGTCTCCTGCTGCTTCCCGGTATCAGTGACGTGCATGTAGTTGACCAGTAACCCGTAGATCGGCGCTGATTTCTCGTTCAGGAAGATCTCCATCGTCAGAGGTGTGCCAGGCGTTACTGAGATCTCGCCGGATACCCTGGAACATTGTGCGTTAGACATTAGTAAAGGTTTCGAGTAGGAGATTTTAGAACATGATTTAACGATCTTCACGTAAAGACCGATGTATATACGCGATATTTGATTGAATTCACATAAAAAATACTGGTAACTTACTTTTATTTTAATGTTATTCTTTTTATTTTTATTTAAAAAAGGAAAAAGTAACAGCTGCAATATAATATAACATAGAAATAACAAATATGTACCCATAACTCTTAATAATATTGCACCCCGCAACGCTGTTCACAGATTAAGGCTATTAAATTGTTAAAGTAAAGTATCACATATACATTTTACAAGGAAAATGGATGAAGGGATTCGTCAACAAAATTCTTTAAACATTGGGTGTTTTTGGGATTTGAGCAACGGTAATCCCCATAGCTGTGAAACAACAGCGAAAATAATCGCTAGGGTTACAAATACAACGTACAACTGTTAGTTAATATGTCTAGGTCTTGTAGCTATCTGTGTTTCTATCAACAAAGTTAGCTTGGAATATTCTATCCTCGTCACTTAGAGGACTGTGATTCATAAAAAAGACAGTAAAAGCTTTTCTGTGACGTTTTGTTTGTCACGATCGCTAAAAAGAAAGCTAAATGACAAACAGTTAGAGATAGCCACCTTCCGTTACCTGTTAGTAAGTTATTGAAAATGGCCGCTAGCAATCAAACTATACAGGGTGTAAACCACCTCATCACGAAGCCGTCAACCAAGCATTATGTACATCAAACTAAGTAACTTTACGCAAAAATTATTGCTGTTAAACAACTTTCTTTTTTTGAGGTGAAAAATCACGTTTTGCGGTATTACTCAATGTAACGCACTCAAAACATTGTGCTGGTAGATGGATTGAATAGTACGGGGTTCGTGGAGGTTTTGAAAGTAAAAATTTTACAATAAAAACTTCCATCTAAAAAAAAACTTGTCAAGAAGTTGCAACTTTGACCCCCAATATCTCCGTAACTAGAAGGTTCCCAGGTATGGTGTTAAAACAAAAAAGTGATCGCAATGACGGAGAGAACAAGTGAAGAGGTGTTTTACATCCTTTAGACCAAAAAATAGCTGTTGGTAAACTTACTGTTTTCCATTCTGCTTGACAATAGCCCCTAGAACTGGTTCAGGTGCCTTCCCTTCTTCATAACGAGTGATATTGAGCACACTGAAAACAGATAATGGTTTCTTTATGTACTTATTTATTAAGGATCTCCAACAAAGGAAATGTTACCGTAAAATTGTAAAACCCGTTAGATTGTAATCTATCTAGCGAGATTGTAAACTCTCGAAAGATTGTCAAAAATAATGCGTTAAATTGTAAACATAATGTTTGCTGTTTACAATTTAACGCATCATTTTTCGGTAGATTATTATCTATCGAAGTGAAGAAATGTATGCAACGGAACTCAGCTCGTGCGCTGTGGAGGAGCAGCAGGGAGGGGGAGGCCCCCTAGTATCAGTCCCATGAATAGGTCATGCACCATCCCTGATAAAAACCGATTATCGTAATCTAACCTTTTTTTTTTTTTTTTTTTATGATAGGAAATCATCAAATGACTTCTCCCACTCTGGGCGGAGCGGGAGGGAGTGTCAGACTCTTACTGACTAAAACCCATCCATGTTCCTTCCTCGCCCTTTACGTTCCGGGGCCGCGGTATCTCTTTCGAACAGTCCCGCAACCCCGGCAGGCTTCGGCCCTTGCGGGCCCCTCTCTCTATGCTGACATCTCTTTGAGGCGCGCGTGGAACACGAACGCGCCGTCGACACGGCCTGTCGTCGTTAGACGGACGGACGGCTAGCTAGCCCATAGCTAACCGTCCACAGGCCCGCATGATCTACGGTGGCCGGTAGCCACCACGTGGCCCCCGACGCCCGGTGCGTCTCCCGCGGTGGCTGGGAAGGGAGGCTCTCTCCCTCTCTCGTTCCGCCACCTCCTTCGCTAGCATGACTGCTTCGCAGAAGGAGGTGACGGCTTCCCATTCCGTCTCGCTCCGGACCATGGATTGAACCAGGGCCCGACGCGAGAGGTCGTCGCCGCCGATCGCCGCTACGAGGACACGGCGGTGCTCCGCCCACGCAGGGCAGACTTCCACCGTGTGCTCCACCGTGTCCTCCGGTCGATCCTCGATCGTAATCTAACCTCAAAACACTTTATATTCGCCTGAAAGGCGCCCATCACCTGTATTTTATCCTCATTTAATATAGTCGTATAATCTCAACATATATGAATGATATAACAATATTTTGATTCAAAAGAGTGTCCATGGAGTTCCTTGACCATTTTTCTCCATAGAGATCTACATATTGTACGCTTTAGAATGTGAAACTACAGTTCTTTCACAAAATATTATGCCTTGTGCCTGTAGTTTCATTTGACATTCAAAAGTGCCGTAAAATGGTCTAATTGAAATAAATGCTTTGAGTTTGGGTTTGAGTTTTTATGAATAACCCATAAAACGCTTGGATAAAACAGAAGGCACGTAGGCTTTGAAGTGTTCTTCACATCGTTGTCATTTGGAACCGTGCCAAGAAAAGTGGCGCGGCCCAGCCTTGAACTTTTGGATACGTAAGTTTGAACTTGGATTAGATCATCCGGATATCTAGAAAAACATGACAAAACATCATTCACATCATCACAAACTTTGTCAATTGTCTTGACACTTGGCAATAATATTTATGCCGTTTCCAAAGGTCTTCAAAAACGACTTCAACTAAATGCTGCTCAACCTAGAGGTTATAGAGAGTAGTTTATTGAGAGTAGTTTATTGAGAGTAGTTTATTGAGAGTAGTTTATAGAGAGTTGTTTATAGACAGTAGTTTATAGAGAAGAGGGTAGACAGATTTGTCTGCTTCTAACAATTTATTTTCCAACCACCCGCATTCTCCAGTCAACCCGCGATCATGGCGCTTGCAGATATCCTTATTATTGTTTGGAAGATATCCCGTAAGTGACAATATAAGTTTATAGAGTGAAGTTAACACTGAGTAGCTTCTTGAGAGTAGTTTATAGAGAGTAAAGAGTACTAACTCAGGTTCGTTGAAGTCCAGCGGGAAGGGGTGTACGTCCCGCCTGGTAAGAGACCTCAGCTTGCCCGGCACTATGCAGCGCGCCTTCAGCGTCTCCACAGCGCCTGACGAGTTCTCGATGATAATGGTGCTGTAGAATGAGCGCTTGCCCTGGAAACAAGACAAGGTTTATGTTAATACGAGAAAATAGAAGAATATTAAGCTCTTGATGTATGGGGAGACCCACTTAAAGAGGAGAGAGAGAGGAGAGTCAATGACTGCCTTAGAATTCAGTCCTCAAATAAGCGTCAGCATGCATCTTTGGTAGGGGCAAATGTTTGTGTGATGACCATTGACATTTATTTTCGAGTCGTGGATGTTTACATTTATAATAAGTATGTATTTAAAACAACAAGAAAAATATCTAAAACAGGCATAGTGAACTTTGGCAAGAAGGCTGCTAGGCTAAAATGGGCAGGTCACGTCAGCCGCATGTATGATGACCGCAGGGCAAAAGTCTCCAGACAATGGTTTCCAGAAGACGGACCACTAGGTATGGAGCGGTGACTTGGTGAAGGTTGCAGGAATCCGCTGGATGCGAGTCGCACGGGACCGGCCAATGTGGCGACACTTGAGGGAGGCCCATGTCCAGCAGTGGACGTCTTTCGGCTGAAATGATGCTGATGATGATGAAAAAGGTATACTACTTACAGTGCCCGTCTGCAGAACTCTGACAACTGCACAACTGTGTGGATCCTGAAGGTCCAACACGAAAATGGCGACATTGTCGATCATCTCGGGCTGGCATGGCTTGTACTCTGGAAGTAGATAGATAGATGATTTAACAGGAGGCAACAGGCTCACTCCCTACAATGATATAAAGACGAGATATGAGGAATTTAAAATTTTCCATCGAAAACTTATTTATCTCATTACTCTTGTTTAAATCAATGTTCATTCAAAATATATATTTGGGAACCTAGATATTATGTAATCCAATCGAAATAAATACACACTACCTTAAGAATATGTATGATTTACAAATTATTTTGATATTACGTTTGTATGAAATACGCATGCTCCGCCGGCCTCGATGTATATAATCAAAGTGATAATGTATTATTATGGTTGAATGTATAAGGATTCTTTATTAATATTATTGTAGACACCCTATTGTAAATACTGTTAGACGGAAGAAAACCGAAAACCTACTCAATGCAGCACAGCACTACATGAAGACGCTATGTGGAACATCACTAATTTTTCTACTTGACATTTGTACGATTTCGCGGCAAAAGTGTTTCCAGTGATTTTATTTTGTAAAACTGCTCAAAATTTGTTCATAAAAAGTCGTTTAATTACTAATAATACATTCTGTGCAAATTAATGAATATTCACTTCTATTCTATTCTATTTAAATCTATTTTGGCATGAGTACTGGTGGCAGTCATCTCATCGTCTGCGTAGCCTTTTCCCAACTATGTCGAGGTCGGCTTCCAGTCTAACCGGATGCAGCTGAATACCAGTATTTTACATGGAGTGACTAGGCAGTCGCTTGGAGCGATAACCCAGTTAATACTGCGTTAGTAAGACTGGTTGTCAGACTTTCTGACTATCTGTAACAGTTAGGATCTACAAATGCCAGCTGAGGCACACGGCTTATCATGCTTTTTCCGAGGCACGGAGGAAACTCGGTTTGTGGTGAGTTGTCACTCATGCATGGACCAACCTATGCAAGTACGAAAGACCGACCCGAGAAACTGTTATTGTTAAACCACGAGCTCCTCACGAGGTCATAGAGGTAGTTAATATAATTGTCACGTTGTACAAATTTTTACGAATTGTTATGTAACTATATTATGATTCTGCTAAGGCAGCCATTTTAGACTCACTATTCTCAGGTCATAAACATTGGTCCCTACGCCAGGCTCTTACCTTTGTTAATTGTTCCATGATTAATTATACTACAAAATATATTTATAAATAATACTTGCTGGTAGAAGTCGTGAGTGCGTCCCGGGAGTTGATTTAATTATAACTGTACGCGATCAGAATATGGAGTAGTAACCGAGTTTGTAATAAAGAAAGTTAGATGGGATTCGAGCTTGTGAGGATTTCTGGGAGGCAGACTGATAGAGGCTTCTGTTTTGTCTCATATTGAAGGCCAAAAGGGTATTGCCGAACTTTTACAAATAGATAGAATGTGTATGTATAAATTTATTTGATTACTGTGAATAAGAGGACCATAATGTTGGTATTGTTTTTCTTCGCTTTAGTTTTAAACATTGACTGGCAGTTTGAGTTATGTGACCTACCCAAATGTCCTTTCTTTTTGTTCGCCGTGTCGTTGAGCTCCTTGAGTTATAAGTCGAGCTACACGATAACTGACACATGCTTGCATGGTTGGACAGGTCCACTCAAATCTGTGTGGTTCTTTCTTCAAAAAACCATCTTTGACACTAACCTGCATAGTCCTCATGTGAGTTGTCCGACATTAAGTCTGGACCTTAAAAGAGACTTTCACCTCTAAGTTTGTTTCGGCAGTTTCTTCTGGTATGAAAGCTTAAAACAGTGATTAAAATCCCTATTTCATCGATTGCACTTCTTTTTTATCCATTCTTCAACTTAAGATGTCTAAGATCGTGAAGAATCAATCCTTGTTCCCACAGTTGGAAGCGCCATCAAAATTCACCAAGTTGATATAGGTATATGCAGCCACCTAGGCCGCATTGATACGTCAGTGACGCTTTAGTATCTGACGGTTTCAGAGTTCCGTACCCGAAAGGTAACCAGCGAGACCCTATTTACTAAGTCTCCACTGTACGTCCGTCCCTCTGTCTGGCAGCGAGCTGTATCTCATGATCCATAAAAGGTAGACAGTTGAAATTTTTACAGATGATTGATATTTCATACAAAATGTATAGAAGAGGTGTGGCGCGACACATACTGAGACGGCGTGCCGACGGCGCCACTTCCTCGCACTCCGCGCACCTTCATGCACAGGGCGGGAACAAGACGGCGAAAATGCGTAACAATTTAGACTTTAACGACTAGAATGCGCCCTTGTATCATACGTCTCTTGTTTTTGACCCGCGCCTTAGACTAGCATCTGTCCGCGACTTGATATGTATCGGTACCATAACAATCTAGGGCACTTCAGGCGTTACAGGTAGTCAGAACGACAACCAGTCTTACCAAGGGGTATAGTATTACCCAGTACTAACTGGGTTGTGGAGGTCAGATAGGCAGTCGCTCCATGTAAAATACTGGTATTCAGCTGCATCAGGTTAGACTGGAAGCCGACCCCAACATAGTTGGGAGAATGCTAGGCAGATGATGACTGTGCAAAGACAATTCAGTAAGCATTTTCGCGTCAAATTGTCAACTGACACTCAACTGACACCGCCATCTTTTCTTTCACACCATCGTTAGTAAAACGAGTGAAAGTGGCCCGTTCGCATTATAACTAAAACAAAAGAGGTAGCCATATTGTTGCTGTGAATAGGGAAACTGTGTGAATTAAAATATGAGAAGTTCGCTTGTTAGTGGGGGAATGGCGTGTGTCAGTGTTTATGATCCTTAACTGTGCAGTTAATTATGGTAAACTATGTGTACGGTATCGTTGCAAATAATTAATAAAGTAATCGTAGCATTATGTTGTACACTTTATTGTCATATTTCAGAGCAGTATTATGTCGAAAGTATGTTCTGTCGAAATAGGAATCCGCCGAACAAATGCACATCGAAGACGAGTTCTGTCGAAGTCGTGTTTATCGAAGGTGTGTGTTGTCGAAGAATGTTCTGTCGAAGCAATGAGTAGTCGAACTATTGTTATTCGAAATTGAGTCCGTGACGAAATAATTAACTGTCGAAGTTCGAGGTATAAAAGATAGTCCTTATTAAAACATTATAAATGCTGAAAAACTAGTAATGCGTCGTAGGGTACCTTCTGATTTACGTAAGTCGCACTTTCAGACTTTATTTCTTATCGCGCTGACGGTCGGTTGACTACGGTCGGTTGTGATGTCAGCGAGAACAAAATACGGCTGTCGGTCGCCGCTGACGTCAGCGTCGTAGTATGGTGCTATACAACGTGTAACGTGTAAATGCGCAAAACCTCAGACACCCCAAATGATTTTTAATTCAATTGACCTAAAACTGAGAGAAAAAAAATATTAAAGGTTTTATGCGCTGTTTTAGTTTTACTGGCAATTAGATTTACTGGCAAGAACTATTATTATCCCGCGTATGAGACAATTTAAATTGGACAACAAGCATTTGTGTTTGTTTGTTAACCTATTTTGGCGGGTTTGCGCACGTGATGGCTTGATCTATTAATAAATAGACAGGGCAACATTTGTAATGAAGATTTTTTTGAAAAATGTGACCTATATTAAAAGTTGGTTCAATTGATTCTGCCCGTGATTCTGATCAAACTATTTTCAGGTTTTGCGCATTTAACGTTGCACGTTGTATAGAACGGCCGACCGTGCGCGACCGACCGTCAGCCCGATAAGAAAAATACAGTTATACAGTCGTCGCCAGCACATCAAATTACCGCAAACTGTAAAATTTCTCCAAATGATTTTAAACCACAAAAAGTTGACGGTTAAGTTCAAAATCTAGTGAGTAAATGTGACAGTTTGCTTGTTGCGTGTGCGACTCTATTTCAAGATGAGGTTTTACCTTTAAGCTGGTCCAAGTAGGTGATACTCCTGTCTCCATCCATGGGGATGGTCACCTTCATCACCTCGGGAGTACATTCCACCTTCGATTCTGATCCTGGAACAATAAGGAAATAAGTTTAATTGTGGTTGCTATCAAAATCACAGCAGGATGAACTAGGTAGATGGGAAGGCGCAAGAGTATCGACATATGTTGCGTCCCACACTAGAGGCCTACCCATCTTCCATGAAAACAAAGACATGCCGTCCGGTCTTTTGCCATCGACGCGTGCCAAGCTATTGGGTTCTGATAAAGCTGGAAACAGAACCTGTTGAGGTGGTTTTCGTCGTATGTTTCCAAAAGGACGCAGCGCGAGTGATTAATGGTTATCAATCATTTTCTATACCAGTGACATCAGGTGTTCCTCAAGGATCGATTTTAGGACCCCTTCTATTTATTTTGTTCATTAACGACATACGCAAATGTTTCCAAAATTCAAAATTTCTTTTATATGCAGATGATAAATTAGGTCAATTAAAAACACTAGCGATTGTCTTGCTTAGCAAAGTGACTTAAATAGACTGTCTGAATACTGCGTGTGTAATAAGCTTAAACTTTAGAGATCGACGGATGATGTCGCAATCAGGCTGCATGACAGCAGTCAAAGTGACAGGCTGTTGATAACTTCACCGCAGTAACAGCGATGAGGAGAACAACATGGGGCGCCCAGGAGGAGAGTAACAGCGTGGCGGAAAGTGGTATCGTCATTAATTTTATTATTTATTTTAGTTGATTAATGCTCTCTCATTTAATCTGACGTCACATTCATACAGCCTATAACCAGCGGACAAATAAGACGCTTCTAACGATAATCTCATTTGTCAATTTATGACAAGTAGTTCAGAAGTTATGCACACGAACATGACGTACATACCGGTCAAAATCATAACCTCCTTTTTGTTTGCCGCAGTCGGTTAAACAGTCATAAGACCCGCTCTTGATTTGCAAAGGCTATTTAAACCAATACTTGATTAATACTTGGAAACCCGAAATGATCGCCTTTCAAACCGGTATTCGGCCATCTTGTTTAACAGGTTATAAGTAGAGTTGGGCCCGAAACTTAATTCGGTGCATTTGCATTTTCGACCGAAAATCGAAACCGAAAACAACTGAGTACTTAATAGAAGATTTTTTGGCAAAAGTAAAAGAAATTCAATGCCAATATTTTAATCCGTTCTTATTTGTAACCAATTAAGGTCCATGTTCACCGAAGAGATAACGCCCTGATTATCTAAAAACAGCTGTCACTGTGACATGTTCCCATACAAAAATGTTTTTTAAACAGCTGTTTTTAGACAATCAGACTGTCATCTTTTTGGTGAACATCGACCTAAAATCACACGGGAAGAAGTTTAAATATTTTGGCTAATTTTCCGCCCTTTTGTTTTAATTTTAAAATAGCAGCCACACTTAACGCTTGTATTATTCAATCAACATCTTCACCATCTGCCTTTTTCCAACTATGTTGGGGTCGGCTTCCACTCTAACCGGATGCAGCTGAATATCAGTATTTAACATGGAGCGACAGCCTACCTGACCTCCACACCCCAGTTCGCAGTTCAGCAGCAGCGGCAGTTCGTGCTGGGTAATACGATACCCCTTGGTAAGACTGGTTGTCGGACTTTAGGGCCACTGACTACCTGTAACGACTGTCAAACAGCTACAAATGACAGCCTGGACCAACTGATTAATAGCATATTATTATAGCTGGCATCAACACAAACATAAGTATATAGGTAAAGGGTGTAAAACACCTCTTCACGAAGCCGAAAGGCACTTGTTCTCCCCATCATTGCGATCATTTTTTTGTTCTACACCATGCCTGGGAACCTTCTAGTTACGGAGATATGGGGGGTCAAAGTTGCAGCTTTTTGACAAGTTTTTTTTTAAACGCAAGTTTTTTTTGTAAGATTTTGACTTTTAGCACCTCCACGACCCCCGTACTATTCAATCCATCCATCAGCACAATGTTTCAAGTGCGTTACATTGAGTTCTACCACAAAACATGATTTATAACCTCAAAAAAAAAGTTGTTTCCCAGCAATAATTTTTGCGTAAAGTTACTTAGTTTGATGTACAGAATGCTTGGTTAAGGGCTTTGTGATGAGGTGGTTTACACCCTGTAGGTATACTATGAGACAAAATCTTCTAAAGCGTCACGTCCCCGAAACATAAGCTTTGTTTATACTTTAAGTTGTTGTGAATTCTTCCAAAACCTATAAATTAAAAGGTTCAATTTGTGATAACATTTTTTTCTGCGAAATAATGTCATTTGTTCGACAAAGTTGTCGAAAACCGAAAACCAAATTCGGTCGAACACTAGTTGAAAGACAACTTGACCTCTTGCGTTCGTTATGTCATGCGGTCATGCTGTTATGCACAAAAATAATATAACCAAGGCGAGGCGAGGTATTGTTAGCTTATAATAGCAAATCATAAAATCTTCGCGTGTTTGTCAGTAAATAGATATTATACAGTGTGTAAAATGTAATGTTATTAAATTAATGTAATGTAATTTTTTTAAACGGATATATTATTAAATGAATGTTTTGTTATGTTACTAAATTAATGTAATTAAATGAATGTAAGGAAACGAATGTAATTATACGAATGAATGTTATGGAATGTATGTAATGTTAATTATGTAATGTAATGTTGATAATGTTAAAATTGCAATGCTAATTATGAATGTGTTATATTTACGATAAATTAAGTGTACATTTGTTTTATGTATTTATGGTAGAATTAAAGGTTTTTTTTATTATTTATACAGTGGGAAACAGACTCATCACGAAGCCGTCAACCAAGCATTCTGTACACCAAACTAAGTAACTTTACGTAAAAATTATTGTTGAGAAACGACATTTTTTGGGGTGGAAAATGGTGGAAAATTTTGTTTTGTAGTAGCATAACTCACAGTAGCGCGCAAAACATTGTGCTGATAGATGGATTGAATAGTACGGCGGTTGTGAAGTTGTTCAATCTTACATTAAAAACTTGTACTTAAGTATTAAAAAAAAAAAAACTTGTCAAAAAGTTGTAACTTTGACCCCCAATATCTCCGTAACTAGAAGCTTCCCAGGTATGGTGTAGAACAAAAAAATGATCGCAATGACGGGGAGAACAAGTGCCTTTCGGCTTCGTTACGAGGATTTTTACACCCTTTATTGTTTCACAAGGCGTCTATCCTTGACAAGACAATTTCAGTAAGATTGAGTATGACGAATCGTTTGAACTGGGTGTACTTAGTACATACCAAGTGAGCAATATGCATTTGGTTAGTAACTTCCAGCCTAACATAAAGCTAATGAATGCAAGTATTTCACATGAAGTGACTACCAATCTCACCTTCTCAACCGTTATTGAGTAATAATGATGCCCGTTGGTAAGACTAGTGGTCAGATTTACGAGCTTCTGAAGTTCTGTCTATTCGTAACGACGTCAAAGATGTGTAAATGACAACAGGGACCAACGGCTTTCCATAGGCTTCACGGAGAGAAATGATGTTCGCCCATCCATCGACTGACATCACCAAGCACTGCTTAACCTTTAAGGATGACTGGTGCTGGTGTTATTATTTAGCTACGAGCCCTTATCCAAAGCATCAAGACACTAATCACACTTAATATTATAAATGCGAAAGTTTTTACCTATGTTTGCGTGTTACTCTTTCACGCAAAAATTACTGAACAGATTTGGATGAAATTTAACACACAGATAGTTTATAACCTGGACATAGGATACTTTTTCTCAATTTAGTCCGTTAGTTAGATTATTGAAAAATAATGGACACGTACTTTTTGTTTTTGTAAATCAATTAATATTGACAAAGATAAAAACTCATCAAAACTCGAGAGTGGCTCGTGATGTTAGAACTAGATAAAAAAAACCTAGGCGTATTGAGAATTTTAAAAGCGTCGTATCTTCGTCAATTTTGGTTTACGTAAGTACTTAACAAAACAAAAAATACGAGTCAAACTTTTTTCGTTATTTTACTGTCGGGCTAATTAGACTTTTTTGTCGTCGAGCCTATTTTTGAACTCCAAGCGGGCATTATTTAATATTTACAGATGTTGTTACTTGCCGTATTTGAACCCGCAACCTAGAACGCTGTCTACCCACTGAGCGTGAAGCAAATCACATTGCATCAAAGCAAGGGCATCTTTACATGAACGGCCATTATTTAGATGATATAAAGCTGGTTCACACGCAAGCGCTGCGGTCCGGAACGAGCGACGAACCGACATCGCGATGGACCGTGTGGAACGGCCATTATATTGGGAGTTAGAAGGATAAATCTGTTGTCCAGAAATGAGGTGTCAACTTATCATGAGTTGACAGTCGATTTTACGAACGACAATCTATACCAATACTCGTCGTATTATAAAGCAGAAGAGTTTGTTTGGTTGAACGCGCTAATCTCAGAAGCTGCGTGGGCCAGCTAGTATGAAATATTTAAGCTCGTGGTTAAATAATAACAGCCACTCAGGTCTTTTGGGTTAAGCCGTGCTTGGCCAGGTTGGTCTGTGGAAGGGTGACCACCCATTACATACCGAGTTTTCTCCGTGCCTCGGAAAAAGCAGGCTAAGCAGTTGCTGCCGGCTGTCATTTGTAGATCTTTTGCAGTCGTTACAAATGAAATTTTGCACATCCTTTGGTTGGTAGCAATACATTTTTAGGGGCGGGCTTTTTCTTTTTAACCGACTTCCAAAAAGGAGGAGGTTCTCTATTCGACTGTATGTATTTTATTTTTTATTTTTTATGTATGTTCACCGATTACTCGAAGACGCCTGAACCGATTTGAAAAATTCTTTTTTTGTTTGAAAGGGTATACTTCCAAGTTGGTCTCATAGAAATATTGTCATGATCTGATCACGAACTTCGGAGATATGGAACGGAACTCCTCAATAAATGATAACAAATGGACTGGGATTGCTGAAATCTATTGTCTGTCTATTGTTTACACCAGTTCATAACATAACATCACGCCACCGCACCGGTACGCTGTGAAGGGGTAAGCACAAGTGAACCACTAAAAAGTGAAAAATAAAAACTTTTTTGCAAAAAAATAGAACCGACTTCAAAAAAGTGAAAAATAACTAGCTTTAGAAGTCGGTGAAAAAAAAATTTAATAAATCATCAAACAATGGTCACCGACTTCTGAAGTTAGTTATTTTTCACTTTTTTGAAGTCGGTTCTATTTTTTTGCAAAAAATTTTTTGCATCACCACTGCCATTAGAATGGTGCAGTAAACCATGGTGTTAAAAATTCTAGGAAATGCTATAAGAAATTTAAAGACGCGACGCGTTCCAGAAGAGCGCTGTGACAATAATATGCTTAGAGTAAATTCTCTATTTTCGTGTCACTGGCATGACAGTATTTGCTAGCCCAAAACTTCGAAAAAGGAACAATTGTAGTAATCTTTTAGTTTGGAAAACATTGGAACGTTAAAAGGAGATTATCTTTACATAGTACAAAACAGAGTCGCTCCCGCTGTCTGTTCGCTTGGACCTTTTAAAGTACTCAACGGATTTTACTGCAGTTTTCAGAAATAGATAGAGTAATTAAAGAGGGAGGTTCATATGTATGTATATGCTACATTACATCCGTGTAAAGCCGGGCCAGGTCGTTCATTGTAAATAATATTGATTCCAGCAAGTGTCCTTAAGAAAACCTCATTCATTGTCACCGTAGCTAATCTAAGGAATGCAACTATTGGATGAATCGAACAACCGATTCATTGCAAATCATTTGGGTTTCCGTCTGCCCATCTTAGACTTTTAGAAACGGCATTGTCTCCGTTTTTGTGGGATATGTTGTCCCCTGCTGGGAAAAAGCCATCGTTTCTTGTTGATGTCCTTGTTTGGAATATTTTTGTAATTGCTTGGAATTTGAAATCTCCATTGGATTTAAAGAGCTGCCTAGCCGGTAGTGTTTTTCTTCAGGGACTGAATTACCCAAAAATTAAGATACCTTTAAATTTCGGTATGACGTCATACCGTTATTTAAGATTTACCGAAATATTTCGATACCGTTTTTTTTTCAGTAACGGAATTTTGAGGTTGGAAATGCATACCGGTATATTCGGTAGAAGTACCATAACCGTTACAAATGTTTCGGTAGCAGTACCTTTACCTTTATAAATGTATCGGTAGCGGTACCTAAACCTTAATAAATAAGGGTTTTCTTTGACGCACCGCCTAGCCACTGTGTCCTTCATATGAGGAAAAACGTAGTAAGTAAACCAAAACAGGTTCTTAGTCTAACGCGTTCGACGAGCCCCCCGAATCGACTCCGCCCCGCGCACCCGCGCCCCTCCGTCTCGCATGTTTTTCGGTATCTACCGAAATCATGTATAGGTTAAATAACGATATAGCCCAACCTTTATTGATTTAAGATATCGGTATAGCTCAACCTTTATTTTAAATCTTGTTATATTTTGATATACGATATATTTTTGAGGTATCTTAACCTATAACCGTAACCGCTTTTATTACCGTTATCGTGTACCTATGGCTTAAATCATGATATACTCCTACCTTTATTTATTAAGGTATCGGTATAGCTGAACCTTTATTTTAAATCGGTACCGATATATTTTTGAGGTATCTTAACCTCTAACCGTAACCGCTTTCAGTCCCTGTTTTTCTTATTTAAAATGTCATGTAGGTACAAACGATGGATGAATTGTGTGAGGAATGATGTGAAAGGAAAAGGAGTAAATGATAGCGTGACGGTTGACAGAGGAGTATGGAAGAAAAGACCCGCCATTTCGGAGATTAGCCGTAACAAACAGATATATACGACGACATTTTTTATTTGTAAGAACCGTTTAATTAAAAAGCTGTTATTTCGAAATTAGAAACAGACTCTTCCATTTTATTTGTTTTTTTTAGATTAAAAAAAACAAAAAATTTAAAAATGAACTTTAGCTTCTGAAGTCGGTGACCTTTGTTTCATTGATTTAATTTTTTTGTCACCGACTTCAGAAGCTAAAGTTCATTTTAAAATTTTTTGTTTTTTTTTAAGTCGGTTTTATTTTTTGCAAAAAAGTTTTTATTTTTCACTTTTTAGTGGTTTACATGTGCTTGGTACATGGAAAGTGCAAACCGTTACAATTACAACAAGCCCAAACACGACTAGGATGCATAGTCTCATTATGGAGTTCCGTGACTCTTGCCTTCATCATCAGATCTTATAGTAGAATGGTTCTTATCAAACGCAAATGCTTCACTTGTTGTAGAAAATACCAAAATCGCTGTACGTTATCCTATAAAATTTGAAGAGTTCCCTCGATTTCGCCAAGATTCCATCATCAAATCCCGACTTGGTGGCTGTGGGACCATTTGGAAAGTATACCCTTTCCAACAAAAAAAGAATTTTTCAAATCGGATGGCAAACGAACAAACATAAAAAAAAAAATAGAAACATCCGAATTGAGAACCTCCTCCTTTTTTAGAAGTCGGTTAAAAAAAAGACAACTATATTTACTTCTTTTTCTGTATTATAAAGCTATTGTGTCGATCTTGAATTCTTTGTAGTTTTATGAAGAATTCGCACAATTTCTACACACATTGTTCCTTACGATTTATTATAACATCCCGGGACGTTCCCACCTCATGGTCGCACTACACTATCTAAAGAATGCTACCTCGAGTCGAAACGTAAATGTATAATTGCTAATCATTTCAAGTTCATTATAAACTTCCGTGTTTCGACTGCGAATTGTTGGAAATTGTGATAAAAGGACTATGTTTCAATGACCAAAGTGGTCAGGTGCACTAAGGGATTTTCTTTTTCAACTCTTCCCTAGTCGCTGGATAGATGGCGCTGATGTACATAACTGCAAGGAACAGAACGTCATATAATTTCACTTGGACCTAATGGTTATATTCGGAAGATTGTGCAAACGAAAGTGTCAGTCAATAAGGGGAGGGGCCCGCAAGGGCCGAAGCCTGCCGGGGTTGCGGGCCTGTCCGAAAGAGATACCGCGGCCCCGGAACATAAAGGGCGAGGAAGGAATATGGATGGGTTTTAGTCAGTACAAGTCTGACACTCCCTCCCGCTCCGCCCAGAGTGGGAGAAGACATTTGATGATTTCCCATCCTAAAAAAAAAAAAAAAAGTGTCAGTCAATGAGCGTATGTGACGTGTGTTTTCTCAAGCGTTTTGGCTTTGGCACCTAATAATGTAGTCAGTTCAGCGCCATCTACCGAGTTCTTGGAAACTGTTTTTTTTTAATTCTCAAAAAGAAAACCTCTCTTTAGTAATGGGCGGCATAAAACTCTGACACCAAGTAAGGCAATAACCACTTACCACACGAAACGGAAAGATTTAGATAAAAAGGTTTATTTTCATTCGACTTTTTTATTGAGTTTCCAATGAGTGTGGAGAAGAAAGTAAAAAAGAAATTTCGCTGCTCGCAACATTTTTAGGGTTCCGTAGCCAAATGGCAAAAAACGGAACCCTTATAGTTTCGCCATGTCTGTCTGTCTGTCTGTCTGTCTGTCTGTCTGTCTGTCCGCGGATAATCTCAGTGACCGTTAGCACCAGAAAGCTGAAATTTGGTACCAATATGTATATCAATCATGCCGACAAAGTGCAAAAATAAAAATTTAAAAAAACATTTTTATTAGGGTACCTCCCCCAGACGTAAAGTGGGGAGCGATTTTTTTTTTAATTTTCACCCTGACGTGTGATATATTGTTGGATAGGTATTTAAAAATGAATAGGGGTTTTCTAAAATCATTTTTTGATAATATTAATATTTTAGGAAATAATCGCTCCGAAAGTCAAAAACAATGTGTCCCCCCCCCCTCTAACTTTTGAACCATAAGTTTAAAAAATATGAAAAAAATCACAGAAGTAGACCTTTATATGAACTTTCTAGGAAAATTATTTTCAACTTGATGAGTTGAATAGTTTTTGAGTTATATAGCACTTTTTCAAAAAAACGCAAATGATAACTTTGTTTTTCATACAAATACTATGAAAAACAAAGTTATTTTTGCTGACGAAAAATGTTGGTATTTTTAATGGTCTGGGAAGCTACGGAACCCTACAGTGAGCGTGGCCCGACACGCTCTTGGCCGGTTTTTTTAAATTTCTTTTTGTTTCTTTTTTTTCGTTTATAATAACTTTGAATTCGACGAATTTAACTGTAGCGAAATCGTGTGACCGATGCGCGACCACTTAATTATACCAATTTGGTCGGTTTTTCTTTGAAGATTTTTTATTTTATTCAATTATTTCTAAAATATTGAAATTTTAGACTAATAATTCTTTTGTCATTGGTAACAATGGTAACTGATTCTTTAAAAAAAAAAAAAAACGGAAGACGATGCGTTGGAATACCTCCCACTAGGTGGGACCTGATGAAGGTTGTGGGAATCCGTTGGATGCGAGTCGCATGTGACCGGTCAATGTGCGACACTTGGGGGAGGCCTATGTCCAGCAGTGGACGTCTTTCGGCTGAAACGATGATGATGATGATGACTTTTTCACAGATCATATTTATGAGTAAACTAATTATAATTTCATTCACGTAAAAATTCGTTCAACGCGCTTTCAGGAAAAAACATGGTGAGAATTAATTCTAGCTTCATAAATCCATTGATCTTGATAATAGATTGGCAGCGATTCTTTACAAAAAACTAGGCTTGGGGTGGATCGTGGTCTAGATTGATATCGGTAATTTCGTCTGTCAAAGGTTACTGACCTCATGACCGGAGTAAAGGTCAAACGGAAACTGTCACAATCAATTGACATAAATCGTTTGAAAAACGAATGGTGATCGCCGATCGTAATTTGTTTTTATCAACAGAGGATTGGAATATAAATCTTTTTGACATGTGACATATCTAGAGAAAAAGAGAGTAAACCCAGTTTTTGGAACGAGAATTAAACACCCCGTCCTTCTCAGTTTTGATCAGCCTACAATGTTCCCACTGCTGGGACACACGGCCTCCTCTCTATGAGAGGGATTGGGCTATTATCCACCATTCGGGCCCAGTGCGGGTAGGTAGATTTCACATGTTTTCGAATTTTTACTTCTAGGACATGCCGGTTTCATCACGATGTTTTCCTTCACCGTTTTGAGAGCAGTGGCGATGAAATAAATGACACAAAGTAATGCGCCTGCCTTGGTTTGAACCCACGACTTACTGTTACGATGGAAGTCGGCTGGCTGCCACCAGTGGGCCACCGCTGCTCTCGAATGTAAAAAAAAGTTTTTTTTTTCTGGCTCTGAAGTTATGACAGCATTTAGTATTGTAAAGAGGGTAAGTATAAGGAACCAAGGTTACGAGATAGTGATCTAACAAAAAAATACAACGTCCATCAAACTTTCACGAGCCGTAAACTTAAAGTTTTACTATTGTGTTCTGTTAGGCGTAGACTCGCAAAAGACCTAGCATTCAAGTTTTTTCTATGGCCTAAGTACCAACTTTAGGTTCGTCAAGGATCATAACCATTACTAAACGAGCCCTGACCATTAAAATTGTCTATTTTTCTTCACCTTCTAATATAATTTATAGCTCTTTTAGTGCAAAAAGTTACATTTATGTGTAATGACGTACTTTTTCATACACGACAGTGAAACTCCCGGAAGTTAGTCAGACTATACGGTTCGCGTCACAAATTATAAAGCGTCTTTATTGGTGTGCCGGCTGCAGTAAGGGCTTTTAGTCGTGTGCAGGCGCCGTTTGAAACAATGAGCTTTTACATAGACTGTGTAATAAATTAGTTTTATTAATTATAAAACATATGACATCCGGGTATTTATCGCGAATTTACCTTTAATTTTATCCCGACGTTTCGACCGGATTGCACCAGCCGTGGTCGCGGGGAGACTGAAGTATTGGAGGTACCGCGACAGCAAAGTGAAGGCGTTTTTTCAACTACCCTCACTCATCTTCATAAATGTTAATTAGGGCCGGTTCACACTAGGACAGCACACTACACTAACAGTGTCCGTATATTGAGGCGATTTCACTTGACGAGTACACTTAGTGATCACTGGATTCCACGCTGAAGAGAGTTTGAAGCCGTCTTCGCGATTGAAATTAGGGTACTTCTTGATCTCAATCGCTTCCCGAACCATTCTCTTATAATAGTGCTTCTCATGGGCAAGGATTTTTGGGTTGTGTAACTCCATCCAGTGGTTGGGTCCTGAGTCTATCACATGCTCCGCTATAGCAGACTTGTTTGTTTGTCGATTTTTGACCGCTGCTATGTGTTCTTTGACCCTTTCAGCGACTGTTCGCTTCGTTTGGCCTATGTAGGAACGCCCGCAGCTGCAATCGATCTTATAAACACCAGGAACCTGGAATGGTACTACATCCTTTGGTGTACGCAGACGCTTCGCCACTTTGTTTAGTGGAGCATAAACAGACTTTATTGAAAGCTTCTTGAAGAGGTTCCCAATTTTGTCCGTTACCCCCTTCACATAAGGCAAGAACGCTGGCTGTCTGGTTACCTCAATGTGTTTATTCTTCTGCTTGCGTCTGCCATCTGGATGCCATCCATTCGTCCTGTACCCGTTTCGTTTTAGATTGCAGCTAGATTGCAGCTGCGGGCGTTCCTACATAGGCCAAACGAAGCGAACAGTCGCTGAAAGGGTCAAAGAACACATAGCAGCGGTCAAAAATCGACAAACAAACAAGTCTGCTATAGCGGAGCATGTGATAGACTCAGGACCCAACCACTGGATGGAGTTACACAACCCAAAAATCCTTGCCCATGAGAAGCACTATTATAAGAGAATGGTTCGGGAAGCGATTGAGATCAAGAAGTACCCTAATTTCAATCGCGAAGACGGCTTCAAACTCTCTTCAGCGTGGAATCCAGTGATCACTAAGTGTACTCGTCAAGTGAAATCGCCTCAATATACGGACACTGTTAGTGTAGTGTGCTGTCCTAGTGTGAACCGGCCCTAATTAACATTTATGAAGATGAGTGAGGGTAGTTGAAAAAACGCCTTCACTTTGCTGTCGCGGTACCTCCAATACTTCAGTCTCCCCGCGACCACGGCTGGTGCAATCCGGTCGAAACGTCGGGATAAAATTAAAGGTAAATTCGCGATAAATACCCGGATGTCATATGTTTTATAATGTGTTCTGATCGTGAAAGTTTAAAAAAGACAATAGTTTTATTAATCTCTGGCTTTATATGTGCGAGGATCATAACTAGTAGCATTTCTTCTAGAGATTTGATTTCCATATTGCATTCAGATTTTTTTTTTACAAAATAATAATGAATTTTGGTAACTCTATTTATTTATTTCAGGCCAACCAACAATTGTTTATACTGTTACATTTTAAAATAAGATTCTTAAATCAAAGGTTAGTATAACAATTTCTTACAGGTTAGCACCGCGTGCCCCATAAAACAATAAATCTAACCAGATTAATTAAAGTTGAATCCAGATTAATTAGACTTAAAATCATCAAAACAAAACAAATAATAAAATACAAAATCAAATTTAAATGCTAAATCAAAATTAAATAACGAATAAAAAACTACAAAATCAAAATCACATTTTGAACGCTGTAATTACCAGTCATTGATAAATCTGCTTTCAATGAACTTGATTGCCACAGATTGTGACTGTACGAATGTACGAGTACTTTATTCATCATCTGCATAGCCTTTTCCCAATATAATATGGGTAATAGGTTGTCAGACTTTTCGGGTCACTGACCACCTGTAACGACTGCCGAAGATCTACAAATAACAGCCGGGTCCAAACGCTAACGTGCTTTTCGGGGCAGGGAGTAAATTCGGTATATAAGGGTGGTCACCCATCCACAGGCCAACCTAGGCAAGCAGGGCTTAACCTAAAGATCGACCCGAGCGACTGTTATTATTTAGTCACGAGCTCCTCTTCCTGCGAATGTATTTTATTGTGCATCAAAATTATTAAGCAGCTAGCCCTACCATAGCTCTTTTGCAATATCTATGACTGAAATCTTCTAGTCTACCTTTGATTGGACTGATAACGATGATGCTGGGAAAAGCTTTGCAAAAAGATATGAAAAAAAGTTGCCTTTTGGTCGTAAAAAAAAACATAAAAGGATTGCACTGTAGCAGGTGCTAATTCCCTTCCGTGTATAAAAATATATTAGGGGCGGTAACAGGGGGTTATCTATGGTGCTAACCCTCGTTTATGGTAATGCGCTGTTTAATGTAAAACCTTTGTTTTTTACTCGTCTACCGCGAAACCATAAAGAAGGGATATGATTTTAGCCGTCTATGTATGTTTGTATTTACGTATCGTAGAACTATTCATCCGATTTTGATTGGTGAGGTGTCAATCGATTCGTTATTATGGGTAACCTAAACGTAGTTATTATATACTCTGTGGGGTAACCCGTGAATCCCGGGTAACATTGGCTACATTTCAACATTTTCAACCAAATTCAGCAATAGGAGGAGTCGATTATACCTTGTTAACCTCGAATTTAATTACTTAGAGTGTGATTTTTCAGTAGTTGAGTCGCACGGGACCGGTCAATGTGGCGACGCTTGGGGGAGACCTATGTCCAGCAGTGGACGTCTTTCGGCTGAAATGATGATGATGATTATCACCAACATTGCAATACCTTTATTTTTTATTTAGCCTTTATTGTCCCACTGCTGGGCTTTGGCTTTTCCTGTGCCGCCTCGGACCAACCCTCGTGATGCGCGTCCAAATCGTCTCGCCACCTTTTTCTGGGTCCCAACCATCGTGTGGAGACCTTTGCCCAGCGGTCATCGTGCATGCGACTGACGTGACCCGCCCAATCCCATTTTAGCAGCCTTCATGCCAATGTCCACTATGCCCGTTTTGGAACGCAGCGTGGTGTTTTGAACCCTATCTTGTCTTTTGACACCCAAAATGCTGCGTTCCATTGCTCTTTGGCAAACTCCAAGGCGGAGCTTCTGAGACTCCATGAGCGACCAGGTTTGAGCACCGTAGGTTAGGACGGGCAGAATGCACATGTCAATGAGCTTGCGTTTCAGGGAGATTGGAAGATCACCCTTCATTAGCGTCTTCATGGACCAGTAGCTTTTCCAGGCATTTTCGACTCGGCGATCGATTTCTCTTTCTTGCCTGTTTTCGAAAGATACTAACTGGCTCAAGTAGATATACTCATCTACATACTGTATTTCCTGCCCATCTACCTCGACCCTAAGCTAAGTGCTGTTGGTCATGAGCTGGGTTTTGGAACGATTCATTACGAGTCCCACCCTGAAGCTGGCTGTGCTCAGTTCTTGGAGCATGGTCTGTAATTCCAAGGCTGTGGGGGCAAAAAGGACTATGTCGTCAGCAAATCGGAGGTTTGTTAATCTCTTAAAATACCTATGGCTGATATATTCTAGACTACCTTTGGTGGGATTGTTAATGAAGATACTAAACCTGCAAACTTTACACCCAAACCTCCACTTCAAACCAGCAGTGATGGCCTTCTTGATAAGCTGCTAATTTCGAAGAGGCAGCTTATCTCTCATCCAGCTTGTTATCATCATCAGCTGTAGACCGTCAGGTTCGCCGCCATTCCTGGTAACCGACTGGTCACTAGTATTGTTTCCGTGTTGGACGGGGCAAGTTATGAACGGTAGCGGTTTTCATGGGCTCCTAATAAAACTTCATCTGTTAGCGAAGTTTTCTTATTATGATTGGCTTGTAACATGTGTTTTTAATTTTAAGGGTCAATTTTTTTTTTTAAGTAAACACAACAGTTAAATAATGGCGTCAGACCGATTCGGTCGGCCTTCACATACGAGGGGTTGGAGTATCAAAGTTAAATCATCGCAGCAATTTTATTACCGTGTTGCGATTTGAAAAGTAATGAAAAGTAATGAGCAGCGGTGGCCCAGTGGTGGCGGCCCCGACTTACGAACAGTAAGTCGTGGGTTCGAACCAAGGCAGGCGCATTACTTTGTGTAATTTATTTCATCACCACTGCTCTCAAAAACGGTGAAGGAAAACATCGTGAGGAAACCGGGATGTCCTAGAACCAAAAATTCGAAGACATGTGACATCTACCAAACCGCACTGTGGATTATAGCCCATACGCAAAATACGCGCTTTGACGTCGAGTTGCAGACACCAGGCCGTTATACAATACAATTCCTTACTGTTTAATATCATCTTTTTATTACCCGACTTCGGCAAAGCCAGGAAGGGTTATGCTTTTGGCAGTCTAGGTATGTATGTTTGTATTTACGTATGTTCCTCTGTAACGCCTAAACAATTCATCCGAATTTGAAAAAAAACTCCTCCTCAACGCTGTCAACTGGTAATGTCCCCAAGAGACTGGCAGCGTATGCCTTTGGCCGAGGTAAAAGCCAGCCCTAGGGTCACGGGAAGTGTCAACTAAGCGTTTCTAAATTTCCTTGAAAATTCTGTGAGTACTTGGACCCCACAGTCCTAGACTTTCAACCCCAAACGGCACGAAAATCTAGTTACCAATAAGGTAACTATAACTACGCCGCTTGAGGTTCTCCGCTATCTTAGTAGTTATGGGTCCAAAAATAAATATTTAACCCTTTAGAGTTTTTTCTTGTTAACCCGCGGTAGACCTCGCAGGAGATGGCGGGACCAGCTGGACAAAACCAACGAACAGTGGCCCACATTGGCCCTGGATCGAAGAATATGGAAGTCATGGGAAGAGGCCTATGCCCAGCAGTGGGGTGACATGGGCTAAGAGTAACAGTAACTCGCTACTGCTCACATCTTGAACCAAGTTCACAGTTAACGTTTAACCCGGCGGCCGCACAGATAAGGCGCGTCCCTATATTTATGTGAGAGAGAACCACCGCAGTACCGCCAGTAAATCTGCGCGTGCGACCTGCCTTATGTGGCCGAATAAATTAACTGTTCTCTTTCTATTACACCTGGACTTTTAAAAAATTTGGCTTATTTTATGTCCTTTATGGGTAATAGGTATTTTGAAGATATATATTTAAGGCTACTTTTAGAGCATCCGGGTTCGCAAGCTCTTATGCTGGGGCTACACTATCGCGATAACGCGAAGATTTGCGTTGTCGCGACACGTCTGGCCAAAGAATTCGTCCTATCGCGATAAACTTCGCGAATACGAAAGCCCTTCGCGCCGCTGTCTGTAAATTGTTGCACATCAAAGGGTTTTGTCGCGACAAAGTTCGTGCGTTTGGCTACACTTCGCGCGCTCTAGTTGGCTACACTTCGCGCGCTCTAGTTAACTGCGATACTCCGAGAGGTTTGAACGTGTTTGATTGAACTTGTTAATCACGGATTGGAATAATGAGAGGATAAGGAAAGATGCAGTAAATATTTTTTACCCGAGTGCAACCGCCTCTTCCATTTTTTCCCACAAATGAATTATCGCGACGTTCTAGATTATCGCGACAGTAGCAAGGTTTTTTTCAAGTGTGGCCAAGCACTTCGCCATAGAGCGAACACGAACTTTATCGCGACAACGCGAACACGAATCTTCGCCTGCAAGTCTGGCCGTAGCATTAACGAACGGGCGCTGTCAGTTTGTTATTGTCTTTGTTTTAACGGTTTCAACAGTTCAAAAACGGTAGATAACAAAAAAAATCTAATTGGTCCGTCAGTTAGATTATCAAAAAATATTTTACCCGTATTTTTCTTTTGTTACGTAAACCAAAATTTCGGAACTTCTTTTTTAATTCAATAATTTGTAAGTAAATGAAAAATTGCAAAATATCTGACGTCACACTAGGGCGGGGTGGTCTCACAAATGTGACCAGGTGTGACAAGGACGGGGGCAGGGGTAAAAAAATAATGAAATTCGTGTGACATAATTTAAGGATGGCTCCTAAACTCAAGTGCGGTGACATCAAAGCCTGATAACGTCACAGCCAGACGTTACATAGTTTATGCCGCACACGTCAGATGGCGCTTTTGCACATCGCCGGATGTCATGCGTGCGCGCACCACGATGTGACTACATTATCGAGCACTGACCTATTTTTATGGCGGGGTTTTAGTTTATTTCGTACTTTATAAGAGGGGTATCGTATACAAGGTGTACGATGGCGCTTTTTGTATTATGTACAAGCATTATGTAAAACTAACTACTAGCTGTTTAGTACATTAGGCGATCACAAATGATTATTTTTTTTTGCGATTTCAGGTTTGATCCCATAGTAAAAGTAGTTTGTTATCATGAGCACAATCACGTGTTTAAGTATCGTACACTAATTACCAGTCACTCTATATGTAACTCTACGCAAGCAAAAATTATTGCTCGGAAACATCGTGCTGATAGATGGATTGAATAGGACGGGGAGTTGGAGGTGATTTAAATAAAGTTACATACATACATTATAATAATAATAAAATTTATTTCAGACCATCGAGTGCATATTTGAAACATTACAATTTTTATCGTTCATACATAAAACACATACACGAAAGGACACAAAACATACATAAAATGAAAAGATACACACACATTATATAAAGAGAATTTCATTTTAAATATCTAAATGACGCACGATGAGTGGTCATCCAGTGCCACATCATTGCACTGTCCATTCTGTTGGCCATGATAGCCACCAAGCTGTTAGAACTACCACGCACTCGCCGCATCAGGGAGGCTATTCGTGATCGCATAAGAGCGTCAAAATCAGGCACGCCGTACTCCGCAAACATCCCTGATGCACTATAAAAGCGCGGTAGTCCCAACAAAACCCTGAAGGCGTTATTATATTGGACTTGTTATTAAAAATTGTGAAAAAGTTAAAACTTTGACCCCCAATATCTCCGTAAATAAAAGGTATGGTGTAGAACAAAAAAATGATCGGAATAACGGGGACTACAAGACGGGGCCTTTCGATTTCGTTAAGGGCTTTACACCCTTTATATCAAACTAGGATTTCCAAAAAAAACATCTTGCGAAGCAGGCTGGATGGTGTTAATCCAGAAACCTCTGACGATTACAAAATATGGGTGTACTTAGGTCCATGTTCACCGAAAAGATAACGGTCTGATTATCTAAAAACAGCTGTCACTGTGACATATAATATGTTCTCATACAAAAATGTGTTTTAAACAGCTGTTTTTCTTCTACCTAACCCTGCGGAAATAACAGGCATGTTATGTTCGTGACCAACAAAGGAACGATAAAAAAAAGAACAGAAAACAATAAAAATATGAATTGAGAGAAGTCACGGTCTGATTCGGGGTTTACAAGGTAAAATCGACTCCTCCCATTGTTAAAATATATTTATTTATTTATAATTATGTAAATAACACCTTAACAGCTATAACGCCAATGCGATGTTACTACCACGATACACATACCTCTAACTCACTTACAAATAAAAAAACAACTAACAGACTTACATAAAAAACTAAAAATTTACAACATTTTACAATTAAACAATCATCTTTATACATTCTCAATGCACTTCAGTGCAACTCCTGTGAACTGCATCAGGCTGCAGTGAAATATATCTACCTCAACTGAAATAATATTTAACAGTCTTATGGTGCATTCCCGCTGACCCTCTCACTGCTGGGGTCAGCGGAAAATGATTAATATATTCAAAAATCGGTAAAAATGTAGCCTATGTTACCCGGGCAATAATAACAAATCGATAGACACCTTATTCATCAAAATCGGTAAAGTCATAACTTTTTGTTTCGCCGTTGACAGGTAAATAGTTAAGAAAAAAAAAAAAACACCAAAGATATTAAGATAAGATATTTTAGAGAACGGACTTAGTGCGTAGGTTTTACTTGTTTGTGACACACGTTTGTCTAGAACCAGACCTCGACATACATTACGAGAGGCGAGTGTAAGCACGTGAGTAGTAAATGGACACTCTACGATAAGACGTGTGAAGTCTAGGTCAGCGGGAACTTTTACTGACCTATCGTCTATCTGTAGGCTATCAAAAGGGATATTTATGTTCTTACACATAGGTATTTTTAGGAAGAACATATTATTATCCCTTTTTTAAAAAATCTGCATGTACTTATAAACTACACATGCAGAACATTGTGACTCCCGATAACACGAAAACCATAAATAATTATATAACATTTCAACATTGCCCTTCTTTTGTTTATTTGAGCGACAGAGGTTTACACAGTTTGACGGTCATAGAGACACAAACAGTTTCAATGGATTCAGTATATTTCTAAGTTATTATTTAATTAATTTAGATTGTCAATGGGGCGACACTTGCGGGATAGTCGTGTCAGCCAATGGCTTAATAGCCAAGAGCCTATACCATCATCTTAGGAAGCTCTCGCTTGGCAGCTGGATCAAGGGCTTGATTCAGAAAGCAGTAGGTACTTCTGGACACGGCACGTATTGTTAGGAGGTTCCTCCCTTAAGAGCCCCGGTGGTCACACCGGTAGCCTGTTTCCGATGCCGGTAGGCTACTTATCCAACTAATAATTATATCCTACTAATATTATAGGTAAATGCAAAAGTTTTTGAGAATGCCTGGACGTCTGGATATATGGGTTCTGTTACTCTTTCACGCAAAAACTACTACACGGATTTGGATGAAATTTTGCACACAGATAGTTTAAAACCTGGATTAATATAAACGATACTTTTTATCCCGGTAGTAAGACCCCATGGGACAGTTATGGAACTCCACGCGGACAAAGCCGCAGAAACAGATCCATGCTACTTTTTGTTCAACCTCCTTTTTCCCCGTTTACCGGCTCGTGCCATGCATCATAAGTATTGAACGTTAGAAAAAAAAAACTCAGTTTCCCGGACAGGACACATCTGGGCCAACTATGCAGGTTACCGGCTTACTTGACCATATGTGGGCAAGTACACAAACAGGTCTTGAACTCGCTCCCACTGGGCTAATGGCGAAATTATCTTTTTATCTTAGGTTTTTAATGGGTCTCATTTGCATGGGAATTGCATATTGGTGCTTGAGAAAAAAGTACGGTTAAGAAATAGGGTTCCATAACGTTAAAATACTGGTATTCAGTTGCATAAGGTTACCGATCGCGACATTGTTAGGAAAAGGTTGTATTCGTCGGAAAAACCAGACAGGTGTTAAAAAAAACAAAATGGCGGTTTTTTGGCGCGAAATAGTAATAAGTTAGTATAAAAAAATAACTGAACGTATCGCGTAGGGTATCAAAATAAAGGAAATTATAAAGTAATTACTAAAACTTATTTTATGTCTAAAATTAATTAGGATAATAAGATTCGCAGTGGGATTTTTGCTTTTTTAAATTATAAAACTTGTTTAATAGATAAGTTTGCGTGATCCACTCAATAAACAACTTACTCAACAACTACAACGCGACACAATTCTAAAATAGGCATAGCATGTGACATATCAGTCATCACGAACCATAAACAATGTATTATTGTTTATGGTAATAAAGTAATGGCCGGCGATAACAAAAATGTTGCCACAACAAAAAAAAAATAACACACTTCCGAAGGGACCGTTTCCCTTACCACATAAGGGAGTTGCCAGTCATAAAAATGCATATGAGTCAGGTATGACTGGCTGGACTGGTCGTATTACTAATAATAGAATCAATTAATAATATGGTATGTTGGTAGTAAAAAACTACTATGTTACATTGGCTTGGTAGCCTGATAGAGATATGGGTTATGAGAGCTGAGTGCTATTTTAAGAATAGTGGGGATGTAGGTTGAATGTATTGTTAGGGGTGCACTTTACTAATGGGTGGAACAAGAAACGATGGATGGACTGTGGTAAAAATGATAAGGCAAGAAAAGAAGTGTCTGATGGATGATATGACGAAAAATAGAGAAAATCTAGATACTCTGACATTACTTACATATTAATTTTAATTTATAACATTGTAAAAGGTATTATTTATGAATGAATGACCTTGTGTAACGGATTAATTTGATTTTGACTTTGTACAGGGCAGTGTTTTATTTTATTTTTCAATTTATGACATCGTATTAATTTGAACTTATGACATTTTCTTAGGTTAATTCCATTTTATTTTCTTTCCGACTCTGTTCGTGGTATTAATTGGATTTTATGAAATGTATAATTATAAATTTTGCATGCCTGAATTGGTACAATACAGTGGACTGCGCATTCACTTGACATCTGGAAATGTATAAATGTACTGTGTTGAGCAATTCTCTTAAAACTAAAACTTCCAAACTTCTAAATTCAAATTCAAATCTTCATTTGAATTTGAATTTAGAAGTTTGGAAGTCGAAGAAATGCCGCGCCGAAATGAATCTTATGAATTGGGATAACAGCAAGAGTTTGATGATGATGAATGATGATGTGTGTAACAAAACTCTTTACGAAGCCGACTGTGCATTCCGAGATACGATATAATCACTCACATCGCTCACAGCAATATTTTGCGTTCCGTTTTAATTTTCACGATTATGACAGCTAAGATCTGTCATTAGGTCATTTGACAGCGCTCACGGTGATATTTCTTTGGGGCATGGTCGGTGTAATCGCAAGATGGCGCGTGTCATGACGTCATCTATGACGACTCAAGGAACATCATATCGCGCTTGTGATCGCGCTCACGGTAACTCGGAACGGGTTTATGGACGCTCATAGCGTTTACAGTCTATCTCGGAACGCACTGCGAGAGTCACTTGTTCATTCATTCACTTGTTCGTCATTGTGCGATCATTTTTTCGTTCGACATCACATTCTAGTTAGTTTTACATGTTTTTTATATGTTTTGAATGAAATAATTTTGCTTTACACTCATCCACGACCCCCGTACTATTCAATTTATCCATCAACACAATGTTTATCAAAAAAAAAAGTCATTTTTCAACAATGTTTTTTTGCGTAAAGTTACTTAGTTTGATGTACAGAATGCTTGGTTGACGGTTTTGCGCAGGGTCCGTTTACACCCTGTATAGTGTCATGACAACTGTAACAATCGCTTTAAAGGTAAAAAAAATCCCTCCGGCGGCGGAGGAAGTAGATTTCGGAGAAGGTGCTGTCCGACTATTGAAGAGTGGTGTAAGACTTATGTGTACAACCTACAAAAAAAAATAGATCTTAATATCGTCCTGTAATGGAAAGTTTACCCTTTTTAAATTCTCTCATAAGAGTTTAGCATGGAAACGCCCTCAATTTTTTAGTTACAATTGTTTATTTCGAAAACTATAAGTTTTATCGCTAAACTTTAAATTGTAGAATAAACAATTTGCTTTCAAAAAAAAATATTTGCGACGCTCAAAATGTTTACTGTTTCGGAGATATGACTTTTTTTCGCAAAAATTTTGGAAATTTCAACCCCCTCCCCAATTTAGGGGTTGCATCAAAAAAGTTTTAATTTGAAGTTGTTCGTATTCTTACTCAAAATGATAAAAATGAAAAACGGTTCAAAAATTATCCATAACAAATAAGTTATGGCCAAAAAACTGATTTTAGAAAAACCGCCCCCCGCCGCCCCCTATGGACGAATTCCACCCATTCACGAACTTAGCCTAAGTTTTGACCTTTTCGATTTTTTGGTCAAGTTTGAAAGCAATCGGTTCATAATTGCGACCTGTAGAGAGTGGCAAAATTTTGCTTGCCACCCATATACATACGTATACATATATGTCCCCGTAGGTGAGAGACCAATAGGTAGATTTTTTGTTTTTTTAAAAAGGAAATCTACTTAAAAAGAGAAATCCGCACACAATAGGCATGACGACAGTATCAAAAAATCACAAATCTATTTAGTCCGTCAGTTAGATTATTGGAAAATATGGACGTGACATATTTTTTGTTTTTGTAAATCAATCAATATTAACAAATCGATCTTTAGGTTTAGCCGTGCTTGCCTAGGTTGGTCTGTGGATGGGTGACCACCCTTACATACCGAGTTTCCTTCGTGCCTCGGAAAGCACGTTAAGCTGTTGGCCCCGGCTGTCATTTATCCATCTTTGACAGTCGTTACAGGTAGTCAGTGGCCCAAAAAGTCTAACACCAGTCTTACTAAGTGGTAATTTATTACCTAGTATTAACTGGGTTGTGGAGGTCAGATAGGCAGTCGCTCCATGTAAAATACTGGTATTCAGCTGCATCCGGTTAGACTGGAAGCCGACCCCAACATAGTTGTAAAAAGGCTGGTAGATAATGAATGAATATTAACAAAGATAAACTCGGGAGTGGGGGCTCGTGAGGTCAGAACTCGCTAAAAATTATCCAAGGCGTGACGTACTGAGAATTTTAAAAGCGTCGTATCTTCGTCAATTTTGGTTTATGTAACAAATGAAAAAATACGGGTCAATTATTTGTTGATAATCTAACTGACGGGCAATTTTTTTTTGTCGTCAAGTCTTCTTTACCAATAGAATGACGTAGAAAGGAGGTCCAGTCAATGTGACCTCCTTCTTGACCTCTTTGCAAATAACGAAAAGGTCTGCAGTCATAAACCTGTCACCTCAAACTCGTAAAAAAGTTTAAAGCCACCTAAAGTTTAACATTTCGACTCACTACTTTTAACAACGTCAAAGTAAGTGCTCACGTTCGCCATTACGAGTTTAAACCTAGCTTAAACGACCCTTAGTTATTCTTGACTCTAAGATAATTACCGTTAAATGAAATGAAAGTTCACAGTTTTGATGTAATGGAGGTGTTACTGCTCCTTAGGTTAATTATACAAGGTGTAAACTGCCCCCCAAGAAGCTGTCAACCAAGCATTCTGTACCTACATTAAGCTAAGTAACTCTACGCAAAAATTATTGCTGGGAAACTACTTTTTTTTGGGGTGAAAAATAACGTTTTGCGGTAAAACATTGTGCTGATGGATGGATTGAATAGTGTGGGGGTGTTTAAAGTAAAGTTCTTTCTTAGATCAAAAACATATTGTAAGTATTAAAAAAAAAACTTGTGAAAAAGTTGGTGCTTTGACTCCGAAAATCTCCGTAACTAGAAGGTTCCCAGGCGTATACTAAATTAGGCCAAATTTCATCCAAATCAGTTCAGTAATAGCGTGAAAGAGTAACAAACATCTATCGATCCGTCCATCCGTCCATCCATCCATCCATCCGTCCATCCATCCAACCATCCATTCTCAAAAACTTTCGCATTTATACTATTAGTAGAAAGTACGAGTATTAATTTTATTAGTAGTAAAACGTATTCAATCTACTGCAATAATTATAGTCATTACTTACATATAAAACATCCCACATTCAAATAAACCGCTGTTTATGTACTATAAACTAGTGATGGGAAGGCATTTGTCGATAAAATTTGATAGTGGTTCTCACCTTACGATCTTTGGGTTTTAGTAATAAAAACATGTTTTTAATAGTGTGTCAATAAAACAAGTTTATTGAATTGAAATGCTTTGATTATTTGTGGCATGCACTTAATAAAAATCATAAATTCAGTCACCAGGAACAACGTGATGTGCGTGCGAAGCGGTTGGCACTTTCCTAGGCCCGTAGGCTGAATTGTTAAACGAATAACTCCGATTGACAGGGATAAATTACTACCCTTTCATGTTTTCCATTAACATTTTGCCAAAAGGAGCCAATATTATATTTAACTTAAGCCCGCGGCTTCGTATCATATTATCGGGATAAAAAGAATCCTATGAGTTATCCAGAATATAAGCTATCTCGATACTAAATTTCATCCAAATCTGTTAAGCCGTAAAGGAGTAACAAACATACACACATTCAAACTTGCGCCTTTACAATATTAGAGTGAGAAGCTATATTTGTGTATTATTACATTTATTACAATTAGAGGTTTTCTATTTGAGAATTTAAAAAAAATTAGCTTCCCAGAATTCGGTAAGTACTCGTAGATGGCGTTGAACTGACTACGTTACTAGATGCCAAAGCCAAAACGCTTAAAAAAACACACGTCACATACGCTCATTGAATGACACTTTCGTTTGCATAAGCTTCCGAATATAACTATTCCAAGGTTCCAGGTCCAAGTGAAATTATGTAACGTTCTGTTCCTTACAGTAACGTACCGAGATCAGCGCCATCTATCCAGCGACTAGGGAAGAGTTTAAATAGAAAATCCCTCATTAAAAAGGAATAAATAAACTAAAATAACAATAAAAGGACATCAAAAAACCCCTCCTTAACGCTGTCAGCTGGTAATGTGCCCAAGAGGTTGCCACGTTGTATGGCAACACTTAGCCTCTGGCCAGGGTAAAGCCAGCCCTTGGTTCACGGGAAGCGTCAACTAAGAGTTATATTTCTTATCGTGTCGATAGCAATCTAAATTATATCGGCGCAGAACTGAGCTACTAGTTTGGCGCTTTCGGTTGCATCCATCAGTTCCTGTAGTGAACAAACTAAGCTACTAGTTTGGCGCTTTCGGTTGCATCCATCAGTACCTGTAGTGAACAAACCAAGCTATTAGTTTGGCGCTTTCGGTTGCATCCATCAGTTCCTGTAGTGAACAAACAACAGGACACGCAGGAAACGATATTAAGTGCGCCATCGTTTGTGGAACAGACCACATTTACACTCCAGGACAGTCATTAATGAATCTTCAGCTGAGCAGGTTTTTCTTGCTGCTGCTACCAACCTGGGCCTGAAATTTCTAACTAGGCGTTTAGAATTTTCTGTATGTAAGGGTGGTTACCCACCCATTCACAGACCAACCTAGCCAAGAACGGCTCCTCCAGAAGACAGGTAATTTAGACACATAAATCTAAATAATTGCTTTTTGTCCTACATAAGTATTTAAACTTAACGGCTGTGAAAATTACATATCAATAAAACAGTTATTGCGGCAAAAGGAACACTACTGTGTATCTAAATTGTCCCAGCTAGTATCTGACTAGTAACATAATTTCTGTAACAGGTATATCTAGGTTCTGTTGCTAAACAGGTGTTGGTAATGGCTGGTAATAAAACACTAGTGATGTGACTGGTTTTATTGTATAGGATCTTACTTTATCGTGTGTTTAGTGCCTGACCTGGTGTCAGAGGTTTTATGTCGCCCATGGGCATCTGACTTTGGCTTTGGCTTTTATTGTACAGGATCGACATTTTCAATGCCGCCTGGTGGAAAAGTACTCTAAAAACTGGGCATAGCCAATTTTACTCAAAGGAAACATTCCTTTTTTAAAAGAAAGAAATCTGCATTCATTTATTTTTGAAAATTCGCTTGCTGCACTCGGGAATCGAGCCGGCTGAATTCCAAAAAAATAACACCTTGTAAGTACTTTTAAGCCATTAATCGAAAGGGCCAATCATAAGAATCAAAGCTCGCTACAAAAAATGACGGTTAATAATTAAATAAGTAATAATAGTACATTTTGATACAAGTGGAGAAAGTTTGTTATTGTCGTTCAAGGTGGTTAAACGCACGAGCCGTAGGCGAGTGTGTTTTTGAGCCGAGAACTGCAATAACAAATGTCCACGTGTATCAAACGACGTTTTTCAATACACTTTTGAAGATATAAAATAAAATAATGTAAAATATTTGTGTCATGAATGTCACGAGACTATGATTTAAATTTTATTTTTTTCCGCGCTTTGCTTTCGCCGGGTTCAAGGAGAGGCAAAGGTATGAAGCCGTTATACAGCCTAATATAAAAAATAAATTTTAATTTGTTTTTGAATTTAGAACACAAATAAATGTTGATTTGTTTATAAAAGTAAATATTAGTTATAAATAATCATGTTTATCTACGATATTGAATTTATAAACACAATTTGAATATTCAAAAATGTTATAAAGAAAGACGTAGATCGCTTTTCCGAAATAAAAAAAATAATCACCTGGTGTTTTTTTTTTTAATTATGCAATGAACCAATTTGGACTAAGTATAGTGCATTTTTCATGTTTTTTCTGCACGTGTAGAAAAAACATGAAAAATGCGCGTTTGAAATACACTGGATTTTGAACCTAATCGCAGTGCGAAATGAACCAGTTTTCGAGGAAGTGTATTGAACATATTATTATCATCTTTATATTATTAGGTACGAGTATGTCACTTACGGGATATTCCCAAAAATACAGGAAATCTGTACACAATAGATTAAACTCTGGCCCTTGATCTAGAGTAGGCATCCTTTATCCTAAGAGACAGAAAAATAGTTTTGTTCTTAATTAAATACTGGTAAAACACACCCTCCTTTTAGGGTACACCGCACTCGAGAAAAAAAGAGGTTAAGTATTCCATAAAAAAAATCGACTCTAAAAACAAAACTATCGACTCCCGCATCCTATCCCTAAAATTACAGCACTTCTCACACTTTATGCCTAGCAGTTAGTTAGTGAGTAGGTAACACAGAGACATACAAACCGCGCAAGCACTAGGCTGGGCTGATTACCTACTCTGACCTAGGGGCCAGGGGAAATTGACGCGTGAACTACTGCCCACCGGTACAGTACCTTCACACTTTCGTTTCCGTCTGACAGCAACAACTTTGTGTCAATGCGAAATAATAAATCATAAAACCTGACAACATTTTTTTTCAAGGCAGTAATGTGGTATATGTTTTAAATTTTAATGTTATTAACAATTATATTTTATGTATATGTGTATTCTTGTTTCAGTGCTGTCCTACTAACCCAACAACAAGTGCTACAATGAGTTCAGCCATTTAATTGTTTTATTACTTCTCAATTCCTTTTCTTTTTCTCTTTTTTCTTTCTTTTCTTTCTTTCCTATACACCACTTGCTTCTTATTTCACTTCCGACATTGGCAGAATTGTCGACATTGGCATCGACATCAATTGCCATAAACAAAAATAGAATAGAATAGAACCTTTTTATTTGCAAGATAACAGTTTTATTTAAACTACAACTTTAAAATAGTAATAAAAATATGTATCAAAGCGGTTACAGGGCGTCAAAAATTCGTCCATTTCGCTGTCAACAGGAACAATGTCTGGAAGGCTGGCAGCATTGCCACGATGGATGGCAATGCTGATTCTTTGGCCAAAAAACAGACCCGCCCTCTGGTCACGTGAAGAGTCGACCAACCGCTTGGCGATTTTACTATAAATTGTATAATTTGTAATCTCCTTTTAATTGCTTTCATTTTGATAGGACCCTACTAGACAGGTTTGTTTACGAAAAAAATTAACGACTTAAGTTTAGCGCCAAAACTCCCCCTTTATTTTTCTTTAAATACTTATCAGCTAAGGACACTAGGGTTTCTAGACAAATCTATTGATACCTTTATCGTCGAAATACATTCAGCCATTTGGAACATACGAGATGATGAAGAAACATACAAGATACGCGCGAAAAACACAACCCTTCCTTGCCAATCGGGTAAAATGGACACTCTGTTATTTGAGAGACTTGTCAGTTGCAGCAACAACAACCTTAAGGTAAAGACAATAAAGTTTACTTTCATTTGAAAGTGACGTTCAAACAGATGTAAACTGTCTGTGAATGAAACGTAGGTGGTTATAGAAACTGGGTAACGTGTAAAATAGTGTGGAAAGATAATTTGATGTTTGTTATAAGTGGCGTTGGGTAGATTTATGTGTGAAATTATGGGGTTATTATGGCCTGGATTAGCTTGTATTAATTTATATGCGAAACTAGCATTTGCCTGCTGCTTTTTAGTAATTGATTTTCAATTCGGGTTCTGCTTGTTATATTAGTTAAATATGCTCGCAAGTCCAAGTGGTTCAGGTGGCTTCTGTACGTTGCTATGAAAATATGAATAGCAGTTTTTTAAATTGTGCTTTATGCTATTGCTATAAAGATAATTTGATAAGTCATAAGTCGTTTATTTCAGAACGAAATACATTGTGTAGAAATTTTGTAAAATAAAGCTGTACCATGTAAATATTACAGTTGGAAAAAAAACATGTCAAGGATAATAAAATAACAAATTAAAAATGATAATAATCCATACCTATTCAATTTAAAATGATTAATAATGCAATAAAAGAAATGGTCAAATAAAAAGAAGATATATTATTTATGACATCTATTTTCCTAGGAATAGTGTTTGTTTTATGTGGTTTTGGGTGGATTTATGTGTGGAATTATGAGGTTATTAAGGGCTGGATTAGCTTGTATTAATTAATATGAGAAATCAAGTCCTATGAATATTCTCGCAAGTTTCCAGTGTTTGAGGTGACTTCTGTCCGCTGCTATGAAAATATTAATAGCAGTTTTTTTAATGCTATTGCTTTATAAAGATAGTTTGGTGAATAAAGATAATTTGATGTTTGTTGTAATTGGCGTTGGGTGGATATATGTGTGGAATTATGAGGTTATTATGGGCGAGATTAGCTTGTATTAATTTACATGCGAAACTAGCTTTTGCCCGCTGATTTTCTCGCGTTAATTTATTATTGCCAATCAATTCGGGTTGTACTCTGCTTGTCTATACTGTATACAGGGTGTAAACCACCTCATCACAAAGCCGTTAACCAAGCATTCTGTACATCAAACTAAGTAACTTTACGCAAAAAATATTGCTGGGAAACAACTTTTTTTTTTGAGGTTATAAATCATGTATTGTGGTAGAACTCAATGTGAAGCACTTAGTGCTGATGGATGGATTCAATAGTACGGGGGTCGTAGAGGTGTTAAAAGTTAAAATTTTGCAAAAAAACAGGTATTTTAAAAAAAACTTGTCAAAAAGTTGTAACTTTGACCCCCCATATCTCCGTAACTAGAAGGTATGGTGTAAAACAAAAAATGATCGCAATGATGGGGAGAACAAGTGCCTTTCGGCTTCGTGAAGAGGTGTTTTACACTCTTTATATGTCACCGTAAAATTGTCAAGTAAGTTATATTGAAATATCTCTAGCGATATTGTAAAATCTCGAAATATTGTCAAATGAACATGCGGAAGTATCTCTGCCCCCATAATCGGGACTTGGGGCACCCCCCCCGTTAGGTTAGTTAGGTTCCTTTAAACCCTGCACCCGGAAATAGGGGCCCCGCGAAGCGGGGCTCCGTCGACTACGCTTTTTAGGGGAATATAAAGTGTTTTAAGGTTAGGTTATAATAATCGGTATTTCTCAGGAATGGTACAACATCTTTTCAAGAGAGTTGTACCACTGGGCAAAGGGGACCCCTCCTTCCCTCCACACCGCGTGAGTTGACTACCATCGCATGCATTTCACGAAAAATAGAACCGTTTTCCCCCCGAAGGGTAGAAAACGGATATTTAGGTTTCAGCCGTAGCTTGAACCACATTTGAGATTACGCTTCCGAAATACGTCACTCACACCTTCAACTATCTGTTTCTACTGTGTATCTGCGCAATGTTGCTATCTCTTTCACTCAAGACGCAGCGCCCGGCGGTGAGCGGCGCTTGCGCCGCGCTCCTCAGTACCTTTGAAGGAGCCGGCAAGGACCCTGAAGTGTGGTTCAAGCTACGGCTGAAACCTAAATATCCGTTTTCTACCCTTCGGGGGGAAAACGGTTCTATTTAGGTGTTCGAGCCTTCGCTTGAACCACATTTGAGACGTGTTTATATTCTGCCGGCGGCGCTGCGATGCGTACTGTGACTGATGTTTAATAAAAATAACAAAATAATCGCTCAATAGAAAAACTTTAATGCCTTTTTTAAGGTTAAACATAATTACCTATAATCAAAAACAAAGTGCCAACAAAAATAATTATGATCAAATAAACAAACATAAGTACTTTTAACTCCTGATTTTTATCTTAATTGCCCATATAATCATAAAGTCGAAAAATCATCACTCAATACTGTCGTAGTATGGTTGTAATTATAATTGCAGTTTGCGGACGTCTCCCTGAAGAAGTGATTGAAAAATGTATTTTTTGATCTCCAGTGTTCTCTTTTAAGAATATTTTCGATATTGTATTTATTGTTGGTCCAGTTTTCGGATGCAACGGCAGCCCTGAAACTGCCTGCTGAGACTGAGATGCCTGGTTCCCGAAAAAGTGTCCGGATCCATCCCGAAATTACACAGCGTGATGCATTTTTAACTGTTCCTCTAGTAGTTATGAACAAGTTCTTCAAGTTCTTATCTCTTCGTCGCTCTTGGGGGGCTGAAATGGATTTTTCAATCCACAAAAGAAGATTTAGACGAGCTTCGTTAGCATTGTTTTTTAACACCCATCCAGATTGCCTATAAGTGCTACAGTCGGTTTTGGAACCGAATTGGGGCCATAGAATTACCTCATCCCCGTTATCCATAAATAACCGTTTCATAATGCTCAACAAGGTGAGGTCGTGTACTCTTCTTCCTGAAGCTAAAAGGAGAAGGACACAGGTATGTCTAAAAACTTGAAATAGGCTGTCTTCGTTTATAACGTAGGTCCTAAGGAAGTCCAAGTGGTCGATGGCTTTCTTCATCGGGGGATTTTTCAAGAAAATTGCCTTCAGTACATGCTTTACCAAATGGTGCGAAGTTAGTTCTTCAGAACGCTGAGGGTTCGTAAGGTGGCCACTACTGGCCATTTATGCAATGCAATAGTACTAGGGGCAGCCTTACGGTGTTATGAAGATGACATAGATATTTTGCCAAATCTGATGGGCTGGGGTTGTCCACAGCTACATTGCTGGTGCGACCCCTGGCCAGCCACCGGGACCAAGCAGGTTTGTATGTTTTCAGAGATTTTCTCCAAGATGTCTCTAGAAGATTTATAACCGTATTAAATTGGACCAGTTTTGAAGTTGTTTACTCCAACCCGTACCTTCTTGACCAACAAATTTAAGCTCTCCACATTCTGAGGTGGTAGATTCGAAGATCTGTCAAATTCGACTTCAGGTCAGTTATTGGAGTCGGTGGGCAAATTGCCTTTTCCCCTCAATCGGCCGTTCAGAACGCCTTCGTCCAACTGGGAGTCACTAAGGTAAAGCTAGGTAAGTTCCTTCCGATTTGTTCAGATTATGAATCACGCGAGGTATCAACGATGGTGGAGGGAAGCTCCACCCCAGTTTGAACTGCCACGTCTTATTGAATGCATCTGTAAATAGACTGTGTGTGTCTTTTGCATCCTCGCTGACATATAATTTTTTTTAACAAGTAGGTCTGGTAATTTCCTTAAAATAATATGTCGGCACCACCGCAGATCTCGCAGAAGCAAACTATCACAGGTGTGCCCAGCCTGAATATCATTGACATCGCCGATGGCTTGAAGTGCCATTCGGAGAGACCTTTTTTCTCGAGAGAGGCTGTGCCAGACCGCCAGACCGTGTATATTCCGTATGTAACGGGCTATGAGGTGAGAACACTGACGTTGGCAAAGTTCCAGAATGTTTAGTGAAGTCTCCAGTACCTAGTCTCAAGGACTTCGTACCTTCTTGCTTCATGATGCAAGATACTGTTGTTCGATTGTCGGTCTGTAACATCAGTTTTGTCTTTTATTAAAGAGTGGACTCGTGTTAAGACTTCGAACAACGTGTAGAGTTCGTTTTGATTGCTGTGCCACTTCTGCTGCACATTTGTCCATATGCCATAGAACTTCTGACCATTTGTTACGGCTCCCCAGCCCTTGTCTGCAGCATATGTTGTTATGAAAACTGACGGCTCTGGTATGTGTATGGGTAAGTCTTTTTGGATATTCGCTTTCCATCAGATGAGCTCCGCCATAGCACGGCAAGGTATTGTAAATTGCTGATGTGGTTTTGCCATAGGTAAACGACTTGATGCCCTTTGGAGAAAGCGACTGTGTGTGTGGAGGCGCCCTAGTGGTATAACATATGACGCAAAGTTCAGCTTCCCCAGAATCACCCCTCACCTTTGCATCGTGCCAACTCCAACGACTCCTCTTTATAACGGACTCCAGATGAATCATTAGGTGGATTGTCTTGCTTTCCGATAATGATTTTCGGTTTAGTTTGGTATCCCAAGTTATTACAAGGTCGAGGAGGACTTCTCTTGATTTACTTGCCAGCCTAATTTCTGTGAGCATTTGACGAAATATTTGGTCTTACTTTCCAGGATATGTGGATCTTCGTACATTAGCAGGAAGTCGTCTAAATGTACTAGTATCCTTATGCCTTGGGCTCTTAGAGTATGAGCAATCCAATTGGTGATTTTGGCGAAAGCTGCGGGTGCGCTTGCTAATCCGAACGACAGGCACGTCATTTGGTAAACTTTACCCTGGAAACTGAGGGACAAGAAACGACGATGACTTTGTGATATCGGTACGTGAAAGTATGCTTGCGATATGTCCAGCTTCATCATGTTACTGTTTTTGTACAAGAGTGTTGGAATTTTTGAGTGATTTAGAAGGTGAAATTTTGGTGTTTGGACGTCTTTCAGGTTGAATATTGTTCGGAATGAGCCATCTGTCTTCTTTCTCAGGAACATTTCTGAAAGAAAACCACTCTGATACGGGCTTTCCTGAATAGTTTTTGATTGCAATAGTTGTTGCATCTGTTTTGCCTTTTTGGCGTTACTTTGGTTCGAAATTGAAAAATGTTCTTGGGAGAAAAATTTCTGAGTAGCGGTTTTGAGCTGAATGGGATTCTGTACCCCTGGATAAAGTTTTGAATTAGTTTTGGCGCCGTTGTCCAATGTTGGGCATAATCTTGTAGGCGCCCTGCTTTGAAAGAGTCACTTTCTTTTGCCCCCGCCCCCCTAATTTTTCCTAGCTTGTTGTGGTTTTGGTTGTGATTGAGGTTTGAAGTGATGCTGCTGTTTGATCCTAGTGCGGGCTGTGTCATCGACTCCGCCTGGGTTACGGTAATATTGTGAGTTGCTTCTTGATGAGCCTTGGGTTGTCGCCTCTCTGAATCTGTCTTTTTGACAAAATGTTGACTGTTTTTTCTTGTTGGGATATGGAAAAACCTTTCTAATATCATTGTTGGAGCAATCTTTAACTGCTTTAGATAATGCTTTTTCGGAACAGAGATATGTGTTTCTGATGGGGGTATGCTGTGCAAAATATTGCAAAGAGACTTGTTTTTTACTTTATATGCCCGTCTTCTCTGTTCTATCACCTCTGCCCGACGACCACAAACATACTGCAAAAGGTCGTCCGATTTTTCCATAAACAAAGCACATTTGATTTTGTTCTTAATTTCGTGAGGTAGGTGGTCCACCAGCTCTCGAAAGATTTTTCTCTCTGATGTAGGAGACCATAAGTTATCGCACCTAGTGTCGTGTCTAATTTTTCAAGAACGGCAGACGATTTCCAATTAGGTGCAACGCCAGCAAGAACATTATTTACTTGCAAAGCGCAAAAATCTGGTGAAGCTTGGAATTGTTTCTAAGTATCTGCATATCTGACGTCGCGCCATCTTTCTTGGCCAAAGCGCTGACAGTCTATACTTTGCTTCAGGTATTGTGGATCAGTTTTAGCTACCTTAGGTTCAGTCACATTTGTGACTGGGTCAAAATCCAATGTATCGTTGTCCTTTGATTTTAGTGCAGCTAGTTCTCTCTGAACTTCGGATATCTTGGCTCATAATTCGGATTCTCTTATAGAAGGATTATCAGTTGACGGAGCCCTCGTTGGATAAGAATTATGTTAACACGGCTGGTGTTCGTCATCAGACTGTGTACTGTCTGGTTATGAATCAAAGGACTCGTTTAGGCCAGGGACATTTATGGTGTCATTTTTATAGTGTTCGACAATATTTTTTCAATGTTATCGTCTTGTTTGTCCTGAGTATTTATTAGACGATTCATTTCCATTTGTTGATACAAAACGGCCATCAACAAATGTTCAGTGCTTCCCTGCCCTCGAGATGGAGTCGGTTATTTTATTGAAGTACTCTCCGCTTCTATTTCGTGAGATCTTTTTCTGCCTGTAGGCCGTTCTGGCGTTTCCGTCTTAGAATGTGCAGGATTGCCTGAGGTTCCTTGGTCTTGTTGAGAGGTCTGTAGTTCGGATGACGCACTCCTACGATTTGCTTCAACAAAGGCGTAATAATATCTCCCGGAGCCATGTATCTTTTCCCTAATGTGATGAGGATAATGCACTAAAGCTCGGCCTTGAGGCCAGTGCAAGATCTTTGTTATGCTTCTGTATTTCCTCTCAGACAAAGAACTCGAGTCTGGAGTAAAAGCTCGGGCTAGATCGGCGATCGGGATAGCAAATCTTAGTTTACCCTCAATTTTAGATGAGACTTCGGCTCCAAAAAGATCGTGAAAACTGTAGTCATTAACTTCCCAGGATCTTGTTATTATGGGAATATAACACATCGCGTCAGACGTGACTAAACAGTAAAGTCGTCCCATTCAAGCGATGCCGTCTTGTTCAAACGACAGTCGACGACATCTTATTTGACCGTCGACGTCGTCTTAACAGTCGATGTCGTCTTAGCAGTCGTCGTCGTCTTGACGTCGTCTTAACAAACGACGTCGTCTTCCCAGACGACGACGTCTTATTCGAAAGGACAGGCGACGCGACGTCGTCTCAATTAAATGATTGTCGACGTCGTCTTTTCTGAGCGACGGATCAGGTAGCCTCACTTAGACGGTAGGTAGTGTAGCCGTCCACTGACTACAGTGACAGTCGAACTCGACGCGACATGCCGTCTCGATCCGGCAGAAAAAGCAACCATGCTTTTAGGTGCTAGGTGGCACACAAGACATCACTGGGCCGTGAGGCGCCGAGCGGTATTCATAGTAGTTCCAATCTATATATATAAAATGGTAAACTGACTGACTGACTGACTGACTGACTGACTGACTGGGTGATATATCAACGCACAGCCCAAACCGCTGGGTCTACAGATTCCAAATTTGGCAAGAAGGTTCCTTATGTGGTCTAGGGGTGCACTAAGAAAGGATTTTTCAAAATTCAACCTCTAAGGGGGTGAAACGGGCCCCCAAAGTTTGTATGGGAAAACAAAATTAGTTAGACTATTTCATTCAAAACTTCACAAGAGTACTCCTATTGATAAATGAGAAGAAAGGGGTTTCAGTTTTTTTCAAAATTCAACCCTTAAGAGGGGTAAATGGGGTGACAAAGTCTGAAAATCAACGCACAGCCCAAACCATTGGGTCCACGGATTCGAAATTTGGCAAGTAGGTTCCTTATGTGGTCTAGGGGTGCACTAAGAAAGGATTTTTCAAAATTCACCCTCTAAGGGGGTGAAACGGGTCCCCAAAGTTTGTATGGGGAAAAAAGATTAGTTAGACTATTTTATTCGAAATTTCACAAGAGTACTCCTATTGATAAATCCAAGATAGCGCCGAGGAAAAGTATTTTTTTTTCATCTCGGGTGTCGTTTACATGGTTTTCGAGGTCGCTGATTACAAAAATGAGATCGAAATGGCGTTGAAGTAAAGTTTTCGTCATGTGTGTCGTTTTCATGGTTTTTGGGGTCGCTGATATCGAAAATGAAGTCAAAATAAACATCCAAAAACGCACCTATGATTTTTCTTTCCTTTTTCCTTCATGGGTGTCGTTTTTATGGTTTTCACTGAACACAAATCTAAGTTTTCTTTAAATTTTGTTTCTCTTCGTAGCTACGTATCGTTATGCAATTTACCGGCCATAGTAATTCCATCCTAGACAATAATTTAAGATTTTACACAATACTTCTGCAAATTTCCTCTGTTCTGCTTTGAAACCAACTAATTTATGAGCAACCCAGATATGTATATCTTTAAAATACTGCTCGATCTTGAATTTTACTTACTCTTTGTTTTGCGCAATGAAATTCTCTCATTAGGGTTCCGTAGTCAACTAGGAACCCTTATAGTTTCGCCATGTCTGTCTGTCCATCCGTCCTCGCTTAATCTCTGTGACCGTTAGCACTAGAAAGCTGAAATTTGGTACCAATATGTGTATCAATCACGCCGACAAAGTGGTAAAATAAAAATTGGAAAAAAATGTTTTATTAGGGTAGCCCCCCTATATGTAAAGTGGGAAGTGATTTTTTTTTATTCCAACCGTAACGTGTGATATACTGTTGGAAAGGTATTTAAAAATGAATAGGGGTTTACTGAAGTCATTTTTTGATAATGTCAATAATTTCGCAAGTAATCGCTCCAAAAGTAAAAAACAATGTGTGTCCCCCCCTCTAACTTTTGAACCATAAGTTTAGAAACTATGAAAAAAATCTGAAAAGTAGAACTTTATAAGGACTTTCTAGGAAAATTATTTTGAACTTGGAAACAAGTTTTTGTACAAAAAAGACAAAAAGTTGTACAAAATAATCTCTGGACTAAGTTCGTAGTATAATCGTATATGAAGGCATTTTTTTTAACTTCGTTAACATATTTTATTATCCTGAACGTATCTTTTTTCAAACAAAAAAATAATTATTAAAATCGGATTGGATTGAACACTTATTGTGACAGACGGGAAACTACGGAACCCTACACTGAGCGTGGCCCGACACGCTCTTGGCCGGTTTTTTTTAATTAAAATTACTTACCCCAAATTCAACGCGAGCAAAGCCGCAGACAAAGCTATCTAATACATAAAAATATCGTGTCACATTGTTTGTTATCGAAGTCCTCCGAAACGACTTCACCGATTTTTTTTTTGTGTATTTTTGGTAGGTCAGAGAACAAGTTGAAGGCTACTTTTATACCTCTAGGTGACAAGGGTGGTTTACGGTGACAAGGGTGGTTTACGCGGACGAAGTCGCGGGCAACAGCTAGTATAACATAATTTGTTACTTAGATCAAATTATCAACGATGTACACGTGCGAGTGCTACGAGTTTCAAAAGCGTACTGAGGAGCGCGGCGCAAGCGCCGCTCACCGCCGGGCGCTGCGTCTTGAGTGAAAGAGATAGCAACATTGCGCAGATACACAGTAGAAACAGATAGTTGAAGGTGTGAGTGACGTATTTCGGAAGCGTAATCTCAAATGTGGTTCAAGCGAAGGCTCGAACACCTAAATAATGCGTTTTGTTGTAAGCAGTATGTTTATTTGACAATATTCCGAGATTTTACAATATCGCTAGAGATATTACAATATAACTTATTTGACAATTTTACGGTGACATATACCTACATAGATTATAAAGAGGAAAGATTTGATTTTGTGTTTGTTTGTGTATTAGTTACGATTTAACTGTAAAACTACTGGACCGATTTTAAATTATTTTACAATTAGAAAGCCACGTCTATATTTTACGCCCAGAGTGGGAGGGATCATTTGATGATTTCCATCCGAAAAAAAGGGTATCCCGCGAAATTCAAATTTTCTTACGTTTTTTGCAATTTGCTGGCCAGTGCTAGGTTGAAAATTTTGTTCGCGACTGTAAAACATATGTAGTTACAGAATTATAATCATCAAAATCGTCAATACAACCGTGTAGGTTTATAAAGATCGAGGAACGAGTTTTTCAAGGTCAAAGTCGTCCCTCGACCTTTGTGACGCTTCCCCTTAAACAAATAAGTAGGTACACTACCGACCACAATTTCCGAGAGTTGCCTCTAAATTATATTTGCATGATATAATTGAAGACAAACCATGTTCCGACCGAGGTAGTTACTAACATCACATATCGTGGATATGTCTAAGTGTTATGCTTTCAAATTAAGCCCTTGGGCCAGTCGTGGAAACCTTAATATCTTAGGAGATTAGGTTACCTGCACGCGAGCGACTGAGGGACTAACTAAGTGACTTCTGACCCCCTATTCACAACGCTTCGATTCGGGAAGTCGTATGTCTATCTCACTCGTTATCATTAGGCCAAAAAAGGATAGGACATACGACTTGTCGAATCGAAATTCATTCCAATTGTTGTGAATACAGGGGCTGCTTTTAATGTCATAGACATTACGGATCTTTGAATGAATTAATGATGTTTATTTTGCAAATAGGTTTTTAAAAAACATTTTTACACGTTTTTTTTATTTTTTTTTATACTAGTTTCGGCCGGTGTTTCGTACCTGACTACTCTGAGAAGAAACAGCCGAAACAAACTCTGAGGTCATAGTCTCTTTTGATTTCCAGACAATTTTGCTCAATTCACATGAGGACTATGCAGATTAGTATCTGAGATGGTCTTTCGAAGAAATAACCATAAGTACAGATGAAAGATTTTCCCTTCATTTAATTTATCATGTTTGTTAGAGAGATTTGATTCATTATTATGATTGAACCTATCGATTGTTGTTCAAAAAGTACAGGATGGTATTTCGAACTTTAGTCGGTTTGATTCCTGAGTGTGGCAAACGAATTTTCAAAAATCTGTGAATACAGATTTATTTCTTTGTAAAAATAAAGGAATGTTTTCTATGAGTTAAGCTATCTCCAGTATTTGAAGAAGGTACTTCCTACTACCCTCCAGCCCGGCTAGCATGGGCAGGGGATAAAAATTTTATCCACCGGTTATTTCCACTTTTGTTTGAATTTTGTCCCTTGTCAGTGGAAATAACCGGTGGATAAAATTTTATCCCCTGCCCATGCTAGCCGGGCAGGTGGCATTGAATTAACCCTGTATAAAATTGTAAAACACCTCTTCACGAAGCCGAAAGGCACTTGTTCTCCCCATCATAGCGATAATTTTTATGTTCCCCACCATCATACCTGGGAACTTTCTAGTTACGGAGATATTGGGGGTCAAAGTTCCAACTTTTTGACAAGTTTTTTTTTAATACAGTAAAACTTGGTTAAGTGGGACCTGTAAGTGATAAGTGAGAAACCTCCATAGCTGGAACTCATGCTGAGGTCCAGACATTTATGCCTGGATATCTGAGACACTGGGTAAGTAGAATATACCTCATTGAAACCAATTTGTAGGTCCCTTGAATGTCCTAGTTAACCAGATTTCACTGTACAAGTTTTTATTGTATAATGTTTACTTTTAACACCTCTACGACCCCGTACTATTCAACCATCCATCACCATAATGTTTTAAGTGCGTTACATTGAGTTCTACCACAAAGCATGAGTTTTACCCCAAAACAAAGTTACTTAGTTTGACGTACAGAATGCTTGGTTGACGGCTACGTGATGAGGTCGTTTACACCCCTGTATTAGAATATTACCGTATGAGTTAGGCATGCAATGTGCTGTGGGTGAACCTTTAGTAAATAAATAAACTCCGTATTTAAAAAAAAACATAAAAATCACACATTTTCCTCATTCAGACATTTTAAATACCTAATATCTCACAAAAAAAAAACAAAATTCCAAATTCAAAACAACTATGGCACTCGCAATTCCTTTTAGAAAGTAGCCCGTGTGTCCTAAGCCTTACCCGACCCTATGACCTAGGGCGAGTTATTTGGTACAGGGCCCAGTGGGGCCCAGTGATTGTACACGTCGGTCGTATGTGATTGATGACCTAGTGCCGCGAAAGTAATGCCTAGGAGACCTAAGCTTAGCTGGACCTAGGCTTTGCTTGGTAACGTACGTGAGAGGTTAGGCTTTAACCCATTTCCAGTCCCATGAGCCACATATGGTTCAGAGCGATTGTTTAACTATTGTGTCTTTTCGTGGACAGTGAATGTGTTAAGTTTGTGCGTGAGGTTGTTTTATACGAAAAGTACTTTAGATAATAAGTAATTAGAGGTTTTACGTTGAGGACAATCATTGCAAATAAGTTCTATGATCCCATAAAATACCATGAGCATAGTGTAAGAAAGTACTTAATAAAAATAAAAATATTTTCAGAGGCAAATGTTTAAAGAACCAAAGTCTCGGTCAAGCCGAATATTCGTCACTTTTTGGACGAAACCGAAACTCCGGCCGAGTGGTTTATAGATAGTGACATGTTTAAGCAACTTTATTTGGCGCACAAAAAAATAAGTTTTTTCATCGTTATATTGAGAAATCCATAAATATGAAAAAAACATAACATAAAACTTATTCACAGCAATTTAAATCAATATTTTGCATTGTGCCATAGGTAAATACTCATTCCGACTACGGAACTTCACTGCGCTTGTTCAGACAAGCACTTGGCCGGTTTTTCTAAGAATTAAATACTCTAGCTTAACTTAGTCCATAAATACCAAAGTCTCCTGCATATCTTTCAGTGTGGCGAAGTCACTGAGGTCCTTACCTGGAAATAAATAAAAACACACATTATTATCTACCAAATTAATTAATGCAATAACAATTACAACAATTAATAAAATTACATCCACATTTTGCCAGTTAAGAGCGGGCCTAAAGCAAAATCTTCAATCTTAGATTAGATTTTTACAGTAGTAAATCATGTTCAAATTGGAAAAAAAAACATATGTTAAGAAACTTCATTATAAATGTGAAGGTTTGGTCTGAGCAAACACATTATAGGATACAATTTTCTCGATAGAAAATCGTCCCGACGAAAGTTTTTTTTACTTTCTCCTCCACTTCAAATTCCCATGGAAATCCGACCACTATAAACTTCTTTCCACCGTTTCATCCAAAAAGTTGGCGACGTCACAAATAGACAAAACGGAAAGCGGTGCAGAAAACAATAAATAATCACGGAAGATATTGCGTAAGTGACAATATAAGTTTAAGCCTAAAACAGTGTTTGAATAGACAATATGTTGAGTTCGGCTTCCAGTCTAACCGGACGCAGCTGAATACCAGTATTTTGCATGGAGCGACTGCCTATCTGACACAGTCTGACCGCCACAACCCAGTTAATACTGGGTAATACGATGCCACTTGGTAAGACTGGTTGTCAGACTTTTTAGGCCACTGTCTACCTGTAACGACTGCCAAAGATGGACAAGTGACAGCCGGGACCAACAGCTTAACGTGCTTTCCTAGGCACGGAGGAAACTCGGTATGGAAGGGTGGTCACCCATACATTTTTATTACACCTAAACTGATTATTCGGTGCTATGATATTCATTGGTCAGAAAGGGCATTTGCCATGCAAACAGGATTGGAAAGCCATGGGGGAGGCCTTTGCCCAGCAGTGGGACAGATCAGGCTGACATAAAAAACGAAAAAAACAATGATATTCATTATTGCATTTAATAATCAATGTTTTTCTTATTTCCATACAGTGATATTGCCAAATTAATCAAAAGAGCGAAATATTTGACAGCTATTTGCGATGTTGCCAACTTTCTGTAAAAACCGCTCCTCAAAGTACTTTCCGAGCCTCGGAGACACTATCGCAAACAAATCACGTTCACATACAAATATTTTCACACAATTATTAAGATGGCACTCAGATTAGATTCTTAAAACTAGATTAGATTTTAATACTGTAATTTAGAAAAAATCCCACGACTTATCTCAGATCTAAGAAGATTATGTTATGTTATTATGTATAAGTTGGTCTGGGAAATAGACATTGGAAAGAAAGAACGAAAGAATGAGTTTAAGGGTGGGGCAAACCAGCGTAATTATGAGGCATGAGTCGCGTGCTTTATTTACATACCGGGTTTCCTCCGTGTTTCGGAAAGCACGTTAAGCCGTTGATCCCGGCTGTCATTTCGATACAGGTGGTCAATGGGCCAAAATGTCTGACAACCAGTCTTATCAAGGGGTATCGTATTACCCAGTACTAACTGGGTTGTGATGGTCAGATAGGCAGTCGCTCCATGTAAAATAAAGGTATTCAGCTGCATCCGGTTGGTTTTGAAGACTGGAAGCCGACCCCAACATAGGTAGTTGGGAAAAGGCTAGGCAGATCATGATAAGTCGTGTAATTTACTCCACATTTTCATACAAAAGTCTGATTTGTGTCACGTGACGACGTTAAATGAGCCCAACTATGTATGAAACCGAATTTACGTGACAAAAAATTACGCTCGTTGGTCCTCAGCCTAACTTGATCTGCAATCATTTACCACAAAACACGCACACCACTACTACTGTTCTATAAAAATGTATAAATATGAGTATTATTAGATTTTTTTTTTTTAATTTTTTTTTTAATTTTTTTTTTTTTGGTCTTTCCGAGGCACGGAGGAAATTCGGTATGTAAGGGTGGTCACCCATCCACAGACCAACCTAGGCAAGCGCGGCGTAACCTAAAGATTGATCCTATTGGCTGTTATCTTCTTCTTTCTTCTTTGTTGTCTGTGTCTTTGTTAGATATCTGTGCTTTAGAAAATGATGTTGAGAGTTCGGCATTAAGGAAAAAAAAATACAAGCCGGTCTCGAAGGTCTAGATAGCTGTGTATATCTTGTATTTAATGGACTAGCTGACCCACGCAACTTCGTATGCGTCACATAAGAGAGAAAAGCTCACAAAGGGAATAAAATTTCCCCCGCTTTTGCAACATTTTTCATTTCTGCTCCGCTCCTATTGGTCGCAGCGTGACGTAATGTAGCCTAAAGCCTTCCTCGATAAATGGACTATCCAACACAAAAATAATTTTTCAATTCGAACCAGTAGTTCCTGAGATTATCGCGTTCAAACAAACTCTTTAGCCTTATAATATTAAGTATAGATTTGATTATCAAAAGAACTTCATTTTTTTTTAATCATTACGATTTTTTAAGATTACATGAATATATTTTTTTTTTATGAATGTTTAGAAGAGTAGGTAAAATCACTCAAAAATTGTCCCTCTTAAATAAGTCTTCTTGGCTCGAATTTCATGACATATGATAGGCTTGTTAAAGGTCTGAAAAATTCTAATTAGTCCGTCACTTAGATTATCAAAAAATATTTGACCCATATTTTTTCTTTTGTCACATAAACCAAAATTGACGAAGATACGACGCTTTTAAAATTCCCAATACGTCACTGTTCGGTATCATTCTTAGTGAGTACTGACGTCACGAGCCCCCACTCCCGAGTTTTGATGCGTTTTATCTTTGTCAATATTCGTTGGTTTACAAAAACAAAAAATACCTGTCCATTATTTTCTAATACTCTAACTGACGGACTAAATAGATTTGCAATTTATTGATGGTGGAAACAAGCCTATTGGTTGAGAGTCTATTGATTGAGCTAGGTAGATCATCACCATCATTTTATGCTTGAAAGCGTGAAAGGTAACAAACATACACACATACACAGACACACACATACAATCTTTCGCCTTTATAATGTAAGTGTGATTCTTAAACTATTTGTTAATACTGTTGCTAAAGCCAGAAATTGATTATTTATACTATCACATCATAAAAGCTTCATATGCTAGCAATTCTGAGAATTGTGCAAATGTGAAGTAACTGGGAACTTCCATTGAATAATGTTATAAGGTACCCAAAACTGTTAATTTTCCCAATCAATCAAGAACCTAATACTTTAGCGATAAAGTTGAAAATCTATTAAAGAAAAACAGACTCAAGTAGCTTGATGTGCTGGCGTTTTTAGGGTTCCGTAGCCAAATGGCAAAAAACGGAACCCTTTGGATTCGTCATGTCTGTCTGTATGTCCGTCTGTCTGTCTGTCTGTCCGTCCGTATGCCACAGCCACTTTTTTCCGAAACTATATTAACTATGCTGTTGAAACTTGGTAAGTAGATGTATTCTGTGAAGTGCATTAAGATTTTTACCCAAAAAAAAACAATAAATTTTAGGGGTTACCCATACTTAGAACAGAAACTCAACATTTTTATTTCATCAAACCCATACGTGTGGGGTATCTATGGGTAGGTCTAATATCAATGATATTGAGGTTTCTAATATCATTTTTTTCTAAACTGAATAGTTTGCGCGAGAGACACTTCCAAAGTGGTAAAATGTGTCCCCCCAGAGGGGGATAGTCCATTAACTTCTAAAATAAGAGAATGATCAAACTAAAAAAAATATGTAATGTACATTACCATGTAAACTTCCACCGTAAGTAGTTTTTTTTAATACGTCCTAAATCGTAAACTAATACAAGAACTTTTATGTATTATGTCACTTGCTGCTACGGAACCCTTCATGGGCGAGTCCGACTCGCACTTGGTCGCTTTTTTATATAACATAGCAACAATTATTGTAAAACTAAGTGCTCCGCTGCGTCTATCTGTCTGTTCGCGATAAACTCAAATACCTACGACTGCACCGATTTTCATGCTGTTTTCACCAATGGATAGAGTGGTTCTTGATGAAGTATTTAATATATAATTTGTACGAGGGCGCAGCCGCGGGTATCAGCTAGTATAACATAGTAATTAGAAAATCTATCGCAATAAACTTTTATAGCTTTGCAAAGATGCTTTATGTATGTGAAATAGCAATTAAAACATCTTTAAATTCAATATAAAGCCTTATTTTACAATTAAACGAAGATTTGCGAGACGTACTCGATGGATTCTGCACTTTTTTTTTCGTAAGGGAAATCATCAAATGGCTCCTCCCACTCCGGGCGGAGCGGGAAGGAGTGTCAGACTTTTACTGACTAAAACCCATTCATGTTCCTTCCTCGCCCTTTATGTTCCAGGGACACGGTATCTCTTTCGAACAGTCCCGCCGCTCGCAGAACCCATCCGGGGTTCTGCACTACTGTACAATATTTAAAAAAAAAATAAGCAAAAAAAAAAACGTTGCGTATATGGAGACCCAACATTATTTAAGTATTTGTTATTAAGTGTTGTTGAAGTGGTCATAATAATACACAATTTGTGTTAAATTGCAAGTCTTTATACCTATTATGGATCAACAGTTACAGCCCTGCAGCGGACCTGTAGATAGAACCCTAAAAATTCCCGCCTTAATTACATCTTGACAGGCGGCCATTTTGTGCCACAGATAATAGAACTCTGATAGATTGATATCGGTTTCACACGATCTGCCTACGACCTCGATTACTATCAAGTATAGAACCTCTTTTCAATATTAATTGTCTGAGAAAGCTTATTAACAATGAATGGCGTATAGTGGAGTGATTTATCAAAATTACTAGATAATGGCGACGTGTTGCTCGTTGTGTGATGTTGTTTTGATTAAGCTGTTGTGAATGTTGTGGTGTCATGTTAATTAACAATGTCGGCTTAAATTAAGCTAGGTCAGATTACAAAAAGACGTCCTAGTATCGATTTAACTAATTTAGTATTTTGTGGAAACCCAAATGGGAATAGCGTAGCGTACCTATCCATTGATATTTAAAGTTTTATTTAAGAAATTTATTTCATTCTTATAAGCCTGATGTGGGGCAAAGGCCTCCCTTCACTTTTTCAATTTGGTAATCAATGGACCAACGTCAGCAGCATCCTAACTATCTAAGTAAGTATACCTTTCGTTTATTATCTCCATAGCTTTTTTCCGCGGCTTCGCTTGCGTTAATTTTGAATTTGAAATAATTCAAACATGATTCGTAAGATACGTGTCGCCATCTATTATCAAAAGAACGATATTGTTGTTTTCCTTTGGAACAGTAGGTACTTTTTTTCGAGATGAAAGGTACCTTATATCCGTTTCTGTACACTTGCCAACGCATATGCAAAGGGGTTTGAACTTTTTGGCCGTATTTTGATCAAATCAAAGTTGTGCTGAAGATTCCATCAGTGAATGGACTTTAACTTTGATAGCTCATATCTCGGAAACGTGACATTTTAGTACTTTTTGTCTCATACAAAACTTCTTTGTATTGATACCAGCTATCGATTAATATAGGTTTTATGCGTGGCGGCTACCTTGAAAAAAAAAAACAAAATGGCGGAAAAAATACGGTCACGGTTCATACAAAAATGTTCCAAGCTCTTTCAGGATGATCAGTTCAGTGGGTTAGACATGAGAAGTTAACAAACAAACTTACTTTTGCATATACATATAATATTAAATAGGATGATATTAGTTAGAAACTAAACACAAAATAACCACTTTCTGGAGCCCTGTCACAGGCTGAAGGCGTCGCGGTAGACCTCGTAGAAGATGGCGGGACGAGCTAGATCCCAACGACCAGTGGCCCACATTACCCCTGGATAGAAACAACTGGAAAGTCGTGGGGAGAGGCTTTGCCCAGCAGTGGGATGACGTGGCCTAACAGCATCAGTATCAGTAACCAAGTTAGGATTAGGATAGTTAGGACAGGAATAATAAAAATAATACCCATACTATAGGAAAGCATAAAAAACTTTAAAAGTCCGCCATATTAGATTAAGAGTGATGTCAGAATATTTTTCTAATTATTCTCGGCAAGCCCTTTCATTTGATACCCATATTGTAAAAATGCATTAAAAATAACTATTCTGCCATCTTGGATGGCCCGCCATATTGGATTTAGAATGTCGCACAGCTTATCGTGTATTGACATCCAAACTAAACGTGTGTACAAAATTTCAGCTCAATCGGTTGAAGATATCTGCTTCAAAATTGAGCAGCAAGATTCCACCCAAACAAACATACAACCATACATTTTAAGTAAAATAAAAGCTTTTAAAAAGTGAAATCACGGGAAACAACCAGTTTATAAAATATAATTTTCAACCACATCGATTCTGGTTCGACTGGAAACTAATCCTACCATAGTCTGCACGTATTATTTACAACAAGCAATGCTTGCGACCTTCGTCGGTGTGAATCGGATTTTGTTAAAAATTTCAAGGGTTTTTTAGAATTCTTTCCTATATATTAAACCAATTTATTGTAATTTATCAAGTTCACCTAATATTTCCACCCCGCCTGATTACCCACGTGAAGCTCAGTACCGTCTTCATTTTGGTCCTTCGAGCCGGATTGGCCAGGGATTATTGAACCACTAACAAAAGAAGAAGAACAAAAGAACTCCTTATGACATCAACTGTCTGCCAGTAAAAGTCCCGCCAGAACAGGTTCAGCCATTTCGGAGACAGAACAAACAGACAGATAAACATTTAAAAAATTGTCTGTCTGTTTTTTGTTATAAGTACCGTGTACCGTATACAGGCTTTTAACGCTACCTGTTGGGAAAGTACTCTAAAATATAGCAAATTTTACTCAAAGGAAATATTCCTTAATTTGGAAAAAATAATTTTGTTATAATCTGCATTTATAGGTTTTCGAGAATTCACTTGCCACTGTAAAACATAGCAGCCTGTACTTTTATGGCATCAATCGATAAGGTTAATTAAAAGAATCAAATCTCTCTAACAAACATGATACAATAAAGAAAAGTATTAAATCTAAACTTATAAATTGGAAAAGGTTAGGATAAAGCACTTTTACTCAAAGGATGGAACGTTAACAGTTGAAGAAAGAAGATTGCAATTTACACGCTACTGAGAAAACTCCTAATTGGAAAATCCTATTACATTTTGAACCCAGGATGTATTGTTCAGTTGTAGGACTTGAGCCATATAACCAACGTGTCAGTCAAATGCATGACTATAAGAAATAGTCATGCACAAATAGTCATGCACAAATAGACATCTATTGCGTTTCGGTCGTATAAGTCGCTCCATGTAAAATATTGTCGCTTTTGATCAAGAGACGATCGACTGTCATAGTATGGGTACCTAATCGCAATGGACTAAGGTCCATGTTCACCGAAAAAATAACCGTCTGATTATCTAAAAACAGCTGTCACTGTGACATGTTCCCATACAAAAATGCGTTTTAAACAGCTGTTTTAGGTAATCAGACTGTCATCTTTTTGGTGAACATGGACCTAAAAGTGTGATGAATTTAAAGTGGGTGTAAACCTCTTAACAAAGCCGAAAGGCACTTGTTCTCCTCGACATTGCGATCATTTTTCTACACCATAGGTACCTGGGAACCTTCTAGTTACAGAAATATTGGGGGTCAAAGTTACAACTTTTAGACAAGTTTTTTTTTTAATGCTAGTTTTTTTGTAATATGTTTATTTTTAAACACCTGCACAATCCCTGTACTTATTCAATCCTACCATCAGCACAATGTTTTGGGGGCAATTTTATTCCCTTTGTAAGCTTTTTCTCTCTTATGTGACGCAGACGAAGTTGCGTGGGTCAGCTAGTGAAAGATAAAGGAGTACATGATAGCGTGACAGTTGACAGAGGAAAATGGAAGACAAAAACGTGTTGCGTCGACCTCAAGTAACATGGAACAAGGGCGGGAAGGTGATAAGATGATGATGATCAAGAGACGAACAAGGCAATCACCACTACACAAACGAAAAAACAAAACAATACAAGTGATTTAAATCATCATCATCATTATTTCAGCCCTAAGACTGTTGGACGTAGGCCTCCCCCGAGTGTCCGGTTCCGTGCGATTTAAATATTCTCCCAATAATTATGTTAGCGTTTAAAATCATCTGATTAATTACGTCCTTCTATTCAACTCCCGTCCTATAAGGCGATAATAAACAAACATTCAACAAATACGCTATTATGCGTCAATAAATTCAACATGTCCGATCTAAAAAAGGCCTGCACAGGTGCGTTAAACGAGTTCTGTGTAAAAAGGTAGGATTACACACGACTCAAAACGTAAAACACTTGCGAATTTAAGAGCTGCCTATAAAATAAATAAAACAACGTCAAAATGTCGGCATCATACGCTTGTAATAACTCTCGACCCAACAAATTGCGATGATGCTTCCATGATGAGCAGAGACATTACATTAAAGTTCTTTTTTTTAAGTAACAATGTAAAAAGACCTAGCTCCAGAGAAAATATTAATGTCCCTTAAAAAAAAAACAACAATGGCGGCGGGAACGCGTTCTATTTTTAAACCGGTGTCAATTTTACTTTTTTCCCGCGTCGCGGTGTCGTGAACAGTGTTGTAAGCTCTGGGTTTATTAGTTTTAGGGACCATGTTGTTAGAATGAAGCAGATATCGGAGTTTGGTTTCATACCTATTAGAAGTGGGACTATTATATTAGTTTCCCAGGTTTATTACCGGCACAATTTTCATTAAAGTTAGGTATGCTGTTGACCAAATGACAACAGCGTGTTAAATTATAGGTACACTGACGTGACGCCTCGGATTTGATGTTTCAATTTTGTCGCGTTTTAGTCCATCTACTCTATACCGCATTATGCTGAGGATGCTCAACGCGCTTGTGGAGACCAACCCTGGATTGGACTTGTTTGCTGATGATTGGAAGATGATAATGTTAGAACGTTTGTGGTTCTGTGATAAGACTGAGTAAAACAATCACATAATTCAATATCATTTATAGCCTATGGTTATAAATTATTCCTAAACCATGAATATTAGCCGAGTCATCATACTTTTTTTTTTGTGAAGTGGTTTTGATAAAGTTCGTTCTCCTTTGACCCGCTCAAAAGTAAAAAAAAAAAAACAAATTATAAAGAAAAGCTTTTGATGTTTCTTCCGTCGGTATTTCAGGCTGGCCATTGTCTGTCAGTCACTCACGGAACTTTTTATAAGCATAGAAAGATACATTTCCATTTCTTCCCTTGTCTTGGTTTTTTTGTAATCTATGCCATTTTCTTGTATCTCGCTGTCAGCACAACAGTTTTAAGTATCATTCAAGTTAACTTCATTCAAAGCAGTGACGTTCTGTTTCATACAACAATTGTGTATGGGTAATGATGGGCAGTTAGTCTATGGAATTGGAACGTGAAAATAACATAATTTTCTTAGGTAGGTAACCATATCATAATTTGAGCAAGGAGAATAGGCATGACGGCCAGTATCAATAAATTGCAAATCTATTTAGTCCGTCAGTTAGAGTATTGGAAAATAATGGACACGTATTTTTTGTATTTGTAAATCAATGAATATTGACTAAGATAAAACGCTTTAAAATTCAAGAGTGGTGGCTGGCACGTGCCATGACTACTCGTGACGTCAGAACGCACTAAAGAATTATACCAAGGTATGACGTTTTGAGAATTTTAAAAGCGTCGTATCGTCGTCAATTTTGGTTTACGTAACAAAAGAAAAAATACGGGTCAAATATTTTTTGAAAATGTAATTGACGGAATACTTACCTAATTAGTTTTTCGTCGTCTACCCTATTTATTATTGATGTTATGTTTGGTAGTTTTTTAGGCTTATGTACTCTAAGGGTAAAAAACGGGGCCCTACTCAGACGGTGACTCCACTGTCCGTCTGTCTGTCTGTTTGTCACCAGACTTTATCTCATGAACCGTGATAGCTAGACAGCTGAAATTTTCACAGATGACGTATTTCTGTTGCCGTTATAACAACAAAATAAAACTTGAGAGGTGTCAAGGGACACCCGGATGGAACGAAGTTCTTTCGATTAACTAGTGAAGGAAGTGTAATAATTTTTTTTTTTTAAGTTATAATAATATTTTTTTATTATTAACAAATATAATGTTCACTCAACAAAAATAATCGTCGCGACACCACACTGTTCAATGCGAAATAGAAATGAAACAAACGCATTGCAACCTTCATTTATTTTTAAAAAGCAAAAAGTGACGTGACAACTTTTTCGTAAGAATTTTTTCCGTCTAGCCCCCTTTCACAACGCGCGATAAGGAACTTCGTTCCAATATATAAAAAAGGTGCTTCTCTAGTATGGTGGTACGGAACCTTTTATGTGCGAATCCGACTCGCACTTGGCGGGTTCTTTTTGGCCCATGATTCTTTTAAAAGGATCTTGGGCAATTTTCTATGCAATGTTGGCTTAAGCCAACCAAATTGAAATATATCTGTGTACAGTAGCTTATTATTGAGATTTCACTTCATACTATGACAATGACTATTTAAGTCAGAGAACAGAAATAAAGCCACTTGAAACATGTTGTATTTTTCGGTTTTTTGTCGAAGATTATATATTCATCTCTTTAGCATGTCGATGGCAATCTAAATTGTGTCGGCTCAGAACTGAGCTATTAGTTTGGCGCTTTCGGTTGCATCCATCAGTTCTTGTAGTGAACAAACTAAGCTACTAGTTTGGCGCTTTCGGTTGCATCCAACAGTTCCTGTAGTGAACAAACTAAGCTACTAGTTTGGCGCTTTCGGTTGCATCCAACAGTTCCTGTAGTGAACAAACTAAGCTACTAGTTTGGCGCTTTCGGTTGCATCCATCAGTTCCTGTAGTGAACAAACTAAGCCACTAGTTTGGCGCTTTCGGTCGCATCCATCAGTTCCTGCAGTGAACAAACTAAGCTACTAGTTTGGCGCTTTCGGTTGCATCCATCAGTTCCTGTAGTGAACAAACTAAGCTACTAGTTTGGCGCTTTCGGTTGCATCCATCAGTTTCTGTAGTGAACAAACAATTACACTTCAGGGTAGAGTCATGGGCTCCAGGCTGGAACGGACCGGAGCTGCCTTCAGGCGGCTCCTGCCCAACCTTGGGGGGCCAAACGCCTCCTGCCGCAGGCTCTATGCGGGGGTCGTGCGGTCCATGGCCCTTTACGGGGACGTTTTTGTGGGCGCGTTTCTTGAGGCGGCGAGTCGCCCATTACCTGAACGCGCCCCAGAAAGTGGTGGCCGTAAAAATGGTCCGTGGGTACCGCACGATCTCCCGCGAGGCGGCGGGCCTGCTTGCCGGATTGCCGCCATGGGATCTGTAGGCGATAGTCCTCGCGCGCCTACACGAATGGCGCGCGGAGGCCGGAGGCACTACGCCCGCCGGGGGGAAACTCCGCTGCCGCGGCAAATCGCCGTTCAGCGGACAGACCTCCGGCGCGATCTCATGGCGACATGGAGAGGGCGACTGTCGCAACCCCGTGCAGGGCACGCCACGATAGTGGCGGTAAGTCCTCTTTGAGGAGTGGCTTGAGAGGCGCCACGGCGCCCTCACCTTCCGCCTGACGCAGGGCCTCACCGGACACGGATGTTTCGGGAGGTACCTGCACCGAATCGGGCGGGAGGAAACGCCCGGGTGTTTCCACTGTGAGGATCGACCGGAGGACACGGTGGAGCACACGGTAGAGTCTGCCCTGCGTGGGCGGAGCACCGCCGTGTCCTCGTAGCGGCGATCGGCGGCGGCGACCTCTCGCGTCCGGCCCTGGTTCAATCCATGGTCCGGAGCGAGACGGAATGGGAAGCGTCACCTCCTTCTACGAAGCAGTCATGCTAGCGAAGGAGGTGGCGGATCGAGAGAGGGAGAGAGCCTCTCTTTCCAGCCGCCGCGGGAGACGCACCGGGCGTCGGGGGCCACGTGGTGGCTACCGGCCACCGTAGATGCGGGCCTGTGGACGGTAGCTATGGGCTAGCTAGCCGTCCGTCCGTCTAATGACAACAGGCTGTTTCGACGGCGCGTTCGTGTTCCACGCGCGCCTCAAAGAGATGTCAGCATAAGGGTAGGGGCCCGCAAGGGCCGAAGCCTGCCGGGGTTGCGGGACTGTTCGAAAGAGATACCGCGGCCCCGGAACGTAAAGGGCGAGGAAGGAACATGGATGGGTTTTAGTCAGTAAAAGTCTGACAGTCCCTCCCGCTCCGCCCAGAGTGGGAGAAGTCATTTGATGATTTCCCATCCTAAAAAAAAAAAAAAAAAAGGGTAGAGTCATTATGGAATCTCCACCTGAGCAGGTTTTCCTAGCTCCAACTGTCTATTTAAAGACTTCCAGGTCCGCCATAGAAACTAATGTCCAGGTGGGAGATTTTCAGCAGGTGGAACGAATAAACGAAGATTAAAAAAAAAAATAGCCAACCAACTTAAAAACAGTGTATGTTTGTTTGAGTTCCGTAGCCAATTTACCACAAAGGCTTTTACCCACTTTTTAATTCCAACCAAGTCCGATTCAGTTCTGTTTCCCCGTGAAATATCGACATCCAGAACAAAAGGGCGTCATGGGGTGAATCATTTATTGAGTCGTTTATTGGAAGCGCACCTATTGAGCCTATAGCCTCCAGGCGTTTTGGTACCTACTGTCTATGTAGTATTTAAAAAACTTGTGTTTGTTATCGAACTTCTCCGAAATGACTTGACCGATTTTAAATGTTCTTTTTTGTGTATATTTTGAAGGTCAGAGAATAGGTCGTAGCTTATTTTTATATGGTACAACATCGTTAACGGGGTCAGCTAGTGTCTATACAAAAAAAAAAACAATTTCTGTTCGTACTTCGTGCCCTACACTCCAAAACAAGTGAACCAATCTTGATGAAATTTTGCACACTTATTCTACCAGGGGAAAAAATTGCAATAAAAATACTCACTACTGCGACAGTTATAAATAACACCATAAAAGAGATTAAATTTAAAGTTAAACCTCTTTACTGGAATGCGTTTAAATTATTCGGCAACACTACACTCTAGGGTAGCGCGATACAGCTGTAAATCTGTAACGATGTCGTTTCATTTACAGTCTCGTGGACGTAAAACCTCCACGACGACTAAAAAACCTCCATAGTACTTACTTGTACTCAAAGAAAGAAATGTAACAGTCCTTTCGAAATTCAAATTTAAAATTGGCTTGTCGCATTGACTGCACAGCCATTTTTATCATCAGTCCTACCAAAATTATGTAACGATATACATCTTCCTAAGTTTCTTCCTACTACCAGAGTATTGAGTGTTTGCTCTAACTAGCACAGCTGGTTTCTATTTAATGAAGTTCTAAAAAAAAAACCCGACGCACGGGGTAAGTTTTTGATTATAAAATACTATCTTGTAACTGCGGCTCCTCGCCGCCTATTAAAAATTTCGTCATACTGGGACTGTTTTTTTTAACCATGTATTTTTTATTTATTGTTTCAGTTTTTTTATTTTTAATCATACGATTTCTACAATAATAAACCACCAAGTCACATAAGAAACGTTTATTATTTCATCATCTGCACCCACCACGTCACACTGGCTCTCCGGAAGAACTACCCCGGGATGAGGTTGTAGAAGCTTGGCGAGAAAGCGCTGACACGCCAGACGAGGCCGACACGCCAGCTACCAGAAGCGTTTTACACCATCTCCCGCTACATTCTACGTGACTGCGCCGAGGACACTGACCACCCTAATAGGATCAAAAAATGAAGATTAGAGACTATTATTAATATTTACAGCGCGTATATAACAACGGCGTGATAGTGATTACTTTTTAGTGTTATACCATATTCTACCCTATGTAAGTACTACAGTCTTCATCCCCATTTTTCATAACACAAAACAGAACGTATCACAACTATCTAAACTACAATCACTATACACACATTTTACAGACAATAACACGCTCGACGCTACTAAGGCAGGTTACAAATGTAATCGGTTCCCGATTGTCTTAGTACCGGAGGCATTCATACACAAACTAACTACCTACCTATTACTCATATACCAAATACTTACAAAACTCAATACTTATTACAACACAGCCTTACAGACATCACCTACTCACACCTACGGCTTGTCTAACGACAGCTACATAAACCCTCGAGTTCTTGGAGTTTAAACCCTCGCAGTTATTCCAAAACACGTTGGTTACCTCACCCTTGGCTTTGGGGAGTACCCTTATCCAAGTTACTACACGCTTAGCCCGTATTTCTCTAGGCCTTCGAAGCCGACTCGAGAATACGTAAGCTAAGTTCTTACAAACATTACATGCAGCTAACAGAATATATTTTTAACACTAAATACACAACTATACAATAATATAATATAATAAAATACATAATCAGAAATTATCATCATATTCTGAATATTTAAATACATAAACTGTCATACTCCGACGTTGTCACTTTATTTTCAACAATTTTCTTTAATTGACTGAAAAGGTTTTATACCTTTTGTTCAATTTAAAAGCCATATATACAATATGGATATTTCACAACTTAACAAACCTGAAATCATACCTCAACCTCCTCATTTGAAAGAAAATTGTATAAATTTTCATTTTTGTCATATTTATGATTAACTAGTGACTATACATAGGTAGTTGCTAGGTAACAGGCCACAGTATTATAGTCTTTGAACTCGCTTCATGGAGTATTAGTCTTTTTGCCAGTACTAAGGTTAGTTCCGTATTTGACCACCAAAACGGTTTCCAATGTGAACGATTTTTTTAATCCTAAACATATCATTTAAACCCTCTTTAGACCCTCTTTAGTCCCTCTCTTACCTTTATTCTGTATGTCACTCACTTGAACCTCTTTCACTCACTTGACTTGAGTGCCAAGTCCTCTCTTACTTGAGTGACGAGTCCCTCTCATACTGAGTCACCCTCTTACTTCAGTGACGAGTCCCTCTTACCTCTCATACCCTCCTACTTCTCATACCCTGTTAGAGTCCTCTCTCAAACTCAATATTTAACCCTGCACGGACTATTGTACTTTAATTTATCACTCTTTTAAATATTGTATACCTACTTTTGCTATCATTTAATTTTACTTGTTATTTTTTTTAAATGGTTTTATTAAAAAAAAAAGGCATAGACTCATTCCGTTATATAATTTTATTTACTATTCTTGTAAAAACTATTTAATTGTAAATACTCCACAAGGAATACCTCATGAAACATTTGGCTTGTTAATACCATATTTTATTTCTTGATTTTGTTTTTCTTTTTTTATTATGGAGCGGTACACGACTCCTAAAATAAGCCATGGTGTCGAGCGGTATTGTAACGATGTCGTTTCATTTACAGTCTCGTGGACGTAAAACCTCCACGACGACTAAAAAACCTCCATAGTACTTACTTGGTAGGGTGGTGTAAGTTTGCGCGGGCGATAAAATTGCGCACACGTGGTTACTCGACATTGACGTGAAACACGCTGCCAACTTCAATCGTGTTTTCATTGCTTTGAATGCCTGGCTGCGTTCCGGAAAAAATATTTAGCTAAGAGAGAAAACGGCAAGTCCAGGTAAGTTCAAAGTTTTTACAGCCCTCTGATCTAATTTTTTGACATTTTACAAGTATAACTGATAAAAAACCTGTTGTAATTACACAGTTTTGCTGATCGTTTTCCTTGGGTTTAGCTTTGAAATTTCGACTAGAAACAACGTAGGTCATGATTTTTTTAAGAGATGGCAGTTGTATCAAGATGGTTGCGTTGAAGGCCAAGTGTGTAAGTTTGCGCATTTAGGGGGTGGATAAGATTGCGCGCGCAAACTAACAGACTACTGTGCAATATTAATGTATTATTAATGAATATTGGTTGTTTTTAATTATTTTAAATAGTGCTTCACTTTGTTGTAGAATGTCGCGAAGACCACGCAAATCTAACCGTGAAGTTTGCTCACCTTCCATCATCGAAGATGCTCGTAAACGTATTAGAAAAGGAGAAAGCAAGAGACAAGTTGCTTTGAATAAAAAAAAGAAAAAAGAAGCCTGATACAAAAACTAACGCAAAACGCGCAAAAAAGGTGTTTAAAAAACCAAAGACTACCAAAATGCAAAATATGGAGATGTGGAGGATGCACTAAAGTTTTCGTAGAGCCTATTGTTGAAGATGAGTTGAGTGTCAAGATGAATCGAGTGCGATACGTGCCAGGTGTGGTGGCACGAAAAGTGTACCTACTGATTATTTGAGATTCGGGGCATATAAATGCGATTTATGCAAGTAATGCGCCTCAACAAACACTGCGCAATCTTATCGCCATTTATGCGCAATTTTATACACTGGGGTGTGTAAATTTGCGCAATTCCCGGCTTCTGTTTTTTTGTTAATTAAATAAAAAGTGATTATGTTTGCTCAATAATTAGTATTAAAAGTTATTGCCAGATAAGTTTCGATTTAATTATAATAAAGAAACCTGTTATTTATCCGTACGTTTTATTTTCATGATCGAATTATTCAAAACTGCGCAAACTTACACCACCCTACCCTACTCAAAGAAAGAAATGTAACAGTCCTTTCGAAATTCAAATTTAAAATTGGCTTGTCGCATTGACTGCACAGCCATTTTTATCATCAGTCCTACCAAAATTATGTAACGATATACATCTTCCTAAGTTTCTTCCTACTACCAGAGTATTGAGTGTTTGCTCTAACTAGCACAGCTGGTTTCTATTTAATGAAGTTCTAAAAAAAAAACCCGACGCACGGGGTAAGTTTTTGATTATAAAATACTATCTTGTAACTGCGGCTCCTCGCCGCCTATTAAAAATTTCGTCATACTGGGACTGTTTTTTTTAACCATGTATTTTTTATTTATTGTTTCAGTTTTTTTATTTTTAATCATACGATTTCTACAATAATAAACCACCAAGTCACATAAGAAACGTTTATTATTTCATCATCTGCACCCACCACGTCACAAATCGATTGCCATATCGATACGAATCTGATGATAGGTTTATATCGATATTATTGGCTGTTATCGCATTCCTTATTGAACTAACTGCGGTGTAACGCCAATATTTCAGCTCTTTATAGCCAAGTACTATTATTTCGAAAGATATTTCCAACTAGGGTCTGCTTTTGGGGTACCCAGAGAGTGCCAATAGGACCCCAGGCTCCGTTGTTTGTCTGTCTGTCCGTCTGTCACAGGCGTATCTTTTGAACTGTCACTTGACATTTGAGTATTTGTCACTACGACTGTTATACTGTATGTATCTGAATGAGGCTTTAAAAAAGATGAAAAAAAAAATGCATGTAGCGGAGATGAGAATGTTGAGGTTACAGAAAAGTTGAAAGGGAATCGAATGTCATGATATGGGCACGTAATGAGAAGGGATTAATCACATGTGACTAAAAGTGTGATGAATATAAATGTTGACGGATGGAGAGAGAGAGAGAGAGAGAGAGAGATAGAGTGAGATAGAGAGAGAGAGGGAGAGAGAGAGAGAGAGAGAGACCAAAGAAACGATGGATGGATTGTGTGAGGAATAATATGAAAGATAAAAGAGTGAAGCGTGAAGCCGTTTTTTGTGCTTTTTTTGGAGCCAACTACTCTATAACCAAAAGAAATACCAAGTAATAACAAATACATTCAATTTCTACATATTCTTGACTGCAAAATGGTAGTTTTTTTTTTTAAGTCTCATAACATTTAATAAATCCATCGCCTTCTTTTTTTTTTTAAAAAAAAATCCATCCCCTCACAATGAAACGACAAAAATGAGAAAAAAATATTTATAACATGCTTCTTCTCGTAAAGTTAACATTATTTTGATTTCCTTCTTATACTTACTAATGGATAGGCAACTTAATAATGAACATAATGCTAGTTTTTTTTTTCTTAAATACGGAAATTTGATTTTATAAAGAATAAAAACCACTAATTTCGCACTATTCGACCCGCAGTGACTGACGTAAAAACCACTTCGTAGTGCAAGCTGATCAGAACTGTATTCTAACAGTGATTCAAACGAAGTTTGAATCACCACAAATAGAGTTGCTAATTTCGCTCGGGGACGCGCCTTAATTAACAATTTTTGATAATTTTAGTTCTTACATTATAACATCTCGCTTATAATATTCGAAAGTTTAGGTAGACGTTGGTTTTTAGTCAGTAAAAGTCTGACACTCCCTCCCGCTCCGCCCAGAGTGGGAGGGGGGGTCATTTGATGATTTCCCATCCGAAAAAAAAGGTAGACGTTGCTTAAACGGCGATTTTTTTTTGTTTTGTGTAATTTTGTGCCTGCAATACACCTGCATTGTTATAGAAAGAAATTAGTACCAAAAGAAATGACAGATGATAAATATTCGCAATTTAAAAATCAAATAATATGTCGCACTCTGAAATCGTCAAGTTGGAGAGACACCTACGTAACAGTACAGTATGAATATTAATTAACCTTTTTACAAACTCCCTGCACGTTGTCGCCATGTTTTTTATTCCATTTTCGTTTTAAAACATTCTTCTCAAAAGCGCGTTATTCTTCCAGTGTTGCTAGATTCGGGACATACATATTTCCCCTTTTTTTGGGAAAAAAATCTAAGAAGATATTGGGGAACATTTTTCAAAGGATTCATAGAAAAAGACAAAAAATGCGTTATAATTCAGAAAATACGTTTTTTTTCAACAAATCAGTTATTTTTAATAATAACATGCATATTTAACGTTTACGTATTACACCGATTACATCATGTCGTGCTTGACCTGGATCAAGAAATACAATCATGTAGAGATACTAATTTCGATACCAAGTGGTACCTTTTGTGAATAAACATAGTTTTATGTAGGTGTAGGTATTTGTTTAATTTCCTGTTTAAAAAAAATCTTATTAAAAAAAAAAGTTATTAAAATCGCGGAAAATTTAGATACTCAATATAGCAACCCAGTATTCTTCTAAAAACAAACTAAAGTAACGTCTTGTTCACATAGGTACTCGTATTTACACGGTCAGTCGCCATTTCTTAGAAGGCATATTGTTTGTAAGCCCATAATTAGTGTAGCAAGCAGCCAGTATGTGCAAAATATTCCCTAATGACGATAAAAAGAACGGGCTTTAAAAATCGGTTTTTATTTTTAGTCTATGATTTAAGATGGAGGCGTTTTGTTTGACTTTTCTTGTTGTCACTTTGTTTTCTAGTGACTCCTGTTTTAACAATGGTTAAGGGGGATAAAAGATTCTTTTAGATTTTTATTAAAGCTAGGGATGGCGTCGCTGATAGGCCAATAGATTATTATCTATTTATTCTGTCAAGACATTGAAAAGGGAAATGCAGTCAAGACACTGTCTTGTTTGTTATTGTTTTTTTTATGTTTGTTACCGCGTAGCTCCTATTTTCTAAGAAGACATTGAGGGTCGGGCTTAAGGGGGAAGCGTCAGGGTAGCCCGCGAAATTCAAATTTTCTTACGTTTTTTGCCATGTCATGGTCCTTGACTGAATCGCAAAAGTCCAAACTCAAGGTTTGCCAAAGGGCGATGGAGCGTTGCGTGTTAGGAATTAAGCTCAGCGACAGAATTCGTAATACCACAATACGCTCCAAAACTGGAATCGCTGATGTAGGGAACAAGACTGCTGGGGTGAAGTGGGATTGGGCGGGCCACGTCTGTAGAATGCATCCGGACCGATGGGCCAGAGCCAGAGAGGGAGGCCTAGAAAACGCTGGCGTGACGACCTAGACGCGTTTATGAGAGATTGGCCAGAGAAAACCGCACTGAGAGAAGAGTGGGATGCTATGGGGGAGGCCTTTGCCCAGCTGTGGGAAAATATAGGCTAAATAAATAAAAAAAAAACTACATACGTCTTACAGTCGCGAACAATATTTTCATCAACACACAGCCTAGCACTGGCCTGCAAATTAAAAAAAAGTTAGAAAATTTGAATTTCGCGGGGTACCTGACGCTTCCCCCTTAAGCCCGACCCTCAATGTCTTCGATCATTTAAAATGTTAATGTTCAATCGTCCAATCATACTTTTTAATGGATCCGTGACCACACATAATGTGTGAACCACTTAAGTCAGTTGTAAACCGTATGTTCACGATATTGTGCGTTGAAGAGGGTCAACATAACTCTTTGTGAGGATATTGATGGGTGCTTTAGTGGAAAGAGTTTTTTCTGTCATCGCTTTGATTTTCAATAGGTTATTATGACACACCATTTAATTGACATACTTTTTAACAACTGTCAAAACATGGTTCTCTCATAGATTTTGTATGGCAATAGCACGCTGTGACGTCACTGTTTGGTCAACTCCATAACTCAACTATTTATTGATTTCAAAGCAACTAAAAATCGAGTTTGGAAAATGAATAGAGTTTTCTGGCCCAAAATAACCTACTTTTTTAGAGATTTGTGTCTTGGACTTTTTGTTTTATGGTGTCATCAACCCTTGTACAGACGCTAGGATATCATGCTACCCGAAAAAAAATCCCAATCAACTTTGAAAGCGATAAAGTTGGCTATCTATTAAAGATTTTTGACAGACATTAGTTAGCTTGATGTATTTATTGTCTGTTCTTACATTGCCGAAACCGAATGATGTCCGAATATTTCTTTGTATTCGGCGGACGCATCTCTAAATACTTAGTACTCGTAGTTCCACTACTCACGCACACTCTCGACATTGTTTTAATTAAAATCGCTGCGACTAGTCGTCGTAATGCGTGTTCGAGCACTAATTGCTTACAAAATGCCGGCCGAAGAAATGAATTTAAAAATGGAATGTTTTATACGTTCTTATTTTAAACTAGAGAAGGGACTGGCGTTTTTTTTATTTGCTCTGATTTTTAACTTTCTTTAAAGTAATAATCTTAGAAGTTAAATTAGACTCACTTACTGGTCTTACGGCTGCTGAAGTATTTTGTTTGGTTATGTAACAGCTTATTTTTAAGTAACAACATAGCACGGTCGACCAAGCTATTTGGTTGGCATTTTAACATGCAATTGCATTGTAAAATGTAAACCAAATAGCTTGGTCGAGTGACGGCTTGTGAAATTGTACATTAAGGTGGAAACACCAGGTCACCTCATGTCAGTCTTCTGCCTACCCTTTTCCCAACTATGTTGGGATCGGCTTCCAGTCTAACCGGATGCAGCTGAATACCAGTATTTTACATGGAGCGACTGCCTATCTGACCTCCACAACCCAGTTAATACTGGGAAATACGATACCACTTAGTAAGACTGGTGTCAGACTTTTTGGGCCACTGACTACCTGTAACGACTGTCAAAGATGGACAAAATATGACAGCCGGGACCAACAGCTTAACTTGCTTTCCGAGGTACGGAGGAAACTCGGTATGTAAGGGTGGTCACCCATCCACAGACCAACCTAGAGATGACCCGAGCGGCTGATATTATTTAGTCACGAGCTCCTCCCATCTCATGTCAGTCTATTTCATGAAAAAGTCATTAATTAATGGGATTTAATCAATTGTAAGGGTTGCATTAATGAATTTAACTCAGTAAAGCCATACTTGTTACGATCGCCAATCAGATTTGAATCAACATAAAACCTAACACTAACTAGTAAATTTCAAAAAACGCAAGAAATATTGAACTTCCCGGGCTATCCTAGCGCTTCCCTTCTAAGGACTGAATTCTTGTCGCGCTGGGGCGGTCGGTCGCGCCGTCGCGTACAAGTATAGTAGTAATTTTTCGAGTATTTTAATGTAATCTATATAATCATTTTGTAAACTGAGTTATATGGCGTAATGCCTGAAATAAACGATTATTATTATTATTTATAGGTACATTGTGTTCTATACAGGGTGTAAACCACCTCATCACAAAGCCGTTAACCAAGCATTCTGTACATCAAACTAAGTAACTTTACGCAAAAATTATTGCTGGGAAACAACTGTTTTTTTTGAGGTTATAAATCATGTTTAGTGGTAGAACTCAATGTAACGCACTTAAAACATTGTGCTGATGGATGGATTGAATAGTAAGGGGGTCGTGGAGGTGTTAAAAGTCAAAATCTTACAAAAAAAAACTTGTAAGTATTTAAAAAAAATCTTGTCAAAAAGTTGTAACTTTGACCCCTCATATCTCCGTAACTAGAAGGTTCCCAGGTATGGTGTAGAACAAAAAAAATGATTGCAATGATGGGGAGAACAAGTGCCTTTCGGCTTCGTGAAGAGGTGTTTTACACCCTTTATAGCACCATACTACGACGTTGATGTCAGCGGCGACTGACAGCCGTATTTTGTTCTCGCTGACTTCACGACCGACCATCAGCGCGACTAGAATTCAGACATAAGTCTAGGTTTTTTCCTAGAAATTCAGTTACAATCTTAACCCTTCTAAATATACAACCCAACAAAGAAACTTAATCTGGACAATATACCAAAGGATTTGAGGCAATGACGCCATAGTGTAGGTCGCAAGGTTTTGAGTGGGTACCCAACCAACTTATCAATACCACTCGAAAAATTGAAAACAGTTTCTATTGCCTTGTGTTTTAGGTTTGGTTTCGTTTTGAGTAGCGTTACCAAACTTGTGTACCTTTTTCGGCAAGAAGGCCGTTCTTCTAAAGTGGGAGTCGAAATTGTGTGTAACAAAAGTCTTCGCGAAAGTATTTTTTATGATTTGTTCACAAAATGTACTAATAAGTTTTTGGGTTTTAATTAACACAATTCTGTTTTTTTTTGTTGATGAAACGTCGTAAGGAAACCGGCATTTCTTTGAACTCTAACTCAAAGGATTTATTTCAATTACACCATTACGGCACTTTTGAATGTCAAAAAAAGAGCGAAGTTACAGTCACAGTATTTTATTACATGGAGTGACTGCCTATCTGACCTCCACAACCCTGTTATACTAGGTAATACGATACCACTTGGTAAGACTGGTTGTCAGGCGTTTTGGGCCACTGACTACCTGAAACGACTGTCAAAGATCTACAAATGACAGCTGGGACCAACAGCTTAACGTGCTTTCTGAGGCACGGAGGAAACTCGGTATATAACTATGTAAGGGTCATCCATCCTAGGGAAGAACGGCTTAACCTAAAGATCGACCCGAGCGGCTGTTATTATTAGTCACGAGCTCCTCTTATAAATCAAGAATTGTTACAAAATCTTGGTTGCATCCATAGAAATATAAAAAACAGGAGAAGTGGCAAGGGGGCGTGTCGGTGTCCGCGCGACTGGCACAAGACCCCTCTCTACCCTGACCTCTTGTGCAAGTCATAAGCAAATGGCTATACTATTCTGCAATAAATACATTGCTCTTCAACCAACCTAAGTTTGTCGCTAAGTGACTGGACAAGCAATGTAAAAATCACCAAACGATAGTTCAATAAGCACATGCGTCGCGTGGTGCGGCCGCTTATTCTTACAACGAGTTAGTGATGTCATGATGTGCTTGTGTACCGATGTTTTTGTGTGGGTAAGTTGTACGGTGCTTGGTAAATACACGATGTGTTTGATGGCATATGGTTTATAATTGATTGTGTACTACGTTCTGATTCAAGAAATGCGGGCGTGTGCGCGACTGCGTATCTATTGCTTTTACTGAACTGCATGTGTAGTAGTTTCCGTGTGGTAGGGATAAAGTGGAGACACAGGGTTCCGATACATTTTCGTCTAACGCATATCTCCTTCTTTATTATATCTATGGTTGCATCATTAATGCGAAGACATGTGACGTCTATGTAACAACCGGCACTTGGTGGGATGTTCCACAGTGTAAATGTTACTGTTATTGCCTGACCTGCATGCCGTAATTCTCCCAGTGCAAAACTAAGTCCTGTGTTCGATTGGCATGTCGGATAAAGTGTTATTACTTTTATCTATAAGGAATTTCTCAGTAGCAACCTCGGAGTCTGCATTTGTTACACAAATGGACTTAAACATAACTGGCGGTACGTAGGAATCAGTGGCGTGGCTAGGCCTAGTACGGCCCTGTATAATTCTTTTTGGGGGCCCCTACGAACCTGAGTGCGGCGTAGCACAAAAAAAGGAGAAAATCTCGTATGGCCGTTGCGGCCGAAAAGTTCTGGAGTGACAACCGCGAACTGGAAGACGATTCAAGTTTTCAACGAACAAGTTAAATTAAATTAAAAGTAAAAAAAAACCCACAACACATAGGGTCATAATTTCAAGGTGTTTTTTTTGGAACGAAGTTCTGTAACGCGTCTACCCGTAAGACGCGTTACAGAACTTCGTGTCAGAGGCCCTACTTCCTAACGCTTCGTCCGTTCGTCGATTTGGATGTATCCGTCTCTCTCAGACACGTCAGCAGATGAGTGCGAGTGAGAGAGACTATACGGACGAAGCGTTAGGGAGTAGGGCCTCAGAAGTGCGATTTAGTAGAAATCGTCACGTAACGAAATGCCGTATGCTGTGTCTGTGTAAAAATATAATGTTCCTCATCCCCTTTAAATATAGTGTACATTATTCTACTAGCCAAGCCCTTTCCTTACCTTTGAAAAAAAAAAATGTAAACCACCATTTTATGGTGGCGGCCATCTTGGATTTAAAATTATAGCGTACAGTATTTTACTAGTCAAGCCCTTGGTACGGTGCAATAGGTGCTTTCTGGACCGCAATAAGTTATATTTATATTTTTTCTTTTAATAAGAAGAATATTTGAGGTTGGGAGGTTTTGTGATTATTTTCCTCATCCGGGGCCATTGTTACTCGGGGGCTCCATAATAATCATTGATACGGCTGATACGGTGGTAGGCTACGGCCCTGGTGGGTATACTATTTGCCTTACCCTTCGGGGTTTGCAGGTGAGTTGTTATATTATGTCTTTAGGGAACTGGGTGAAACCGCGTGACGTCCAATGGTATTCTTATAATTTTCCTTACAGAAAACCCCCGGAAACACAAAACAAGAAATGCAAAAGACCGGAAAACTGTCCATTTCCACAAATACCCTTCCATTCGTCTTCACTCAATCACTCAAACGTTTCCCCCCCCCCCCCTTTTTTATCCTCTAATTGCCCCCACAAAGGCTATAATTTCGGACAATTCGGCTATGATACTTTAGTCCCTGCACGCTCTACTTGGCGTGGACAAAGGTTAGTTTTTGTCTACGAGTTTTGGTGGGTTGTAGCACTGGGGATCAAATGAAGTGGTGTATGGTTGCCACGTTGACGAAACGCGATGAGAATTAAATAAATAAAAATAAAAAAAAAAACAAATTGTTTATTTCAGACATGAAGTCCATAGTCACAAAATAACTTAATAACTAGTGTTAGTAATATGGAGATAATTAGTACATAAAATATTAATTGGTATGGATCCTCACCCAGTGGCGCAGCAGAGGTGAGTCCCATCGATCTGAGAACACTCTCAGGAGACTATTGGTGGCGGTACGTAGCCGGCCGGCTATGGAGATAAAGAAAGAAGGAACAAAAAAAATATTAAGACGCAACAAATAAAAATAAGAAATAAAAATGATTTTAGAAAACCCCTATTCATTTTTAAATACCTATCCAACAATATATCACACGTCAGGGTCAAAATTAAAAAAAAAATCGCTCCCCACTTTACGTCTGGGGGAGGTACCCTAATAAAAATGTTTTTTTAAATTTTTATTTTTGCACTTTGTCGGCATGATTGATATACATATTGGTACCAAATTTCAGCTTTCTGGTGCTAACGGTCACTGAGATTATCCGCGGACAGACAGACAGACAGACAGACAGACAGACAGACAGACAGACAGACATGGCGAAACTATAAGGGTTCCGTTTTTTGCCATTTGGCTACGGAACCCTAAAAAAGGAGAAAATCTCGTATGGCCGATGCGGCCAAAAAGTTCTGGAGTGACAACCGCGAACTGGAAGACGATTCAAGTTTTCAACGAACAAGTTAAATTAAATTAAAAATTAAAAAAAACCCACAACACATGGGGTCATAATTTCAAGGTGTTTTTTTTGGAACGAAGTTCTGTAACACGTCTACCCGTAAGGCGCGTTACAGAACTTCGTGTCAGAGGCCCTACTTCATAACGCTTCGTCCGTTCGTCGATTTGGATGTATCCGTCTCTCTCAGACACGTCAGCAGATGAGTGCGAGTGAGAGAGACTATACGGACGAAGCGTTAGGGAGTAGGGCTTCAGAAGTGCGATTTAGTAGAAATCGTCACGTAACGAAATGCCGTATGCTGTGTCTGTGTAAAAATATAATGTTCCTCATTCCCTTTAAATATAGTGTACATTATTCTACTAGCCAAGCCCCTTCCTTTCCTTTGAAAAAAAAAAATGTAAACCACCATTTTATGATGGCGGCCATCTTGGATTTAAAATTATAGCGTACAGTATTTTACTAGTCAAGCCCTTGGTACGGTGCAATAGGTGCTTTCTGGACCGCGATAAGTTATATTTATATTTTTTCTTTTAATAAGAAGAATATTTGAGGTTGGGAGGTTTTGTGATTATTTTCCTCATCCGGGGCCATTGTTACTCGGGGGCTCCATAATAATCATTGATACGGCTGATACGGTGGTAGGCTACGGCCCTGGTGGGTATACTATTTGCCTTACCCTTCGGGGTTTGCAGGTGAGTTGTTATATTATGTCTTTTGTGCCGAAATCAGGAACAAACCTAAGGCTGAAACCGAACAGGGCACGCCACGATAGTGGCGGTAAGTCCTCTTTGAGGAGTGGCTAGAGAGGCGCCACGGCGTCCTCACCTTCCGCTTGACGCAGGTCCTCACCGGACACGGATGTTTCGGGAGGTACCTGCACCGAATCGGGCGGGAGGAAACGTCCGGGTGTCTCCACTGCGAGGATCGACCGGAGGACACGGTGGAGCACACGGTGGAAGTCTGCTCTGCGTGGGCGGAGCACCGCCGTGTCTTCGTAGCGGCGATCGGCGGCGGCGACCTCTCGCGTCCGGCCCTGGTTCAATCCATGGTCCGGAGCGAGACGGAATGGGAAGCCGTCACCTCCTTCTGCGAAGCAGTCATGCTAGCGAATGAGGTGGCGGAACGAGAGAGGGAGAGAGCCTCCCTTCCCGGCCGCCGTGGGAGACGTACCGGGCGTCGGGGGCCACGTGGGGCTACCGGCCACCGTAGATGCGGGCCTGTGGACGGTTAGCTATGGGCTAGCTAGCCGTCCGTCCGTCTAACGACGACAGGCCGTGTCGACGGCGCGTTCGTGTTCCACGCGCGCCTCAAAGAGATGTCAGCATAAGGGGAGGGGCCCGCAAGGGCCGAAGCCTGCCTGGATTGCGGGCCTGTTCGAAAGAGATACCGCGGCCCCGGAACATAAAGGGCGAGGAAGGAACATGGATGGGTTTTTGTCAGTAAAAGTCTAACACTCCCTCCCGCTCCGCCCAGAGTGGGAGAAGTCATTTGATGATTTCCCATCCTAAAAAAAAAAGAAAAAAGGCTGAAGCCGAAGGATAAGCGTAATTTTTAACGACGAGGTGTTTTAAGTTTAACGTGTCTGTGTGTGTGTCTGTCTATGACATCGTAGGTCCCGGACGGATGAACCGATTTTGATTTTGTTTCGTTTGCTTTAAAGTTCAGTCGGGAGTGTTCTTAGCTGTGTTTGATGAAAATCGGTCCAAGATGGCCGCCGTCACAAAATGGCGGATTACATGGTTTTTCACAACTCCCTCAATATGCTCATCAAATGAAAGGACTTGGCTATTAGAATACGATACACTATGATAAATTTCAAATCAAAGATGGCCGCCAACATGAAATGGCAAAACACACTTTTTTAACAATTTCTTCAATAAAGGTATCAAATGAAAGAGCTTGACAAGTACAATAATGTATACTGTATTGAAAGGGAATGAGGAATACTAATAAACGAAATGAGATGAAGAAAGTGGAGTGATGACCGGTACCTAGGACCAATCAAATTATTGTTTTGGGTTTTTTTTTTTTAATTTTTAATTAAATTTAATTTGTTTTAACTGTGAGTCGCGTAAAATGAGTCGTGAAAACGCTGCATTAAGCTTCATACTAAAGTCCATACTTATGTTTGTGTCGCCGTCTAAATTCCGCGACTTATTTTATGCTACTCAAAAATGATGATCGCCTTAAGCTGAGAGACCAGTCTCTCAGCTTAAGGCGATTAGACGATCTAAATTAGCAACTCTATTTGTGGTGGTTCTAACTTCGTTTGAATTGCTATTAGAATAAAGTTCTAATCAGCTTGTACTACAAAGTGGTTGTTACGTCAGTCACTGCGGGCCAAATAGCGCGAAATGAGTGGTTTCGATCGATTTACAAAAAAACTATTGATTGGATTAAAAAACTAAAAAACTATCATGCTAATATATTGCTTGAAGAATTATTTGCCAAAAAATCAGAATGATCGCATGCATATTAGTATGCTTTTTTTTTGTTTGAAAGATATTTTTAGAGATAAGTTCGTGATTTTTTTTTTCGAGTCAAAACACTATCATGCTAGCATATATCCTGAAGAATATCATATATTTTTCTGGTCTTGTATATAGCAGTGAATCATATACTTTTAGTAATTATAAAACTCGCGTTTAGCTCATGTAATCGCCTTAAATCAATTTTTCGGTACATTCGATCCACTTTCATACAATTTGAATAACGTGAAGCGGTCAAGCTCAAATTGGTTAAATGTAACCAAATAAGGCTTATTGCACACCGTCCGTCTCCCATATACGTACGACCGGAACTGATGGACGCAATTTGGGTTAACCGCTTGCGACATGTCTGTTACAAATACATGTAGACGAACTTTTTTTTGATTTTAGTTATTAAGTCTTGACTCGTGATGTTTTCAATGCCAGTGCTAGCGGCCAGTGCCAGCGGCCAGTGCCAGCGGCCAGTGCTAGCGGCCAGTGCCAGTGGCCAGTGCCAGCGGCCAGTGCTAGCGGCCAGTGTTCGCACTCGGCTCTGCTTTCGGGAATTCTGCCTCACCAAAAAACTAACCGCTATTCGGAAACACAAGTAACCAACACTTCAGATAATTATTAGCTGTAGAGTTACCCCTTAACCCGTGAAATAGGAGAACACCTTCGCAACCTATCTTGGTATGTATGTAGGCATGTTTGGTACACGCACGCTAGGTGTAAGTAATCGAAAATCTGAAAGTGGGCCATAGACATCTTATACCTAACGTTTTCCCAACTAATATATAGGGTGTAAACCACCTCATCACGAAGCCGTCAACCAAGCATTCTGTACATCAAACTAAGTAACTCTACGCAAAAATTATTGCTGAGAAACGACTTTTATTTTGGGGTGAAAACTCATGTTTTTTGGTAGAACCCAATGTAACGCACTTCAAACATTGTGCTGATAAATGGATTAAGTAGTACGAGGGTCGTAGAAGTGTTCTTATAACAAAAAGTTGTTTTATAAAATCTTGTCGAAAAGTTGGAACTTTGACCCCCAATATCTCCGTAACTAGAAGGTTCCCAGTGTAGAATGACGGGCAATGACGGGATGAACAAGTGCTGTTCGGTTTCGTGAAGAGGTGTTTTACACTCTTTATGTACAGGAGTCGGCTTCCAGTCTAACCGGATGCAGCTGAATACCAGTATTTTATATGGAGCGACTGCCTATCTGACCTCCACAACCCAGCTATCCCGTATACCGGTATTTTCACAGAATATGTGCCGTGCCGTGTGTGTGTGTGCCGGTGTTTTCGTGAAAGCCTAAAACAGTGTTTGATATGTGTTTCTGTTACTGCTATCACAGAAAATAATAAAACATAAATTAAAGGGAGCCCTCCCTACTACGGTTTTTATCTAACCGGCTATCCTCAACAAAGTTAGGTTAGGCTTGACTCATGATAGATACGGTCAAGCTTATGAATAACAAAGGCGAGCACGGTCAAAGAACTTTCCCAGTATAAACAGACCTCAGGGTGCTAAACTTTGTACTGCCTCAAGGGGTGTCGCTTGCGAAATTATGTATAAAATTACAATGATCCTGTGAAACATCCTGTATGACGACAGTATCAAAAAATGCAAATCTATTTAGTCCGTCAGTTAGAGTATTGGATATTAATGGACAACTATTTTTTGTTTTTGTAAATCAATGAAAATTGATATAGATAAAACGCATCAGAATTCGGGAGTGAAGGCTCATGACGTCAGAATTCACTAAAAATTATACCAAATCGTGACGTATTGAGAATTTTAAAAGCGTCGTATCTTCGTCAATATTGGTTTACGTTATAACGAACTAAAAAATATGAGTCAAATAGTTTTTGTTAATCTAAATGACGGACACTATTAGAGCAGGTTGGATATTCACCTTTCCAGCCTTTTGATTTTTAGTTTATTTTTTCCATTTTGGTTTGTTTTTCTTTTTTTTTTGTTTGCTCCTGTGTGAGTCTAATAATTTCTTTTTTTTTGTTTTCCATATTTTTTTTTTTTTTTTGTTGCGTCCTGAGAAATACGTTTTTTCTTCTTTCTTTATTTATTCCAATTTTCATCGCGTTTCGTCAACGTGGTAACCCTAAACCACTTCATTTGATCCCCAATGCTACAACCCACCAAAACTCGTAGACAAAAACTAACCTTTGTCCACGCCAAGTAGAGCGTGCAGGGACTAAAGTATCATAGCCGAATTGTCCGAAATTATAGCCTTTGTGGGGGCAATTAGAGGATAAAAAGGGGGGGGGGGAAACGTTTGAGTGATTGAGTGAAGACGAATGGAAGGGTATTTGTGGAAATGGACAGTTTTCCGGTCTTTTGCATTTCTTGTTTTGTGTTTCCGGGGGTTTTCTGTAAGGAAAATTATAAGAATACCATTGGACGTCACGCGGTTTCACCCAGTTCCCGTTCTCGTAGGAGTACGGGGATAAAATATAGTCTATGTTACTCGCTGATAAAGTAGCTATCCATTGCTGAAAGAATTTTTCAAATCGGTCCAGTAGTTATTAAATATTCATTACATAAAAAAATACAAATTATAAAGGATGAGCTCGTGGCTAAGTAATATCAGCCGCTCGGGTCGATCTTTAGGTTAAGCCGTGCTTGCCTAGGTTGGTCTGTGGATGGGTGACCAGCCTTACATACCAAGTTAACTCCGTGCCTCGGAAAGCACATTAAGCTGTTGGTCCCGGCTTTCATTTGTCCATCTTTGACAGTCGTTAAAGGTAGTCAGTGGCCCAAAAAGTCTAACAACCAGTCTTATCAAGTGGTATCGTATAACTGGGTTGTGGAGGTTAGATAAGCAGTCGCTCCATGTAAAATACTGGTATTCAGCTGCATCTGGTTAGACTGGAAGCCGACCCCAACATAGTTGGGAAAAGGCTACGCAGATGATGACTTAGGCTAAAATAACATTGCTTCGATAAATGAAAAGACTTCTTGACGCGTCCATATTTCTTACCCATTTAAAAAAGAAAGTGACTATTTCCTCACTTATTTTTTGCAAGGTGTTTTAACGAATCTGAAAGATTAACACGGAGTTTATTACACTCTTCGAACGGTGTTAGTAGTTTTTGTCACATTCAAGCAGGAAAACTTGACTGACTTTTTTTTTCGTAGTCTGTAATGTCCTCTTTTACGACTCGACAGAAAAAAGACACCGCTATTTTGTTTCCAAGAACGGACGGTTCAAAAGGACCCTCATTACCAGAACCCGAAATCAATCGGCAGAATCTACAAACGGGAATATCTAGCGCTAAGAGTGCGTTAAGAGGCTGACAAGACCTAATTGATGTTTTTAAGCGGTTTTAAGCGGTTTTTAAGAAAAATGATGGTATTGACATACCAAAAAAAACATCATATTTCAAAGACTATGGACGTTCTCGATACATAATAGGCTTGTTAACTGAAAAAATCTAATTAGTCCGTCACTTAGATTATCAAAAAATATTTGACCCGTATTTTTTCTTTTGTCACTTTAACCAAAATTGACGAAGATACGACGCTTTTAAAATTCCCAATACGTCACTGTTCGGTATCATTCTTAGTGAGTTGATACCGAACAGTGACGTCACGAGCCCCCACTCCGAGTTTTGATGCGTTTTATCTTTGTCAATATTCGTTGATTTACAAAAACAAAAAATACGTGTCCATTATTTTCCAATACTCTAATTGACGGACTAAATAGATTTGCAATTTATTGATGGTGGAAACAAGCCTATTGGACGAAATCGGCTCGATAGAAAATAATCGCAAAGATTTATTATAATCGCTGTTTTTCTTTCTTTCAATTAAAATATGAAGTCTTCATATTCATACCTAATCAGCTAACGACTAACGAGTCATATTTCACAAAAAATCCACACTTTTTTTTATTTCACAATTTATTTATTATTATTGTGTTTAATTTAGTTGGCCGTCAAAAAACTTACCCCAATCTAGGTGATCTCAGATATTTTGTGGTTGAATAACTTCTCGGTGAATTGACTTACGACTTTGGTGCATTAATAAAAAGGTTTATTATGTTGTGCTCTATCCACATAACAAGTTTATTTTGGTTGGCCGACTTTTGAAAATAGTCCAAAAATGTATGGAGGCTGGGTGATCTTACTTTGTTTTTTTATTTTTATTTATTTATTTAAACTTCATGTACAAGAGTGGTACATAGGCGGACTTAATGCCACAAGGCATTCTCTACCAGTCAACCATTTGGGTCAAATATGACAGCATTGTGGAGTACAAAAATCAATGAGAACAATGCCATTTTGTTAACAAATCGAAATAAGTACATAAATAGTATACATACTAATATATTACAGATAAGATGAAATAAACTAATACATATTAAAATACATACAAATAGTTCAAAATACGAGAAGTTTCTTAATAATAACTACGACTAGCTTGTGAGTAATTTAGTCTGACTTCAAATAGTACTTCCGAACTGTTCGTTTGAAAGCCATTTTGCTTTCAGCTCTTTTAAATCCAAGGGGTAGCGCGTTCCATAGCTTTATAGTTGAGACAGCATAAGAAGCGGACATAAAACCAGTGCGATGTGAGGAAATTTCAAGGAGTAGGTTTTTGGAAGCTCTAAGGTTACGACTATGTGAACTGCCCAACACTTTGAAATATTCTTATAGATAATCGGGAGCACAAGGATCGGTCAAAATAGTGAAGAGCATACAGAGAGATCTGAGGGAGACCTCCTGAGTTGGATAGGCAGCCACTTAAGCTGAGAACGGTATGAAGATATGTGACCGTACTTGCGTAGGCCTAAAATAAAACGAATGCAATTATTGAGAAGGCGATCCAATTTGTTTAAAAGTTCTTGGGATAAATCAGAGTAACAAACATCAGCATAGTCGATAATGGGAAGCACAGGAGACTGGACCAAAGTTAATTTGGTGCTAGAAGGCAAATGTTTGAATCTATAGAGAGACCGCAGCGAGTGACTTTCTGGCTAACCTGGGCAACCTGCTTATTCCAACTAAGTGTCTCGTCGATGTACAGGCCCAAGTCTTTGACGTGTGGAGAGAGAGATCACGGAGTCGTTGAAAATAAGCGGCATTAGTTGGCTCGTATCCAGATTTCTCAAGTAGTACGAACTACCTATGAGGATGGCCTGGCATTTCCCGACGTTGACGGCAACCCCAAATTTACCAGACCATTCACTGATAGTTTGAAGATCTGCATTAAGTAATGAGATGCAATTATCAAGGGTAGCAATGTCAGATTGAGCATAAAGTTGCAGGTCATCAGTATACAGATGGTAAGAGCACTTGAGGATTGAAGTAATGGAATTTATAAATAAAGAAAATAATAGAGGAGAGAGTATACCGCCTTGTGGAACACCAGTCACCAGTTTTTTCCGCAGTCCCTGTTGCACCACGCGTCTCGCTTGTGCATGGAAGTCGTGGCCAATCTTTTAAGTCCCCTCTAAATAAACATTTTCTTTTTCTTTCCTATCTTTTCCTTGTTAATTGATTCTAAGACACCACCCAAGTAGTCTGAACGCTGACAGAATACATTAATTTATTTCACTAAGCAATTGATTCGTAATGAGAAGGCTATTGAGAATCGTTTATTTTTGTAGAAATTCTTAGGAATTTACTTAGACAAAATGAAAATAAATACAATGAATGTGAAGAGAATTCATTTAGGTTTTTTTTTTATTTTTATACGACTGCCCAAAAAAAAGTGTCATGTTTTCAAGGTTTATGTATGTTTGTGAGTTTCTTTATTCCACCATAACTTAACGCCTAAACTGAATTCGATGTACGTGGCATCGTTAGAACCCTTGCGTTACCGGGGTAACATAGGCTAGTGAAAAATAAAAATAAACTTTTGGATACTGCGATATCAAATTAAAGGGCTCATCATGTGGATTTTAAAATGGTATATTATCATGACCATATTTATAAAAAATTGTACGACAGGTACATATTTTGTTTACCTATCTATAAAAGATACGCGCGGATGACTAGGTAGGTTTTTAAACTTTAAAGTAAACTAAACATGTCACTTACGGGATATCTTCAGTGATTATTATTTTTATTGAGGCTGTGAAAAATAAGCAAAAATCGTCCATAGCTGAACATCTTTTGCAGTCAGGGCCCAATCACTGGATCGAATTCCATAACCCACGTATTTTGTCAACGGATAAACATTACTTTCTAAGGCTGACAAGAGAAGCAATTGAAATAAGCAAACATAATTTCAATCGAGAGGATGGCTTCAAACTGTCAAGTACGTGGAATTCAGTTTTGAGTATGCTGAAAAGTAGCAGCCGGCAACATAATATTGACTCTTATAAAACCTGGTGATATTGTGAGTGTATTTTGCCGTGACTTAGTGTCGAGTTCAGAGACAGATTTGTCTGCTCCTAACATTTTTTTTCCATCCACCCGCATTCTCCAGTTAACCCGCGATCATAGCGCTTGCAACAGCGTCGAAATATCGGAAGCTTAAGAGACCTGCGGGGCATGCGCCGTTCATACAAACGTGATACCAAAATAATTTGTAAATCTGTTCTGTTTTATGCTGTATGTATTCCATTTTCTCTCCTTCTTTTACACACTATGTCTACATCTCCTTTTTAGTATCTCCTTTCGCAGGTATGCTGGAAGAGATTTCTTTAGAAATAAGCATCCCCTTTGTACTATTTTCTGTTCCTTTCTTCTTCTCTATATTTAATGTGCACATAAATTGTTAAATAAATAAATAAATCATACATGTTCTTATGGTGGTGTGCATTTTTATTTCGATTGGATTACAAATTATCTGGGTTACCAAATTTAATGTTGAATGGACACTGATTTAAACAAGAGTTATGAGAAAAATAAGTTTTCCACAGAAATTTTAAATTCCTCATATCTCGTCTTTATATCACTGTCCTTTCAAAATACACATTTGGGAACATAGATATTCTGTAATCCAATCGATTGAAATAAATCCACGACTCATGCTCCGCCGTCTCCTTAATAAAAAATAATCACGGAAAATATCCCGTAAGTCAAATTTCAAGTTTAATTGTGAACCGTGATAGCTTAAAACAGAACTTTAAAGTAATAAATGTACACCAAACTAAATAAATTGCGCAGGCAACAACTAATCAGCTTGCAATAATTCTACACATAGGAATGCACCGCAGTAACCCACCTACATTTCTGAATAGTGAACCATTTCTGACGTAGTGCTAATCAAAATTCGGATCACAAAGCGCACAGTGTGCACAATTGAATAATAATGTAGACAAAAATCCATTACTTGAATTAGAAGACATTCTTTTTTCGCGTTTGTTTGAAAATGAATTTAAAATTCAAATGGCGTTCGAAATGGCGTTGTCAAGTTCTCGAGTGGCGGAATATTTTATGTTAATGTGAGCAAAAAATTAGGGAAACCAAGGAAACTGTTTTTTTATTGACTAGCTCAAAGAATTGGGAAAACCTAACTAGGGAAGACACATTGATCGCACAACCGATTTTCGAAATGACTGAAAGGGGTAGACTTGCACGAAAGACACGTGCACGAATCCACTTGCGCGAATAGACATATGCGCTCATGGACTTTTGTCCAACTTTCCGTCATGGGTGTCGTTTTCATGGTTTTCGGGGTCGCTGATAACGAAAATGATATCAAAATAAAAATCCGAGATGGCGCCGAGGAAAAATGTCGGTTTTTCCATCATGTCTTTACACGCCGAGTGGGTTCGCGCGAATGTCTTTCCTGCAAAAGACCCAGATCCACACAGGTTTCTGAGGCATAGAGTCCAACACATCCGTATATAGACACATCGCGGCAAGAATAACTTAACCTTCTATGGACCGTTACGAGAGTTATTATATGTCATGAATTGAAGGCGCCATAGTGCAACAAGCAGCGCCATCTATCAATTAGTTTTGTGAACTAACAATACCGGAAACGCAAGCGCCCTACCGCTTGGACACGATCGTCGGTAGAGGGGATGCAGTGAGGGCTGTAGAAGGGACGGAGTGTTGAGACAGTCGAGCTCCGACCAAAGACTACAATATATATAATGAGATAGACGGTACTCTCAACCGTATTTCCGTCATCATACAAGCAGCGCTCTCTATCCGTGGTGGTTAAATCAAAATCTGATCTGCAGCTCCTAAGTCAGTGGTAGTTCTCAACGGGCTACACGTTCTAATGACAGTCTGCTCAAAATAGCTGTTCTATTGCATGCTATGACAGTTGTCAGTTGGTGACAGATGGTTGATAGAGTAACCATGAATAAAATACGTCTCTATCATTGATTGATTTAATTCTTTTATTTTTTTATATTTGCTTAGATTGGTGTAGATTAAATAAATATCGTTTCTCTATCTAATTTATCAAAATTGTTATTTTCAATTTTATTAAATCTTATCACTGTTATAAAGTGGCAACCCAACCAGTAAATAATTTTCATCCTCAAGGATAGCTGACGCTAGTTTCCGTACAAAATTTTCGAGCAGGTTCCAATGTTCTAAGAGAGCACGGCATGGCTCCGACAGCCTTGACAGACGCTCAGTACCAACGCACGTGTTTGTTTCTCGTGTTGTAAAACCGTTGGTTTTAATAAAGTTATTTTAATTTAAATTATCTTTCGTTCGAGTGCCCGCGTCAATGCCCACATCTATTTGAAACTATATCGGATCGTGAAGAAGACCCGACACTTCGCATCTCGGCCACCCAAGGATGCGACATATATTTTAACTAAGAGCCTATAAAAACCGTTTTTATGTGTATATGTTTGTTAGTCTTTCACACAAAAAGTACTGAACGAATTTTGATGAAATTTAGCACACATATAGTTTATGACTTGGATTAACACATAGGATACTTTTTATCCCGGTAGCATGATGTCGTGGGACAATTATCGAACTATACGTGGACGACGCCTTGGGCATAAACAAGTATAAAATACAAGTATATTCTACCATCACACAATCATTATTCTTCATATAAAATGTAATTCCATTAACTAATCACTATAACCTTCAAAAAACCGTTAATAAAATGGCACCTACCGATGACGTCACTAGCCCCGCCCACTCACCCCGCACAGTGGTACACGATCATGCATTGTGAACGAAATTCGCCAAGTCACCAACTGTTTAGCACTGTGTGCCAAACCTGTTAGTTAGGTGGACAAAAACTGTAATGCGATGTTTGATTTGTGGTGCAATAACCTTGGTAAGTGGAAAAAAAGTTAGCATAAACCACTTAGCAATCTATTGCTTGATAGTACCCGTTATAATAATAGGGTAGACTACAAAAAAAAACTAATTGGTCCGTCAGTAAGATTATCAACAAATATTTGACCCGTATTTTTCTTTTGTTACTTATACCAAAATTGGCGAAGATACAACGCTTTTAAAATTCTCAATACGTCACGCCTAGGTATATTTTTTAGCGAGTTTTGACGTAACGAGCCCCCACTCCCGAGTTTTGATGCGTTTTTGCATTTGTCAATATTCATTGATTTACAAAAATAAAAATACGTGTCCATTATTTTCCAATACTCTAACTGACGGATTAAATAGATTTGCATTTTGTTGGTACTGTCGTGTCATGCCTATTATAATTATGGGAGTAATAATTTGAACCCAATCGAGCAGAAAATAAGAGCGTACAAATCAAGAACGAGTAGTTCTGATTAATAGGGATATTATTTCATATTAATCATCATTACGCTAGTACAGTCAATCAAAGAAATCATGGCAAATTAATAATAACAGCCGCTCGAGTTGATCATTCGGTTAATCCAGGCTTGCCTAGGTTGGTCCATGGATCACAACCATTTTTTTTTTCGGGTGGGAAATCGTCAAATAACTTCTCCCACTCTGTGCGGAGCGGGAGGGAGTTTTAGACTTTTACTGACTAAAACCCATCCTGTTGCTTCCTCGCCCTTTATGTTCCGGGGCCACGGTATCTTTTTCGAACCGCCACCATTCATTATTATTTATTAGTTTCCTCCGTGCCTCGGAAAGCACGTTAAGAATTTGTAGATCTTTGACAGTCGTTATAGGTAGTCAGCGGCCCAAAATTCTGACAACCAGTCTTACCAAGGGGTAAGTATCGTATTACCCAGTACTAACTGGGTTGTGGAGGTCAGATAGGTGGATCGCTCCATGTAAAATACTGGTATTCAGCTGCATCCGGTTAGACTGGAAGCCGACCCCAGCATAGTTGGGAAAAAGCGAAGCAGATGATATATGACCACTGACCAGTCAAAAAAAAAAAAATAGCAGTAAAAATTTGACATTGACAGCTGCTGCTATATGTATTTATTTTGTAGCAATAGGCTTGTGTGCTGAAAAAATCTAATTAGTCCGCAAGTTAGATTTTCAAAAAATATTCGAAACGTATTATTCTTTTGTTACGTAGACCAAAATTGACGAAGATGCGACGCTTTTAAAATTCTCAATACGTCACGCCGTGCTGTAATATGCATGCTCAGCAGATTGGTTGCGTTCACTATACCAATAGGACAGTCTGCTGGGAGACGTTCCAGAAATAATCTGTTACACCATTGTAATTAAATCTGATAATGTTATTTTTTGTGGATTACGTGCATAAATATTAAAATCAAAAATAAGTATTAAATTTTTAATATTTTTAAATGGTTTTCACATGATTATATTTTTTTATCTATTTGTATCGAAATAAATGAAGGAATTAAATACATAACACGATACCACTCAAAAAACAACCGATCGGAAATCATAAATGTATTTAAACAGAGGAGTCCTTTTCAGCAAAACCTTTGTTAACGCTACAAAATTGTCTCATTCACAGCTTTGGAACTAATTAACAATATCACGACTAAGTTAGCCGACATTTAAATACATAATTATACCGTAATCAAAGAAAACTTTGTGACATTAACTCGAAAACTCTTCTACACAAACCGCTTCGAAACTTTTAATTAACACTGTTAGAGAAACAAAAAGTTTTATTCGATGAAGTTAGTGTTTCCGCACTGGCACTCTGGATGACGCCAAAAAAATAAAAATAAGTAAAAGAAAACAAGAATTTATAATAAGTATGTATTCACAAAAAAAAGTATTTATGTAGTATAATTATCAACTATGGTGTATACGACACAAGCCTCGTTGCTTAGTTTGGCGCTAGATGGCAGTATGTGTAATGTCCAGAGATATTTATTTATTTATTTAATTAATTACGTAGAAAACAAGGCTGTTAAAAGATGTTTCGGCGTGTGGTCACAATCAACTAACCATGCCATTTTGTATTTCAATATAATTAAGAAGTGGCATTGTTGGAGTGAAATTGGAGAGGTCCCTGTGGAAGTGCAGGTGGAGTTGTAACAATAGCAGGTCAGGAGACCATGGATTGTTAAGAGACTCCTCAGTTGCGCTCAGCTTTATCGGAATACCCCCACTGGACCAAGTTGTACCTGCAAAGGCCCTCCTGGCTTCTAAGTCTTCCAGGTGGGCCATGGCAGTTGATGACTGGCTGGGAGCCTTTCTGCAGGATCAGCATACCCAGCCAGAGGAGGATGTCTGAGGAGCCACATTTTTTTCCGAGCTACCCTAGCTTTAGGTTAAGCCGTGCTTGCCTAGGTTGGTCTGTGGATGGGTGACCCATTACATACCGAGTTTCCTCCGTGCCTTGAAAAGCACGTTAAGCCGTTGGTTCCGGCTGTCATTTGTAGATCTTTGACAGTCGTTACAAGTAGTCAGTGGCCTAATAAGTCTGACAACCAGTCTTAGTAAGTGGTATCGTATTACCCATTACTAAAAGGGTTGTGGAGGTCAGATAGGCAGTCGCTCCATGTAAAATACTGGTATTCAGCTGCATCCGGTTAGACTGGAAGCTGACCCCAACATAGTTGGAAAAAGGATCGGTAGATGATAAAGTGGATTAATCGACATAAGGAAGCTGTTTCTAGTGTTCTATTTTCGTCAGTCTCTTTGCTCACGAATAAATAATGTTGATATTTCTATAAAAAGTCCGTTTTAAACATTTATTTTCGAAGCGCGGTGGCATTTAACCCACGGGTACGGATATTTATAAAAGATAACATGTTTTTTCTCCGCCCACGCGTGATCGGCCCACTGTGCAGTGTTAATCTTCCTATAACCTATTATGTTAGATTGATTGCCTTTTTTTGTGGGCACTGTCTGGAGTTTAGTGACTTCTAAAGAGGCTTTCACAGTTACTTTGTGCTATATTTGTTTGACGTTAAGTCATCTATTTGTTTGAGCGGCTGTTTTTATTTCCTAAGCAGTTTTTAAAAAACACAGATTTTATTCTGGGTGTAAACGGACCTTTTAACGAAGCCTTCAACCAAGAAAAAAGGACATCAAACTAAGTAACTTGACGCAAAAATACTAAAAACCTACTTTTTTTTGGGGTTAAAAATCGGGTTTTACGTTAAGACTCAAAACATTGCGCTGATGGATGAATAGAATAGTTCGGTGATCGTGGAGGCGTTGAAAGTAAAACTCCTTCTAAAAACATACATTAAAAAAAAAACTTCTGAAAAAGTTGGAACATTTTATAGAATATTCTGCTGACTATAATCTGCCTAGCCTTTTCCCAACTATGTTCGTGTCGGCTCCCAGTTTTACCTGATGCAGCTAAATACCAGTATTTTACACGGAGCGACTGCCTATCTGACCTTCACAACCCAGTTATTACTGGGTAATACGTACCCCTTAGTAAGACTGTAATTTCTGTTGACCACCAAAGACATTTCAGTGTATTTCGAACACGGAAGAAACTGCTTGGGTGCAATATCACAATAATGGAGTAACTTACGTTACAATTCTTCCAACAATGGGTCCCACCAACCATATATGGGTTGCCGGAATGACCGCAAAGAATGAGTAACCAATGAACCAAAAAGTCCCGTTAGGGTCTTCAATGTTTGCAAAAAGTTTTTATTGATTATAATTACGTTTTAAATGTGGGCGATATATTTTTATGGCGTGGGCAGAGTTTCTTTGAACGGTGCCGTGTTTTTTTTCTTCGAATCAATTAGGTGCCGTTTTCGTGACTCAAGAATAATCTAACGGAATCGAGCCAAAATAGCGAAATAACAGGAGAGCAGAGGTAGCCCAGTAAGTCGTGGGTTTGAAGCCAGGCATTACTTTGTTTAGGTAGTTTATTTCATCACCAATGCTCTCAAAAACGGTGATGGAAAACATCGTGAGGCATACAGGGTGTAAACCACCTCATCACAAAGCCGTTAACCAAGCATTCTGTACATCAAACTAAGTAACTTTACGCTAAAATTATTGCTGGGAAACAACTTTTTTTTTTGAGGTTATAAATCATGTTGTGTGGTAGAACTCAATGTAACGCACTTAAAACATTGTGCTGATGGATGGATTGAATAGTACGGGGGCCGTGGAGGTGTTAAAAGTCAAAATCTTACAAAAAAAACATGTATCAAAAAAAAACTTGTCAAAAAGTTGTAACTTTGACCCCCCATATCTCCGTAACTAGAAGGTTCCCATGTATGGTCTAGAACAAAAAAAATGATCGCAATGATTGGGAGAACAAGTGCCTTTCGGCTTCGTGAAGAGGTGTTTTACACCCTTTATACTAGAACTAAAAATCAAAGACAAGTGACATCTACCAACCCGCACTGCGCCCGCATGGTGGCTTATAGCACATTCCCTCTCATAGAGACCGTGAGTCCCAGCAGTGTCATTATAAAGGCTGATTATACTATGAGCCAAAAAAGAGACCGAATCTCCATCAGTAACGTTTTAGAAACCCCAGGAGATGAAACTGTACTTCTGTTTGTAAGTTTAGGAGACCAAAGAAAATATTAATGGTTTGTGTGTGGAATGATATGAAGGAGAAACGGACAATATTCGAACTTTACGTGGGCGAAACTGCAGGTAGGAGCTAGTCTACGTGTGTCACCGTAAAATTTTAAAGCCTGTTAGATTGTAATCTATCTAGCGAGATTGTAAACTCTCGAAAGATTGTCAAACGAATATACTGCTTACAATTTAACTCATTATTTTTCGTTAGATTATAACCTATCGAAGTGAAACCGTATTACTGTGAAATGCATGCTACGGTAGTATCTCTGCCCCTATAATCGGGACTTGGGGCACCCAGACGTTAGGTTCCTTTAAACCCTGCAGACAGAAATAGAAACGGCCGTCTACTTCGCTTTTAAGGGGATTATAATATATGTTTTGAGGGTAGGTTACATACATCGGTATTTCTCAGGAATGGTGCATTATCTTTCATGGGAGTGATACCTTTTAACATTTCACAATATTACGGTTTCACTTCGACAGATTATAATCTACCGAAAAATAATGCGTCCGGTACGTTCAGTTGACAATATTTCGACAGTTTACAATATCGCTAGATAGATTACAATCTAACTGTTTTTACAATGTGACGCTGGCATGTTTTAGTGTAAGTACAAAGTATTAATACAGCCGACATACCCTGTGGGCAATACATGGAAGTGCCACGCCGTGGGCTGACACGACATTACTACGACATGTCACGTTCCTTCTGTGAACATTAACATGCTTTGTTTGCTAATCAGAATATTAACAACATAGTTTATTAATATGAAATATGGATCCAGGAAAATTGAAGATATATTTTCTTATAGTTAAGAATAGACAAGCCTCAAGTTTGGCAGACATAAAGAAGACTAAAGAATTGCTAAACTTATATGAGTGGCAGTGGTCAGGACACATTGCTCGCAGAACGGATGGCCGATCGGGCTGAAAAGTTCTAGAGTGCCACGAACCGGAAAACGTTGGCATTGGAAGGCCTCCCACTAGGTAAACAGATGACCTGGTGAAAGTTGCGAGTATCCACGTTGCGAGTATCCACTGGATGCGCTGGCGCACGGAACCGATCAATGTGGCGACACTTGGGGGAGGCCAGAGCAGTGAACGTCTTTCGGCTGAAATTATGATGAAATTTAATACAAAAAATATATATATAATAATAATAATAATATAAAATTAAAATATATAATATATATATAATTATTTAAATATAGAATATATATATAAATATATATATATATTTTTATATTAAAGTCCAAATCACTTATCATTTCCAAATCCCTGTATTTTATTTAGGTACTTGAGGTACTAGATTGCTGCCTTTAAAAGAAAGTCACCCATCTAAAGAGGCATGCAAAGATCTGCGGGCCTAAACTGGCCGCTTTAGCAGAACATAATACGAATCACCTTAAAAAAATTGAATACCTAAAATGGACTTTATTGTTATGACTGTAAAGTCCACTTTTAGAATTTAAAATTATTAACGTGATTCATTTAATGTTCTGCTAAAGCGGCCATTTTAGACCCCCTGGTCAAGTTATATGGTAATATCTCAAATGTATGTTTATTAACAGATTTGGGAACTGTGTTGCCAATTTTTTTTAAATAAACGTTGTCATTTAGTCGTCCCTGACGTCATCAGCTTCACTTGAGATAGTCCCAAGTGTCGCATCTAAAACCTCACCCGGTTACCAGCACAAATCATTATTCATTATGTTCAATTAAGGCTGAAAAGAGAAAAGCTTGTGACGTGATGGGTGCAGATGATGAAATTTTTAATAGGCGGCGAGGAGCCGCAGTTACAAGATAGTATTTTATAATCAAAAACTTACCCCGTGCGTCGGGTTTTTTTTAAAACATCATTAAATAGAAACCAGCTGTGCTAGTTAGAGCAAACACTCAATACTCTGGTAGTAGGAAGAAACTTAGGAAGATGTATATCGTTACATAATTTTGGTAGGACTGATGATAAAAATGGCTGTGCAGTCAATGCGACAAGCCAATTTTAAATTCGAATTTTGAAAGGACTGTTACATTTCTTTCTTTAGTACGTAAGCACTATGGAGGTTTTTTAGTCGTCGTGGAGGTTTTACGTCCACGAGACTGTAAATGAAACGACATCGTTACAATACCGGGGTGGCCGGCGCAAAAAAAAAATCTTTAAGGATTTTTTTTTTTTTTTTTTGCAAAAGGAGAATTGGTATGAAGAGGTGAAAGTTAAAGAAAAAGTTAGTTGAAAGTTAGAAAAGAGAAAAAAAAAAATTTGTTAAGTTGAAGTTAAGTTGTTATTAAGTCGGAGTTAAATTAAAGTTTAAAAAAAATACGGGAATGATAACGATGTCATTATCACAATTACATTAAATTTGGTAGGTAAGTAGTTACAAAACAAGTCACTTTTATATAAAAATAATAATATAGGTAATAACATATTTGTTAATTAATGGAAGTGCATGATAGAATTTGAATGTAAGAATGTTAATTACAGTGACAAATTTACACTAGGTTGGTTCCGGTTCCATTCAAATACTAACATTCATAATACTAACATTCATCGTATCTAACAAAGTCTTAATCAATAAGTCTGAATTAAGGCAACAGTTAAAAAGAGAAATCTTATATAATAGAAGATGTTTCTCAAGGAACTAACCCAGATTAGTGCAGGCTTATTGAATTATTGCCAGTCACCACCCGCTGGCGTTTGGTGATCGTGGTCAGTGTTTTTGTGTGTGATGAATGTCATGTGTAAGTGTGTGTGTTAAATGTTCTAAAAATTTACAAGTTTACCAACCCTAATAATGGTCAGGAAAAATCTTAATCTGCTTAGAGATTATAATAAGTAGGTACTTGTTATGAGTACATAATATTTTAGGTTTACGATGGCTTATTTTTTTAATTAGGTGTCGTAACCCGCACCTTTTAAATAACCCACTTTAAATTCTGGTTCAAGGATATAAAATTACTATCTAACTTAAAAGTAAGGTTCACAAAGGCTTATTTTACGAGTTATGAAAACCGCTCGACACCATGGCTTATTTTAGGAGTCGTGTACCGCTCCATAATAAAAAAAGAAAAACAAAATCAAGAAATAAAATATGGTATTAACAAGCCAAATGTTTTATGAGGTATTCCTTGTGGAGTATTTACAACTAAATGGTTTTTACAAGAATAGATAATAAAATTATATACTATACAGTATGAGTTCATGCCTTTTTTTAATAAAACCTTGTAAAAAAAAAATAAGTAAAATTAAATGATAGCAAAAGAATACAAAATATTTAAAAGAGTGATAAATTAAAGTACAATAGTCCGTGCAGGGTTAAATATTGAGTTTGAGAGAGGACTCGAACAGGGTATGAGAGGTAAGAGGGTATGAGAGGTAAGAGGGTATGAGAGGTAAGAGGGACTCGTCACTCAAGTAAGAGGGTAACTCAGTATGAGAGGGACTCGTCACAGTAAAAGAGGACTTGGCACTCAAGTCAAGTGAGTGAAAGAGGTTCAAGTGAGTGACATACAGAATAAAGGTAAGAGAGGGACTAAAGAGGGTCTAAGGAGGGTTTAAATGATAATATGTTTAGGATTAAAAAAATCTTCACCTTGGAAACCGTTTTGGTGGTCAAATACGGAACTAACCTTAGTACTGGCAAAAAGACTAATACTCCATGAAACGAGTTCAAAGACTATAAAACTATGGCCTGTTACCTAGCAACTACCTATGTATAGTAACTAGTTAATCATAAAATGACAAAAATGAAAATTTATACAATTTTCTTCAAAATGAGGTTGAGGTATGATTTCAGGTTTGTTAAGTTGTGAAATATCCATATTGTATATATGGCTTTATAATTGAACAAAAGGTATAAAACCTTTTCAGTCAATTAAAGAAAATTGTTGAAAATAAATAGTGACAACGTCTGAGTATGACAGTTTATGTATTTAAATATTCAGATTATGATGATAATTTCAGATTTATTATATTATATTATTGTATAGTTGTATATTTAGTGTTAAAAATATATTCTGTTAGCTGCATGTAATGTTTGTAAGAACTTAGCTTACGTATTCTCGAGTCGGCTTCGAAGGCCTAGAGAAATACGGGCTAAGCGTGTAGTAACTTGGATAAGGGTACTCCCCAAAGCCAAGGGTGAGGTAACCAACGTGTTTTGGAATAACTGCGAGGGTTTAAACTCCAAGAACTCGAGGGTTCATGTAGCTGTCGTTAGACAAGCCGTAGGTGTGAGTAGGTGATGTCTGTAAGGCTGTGTTGTAATAAGTATTGAGTTTTGTAAGTATTTGGTATATGAGTAATAGGTAGGTAATTAGTTTGTGTATGAATGCCTCCGGTACTAAGACAATCGGGAACCGATTACATTTGTAACCTGCCTTAGTAGCGTCGAGCGTGTTATTGTCTGTAAAATGTGTGTATAGTGATTGTAGTTTAGATAGTTGTGATACGTTCTGTTTTGTGTTATGAAAAATGGGGATGAAGTTTGACTGTAGTACTTACATAGGGTAGAATATGGTATAACACTAAAAAGTAATCACTATTACGCCCTTGTTATATACGCGCTGTAAATATTAATAATAATCCCTAATCTTCATTTTTTGATCCAATTAGGGTGGTCAGTGTCCTCGGCGCAGTCACGTAGAATGTAGCGGGAGATGGTGTAAAACGCTTCTGGTAGCTGGCGTGTCGGCCTCGTCTGGCGTGTCAGCGCTTTCTCGCCAAGCTTCTACAACCTCATCCCGGGGTAGTTCTTCCGGAGAGCCAGTGTGACGTGATGGGTGCAGATGATGAAATTTTTAATAGGCGGCGAGGAGCCGCAGTTACAAGATAGTATTTTATAATCAAAAACTTACCCCGTGCGTCGGGTTTTTTTTTAGAACTTCATTAAATAGAAACCAGCTGTGCTAGTTAGAGCAAACACTCAATACTCTGGTAGTAGGAAGAAACTTAGGAAGATGTATATCGTTACATAATTTTGGTAGGACTGATGATAAAAATGGCTGTGCAGTCAATGCGACAAGCCAATTTTAAATTCGAATTTTGAAAGGACTGTTACATTTCTTTCTTTAGTACGTAAGCACTATGGAGGTTTTTTAGTCGTCGTGGAGGTTTTACGTCCACGAGACTGTAAATGAAACGACATCGTTACAAGCTCGTTTAGCCACGAGCTTTTCTCTCAGATCTAAACGTGAGTTTTATAATGCCTGAAAGTATATGATTCACTGCAATAAACAAACCAGAAAAGTATGATATGATTAGTATGATAGTGTTTAGAAAACATAATACAAATAATTTTCTTCGATAGAAAAAAAATACGAACTCATCTCTAAAAAATTCTTTTAACGAGTAAAAACCATACTAAAATACATGCGATAATTCTGTTGTTTTGGCAAATAATTCTACAAGCAACATACTAGCATCACAGTGTTTTATTTGTTTAGTCCTATCCATACATTTTATGTGAATTGATCGAAACCACTCATTTCGCACTATTCGGCCCGGAGTGACTGACGTAACAACCACTTTATAGTGTAAGCTGATTACAACTTTATTCTAACAGTGTTTCAAACGAAGTTTGAACCACCACAAATAGAGTTGCTAATTTAGCTCGCTTGTACATACATACCGAGTTTTCTCAGCGCCTCGGAAAGCACGTTAAAAGTACGCTAGACCGTGCTGCCATGCCGGGTCCGAGCCGAGTGTCGGCCGTAGCACAATGCATTGTTCGTTGCTCGGTAGCGGCTCGGAAGCGTGAGTGTGTCCATACAAAATTACCACGGTCGACACTCGCGGCTCGGAGTCGACACGGTTTAGCGTGAGTCAAGCTAAAATGGTCCGTTCGTCCCAAATGTCATTTCCAGATCTTTGACGGTCGTAACAGGTAGTCAAAGGCACGAATTTCTGACAACCAGTCTTACTAAGGGGTATCGTATCCCGGTATAAACTGGGTAGTAGAGGTCAAATAGGCAGTAAATTCATGAAAGTCGATTGAATGACTATTTCATGAAAAAGTCATTCAATCGACCATTAAGAACTTGGAGGGTTGTATTGATGATTTTGATGATTATAATTCTGTAACTTAATACGTCTTACAGTCGCGACCGATATGTTTATACAACTGATACAACTTAGCACTGGTTTGCGAATTGCAAAAAACGTAAGAAAATTGGAATTTCGCGAGCTGCCCTGGAGCATCCACCTTAACCGGAAAATCGATTTTTGCGGCTGTTATTATTTCGACAAAAAGTAAGCCTGAAACACCGATACACTCAAGTACGGTAGAATGTAACAACATGATTTATCCATGTTCTTGTACTCTATAATTACAAACAGTTAACCACGATTTTAATCAAAAAACATAAATTAGAATAATAATCGGTCTCTCATCAGCCAAAAATTTTACACAACGTTAAACAGCTATTGAAATAATTAATGTTTTCACACTAAAATCATATAAAACACAGAGTTAACGGAACTGTTACCGTAAAATGTAGGAAAACTATAAAATTTCACGGTCTTGATTTTTGTCCACGATTTGACGCGGGTTGGCACACTGCCCGAGTGATAGTGTAGTCGAATTAAATGGATTTTTAGGAAATTGCATGTTGTTCTTAAGATGTCTTTATTGGTTACCTTTTTCTTCGAGACCAGAGGGAATTTTAAGTCTTAACCCTCTACTGCATGAATTATGAAAAACATGAAAAAAAAAATATTTGATGGTTGTTTAGGCTTTATTTGGGGATAAAAAATATGACAAAAATGAATATTAAAAAAATCTAATTACATAAACTGAAAAAAATAAGGAGGTCATATATGGGTTCGTATGCACTCAAACAAATTTTATTAAAAAAAGTACAGACATATATGGGTTCGTATGAAGAATAAAGGAACAAATATAAATTCGAGTGTTTAATATAAAAAATAAAAAGTACATCAATTTTAATCATGAAACGCGGATAAACAGTTTCTTTTGTCGTTATAACACAAGAATACCATGCATTTTTTACACTTTGTGTAAGTTTTTTGGCCACAAAATTTACATTTTTCATCCATTTAGGCATATGGTATACTTTGTCAGTTCTCACGGAGTTTAAAGGTACATCTTGATGTCTGGTAGGTACTTTCCTTATTTTCTTTGGTATAGTTGGTGTGCCTGGATTGGATAAAGCAGGACTTCCGTGCCTAGAATCAGGCGTTCCATCTCTTACGTGATTTGCAGGACGCCCTCTTTTTCTTGCCATTACGGTTTTACCAGATTTGCGTAAGTGTTCTGAAACAGCTTGCTTGAAATCAAAGAGAGACATGTAAACTTCTGGATTGTTTCTGCGCCAAAGTATCCAAGCATTTACAACACACATGTCTACCCACTACCATATGAAAAAATATGCGTTTGTACCATTTCTTGGATCTCAAATGAATTCTATACAACCCAAGCATAGAGTCCAGTAAGTCAACGCCCCCCATGTGCCGGTTATACTCTTCAACTGCTTGAGGGCATGTAATGTTTTTGTATACCTTTTCCTTTCTAAAATACCTTCGTTTTGTAGTCGTTGGTTCACTACCTACATAAGTCGAAAGCATATTAACCGCTTTATTATCAAACCAAGTAATGGCAGTGACACTAACTTCATCAATGGTAGCAACCTTTTCAATGAAAAATCCTCGTTCCTTTTTTTCAACTCCTTTTCTGGCGGCATGTCTATATTAGGAACTCTGTTCAGGCGCACGAAAAAAAATGTCATGCCATTAATGCAAAAAATTAATAGCGCATACGAAACCATATATGGTACCGCGGATAAATGGTTGAATTTGATTAGAATGCATACGAAACCATATATGGTTTCATCACAAAAGCCCCCCAATATGAGTGAAATATGCAAAAAAGTAAACATTAAATCACAATTATATAAAATAGAACATTAACAGCACCATATTTCGTTTTTTTATGAAACAAAACTTACCTTTATCACGTAGAAAATGTTTTTTGAAAAATGTGTTTACAGACACCGAGTTGAACTTCACACAAGCGCCAAGTAAAGTGACATTATAACCAAAATGACGTTAGACCACAGACAGCAAAATATATTTTCGTATTGCCAACATAATAATCAAAATGTTTACTATGCGTTTAGTTTTTGCTTGTGCAATATAAAGTGAAAAAAAATATTTGAATCTGGTGAACCATATATGGGTTCATATGCAGTAGAGGGTTAAGGCGATTACACGAGCTAAACGCTAGTTTTATAATTACTACAAGTATATGATTCACTGCTATAAACAAAACCAGAAAAAATATATGATATTCTTCAGGATATATGCTAGCATGATACTGTTTTGAAAACATAATACAATTAATTTGGCTCGATAAAAAGAAATCACGAAATTACCTCTAAAAATATCTTTCAAACAATAAAAAACATACTAATATGCATGCGATCATTCTGATTTTTTGGCAAATAATTCTACAAGCAATATATTAGCATGATATTGTTTTAGTTTTTTAATCCAATCAATAGTTTTTTTGTAAATCGATCGATACCACTCATTTCGCGCTATTTGGCCTGCAGTGGCTGACGTAACAACCACTTTGTAGTGCAAGCTGATTAGAACTTTATTCTAACAGCATTTCAAACGAAGTTTGAACCACCACAAATGGGGTTGCTAATTTAGCTCTACATGAGCTAAACGCGAGTTTTATAATGCCTCAAAGTATATAATGCAATAAAAAAATCCAGAAAAATAAATGATTTTCTTCAGGACTTGACTGTCTTCTTCTGTTACTTGATAAAAAAAATCACGAACTTATCTCTATAAATTTATTTTAACGAGTAAAAAGTGTAAAAACCATACTAAAATACATGCGACCATTCTGATTTTTTGGCAAATAATTCTACAAGCAACCTTATTAGCATCCTAGTGTTTTATTTTTTTAGTCCATTCAATAGATTTTTTGTAAATCGGTCCAAACGACTAATTTCGCACTATTCGGCCCGTAGTGACTGACGTAACAACCACTTTGTAGTGCAAGCTGATTAGAACTTTATACTAACAGTGTTTCAAACGAAGTTTGAACCACCACAAATAGAGTTGCTAATGAGACGTTTACTTTTTGAGAATTAAAAAAAAAAATTAGTTTCCATGAACTCGATAGATGGCGTTGATCCGACTACGTTACTAACTGCCAAAACCCAAACGCTTGAAAAAACACACGTCACATGCGCTCGTTGACTGACACTTTCGTTTGCATAAGCTTCCAAATACAACCATTACGTCCAAGTGAAATTATGTGATGTTCTGTTCCTTGTAGTAACGTAGTTAGACCAACGCCATCTATCCAGCGACTAGGGAAGAGTTGAAAAAAAATCCCTCATTTAGCTCATGTAGTCCCCTTAAGGGTAGCCAATCATCAAAATGATCAATACAACTCTTCAAGTTCATAGAGGAAAGATTCTTACAAGGTCAAAATCGTTATGATTATGAACTTGGAGGGTTGTATTGATGATTTTGATGATTATAATTCTGAAACTACATACGTTTTACAGTCGTGAACAATATTTTAATCAACATACAACCTAGCACTGGTATAAAAATTGCAAAAAACGTAATAAAATTTAAATTTCGCGGGCCACCATGACGCTTTCACCTTAAATAGCTCTAACTTTTTACCTGACTACGGTGAAGCCAAAAGGAAGGGTTATGATTTTAGCAGTGTCTGTGTGTATTCATGTTTGTTTATTTTTACACACATAAGTTCCTCCGTATCACCTAAACTATGCATTCGATTTTGATGAAAAAGGTGTCAATCGATTCGTTATTGATGCCCGGGTAACATAGGCTACATTTTAACCGACTTCGTCGATTTTACCTCGCGAAACCCATTTTAAGTAGAGCGTGATTTTTGAGTAGGTACTTAGTTAGGTTTTTTAGTTGTTGTATACCACACAAATTTTTGTTTCTTTCTCTCCTTGCTTAAATAAAGCAACATCTAAAGGAATGCCTAAAGGCCATTGCCCAAACCCAGTATCGCTCTAAAATAAAACATTATAGCAACAAAAATATAGTCATAAATTATGAAATCTTTTTTTAACTTTTCTTACTTATCTTGATCGAAATCGTATGTGGGGTTAATATGTTGTGTCTTAATAGTTACTAATTCGATTTTATTGCATTATTTTCAAAATGGCTTTCCTAAAGTGAAAGCAGTGTTGACAACTTGAGAAACTTCCCCGTAATCGGTTTTAACTGATATGTAGAGGCAGACGTTGTTTTAAAAATATTTCAAATAGGTATCTATTAGATATTCCCGCGTGATTCGTATTTTTTGTAATTCATATAATCATAAAAATATTTCTTTCCTAATCAACAATCTTTCATTAGTTTACAAATCAGTAATGGTCAGGGTGATTTAGATTAACTGTTGGTAACACTACCACGGGCAAATAAAAGGTGAACAGTCATCAAAAGTGTCACTGTCAAGTCAAACAGCATTGTGTCGTAGGGATGGGCAAGTGAAAAAAATATATCGATATTTATCGTATCGATATTCTTAATCAGTATCGATAATTATCGAGCGAAAAATATCGAATATCGTCAGGTTTCGTATGATTATTCATACATATTCCCAAAGCATTCAAACTTCGTAGAAAAGAATAAAAGAAAACGGTATTTTTATTGATGCTTGAGCCTAAATAATAAAATACAATTTAATCAAAAAAGATAGTCATCAGATATCGACACGAGACCAAAAATAACGTTAAAAAAATCGGATTTGATACGAATTCGATACTCTAAAATAAATATCGAATATGGATATATCGCGATTTAAAAATATCGACCATATGTAGTGATAATTGGATGGAAAAACATCGATATTTCGATATTTTTTTGCACATGCCTATTGTGTATAAGTTGTTGAGTTTGTTGTGATATCAAGTAACTTATTATTACGTCGAGTACGTGTCCAGTAGAGTCTTCGGATTCCTGTACGAACAAGATATCTTTCTGAATACTATTGTACTGTTTCTGTGCTACTGGTGTGGATTGTGTAGAACGTTTTTTTGAGTTTGCTTACGTTGTTGGACTAATGCCTATAGAAGTGTGAGAAGACAGACTCAGCATGACCAAGATAGGCAACCGCAGTTTGTTAGTGAAGAAGCCATTGCAACACAAGAGAACATGGATGTTGCTACATCAAGTCATGGAGTGGAAAGTGCATCAGAAACTTCTGTGCCTTCAAGGGATCATTCCAGAAGGTTTATTTGGAAGCAGTAAAGTGTACTATGCATACATTTTAGTTAATAGGGCTATAAGTAACTCTGTAGCTGATATTGCTGGTTACTATTGCAATTGTTTGGTGGGTAATCGAACCGTGGGATGCTGCGCACACGTAATTACTATTTTTGGTATCTTGGTTCGGCTCGATATCGATCATTTGAGCCGACGGCTCCGTTTTTAGACGACATATTTTATGAATATGATGATCATATGAACCAATAAAAATATTTTATTCCTATATTCAAGCATTATTATTTTCTATTCCCTATACTTAATTATAAACCCCTACATTTAAATGTAGGGGTTTATAAGACGGATGTTTTTCTACATCGTTCTCACATAATTATGTATAATCTCAACATGAAAGATGTTACCAAGATTTTGTAACAACATTTTTGATTGAAAAGAGTGTCCATGGAGTTTCTTGCCCGTTCTTCTCCATAGAGATCTACGCTAGGGAATGGGCAACTACAGTACTTTCTCAAGTTATTATGCCTTGTGTCTGTTACTGTAGCTTTGATTTTTCTTTGTATTTTTGACATTCAAAAGTGCCGTAATGGTCTAGTTGAAATAAATGATTTGAGTTTGAGTTTAGCTAATATTATTTACTTAGGATTATTCACTGGTTTGATGGAACTATTTTCTGTTGTCTTATGAGAAATCAAATCATATTGTTGTAAGGACTGTTTCTTTGGTAGAAGGTTAGCTACAAAACTAACCTCAAAACTTGAACAGAAAATCAAAGAATAATAAAAACCCCACAAAATAAATAGTTCATTTTTATTTCCTTAGAAAATATGACATCTCCCCTCTTTTATGTCCAATTTATACTATCATACAACTTATTTTCATGCGCAACGGCGGTCCATAGAAGGATGGGCAATCTCCTTTCATTGTATTGAGTTGATGAAAACGGACATAAGTAAATTATGACTTACCTTTAGCGACAGCAGCGTGTACGAAGCATAGACCCAGCAAAAACTTGAGAGCCGCCATTTTGAATATTTAACGAGGTTTTTCTTTGTTTAGGGAGATCACAAATCACTTGACACTGTATTTACCTGAAAAAAGAAAAATAGAACTCATTAATTAATATTCGGTTATCAATTTTTAGGGTTCTGTACGAAAAGGGTAAAACCGGGACCCTTTGTGGAAACGCATCTGTTACTGATAGCAATTCGACCTCTATTTTGGTTCGATCCTTTACCTGCCAAGCCTTTTCCCAACTACGTTGGGGTCGGCTTCCAATCTAACCGGATGCAGCGGAATACCAGTATTTTACATGGAGCGACTGCCTATCTGACCTCCACAACCCAGTTAGTTCTGGGTAATACGATACCCCTTGGTTAGACATGGTTGTCAGACTTTCGAGCCTTGATTACCTGTTATGACTGTCAAAAATCTAGAAATGACAGCCGGGATCAACTGCATAACGTGCTTTCCGAGGCACGGAAGAAACTCGGTATGTAAGGGTGGTCACCCATCCACAGACTAACCTAGGCAAGCACGGCTTAACCTGAGGATTGTTCTGAGCGGCTGTTATTATCTAGCATCTTCTGACCCGGAACTTAAACCAGTAAATTAAATACCCCACCACATCCCACATAACAAACTTATAATTTATCTCGTTCGAACAAAGCTAATGATTATTTTAATTATCAATCACCGTCCGGGAATCGAACCCGCCACGCTCTGCTGGCAGCCACCGATGCGTGCACAGAACAATTTACGGTACTACGTAAACTGTACTGATGGACATACATAGATAGTGGGATATTAATATGTACTATAGGTTCTGCCAGTGGCGTCGCCCGCGTGAAGTTAGAAAATTGTCCCATGTGATTGTACTACTGGGATAAAAAGATCCTATGTGTTAATCTAGGTTATAACCTATCTGTGAGCGAAATTTCATACAAATCGGTTCAGTAGTTTTTGCGTGAAAGTCTAACTAACATTTGACAACCCGAATGCCGTAGTGGTAGTGAGGCTGTCTTACGTTCTTAGGGTCCGACCTACACAACCCAGTTAGTGCTGGGTAATACAATACCTACCTACCAACAACTTTAGACAGAGAAGGACTATAGTTAATATGAAATAAATAATCAATGTTCTTTATTCTTTTTGTAAGCCATTGAGCATTCTCTTTCGCTCTGTGGAGATAATTGCTTCATTTATTTATCGCTCTCCGTCTTAGTTATAACTTGGGCGTACGCACAGAAATAAAAATAAAAACTAGGCCGTTACCTCTGGGCCACAACCTACACACTCTAGCGACACGCGACTTGCGACAGCAGTGTCTACAGAAGAGCCGGGGTGAAGAAGAAGAAAAAGATCGTTTGATGATTTCCCATCCTAAAAAAAAAAAAAAAAAAAAGGCGGGGGGGGGGGGGTGTCTCTCGCGCTAACTAAAACTATTCAGTTTAGAAGAAAATAGAAACCTCAATATCATTTTTGAAGACCTATCCATAGATACCACACACGTCTGGCTTCGATGAAAAAAAAAATTGAGTTTCAGTTCAAGGGGAACCCCAAAAAAATATTGTTTTTTTTTTTTATTTTTGTGTGAAAATCTTAATGCGGTTCACAGAATACATCTACTTTCCAAGTTTCAACAGCATAGTTCTTATAGTTTCTAAAAAAAGTGGCTGTGACATACGGACGGACAGACAGACAGACATGACAAATCTATAAGGGTTCCGTTTTTTGCCATTTGCCTACGGAACCCAAAAAAGGGTCTACAGAAGAGAAATTCTATTAGCAGTAATGAGGATTAAAACGTCAAATCACAAATCATTATCATCCCCATTCTATAGCCTTTATCTCAATTCATTTGTGGTCGGCGCAGCTTGTCTTCTTCTTACATACTACTCCATTACTCGTCATCTCATCAGACACCTACTTTCCAGCCATATCATCATTTAATCCTTTTACACAGTCCAAAAATGGAATGTATAGAATATAATTTTAGATTGATACACATTACAGGCGAATTTCTCAGTGGGAGAGCGCCTTTACAGGAACTTGTGACTAGCAATTTGGCATGCCATCTTTACACTCAAAAAAGTTGCTGGTCGATCACTTTTCTTGTTTCTTCTAACTTGAAATATCTATTACTAAAGTTCAGTATTAAAGCTGATAAGTGTGAGAGTTGAATCACAAATTTTGCTGGCTGTACTTAGTAAAAATCGGCTGCCATAACTTTTTGGGAGCATGAGAAACAGGGTGAATATTTCTTGATCCTCTTTAAAAGAGGAAGAAATATGCAACGTTACGACGCGTGTTATGTCTGATGGGCTACTTCAATATACTTATGCAATAACAAATAGGGTTATTGCAAAAATATCGCGGTGTAGCATTTGTCAATTTAGTTCGTTTAGTAGCGAGTGTGACAGGCAAGTGCGGTCTAATAAGTCTCCTGCCCGGCTAGCATGGGCAGGGGATAAAAATTTTATCCACCGGTTATTTCCACTTTTGTATGAATTTTGTCCCTTGTCAGTGGAAATAACCGGTGGATAAAATTTTATCCCCTGCCCATGCTAGCCGGGCTGGCGGCACTAGCAGGTCGTGTCATCAGTAGCTCGGATCGGGTGAGGTCGTGAACGGGCCTTAAAATAATAGTACTATCAAATGAGTAACGGTTATGACTACCACAGGAACATCTGCTCCTTCGAGGTTGTAATTGAAATTTTAATAAGGCTGGTCAATTTAATATCACGCCTTTATACACTAAAGGGGTAGACATAAATGTCTAAAATATCTAAAAATCTAAATGCGGTTCACAGAATACATCTACTTACCAAGTTTCAACAGCATAGTTCTTATAGTTTCGGAAAAAAGTGGCTGTGACATACGGACGGACAGACAGACAGACATGGCGAATCTATAAATGCCAAATGGCAAAAAACGGCAAAAAATGGCAAAAAACGGAACCCTAAAAAACATATCTACATTAACTAGCAAGGACCCTGCGCCTGCGGCGTTTCCCACAAGCTGGGGTCTTTTTTCAAACATTATAAAATATACTTGGTGTCCAATATATTCTCTAGAATTTAATTACTATTGCAATACTCATTAGCCGTTTTATAGATGCAATCATCGATTAGCAGAATGATGATTGCGATGCATCAAATTCAGAATAATATACTACATTTTGCACACGGCTTCGGTCGCTATAAGATCGCACAGTGAAAGAATATTGGATTAGAATGGGCAAGGGGGGGAGACGCACCACCCCTCCCCCCCACCACAGCGCGCGAGGAGAGTTCCGTCGCATGCATTCCACAATTTTACAGTTTCACTTCGATAGATTATAATCTAAGCTAAATCTACCGAAAAATTGTGTGTTAAATTGTAAGCAGTGTGTTCGGTTATATTGCTGGGAAACGACTTTCTTTTTTTAGGGGTGAAAAATCATGTCTTGTGGTAGAACTCAATGTAACGCACTCAAAATATTGTGCTGATGTATGGGTTGAAAAGCATGGGGGTCATGGAGGTGTTAAACGTAAAGTGCACATGTCACCGTAAAATTGTCAAATACGTTATATTACAATATAACGTGTATCTCTCTAGCGATATTGTAAAGTCTCGAATTATTGTCAACTGAACATACGGAAGTATCTCTTGCCCCCATAAACGGGACTTGAGGCACCCCCCCGTTAGGTTAGTTAGGTTCCTTTAAACCCTGCACTCGGAAATAGGGGCCCCGCGAAGCGGGGCTCCGTCGACTACGCTTTTTAGGGGAATATGAAGTGTTTTAAGTTTAGGTTAAAATAATCGATATTTCTCAGGAATGGTACCGTATCTTTTCATGAGAGTGGTACCACTGGGCAAGGGGGACCCCTCCTTCACTCCACACCACGTGAATTGACTACCATCGCATGCATTTCACGAAAAATAATGCGTTTTATTGTAAGCAGTATGTTCATTTGACAATAATTCGAGACTTTACAATATCGCTAGAGATATTACAATTTTACGGTGACACATACATGAAACACAGTCATGTCTTAAAAAAAAAGATGGAAAATTGGAACTTTGACCCACAATATCTCCGTAACTAGAAGGTTCCCAGGGATGGTGTAGAACAAAAAAATGATCACAAGGACGGGGAGAACAAGAGTGAGTCCCTTTTGGGTACTTATAGTATAGACCCTTACCAACCCGAACAAAGGGTATAGTAGACCCTTACCACCCCGAACAAAGGTCCGAAGGATCGAAATGTGGGTGCACTCGAATTAAATCCTGCATGTATAATGTACCTCTATTTTAATACCAAAATAAGTGACGATGTAAAAAATGACCTTAACAAGCACCCAACGTTAGTAATTTTTTCTTATAAATACAGACGGAAATAGTTTTTGTGGTTAATACATACTTCTTTGTATAGAGATGAGTTTTATTTTATTTTGAATTGTAGGGTTGTCACCAGCCAGCATGTCAAGATCGGTTCACCACCCCGCCTAGCATGACCACCGTAGACACGACACAGAGTCGACAAATCTTTTGTTCATCTGTCATTTTGTCGATTCAATGACAGATGAACAAAAGATTTGTCGAGTCTCTCTCGAATCTCCGGTGGTCATGCTACGCGGGCAAGACAAATACTCCTCCTCCGGTAGTCATAAGTGTATCTCCTGATCTTGGGGCTCTGGGTTTTGTTTGTAAGAATGAAACTAATTTTAAATTTCATTGAAATAAGTCCGGTTACCAAACCACGAGGTCGTGATGGCCCAGAGGTTAAGGCCTCGCCTCTCGTGTGTGTTGCGGGTTCAAATCCGGGCAAGTACCAATGTTTGTGACTTTTTTAATTCATATGTACTTTCTAAGTTTATCCTGGACGTCACAGACATCGGTTAAGGAAAACTTTGTGAGGAAACCTGGACTGAAAATATTAATATTTAAAGTCTGAAATCGCTAACCCGTCTTGATCATGTGTGGCTGGTGATCAATGCTGCAAAGGCTTCTTCTCCATAGAGAAGGCATTCTCTTTGGAGAAGAAGCGTTTGCCCAGAAGTGAGACATTAATAGGCTGATATTATTTTACCAAACCACACTGAACCCGCGTGATTAATGAAATTAACAATCCAAACACCTAGTAACCCTGCCTCCAAGCTAAAGTTAGTTATGTTTAATAATAAGTAATGAAGTTATAAGGAAAAATCCTTCTTATTTCTTAATCCAACTTATATGAAGATATACAAGATATGTGGACATTCATATCTACATTTATTTATCACACTATCCCTACTAATATTACAAATGTGAATGTAAGTTTGTTTGTTACGCTTTCACGCAAAAACTACTGACCGGATTTGGATGAAATTTTGCACACAGATAGTTTATAACCTGGATTAAAACATAGGATACTTTTTATCCCGGTAGTAAGATCCCATGGGACAATTATCAAACTTCACGCGGGCGAAGCCACTGGCAGGAGCTAGTAATATTATAAAGGCGAAAGTTTGTATGTGTAAATTTTTGTTACTCTTTCACGCAAAAACTACTGAACGGATTTGAATAAAATTTTGCACACAGCTTTAACTTTTTTTTCGCTATGTTTTTTTTCCCTATGTTATTTATTTGGAACATTCCATCATTTTTTACTTTTTGTTATTATTTTTAATGTGTTTATGTAACATTACATTGTTATTTGATATATTTATTGTTATTGTTATTTGCGTATGGCACTCGTGGGCTGCAGCGGAAAATCAGCGTCAGGTGGTACACCTTGTGTTGCCATCTGACATTATACTGAGCTGAGGCCCTTTTGACATTATAAGCTGTTTGTTTATGTATTATGTAAAATGTTATAGGTATTTTGACGCCAAATAAACACAATTTTCTTTATTTTCTTCTTTCTTTCTGTACCTTTTTCCTTGATATCACTCTTCACAAAATTCATCCATCGTTTCTTTGGAAGACCAAAGAAACGATGGATGTATTGTGTGACTCTCCATCTATCTACATGTATATTCAGCACTCTTTAAGTCTGTTCATCAAATGTTCTTACCAAGACAATCAAATCAAATCAAATCACTTTTTATTTGTTAACACAGGTACAGAAATACAGATCTTATAATTGATAAAACCGAGCGCTATGTTATGTCAGTAGCAGGCTTACAAATATGGTGAGCATCTAGCTCAAGATTACAATTTAAAGTTTCTATAAAATTTATTTGAGAATCATGCATAGTTATTATTTTAAACATTTAAACATGGTAATCATAAGTAATTTTATTCGGTTTATATTGAGCCATCATTCAAGAATTCATCTGAAGTGTCTAAAGTGTAAGTAACATTTTTCAATAAAGCACTTTATTAGGACGCTATAACATTTTTTTCAGGTATCATTTTAATGTACAAGATATAAAAAATGTGAAGATTTCATGGTCTTAATTTAAAGATAATATATTCATCTCCAGATTGCCATCAAAAAAATTGTATGACGTCATACAAAATTTTCGCACAAATACGTTTTTCCCATCACAATAATAACAAGTTAAAAAGTGGGGTCAGAATAATAACAAGTTAAAAAGTGGGGCCTTGCCTTTTTGAATTTTCTCTTTCAACGTTTCTGTAACTGGCGCAACTTTCAAACTTCCTCTAATATACTCGTTCCTTATTTTATCCATTCTTGTCACACCACACATCCATCTCAACATTCTCATCTCCGCTACATGCGATTTTTTTTCATCCATCTTCTTAACAACCCAGAATTCCAATCCATATAGTAACGACTTGCCTATGTCATCATCATCTGGCGGCCTTTTCCCGAGGTCGGCTTCCAGTCCAACCAGATGCAGCTGAATACCTGTATTTTACATGGAACGACTGCCTATTTGCACCTGCACAACCCAGTTAATACTAGGTATTGTATTGTATTGTACAACGGGCTGGTGTCCGTAAGTCCACGTCAATGCGCGTATTTTGCATATGGGCTATAATCCACCACGCGGGCCCAGTGCGGGTTGGTAGATGTCACATGTCTTCGAATTTTGAGGTTCTAAGACATGCCGGTTTCATCACGCTCTAGGCTGCATAGTCGGCTGATTGTGCCCGACTGCGGTTGATCGGGCTTCCTCTCCCATCCCAGAGCATGTCTTTCCTTACAAAATCCTGCCCCCTGGTGTATCCGGCTTGTCCGGGTCAGGCTTGCTCCTGGCTGGGTGTGGTGCTCAATCATCAATCATCATCAACATCTCTTTCATCATGATGTTTTCCTTCACCGTTTTTGAGAGCAGTGATGATGAAATAAATTACACAAAGTAATGCGCCTGCCTGAGTTCGAACCGTTCGTAAGTCGGGGCCGAAACCACTGGGCCACCGCTGCTCTCTAATACTGGGTAATACGACACCGCTTAGTATGACTGGTTGTCAGACTTTTTTGGGCCGCTGACTACCTGTAACGACTGTCAAAGATGAAAAAATGACAGAAAGGACCAACAGCTTAACGTGCTTTCCGAGGCACGGAGGAAACTCGGTATATAAGGGTGGTTACCCATCCACAGACCAAACTAGGCAAGCACGGCTTAACCTATAGATCGACCCGAGCGGCTGTTATTATACAGGGTGTAAACCACCTCATCACAAAGCCGTTAACCAAGCATTCTGTACATCAAACTAAGTAACTTTACGCAAAAATTATTGCTGGGAAACAACTTTTTTTTTTGAGGTTATAAATCATGTTTTGTGGTAGAACTCAATTTAAAACATTGTGCTGATGGATGTATTGAATAGTATGGGGGTCGTGGAGGTGTTAAAAGTCAAAATCTTACAAAAAAAACTTGTCAAAAAGTTGTAACTTTGACCCCCAATATTTCCGTAACTAGAAGGTTCCCAGGTATGGTGTAGAACAAAAAAATGATCGCAATGACGGGGAGACCAAGTGCCTTTCGGCTTCGATAAAAGGTGTTTTACACCCTTTATAGCCACGAGCTCCACTTGACTTGTCTATGTTCAAAGCCTGTATTAAGCCCTTTCTGGATTTCTAAAAAAGACTCCACCTGCAATTAAACTCCAAAGACTAAATGATTCCTCATAAAATACTTTACAACTATTAAAAATAACAACTTTCGTTGGCTATTTTGTGATAATCTTTATTACTGCAATCTTGAACTTTATGACAACACTTCATTATAGTTTTATATGTTACTACCTTCAATAGTATTTAAGAATTTTATGATGTTTTTTCTGAATAAAAAAGAAATACTGGGCACCTAATGTGTGTAATAAAACCCTTAGCGCAGCCGAAAGGCATACTTGTTCTAAATGTGTTTTTTTAGGTTTAGACCATATCTGGGACACTTAAATATTGGGGGTCAAAGTTCCAACCTTTGAAAAAGATTTTTTTTTTCGCGGACGCGCACGTAGACGGCTTTCACGCCGTGCTCCGCAAGCGATACGCCGCGGCGCTCTGCAGGCTGCGCGCCAGCACCAACGGCATCCTGGCAGTTATAGCGGATAGGTTGGACACGCGGTATGTCCAACACTGGGTCAGAACCCACGTGGTGAAATAATGGTTTTGTCTTTTTGTATTCTTTCATTTTAGTTACTAACACTAGTTTTTTAAGTTTTTTTCTTATTGTACTAACATTCTATGGATTCCGTGAATCTGAAATAAATAGTTTTTATTTTACTTTTATTTTATTTTATTTAAATACATGTTTTCAGTGTAAGATTTTTACTTCCATCAATCAAACCATAAGCACAATGTTTTGAGTGTTCGTTCGTTACATTGAGACCTACCCTAAAACGTGATTTATCACACCAAAACAACATTTCGTTTCCCAACATCAATTTTCGCGTAAAATTTCTTAGTTTGATGTACAGAATGCTTGTTGTTTGATGTGCAGAAAAAACAGCTGGACCGATTTTGACGGGACTTTTATTGACAGATAGCTGATGTAATAAGAAGAAACTTGGGTAGTTTAATCTTAAATACTTTTCTTAAAATGTAGATTTCTTGTTGGTCTTTCTAGGAAACATCGAACAAATAAAATCAACATAAAAGTCTGATCGTAAGGTGACATCATTGACCGGTCACCGGCGTTTCCTTATTGCCTTTTTATTTACTTATGTAAATGCCTTAGGCTGAGGCCAAATGAGCGTTATTTTTTGAGCTGTGAGTCGCGTAAAATGAGTCGCGGAATTTACGCTGCGTTCGGTTTCATACCACATGTCTTATTCTAACATGTTTGTGATCGGTTATCCTTGGCAAATTCCGCCAAACGTGCCTTTATTGGCTCGTTGTACCTACATCTAGCTGTGTGGAAGGTAGCATTCGCTTTCAAATTGTTCTGTTTATACTTCAACGACATTCGACTGCATTAACATAAGCGTCTCTCGTACCCCCTTTCTCTTCATACCATTCCTAACACAATCCATTACTCTTTTCTACGGTCTCTCCCTCTCGATCCATCAACGTTTATGTTCTTTCAATATCACCATTCTTTTCCAGGAAAACATCGTGAGGAAACCGGCATGTCCCAGAACTAAAAATTCGAAGACATGGTGACATCCAATCCGCATTGGGCCTGCGTTGTGGATTATAGCCCACTCCCTCTCATAGAGAGGAGGCCTGTGTCCCAGCAGTGGGAACATTATAGGCTGATGACGAAGATGATGATAAATCTCTTCAATACTCGCTGATAGAATATGGCTTTTTCTTATCAGCAGGACACGTTTGTTGTGTCTGGAAATTATGTTAATCTTCTGGATGTTACTAGGTGCCCATTTTAAATTGGTCCTATTGTGCCAGATTTGATTTGACATAGAAAAATTAACCCTTAACGATGCCGAAAGGTACTTGTTCTCCCCGTCATTGCGATATGTTTTTGTTCTGGACCATACCTGGGAACCTTCTAGTTACGGAGATATTGGAGGTCAAACTTCCAACTTTTCCACATGTTATTTTTTTCAAATACAATTTTTTAAGGTCTCAACTTTAGTTTAAATACCGCCTAACCCGTTTACTATTAAATGTGTCCATAATCACAATGCTTTGAGTGAGTTACATTCGTGGAGTTTTACCGTAAAACATGATTTTTCATCAAAAAAAAAAAGTGGTTTCCCTACAACAATTTTAGCGTAGAGTTACTTAGTTAGATGTACAGAATGCTTGGATCGTGAGGGGTTTGTTTACAAGGCCCAGAAAGGCCTAACTTCTATCTATTTGTGTTTTGAAATTCTTGGTTGTGACAGATGGCTACTTGATCGTCGAGTCTTCTACCAGTGGTGGAGGATTCCACTAATTCACAGTCCACTTGCAATACTAGTTTTTGTTGATTATTGGCCGTAAACTACCTCTTATATTACAGATATACCCTAGCTTAAGAGGTAGAGTATCATTCTTGTACAGAATTTGCAACTTAAACAATACAATGTTTTTGTAAAACAACTACATATTAACTGTATTTCAAACTCTGTACCTATGTTTTTTGGATAAATAAAATATTGTTATTTATTATTATTATAAATATTATTATTAATTTAAGTGCTATCTGCCACCAGTGCAAATGCGACTCCACTGACGCAACCACCACCAGTGGTGGTAGATGCGACAATTAGTTGCAACTGCCACCCCAGTGGTGGCAGACCGGTGGTGGCTGGCGGGAATAAAGGTTTCCTTCTTACCTAATGCATCTATCTCATCTTAAGTCTTCCTCTCTATCCATCATATTCATGATTCTCAGGTCGTTTTCTATAACTCAATTACGTATAACAATCAGCTACTTTCGTAGCTAGTCACTTTATTCAAAGAAATATCAAAGAAAGCTTTTCAGTGACATTTTGTTTCTGTCGGTCGTTACCAAATGTCAAACAGACACAGATAGCAAGCTACTGAAACCTGTTGGTAGGTTATTGAAAATGGCCGTTAGTCACATGTGTTTCTATATACTGTCACATGAGGTGGGTTTATTAAGCAGGTTTTAATCATTATGGTCATGCATGCGTGGGATGCAGGCACAGCAACCACGGTGACTCACTCGCCTTGATCAGTTCTCAAGACTCGTAAGCACACAATGACTGTTCTGAGGTCATTACAAGGTTTGCTCTTTTGTAATACCTAGCCTTTTAGGGTTCATATAGCTGTCACCGTAAAATTGACAAACACGTTATATTACAATATACTTAACGTGTTTCTCTTTAGTGATATTGTAAACTCTCGAATTATTGTCAACTGAACATACAGAAGTATCTCTGCCCCCATAATCGGGACGCGGAGCACCCCCCCGTTAGGTTAATTAGGCTATGCTTTTTAGGGGAATATAAAGTGTTTTAAGGTTAGGTTATATTAATCGATATTTCTCAGGAATGGTACAGTATCTTTTCATGAGAGATGTACCACTGGGCAAGGGGGACCCCTCCTTCCCTCAACACCGCGTGAGTTGACTACCATCGCATGCATTTCACGAAAAATAATGCGTTTTATTGTAAGCAGTAGGTTCATTTGACAATAATTCTAGAGTTTACAATATCGCTAGAGAGATTACAATATAACGTGTTTCGCAATTTTACGGTGACGTCATAGCTTTATCAAGTAAGCTTGATGACGAAAAATAGAGAATTATGGAAGAGCATGATTATGATGATAGCTTAATCAAGTAGGAGATCTTGGCTAAATAATTGCCGCTCAGATCGAGCTTTAGGTTAAGCTGCCCTTGATAGGTTAGTGTTCCACAACCATAGGTACCGAGTTTCCTCCATGCCTCGGAAAGCACGTCAAGGCGTTGGTTCCGGCTGTCATTTGTCGATCTTTGACAGTCGTTACAGGTAGTCAGTGGCTCGAAAGTCTGACAACCAGTCCCAGCAAAGGGTATCGTATTACCCAGTACTAACTGGGTTGTGGAGGTCAGATAGGCAGTCGCTTCATGTATTCAGCTGAATCCGGTTAGACTGGAAGCCAACCCCAACATAGATGGGAAAAGGCTAGGCAGATGATGATGTATCAGGGGCATTGGATTCTCGGAAGTCTTGGTTTGTTTCTTGAAAAATGCAGTTCATCATCAACTGATCAAGTTGACCAATCGCCTGACTCTTGTTGAGGTTTTCAACGGCTCGCATACAAACTTTCTTACAGATAAAGTAATACCAAATACTCCAAATAAAAACTTATTCATTAGAAAGTAAGAAAAAGTATTAATTAGACACACAGGGCAAAACAAAAAAAAAAGAATGGTTGAATAAACAAGAAAATAAAATTTAAAAAATGGCAATATGTCAGCATGGCGCTGTGCCATTTAAAAATAAAAGTCACAGCGCTGGTATATTAAAAATTCTAATAAAATTCTAATTCGATCACATTTGAAATGGATGGTTTCACTATTTTCGCTCATACAATATCAACAGATTAATACTATACTGTCACTGTCCCTTTCATTCTCACTTGCATTATCGCACCTCTCTTTTTCCTACATGTTCACAAATGCAACAAAGTTCCTGGAACGAATCGTTTGACAGCTCGATTTCTAAAAAAAGTTATGATAAGATCGAAAAAAGGTTATGTTTAGAAATTCGTCAAAGCTTTAAGTTGAAAATTAAATTTGTTTATTTTATTTAAGAGGTTTCGTCAATCTACTTAATACTTTCGAAGTTTGGTGAGTAAACTTTGACGATAATAGGGCTGTAGTGTTCACACCACGAACTTAAAGTCATTAGAACTTGGCTTGTTGGACTCAACTTAAGTGGTTAGCAAAACTTGACACTAAGTATACAAGTCCTTCAACATTACTGACATTTAAGTCTCAAACAGAATTCTTCAACACTTACGTAATACTAAAACAGGTAAAACCACGAAAAAGAACAAAAAAAATACTTACAAAACAGATAAAAACACTCACATCACTTGCACTGCACCAAAAAGTTTTAATAACCTCAAAATTTTGACAGCTGATCAAATAGTAAACGAATTCGAACTTAGTTTAAACAGATTCTAGTTTCAAAAATATGTTAGATGTATTTTTGTTACGTTATTCGGGCGTGTTTTGTTTGTTTGGTCGGAGCACACACGTCCGTTCCGCGCGGCGGGTGCAAGGCGACTGGTTTTTCGCCTTGACTCGAATGCTCGATTGAGTTAGGCTGCGTTTACGCAGGTGGTTTGGCGGTTTGGCTCGGGTGTTGTATGTAATGCACGGGTTACACGAGGCTAGTATTTTAAGCAAGGATAGCAAGCAGATCGTACTAACCAGACGACTACGACAAATAGACATCCTAAAGCTTTATGTCAATCTTGTTGAAACTCTCCGTAGAAATTTAAAACGATAGCCACTTTTTTAGGCCCTCTAGCTTACCACGTGCTAGAGATATGTAGGTACGAAAATTATATCCTTAAGCCATGAGGTGATATGCCTAATGACGACCTCCTTGGCTGTATGGTGGCTAGGCTGTCAACGACAACTGTTACAATGACACTATCTGCAATGATGTTATACTATCTGTTATTCTTTTAGCTAAATAAAGCCACGTTTGCTACAAGCCAACTAACGAATTTGATTGGATTCTAGCTTTGCTGGCTGTACCAGGGCATTGTGTATTACGGACTGGTGCTAGCAACTTCACGTCCATAGTGCGTATTTTGCGTCATCATCATCTTCCGACCCTTGTCCCATGTTACTTGAGGTCGACGCAACACGATTTTTCTTCCATTCTCCGCTGACAACCGTCACGCAATCATTCACTCCTTTATCTATAATATCATTCCTCACACAATCTACCCATTGTTTATTTGCTCTTCCTCTCCCTTTCCATCCGCCAAAATTTATATTCATCACACTTTTAGTCTCATGCGTACGGATGGGAAACATTTTCGATGGACTCCAGTTCTCCGAGAAAGGCCAGCAACTCCTTGATGTTGTTGACGATCTTGCGGAGAGTACTTTGGTTATCAAAGTACTTCACCCTGTATGAGGCAATCTCTGGGCAGTGCAGAAGCAAGTGGGCTGTTATCTCATCTTTCTCAATGCAGGCACGGCACAGGGGGCTGTCTGCGACTTCTAAGATGAAGAGGTGTTTATTAATAGAGCCGTCTTCAGTTATGGCAGCTGTAACTGTGCGCAGCTGTAGCTTGGTCAGGAAGGGCCCGTCTATGGTTGAAAGTTCTTCCTTGGCCAGCACTCACCATGGTCTAGCCATAGTTTGTGGTGTTGTTCTCTCAGCTTCTTCCTTATCTTCCTGCTCTTGTACCATTCTAGTTAGGGTCGGTGCGACACGTTTTCCTCTTCCATTCCCCCCTGTCAGACGTCACGGCATCATTTACTCCTTTCACTTTCATATCATTCTTTACACCATTCATCTATCTTTTCTTTGGCCTTCCTCTCCCTCTCCATCCATCTACAATCATGACCATCACTCTTTTAGTCACATGTGTTCACTGATAGTTGCATAACCCGCAATAGTAGAATTTGATGACCATCACTCTTTTAGTCACATGTGTTCACTTATAGTTGCATAACCCGGAATAGTAGAATTTGATGACCATCACTCTTTTAGTCACATGTGTTCACTGATAGTTGCATAACCCGCAATAGTAGAATTTGATGACCATCACTCTTTTAGTCACATGTGTTCACTTATAGTTGCATAACCCGGAATAGTAGAATTTGATGACCATCACTCTTTTAGTCACATGTGTTCACTTATAGTTGCATAACCCGGAATAGTAGAATTTGATGACCATCACTCTTTTAGTCACATGTGTTCACTGATAGTTGCATAACCCGCAATAGTAGAATTTGATGACCATCACAGACTCTTTTAGTCACATGTGTTCACTGATAGTTGCATAACCCGCAATAGTAGAATTTGATGACCATCACTCTATTAGTCACAGGTGTTCACTGATAGTTGCATAACCCGCAATAGTAGAATTTGATGACCATCACTCTTTTAGTCACATGTGTTCACTGGTAGTTGCATAACCCGGAATAGTAGAATTTGTGGCGGGTGATCACCCCAATCACTAATTTTAGTATAGCGGGTTGATGGGTTCTATATTTGAAGTAGTGCCTACCTCAAAAGTAAATAGAATTCCATTCTATTGGACTCTCACATTCATCATCATTATCATCAATCTTCTTTTCTTTTTTTTTTTCTCTTTTTTACTCGTTATCCATTCATTTTTATTAACCATTTGTTTATTTGTTTATATATTGTTTGAAACCGTTTTTTTCCGTAACGTACCATCTCAAGCTTCATTGGAAGACCAGCGTCAGACAGCATCATCACCTGTCTGGCATGAATGCTGAAATGGACCTTCTAGGCGCAGCCGTGAGACACACAGCACATTTCTACTATGTTTTACTCATTGTTTTGTATCTTTTTTTATTATATTATTGTGTGTGTGCTTTAGTAACTGACGTCAAGTAAATATTTTTCTTTCTTTCTTTATTTGGGGTCAGTGCAACATTTCTTCGTTTTCCATACTTCTCTATAACATTAGAATTTTAGACTATCATATTAGCTTACCATGTTCCTCTCTCGTCTTAAAATTAGGACACTGGACAATTTTTAATTATTTGTGTTCTTATGTCGAAGAATAATTGAAAAAAAATGTTGTCTGTAAAGTCGGTTTACGGACGATAATTTTATAGGATAACGTCATTTATCATATACTGGGTGTAAACCACCTCATCACAAAGCCGTTAACCAAGCATTCTGTACATCAAACTAAGTAACTTTACGCAAAAATTATTGCTGGGAAACAACTTTTTTTTTTGAGGTTATAAATCATGTTTTGTGGTAGAACTCAATGTAAGGCACTTAAAACATTGTGCTGATGGATGGATTGAATAGTACGGGGGTCGTGGAGGTGTTAAAAGTCAAAATCTTACAAAAAAAAACTTGTATTTAAAAAAAGACTTGTCAAAAAGTTGTAACTTTGACCCCCCATATCTCCGTAACTAGAAGGTTCCCAGGTATGACGTGGAACAAAAAATGATCGCAATGATGGGGAGAACCTTTCGGCGTGAAGAGGTGTTTTACACCCTCTATCGTAAGAAACAACATTTAATCTCCCTTTTCACCCCATTAAGGATAGAAACTCTAACAACACCGTTATGTTAGCTTCTAACTACACGCCTAGATAATTTTTGAAAATTAAGGATTTTCCGTACACAATTTCATCCCTTTTTTTAACTCTTTGGGGGTGGAATTAACAAAAACGCTAAGACACCTAGGTATAAATTAATTTTCAATCGTCAGCCTAAACACAAAATTTAAAGATCCTAACTTTAAAACTGAAGGGACTTTCATACGAACTTTCATCCCCTATTTAACTCCCTTAGGGGTTGAATTTCGAAAAATCCTTCCTTACTCCATGTCTACATTATAAAGGGAAAAACTGAGCAAAATTGCAGTTTTTTAGGTTTAAGGGTTGGGGCTGGGCGTTGATCGCTGGATCAGAACGGTGTGACACATTTTCGTGAGTGGAGCCGGTCTTCATTGATTTATAAGTCGTTATCACGTCAAAAAAAACTGATAGCTGATCGTATGGAGATCAGATAGGCAGTCTCTCCATGTAAAATACTAGTATTCAGCTGTATTCCGTTAGACTGGAAGCCGACGCCAACATTGTTAGGAAAATCCTAGGCATCGATAATGGACACTATTTTCTTGAAGCGTTTAGGATTGAAACTCTGGAGCCGCTCAAAACCTTTTTAAGAAAATTTCGGAAGGCCTAGTTAACGATTATGGGCTGGCTTTGACTTTGGCTGGAGAGAGGCCTAAGTGTTGGCGTCCGTCCAATACCGCCGCCATATAAACCAAGTCTCCACGTTCAGCGGACCCTGGATAGACAACCCTGTAGGTACACCGTACTGACAGGCTATATAGGGTGTAAGCCACCTCATCACGAAGCCGTCAACCAAGCATTCTGAACATCAAATTAAGTAACTTTACGCAAAAATTATTGTTGAGAAACAGATTTTTTTTTGGGGTGATAAAGCAAGTTTTTCGATAATACTCAATATAACGCACTCAAAATATCGTGTTGATGGACGCATTTAATAAAACACGGGTTTAGAGGCATTTAAAGTGACATTAAAACTTGTGTTTGAAAAAAACTTGTGAAAATTTGCAACTATGAGCAGTAGTTTAACTAGTAGGTTCCCAGGAATAAGGTCCGGAACATAAATAATGATCGCAATGACGGGGAGAACAAGTGCCTTTAGACTTGGTTCAGGGTCTATTTACACCCTTCATTTACCACGATATGAGCAAGTATTTAAATAAGTTTGACAGTATTTTCAGAAGATAGTTCCAGCCCCCACTACTTCCTAGTAATTTAGCTAGGGAGATGAACAGCAGAACAAACTCCCCAGCAACACATCTGCTTGTAAATACTTAGTTCGCTGGTTCATATCCGGCTCGAAGGACCACCTTCAGCATCTATAACATGCATTTTAAAATGTTACAAACGAATTTATGGAATTATGTTTGTATCGTAAACGAGCATACCGTTTCAAATGGAATCACGAAGAGAGGTTACCTGCTACCTCCTAAAAATATAAACAAGAGACAGACAAACGCCATCCTCTTTACAAAGCGAAGATGTCGCGAGGCAGGCTGAAGACTCGGAACAGCTTCCTTAGGTCAAATATTCCACCCATCGACAAAAACTGGCTGAGTTCTGGTAAAAACAAATTCAAATAAATAATCGTGGGAATCATCGACACGAAGAAGAAGAATAGAACCACAAAAAGAGTAAAAAAAAACTTGAGAGGTGTCAAGGGACACCCGGATGGAACGAAGTTCTTTCGATTAACTAGTGAAGGAATTGTAATAAAATTTTATTTTTTTTAAGTTATAATATTTTTTTTTTTATTATTAACAAATATAATGTTCACTCAACAAAAATAATCGTCACGACACCACACTGTTCAATGCGAAATAGAAATGAAACAAACGCATTGCAACCTTCATTTATTTTTAAAAAGCAAAAAGTGTCGTGACAACTTTTTCGTAAGATTTTTTTCCGTCTAGCCGCCTTTCACAACGCGTGATAAGGAACTTCGTTGAAATAAAACTAATGCACAAAGACGTGTCGGGCATGACCCCCCATAACATATAAATGACTGGCCATGTTTGTCGCAGATGGCCAGTTATTTATACGTTAGAATAGGTTGTATTGAACAAGTGGTGCTTCGAACGAGGAAGAAGAAGTACTAAAAATAAATCAATAAACACACATTATGTAATAGCCTTTACTTAACACGGTTGCGAAGTGAGCCTTCGAAGTCTCAGCTTTTAAACAATTCAATAACATCCTTACTCTATACAACATGCAAACTAAACTCTACTTTAAATCTTGGTCGTTAAGAACTAGATTCTCCTTGCTCCTTTCATCGTTTTTACAAGACGATGGGAAAATGACTGTGGTTTGAAGAAACATGGTCGATTTTCAAATGAAGACTAAGATTTCCTTGCACAATGGAAATGGGACTGCGTCTCCTGACACATATGGTAGTTTTTGGGTTGTAGTTAGTTCTAGACACAAAAGTTTCATAGCCACCGCGTTATTACAAGCCTCCTTTGGTTTACCGACTTTAGAAAGAATGGTAATGAGTGTTACTCGGTCGCTTTTCTATTTTTATGGCGCGGTCGAAGGTCAGTCGTAGATATGGGAATTTGTAAGTGTGTCTGGGTGCCTGGGTGAGATCGGGGACTTTCGGCTGGGTTCGGATGGCTTCGGCCACGAGGTAAAGTACTTTTTTAGATTTTAGTGAAAATGTTAAGGATTGTTTAAAATGATTCGGGTGTTTTATTTTTTCTTTGACATTTATTAAAACCAGCTTAGAAAATGGTGTTATTTTAAGTATTTAATAAGTTTATTCTTGGATAATTTAATTTATTGATACAAATAACACATTTTACATTGAATAAAACCAGTTTACAAAAAAAAAAAAACCATTAGGCAGCCTTAATTAAGCCTCATGTTCCGACTTCATCAGGTTTTTAATTATTGTTTAAAGTTATGACCCTCTTCTTCTAATCAAATCAATCTATCAATTGTTACCACGTGTTGACTGTTTTCAAAAGGCAACGTAACATACACGGTGTAAACCACCTAATCACGAAGCCGTCAACCAAGCATTCTGTACATATCAAACTTAGTAACTTTACACAAAAATTATTGCTGGGAAAAAACTTTTTGTTTGGAGTGAAATATCACGTTCGTTTGGTGGTATAACTCAATGTAACGCACTCAAAACATTGTGCTGATGGATGGATTGAATAGTACGGGATTCGTGGAGGTATTTAAAGTAAAAATCTTACAATAAAACTTGTATTTTAAAAAGAAACGTCAAAAAATTGGAACTTTGACCCCCAATATCTCCGTAACTGGAAGGTTCCCAGGTATGGCGTAGAACAAAACATAATATCGGAATGAAGAGGAGAGCAAGTGCCTTTCGGATTCGTTAAGAGGTGTTTTACACCATACTAACACGGCAACATAAACTAACAATAAATAGGTAACACTTTGAAACGTTGCTCTTCAAAAAGTTACTGCGGTGTAGTTGCACTATATCTGTTGCTGAAAACTATTGCGCACACGTGTTTGTTTTAGATAGAGCGACTAACTGACCTCCACAACACAAACCAGTTAGTAGTTAGTAGAACGATACATTTTGGTAAGACTGGTTGTCAATTGCCACTTACTAATCCTCTGATTTATAAGAAGGTAACTTCCAAATCGGCTGCGGGAATCCGCTGGATAGGATGTGAGTCGCACGAGACTGGTCAATGTGGCGACACTTGTGGGAGGCCTATCGTACGTCCAGCAGTGGACGTCTTTCGGCTGAAATGATGATACTCCAAAACCTGCTAGATTCATCATCTGCTGAACTTTGGGGTCGGCTTCCAGTCTAACCGCATGCAGCTGAATGCCAGTATTTTACATGGAGCGACTGCCTATCTGACGTTCACGGTATTACCCAGTTAGTACTGGGTAATACCACACCCCTTGGTAAGACTGGTTGTCAGATTCTCAGGCCAAAAAATGCAAGATTTGTGTGGTAGAATTTTGGCTTTAAAACAAGCCTTATCATTGTGAGATGCAATCGTTTTAAGATGACTCGTGTGAATCTGTTTGTCATTTAAAAACCTGTTAAGTGCAATGACCTACGAAGTGGTTTCACAGGCGCAGCCAAAATTAGTGTTTTTCGGTTCCCATGAGAAGTTGGCAGAAATTAAGGTGTTTTTGATTAACTTACACCTACACCTGGGTGTACAACGCCAGTTATATTTAGAAAGAAAGAAAGAAAGAAGCATACAATATTATAAAAGTTAATGTACAACGCAATAAGACGAACACAAACATTATAATAATTGTAAGACAAAACGGACAAAAATAAAAAATTGCACGTTGTGAGTGCGACAAATAGGTTACCACTCAGCATGATGCTGTGCTATAGGTAGCCCACAGAACAGCGCTGGTTTTCAGTGGTAACCCGTGAAAACGTACGAAAGCCAATACAGCGATATTTTGACTGAATGAGTAACTAAAATAAAAAAGATAGGACTAACATAAACAGCAAAAGAAATAAAAACATTGAAAAATATAAATATTAAGGTACAAAGAACAAAGACTGCAGGCTAAACAAAACAAACATAATAACAAAGACTTGACGGTTTTTTTTTGTATTTAAGTCCCAAGTATTAGGGAGCGAGCCTATTGCCATCAACCGGGCGCTAATTTAGACTTCGTGGTTGCTATTGAGAAAATTCTGATGGAAAAACGCAATAAAACTTTGACCCGGGAGTCGAACATCGGAACCATTCGGAACTCATGCTGAGCAGTCGTGATTGATTACTAGATGAACGGGGCAGTGTTTATTTATTGTGTTTATTTTTAATCATAGTCCCAATGCGTAATTCAGACTTTCTGTCTTTAGGCTGATTGGCACAGGGCACGCCACGATAGTGGCGATAAGTCCCCTCTTTGAGGAGTGGCTTCAGAGGCGCTACGGCGTCCTCACCTTCCACCTGACACAGGTCCTCACCGGACACGAATGTTTCGGGAGGTTCCTGCATCGAATCGGGCGGGAGGAAACGCCCGGGTGTTTCCACTGCGAAGATCGACCGGAGGTCACGGTGGAGCACATGGTGGAGGTCTGCCCCGCGTGGGTAGAGCAACACCGTGTCCTTGTAGCGGCGATCGGCGGCGGCGACCTCTCTCGTCCGGCCCTGGTTCAATCCAGTCAGTGGCCCAAAAAGTATGACAACCAGTCTTACCAAGGGGTATTGTATTACCCAGTACAGTAATAACTGGTTTGTGGAGGTCAGATAGGCAGTCGCTCCATGTAAAATGCCGGTATTCAGCTGCATCCGGTTAGACTGGAAGCCGACCCCAACATAGTTGGGACAAGGCTAGCATTTTATGTTTAGCAACCCTTACGAGTATACGGGCAGCTCTCTCTTTATAAGGCACTCAACCACGAGAATGTCCGAGCAACCTGAAAGAATTTATTCATAATTATTCGTTTGACTTCTAAAACAAAAGAACTTCTTCTTTTCATAAAGACACTGTGCAAATCTATCTTTTTCAAGAAAAACTTAATTTAAACCCACTCAAGTTTACACTAAACCCTGAACTTTAAGATTCACAGAAAACCGAAGCAGATTTGCATTTAATTATCAGCTACTAACCTCTAGGGGTTGTAAGTTTCAACCCCAGACGTTTTAAATATGCACCGTTCGTAGAAATGGCGTATTTGTGTTTAGTACAATATAAACATTGAGTGTTCGTAACGCCTACAGTAAATGTAATAGCAAAAACAAGTCGACACGTGTTCTCAATTTTTTTGCTCTTGCGGTACGTGTAGGCCGGTGTATGTTGTTAAGTTAATATTAAGTTATTACAATTCCCGGTTCTGTGCGTCCCTTATCCATTACTTATCGAGTTTCCTCCGTGCCTTGGAATGGTCATTTGTAGATCTTTGACAGCCGTTAGGTAGTCAGTGGCCAAAAAGTCTGACAACCGGTCTTACCAAGTGGTATCGTATTACCCAGTACTAATTGGATCGTGGAGCTCAGATAGGCAGTCGCTCCATGTAAAATACTGGTATTCAGCTGCATCCAGTTAGACTGGAAGCCGACCCCAACATAGATGGGAAAAGGGTGGGCAGATGACAAACATTGGTGTCGATTCTGTTGTGCACAAACTAAACTTAATTTAGGCTATTGCTATCTTTTTCTCTCTAATAAAACAAGACAGAGACGGACGTAATTTAGAGCTGTCTTTGATTGTAACTAATATTTCCATACACATGAAGGGAGCACGTAAAAACATGTCGACTAAAAACACGGTGAAGCGCAATGCATAAACTAGTTTGACATCTCTAACTTGGTTCATAGCTATTGCCGCCCTTTTCTCGCACTGCCTTTTAGTAAAAGATAGCAATAGCCTTAATTAAGTTTAGTTTGTGGACAACAGAATCGACACCATTAATTAAGTGTTCGTAACGCCTGCAGTAAATGTAATAGCAAAAACAAATCTCTCTCTTGCGCTACGTGTAGGTTGTTAAGTTGATAATAAGTTATTCAGAATAACCTTTAGTTCCTTTAAAAAAAAAAATGGAAGTGTTATGATTTTAGTAGTCTATGTATGTATATGTCACCATAAAATTGACAAACACGTTATATTGTAATCTCTCTAGCGATATTGTAAACTCTCGAAATATTGTCAAACGAACATACTGCTTACAACAAAACGCATTATTTTTCGTGAAATGCATGCGATGGTAGTCAACTCACGCGGTGTGGAGGGAAGGAGGGGTCCCCCTTGCCCAGTGGTTCCTGAGAAATACCGATTAAGATAACCTAACCTTAAAATACTTTATATTCCCCTAAAAAGCGTAGTCGACGGAGCCCCAAGTTCCGATTATGGGGGCAGAGATACTTCCGTATGTCCAGTTGACAATATTTCGAGAGATTACATTATCGCTAGAGAAAAACTCGTTATATTGTAATATAACGTGTTTGACAATTTTACGTTGACATATATAATATTTCTTTAAAAACTTTGGAAGACTCACAGCTAAAAAAGTGATAAATAACAGAATTATTATCAGACAGCCAATACAAGACTTCACGTCTAGAGCTTGTGTTGTATAAATATACTGTGGAACAAAATATACACACTGCCAAATAATGGCAAAAAAAATATAAAAAAAAAACATGCAAACAGATCATCACATAAAATAACTATGTAATCAATAAAATAATCGCTATTTACGTATGTTTCTCCGTGGCGCCTGAACTGTTCATCCGATTTTGATGAATAACTTGCCTATTGATTTGTTATTATGGCCCAGGAAACATAGCTACATTTTATCTAACTTTAACAATAGGGGGAGTCGATTTTACCTTGTAAACTTTGAACTTAAGGCGATTAGATGAGCTAAATTAGCAACTCTTTGTGGTGCTTCAAACTTCGTTTGAAATGCTGTTAGAATAAAGTTCAAATCAGCTGTTCAATCTTGTTACGTCAGTCACTGCGGGCCGAATAGTGCGAAATGAGTGGTTTCTATCGATTAGCAAAAAATCTATGGATTGGACTAAAAAAATAAAACACTGTCATGCTAATATTGTTAGCACTAGGCTATTAATTAAGTTTAGGCTATGTGGGGTAATGTACTGTTAGCACTAGACTATATAATAACTTTAGGTGATGTAGGGTAGTGTACGGAATAAAAGAATTGAATGATCATACAGGCATTTATTGTAAACTAAGACACTAATTATTCAACGGGTTATTTACTTAACACAAGCAATGACATTACATCTCAGGTTTAAATAAGTTTCATGGTTTAAATATGTTTTAAAAGAATACACGGTACACAATAATAGCACTGGAATAGCACAAGGAAATAGCACAGAAATATCACATAAATAGTATTCACATATTAAAATATATTAGATTTAAATAAACTGACCTGGCCTTGCTTCGACGGATAGCAATATTTCTTCACAGAGTAATAAACACTTTAAGGTCTTTACACTTCGGCGTCGCAGGAGCAAATGAGCTGCGAACGGCCGTTCCGTCGTTTATAAAGCCATGCACAAACAGGCGTCACCAGCCAACCGTTACTTGATTCAAACAAGAAAGCGGTTGGTTGATTAAATAAATGACAACTAGGTACCGAATTTACTTGAATCCTAACAGCTCGGCCATCCTGCTAGAGCAAGTCCCTTCGCTCTTTTATTTTGAGAGAACGACTTTACCATCATAATTATGTAATTAATTAATCATCTCAGTTCAAATAAAATGTTAACAATTTTCGTAACTCTCCATTATTGATAGTATGCTTAAATTAGTATAACAACGAATATTACAATATTTACACGAACATAATTTAGTTACAAAAACACAGTTTAAAGTAAAAAGAAATACTAATAACAAAAAAAATAATAATCTATAAATGCATAACTAAACTAAACAAAGATTGTATGCAAAATTTGGTTTTAGTACACAAAACAATACACACACAAGCGCAATACACAATAAGCACAGGAAATGCAATATTTGAATTTTATCTTATAAATCAATTCTGTAAATGTTGATTTTATTTAAACAATAATAAATTGCAGCAGGTAATTAAGTAGTATTTCCTATGCTGTATCGTGCTCAGATTCCGATGCAACGTTGGCGCATTCGGAATCCGAACTAACAAAGTTTTGATTAAAACTAAGCCATGGTTTCATTTTGTCTACCGCAATAATGTTTTCGTAATTACGACAACCCTTTTTTCGCGTTAGGGGGGTATCAGTTACTAAATAACGATCATTGGGCAAAACTTTAACGATCCTGTAGGGTCCTTGAAATTTAATTACTAATTTTTTGGACTTACCAGTATTCGGAATTTCCCTTCTCACACTAACTAAATCTCCGACTACATATGATTTGCTTTTAATACGCTTTGAATCAAATCTCACCTTATCTTTTATCTGTTGGTTATTGATTCTTTCTCCCGCTTTGCTTCTTTCTTTTTCTAGGTCTTCTGACGAAATACTTTCTATGACTTCGTCGATGACTTCACTGAGCCTGTTCTCAGTCTGACTTTTTAATCGAATGCCAAATAATAGCTCTGAGGGGCTCTTACCGGTGGTTTTGTGCACTGTAGTGTTTAGGCCTATTTGTACGTCAGGGACAAATTCGTCCCATGTCCTTTCATCCTTACCATGCGTTTTGGTAGAAAGGGCATCGACGATTGTCCTATTAAATCGTTCCACTTGCCCATTGGCTCTCGGCGTGGCAACTGCGTTTAGAATATGTTTTATACCCAACGATTTTGTAAATGATCGAAAATTATTACTCGTAAAGGAAGTACCTTGATCGGTGATTAACCTAACGGGTGTTCCAAAATAACTTATGTGTTCTCGTAGGATTCTTATTGTAGTCGATGTCTTTGTATTCTTGACCGGCGATATGTTGATGAACTTTGTAAAACCGTCTATTATAACTAGAAGATAAACATTACCTCTTTTGCTCCGAACGAACGGTCCCAGGTGATCAGCATGGATGGTGTGGAAAGGTATCTCTACCTTTGGAATTGGGTGTAACTCACCTTGCTGTTGCCCTGTCGTGCCCTTGTGGTGTGCACACTCTAAACATGATCGGACGTATTTTTTTATGAAGCGCCTCATCTTCGGAAACCAAAATGTTTGTTGGATTCTTGAAAGGGTTTTTTCGAAACCAAAATGACCGATGTCGTCATGGTTCATTTTAAGGACTTGCCAACGCACTCCTTTCGGTACTACCCATCGAACACAATCAGCTCCGTTGTAATTTAATAGACGATACACCTTACCGTTTTTAAGTTTGTAATTTTTGACTATTTCCAAAACTTTTTCGGATTCCGGGTCATCCAAAATTCGTTTAATCCGGGAAATCTCTTCGTCAGTGGATTGGACCGTTGCGATCCAATCTTCCGTTTCGGTTGAGAGAACGTCAAGTATATGATCTTCTATAACCGCCCTTTCCACCGGATTCCTACTTAAAGCGTCTGCGTGCATCATACCCGAGCCCGGCCTGTACTCTATCTCGCAATCAAACTCTTGAAGTTGGACCCACCAACGAGCGATTCGTGAAACTAGATCACGCTTTATTAGTGTTGTACGTAGCGCGTTGCAATCAGTTAATATTTTAAATGGAATTCCAAGAAGATAAACACGGAATCTGCTGAGTGAAGCTACAACCGCAAGTGTTTCTAGTTCAAAGGAATGCATTCGTTGCTCATCCGGAGTAGTTTTCCGACTGAAGTAAGAGACCGGTTTGAGAAGACCTTCATCACATTTTTGCAATAGGATCCCTGCAATGCCGTATTTGCACGCGTCAGTGTGTAACTGAGTCTCCCTTTTCGGATCGTAAAGAGCTAATATCGGACGAGAGACAAGAGCTTGCTTCAAAGAATCGAATGAATCATTTTGTTCTTTAGTCCATTTCCACTGACAGTCCTTTTTTAAAAGATCTGTCAATGGTTTACAAATGACGGCAAAACCCTTTACAAATCTACGAAAGAAACTAGCCAAACCGATAAACTGCCGCGTTTCGTGTTGGTTCTTCGGAACCGGGAATTTGGCCACTGCTTCGATTTTGCGAGTGCCTGGTTTAATACCTACAGGGCTGACTTCAAAACCTAGAAAATCTATTTTATCAAAGAAGAAATGGCATTTGGAAAGTTTCAACGTAAGTTTTCCTTTTCGTAAAAGAATTAGTACTTCCTGGAGCCTTACGAGACCCTCTTCAAACGTTCGTGCTGGAATGAGGATGTCATCCATATACACCAGAGCGTATTTGATCTTTGCTTCGGAAAGTATTTTATTTATTGTTCTTTGAAAGACTGAAGGCGCATTCACTAAACCAAATGGCATTCGAGTATATTGATATTGCCCATCTGGGGTAACGAATGCAGTTTTGTCTTGAGAAGATGTGGAAATAGGAATTTGATAGTAGCCGGATGCCAAATCAAGGGAAACGAATAATTTACTGCCAGCAAGTTGATCTAACTGGTCTTCAACTCTAGGGAGAGGATAATGATCCTTTTTAGTTCGTTTATTTAGAGCGCGGTAATCGACGCATAGTCGTTTTTCCCCAGTCTTTTTCTTGACAAGTACGATCGGACTCGCGTACGGCGACGAGGATTCTCGAACTATGCCTGCGTCAAGCATTTCGCTAACCATATCGCGAACAAGGGACCTCTCTGCTAACGACATTCTATAGGGTCTGTAAACTACCGGTTCAGAATTTTCCAACTCTATTATCATTTCTCCCGCAGAGGTAAGTCCTAACTCTTTCAAATTAGAAGAAAAACAATCTTTAAATCTATTAAGTAAGCATTGTAATCGAACTTTTTGTTCATTCGTAATTGTGGGACCTACGAGCAAGTGTTCTTCTAAATCCGATTTATCAAAAGACACTACGGAAACCTCTCGAATGGTGTAACTAGGGAATGCACGTGTTAACAATATGTTTTTGGCAAAGTTTATTTGTGAATTGCTCATATTGAACACTATCACTTTACCTGTACCTGATTTTAGATCGTATTCTCCCGGAAATAAGTAATATTCGCTACCGAGGGTACCTCTCACAGAACCATTGACATATATCCTCCCATTGTACTGATTGCACGAATTTACTGGAACAGTAACTATTTCGCCTGGTGCTAAAGAAATTACTTCCGAAACCCTCAAGAATAGTTTACGATCTACACCAACCTTTTCAAAAATTATTTCACTTGGCGTTTTGGTAATAACTATGTCAGGTAATTCTGTGAAAGTATGTCCCAATAACACAGGATATTTTAGAACATGATTTTCAACGATTAGAATTTCAATATTTGCTTCTATACCTTGAACTTTGACATCAACTTTAGACCTACCCAATGGACTAACATAATTTCCACCTATTGCCCTCATCAAGGGCAAATCTGTGGTATCAAAAGATAGCTTTAAACTATTAGCTTCGCTTTCCCTAATGAGGCTGCATTGGCTACCTAAATCAACGTGACATACCAATTCCATGTTGTTAATTAGAATGTTAAAAATATATTTAGAGTTAGACTCACCTGACGTTAGTTCTGACACCATTTTTTCTTCAACAGTCTCCTTTGGGCTGCTGTCTTGTGGTTTTTGTTTCCTGAACCTACAATAAGTATTTAAATGGCCCAACTTACTGCAATTAGTGCACGTTGTTGCTGGCTTCTGGCAATGGATACTTTTGTGACCTTCTTCATTACAATTGTGACATACTAACCTTTTAGACTCGGAACCATTTCGTCTGATGGGAGCGGTTGTCCCAGTTGCTCTCCTCTCATTTTTTCGACTTTTTTCCCCAGTATCTCTAATAGAACCTATTTTAACCGTTTTTATGTACTTCAGTACCTCTTCAGGCTCCCGAAATTGAGCAGCTTGGGCACCGACTCTGATAGCGCGATCTTCAATCCCGTTTAGAATACAATCGACCGCTTTACGACCTTTTATACCACACCTGTTTAGTAGATTCGTTTTTTCGTAAAAGTAATGCTCCAATGATTCGCCATAACGTGCTTTTTTAGCTAGCATTGCTATTAGAAGTTCCGCGTAATCATCTCGACAAGGAAAATTTTCTATTAACTTTCTTTTCCATTCGGTCCATGAGTAAAGGACTGTGCTGAGACCCTGGTACCAAATTTTTGCAACACCAGTTAATTTTGGTAGGGCAAAATGTATAGTTTCTCTTTCGTCCCAACCGTAGATCTCTGCACACTCCTCCACCTTAGTAAGCCACATCAAGATAGTCTGGTCTTTTGTCATTGGATCAAATTCCGGAATGACGTTATTTAAAGAAAGTTTAGAGCTAGATCGACCTTTCACATCTTTAAGAATTTCTAAAAACTTATCCAAGATACTGTTAGTATTATCTTTATCATCTAAATTAGTGTTACAATGTTTGTGCGACTGAACATTCGGGGAATAATGACGTCGTTTTCTTTGTCTATCAATAGTTGAATGATCAGAATTGCTACTAGTTCGTCGTCTTTTACTCCCCGAACGTCGGTCGCATACCGGATCATCATTAGTTCGTTGCGTTCGTTGATTAAGTCGTTTACGCGATGAAGACCGACCGTCTGAACTGCTACTAGAATAATCTACGCACCTTAAATTTCGTGATCTACGACGTCGGCGTACCCGTGACTCCCGGGGCTTACTACGTTGTCGAGAAGCATGTTCCGACAAGCGTGATTGGTGACAGCGTTTGGGCGACGACGTTTTTGATTTTTGAGGTTGGCCGTTATAAGGGCGGATAATTAAAGACTCGTCGCTTGAAATATACGGTGAATTCACCTCTTGCTGATCTGCGCTTGCAGCCGCTCCTCCGGTAGACATGACTTCGTACCACTTGACAGTGGCACCGTGCCCAAGCTTTCTTATACTTGATAACAGCACTTGTGCCCAAGCCTTAAACTTGATAGCAGCACTGATGGTTAACGTGCCCAAGCCTTACACTTGACTTGATAACAGCACCGGCGATTAATGCGCCCAAGTCTTACATTTGACTTGAAAACAGGACTTCGTACCCACTTGACAGTGGTACCGTGCCCAAGTTTCTTATACTTGATAACAGCACTTGTGCCCAAGCCTTAAACTTGATAGCAGCACTGATGGTTAACGTGCCCAAGCCTTACACTTGACTTGATAACAGCACCGGTGATTAATGATTCAGACTTTATACTTGATAGTAGTACCAATGATTAACGTACCCAAGCACTACGATGACTAACTGAAACTATTAGTTAAAATGATAACATTTAGATAATTATCATTCTAATGCTTTGGAACCCTTAGCTGAAAGTGGTCAATATTAGTGAGTATTAAAACAAGTTAAGTAAGTTTAAATGATAAAGCGTTGCAATAGCGAACACATTTTCAGAGGGAAATCCTGGTAAAGCAGAGTAATGATGAAGTGCTTCCAGAAAGTGGCTATGGGAAAGCGGTGTTATGATGAATAGCTTCCAGAGGGTAGCCCTGGCAAGGCTGTGTTATGATTAAATGCTTCAACATTACAATTAAATGCCATTAAAACACTTTAATGAATGATGTTAAATATTGAATGGAAAACTCACTGACCAATATTAATTACACAATATGTGATAATTTTGAAAAACAAAAGAAAAGCACTGCACGGGTTCACTAGGTAAGGTATAATGTCATTGCTTGTTTTATTTAAATGTTTTCATAACTCATGTACTTATTTTGTGATCAAACGTATTTTTAATCGCTCAATCCCTATTCCTGTTATTTTACTTTATTAGTAAGAACCAATTTCTTATTGATTAATTACGCTCTAGCCTGAAAGACTAATAAGCAATTTAACTCTAACTTAATACGTTACGTGATAGAATATGTTAAAACTAAGAATAGTGTTCATTTGCACTTTTACACAAGTCCGTAGCACTTTCTTAGAGTCTAGTATAATTTATAAAACACTGTATTCATGTGTCATATTATTATGTATAGCGCAGCAGTGTTACTATTACTGATTGTTATAAATTAAAAGCATAATACAAAAAAAAACAAAATTTTCAACCGAAAAACGATCCGTGGGCAGGATAAACGAGTAGGTAGTCTTTGTGTTGACTTTTACTCGTTTATCCCACTTCTGAATTGTTAGCACTAGGCTATTAATTAAGTTTAGGCTATGTGGGGTAATGTACTGTTAGCACTAGACTATATAATAACTTTAGGTGGTGTAGGGTTTAAATGTAGGGTAGTGTACGGAATAAAAGAATTGAATGATCATACAGGCATTTATTGTAAACTAAGACACTAATTATTCAACGGGTTATTTACTTAACACAAGCAATGACATTACATCTCAGGTTTAAATAAGTTTCATGGTTTAAATATGTTTTAAAAGAATACACGGTACACAATAATAGCACTGGAATAGCACAAGGAAATAGCACAGAAATATCACATAAATAGTATTCACATATTAAAATATATTAGATTTAAATAAACTGACCTGGCCTTGCTTCGACGGATAGCAATATTTCTTCACAGAGTAATAAACACTTTAAGGTCTTTACACTTCGGCGTCGCAGGAGCAAATGAGCTGCGAACGGCCGTTCCGTCGTTTATAAAGCCATGCACAAACAGGCGTCACCAGCCAACCGTTACTTGATTCAAACAAGAAAGCGGTTGGTTGATTAAATAAATGACAACTAGGTACCGAATTTACTTGAATCCTAACAATATGTTGCTTGAAAAATTATTTGCCAATAAATCAGAATGATCGCATGTATTTTAGTATGTTTTTTACAAGTTAAAATATATTTTTTTTAGAGATAAGTTGCAGCATGTATTTTAGTACTTATGTTTTGTTTTGGTTGAAAGAAGTTTTTAGAGATAAGTTCGTGATTTTTTTTTATCAAGTCAAATTAATTGTATTATGTTTTCAAAACACTATCATACTAGCATATATCCTGAAATATATCATATATTTTTCTGGTTTTGTTTATTGCAGTGAATCATATACTTTTAGGCATTATAAAACACGTGTTTAGTTTATGTAGTCGCCTTAAGGCGATTTACAATTTCGGATAAGTTATGATGACTATTTCATGTTGGATATGAAGATGTATTTAAGGGACAGTTCCCCTACAAAAATGTATTTTAAACAGCTGTTTTTTGGTTAATCAGACCGTCATCTTTTTGGTGAATACGAACCTTAGTTGCGGTATACAAGACAGTTAAATTCTTACTTTGGGACTTCGTCAAGCTTCGTTGTCTCGGTGCTTGTCCTGTATAGAACGAATCCAACAACATCCAAATACTCTGGCTCGGCCATTAATGGAGAATCACAACAAAATGCGTCGATTAAAGCGCAAAATACCTCAAGACCTAATCCAATCACAGTAAATATAACTAGGTACTGTATAAACAACGAAGATGTGACGCAGGTGACATTGGAAGACCAGCGTCAGACAGCATCACCTGTCTGGCATAAATGCTCAAATGGACCTTTTTGGCGCAGCCGTGAGGCACACAGCACATACTATGTATTTTTGTCCTTTTTTGTATCTTTTTAATATTATTGTGTGTGTGCTTAGTGTACTGACGTCAAATAAACATTTTTTTCTTGCTTTGTTTTCTTTTCTTTACTGGGCCCGCGTGGTGGATTATAGCCCATTCCCTCTCATTGAGAGGAGGCCTGTGTCCCAGCTGTGGGAACATTGTAGACTGATGATTAAAGGAGAATATTATCAAAACTCTCAGAAACATTATTACCAACCCCTTGTACCTATTTATAGTCAAGCTAAAATCTAGCTACACTTCATAACAGACACGATCCAGCCTTGCATCCTACACAATTAATTTGAGATCCTACCCCCATCTCCCCCCTCCCACCCCGCCGACACCACCTAGTTACGTAACCCGGTGTCCCGGCCCGGGATCGCTGCATTGATTGCACTGGCGCACTGCAGATGCGCCGGGTGAAATGTTGCGTTGTAGGGATGGGACACGTGCTGCGGGCCGGGATGTCGATAGTGACCCCGCCCTTCTTCTTTATCGTGTGGTTAGTGTTGAACCTGGTGTCAGAGTTTTTAGGGGCCTCTGACGTGGCTTTACATGCCGTCAAGAAATATCAGAGGTTCGAGTCCTGGTTTCGAACTCAAGAGCCGTTAGTTGACAGTTCGACGGTCTTAATCAAAATCACGCCACAGACTATCACGAGTGGGTTTTGTGAATCTTTTTTTTGTTTTCTTTTAAGGCGCTTAGACGAGCTAAATTAGTAACTCTATTGGTGGTGGTTCAAACTTCGTTTGAAATGCTGTTAGAATAAAGTTCTAATCAGCTTGCACTACAAAGTGGTTGTTACGTCAGCCACTGCGGGCCAAATAGCGCGAAATGAGTGGTTTCGATCGATTTACAAAAAAACTATTGATTGGATTCAAAAACTAAAACAGTATCATGCTAAAATATATTGCTTGTAGAATTATTTGCCAAAAAATCAGAATGATCGCATGCATATTAGTATGTTTTTTATTGTTTGAAAGATATTTTTTTAGAGGTAAGTTCGTGATTTCTTTTTATCTAGCCAAATTAATTGTATTATGTTTCCAAAACAGTATCATGCTAGCATATATCCTGAAGAATATCATATATTTTTCTGATCTTGTATATAGCATTGAATCATATACTTTTAGTAATTATAAAACTCGCGTTTAGCTCGTGTAATCGCCTTAATGTGAAGCAGTATGAAAACTTTCTTAAATATAACAATTAGTCTTAAATCTATCGTATCTAGTCATCGATCACTAATAAAGAACTTTTTTATTAGTGAAGAAGTTCTTTATTAGTGATCGATGTATCTAGTGGTAAATATAAGGTGTTCATAACTACGAGTAACTTTATGTATGTGGTATGTGTGCATATTTGAGGAGCTCGTGACTAAATAATATCAGCCGCTCGGGTCGATCTTTAGGTTAAGCCACGCTTGCCTAGGTTGGTCTGTGGATAGGTGACCACCCTTACATACCGAGTTTCCTCCGTGCTTCGGAAAGCACGTTAAGCTGTTGGTCCCGGCTGTCATTTGTCCATCTTTGACAGTCGTTACAGGTAGTCAGTGGCCCAAAAAGTCTGACACCAGTCTTACCAAGTGGTATCGTATTTCCCAGTATTAACTGGGTTGTGGAGGTCAGATAGGCAGTCGCTCTAGTCTCAGCTCCGGTTAGACTGGAAGCCGACCCCAACATAGTTGGGAAAAGGCTAGGCAGATGATGATTCAAGAGAAGCGGTGATGAAATAAATTACATGAAGTAAAGTGCCTGCCTGACACAGTACTCGTATTTATTTGTAGTTTTGTACTTATGGTAAAATCAGCACTATACTTTCACACGTTAACTTAAAATCATCATCATCATCATCATTTCAGCCGAAAGACGTCCACTGCTGGGCATAGCGCCCTCCTCCAAAGTGTCGCCACATTGACCGGTCCCGTGCGACTCGCATCCAGTGGATCTCTGCAACCTTCGCCAGGTCATCGGTCCACCTAGTGGGAGATCTTCCAACGCAACGTCTTCCGGTTCGTGGTCGCCACTCCAGAACTTTTCGGCCCCATCGGCCATCCGTTCTGCAAGCAATGATGAGAGACGCACTATGAGAGTAAATGGGCTATAATCCTACACGTGGGCCCAGTGCTGAGTGGTAAATATAATAAATAAATTAATATTGCTGGTTATTACTCACAGCGCCATCTAGTGCCACTCTAAGCAAGGCTTGTGTGTCGTGGTGACCAGACAGTTGATATACTACAAATATACTTTTTGTTTGTAAATATATACTTATTATACATATAAACATCCATGACTCGGAAACAAATGTCTATGCTCATCACACAAACATTTGCTCCTACCGGGATTCGAACCCGGGACCCTAAGAACGTAAGGCAGGCAGGCAGGCAGGTTTTTTGGTTCTAGGACATTCTGGTTTCCTCACGATGTTTTCCTTCACCGTTTTGAGAGCAGTGGTGATGAAATGAATAAATTACAAAAAGTGCTAGTCTGTAAAGTGCGCTAGCCTGGGTTCGAACCCACGACTTAATGTTCATAAGACGTGGGTAAAGACTGGGCCACCGCGGCTGCTCTCGCAAGTCTGTCGTTCAAGTTAAAATAATTATAGTCAATCAGCGAGTTTCATAGCCCAGGGAGTCGAGTAGAGCCTCAAATCTCATCATAGACAAAAATAGACTAACGATAGAACATCACTACGCGTCCTGTTTACGTCATCGCTTTTACAGACCCCGCGGTATTTAACGGTGAATCTAATCAAATCACTACAGATTCCAAACTAAACCTTATCTATCTGCAATACAGTACAATATCGCTTACAGACCTATTGGTTCAGGAATAACTTTTAATGGAAATGAGACCATAGACGTAGTGGTCAGGGTTTATATTCCAGTGGCACATATTATGCATTCAGTGGGTTGTATGAAAACATTGGTCGTTGCATAGTACTTTTAATTTTCCTAGTTCAGGTTATTTCAGGAATAGATAATGGGGGTGTCAGACGTGAAGTAAAACTTAAAGGTCGATTGAATTACTTTTTCATGAGATACAGTTATTCAATCGACCATTAAGAACTTGGAGGGTTGTATTGATGATTTTGATGATTATAATAATCTGTAACTCGTCTTACAGCCGTGAATCATATTTTAATCAACAAACAACCGAGTAATTCAGCAACTCGCCCACATGTCCTCGGCCCAATTCGGACCAGTTGATGAAAATCAAACTGGCCTGCAAATTGCAAAACACGTAAGAAAATTAGGACTTCCTGGGCTACCCTGGAGCATCAACCTTATGAGGAAATCTTCAAATAAAGAAGTTGTGCCACGAGCTCCTCAACAGCTTCAAGGCACCATAGATCTAAATATTTGATATTAACGCGTTCTTGAGAAAAGGGCTTGATATACGGACGGATTTAGTACAGCCATAATAGCCAGGTTTCAGGCTAGTAATTATCGTAGTCTAATATTTCATGGAGTACTGTTTAAAACATTACAATAAAATACCTCCCATTCTACACCTGAATGAGACGAAATTTAAATCTTATATAAAAAGCACACAACGTAGGCAAGCATATAAGTTGGGGGATTAGGTCCATTGATGATAAAAATGCTTGGCTCAATGCTGGTCCTGCTCCACATCAACGAATGGATTCCCAGTTAAGTTATTGTGGAAGCTGCAGAAGATTGTAAAAATATTCTTGCATAGAATAGATTCAATCTCTTATCATTATACTATACAGGGTGTAAACCACCTCATCACGAAGCCGTCAACCAAGCAAAAATTATTGCTGGGAAACAACTTTATTTTTTTGGGGTGAAGAATCACGTTTTGTTGTATAACTCAATGTAAGGCACTCAAAACATTGTGCCGATGAATGTATTGAATAGTACGGAGGTCGTGGAGGTCTTTAATGTAATAATCTAACAATAAAAACTTGCCAAAAAGTTGAAGCTTTGACTATCTCCGAAACTAGAATGTTCCCAGGTATGGTGTAGAACAAAAATATGATCGCAATCACGGGGAAAACAAGTTCCTTTCGACTTCGTTTAGAGGTTTTTTACACCTTTTATATCCTTCTTATTCAGTTTATGATATATTTTAAATTGGTCGAATATTGGAGGGGAAAAAGTCGAGAGTCAAGTTTCGAATTATGGTTTTTTACTTGTCGCATCTGAAGTTGATCTTGCATCAATTATATTTTGAGAATCTAATATTATGCGATCAAAGGGATGATGGAAATCGCGCTCGCACGGCGACAGTGATCCTGCTGGGGCTGGGTTAATAAAGTGTGTAAATAGATCTTTACACCCTTTATTAACCCCCGATGCAAAAACGACGTTGTGTTATAAGTTTGACGTGTCTGTGTCTATGTCTATGTGTGTGTGTCTGTCTGTGGCATCATAGCTGCCCGAACGGATTTTGATTTTGTTTTCTTTTGTTTGAAAGGTGAATTTATTAGTCGGGAGTGTTCTTAGCTATGTTTGATAAAAATCAGTCCAAGATGGCTGCCGCCACAAAATGGAGGATTACATATTTATTAAACAACTCCCTCAATATGGGTATCAAATGAAAGGGCGTGACTAGAATAATAATCCTATGTGTCGAGGTTTTTTTTTAATTTAGCAGTAATTATAATTTGAGCAATATTTATAGTACAAGTTACACTTGTTTTACAATAATTATTGCTCATTTCCTTCTATAATACCATGTTTCTTATTATCAGAAAACCAATTAATGTTCAATAACTACAACATTGCTGCATTGTCGTATTCGTTGTCGAATTATGTACAAACAGACTTGTGACAAGTTACAGTAATAATGCATTTGTACATCATAAATTAACACCTTTTTTTTTCGGATGGGAAATCATCAAATAACATCTCTCACTCTGGGCGGAGCGGGAGGGAGTGTCAGATTTTACTGACTAAAACCTATCCATGTTCCTTCCTTGCCCTTTATGTTCTGCAGACCACGGGATTGGGGGGTTACGGAGGTGATGAAAAAATCAGTCATAGTAGGTACGCGCGCCGGCTGAAACTTTTTTCATAAATAGTTTACCTCATACTGAGCTTAAAAATGTCAGCTGCGTGGTGAAGGGGGGATTATGTGTCTGCCTCTCACATGAACTTGTAAAAGAAACACGTAAAATAAAGTTATAGTACGCCGGATGAAATTTAACAAGGTGATTGTTTAAATTATTAAAAGTACGAAAACAACAATCAGCTGCATGGAGTCAATGGGACAAAACGCTCAGCGAACTTGAGCCCACTCACCTAGCTTTCTGGCAGCTTCAGAGGAAGTTGCGCACCTCGGAAGAGGTTTCTTCTCCACCCCTCATCCGTCCCGATAAGAGCGTCGCTTTTGACGACTCTGAAAAAGCAGAATGTCTGGCCGACAGTTTGGAATCCCAATGTTCACCGAGCACTCTACCAGTAGACAAGCAGCACCTTGATGAGGTGGATGCAGAAGTCGAACGTAGAGCTTCGCTTCCCCCTGTAGAAGACCCCGATGACCCTCTCCCCGTCATCACCCCGGAAGAGGTCAAAGATATCATAGATAAGTTACAGCCTCGGAAAGCCCCAGGCGCCGATGGCTTCACTAATAGAGTTTTTAAAGCCCTCCCCGCCCGGCTCATAGTCCTTTTGGCTGCCATCTTCAATGGCGCCCTGAGCAACAATATGTTCCCCCAAGCGTGGAAAGAGGCCACTGTTATAGGTATTCCCAAACCTGGGAAACCGAAAGCCCAGCCTTCGAGCTACAGGCTGATCAGTCTCCTGAGTGCTCTCGGCAAAATCTATGAAAGGCTTATTTATAAGCGTCTCAGAGATTATGCCGAGACAAAGGGCCTCATCCCTAAAGAACAGTTCGGCTTCAGGACCGAACATTCTTGCATACATCAAGTCCACCGCATCGTTGAACACGTTAGCGCTGGTTTCCAGCGTGGAGCGATGACGGGCGTGATGTATTTCGATATAGCGAAAGCCTTTGACAAGGTCTGGCACAATGGCCTATTATATAAGCTATACCAACTCGGTGTGCCTGACCGTCTCGTGCTCATCTTACGAGACTTTCTGTCAAACCGTACCTTCCGCTACCGTGTGGGTAAGACGTTATCCTCTCCCCATCCTATCCGTGCCGGAGTCCCTCAGGGCTCCGTTATCTCTCCCCTCGCGTTCACGTTGTATACTAGTGACATCCCCAAGAACAAGAAGGTTCAGTTAGCCCTATTTGCCGACGACACGGCAATTTACTACACCGGCCGTTCTCAGACTAACATCCGTCGCATCCTCCAAACAGCTGTCGACTCGCTCGGCGCTTGGTTCCGTAAGTGGAGGATTGAGGTTAACCCTGACAAGAGCCAGGCAGTTCTGTATTATAAGGCACGCCTTAAGCGTTCGCCAGGTCCCCCCGTCACCATGTTTGGCAAGCCTATCCCTTGGGAGAAGCAAGCCAAATATCTTGGAGTTATTCTTGACGACCATCTGTCATTCAAGGCTCATATCAAAGCAGCTCGTGACCGAGCTGCCTTTGCTATGGGCCGACTCCATTTCATGATCACTAGGAAGAGCAAGTTGTCACTCAAGTGCAAGTTGCGTCTTTACACCGCAGTCATCCGTCCCATCATGACATACGCTTGTATCGTATTCGCTCATGCCCACCCGCGTCATATCCACACGATGCAGACCTTGCAGAACCGATTCCTCCGTAAAATCACCGGTGCCCCCCCGTACGTCCGTAATGACAGTCTACACGTAGACCTTAGAATCCCTACCGTTAAGCAGTTCATGAAACGCCTGTCCAAGCGTTACTTCGACACTGCCATCAAACATAGGAACCCCCTAATCGCATCGGCCGCCCGGTACGACCCATCGCGTATTAGCTCAGTCCAACGTCCGCGTCACACCTTAGTCACCCCCGACGATCCGATCACTAACTTGCAAGAGAGTAGGAAAGATACCAGTACAGTTCGTAGATTGTACAAATACAAACCGAAGACCTTCCGACCTCGCCGCCGAGGTCCGGCGCGTAATCCCAAGTCAATCCCTCCCCGACCCTTGCCTGAGCCAGCCCGCGATGCTGAGCCTTTAGCAATAAAACAGTCCCTAAATAAAGTCAATCAGATCCAGCCTGTCCCTTTGCTGCCCCCAGCGACGCCCTAAGCCGAGGTCCGTACCCCACAGGGGGTGCCCTTAGAGCGCTGTCGCTTAGTTTTTAGTCATTTTTGCCCTGGCTGGAGGCCTTAAATTCAAGGCATCCACAGGACTTGCCCGGTTAAGCAGAAGCCAGTCTTCGTAGACTGAACTGCGAGATGACCTACACAAAAAAAAAAAAAAAAAAAATCAGCTGCATGGGCGGTAACGGTCTTTACAAGTTCATGCAAACGATAAACGACTACTTAGGACGGAAAATGAAAGAATAGAACTCTCGTAAGATTATCAACCGAACATACTTCTTTTAATTTAAAGCATAATTATATTATTTTTAACCGACTCCAAAAAGGAGGAGGTTCTCTATTCGACTGTTTTTTTTTTTTTTTTTTTTTTTTTATGTATGTTCACCGATTACTCGAAGACGCCTGAACCGATTTGAAAAAATCTTTTTTTGTTTGAAAGGGTATACTTCCAAGTTTGTCCCATAGCCACCAAGTCGGGATCTGATGATGGAATCTTGGCGAAATCGAGGGAACTCTTCAAATTTTATAGGATAACGTACTGCGATTTTGGTATTTTCTGCAACAAATGAAGCACTTGCGTTTGATGAGAACCATTCTACCATCAGATCGGATGATGAAGCCAAGAGTCACGGAACTCCATAATGAGACACTGTATCCTAGTCGTGTTTGGGCTTGTTGTAATTGTAACGGTATGCACTTTCCATGTGTACCAAGCACATGTGAAACACTAAAAAGTGAAAAATAAAAACTTTTTTTGCAAAAAATAAAACCGACTTCAAAAAAAAAAGCAAAAAGTTAAAAATAACTTTAGCTTCTGAAGTCGGTGACAAAAAAATTAAATCAATCAAACAAAGGTCACCGACTTCAGAAGCTAGAGTTATTTTTAACTTTTTGTTTTTTTTTTGAAGTCGGTTTTATTTTTCATGGGTGTTGTTTTCATGGTTTTTGGGATGGCTGATAACTAAAATGAGGTTAAAGTTGACTATTACAAGTATTAACGTAACCATATCTATACTATATAATATTATAAAGCAGAGGAGTTTGTTTGTTTGTTTGGTTGAACGCGCTAATCTCAGGAACTACCGGCTCGAATTGAAAAATTCTTTTTGCATTGGATAGTCCATTTATCGAGGAAGGCTATAGGCTATACAAAATCACGCTATGACCAATAGGAGCGGAGCAAAAGTAAGAAATGTTGCAAGCGGGAAAAAAGCTTCCGTTGAGCAGGCGATGCGTTGCGATATCAAAACTTCACGCGAACGAAGTTGAGGGCAGAAGCTAGTAATCATATAATCTGGGAGTCCTATCGAACTAGGTTCAGTGTCGTGGGCTCTCTAACTAAATATGTAACAGTACGTTGTTTTGAAAGCAACTGCGGGCAATTCGGAGTCGGCGCGTAGCAAGCATGCGGTCGGCGCTTTAAGCACGCGGTCCGCTCGCTGCTGGGTTGGAGGGGTGCCGCGCATGCCGCATGCCAGTCCGGTGCTTGTCAAGTGTGCTACGACCTTATAACGCACCATTTTACCCGAGACGTTTCCATCCACGCTCGCAATCTTGCTCGGAAGGATATAAAGTAAGTTTTATGGACGAGTTGTACACTCTACTTTTCACTTCGATTGCGAGGAAATGAAACAATTTCAAGATGTAACACAAATATTACAATGAAAAAATAAGTATGGTTCCCACCATGCAACTTTTTTGTTTTTCAGTTGGAAAGTGACATAACACCTACCTGACTTAGGTTATTACATACTGCTCAGTTATAAAAACATTGTGTTTTAATATTTAACTTAGTTATTGTTTAAATAAGGGGTGTAAAACACCTCTTAACGAATCCAAAAGGCACTTGTTCTCTCCGTCATTGCGATCATTTTTTTGTTCTACACCATACCTGGGTTACGGAGATATTGGGGATTAAAGTTCCAACTAGTTATCTTTTTTTTATTAATACAAGATTTTACGGTAAGGTTTTTATTATAAACACCTCTACGACCCCCGTACTATTCAATATCCATCCATCGGCCCAATGTTTTAAGTGCGTTGCATTGAGTTCTATCATAGAACATGATTTTTCACCCCAAAAAAAAAGTCGTTTCCTAGCAATTATCTTTGCGTATAATTGCTTAGTTTGATGCACAGAATGCTTGGTTGCCGGTATCGTGATGAAGTTGTTTACACCCTTTATATAGGGTGACTGGTAATTAGTGTACGATACTTAAACACGTGATTGTGCTCATGATAACAAACAACTTTTACTATGGGACCAAACCTGAAATCGCGAAAAAAAAATCAGCTGTTCAGTACATTGCAAAAAATATAAAATTCCTCCATTATGGTTCTGGCCTCCTGGTAGTTGGTACATAAATAAAAAATAAAAAACAAACCCGTAGTCAAATTATGCAATCACTCGTTACCCGTGGTCCCGGTGGGATATGATATGCTGCTATTATGTATTTGTATTTTCTATCGATATATTCAGAAGTCCAGGAAACAATCCCTTGTGCCATGGAACCACGGGTAATCAAAATTACCCATGGACCCGGTAATGGGTCGACCCACCGGGACCACGGGTAACGACTCTTCGTGGCCGCTGACGTTTTTTTTTATCCACAGTCATCGAACAAAATGAACATCTCCTATATACCAATAATTGCGATTAGTCTAACAATGTTGTTTACATGCCATAAAGTCATTTAATTATAAACTCTAATGAAATGACATTAGGCGATTAAACCTACGTGTTTTCATCAATTTTCACCTTGAAATTGGTTGTTTTTGGTATAAATGTGAAAATGATTGTTTTTTCGCGTGGTATTCTGTCAGTATTGTAGTCAAAGATGGCGTCTGTGAAGCGTGTTTTAAGCTTTATTTTGAGTATTCTTGCTTTGGTTCAGGTTCGTTCATTGTTTATCTTTTATTATTCTAAGACAAAAGGAGTTCACAGGAAAGGAACCAAAAGATATAAATCAAAGGAAAATTTAAAAGAAATGAAAAGTAGGTTGGGTATTGTATTGTGTGCAGCTTAGAAAGAACTTCCTCGAGGTTTTGTTCGGTCACAGATGTTTTATTTATCACTATTTTTGTTCCAAGAAGAAACATTAGACACACACACACACACACATATATATTTTTTTTTTTTTTTTTTTTTTTTTTAATAATACGACTACACCGTGTAAGACCACACCACACCACACAATTTCGCGGATAACTTTGCTTACGTGACGCAGTATTTTATTTCTATTGTTACGAGTTAGATGGCGCTGAAATAGTCACATCACACTTATAATGAAAAGGCGAAGGTTTGTATGTGTGTGTGTGTGTTTGTTACTCCTTCACGCTGAAACGGCTTAACGGATTCGGATGAACACAGACATAGTTTATAACCAGGACTAGCGGACGTCACGCAGTTTCACCCGCGTAGTTCCCATTCCCGTTGGAGTACGGAGATAAAATTTAGTCTATGTTACTCAGACTGAATGTAGCTTTATAATGGTGAAAGATTTTTTTAAATCGGCTCCGTAATTTTTGAGTTTATTCATTACAGACATATACACAAAAATACAAATCTTTGCTCTTTTAATATTATAGTATAGATTAACACATGGGATAACTTTTATTCCAGTGGTATGATCCCGTGTGACAATTCTCGTAGCGCGCGATCCCGCGGACATAAGCTAGTTATCATCACCATCAGCCTATAATGTACCCCCTGCTGGGACTCCGCCTCCTCGATGAGAGGGAATGGGCTATAATCCACCACGCGGGCCCAGTACGGGATGGAAGACGTCACAAATGTCTTCGAATTTTTGGTTCTAAGACATGCCTGTTTCCTCACGAGGTTAGAGCAGGCAGCAACTAGAAAAAACTGACTTTAAACTTTAAAGTACACTTCTAAATGAGTCTGGGCCCATAACCTAATAATAAAACAACGGTTGACGGCAACGAACTGAACTTTTATTGTAAGTGTCAAGCTAGTACACACAATGCATATAGAGGGCGTTAGTGGTATTGGTATTGATATTGTTTAATTATTACAACATTCCTTTACTGTTTTGAAAGCAGTGGTGATGAAACAAATTACACAAAGTAATGCGCCTGCCTGGGTTCGAACACAGTTAGTTTTATCTAAATATATTTCCTCTTCTTTTCAGCATATAGGTGCCCAATCGGCGACCCCTGTGTGGCATATAGAAGACCGCCCCTTTTTCAACAGTCAAGTGCCACAGTCAGTGGATATTCACTCCATCTACAATCGAAGACCTGGCCACGCGCGATGGAAACCGATAGGTGAATAGTTTCTATAAAACAGAAATAAATAAATTTAAAAGCTTCCACGATTTGTCAATGGTCATCTGTATCTTTTTTTCCCCCCCACATCACACACAGCGCCATCTAGTGCCACACTAAGCAACGAGGCTTGTATCGTGGAAACCAGATAGTTGATATACTACATAGATACTTGTTTGTTTGTAAATACATACTTATTATACATAACTCGAAAAAAAATGTCCATGCTCATCAAACAAACATGTGCAACCAGGATTCGAACCCGGGACCCTATGAACGTAAGGCAGCCTCACAACCATTGCGCCATTCGGGTCGTCGAATCTTAAATTCACCATTCCATCATAGGTGACAGAATATCTCTTTATCTAAACCTCCCACACAGCCAGTCAACTTGTCGATTAGCTGATATTTTTATGTTACTTCATGAACTAGTCCTGGCTGATATGAAGAAAGAAGCAGCATACTCCGAAGGTTTCAAGCTTACAGATGAGCGGCACGTTGCCAACGGTAGATAAACTGCAGCCGTCGCCACTTGTCGACGACTGACGTCGACGAGTGGCGACGCTTGCAGTCCCCGACTGCAATAGATTTACGCGGCACACCACAACTGTAATCATCTACACTCGTCGACGGCAGCTGACGACGTATGCCGCGGCTTACCCGTAGACATGTGTATGAACCTCCTACACAGAAGACTATCTGCTTTCAACAAGCGCCATAATAACTCCTCTCCGCTCATTCTAGAACCGAAGACCTCCGTGCTGTGGACAGAGTGAATGAATAGGGTAGACTACAAAAAAAAATCAAAATCTAATTAATCCGTCAGGCAGATTATTTAAAAATATTTGACCCGTATTTTTTATTTTTTTACGTAAATAAAAATTTAAGAAGATACGACGCTTTTAAAATTGCCAATACGTCACGCCTAAGTATAATTTTTAGCTAGTTCTGACGTCACGAAGCCCGAGTTTTGATGCGTTTTACCTTTGTCAAAACTCATTGATTTACAAAAACAAAAAATACGTGTCCATTATTTTTTAATAATCTAACTGAAGGACTAATTAGATTCGTAATTTTTTGATACTGACGTCATGCATATTCTAAATAAAGTATTTTGAAAAACTCTGGCAAAATGACCACGATGTTGAGCCCTGACACTGCCAGAAGGCGACGCGGTAGAGCTTCCAGGTGATGGCGGGACGAGCTGGAGCAAACCAACGACCAGTGGTCCTGATTCGATGAATTTGGAAGTCATGGGGAGTGGGCCTTTGCCCAGCAGTGAACACAGGCTAACAGTAAATAAGTACACTGGGCAATTAATGTTATGGATCGAAAGCTTTAAAACAGTTCACGTAAGTCATGGCCATCATTGACATTCGTGTATACCGGGTGTAAACCACCTCATCACAAAGCCGTTAACCAAGCATTCTGTACATCAAACTAAGTAACTTTACGAAAAATTATTGCTGGGAACCAACTTTTTTTTTTTTTATAAATCATGTTTTGTGGTAGAACTCAATGTAACACACTTAAAACATTGTGCTGAGGGATGGATTGAATAGTACGAGGGTCGTGTAGGTGTTAAAAGTCAAAATCTCACAAAAAAAAACTTGTATTTAAAAAAAAACTTGTCAAAAAGTTGTAACTTTGACCCCCCATATCTCCGTAACTAGAAGGTTCCCAGGTATGGTGTGGAACAAAAAAATGATCGCAATGATATCCCTATCAAGTGCCTTTCGGCTTCGTGAAGAGGCGTTTTACACCCTTTATGTATGTGCTGCTCTATTGTGTTGTGCTGTCCATTAACGAATAAATGATTATTCTATAATATTCCTCTTCTTCTTCTATTCTTGTTAGGGGTCTACCTTCTACCTTTTATGCTGTACTTGCCTAGTCTATTTATGCAAGTCTCGTACTGATTTTGCCCGCGGTCGCTTCTATTTTTCAGATGGGAAATCATCAAATGACTTTTCCTACTCTGGGCGGAGCGAGAGGGAGTGTCAGACTTTTACTGACTAAAACCCATCCATGTTCCTTCCTCGCCCTTTATGTTCCGGGGCCGCGGTATCTCTTTCGAACAGTCCCGCAGCCCCGGCAGGAGTCCGTCAGCCTCGGCAGGAGTCCCGCACTCCGGCAGGTGCCCGCGGTCTCTTGTTTTTCGATGAATTTCCAATCTGTCTGATCTGTATGAAGAAACATACATTCGGGGAACCCATGGGAAATCAAAACAACTTGTTGAATGGTTGAAATATTAATACCATGAAATTTTATAAAATAGCATCTAGCTTCTTCAGTTTTTGGACGGCAAACCAGCAGGTTCCCCACATAGTAAAGTGTTCTGTTTGTCATATTCTCTTTGCCATTCGGACATCTGCAGTATGGCTTCCGAGTTGTGATGTTTCAGGATGATGATGATTTCAGACTAAAATAATACCAACAAGAATTTGTGTGGTACTACAAATCCAACTACTGAAAAATCACACTCTAATTAAAATCGAATTTTTAAAGGTAAAATTGAATCCTCCTATAGTTGAAATCGGTTAAAATGTAGCCTATGTTACCTGGGTCATAATAACGAATCGATTGACACTTTATTTATTAAAATCGAATGAATACTTAAGGTGCTACGGAGTAATATACATAAATACACACAAACATGCATACATACACACATTTACATACATAGACTAAACTACAGATAGAATACAAGCGGACAAATGGCTGGTGACCTTGACACCAGGATGTAGGCAATCCAAAAAAGCTATGCCATCCCTGGGTACAAAGCCCACCTTCTGCGCCTGGACAGAGATAGCCTGCGTCTGGTGGCGGAGACCGTCACTGGACACTGGTCACTGAATAAACACTTCCACACCCTAGGAATCACTGACAGACCCCTGTGCAGAGCGTGCATGGAGGTGGAGGAAACGGTGGCGCATGTGCTCCTTGAGTGCACAGGCGTTACCAAGATTCGCGAGGAGACCCTGGGAACACCAAGATCCTTGCGGATGCCCTGAGGAGACCGAGAAGTTTGATTACTGCTTCTAGAGGGAGGTGGGCTGGTTGGAGTAATCGGCCATCATGGCTCACGCACAATGGTCCACTTCAAGGAATAGGTAAGTGCTTAAACCTGAACCCCATGATAGATAGATACATAATATATAGATAGACTGCAAAAATCTTAAAACGATCCCATAGTATTCTGTTTGTCTTAACGTGCCTTTGATTACCTAGAGAGTTTACTCAAGAGACAAAAAAATCGCGAGCATTTGAAAAGTAAAAGAATTCTAAATCAGAACGCTGTACTACGCTTTGAACTTTGATAATGAGGATCGTTTTCCTTCATTCATTATTAGTAGCTTGTGCTGTACCAAATGTTAATGAATATGAATCTTTATGACCACTCTGTTATGTTATGCAGTTCACTGCGGAGGGGGCAATGTAATTGCCCCCTCCGGGGGAGGAGAAGGTGAGGTCGGGGGAGGTGGGCCCCGCACCAGCGCAACGGTGCCCGCCTCCGTGCGACGGATACCCGCGCGGGGGCACGCTCCGGACCGCTAGCGGCATGCGGCATGCATGTTCAGTATGCTTAGTGCGAGTTTCATACTAAAATTCGAGTAACGTCGCGTATCGCGTAGATCGAGTTGACGTCGTCGATTGTGACAATCCAGTGCCTCTAAGAAAGTAAGGACCGTTTCGAGCACATTGCTAACATTTTCATGTATAACGCGAGTGCTAGTTACAATTTCGACAGTTTTGACAGCTTGTTATGCAGAATACATATCGCTTTAACAAAACACATGGCATTCTCTTTTGAAACGTTCAAAGGACGATGAAGTATTCGAAATTTATTAGCCATGATACCAAAAGTTGATTCAATAAAACGTCGCGCTCTTGTAATTAAATATTTTTTTCTTATGGTCCAAATTGAGAGCTCGAGCATATGGCCGCATGACATAACTAGACAACCCAAATGCTTCATCTCCTACAACAACGTAGGGCAATGGTATGGTTGTTGCTGTATGTTGTTGTTGTTTACTTTAACATTATTGATCCTCAATACGGTTCCAGTTTCGAAAATAATTCGTCATAGACCTGTACCGAAACTTTAAAATATTTATAAAATGAGTTTTAATTTTCTCTTAATTTACCGAACTTTACAACAAATTCCCCGCATAGCAATCTAGATTCAATATACGGGCTTACTGGTTGTCGTTTTTTTTTTGCTAGTCGTCGTTTTGCTACGTAATAATATATTAAACTCTCCATCGACACGACTGTACATGCACACCGTTAAAATTGAACTAGCGAAACTGCGTAAATAAAACGCCGCGACAGGTACCCGCGACGGTGCCCGTCGCGTGTCACAGAAACCACGCGCGTGTCCACGCGCGTAGACACGCAACGGTTGCACGTCGCGGGCGCCCGCTTAACGCAGTTTTAGGCCTAAAATTCAGACTTTATTTCGACCACTTTGTCTAATTAAATTTTGAATTCTTAAGAAGAAATGTCGGAACCAACTTAGGCAAATCAAACTGGCCTACTTATTTTTGAAAAGACACGGAACGACTGATACGGGACCAAAAAAAGACTTCCTGGCACAACCTCATACAGGAAGTCTTTGAAATTGCTGCCCAACTTAAAAGACAGCAACGTAAAACTTCCATTATTATTGTTTTAATTATCATTATTCGTATTTACAATATAAACACACTAACTCTATAATATAAATAAAAATATGTACCTACCAGTGGCGAAGGGTGAAAAAAGAGTCAGGGTAAGCCGAGAAAAAAAATTAGAATGATTTTTTTTTGACTTGACTTTTTGATGTTTGTTTTGACCTCATTTTCATTATCAGAGACCTCAAAAACCACGAAAACGACACCCATGAAGAAAAAACCGAAATTTTTCGTCGGCGCCATCTTTGATTTTCATTTTAACCTATTTTTTATCATCAGCGACCCCAAAAACCACGAAAACGACACCCATGAAGAAAAAACTGTAATTTTTCATCGGCGCCATCTTAGATTTTCATTTTGATCTCATTTTCATTATCAGCGACCCCAAAAACCTCGAAAACGACACCCATGAAGAAAAAACCGAAATTTATCGTTGGCGCCATCTTGGATTTTCATTTTGACCTCATTTTCATTATCAGCGACCCCAAAAATCACGAAAACGACACCCATGAAGAAAAAACCGAAATTTTTCGTCGGCGCCATCTTTGATTTTCATTTTGACCTCTTTTTTATCATCGGCGACCCCAAAAACCACGAAAACGACACCCATGAAGAAAAAACTGAAATTTTTCATCGGCGCCATCTTGGATTTTCATTTTGACCTCATTTTCATTATCAGCGACCCCAAAAACCACGAACACGACACCCATGAAGAGAAAACCGAAATTTTTCGTGGGCGCCATCTTTGATTTTCATTTTGACCTCTTATTTATTATCAGCGACCCCAAAAACTACGAAAACGACACCCATGAAGAAAAAACTGAAATTTTTCATCGGCGCCATCTTAGATTTTCATTATCAGCGACCTCAAATACCACGAAAACAACACCCATGAAGAAACAACCAAAAAATGTCATTTTGGATTTTCATTTTGACCTAATTTTCATTATCAACCATGACAAAAAAAAAACAAAAAAAAAATGCAGAGGTACCATAGTTCAAAAATAAAAGTGAACAACAAAATATAACATCCAAATAAATAACCAAATACGAAATCCACCATTACTAATACTATCTCGTTCTTCCCCTATCATACTTTTACTTTTTCTGCCCCTGTCGTAACTCGATAAAATTCGGCTGCACAAAATAATGTCATTCATCAAGCATGAATGATGTCCGATTCTTTACGAAATTCAACAAGCGATAACGATTTCTTTCCATCTCGCTCACGCGCACGCATTTTCTATTACTTTCTCTATGAATAACTCGGTTTGCTTCGGCTTACCAGAGCCATACTATGGCGGGCTGGCTAGTGACGTCATGACGTTTATTTTGCTTAGAAATTAAGCTGCCAAAAAGCCGATAGCGCCTGCGGGTTATATTATAGCAAAATGTTATTGAAGGGTAATTTTTTTTTTGATTAAATGCGAGTAGGCGTTTGGTGATGCTTGTAAGAAGTAGTGATTGTGCAATTTTTCAATAACGGTAGGTAGAGAGTGGTTGTGTTCTGAACTTCTGAAGGTAAGCCGGTGGGAATGGAGTTGTTAGGAGCCTGCGCCACTGGTACCTACAAGTATCAAAAAGTGTTACAGGGTATCGATAAATTCGTCCACATCGCTGCCAAAAGGAAGAGTGCCCAGAAGGCTGGCAGCATTGCCAGTTAAGACTTACTAACAACATATGGATTGTATGATCTGAAATAAATTTATATTATTATTATTATGGCCACGTTGGCTGGCATGATAATACTGATTCTTTGGCCAAAAAATAGGCTTCCATAATATAATTATTTATATTCTTATCTTTTATCTTCATCTGCCATAGACCGCGCACAGTTAAGTTTAAATAGCTCTTTGCATTAAGTACTGTCAAAATTTTTCAATCAATCAATCAATCAGTTTATTTGTGAAACATAGGTGTTTTACATTAGGTGTTTACATAATTAGGTGGTGCGCTATGTTTTGTCATGATTAAGACATACAAATTTATAAGTGACCCATTAGGTGTCATTACATTATATCATTAATAATTTTAAATTAATTAATACATGAAAAGAATAAAAATAATAATAAAAAAAGAAACATTAAATACAGTCAAATTAATAAATAGTCATAGTAGGTACTTCATAATATGCATTATTGTAATGATTGGTCGTTCAAGAATTCGTCTACATTATAATAACATTTGTCAATTAATAATTTGATAAGAGCTTTTTTAAACTTATGTAATGTCATATTTTTTATGTCATCAGGAATTTTATTAAATACTTTAGGTGCCATACCAAAAAAGCTTTTTCGCATCAATGCGGTCTTACATTTAAGATTACACAGTTTATTTACGTATTGGGCACGTTTTCGTAATTTTCGTAATTTGCATCCTACATACATATTTAAAAAAGGCCCTTAAAAAGAAAAAAATCTGCCTCCAATTTATACCAACAAATTAGGTCCTAACTTGTGACTTAAAATCATCAAGTCATTAATAATCAGGAATGGCTCAATCTAGACCACAATCGTGAGTATAAGTAAAAATAGGAGATAAAAAAAGCACGCAACGCGCGAACCCTCTGACATCTGACATTTCGGAAAACCTTACTCTACACGAGCGCCCCTAGCAGAATAGTCCCCATTGAGAGAACTGTACAATTAGGGCATCAGGGGGAGAATCACACTAATCATCAAGAACACTTCTTTGGAGAGAGAGGGGGAGGGGGGCACACCTTTCTAAGATGCGAAACAAATGAACAAAATACACAAAGCTTTTTTCTGTTCTTTTGATGACGGTTTTAAAGACTCTTGGATGTTATAACAAGAGCAAACCATTGAAAGTGTATTCTTTTGTAGCTGTCAAGAGATCTTCAGATTTTTTTAGTTGTCACAGAAAAACACGTTTTTGAAGTGAAATATTTATAAAATATACTAGTAGCGCCTTGGCCTTGATTTTTATGTCGTGACGGCAAATGGTGTGACGCTGTAATAGCGTGATGCCTCCTTTACGCCACCACTGTCGTTGTATTTCATCCTGTGTATGAAATACAACGACAGCGGGGTGGCGGTGGCAGGTGATACCAAACAGTTTTTACTTTATTTTACTCCAGATTTTGGAATATGCTTATAATAGGAAGACGACAAAAAAAAAATCAAATTTGTCCGTCAGGTAGATTATTAAAAAAATATTTGACCCGTTTTATTATTTTGTTATGTAAATCAAAATTAAAGCAGATACGACGCTTTTAAAATTCCCAAAACGTCACGCCGAGGTATAATTTTTAGCTAGTTAATTATTCTATTGTTGTTATTTTGAATGTTATTATTGCTTTATTTACATGTCGACATATGGATGAATTATGAACTGATTATTTTTAAATTGCTGATTTGTTGTTTGAATCTAGGAAAATCAAATTTAATTTAATTTATTTTAATGTGTTTAATTGTGCTTAATTGTCTTACTGTACTTGTGTCATTTTTGTGTTTAAATTCAGATACAATTATTTGTTAATGAATAAATGACTATGACTATGACTATGGCTAGTTCTGACGTCACGAGCCCTCGGTTTTGATGCGTTTTATCATTGTCAATATTCATTGATTTACAAAAACAAAAAATAAGTGTCCATTATTTTTCAATAATCTAACTGACGGACTAAATAGATTTGTAATTTTTTGATATTGTCGTCATGCCTATTATTATGAATTATAATTATTGCTTATGAATATGATGTTTCACATCTGCCGGGCCAATTGTTTTTTATTTGAAGTTTTAGGAGAGCTTGTGTGAAAGCTCATCAGACGCTAAAGGTAACATCGGTAACAGCTAGTGGGTTCGAACCACAGATTATTATCATGAACGTCAGACATACCGAGTTTCTTTCGTGCCTCGGAAAGCACGCTAAGCCTTAGGTCCCGGCTCTTATTTGTAGATCTTTGACAGTCGTTACAGGTAGTTACTGGCCCAAAAAGTCTGGCAACAGTCTTACCAAGTGATATCGTATTACCCAGTATTAACTGGTTTGTGGAGGTCAGATAGGCAGTCGTCCCATGTAAAATACTGGTATTCAGCTGCATCCGGTTAGACTGGAAGCCAATTTTGGGAAAAGGCAGGCAGTTGAATTAAGTGAGTGCGATTTAAAGGCTATTTTGAGTAGTAACTTCTATGAAATTTTGCTTAGATTTTGGTTTTCAGATAGTACACAAAGGACAATGGGCAAAATGACAACGACATTGCTGACATAATTTATATAATTTAACACATATTCAATACACAAGGTACATATAATGTAGTCTTATGATAGCTATATAATAACAACAGTACATTTAGAGACGTTAGGCCATCAACATAAAATAATCGGAGAAGATATTTCATATCTTTAACAAATCTTTTGGGCGAAAAAATATCTCGACATATCATTATATAGTTTCAGAAAATAGGTACACATCACAGTTTTTAGGCTATATTTTTTATTTTATTTTTATTATTTCGACAAACATCAACGGATTTGAAAACAGTGAATATATTACGATAAAAATGTGATAACAATTAGATTTTTTTATTTAAAAAAACTTTTTTTTCATTTGATATGTATTCCCTAGGCACCTAGCATAGTTTGAGAGTTTCACTAAAATTTAAGCGAGAAATTAAAAAAAAATCTTACGATACTCTTATCTTACGACTAGCATACATGATATGTTTAGTAATAGAGTTTTTATTAATTTTAACATCAATATTTACTAATATAAATGCCTCAGCCAGTAAGATATGTATTTGTTTCATTGAAGACCTAATAATTAAATTTACTTTTAATCTATTCATAATATTTAGAGATTAAACACTTTAAAATTGTTTTTAATAATAAGATGTGACAACTGTCACCGTAAATACTATTTTTTAAATAACATTCATAAGTATTTAATATTGAAACATTAATCTCCATATTTCTAATTCTACACAATAAATTAAAAACTAAAAATGATATGTCTCAGCTTTGCCTATCTTCTTTTTTGTCTTTTTTTCGAAGCCTCTTTTATACAAATAAAATGTAGCATATCGATTTACCGTTTTTCGAAGCGAAATTTCATATTTTTGTCTCCATTTTTCGTTTTATAATTACGCTCACAAAAAAGAAAAAATATTAAAAAAAAACAGTTCATACCTAGTTTATTTACGAAATGAAAATTAGATTATAAGAAATTATGGCAAATGGCAAAAAGAAAGAGTAAAGTAATAAAAATCTGATTTACTTTTACAAAACTTATGGGCGTAATCACAAAACTTTAGTCGTTAATGAGTTTGACATAAAATTTTACGAGTGCCAGTTCTTAGCAATGGAGAGACTCGTAAAAGATTTGTTATCTTTTTTACTAATAAAAATCTAAAAAGATTGGGTCAAGCTTTGTTTTTGCAAATTATAGAGGTCCTGTGTTATTAACTTTTATTAGTAAAAATGATGATTTTTTTTAGGACGTTGCGTAAAATGGTATTTAAAGTCCGTAATTTTTAATTTGGCGACATGCTCATCTTGCTCCTCACACAATATTTTACCAAAGCATCTTTATTTATTTCTTTCTTTATATTTAATCGCTTGAAAACAAATAAAATCTCCAGCCTTCAAAGACCGCAAATAACTAGAAAAAAATAATAAGCATTTTTTTTTAATGTGGCCTTAAGACGTAGGTATACCATTTTACGCGACGTGTAACGTAAATAAACTTAATGAAGTCGGTAAACGCCGATGCGTTTCTCCCCGGCGGTGTGCTGTACGAACTCGCGAATCTGGTCAGTGGCCACAGGTCCGATGCAAACCAGGGGCTCCTTGAAGTATCCGCAGCTCTGGGGGCAGAAATATACGATAAGCATGAACACAATCAATTTCAACCACGAACTACAGTGGGCTTTTTGGAAATTTCTTAACTGATTGTGGGTCTATATTGGTCGCTGTTGAATTAACTAATTGCGGGTCTAGGTTGGTCGCTATTGAAAATAAAACTGCCTAATCGGTATCCTCGAACCATCGTAAATTGGTACAATGTCAATGTGGAGACCATTTGCAAGATATGTTCCACTTTTTCTTCCTGCTGACCTTGTTTAAGTACACGCGTCTTTCTCTCTCTTTTTCACACCCATATGCAACTCCTCAGGCACACTTCTCCACACTCATCCACGATGTACTTACTCTTAGCAACGTATTACATTGTATTTAATTGTAGATCCGTAATTTACTGTAGGATTAGTTTAAGATAAAACAAGAACTGTGAATTTTGTGAATCATCATCTGCCTAGACTTTTCATGCCTATATTGCGGTCGGCTACCAGTCTAACCGTATGCAGCTGAATTTCAGTATTTTACATGGAGCGACTGCCTATCTGACGTTCACAACCCAGTTAGTACTGGGTAATACGATACCCCTTGGTAACTGACCTGTTACAACTGTCAATGATCTACAAATGACAGCTGGAACCAACTAGGAAACTGGGTATGCAATGGGTAGTCACCCATCCACATACCAACCTAGGCAAGCACGGCTTAACCTAAAGATCGACCCAAGCGGCTGTTAATATAACCCACGAGATAAGTATTTTATGTAGAACGGCCCAAAAACAAAAACAGTTATCGCCCGTCTGATCTGAAAATCTGCTTTTTTCAAAGGAGGATGGCGACTCTCCACCTTATTCCTTATACTTCTAAAAGTGCCACGTGCCATCAAAAGATCAGAAAAAATTGAATGATGGAACGAAATCGACGCAGGGATCAGACGATTTACGATAACATAAAGACGCTTATATCTGACGATAGGTAATATTATAAGGTCGAATATAATGACGTTTTTCCCCGAATACGTCAGGATTTTGATATTTGCCTCGTAGAACCGATTCCATGATATTTTTACCCTCTTCATCGATTTCAATATTTTAATCTTCAATATTTTCATGTAATGTCGAGCAGAGAGTTTCAATAAAAAAAGCTCCTATAATAATTTGGAGTATTACTTTCATTTCTATGACTTATAAATGAGTTAGGAATATTTCAAGAGCAATTAATTGGCAACGTTTCAAAGGCATTTGAATGAACCCAAGTTGAAAAACTTCTTTGATTAATCTATACAAAAATATAAAAAAAAATATGTTTGTATTATCAAAAAACAGCATTTTACTGGATAGATACGAAAATATATACGACACTAACAACTCATTTTTATTTATTTTTGTATTTCTGTCTGTTTGATCTAGCTTATATCCGATACAACTAGACGATAGCTGATGTCACTTAAGCTAATTTTATTTTAGAAAAAAAAAATCCGGGCAAAAAATAAACCTTTAAAATTATTAAATAAATCCAATTCAAAAGCCGAACCGATTTTGACGGGGATTTTACTGGCAAATGGCTGATGTTAGATAGAGTAACTAAAACAACACTGTTTTATGCTTTCACGGTTTAAAACTAAACTTAACCGGCTTTCATTTGAATACCGGGTGCTCACAACAATAAACACGGTAGAAATCCCGTAAGTGACAATATAAGTTTAGTTTTAAAATAGTGTAGTCTTAGTTTAGTTGGTGTTATACATTTATTTTAGAATAAGAATTATGGTTCCGAGTAGTACTAGTATTATTAGTAGTAAGTACACATATTTGCATACCAAAAATTGTATTCTATTCTATCTGGACAATTTCACAAATGGTCGTCAAGAAAAATGAAAAAAATCTTTTCCCTTTTAACTTAATAGTCGCCGAGTTTTCCAGTAAATATTTTTATTAAGAGAAACTCGGTCGTCGTCTAAATGTATTAAGAATTGTACGGCCTTTTATAAGTGGGTTTTATTGAGGAAAACGAAGTCCCCTGGTCTTAACAAAAACAGTGTTTTTAGGGTACTGTTGCAAAATGGCCGAAAACGGAACCCTTATTTTGTCCTGTCCGTCTGTCTTTCCGTATGTCACAGCTGTATTACTCCGAGACTGTCGATACCATGCAATTGAAAAATGGAGAGATGCATTTTATGAACCACTACTTAGAGGACATGGCTAAAAGTTCATAATTACAGAAAAAAAAACCCAGAATCGCCAGCAACGAAATGAATAGAAATAAGAAATAAAAGAGGCGAAATGTTTTTTTTTTGTCCTTTTCTAGAACGATATCGTCCTTTTTTAGCTAACTAGACAATAGCCCATGTAATAGGAATAGATTTACTTAGGTACTTTCCTAATTTTGAGTTCGTTCACTTTCATTCTGACTGTGTTATATTGGCATTATGTGGTTTGGCGCTACGGAACCCTTTGTGCGCGAGATCGACTCGCGTTTTGCCGGATTTTCCTTTTTTTTTTTATCTGTCCGTTTTCGTTTGGAGTTGTATAAACGGAAGCTGGTTGAGAATTCAAAATGGACGCTTGGTATTATTATCTTTTATATAAAAAACACAGATATTCACCATTTTTCATTTCAGAACGCACAATCATCTAGAAAGGTTACTGGGTCATGTTTTATGCGGAAGCTTAGGATAGGCTGAGTTGATCAAGATTGGTGGACCCTAACCTGTGACCCTAACTCTAACCCTGTCTGTGATGAAGCGACAAGATATCTTCTTCCTTTTCTTTCGAATTTATGTGAAACTGGGTGAATACTTAAATGACGGTTCCACTCCACACTCCACAAATAAAAGTAAAAAAAAAACAGTTGAAAAAAAAACATTTTCCTAATCTGAAACCAACCAATGCAAATTCAAGCAAATCGTTTTACGATCTCTGAACAATTTTCTCTATTCCAAAGCACAAAATGTTACCAAAACGTTATTTCAACAAAATAGGCTTTCGGTTTAAGAAAGAAATGGAATAAAAATAAAGCATCTTTTATAAGAAAACTTGGCTCTTTCGTATTCATGATTTTCTTTGCGACATTTTGTCTCAAATTCTGTTTATGGAATTTTTCCTTGAATATATGTATAAATTAGGTTTATCTGAATTGTAAAGAAGTTTCTTTTGACAGCGGAGGCTTGGATATAGGGTCCTTGTGGTTGCCTAAACAGGACTATCTAATATAAAATAAACTAAATAAACAACAGGGCAATTAGGCGCCAAAGTACTCCTCCACATCTCTGTCATCCGGAATCGTGTGCAGAACACAATTATTTAGCCAAATAAAGATCATGACTGGTCGCGCGAGGTATCAACCAGTCGTTGAGAAATTTTCTTAAAATGGACACCCGAGCTTGAGCCCCATGACCCGAGCCTCGAACTCAAACGGCTCAATAGCGTACTGGTAACTACCAATTTCATGATTCCATGGAGCGTTTGGTAATCTGGGGTAGAGTCGAAGGTAGGTACGAGCAGACGTGGTCGATCACCAACCCGATGGACAAACTCCATCAAAACTGTAACCAAGATCCCTTTGGCAGAATGTGCTCGCCATGCGGCCAATGGAGATCGGTGGAAAAGGATTGCGAGGGCAACGACCACAGTTGTGGGCGACCACGACCACTCTGTCAACAGTGAATTAATAAGAAGAAGAGAGAACTACCAATTTGAAGCTCCAACAGGAGGGATGGCGCGAGGGTGTCGACGCAGGTTGCGTCCTACATCAAAGGCCTTCTCATCTTTCAAGATATCAGCGTCATGCCGTCTGGTCCTATCGTCACGTACGAAGCCGTCAGGTTTTAAAACCGCGCCTGCTGTGGAAAGGGCTCGACGAATAATGTCATTAATGCTGGCGATTGGTGTTGTTGCTTGATTTGCTACGTTGTTAAGTTACTTTGTGTAATTTGTTTTACTACCTCTGCTCTGAAAACGGTGAAGGAAAACATCGTAAGGAAACTGCCATGTCCTATAGAACCTAAAATTTGAAGACATGTGACTTCTACCAACACGCACTAGGCCCGCGTGGTGGAGCCCATTCCCTCTCATGGAGAGGAGGCTTGTGTCCCAGAAGTGGGAACATTAAAGACTGATTATGCTAAATTATACATTTAAACTGGACCATTTACTTAATAAACTTTAGAGAATCTCTGTACAAACAAACATACAGTTGCACTGGACCCGGGAGAGGTATTGTGTAAGACCCAACCTAACATTCGAAATTAAAATATGAATATACATAACGACAGAGCAGATTAGGGCACTTAAGGGTTTGTCCCTTCTATTGACGCAGGTTTATAGAGGTACGATGAACAGGGAATTAAGTTACTCATTCATAGAAAAGCCAGACGGGTGTAATGTTGGGTCTGGGGATATCTCTACTTGAGCGAAGCAGAATTTTGTGACGTCGTGTATGTTGCGACAATTTCACAGGTCATTAAAAAACGGATTAAGGAATGTTTTTCATTTAACTATGCTGTTTAACGCTTAGTTGACACTTCCAGTGACCCGAGGACTTGCTTTTACCTTGGTGAAGGCTTAGCGTTGCCATACAGCGTGGCAACGCCGTCAGTCTCTTAAGGACATTACCAGTTAAGAGCGTTGAGGAGGAGTTTATTGACGCCATTTTTTAAGTAAGTTGTTTTAGTTTAATTTACTAAGCTTTTCTGTCACTGGCAGGGATCAGGATTTAGTCGTTCAGTATTCTTTTTATTTTCCGTACAGAAACGCTCACCAGCTCTAATACGGCAGCATGAATTTCTTGTGTCGATACTTGTTGACGAGAATGATGAGGTTTTACAAAAGTGCTATAATTTTCAGACACCTGAGTCTAACATGAAAACAAGAATCGCAATGATTTGATCGACGACATGGATCAAATGCTACAATTTATCTAAGACCTGACTTCTGTCTCTAAACTTCTGCCCGTGTCGTCATGATGCAGCACAAGGAATCGGGTGACGTCACGAAGAGTTGCCTTCTTCGTTGTACTGAAGACATCGCCTGCAGCTACCTGTCTTCTTCTTCTAAGAGTGTCAATGGCAATCTAAATTGTGTCCCAGAACTGAGCTACTAGTTTGGCGCTTTCGGTTGCATCCATCAGTTCCTTTAGTGAACAAACTAAGCTACTAGTTTGGCGCATTCGGTTGCATCCATCAGTTCCTGTAGTGAACAAACAACAGAACACGCAAGACACGATATTAAGTGCCACATCGTTTGTGGAACAGTATCTGTCGAGGATCGTGGCTAAATAATAGTTGCCGCTCGGGTCGATCTTTAGGTTAAGCCGTGTTTGCCTAGGTTGGTCTTTGGATGGGCGACCACCCTTACATACCGAGTTTCCTCCGTGTCCACGTTAAGCTATTGGTCCTGGCTGTCATTTGTCCATCTTTGACAGTCGTTACAGGTGGTCAGTGAGTCTTACCAAGTGGTATCGTATTTTCCAGTATGAGCTGGGTTGTGGAGGTCAGATAGGCAGTCGCTCCAGGTAAAATACTGGTATTCAACTGCATCCGGTTAGACTGGAAGCCGACCCCAACATAGTTGGGAAAAGGCTAGGCAGATGATGATCTGTCGAGAATATCTTACCTTCCTTGGCTTCTGCCGGTGTCGGCGCTGCATAATGCAGCAGAGTCCCCTGGTGACGTCACACTCGGTCGAAGAGTTGCAGTCCTCGTTGTATTGCTTACGGCCAGCGGTCGGAGGTCGGCAGACGTGCATCTCGCCTGGTAAGGAGAGAAAATGTTAGATATCTTTTATGAAACGCTGATTTGTGAAGTTTGTAGAGGTCAAAGATACAGGCAAGTACCAGTTTTACCAAGGGGTATCGTATTACCTAGTACTAACTAGGTTGTGGAGGTCAGAAAGGCGGTTGCTTCATATAAAAAGCTGCATCTTATTACACTGCAAGCCGACCCTAACATAATTGGGAAAAGGTAGCCAGATGATGTTGATTGAAGTCGAACCCCTTGTTAATATTCAATAAGAGTGAACTTTTTGAGTCTCAATGGCTGATAAATGAAGAATTCAAGATGTTTTAATAATTTGTTCTTGCATTGAGGCGTTAGGACGTTCAAATACGATGGTCTCAAGGTCTCAAGCCATTTTAGTAGATAAATACAGACAAAGTTCCTGCTGAATGTACTGTAAAGTCAGACTAATTTAATCATAATAAAAGGAGACACTTGAAACAGGCATGTCAGTCAATCACTTTTAATGCGAGATGAAAGTATTACAGGGAAGTACAACACTGCTCTTAGATTTCATATTTAGACCGCGACATATTTAGACGGGCAGGTGAATGAAAGTAAACTGAAACTTTAACGAAAAATAGACACGAATCGCCGTCATTTCGACCTCGTCGTCGAGTTACGTCGCGACGTCTCCATTCATGACCCCCTCCCCTCGACCCTTGCTCGAGCCAGCTCGCGATGCTAAGTTAAGCCAGTCATTTTAAATCAGCCCCTAAATAATCTGACTCAGATTGAGCCTGTTCCTTTGCCGCCCTCCCTAGCGATGCTCTAAGCTAAGGATCGTACCCCACAGGGGTTGGGCCTCTAGCGCACTGTCGATTAGTTTAGTTTATAAGTTTAATGCCCCTGGCTGCGAGCCCTACACTCAAGGCATTCACAGGATAGCAAAGTCTGGTTTAGCAAAAGTCAGCCTCATAGGTTGACCTGAAAGATGACAATCGGATGAATTCCGTTACTTACCAGGTACCACTTCCTCACAGATCAGTCCAGCATCACATTGGTTCTCTCGGTTGCAGATCTCGCCCAGTTTCCTCCCGGCGAAGGCTGGGAGACAGCGACCTCCATCCTCTGAGGGCAAAAAAATCTAGTATTATCAATTTGTCCTTTAATGTTGTAAAGTTAAGAAGATCTCTTGGAATCTCAAATGACCTCAACAGTTTTAGTAAATACAAAATGCAACAATTTTAAATACAATGTCTAACAGTTTCAAATATAATATCAAACAGTTTCAAATATAATATAAAACAGTTTCAAATATTATATCAAACAGTTTTAAATACAATCTCAAACAGTTTTAAATATAAAAATCAAACAGTTTTAAATGTAATGTCAAAACAGTTTTATATATAAAAATCAAACAGTTTTAAATGTAATGTCAAAACCGTTTTAAATGCAATCTCAAACAGTTTTAAATGTACTGTCAAAACAGTTTTAAATATGTTATGTCAAACAGTTTTAAATATATCTGTCATCAAATCCTATTCCAATCCCTCTTTCCTATTCATTACCGACACAAAAAGCCATTTCCTATACTTTACTGAAACGCCGATGTGGGATGAATTTGTGACAAACTGTGAGAGGAAAGATTTCGTATTTGTATTAGAAATATCTTTCCCGAATGCGTTCCGGATAAAAGGCGCCGTTTTATCGAAGGTCGTATCGATTTAGGAGATGAGAAGGACGTGTTTGTCTGCTCGTAAATAGACAGTTTCTACCCCAAATCTGTCTACCACATAATAGGCTTGTGTCCTAAAAAAATCTAATTAGTCCGTCAGTTAGATTATAAAAAAATATTTGACCCGTATTTTTTCTTTTGTTACATAAACCAAAATTGACGAAGATACGACACTTTTAAAATTCGCAATACGTCACGCCGTGCTATAGTTTTTAGTGCGTTGTGACGTCACGAGCCCCCACTCCCGAGTTTTGATGCGTTTTATCTTTGTCAGTACTCAGTGATTTACAAAAACAAAAAATACGTGTCCATTATTTTCCAATACTCTAACTGACGGACTAATTAGTTTTGCAATTTATTGATGGTGGAAACAAGCTATCTATGATAGGTTAAGCAAAGATTTACCTGAAGTAGGTAATTGGTTTGTAGGCGTATGAAGAATAGGGTGTACTAACTGGGTTGTAGAGGTCAGGTAGGTAGTCGCTCCTTGTAAAATACTTATATTCAGCTGTATCCGATTAGACTGGAAGCCCACCTCAAGATATTTGGGAAAAGGCCGGCAGATGATGGTGAAACACAACATTCTATCCCAACCTGACCCGGAACTTATAACTTGAATATGACGAACAGGTTTAGAGGACGACCGGATGGGTGTTGTATCTTCTGATGGGCTACTACTAGACATTTGTTGTCGGGTTTTTATATCGTCTGAAGTCGCGGATAACTTCACTAGCGATTTAGAATTTTAAATGATTTTTGTTTGGTGTTACTTAGTTTGATGTACAGAATGTTGTGTGGGAACAAATCATTAAAGCGTCACGTCTCCAAAATGCTACGCTATCAATGTTGTCCTGACGGTAAATATTGAAATGTGACGCTTTTTAATATTTTCTCTTTAACAAAACTTGTTTGTATTGACACTAGCTATTGATCAATACAGGCATCATGCGTGGCCACTATTTTCAAAATAAAATATAGGGTGTAAAACACCTCTTAACGAAGCCGAAAGGCACTTATTCTCCCCATCATTGCGATCATTTTTTTGTTCTACGCCATACCTGGGAACCTTCTAGTTACGGAGATATGGGGGGTCAAAGTTACAACTTTTTAACAAGTTTTTTTTTTAAATACAAGTTTTTTTTGTAAGATTTTGACTTTTAACACCTCCACGACCCCCGTACTATTCAATCCATCCATCAGCACAATGTTTTAAGTGCGTTACATTGATATCTACCACAAAACATGATTTATAGCCTCAAAAAAAAAAGTTGTTTCCCAGCAATATTGTTTGCGTAAAGTTACTTAGTTTGATGTACAGAATGCTTGGTTAACGGCTTTGTGATGAGGTGGTTTACACCCTGTAGAATGGCAGAAGAAAGGCAAGCCAGCTTTCATAAGAAAATCTCCCAACCCCTTTAACACCAATTAGCCCATCTCTTGACGAACCTTTTCAAATTAAATACCAAAATGTATAAAAAATTACAACCTCACACAGCTAATGAATTTAAAATTACGGACGCAGTTTACTCAAAACGTCCGTAATTATTCCGTAATTTATTTACACGAAAAGGTTTCTAAAGTAGCTTCATTTGAACCATACATTTTTGAATCCATTCAGACGTCCTTGGATGAATCTTTTAACAAAAGGGGATGAACTCGTTTCACGCAGTTTAGGCAAGATGAATATTATGTTAGTTAGTCCTCCCCATTAAATTTTTCAGCTCGCTTTGCGGGTAGACGAGAAATTTAATTATTCATGGTATGTCTTTGAACGTAGTCTGTTGAAAAGGCTACTGGTTTATTACGAGAATTATAAGTACCTAGAGGGACTTGTTTGAATAACAAGTGTGCAGACTGTATAGCTTGGTAAAATTTTAAGTTGTTGTTATTATTGTTGGAGAGATGCTGGCAACACTGGTTGAGTGACATGTCAAAATTTCGCTCCGTAATTTAAAATTAGTTTTAATTAATTTTTAAGTGTAAAAAACATGTATTATTGTAATTAAAATACTACTAAGTGTATAAATACCCAGGATTATTGTTTTCACGGAAAAATACGCCATAAAACAGTGTTTGGTTGCCCACCTCAACCCGGCAACCTATATCACAATCAGCTGTTGTTCCTGTGGATCAATCTGGGGAGTATAATTGTTTCCTTTTATTGTTTAAATAGCTCAAATTAGTTAATTAATAGCTTTCATGGAACACTAAAATCATTATTCTGATCAATCTGGCACTTTTTTTGTAGTTGAACTTAGGTTCAGTGTCAGGTATCACTTGATATATAAGTATTTGTGTAGTTTGTAATAAGTTAATATAATAACTATCTATTTAATCAACTAAGTACAAAACAATAGAGAACATTGCTTATTCTTTATACATTTTCAGCAGTTTTTAGTCAGCTAGGTCCAGTAATTTTATTTCAAGAGTCCTACCCACTTTAGGAAAAAAAGTAAAAGACATAAATAAGTGTAATTTCAACTTCATTTAATCATCTTATTGAAATATTTTGTAAGACACATAAGCCTACCTCATTTACCAGTTTAATAATCACATATTCCAGTCTATTCTCATTTTCTCCTTTCATTTCTAGCTTTTCTAATTTTGTCCATCCAATTAGTTCTCACCATTCTTTGTACTTCTACTTTCAGTTCTATTCTCTGAAACCATGCCTGTGATGACCCGTAAAGCTACTACCCAGGAGTTGCAAGCTAAGTTGAGAACGGCCCTTGATGAACTTAAGGAATCAAACAGCAAATGTCAGCAGCTGTTATTGGATAGAGAGGAACATGAGGTTGAAATCGAGAAAGTCGTTCACAAAAACACTAGCTTGAAACGGGAACTCGTGGAGCTGCACCAACAATACACGGAGGTTGTCGATGAACGGGACAAACTGCGGGTGGTCACAGATGGTTTCAACGACTGCAGTAATTATTATGAAACAGCTTTATGTAAGGTTAGGGACTTAGAAGATGAACTGCTCAATGCCAATAAACAAATAATTGACTTTCAGAAACAAAGAGAATGTACTCAGATTAGGGAAACAGATCATCTATATAATCAATTATTAAATTCCAATTGCAACCCACATTCTTTAACAACAATAGATCTTACTGAAGATTCTATTCTAAAATATAATTGTAGCAGTTATAAAGTTAGCCAAAATAAAATAAAAAAATATGCAAAACTTAATAGAATAATAAAGAAATGCAGGAAATTTAAAAAACAACAAAAACATAGTTCTAACAATAACAAACTAAGAAAAGAACGTGTTTTTCTCATTAAAAAGTTAAATAACTATCAAATTAAATTAGAGGATAGTAAACATTTTTATGAAATAGACACTCAAAACTTACAGTCTGAGATTCAAACATTAGAGCATCAACTTCAATCATGTTATTCCATGTATGTGAAATCTCAAAAACAAATAAAGGAACATATCCTTGCTACAAACGAATTAGTCAATAAGGATAATAGTAATGCAGACTGTGAAGACATGATGACCTTCAATAACACCCAATGTACATCACAAAGGGAATCCAGCCCGGACACTCTCCTGCCTGAGGTAACGGAGGACTCGACCCGGTTGGGCAGTGTTCCGGGTTGTATCCCCATTATAGATTCACCACACATTGTCCAAGGTTCATCACTGGTAGGTCAAACAGAATGTAGTTCTCCCCCTTGTTGTAGTACACATTGTGGTTGCTTTATTATGTTTTCTGATAGTTTAGGGAAAGGCTTGGGAAAATTGATTAGTAACAATCTGAGTCATTCTACTCAAAATTATTGTACACCTCAGGCTTCATACAACCGGATAATGGCATCCATAACTCGGAAGGAATTCGATCCTAATGATATTGTAACTATATTTGTTGGTAATAGTTTGAACGTAAAAATTGATGAAATCACTGACAATGTCACTCAACTGTTGAAACTAAATTGTAAGAAAATCATTCTGTGTGCCTTTCCATACTTTGAAAAGTTGTCAAGCAGGCATAATCATTATATTCATAGTCTCAATAATCACATGTGTTTACTAGTAAGTCACTATTGTGACAAGTTGACGTTTTTCGACACTAACAGTTTCGTCCAGAAATTGAAGTCAACGAGGAATAATGCGTACCTGCCTATTAGTTTTAGACGTCAAATAGCTCGGCTATTAGCTTTTAATTTAAACTCAGACATATGTGGTATGTCGCAGTCTGTTGTAAATAGTTCCACGGAAATTAGTAATTATACTAATTGTAATTATACACATTTTAGCTTAGATTTAAACTAGTCAGTAAGACAATGGAAGGTACGAGTGATAATTTAGGTAAACTTATCAACTCTAAGGTATCTTCTAGCTCTCAGTTAATCAATTGTCAAAAAGGGGTTAAGCAGAATTCCTTTACATTATTTCATCAGAATATTCAGGGTTTTTCTTCCAAACAATTAGAAATCGAACTATTTTTAGAAAAAACCAAGTTTGATATTATCTGTCTATCTGAACATTGGATGAGGGATTACGAAATGCAATTTAATTACGAGAATTATAGTGTGGGCAGTTGCTTTAACCGGAAGTCTAAGATGCGTGGGGGTTCATTAATCTTAGTTAAAAATTGTGTTAAATTTAAGCCTCGTAATGATATTGTCGATCTTTCGGTTGAACATAGCATAGAATTGTCTTGTGTTGAGCTAGATATGCATGTAATAGTGTGCGTTTACAGACCCCCTAATTACCTGAACTACTCTATCTTTGAGTCAGTAATGGAAGATGCTTTGGCAAAACTTGTGACTGGTAGTAAACTAATAATTATCTGTGGTGACTTTAATATCAACATTTTAGAGAATAATGTAAACAGCAGTAGATTTTTAAATCTCTTTAAATCATTTAATTTGTCAAATGTTTTTTCAGAACCAACCCGAATTACTACAAATACTGCTACTTGTATTGATAATGTTTTTTGTTGCTGCGACTACTTAGATAAATCCATCGTAAATTACCTTCCTTCAGATCACAGCGGACAGACTGTTTCTTTCGCGTCTAATAAACAATTACAAAGAATTCAGATTCAAACTAGACAAATAACACCCAGCAATTTAGAAAAGTTTAATAATAATTTAATTAGTAAGTTAAATATACCAGGCCATATTGGAAACAATGTAAATGAATTGTATGAAGAATTCTTTTCGGTAGTGCACACCGAGTTCAATAGTACTTTAAAACAGAAAACTAAGACTATTGGCCCAAAGTTTATTTTCAGTGACTGGGCAACACAGGGTATTAGGAAAAGTAGGGAACGATTGTTTGAGTTGTACGGCCTTAAGCCTTATATCAACACAGAAACTTTTAGTAAATATGTGGCTACTTACTCGAAAATTTTTAAAAACTCTTGCAAGATAGCCAAGTCTCTTTTCATTAGCAACAAGATAAAATCAGCCGATAACAAAATAAAGACGGTTTGGAAAATTATCAACAGTGAGACTAATAGATCTAAAAAACCAAGTAATGACATAACACTAGAGACCTCACATGGTCTCGTGAGTACTAATAATGAAGTCGCTCAAGAATTTGTAAATTTCTTTACCAGTATCCCACTTAAAACTACTGAAACCTTAAATTCCTCTCCCTTGCTCTCTATGGATTTATTGAAGGCGAACGTTTCAGCCTGCTCAAATGAATTTAAATTTCAGCATGTAAACCCCATGACAATCATAAAAGCTTTTAAGCAAATCAAGATCAAATTAACCGAAGATCTATGGGGTATGTCTATCAAAGCTTGTACCTCAATTGTTGAGACTGTAGCGCCGTATTTAGCCTCAATATTTAATTTGTGCGTGGATCAAGGGGTCTTCCCGGATCTAATGAAATTCAGTAAGGTAATACCGCTTTTTAAATCCGGGGACAGTAAAGACACCAACAATTATAGGCCCGTATCCGTGTTGCCGGTTTTCAGCAAGGTGTTTGAAAAGATAATGCTCGATCAAATGCTTAACCATTTTAACACCAATAAAATCTTACACGAACAGCAGTATGGTTTCACCAAAGGACGTTGTACGACTGACGCCGGTGTCACTTTATTAAAACATATTTTTACTGCGTGGGAAGAGGCACAAGATGCCATAGGAATCTTCTGTGACCTCTCGAAGGCATTTGATTGCGTAAATCACGAAACCCTGATTTTGAAGCTTGAGCATTACGGTTTAGGTAAACTTGCGCTCAGTTTAGTAAAATCATATCTGAATGATAGACAGCAGCATGTACAAGTAAAGGGTGTAAATTCGATGGGTTTAAAAGTAAAAATGGGTGTACCACAAGGTTCGATATTGGGTCCCTTCCTCTTTTTAGTATACATTAATGACCTACCCCATTTATTTAACAACCATCCGCAAATGGTGTTGTTTGCTGATGATACTTCTTTAATATTTAGGATAAACAGACGTGCCACAAATCTTGACGACGTAAATAGCGCCCTACTGCAGGTTCATAATTGGTTTACCGCTAATAATTTAGTACTAAATGGGAAAAAAACTAAGTGCATAAGATTTGCTTTACCAAATGTCAAAAGTAGTGATTGTGACATAGTATTGAATCAAGAGAAACTTGAATTTGTCAATAAAACGGTTTTCTTGGGAATTACGCTTGACCACAGGCTACAATGGGGTCCTCATTTAACATCTCTTGCAGGCCGGCTGAGCTCAGCAGCGTATGCTGTTAGAAAAATCCGTCAATTTACTGATGTTGATACGGCGAGGATAGTCTATTTTAGTTATTTTCATACTATTATGTCATACGGTATTTTACTATGGGGACGTGCTGCAGACATCGAGTCTATTTTTATTCTGCAGAAAAGAGCCATCAGAGCCATATATGAATTACGTAGACGCGATTCTCTAAGAGAACTGTTTAAGGAAATTAATATCATGACAGTACCTTGTCAATACATCTATGAAAACATCATGTACGTTAGGAAAAATCTGCATTTATTCAGTAAAAGAGGTGACAGACACCACTATAATACTAGAAATAGGGACCAACTAGTTCAGCCAGGTTTCAGGCTTGCTAAAGTAGATTCATCTTTCATGGGGTACTGTTTAAAATGTTACAATAAAATACCTCCCCACATTCTACAACTGAATGAGACGAAATTTAAATCTTGTGTAAAACGCACACTATGTAGGCAAGCATATTATAAGCTGGGGGATTACATTGAGGATAAAAATGCTTGGCTAAATGCTGGTCCTGCTCCGCAACCTTAGATGCAAACTTATTGGACAATTATTGTGGTAGCTGCAGAAGATTGTAAAAATATTCTTGCATTGTATAGATTCCATCTCTTAGTATTGTATAATTGCATAACACATGTGTGAGTACCATGTACCGTAAAGCTACCATTTGCATTTAGTTATGTTTCATTGACTTGAATATGCCTTGGTGGCTGAGAGAATGTCATGCTCGCTTAAATGTCTTGCTGATGGTGGCGGGTGGGTCGGGTCATTTAGTTCCCTACAATATGGTTGAATTGAATGGCGCTGATTCATGCGTCATGTTCGTGAACGGGCGCTGTCAGTCGGGACTGGTCATCTCTTAGCTGCCGTGGATCATTTGAATTGCTTTATTTTTAATTGTTGATTTATTTATTTTTACTCTGGACGCTCTTATTGTGCACGTCTTTCTACATCGTTCTCACATATATGTATAATCTCAACATGAAAGATGTAACCAAGATTTTGTAACAACATTTTTGATTGAAAAGAGTGTCCATGGAGTTTCTTGCCCGTTCTTCTCCATAGAGATCTACGTTAGGGAATGGGCAACTACAGTACTTTCTCAAGTTATTATGCCTTGTGTCTGTGACTGTAGCTTCGCTTTATTTTTCGTTTTATCGACATTCAAAAGTGCCGTAATGGTCTAGTTGAAATAAATGATTTGAGTTTTGAGTTGAGTTTTGAGTTTTTTGAGTTTTGTTGTAAGTTGTGTGTTGTTGTAGTAGTTTGTTGTAAGTTGCGTGTTTTAAGTTGTTGTTGTTGTAAGTTGTGTGTTGTAGTTGTTGGTGTAAGTTGTTGTTGCTTCAAGATGTGTTTTGTAAGTTGTTGTTGCTTCAAGATGACGTGTTTTGTAAGTTGTTGTTGTTGTAAGTTGTTGTTAGTGGTTGGTTATACGTATGGGTTTGGTGTGGTTCTTGGTAGTTGGTAAGTTGGATTGTGGTTAACTTGTACCTAGGTCTCTTCATCAACTGACAGGGTAGTAAAGAGTATTGACTTCAGTCAAAAGGTCACAAGGTCAAGATTTCTTTTTACGGTTAAGGGCCGTTCAAACCGTTGCTCTCTTCATTCATTAACAGTAGTATTTTATCAGTTTTTTGTAACATGCGTTTCATCTCTCCTCATTACATCTTCTAAGATAGACGACTTCGTTCGTGATTTTTTTTTATCGAGTCAAATTAATTGTATTATGTTTTCAAAACACTATCATACTAGCATATATCCTGAAGAATATCATATATCTTGTTTCAATCCACCCATCAGCACAATGTTTTAAGTGCGTTACATTGAGTTTTACCACAAAATACGATTTTTCACCTCAAAAAAAAGTCGTTTCCTAGCAATAATTTTTGCATAAAGTAACTTAGTTTGATGTACAGAATGCTTGGTTGACGGCTTCGTGATGAGGTGGTTTACACCCTGGATATCGGGAAATTGCCAAGCGGTTGGTCGACTCTTCACGTGACCAGAGGGCGGGTCTTTTTTTTGGCCAAATTATCAGCATTGCCATCCAACGTGGCAATGCTGAAAGACTTCTGGAGACTTTCCGTGTTGACAGCAGCGATGTGGACGAATTTTTTCACGCCCTGTAACCTGCAACCCTTTTGACACTTGTACATATTTTTATTATAGTGTTGTAGTTTGTAAATAATGTAAACAATACTGTTTTTTTATTATCATTTGCCTGCATTTTCCCAAATATGTTGGGGTCGGCTTCCAGTCTAACTGGATGCGGCTGAATACCAGTATTTTATCTGACCTCCACAACCCAGTTAGCACTGGGTAATACGATACCAATTAGTAAGACTGGTTGTCAGACTTATTAGGCCACTGTAACGACTGTCAAAGATCTAAGATCTACAAATGACAGCCGGGACCAACAGCTTAACGTGCTTTCCGAGGCACAGAGGAAACTCGGTACGTATGTAAGGGTGGTCACCCATCCACAGATCAACCTAGGCAAGCACGGCAATATTGTTGTTAATAACTTAATAAATTGGTTTAACAGTTTGTTACGTAACAATTGAGTCACAAACATCCGGAGAACGAAAACCACTTTTCCATTTTCTTTGGCCCTAATTTAAGGGAAAAATGTTCAAATTTATTTTACAAACCTTTTCCCGCTTATGATCTGAGGTTCCGCGAAAAACATGGTTTTAACTGAAATACCTAATGTAATGTATAAAACATAACGTAACCAAAACGCGTGTAAAAGTGGTTTTCATTTAATTTAACAAACAAGCCTTTTCGCGGAATCACAAAGCTTTGATGTGATTAAATTGGCCTTTCATTTTAATTAAGTGACCACATTCTGAGAAACCGCACAATGTTCCTAACAAAGAGTTTGATGTTTTTTTTTTTAACATAACATAAAATCACACATTTTCCCATAGGAGGAAATCATGGCTAAATAATAACAGCCGCTGGGGTTGATCTTCAGGTTAAGCCATGCTTGCCTAGGTTGGTCCATGGATGGGTGACCACCCAAGTTAAGCAGTCGATCCCGGCTCTCAATTGTAGATCTTTGACTGCCGCTAGCTATTCAGTGGCCTGAAAGACTGACAAACAGTCTTATCAAGGGGTATCGTATTGCCCAGTACTAATATTAGGCAGTCGCTCCATGTAAAATACTGCTGCATCTGTTAGACTGGAAGACGACTCCAGCATAGTCGGGAATGTTCGTTTCCGTGAGCTACTTTCGCAGTCTTCCAGTGTGGAATCACCTGGGACATACGTCTTATCCGCAGAGTCATCCGGAGTCTCACTACTGCTGTCAGTATTATCTATCGTAACGGCGCTGTTATTTTCGTTACATATTTCTGCGGACTCTTGGGGTAAATCGGGTAAGGCGGGTTTTGTCAGAGTTCAACACTTATTATCGTGATTTATACTTCAAGGAGTTTGTCTGTCCCATTATAAACTCAATGTTGTCTAGTCATAAGTTTTCTAGACAGATGTCACTCGTCGTCTGATCGTTTGCCTGTGCGGGCACAATACATTTTGGAATCATAATACAGGGTGAAATTGAATAGATGCGACAAATTTAAATATACAATAATACGTGTTGTCAAGAAAATGTATAAAATATCAAATGTAAAATTGTAATGAACGAAGGAAGGGTAATGGGCGGCGCGCGGTCGCCGGGAAGGGATGTCAGCGCTGGCGCACATGCGAGGTTTGGCAACGTCGCGCGATACTTACATTAGAAACTAGGCTAAATTAGGTAAATGACCGCTATGAACGGGAATACCGGTAATTCGTACATAAATAAAGATAATAACATCAATGGACCTTTTGAAAACGATAATCGCGTAATTTTTTTTAACGATTTAGATAGTAGAAAAAACAGTTTATAATTACTATGTTACTGTAACTGAAGCTCCCATTTCATTTTGTCGCATTTATTCAAATTCACCCTGTATAATGTGTTTATTGAGTAGCTCACGGTAACTAACAGTAACTCCATCCTTCGGGCGTTGAGATGCGCTAGACGATGGTGCCAAATTTGTTGCGTTCACTGGCTTCCAGTAGCGGGCTAGGTAAAGGATGACTTGCCAGACTTTTGGGTTACTGACTCCCGGTAAAGACTGTCAAAGATCTAGAAATGACAGTCGGAACCAACGGCTTTAGGATGACTCACGCTAGACCGTGTCGGGTCGAAGCTGAGTGTCGACCGTGCAATTTAGTATGGACACACTCACGCTTCCGACCCGCTACCGACTCAGCAACGGACTATGGATTGTGCTACGGACGGCCGATACTCAACTGGGACCCGGCACGGTCTCAACCTTTAACGTGCTTTCCAAGGCACGGAAGAAACTCGGTATGTAATGGGTGATCACCCATCCACAGACCAACCGAGGCAAGCTTGGCTTAATCTGAAGATCCTTAAAGCAAATATTTGATTGTATTTTATCCTATGTTGAAGAAAAATGTATCAAATATATACAGTTTGGTAAACACAAATTACATTCGTAGAAGTGTACTGTATTTATATTTATTTAAGGCACATTCAAGACATGTACCTACAACACAATTTGATTACGTCTCTCTATGTATACATGTGTCTACTTATTTATGTAAACGAGAGATGTATATGTATAATAATGATACAAGCTCGTAAAATGTATGTTTTAGGGTTATGTCTCCAAAGGGTACTAACGGGACTCTATGACTAAAGTTTAGCATCTGTCCATTCGTCCGTCTGTCTCAGGGTATGTATATTATAAACTGCAGTCCATGTTCGAAATTTTCACAGAATCCGTTATACTGTGGATGATATATCAACAAATTATTTGTAATAACTAGCTGCTGCCCGCGACTTCATTCACGTGGAAATTTTGATGTGTATGTGTGACACAAAAAAAAATTAGCTTACGACGTATTTAAAAATCATGAAATCGGTCAAGCTGTTTCGGAGGAGTTCGAAAAGAAACACTGAGACACGAGATTTTTATATATTCAGACAAAAAACGTGTTTTTTTGGTGATTTTTATCGATTTTAATAGTGGCAATACGCACAAAGGTATTATTAGTAAAACTATATTGTATTTACTAAACGATTAAAATTGTAATATTCTGTCTGTATAGTTAATAACCTAGTTAATAATAGTTAGTTACCTATAAATAAGTATATTTTATGAGAAAATTAGTAAATTATTGAAAATGTGAAAAAAAAAATAACGTATCGTTCAATATTAAACAGTGGTACAGAACCCTGCGGCTGAGAGTCCAACTCGCATTTGGCTGTTTAAGTAAACGAGACATGTATGTAAAATAATAATATACAAGCTCATAAAATGTATGTTTTTATGTACATTGTCATACACGACGTAATTACATTGTGCGTCTGTGTCTATTGGGATGATAAAACATCTATAAACAAATATTTTGTGAATTATGTTTTGTTATTTTTACCTGACTGCGGTAAAGCCCAAAAGGAAGGTTATGTATTTGACTTACTTATGTATGTATATCCGTTTGTTTGTTCCCTCAAAACTCCTAAACGGATGAAAGGATTTTTGATAAGAAATACGTCGCGCATCGTTATAGAGATTCATCTTGGTGGCGTAAGTATAATTTTTGTGGCTACATTCAAACAAAATGGCAGATTTGAGATGCCATATTGTGGAGTTCAAATTGGAAGTCCTCCCACTAGGTGGAGCGGTCACCTGGTGAAGGTTCGAGGGATCCGCTGAATGCGAGTCGCACGGGACCAGTCAATGTGGCGACACTTGGGGGAGGCCTATGTCCAGCTGTGGACGTCTTTCGGTTGAAATGATGATGTGTTTTAACCGCAAATGGCTCAAAAACTACCTAATCACTACATACTACAAAACAAAGTCTCCCGCCGCGTCTGTCTGTCCCTATGTGTATGCTTAGATCTTTAAAACTACGCAACGAATATAGATGCGGGTTTTATTAATAGATAGAGTGATTCAAGAGGAAGGTTTTGGTAAAATATAAATTATACAAATGCAGTTATTCGTAGTCAAAACTTTTGGTTTAAATGGTAAAATGTAGAACTAACCGTACACCCTTTACTATTATACAGAATGTTCACATAAACTTGTGTGTTATACAACCTGAATTTTATAACTAATTTTCATTTCAAACCGCCAGTTTACCTACACGCCGATTAAACAAACAAGTTGTATAAACAAGCATTTGCAAAAAGTTTAAACATTAAAAATAGTCGTATTTTCACAAAGGCATGGCAGAACAATGAAAACACATCAAGCCCTGCCCTGTTATAGAAAAAACAGCATGAAAGGAATTTAAAAACACATTTTACTAGGTTCTTTCAGTTAACACAATAATGGGTTTTTGATGGTGTTTCCTTCATGCGTGTTAACAAAAGTATGTTTATAAACTGCAAAAAACGACGATTATTATCGTCGTTTTTTGCAGTTTCTTTTTCTCTTTTTCTTTTTTCAGATAACTATAATTGTAGATCTGAAAAAAGGATCGCGAAGTAGGTTCTCCATGTATTGTAACTTATTTGAATAGAGAAAATGAATGGTGTTGTAGAAAAATATATTATGTCGTTTTGAAAAGAGGTTGCATTTGAAGCTTTTATGTTAGACTAGACTATAGTTAGTACCAGTTAAAATGACAATAGCGGTCATTCACCTACATTTATTACAGTTCTTAACTTTGAAAACCAAAAAATAAGCCTGTTCTATTCTTGAATCGACATCTATCGTAACCTTGAACATTTTTTCTAACGATAAACCATCATGGTTCATGCTTGCATGCATGGCTATCAAGGCTCGTTTGTTTTAGTTCGTACGAAGAAGTATTAGGGAAAGGATGATGACCGATATTATCATTTTAACTGGCAACATCTATAGCTGACCCGCGCAACTTCGTCTGCGTCACATAAGAGAGAGAGAGAGAGTTAGAGAGACAGTGGGTCGTAGGCATCTTGATACAATTCTACAGGAGTATCACTCTTACCATTCCGCATAATGAAAAGTCGCACTCGGTACTTGATCATTATTTTACTGCGGAGTTATTTTAAAACTGTGATATCTCCTAAGAAATTCATTGAAATCAATCGATGATGGGGGATTTTTTTCAAAATTGAATATGACGATGTGATATACCACGTTTACCAAACATCTTCGCAAATACCTAGTACATTATTTTCGAAGTAATTTCTAACTACCTTCAACCTTAAAAGATAGACATATGCTTTTTTGACATTTTAGGAGGAATATTCTGGCACACATGATTGTTGCGTAACTTAACCGTTTACGTAGCACACGCAACAGAAGGACTCAAAAGGAATCAATTTCCCCTTATGCTTATTGCTGCAGCGTGAAATTATATAAACTATAGCCTTCCTCGACAAGTGAGCTATCCGACACTAAAATAATTGTTCAATTCAAACCAATAGTTCCTGAAAAAAAAGAAAAGAAAGAAGTCTCCAGAATAGGCTTGTTTCCACCATCAATAAATTGCAAATCTATTTAGTCCGTCAGTATTAGAAAATAATGGACTCGTATTTTTTGTTTTTGTAAATCAACGAATATTGACAAAGATAAAACGCATCAAAACTCGGGAGTGGGAGCTCGTGACGTCAGTACTCACTAAGAATGATACCGAACAGTGACGTATTGGGAATTTTAAAAGCGTCGTATCTTCGTCAATTTCGGTTGATGTGACAAAAGAAAAAATACGGGTCAAATATTTTTTGATAATCTTAGTGACGGACTAATTAGATTTGTTCAGTTAACAAGCCTATTAAAACTTCAAAACTAAACCGTACTGCAAGGTATATTAAAGTAAGAAAAGAAAACATAATATTTCTTTCTATCGCCGTGTTTGTACTAATCCACAAATAGTTCCTCGTTCCACTTTTCCTACAACGTGACGTCACAAAGTGGTTTCGCTATTAACTGTATTTGCGCATTAACTTCGCAAATAAATTGTTTGTTTGCGAGTTACGACGTAAGTTCAAGGAAAGTTTATTTTAGTGAGGAAAACCACTGCCTGAATGAGGATCACGAAGACGCGGGTAGTCGTAACGAAACATAGTTGTTCTATTGGTGCGTAACATCTACCCAGCTTTCTCCTAAATACATGAAGGGTGTAAAAACTCTTAATGAAGCCGAAAGGTACTTGATCTCCCCGTCATTGCGATATTTGTTTTTGTTCTACACCATACCTACCCCATAGAAGGACATATGACAGGCACCTTCTAGTTATGGAGATATTAGATGTGAAAGTAACACCTTTTATATAATAAGTACTAGCTAAATGATAACAGCTGCTCGGGTCGATCTTTAGGTTAAGCCGTGCTTGCCTAGGTTGATCTGTGGATGGGTGACCATCCTTACATACCGAGTTTCCTCCGTGCCTCGGAAAGCACGTTAAGCTGTTGGTCCCGGCTGTCAATAGGCTTGTGTCCTAAAAAAATCTAATTAGTCCGTCAGTTAGATTATAAAAAATATTTGACCCGTATTTTTTCTTTTGTTACATAAACCAAAATTGACGAAGATACGACGCTTTTAAAATTCGCAATACGTCACGCCGTGCTATAGTTTTTAGTGCGTTGTGACGTCACGAGCCCCCACTCCCGAGTTTTGATGCGTTTTATCTTTGTCAGTACTCAGTGATTTACAAAAACAAAAAATACGTGTCCATTATTTTCCAATACTCTAACTGACGGACTAAATAGTTTTGCAATTTATTGATGGTGGAAACTAGCCTTTTGTCCATCTTTGACAGTCGTTACAGATAGGCAGTGGCCCAAAAAGTCTCACAACCAGTCTTACCAAGTGGGATCGTATTGCCCAGTGTTAACTAGGTTGTGCAGGTCAGATAGGCAGTCGCTTCGTGTAAAATACTGGTATTCAGCTGCATCAGGTTAGACTGGAAGCCAACTCCAATATAGTTGGGAAAAGGCTAGGTAGATGATATTATATTATGTTGGGATCGGCTTCCAGTCTAACGAGCCAAGTCGGGCAAAGTGTTAATGGGTTTTTCCATCAGAAGTTTCTCAGAAACAGCCACAGAGCCTGGATTTGTACCTATTGGTTTTGGTGCAATAGGCTCGCCAACACACACACACACACATGGAATTTAAAATAAATAAATAAAAAACATTTATTTCAGGTTCCCCCACATTAAAAATTACACGTTACGAGACACGAGATAAATAAAAATCACAAATTAACATAAAAATGTAAAAATAATAATAAAATTAACATTATCATACGTAGGTACAATGTCCGGGAAATCAAATCAAAGTCAGTGTCATGTACAAAGCCTGTTGAGTTAATAACTCAACAGGCTAATAATGTCTTACTTGTTAGTGATCGAAATCCATCCAAGCATTTGAAACATACGAGGTTATAATGAAATTTACAAAAAAAAACATTCAAGATACGCACGAACAACATAACTCTTATATCACTCTTCCTTGGCAGTCGTGTTATTATGTACGTGATGGAAACTGTTGCAGTAGATTGTATTTTGCCCAAGATTCCACAGTGATTCCACTCGGCATAAAGAAACATTGCCAGATTTGCCTCCACAAGAAAATCAGTGTGCAAAACATACGAGACAACAAATAGTACATTGTTATCCAAGGGGTGAAAGTAACTTATTTAGTCCCGAGACGGGGTTTGGCGCCCAAGCGTAGCGCGGGCGCTAATAGCTCGAGGGACTAAATAAGTCTTTAACCCGAGGTAAACACTGTGCTTTTCATTACGAATACAAGGAAAATAAAAACAAAAACACGAAACCACTCGAAAAAAAAATGAAGATCGGATTGCCGCTTTCCCGCCTATTTTGTTTTTTTTTCTGTGGCCGGCTATTCAGCCTTTATTTTCACTATCGTCACTGAAAAAATAGTAAATATTTTGCCCAAAGTTTTGTTATTTCAATGAAATATTTGTAACTAAATTATAACTAAGTTATTTAAAATAATTATGTTCTTTAATTAATACTGAATTTTATGTTATTTCCATTTTACATCGCGCTGTAATTTACAGGCTGTATAGAAGTCGGAATATGGTTCAATAGAAATGTGAAAATAGAACTAGATTTATTTTAATAATGTGACAGCTGTCAGTTGAAAGGGATTCTCCCTAGGGCTGAAAAGTATTACTTTCAGCCCGCTCCTCAGGCAACTTCAGACCTACTTTCCGAGTATGAGTAATGAAAAAACACTTTGCATAAACATCAACATGAGTTATGAGAGTACTTCGTTAACTTATGTGAAAATGACATGAAGTTTTCCCTTACCATTTGTTTCAGGGAACTGTGAATTCTACGTGAATTCAAACCTGGTAATTTCTAATTGATATTCGTGATCATCACCTACCTAGCCTTTTCGCAACTATGTTGGGGACGGCTTCCAGTCTAACCGCATGCAGATACCAGTATTTTACATGGAACGACTGCCTATCTGACCTCCACAACCCAGTTTAGTACCACAAGCTCTTTTGCTCACTTAAATGTCCCGCTGATGTTGGCGCGTGTGTCGGGTCATTTAGTTGCCTTCAAAATGGTTGAGTTGAATGGTGCTGATACACGCGTCATGGCATGTTCGTGAACGGGCGCTGTCGGTTGGGACTGGTCAGCTCTTTGTTGCCACGGTTTTTTTTGAATTCTTTATTTTATTTTTGAATTGTCTTTATTTGTTTTACACTTGTATCGTGCTCATCTTGATACATTGTTCTCACATAATGTACCATCTCAACATAAATGATGTAATTGATTATTATGTATTAATGTGATTCGCGATAAATACCCGTTTTTATATGTTTTATGATAAATGATGTAACCAAGATTTAACAATATTTTGATTTATAAGAGTGTCCTTGGAGTTTCTTGCCCGTTCTTCTCCATAGAGATCTACGCTAGGGAATGGGCAACTACGTACAGTACTTTCACAGTTTTTATGTCTTGTGACTGGGACTGTAGCTACATTTAATTTCATCTTTGTTTCGACAATTCAAAAGCGCCTGTAGCTGGCCTACATAACAAATTCATAAAAAAAAATTATATGCGGTGACCAGGTTCACTCAATTAGACGAAAACTTGGGAATGTGAGTTTAAGAATTAAAAGCCGAAAAAGAGTTGAGACCAGTTTCTTACCTAACACCGTATATAATCATAGTAGCACCTATAGACATGCTATACAGAATGTTAGTTTAAACGAGGGACTTATTCAAACCCGCAATAGTCCATGCTTACATGATACTAATAAACATATGAACAAAAAGAAAACACTAATACATAACAGATAGATCCATACCAAAAACTTCGCCTAAGTTTCGCAACGTGTGCGCCATGCGCTTATCGCATGTGTGCGGGACAATGACCTTTCTAGGTATAATCCATTTTCCCTTCATACTTTAAATCTGGCTTTAGACAGGCAAATATCTAGGTAACCAGGTACTGACCGAATGTTCGCAGTCGTTGATTGACACCTTGCATAATAATTAAAGGTTCCTCGCACAATATCACTAGATAACACTTAACCACGAAGCATAATCGCAATATTCTTCACTGGAATGTTGATAAGACGTAATTTTTGGTTATTCAAGAACACGTTTACAGGACACTCTTAAGGCGCTTAGACGAGCTAAATTAGCAACTCTATTTGTGGTGTTTCAAACTTAGTTTGAAATGCTGTTAGAATCAAGTTCTAATCAGCTTGCACTACAAAGTGGTTGTTACGTCAGCCACTGCAGGCCAAATAGCGCGAAATGAGTGGTTTCGATCGATTTACAAAAAAAACGATTGATTGGATTAAAAAACTAAAACATTATCATGCTAATATATAGCTTGTTAGCTTGTAGAATTATTTGCCAAAAAATCAGAATGATCGCATGCATATTAGTATGTTTTTTATTGTTTGAAAGACATTTTTAGAGGTAAGTTCGTGATTTCTTTTTATCGAGACAAATTAATTGTATTATGTTTTCAAAACAGTATCATGCTAGCATATATCCTGAAGAATATCATATATTTTTCTGGTCTTGATTATAGCAGTGAATCATATACTTTTAGTAATTATAAAACTCGCGTTAGCTCGTGTAATCGCCTTAATATCGCGAAGTAAACGGGGTTAATGTTTGTTAAATGCGATACGCGGAAACGCAACATTAGACATGCGGAAGTAACGGCGGGCACTCGCGCATACACTGAGGTCAGCGCGGGGTGGCGCGGGGGTGTGCCCTGTCGGTACATCGGCGACAATATAACCTAACACGCTGTATAAGGTACAGTCGTCAGTACATCATGTTACCAAAACTGTTATTTTTTTTCTAAATGATTTTAAAACATAAAATGTTGCGGTAAAGTAAAAAATCGAATGAGAAAATTTGACAGTTGGTAGTAACTCGATGCGCTGGTGACTGTACTTCCTTGACCATAAAAGTTCAAGGTTCCCCACAGAATTAATAAAACGAAAGCACACACAAGCAATTACTTAAATTACCATACAAAACTACATACTATTTACCTCTCATTTAACTTGCAAAATATTCTAATTAGATTAAGTTACCAGCTTATGTAGTATTTCATACACGGAACTAAGGTACCTACAGTTTTATTAAATGTTGTATTAAACACGTAACTACTTAGGTATATAACTTTACATAATGTGTAGAAAAATCAATAGTCGAAAGTAAGGATATTATTGAATAACGGTATCATACTAGGCCTCTTGTAACATCTCTAAACATTATGAAATATAATAAATAAATAAATAATTCGAATTGCATACATATTATGAGTAATTGCTAAAATTATTGACCACGACTTCGTTCGCATGGACATTTCGATTTGTATGTGTGCAAAAAATAAAAATCTTTTTGTTGGAAGTCGGTTTTTTCTGCAAAATTTTTTTTATTCGTAATAAGTACTTAATAAAAATATTTTTTTAAATGGGTTCATAAATGACAACAAAAAATACCTACAATCGAATTATTCATCACATCACCCTAATTTGCATGATATCAATATAATTTATAATCTAAATATAAATCTTCAATCTCCCACTACCAGTGATGATGGTGACATCTTTCTGACTTCGGTAACAGCAACTATACAAGGTGTAAACCACCTCATCACAAAGCCGTTAACCTAGCATTCTGTACATCAAACTTAGTAACTTTACGCAAAAAATATTGCTGCGAAACAACTTTTATTTTTGAAGTTATACACCCTTTATTCAACATCGGCTAGGAGGTATTCCGCAGAGCGCACCTATTTCTAAGCGCAATCAATATAATAAAAAATCTATTTAATAAAAAATGGAGAAGGGTATTGTAGATTCATTATTTATATCTGTCACCGTAAAATTGTCAAATACGTTATATTACAATATAACGTGTATCTCTCTAGCGATATTGTAAAGTCTCGAATTATTGTCAACTGAACAAACGGAAGTATCCCTTGCCCCCATAAAAGGGACTTGGGGCACCCCCCCGTTAGGTTAGTTAGGTTCCTTTAAACCCTGCACTCGGAAATAGGGGCCCCGCGAAGCGGGGCTCCGTCGACTACGCTTTTTAGGGGAATATGAAGTGTTTTAAGGTTAGGTTATATTAATCGATATTTCTCAGGAATGGTACAGTATCTTTTCCTGAGAGTGGTGCCACTGGGCAAGGAGGACCCCTCCTTCTCTCCACACCGCGTGAGTTGACTACCATCGCATGCATTACACGAAAAATAATGCGTTTTATTGTAAGCAGTATGTTCATTTGACAATAATTCGAGACTTTACAATATCGCTAGTGATATTACAATATAACGTATTTGACAATTTTACGGTGACATATCGATAGATAGTTTTAAATCAACTATCCTGTCACCATCATCGTAATTATAATAATTAAAATTTCAGACAAAGTCCTTATTCAAGAACATTAAAAAAAAGAAAGAAAAACATTTCATTAGGACCAAACATTTTGTACATTTTATGCACCCACCAAACTGCGTAATAGTTTGTCGGCGGGATTAGCGCTCGTCTTAATACATTTTGGTGCAATTTTATGATGTCCATAAAATTTTATGACGTTTTACATAAAATTGTATTTTTTTCACGTTCGTATTTACACATGCATGCATAAATTGAAAAGAAACACACAAACATTTTGAGAGCTTATTTTAAATATCTAAAAGTCGCACGACGAGTCGTCATCCAGCGCCACATCATTGAACTGTCCATTCTGTCGGCCATGATAGCCATCAACCTGTTAGAACTACCGCACACTCGCCGCATCAGGGAGGCTATTCGTGTTCTCATAAGAGCGTAAAAACCAGGCACGCAGTGTTCTATGAACATCCCTGATGCACTGCAAAAGCGCGGTAGTCCCAAAATAACTCTGAAGGTGTTTTTATGCCAAATTCTTCTTCACTATCTTCAATCTTCGACGACCGATGACTGCGCTAACAGAGCTACCTTTTTTTGCGATAGTGCATGATATGTGCTATAATACATGCAAATCGCAAAAGAAGTAGCTACATTAGCTTTTTAGAAGGCGAGCAGCAATGTTATGATCTTCTTCATCTTCATTTCAGCCGAAAGACGTCCACTGCTTGACATAGGGCTCCCCCAAGTGTCGCCACATTGACCGGTCCCGTGCGACTCGCATCCAGCGGATTCCCGCAACCTTCACCAGGTAGGTATGATATTTACCAGTAAAATGACTTCAGTAATAGACATTCTATCACTCATTAATTGGGTGCAAAAGTACCCTTAACAAAGCAAAGGGTTCAGATTCTGTTTTTCCTTGTCATTGTGATCATTTTTGTGTTTTAGACCATACATTTTAGTTACAAAGATATTGGGGGTCAAAGTTTTCCAACTTAAAACAGGCTTTTTGTTCAAAATAAGTTTTTAATGTTAAAAGTTTACTTTACGCGCCTAGACGACCCCCGTAAAACGTGAAATTTCACCCCAAATTCTCGTTTCCTTGCAATATTTTATTGCGTTACTTAACTTATTAAGGTGAAAGCGTCAGGCTGACCCGCGAAATTCAAATTTTCTTGGGTTTTTTGCAATTTTGCGGGCCAGTGCTGGGTTGTATGTTAGTGGAAGTAACGTTCGCGGCTGTGGGGCGTATGTGGTTGCAGAATTGTAGTCATCAGATGCAGCGCTCCAAGTTCATGAAAGTCGAGGAACAAATTAGTCACAGTCAAAGTCGTTCCTCGACTTTTATGAACTGTGTACTGTGAACGGTTGTGTTGATGATTTTGATGATTATAATTCTGTAACTGCATATGTCTTGCAGCCGCGAACGATGTTTTCATCAGCGTTCAACTTGGCACTACCCTGCAAATTGCTAAAAACGTTGGAAAATTTGAATTTTGCGGGCTACCCTGGAGTATCAACCTTAAGCGGTGATGTTACAGAACCCTTAGTTGACGGCTTCTTACAGGATCCGTTTACTGCGTGTATTTCACATAAAGGGTGTAAAACACCTCTTAACGAAGCCGAAAAGCACTTATGTTCTCCCCGTCATTGCGATCATTTTTTTGTTCTACACCATGCATGTCAATGGTACGAGTAAATACTAAAGAAAGCTATTAAGGCGACTACACGAGCTAAACGCGAGTTTTATAATTACTAAAAGTATATGATTCACTGCTATAAACAAAACCAGAAAAATATATGATATTCTTCAGGATATATGCTAGCATGATACTGTTTTGAAAACATAATACAATTAATTTGGCTCGATAAAAAGAAATCACGAACTTACCTCTAAAAAAATCTTTCAAACAATAGAAAACATACTAATATGCATGCGATCATTCAGATTTTTTGGCAAATAATTCTACAAGCAATATATTAGCATGATACTGTTTTAGTTTTTTAATCCAATCAATAGTTTTTTTGTAAATCGATCGAAACCATTCATTTCGCGCTATTTGGCCCGCAGTGGCTGACATAACAACCGCTTTGTAGTGCAAGCTGATTAGAACTTTATTCTAACAGCATTTCAAACGAAGTTTGAACCACCACAAATAGAGTTGCTAATTTAGCTCGTATAGGCGCCTTAATGTCTTTTGTAATATTGGAGATAATGTCAATGAAATATATTATAAAAATACTGTTTCTGTATAGTGCAGTACTAGATCCACCGATCACAACGGCGCTGACTAGTTACTATTACATTTCAGAAGCGGTGTAGAAGAAGGGGTGTTACACAATCGTATTTACTACAACCCAAAGTAATGGAGTATTCCCGCTGACCCCACTAGTTCGCCCACTGCTGCACTGGTAGGGTCAACGAAAAACCTCAATAATGTCGTTTCGTTGACCCCACTAGCCTACCCTACTGGTGGGGTAAACGGAAAGTTTCCAATTTTCTTCCCGCTGACACCACTGGTTCATCCCACTGGTTGGGCTAACGGGAAGTTTTAATTACTACATTTATTTGGCTCAAACTTCATTCGGCATTTTACAACTCGAGCTAAGCTTAGCGGCTTTTATCCAGACATAATCTAATAAAAAAACTCTGTCACAGTCGACCGATTTTCATGATTTTTTAATGTATAAAGGGTGTAAAACACCTCTTCACGAAGCCGAAAGGCACTTGTTCTCCCCACATTGCGATCATTTTTTTGTTCTACACCATACCTGGGAACCTTCTAGTTACGGAGATATGGGGGGACAAAGTTACAACTTTTTGATGAGCTTTTTTTAAATACAAGTTTTTTTTGTAAGATTTTGACTTTTAACTCCTCCACGACCCCCGTACTATTCAATCCATACATCAACACAATGTTTTAAGTACGTTACATTGAGTTCTACCACAAAACATGATTTATAACCTCAAAAAAAAAAGTTGTTTCCCAAAAATATTTTTTGCGTAAAGTTACTTAGTTTGATGTACAGAAAGCTTGGTTAACGGCTTTGTGATGAGGTGGTTTACACCCTGTAATAAGTAGGTCTGTAAATAGGTCGTAGCCTAATTTTCAACCGACTTCCAAAAAGAGGAGGTTATCAATTTGGCTGTATTTTTTCACGCACATCCACATCACCGCGCGAACGAAGTCGGCAGCAACAGCAAGTAATGTAGTTTAAAAAAACATGCAATACAAGTCCACATCAATGTATCTTCAATGTTGTATGTTTGTTCCCTCGAAGTCAAAGCCTGAAGTCTGCAGAACCTTAAACACCAATAAAAGTCCATACTTGGACATGGACTTTTATTGGAGTCTACGACACTGACTGAAGATATCTCTTGCTGACTCTTTTTCTTCTTTGCTAATATTGTTCTTCTTGGATCAGACTTTTCTTGTGAGGTTTCCATGTTTTCGGAGTGAATTATTGCGAAATTCTAAGCAAAATGGTTTTTAACCGACTTCCAAAAAGGAGGAGGTTCTCTATTCGACTGTATGTATTTTTTTTTTTTTTTTATGTATGTTCACCGATTACTCGAAGACGCCTAAACCGATTTGAAAAATTCTTTTTTTGTTTGAAAGGGTATACTTCCAAGTTGGTCCCATAGTCGCCAAGTCGGGATCTGATGATGGAATCTTGGCGAAATCGAGGGAACTCTTCAAATTTTATAGGATAACGTACAGCAATTTTGGTATTTTCTACAACAAGTGAAGCATTTGCGTTTGATAAGAACCATTCTACCATCAGATCTGATGATGAAGCCAAGAGTCACGGAACTCCATAATGAGACAATGTATCCTAGTCGTGTTTGGGCTTGTTGTAATTGTAACGGTATGCACTTTCCATGTGAACCACTAAAAAGTGAAAAATAAAAACTTTTTTGCAAAAAATAAAACCGACTTCAAAAAGAAAAAGTGAAAAATAACTTTAGCTTCTGAAGTCGGTGACAAAAAAATTAAATCAATCATACAAACGTCACCGACTTCAGAAGCTAAAGTTATTTTTCACTTTTTCTTTTTGAAGTCGGTTTTATTTTTTGCAAAAAAGTTTTTGTCTATATGTATTACTGTTGAATTCTTTCAGAAAACATGAAGAATACACAATTGTTAAAAAAATAATCTCACCTTATTAATTAATATTACAAATGCGAGTATTATTTTTATTGTAATGGATATTTGCACACCTGTTTAAGGTAGAAAATGGCTTTAAGAACTTCTTCTGTTGTATGTATCACCTTATGTACGAACCCATATTGACGCAAATAAATGATTAGATTTGATTTGAAAGTTTGCTGAACGGATCTGGATGAAAAACACAGAGATAGATTTATAGTCTATAATAACACATAGGCTACAATTTTTATCTAACATCAAAATTTCCACGCGATCGAAGTCGCGGGCAATACATACATGGTACAAATTTATAATCCTACTAATATTATAAAGGCGACAGTTTATGTGTGTTTGTATGTATGTTTGTTATTTTTTTACGCAAAAACGACTTGACAGACTTGGATTAAATTTAAACATTAACACTTATTAACACAGATTGGATACTACTTGTAAGATTCCATGTTACAATTATCGATCTTCACGCGTGTGAAGCCGCGGGCTTAGCTCGTACATAATACAAATCTGTTGGTCCCGGCTGTCATTTATAGATCTTTGGCAGTCGTTACAGGTAAGCAGTGTCCTCAGTCAACCACTCTTACCAAGTAGTACCGTATTTCCCATACCAGTACTAACTGGGTTGTGGAGGTCAGTTAGGTAGTCGCTCTATGTGAAATACTGGTGGTATTTAACACCATCCGGTTAGACTGGAAGCCGACCCCAACATAGTTGGGAAAAGGCTAGGCAGAAGATATCAAGGCAGTCAATCAGTAATTTTTTGAGGAGTTCCGTTGCATATCTCACTAATCCAGGTCCAGTTGAAAACCAGCGTCGGGCACTAGTTATCGGCATATTGCTGAACTGCAGTACGTAACATTCGACGTAACGTTCGTACGTAACATGCAAGTACGTAACATTCGATACGACTCGATAAGATAAATTTGACAGTTATTCTCGATAAAATGAGTTTTTATGGAGTCAAAAACTCATTTTTTCTCGATAAAATGAGTTTTTATGGAGTCAAAAACTCATTTTATCGAGAATGACTGTCAAATTTATCTTATCGAGTCCTATCGATTCCTACGTACTTGTACTGCTGGGCCTATTTCGTGCAGCCCTGAGGCACACAATGTCATATTATACGTACCTACTTTTTTGTTTTTTTTTGTTTAGATTTAAGTTTTTTTTACAAGTAAGGTTTTTATAATATCTAAGTTTTTTTTCTTATTATTTTTATTTTTATACCGTGTGCACTTGTGGCGTGTGCCAAATAAATGTTTTTTCTTTCTTTATCTCCGAAGTCCTTCATCACATCTTCACCAAATTGAAATGTAACCACTCCGAGAAAATACTCTTTCAAAAACTACCCAAATCGCTTCAAGTGTCCCTATAAAATTTGAAGAGTTCTCCCTATTTATTTCAAGATTAAGATCTTGAAAGCAGCAGTTGAGATCAGAGATCAGGATCTGATGACTTATCATCTCTGATCTCAACTACTGATAGTCTGAAAGACTGATCGAAAATTTAAAATATAAAAAAAAAAACTACTAAGCACTTACCGGTATCAAGGCAGAGTAGACCGCGGCAGCAGTCTCCATTAGTAGTGCAGGGGGCGCTGTAGCAGTGTCCTGGCTCGTCAACAACGTCGTCAATGCGGTTTCCCTCCAAAGCTTCAGCGTAGACTTCCTCAGGTTCCTGGTGAAAAGAAGAAGTTTAGCAATGTCACTTCCACTTTCGGTGAAGGAAAACATTGTGAGGAAACCAGCATGCCAGAGAGATATTTCTCAACTGCTTGTAGAGCCAAGTCAGAGGCCGCATAAAAACTTGACTTTGACACCAGATTAGCCACTAACCACACGATAAAGAAAGACCGACTTCCAGAAGGAGGACGTTATCAATTCGTCAGATTTTTGTTTGTGTATGTTCAGCGATATCTTCGCTAAATGTGAACCGATGTCGATAATTCTTTTTTATTTGGAAAAATATCATTTTGCGATGGTCCTGCTCAAATTTAGTGAAGATCTGATGCTGATCTTCGGAGATATACAAAGGAACTCTTTAATAACAGATAGTTAATCTGTCGTGATTGTTGCAATCACTTGGATGTTTATTGTTTGCGTCTGTATGCTCGAAATTGAAATGAGACTTTTTCTCTAGATTAGTTTAATCAATAAAACCGACTACAAAAAAAAAACAAAAAAATTGAAAAATAACTTTAGCTTCTGAAGTCGGTGACCTTTGTTTTATTGATTTAATTTTTTTGTCACCGACTTCAGAAGCTAAAGTTATTTTTCAATTTTTTGTTTTTTTTTTGAAGTCGGTTTTATTTTTTGCAAAAAGTTTTTATTTTTCACTTTTTAGTGGTTCACATGTGCTTGGTACACATGGAAAGTGCAAACCGTTACAATTACAACAAGCCCAAACACGATAGGGTGCATTGTCTCATTATGGAGTTCCGTGACTCTTGGCTTCATCATCAGATCTGATAGTAGAATGGTTCTTATCAAATGCAAATGCTTCACTTGTTGTAGAAAATACCAAAATCGCTGTACATTATCCTATAAAATTTGAAGAGTTCCTCGATTTCGCCAAGATTCCATCATCAGATCCCGAGTTGGTGACTATAGGACCATTTGGAACGTATACCCTTTCCAACAAAAAAATAATTTTTCAAATCGAATGGCAAACGACAGAGTTATGCGCGAACAAACATAAAAAAAATAAAATAGAAACATCCGAATTGTGAAAAAAAGCTACTATTAAACTAGTTTTGATGAAATCTTCTAAATCTCGTATTAGCAGTTGATATCGGTTACGCGAAATAAAAGTAGTGATGGATGAATTGTGTGTGAAGTATGATATGACCACACAGGACGTGACTGCTAAAAAGACTAGTTGTTCCAACTTCAAATAAATTTACATAAAGCAGGAAAGGTATGATGCTATACGAACCAATCACGTCGGTTGAAATGAGCGTGTATAGTCACGTCTAATAATAATTATGTTAACACTTAAGAATTTTTTAAATTTGTGTTTCTACTAACGTACCTACTGATTAAAATTTAATTTTATTACGTACATAGTATTCTGGAACTCATATTTTTATGAAAAAGATCCAATTTCCTAGTTACAATCGTTATTTCGTCTAAGGAAAGTGTAAAGGTACATATTATTAGACGTTACTGTACCTGGCTTGACCTTAATTTCAACAGGTTTATAGAATCGTAGAGCATCTTCAAAACGCATCATCATAATAATCCTCAATCCGACTTCACCCACTGCTGGGTATATGCCTCTCTTTGTTTGTGCCAAGCTCCACGCTCTTGTGCCAACCTCAACCAAGTAACCTATTAGTCCATTACGGGAGCATGGCAAAAATGCTATCTGACCATCTCTTTAAAACTATTCTTAATTTTTATCGAGCATTCTAGGTCAAAGTCATAAAGCTTTAATCATGGTCTTCCACCAGAATTTATCTTTTGCATTATTGAGCAACAAATCACGATATATTACGTACTAAATCCATTGTACTATAAATACAAATTAAACAGGCTTACATTTATAGGCCAGGACCTTTACGGCCGGTATAATGCGCAATGATCCGTTAAAAGCCACGGATTTACGCGTTAAATAGCCATGGAATTACTCGCGTAATTACGTGGCAAGAATTGAATTTATGTGCTTTTAATGCAGGTGCTATAATTATCATCATTCTCTAGCACTTATCGCAAATCATGTCAGGTCAGCGCAGTATGTCTACTTCTTCCAAAATTCTCTATTACTCGTGATCTCACTAGACAACTCTTTTCTTGCCATATCATACTTCACACAGTCCATCCATCGTTTCTTTGGTCTTCCTCTATTCTTATACCCATCCACATTCATACTCAAAACTCTCCTCACGTCATTTTCCTCAAATATTCGTATCTGAAGTTGTTATGCACTTCATCATCATCATTTCAGCCGAAAGACGTCCACTGCTGGACATAGGCCTCCCCCAAGTATCGCCACAATGACCGGTCTCGTGCGACTCGCATCCAACGGATTCCCGCAGCCTTCACCAGGTCATCGGTCCACCTAGTGGGAGGTCTTCCGGCGCATCGTCTTCGTCAGAACTTTTCAGCCCCATCGGCCATCCGTTCTGCGAGCAATGTGCCCTGCCCACTGTCACCTAAGTTTGGCAATTCTTCTGGCAACGTCGGTGACCTTGGTTCTCTCTCGGTCCCGTTGAAATCACTGGCAACTCACATTGGTCATAGACTTTCATCTTGAGACATTGCACTTATGTTTTACCTGCAAACCAAAACAACGGAGCTTCGACTCACCTGCCCATACGGGTAGTGGCGGTACGGGGAGCGTCCGTACCCCAAATTGGCCAGCATGTCGGAGCTGAACCGGTTGAACAAACCTCCCCACGCGTGGGCAGCGCCGGCCGCGGTTAGTACCAGCACTGCGGTAACAGCCATCGTCGTGCTGTGGACAAGGAAAGAGGATGTTAGAGGGAGACAGAACATTTTCAATGTCATCGTCATCTGCCTGAATTTTCCTACATTAGGTTGGAAACGGCTTCCAGTCTAAACGTACACTCCTACCGAGGCTGCGGGACTGTTCGAAAGAGATACCGTGGCCCCGGAACGTAAAGGGCGAGGAAGGAACATGGATGGGTTGTAGTCAGTAAAAGTCTGACACTCCCTCCCGCTCAGCCCAGAGTGGGAGACGTTATTTGATGATTTCCCATACTAAAAAAAAGGCCCTAAGAACGTAAGGTAGCCTTACTACCACTACGTCATTCGGGTCGTCAGGAAAAGGCTAGGCAGATGAATGAATGTTCACCAACACTCTTCAAATTCAACCCACACTAAATTATTTCGCCCCTAGCCAATTTCGGATCACTTCTGTTTCATTAAAGCAAACACGACTTCACTGTAAATGGCTCGATTAATCGCCCCCGGAGTCTATTGAGCTAGATTTTAATAATTAACTAGATACAATTTGTTTCTTAAATGTTAGTTGATGCCTTTAGGGGCTTTCCAAATTAGAGTAAAGTATTCAATAGAACCTTTTGAATAGGTTGTAAATTACAAGTTTATTTGCACGAGAATCTCGGCGAATATGCGTGTACGAATTTTACTAGGGGCGAAATTGTACGTTATTTTCTTCATCCCTTGGGGTTTCTTGTATTAATTTGCTCTTCACGATTTATTAATATTTATTTTTGCACTTGGATTCTTTATTAAAATAAAATACTAAATGTTGCCCGCGACTTCGTTCGCATGGAAATTTTGATATGTAAGTGTGAGACTAAAAAAATGCCTATAACATATTCTCAGACTTAACAAATATACACAAAAAAAAACTTAAAAATCCGTCAAGTCTTTTGTAAATAAGCCACACTAAAAAACAAATATAAGTTCTAACAAACTTATATTAAATCGGCCCAGATGTTTCGGAGATTGGCCAAAATAAACAGAAACACAGACAAAAATTTAAGACGAACAGAACCAACCTACAATAACCAGTTTACGCGGATATCTCATTATACGGGAAATCTATACAAAGCGAGGCCATGTTCTACTGGAACTATGATGATATGTTGCCGTCAGTACGCACGCCACGTTTCCTTACACCAAAAGCTGCTAAGCATTAAGATTACTTAATCCACATCCCCTGGGGTCTAAACGAGCAGTATTTTACTTAAGTCGGCGTATCAAGTATTAAAGTCCCCAACAATAGGGCCCAAGGGAGCCTTTATACGTACGCGTTATTTCAGGAAGAAGTTGCAAATAGTAGGCACTTTATATTGCATGATGTAACAAAACACGTGCAAAAGTAGGCTTTTTGACCCCCAATATTTCCGTAACTAGAAGGTTCCCAGGTACGGTATGGAAGATAAAAATGGTCACAATGACGGGAGTACACCCTTTATAACAAGCCAATCTGTTGGCCATTGGCCAATATGTCTTATTTATTTACTTAAGCTTCACCTACAGCACATATATGCACATTCATATACTAACTCATACGGTAGTGTTCTAATATATCTGCCAATTACAGGTAAACACAACATTGACAACAAAGACGCCAGATTACCGCTTATTTGCTATGTACAATTTAAAGGAAAATGGGATATTAATTTGGTAACAAAGAAAATGTAAATGAAAACAAAGTAATTCATTCACTAACAGTAAAAGTTCACTACGTCGGCCAATATTTTATTTTTATTTTTTTATTTTATTTAGGATAATTATCTTGTCCACTAAGTATCTAAAGATTACTATTTTTGAAGTGGAAACTTCTTTAGGCGCGTTCAGGACTTTTTGGGTGAACCAAAATCATGAAACTCGCGTGATCGTCACCTAACGCTTCGTAGCACTCGTAGCCGACCTACTACGGCGTAGCACCACTTATGCGTGCGCGGGGCACAATCCGTAGCAGATATAGATTACTTAGTTTTCATCTCTATTGGCAGTCTCCAAAGGTGCCCCGCATAGGGTTGCCAACTTTTTTTACAAGAAATAAAGTATATTCAGGTCTATGAAGAATATTAAACAGTATTTTAGAAAAATGAACAGTATTTTATTTATTTATTGTTTTAAATACACATTTTTTAGAGCTTCTCGCACAACTTATTAATTAACAATCTTTTTTTAAAACTTCATACGCGCCTCACCACAGACAATTATAACAGAAATTAAAATAAATGAGGAGCTCATTTTTTATTAAATTTATAGATGCTCCATTTCTATCCGTAAGAGTTTTTTTCAGTAAATGGTGAGGTGGCGAAATTTGTGTGTGCTTCTAAGTATAACACATAATAATGTGTTTGCATTTTTTATACTTACTTTACTTTTGTTCAACAGTAAAAAGTATAATTTAGTTAAAAACAGTATAATACTGTTTAAAACAGTATAGTTAGCAACTTTAGCCTCGCATGTTTTTTTCTCTACCAGTATCATCTGCCAATCCTTTTCCCAATGTTGGGGTCGGCTTCCAGTCTAACCGGATGCAGCTGAATACCAGTATTCTACATGGAGCGACTGCCTATCTGACCTCCACAACCCAGTTAGTACTGGGTAATACGATACCCTTTGGAAAGACTGGTTTGTTAGACTTTCGGCTCACTGACTTCCTTTGTCAATTATTGTGAAAGGCCTACAAATGAATGTCGTGACTAACGGCTTAACGTGCTTTTCAAGGCACGGAGGAAACTTGATATGTAATGGGTGGTCACCCATCTATAGATCCACCTAGGTAACCGCGGCTTAACCTTAAGCTGTTGATCCTTACAAGTGTTATAATTTAGACTTACATATTTCGAGAAATGTTACCACACTTCTTTGTATGGTATGATTTATTTAAAGTGAAATGGTTCTAATTTTACAAAATGCACTTAATTATGGGTCAAAGGGTCAAAACACGCAATAAATAATGATCATAAATTATAACTTTTTATCTTCTCATCACAATTTCAAAATGAACAGAATATATTATTATACTTATATCTGCAGCAGCAAAATAAAAAAAACCGGCCAAGAGCGTGTCGGGCCACGCTCACTGTAGGGTTCCGTAGCTTCCCAGAACATTAAAAATACCAACATTTTTCGTCAGCAAAAATAACTTTGTTTTTCATAGTATTTGTATGAAAAACAAAGTTATCATTTGCGTTTTTTTGAAAAAGTGCTATATAACTCAAAAACTATTCAACTCATCAAGTTGAAAATAATTTTCCTAGAAAGTTCATATAAAGGTCTACTTCTGTGATTTTTTTCATATTTTTTAAACTTATGGTTCAAAAGTTAGAGGGGGGGGGGGACACATTGTTTTTGACTTTCGGAGCGATTATTTCCTAAAATATTAATATTATCAAAAAATGATTTTAGAAAACCCCTATTCATTTTTAAATACCTATCCAACAATATATCACACGTCAGGGTCAAAATTAAAAAAAAAATCGCTCCCCACTTTACGTCTGGGGGAGGTACCCTAATAAAAATGTTTTTTTAAATTTTTATTTTTGCACTTTGTCGGCATGATTGATATACATATTGGTACCAAATTTCAGCTTTCTGGTGCTAACGGTCACTGAGATTATCCGCGGACAGACAGACAGACAGACAGACATGGCGAAACTATAAGGGTTCCGTTTTTTGCCATTTGGCTACGGAACCCTAAAAAAGCAAACGTCTTTCCGCCATTTTGAATTCACGAGTATGTTTTTTACGGTACTCAAAACATGGACGCTTGACTTAAATGGCTGTAAAATTACGAAATTAAAAACACAAAATGTTGCTTTTCAATTAAAAAGAGCAACAGGGGTGTTGTTAAATTATACTTTGTATTTATTTTGCAGGGGCTTTCTAGAGGTTTGTATGAATTTAAAATAAGTTACCTACATTAAATTAAAAAATTAGAAAACCCCTGACATTTAAAATAGTAATTCACCATTTTGTGGTTAGCCATCTTGGCTATGAAATGTATCATAGTAGTCTAGCCCTTTCATTTGAAATCCATACTGAGGGAGTTGTTAAACAAATATGTAATCCGCCATTTTGTGGCGGCGGCCATCTTGGACTATTTTTTATCAAAGATAGCTAACTAATTCACCTTTATAAGAAAAGAACAAAATCAAAATCGGTTCATGCATTCGGGTGCTACGATACCACAGACAGACACACACACAGACACGTCATAACTTATTGGGTTAATAATTTTAGAAGGAAATAATACATTTTCAAACTAGAGCAATTACTGTGTCATTTACGAACTTGCGTACTTGACAATTGCTCACGTGTATCAAACGACGCCTTTCAATACAGATAGGAAGAAATAAAATAATAGACTGAAAAGAGATTCTGTCATTTATCATATTAAAACTATGATTTTATTTCCTTTTGTTACCGCGCTTTGTTTATGCGGGTCAAAGGAGAAGCAGTTAAGTATCTTTTAGTAATAATTTAGAGCACAAATAAAAATTGTTAATTTATTGACAAACGCAAATAATTTTACAATGTCGGTTTTAAACATTATTTAAATATTCATTAAACATATTTAGTTTTTTATTAGTAATAAATATATTAGCAACGGTAGCTTGGACTATGCTCCCGAAACCGGCTGACCACAATTTTTTTTAAATTTTAAAGTGTTTTTTTAGTTGTATATTTTAAGTAAAATTAAAAGTAAAACATTTTAAAAGATGATTAAATTAATACAGAATATAATAATTTTGCTGTACTAGTTCCATTTTCATTTTATAGGTTCGCTCCACAATAGTCTTCATTGTCATTTACTCGTAATTACATTATAAAATATCATGGATTCGCTTACCAATGCTCCTATATCCAATAACGTAATCTTTAAAAGCACTTTACTGCAACGATGCACTCTAATGAGACACTAAACTTATATTGTCACTTACTGGATATCTTCCGTGATAATTAGTTATTTTGAGCTCCCGATAGATCGAGGATATCACGGAAGAAATCCCGCAAGTGACAATACAAGTGTAGTTTTAAACCGTAAAAGCTTAAAACAGTATGAGACACTAGCTGTTGCACTACTCAGAGCACGAAGCTAACTAAAATACCACTCCCTGTAAAATATTCATCAATAAGGAAGTACCACACAGTCATGCGTACTGTGTTCGGGCCCCACCTGTTGCAATATTGATCTACCATCCGGGACCCAGGTAAATAAAGGGTGTAAAAAACTTCTGAAAGAAGCGGAAAGGCACTTGTTTTCCTCATCATTGCAGCATTTAAGTATCATTAAGTCATAATTTAGAGCACAAATAAAATGTTAATTTATTGACAAACGCAAATAATTTTACAATGTTGGTTTAAAACATAATTTAAATATTCACAAAATATATTTAGTTTTTAAAGACTCACTGCTGTCTATAGAAGTATAATTTTATATAGTCTCAGTTTTAAAAAAAAATAGTAAAAGAAATGGTAGCTTGGACCCTGCTCCCGACTATTTTTATAATTTTAAAAGTATTTTTTTTTATCGTCATAAAATGACATTATAAAAAACATGGATTCGCTTACCAATGCTCCTATATCCATGAACGTAATGTACAAAAGCGGTTCACTGCAACCCTGCGCTCCAATGAGACGCTAGTTTCACAACTCACGGCTCGAAGCTAACTGAAAGACCACTCCCTGTAAAATATTCATCAAGGAGGAAGTACCACACAGTCATGCGTACTGCGTTCGGGCCCCACCCGTTGCAATATTGATCTACCATCCGGGACCCAGGTAAATAAAGGGTGTGAAAAACCTCTGAACGAAGCGGAAAGGCACTTGTTTTCCTCATCATTGCAGCATTTAAGTATCATTAAGTCATAATTTAGAGCACAAATAAAATGTTAATTTATTGACAAACGCAAATAATTTTACAATGTTGGTTTAAAACATAATTGAAATATTCACAAAATATATTTAGTTTTTAAAGACTTTCACTGCTGTCTATAGAAGTATAATTATATAGTCTCAGTTTAAAAAAAAAATAGTAAAAGGAATGGTAGCTTGGACCCTGCTCACGACTATTTTTATAATTTTAAAAGTGATTTTTTTTATCGTCATAAAATGACATTATAAAAAAACATGGATTCGCTTACCAATGCTCCTATATCCATGAACGTAATGTACAAAAGCGGTTCACTGCAACCCTGCGCTCCAATGAGACGCTAGTTTCACAAGTCACGGCTCGAAGCTAACTAAAAGACCACTCCCTGTAAAATATTCATCAAGGAGGAAGTACCACACGGTCATGCGTACTGCGTTCGGGCCCCACCCGTTGCAATATTGATCTACCATCCGGGACCCAGGTAAATAAAGGGTGTGTAAAAACTTTTGAACGTTGCGGAAAGGCAAGGTTTTCCTCATCATTGTGATAATTTTTTTGTTCTACATCATACTTGTGAACCTTACTTTGACAAGTTTTTATTGAAAGATTTTTAGATTAGACACCTCCACTACCCCCGTTCTATTCAATCTTTCCATCAGAAACAATGTATTGAGTGCGTTACATTGAGTTCTACCACAAAACATGATAAATAATGCCAAAAAAGTCGTTTCCCAGCAATAATTTAAGCGTAAAGTTATTTATTTATTAAACACTTCAAGCACAAAGTACAGAGGCGGACTTAATGCCAATGGCATTCTCTACCAGTCAACCTTTAGGTGATGCAGAGACAAGCAGTGGTAGGTGTCATTCTTGAAACTTCACGAATAATTTTATTAAAACTACGATAATTTACAAGGATATATAAAATACCATACATATAATTATATAAAATACTATAAATATATATTAAAGTTAAAGTAAATAGAGTAGTACTCGTATTATTATTAGAGTAGTAGTATTATTTAGTTTGATGTATAGAATGCTTGGTTGACGGTGTCGCGATGAGATTGTTTACACCCTTTATTCAGCAAGCAGGAAGTACCACACAATCATGCGTACTGTGTGCGGGCCCCACCCATTGCAATATTGATCTACCGTTCAGGACTCAGGTATGTAGAGTCGGGGACTTTGATTGAAAAGCCACTTTCACTACTTTCCACTTTTGAACTTTTATAGAGATGCTCGTGGCTAAATACGATAAGCGTTCCGGCCGATCTTGAGGTAAAGCCATGCTTGCTTAGGTCGGTCTGTGGATGGGTGACCATACTTTCATACCGAGTATCCTCCGTGTCATTTATCATAATTAAACTATGATTTTATTTCCTTTTGTTACCGCGCTTTGCTTTTGCGGGTCAAAAGTGAAGCATTTAAGAATCTTTTAGTCATAATTTACAGCACAAATAAAATGTTAATTTATTAACAAACGCAAATAATAATAAAATGTTGGTGGAAAACATAATTTAAATATTCACAAAATATATTTAGTTTTTGAGACTGACTGCTGACTATTGAAGTATAATTATATAGTCTCAGTTTAAAAAAAAAATAGTAAAAGGTATATCTTGGACCCTGCTCCCGACTATTTTTATAATTTTAAAAGTGTTTTTTTTTATCGTCATAAAATTACATTATAAAAAACATGGATTCGCTTACCAATGCTCCTATATCCATGAATGTAATGTACAAAAGCGGTTCACAGCAACCCTGCGCTCCAATGAGACGCTAGTTTCACAACTCACGGCTCGAAGCTAACTAAAAGACCACTCCCTGTTAAATATTCATCAAGCAGGAAGTACCTCACAGTCATGCGTACTGCGTTCGGGCCCCACCCGTTGCAATATTGATTTACCGTCCGGGACCCAGGTAAATAAAGGGTGTGTAAAAACCTCTGAACGAAGCGGAAAGGCACTTATTTTCCTCGTCATAGCGATCATTTTTGTGTTCTACACCATACCTGTGAATCTTATAATTACGGAGATATTGGGGGTCGAAGTTCCAACTATGACAAGTTTTTATTGAAAGATTTTTATGGGTGACCACTTTTACATAACGAGTTTCCTCCGTGTCATTTAAACTATGATTTTATTTCCTTTTGTTACCGCGCTTTGCTTTTGCCGGTCAAAAGTGAAGCATTTAAGTATCTTTTAGTCAAAATTTAGAGCACAAATAAAATGTTAATTTACTAACAAACGCAAATAATATTACAATGTTGGTTGAAAACATAATTTAAATATTCACAAAATATATTTAGTTTTTGAGACTGACTGCTGACTATTGAAGTATAATTATATAGTCTCAGTTTAAAAAAAAATAGTAAAAGGTATATCTTGGACCCTGCTCCCGACTATTTTTATAATTTTAAAAGTGTTTTTTTTTTATCGTCATAAAATTATATTATAAAAAACATGGATTCGCTTACCAATGCTCCTATATCCATGAATGTAATGTACAAAAGCGGTTCACAGCAACCCTGCGCTCCAATGAGACGCTAGTTTCACAACTCACGGCTCGAAGCTAACTAAAAGACCACTCCCTGTTAAATATTCATCAAACAGGAAGTACCTCACAGTCATGCGTACTGTGTTCGGGCCCCACCCGTTGCAATATTGATTAACCGTCTGGGACCCAGGTAAATAAAGGGTGTGTAAAAACCTCTGAACGAAGCGGAAAGGCACTTATTTTCCTGGTCATAGCGATCATTTTTGTGTTCCACACCATACCTGTGAATCTTATAATTACGGAGATATTGGGGGTCGAAGTTCCAACTATGACAAGTTTTTATTGAAAGATTTTTATGGGTGACCACTTTTACATAACGAGTTTCCTCCGTGTCATTTAAACTATGATTTTATTTCCTTTTGTTACTGCGCTTTGCTTTTGCGGGTCAAAAGTGAAGCATTTAAGTATCTTTTAGTCATAATTTAGAGCACAAATAAAATGTTAATTTATTAACAAACGCAAATAATATTACAATGTTGGTTGAAAACATAATTTAAATATTCACAAAATATATTTAGTTTTTGAGACTGACTGCTGACTATGGAAGTATAATTATATAGTCTCAGTTTAAAAAAAAAAATAATAAAAGGTATATCTTGGACCCTGCTCCCGACTATTTTTATATTTTTAAAAGTGTTTTTTTTTATCGTCATAAAATTACATTATAAAAAACATGGATTCGCTTACCAATGCTCCTATATCCATGAATGTAATGTACAAAAGCGGTTCACTGCAACCCTGCGCTCCAATGAGACGCTAGTTTCACAACTCACGGCTCGAAGCTAACTAAAAGACCACTCCCTGTTAAATATCCATCAAGCAGGAAGTACCGCACAGTCATGCGTACTGCGTTCGGGCCCCACCCGTTGCAATATTGATTTACCGTCCGGGACCCAGGTAAATAAAGGGTGTGTAAAAACCTCTGAACGAAGCGGAAAGGCACTTATTTTCCTCGTCATAGCGATCATTTTGGTGTTCTACACCATACCTGTGAATCTTATAATTACGGAGATATTGGGGGTCGAAGTTCCAACTATGACAAGTTTTTATTGAAAGATTTTTATGGGTGACCACTTTTACATACCGAGTTTCCTCCGTGCCTCGGAAAGCACGCTAAGCTGTTGGTCCCGGCTGTCATTTTGTAAATCAATGAATATTGACAAAGATAAAACGCATCAAAACTCGAGAGTGAGGGTTTGTGAAGTCACAACGCACTAAAAATTAAAGCACGGCGTGACGTATTGAGAATTTTATTTCCTTTTGTTATCGCGCTTTGCTTTTGCGGGTCAAAAGAGAAGCATTTAAGTATCTTTTAGTCATAATTTAGAGCACAAATAAAATGTTAATTTATTGACAAACGCAAATAATTTTACAATGTTGGTTTAAAACATAATTTAAATATTCACAAAATATAATATTTAGTTTTCAAAAACATTAACTGCTGACTATAGAAGTATAATTATATAGTCTCTGTTCAAAAAAAAATATAATTAGTAACATAAATGTCGGTATCGGTAGCTTGTTCTTGCTACATTGTTCTCACATAATATACCATCTCAACATGAATGATGTAACCAAGATTTTGTAACAATATTTTGATTTAAAAGAGTGTCCATGGAGTTTCTTGCCCGTTCTTCTCCATAGAGATCTACGCTAGGGAATGGGCAACTACGGTACTTTCACAGTTTTTATGTCTTGTGACTGGGACTGTAGCTACTTTAAATGTTCATTTTTGTTTCGACAATTCAAAAGTGCCTGTAACTGGCCTACTTGAAATAAATGCTTTGATTTTGATTTTTGATTTTGATTTTGATCTTGTACCCTGTTCCCGACACCGGTGGACCACGATTTCGTATAATTTTAAGTGTTTTTTTCTTTTGTTGTATTTTTAAAGAAAAATAAAACAAATTAATTAAAAAGATGATTAAGTAAGTAAAGGAAATAATAATTTTGCTGTAATAGTTCCATTTTCAAGATGTAGTCTTCAAATGCAATTCAATGCAAATCTAGGATAGCTTTCCTATTGTCTTCATCGTCATGAAAATGTCATTATAAAAAAACATGGATTCGCTTACCAATGCTCCTACTTCCATAAACTAATGGACAAAAGTATTTTACTGCAACCCTGCGCTCCAATGAGACGCTAGTTTCACAACTCACGGCTCGAAGCTAACTAAAAGACCACTCCCTGTTAAATATTCATCAAGCAGGAAGTACCTCACAGTCATGCGTACTGCGTTCGGGCCCCACCCGTTGCAATATTGATTTACCGTCCGGGACCCAGGTAAATAAAGGGTGTGTAAAAACCTCTGAACGAAGCGGAAAGGCACTTATTTTCCTGGTCATAGCGATCATTTTTGTGTTCTACACCATACCTGTGAATCTTATAATTACGGAGATATTGGGGGTCGAAGTTCCAACTATGACAAGTTTTTATTGAAAGATTTTTATGGGTGACCACTTTTACATAACGAGTTTCCTCCGTGTCATTTAAACAATGATTTTATTTCCTTTTGTTACCGCGCTTTGCTTTTGCGGGTCAAAAGTGAAGCATTTAAGTATCTTTTAGTCATAATTTAGAGCACAAATAAAATGTTAATTTATTAACAAACGCAAATAATATTACAATGTTGGTTGAAAAGTTATAAGTTATTAAGTTCCACACAGTCATGCGTACTGCGTTCGGGCCCCACCCGTTGCAATATTGATCTACCATCCGGGACCCAGGTAAATAAAGGGTGTGTAAAAACTTCTGAACGAAGCGGAAAGGCACTGGTTTTCCTCATCATTGTGATATTTTTTTTGTTCTACATCATACTTGTGAACCTTACTTTGACAAGTTTTTATTGAAAGATTTTTATGGGTGACCACTTTTACATACCGAGTTTCCTCCGTGCCTCGGAAAGCACGTTAAGCTGTTGGTCCCGGCTGTCATTTTGTAAGTCAATGAATATTGACAAAGATAAAACGCATCAAAACTCGAGAGTGAGGGTTTGTGACGTCACAACGCACTAAAAATTAAAGCACGGCTGACGTATTGAGAATTTTAAAAGCGTCATATCTTCATCAATTTTTGTAATAATTTTAAATGAAATTAAAGATTTTTAAACAAGTGCAACCATGTCATTTATGGCAGATGTGGAACTTATCTACGTACTTGAAAATTGCTCACATGTATCAAACGACATCTTTCATTGCATTTACGAATAAATAAAATAATAGAATTAAGAGACTTTTGCTCATTTATCATAATAAAACTATGATTTTATTTCCTTTTGTTATCGCGCTCTGCTTTTGCGGATCTAAACAGAAGCATTTAAGTATCTTTTAGTCAAAATTTAGAGCACAAATAAAATGTTAATTTATTAACAAACGCAAAAAATATTACAATGTTGGTTTAAAACATAATTTAAATATTCACAAAATACATTTAGTTTTTAAAGACTGTCTGCTGACTATAGAAGTATAATTAAATAGTCTCAATTAAAAAAAAATATATTAAAAGGAATGGTAGCTTGGACCATGCTCCCGATTATTTTTATAATTTTAAAAGTTTTTTTTTATCGTCATAAAATGACATAATAAAAAAACATGGATTCGCTTACCAATGCTCCTATATCCGTGAACGTAATGTACAAAAGCGGTTCACTGCAACCCTGCGCTCCAACGAGACGCTAGTTTCACAAGTCACGGCACGAAGCTAACTAAAAGACCACTCCCTGTTAAATATTCATCAAGCAGGAAGTACCGCACAGTCATGCGTACTGCGTTCGGGCCCCACCCGTTGCAATATTGATTTACCGTCCGGGACCCAGGTAAAGAAAGGGTGTAAGAAACCTCTGAACGAAGCGGAAAGGCACTTATTTTCCTCGTCATAGCGATCATTTTGGTGTTCTACACCATACCTGTGAATCTTATAATTATGGAGATATTGGGGGTCGAAGTTCCAACTATGACAAGTTTTTATTGAAATATTTTTATGGGTGACCACTTTTACATACCGAGTTTCCTCCGTGCCTCGGAAAGCACGTTAAGCTGTTGGTCCCGGCTGTCATTTTGTAAATCAATGAATATTGACAAAGATAAAACGCATCAAAACTCGAGAGTGAGGGTTTGTGAAGTTACAACGCACTAAAAATTAAAGCCCGGCGTGACGTATTGAGAATTTTAAAAGCGTCGTATCTTCATCATTTTTTGTAATAATTTTAAAAGGAAATTAAAGATTTTCAAACAAGTGCAACAATGTCATTTACGGCAGATGTGGAACTCATCTACGTACTTGAAAATTGCTCACATGTATCAAACGACATCTTTCATTGCATTTACGAATAAATAAAATAATAGAATTAAAAGACTTTTGCTCATTTATCATAATAAAACTATGATTTTATTTCCTTTTGTTATCGCGCTTTGCTTTTGCGGGTCAAAAGAGAAGCATTAAAGTATCTTTTAGTCATAATTTAGAGCACAAATAAAATGTTAATTTATTGACAAACGCAAACAATTTTACAATGTTGGTTTAAAACATAATTTAAATATTCACAAAATATAATATTTAGTTTTCAAAAACATAAACTGCTGACTATAGAAGTATAATTATTTAGTCTCTGTTCAAAAAAAAAATATAATTAGTAATATAAATGTCGGTATCGGTAGCTTGTACCCTGCGCCCGACACCGGTGGACCACGATTTTGTATAATTTTAAAAGTTATTTATTCTTTTGTTGTATATTTAAAGAAAAATTAAAAAAATAAAACAAATTAATTAAAAAGATGATTAAGTAAGTAAAGGAAATAATAATTTTGCTGTAATAGTTCCATTTTCAAGATGTAGTCTTCAAATGCAATTCAATGCAAATCTAGGACAGCTCTCCTATTGTCTTCATCGTCATGAAAATGTCATTATAAAAAAACATGGATTTGCTTACCAATGCTCCTACATCCATAAACTAATGGACAAAAGTATTTTACTGCAACCCTGCGCTCCAATGAGACGCTAGTTTCACAACTCACGGCTCGAAGCTAACTAAAAGACCACTCCCTGTTAAATATTCATCAAACAGGAAGTACCTCACAGTCATGCGTACTGTGTTCGGGCCCCACCCGTTGCAATATTGATTAACCGTCCGGGACCCAGGTAAATAAAGGGTGTGTAAAAACCTCTGAACGAAGCGGAAAGGCACTTATTTTCCTGGTCATAGCGATCATTTTTGTGTTCTACACCATACCTGTGAATCTTATAATTACGGAGATATTGGGGGTCGAAGTTCCAACTATGACAAGTTTTTATTGAAAGATTTTTATGGGTGACCACTTTTACATAACGAGTTTCCTCCGTGTCATTTAAACTATGATTTTATTTCCTTTTGTTACCGCGCTTTGCTTTTGCGGGTCAAAAGTGAAGCATTTAAGTATCTTTTTAGTCATAATTTAGAGCACAAATAAAATGTTAATTTATTGACAAACGCAAATAATTTTACAATGTTTTTTTTAAAACAGAATTTAAATATTCACAAAATATAATATTTAGTTTTCAAAAACATTAACTGCTGACTATAGAAGTATAATTATATAGTCTCAGTTTAAAAAAAAAAAAATAGTAAAAGGTATAATAATATCTTGGACCCTGCTCCCGACTATTTTTATAATTTTAAAAGTGTTTTTTTTTTATCGTCATAAAATTACATTATAAAAAACATGGATTCGCTTACCAATGCTCGTATATCCATGAATGTAATGTACAAAATCGGTTCACTGCAACCCTGCGCTCCAATGAGACGCTAGTTTCACAAATCACGGCTCGAAGCTAACTAAAAGACCACTCCCTGTTAAATATTCATCAAACAGGAAGTACCTCACAGTCATGCGTACTGTGTTCGGGCCCCACCCGTTGCAATATTGATTAACCGTCCGGGACCCAGGTAAATAAAGGGTGTGTAAAAACCTCTGAACGAAGCGGAAAGGCACTTATTTTCCTGGTCATAGCGATCATTTTTGTGTTCTACACCATACCTGTGAATCTTATAATTACGGAGATATTGGGGGTCGAAGTTCCAACTATGACAAGTTTTTATTGAAAGATTTTTATGGGTGACCACTTTTACATAACGAGTTTCCTCCGTGTCATTTAAACTATGATTTTATTTCCTTTTGTTACCGCGCTTTGCTTTTGCGGGTCAAAAGTGAAGCATTTAAGTATCTTTTTAGTCATAATTTAGAGCACAAATAAAATGTTAATTTATTGACAAACGCAAATAATTTTACAATGTTTTTTTTAAAACAGAATTTAAATATTCACAAAATATAATATTTAGTTTTCAAAAACATTAACTGCTGACTATAGAAGTATAATTATATAGTCTCAGTTTAAAAAAAAAAAACAGTAAAAGGTATGGTAGCTTGGACCCTGCTCCCGACTATTTTTATAATTTTAAAAGTGTTTTTTTTATCGTCATAAAATGACATTATAAAAAACATGGATTCGCTTACCAATGCTCGTATATCCATGAATGTAATGTACAAAATCGGTTCACAGCAACCCTGCGCTCCAATGAGACGCTAGTTTCACAACTCAAGGCTCGAAGCTAAATAAAAGACCACTCCCTGTTAAATATTCATCAAGGAGGAAGTACCACACAGTCATGCGTACTGCGTTCGGGCCCCACCCGTTGCAATATTGATCCGTCCGGGACCCAGGTAAATAAAGGGTGTAAAAAACATCTGAACGAAGCGGAAAGGCACTGGTTCTCCACATCATTGCGATATATTTTTTTGTTGTACACCATACCTGGGAACCTTCTAGTTACGGAGATATTGGGGGTTTTACAAGTTTTCATTGAAAGATTTTTAGATAAGACACCTCCACGACCGCGGTACTATTCAATCTATCCATCAGCACAATGTTTTGAGTGCGGTACATTGAGTTCTACCACAAACAATGATAAATTGCGCCAAAAAAAAGTCGTTCCCCAGCAATCATTTTTGCGTTAAGTTATTTAGTGTGATGTATTATATGTCACCGTAAAATTGTCAAACACGTTATATTACAATATAACGTGTTTCTCTCTAGCGATATTGTAAACTCTCGAATTATTGTCAACTGTACATACGGAAGTATCTCTGCCCTCATAATTGGGACTTGGGGCACCCCCCCGTCAGGTTAGTTAGGTTCCGGGGCTCCGTCGACTACGATTTTTAGCGGAATATAAAGTGTTTTAAGGTTAGGTTATATTAATCGATATTTCTCAGGAATGGTACATTATCTTTTCATGAGAGTGGTACCACTGGGCAAAGGGGACCCTCTTTCCCTCCACACCGCGTGACTTGACTACCATCGCATGCATTTCACGAAAAATAATGCGTTTTATTGTAAGCAGTATGTTCGTTTGACAATAATTCGAGAGTTTACAATATCGCTAGAGATATTACAATATAACGTGTTTGACAATTTTACGGTGACATATAGAATGTTTGGTTGACGGCGTTGTGATGAGGTTGTTAACACGCTTTATTCTGCAGGCATGAAGTACCACACAATCATGCGTACTGTGTTCGGGCCCCACCCATTGCAATATTGATCTACCGTCCGGGACCCAGGTATGTAGAGTCGAGGACTTTAATTGATAAGTCACTTTCACTACTTTCCAATTTTGAACTTTTATAGAGGAACTCGTAGCTAAATAACATAGCCGCTCGGGTAGATCTTTAGGTTAAGCCGTGCTTGCTTAGGTCAGTCTGTGGGTGGGTGACTATTCCTCCGTACCTCGGAAAGAACGTTAAACTGTTGGTCCCGGCTATCATTTGTAGGTCTTTGACAGTCAGTGGCCCAAAAAGTCTGACAACCAGTCTTACCAAGTGGTATCGATTCACCCAGTACTAACAGGGTTGTGGAGGTCAGTTAAGCAGTCGCTCCATGTAAATACTGGTATTCAGCTGCATCCGGTTAGACTGGAAGCCGTCCCCAATATAGTTGGGAAAAGGCTGGGCAGATAGGTACATTTACGAGTACGAATATTACCGACTAAACCCGACATACAAATCGGGTTTAGTCACGTAGTACTCGGCTAAATTACGAATAGTCGCAAGTGACGAAAGAAAGAAAGAAGAAAAAAATATTATTCATCGCACGGTCATGACGTGCATACAATATTACGCCTTGATCTGTCAAGCCTGACCACTCAGCATGAAGCTGTGCTATAGGGAGCCCACAGACCAGCGCAAAAAAAGAAATCCTCGACTGTACCTCGGTACAACTAGTCAAAGAGTGATCGTCAAAATGGGCGTTAGTACAACAAGATTTAAATATATCTCAAATTATATCACGTAATTATTAGTACTCCAATTAATACAAAACATGGTTCGCTTACCAATGCTCCTATATCCAAAAATAATGTACAAAAGTAGTTCACTGCAACCCTGCGCTCCAACGAGACGCTAGTTTCACAACTCACGGCTCGAAGCTAACTAAAAGACTACTCCCTGTAAAATATTCATCAAGCATAAAGTACCCCCACCAATGAATGCCCCACAATCATGCGTACTGTATTCGGGCCCCACCCGTTGCAATATTGATCTACCGTCCGGGACCCAGGTAAATAAAGGGTGTAAGAAACCTCTGAACGAATTTGAAAAGCACTTTACATTTTAAGGCGCTACCCCGCGCGAAATTAACAACTCTATTTGTGGTGATTCAAACTTCGTTTGAATCACTGTTAGAATACAGTTCTGATCAGCTTGCACTACGAAGTGGTTTTTACGCCAGTCACTGCGGGTCGAATAGTGCGAAATTAGTGGTTTTTATTCTTTATAAAATCAAATTTCCGTCTTAAAGAAAAAAAAAAAACTAGCATTATGTTCATTATTAAGTTGCCTATCCATTAGTATAAGAAGGAAATCAAAATAATGTTAACTTTACGAGAAGAAGCATGTTATAAATATTTTTTTCTCATTTTTGTCGTTTCATTGTGAGGGGATGGATTTATTAAATATTATGAGACTTGAAAAAAAAAATACCATTTTGCAGTCAAGAATACGTAGAAATTGAATGTATTTGTTATTACTTGGTATTTCTTTTGGTTATAGAGTAGTTGGCTCCAATAAAAGCACAAAAAACGGCTTTTGCTCGGGGACGCGCCTTAAAAATGTTGTGTTAATTATCACGCTATACAAAATAGGTAGGGGCGGAGTCTTCTACTACAGGCATTATATTTTGTCTAAAAGAAGATTCGGAACACAACAATTTGTAAACCAATTATTTGACACAATAAATTTTATTTTATTATTTTACTTATTTTCCTCGTCATAGCTATATTTTTTTGTTTCATATACAAATTATTTTGGTATTACGTTTGTATGAACTACACGTGCTACATGGGCCTATTATGTAATATAGCTTCCTAAGTATTCAACGATACCATCATTTTTCTCTACCAATACCGACACCTGATACGTTGTTCGACATAAATAAATAAATAAATAATAACAAATATCGCTGGACATTAACACACAGCGCCACCTAGTGCCACACTAAGGAAAGCTTGTGTCGTGGACACTAGATAGTTGATATACTACATATATACTTTTTTGTTTGTAAATACTTACTTATTATACATATAAACATCCATGACTCGGAAACAAATGTCCGTGCTCATCACACAAACATTTGCTCCTACCGGGATTCGAACCCAGGACCCTAAGAACGTAAGGCAGTGTCACTACCACTACGCCAATCGGGTCGTCAAAACAACATCTGCCTAGCCTTTTCCCAACTATGTTGGGTTCGGCTTCCAGTCTTACCGGATGCAGCTGAATACCAGTATTTTACATGAAGCGATTGCCCGTCTGACCTATTCAAACTAGCGAGTATAATACCCAAAAACTTTTTTGCAAAAAATAAAACCGACTTCAAAAAGAAAAAGTGAAAAATAACTTTAGCTTCTGAAGTCGGTGACGTTTGTATGATTGATTTAATTTTTTTGTCACCGACTTCAGAAGCTAAAGTTATTTTTCACTTTTTCTTTTTGAAGTCGGTTTTATTTTTTGCAAAAAAGTTTTTATTTTTCACTTTTTAGTGGTTCACATGGAAAGTGCATACCGTTACAATTACAACAAGCCCCAACACGACTAGGATACATTGTCTCATTATGGGGTTCCGTGACTCTTGGCTTCATCATCAGATCTGATGGTAGAATGGTTCTTATCAAACGCAAATGCTTCACTTGTTGTAGAAAATATAAAAATTGCTGTACGTTATCCTATAAAATTTGAAGAGTTCCCTCGATTTCGCCAAGATTCCATCATCAGATCCCGACTTGGCGACTATGGGACCAACTTGGAAGTATACCCTTTCAAACAAAAAAAGAATTTTTCAAATCGGTTTAGGCGTCTTCGAGTAATCGGGTAACATACATAAAAAAAAAAAAAAAAAAAAAAAAAAAAAAAAATACATACAGTCGAATAGAGAACCTCCTCCTTTTTGGAAGTCGGTTAAAAACGATACCCTTTGGTAAGATTGGTTGTTAGACTTTGACTTTGACTCCAAATTGAACAGAATATATAAGGTGTTAAAAAATAAACTGCAAGAAATTTGAGGAGTTGTTTGGAATCACAAATAAAAAATAATCACTAAACGTAGACAGCAATTTTTTTTTAATGTAACACGTTTTAACGTACACAAAATTCTTGCAGTTAATTTTTCAACACCTTATATAATACTTATATCTGCAGCCGAAAAATAAAAAAAAGAGAAACCGTCTTTTCGCTATTTTTACTTGACGAGTAGGTACGTTTTCGCATTAAAATGTAAAGTATATTGTTTACGCTACTCAAAACATGGAAGCTTTACTTAAATGGGTGTTAAATTAGGAAATTTAAAACACAAAATATTGCTTTTCAATTAAAAAGATGATTAAATGAATGAAGAAAATAATAATTTTGCTGTCATAATTCCATTTTCAAGATGTAAGTAGTCTTCAAATGCAATTCAATACAAATCTAGGATCGCTCCGCTATTGTCTTAAAAATGTTATTATACAAAAACATGGATTCGCTTACCAATGCTCCCATATCCATCGTAATGTACAAAAGTGGTTCCCTGCAACGATGCACTCCAATGAGATACTAAACTTATATTGTCACTTACGGGATAACTTCCGTGATTATTTTTTTAAGCTCCCGATATTTCGATGTTGAATACAAGTTTAGTTTTAAACCGTAAAAGCTTAAAATAGTGTAAAACACTAGCTGTTGCACTACTCAGAGCTCAAAGCTAACTAAAAGACCACTCCCTGTAAAATATTCAGCAGACATGAAGTACCACAGAATCATGCGTACTGTGTTCGGGCCCCACCCGTTGCAATATTGATCTGCCGTTCGGGACCCAGGTAAATAAAGGGTGTCAAAAACCTCTGAACGAAGCGGAAAGGCACTTGTTCCCCTCATCATAGCGATCATATTTTTGTTCTACACCATACCGGTGAACCTTATAATTACGGAGATATTGGGGTTAAAGTTCCAAGTTTTACACCAAACGTCGTCCGAACCTCGCCCTGTGCAGTATTGATCCGTTGTTCGGGAGCGTCCGAGCTCTAATTTGTACATGCAAATGCATATTTGCGTAGTATGGCTGTTTTTTTTAAATAAACCAATTAGCATTTATTTTGCACTAGCCGACCCGACAGACGTTGTCCTGTCACCTATTACCTACCTACCTACTACTACCTACTTACTACTACCTACCTACTACTACCTACCTACTACTACCTACCTACTAATACCTACTACTACTACTACCTACCTACTACATTTTGTTTTCATAAGAATCTTCTCCTGACAATGACAAATACAAAAAAAAAAATTGTGAAATCGGTCCCGCCGTTCACGCGTGATGCCGTGACCAAGGGAAATATGGATTCATTTTTATACATATAGATAACTGAAAAGAATAAATGATTACTACTAATATCCTATCTCAATGGCTAACGCCCCTCGCTCGTTGGTAGTACTTGTACGAGCAAATAAATTATAGGTATGTACTGTTGAATCATGCGTACTGAAACTGTTGAGAGGTCGTTGCACTCAAGTATTGATCCGACTATGCAGACTTCTGTCAAAAACATCTACCTAGGTAGAGAACCCAAGCTTTGTTGGGGTCGGTTTGCAATCCAACCATTTTCTGTTATCTAGATGTTGATGAAAATTAGTAAAACATTGAAATTTAGTAAAAAACCTCAATTTCGAATGACTTTGATTCTGATAACCAATGGTAACTTCCATAATGGACCGGGAGAGAGATAGGTACGTACGTCATCGTTAATTCGGAACCACCCATTGCACTATCGATCCGACATTCGGTACATACTTATTAATAGCATCATACCTTTTACACGTAATGTTGTATATTTATATCGAATTTAGTGTTAACCGGTTAATAAACAATGATAGGTGTTTCATACAATTTATTATGGGGATTTTTGCCGTTAAATTGTTAGTCTGATAATTTTTTTTTCAAGTACCTAGGATGGGTGGGTGATAGGGGTTTGTATCAAGTAGGGTATCAAAATGAAGGTAATTAAAACAGGATTACAGATCTATCACTACTTATTATAAAACAAAGTCCCCCGCTGCGTCTGTCGGCCCCTAAATATGCTAAAATTTTAAAACTACGCAGCAGAATTTGATGCAGGTTTTTTTTTGGTAGTGTTTCAAAAGGAAGGTTTGTTTTAAAGGAGGGTTTTTTATTTTTATTTTTTTATAATACAATTTGTATCCGGCTTTATTATACTTTTAATAAAATGTTACTTGTTCTATGTTTTGTCTTTTCGAGAAAGTTGATAACATCGCCAACAGGTGTTCAGTATTAATTTTTTGCGTTTTATGTTTTTAAAAGTTCGATTATGTTTCAATAAACGTATTATTGTGGCTAGGTAGCTTTTTTTTCCTTTCGAGATCCTACTAAGATTTTACATTAAAAACCGAGTACTCAAACATTTAAATAAAGAAATTATAAAAATGCCAAATTCATGGAATATGTACATTTCAGTTGAATTATAATTTTACTTGCTACTACTTTTGCATTTATGATAATACTAGCCGATTCCCGCGGCTTCGCCCGCGTAAAATTATATACAAAAACCTCCTCTTGAATCACTCTATCTATTAAAAAAACCCCCATCAAAATCCGTTCCGCAGTTTTAAAGATCTAAGCATACATAGGGACAGACAGACGCGGCGGGAGACTTTGTTTTATAATAAATAGTGATAAATGCAAAAGTTTATGAGGATGTATGGATGGATGGATTTTTGTAACTTTTTCACGCAAAAAACTACTTATTTGGCCACAGGTAGTTTATAACCAGCATTAACATATAGGATATTTTTATCCCCGTATTAAGATCTCGTGGGATCACCACACTATTCCCAAACCACTTTAACTCCTGAAAAGGAATGAAGCCCGTTGAAGTCCCAGAGAAATATTTGAACTGTCTTGGATCCCGCGGAGGAGTAGGAATACCACATTTTCCACTCCCCAGCAGGAGACAGTTCGAAACACGGCCAATAGGCACAAAGGGACATTTACAACTGGGGTAGGCCCAGTTGCTTAGCACCAAAGATAAATATTCACATGAATGGGTCCTAATTTCTGAGCTGTTATTATATTTTTGATTCCAATAATAGGTATCAAAAACGCTTGAACGCACGGAAATTTGTTCTAGTTTTTACAAGGTCCGTATAATAAATAACTCCGCATGTAACCTGTACACTATGCAACATAATATTGCGTTAATTTTGTTAAAGACTTCACTCCCATAAAATGTAATGTGCAGATTGTTCATTTTCGCAGTCAGATGAGAGAGAAGGCAAAACTGGTATGACAAACAGTCTTACCAAGCGGTATCGTATTACCCAGTACTAACTGGGCATAGGAGGTCAGTTTGGCAGTCACTCTATGTAAAATACTGGTATTCCGCTGCATCCGGTTAGACTGGAAGCCGACCTCAACATAGCTGGGAAAAGGGTATGCAGATAGATAGATATATGAGAGAGAGGGTTTGAGCCAGTCACAATTAAAGTGGCATAATGCTAAAGGTTAGACCGGTGAGCGAGACGTCACCATTAATTCGGAACCACCCGTTGCACTATCGACCCGACATTCGTTTACTATTCATAGCATCAGGTAGCTGACGTCAGTAGTAACAGAACTAAGAAACCCGTCCATGTATCGAAATAAAAACGCAGTGAAAGTCTAATTGATACATACTCATCATGATCTGCCAAGACTTTTCCTAACTGAAGGGTGTAAAACACCTCTTCACGAAGCCGAAAGGCACTTGTTCTCCCCATCATTGCGATCATTGTTTTGTTCTACACCATACCTGGGAACCTTCTAGTTACGGAGATATGGGGGGTCAAAGTTACGACTTTTTGACAAGTATTTTTTTAAATACAAGTTTTTTTGTAAGATTTTGACTTTTAACACCTTCACGACCCCGTACTATTTAATCCATCCATCAGCACAATGCTTTAACTGTGTTACATTGAGTTCTACCGCAAAACATGATTTATAACCTCAAAAAAAAAAGTTGTTTCCCAGCAATATTTTTTGCGTAAAGTTACTTAGTTTGATGTACAGAATGCTTGGTTAACGGCTTTGTGATGAGGTGGTTTACACCCTGTATGCTGGGGTTGGCTTCCAGTCTAACCGGATGCAGCTGGATACCAGTATTTTAAATCAAGCCATTGCCTAACTGGCCAGCACAGCCACTGGGTAAGACTGGTTGTAAGAATGTTTGGGCCAATTTAGTCAGTGGCCCAAAAATTCTTACAACCAGTTACAACCGTCTCTCTCAACCTGTAACGACTGTCAAAGATCTACAAAAGACAGCCGGGACCAACTGCTTAACATGCTTTTCGACGCACGGAAGAAACTCGGTATGTAATAGGTGGTCACCCATCCACAGACCAACAAGGGCAAGCACGGCTTAACCTAAAGATCGACCCGATGGGCTGTAATTACTTAGCCACGAGCACCTCTAAGGACCTGGGGGGTTACCATGACGTCTTAAAGCAGCATTATTTTAATGTTACTCCAGTGCGTGAAAGAGACGGAGCTATAGATTACGTCTAGTGCCATCCTTTTCCCACTCTGAAATAAGATTAAAACAATACTGCTTTTAGACGTGATGGTAGGCCACCTGGTTGTTACCTTCTGTACAAGAAAGGTAATAATCATGGATTAAATGGAACAGGGCAATCGTTGGGGTTATTTGCAGTAAAAATATCTCTGTGGCAGAACCCTAACTTGATCTCCATACAAGTTATGACTATAATCGAGTGTTTTTTAAAGAAAATAAAGAGTTTCATGTAATATTTATTTTACAAATTAACTGAAAATTTTACAGCTATTTGAGACGTTAAAAATGAGATCGGAGTTCATCCTCTTATGAGAAATAAGGCATAATGACAGTCTCAACTAAATGCAAATCTGTTCGTCGTTTAGAATATTGGAAACTAATGGACACGTCTTTTTTGGTTTTGTAAATCAATGAAGAAAACGCATCAAAACTCGGGGGCACGTGACGTCAGAACTCACTCAAAATTATACCACGGCGTGACGTATTGAGAATTTTAAATGCGTTGTATTCGTCATTTTTGTTTTATGTAACAAAAGAAAAAATAGGTACGGGTCGAATATTGTGTTGACAAACTTTTTGCTGACTAACTGACGGATACTTACACAAACAATAGTAATTTGTTATGCAAGAGTACAAAGTTGCTTTTTAACCGCGTGCTCAATTTTGATGACCGAGCTTGCGAAAGATTCTAAAATTGAGTCACGAGCGCAGCGAGTGATTCATAACTTAGAATCTTGAGCGTTAGCGAGGGAATCAAAAGAGCACGAGGTGAAAAATCTTTGCACTCGAGTGCAACACGTAACTTTTCATCCCACCTCAGTGAGGAAATGAATAAACGCAAAAAAAATGCGCATTATTAACAAATTCAGTTAATTCTGATGGCGTCAAATAAACTTCCTCGTCGCTAGATAATGAGTGGTCATTTTAGGTTTTCACTTGTTTTCAAGTTCCTTGCTTAATTTGTGTTGTTTTCCTAAGGTGTTAACAATATGACGTGAAAAGAAAATGGCGCGTGCAAAACATATTAAAAAAAGTACACCAAGAAGGTTCCGAGTCTGAGTTCGTTACAAATTAAAAAAAAATGTACGACAAATTCGGCACCATGGAAGTAGAAGTAAATAGGTTTAATTATGTTTTGAATTCACATACTTAGTGCACACGATGTTCTAAATTCAAATTTACTTTATCCTCTAGACGATAAAAACGGCTTTTGCACTCAGATATCGAAGAGCAAAAATACTCTTTCCGAGATGGGGGGATAAAAAAATCTTTTTCAATATACTTCGTCGAAACTTGGTGCTTTTCGCATTACGATTAGATGCAAAATGTAGTGTATTTCACACACGTGCGTTTTGTGTCATTTTTTCCACACGTGTGCGGGTATGAGTAGTGCCACAGATAACTATATCTATACTTAGAAAACTATACTTAGTCTAAATTGGTTCAATGCCTATTATAGTCAGATGTGTTTTTTTTACGGCAAAGGAATATGCGTCTTTACGGCATAAACATTTTTTGAACATTCAAATTGTGATAAACATGATTATTTAAAACTTATATTTAATTTTATGAACAAATTAACATTTATTTGAGTTCTAAATAAAAAAAAAAAAAAAAAAAAAAAATATAATTATTAGGCTGTTTAAGTAATGGCATCATTCTTGGTTTATTTTGCATGATTTGATTATGATTTTTTAATTTAGTATTGTGAATGCGCTAATATTTATATAGAATTAAGTGAGTATGTGTATTAAACCTAGGATAATTTGATATTAATTAGGTGATTGATATGAAAAGTTTAATTTAATTTAGCATGATTTTTCTTACTCTTGATGATAATTGCATTAATCCAAGTGATTTCAGGTCCTAAATGTAATTCTTAATATGCCAATTTTAGTTATATTCTTGTTGGGAAATAAAGGCTTTTTTATTTTTATTTTATTTTATTATTTTATTTATTATAGGTAATGGCTTCATACATTTGCTTCTCCTTCAACCTGGCGAAAGCAAAGCGCGGAAAAAAAAAGTAAGTCTCGTAATAATTCATGACACAAATATTTTTCATTCTTTTATTTTATTTTTTCAAAAGTGTATTGACAAACGTCGTTTGATACACGTAGACATTTGTTATTGCAGTTCTCGGCTCAAAAACACCCTCGCCTACGGCTCGTGTGTCAATTCCGCCTCGCACTACAATCACCAACTTTCGCCACTTGTATCAAAATTTACTATTTTGGGAAAAGTGTTATTAGACTTTTCCATCAAAAATTCCACAGTAACAATAAATGGCATAAATCTGGACTATGTGGCCGATTTGAATATTTCTAAAAACATTTTCATAACAGCGACTAACTATTCTTCTACCACATGTGCAATGGATTTTCAACTCTTGGCGTTCAGGCTAGTGTTGGGAATCCAATGAAGCTCAGTGAGCTAGAGATCTGATGACTTTTGAATTTTGGAACGCTCGGTTCAACCGTCTAAAGTTGAAAATCAAGCACGCGGTTAAAAAAAGCTCCCACTTTACGATAGGTTTAGTTTTTGTGTAAGTGTAGTTTTGCTAAAAAAAGTTTGTTATCTTACAGCTTTTAATTTAAAAACGGGCCGTGAAGTTACAGTGCAAAATATTCTTTTTTTTTGTCCCACTTCTGTTCAAAGGCCCATGGTTTTCCAATTTTGTTAAAAGTTTTTAAATTATTAAAAAAAAACAACTTTGTAAAGCGCGCTAATTTGTAAAACTCATTTTAAACTCACTAGTTTTTTTTTCATTTTTGCCACAAAGGTCAAAGGTTATTTTTGCATAAAACGTCAAATAAATATTCACGAAATGCGATAAGAAATTCGAAAATCACGCGAACGCAAAACTTTTATCTATAGAACTAATAATTTTAAACAAAACACCGCGTGTTCCAAAACACACAATTACGAAAAAAATATAAAATCAATTTTAGTAAAGTAAAAAAACACCAAAAACTAACTTAACCCCAACATTCTAAATTCAAAACTTTATCCACGGCGCAAAATCCAAAAACAAAACGCCAATTGTTTATTCGAAATTCAAATCCCAAATAAGAAACAAATGCATTTAAAGAATCCCATTCACGACTAAAGCTTCCCATTAAATGAGAAAGTGATTATACTAAAAAAATCAAAGGTTAAATAGGATGGGGTGTACTCACCGATGCATGACTGCTGTCTTCAACGTTCCGTGGAGAACTGGCGATCCATACCCGGCTGCCCACTGCGCATGATGGGGTGGGAGTAGGGTGCGGCCATGTGGGCGGGTAAGGCAGTGCGATTTACTGGATGTTAGTGAGATCGGGAGCGACTTTACTATCGCTGTTTTTTTAAAATCGCTGCTTGTTAAAATCGTCAAGAAGCTTCCAATATAACCGGTTATATTTGAAGCTTTTGCCGACTTATCGTTACCGCCGTTAAGTCACTATTTATTGCAGGCCGTTATATAATAAACAAGCATGGCTGAAAATAACAAGACTAATAATAAAAAAAACAAATTCACATCAGTTGTTCACATCTTGCATTCGTGCTACGGCGTAGCAAATGTGGGCTACGCCGTAGCACGTCACGTAGCATGTTAAGACGCAGCGGTTTTTTTATCATTTCTTGCAATAGCTGTTAATAAAAATAAGAACAGTATTTTTACAACGTTAGTAGCCATTTTAGTTTTTGTTATTAAATAAGGCATACAATAAACGACCACCAGATTTAGCAAAAGGTAACGGCAAAAAAATCACTTTGATTAACAAAATTAGTAAATGATCACCAAAATTAACCACCAGTTTATCGTGAAATTAGAACCAAAAATTTTTTTTTAATGGCCATCTGAAATTTAACTGTTAAAGCTCTTGCATCAGAGTCGAGGGAGACCCGCTCGACGGAGCTCCTACTTCTGAATGGTTTATAAAAAATAACCACGACCTAGGCAAAACTAGTTTGTCACGAAACATCTCATTAAAATTTGGTGCTAAATTTACTAAATATGGTGATCAATTGATATTTTAGGTGATAGGTGTTAGTGGTCACAAAGCTATTTTTGGTTGTAATTATATTTTCCCCCATTAAATAAAAATCGAGGCCAACGAGGCTTGTGTCGTGGACACCAGATAGTTGATATACTACATGAATACTTTTAATTTAATAAAACAAAAAAAAAAGAGAATTGTTTTTTTTTTGCTTCTGTTAACTTTTTCCCATGTTAATTTTGACCTCATTTTCATTCTCAGCGACACCAAAAACTACGGAAACGACTCCCATGACGAAAAATCCAAAAATTTTCGTCGTCGCCATTTTGGATTTTCATTTTGACCTCTTCTTCATTATAAGCGACTTCTCTGATCTTTCTTTCTTTTTTCTTCTTTTTCTTTCTTCTTTCTTTTCTTTCTTTCAGAGGAATTAAAAAAATAAACAGAAATCAACAAAATAAAAAATCTAGTTGGTACCAAATACTATATCGACAATTACTCATTCTATCTCGTTCTACTACACATACTTTGTTTTTCTGCCCATGCCGTAACTCCGTAATCTTCGGTTTACCTAGGTAGGTCCCTACAAAACGGTACTGCCAGCCGCGAAGTCACGTGTGCGCGTCCATGCGATTTTAGTTCTGAATTCTGACACCCGAGCACCGGCTTATTTAGCGATATCTGTTGCTTTCTTTGTTGTTGTTGACATGCTTTTGTTTTGCTTTTTTGTAATGTTTTTGACACTACGTGTAAGACCTGGAAGAAGACCGGGAAAACTGGGAAGAGCGGGAAGAAGACCGGGTAGGAGACCGGGAAGAACGGGAAGAAGACCGGGAAGACTGGGAAGAACGGGATGAAGACCGGGTACGAGACCGGGAAGAACGGGAAAAAATCCCAAAAGACCGGGAAGAAGACCGGGAAGACAGGGAAGAACCCGAAGTCCGGGAAGAACGGAAGGCCAGGAAGAACGGGAAGACCAAGAAGAACGGGAAGAAGACCGGGAAGAAGACCGGGTAGACCAGGAAGAATAAGTGTGTACTTAAATTGTTAAATAAATAAATAAGAACGGGTAGAAAACCGGGAAGACCGGGAAGAAGACTGGAAAGAACGGGAAGAAGACCATGTAGACCAGGAAGAAGACCGGGAAGACCGGTAAGAATAGGAAGACCGGGAAGAATGGGAATTAGAATGGGAATACCAGGAAGACTGGGAACATCGGGAAGAACGGGAAGAAGACCGGGAATACCGGGAAGACCGGGAAGAAGCCTGGGAAGAACGGGAAGAAGACCATGTAGACCAGGAAGAAGAGCGGGAAGACCGGGAAGAACGGGAAGAATGGGAATTCGAACGGGAAGACCGGGAATACCAGGAAGAAGACTGGGAAGACCGGGACGAACGGGGAGAATGTCCTGTACTATTAACTTGTGTACGTCTTATACTATTCACTGCAACTAGACCTTTCGCAGTAGTGAAAGGTCTCTCCTGCCGCTGTTATTGGTGAACGAATGAACAACTACAATGCAAAACTTAATTTTTGGATTGAATTTATAAAAAAACCAACGACTTACAAACTTTGATACTATTTAGGAACTCAATAAATAAAACAAAATGTTGCTCCTTTTTCACCCCTTAAGGGGAGGGGTTCTAATAAAGCCGTTGCGTTAGCTTCCAACCATAAGCCCAGATAACAAATTTTGTACTTTTTACGTCGAAAATTAAGGATTTTCTTTACAATTTCATCCGCCTTTTCAGCCTTCAGTGTGGAATTATCAAAAACGCTGAAACACGTATTCATTAATTTTTAATTGTCAGCCTAAACATAAAATTTGAGGATCCTAACTTTAAAACTGACGGACTTTCATATAAACTTCCAACCCCCAATTTAACCCCTTTAGGTTTTAGGAGTTCCCAAAAATCCTTTGTTAGTGGATACTAACTCTTTACAAAGAACACACCCTCTAAGTTTCATGTCTCTAGGACCAGCGGTTTGGGTGTGTTACCGCCTGCACCATCTATCGCCGTCGGATGGCGACCTGAAGTTGCTGCTAATGTCGTGTTTGCGAGTTATGCCAGCCAACCAGCGTCGAGCGTGTCGGCCAATCAGCGCGGAGCATCTCTCACCAACTTCATGCGGGAAGAATTTTTTCGCATGTCACGGACCACACGCGCCATCATTGTTCTCTTATAATTTTTCCGATCATCTGTCTCGTACTTCGCCCAAAAAACCTTTGTAACGACTATTGTACCTATATTATACGTCTATCTCAAGAGCAATAAATAAATTCATTGAAGAAGAACCCTGAATCCCAAAACCAAACGGGAAGACGAGGCGGCAGCCGTCATCCTGACCCGAATATCGAAATTAACAGGTGTGTTGATATATCACCCAGTCAGTCAGTTTAATAATAATAATAGAATATAGTTAGAAGAAAGGAGAAGATATTGAGACACAATTGTTATTGTTGTCGAATAAATGAAATGAAATAATTGTATGATACCATTTTAACCATCCTAAAGTCGCGTTGCCAAATTCCCCAACATGACTGAACCTTTACTTATCAGTAATGGCGGCACGAAAATATACCTGACGTCAGTTAGATGAGCGTCAACGTAAGCTTCAAGACCTTTACAGAACGGGGTAAGCAGAGATTTAGGTTTTAGATTTATTTATAATGTTGTATCCCGGTTGTTGGTTCAATAAAAGATACCGTTTAGTAGACTTAAGGCACACAGCAATAGCTTCACAGACGGGTTTTGGGTTCACAGTCAGTATCATAAGAAATACATACACTAGTAATTGTCTATGTATTGTACAATAACTAGTGGTTTCAGTAATTCGACGATTTGTGGTTGATTATTTTTATTAAAATCAACACTGGCAAAATAGGGTCAGTAAGAAAGTTCGTATTTTTTTTTTTAATAATTTGATTACGTGGATAAAAACGACACAACTTATGAATGGTGTTTTGTTCCACCATAATAATCAATAAAAACTTAAAAAAAAAATGTAACCGACTTCACACAAAAAAGTGAAAAATAACTTTAGCTTCAGAAGTCGGTGACCTTTGTTTGATTGGTTTAGTTTTCTTTGTCACCGACTTCTGAAGCTAAAGTTATTTTTCACTTTTTTGTGTGAAGTCGGTTATATTTTTTGACAAAAAGTTTTGATTTTTTACTTTTTAGTGGTTCACATGAGCAAAATCAAAATCAAAATCAAAGCATTTATTTCAAGTAGGCCAGTTACAGGCACTTTTGAATTGTCGAAACAAAAATGAACATTTAATGTAGCTACAGTCCCAGTCACAAGACATAAAAACTGTGAAAGTACTGTAGTTGCCCATTCCCTAGCGTAGATCTCTATGGAGAAGAACGGGCAAGAAACTCCATGGACACTCTTTTAAATCAAAATATTGTTACAAAATCTTGGTTACATCAATCATGTTGAGATGGTATATTATGTGAGAACAATGTAGCAAGATTTGCACGATAAAAGTGTCCATAGCAAAACAAAAACAAAATACAACCCAAAAACAAAATAATTAATTCAAATAAACCATGGCGACTAAGACATGACCAGTCACAACTGACAGCGCCCGTTCACGAACATGACGCATGGATCAGCACCATTCAGCTCAACCATTTTGAAGGGAACTAAATGGTCCGACACACGCGCCACCATCAGCGAGACATTTGAGTGAGCATGACATACTCATAACCGCCAGGGCACATTCAAGTCAAAAAAAGAAATAAAATAAAAACGTAGGTTTCCAGCGAATGATAGCATTCTAGTACATAGCACTCACACAATATGGAATATGAGGTTATATAATACTAAAGATATTGAATTTATACAATGCAAAGATAGTTGTACAATCTTCAGCAGCTCCAACAACACAAATTAGCGCTATCCCTTTATGCGCCCCTGTCCTTGTGGAGCAGGACCGGCATTGACCCAAGCATTTTTATCAGCGATATAATCGTCCAATTTGTAATATGCTTGCTTACACAGTGTGCGTTTAATGCATGTTTTAAATTTGGTTTCATTTAGTTCAAGAATGCTTTGTGGAATTTTATTATAGCATTTCAAACAGTACCCCATGAAAGACGAGTCTACTTTAGCGAGTCTGAAGCCTGGCTGAACTAATTGGTCTCTATTTCTAGTACTGTAATTGTGTCTGTCACCTCTTTTACCAAAAAGATGCAGATTTTTCCTGACATACATTATGTTTTCATAGATGTATTGACAATATACAGTCATGATGTTAATTTCCTTAAACAGTTCCCTTAGAGAATCGCGCCTACGAAGATTGTATATGGCTCTGATGGCTCTTTTCTGCAGAATAAATATAGACTCAATATCAGCAGCCCGTCCCCACAGCAAAATGCCGTAAGACATTATGCTATGGAAGTAACTAAAATAGACTAGTCTAGCGGTATCTACATCAGTGAATTGACGGATTTTCCTAATGGCATATGCTGCTGAACTTAAGCGCCCCGCAAGAGATGTTAAATGAGAACCCCATTGAAGCCTTGAATCAACCGTAAGCCCCAGGAAAACAGTTTTATCTACGAATTCGAGTTTCTCTTTATTCAATATTATCTCACAATCACTACTTTTAACATTCGGTAAAGCAAATCTTATGCATTTAGTTTTTTTTTCATTTAATGCCAAATTGTTTGCTGTGAACCAATTATGGACTTCAAGTAAGGCATTATTCACGTCATCTAGATTTTGGGCTCGTCTATTTATCTTAAAAATTAAGGAAGTGTCATCGGCAAATAATACCATATTTTGAGGTTGGTTTTTCAGTAAATAGGGTAGATCATTTATATATACTAAAAAGAGGAAAGGACCCAATATTGAGCCTTGCGGAACCCCCATTTTTACTTTCAAGCCCTGTGAATTAACACCATTTATTTGAACATATTGTAGTCTATCACATAAATAAGATTTTACCAAACTAAGTGCAAGTTTACCTAGTCCGTAATGCTCAAGTTTCAAAAGCAATGTGTCGTGATTTACACAATCAAATGCTTTGGAGAGGTCACAAAATATTCCTACAGCGTCTTGGGACTCTTCCCACGCCATGAATATGTGCTTTAATAAGGTTACACCGGCGTCAGTTGTACAACGTCCCTTGGTGAAGCCATACTGTTGATCGTGTAAGATTCCGTTGGTGTTGAAATGATTGAGCATCTGATTAAGCATTACCTTTTCGAACACCTTACTAAAAACTGGCAACACGGATACAGGTCTATAATTATTAGTATCTTTACTATCACCGGATTTGAAAAGCGGTATGACTTTACTGTATTTCATTAAATCAGGGAAAACTCCTTGGTCTACGCACAAATTAAAAATTAAAGCTAAGTATGGAGCTATAGTCTCAAGTATGGAAGTACAAACTTTGATAGACATTCCCCATAGATCTTCGGTCAGTTTGATTTTTATTTGCCGGAAAGCTTTAATAACTGTCATCGGGTTTATGTGTTTAAATTTAAATTCAGCCTGGCATCCAGATACATTCGCTTTCAATAAACCGATTGAGACTTCAGAAGAGGAATTTAGAGCCTCCGTAGTTTTTAACGGTATATCGGTAAAGAAATTTACAAATTCCTGAGCTACTTCCTGATTAGAGCTTTTAGGACCACATACTGTATCTAATGTATAGCTAGTATTACGTACTTTCTTCCTGTTAGTCTCGCTATTTATGACTTTCCAAACTGTCTTAATTTTATTTTCTGCTGTTTTAATCTTGTTGCTAATGTGCAGGGCTTTGGCAATCTTGCAAGAATTTCTAAAAATTTTTGAATACTTAGCAACATAGTTGTTAAAAGTTTCAGTGTTTACATAAGGCTTAAGGCCATAAAGCTCAAATAGTGTTTCCCTACTTTTTCTGATACCTCTAGTTGCCCAATCACTAAATATAAATTTAGGGCAAATGCTTTTGGTCTTCTTTTCAAAAGTTTTATTGAATTCAGTGTGAAAAATTGAAAAGAAATGATCATAGAATTGATTTATATTAATATTGTCATGGCTCATAACACTTAACTTGTTCTGTAGGGAAATATTGTACCTATTTAATTTACTAGAAGTTATAGGTCTAAATTTAATATCAACTTTTTGCAATGGTGTATTACACCTGAAAGTTACAGTTTGTCCGCTATGGTCAAACGGCAGACTATTTACTACGGCTCTATCTAAGTATTCACAATCGCAGAAAACATTATCTATACAAGTAGCAGAAGAAGGCGTGACTCGAGTGGGTTCTATAAAAACGTTAGTCAAGTCAAATGACTTAAAAAGATTTAATAACCGACTGCTATTTGAATTATCTTCCAAAATATTGATATTGAAGTCACCACAAATAATCGTAGATTTATTACTGGCTGTAAGTTTTGCCAGAACATCTTCCATTATTGATTCAAATAAGGAAAAGTTTTGATAGTTTGGGGGTCTGTACACACACACAATTATATGCTTATCTAGCTCAACACAGGACAGTTCGACGCAATGTTCAACCGAAAGACCTACTATGTCAGCACGTTGCTTATATTTAACACAATTTTTCACTAATATTAGGGAACCTCCACGCAGCATAGATTTACGGTTAAAGCAGCTACCCACCATATAATTCTCACAATTAATAAGCATTTGGTAATCTTTTAACCAATGTTCAGTAAAGCAAACAATGTCAAACATACTTTTCTCTAAATACAATTCAATTTCTAATAATTTGGAAGAAATGCCTTGGATATTTTGGTGGAATAATTAATTAAAGAGTTCTGCTGAGGCCCTTTTTTACGAACTAATGAAGTGCCAGAAGATACTTTGCTGTTGGTAGGATTAACAATATTGTTAATGGTACCTTCTGTTGTCTCACTTCCTAGTTTAAATTAATATTAAGATCTGGAGAGAGCCCCGAGACTCCCGATCCATCGCCAGACAACATGATCCTATCATTCCTAAGAGCTAATTGAGAAGTTTCCACGGTGACATATGGTTCCTCCTCAGTACAAAGTTTGTAAACATCAATAGCACTAATGCTATATTTATTTAAGGTCACCACCTGTTCATTAGTATTAGTACTAATAGTCGCAGTATCAATAATAGAACTAAACTTAGACATACTACTTATGTCTGTGTGAATATTAAAAGCTAATAGCCGAGCTATTTTGTGTCTACAACTAATAGGTAGATACACTTTAACCCGCGTCGATCTAAGTTTATCAACAAAAGTGTTAATATCAAGAAATATAAGTTTGTCACTATAGTGACCTACTAAAAAATGTATGTGTTTGTTTAACATGTGAATAATCGTTTTTCCTACTACTTACATTTTCAAAATATGGAAAAGCACACAAAATGACTTTTTTACAATTTAACTTTAACAACTCAGAAACATAGTCAGTGATGTCTTCCTTTTTAACCTTTGAACTATTCCCAACACATATAGTAATGGTGGTATTAGGATCACAAACACTTTTTGTTACAGATGCCATGACCTGTTTGTAGGTTGACCCTGGCATACAATTGTTTTGGGTACAATAACTCAGGTTATTACTAATTAATTTACCTAGCCCCTTACCTATACTGTCAGAGAACATAACTGAATGATCACAAACATTACTATTTGATGAGACAAAATTACCAAACTCAGGCAAACTATCATATAACTCAGGCTGTACCACGTGTAAATCATCTTGTGTTATATTAATTGTTTGTTGATTTAGAGTGCTGTCCCGAGGCAAATTCTCAACCTGGTATGGGTCCTCCATTACCTGAGGCTGGATAATATCATGGTTGGTAACTGTCTCGCAACTACATTGACCCATTACCAACTCATTTGCCGCATAAATATGTTCCCTAATTTGGTTTTGAGAAATCTTATACCTACTAGAAAGGGAACTTAGTGAATCCTGAAGTACCTGAATTTCAGACTGCAACTGCTGAGTATCAATTTCATAAATTTTTATACTGTCCTCTAATTTTATTTGGTAATTATTTAACTTATTAACTAAATCAACACGCTCTTTCCTCAGTGGAATATATTTGGAAAAGCGTTTATGTTGTTTCCTAAATTGATTGCATTTTTTAATAATTCTGTTTAATTTTGCATATTTTTTAATCTTCCTATTGCTAACTATAAAATTCTGTTTGAGTAAGGAATCTTCAGTCAGGTCAATAGTTATTAAGGAAGGGGGGTTACAATTACTGTTTAATAATTCATTATATAAGAGGTTTGTTTCTATAACCTGAGTATTTTCTTTTTCTTTCTGTAATTTAAATATACAATTATTGGCATGAATTAAGTCATTTTCCAGGTCCCTAATTTTAAAAAAAGCCTCCTCATACAAGTTACTACAATTTGTGAAACCATCCGTGACCACCTTCAGTTGATCCCGTTCATCAACAACGTCCAAGTATTGCTGATGTAGGTCTACTAGCTCCCGTTTTAAGCTTGAAATTTTGCCATTAACTTTATCGACTTCCACCTCACTCTCTTCTCTCTCCTGTAACAGCTGTTGGACTTGGAGGTTGGATTCTTTGAGTTCTTGGAGGGCCGTTCTCAATTTTAGCTCCATATCCAGGGCAGTAGCCTTGCGGGTCATCACAGGCATGGTTTCAGGATTGGTTACTGAAAATTAAAAGTAAAGAAGCGGTGAGAACCTATAGAATAGACCAATAAAAGAAAGTTAGCGGTGAAAGGGGAGAAAAAAAAAAAAAACTACTTAAAACAAAAAAAAAAAAAGCAGGGAGAAGATTGCAGTTATGAGATTAAATGAGGTAGGCTGCTCTATTAACTTTAAAAGTAATCTAATACAATGTATGTAATTGAATCTATGTAGATTTCAATGGTTTTATTATCTTAGGTATTTACTTTTCATGTGGGTATGTTGCATAAAATAAATAAAAGTTTAAACTGATCTTATTATGTTAATAATTCAACACAGTAATCCACAGTAATTATCCTACGCGATCTATCTATGAACTCGTATTGATTATATCAATTTGAAAAAAATAAAACCGACTTCAAAAAGAAAAAGTGAAAAATAACTTTAGCTTCTGAAGTCGGTGACGTTTGTATGATTGATTTAATTTTTTTGTCACCGACTTCAGAAGCTAAAGTTATTTTTAACCGACTTCCAAAAAGGAGGAGGTTCTCTATTCGACTGTATGTATTTTTTTTTTTTTTTTTTTTTATGTATGTTACCCGATTACTCGAAGACGCCTAAACCGATTTGAAAAATTCTTTTTTTGTTTGAAAGGGTATACTTCCAAGTTGGTCCCATAGTCGCCAAGTCGGGATCTGATGATGGAATCTTGGCGAAATCGAGGGAACTCTTCAAATTTTATAGGATAACGTACAGCAATTTTTATATTTTCTACAACAAGTGAAGCATTTGCGTTTGATAAGAACCATTCTACCATCAGATCTGATGATGAAGCCAAGAGTCACGGAACTCCATAATGAGACAATGTATCCTAGTCGTGTTTGGGCTTGTTGTAATTGTAACGGTATGCACTTTCCATGTGAACCACTAAAAAGTGAAAAATAAAAACTTTTTTGCAAAAAATAAAACCGACTTCAAAAAGAAAAAGTGAAAAATAACTTTAGCTTCTGAAGTCGGTGACAAAAAAATTAAATCAATCATACAAACGTCACCGACTTCAGAAGCTAAAGTTATTTTTCACTTTTTCTTTTTGAAGTCGGTTTTATTTTTCACTTTTTCTTTTTGAAGTCGGTTTTATTTTTTGCAAAAAAGTTTTTATTTTTTTACTTTTTAGTGGTTCACATGGAAAGTGCATACCGTTACAATTATAACAAGCCCAAACACGACTAGGATACATTGTCTCATTATGGAGTTCCGTGACTCTTGGCTTCATCATCAGATCTGATGGTAGAATGGTTCTTATCAAACGCAAATGCTTCACTTGTTGTAGAAAATATAAAAATTGCTGTACGTTATCCTATAAAATTTGAAGAGTTCCCTCGATTTCGCCAAGATTCCATCATCAGATCCCGACTTGGCGACTATGGGACCAACTTGGAAGTATACCCTTTCCAACAAAAAAAGAATTTTTCAAATCGGTTTAGGCGTCTTCGAGTAATCGGGTAACATACATAAAAAAAAAAAAAAAAAAAAAAAATACATACAGTCGAATAGAGAACCTCCTCCTTTTTGGAAGTCGGTTAAAAATAAGAACAGAGACGAAACTACTATGTTTTGTTGCTAAATGACCGGTTGTCAACAAAGAGATTTAGAACCAGTACAGGGTAATAAATCAGCAAAAACTAATACTAAAAATTGGCATGAAAGTAATTTAGAGTTAAAATGACGTTTGTGTGCTGTTTTTAAATAAAAGTAAACAATACTTCCCCTGAATTATCCGTACACATCCGTGGTTGAAACGTCAGCTGTTGTTTTTAGGTTACCGGTATCCTTGTATTACCGAAAACTTCATTAATTATCAGGATAACAGTTTTCCTGAGTATTTACGCATTTAAGATGCGTTTCACATATTAATTACACCTTAATTTAACTTATTTACTAATTAAATTTAATTTTAAAATACGGATCAAAAATTTTACATGTCACTCGGGCAGTGTTGCCACTCGTGATCCAGAGCATACCCTTACACAGCGTACCGGCGTGATTTTTTGTTATCAACTGGTGTATGCAATAGACAGATATGAGATTTCAGCAATCCCAGTACATTTGCTATCATTGATTGAGGAGTTCCGTTGCCTGTCCCCGAAGTTCTTCATCAGATCTTTATCAAATTGAAATGGGATCACTCCGAAAAAGTACACTTTCTAAAACTACCCAAATTGCTTCTGGTGTGCCTTTAAAATTTGAAGAGTTCCCTCTATTTCTCCAGGATCCCATCATCAGGATCCTGACTTGATGATTATGGGACCATCTGAGAAGTATACCCTTTCAAACAATTAATAAAACAAAATAGGTCCAGTCATCTTTGAGTAATCGGGGAACATTGAATTGAGAACCTCCTCCTTTTTGAAGTCGGTTAATAACGACATTATGGTAGCTGACTCAAATATCCGGATAGCATTCAAAAGATTTGGCCGAGTATCGTTAATTTGCTCCTAAGAATTGAAGAGTTCCGTTCCTTTGTCATGGATCCCATAATCAGAAGTAATCAGAACCTAACCAAATTCTTATCAAACTACCCTACATACCCCTAAAAAAATAACACATGTCACGGTTAATAGGCTTATCCCCAATAAATGGAACTTAATACACCTAACTGTCGAAATGAGAGCATACAGGCGTGATGTTCTGTCATGATGTTGTATAAACAATAAACATCCAAGCGATTGCAGCAATCGCTGCAGATAGGCCGTGTATTTATGAAGAGTTCCATTGTATATCTCCGAAGATCAGCATCAGATCTTCAGCAAATTAAAATGAGAGCACACGGGAAGCACCAGCTTTCAAATAAATAAAGAATCATCAAAATCGGTTCACCCAGCCGAAAGTTCTGAGAGAACAAACACTGTTGAAATCTTGGTGTATGGTACAGATCTGCATACCCCCTCAGAGCATAGAGGCGTGATGTTACGTCAGGATAGTGTATGAACAATAAACCTACAAGCGATTAAACAGCAATCACTGCAGAATTGCCGTATGTTTTTGAAGAGTTCCATTGTATATCTCCGAAGATCAGCATCAGATCTTCAGCAAATTAAATTGGGACCACACGGAAAGCACCAGCATTCAATTAAAAAAAGAATCATCTAAATCGGTTCACTCAATCGAAAGTTCTGAGGTAACAAACACAAAAAAAAATAGTTATATTAAAACTCACTTTCACATTCTTAATACTCGTACTAAGTTTCATTTCTCATCAGCCTCGCTTTATTCCGACTATGTTGGGGTCAGCTTCTAGTCAAACCGGTTGCAGCTGAATACCAGTATTTTACATGGATCGACTGCCTAACTAACCCCCACAACCCAGTTAGTACTAGGTAATGCGATACCCCTTGGTAAGACTGGTTGTCAGACTTTTTTGAGCCACTGACTACCTGTAACGACTGTCAAAGATCTACAAATGACAGCCAGAACCAACTGCTTAACGTGCTTTTTGTGACATGGAGGAAACTCGGTATGTAATTGGCTTAGGAGATTTAAGAGTTAAGTTAAAGTAGTATAGAGTAGCTATGAAAAGAAATGTCAGATACTTTTTTTTTTTTTAATAAAATACTTAATTTTTAATAAAAGTTAGGTCGGCCAGGCTTCATACAAAAATCTTTCTAGCTCGCCACAGCACATGGACTATATTATCGTCTACAAATTACAGGCAGAATTCATTTATAGTGCGTGCAAGTAGAAACTTTAATAACATGTGTAAGCAGCATGATTTTGATGCTTTCATAACGAGTGTGTCCTCGGCGAGAAAGTGCTTGAGCCTTAGCTTTTTTAATTAGGATTTTGTTTGTTCAGTTTTTTTATTAGGTACTGAATTGTATGTGGCATAAACAATGTTAGTCTAAGTTTGAATATTATCCTGTATTTTTTTTTCTCGTGGCTGTATTGTGTGATTTGTGTTGTTCACTCTCTTTCTTTATAATCTGTTTTTAGAAGTGAGGACTTTTAATTGGCTGTCAGTCTCACATATTGTTTTTTAATCTGTTTATCTTAGCTGTAAGTCTTCCATGGTTAATAAATAAATAAATAAATAAAAATTATTGCAAGTTGAATGTGTATTTTTTATATTTGTGTTCAATAACGAATAAAATTTCATTTTTTTTAAACGGATTATTTCTTAATCATTGTAATTTAAATCTTATGTAAGTATGTGATTTTAAGTCACATATCATTCCCTCATGTATTAAAAATAGATTTCAGTTAGAAAACCTGACGTAGATCCACCTTCAGTTTAATTTAAACCTTATATCGATGCAGTTATGTCACATATTTCATGCGCTTGTTATTTGCAACGGCTACGTAACTTCACCCTGCTTGTGACACTCGTGACGTATGTTCAAAGTTATTTATACAGGGTGAGTATTGTCAAGTGGGTATGGAAGGAATAGTGAAAAATACTCAAAGGAATTTCGAGCTTTGTCCGCGTGGTGTACACGGGATAAAAAATATCCTATAGATTTAATCCAAATTATAAATGAATATTTTTACATATTATTTATATTTCCGGGACTTTGTACTCAAAAATTGTGTTAACTCAGCCAATTTGCATGATATCAATATAATTTAAAGCCTATGTTACTTGGTATAAAATTAACTTTCTAATGGTGAAAGAATTTTTAAAATCGGTTGAGAAGTTCTTGAGTTAAATCGTAACAAACAAACAAACGAAAAATCAAATAATAAATAATCTCTTTATAATATTACTTATTTTAGACTGTGCTAAATTTCGTCCAAATCCTTTCAGTAGTATTTGCGTGAAAGAGTAAGGACCATCCATCCATTCTCACAACTTATAAAATATCGCATTAATAAATATAAGATAGATACTGAAAATAAAACACAAAAATACAACAACGAAAATTTATTTAAATACAACTACACTCTTAACCTATAACAACAGACTCAACAACGCTTGAACAACCATCACTACAAGTTGCAGCAACCCAGGCAACAACGCCCCCCCGATACCTGTCAAAACATCATCTGTCAAATCCGTGACAGAAGAAATCAAGGTTGTCAGCAACCCTTGAAGGTTAACCACGTTCGCTGGGGGCGTGTTAGGGTTAGCACCGACCGCGTATTCTGGCAAAGACCTAAGGAAGTTCACGATAGCAAGAGCTTGAGAGTAGAGTTTTAGTAAGGAAGTCTCCAAAGCTCCAAGGTCTACAGGAATCATGCAGCTGATGTTGGCTGGTAAGGTGTCGAAGATTGACAGGAGAGAAAGGAGGAGGTTATATACATTGTTGAGGAGAGGGAGGAGGATATTCACGAGGGGGTAGACTGCGGGGAGTTGCACGCTGGTTGCTGACACTGGTTGCTGTAACAAAAGGGTTTGGATTATCAACTTGCTTTTTTTTACTGTTCGGTTTCGGTAGGTTGCCCTCTCTGTCTGTTTGACGTTTTATTAATCGTCGGTTAGGTTGATGATTTTTCTATGAATCAAGAGTATGTGACAGGATATTTCAAGTTAGCTTAAAATATCCAATCCGCGCCACCTACCTGTGTGTGTTTGTTTATAGAAACACCGATAGCTGCGAGACGTGGGATATTAACTGACAGTTAGAAGTAAGTAAGTTATAGAAAGCGGGTCTTAAGAGCGCGTATTCCAAAAGTTGGCAACGTCGCAAATAGCTGTCAAATATTTACATGTTTTAATTAATTTGGCAATTTTACTGTATGAAAATTAGAAATATGGCTCTGTAGTGCACTAAAAAACTGAATATGAATTGCTATTAAAACCCTAAATTTGATGTTGTAAACGTTTTAGGTGTAAAAAAGGCATTTGGCAAGTTCCCAAATACTTTTTTTACATCTAAAACTATATACGAGTATTCGGTATTACGATATTAATTTTTGCATTTCCTAATCAATTTTTAAGTCCACTACAGAGCCATATTTCTTATTTTCATACAGTAACATTGCCAAATTAATTAAAACATGTAAATATTTGACGGCTATTTGCCAACTTTTGGGATACGCGCTCTTAATATTTTAGTTTCACTTTTCAGTGCAACCCGCAGAAATTGTAAAGAGCACTTTGATTTAGGCATGACTTTTGGTGTCAAATCCAATGACTACTTTTGTTTTTATTGCTGATTACCTTTCTTTTCAACCGACTTCCAAAAAGAGGATATTCTCAATTCGACTTTTTTTTTAATGATTTGAAAAGGTCTCAAAATTAACTCAATAGTTAGATGGAAAAGGACAGTTTTAGCTAAGATAATTATATTGAAAACACATCCGCGCCACGTTATCACTTCTACGTACGTGCTAGAAACCAAAAAATAGATTAGACATTTTAGATATCAATAAATACTATCTTTACACATCCTTTTCTAACTAATATTCAAAACATAACAAGACTATACTAACTAAATTAATATCCCAAACTCGCCAGTTCCATAAATAATTAGTTAGAAACGATTCTTTACAGTTTTTGAAGTAAAAACTTCTTTAGTCATGTTGAGCACTTTTTGGGTGAACAAAAATCATGGAACTCGCGTCATTGTCACCGAATGCTTTCATAGAACGGTTAGTCAAAATCAAACTTATACAATTAACATAAAGTTTATTTTGGATTGAGTTCCGAGAGAGTGTGGACTGCCGCTAGAAATTAGTTTTCATTTCTTTCGGCAGTCCAAACTCTCTCGAACTCACTCGAACTTTGAAGAAATGTAGAATATGATGCGAAACCAGAGAAGCTGGCTGTGAATTTCACAGATTGACGGTTCGCACAATAAATGTGGAATCGCTTTGTTATAATGTATGTATGTTTTGTCTTACCGTAGCAAAAACTGCTGCAACGCACAAAACAACTAAACAGAACTTCGACATTTTTAATGACGAATGTGTAAGTTTCCCTAAAATAATATTTACAATGTTTATTTCTCATAAAAAAACAGTTTTATATACTTGCAAGTTACTTCACTTATTTCTAATACGAAAAAGATAATGGAAGGTAATCATTTATCGTTTTTAATTTCACAAATGGTTGCCCAATTATATAACAGAGGCAAAGTATTTTTGCGTAACTATATTGCTAGTAATACATATGTTTCTATGCGGAAATAGCAAAGGATATCATTACGCTTGTAGGTACTCCCCATAGGGAGAGACAGCGGTGGAACTAAAGTAGAATATCAACATAATTAAACTTGAATAATAAGATAGACAACAAAAATAATAATTAGCCCGTCAGTTAAACTATCAAGAAATATTTGACCCGTATTTTTTTCTTTTGTAACATAAATCAAAGTTGACGAAGATACGACGCTTTTAAAATTCTCAATACGTCACGCTAAGGTATTATTTTTAGCTACTAATTATTTCTGACGTCACGAGTTTTGATGCGTTTTATCTTTGTCAATATTCACTGATTTAGAAAAAAAAATACAAGTCCATTATTTTTAATACTCGAACTGACGGACTAAATAGATTTGTAATGATTTGATACTGTCGTCATGCATATTATAAGTAAAAAAGAAATAAAAAAAAAATACAATTGACACACAGAAGGATGCCTCAACTGGCTAATATTTTTTGTTCTATTTTCGACCTTATAATTTATTTCCTTTTTAACCGACTTCTAAAAAAGTTGGAAGTTATGTATTCCATTCATTAATTTTTTGTATTGTATTGTATTGTACAACGGGCTGGTGTCCACAACTCCACGTCAAAGCGCGTATTTTGCGTATACGCAAAGTACTATTATTATTGTTATTTTTTTTTTTGTTTTCTTGTTTTCGGGTCCACAAGTAGAGTTGCTAATTTAGCTCATGTAGTCCCCTTATTTTGGCAATATTACTCTATAGAAATACGAAACATGTCTAACTGGAGAACTAAAATATTGATCATGAAAAGCAATAATTAATATCGTAACACTGAATAATCAGTTTTAGATGTAAAAAAGTATTTGAAAACTTTCCGCATGCTTTTTCTACAACTAAAACGGTTACAACATCAAATTCAGTGTTTTAATTGCAATTTACTATTAATATTCTAGTTCACTAGTTCACTTATTTCCAAACTGGGCACACAACCATATTTCAGGGTGCTCTACTTGGGTTGCGGGCCTGTTCGATAGAGATACCGTGGCCCCGGAACATAAAGGGCGAGGAAGGAACATGGATGGGTTTTAGTCAGTAAAAGTCTGACACTCCCTCCCGCTCCGCCCAGAGTGGAAGAAGTCATTTGATGATTTCCCATCCTAAAAAAAAAGGGTGCTCTACTAGGGCTGCGGGACCATTCGAAAGAGATACCGCGGCCCCGGAACATAAAGGGCGAGGAAGGAACATGGATGGGTTTTAGCCAGTAAAAGTCTGACACTCCCTCCCGCTCCGCCCAGAGTGGAAGAAGTCATTTGGTGATTTCCTATCAGAAAAAAAAAACTGTGATGTCTACTAAAGTCTACTACAATAGTTATCCTCATCGTCATACTGCTGCCCTTGTCCTAATTTACTTGAGATCGGCACATTATGTCTTTTTCCCCACTTCTCTAATATTCGTCATGCCGTCAACCACTTCCTTTCTTGTCATTTCATTCTTCACACAGTCCATCCATCGTTTCTTCGGTCTTCTTCTACTGCTGTGTACATCATCTGCCAAGCCTTTTCGCAAGGGGTCGACATCCAGTCTAACCGGAGGTAGCTGAGTACTTGTATTTTACAAGGAGCGACTGCCTATCTGACCTCCACAACCCAGTTAGTATTGAGCAATACGATACCAGCAGCGGTGGCCCAGTGGTGGCGTCCCCTACTTACGTTCCCAGACAGGCGCATTACTTTGTGTAATTTATTACATCACCGTTGTTCTCAAAACGGTGAAGGAAAACATCGTGAGGAAACCGGCATGTCCTAGAACCATAAATTCGAAGACATGTGACATCTACCAATCCGCACTGGGCCCGCGTGGTGGATTATATAGCCCATTCCCTCTCATAGAGAGGAGGCTTGTCCCAGCAGTGGGAAAATTAATAGGCCGATGATGATGATGATGATGAATACGATACCACTTGGTGAGACTGGTTGTCAGACTTTTTGGGCCACTGATTATCTGTAACGACTGTCAAAGAGCTAGAAATGACAGCTGGGACCAACAGCTTAACGTGCTTTCCGAGACACGGAGAATAGGCTGGTGTCCTAAAAAAATCTAATTAGTCCGTCAGTTAGATTATAAAAAAAATATTTGACCCGTAGTTTTTCTTTTGTTACATAAACCAAAATTGACGAAAATACGACGCTTTTAAAATTCGCAATACGTCACGCCGTGCTATAGTTTTTAGTGCGTTGTGACGTCACGAGCCCCCACTCCCGAGTTTTGATGCGTTTTATCTTTGTCAGTACTCAGTGATTTACAAAAACAAAAAATACGTGTCCATTATTTTCCAATACTCTAACTAACGGACTAATGGGTTTTGCAATTGATTGATGGTGGGAACTAGCCTATATTCTTATGTAAGGATGGACCCATCCACAGACCAAACTAGCCAAACACGGCTAAACTGCTGTTATAATTTAGCCACGAGCATCGCTACTAGTCTATACAATAATCATATTTGATATAATTCCATCCATTTTTCTGCCCACACTCGGCAAATTACTTGTCATCAAAAATACATTTGGTTACTTTCACTATATAACTTTGAGGGTCGTCAGCCCTAGATGGGTGGATCATCATTATCTTTTATCGTAGATAGTGTTTATTATAGAAACAACTCAGAGTTACATACATTGCACACACATAATATATATGTCACCGTAAAATTGTCAAATACGTTATATTACAATATAACGTGTATCTCTCTAGCGATATTGTAAACTCTCGAATTATTGTCAACTGAACATACGGAATTATCTCTGCCCCCATAATCGGGACTTGGGGCACCCCCCCGTTAGGTTAGTTAGGTTCCTTTAAACCCTGCACCCGGAAATAGTAGTAAATAGTACTACGCTTTTTAGGGGAGTATAAAGTGTTTTAAGGTTAGGTTATAATAATCGGTATTTCTCAGGAATGGTACAATATCTTTTCATGAGAGTTCTACCACTGGGCAAAGGGGACTCCTCCTTCCCTCCACACTGCGTGAGTTGACTACCATCGCATGCATTTCACGTAAAATAATGCGTTTTGTTGTAAGCAGTGTGTGTTCATTTGACAATATTTCGAGATTTTACAATATCGCTAGAGATATTACAATATAACGTATTTGACAATTTTACGGTGACATATATAAAAATACATTGCACACACATATATAAAAACACATGTAGGTAATTTTGTTTTACGAGATCAAGCTGTCACTAAAGTATTCCTGCTCCATCTTCACATTGAAAGGCCCTGACATGTTTTCGCGTGCCTCTTACTCTCATTGAAACTGCTCTTATAACTGAGATTTGTATTTTCACTTTCAACCAGTACACTATTTGAGAATAAACGTTTCCCCATATCTCATTAAGCTTTGATGCGGATTTTTTTTAAAAACTGTAATATTCAGCTCCTATGGCTCCATCGCATGAAATGATTAACGGGGTGAGTGAGGCTCTTAGGTCTTCAGCTGCTCGGTTTTGAGTGTTTCTCTCGGCTATGTCTCTGTGCTGTTTTTTGCCATGCGAGGTTGCTGTAAGAGGAAGCGTCAGCATTTACAATGCGAACGTCGAAGAACGCTTTAATCATCATTATCTTGTGTTATTATCAGACGAAATGTGTGTGTTTTTTATTTAGGAAAAGCTTGTAACCATAGCAATGGTTTTTAAAAGCCTTTTGAAAGGACTTTACAGTCTTTAAAATAGAGTTGAGAGGCGTTTAGCAATATTTTTTTTTGGCAACGATCGCATAGCAAAGTTCTGTTTTTATCTTGGAAACGGTCTTTGCCAGAAGGAAGTGAGTCGGTAAATCGGTCCAGAAGTCAAGAAGTAATCGGTGCAAATACATGAAAAATATGTTGGTGGAATAGAAACTCCAACTCTTTTAGAAGTCGCTTAAAAATCATTGTGCCCAGCCTTTTTACCAGTATTTTACGTGGAGCGACTGCCAATCTGACCTCCACGATGATCGCATCTATTTTAGTATGGTTTTTACTTGTTAAAATATTTTTTTCGATATAAGTTCGCGATTTTATTTATCGAGTAAAATTGATTGTATGATGTTTTCAAAACACTATCATACTAGGATATATCCTGAAGAATATCATATATTTTTTTGGTTTTGTTTATTGCAGTGAATCATATACTTTCAGGCAGTATAAAACTTGCGGTTAGCTCCTGTAGTCGCCACAGCGAAATATTTGACAGATTTTTGCGACGATATCCACTATCTGTATAAACGCCCTAAAGTCCAAATTTGTCCACTCAATGAATTCGTTGTTACACAATATTGTACCGTATTCATATACAGACACGACCTATATATTTAATGCACTTGACCTTTCTGTCCGGTACAAAAATGCTGAGTTAGTAGATACTAAGTAAATGTTATTGTTATTTTGTTGAGTAAGAACTTGAAGTAAAACCGCTGCGGAATGTGAAGTTTTGCTTGGTAAGCAATTCAGTACTTACCTACTTTGACATAAGAGTATAATTATTATATTAGAAGTATTTTTTTTAAAGGAGGAGTTCGTGGCTCAATAATAATAGCCGCTCGGGTCGATCTTTAGGTTAAGCTGTGCTTGCCTAGGTTGGTATGTGGATGGGCGACCACCCTTACATACCAAGTTTCTTCCGTGCCTCGTATAGCACGTTAAGCTATTGGTCCCGGCTGTCATTTGTAGATCTTTGGCAGTCGTAACAGGTAGTCAGCGACCCAATAAGTTTGACAACCAGTCTTACCAGGGGGTATCGTATTATCCAGTGCGAACTGGGTTGTGGAAGTCAGATAGGCAGTTGCTCCATGTAAAATACTGGTATTCAGCTGCATCCGGTTAGACTGGAAGCCGACCCCAACGTAATTGGAAGAAGGCTAGGAAGAGGTGTGTTTTTTTTTATAAAACTATTTCCTGATGCTGCACTAATTTAATAATCAGCCTATATTTTAAGGAATTTCTCTATCGTGGGTGCGTTCACAAACATTTAAACTCACATACACAAACAGCCAGATCCGGAACAAAATAAAAAGTTAAAGTTAAAAAGTAATGGATGTAAGTTTGTTCGTGTTTTTTTACTCACTTATACTCGTACTTACTCTTATCGGTTGGGACATAAGCCTTCTCTCTCTGTGACAGATAGAACCATCCACCACGGCCTTAGGAGTTTAGTCTGCTATAATAATATATACATATAGCTAGCCTGTATTGTCCCGCTATTGTCCGCTGGGCAAAGGCCTCCCTCCATTCCTTCCAACGTTCACGATTCTGTGCTCTTTCTTTCCAATTCTCAAGGAAGACATCCAGTTCGTCCCGCCATCTCTTTCGTGGTCTGCCGCGACCTCGTAATAAGTAAGTGCAAAATATTCAACAAGCTACTGCAGGCAAAAGTAAAAAACAATAATTGAATGTAATAATTGTCAGTACGGACAAAATATGGCAAATCCTTGGGGTCCACACACTTCTTGGTGAATAACAAATAAGGCAGGTACAAGTTATTTATCATTATGAGTCTCTGGATATCCGTCTTCAGCGTAATCCAAGGATTTCTGAAATCTCTAGTGACACCCGAGATTCTATCATTTTTCATCGAGAACCTGACGGGCCCTTTCAACTTTAATGATACATGTTTTAGTACATAACACCAAGCTTGTGATCCCTGAAGAGGTAGGCAGAGGTGTCTAATGCAGACATTTCGCTTTGTAATACGAAAACCGTGTGACTTAGTATACTGGTTCTGGGTGGAGGTAAGATAGGTAGTCGTTTCATATAAAAAATAAAACCGACCCCAAAAAACACAAAAAGTGAAAAATAACTTTAGCTTCAGTTTTTTTGAGTCGGTTTTATTTTTTGCAAAAAAGTTTTCATTTTTCAATTTTTAGTGGTTCACTTGTGCTTACGCCTTCACAGCGCAGCGGCGTGATGTTATGTTATGAACTGGTGCAAACAATAGATAGACATGAGATTTCAGCAATCCCATTTGCTATCATTTATTGAGGAGTTCCGTTGCCTATTTTCGAAGTTCGTCATCAGATCTTCACCAAATTGAAATGAGACCACTTTAAGAAAGTGTTCTTCCAAGAACTACCCAAATCACATCAAGTGTGCCTATAAAATTTGAAGAGTTCTCTCAATTTCTCCAGGATCCTATCACCAGATCCCGACTTGATGATTATGGGACCATCTGGGATGTATACCCTTTCAAACAAAAAAAGAATAATTAAAATCGCTCCAGCCATTTTCGAGTAATCGGGGAACATAAATAAAAAAAAGAAAGGTTTCGACGAATTGCATGCATCGACGTACTAACTGGTTGGTGGAGGTCGGATACGCAGTCGCTCCATGTAAAATATCGGTATTCAGCTGCATCCGGTTAGACTGGAAGACGTCCAAAAGGCTAATCAAATGATGATGATGATGATGCTGGAATTGGCTTCCAGTCTAACCGGATGCAGCTGAATATCAGTATTGTACATGCCAAGCATTATACGCCCTTACCAAACATACTATGACATAATACAATTTTATTATCTTTGCACATAATCAAAGTCGTTCGATTTAATTACTAAATGAATTATGTAAAAACAATTGCACATAACTTCATTTAAAGATAACAGGTGCATTTATAAAGACAAAACCTGGAAACCATAGACAAATATAATTTATATTTAGATTTAGTGTTGACGTTCAACATGCGTCCTTCTGTTTTTGTCTTTGGTTTGTCTGTGGCTGTGCTGGTTAGTATACTTACTTTTTGTGACTATAGGATCTATTAGATCTTATTTTTTAAGAAAAAAACGTAAAAATCCCCTGCATCTGTGTTCCCTCCCACATTTAAACAGTCTGCTTTCAAAGAAAGAGTGAACAGGCGTCTTCTGGGCACGCTCGATCCATCACAGAGCTTATTAAGGTCAAAGGCAGGCTCATTTTGCAATAAAATAAAAGCTTTTTTGTAAAATATAAAACCGACTTCAAAAACACAATGTAAATAAGTGAAAAATAACTATTTCTTTTTTTTATTTTAGGGAACTCTTCAATAGCAGATCTCAGGTCGTGATTGCTGCGCTGCAATCACGACCAATATACCGTTTATTCTTCACCAAACTTAGACGGGATCAGCGCCAAATAATATTCTTTGAAACAAAAAAGAACCATCAAAATCGGATTGATAAATTGATAACCTGGAGGAGGTTATCAATTTATCAATCCGATTTTGATGGTTCTTTTTGTTTTTTGGAAGTCGTTTAAAATACTTTGTTAGTTTAGGTTTTCCAATATGTTAGCCATTTTAGGTAGGCGATAACTATCCAACGCACTCGAATCATATCGTTAACCGTATTGCATCTAATCTGAATACGAGATAATTATGACTGTCCAATTGCGCAAGAACCGAATTGCAAAAGAATTCTAATAGGAAACAAACCGGTACGAATTTAGTTTCAACCGTCATATTTCGAATTCCGAACAAATACTGATGGTGAAAATTGCGGGAATCTGCTGGATCTAAGTCGCACTGGACCGGTCAATGTGGCGACGCTTGGGGGAGGCCTATGTCCAGCAGTGGACGTCGTTCGGTTGAAATGATGATGATAATGGCTGACCGCACTTTATGGTATCCTACTACTTCGAAAAACTCTCCAAAGTAATCCATTCAAATTTCTTCCAATACTAACGTTATTTTTTTTTACAGATCGGGCAAACTCACGCAATGATCCCCGCCTATTCAGTCTCAGCACTCCGACTTGCATTCGATGAAATATCCACCGTTCTGCCCATAGCCAATCAGCTCGCATGCCTCCTCTTACCATTCTTGATCAACCTGATAAACAATCTAAACAATTTGTCTAACATTGTCCAAAATCTGACACCAGCTCTACTGCCTTACTTTGGATGTACCTTACCATTACTTTACGCTACCTTGACAGATTTAGCATCTGTGCTTTTCTTGTACATTAGTGTATTAATATCTCTGTTTAGATCCAATGTGTTGGCAGCCCCTGGTTTGTTACTTGGGTTGGTTGCTCAAGTACTCAATTTGGTGCTCAATTTGTTGAGTGGTCTTACTGATGGTACTGGCTTGTTGAGCAGTTTGATCAAACTGATCACTAGTATTGTTGTTGAGTTGGAGAAGTTGTTAGTTTAGTTTATAATGTTGTTGTTGTTGTTGAGCGAATAAATGTTTTAAAAAAGTATCCTTGTGATTTAATTGTTTCTATAAGCATTTATTTAATGTAAGTGCTGTACGAGCTCACTCGACAATTTTATGCTGACGCCCGTTTACTTACGTTTATACCTTATTGCATGCACATTACTGTAATAAAGGTTAGTTCAATAAAGCTGCTTGGTGAATACACATGTCGGTGTTTTCTTCCACATTACACATTAGAATTCCCGGCACACATCGCACCTCAGCGGTAGGACTCCACATATTTTTGGTCCTTCGAGACTATAGTGAAGTGTAAGAGAAGGTGTTTTCATCAATAGCGAATCGGCTCGGCTGGCCTCCCACAAGCGGGTCTCACCAGTCAAGTTGAGAAGGCGCACATATTGATGAGGCATCTGCTCACGCGAAACTAACAGAACCAGTGGACACACAAGTCTACAACATCTTCTTCTATCGGTGACAGTGATTACAACAGACAACTAGTTTCTTCAACACATCTACAATGGAAGGGCTACTACAACGTCAACAAATCATTGCTGAAACTGTACAGAAGATTTCTACAAACGTCAAGAAAGATTCTGCAATTCGGAAAACTGCCGAGTACACAAGAAAACGGTTAGTGACCCTTGAAGAATTGTGGGATGAGTTCGACAACAATCACATAAAACTAAAAGTGCTTTGTGATAACAAACACGAGTACTTTCAGTCTGGCGCTTACCTCTCCGTGAAAGAGCTCTACACAGCTACATGTGCTCTGCTGATAGACATAACACCAACCGAACCCCTGGCTGAACAAGGTACAAGTAGTCAAGGTGACGAACAACACAATGACAGCACGGAAGAGAAAGGTATGTTGTCCAAAACTGATGAGCTGATTAATCAGCAACGAACAAACTTTCGAGCATTTTCAAGAATCGTACGAGGTATTGACATTAACAATATCTCTGAAAAATGGGAACTACAAGACAAACTGCAGATGATACAGGCGCGCTGGAAAACTGTTGACGATCAACATTGGCAAATAGATAATCTTTTAATCGGCACGGAACTGGATTATGAACAAGAGTACGCGGAGCATGAAAATATTTACGAAGCCATCAAGAGACAACTAAACCAAAAACTTAGTCATACATCTCACCAACAACAAACCATGCCGAAATTGGAGATTCCGGCATTTAATGGCAATTATGCTCAATGGCCAACTTTCATGGACCTCTACTCCGAAGCCATCCACAACAATCCTACGCTGAGCAAAACACAAAAAATGCAGCACCTCAAGGGCAAACTGAAAGGAGAGGCAGAGCGTCTAGTGCAGCATCTCAACATCTCAGCTGAAAACTACGACGCGTGCTGGGATATACTTACCCGAAGGTACAACAACATACAGCTGCTATTTACAAAGCAAATTCAAATATTCTTAAGCCAGCCGACTGCACACAAACATTCTGCTCAAGAACTGAAAAACCTCCACGACACGACCTTGGAAACGATTCACGCCATACGCAACCTCGGAGTCGACACCACTACGTGGGATCCGTTTTTGGTGCACATACTAACAGAAAAAATGGATGCAGAAACCTACAGTTCGTACATGGAGTGCCGAAAGGCGCCACGAAATCTGCCTTCATTCGACGAGATTATGGCATTTTTGGAGAGCAAATTTACAGCTCTCGAGCCAGTCAACAGGAAAAATAACAAGACTGTTTCCACGAAGCAAGAGGTCAAGAACATGGACAACAGTGAAGCCAAAGAATTTTCTTCAAAACATCTTCCTAAGAAGTTCTACAACAGGGCAAAGACCTATCATGCTCGATCTGAAAGAAAATGTCCATTATGCAAGTCGGACCACATATTGGTTTTTTGTAAAACATTCCAAAGTATGGCGCCAGAAGATAAAATAAATACAATTGCACAATTGCAAGTCTGTGAGAATTGTATGTACTGCCATAACGACAAACAATGCAATTCCGCGAAAACATGTAAGGTGTGTAATAACAAGCATCATACGACGTTACATGATGCAATACAACAAAAGGCTCAACATACGATTCCTGCTAATAACATGACACCCAAAAGCGTTCCGACAGTAGCGCAACATAAATCACATCACGTTGGTGGGAATGTGAACGAAGTTCTACTTGCCACAGTTGAACTGTATGTTACGGCTGAAAATGGAATGCCTACAAAACTTAGGGCTCTACTTGACCAAGGTTCCCAAATAAACTTGATTACGGAATCAGCTGCTCAGAGATTGGGACTTCACAGGCGCAAACAAGATGCGATCGTCTCAGGAGTTGGCATCTCGAACAGCAAAAGCCATGGAACCGTAGTACTTACTTGCGAGTCCATATACCAAAACTACAACTTCACTTTTGAGGCGCTTGTCATGACAAGAATGCTGAACAATTTACCCAATTACACGTTTGAGTGCCAACACTGGCCACATTTAGAAAACATCAGTCTCGCGGAGCCTAACTACAACATTTCCAGGCCCGTTGATATTTTACTAGACGCTGGTGTTTACGCACAAATAATCATGGATGGGATTCTGCGAGGACCTATATACATGCGCCAATAGCTCAACAGACAAAGGTCGGATGGGTTCTATTGGGCAACACCACAACATTTCAATGCTATGCAGTGCTTAACAACCTGGAAGACATTACGCGTTTCTGGGAAATAGAAGAAATAACTGAACAGTCTACAACGCTGACGTCAGTCGAACAATATTGCGAAACATTATATGCAACAACAACTATCAGGAAGTCTGACGGCAGATATGAGGTCAGAATACCCATGAAACAGGGATTCGAGAGACAGTTAGGTTCTTCAAAGTCGCAGGCATTGGCACAATTCCGACAAATGGAGAAACGGCTAGACAGAGACCAGTCTATTGCTGAAAGTTACAAGGCATTCATGGCTGACTATTTACGTCTCAATCACATGAAACAAAGTATAATTCCACTGGAACCAAGTTGCTATCTACCACACCACGGTGTCATGAAATTGGACTCCACTACTACTAAACTCCGAGTTGTGTTTAATGCCTCAAACAAAACAACTTCAGGCAACAGTCTTAATGAGCTAATGGAGTGTGGGCCAAACCTTCAACAAGACCTACAGGCATTAATCCTACGATGGAGGGTGTTCCAATTTGTTTATTCCGCCGACATTGAAAAGTTTTACAGACAAGTCGGAATACAGGAACAAGATCAACATCTACAGAAGATTCTGTGGAGAGATTCCAAGGAAGACAAAATCCAAGAGTACCAGCTGTGCACCGTAACGTACGGTACTAAATCTGACCCCTTTTTAGCGATGCGCACAATAAAACAACTAATTCACGACGATGGTGCTCACTACCCGCTTGCTGCTGAAACATTGGACAGTCAGCTGTACGTCGACGACCTCCTCGGCGGAAGCAATGATATTCAACAAGCCAAAACCACACAACAGCAATTAATAGACCTACTCAAACGAGGTGGCTTCAACTTGCGCAAGTGGGCGAGCAACGGCGGACGCATGTTAGAAGATCTTACACCCGATCAAATTAGTCAAAACATGATACACTTCAAGCACGCTGAAACAAACAAGACATTGGGAGTTATGTGGAATCCCACTACAGATCAATTTACGTTTCATCATCCAGTGGAAACATCAAACACATGCGCTATCGTTACAAAAAGATCGTTGCTATCTCAACTCTCGAAACTATACGATCCACTAGGTTGGCTTTCACCAGCTACAATAAAGGCTAAACTTATTTTCCAACAACTGTGGACTTCAAACCTCAACTGGGACGATCCCGTACCACAACATGTACAGAAACAATGGGAAGAGTTCAGGAATGACCTCAAATACATAGGTCATATTGCTATTCCTCGATGGATGGGAGCTACACACACCCCAGTTGAATTGCATGGGTTCTGCGATGCATCGGAAAAGGCGTACTCATGTGTGATTTATTGCCGAAGCATCAAAAACGATGGCCAATACATGACTCGAATAATTGCAGCGAAAACAAAGCTCGCACCGATTAGAAAATTGATGACACTGCCCAGACTTGAACTGTGCGGCGCGCACTTGTTATCTAAACTAGCGGAAAAGGTCATAGAGTCGTTAAACAAACAGACAGTAACAATACAAGCTTGGACTGACTCAATGGTCGTTCTGGGATGGCTACATGGCGACGTTTCCCGCTGGAAAACATTCGTAGCAAACAGGGTTACGAAAGTTACAAATATCTTGCCGCCATCATGTTGGAGACATGTAAAATCCGAGGAAAACCCGGCAGATAGCGCTAGTCGTGGCTTACTTCCGTCACAACTAGTCAAACACAAACTTTGGTGGGAGGGACCTACGTGGCTGATACAGAACAACATCCCAGATCATTCGACAGAATTCGAAGCCCCGACAGTAGAACACAAGAACAAGAAGAAAGTCTGTGCATCCCAAACATCGTCATCGATCATCGAAGAGCTTCTATGCAAACATAACTCTATTACACGTGTCGTCAGAATTCTAGGTTGGATTTTACGAGTCAAGGCAAACAAAGACAATGCGCGATCACCTTACTTAACAACAGTAGAACTTGAGAACGCATTGAATGTCGTTATCAAGACAGTGCAAAATAAACACTTTGGCGAAGATATTGCACATTTACAACAACATGGCAAGGTGCATTCAAAGAGTTGTCTACTAAATTTAAACCCGTTATTGGACAAACGAGGTCTCTTGAGAGTCGGGGGACGTTTAACAGAATCAGCCTTGAAGATGTCACAAAAACATCCAATTATTTTGCCACACAAGGCACGGCTTACAGAACTACTGATCGACAAGTCACATATTTCGACACTGCACGGGGGAGCAAGACTCACCTTGACACATTTGCGAAACAAATACTGGATACTCAGAGGTGTGAGGACAGTAAAATGCCTCATTCTCAAGTGTATCAAATGTCAGCGCTTCAAGACATCTACTAGCAAACAGCTGATGGGAAACTTAACAAAGCCCCGAGTCACTTCATCGCGTCCATTTACGCACACCGGTGTTGATTTTACGGGACAAGTAGAAGTCAAGGCCAACAAGGGCAGAAACATTAAAACTAGATGGCAGCTACTGGAAAAAATGCACAAAGATTTCTGGAAGAGATGGTCATCTGAATACCTTCAAACACTTCAAACGCGCAGCAAGTGGAATTATGCAACAAAGAATCTTGAGATCAACGACATCGTGTTGATAAAAGATGATCACTTGCCGCCCTCTAAATGGCTCGTAGGAAGGGTTATGGCGCTCTAAAACGCCCCATCATCAAATTATCACGACTACCTGTTGAAAAGAGTGATGATACAGGGTGCGTAGAGAGTGAAGGTGACACAACGCCTTTTGAACAAAAGAAAACAGAGAGACCGCAGCGGAAAATACCTGCTAAAACATTCCTTAACAGTTACGTTTGCATATTTATGACGTTTGCCTTATGCATAGCTACATCACTGACACAGACTACAGTGAACGTCACCACATTATCGTCAGCAAAATTAATCTACTTCGACAAAATTGCTGAGATGCAAATACGACAAGACGACTGGAAAATGGTTGTGTATTACAATATGACAACATACTGGCGAAGTTTACAAAACGTGGCAGACTATGTCACACACTTGAACAGTCTGACTAAGGAAGAGCCTACCTTGATATCCATTGCCTCTCAACTAGAACACGAAATCAAAGAAATACAGCACTATAACGATGTTTTGCGATCGGAGCACGGAACGCGCAAGAAACGGGGTCTTATAAATGGAATTGGTTATGCAGCAAATTATCTATTTGGAGTCCTTGACGAAAACTTTGCCAAAAAATATGATAGTGATATCAATCTCATACAGACAAACGAAAACTACTTACTCAACCTCTACAAGGAACAAACATCGATTGTGGAAGGCGAGTACAATATTTTGAAGAGAAACGAAGATATCATGAACAAGCAATTTACACTAATAAACAAACGGCTCCAAGAAACTAACGAGCGCATACAGGTGGAACGAAGCAATGCACTCAATGTGATGTCATCTGCCTTAGCAGCCAACTTAATAATCTCCAACATAAGGAGAGTTCAACAATTACTGCTCGACTTAGTGACTGATGTAAAGGGCGGACACGTCGATATACATTTACTGAAGCCAGATCAGCTACAAGAACAATTAAACATAATATCTGGACAATTACCAAGTGACCTCTCTCTGCCCTGCACAAACAGCCATCAGTGCATTCGACAGATGTATAAATTGTCAAGAGTACACGTCAAGCTGACGAGAGACTTCTTCCTTTTTGAAGTAAAGTTGCCTTTGGTGAGCAACGAACAGTACGAGCTAAGCCGAGTCATACCTATACCTTCGATACAAGGACAGACAGAGAAGCATATCACGCCTACATCTGATTATTTGGCAATAAACCTCAAGAAGGACGTGATGATGCCTCTAACATACGACGACCTAAGCACATGTATACAAATCTCATATCAACGTATCAACATTATCAGCGTGCCACACAACTGTATCAAGTTGCAGTGACAAGTGGATACAGTTACACAATGATGGCGCGTGGCTCTACACATGTTGTAAACAATGCTTGACTCGCATTTTCTGTCCATCTGGCACATTATCGAAACAATTAAGTGCTACTGGTATTATCTCACTTGATCCTGGGTGCACATTGAAAGGAGATAACATTATACTACGCTCTCAATACAACTTTCACAGTGAGATAACCGTGACTGAAGACGAGCTTTACTTGAAAGAATCGACTATCAATGACTTCATAGCAGACAACAACTATACCTTTGAACCTGAGCATCATGAAATGATGGTGAAGACATTGAAAGCCAAAATTGAAAAGGTGAAGATGCACCAAGAGACTCTAAACGAGGTGGCAACTTCCCACGACACACATCGCTATATTATGTATAGCTTTATGCTCATCGTTGTTGTTGGGGCCTGTCTATTGATTGGCCTCAAACTGAGGAAACGCTACGGTGCAGTTTTTCGAGTTACCTACAGAACTGGTAACCAGGAGCAGGAGCAAGCGATCAGCGAGCCGCTACCACGGATGAGCCAGGACACTAGCCGCGCGCACAAGGTCGACAGAGCTACCTCGCCGACAAGATGTTAGATTTAGATATTAGCTTTGTACTTTATATTCTTTACTTACATTGTTTTATTTACTTTTACATTTGTATTTTCCATGTTTACATTCTTTTTACATTATAATTACATTTTGCCTTTTTGTGATTTGGGAGCATGTACGAGCTCACTCGACAATTTTATGCTGACGCCCGTTTACTTACGTTTATACCTTATTGCATGCACATTACTGTAATAAAGGTTAGTTCAATAAAGCTGCTTGGTGAATACACACGTCGGTGTTTTCTTCCACATTACACATTAGAATTCCCGGCACACATCGCACCTCAGCGGTAGGCCTCCACAAGTGCAGTAAAATTAAATAAAAGCAAACGACGTAACCCGAAGAATTGCCAAATTTACGTAGCAGTGGGCAGGCCACATTGCTTGCAGAACGGATGTCCGATGGGGCCGAAAAGTTCTAGAGTAGTAACCACAAACCGGAAGAGGTTGCCTCCCACGAGGTCGACCGATGACCTGGTGAAGGTTGCGGGAAACCGCTGGATGCGAGGCACGGGACCAATCAATGTGGCGACACTTGGGGGAGGCTTATGTCCAGCAGTGGACGTCTTTCGGCTAAAATGATGTTGATCATTTAGGTCCATGTTCACCGAAAAGATAACGGTCTGATTCTCTAAAAACAGCTGTCACTGTGACATGTTCCCATACAAAAATGTGTTTTAAACAGCTGTTTTTAGATAATCAGACTGTCATGTTTTTGGTTAACATGGATCTTAGTGGTGTGACCGTCGGATTTATAGGTTAGTTTATAGGTGTCAAGTTCTAATCCAAAACACGCACCTCTGATTCCTCGGTGAAAAAAAACATCGTGCATCGTGAGGAAAACAAACCTGCATTCTGGATAGATATTTCTCGACGGCATCTGAAGCCAACTCTGAGGCGGCATAAATAAAATAAATAAATAAATATATCACTGGACATTAACACACAGCGCCACCTAGTGCCACACTAAGCAAGGCTTGTGTCGTGGACACCAGATAATACTACATAATTATATACTTTTTTGTTTGTAAATACATACTTATTATACATAATTATCCATAACTCCTCCGATTCATGGATAATTATGTATAATAAGCATTTTTCTCCACAAATGTCCATGCTCATCACTCAAAAATTTGCTCCTACCGGGATTCGAACCCAGGACCCTAAGAATGTAAGGCAGCCTCACTACCACTACGCTGCGCGATAAACCTAAAACAGTACCCTCCCCCTCCTCCTTCAAAGAAGGAGAGGGGAGGTGGGTCAGCTAATGCAAGACACTAACTGTAGATAATACTGCCTGTTCTCAACATTCTCAAGCGCGTTAAGGTGAAAGCTACCTAAGTGCCGACACTTACAAATACTGAATTTTGTATGAGAACTCAACGAAGTGGTAACAACGCACTAAAATAATATAAGATTGAAAAACTTGGGCTAACACTTAATTTACATTTTGGAATTTTTCAACGCCACGAGGGAAAGTGGATATTATTATAGCAAATTTAAATACTGGATATAGCAAATTTTAGTCAAAGGAAAAATTCCTTTATTTTTAAAAAGATAAAAATCGGCAAACAACCGAACTCAAACCGGCTAAAATCCAAAAAAAAAAACTTCCTTTATTTTAGGCATCAACAATTCTAAGCATCAAGACTCTTTTTCAAACATGATATAAAGGGGTTAAAACACCTCTTAACGTAGCCGAAAGGCACTTGTTCTCCGCCATTGCGATAATTGTTTTGTTCTACACCATACCTGGGAACCTTCTAGTAACGGAGATATTGGGGGTCAAGGTTACAACTTTTTGACTTTTTTTTTTTAAACACAAGTTTTTATTGTATCATTTTTACTTTAATCACTTCTGCGACCCCCGTACTATTCAATCCATCCAACAGCACAATGTTGTAAGTGCTGACATTGAGTTCTACCACAAAACATGATTTTTCACCCCAAAAAAAAAGTTGTTTCCCAGCAAAAATTTGTTGCTGAAATTGTTTACACACTGTATTAAATGAAGGGAAAACCATGAAATCTAAACTTATAAATTCAATGTACCCCGTGTACTGTAAAAGTCTGTATTATAAAATGACCATAGAACTTTCTACCAACAACTATTCAATATTACGTCACAAAATCAAAAAATCTAAAGGAGATAATTTTTTTTGTTCGGAGATTAGGCCACCCACATAAATTGTAGCATTTAATAATGAAACGTACATTGATTTCTTCCTTATAATCTCTAGATTACAGTGATTAAATTAGCTAAGCCATATCTAACCGGAATAAATGCGAAAAATCAATATAAACAGAAAAAGTAAATGTCAAAATAATGAAGGTGTCTGTCAATCACTAAAAAATGGATTTATAACGTTCCGTGCCACGTTGATTGTTTACACCATCTATGCAATTTTAGTTTAAACCTTTAAAAATAGCATTAAAAATGCTCACAGTTTAATAATATTTATTTCTACATTTTGTTCTGATTCTTTTATAATGATAGCAATGGGTAGGTACCGTACTTTTTTTAGTAAACGGAAAAAAACGCTCCTATTCACGTAAGTTTAAAAGTTTGTTTTAAAGTTTAGTGTTTTAGTTATAGTGGTATAATTATATTATTATTATAGTCGTAAGTTATGTTTAAAGTATCTTGTGAGTGTTTGCAAACCACTATTGTATTGGGTAGCTGCCTGTAAAGATGGTGTGTGTTTAATGAATAAATAAATAAATAAATAAGTATTTTCTGACAAATGACATTGACGACAACAGGAATCAATCAATCAATCAAAGCATTTGTTTCAAGTAGGCCAGTTACAGGCGCTTTTAAATTGTCGAAACAAAGATGAAAATTAACTGTAGCTACAGTCCCAGTCACAAGACATAAAAACTTTGAAAGTACTGTAGTTGCCCATTCCCTAGCGTAGATCTCTATGGAGATGAACGGGCAAGAAACTCCATGGACACTCTTTTAAATCATGATGTTTTTACAAAATCTTGGTTACATCATTCCTGTTGAGATGGTGCATTATGTGAGAACAATGTAGCAAGATGTGCACGATAAAAGTGTCCATAGTTAAAACAAACAAAAACAATTCAAAAATAAAATAATTAATAAAATAAAAAAAAGCCGTGGCAACCAAGAGCTGACCAGTCCCAACCGACAGCGCCCGTTCACGAACATGACGCATGTATCAGCACCATTCAACTCAACCATTTTGAAGGGAAAAATGACCCGATACACGCGCCACCATCAGCGGGACATTTGAGTGAGCAAAATGATTTGACTCGCAAAAAAATATCATAACATGGCTTAGTTATTGTGATTTTAAGATTCCGGTTTCATTTTTATGTAATATTTCGTTTAATACTCTAGTGAAATGGTTACTTTTTTTTGGTGTAATATGAATAATAAATGCAATGACCAGGTGGGCCCAAAAAAATTGTCTCCATTAAATATTTTATTTCACATAGGCCTAGATGGGCATTTATAAAACGTCGAAAAAGGTGCACGGTTCGCGTTGATCGATTCTATGGAGAAGAACCGGCAAGAAACTCCATAGTTACTATTTTCAAAGCACCAGGTAGAGTGCTTCTAGACGTAACCTGACCGTATAGTAGGTCGTAAAGTTTTTATGAAGTACTCAAAAACAACGTTATCTTAATATGAGTAGGTACTATTATCCCGAGTGAAGATCATAGTGTTAAGCATAGAATTATCACGGCATGAATGAAATGGTGGTAAGGTTTGGGAACAATATCTGCGACTCCCTCATTCCCTTTAAACTTAAAGGGCCGGCGGAGCATGTGTATTTCATACAAACGTAATACCAAAATAATTTGTAAATCAAACATATTCTTAAGGTAGTGTGTATTTATTTCGATAGGATTACAGAATATCTATGTTCCCAAATATATTTTTTTGAGAGGACAATGATACAAAGACGAGATATAAGGAATTTAAAATTTCTATAGAAAACTTATTTTTCTTATAACTCTTGTTAAAATCAGTGTCCAATCAAAATGTACATTTGGGGACCTAGATATTCTGTAATCCAATCGAAATAAATACACACTACCTTAGGAATATATTTAATTTACAAATAATTTTGGTATTACGTTTGTATGAAATACGCATGCTCCGCAGGCGTCTTAAAGGGAAGATTTATAAAACAATGGTTAGACTTACTGTCTTGTGTGGATCATATTGTAGGGCCACAAAAAGAATGAATGAAAGGCATTTGGATGTGGTTGAGTTATGAATGCTTAGGGGGATGTGTGGTACATCATCGAAAGTCTGAAAGTGGCGCCGGTGCCCGAAAAAATGTGTAAAAATCGATTGTCATGGTATGGAATGCGGAGGAATGAGGAAAATGTCGAAAGGACGGTTCTGAGTACGAACGTGGATGAGATGGATTGACTGTATAAAGCAGGTGTCACCAATTAGTTTCGCTCGGGGTCCATTTTAAGAAATGAAATGACCATCACGGTCCGCTCAACATTTTATAGAAAAACATATATAGTAAACAAATGTAATTAGGGAAATAAAGGTATTAATAATTCCCTAATTACATTTGTTGTGTTTTATTGTGTTTTTAATGAATCCTGGTGAAATCCTGGAGATGTTCATCAGTAAGTTGACATCGAAATTTATTCTTAATGAAGTTCATCTTAGAACATGCTGTTTACAATTGTATGTTGACCCAAACAATGTAAGAAGTTAATGTTGATAGTTCTGGATATTTGTTACCACAGACAAATTTAATCCAGAATTCTTCACTGGAAACTTCCGCATGTTGTGTTTTAAAACTGTGTTTTCTTGGAAATCGATTATTTTCATCTGCAGCTTTATCACTACCGAAAACCACAATAATTGCAGCTTCGTTGCTCCATTCCACATCAGAATGCAGGGAGTGAATGCAGTTTTAGAATTGACGTCAATAAAGATAATGCGGAAGATACCTTTTAAGGATTCCGTAGTCAACTAGGAACCCTTATAGTTTCGCCATGTCTGCAGACAGTGCTAGGACGGACGGACAGACATGTCTGTCCGTCCGTCCTAGCTTAATCTCTGTGACCGTTGGCACTAGAAAGGTGAAATTTGGTACCAATATGTGTATCAATCACGCCGACAAAGTGGTAAAATAAAAATTGGAAAAAATTGTTTTATTAGGGTAGCCCCCCTATATGTAAAGTGGGAAGTGATTTTTTTTTTAAATTTCAACCCTAACGTGTGATATATTGTTAGAAAGGGATTTAAAAATGAATAGGGGATTACTTAAATCATTTTTTGATAATGTCAATTATTTCGGAAATAATCGCTCCAAAATTAAACAAACAATGTGTCCCCCCCCCTCTAACTTTTGAACCATAAGTTTAGGAAATATGAAAAAAATCTGAAAAGTAGAACTTATAAGGACTTTCTAGGAAAATTATTTTGAACTTGGATGGAAACAAGTTTTTGTACAAAAAAGACAAAAAGTTGTACAAAATAATCTCAGGATTAAGTTTGTAGTATAAATGTACATGCAAGCATTTTTTTTTTAACTTCGTTTACATATTCTATTATCCTGAACGTATCTTTTTTCAAACAAAAAAATTTGAACACTTATTGTGACGGACGGGAAACTACGGAACACTGAGCGTGACCCGACACGCTCTTGGCCGGTTTTTATTAAATTACATATTACTGTGTAGCGCAAGTTGCCGTGTTCTCGCGGTCCACACAAAATGGGTTGGCGGTCCAGATGCGGACCGCGGTAAGCCATTTGGTGACCCGTGGTATAAAAAACGATACGACAAGACAGGTCTGATGAGATGGCGAGTAATAGATGAGTATGGGAGAAAAAGACATGCTGCGCCGACCACAAATTAATTAGGATGAAGGCAAGAAAATGATGATGATGAATTATGTAGATAAACAAGTAATAGAGTAAGCCAGTGTTACGACATAGGAGATTGAGAAAGGAATAAAATAGTGAGAAACTGATAAGCCTAACGTGCCTAATCGAGAAGACATCGATCTTAACATCTGTAATCGAAAATATTATCACTCGATTTAAAGTGATATAAATACAATATTAAATTACGTGCACGTATTTGAAAATCATATTTTGTGGAAGAGTGAGAGTTCATAGTCTAAATGTTTTTTTCTAGTTTTTCGTAAATAATGACTGTTAGAGAAGATGATTTTAAGAATTGTTTTGTTTCTCACCAGTGGGATTTTGGTATGTATTTTAGTTTTTATTTTACCGTCATCATCCGCCAACCGTTTTCCCTACAATTTTTGGGTCAGCTACCAGTCTAACCTGATGCAGCAATATGCAGTGACAGCTCTTCTGACCTCTTTTTTTTCGTATTGGAAATCATCAAATGACTTCTCCCACTCTGGCCGGAGCGGGAGGGAGTGTCAGACTTTTACTGACTAAAACCCATCCATATTCCTTCCTCGCCCGTTACGTTGCGAGGCCGCGGTATCTCTTTCGAACAGTCCCGCAGCCCCGGCAGCAGCCCTTCTGAGCTCTTGTGGTAAAACAAAAAAGATCTTGATGGAAAAAAAATTGAATTGACTAGCTTTCGCCCGCGTCGAGTTCGATAATGGTCCCACGAGATCATACTACTGGAATAAAAAATAGATCCTGTGTTAATCCAGTACATTAACTATCTGTGTACTAAATTTCATCCAAATCGGCATTGTAGTTTTTGCGTGAAAGAGTAAAAACATACACACGTATGAACTTTCGCATTTATTATAAAGGGTGTAAAACACCTCTTCACGAAGTCGAAAGGCACTTGTTCTCCCCATCATTGCGATCATTTTTTTGTTCTATACCATACCATGGGGGGTCAAAGTTACAACTTTTTGACAAGTTTTTTTAATACAAGTTTTGATGGTAAGATTTTAATTTTTAACACCTCCACGACCCCCGTACTATTCAATCCATCCATCAGAACAATGTTTTAAGTGCGTTACATTGAGTTCTACCACAAAACATGATTTATACCCTCAAAAAAAAAAGTTGTTTCCCAGCAATATTTTTTGTGTAAAGTTATTTAGTTTGATGCATAGAATGCTTGGTTAACGGCTTTGTGATGAGGTGGTTTACACCCTGTATTTATGTGTGATGATTCAGAAGTGTAGGTATCCTCATTGTTTTAAGCTACGACTGTTTTTTGAATAAAATTGATACAAGCATAGATATTGATCTCATTTATCAGTATATTTGTTGCATTATGTAACAATAAACTTGTAATAATCAATCATCCTTTCATTCCAGGTATCGTCCCACAACGGATATCCGATAATACCTGCTCAAACGTATCCCAGTTACATACAGAATGAGTACTCGAATCCCTCTGCTAACCAACCAAGCGATATCGTAACCTATCTACAAGGCATGATGGCTCAAAATCAATCACCGTCTCTAAACTTATCACCTTCTAATATAAGGCAGATTTTATTGAACAGAATATTATCGAATCAACAGATGCAATCGAATTTCGACCAAAACTCAAGAGCGTACGGTTCGAATTTTGTTGAATTGCCTTACAATTCCGTTGCACCGAATGTTGTGGATAGTTATTCTGAAGCTCCTTTGGTAAATAAGTACGTAAATTATCAACAGATGGGTTTAATTAACGAGGATAAAGCAGTGGAAATTAAAACAGAAGAAAAACGTAAAAAATCAAAAAAAAGAAAGTCCAAATCTAGAAGAAAGAATGATGAGTCTGAGAAAAATCATAATAGCGCTAGCAAAAATAACAAAGTCAGTGATTTACAGGACAATGATAGAGAAACCAGTAAAAAGTCAAAAAAACGATCTCGTAAACCAAAAACAGAAGCTTCATCACAAGATAATCACACAAATAATGAAAACAATAAGAACACTACAAAGCGAAAACAAAAACGTAAAGAAATGGAAGAGAAAGATCTTGTTGATGAAGACGAAACGGTTGAAAATCCAAAACCCAAAAGACGGCATAAGAAAAAACCAAAATCAGAAAAAGGAAAAGCCGAGAAACTTGTTTCCGAACAAGAAACAACCCTTAAACCAAGTCAAATACAAGAAGGTATAAACGTGGTTCATTTCAACGAAGGAATTGTCGAAGAGAATAGAATACCAAGAAACCCTATACCTGAAGGTAGTGATTTGTTTAAATCAATTCCAAACATTCCTGAAAACTTTGCCACCAGTTTTAATTTCAATGGAATGTCGCAATTTGGTAACAATCCCGCTATGGGTAATTTCTTTGCGAACTATGAAAATATCTACCAAGCTATGATGGCTAAAAATAAAGGAACAAACGAACAGAAAGAAATTAAAAGAAGAAGACCACAGAAAAGTAAAAACAATAATAAAAGAAAAATAGAAGTGAGAAGGAGAAATTCTACTACAACAGAAGCGGCTGTTTCAAAAAATCTTAAGCCAGTAGTTACTCCAAAAGTTAATTTAGTAACTACAGAAAATACCATATTCATTAAAGAAAAAACCCGTACAAATGTCGACCCCATTCCAAAAGACGAAAGCCTAAAATCTGATGATAAACCAACTGAAATGAAAGAAACTTTATTTGAAATTGGGAATGAAGAAATCGAACATATGGAATCTAACATAGTTGACCCTGTTTCTAACTATGGATATATAGAGGACTATTATCCACAGTTTACAGACAGTGCAGCTTACACTGCAAATAATAGAGAAGTATACATTAAAAACTTAGGCGACACCAAATACTACTATGCAGTGGATAAAGAAAATCCTGAATTCATAAATAGAATGCGATTTGAAGGATTTGGACTCCCTGAACGCATTGTAAAAGACTACGAAGTAAATAAAAAGTATGATGATGCTGAAAGAGAAGGTAAAGAGAACACTTCAAAATCTAATTTCAAGGAAATAAAAGAAGATAGGATACAGTTCCGTACTCCACCGCAATTAGAAATACCTGATTTCCAAACTAGGAAAGTTGAAAAGACTGCAATTTACCCAGATCCCTATCACTTTTTTGATGAAAACGAAGACTACGATGCAAGATATTTAGAAGACAAAGCATCTATCTATTCCGAAGCAAAACTCCTAAACTATGCAGGAAGTAAAGATAATAGTAGAAAGATACTTAAAGATACGCATAAAGATGTAGAAACAGTATTCGCTAGATCTAAAGTAGCAAATTATGGTCCAGTTTTTATCCCAGAAGAAAATTCTGCTTCTGTGGTAACTAGTAATCAAGATTTGACAGATGACAGTTCTTTTAAAGATGGCGGAACAACTTATGTTTTGGCAACATCTTTGGATTACCCAGAGTCGTTTTGGTAGACAAGTCTATATTTTTTTGTAGACAAAAGAAGAGATAATAATTATGGGAAGCATTGTGCTTCAGATTTTAATTTTAAGTTATTTATTACAATAAATTTTAATGAATAATAATGTAAGTATTAAATTACGAGGTAAAATTTTCTTGCTTTTATTTTTTTTTTGCCAATTCATTGGTTTTGGCTTCAGCAATAATACCATGAAAACAAAGATTTTACTTGTATTGTTATAATCTTCTCAGGAAGTACCATAACACTGGATAAGGACCATGTCGGTTTAAAAACTTATTTTTTCGAAAACATATTTATGCCCTTCGATAATTAATGTTTTCTCTATATTCAACTCGACGTACTGACTTTCCATCTGTTTAATGAGTGTAACAAGGCTCGAAAGGCTCTTGTTCGGGGAGAACAAGTGCCAATCAATGTGATCATTATTTTGTTGCAGATCGAAAATAAAAAAAATGTGTTAAAGTTGGAACTTTGACCCTGCATATCTCTTTAATTAGTAGGTTCTCAGGTATAGTCAAAAATAAAAAAATGATCGTAACAAAACTGAGAGAACAGAGCTTTGCGGATTCGTCATGGGTTTTTAGACCCTTAAGAGGTACCTCGTCATGTCGACCACGCAAACCTGGCGCATGTCCCTAGTTAACAATATTCGTGCTCCTGCCACAGTTTTGGGTACTCCTTACTTACAAGATAAATAGTTTTCTTGTGTGCTTGCGTTCGAAGTACTGATTGTTTAGTATTTATTTAGGATCTGCTAGACCGTTATTTATGAATGCTAATCTGCTTACGTATTTATTTTCTTAGCAAATAGTTGTTATAGTTATACTTAATTTGATTTGATTTTGAGCTAAAACTGATGGCCGATGGGGCCAAAAACTTCTGGAATGGCGAACGCGAACCAGAAGACGTTGCGTTTGAAGGTCTCCCACTAGGCGGACCGATGACCTAGTGAACGTTGCGGGAATCCGCTGGATGCGAGTCGCACGGGACCGGCCAATGTGGTGACACTTGGAGGAGGCCTGCGTCCAGCAGTGGTCGTCTTTCGGCTGAAATGAGCTAAAACTATGGACATAACAACATAGGTACATAAATATAAACTTACGTTTTTCCCATGGTGCTGGGTTCAGTTAACAGTACACCAAGTATCCTTACCTCTATACTCCGCTTTGTTGATATTCATACATTGGAAATTACAAGTTAACCGGACATATTTTCATCAAATAAAACAACAAATTAATGCCAACAACAAGATTTTATTTACTTGTTTCATTTATTAAAATAACAACCAAGCTTTCTAATGAATATCTTAGATTCTATAAAAACAAAAGAGTTGAGACATTAATATGGCAATCGCTTTTAATGCGTTTCGTATTTCAAAAAAAAGACAGTACGACCACTGTACAATTCAATGTGTCGATGCTTGTCAAGACAAAAAAAAACAAAGTGTCAAAGTTGATACAAATCTATTTTAGTTCTGTGTTTTTCCGCTTGCTCAGATAAGTTGTGTAATGCAATATCGCAGATATAATGCTAGGTTAACGCCCTCATCATACCCCGCGCCCTCTCAAAGCCTTTTTTTTATGCGCTGACGACGCGCGTAGGACATAATTAGGACGCTCAGCAATCGCGAGACTGAAGTCACGTTGTTACCTTGGCACACGATCCTTGCGTTTGTATCGCTGTAAATGCGCTGATACATCGCTGTAAACGCGCTGATACATTGCTACAAACGCGCGGTGAACACGCGTTTGTAGCTATGCATCGCACAGAAAGCCGCATTTAGAACCACAGTATTGCGCACCTCTCCCCGCATCACCTCATGTTGATAACGCGCAGAGGATGCGGTGATCAAAAACGCGCGTTGTCATTCATAAATGTATTTTAACTTAAAGATAAAAATGCCAACAGCGTATCCAAATCATCCCAGTCAAAACTCTCATCATTATTCAATATCTCAGCTAGTAACATCAACTCTATCAGTTTCTCCATATCAGAATCCTTCTTCGATGAACTTACTTTGTAAACAGGGGCTTCCATGTAAAATGGTGATGAAATAGTAGGGTTTGATGGCAAAGTTGGTGATGGTAAATATGATGGACAAAGAGGAGGTGGTGAATAGGTTAACAAAGAAATTGGCGGTACTATAGCAACAGGCTGCGATAAGGAAATGGGTAATGATTGACTAGCAGCCATTTCGTATTCTGGTAGTTGACAAGATGCATCTGACATAGTAGGAATGCAAACAGATGAAGGATTTACACAATCAGTAATGGGAGAAATTATTATAGGTAGTATTGATTGAGTATTTACTGGCGATGGTAGAGCTGGTATGGTTTGTTTGGATCTAAACTCAAAATCACCACAAGGATTTGATTGCGTTATTGTATAAGTCGGCTGTTGTGGTATATTTTGCGGGGCTGCATTTACATAAGACTGATATGAAGATAGTATATTTTGAGCTATATTTGAAACGACGTCGTTAATAGATGAAACTAAATTTGAAGTAGTTTGAGCTATAGAAATAGGAGGCGACTGGCTTGTGCAAGAGATAGTAGGAGTTTGCGATATTCTAGAAGGACAAAACGTATAAGGAGAGTAAGATTTTGTAGAGGATATTGTGGGTATTGGGTCACATGGAATTCTAGGTGGGGAATAAATTGGCTTTGTAACACGTTCTTGAGAAAATAATGGATGTTGGTAAGATGATAATGTAGGTGTGAACGGGCTTGAAAGATTTATTTGTTCCAACGTAGGAACATTTCTGGAATCTCCGATTCGACAATTGCTACAAATATCATCATTTGTATCCAATCTTTCTATAGTTTCTACACAAGCACCTATGATAGGAATTATGTCAAATCTATCAATAGTTTTTGGAGAAGATGGTGAAACCAGTACAAAAGGCGAAGAAGGAGGATTTGTAAAAGGTGACGGTGGCTTTAATACTGGAGGCATAATTTTTGGTGGAGTACAAGTAAAAGGTTTCAATTTGAAGTCAGATATTTTATCAGTCAAAGTATTTGGTATGGAATTGCGAAAAGGATTTTTGTGGTTGTTTAAATCAGCTGAAGATAACAAAGCTACTGAAGCCGAGCCAGCATTTGCTTCTAAAGATGACAAAACATTTTTAGCGCCTGTATTACAAGCTGAGAACTCGGATTTAGTTGAAATATATACATTTGAAGATGTTTTCGGTAGCTGTATTGGTTTTACAGGTTCTGGGATCTCTGCAGTTTTGATTGGGTTGAAAAGACGTGACGTGCAAGGATCATATTTTTCTTGTAGAGAATTTACATTCATGTCGGTAGTCAAAGTTTTAGGGCTTAATAAATTATGAGAACCAGATTGACTTGGAAAATTAAAATTGCCGGCACCCTTATACGAAATGGGTCTGAAGGTTAAGGGTGACGTTTGAGAAGGTGTTCTAACTCCAGGTAAATATGTAGATTTATAGCATAATGGAGATGGCAATGAGGATAGAGAACCCAAAGGCGTCAATCTATTTGAAGAAAACTGCTCTGAAAATGAAGGTTTTCTGATTTCTAAAGCTTGCGGTGAATCAATAGTTCGAGATCTTGGTAATGGACATGTACATAAAATACCTGAGCTACTACTTTTAAAAGGTTGTATAGGAACAACGGGGAGTGACTCCATGCTTAATACAGATGATATTTTATTGAAAGAATTAGTACACAAATCCCATGAAGAAGTACAAGGTAATGAACTTGATGGTTTAGATGGAGTTGATAAAAACGCATACTTATAGGGCAGTGATGCATCAGGTGTACTTATATCTGGAAAAGCTTTAGTATTACTAGTAGTGGTGCAGCACAGTTTTGGTAGTACAAACTTTTCTTTCAACCTTTCTGGTAGTTTGACATCTGCAATCGACGTTGAATCAATTTTAGGAACTGGCAAAGCTCTGGATGTTGACGTGAATGCCAATGGTGATGAAAATTCTCGCCCTCCTGGGGCTGATGATGTTGAACAAAGTGATGAAATCGTTGAAGGAGACAAGGGCTTCGGTTTTACAGGTGTCACTTTTCCTACCAAATCCGAGAATGGCAATGTGACTCCGCCCAGAGATTCGGTGATTATCGTCTGAAAACAAAAAGGAACAGTTGTGAATAACAAGCAACCCGTCTCTGATTCACACGTTTTTATAAAAGGTGTCATTAATTTGGAGTATCATTTGGGCAAATGAGAAATTGCAACAGGTGCCCTGTTAGTTCTTTACAAATTAAGAACTAAGAAACTAAATTATAATAATCTGTCAAGCTTCTTCCCAACAATGTAGGGGCCGGCTTGCAGTCTAACCAGATGCAGCTGAATAGGTACCAGTATTTTACACGGATCGACTGCCTATCTGACCTCCACAACCCAGTTAGTAATACGATACCCCTTGGCACGGACGAAAATCGGTATGTCATGATCACCCATCCACAGGCCAATCTAGGTAAGCACGTCGTAACCTAAAGATCGAATCAAGTAGCTGTTATTATTTAGCATGAGCTCCTTTCTAAAATAACTAAATAAACATAGTATTCATTGAAATTCGCCAAAATTCGGAATGGTTAATTATGTAGATACTTTTCATAGAAATAAAGATGACTAATAACATACCTGACATAACACGTAAATAAGCAATAATTTCGTCCCCATACTGCCCACTTGAAAATGATACAAAACAAAATGACACCCATATATAACCTCGAAACAGCGGTAATTATAAAACCAATTCCTGGAATATTAAAGGTATCTACATGTGTTTTAATGTTTGTAACATTTTATGTGTAATTTGGTGATAACATAATTCATTTGGGGATTACGACAAAGGGATTTCATAAAGTTAACAGTTTTTTATGAATGTTATTCAGAATTTAATTTTTTTTTTTTTAACTATGACCTTTTTTTTTCGAATAAGTAATCAAATCACTACCCCCGTTCTGGGCGAAGCGCAATGGAGTGTCAGTGTCAGACTGACCCATCCACGATCCTTCCTCGCCCTTTATGTTCCGTGGCCACGGTATCTCTTTCGAACAGTCCCGCGGCCCGGCAGGCATCGGCCCTTCAGAGATGTCAGCAGAAAGGAAGATGTCCCCCTTCCTTTCTGCTGCCATCTCTTTGAGGCAACTTTGTCCCACATTAGGAATTTCTAGTGTATCGTGATTGCGTATACAAAGATTTATACCCCAACAGACCAGGAACTACCCGTCATTATCATCTGCTGAGCCTTTTCCCAACTATGTTGGGGTCGACTTCCATTCTAACACGAAGCGACTGCCTATCTGACCTCCACAACCCAGTTAGTACTGGGTAATACGATACCCCTTGGTAAAGTCTTACCTCCTTACAGACTTTTTGGGCCACTGACGACATGTAACCACTGTCTACAACCCAGTTAGTTCTGGGTAATACGATACCCCTTGGTAAAGTCTTACCTCCTTACAGAGTTTTTGGGCCACTGACGACATGTAACCACTGTCTACAATCCAGTTAGTTCTGGGTAATACGATACCCCTTGGTAAGACTGCTGGTCAGACTTTTTGGGCCACTGCCTAGCTGCAACGACTGTCAAATATCTACAAATTACAGCCGGGACCAATTTTATTGCTTAACATGCTTTACGAGGCACGGAGGAAATTCGGAATGTAATGGGTGGTTACTCATCCACAGGCCAACCTAGGCAAACACTACTTAACCTAATTATCCACCAAAAATAGATGGAATATAATTTATTAGATAATTTAAAATCGGTAAATACCACCAAGCGATCTAACACTCAATGCACAAAAGAAAATAAGGCCTTTCTTTTTTTCCGGTTTTTTTTTTCTTATCTATTAGATACAAACTATTTCAAAAGAGAAGAATGAATACATCAATCAGCAATAGATAACATATACGTATTATAGATGAATTCGTAACAATAAATATATCGTAATAATGTTATATATTCTGTAATGAACATAATGGTAACACGATTGCCCGAAGCGTACCTACGTGACATTAAAATAAAGATACATTACGTTAATAAAATAAACATAATATTATCTGCCTATTATTTTTAGTGTTCTTCTTCTTAGCGTGTCGATGGCAATCTAAATTGTATCCCAGAACTGAGCTACTAGTTTGGCGCTTTCGGTTGCATCCATCAGTTCCTGTAGTGAACAAACTAAGCTACTAGTTTGGCGCTTTCGGTCGCATCCATCAGTTCCTGTAGTGAACAAACTGAGCTACTAGTTTTGCGCTTTCGGTTGCATCCATCAGTTCCTGTAGTGAACAAACTAAGCTACTAGTTTGGCGCTTTCGGTTGCATCCATCAGTTCCTGTAGTAAACAAACTAAGCTACTAGTTTGGCGCTTTCGGTTGCATCCATCAGTTCCTGTAGTGAATAAATTAAGCTACTAGTTTGGCGCTTTCGGTTGCATCCATCAGTTCCTGTAGTGAACAAACAACAGGACATGCAGGACACGATGTTAAGTGCTCCATCGTTTGTGGAACAGCACCACATTTACACTCCAGGGCAGTCATTAATAATCTCCACCTGGTTTTCCTTGCTGCAACCTGGGTAATTTTTAATGTTACAGAAGAAAGATTTCGTTCAGTAGTTTTTGCGTGAAAGAGTAACGAACAACTATATAATATCCATCCCCTCTTCACAAACTTTTGTATATATTGTATTAGTAAGCTATTACTGATGAAAAAATATCGCAAGGAAACCTTCAATGGTTGATCTGTCAGCAACGCAATAAGCCAGGTGTGGAGATCAATGCTCGTCCGTCCGTTGATATGAGAAGGCGTTGTGACATGTTTTTTTAAAGTGAAAACTTCTTTAGGCGCTTTGAGCACTTTTTGAGTGAACAAAAATCATGGAATTCGCGTGACCGTCTAGTACGCTACCTTTTTACTTGTATCGGCAGTCCCCGCATGTTTTTTTTTATGTTATATCACCATGCTGAGATACCGTACCGTTTGGCCTTGTACAGGACCGATCTCGTTTCTTTTTTAGTGTTTTTCCCTATGGATACTTTTTATTAGTTATAATTACAATTTATTTTTGTGTGATTTGTTCTAGCGGGCTAATAAATGATTTTTCTTTCTTTCTGTTGCCCACATCTTGTCAGTTTGTTTTTATCGTTACGTTCCTGGCAAACAATAACCAACGGAACCGAGACATGGACGCTCACACAGGAGTCTGTCCACTGAGTACTAGTGGCACAAAGAGCCATGGAGAGTGCCATGCTCGGCATAACTCTCTTAGATCGAGTGCGTAACACTAAAATCCGCGGTCGGAAGCAAGTCTACGACATCTTGGAACGGGTGGTGCGCCTCAAATGGGCCTGGACAGGACATCTGGCTAGACTCGGAGATGGTCGATGGAGCAAAGCTGTGGCCAAAGTTAGGCCACAGAAACCAGGGCCGTCCTAAGCCTCGTTCGGTCGACGATATCATTGAAGTCGCGGGAAACACCTGGATAAAGGACAGAACCGGGAAGTGTTGCAGAAAAAGGAGAGGCTTATATACAGTAGTGGGTGATTCCGAGTTAATATGATGATGATGTTTCAGGGCTTGGTTCATCATCTGCCTAGCCTAATCCCAAAGGAGACAATTTTTTTTGGGCCCACCTGGTCGTTGCATTTATTATTCATAAAAAAGTAACCATTTTACTATACTATGAAACGAAATATTACGTAGAAATGAAACCTTATCTAATCTTAAAATTATAATAAATAAGCCATGTTTTGATATTTTTTTGCGAGTCAAATCATTCTTGTTGTGCTCAATGTCATATGACAGCAAATATTTACGTGAATAGGGGCGTTTTTTTCTGTTCACTAAAAAAAAGTACGGTACCTACCCAGTGGTAATCATATCTGCTATAATTATTATATAATCAGAAAGAATATAAAAATTAATAATCTGTGAGCATTTTTAAAGCTATTTTTAAAGGTCTACACTAAAATCGTATAGATGGTTTAAACAATCAACGTGGTACGGAACGTTATAAATCCACTTTTTTTGTGGTTGACAGACAACTTCATTATTTTGACATTTACTTTTTCTTATTCTTATTCTTTATTGCACACACAAAAATTAACAAACAGAAATTTACACAAAATTAAAATATATAGCTTTTTCTGTTTATTTTGGTTTTCGTAAGTTATTTTGCAGATTTTTCGCATTTATTCCGGTTAGACAATGCTTAGCTAATTTAACCACTGTAATTTAGAGGTTTTATGGAAGAAATCAATGTAAGTTTCATTATTAAATTCTACAATTTATGTGGGTGGGTAATCTCCGAACAAAAAAAAAATTATCTCCTTTGTATGGGTCGGCGTCCGAGAGCAGTAGATTACAATTTAAAAGGTAAACATCAGAAGTCTATAGATAAACATAAAATAAATAAAGTTTCGTAATTGAGTGACGCAATCAATCACGAGGAAAAGTTCTTCCTACACATTTTTTGAGTAAAAATATACGGCCCGGAAAAAGTTATCTGAATTGTAACCATATGATAAAAAAGCATGCTGTCGATAGTGCTAAAGTTGAGGTTTTTATGAAAAAACTATTAATACAGATAAGTTAGTATTATATCATCATGATCAATTAGATATTTTGATAAATAATATTTTCCTTTTTTTCTAAATTAAAAGAGTCTGGCTTTTACCGTGGCCAGAGGCTAAGTGTTGCCATACAACGTGGCAACGCCGACATACACATTACCAGCTGACAGCGTTGAGGATTTTTTTGATATCTTTTATAATACTCGTAGTTTGTTGTTCATCTAGTGTTTATTTGATTGTCTTTACTTATATTTAGACACCGTGTTTCCGGACAATATCCATAAACTTCATTGTAAACATCATTATATAAGAACAACTTTTACTATGGCACCAAATCTTGAATCGCAAAAATAAATCAGCAGTTCCATACAATATGTTCGCATTAAGGGGCCGGCGGAGCATGTGTGTTTCATACAAACGTAATACGAACACACTGGCAAAAGCTAGTTAGAAAATAAATTAACACTACTAGTTAAGTTTTCCTGACAAAGTGAGTTCCTACAGGGTTTTTGGTTGAGTCGACCTAGATCCGTTAAGGGGTTGTTGTGTGTATCATTTCTAAACTAACTAGGTCGTACTCGTATATGGAAGGTTAGAAAAAGGAATCAATTCGTAAAAAATATTTTCTTCTTTCAGGAATAATTATTAATAAAATAAAACAAAATGTCTAAGCAGGTATGCTGCAGATATGCCAGCAAATATTTACGTTTCTCCAGCTATCCAACAAGATGTTATAGGGTATTATTAAAATTAATAGAAAAAGAAAATTAAAAGTAATAGAAAAATAGATAAAAGGCTCCCAGGGAGTACAGTAAACGTTAGCACGGTACCTACAGTAAAGACAAACGTAGTAAAGTTCCTAAAAACGGTTTAGTTTGAGGCACGACGTTTGATAGTCAAATAAGTAAGAAATGATGCACATTTCAACCCCTTAAATAAATAAAATAATTTTATTTCAGGCATTGCATATAATCACATACAGTTCACCCATAGCAGCTACGTAATGTTATATATACAAGGTGTCGCTTTGCATACTGGGCAAATTCAAGGGTGTGCTACAGACCATCAAACTGAACTACTTTCTCTATGGGACCACCATCGTAATCGTAAAAAAATAATCAGCTGTCTCATACATTTGGTCGAGTAGGTATTGATATTTTGTATGGGGCCGTTGATTATTTTTTTGCGGTTACGATGGTGGTCCCAAGGAGAAAGTTGTTCAGTTTGATGATCTGTAGCACACCTTTGAATTTGAGCAGAATGCAAAGCGACACCTTGTATAAGTGATTGAAGATTAAATTAAATTACATTAAATTAGATTAGATTATTAAATTAAATTAAATTACATTAGCTTAAAAACAAAATTATATTCTATTCTATAGATAATTATTGTACAGATAATACTTAAGTTATGCATATTACGTACATCTTACAGTATTATCATTAAGTAATTAAATTAATTCGTCATTATTATTTTATTATTAAGGCGACTACATGAGCTAAATTAGCAACTCTATTTGTGGTAGTTCAAACTTCGTTTGAAATACTGTTCTAATCAGCTTGCACTACAAAGTGGTTGTTACGTCAGTCATTGCGGGCTGGATAGTTCGAAATGAGTGGTTTTGATCGATTTACAAAAATCTATTGATTGTGACATGTTGCTTGTAGAATTATTTGCCAAAAATACAGAATGATCACATGTATTTTATTTAGTATGGTTTTTACTCGTTACAAGATTTTTTTAGAGATTAGCTCTTGACTTTTTTATATCGAGTAAAATTAATTGCATTATGTTTTCAAAAACACTATCATACTAGCATATATCCTGAAGAATTTCATATATTTTTCTGGTTTTGTTTAAATCATTAAATTTGTGTGAATTATATACTTGTAGGCATTATAAAACTCGCGTTTAGTTTATGTTGTCGCCTTAACAGATCTAGGTCGACTTAACCAATTAGTCCAATAACCCTGTGTCAGTAGACGCCAAATAATGTATTTTCTTTCTTTCTTTTCAGACGTCTAGCCAGCGGCAGCGTTTCGTTTCAAAATCCGTCTCCGTATATTCCACGATATTGAAAGCTGCCCAACAAAGTTAGAGGTCGTATAATATCGATGCTACTCCTACGTGTCTGGCATGGACATGTGCCGAACTTTTAATACTTTGTTATTTTATTATTATTATTTGTTTGCTGTTTATTATTTATTTAAATACTAACCTTTGCCCACGATTTCGCTCGCGTTAATTTAGAATGAGACAATTATTCAGGTCTCGGCTTGTAATAAGCCTGCCGGGGCTGCGGGACTGTTCGAAAGAGATACCGCGGCCCCGGAACATGAAGGGCGAGGAAGGAACATGGATGGGTTTTAGTCAGTAAAAGTCTAACACTCCCTCCCACTCCGCCCAGAGTGGGAGAAGTCATTTGATGATTTCCCATGCGAAAAAAAGGTGCTTGCAATAATATTATTCACTAGCTGACCCACGCAACTTCGTCTGCGTCACCTACGAGAGAAAATGCTCTCAAAGGAAATAAAATTTCTCCCGTTTTGGCAACATTTTTCATTTATGCTCCGCTCCTATTGGTCATAGCGTGATGTTATATAGCCTAGAGCCTTTCTCGATAAATGGACTATCCAACGCAAAAAGTTCTGTACATCTGACAATGTATATGCAAAATTTCAGGATGATCGGTTCTGTTGTTTTGGCAGGATAAGGTCCATGTTCTCCAAAAAGATAACGGTCTGATTATCTAAAAACAGCTGTTTATAACACATTTTTGTAGGGTAACTTGTCCCTTAACCAGCTGGTTTTAGATAACCAAACCGTTATCTTTTCGGTGAACATGGATCTAAGGTAACAAACAAAACTTACTTTCGCATTTATAACGGTACTAGCGGACGTCACGCGATTTCACCCACGTAGTTCCCGTTCCCGGGGGAGTACGGGGATAAAATATAGCCTGTGTTACTCGCTGATAATGTAGCTATCCATTGCTGAAAGAATTTTTCAAGTCGGTCCAGCAGTTTTTAAGTTAGATAAAGATTTGTATATTTGTACGTAACGTATAACATACAAATATACAAATCTTGACTGATAATATTAGTTTATAAGAATAGAAGATCTCCAGATATACCTCGTGTAACGTTAAATGCGCAAAACCTCCGACACCCGAAATGATTTTTAATTCAATTGACCTAAAAATTAGAGAAAAAAGCATTAAAAAATTTTTAAAGGTTTCATGTGCTGTTTTAGTTTTACTGGCAATTAGATTTACTGGCAAGAACTATTATTATCCCGCGTATGAGACAATTTAAATTGGACGACAACCGTTTGTGTTTGTTTGTTTACCTGTTTTGGCGGGTTTGCGCACGTGATGGCTTGACCTAAATAAACAGGGCAACATTTGTAATGAAGATTTTTTTTGTGGTATAACTCAATGTAACGCACTGAAAACATTGTGCTGTTGGATAGATTGAATAGTACGGGGTTCGTGTAGGTGTTTAAAGTAAAAATCTTACAATAAAACCTTGTGTTTAAAAAAAAACTTGACAAAAAGTTGTAACCTTGACCCCCAATATCTCCGTAACTAGAAGGTTCCCAGGTATGGTGTAGAACAAAAAAATAATCGCAATGACGAGGAGAACAAGTGCCTTTCGGCTTCGTGAAGAGGTGTTACACCCTTTATTAAAAAGTGGTTCATTTGATTCTGCCCGTGATTCTGATCAAGCTATTTTCAGGTTTTGCGCATTTAAGTTGTACGTTGTATAAACGCGGATAGGACAAAAGGAGTACGTTAGGATCATATCATAGCAGCTGAAAATCTGAAATTTTTGCCTAAAATGGTTCAAAGGCCATTCATGTAGGAATTTATGTATTGAAATTAGAGAGATGGTGACCCAATAAAGCTAGGGCCGTCCGAACCCGGAGGTCCGGGCGCACGGCCCTAAGATTTCAAGGCCATCTTTGTCCCGACTTGAAGAGACATTAAGGCCGGGAAGACCCTGACCCTAACCCAGTTTAAAGCGTAAAGTAAAAGGGTCAGGACAAACGAGCGTAATGTGAGTCGCATAAATTCGGTTTCATTTCTAGTATGGGCTCATTTTGAGCTGGAAGAGCTCGTGACTAAATAATAACAGCCACTCGGGCCGATCTTTAGGTTAAGCCGTGCTTGCCTAGGTTGGTCTGTGGATGGGTGACCACCCTTACATACCAAGTTTCCTCCGTACCTCGGAAAGCACGTTAAGCAGTTGGTCCCGGCTGTCATTTGTCCATCTTTGGCGGTCGTTACAGGTAGTCAGTGGCCCAAAAAGTCTGACAAACAGTCGTAGCTAGTGGTATCGTATTACCCAGTATTAACTGGGTTGTGGAGGTCAGATAGACAGCCGATTAGACTAGAAGCCGATTAGATGATGACGGGCTCATTTTGAGTTGGCACGTGACCCAAACGACACTATCGTATGAAAATGTGACGTAAATTACGTGACTTATAGGTATTAAAATAATTACGTTCATTTGGCTTCGCCCTAGTTGAATTTCATCTATGGGAGAAAGTTCTTAAATCTTTTTAAATTCCAATTAAGGTTGTCAATTTAAGGTTCGTACACAGATCCAATAAATTTATGCTATTAATATTACAGCTATAGCACCCACGAATTATGTTAAATGTAGTGAAAAAAATATTACATTTAATATTTATGTAATATTAAATGTTATGTTAATATTTATTTAACATTAAATGTTAATTTAATATTTATTTAATATTAAAATTGTAAGTGAAAGGTTTTTTGGAATTGGATCAGTAGTTCTGGAGATTATCCCCTACTTAATTCATTAACGGTTAGCAAAGTAGACACAATGAGACCAATTTGGTTTGGGTCCACAGATGAAGGGTTACAAACTTACAAACCATTAAATATCTATTTATAAGTATTAGTAAATAAAATAACACAAAAATATCTTTATTAACATTACTTATCATTTAAAAAATAAATAAGTAACTCAAATCATCAATAAATGTAATTAATAGGACCAAAGCCGCAAGAATTCACAGGAGACATTAAAGGACCAATTGGTGACATGACCGGACTAACCGAAGGCATTAGTCCGTAGTCCAAAGGAGATCCAAAGCCCAACGCTGGGACTACAACATCTGGTTGAGACAATGGTAAAGTATTACTAAGGAGGTTGCTCACGACTAAAAGCTGTAGCGCATTTGCAAGGTTGTTAGCCACAGTACTATCTTGTATAATAGTCGTAGCTGGGATCTGATTGGTGGCTACAACTCTCTCCATGCCGAAAGGAACCTCCAGGATTGGTTGGCCGTAGTTTGGACCAATGATCATCTGGTTTGGCAGTACAGTTTCGGCTAAAGGTACAGGCATTGGTAGAATGTTCTGTTGTAGGCCGGGAATGAAGCGGTTGACGCAGTTCGCATTGATGGTCTGAAACATAGAGTTTTTTATTAGTTAGGTTTGGTCCCTTTGTAGATCTTTGACCGTGTCGTTACAGGTAGTGGTACAAAAAGTCTGACAACTAGTCTTACTAAGGGGTCTCGTATTACCTAGTACTAACTGGGTTGTGCAGGTCAGATAGGTAGTCGATCCATGTAAAATACTGGTATTCAGCTGCATCCGGTTAGACTGGAAGCCGACCTCAACATAGTTGGGAAAAGGCTAGGCAGGTGATGAAGTAATATTTATATCTATACTAATACGAGTATTATACGAGTATTATAAAGCAGAAGAGTTTGTTTGTTTGTTTGGTTGAACGCGCTAATCTCAAGAACTGCTGGTTCAAATTGGAAAATTCTTTTTGTGTTGGTTAGTCCATTTATCGAGGAAGGCTTTAGACTATATAACATCACGCTACGACGATTAGGAGCGGAGCAGGAATGAAAAATGTTTCAAAAACGGGGATTGTTTTTGCCTTTCGTTTTTCTCTCTTATGAGACGCAGACGAAGTTGCGTGAGTCAGCTAGTTTTATAATAATTTCAGTAATAAAAACTGCTATAATAATAACTAATATACTAATATCTGATTGATTGATTGACAGATGACGATTCAAGACTTGAACAGGCTAATTTTTGGTTTGAAAGTTTTAAATAATTATTTTGTTTTTTTTTTTTATGTATAATTTAATTTTAGTTTTTGGCTGTGTTACTGTGAACGACTGACATTTTAAATTCTAACTTTAAGTATTTTGACATTTTTATTTGTTTTTTTTTTTATATTTTTCTTGTTTTGTTTATCTAGTTATTCGGTGTCATGTATATTTTAATTTTTAGCATGTAAGAATTAGATTCTGCTGTGCCCTGACAGGGTCTACAACGGTTCTTAGCTCTAAGAAAGGCTTAGAGCTAAGAACCGTTGAATAAGGAATATGAAAGTTAAGAACTTTGATAAATGTAGGTGGATCAATGACCACTATTGCAATCCTTTTTTTGTTTATATCGATCCTGGCAGCAACTATAGTTGTCAATAAACAGTGGGCTAGCGAGAAGGTTGAAGTAAACTTTTGCTTATAGATACAACGGTACTCCGGCAATCCCGCAACATATACCCTTTTACGACATGAGGGTCACTTTAATGGGGCAAGTCCCATAAGGAAACGTTGACCCTTACATAAATAAACATAACATAATCACGGTTGTATTCCCCGATGAGCTAGGCAGAGTTGAATGTGTAAACCTACGCTTTGCCAGTAAATGGGTAAATGATGATTATTTTGCAAGTAGGTTTTTACAAACACTTTTTCCCAGGTATGGTGTAGAACAAAAAAATGGTCGCAATGATGGCAAGCGGTTTTCGGCTTCGTTAAGGGTCTCTTTACACCCTTGGGTGTAAAACACCTCTTTACGAATCCGAAAGGCACTTGTTCTCCCCGTCACGTCATTGCGATCATTTTTTTTGTTCTACATCATACCTGGGAACCTTCTAGTTACGGAGATATTGGGGGTCAAAGTTCCAACTTTTTGACAAGTTTAAGTTTTTTTAAATACAAGTTTTTATTGTAAAATTTTTACTTTAAATACCTCTACGACCCCCATACTATTCAATCCATCAGCACAATGTTTCAAGTGCGTTACATTGAGTTCTACCACAAAACGTGATTTTTCATCCCAAAAAAAAGTCGTTTCCCAGCAATAATTTTTGCGTAAAGCTACTTAGTTTGATGTACAGAATGCTTGGTTGACGGCTTCGTGATGAGGTGGTTTACACCCTCTATATCAACCCAAATACTGAGTAACACATCTTTGGTAATCGAAAATAAAACTTAAGAGATGGAAGTACTTACATTTAACAATGCTAACTGCAAGCAGACGAAAGCAATAGTTTTAGCGGCCATTTTGAAAATTGTATTTCTCCAATTAGTTTTCGAATTGAATACTATGGGTACTTTAATTTTAAATCAACCTTATATACTAAAATGTTATCTAATATACTATCTGAGGAATATATTGAGTACTATCTGATGTTAAGTAATAAGTTACTGTAATGAATGATAAGGAGGCAAATGATTAAGGCGCTTAGACGAGCTAAATTAGCAACTCTATTTGTGGTGGTTCAAACTTCGTTCGAAATGCTGTTAGAATAAAGTTCTAATCAGCTTGCACTACAAAGTGGTTGTTACGTCAGCCACTGCGGGCCAAATAGCGCGAAATGTGTGGTTTCGATCGATTTACAAAAAAACTATTGATTGCATTAGAAAACTAAAACAGTATCATGCTAATATATTGCTTGTAGAATTATTAGCCAAAAAATAAGAATGATCGCATGCATATTAGTATGTTTTTTTATTGTTTGAAAGATATTTTTAGAGGTAAGTTCGTGATTTCTTTTTATCGAGCCAAATTAATTGTATTATGTTTTCAAAACAGTATCATACTAGCATATATCCTGAAGAATATCATATATATTTCTGGTCTTGTTTATAGCAGTGAATCATATACTCTTAGTAATTATAAAACTCGCGTTTAGCTCGTGTAATCGCCTTAAATAACATAAAACCTTGAAGTGAAGTGAGAAAATATATTTTTTTGAACGATTTTATAACGCACTAGCGGACGTCCCGCGGTTTCACCCGCATAGTTCCCGTTCCCGTGGGAGTACGGGGATAAAATATATCCTATGTTACTCGTGGATAATGTAGCTTTCGAATGGTGAAAGAATTTTTAAAAACGGTCCAGTAGTTTTTAAGCCTATTCATTACAACCAAACAAACAAACAAACAAAGTTTTCCTCTTTATAATATTAGTGTAGAAGTGTAGACTAGTGAGGTTTTGTCCGTGGCTTCGCTCACATTAATTCAGAATTTGTAAATCAATTCAGGTGTACTCTCCTTATATATTTTTTTACTGTCTAATTTAATGGCCCATCTTGCGCCGCATGTTCCGATACCTGAGCATTTGATGATTTTATGACTGCATCAACGGTAGCTTGTGTCAATTCGATACAAGACATTTCAAAGTTTTCGGTAGCATAGGTAAATTTGATACATTTTCGACTTTTCGACGACAGAGATCGATCAGGTGAAGATTGAAACGATTAATTATAGATTGCAGAATGTTTTACTTTTTGTTCTAAGGTTATTATTTTTAGGGAAGTGCCTCAACCAGACTTCTTTTCGAAGCAGAAAAGAATAGGCTTTTGGTAGGACAAAGACGGCAAATAAAATACATCAATAAATTAATTAATCTATTATTTAACAAAATTTGTTATACTGAAGGCGTATTTATGAATATCAATATTCTTAATTCTGTGTGCTTGGACAACTTAAAAGCTCAAGGACCATGTCTTAGACCACCCATGACCATTATCTGTTTTATAGTAATTAGTGGTGACTGGTGGTACGTTCCAACTTATAGGCCATTTTCTGATCAGCCAGTTAACGGGACTCAGTACTCCTGAAACCGGTGCGCTGAAAAATGCTGAAAAAACAAAACATTCTGGTTTCGTTAATGCTGGTGACAAAATCAAAACACTGTAACTAAAAAAACAATTAGTTGTCTGTAAAGTCGGTTTACGGACGATAGTTTAACTTGACAACGTCATAACAAAACATTGATGAAATGATTGCATACATACGCTCCGATCGTAACGTTACAATGAGCGTAACGGGACAGAGCGTGACGGGACACTTTCGTGCATGCAGCCGGCGTTCATCGATTTATTAGACGTTGTCAAGTCAAAAATTATTACTCTGTCACCGAATATTTACAGGATGACCATCTAGAGGATGTAAAAAGACGTGTTTAATGTGAGATTTTTACTTTAAACACATCTACGACTCCCGTACTATTCAATCCATTCATAGAACAATGTTTTGGGTGCGTAACATTGAGTTCTACCGGAAAATGTGATTTTTAACCCCAACAAAAAAATTGGTTCCCAGCGTTTATTTTGCGTAAAGTTTCTTAGTGTGATGTACAGAATGCTCGGTTGGCGGCCGGTTTCGTTTACACCCTGTACAGTGTGTGTGTGTGTGTATGTATAGATGCCATATTTTTTTCGGATGGGAAATCATCAATTGACTTCTCCCAATCTGGGCGGAGCGGGAGAGAGTGTCAGACTTTTATTGACTAAAAACCATCCATGTTCCTTCCTCACCCTTTATGTTCTTATGGGGCCACGGTATCTCGTTCGAACAGTCCCGCAGCCCCGGCACGCTTTGGCCTTTGCGAGCCCCTTCATTTAGCTGACATCTCTTTCGCGGCCTGTCGTCATAAGACGGACGGACGGTGAGCTAGCCCATAGCTCACCGTCCACCGAGGCCACCACGTGGCTCCCGACGCCCCGTGCGTCTCCCGCGGCGGCTGGGGCGAGAGGTTCTCGCCCTCTCGCGTTCCGCCACCTCCTTCGCTAACATGATTGCTTCGCAGAAGGAGGTGACGGCTTCCCATTCCGTCTTAGGCCCGGTTTCCACCAAAGCGGAGAGGAGCGGAGTGGAGAGAATGTGCAAGAATCACAGGATACACGAGATACATTAAGACTTCAACCTTGCACATTTCCTCTCTGCTCCGCTCTTCTCCGCTTTGGTGGAAACTGGGCCTTATGGTAGGATATGGCTAATGGAAATTGTTGTTTATCTAAAACCTTTTTTTGTACCCATATTCGCAAATGAATAAATGATTGATGGTGAATTATGATGCGGTATGAAATGTAGTAGAAAGAGTAAGTGATTCATGGTCGGCATCGAACATTTACGTGTTAGCGAAGATGACAACATAGATGATGAATCAGAACACTGACACGAATCCTGAAGGTGCGGTTTTTGTTCGGGATGTTCGGAATCATCTGATGAAGACCCAAATGATGACCGGTCCATCACATGGTTATCATCTGAAAAGGTAGGAAATTGTTTTGTTATCAATTTTGGCAATGATTCTTTAGTTAACTCACAGTATTGTCTTCGAGTCTACGCCTAGTATATGAGCGAAAATTTTAAATAGAAAAGTAAGTATAGTAGAGTAAGTTTGTATCGATACAAACGCAAATGTGTAGCGACTTTTTTGCGCGGTTTAGCGATTCGCTCAGAAAGTCGTCGCCATTTGAAGAAGGAAGCTCACAGTGTCACAGTCTTTAAATAAAGAAGCACTAGAAAGAAACAAATGAATGAAGAAATAAATCTTTCAAAGGAGAATATTTAAAAAAAGAAAATGGTTTGAATGTGTTATTATATTGCCTTTATTTAACCGTAGTATGTTGGAGGTGCTCCGGAAAATCCTGGATAACCGGGTGCAAAGGGTAATGAGGGTATGTACGGGTTATATCCGGGATTATATCCCGGTACATAGCCTGTGTTAAAGCCGTGGAAGAAAAATGGTAGCCATGCTTCGATACTCTGAAAATAAAAAAGAATGTTGTCACTATTAGACTAAATATTTTGTTAGAAAAGAGCGATGGTCATTTGAGCAAATGAATCTTTGAATTGAGACTATGGACCAGAAAATTATTATCATCATCATTTCAGGCGAAAGATGTCCACTGCTGGACATAGGCCTCCTCCAAGTGTCGCCACATTGTCCGGTCCCGTGCGAGTCGCATCCATCGGATTCCCGCAACCTTCACCAGGTCACCGCTCCACCTAATGGAAAGTCTTCTGGTTCACGGGGTCCCATAAAGAACTGTTTTTTGCTGGCCTGCAAATAATATTAAGCAACACGCACTATAGGCAGTGTGTCCAAAAAATTACATCTTCTTCAATCAATCCACTCCGACATTTGTGTTTGGACATATCTGGGCATATTTGTCGAACAGTTCTTTCTGATCCTCACACGAAGATGAATTATTAAAAAAAATAAACATATTACCCACTTGAACCAAAGCAAGGGCAGCAACAATTGAAACAAAAAAACTCGACGCGGAAGTCATTTTGAATTTACACTCTCTCACTTCAAAATAACAAGTTCGATAACGCGCGTGGTAATTGCTGCTATATACTGGAATCGGCGTCTAATCCTGAAATTGTAGTTGATTTTAATCGAACAAGGTACTAATATCACGGTTGTAACAACGACAAACAACAGAAAGAGTTTACACGTGAACTAACAGCAATTTTAGATTAAAAGAAATTAGTGTCTTGGCTTTTCTGGCGAAATTACTCGTGAGAGCAGCGGTGGTCCAGTAGAGTGGCCCCAACTTGCGAACAGTAAGTCGTGGGTTCGAAACCACACAGACGCAATACTTTGTGTAATTTATTTCATCATCACTGCTCTCAAAACGGTGATGGAAAACATCGTGAGGAAACCGGCATGTCCCAGAACCAAAAATTCTAAGACATGTGACATCTACCAATCCGCACGGAGCCCTGCGTGGTGGATTGTAGTCCATTATCTCTCATTGAGAGGAGGCCGTGTCCCAGCTGTGGGAACATCATAAGCTGATGATGGTGATGATGAGGCGTGGCGTGCGGAACGGGGGTGGGTTTGTTAAAATAATGGGAACCGAACGGTTGCCACTGTCAAATCCGGAATTTTAAAAACTTCGATGAAACCGTGCTAACTAGATTCAAAGATGAACCACAGACTCACGTCTGGGAGAAACTTTTGTCTGAATGGCAATTTAGCTGGGATAATTTCATCATGCATTCCATGAAGACATCCGCAAGAGAACCAAGGTTACCGATGTAGCCCGAAGAATTGCCAAACTTAAGTGACCGTAGGCAGGGCACATTGCTTGCAGAACGGATGGCCGATGCGGCCAATAAGTTCTGGACCGGTGACCGCGAACCGGAAGATGTTGCGTTGGAAGACCTCCTACTAGGTGGGCCGATGACCTGGTGATTGCGGGAATTCACTGGATGCGAGTTGCACGGGACTGATCAACGTGGCGACACTTGGGGGTGGCCTATGTCCAGCAGTGGACGTCTTGCGGGTAAAATAATAATGATGCCTCCCATCGAAGGCCAACAACTCTACCAGTTATTTCTATCCGTTCGTGAAATTCTGGCCAGGACATGGCTTTTCCTACTCCTCCGTTATACTTTTCTAATTAATTTCGTTGCGGGATCCAAGGCAGTTAAATTGTTTCTCCGGAACTTCGTCGAGCTTCATTGTTCGGCCCTTTTCTTGTGGTCGCCACTGTTGATTCTGGCTTTCAGGAGTTACAGTGGTTTGGGAAAAGTGTGGCGAGCTTGTAGCTTCGATTAATACTTCTAAAAGGTACATCACTAATCTCATGAAAACACAACTTGCCTTTTCTCATAAACAGTAAGGTACCAAGGAATGGAAACTAACAATAAATCATTTATTTTGTTGCCAGTAGCAATAGTTTTTTACAGTAAGGAAATGAAAAATCTTCCACGTTGTAACAATAATTTATTTACTTAGAAACCTATAAAATAAATAACCTTAAATTAAATTGTCGACATTTTGCAATCATTAAAAGAATCTTTAAGGAAATAATGCTTTTCTCAAAGCATTATAGTAGTGACATCTCAGAAAATCAGCTTGGAAAAAATCTCACAGCGTCTATAATGGAGAGATGGCATTGAGAAATATGAATGAAGAAGAAAAGTTGCTACGACCCTAAATAAATTGGAAAAAGAGCTGGAGAATGATAATGGATTTAGAGACAGTCATGGTCCTACGGCCGAACAATTTCGTCATGACGGCTACTGAAAATACAAGAACGGATAAGATGACTAGTAACGGAGAAGTGTGAAATAAGAAGACATGGTGTGAAAGACTACAAACGAATTGGGATAAGGGGAAGATTATGATGATGGTGATGTCTACTGAAAATACGGTTAGACTGGAAAGTATGTAGATTGAATCAAAACAGGTCATGCATTGAAAACATATCCTGGTCAGCCATCATAGAGTAAGGTGACTGGAAATCCTGCCGCGGATTCGTAGACGCATACTGAGATAAACTTGGATCTGAATAAAGAGAATTTGGTGCCAAAGCTTCATAGGGTGACATCAAAGACATACTATTTCTTGTAGGTCTATAAGCCTGAGCAAGAGTTGGTTCAGCAAAACTTGATGATCCTACGAAGTTAGAATTTGGCATTGCAACTTGAGCTTGGGTATATTGACTGGGTTCTATACAAGCCGGAATTTCTTTTTGTTTGGACACTGAAGAATCTGTTGGAGGTGGTGAATTTAAAATATTACTTACTATTAATAATTGCAATGCTATAGCTAGATTATTTAACAAGTTAGAATCTATACTACTTGCAGGACTGGCTGGTTTAATTTCAGAATACTTTTGTGAAGGAAACTGTTGCAAACTAGAAACCAAATTAGGAAGACCTAGGGCTGAGAATGAAGACAATCCAGTCGAAGGTATAGCTTGATTAGTTAACTGGTTCTGAAGTGCCGTCTGTTGTGGAGCTGGTAGCTGTTGTATTCTTGAAACCAGTTCAGGAAGAGCTAAGGCGGAGAATGAAGGTAGTCCAGTAGCTGGTATAGGTTGGTTGGTCGGTGGTGGTGCTGTATGTTGGGTCGTTGGTACGGCGATGGTGTGGGTCGAATGTGGTGACCCTGTTAGGTGAAGGTATTGCTGGATGGCTGGCTGCGCGTATATTGATAAGACCTGGAAAGTGAAAATATTTACATGAGAGCCTGTTTTCTACTTCTCTCCAAAAACGGTGAAGGGAAACATCGTGAGGAAACCGTCAAGACGAAGAACCAAAAAAAAACATGCGGGCAGTCTTGGGGACTGCCAGTTGAAGCGTTAAGTGACAGTCACGCGAGCTGCGTGATTTTTGTTCACTCACAAAGTGCTCACCGCTCCTATAGAAGTTTTCACTTCAAAAATACGAAGACGTGTGACATCTACCAATCTGCACAGGGTCCGCGTGGTGGATTATAATAATAGCCCATTCTCTCCCATAGAGAGGAGGCCGTGTGAGACATTACACCGTTGGACTGATATAATACGAGAATATAAAAATATGCTAAATATAATCAACTTTTTAACACTAACGACTACATTGTTAGATAGTGTACTAAGACATACCTTACAAATGGAACTCAGCACCAATAAAAAACTAAATATTCTTCGCGCCATGTTGCTCCAAATAAAATATATGATTAAAACTATGAAATTACTAATGTATACCATTGATATAGACGTTGTTATCTTTCATCTGGACGATATGACGTAATTACAATCTTACGCATTTACAGATAATACGTGATGTGTGATTTATCTGGTCCATGAGATTTCATTTTCAGTTCTTATTCCAAGAAATGCTGATAAGAGTAATCTATCTCTGACCAGATTGTTTAATCGAAGATTTCTACTCATAGAGGACAGGTCGTGGCTAAATAATAATAGCGGGTTGGGTCAATCTCAAGATTAAGCCGTGCTTATGTAGGTCACAGAATAGATAATAGTACTAGCGTAGGTGTCTTGGTTCATCTATGTATGGGTGACCACCCATTACGTACCGACTTTCCTTAGTGCCTTGGAAAGCACGGTAAGCAGTTGGTCCCGGCTGTCATTTTGTAGATCTTTGACAGTTGTTACAGGTAGTCAGTGGCCCTCCAAAAATGGAGCTATTTCTCAGAGCGCACCTTTAGTGACAACCAGTCAGTAACATATAATTATACAGTACTGACTGAGTTGTGAAGGTCAGAAAGTTGCTCCATATAAAATACTGGTATTCAGCTGAATCTGGTCAGACTGGAAGTCAACCCAGTTGGGAAAAGGCTAGGCAGATGATGATGAAAATAGATTTTCTATCTTTTTCAGGAATTGAACACATTTTCTAGGAATTGACGGATACTTTGACGGATTACTTACTTTTCCGCTACAGGCCTACCAATCTTGACCATCTTCCATGGAAAAAAAGGCATACCGTCCGGTCTTTTGCCATCACCGCGTGTCAAGCCATTGGGTTCTACAGCTGAAACAAGATATTGTCGGATGATGTCTATTTGTTTGCTTTTTTTAACCGACTTCTAAAAAAGGAAGAGGATATCACAAGAAAATGCGTGGGAATCGAAAGCAAAAATGAAGTTAAATAAAAATCAAAATATTTTATTTTACATAGGCCTTATAAAACGTCAAAAAAGATGCACGGTTTAGGTTGGTTGTTTCCTATGAGAAGAACCGGCAAGAAACTCCAAGGTTACTCTTTTCAAATCATTTGGTATTAAAATTGTATTATATAGAAAAAAAAAAAAATTTTTTTTTTTTGAGGAAAAGAGAAAAGTTTTCAAGTTGGTTTGTTTAAGGTTACAAGCTAACTCAGCTACGATAAGCCGCTGATACTATTTACCTAACTTTAGTTTTGTACAATTGCATACTTTCGTGGAACGTATTATTTTGTGTTATCTTTTCTTTTTCGAAATTAATTTGATGTCAATGTGTCAATAGTTTTGTGTAATCATTGTCAATTTGATATAAAAAACAGGTTGTAAGTTGTTACAATTACATTTTTCATTATGGCAGTTTTATTGTTACTCGTTTGCGCAGGTTTAGCTTGTCAGGCAAGTTATTTTTAATAAGAAAACTTGAATAGAATAATGTACCGTTAGTTATTTTAATTTGACAATGTTCTTATAAAATTGTTGTTTATAACTGTTTGTTTTTTTTTTACAGACGCAAGCGCAATTTCTGCCACGACTGCCACTTTCATCATCACCTCAACTGTGTAACCCACCACCACAAATATGCAATCCACCACCAAGGATCTATGATCCACCACCGAGGATCTATGATCCACCACCAAGGATCTGTGATCTACCACCGAGGATCTGTGACCCGCCACCACAGATTTGTAACCCGCCACCACAGATTTGTAACCCGCCACCGCAGATTTGTAACCCACCACCACAAATTTGTAACCCTTCCCCATTCATCTGTGACTCACCCCCAGTAATCATTAACCCACAACCACAAGTCTGTACCACATCACAAGTCTGTACCGCTTCTCCACAACAAGTGGTCACCACCATCGTAGATAACTCGGTTTCCAATGCTCTTGCTAACGCAATCCAACTCCTTATAGTCAGCAATCTTATTGAGAATACAATGAAACCACAATGTGGTTGTGAACCTATCCAAACTATCTACTCCCCTACCATTGACTGCCTAGCTCCTCAAATTGACTACATAAACCCCTGCAACGCTTATGATAACATTATTACTCCTTGTGATATCGTAGCTCCGTGTTGTGATCCCATAGATATCATACCTAACGTTTGCTACCCAGAAGTGTTGCCAATACCCAATGTTGGTTGTGGATGCGGATGTGATGGACCAAACTATGGTCTAGCGACTGTTAGACCGAATTATGGATGTAGCTGCGATGGCTTTGGACCTAACTATGGACTGCCCAATATTGGCTGTGGATGTGATACGTGTGGTCCTAAATATGGTGTACCAAACAATGGATGCGGTTGCGGCTGCGATAACTACGGGCCAAAGTGTGGATGCGGTTGTGACAAATTCAATATCCAAAATTTCTTGCCCAACATTGGTTGTGGTTGCGATTCTTGCGGACCAAAGTTTGGTATACAGAACATTGGTTACGAACTCTTAGCTAACTTATTGGGGCCAAGATGTGGGGGATGTGACGGTCCATTGTTTCCACCACAGAATTGTAACTGTGGATTCCCAAACCTGCCAGTCGGCATCAATGTGGAGTCTTTAGGTTTTGTTGACTCTTGTGGCTGTCCAAATAGGATCTATTATTAATCTCTAAGTTTTAGTACCTAAGCCTGCTTTAATGGTGACAAATAAAAAAGTTACAATATTTCTCTTGTTTTCTTAAAGTATTTAACATTCTACCTGCTTTTAATGTGTTTCCTTTCTGTTTTGGAAGTATTTGCTCCCTCGTTGGTCTAAGAGTAGTAAGTTACTGCTCCTGAAGGACTGGTCTAAGTGACATTCAAAAATCAGTGACATTCTTCTTCTTCTTGACGTATCTATGTGCTTCTTTATTAGATGGTTTGGGCCCAGTTGGTGGCCGCATTTATTGCAGCGGCTGTGGCGTTATTCAGGTAGCCATGGGTGCAGGTAGATATACCTGGGATACTCCCGCAGATGGGCTATAGTTTGGTCCGGAGCACCGCACGCGCACTCGGTGCTGGAGGAACCAATAATACCCCATTTTGCCAGATTACGTTTGCAACGGCCTACTTGGGTACGCAACCGATTAGGTTTTTAATTTAATTTTTTTTTTTATTTAGATATTTCCAAATCCGATCAGCGATAACGTTGATGACATTCACATATGCAACAAATAATAAACACACAAACATATCACACATCTTTAATTGTCTATAAACAAGTCAAAGTGACTACTTGAGTAAAATCATTATTTTTAAGATCTGATTTTTATTCTGTAGTTCAGTAATTGCTTGAACTTAGCACTGTCAAACTACTATTACTAACTCATCATGCCTAGCCTTTTCCCAACTATGTTGGGGTCGGCTTCCAGTCTAATCGGATGCAGCTGAATACCAGTATTTTACATGGAGCGACTGCCTATCTGACCTCCACAACCCAGTTAACACTGGGTAATACGATACCACTTGGTAAGATCAGATTTTTTGGGCCACTGACTGCCGGTAACGGCTGCCATAGATGGAAGAATGACAGCCGGGACCAACTGCTTAACGTGCTTTCCGAGGCACGGAGGAAACTCGGTATGTAATGAGTGGTCACCCATCCACAGACCAACTTAGGCTAGCATCGCTTAACCTAAAGATTGGCCAGAGCAGCTGTTATTATTTAGCTAGCTATTACTACTACATTTACATGAAAATAGAATCGAATTGAAAAACAATGGAATCGTGGTTATTGTAAATAAGTTTAAATCTTGAGAAATTATTACATTGACTATAAGCTTTCGTAAAGCATTTTGCTGTCTATCTGTCTTAGCACGGTTTGTGCATTTAGCCCAAATTTAGCCAATGTCAATCTTAATAGAAGATGAAAAAGACTGAAAAGCTTTATTAACCCCCGACGCAAAAACGACGGGGTGTTAAAAGTTTGACGTGTCTGTGTGTGTGTGTGTGTGTCTGTGGCATCGTAGCACTCGAACGGCTGAACCGATTTAGATTTAGTTTCTTTTTGTTTGAAAGGTGAATTATTAGGGAGTGTTTTTAGCTGTGTTTGATAAAAATCGGTCCAAGATAGCTGCCGCCACAAAATGGCAGATTACTAAATTTTTCACAACTGCCTCAATATGGGTATCAAATGAAAGGGTTTCACTAGTAGTACTATACACTACGATAATTTTAATATCCAAGATGGCCGCCACCACTAAATGGTGATTTTTTTTTTCTTTTCACAACTTTCTCATTATGGGTATCAAATGAAGGGACTTGACTAGTAGAATAATGTACATTATATAAATAGAAAAAAAAAATCCTTGAAATTAGAACTTGTTAGAAGCTGTAAACGGACTCCTCATGAAGTCGTCAACAAATTCAAAACTGTGCTGATGGATGTAGGTATTGAATAGTACCCCGTCATAGAGATATTTAAATTACCCAAAGTTATAACATTTAAAAACTTTGGTCCCCAATGTAATACGGCACTTGTTTTCCCCGTCATTGCGACAAAAAAAAAATCGCAATGGCGGTAAAAAAAATCGCAATGGCGGTAAAAACAAGTGGTTTTATGCTTCTTTTAACTCGTACGCGAAGTTTTCGGGCAAAGTTATTAATTAAGTGTAAATTTAAATTAAATGGGGACGCTGGGACCATAATCAGCTTGCGTATCCACATAATATTATTTATATAAAGCAAAACGAGCAATTATAACACGGTTTGATGGAAAAGGCTGAAGCAGCTCCAGGGTAGCACGCGAAATTCCATTTTTCTAACGATTTTTAAAATTTGCAGATTTATTGATTAAAATGAGTCAATTTCAACAACTCGAATTTTTACCTAATTTCCATGGACATTTTCTTTTTCAGGTTTTTCAAAAAACTTTAATTATAAAGCGCAACATATCCACATTATATATATATTTTCTAAATGGGGATTATACAATTAAATTACTTAGTGAGTTATTTGGGTCACCGAAATTGGTGAGCCACAGAAATTTTATTATTGCCACCGAAATTGTATTGGTGACACAGAAATTGTGCGTGTGCACGGAAATTGTGAATTACTAAAAGAAATACAACGTGGTGTACTATTGCTTTAATCAGTCTTACAAAATTAGCAATCAAGGAACTGATTATGTTTTTTACTCCAATGATGAGGTAAAATTTACTTGAAACTTACTAACAACCTAGGTAGGGGCGAGCCTCAGCTACCTACCGGGTCACATGTGACGGATAGTGAACTATCCTGTAGTATGAAGGATAGCTGCGAATAAAAGGAAACCGATATGTATATCCGCACTGGGCCCGCGTGGTAGATTATAGCCCATTCCCTCTCATTGAGAGGAGGCCGTGTCCCAGCAGTGGGAACATTATAGGCTGATGATGATGATGATGATGATGATATAAGCAGTTCCGGACTGAGCTGGTAGTTACCACTCTAGAAAAGGCACGGAAGTCCCGATGACGACCCTACGACATGGCGAGTAAGGCCTCAGCCTTTGTAGTAGTAGAACATATGGTGTTTACCTGGTATCGGAGGAGTTGGCTTCATAATTAACAAAACCATGAAACAGTATGTGGTTGAAGTTAACAGCATTTCGGATCGCCTTGCTTATGTGGTTGAAGAAGACTACGAACACTAAGACTCAGCAAAATATATGAAATCAAAATTTACAGGCATTTGCCCCAGCATCAGGCTACCAAGACCAAATTGTAGAAGAGATCTACGAAGAACTACGAGCTCTGAAAAAAAAATTAAGACCCAATATACCGTAATAATGGCCGATTTCAAAGCGTGAGTTGGTAACAAGGAGAACAGAGGAGAAACTGGCATAGACATCTAGCAAGAAATGCTGGAGGACAGGAAATTGAGGAACATGCTATGAGGAACACGCATTTTTATGCTATGAACACCTTTAAAAAACACGAGCAGCCTAGCGATCATCGATTGGTTAGAGCAGACATATAATATGTAAAACTACGAACATCGCGAAGGAATCTTGTTGCGAGGAAACATCTTCCAACCGATACCAAACTCAAGATACTGTAAGCTAACGAAGATCTATGAATGCTGTCGATGTAAAACTCAACTGCGAACGATTAACCGCCATGACCATAGATGAGATTAACAATAAACTAACAACAGCATTAACTCACGTCCTTAAGGAAATCACCCCAAGTGTCCTACCAAATAAACCAACTAAATTAACACCAGGTACTATAAAGATGATGGACCAAATAGGGTCACTATGCAGTGAGGGAAACGTGGATAGTCAGGAATACAGAGACCTACATAAGTACATCCGTAAACAGACTTGGAACGACTTGACTGACTATAACACCAATCTCATACAGGAAGCGTTAGAGAAGAACAGCAGCCGAAGGGTTCTTAAATTGAAGCTGAACGAGGGCAGGAAACAGATCTTAAAGCTTCTCAACGGAAATGGGGAAGAAGTCACAAATAAAAAGGCTACTTGCTTAAGGGTCCTATGAAACTCTTTATAAGAGTGGAGCAGCACCGAGCCAGACAATAGCAACTCTAGGGCAACCCCGATTACTAATCCAGAATGTAGGTTCCGAAGAAATTCCCGATGTCATTCCAAATGAATTAATACAACAACTTAAAAATTGGAGAGCACCAGGGGAAGACGGCATGTTACCAGAGATGATTAAAATCAACGGAAGGGTCGTCACCAATGTGCTCGCAGTATTATTCACAAAATTTTCATCGTGGAATCTAAAGTACCTGCATCATGGCACAACGCAATAATCACCCTGATCCACAAAAAAGGGAACATCAAGAAGCTGCCACTACAGACCCATTAGCCTGTTGTCACATATTTATAAGATCTTCTCGAGAGTTATAGTTAACAGACTCGCCAGGAGGCTAGAATTTTTCCAACCAAGAGAACAGGCAGGATTTCGCTCAAGCTTCAGTGCCAATGACCACCTACAAACACTTAAAACAGTCATAGAGAAATGTAACGAGTACAGGAATGACCACTTCGACTACGAGAAGGATTTGACTCGATAGAGTGGTGGTTCATAGAAAGAGCCATAGCCAGATGCCACATCGATGAAAGGTTATACATACAAATTCTCCATCACCGCCATCAAAACGCTACTATCTGTGTCTCCTTGCACGAGGTAATCGGGAAATTCCATGTACTATCTGTGTCTCCTTGCCTGACACCCCGTCAGGCAAGGAGACACAATCATCACCTAGCCTTTTCCCAACTATGTTGGGGTCGGCTTCCAGTCTAACCGAATGCAGCTGAATACCAATATTTTTCATGGAGCGCCTGCAAGGAGACTCAATATCACCAAAATTATTTCCCCTGGCACTAGAATACATATTCCAGCAGATGCAGTGAACTGGGAAAGGGCTGATGATAATGGAGAGAGACTGACAAATCTGAAGTTCTGTCAAAGTAATTTCGGCATAACAAATATTGATTATTTTCAAAAATCTTCTTTAACATTAATACAATAATTGATTGGCACAATTTCTGTGAAGTCGTGTAATTTCCGTGGGCACCCAGATGCCACGGAAACCACAGAAATTGGCCCACAGAAATTGGAAACGTGGCTATTTTTTCAGAATTACAAGAAACTTCCAAGGCTATGACTATTGTTTTCTATAATCTTAAATGTGTACCAAAGGCTGCTTAGCATGCTTAAAAGTGATACTTTATTTCTTGGAAAAATCCTTTTAAAACTTGATCACCGAAATTGCAAAATTTTGTTCCGAGTGAACCGAAATCACTTTCTTAAATTTTTGGCGGGTAGACGAGACAATATGGTGCACTACCATTCTAACTGTGTGTAAGTGCACGACTGTCTCTTGCCGGGCAGGAATTTATTGTTCGTTTAAACTCATTGGTGGAAGCTCAGGACTGTGAAACAAAATGACCATAGAAATTAGTAATTTCGCACGGACAAAACTACCGTTGACATTTACTCATTAACTATTAGTCTTAACATTCAAAAATAATTAGTTTCTTGTTGGGCAATTATTACTTAGCACAAACAAAATACTTTTTCCTACATATGTTGGAGATTATCTTCATGAGAGGCAAATGCTGTGTATGAAAGTGATTGTGGACAGGACACAGAAATTGATAATTCGTCATTTACCGATGTTTTTCTTAGAAAGTAATAGTCTTACAAATATAATTTAAGTGGCTTCATTTAGATTCACGTTACTTTAATTCTGAAAAAAAAAGTCGGTGCATTATCTGTAAAGCAGCACTGCGTTTTCAGCCTAGACGCGTAAAATTTCCGCCTGAGAAATTCACTCAAATATCTTACGCGACTGTAAGACGTGTGTAGTTACAGAATTATAATCATCATAATCAGCAAGTCTTCCCTCCAAGTTCATTAAGGTCTAGGAACTGTTTTTTCAAGGTCAAAATCGTTCCTCGACCTTTATGACCTTAGAGAGTTGTATTGATGATTTTGATAGTAATAATTCTGTAACTACATACGTCTTACAGTCGCGAACGATATTTTAATCAACATACATCCTAGCATTGGCTCGGCCTGGAAATTGCCAAAACCGTGAGAAAATTTGAATTTCGCGGGCTACCCTGATGCTTTCCAAAAGTTGGCAACCTCGCAAATAGCTGTCAAATATTTACATGTTTTAATTAATTTGGCAATTTTACTGTGTGAAAATATGAAATATGGCTCTGTAGTGGACTAAAAAAATTATTAGGAAATGCAATAATTAATATCGTAATACCGAACATTTAGTTTTAGATGTAAAAAAAGTATTTGGGAACTTGCCAAATGCCTTTTTTACACCTGAAACGTTTACAACATCAAATTTAGGGTTTTAATTGCAATTCATATTCAATTTTTTAGTGCACTACAGAGCCATATTTCTTATTTTCATACAGTAAAATTGCCAAATTAATTCAAACGTGTAAATATTTGACAGCTATTTGCGACGTTGCCAACTTTTGGGATACGCGCTCATAAGGGTATTTTTATGACCATTATGTCAATCCAGTTGAAGAAAATTGACAATATGCATTCCTATTACATTGAAATTAAACTAACGAACTGTAGGTGCCCTATTGGTCCGCCAAGGAGGTTGCCAGCTGTCTAATTCTATCGAGGAAAATAGCCATAAACAGAAACTCTTGCCTAGACGTGCCATCATCATCATCATCTGACTAGCCTTTTTAAAACTATGTTGGGGTCGGCTTCCAGTCTAATCGGATGCAGCTGAATGCCAGTAGTTTACATGGAACGACTGCCTATCTAACCTCCACAACCCAGTTAGACGATTCCCCTTGGTAAAACTGGTTGTCAGACTGAGAGAGTCTGTTGTGTGGATACATTCGGGGTCTCATTTCCGTGACGTGAGATTTATTGTTTCAATCAAGGGTAGAAATCAGACGCATCTTGCAACAATATTAAAAATAATTTAATTTAATAAATCTCCTATAATTAGGTAATGTCTTTGTCTCTTAAAATTAACCGCGAATATTACCCAACATTCCCATAATCGTGTTGAGCAATCCATTAACATCTGTAGGACTTACTTGAGGAGTATTTGGACACGGGTTTGTAGGAGCAATGAGCCTTGGAGGCAACGGGAACATATTAGGAGATATCATGTTAGGCGTAGGAGCAATGAAGTTAGGATTAACTATGTTGGATGGATAAATGTTGGGACCAACTATGTTGGACGGAATAAAGTTAGTAATGACGTTAGGAGGGAAATTAGGAGTGGCAATATTAGGAGCTATAATGCTAGGAGAAAGTGGTTTATTACATCCACAAGGCAATACATCCAAAGACATTAATTCATTTAAAATTGGAGCAGCCAACTGTCTACCAACATCAGAATTCTGGCTGTTTTGCAGTAAATTACAGACAATCATAAGTTGGATAGTATTAGCTAAGTTTTGACAGATGGTAGGTGAACAGTCAGTGATCAGTGTAGTGCTTGGCGGCGCAGCAACTTTTGAAATAGGAACAAAGCTGTTGCAAGGAGGTTCGCTGATCACTGTAGGCTGGTTGATGAAGTTGCCAGTCTCAATAATATTCTCAGCTATTGGTCTGCCGATGAGGTTGTAAGGCGGTGGGCGTAGCATCTGTGATGTTGCCAACTGAAAAAAAGAATGTGCATTAGTGCGCGATCGACGAATTCAGGCCAAAATACGCGCCGCTGACGTCAGCGTCGCAGTATCGCAGCACAGGAAGAATTCAAACCTCTTAGGTCAAATTCATGTCTTTTTACACTCTTTTTATTTACACAGGAAGAAAACAAAAGAATATAGTTGTTATGTATGTTAAAGCATCAAATACAACAAGGTAATCAATATTTTAGCTAAATAGATTATAATTTACCTGATTGTGCAAAGTCATCACTAAAACAACTATAAGAAACGTCATTTTTAATTGGTAAATATTACAAAATGAAGTTGTAATTCAAATGCTTTTATTTAAATAAATTATTTGAAATATTACTGCATTATTTATCCACCGTTTATCTTGGAATCGTGTCTTATCTTGTATATCAAGTCAGTTGATAACAATTAAATTATGTGACAAACATAACTGATGAAAATATAATTGCAAGAATATTTTGATTACAAAATTTTGTAATGTTTTCCGTAATGCAATGTGACAAAACTTCTAAGTAATCCATTTTATGTTTTGTTGTGCAAGATCGTCACTCGTCTGCCAGCCATTTCCCAACTATGTTGGGGTCGGCTTCCAGTCCAACCAGATGCAGCTGAATACCAGTATTTTACATGGCGCGACTGCCTATCTGACCTTCACAACCCAGTTAGTACTGGGTAATACGATACCCCTTGGTAAGACTAGTTGTCAGACTTTTTGGGCCACTGACCACCTGTAACGACTGTCAAAGATCTACAAATGACAGCCGGGACCAATACGTGCTTTCCGAGGCATGGAGAAAACTTTTTAAGTAATGGTGGTCACCCATCTACAAACCAACCTAGGCAAACACGACTTGAACTAAAGATCGACCCGAGCGGCTGTTATTATTTAGCCCCGAGCTCCTCAAAACAAAACGTTTAAGTACTTAATCCATTTTATGTTTTCTTAGGCAAGTTCTTCACTGTTCCTTTTACAAAAAAGTCGTTAAGGACTGCCGATAGAAGTGAAAACTAAGTAATTATCTGAGGCCCTACTCTCTAACGCTTCGTCCGTATATTCGGGTCCATCCGTCTCTCTCACTCGCACTCATCTGCAGACGTGCGCGATAGAGACGGATAGATCCGAATAAACAGACGAAGCGTTAGGGAGTAGGGCCTCTGCTACGGGTTGTGCCCCGCGCACGCCTACGTGACGCCGTAGTGGATCAGCTACGAATGTTTCGCTGCAGCGGATCGGCTACGAGTGCTACGAAGCGTTAGGTGTCGGTCACGCGAGTTCTATGATTTTTGTTTACCCAAAAAGTGCCCAATGGGCCTAAAGAAGTTTTCACTTCAAAAATCGCATCTAAATCGCAAATCGGTGACCATGAGGTTCCATTCCCAAGTAGGGCAAAATGTTAGGTATTAGGGTTTTCTAGGATTTTATCAGTAGCAACTTCGGAGTCTGGATGTGCGCACAGTTGATTGGGCTCGCCTCTATTACCTGTGACTTAAATATAACCGCTGAAATATGGGAACGTAGGTACAAACATATTAAAATACCCAACTCATCATCATCTGCCAAGCCTTTCCAGTCTAACCAGATGCAGCTGAATACCAGTATTTTACATGGAGCGACTACTTATCTGACCTCCACAACCCAGTTAGTACTGATTAGCTGATTGCTGCTAATATTCAAATACCCAACTAAATGAACAAGAAGAATATGTTGGGAAGAGTACCAAATTAAAGGAGATCAAATTGATTGTTAAAGAACAACACAAGGTTCCTTCATCGATCACTGTTTGCAGGGAGACCGTTTTTTTCCGGATCGTAAATCATCAAATAACTTGTCCCACTGTGGGCGGAGCGGGAGTGTCAGACTTTTACCTACTGACAAAACCCATCCACCCTTCCTTCCTCGCCCTTTATGTTCCGGGGTCGCGGTATCTCTTTCGAACAGGCCCGCAACCCCGGGCAGGCTTCGGCCCTTGCGGGCCCCTCCCCTTATGCTGATATCTCTTTGAGGCGCGCGTGGAACACGAACGGGCCGTCGACACGGCCTGTCGTCACTAGACGGACGGACGGCTAGCTAGCCCATAGCTAACCGTCCACAGGCCCGACCTACCTACTTCCTGATAGTGTTATTTTCTGATTGAATCACTGTAAACGGCCCCCGGTATTCACAAATTAATGCTTCGATTCGTTTATGATGGGGCTGATGGCATAAGCTGCATATACAGCATATAATGTTCCCACTGCTGGGACACACGGCCTCCTCTCTAAGAGAGGCTTAAATAATCCACCACGCGGGCCCAGTGTGGGTTGATAGATGTCACATGTCTTAAAATCTTTGGTTTTAGGACACGCCAGTTTCCTCACGATGTTTTCCTTCACCGTTTTGAGAGCAGTAATGATGACTGACTGTAGGAATGACTTAATACTCGTAAGTCGGGGCCGCCAGAGCACGTTGCTCCATTTCATGGATTTCCTTACATAGTGTCAAAATAAAACAACAAAACTCATCACAAAACCTTTTTAGAATCACAAAATAATTGGTTTAACCAAAGGTGCAATTTCAGGGCTCACGGGTGCCGCCAATATCAAGGAATCACAAGGCGATGCAATGGGAATGTATGCTCCCGTTACCAAATAGTCTAAAGCAGGAGCATAATACTTGGCTACCAATGGCGACGCAGCTGGAAAATAACCTAAACCACAAGGTAGTTCAACTGACAGTGGAGGCAGAATGAGTTGGTCGTTGCAACCACAGTTGCAAGAAGGTTTGCGACAGTTAGGGACATTGTCTATGGATTCGATGATCGCGGGGAACGGTGCTGCCAGATTAGAAAAGTAAAGTGACTGTTGCTGACACTGACATGGGTTACGACGGGAGGGGCAGCAAGGACGGGCTTCTGTCATCTGTGAAAAGAAGTTTTTTTTTAACTGTTGCTAGTGTAGTTCAAAATTGGAGTATTATATACCTATCTGTAGTATCCACTTGTAGCAGAGCTAATAGGTTGATAACACAATTTACCAACTATATCACAGGCTCACCAACACCACCAAGGAAGGAAGGTGAAGCGTTCCCTGTACTGGGGAGTACAGGGAACGCTTCACCTTCCAATTTCCCGCCATTCGTGATGACTGACAGTTGTCATTAGTGACAGGTAACTGACTATTTTGCACTAGCGTATTATTTTGTGACTGTGAGACAGTGTTTCCATAAGTATGAAATAGAAACACTACACTATTAATACTTACGCTTATTGCGATGACAACGAGTAAAAATAACAAGTGTTTGACCTCCATAATGGATAGTTTATAAAAACTAAAATAATGGTGGCAACTTGTTTACCTATATCCCTTTTAAATGTCGTAGATGTCCTAATGAACGCCGTCTATCAGGTGATTGTGTCATTTTATAGTTTAGTAACCTATTTGTACATTATTTTAAGTATTTGGAAAACTAGCAATAACTGGTAATGGGTAATTAACTAACTTCATAGTCTCGGTGTAGGTTTAATCTAAGTAAATAGACCTAGTCACTTTAATGTAGGTATTAACAGTACATAAATAAATAAACAAAATAAATAAATAAGTAGAATACTATGGGATACCCCCGCATACTTATTCACAAATGATTCGATTGGTTTTTGATTCGGAAAAGCGTATGTCTATCTATTTCGCTCGCTATCTTATTGCCAAAAAGACGATACGACTTGTCGATTTCGAGTTATGCTGGTTTTCTAACATTGTTGAAGATTATCATCTTACAGTGGTGTCATAACATTTTGTTTGCCAAAGAATGTCATAATGGCCAAGTTTGGAACGTCGGTAGGTATTTCTTGTTCTGACAGTAAACAGTTGGTATTTCTTGTTCAGTCAATAAATACTAAATTATTATGTTGGAACTAAAACTTACGAATTTCCAATTGAGTGCTTTACACAAGAATAATCAAAGATAAGTAACGTAAACTTGGTAATCCTGCAATACTACAAATTACAAATAAAGAAAGTTCCATTTGTTATTACAGTTTGTTTTCAAATACTTAGATAATGTAGATCTAGATACTTTATCTTTTAATAAACCAAATGCAATAACTCTATGATTTCTCAAATAAATTAGCCCGTTATTTATAAACTGTGTTTTTTTGTTTGAGTGATTGGTTAGAAAATGACAAAGATTTTGCTGATTTTATTTATGAATTACTCATTAATATTTCAGGTAATAAATCAACCTTATTCAAGTTTTTTTATAAAACGCAAACAAAACACAAAAAAATATCGGTTCATGGACATTAAACGTTATCAGATTCGGGCAAAGTCATAAATTCAGTTAGGTAATTTGTTATTTTTTTGTTTCAGATAATTCATTGCCAGTTCAACAATCGAGATTGGCCCAAAGTTGCGCCAACACTCACTGACAAGGTGCAAAAGTCGCCGCCAACAGCACCATCACCAGTCTCACCAAATGCACCAAAATTTGAAAGAATTACGCCAAAATGTTACCCTGAAACTGCCACTGCTTATTTTTTGCCTGCTCCGCCTTCATCGCCTAAAATAACTGTCTTAGATCCCAGTTTGAAAGATTTTCCTTCTTGTCTATACAAGAATGAGCGAGAAAAACCTCTTAATTTTTTCAACGAAGTACCTGCAACTATGACCTTCCCACCTCCTAGCGTTTCAAGCCGAGCTGCTGTCCCGCCACCGCCACCATGTTTGACTGGGTTGCCAGACTTAATAGACGAAATCCCTTTCAAAACACAAGAAAGAATCAGTCGATTAGCAGACACAGAAGAAAAGGCCCCGGTGTGCAAATCGTGTGCAGCTCTATTGAAGTCGCCGATATTTAATTTTGATCAGGAGTTGTTAGATGGATTTTTGGCTGGTACCTATCGGAATATAATTTTAAAAAGCCATTCGTGGTTTTGTAAATAAATGTGTTTTGTAAATTTTGTTTTGATTTTCTTCCTTTATTTCATGTCAAGTTTATTCCAATTGGGAATAAGCAAAATACCTAGAAGTTAATACTTTAAAAGTAAATAAAAATAGCTGTCAACAACAGAACAGCTGTCAATGTCAAAAGTTCAGTAAATGCGGCTGTCTTTCTTATCGAAATTGTAAACTCCGAAATTTTGTTAAATTATTCATAATTACTGAATCAAAGGCATCAAAATGGTTGAAGCACAGAAATATAGGGTCGAGCAGGAGATGACGAACCTCGTCAATGAGTTGGACAAGAGTTATCTACGTAAGATGCAAGTAAGTGAGGTTATGTTCGAGATACCATGCAAGACTTACGCAATAACTGTAGAGCGGAGTTATTCCATACTTTATTATTCAAAAGTAAAGATCATGACTCCAAGAACGTTATGAGAAGGTATAAATTACATATAGATAGTATAAATTTAGACAGAAAATCATTTAGAAAATTTAAAAGTCAATCCAAGGATGTTGGTCCATTTATTGATAACATGCCGCCTTAATTACTTATAATAAATTAATGTATTTATACACTACTGAGTTATGGAGGTCAGATAAGCAGTAGAGATGGGTCGTCGACGCATTTAGCGTTAACGAAACTAGACCGTCCATTTTTGTTCATCGACTAGTCCATCAACTAGTTGAATTCGTCGACTAGTTTATGCGTCGACTTGGTTATGCAGACGTTGAAATAAACGTTGCAACGAAGTCTACTACGTTGACGGCGACGTAGACAGTTTACTTTAGACTCCAAAATAATTGCTCAAACAAATTTTAACTGTAAATCTAGCAGGAGACAGTTGATATTAGTACGGGACTGATGTAAAACTCTAGAACGTAGGCAAGTAAAACAAATTCATTCGTCGTGATATACAAATATGAACTCTCTTGTGAGAGGTTTAGAGTTAAAATTTGTTTGAGCGTTTATATTATTTCTAAGGACGAACGACTTACCTACGTTCTCGAGTCGGTAGACGCATTCAGTTTAGCCGTTGACTGCCGTTGAGACGTCGACGGATTCGACTAGTCCATGGACTGTTGGTGAACCGTCCATTCGTTGACAGTACGTAGACGGTCGAATTAACTAGTTCGTTCATTCAACGCTCATCACTAATAAGCAGTTGCTCCATGTAAAATACTGGTATTCCTGATATACCTGGTTAGACTGGAAGCCAATCCCAACATAAATTGTGAAAAGGCTAGGCTATTGATGATGCATATAATAGTAAATATCACATCTGACTACATCAAAATTGTTCAAGACTTCTTTACCAAAGGTTGGAACTGCTGATTTATCTTTCGCGATTTAGGGTTTGGTCTCATAGTAAAAGTTGTTAATAATTATTATGAGTACTATGAGCGGTCACGTTTATGGATATCGTCCGGAAACACGTTGTATAATGTGTAATTGTTGGTTCTTCCAAATAAATAAAATATCTTCTTATTTTCAGGGTGATATGCACAGGTGTGCAGCCAAATGTTGTGATGACCCTGCAACACCTTTAGAAAGGGTGCATCAATGCATAGAGTCATGTACAGGACCTCTAAATCAAGCAAATAATTATGTACAGGTAAAATTATTTATATATATAATAGAAATTGCAGGCAGGAACTGGTGGAATCTCGGTGGAAAAAGAGAGGATTGGAAGAAGATAGCGGAGGCTTTTACCCAAAAGCGATCAATTACAAAGGCATAAGCCATATGAACACTAATTATGTATATAACTATAGATTACTTTCTAATTTGAATAAAATAGGCTTTAAATAAATAAAATTATTTATGATTCCATGGTTAAGTAGAAAATAAGCAATTAAATACATCGGGAACAGTTTCTCCAATTAGAATGTAAAGATGTGAGTGTGCCCAGTAAAACAGTTATTTTCACGTTCCGATATAACCGACAAATGAAAACGTGCCCAGCATCACCAGCGGCTTCAGCCAATAATACAACTTAAATTTTTGAAACATTGTCACTGCTGTTGACTGATAGTATAATACGAATTAGTGTCAAAATAAAGAAATATTTTTTAAGTAATTTATATTTTATTTAAAAATAAGGGATGAAAAGCAGTGATTAATTGGTTATTGATAAGATGTTGGAATATTTTTTGTAGGTATTAACTCTGAATGGCAACAATGTCATCTGCCCATCTCGCTGCTAGACGACTAACTCTTTTCTTTAAATAAAAAATAAAATAAATAAACATCGCTGGTCATTACACACGGTGCCATCTAGTGCTACACTAAGCAACGAGGCTTGTGTCGTGGACACCAGATAGGTAGTTGATATACTACAGAGATACTTTTTTTTGTTTGAAGTAGGTACATATAAACATGACCGACACCATGACTTGGAAACCAATGTCCATGCTCATCACACAAACATTTGCTCCTTTCCATTCACCATACTTTACTTATTTTCAGGGTGAGATCAGCCACTTACAGAATAGATTGCAAAGATGTGTGATGGATTGCAATGACTCTGCTAGGGACAGACTGGGATCTGATCCAAGCCAGGAAAAGGTAATTCTTTCTTTAGTCATGATTTCATGAAAATTCCATACGGATATTTTATTCATTTAATATGTATCAAAATGCATGCCGCTATTATTAGAGTGAACAAATCAAATGAAAATTAAAATGAAACTTCCAAAAAGTTTTAAGATGATTGTATCTCAATAAACCCATAATTTGTTACGGTCCCTAATCATATTTCAATCAACATAATTGACTCTGACCTGCAAATTGCTAAGAACGTAAGACAATTTGAATTTGGTGGGCTACCCTTGTTTTTTTTTTTCGGATGGGAATTCATCAAATGAATTCTCCCACTTTTTGCGAAGCGGGAGGGAGTGTCAGACTTTTACTGACTAGAACCCATCCATGTTTCTTCCTCGCTTTTTATGTTCCGGGGCCATGGTACTTATCTCTTTCGAACAGTCCCGCAGCCCCGGAGCTAGGCGGAGCATGCGTATTTCATACAAACGTAATACCAAAATAATTTGTAAATTAAACATATTCATAAGGTAGTATGTGTTTGTTTCGATTAGATTATAGAAGATATAGGTTCCCAAACACAAATTTTGAATGTAATCTGATTTATAATAATAATAAAGCTCATTTATTCCATACTTTCTTTACAAATGTTTTTACAAATTAATAGTTTAGTTTTAGTATTATTAGTTACATATGGATCCCTTTTGGGTAAAAGCCTCCTCCATCCCGTGCCAGTTTTCCCTGTTTTGGGCCAACTCCATCCAGCTTGGCCCAGCTACTTCAATTATGTCGTCCGCCCATCTCTTGCGTGGTCTGCCCCTGTTCCTCTTGCCTCCCGGTCCAGACCACTTTGTTGACTCCAATGTCCACCTCTGATCTCTACATCTCGAAATATGACCTGCCCATTTCCATTTTAGTCGTAGAGCGTGCAGGAGGACGTCTGTTAGTTTCGTCCTTTTTCTTATCTCTTCGTTTCGGGTTTTCTGTATTTTCCTGAGTTTTAATATGCTCCTTTCCATGGAATGTTGGCATGCTAAGATTTTATTTTTTATTTTATTTGTATATGTCCATGTTTGGCTTCCATATGTCAAACTTGGTAGAATACAGGTGTCCATTATTATTCTTTTGAACTTCATGTGATAGTCCCCTTTTAGGACTTCCTTTTGTAACCAAAATTTCTTCCAAGTGCAGTTGATCCTTCTATCCACCTCACTTTCGTTATTTCTTTTATCAAATGATATTTGTTTTCCAAGGTAGATATATTCCTTTACATATTCAATCTGGTTTCCAGACACGTGTATTTCCTTTTTTGTATGGTTCGTCATGATTTTTGTTTTGCTTGCGTTCATGTGTAACCCCACTTTTTTACTATTTATGTCGAGATTTTGTATCATTTGTTCTAGCTCAGTTGCTGATTCCGCGAAGAGGATGATATCGTCAGCAAATCTGAGGTGGCTTAGATATTGATCTTGCATTTTGAGTCCTTTATTTGTCCAGTTAGTTTCTTGAAATATTCCTTCCAACACAGCTATGAATAGTTTCGGCGACATGGGATCCCCCTGTCTGACTCCCTTTCCTATTACTATCTCTTCTCCTTTAGTTTCTAATCTTACTCTACTTTTGCTTTGTGAGTAGATGTTCTTTATGATGTTTATATATGTTATATTTATTCCGCAATAGGCAAGTGCTTTCCAGATCGAGGCGTGTGTTATACTATCAAATGCCTTTGAGTAGTCAATAAAGGCTAAATAAAGAGGTTGATTATATTCTATATATTTCTCAAGTATTTGGTCTAATGTGTGTATATGATCAGTAGTGGAGAATCCTTGGCGGAAACCGGCTTGTTCTCTTGGTTGGTTATTGTCTATTCTTGATGTTATCCGACTCAGTAATATAGAGGAAAAAAGTTTATAAATGCTCGACAGTAAACTTATTGGTCTGTAGTTTCCGATGTCTACTGGATTACCTTTTTTGTAAAGAAGTATAATGTCAGAGTCACACCATTGCTTAGGAGCTTTTCCTGTTTCGAGTGCCATGTTGAATACTTTTGCTAAGTATGGTATTAGTACTGGGGCTCCTATTTTTATGGCTTCGTTGCTTAAGTTATCTGGCCCAGGACTTTTATCAGGTTTTAACTTTTTTATATGCCTTAATATTTCTTCGTTGTTTATAGGTTCTATTTCTTCTTGCTCATTTTTATCAGAAATTATTAGTTCTTTATCGCAAGTGTCTTCTGGTGGTTTCTTATATAACTCCTTGTAGAATTCAGTTGCATGTTCTATAATGTCCTTTCTTGTTTTCGTTTCATAGTTTTCTTTTTTAAGTTTCTGAATCCAGTCTTTATGTGTGTTTAGTTCTTTGTTGGCCCGCTTGGAGCTTCTGTAGTAATTTAAGTTTTTCTCTATTATTCTTTGCCTGTGGTTATTGTAATCCTCCTTTATGGCCTTTTTTGTTGTTTTGAAAAGGTTTTTTAGCTCTTGCTTTGTATCTTTACTTTTGTTTTTGGTTGAGAGCAATTCTGTACGTCTTCTTATTAATTTTAATGTTGATTCACATAGTATTCCTAAACCCTTTCTCTCATTGGTTTCCTGTTTTATTTTCAAGCTGGTCGTAATTATGTTCTCTAACATGTCGTAATAGGTTTGTACGTCCTGTAATCTGATTTAAACAAGAGTTATGAGAAAATAAATTTTCTATAGAAATTTTAAATTCCTCATATCTCGTATTTATATCATTCTCCTTTCAAAATGTTTATTTGGGAACATAGATATTCTGTAATCCAATCGAAATATAAACACACCACCTTAAGAATATGTTTGATTTTCATATTATTTTGGTATTACGTTTGTATGAAAAACGCATGCTCCGCCGGCCCCTTAACATGAAATATTCCAATTTTGGTTATAATTACAATTTCAGTATAATTATTTTATTTAAGCCATAATAATTGTTACTATTTCGTTATATATGTATATCATTCTGTTTCTGGAAAATGGTAGAAAACGACAGAAATAGAAGAATGTCTTAAAAATTATTAAACATCAAAAGCATTCAGTGATATTTAATTCAGTTTTCTGTTTTTACACGTTTGACTAATGCAATCTGTATTAACTTCCACAGATCGACAAAGCAACAATAGAATTCGAGAAGTGCGCAGTGAAGTGTGTAGACAAACACATTGGAATCATTCCTAATATGCTGAAGACAATGAAGTCGGTTCTAGCTAGCGGTAAACCCCCTTCACCGAGGGAAGAATGAGAATGCAGTGAAGTGAATGTTGTGGGACGTTGATGAGTTGTGCAATGGATTGAGGTTATAATTCCACGCTCCTCAAGGTGCTTCCTTATCTGGAGTGTTAGCCTTTGATGTAACATTTCAGATTAATTTTTGAGCATTAAATTACAGTACTGCCTCGAGCCTCTTTGACATGACGAGCATTCGCCTGTAATGTAACATTTCAGATTCTATTTTGAGCACTTAGTCGATTCCACAATGTCAGATGATGTGGTTGTTGTGCTGAACGGGGCAATACTATTTTTACACATTTTTACATCAAGCTGCGCACTGTAATGCTCGGTTCTTTTCCCTCACTAATGTAATGCTCGAATCTGTAACATTACAGATTGCGTGCTGTAATGCTCGGTTCTCTTCCCTCACCAATGTAATGCTCGAATCTGTAACATTACAGATTGCGTGCTGTAATGTTCGCTTCTCTTCCCTAACCAATGTAATGCTCGAATCTGTAACATTACAAATTGCGCGCTGTAATGATTGGTTCTCTTCCCTCACCAATGTAATACTCGAATCTGTAACATTACAGATTGCGTGCTTTAATGCTCGATTCCCTACCCTCACCAATGTAGCTCGACTCTGTAACGTTATATTACAGGTGAATGCTCCAAGTGAGGGAGGAGCACCTTAAAGCTTTAATCTGCTGTCAATTATCTAGGTCAACAGTATTTTTAATTAACTTGTAATGAACGTCAGGGGTGCGAAAAAATAAACTGACTTAAATTTAATCTGCCCCGTTCACGGTCATCCGCTGGTATAAGTTTTCGCCTGACTACGATTTTAAGCGACGTTTTTTCGATTGACATTGACATTAAGCTGTTTGTTGTTTCATTTGCTCGATGCGCGCCTTAGAAACGAATATTTCTAATGAGTACTTAATTCATCGTCTCCGTGAATTTCATTTGTGGATCACGGATGAAAATAAGATGCATGATGTTGAAATTTGAATTGAAAGCTGTTACTTGTTTGACAAGCTGAGCTGTCAATTGAATTTTAAACTGGATTATTGACTTAAACGCACCCCTGAGCAAGCGCTGGCGTCTGTGACAAGCGTTCAAAAAAATAAATAATATATTGTGATTATTTTGTAAAGTGGCAATTGAATTGGAAGATTTGGTTTACAATATATAATATAATATGTGCACAACATTTTTGAAGTGCATTGCATGGTCCTACCTATTCACTAAGACCTGTTTTCCATAACTTACTTACGTAAAACTGTTAGTTAATATGCCTATGTCTCGTAGCTATCGGTGTTTCTATCAACAAAGTTAGCTTGGAATATCCTATCTGCATCACCAACTTGTCACTCGTGCGGAGTATTGCTATTCATAGAATAAGGCAGTTGGGTAAAAATCAAAGAAAGCTCATCTGAGACTTTTTATTTCAACCGTCCGTAAGCTAAATGTCAAATAGACAGAGATAGCGACCTTCCGTAAGTAAGTTATTGAAAACGGTTGTTAGTCAGCAGCTGCGCCAAGCTCCTCAATTTGGTCTCCAGGTTGTGACAAAAATGTAATTGACTGCAGATTTTCAGATCAAAGATTTATTTAAGCTTTTGGAACCTGGGATTGATGATACCGTTTGTAGGTACCTCAGCATTTACTTACATGTAGGAAATACAATTTTTATGGATTTAGTTTTGTCAGTGGCAAAATCATCATCATCATCATCATCGGCCTATTAATGTTCCCACTGCTGGGACAGGCCTCCTCTCTATGAGAGGGAATGGGCTATATAATCCACCACGCGGGCCCAGTGCGGATTGGTAGATGTCACATGTCTTCGAATTTATGGTTGTAGGACATGCCGGTTTCCTCACGATGTTTTCCTGCACCGTTTTGAGAGGTAAAATAGTGACCAATAATTATTTATACATATATGTTTTTGTTTGTAATGTTATTTACTACCTATCTATGAACATGGACCTTAGGTCCATGCTCACCAAAAAGATGACGGACGATTATCAAAAAACAGCTGTTTAAAACACATTTTTGTATGGGAACATGTCACATTGACAGCTGTTTTCAGATAATCAGACTGTTGTCTTCTCGGTGAACATGGACCTAATTCCCAGTCACCCTATATAATACTATTTTGTTACTGAATGTTGCCATTGTACAAAATTGTTTAGTAGGGTTCTAGTTATGTACAGCTTAGAAAGTAATAAAAATTGTATTAAAAAGTTTTTCTTTTTTTAATGTTAGCTAGATATCTACCTAAGTACCTACTATTTCTAATTGCGCAATGAGAGTTTTTCTTTTTGAGAATTAAAAAAAATAGTTTTCAAGAACTCGGTAGATGGCGTTGAACTGACTACGTTACTAGGTGCCAAAGCCAAAACGCTTGAAAAAACACACGTCAAATACGCTCGTTGACTGACACTTTCGTTTGCATAAGCTTCCGAATATAACCATTAGGTCCAAGTGAAATTATGTGACGTTCTGTTCCTTGCAGTTACGTACCGAGATCAGCGCCATCTATCCAAAAGTACCAGCGAGTTGTTACACTAAAGTAGAATATTTTATATGGAAGCTACATCTGCCAACAAATTGCTTTACAGTTTGGCAGAAGTAACATTTTATTGTAATACGATTTCTCAACGAATAAACGATTTTTCATTTTTCATCCAGCGACTAGGGAAGAGTTGAAAAAGAAAATCAATCAATACACCTGATCCTTGGCCCGAATTCGATTGCAGGAATTCAAGCAACGACCAAGTGTAAATGAACGCGGTAGAGTACGCCCATCTTCAGACAATCTCGCCCGGCTGAAGCAAATCATATTTGTGTTACGAATGTATCCGGTGCCCGAATCCCAAGACATTCCAACAAACGAATACGGGCAAACTACCAAGTGTAATTGTGCAATGACGGGGAATAGGACATTCATGCTAAAATCGAATGTCATTTGTGACTAGTACTAGCTGATACCACATCGACTGTCGACAAATGTGGTTACTCCTTAGAGGCCGTATTCTATAACTCACGAACAACTGTCAGTTAACATGCTTACTTTCGAAGCTATTGGTGTTTTGTTTCCGAGCCATGGATGTTTGGATAATAAGTATGTAAATACAAACAAAAAAGTATCTATGTAGTAAATCAACTATCTGGTATCCACGACACAAGCCTCGTTGCTTATTGTGGCACTAGACGCTGTGTGTAATGTCCTGCGACATTTAGTTATAAACAAAGTTAGCTTCAAATATCCTATCCACTTTACCTCCCTGTCACTTGATTCATAGAAAAATCAAAGAAAGCTTTTCTGTGACGTTTTGTTTCTATCGGTCCTTAATCTAAATGTCAAACAAGCAGACAAAGCAACCAACAAAGATACTGATACCTGTTGGTAAGTTATTGAAAAGGGCTGTAAGACGAGGGAGATGATCGGCGGCGGCGACCTCTCGCGTCCGGCCCTGGTTCAATCCATGGTCCGGAGCGAGACGGAATGGGAAGCCGTCACCTCCTTCTGCGAAGCAGTCATGCTGGCGAAGGAGGTGGCGGAACGAGAGAGGGAGAGAGCCTCTCTTCCCGGCCGCCGCGGGAGATGCACCGGGCGTCGGGGGCCACGTGGTGGCTACCGGCCACCGTAGATGCGGGCCTGTGGACGGTTAGCTATGGGCTAGCTAGCCGTCCGTCCGTCTAGTGACGACAGGCCGTGTCGACGGCGCGTTCGTGTTCCACGCGCGCCTCAAAGAGATGTCAGCAGCAGAGAGGGGCCCGCAAGGGCCGAAGCCTGCCGGGGTTGCGGGACTGTTCGAAAGAGATACCGCGGCCCCGGAACGTAAAGGGCGAGGAAGGAACATGGATGGGTTTTAGTCAGTAAGAGTCTGACACTCCCTCCCGCTCCGCCCAGAGTGGGAGAAGTCATTTGATGATTTCCCATCCTAAAAAAAAAAAAAAAAAAAAAGACGAGGGAGATAACAGTATAAATAAAAAAATAATAAAAGGGTACGTCAGACGAGACTGCAGCAGACTAAAGAGAGAGAGGTCTAACCGAGAGAGCACAAAAACGCACGAAGCGCTCTAGTGTGACAAAACAATAGAGCGCTTCGTACGCTTATGTGCTCTTCGCTTTTGCGCTTTTTGTCAAAATTACCCAGACAAAAACCAAGAGACGAGACTGCAGCAGACAAAAGAGCGCTCTAGTGTGACAAAACAATAGAGCGCTTCGTGCGCTTATGTGCTCTTCGCTTTTGCGCTTCTTGTCAAAATTACCCAGACAAAAAACAAGAGACGAGACTGCAGCAGACAAAAGAGCGCTCTAGTGTGACAAAACACTAGAGCGCTTCGTGCGCTTATGTGCTCTTCGTTTTTGCGCTTCTTGTCAAAATTACCCAGACAAAAACCAAGAGACGAGACTGCAGCAGACAAAAGAGAGATATAGGTCTAACCGAGAGAGCACATAAACGCACGAAGAGCTCTAGTGTTTTGTTTATAACAGCACTTCGCCTGCGACTTTGTCCGCGAAAACCAATAATTTATAGCCAATGTTACTCGCCAAAGATGTAGCTTTCTAATGGTGAAAGAAGTTTTAAAATCTGTTGAGCAGTGCTCGATTTAAATCGTGACAAACACACAAAAAAATAATTAAATCTTTCCTCTTTATAATATAGGTCTTAGCTTAGGTCATCAAAGGACTTTTCTCTTCTCTCAACTCTGCTTAAACTCGATGCAGTGGAATACCAGTATTTTACATGGAGTGCCTGCTTATATCACCTCCACAACCCAGGTAGTACTGGGTTATACGGCAGTGTTGAGGGGTTCATACAACTCGAAACCTACTGGCTTCCATTCGGAATATCCACTGTACTGGAGTCCACTACAGCCAAAAGTAAAACAATGTAAGTAGGTACTTAGGTAATTTAGTTAGGACGTGATTGCCCAAACATGATTAAAACTATAAATGTTTCGATGTATGGTTTTTCAAGCATTATTAAAAATATGCACCGCACCGGCTTACCTACCTGTTACAAAAATTTACCCTTCGCTACTGTTATACGGACCCCTTTGTAAAACTGGTTGATAAACTTTGGGCACTGACACTGACTTCTCGAAACGACTGTCAATGGTGTAAAAATAACTTGAATGTTTTTTTTATAATTACCTACAGCTCTAATCCGATAAAAAAAAGTTGTTTCATTAAATGAAATTAAATGGTCGATTAAAACAACTCCGTTTTAATTATGTACCTAATGTAAGTAATTTCAAGTGGCTTTATTAGAAAACAAAAAACTAAGTTCTTTAATTAATAGACTTGTGTTATCAATTACCAATACTTATAAAGATTTTCATGCCTTTCATCGTCATTATTTCAGGTGAAAGACAGACTGCTGTACTAGGCCTCCGCCAAGTGTTGCCATATTGACTTGCCTTTAAGAGGCCTGCGGAGCATGCGAATTTCATACAAACGTAATACCAAAATAATTTGTAATTCAAACATATTCTTAAGGTAGCGTGTATTTATTTTGATTGGATTACATAATATATAGGTTCCCAAACACATATTTTAAATGTACACCGATTTAAACAAGAGTTATGAGAAAAATAAATTTTCTATAGAAATTTTAAATTCCTCATATCTCGTCTTTATATCATTGTCCTTTCAAAATATTTGTTTGGGAACATAGATACCTATTCTACATTACAATCGAAATATGTAAGTAGGTAGACACTACCTTAAGAATATGTTTGATTTTCATATTAATTTGGTATTACGTTTGTATAAAAAACGCAAGTTCCGCCGGCCCCTTAAGAACAAAATAAATAAATGAGTCGTTTAATAAAATCCGTTTTGGCTTTATCATAGAGATAGAGATAAAAATAAATAATGTATTTTGTACATTTATTTTTTATTTTTGTGTTTCTACTCGTGAGAGTAGTATTTACACATGATTTATGTGGAGAACTAGCTGTTGGTAAGTAGTTGCAATTGTTTAAATACAGAATAATTTAATGTCGTGTAGTGTGGCACTTGGTTGTGGTCCCATCGGGATACTTGTCAATCAAAATGACAATAATATATCGCAAGTATACGCTAGTTATCTACCTGTGTGTCTTCGTGAATTTTTCTTGTCAAAAGTTTTGTAATTATTACGTCACCGTAACATTGTAAAACCCGTTAGATTGTAATCTAGGTATTTAGCGATATTGTAAACTCTCAAAAGATTGTCAAACGAACATACTGCTTCCAATTTAACGCATTGTTTCTCGGTAGATAACAATCTATCAAAGTGAAACCGTAATATTGTGAATGCATGCGACGGACGTATCTTTGCCCCCATAATCGGGACTTGGGGCATCCCCACGTTAGGTTCCTTTAATCCCTGCAGACAGAAATAAGGGCTCCGCGTAGCGGGGCTCCGTCGACTTCGCTTTTTAGGCGAATATAAAGTGCTTTGAGGTTAGGTTACATTAATCGGTTTTTCTCAGGAATGGTGCATTATCTTTTCATGGGAATGGTACCATGAGGTAAGAGGGACCCCTCCTTCCCTCAGCCCCTCCACACCGCGCGAGTTGAGTTCCGTCGGATACATTTCACAATATAACGGTTTCACTTCGACAGATTATAATCTACCGAAAAATAATATGTCTTATTGTAAGCCGTATGTTCAGTTGACAATATTTTGAGAGTTTACAACCTCTGTAGTTATATTACAATGTGACGGTTTTAACAATGTTACGCTGACATTTTCAGTGCTTAAATAACTAAACATTTTCAGACCGGAATACCACAACGTCCAAGGATACGGTGACCGCCTACACCGTTGGAGTCTCCAAGGGAATAATCGACCCAGAAAAATATTCACTAGAATCTTTCGAACAAGACCAGTCCACCTTCAAGAAAATATATGAGGAATTCGTCTGGTCCAGTGAGCTCATGAGTTATCAGGACTGGCTCATAATGAACAACTTTGGCGTACTACCAGACACAAAAGAATCTGTATTCGAAAAAAAAACAACTGAACGCAGCAGGAGTTCTAAAAAAAAATTTCTGAATCTTGTGGAAACAGGGGACATTTTAATCTCAAGCAGAAGCAACAGTGGTTTGATTGGGCACGCGGCCATCATGGTAACTGATTACTGGGTATTAGAGATGGAGGGTGGCAAAGGGTGGAAGAAAGGGATCAAGAATAATAACAGACAGATAACTGTCAAAGATTGGTACGACGAGAACTGGGATGAAACGGCGACTGTATACCGCTTGCCTTGCAGCAAAAAAGCTGAAAAAGCAGCTCGCTGGGCCGATCGTAATTACTTTAACCCTTACGGTGGCCAGGATAAAGAAATACATGTAACATACAAGATAACTTCAGACTTTAGTAGTAAAGACCCAAGTTACAGCTCAAAGTTAGTACTTCAGGCTTACTACTACGGTACTAAAAGAGTTCTAAAGAGAGGAATTTCAGAAGTAGGAGTGATCGCTCCAGTTAATATACCCCGGCATTTCGTGTGGCCTTATAAGTTGGAGAGAATTGGTAAATTTCAAATGTAAACGTGTTCTTTTTAGGGTTCCGTAGCCAAATGGCAATAAACGGAACCCATATGGATTCGTCATGTCTGTCTGTGTGTCCGTCCGTAGGTCACATGCCACTTTTTTCCGAAACTATAAGAACTAGGTACGCTGTTGAAACATGGTAAGTAGATGTATTATGTGAACCGCATTAAGATTTTCTAGATAGAAAAAAAAAATATATTAAAAAAAAACAACTTACTAGATCTCGTTCAAACCAATTTTCGGTGAAAGTTCACATAGTATATATTATGTACATCATAGGTTTTTCTTTTGAAGTATTTTAGAAGTTACAGGGGTGGGGGACACACATTTTACCACTTTGGAAGTACTCGTATCTCTCGCTCAAACTATTCAGTTTACAAAAAAATGATAATAGAAACCTCAATATCATTTTTGAAGACCTATCCACAGATACCCCACACTTATGGGTTTGATGATAAAAAAAAAATTGAGTTTCAGTTCTAAGTATGGGGAACCCCCAAAATGTACCTATTGTTTTTTTTTTTATATTTTTGTGTGAAAATCTTAATGTGGTTTACAGAATACATCTATTTACCAAGTTTTAACAGCATAGCTTGTATAGTTTCGGAATAAAGTGGCTGTGACATACGGACAGACAGACAGACAGACATGACGAATCCATAATTGTTCCGTTTTTTGCCATTTGGCTACGGAACCCTAAAAATATATATGTGAACTTCCACCGAAAATTGGTTTGAACGAGATCTATAAGTAGTTTTTCTTAATACGTCATCTTTTATATTAGGTTACTTGCTGCACGGATCCCTTCATGGGCGAGTCCGACTCGCACATGGCCGCTTTTTTTAACCCCCGTCGCAAAAACGACAGGGTGTTACAAGTTTGACGTGTTTGTGTGTGTGTCTGTCTGTGGCATCGTAGCTCTTGAACGGATGAACCGATTTGGATTTTGTTTCTTTTTATTGAAAGGTGAATAAGTCGGGAGTGTTCTTAGCTATGTTTGATAAAAATCAGTCCAAGATGGCCGCCGCCACAAAATGGCGGATTACATATTATTCAACAACTCCCTCAATATGGGTATCAAATGAAAGGGCTTGACTAGTAGAATACTATACGCCATAATAAATTTTAAATGCAATATGGTCGCCACCACAAAATGGTAAATTTCATTTTTTTTCGGTACAACTCCTTCAATATGTGTATTAAATGAATGGGCTTATGACTCCTATTACACTTTTAACGCAAATTCATGATTTTTGACCCTGTAATTTTCAGCGGCAGTAAGATGTTTTAATTATTTGCTTATGAATAACTTTTTGAAAGTTGGAGTTACACGTTTTCATATTTCTTTTCGTGTAATTTACTATAAATATTTTACGAACTCAATTTGCAAGAAAAACCGTCTTCGATGGAAATCGAAATCACCCAGCCTCCATACATTTTTGGGCTATTCTCAAAAGTGCCAACCAAAATAAACTTATTATTTGGATAGAGCATAACAAAATAAACTTTTTTTATTATCACACCTAAGTCGTAAGTCAATTCACCGAGAAGTTATTCAACCACAAAATATCTGAGGTCACCCAGATTGGGGTATTTTTTTTTTGCCAGCCAACTTAATTAAACGCAATTAATGAATAGAGCTTAGGGATATAAACATTTTTTACTATGCCACCCAAGTTCTATACCCAAGTTTTAAATAAATAATAATGATTACCTACTATACTACCTACATATGCTACTGTTCGATGAAGACGCTAATCAAGGGAGATATGCCAATCTCCTTGAAGCTCAAACCATCGATGTGTTTTTCCTGCCCGTCCTAAACAACGGTTCTCAGACCTAGTCACTCAACAAATTGCAAAAGTTCCGCCTTGGGGTCTGCCGAAGAGCAACGGAGCGCAGCATCAAGACCGAGCCACCTTTTTCTAGGCTGGGCTTGGCGGCGCCGTCTATCCTCAGGCTGATGATCTGGACGCGTGCATTTGTTTTGTATATATTTTATACTTGTCTTTTAGTAACCTTAAATATACCACTGCTGCCTTACAGGTGCTCTTCTCCTGCGCCACCTTGAAACATTGCCTTCGTGACTCGCGTTCAGATCATCACGCCACCTCTTTCTAGGCCGGCCTCGGCAGCGCCGTCTATCCTCAGGCACCCATCGTGTTAAGTCCTTTACCCAGCGCCCCAGCGGTCGTTAAACAATCGGCTCACGTGACCTGCCCGATCCCATTTGAGCCTGGCAGCGTTTTGAATTCGTGTTTCTGAGCGTACCATTGTGTTCCGTATTGTGTCTGTTCTCTTTACACCTAGAATGCTGCGCTCCATCGCTCTATGGCAGACCCCAAGGCGGAACTTTTGCAATGAGTTGAGTGAGTAGGTCTGAACTCCGTTGTTTAGGACGGGCAGGAAAAATACATCGATGAATTTGGGCTTCAAAGAGATCGGTAGATCTCCCTTGATGCTCGTCTTCATCGACCAGTAGCACTTACACTATAGTAATCATTACTATTTATTTAAATCTTTACCCTATTAAGAACTTGGAGGTATAATAATTTTTTTTATATCCTTATGCTCTATGTAGGTAGTTATTGCGTTTATTGTAGACGGGTGGCAAAAAAAAAACACCCCAATCTGGGTGATCGTTTATTATGTTATAATATGCTCTATCCGAATAATAGGTAAGTTTTTTAGTTGGCCGGCCACTTTTGAAAATAGCCCAATCTGGGTGATATATCCTTTGACGCTCTTAAAAAAGCTAAAATTACTAAAAGATAAGTTGAATGTTTTACTTGAATGTTGGAGTTCTAGAATTTCGTTAAATTCCTTGAGTTTTCACGAAATAAATCGTAAAGAAAGCCTAATTTAAGCCATAAATGTCTTGATTCAGCAGCCATTATGTTCCAAATAAACTCAATTTTATCAAATAAATTAATCTACACTAATCTACACTAATATTATAAAGAGGAAAACTTTGTTTGTTTGTTTGTTTGGTTGTAATGAATAGGCTTAAAAACTACTGGACCGTTTTTAAAAATTCTTTCACCATTCGAAAGCTACATTATCCACGAGTAACATAGGATATATTTTATCCCCGTACTCCCACGGGAACGGGAACTATGCGGGTGAAACCGCGGGACGTCCGCTAGTATAAAATAAATAAATTAATAAATATAATCTTCAGTGAATACGTTTCATTAAAAAAAAGATATTATTAAGTCTGTATTAGGTACTCGCTGAAATTGTAGCTTTCTATACAGGGTGTAAACCACCTCATCACGAAGCCGTCAACCAAGCATTCTGTAAATCAAACTACGTAACTTTACGTGAAAATGATTGCTGGAGAAACAACTTTTTACTTGATGGTTCAGTGGTATGGGAGCTTGGTGAGTGACGTCATGAGCCTGCTACCTGCGCCGCGTTCATTGCTTAACCTACTGAGGCTCTAGCTAGATGATACAATATATTATTATAATACAAGATAGATGCGCAACTCTGGTTTTCGTTTTAAAACTGTGTACCCAAGCTGTTAGATGGCGCTGTTAGATTTTATTCAACACAATAAATACAATAAGTAATTCTTGACTGGATTCAAACCTGAGTACGTACTATTATTCACAAGGCGGTCGCTGTCACCGCTAGGCTATTTACTCCACTGACATATTTTCTAAAATAGCTGTTCTCTTAATAAGCATGTTATGACAGTTGTAAACTGTCAAACAGTTGAAAATTTGGTGTTCTTAACCACACAGATGGCAGCACTATCTATGAAAATTTTGTTTGAAGCCAATGTATGGAAGTTTCACCCCCCATAATACGTGGCGCGCTCTTTTAGGTATATCCCGCGCGCGATATCTCCGTTTCCAAAACATTTTGGGTTTTGTGTAGCTTGTTCTGTGATTGGTGTATTTACAAAGTGTATTAAGAGTTCAGCCAACCACTACTTGAACATTGTATTTTTAGTGTAGCTATAAGTAGTACATAAGAAAATAAACGATGAATTTTGTTACCATACAATCGAGTTTTATTTATACCTCACACTAACAACCAAAGAAATATCCCTACAAAGTTAAGTTAGTACCTAACTGCAAAATATATATACGAGTAAACAAAGCATTTTCAATTTAACTGGGTAGTACAGTTTTTTTTTTGGAACTTCAAAGAGGTTTAATGCCCCTGAAAATCCATTTAAGTACATTTTTGGAATAAATAAATGTGTCCCTAATTAAGACGAAAAAATATTATTTTATTGTCAAATTATTTATAATTCACAGTAATTTGTTACAAAATATTTGCATTTTACCACTAAAATTATAATTTTGAAGTAGGCTGTATGGCTATATTTGTAACCAATCACATTACATTTGGCGCGTGCAAAAAAAAACCTTCGCGCCTCTTCTCAATAATTTTCATATTTTGTTTGTATCGCATTTGTGTGTTATATATAATTGTGAAAATGTCAAGTTTTAGTACAAGAGATGAACAATTGGGGGAGAAAAACTCAAAAGTCGAGATAGATGTCGCTAGCATCGATTCTGCCTTGCCAGCTAAATGTTGATATACTGAATTTGTTAATGCTGTTTTAGAATATTTTTATATTCAAAATGTAGTATTTTTGGACTGTTGCACAATTATAAGTGGAGTTACGTAAAAGAAATGCATCAACAGCAGGGAAAACGCTGTTTTGATTGAAAGTAATCAATAAATAATTAAAAAAAAAAACAGCCGACAACATAGACGATATGGTTTTTTTTTTTGTGACCATACCTATGTATAACAAAATAAATTATTTATTAATTGATTAATACTTTAACCGCTATTATTTTCCTTTAAAGTTCATAAAATGCATTATCATCATGACTTTTCCTCCAGATTTTTCAAGCCAGTAGTTTAGCTTTTACAGGAGGGGAACAAATAATTGCATTTTGAAGTTTAATATTTCGTAAATGGAGGCTTTCATAGAAAAATAGGATTAACAACCCTCCAATTATCTTAAAAGACCTATTCAACGATACCCCACACGATCGCATTGACGACGACAAACGAAAAAAAATCATACCCACTTCACAAGTATTTATGGTTTTACAAGTAGGGGGAGCTACCCTAAAATAAAATATTTTCAAAAAAAATATTTTACTATTTTGTCGGCGTAATTGATAGGTATACACACCTACAAAATTACAGACAGACGGACATGACGGAACTATAAGGGTTCCTTATCAGAACTGCGGAACCCTAAAAAGGTCATCATCATCATCGGCCTATTAATGTTCCCACTGCTGGGACAGGCCTCCTCTCTATGAGAGGGAATGGGCTATATAACCCAGTGCGGATTGGTTATAGATGTCGCATATGTCTTCGAATTTATGGTTCTAGGACATGCCGGTTTCCTCACGATGTTTTCCTTCACCGTTTTGAGACCAGCGGTGATGTACCTAATAAATTACACAAAGTAATGCGCCTGCCTGGGTTCGAACCCACGACTTACTGAACGTAAGTCGGGGCCGCCACCACTGGGCCACCGCTGCTCTCCCACTGGGCCACCGCTGCTCTCCCCTAAAAAGGTAATACTATTTAATTTTAAGGTTCTCTGTATACAATGTTTGAGAATGTTTTATTTTCCGGTGGCAAAATATTCTAGTTTTTTTCGGGTGATACGATTCGTGATAAACCATTATAAAAACAGTCAAGCCGTTTCGCAGGGGTTTGATATCGAACACTGATAAACGAGATTTTTAAATATTAATAGATAGATATAGATTGTCATACTATATCTACTATTCTGACACTTTTTTTTCTGATTGATATAGATAGGTTACCAAGTTAGCATTTCGTTTTGGACATTATTGTTAAGAGGCCTGCGGAGCATGCGAATTTCATACAAACGTAATACCAAAATAATTTGTAAATCAAACATATTCTTTAGGTAGTGCGTATTTATTTTGATTGGATTACAAAATATATAGGTTTCCAAACACATATTTTGAATGTACACTGATTCAAACAAGAGTTATGAGAAAAATAAATTTTCTATAGAAAATTTAAATTCCTCATATCTCGTCTTTATATCATTGTCCTTTCAAAATATTTATTTGGGAACATAGATATTCTATAATACAATCGAAATATATATACATTACCTTAGGAATATGTTTGATTTTCATATTATTTTGGTATTACGTTTGTATGAAAAACGCATGCTCCGCCGGCCCCTTAAAAAAATCTGCTATCTGTCAAGTTTTTTTGTGTAATTCTAATAATTTTACATTTAAATTTATTTGGCATCAATACGTTTTATACAATTTCTGCGACTGTAGAATATGAAGGACTTTATTAATATTATACTATACGAAAACTACACACACAAACACTACACTATATGGATCAATAGGTCTGAAATAAAAATTTTGAATTTGAATTTGAAAACCAATTACCCATAAATAATTAAATGGTTTGATTTTGATTTAAGCCTTTGTTTAGTTATTACTTAATCCATATTATAATACTGCAACAATATTTAGTAACTATCTATTTAATGTTAATACTCGATATAACTCGATCGAAATCGATTAAGTTCCTACCGAATATTATGAAAATCGATAAGGTTTTAACGTAATTTTTTTAACTTATCAAAATATTGACAATCAACCAGGTATATAAAGACAATAATTTATTTTACTTTTCATTGTAGGAATCTACGCTATTTGTTCATAGAAGTAAAAAAGTATTCATTAATTTAAAAATGTATTTTGGTAAATTGGCGATTTTTCTGCTGATCGCGTCATGTGTTTTCGTAAGTATTATTCGAATTATTTTATTCACCTACTTTCAAATCTCAAATCATTTAGTGCTATATTCATAATGTACATTTAAGGGTGGTAAATAAGCCGGGGTTGCGGGACTGTTCGAAAGAGATACCGCGGCCCCGGAACGTAAAGGGCGAGGAAGGAACATGGATGGGTTTTAGTCAGTAAGAGTCTGACACTCCCTCCCGCTCCGCCCAGAGTGGGAGAAGTCATTTGATGATTTCCCATCCCAAAAAAAAAAAAAAAAAAGGGTGGTAAATAAAAAAATAGAAACAATAATGGGCCCTAGCGAAAAACAAAAAAAAAATAGCGAAATAAAAAACAGTACATAGTAGTAGCTGCCCGGCTAGCATGGGCAGGCGATAAAATTTTATCCACCGGTTATTTCCACTGACAAGGGACAAAATTCAAACAAAAGTGGAAATAACCGGTGGATAAAATTTTTATCCCCTGCCACACCCCTGCCCGGCTAGCATGGGCAGGGGATAAAAATTTTATCCACCGGTTATTTCCACTTTTGTTTGAATTTTGTCCCTTGTCAGTGGAAATAACCGGTGGATAAAATTTTATCCCCTGCCCATGCTAGCCGGGCTGCCCATGCTAGCCGGGCAGTAAGTAGTTAGAGGAAATAACGAGAGGCCTTTAAGTCCAGCAGTAGACGTCTTTTGGCTGAAATGATGATGATAAACGTCTCTCTCATCATCATCTTCATCATCATATTGGAAATATTTAACCCGTATTTTTTCTTTTGTCACAAAAACTAAAATTGACGAAGATACGATGCTTTTAAAATTCTCAATACGTCACTGTTTGGTATCATTCTTAGTTGATTTCGGCGTCACGAGCCCCCACTCCCGAGTTTTGATGCGTTTTATCTTTGTCAGTATTCGTTGATTTACAAAAACAAAAAAAATCGTGTCCATTATTTTCCAATACTCTAACTGACGGACTAAATAGATTTGCAATTTATTGATGGTGGAAACTAGCCTATTATTTTATATGTTATTAAGTATTTTATCATCATCATCATCATCAGCCTGGTAAGGTTACCACTACTGCGACACAGGCCTCCTTTCTATGAGAGGGAGTATTTTATGTTTCCATTAATTTACTGTCTTATTCTATAAGTATTTTGTATCCCAGTCCATCTATAAATTTATTCTTATGTAATCTTTTTTCGTTTTCAGATCAACGCCCAAAGATCAACAAAAAGAAAAATGACGAAATCAAAGTCTAAAATAAAAAAATCTGGCCTTCAGAACTTTGGGTTGTCTGGATGTCAGAACACTCTAATAGACATCCTCAACTGTGGATGTCGGGGACAAGCAGTCGTAGAACCTGTATACGCACCTGTAGTAATACCTAACCCTGGACCTGTTATAGACGTACCAAACTACAGATATGCAGAGCCTATGGAAATAAGTCCTTTAGGATGCCTTTTTCCGACTACAGAAATACCGTATGGAGTTATTGCATCCCAAATTACAGTACCAAGCATTGAAATCGTAACCCCTGTATTGGATCTTCCTTGTGGATGTGCAGGCTCTTGTGGATGTCCAGGCTCTTGTGGATGTCAAGGTCCCAAATGTGGATGTAACAGAGCACCTGCTGTAAAACTCCCAGCTTGCCCATACGGGTCCCTAGCAGCTATTGATGTTCCTAAATGCGGATGTCAAAGTTTGCAGCTGCCTTCGTACACTTACGGTATAAATTCTGTTATTGAACTGCCTTCGTATGGACCTGCTTGTGGATGTCAGGGTCCCTGTACCTGTAGTCTACCAATGTCATCCTGTGAATGTTTGGGCCCCTGTGGCTGCGGAGGAATTCAGTTGTCATCGTGTGGATGTTCTGGCTCCTGTAGCTGTGGAGGAATACCGATATCCACCTGTGACTGTATGGGCCCTTGCAGCTGTGGAGGAATTCCGTTATCTGCCTGTGAATGCTTAGGCCCGTGCTCTTGCACTGCAATGCCTGTATTAGCTTGCGGTTGCAATGGCCCTTGTGGTTGTGCAGGTCTCCAGTCTCCAGTAGCATCCTGTGCTTGTAATGGACCATGTGGTTGCTCTGGAGTTCCAATGTCATCTTGCAGTTGTGCGGGATCCTGTGGATGTTCTGCCATGCCAATTTCGTCTTGCGGTTGCTCTGGCCCTTGCAGTTGCTCAGGGTTAGCGGTTTCATCGTGTGGTTGCGCCGGCCCCTGTGGTTGTTCAGGGTTGGTAGTCCCATCTTGTGGATGCTCAGGCCCCTGTGGATGTCTTGACATCCAGATGCCGTCATACGGATGCCAGTTGCCTGCGATAGAGGTGCCATCTTGTGGGTGTGGGTGTGGTGTGCCAGGGTGTGGGTGTAACCCAAAGTATTTGCGTCAAGTCACATTGCAACCACCTTTCTTGTGAATTGTTAATTTAATTAGAACGTAAGTGTAAATAAATGATGTGATATAATAGTATTTTTTTGTTGTTTTGTCTTTTAACCTTGTCACTTTCATCTTGAGTGTTTTTTTTGTAAGCGTATGTGTAAGCATCTCTAGGACAAGACAGTCAATGCCTTGATAATTTTCTGACCCCTCATCGTCTTTGTAAGAAAGGTCAAATAACTAGTAAGCTAAGAAATAGTTCTTTACAAACTTAAAACTCTCACAAAATTCACAAAAACATAAGTTAAATACTCCATCGGGTATAATCCCTATACTTAGGACATAATCTGAAAATCAATCACAAGTTCCGAATAAAAATAATTATTCGCTATATAGATCCAACAAATAAAAAAGGATAAGCATTCTCACTAAGGCCCATTTCTATAACTTACTTACGCATAACTGTCAGTTAATATGCCACGTCTCGCAGCTATCGGAGTGTCTATAAATAAAGTTAGCTAAAAATATCCTATCCATAATCATCTACCTCTCACTTCATTCAAAGAAAAATCAAAGAAAGATTTCCTGTGACGTTTTGTTTCTATCCGACTGTAACAAAATGTCAAACAGTCAAAGATACCAATCTATCGAAACCGAACAGTAAGTTATTGAAAATGGCCGATAGACACCTAAGTCCTCTCCCGATGGTAAGGACAGGTGCACGGAATCTTCTCCCAAAAAAGGTTAATATTGAGACATTGCCAACAGCATATCAGGGACTCGTAGCTTCTGTTTTATGGTACGGTATTATTTTCTGGGGTCAGTCAGCAAATAGGAAGGTTGTATTTAAGATGCAGAAACGTTGTGTGAGGTCTATGTGCGGTTTAAAAACGACCGATAGCTCCATTCCACATTTCAAAAAACTAAAAATATTGACACTGCCAGCAATGTACATAATGGAAAATGCATTATTTGTGAAAAATACCCGCATTTATTTGTTAGCTTATCTGAAGTCAGGAGAAGACATGCACTGCGTACTCAATATTTAAATAAATTATGTAATGCTAATGTTAAACATCCTTAATGCGTAAAAGCTTCTTCGGCAACGCTCCAAAAATTTACAATAAAATACCGAATGTCGATAACAAAATTCAAAAAAGCACTTAATAAATTTCTTATTGACATATGTTACGAGTATTACACTTTAGATGAATTCTTGAATGATGGCTCAATATAAACCGAATAAAATTACTTATGATTACCATGTTTATATGTTAAAATAACAATTATGCATGATTCTCAAATATAATTTATAGAAACTTTAAATTGTAATCTTGAGCTAGATGCTCACCATATTTGTAAACCTGCTACTGGCATAACATAGCGCTCGGTTTTATCAATTATAAGATCTGTACCTCTCTGTACCTGTGTTAACAAATGAAAAGTGATTTGATTTGATTTCTCCAAGAGCAAAAAGATCTTACAACATTTAGAACGATAGATGTAACTAGACATTACATAAGGTTATGAACAGATAAATCACGATTCCAACCGATAAATTACACGATTCTGAAAAATCTGAATTTTCTGAGAAATGCCTGGCGTAACGCAGATAAAAATTAACGTGAAGTTTTTTATATAAACAGATTTATTGTAATCACTGTTACAGTCTTTTGAATTTCTTAGGAAAGGTAAGATATTTTGACTATTAAAGAGTCCATAACGAATAGTCAATTGTATTCTTTTTTCACTGTCTTTTTCTATACCGTGAAAAAACATGGCAGCGCCAGGCCCAAGCTGAGAAGGCAGGATAAACGGAACTTCTTAGATGAAGACTGCTACAGTAAAATCTGATAAGTCCGTCAGATAGTTTTCCAAAAAATAATGGACACATGTTTTCACGTTAAAAAAGATAAAGACGATACAGTGCCTCGAAAACTCGTGTGACGTCACATTTGAGTACATTTTTTACTCGAAAGTGACGCCACAGGCCACCCACTCTTTGATGCATTTTATGTTCGTAAATTTTTATAAATTTGATAAAACAAAAAACACGAATCCAATATTTTTCGATAATCTAACTGACGGACTTAACACGATCATATTTTTACCATAGTTTTACCTATTTACCAAAATTTCCTTAATTACTTCTCTTTCAGACAAAAATGCAGTTAACGCACCTAGCCCTACTTCTATCAGTCACTCTAGCACCATCCTTTACTCAAAAGCTAACTCCAAATGCGGTGACATCACTCCTTCAAGGCATTCTATCACCGAGAAATACTGAACAGGTGATCCAAGCATTGACAGCTGCAGCCAACAAGAAGAGAGCACTGTCAAATGTACCGGGGACTGTCAATAATGTGCCAAGAACAGTAGTAAGGAATGAAGCCCCAAATGGGATCGCACAATTTGTACAGAGACCCCAAGAAAGATGTATAAAGAAAAATGTATTTGTTCAAAATTCGAATAATGTCTTTGCACAAAATGGCCAGCAAATAGTTTTACCAAAAAATATGGTTATGCGAAGACGAACAGAAGGGATTTTACCAAAGAATGTTGTCATTCAAAATGGTGGTGATGTAGCAGTAGCGATTAATGTAAGAAAAAACGAAATTCCGAAAAGAATGGTTGTACAGCACAACGATTTTTTGCTTCAAGTACCGCAAATGAGAGCTCCTGAAGTGGTCCATCAAAAATTATTGGTAAACCAACAAAAGAGGCCGGAGGTTCAGCAAAAAGTTTTAGTCCGTAACGAAAATCCTTTCCTGCCAGCTGCTTCACCAATTTCGCCTTTGACAGCATTGTCATCTTCAAGTGCTGTTCCACCAACAATGCCACAATCTAGAGGACAGTTTTTGAGGAAAATTCCGATTCCTCCACCGTTTTTGTAACCGAGAATGGCGGGTCTAGTGTGGGACAGATGATGACTTTTTTATAGGTTGTAATTTTTGTTTTTGTTAAGAATATTTATTCTGAGTAGTCAACAAACGGTTTCGGGTGAGGGATTTGTTCATTGAGTTCTTAGTTTTAAGCTAATTTATTTGTATTTTTTTTTGAAGAAATAAATTGATTTGTATTTAATATTTGGTGTTACTTGTCGTCAGTATGGCTCCAAATTATGTTTTTAAAGTAAAGATAGCAGTAGGAAACTGTACCTAGCTACGAAGCTATTCAGCCTATGAAGTGTTACTTGTTCCGGCACAAGCCCATTCTCTACGCAGTGAGGGGGAATAGAGTCATCATCTGCGTTTAGCCTTTTCAATGATTTTATTATTTAATTTTCATTAACTGTCAGCGAAGTAGACACAATAGTTAAAGAATGGCGTCAGCGGTACAGGCAACTAAGGCCCATAGATAAATAAAATATATAAAACTACATTTAAAGAACCTCCTCCTTTTTGAAGTCGGTTAGCAAAAACAATAAACTATCACATATTCTAAACCCTATGAAACTATAACTATACACGCAACATTATCGGCACCGTGTTTCGCTGCGTGGTGTCGCTTTTCCCAACTACGCTGGGGTCGGCTTCCAGTCTAACCCGATACAGCTGAATACCAGTATTTTACGTGGAGTGACTACTTTTCTGACCTCCACGACCCAGTTAGTACTGGTAAGACTGGTTGTCCAAGTTCAATGATAAATGGGAAGGTAGGAACTACATGATATTCCCGATGCACTTCCTGCGATATTTCTCAGAAATACTGCTAAGAACATATGCGTTCCTCTACAAATTATTTTTAATAGATCCCTGTCACAAGGAATCTTTCCTGATTCTTGGAAGCGAGCTCACGTAACACCGGTACACAAGTCTGGCCCTGCAAATGACGTCGAGAACTATCGTCCAATATCAATATTGTCGGCCTTATCGAAACTCTTTGAAAAGCTTGTACATAGTGTACTTTATCCGTTGCTTCATAATGTTATTATTCCACAACAACACGGATTTGTCAAAAGAAGATCTACAGTAACAAATCTTGTAGCGTATTCAGAATACATTTTTAATGATATGGATGCTGGTATTCAAGTAGATTCAGTCTATACTGATTTCCAGAAGGCGTTCGATAAGGTCGACCATGAGCTGCTATTGCGCAAAATTGCATTTAATGGCATACGTGGGAATCTGTTGAGGTGGTTTTCGTCGTATGTTTCCAAAAGGACGCAGCGCGTGGTGATTAATGGTTATCAATCATTTTCTATACCAGTGACATCAGGTGTTCCTCAAGGATCGATTTTAGGACCCCTTCTATTTATTTTGTTCATTAACGACATAAGCAAATGTTTCCAAAACTCAAAATTTCTTTTATATGCAGATGATTTAAAAATATTTAGGCCAATTAAAAACACAAGCGATTGTCTTGCTTTGCAAAGTGACTTAAAAAGACTGTCCGAATACTGCGTGTGTAATAAGCTTAAACTTAGCGTGCCTAAATGTTGTTATTTGAGCATCACCAAAAACAAAAACATTTTCAGATATCAGTACTCTCTAAATAATGTCGCTTTAAATAGAGTTACCATGGTTCGCGACCTGGGTGTCATTTTTGATGACAAGCTTCATCTTGATGTACACATTAATACAATTGTTAACAAGGCTTGGCGCATGTACGGATTTGTTATGCGATCATCCACTGAATTCGTGCGCCCTCAGACCTACCTTTATCTTTACAAGGCCTTAATTAGATCTCAAATAGAGTATGCAGTTGCGGTGTGGAATCCCCTATACGTTAAATATTCTAACTGCCTAGAAATGGTGCAAAAGAAATTTTTAAGAACTATGACTTACAGATGCTTTCACTCTTCTGCGTCATATGCCGATTTACTGGGGAAATATAATCTTCTAAGCCTTACTGGCCGGCGGATGTTCCTGGAGACCGTGCTCCTGTACGATCTCTGCAGGAACACTTATGACTGTTCTGATATTTGCAACAGAATCTGTTATTTAGTTCCCAGAAGAGTACATTTACGTGCAGTGCGTAAGCAGCCGTTGTTTGCAGTGAGAGCATGTCGAACAAATGCTGGTGTTCGAGCACCGTTGCGGCGTCTTGTTGACAATTATAATAAACACTTTCTTGACATCGATTTGTTCTGTGCAACACGTAGAGGATTCAGAAACTCGACTCACAAGGCAATCAAAGAATTAGACATCTTGTCTTCTCACTCTTAGAATTATTGAAGGACTCACTTTTCGTTATTTAAAAGTTTAAAATCACTGTTTTATGTTGACCTATATCTTTGTTACTTTTAACTTCTCTTTGAAGCGTAAATTTAATATTTTGATTTGTATTCTGTGAATAACGCTGCTGATTGCATAATTGTTAGATTTAAGTTTTCTGTCTGTAAGCTTTATTATGTAATTGTTTGTTGTTCCAAATAAAATAAAATAAAAAATAAAATAAAAAAAATATTCTTCCAGACCTGACACTGCTACAGTTCTTTTTTTGACCATCATAATAGCGTCGAAGGCCAAAAAATCTAATTAGGTCCATGTTCACCGAAAAGATAACCGTCTGATTATCTAAAAACAGCTGTCACTGTGACAAGTTCCCATACAAAAATGCGTTTTAAACAGCTGTTTTAGATAATCAGACTGTCATTTTTTTGGTGAACATTGCATGGACCTTAGTCCGTCATTTAGATTATCAAAAAATATATCACCCGTATTTATTTCGTTACGTAAAACAAAATTGACGAAGATGCGACGCCTTGGTATAATTTTTAGTGAGTTTTGATGCGTTTTATCTATGTCAATATTCATTGATTTACAAAAACAAAAAATACGTGTCCATTATTTTCTAATACTCTTACTGACGTACTTGATAGATTTGCATTTTTTGATACTGTTGTCATGTGGTCATGCCTGCAACAAAATGAATCATTGTATAAAACGCGGATTGCATACTGCGACCCACGGTGTCTTCGCGGCAAACTCGCTGAGCACCCGCGGCGTGTTCGCCACGCACACGTTTCGAACTCGCGGCGAGCAGCGCAATCACCCCGCTTTCCACTCACTCGCTACTCGCTAGTGTGAAGAGGCTTTGATCGAAAATTCAAAAATATATTGGACTGATATTTGTCAATGATCGTGATTTGTTGAAATTGATGTTCCCATCCGAAAATAAGGGCGTAATTAATAAAAAAGTAACTACTTCACTAACAAAATAATTTATTTAGGTACCTACTTAAATAAATAACTTAAATACAAGGCGGAGGAATAGGAATTTTCTTCAAATACTGGCATCTACTGCAAGTGTTGGCAGGTGGCAATAATGGCGAAAATGGCGCCAAAGCTGACACTGGCGACGCTGCTGGCAAGAACGGGTTAGCCAATGGCAAGCCAATTGGCAACGCAGCTTCATAGCAATCACAGGGCGCTTTTGCCACGGCTCTTGGCACGGCGGCGGGTACTGGCAGGGGCAGAGGTAGGTTCATAACTGGCAATGGGGCGGGGTTGCCACACGGGCAACCTGGCATTACCGCGGGTATTGTTCTTTGGTATGGCGCGAAGATTTGGGACTGGGCCTGTGAATGGAAAAGAGACAAATCATTATTTAATTTGTAAAGAATACCACGAGATGTATGAACGTGGACAAGAAAAAAATAGCAGTAATAAGGTAGCAGATGTCGTTCTGCTGTTTCTGTCAACTGCTATGAGATTTGTTATTACGAGTACTTTATGTAGATTATGTATGTGGGAAACGGAATGTAAGAGTCAGCGAAAGGGATGAATATATCTGGAATGAGAGAGAGGGAGTATGTAACATGATAGCGTAAAACTGAAAGACGACGACCACGTGTGCTAGACCTTTTACCTGTAAATAAATTCAGTTAGTTGGGAAAACAAGTTGTTTTACTCTGACCTTCTTCTTATACACTTACAAATTCAAAAGATGAACGATGGTAATTTATAGGTTACACAGAAAAAAATGCGAATTACTTACGCCAACGAAAATGGAGAATGCAACAAGTATAATAGAATTCATCTTGTATTGTGTTAGCTTACTAATATTAAACTGTGTTTATTGACTTTAAACTCATGGTTTAAATATACAATTATTATCGAGACTTTTGTAATAGAACCAGCGAAATTTTCATCATTTTGATCATGATAAAAGGGTCTACAATATTTTATTATATCATAGTAATATTGTTGATAGATAAGATTTTATACTTAATGTGATTTCTAAAGCGATAAAATCTGACTATGATCACACTTCATACAACACACACACACACACACACTTCACACACACACACACATACACTTCCACACACTTCTGGTACTTAGAAAAAAAAACAATATAAGTACTAGTTTTGTAAGAACACAGGTAGAACCCATTTGGCATGTTTTACTGTCTATTTCAGTTACGAGTATATTTAGAAAAATAATCTGGAAGTACTTATGGGAAAGATAAAGATAAAGATTTTCTCGTAATTTCAAACAATTCCAAGTTTATATCTGACGTTCATCATCACCATCATCCGCAGTTCGAACTCACCCACTGCTAGGTATAGGGGTCTTTTTTCTTGTGCCAATCTCCACGGTCAGACTCATCCAGGTTTTCTCCCGATGGCAACTATGTTGTCCGCCCATCTCGCCTGGACATCCCACGTTTCTTTTGTCAGTTCTTGGACGCCATTCGTTGATAGCCTTAGTCGACCTGTCATCACTGTGCCTTGCTAGGTGTCCTGCACAACTCCATTTGTATCTGACGTCAGTATGTCTTGCTCTTATCCCAATTTATTTGCAGACGGTGCATGTCTTTTTCTTTTTTTTTATTATTATTATTATAGCTAGCCTGTACTGTCCCACTGCTGGGCAAAGGCCTCCCTCCATTCCTTCCAACGTTCACGATTCTGTGCTCTTTCTTTCCAATTCTCAAGGAAGACATCCAGTTCGTCCCGCCATCTCTTTCGTGGTCTGCCGCGACCTCGTGTCACTGTTTCAGGACACCATTCCATTCATTCGGCATGCGACAGACATGTCCTGCCCAGGCCCATTTAAGTTGGGCAGCCTTTTGAGCCACGTCAACGATTTGCGTTTTGGAGCGCAGTATAGTGTTACGAATACGATCCGTTAATTTAACACCTAAGATACTGCGCTCCATAGCACGTTGGCAAACCTTAAGTTTGGACTTTTGGATGTTAGTCAAACTTCTTTGTTTTTCGTCATCTCATCAGACACCTTTTTTCTTACCATATCATGTTGTAATTTTAATTTTATCTTATCAAAACTTTCAATGCAATAAGTTTTACATAATATTCTGATGTTAATGAACCGATAACTGATAAAATATTCATACATAAACAGTTGTGGGTACAAGTTTAAGTTATACATGGATTGAATCAGTTACCGCTAGAAGTATTTAGGAACATTAACATCAAATAATAAGAGTTTCAGAATTTCCAGAAAGCTAGACACAAAAAAAACTAACTTATTGTTTTTTTAGTAAAAATTCAAGCTCCTTTCCAAACTTAACGGTTTTTAAACTGTTAAAAAAAATGGCAGCTGTGATGAAACTGTATGGTGTGTTGTTGATTCAAATGTTGGTATTGAATGTGAGTTTTGCATTTTTTTTATTTAACACTTTCTTTTCAAAATATTTTAGCCGCTCAAAATGTTCATTATTATCTGAGTGAGTACTGTAGATTTGATTTTCAAAGCATGCAGTTACCACACTTTACCAAGAAATTGATGACTATTTTCAAATACTACAAGCGGTGGGGATGCCAAAATGGTAACCTTAATAAGTCCTAGTGCAAGTTTTACAACATGAATGAGTCTACCTCATCTTTTAGACAATAAAGTTAATAACTTTGTTTTCTTCCAGAATGTTTACGCCCAATACCGAGTCCAGAATACTATGCCACGTGGACCACAGATTCACAACGCCCCCTACAAACAACCCCAGCCTCCATTGGTAAACTCCCTACTGACAACATACACATCAAATATGCCATTCGTTGAAAAACTCAACGCCATTGCAGCTGTCATTCAAAAACTCCCGCCTAAAAATCCGGGCATTGCTCATAAAAGGATCTATATGGCAGAGGCATTGAAAAAGACAGCTTTGGAGAGTTTGATGTACGCAGCCAATGCGTGTAAAGGTTCTAAACAGGCAGAAGGCAGAGTCCCTTTGCCTCCTTCGAAGCCACGAATGACAGCTGTTGTGAATGACGTTTTAGCTAATAGGGCGGTCAATGTCAGATACGACCGGTATGTTTGATTGCAGGAAACAATCTTTAATGTTTACTTAAGAATTAGATTTATTGTAAGTTATTTATTGGAATTAAATTATTTCGTTGATTGTAGTTTGACTTTTAATGTAAGTACCTAAACTGTATCATACCTCAGAAAGTAAAATAACATTCAACAAAAAATCCCATCGAATAAAACGCACTTAAAATTAAAGTTTTAAGTGCGTTAATTAAAGTCAATTTGACTCTAAAAAGGTTACACTATCTAACTAAGAATATAAATGCTGGTGACTTTCGTATGAAAACCTAGTCAAACACCATATTTTTCCATAAAAAAAAAACAATAAAAAAAACTTAATGGCATCAAACAAATTGTTAGTCTGAAAACAGCCAGTGGCCGGCTTAATTAGAACAGAAGGAGTATAAAAAGTTTTCAAACTAAAACTAAAAAAAAATACATAATAAAAATTGTAGCAATTAATGATCGTTGAATGGTGAAAATAATACATTGTAATAAAAATCTTTGATTCATGTTATTTTAAGCTGTAAACAAAGAAATATTTTTCTATACTAGACAATTTACTAGAAACTATTACTAAAAGAAAATACAAACCAAACTGTGGGTAGCCCTTGCTTTTGTTTCATTCAATGTTACTTTTCACTCCGAAAATTCAAAACGTTTGGCCAGAAAACTCCATTTACTTTAGTCATTGAAAAAATGTGTAGTACAATATGACCACTTTAAGTGTGCAGTTTAAGATGGCGTTGCTTGTCAAGAAAATGTGCATAGTCTATAAATGTCAAACTTGGAACATTCATTTTAGTTCTGTGTTTTCCCGCTTGCGTAGATAAGTTGGTTCAAGTCTGCCCTTGTAATACAAGGTTCCCCAGAGCTTTGACCTTCGTTCAAGGTCTAACCTTGTCGCGAAGGTAGAGGTCATTCTTTTACCCTGAATGCGACCTTGTGACAAGGAAAAGTATTCCTTCACGTGACCTTGGAGCAAGGACGTTTCGGTCTCAATGTTAAACAGACAAACGCCTTGCTATTATTCGTTCAAGTGTTTGGGGTTATCGGGGATGTGTTTATTGGAAGCTTGAGACAATTTGTAGGATAGTTCATTTGGTTTAGAATAACATGGTTTATAGGAATCGGTAAAGACGCAAAGTTACAAATGTCACATTATAGATAGACTAGTATTTCGCCCACGACTTCGTCTACAAAATTTCTTATAGAGCAGCTCGGCTAATTTGCATGATATTAACATAATTCATAGCCTATGTTACTTCCTGATAATTTAGCTTTCTATTGGTGAACAAATGATTCAAATCGGTAGTTCAGGGCGAGGAAGGAACATGTATGGGTTTGGGTCAGTAAGTCTGACACTCCCTCCCGCTCAGCCCAGAGTGGGAGAAGTTATTTGATGATTTACCATCCGAAAAAAAAGGTAGTAATTAAATAGAATACATTTCGTGTTATATGCACACCAGAAAAGTCATCTTTACTTAATTTATAGAAATGCTAACGACATGCTTACTTAGTGATTGACATGGGTAAGTAGATCTAGTACCTACAAGAAGATCCCGCCTCTATTGTATCAAAATACTTGATTGAATAAATAGTTTTACTATAATAATAAATGTACAAAAAAATTCGAAGACATGTGACATCTACCAATCCGCACTGGGCCCGCGTGCAGGTAGATTATAGCCCAATCCCTCTCATTGAGAGGAGGCCAGCAGTGGGAACATTATAATGTTCCCACTGCTGGCCTCACTGCTGGCTGGCTGCTGCTGATGATAATAACGCCAAAGAGATATTAACATTAAAAAACAAACTGATTTTTTTTTCAGTTAAAAGACAAAGAGGTTTTATTTTTAATTCATAGTTTTTTGTCTTTATTAGGTACAACAATGTACTGTCAAATAAAAAAAAATAGTGGATTACCTAGAATATAATGATTACCTATATTGTTTTGTAACACTTTATATAGTTGGGCAATCCGTTGGATGCCAGTCGCAAGGGACCGGTCAATGTGGCGACACTTGGGGGAGGCATATGTCCAGCAGTGGACGTCTGCAGGCTGAGATGATGATGATGATGATGATATAGTTGGGCAATTTGTAAGATACAAAAACAGAATCCTTATAGTCGCGAGAAAAATGATAATATGAAATCACGTTTTGAAAAGATAAAATTTATCTTACAATAAAACACAGAATCAAGATAAAACATGTATCTACCTATTCAGAATACACACAATTATAATTAAGATATATTGATAAGCACATCTATATAACTAGTTAATTACTTGCATAGATTTTAGTTACACAATAATCATAGTCAGTAATGAGATTTAAGACAGTAAAATGATTTTTAAAATTTTTGGTGTTCTACAATTTATTTTGATTCAGGTAAAGTTCAGATGTTTTTTTGTTGTTTTAACGCCCTAACTATTTTGTTACTTGTACATATTTAGAATTATAGTTTAAGCTGTTGTTACCGGCTGTCATTTGTCCATCTGTGACAGTCGTTATGGGTAGCCAGTGGCCCGAAAAGTCTGACAACCAGTCTTATCAAGTGGTATCGTATTTCCCAGTATTAACTGGGTTGTGGAGGTCAGGGGCCTAATTCTGCTATTTTAATAAATTCGTCACTCCAACACGATTTCATTCTCATCCCATTGTCATTTTGCTTAAAGTTCGTAATCTGCTAAATTCACAATGGTCGGTCAATGGTCTCGTAATAAAATTGTGTTTTAATGGCATTGTCGTATTGTCATTATTATAAAACCCTTAGTACAAATGGTTTTCGAAAACTACTACTAAATGCGAACATTTATTCATGCCAGATTTCATGTACGAGATTAATATTCTATGACATTTCTTTCAATGGAGTGTCAGTGGTTGTTCATTGAGAAGTCATAATGGCGCCATTATGATAGTAGAATTAACAAACTTGTCAAAATTTGACAGAACTTGATCATTATGAAATCAATGATCGAATACTCTGACACTATTGTAATAGCAGAATCGAGGCCCAGATAAGCAGTCGCTCCATGTAAAATACTGGTATTCAGCTGCATCCGGTTAGTCTGGAAGCCGACCCCAACAACAGGGAAACGGTTAGGCAGACTGATGACGATGATTTAGAATTGTAGTTTGTATACAGTGTAACATAAAAGAATTTTGAAAAAAGTCATGTTTTAACAAATAAGTTAAATAGTTTTTATTTGAATTTATTATACCTATTTCATCATTAGCCTACAGCAATCCACTGCTGGACAAAGCCCTCCTCAATTCATCATCATCATCATCATCTCAGCCGAAAGACGTCCACTGCTGGACATAGGCCTCCCCCAAGTAAGAATAAGAAGAATAAGAATAATTTATTTAAAAGAAGAAGGTTTACAAAAGTATACATTTAAGTGCAGTAGAGTTATTTTTAACAACAGTGTCGCCACATTGACCGGTCCCTTGCGACTCGCATCCAACGGATTCCCGCAACCTACACCAGGTCATCGGTCCACCTAGTGGGAGGAAATCCTCCTCAATTGCACGCCCAAAACCTCTTTAATTTACATCTACACTACGTTTACTGTCTATTATAAAGAGGAAAGATTTGATTTTTTGTTAGTTTGTTACGATTTAACTCAAGAATTTCTGAACCAATAAAAAAAAATCTTTCACCATTAGAAAGCTACTTCTTTAACGAGTAACATAAGCTATAAATTATATTGTTATCATGCAAATTAGCCGAGATATCACAATTTTTGCAGACAAAGACGCGGGCGAAGTGCTAGTGATAAATAAAGTGTAAAAAAAAAAATGTGTCAGTACCCAAATGATATCCAACGGGACCCAATTACTAAGCCTTCGCTGTCCGTCTGTTCGTCTGTCTGTCAGCAGGCTGTTTCTCATGATAGTTGAAATAGGTAGATAGTTGACATTTTACATCTTCATAGAATGTGTGTTTCTGTTACCGCTATAAAAAGAAATAATAAAAAATGCTCGGTACGGAATCCTACATGCGCGAGTCAAACTCATACTTCTCTCCTCCCTTCTCTTCTCCTCTTCTCTTCTTTTCTCATTCTTCTCTTTTTTTCTCTCTTTTCTCTTTTTCTCTCTCTCTTCTTTTTCTTTTCTTTCTTCGTCTTTTTTCTTTTCTTCGTTTCTTTTCTTCTTCTTCTTCTTGTGTGTGTGTTGTGTGTGTTCTTCTTCTTCTTTAGTGTTAGTTTTGACATCTTTCAAAACACTTATAATTATTTTTTTTGCTTTTACCATTTTTTTTGTTTGTCCACAGGTAATTTCTGCTCAGGTCTCATATCGAGATCTGTTACGACAGGATGCACTGGATCCCTTAGCAAATATTATGCCACTGGTGGAATATGAACGATCTAGAAGGCAAATTAATAACTCGCCAATTGGTTTTCCAGGAAATGGGAACTTAGCACCAAATGCCTTCGCTTATGGCACGCCATTCAAGAATAGTCTGCCAAGTGGCAATTTTCTTCGTGGCAACGGATTGCCAAATAATTTTGCCTTGAATAATGGATTACCAAATAACTTTGCATTAAACAATGTATTGCCTAATAGTTCACCACGTAATTTTCCATTTCCAAATATGAACGTTATGCCACAAAACAGATTACTACCAAGCTTTAATGATGTAATTAGTAACGAATTGCCAGGTGTAGATAATGTACCAAATGGGTTGCCTACGCCAAATAACGGATTCCCAGGTTTAAATAATGTACCAAATGGCTTGCCATCTTTTAATGACGTATTACCAGGTATAAGTAATGTACCAAATGGATCTCCATTTTTAAATAACGGATTGCCAAGTTCAAATAATGTACCAAATATGTTGCCATTTTTAAATAACGGATTGCCAGGGTTGGATAATGTACCAAATGGGTTGCCTTCGTTAAATAACGGATTGCCAGGTTTTAATAATGTACCAAACAGCTTGCCATCTTTGAACAATGGCTGGACAAGTCAAGGTAATGTGCCCAATGTATTGCCAGGTTCAAGTAATTTGTTAAATGGATTGGCAAACTTGAATAAAAATCCAACATTTACGAATAAAGTCTTGAATTTAAACAACGTGCCAGTTGGAAGCAATATTTTGAATTTAAATAATTTACCAGCTGCAAATACATTGCCCAATATCAATAATATAGCGAATCCTATCGCATTGCCAAGTTACAATAACTTGCCTTGTAACACTTTGCCACTTGGCAATGGATTGCCAATAAATAATTCACCAAGTGGCAACATATTGCCACCAATTAACAGCCAACTACCATATTTTAATAACTTTCGCATAACTGAAATAGGAATTGGAAATGGAGTTGCAGATACCAAAAGATTTCCCCGTGACAACCAGCCAGTTGACAATATGTCACCTAATGCAAATGATTTGCAAAATGTCAATGCAATGAGACAACAAGTTTCAGATGAATTGACAAATATGAATAACTATCAAAATAACAATGGATTTTTAAGCGTTGCGAACATGCCTTCAGTTGACAACAGATTTTCAATTTCCAACCATTTTCCAATCAGCAGAGGCCTATCTAACATTGTTGATGATGTACGAAGTGCAAATAACATGCAATTGAACAATGGACTGCTTGATGACTGCCATTTTAAAAATTACAATGCAATGCCTGTCAATGAACAACGATTTGTAAATAATTTTCCTGCAAATGCAGGTATTCCCAATACCAACAGCAGAATTGTGAACGCCAATGATAATGGCATGCCACTTTCTAACGGAAGGCATCTAAATGACATGGTATTAGCTAGACGTGGCATTCCAGAAACCTACTCACAAAATAGTGACGGCAGTGGATTTTCCAGCAACGATTACCAATTTGGTAATATTCAGGTGCCAGTCAACAACTGGCATTATGACTTTGTACCGTCAACGATGCCAGCTAACCGGAACTTATTACTGTCAGAGGGAGAGCAGATGTTATCAAATGTACCAAATGATTATTCGTCTGTCTTGACGTCAAATAATTTGAATTTGGCACAGGAGCTGGTTCAAAATTTGAAAATAGAAGGTTTAGACAATATGCCATTTTTAAATGGCTTGCCAGTTGCTGGTATTACTGAAACGGTGACTGTGTTGAATGGTCCGTATAGTAATAATGTGTAATATGATTTATTGTCTTTTTGTGAACAAGGAAATTATTTTGTTTCTTTGTTTTTATTAAATGGCTGTGTTACATTATAAAACTGACGAGATTGGCGATGATGTATATAGACGTAGATAATTAAGTTATGATTTTTATAATGTTTTATTACTGAAAATAAAAGTAATATTAATAAACTGTTCTTTCTTTTCTACCTATCCTAGTTTACGCATCTACAAGAATCTGTTTTAAAATATAATATGGTTGTGTAAAGAACAAAAAAATATGTACAAGCAACCAATGAATTAGTCAGATCTTATACAGTGTGATCATCATAATCAACATCATTTCAGCCGAAAGACGGTTCACTGCTGGACATAGGCCTCCCCCAAGTGTCGCCACATTAACCGGTCCCGTGCGACACGCATTCAGCGGATTCCGCAGACTTCACGGTCATCGGCCCACCTAGTGCGAGGTCTTCCAATGCAACGTCTATGCAGTGTGATAGGCCGACATTAGTATGAATGAAGATATTTCCAATCATCATTCTAGTGAACAAATTACATGGACAAAGGACATAATGTATTTAATATTTCGACACAAGCACTGATATTATAAGAATCATTTGCTTCCAAGCACGTTTTGTTTATAGAGCACTAGCCTATACCCGCGGCTTCGCCCGGGTAAAATTAAAAACAAAAACCTTCCTCTTGAATCACTCTATCTATTAAAAAAACCCGCAGCAAAATCCGTTGCGTAGTTTTAAAGATCTAAGCATACATAGGGACAGACAGACGCGGCGGGAGAGAGACATTGTTTTATAATATGTAGTGATAGTGATAGTGATGAAGATATTTCCAATCATCATTCTTTTGAACAAACGATTTAAAAGGACAAAGGACATAATGTAATTAATATTTCGACACAAGCACAGATATTTAAAAAAAAACCATTTGCTTCCAAGCACGTTTTGTTTATAAAGCCAGCTACTGCTAATCATGTGGTTTTCCCTGTATTTAAAAAGGATAATGTATAAAGAAAAGAAGTCGATGAAAGTAACAATGAGTTTTAAATTATAGGAGTATTATCGATAATAGTCGATGGAAGTTTAGTTTGAACGTTTCAAGGACGTTCATCATTCTCTTGGCCTTATACCAATTCATTTGCGGTCGGTGCAGCATGTATTCTTCTTTCATACTTTTCTATTACTCGTCATTTCGTTAGACACATCCTTTCCTTGCCATATCATCTTTTACACAGTCCATCCATCTTTTGTTTTGGTCTTCCTCTACTCTTTTAATTACAAGACTGCCAAAGAAGTGGAACGTTGTTGAAAAATAGAATTATTATTATTTAGAAGAACTAGTAGAAGAACTGGTGACAGTTCTTGGCGAAGGAGCTCGCGGCTAAATAATAACAGCCGCTCGGGCCGATCTTTAGGTTAAGCCGTGCTTGCCTAGGTTGGTCTGTGGATGGGTGACCACCCTTGCATACCGAGTTTCCTCCGTGCCTCGGAAAGCACGTTAAGCTGTTAGTCCCGGCTGTCATTTGTCCATCTTTGGCAGTCGTTACAGGCAGTCTTACCAAGTGGTATCGTATTACCCAGTGTTAACTGGGTTGTGGAGGTCAGACAAGCAGTCGCTCCATGTAAAATACTGGTATTCAGCTGCATGCGGTTAGACTGGAAGCTGACCCCAGCATAGTTGGGAAAAGGCTAGGCAAACGAACGAACGAGTAGAAGAACTGATGACAGTTATTCTTCTTAGCTTCTCGACGCAGGATTCGTGTGTAATGTGTGCACCAACAAATTTGCCCTGTCTCTAGCCTCACTCTAATAGTTCGACGAGATGATAGTCCAACGTAACTGGGAAAAGATCATGCTCAGTACTAAGAGAGTTTGGAAGCTGGTGGTATGAAAAGAATAAGTGTTTTGTCGTGCCTCCATATCATACTGTTGCTGCTCGCGTAGCATGACCACTGTAGACACGACAGAGAGTCGACAAATCTTTTGTTCATCTGTCGTTTTGTCGATTCAATGACAGATGAACAAAAGATTTGTCGAGTCTCTGTAGCCGCGCTTAATGATCACTTGGATTTAAATCCAATAGACGATCTGTTTGCTGTGGGATGAACGACAATTTTATTGATATGTCAGATGTACTGCGAGAGGAATTTATGAAAGTGTTAACATTAGCAAAATTTTGCTATAGTTTGTTATTTTGTACATTTTAATTTTATGTTATAAGTTACTCTTTTAGTTACTGACATCGGTTATAAAAAACCGTTGTAATTAAATACATAAATAAATGACTATCCCCGTTCCTCCAAATATGTATCGGTAAGGTTTTTATCAACACACAGACAGCAATAAATTTTGTTCATATACATAATAACTTCAAGATAAAGCAGGTGGTTTCGTATAAATGTAGGTCACGTAAAATTCTCTTGTTTTGTGTAATTGTGTTTTAATACATATAAAATGTGTCATCCGCTGATTTTTATTGTTTTGCAAGTGCTAATATTACAGGTAAGTTGTTTAAGGGGCTACCTCACGCCAACGACCTTGAGCGAGTGGGAGAAGTTTAGCAATAGCGTATCCCGTGCATGAGAGTGGTCAGCGATACACTGCCGCCTGTCGCCCCGAGGAGCCCCGCACCAAGATTATTCGAAAAAACAACCCACCTTGATTTATCAAACACAATACGGATAAAAGCCGTATACTAATATAAAGGGCATTAAATTGTATTTGAGATGATCTTTCATGCAAATACACCCGATAGTTTTTGCGTGATGATCGTTTTTTTGCCGCGTTAGACATTACTTCACAAACTAATTACACTAAGTTAAAAAAATATTTCTTCACATTTTCACATATCAAATTATGAAAAATATGGTCTAGTATAACATATATTTTTTTCAAAGACATTAGACTAGAAGTTAAGACGTCATGATAAATTTAAAATCACTAAAAGTCATGTGTCTGCGCCTTAATTAATCTTTCTAGCAAGCAGCAGATCGTAAGGATATGTGGTGGCAATCTTGCTCCTAGGTATAATTTTTGTGATTCCATTGCAAGACAGAGATGAGTGCAGCGGTGGTTAGTGATGGCGGCACCCACGGCAGCTGGGGCGAGAGGTTCTCTCCCTCTCGCGTTCGTGACTAAATATGACTAAAATATGACTCGGACCTACCAAATGTACGGTCGAACAAGCTATTTGGTTTGCAGTTTAACGCACGAATTACATTATAAAGTGTAAACCAAATAGCTTGTTCGACCGTACACAAAATATACATAAAAATTGGTTAAACCGTTTCGGAGGAGTTCTATAGGTCACACTGTGAATTAGATTTAAAACTCAAAATAAAACAATAATGATGGAGCATTGTGTTTCAGTCTGTGACATCTTACCCTGCCAAAGACTACATACTTGCGTACATACCGATTGAAGAACTAGCTTATTTATTACCGCAGGTAAGGCTACTTTAAAGTAGTAGTTTTGTAAAGGAAAAGAATGTGCAGTTTTTGTATCCTTGTCAAAATTCAGGAGCTTGTCACAAAATACATAAATAATCAATTTAAATTACGATACCTGGTCAATAATTAATAAAGCTGCTATTACTTTGACAGTATATCAGAATAACACGAAAGTAATAAACCAAATCACCCATCGCGTGACACATGTCACTGTGTGCGTTTATTTGTGTGTGTGAAGTCGCGTTTATAGCGCTAGTAACAGACGGGCTGCATTTTAATACGGGTGGTTTACACTTACCGATTTCCGTAAATAAGGAAAAAACCTACCCATTTTATTATTGATTGTAATCGAAAATCATTATCATAGATAACTCCTTGAATTTGATCAGGATGTAAAGCGACAACTTTGTATAAGAATTGTAGCATATGGCATCCGGTTGTTTCTTCCCTACTCTCATGGGAATGAAAGTGAGTATAGGCAACAACAACAACATACATTGTTGTTGCTTTTGCTACTTCATCATCTTCCTGCCCTGTTCCCATGGTACTTGAGGTCGGCGCAAAACTTTTTTTCCATTCTCCCCTGTCATTCGTTACGCTATCATTTACTCCTTTTTACTTCACATCATTCCTCACACAGTACCTCTATCTTTTCTTTGGTCTTCTTCTCCCTCCCGATCAATCAACTTAGGTCCGAAAAGATAACAGTCTGATTATCTAAAAACAGCGATCACTGTGACATATTACCATACAAAAATGTGTTTTAAGGGTATTACCATTGCTCAAAGCCCAAAAACAACCAATGTTTGAAGAATTTTGTTGACGAATCCCTTTATGTTCGAATAGGTAAAAACGACAAAACTGTGACACATCTGCGTTCTTGTTTATCTTGATTATAGTATTCATGGTCTTTTGCCGGTAGGGGCGCCTAAAAAACAAAACCCAGGACAGAGGACAAATCGTCAAGGTCATTGAGCAAGGTAATAGCCTTAAACACACACACTTACTAATTTTTTAGTTTCTTTCCTTGGGGACCGTCACTGTACTCCTTAACACAGGTTATCTATTAACCTAGCTAGGAATACAGCACCTCACCTACCATTTTATTGTAGTCTTTGTACACTATAATTATATAGCTATTCTGTAAATTGTGACATGTACGACAATGTTTTGTTTTGATGAATAAATTATTAAATTATTTTAAACAGCTTTTTTAGATAATCAGACTGTCATCTTTTCGGTGAACATGGACCTTAAAGTACTTACGGGATAATATTTCGACGCTGTTGCAAGCATCATGATCGCGGGAAGAACCCCCCTCCCGTAAGTACTTTAAACCGTGAAAGTCTAAAACAGTGCATTTATATTCATTACTCAATTTTTTTTAAGCAAAACCCAATACCATCTTTTTGCAAGAATGAATTAAACCGAGAAAACTGACAAGATTTAAAAGGAATCCTAAGAACTTAGGGCTAAATTCTTGTCACGCTGAATGACGGTCGATCGCTTGGGGCCGTGGCTTAGGCTCCCAGTGGTCGAGGCACGGTCGTGACGTCAGAGAGAACAAAATACGGCTGTCGGTCGCCGCTGACATCAGCGTAGAACACAATGTACGTGACCGACCGTTAGCGTGACGAGAATCCAGGGGCTTATTCTGCTATTTTAATAAATTCGTCACTCCAACACGATTCCATTCCCATCCCACTGTCATATTTAGCTTAAAATTCGTAATCTGCTAAATTCACAATGGTCGATCATTGGTAGGTCAATGGTCTCGTAATAAAATTGTATTTTGATGGCATTGTCGTATTGCCATTATTATAAGAAACTTAGTACAAAGGGTTTTTGAAATCTACTACTAAATGCGAACATTTTATTCATGCCAGATTTCATGTACGAGATTACCATTCTATGACATTGCTTTCAATGGAGTGTCAGTGGTTGACCATTCAAAAGTCATAATGGTGTCAAACGTTGACAGAACTTGACCAAAATTTATGAAATCAATGATCGACTATTCTGACACTATGGCCTCAGGGTTTTGATTAAATAAATAGAATTTGTGTAAGTTTCAATGATAACCCATTGAAAAAACTATTAAGCTTGTCAATTTTACAGAATATTGAAGCAATGCCCGTACCATACTACAACAATGCCCTCTTCTATGACCCTTGGAACTTTCAAGGTAGGATAATGCAAAGTCCTAAGTTTCCTTATCGGCAGACTACAGGCCCTGTATCCTTTGGGGGCCAGGTAGGGGCTAAAGGAGGGGTCACCGTTACAGGAAGCTTTGGAAACCATGGATTTAGCCGTGAGTCTTACACCCGTATCTATAAACAAGATAAAGTGATATCTTGAGTCATCATCATCAGCCTATTAATGTTCCCACTACTGGGACACGAGCCTCCTCTTTATGTGAGGGAATGGGCTATAATCCACCACGCGGGCCCAGTGCGGATTGGTAGATGTCACATGTCTTCGATTTTTTTGGTTCTAGGATATGCCGGTTGCCGCACGATGTTTTCCTTCACCGTTTTGAGAGCAGTGGTGATTTAATAAATTACACACCCACTACTTACTGTTCGTAAGTCGGGGCCGCAACCACTGGACTACCGCTGCTCCATTACTTGAGTAAAAATCATTGATTTTTATTTTGTAGTTAAGTCATTGCTTGAAGTTATAACTGTCAAAAGTTAGTATTCTTTGACGCGAGCGGCGTGAGCTTTGCCTTCTTTGACGTTTCATTCATTGTCTTTTGCATAAAATTCTCATGTAATTACTTTACGAGTAACTTGACTAAGAACTAGAAACTAACTAGTATTTGAGACGAACCCTGGTATCTTAATTGTCGTTGGTGCAATTCTTGAGAGATTCATGTTCATCAAATGTGTCTTTCACCGAATTGAAGGTGATAAAGACGAAACCAGTCTGTTTACTGTAAATAATAATTTTATTTTCAGCCTTCACATCATACTCACCACCACCGACGCCACTCATCGTAACACCTCAACAAGCTTCGCCAACAACCTCAAATTTGCTGATGAACACAATATCGCCAATGTCTACAAGTTTGCCCACAATCACAACTTTGCCAACAGTAGCCTTGCCATCTACAACAATCAACCAGCCATTTACAGACACCGTGCCATCTACAGTGTCCGTGCCAACTATGCCCATGCCATTTATAGTGGTCACGACAACAGTTCCTTATGATCGAGAGTTAAATGGCAACATGGCTTATAATCGAGAGTTGAATGGCAACATGGCTAGTTTAGTTAAGTTTAATGGCATGGTGCCAGCTTCAGGTCGTGTCAGGATTTCTAAGCATTTTTGTTGATAGAAATTGCTTTGTGAATTAGGAAGCTTTAAAGCATAGGAAACGTTTCCTTCACAATATTCTACGCTCTTGCGGGAATATAGCGCTCCATTGATAGTCTGTTTGTATTCTGCAGCTGTTTAGTACACAAATGTAAAAAATGATTGAGCCACGACGCCATTTGAAAAAATTATAACATTTCCCAATGGGTGATTAATTTTGCGCCACCTTATAGTATTATAAACGTATGTGTTTTTTTTAAGTTAAAGTACTGCATAACAATTAGACTACTAGTTTGTAAATTGATTTCTTCATAAATATAATGTTTACGTGGTTTGTCTTTTATTTCAAATACCTGAGTAATATTATCCTCCTGTACACATATACAGATTTTGTTAATCTTTCACGCAAAAACTACGGAACGGATTAAGATGTGCACACAAATAGTTTACATTTTGGATTAACACATAGGACACTTTTAATCCCGGTAGTAAGATCCCATGGGACACTTCACGCGGGCGAGGCCGCTGGCAGAAGCTTGTAGAAGTAGTACATAAACTCCACGCTTTTATCCCATAGGAAGGCAGAAAAACCAGAACGCCACCTGCACCGATACTAACATACTCCTTTTGCCTCGTCCACGTTCATACATCTGAACATTCACGCACACCGATTGTAAGTACTACGTACCTGGCCTTTCTGAAGAACCTCACCAATAAGGTCGGTGTATGAATTTCTAGGACGTCCCAAATCAAAACAAATCAAATCAATGCATTTATTTCAAGTAGGCCAATTACAGGCACTTTTGAATTGTCGAAACAAAGATGAAAATTAAATGTAGCTACAGTCCTAGTCACAAGACATAAAAACTGTGAAAGTGCTGTAGATTCCCATTCCGTGCGTAGATCTCTATGGAGAAGAACGGGCAAGAAACTCCATGGACACTCTTTTAAATCAAAATTATTGTTACAAAATCTTGGTTACTTCATTCATGTTGAGATGGTCCCCTCCCAGCGTTGCCACTTACATCTGCTTCATCATAGTGTTCCTTTTTAACCTTTACTAGGTTCTGAGACTTCCATTAACCAATACGTTGTTATAGCATTCAATATTAGAATAAGAAAGTAGCGGTCGCCCAGTGGTGGCGGCCCCGACTTACGAGCAATAAGACGTGGGTTCGAACCCAGGACAGGCGCATTACTCTGTGCAATTTATTTCATCACCACTGCTTCCAAAACGGTGAAGGAAAACATCGTGAGGAAACCGGCATGACCTGTGACCAAAAATTCGCAGACATGTGTGACATAATACCCGCACTGGGTCCGCGTGGTGGATTATAGCCCATCCCCTCTTAGAAAGGAGGCCTGTGTCCCAGCAGTGGGAACATTATAGGCTGATTATGCTATGCTATTATGCTATTTCGTTCGAGGGCGTCCCCTCCCGGTGTTACCACTCACATCTCCTATGGTGTTCCTTTTGCAAGGTTTTGAGACTTCCACAAATCAATGCGATGAAAAAAAATGAAAAAATTATTGCATTCAGAATAAGATGTTGTGATAATTTAATCTAAAATTACAACATCTGTTTTCATTTCAATGATAACTTTCTCATTAATGATTAATATTGTTCGTGCACGGTGCATGTCTTATCATTGCATAGTTATCAAGTATAAAATCAGTAGTATTTGAATTTAGAAATTGATTGACCAATACACTGCCTATATTGTTTCTTTTTCGGCAGCAATCATTCATAATCAGTCTCGGCATCCAAGAAAAAAGTTTTAGTTTTTAGAATTTAGTTTTATCTGACTAGTTTTATTCTGATCAGATCTGGAACACGTGTTGATATTGGTTTTCTAGTCTATAAATTGTCTTGACATCTGGGAATTTTGTGATAATTATAAACTTATTCTACTTGAGATGATTGCTCGGTGCTGCTTATTTTTTGCAGTTGCTATACAGGTAAATATTAATCTGAGTCTTTAAAAGTCTACAATAATTTTTCAGATTACTTCTACCTTCTTATTTATTTCAAAATTAAAAAAAAATAATAATAATCAACATGTGTGTGAAGTTCTAAGAAAAATTAAGTAAATAAAGAGTTTCTTGTCCATTTTTTTCCATAGAGAATGTGCAACTACAGTATTTTCTCAAGTTATTATGCCTTGTGACTGTAGCTTCGCTTTGTTTTTGTTTTTTTTTTTTTGACATTAGAAAGTGCCGTAATGGTGTAATTGTAACAAATGCTTTGAGCTTGAGTTTGAAAATAAAACAGTAACTAATAAATGTCAGTGCTTCTATAATTGAAAAGGCTTTGGAAAATAATTAATAACACACTTGTAATAATTATAAATTTTTCGTTGCAGTACACATCAGCACAAGCAATACCATATGGCGTGCCAAATAGAGCCATACACAATGCCAGAGGAACGCCGAATGGCCTGACAATGGGAGGAGGCTTAGCAAATGGAATTGGCAGGAACATGCCAATCGCTGGCAATAATATGGCAAGAGGAAATATTATTAACCGTCAGAATTTAGCAAATCCTTACTACGCAAATAATAATTTAGCAAATAACTTGGTTTATGCTAACCAGAAAATGGCAAATCCAACCTTGGCTAATATTGTTGAGACTAACTTGGCAAATCCTATTATTTCTGCCAATCAAGTCTTGACAAATGACATTACTGCAGCCACAATAGAAAACATGGCCAGTGGCAATATGACGCCAAATGTTGCCACTTCTGTTATTGCCAACGTGCCAAAAGGAACAACTTACAACTTTGGCAATAGTCCTATTCCTGTAACAGTCACTGGTAGATCACATGGCAACCACCATGTTGGCATAAACATTCTGGCAGATAACTTAGAAGTGAATGGTTTGGTGTCCGTGGTTGGCAGAATGCCAATCTATGGCGCAGTGACATTGAATGGTAATGTACCATCGGATGGCATGGCATCTGTGAATTATAGCTGTGGTTCACCAGCTGCTGTTTAGTGCGGTTAATTTAATAATTTATTTTAGAAATAAAGTTATTTATTGATTCTAATTTGTTATTTTTCTTTCTCATCGCATAGCAATAGTTTCTGTTTTTTTTTGGAACGAGATTTTTCTTCAAAACAAGAAACATAAAACAGTGTAGTAAGGGTAGGTTTATAGGCCCATGAGATGTTCTACCTTTTATCTACAAAGGCGCAACGAGGAGGCTAACCGTCTGTCAAAGCTTGTTGTGGAGACGGGTAGCAATAAGACACACATTTCAGATAACTGGGAATATTGCTTGATTATTCCGGTTGCATTTCCATGCAGATGGTGAACTAGACGATGATCAACTCAGGATGGATAAAATAGCGATAGGTCTATGGACCAACTTGACCAACCCACGGACGCTCCTCAAGTTGAGGGGAAAATAAACAAGTCCATGATTAGACCAGTCGTACTGTATGTATCGGAATGCTGGACTGTAAAGAAGGCAGACGAAAAAAGCATGCATGCATGCATGCAAGCAAGCATGCATGTATCGAATATGGGTGAATATCAAAGCAGCAAAATTTTACGTGTCCACGTTGAGAATGAAGGTGTAAAATGATAGATAAAGACCGGACTATTTTTCCCAAATGCTGCCCCTTCTAATTCTTCAGTGAGTCTCAAAGTTGTTCCTACCAGATTTCAGAGTTTGCCCGAGATAAACATTATTCTCCAACACCCTCAAGAGGACCGCCATTGACAATAGGTAATAGGTGTAGAAGTGACCTGGTCTCGACAGAGTCAAAAACCTTCTCATAGTCCACAAATGCAAGACAGAGACTTCTGTATGATCTGCCACAAAGTATGGATGTGGTCGATGGTGCTGCTTCTTCCTCGAAACCGGGTATGCTTCGGTGGCTGGAAGTCGTCGAGTCTTTGCGCTAGATGATCCGTGATCACTCTTGAATACACTTATACACGTGGCTAAGGAGCGAAATGGGTCTGAAATACTTTAATAAGTTCTTGTTGCCATTCTTGAAGAAAAAAAAAACGACCACGTCCCTTCTTAACGCTTCTGCGGTTCTCCCAGATAACAAGACCGAGTTGAAAAGCTCCTGAAGCTCTCTTGCAGGCCTTGCAGGCCACTTTCAGGAGCTCTGACGTTATCCCATCATGATCAGGGCCTTTTTTATTTTTAAGCTGTCTAAGGTCCATGTTCACCGAAAAGATAACAGTCTGATTATTTAAAAACAGCTGTCACTGTGACATGTTCCCATACAAAAATGTGTTTTAAACAGCTGTTATTATTAATTAATTTATTTATTAATTATAGGTCTACCAACAATTATTGTTTACACTGGATACAGGGACATAATTCATTCATAGATAATCAGAGCGTCATCTTTTTGGTGAACATGGACCTAAAAGCCGCTTCGATTTCATCTTGTGTGAGTTTTGACAGGTCTTTTGTGAAATGACGGTTAAGGTGGTTCTGGAATCCTCATTTTCGAGATCAGGTCGACATATACACTACATGCGATGATTGTGAGATTAGTTAGTTACATTAATTATTAAAAGTTCTGGATTTTGGGCTAACCCAAATCATTTAAGCAAACCCTGCATCAAAGACCAGTGGTCTACATTAACCCTGGATCGAAACAACTGGAAGTTATGGGAAGAGATCCTTTGCCGAGCAGTGGATGAGGTTTAGGCCTTGGTGAAGCTGTGTAATCAGTGATTGACCTTTTAATACGTAATAGGCAAATATTCCACTTAATTTGTTGTAAAACTACCCCGACCCTTGTTCGGGAGACTAGGCTTGACGGCAGTATAAAAAAATTGCAAATCTATTTAGTCCGTCAGTTAGAGTATTGGAAAGTAAATGGACACGTAATTTTTTGTTTTTGTAAATCAATGTATTTTGACTAAGATAAAGCGCATCAAAACTCGGGAGTGGGGGCTCGTGACGTCATAACTCGCTAAAAATTATACCTAGGCGTGACATATTGAGAATTTAAAAAGCGTCGTATCTTAGTCAATTTTGATTTAGATATTATAACAAAAGAAAAAATACGGGTCAAATATTTGTTGATAATCTACCTGACGGACTAATTATGATTTTTTTGTTCTGAACCATACCTAGGAACCTTCAAGTTACGAAGATATTCGGGGTTAGAGTTCCATCTTTTTCAAAACTTTTTTTTTGTAATACAGGTTATTGAATAGCTCTACGAACCTCGTACTATTAAATGCACACACATGTGCAATGTTTTTGAGTGCGTTACATTGAGTCCCACCACAAAACGTGATTTTTCATCGCAACCAGCGGATTCCAGCAACCTTCACCAGGTCATCGGTCCACTTAGTGGAATTTTTCAACGCAAAGATACTGAGATACTTTATTTATTTATTTTATTACAATTAGTTGTCTTGCAATTTTAGCATTTTGATCCCAGGTTACTTATAAGACTGATTAGGTATCAAATCAAGTAGGTATGTAGGTACCTACTCTTTCTTTTGTCAACAATTACACATTAAGGGGAAATAAAATTCGTGAATTAATTCATAAATTAATACCATTTATTTTACAACTAAATAAAAGCATTTCAATAAACAATAGACTTTAAATTAATATGAGTGACGAGAACCATTATGACAACATTTTAACATCTAATGGTTGCAACCACAATTGTTGTTATTTGCAACACTGACTAAACCACCAGCTGGCACAGTGCCTTCAAACGTCACGTAGCCAATAACTGGCACATTGCCAGTTATAGCCGTGTTGCCACCTACTGGCAACTCACCAATTACTGCTACATCGCCGTAACCGATGTTGCCAGCGTTTGGCATACCAGCCAGGTTGTTGTTTAAGGCATTGTTTTGAGCTAGGCTATTGAAGGCCAAGTTGTTGTTCAGTGGGTAATTACCCAAGTTAGCGCCAGCCAAGTTTGCAGCAGCCAAATTGTTTCCGGCAAAGTTGGTAGCAGCAAAGTTGTTACCGCCAAAGTTGGCGTTCGCCAAGTTATTGCCAGCACAATTTCCAGCTGCCATGTTGGTTGCGGCCAAGTTTTTCGCTGCAAAATTATTTGCTCCAAAGTTGTTGCCGTAGTTAGGTCCTAGGCCATTGGGGGACAGTCTATTTAATCCCAATACGTTTCCCTGGAGGCCATTAGGTCCAAAACCATTGCCAAGACCAAGTCCATTTGGTTGTAGTCCGTTTGGTCCGAATCCATTGCTAAAACCGAGATTTTGGCCAAATGCATTCTGTGAAAATGGAAAAACAGACCTTAATGAAAAATTACAATTTTATTAGCATAACTAGGGTAATTCAGGAACAATCACATGTAACATTATTTAACATTTAAAACTCACAGAATAAAAATAGTTTTATTTTATTTTTATTTTTTTTATTTCCTGCTTCCAGTCTAACCGGGTTTACCTAAATATGAATATTTTACATGAAGCGACTGCCTATCTGACCTACACAACCCAGAATAAAAATAAAATGCGGACAATAAATATAAAAAAAAGATTAAAACTTAAACAACCTAAAAAGGCTGTTATGTGCACTAAGCACATAACAGCCATTTTAGGGTTGCACCACATTGCGCTTTTCAAAACAGCAAAGAGCGATGTGGTGCCCTTGTTCACTACAGAGTGGGCAAGGGTTTATGCAAAATGTACGAAACTAATGTTAAAACTATTTTGATTGCAATACGTTTCGGCCTACCTAAACCTGTATTAGTCTTTACTATTCAATCAGTCATTCAGGAAGCAATTAATAACGTCAGTATGTGACGAACTGACAAATGCATCTAAACGGAATAAATTAATACATGGGGTTGTACAGAAGGTATAAAGACAATCACCACACACACACACCGCTATAACATACTCGCACACCCACTTTAACTCCTCAGGCACACACACTTTCACACGTTGTATTCTTAGCTATGTATAGATGTTAAATTGTAAATCCTTAATTGGCTTTAAGATTAGTTAAAATAGTTTAGGTCAAAATTGTAAAGAGCTGTGGATTTTGTAATAAATAAATAAATAAATGAGTGTTCCCACTGCGGGGATTCAGGCCTCCTCGTTGCGAGAAGGAGTCCAGGATCCACCAGGTGGGCCCGGTGGAAGACATTATGCACCATCTATTGCCACACTAAGTAACGAGGCTTGTGTCGTGGACACCAGATAGTTGATATACTACATAGATACGATAGATTAGATTAATAATTATTTAACACACATACCTGAGCTAAACAGATGACTGACAAAACAATAATTAAAGACAACATGATGATTTAAATAAAATATTAATTGTAATGATTAACCCAAGTGAGCGTATAACTTATATACTAGATTATTTCGTCATTTCAAATGCAATGATCGAAAGATATCTTAGTAGATAGTGAGTTCATGTTGATACAAAATTGAACATAATATCACGAAGTGAGATAAATACATATTTTTCTTTCTTTATCGTGTGGTTAAGTGCCTAATCTGAGTTCAGAGTTTTATGTCACCCATAAGCCTCTGACTTGGCGTAACATGCCGTCGAGAAATATCTCTCAGGCATCTGGTTTCCATACGATGTTTTCTGCTGGGTAGAACGATATCCCTTGGTAAGACTGGTTGTCAGACTTTTTGGGCCACCGACTATCAAACAATCAAACGTCAATCAAACATTTTTTACTATCAGGCATCTTATGGCTCATAGATGAAATACACAAAATTACATTAGAACATAAAAATATGCTAATACATACAAAATATAAGTTAAAAACTATGAACTATGACACACAAAGTGGCGGCGTCTTGTTCGGTGTCACGTAGCCTGTCGCGAAAACGTCGGTAGACTACACTCTTCGGCCAAAACTCTTCTTTGAGAAACTTGTCGAGATATTGTGTCGGAACTCGCACCCCAAAAGACTTGAAGTTGGTGTTGTGTGGCTCCAACTTATGGACCCTCAAGGTCCAGCTGGTCTTCACCTTCATGTACTCTAAGACCTCCTCATCCTTCGTGGAGTGATGCAGTCGGGACACATACAGCAACGTCGATAAGAAATGTTGACTGGTAGAGAATGCCATTTTTCAATCATCCTATTTCAATTCATGCCTATTTTGAAATCATCAAATGACTTCTCCCACTCTGGGCGGTGCGGGAGGTACAAGCCCGCCACACACGCCCAAACCACTGTAACTCCTGAAAGCCAGAATCAACAGTAGTGACCACCAGAAAAGCGCCGAGACAATGAAGCTCGACGAAGTCCCAGAGAATGAATTTAACTGTCTTGGATCCCGCAATGAAATTAATCAGAAAGTATAGCGGAGGAGTAGGAAAAAAAAAACTATAATACGGAGCGGGAGGGAGTGTCAGACTTTTACTGACTAAAACCCATCCATGTTCCTTCCTCGCCCTTTATGTTCCGGGGCCGCGGTATCTCTATCGAATAGGCCCGCAACCCCGGCTGGCTTCGGCCCTTGCGGGCCCTCCCCTTATGCTGACATCTCTTTGAGGCGCGCGTGGGACACGTACGTGCCGTCGACACGGCCTGTCGTCATTAGACGGACGGACGGCTAGTTAGCCCATAGCTAACCGTCCACAGGCCCGCATCTACGGTGGCCGGTAGCCACCACGTGGCCCCCGACGCCCGGTGCGTCTCCCGCGGCGGCTGGGAAGAGAGGCTCTCTCCCTCTCTCGTTCCGCCACCTCCTTCGCTAGCATGACTGCTTCGCAGGAGGAGGTGACGGCTTCCCATTCCGTCTCGCTCCGGACCATGGATTGAACCAGGACCGGACGCGAGAGGTCGTCGCCGCCGCCGATCGCCGCTACGACTACCAGTCAACAGACACTTCAAGCGCATAGTACAGAGGCGGAGTTAATGCCATCATTAAGTCCGCCTCTGTACTATGCTCTTAAAATGTTAAATAAATAAATAAATGCCGGTCGGGACCAACTGCTTAACGTGCTTTCCTAGGCACGGAGAAAAATTTGAGATATTCTTCAATATTTTAGTGTGTTGAGATAAAATGTAATCTCAGTATCAGCGCCTATGCCAATAAACAATGAAACGTCTTTTTAGACAAATGGCAAAAATGGAACCCTTGATTCGTTCTGGGGTTTAAAATGGTCTTTTAAACGGCTTTAGAAGTACCATCATAAGAAAATAATATGATGCGCATTTCTGGTGCGCAGGGTGGGGAAGTACCAACAGTATCTTAAGCATGATTGCCACTCGCCTGGACTGTGTTTATGTGGGTCGCTACTGTGCAATTATTCATGGGTTGGCGCAGCAGTGATCCACACCGTTATTTGTTGTGTTGTTTGTTTTATTAGTGCTCACTAACATAATCGTAAGTTATACATTTAGCAGCATTTACGTGGATACTCGAATAAAGAGAAATTCTAATCTATTCTATTCTTTAAGTGCGTATATTTATTTTCATATGACATCAGTAACAAGATGTTGTTTGTTATTACGCAGAGACACTACAATTTTATTTATTTCTTTGTATGTTAGTTGGTAATGTTGGTATATATTTTTTTTAAATTGGAACAAGCCCGCCACACACGCCCAAATCACTGTAACTCCTGAAAGCCAGAATCAACAGTGGCGACCACCAGAAAAGCGCCGAGACAATGAAGCTCGACGAAGTCCCAGAGAATGAATTTAACTGTCTTGGATCCCGCAACAAAATTAATCAGAAAGTATAGCGGAGGAGTAGGAAAAAAACTGTAATTTCCACTTCCCTCCATATCAGCAGGAGATAGAACGAAACAAGGCCAATAGGCACAAAGGGACGTTTACAACTGGGATAGGCCCAGTTGCCTAGCACCACGGATAAATATTAACGTTAATGGGTCCTAAGTTTTGAGAGCTGTTATATTTGATTCCAATAATAGGTATGGCAAAAACGCTTGTTGGTATATATGGTAATCCACAGAACGGATGGCCGATGGGGTTGAAAAGTTCTGGAGCGGCGACAGCAAACCGGAAGGCGATGCGTTGGAAGACCTCCCACTAGGTGGACCGATGACCTGGTCACAGTTATACCTGGTGAAGGTTGCGGGAATCCGTTGGATGCGAGTCGCACGGGACAGGTCAATGTGGCGACACTTGGGGGAGTCCTATGCCCAGCAGTGGACGTCTTTCGACTGAAATGATGATGATGATGTTGGTATGTTTTGTATAGTAGACCTTATGGTATCAGCTACCAGTAAAAAACCCGTCAAAATTGGTTCGGCCGTTTCGATGATTAGCCGAAACGAACAGAAAGACACACAAAAACACTTTTATTTCCGTTTCCGACTTTTATTTAGTTCTAGTCGACACTGTCAAGACTCTCCCATAACATTTTGGTAAATTGCACATGTTTTTTTTCAGCCTCGTCTGCCCCATTGCTAGGTAAATGTGTACCGCTTACCAATTTTGTTTTTTTTTTTGTACTAAAAAGTTTTCTCCACCAATCCGTTAATAGTGAGTCGAGATAATCGTTTCTTGGGCCCGCCTCGGTTACAACGGCAGTCTTCAGGTACCCACTGTGTAGCGGGTATGTGGATGGTGAGCTATGCGCTAGCTCGCCGTCCACCCGTCTTATGACGACCGGCCGTGTCGACGGCGCCAGAGTGTTCCACGCGCGCCGAGCAAGAGATGTCAGCATATTGAAGGGATTTTTCGGATAATCATCAAATAACTTCTCCCACTCTGGGCGGAGCGGGAGAGAGTGTCAGGCTTTTACTGACTAAAACCCATCCATGTTCCTTCCTCGCCCTTTATGTCCCGGCCACGGTATCTTTTTCGAACAGTCCCGCAGCCCCGGCAGGCTTCGGCCCTTGCGGACCTCTTCAATGTGCTGACATCCCTTTGAGGCGAGCGTGGAACACTCTGGCGCCGTCGACACGGCCTGTCGTCATAAGACGGACGGGCGGCGAGCTAGCCCATAGCTCACCGTCCATAGGCACGCGCCTACGGTGGTCGGGGGCCACTACGGGACCCCCGCCCCGTGGCGTGCCCTGCACGGGGTTGCGACAGTCGCTCTCACCATGTCGCCATGAGAGTTTGGACATCTGAGCTTCAGTCAAAGAGCAAGTCTGAGTGGTTACTGTAATGTATGGCCAGTTACCTACATATTGTTTATGCTATATTATTATATTATGCATATGTGTCTTGATGGCGAGCTGTGACAGGCGACGCCGCTGTTTTATCTGTCTCCATTAAACCGTATATTTGAATCTAGTAGTTTTATTCGTATTTCTTAGTTAGGTTAGACAGAACATAAAAATTAAAATAGTTAATAAAAATACTACTCTTTAAGAAGTGTGAAGCAGTTTGCGTCTGAGATTTGAGAATAAAATAGTCAACCTTTGTTCTTTTACCTCGCTTTATTACAACAATTTATACTTCACTCACGTAAATTAATAGATCTAGTTTTGCGACATGAAAGTGGCAATCAACATTATAATGATTATGCAAGTACGTGGTACCAGTCTTACCAAGAGACATCGTATTACCCAGTACTTAGCTGGATTGTGGAGGTCAGATAGGCTGACGCTCCACGTAAAATACAAGTATTTAGCTGCATCTGGTTAGAGGTAGATTGGAAGCCGATCCCAATATAGTTGGGAAAGGCTACACAGATGATGATGAAGCAAGTACGGGGTAGATAATACAAACATATTTGCATTCTGAATAAAAGGTAATAAGACACATTGATTCAATAATTAATATCCATATAATTAAGACTCAAATTAAAAATCAACAACATAACAATAATTTCTTAGATCTAATACAATCCGTTGTAACCACAACCGGCTCCAACACGACCGTTGTAACCAAGACCAGGGGCGCCCAGACCAACCAGACCAGGACCAGCCAGACCAGGACCAGCCAGACCAGGACCGTAACCAGCTCTGCCATTAGCGAGGCCTGCAGCAGGAGCAACAGCACCGTAAGGACCAACAGCAGCGCCAAGACCTTCGCTCACAATACCGACAGCACCGCTCCCGCAGCCGTAGTTGATGCCACCAGCGCCAGCAGTAGGCAGAGCACCCTCCACAGCCACCGCGCCCAAGAACGGCAGCTCTCCGTTCACAGCGAGAGCCCCTTCGATAGCGTTCTCAGAGAACACAGTGATGCCGGTGGGAGCGATGGGGGACACGCTGGTGACTGCGAAGCCGCCACCGCTGGAGGGCACGAAGGAGTTGGCAGCCAAGCCGTAGCTGTTACATCCTGGGTAGCCTAGGGGTCCTGCTGCCAAGCCTCGTCCGGCTAGGTTGGCGCCGTAAGCGAGCGCGTTGCCAGCTAGAGCGAGCTCTTCAGCTGCCAAAGCAGTGCCAGCAATGCTGTTGCAAGCACCGATGGCTTGGCCTGAGATGGTCTGAAAAGAAGATAAATTAATTATTAGTTTGAGCTTTGTTTCAAAAGAATGAAAGAATATTGCAGATTTCTAAAATAAATAATAATTAAATGAAAATCGCTGGACATTACACAGACTGCCATCTAGTGCCACACTAAGCAACGAGGCTTGTGTTGTGGACATCATTTTATGATTATTACTTGATATTTAGACCCTATTTTTTGTAAATACATTCTTATTGTAGCTTTAAAGTAAGTTTTTTAAGTAAGTTCCAGAATTTCCATTTTAAAGCGATACATTTTTCAGTGTCGGGTTTGATTTGGAATAAGAAATATTCTGTAAAATATCATTAAATTAAAAACTCACCACGAAAAGCGCTGAAGCAAGCAGAATTACAACTTTGACGGCCATTTTGTTTTTTGTAAGTTTGTTAGTAGTGTTGTCAAGAACAAAAACCATTGAATGATATTTTTTTTAAATGGTTTGAACTTTTATACAAGATTATTACATTAAAATGTACCTAATCGATGTGTCAATGTGCATACGATAACGTTTTTATTAACTTTTACATAATAAATAAAGGATTCCAAAGAAGTGTGTTGCAGTGACTTGGTCAATAATAACGGTCATTGATAAGAAAAAATACAATATTACACAATAATATTACCTACAATATTGTAATGTTGTAGAATTAAATAAATATCATCATCATCTTCCCAGCCTTTTCCCAACTATGTTGGAGTCAGCTTCCAGTCTAACCGGATCCAGCTGAATACCAGTATTTTACATGGAGCGCCTGCTTTTCTGACCTCTACAACACAGTTAGTACTGGGTTATACAATACTCCTTGGTAAGACTAATTGTCGGACTTTTTGGGCCACTGACTAACTGTAACGACTGTCTAAAATCTACAAATGACAGCCAGGGCCTCGATTCTGCTATTACAATAGTGCCAGCGTAGTCGATCATTGATTTCATAATGGTCAAGTTCTGTCAAATTTTGACAAGTTCGTTAATTCTACTAACATAATGGCGCCATTATGACTTTTCAATGGTCAACCACTGACACTCCATTGAAAGAAATGTCATAGAATGATAATCTCGTACATGAAATCTGGCAAGAATAAATGTTCCCATTTAGTAGTAGATTTCGAAAACCATTTGTACTAAGGGTTTTATAATAATGACAATACGACAATGCCATTAAAACACAATTTTATTATGAGACCATTGACCGAACAATGATCGACCATTGTGAATTTAGCAGATTATGAGCTTTAAGCAGAATGACAATGGGATGAGAATGGAATCGTGTGGGAGTGACGAATTTCTTAAAATAGCAGAATCAGGCCCCTGACCACCTGTATAAAGTGCTTTCCGAGGCACTGAGGAAACTCGGCATGTAATGGGTGATCACCCATCCGCAGACCAACCTAGGCAAGCACGTCCAAGCCAAGCGGCTGTTATTATTTTGCCACGACCTCGTCCTCTATTTTGTGGAACTTTCCTATGATATACGTAACTTATGTAACTCTATTATTAGCTATTTTGCGTGATATCTCCTTAATTAGGTATGCAATATTTATAGGTCACGTAAATGTTCAAGGGCATACTTTGAATGAGTATTTAAACTTTATACTTTACTAGCTGTTGCCCGTGAACCACTCTTTTCACCTAGGGGTATAAAAGTAGCCTACGATTTATTCTCTGACCTACCAAATATGCACAAAATAGTCAATTAAAATCGGTGAAGCCGTTTCCAAGAATCAGAAATATTTATTTGTTAAACATAGGTATAAACATTATGGATCTTATAAATAGTGATGCTCTTGCAAGGACTTTGATAACAAACAATGTGACACGAGATTTTTATATTTTAGATAGCTTTGTCCGCGTCTTCGCTCGCGTTGAATTTGGGGTAGTTTTAATTCAAAAACACTGCACAAAATGAAGAGTAAGTGAAACACAAGATCCAGCAGAATTTTAAAGACATACATACATACGTATCCAGACGGCGCTCATAAATCAGTTGGTTTCAAAGCAGAACAGAGGAACTTAGCTGAAGTGCTATGTAAAATCTTAAATTATTGTCTAGGATGGAAGTACTATGGCCGGTAAATTACCTAACGATGTGATACGTAGCTATGAAGACACACAAAAATTAAAGAAAAATTAGTTTTATGTTAAGTGAAAACTATGAAAACGACTAGGCGCCTTCTTGAATTTTCAATTTGACCTCATTTTCATAATAAGCGACCTCGAAAACCATAAAAACGACAACCATGACGGAAAACCCAAAAAAGTCCTAGGCGCCATGTTTGATTTTAATTTTGACCTCATTTTCATAATAAGCGATCTCGAAAACCATAAAAACGACACCCATAACTGAAAAACCAACAATTTTCTTGAGCGCCATCTTGGAGTTTCATTTTGACCTCAATTTTTTTTTTCTTTTCTTTATTTTTGTAATACACCCAACCCGATACGCCATACAAACAATACCCATGATTTTCAGACTTTGTCACGCCATTTCTCCTTATGAGTGGTTGAATTCATAAATAAATAAATGTTCATTTATCGATAGGAGTACTCCTGTTAAGTTTCGAATAGAATAGTCTAACTAATCTTGTCTCTCCATACAAACTTTGAAGCCCCGTTTCACCCCTTAGAGGGTGAATTTGGAAAAATATTTCTTACTGCACTCCAAGTACACATAGGAAACCTACTTGCCAAATTTCGAATCTGTAGACCCAGCGGTTTGGGCTGTGCATTGATTTTTAGACTTTGTCACCCCATTTCCCCTCTTAGGGGTTGAATTCTGGAAAAACCTGAAACCCGTTTCTACTCATTTATCAATAGGAGTACTCCTGTGAAATTTTGCATGAAATAGTCTAACTAATCTTGTTTCCTTATACAAACTTTGAAGCCCCGTTTCAGCCCATTAGAGAGTTAATTTTGAAACATTATAATTATATCAAAGAGAACCAAGGTCATCGACTTAGCCCGAAGAATAGCCAAACTTAAGTGGCAGTGGGCAGGTCACACTGCTCGCAGAACGGATGGCCGATGGGGCCGAAAAGTTCTGGAGTGGCGACCGCAAACCGGAAAACGATGCGTTGGAAGACCTCCCACTAGGTGGACCGATGACCTGGTGAAGGTTGCGGGAATCCGTTGGATATTGCGAGTCGCAAGGGACCGGTCAATGTGGCGACACTTGGGGGAGGCCTATGTCCAGCAGTGGACGTCTTTCGGCTGAAATGATGATGATGATGATGATAATTATATAAAATTGTGATAGTAATGTAGGTGGTGGTTGGTGGGTGGTAGGTGTAAAGAAGCAGATTTCTAATGATGAAAGATTTTGTTAAATCGGTTGAGAAGTTCTTCAAACAAACAAAAAATTAAACCGTTGTTCTTTTTAATATTAGTAGTTTAACATGGGGGAAAATATAATGACCACCAAAAATTACTTTGTGACCACTAACATCTATCACCTAAAATATCAATTGATCACCAAATTTAGTAAATTGAGCACCAAATTATAATGAGGTGTTTGATGACAAACTAGTTTTGCCTAGGCCGACTTGGGGCACCCTGACCTTATTTTTTTTAAACCATTCAGAAGTAGGAGCCCCGCGAAGCGGGGCTCCGTCGACCAGTTCTCCCTCGACTCGGATGCAAGAGCATATCAGTTCAATTCCTGGTGGTCATTAACTAAAAAAATAAATTTTTGGTTCTAATTTCATGATAAAATGGGGATCAATTTTTGGTGATCATTTACTAATTTTAGCAATCAAAAGTGATTTTTTTGCCGTTCCATTTTGTTAAATCTGGTGGATCGTTAATTACATGCCGCTTAACATTTTCGATCATGTAAAACAATAATTCCAGGATTTGGGCAAGGCGAATGACAAATCAGTTAGGTGGGAAAAATGTTTCACAAAATGTTCACCAACAACGCCTCCTGGTTACTGTCATTCAAGCCACAAATAGCACTGTAGCAGTCAATTGACACGAAAAAGAAGAATATTAAGTTTTTTATTCAACCTCCTTAGGTTAGTTTTAAGTCGGACAGTAACTGGCCTTTGCGTGTCAAAATAATTCTGTAATGCCATTAAGTTTTATTCTTAATGTTTTTTGTTTCTCTTTTTTATGGTTTTTTATATAGTTTGCATAACAAATCCGCCAGTGTGCTTATTTGCTTTTTAAATTGTAATTATACCTAATCCTTAATGAATAATGATGATTTAATATGTAATAATTCCTATAATGTAATGATGATATAATATTGTCACGGTTTATGCACCATCTCTTCCTACCAATTTGTACGCCACGATATGTGGCTGAACATGTTAGAACTTTTCTGTATAACATTATTATCTTGCATGCAATGTATCATGTATGGTGTACATGATACATTGCATGCAAGATAATAATGTTTAAACAAATAAATTAAAAAAAAAAAAAAAAAGTGTGTACCTGTTTTACCAGAGCAACCTGTTTAAACTATAATAATAATTGAGACTTTTAACCAAAAACTCTTTTGGAAGGTGAAATTTATTTAATTTCTAGGTTTTGTATAAAAAGAGCGCCATAGTTCTTTTGCACAGAGTATTTTATACGGGGTTCTCATGGCTTTCTTTTGTCATAATTGTCCGGAGAACGTTGTTTGTGTGAAAATTACATTCTAAGTATTTATTTACAATTTTCAGCTTTTTTTTTTTTTTCAGAAATAAAAATTTCCGTTGACAGATTCCGTCTTCATCGTCAGACTAGCGATGGCAGTCAGACCCAAGCGGGGTCTACAGTTAGATGAAATAAATAAATCCAAACACGATGTATCTGCTGTAAACTGTTGAGGAGCTTTCACGGCTTTTTTCCGACTCCATGATCAGATCAACTCTTAGAGTCTCTATTATAATGTAATGTCATGAGAACAGCAGGATATTGTTTCGACACTCAATATGGTGCGATGCCACCGGTGTGCAGCTCAAATATTTCTTTCGGTAGATTCGCTTAACTGAACATGAACTAAATGTGCGCCTGTTCACCGAAATGTTCGCTTACATTTGTGCGCGCACAGGTAAAGCGTACACTCAATTTAAATGATCTAGGAGACCTCTATTGATAAACAGTTTTAGCAAGCTTAGTGCATAATGTCTGATACCATTACTAGGCTTATTTTAAATTGCGACAACCGAGAATTTAACCGTTACTTTTTTTACCGTGAGTCCACCTTTGCAATATGTTTGTTCATGTATTAAGATCCCTAAAAGATCTTATAGCTCGTGGCTTGCCTTGGATAGTCTGTGGATAGGTGACCACCCTTACATACCAAGTTTCCTCCGTGCCTCTGAAGCACGTTAAGCTGTTGGTCCCGGCTGTCATTTGTGCATCTTTGACAGTCGTTACAGGTAGTCAGTCGCCCAAAAAGTCTGACACCAGCCTTACCAAGTGATATCGTATAACCCTGTATTAACTGGGTTGTGGAGGTCAGATAGGCAGTCGTTCCATGTAAAATACTGGTATTCAGCTAGATCCGGTTAGACTGGAAGCCGACTACAACATACTTGGGAAAAGGCTAAGCCGATGATGATTTTGTATGAGAATCCCTTAAAAGTATTTTTCAGAATAATCAAATCGTAGAATAATCAAATGTCGTGGTAACCGTTTGTGCGTCGATGTCTCATCACCCCGTATTATTTCATTTATGATACTCCACAAAGCTATTTCAATTTCAATAGTCGAAAGCTCATAAACCAATAACTATCTTAACATACCTACCTACACAATTAAAATCCATCATATAACTTGGTTGTTTTGCAAATTAAGGTAGGTAATAAATCCTGCCGGGTCTACGGGACTGTTCGAAATAGATACCGCGGCCCTGTCGCGGCACTACAAAAAGTACTTCAGCTACATTGAACAAAAAGTTCTACAGCGCCATCTATGAGAAAGATGATGAACTGACAAGCAAAATACGCCAGAATTCCTACATCGCGCAAGCAACATTCTCTGGTCGGACAGTACCCCACCAGACATAACACCCGTCTAGGATCCTCCCTTTTCTACGGGGGATGAAGAGCTTTACACCCTGTTCCTCATACCCCCAAAGCCCTAGAACACAATGGACTAAGAAGGAACAAGGATAGGTTTTAGTCAGTACAAGTCTATTCCGCTCCGCCCGGGGCGGGAGGAGTCATTTGATGATTTCCAGGCCCAAAAAAGGTAGGTAATAAAACCAAAATACAATATACGTACTACAAATAACTTTTATTTATACATAAACAACAAACAACAATTACCCAACTAATAAACAGCTCCACATCCGCAACCACCCAAACTGAGTCCAGGACGTCCATTGAAACCAAGCCCATTACCCAGACCTGCACCATAGCCTAAACCTCCAGCCAGACCATTAGCATTGCCTAGACCAGCTGGATAGGCGGTAGGACCTACACCAGGGGCAATGCCTTCACTGACAATACCCACAGCGCCATTCCCGCAGCCGTAGTTAATGCCACCAGCTCCAGCAGTAGGCAGAGCACCTTCTATGGCAATAGCTCCAAGGAAAGGCAAGTTGCCATTGACTGCTACAGCACCTTCGATAGCATTCTCAGAGATAACGGTGATGCCAGTAGGAGCAATAGGCGAAATGCTCTGGACAACGAAGCCACCACCGCTGGTAGGGGCAATTGCGTTGGCTGCGTAACCGTATCCTAGTCCTGGGCCAGCGAAGGGAGCTCCAAGGCCTCGACCGTAGGCGGTGTTGCCAACTAGTGCGTTGGCAGCTAGAGCGTTGCCAGCTAGTGCCAATTCTTCAGCTGCGATAGCTGTGCCAACGTCGTTGTTGACTGCGCCGACACATTGGGCTGAGCTGATCTGGGATGAGAAAATATAATTTAGTTGGATGTTGTTGTGGCCAGTTTTACGGTTAAAATAATAGAAGGACACAGAGAGGAAGAATATAGAAAAATATTGAAGTGGACGTGTGGTTTGACAAGACTCAATAAAGGAATGAGTACTAAAGGAAATTTGAAAGTTTGGTTTGGTTTTTATTTGGTATGTGATGAAGAAGGATGAATAGAACGTGACTAAAAGAGTTATGAATATAAATGTAGATGGATGGAGAGGGAGAGAAAGACCAAGGAAACGATGTATGGATTGTGTGAGAAATGATATGAAGGATAAAGGAGTTACTGTTAGCGTGACAGAGGAGAATGGAAGAATAAAACGTCGCCAACCCCAAGTAAGAATAAGGATATAAGAGCAGGAACATTATGAGAGAGGAAGAATACAAAAGTACTGGAAACAAAAAACGTCCTCAGAAGGAAAGAGACGATACTTTGTAATGATCACTACAGCAAAGCTTCCTGATCAAGCGGATCTTCATAAAATAATTGTCTTTTCTATTTCAAAATCAATTATAATTTTAATGTTATTTTAACTTACCTTCACAAAGCACGCTGCAGCACAAAGCACAAGGATAGACTTGGCGGCCATTTTGGATATGTATAATGTTGGTGTGTATGACTTAAACTTGTGAATGATTTTCCTGTCCAATATCGAAGAATTTATACTGATCAATTGCATTTTTGTTTAGTAATATAATTTTGTAAGATGTTATATATTGCATTGTTGATAAAGGCTTACGCTTTACAATGTATTTTTTATCGTAATATACATTTTTATGTAATATCACTTTTATGCTTAAAATTTAAATAGTGCGGGATGTAAAATATCCTTAAGGAAGTCGGAAGGCACATGTTCTCCCCGTCATAGCTATATTTTTTTTCTGGTCCATGGGAATGCCTGGGATCTTTTTCCTTATCGATATTTTTTTATGTTATAATTTCACAATAAATACGTGCAAGACCTCGTACTATTCAATGCATCTCAATGAAGCATCCCTAATAATTTTGCACAGTGTTTTAAGTACGTTTTATTGAGTTATATCGTAAAACGTGATTTATCGCCCCAAAAGAAGTTGCCGTTTCCCAGCAATAATTTTGGAGTAGAGTTAGTTTGATATACAAAATGCCGTTAAATGACCCCTCTGGGTGATGCGGAAAGGAGTGTCAAACTGGTACTGACTAAAACCCACCCATGTTCATTCTTACCCCTTTGTGTACCAGCCCACGGAGCATGACCACCGTAGACACGACAGAGTCGACAAACCTTTTGTTCATCTGTCATTTTGTCGATTCAATGACAGATGAACAAAAGATTTGTCGAGTCTCTCTCGTATCTCCGGTAGTCATGTTAAGCGGGCAGGGCCACGGTATCTTTTTCGAGCAGTGTCACAGCCCCGTTTTGTTTTGTTAGCATAAGGCCAGATTCACTTTGCCGTGCTTGCCTAGGTTGGTCTGTGGATGGGTAACCCCCCTGCCGTACCGGGTTTCCTCCGTGCCCCGGAAAGCACGTTAAGCTGTTGGTCCCGGCTGTCTGTGTATTTGTCCATCTTTGACAGTCGTTACGGGTTGTCAGTGGCCCAAAAAGTCTGACAGCCAGTCTTTCAAAGTAGTATCGTACTCGTATTATTACCCAGTATTAACTGGGTTGTGCAGGTCAGATAGGCAGTCGCTCCATGTAAAAAACTGGTATTCAGCTGCATCCGGTTAGACTGGAAGCTGACCCCAACACAGTTGGGAAAAGGCGAGTAGATGATGATGCTTGATATGTGCTGCCACCTATGCCACATTTACAAAACATAAATCAACATGAGATATCACCATTTCTGTCGTACATCAACAGATGTCGTTGCGATAACAATCTTTTATCTTTATCGAAAGATCTATGTCATGTTGATTGTTCTGAGAAAACAATTGATTATGTACATGATTTATCAAATTAATGCTAAGTTTGTTTCAAAATGGTTTTTATATAAAAAGGAATTCTAGGGTCGGTCAGTGATCATTAGAGATTCTTGTGTTATAGAATAAAGACACGTCATGTCTGCTTCTTTTGTCATCTTTTGTATTCATATTTGCTTGATCCAGGTTGGTTCCCATTATTATTACATTCAACTCTATTATAATATTAAGATAAATCTATTGCTTTTCTTCATTAATTTTGAAACTGTTTCGCTTTTTATCTTCTACCTATATTATTGTCTTGAGTAATAGTGGCGCACCTCATCATCTGCTTATCGTTTTTAACATGTTGGGATCGACTTCCATTCTGACTGGATGCAGCTAAATACCAGTATTTGTCATGGCAGCGGCTGCCTATCTGACCTCCACAACCCAGTTAGTACTGGGTAATTGGACATCCCTTGGTAAGAGTGGTTGTCAGAATTTCGGGCAACTGACTACCTGTAAGGACTGTCAAAGATCTACACACGACGGAGGAAACTCGGTATCCATCGGTATCCGTCGGTATCGGTACCAACCGAGGCAAGTGCGGCTTAATTTGAAGATCGACCCTTGCTGCGGCTGTCACTATCTAGCTACGAGCTCGTTAAGGTGAAAGCGTCAAGGTGGCCCGCGAAATTAATTTTTTCTTGGGTTTTTGGCAATATTTTTTGGGCCAGTTCTGGGTTTTATGTTGGTGGAAGTACCGTTCGCGGCTGTGGAGCGTATGTGGTTGTAGAATTGTAGTCATTAGAATCATCGGTGCAGCCCTCCAAGTTCATGAAAGTCGAGGAACAAATTTTTCATGGTTAAAGTTGTTCTACGTTGTTGCCTCGGTATTATCTGTATGATTATAGTTTGGTTAAAGCTTATTTACATGGCAAAGCGCATTTATGAATTTAACATATTTTTTATCAAAATATCTTTCCTTGGTTTTACTATAGCAAAACTAATTGATGTTCATTTCTTACAGTATGCAATCAGTCAACGTGTCAACGGGCCCCCGATGGCGAACAGTGGTCTCCAACATGGACCAAATGCTGGACCTGGTGGTGCAATACAAGGGCCAGCACAACTTAATGGAGTTCGGAATGGACCTGGAATAGCTTCAATGGGAATAATAGGACCTAATCCTAACGGTCAAGCATTTACTGGCATGCCAATTCAGGCTTTTACCGGTTCTGGCATACCCAATCAGGCTTTTATTGGCGCTGGCATACCAAATCAGGCTTATACCGGCGCTGGCGGCATACCCAATCAAGCTTTTATCAGTGCGGGAATGCAAAAACAAATTTTAAATGCAGCTGGCACATCGAATCAGTTTTATGGCGCCGCTGGCAATCAAAACTCACCATATGGCGGAGCTGGTAATGGTGAAGTAGCTGTGAATGGCGAGCTGCCAGTCGCTGGCATGACGTCTGTAACCGGCCATGTGCCAATGACTGGCAAAGTGGCGTTCAATGGCAACGTGCCCTGTGGTGGTATTGTCACCATTACTGGCAGTTGTACTACTTGTGGGCTTAATACTCCGTTTGCCTCAAACCAAATGCCAGCGTATAGCAATAAACCTTATGGGTATTAGGTATTTTTTAGGTAGTAATAAATTATTTTATTTATTTATATATGTGTGTAATTAAATACTACTATTTTATTAAATTAATAATGATCAAAACAGGCTTATTTTTATTTCTCAATCCTGTCATATTTACTCCTTCAGCATACCTCGTCATCTTAATATCAGCCTGGAAGGACCCATTGCTGGGTATAGACCTTCCCTTTTTTCTGTCACACTTCCCAGTTTTGTGCGTCTCTTATCCAGGTATTTCCCGTGACTTTAACTATATCGTGTACGGTGCAAGCACGCAGTCCGGCCGCGAGCTTGCTGTCACCATAAGCTGCTTTCAGACTACGCTATACTATTGTGCTATAAAGTATAGCAAAGAAGGACCAAATGTTATATTTTATAGCAGGGGCTCCCAAACTTATTTCGTCTACTGCCCATTTTGAATAAAAATATTTTTGAGCGCCCCCATTTTTTCACCTACTTAAAAAATATCGTAACTTCTAATAAAACTAATTATTTTTAGCTATATTAGCGAAGATTAAACATTCACTCTAAACGAGACTTTTACTATAACCCGCAAGAGTTAATTTGAGCGCAGCAGGTAGTACACAACGGCGCTCAGGTGTCAAGTTAACTATTTGCTGTGCCCTGACAGGGTCTACAACGGCTCTTAGCTCTAAGCCTTTTGTTAACACCATGTTTTACCTTGTGGAACGCAAATAAATGAATATGAATAACTCTTACGGGCTACACTTGTCAATGAGAATGATTGTTGAAACGCAACTTTATGGTATTCAGACCGAGTAAAGTATTCGTAATATGATACTAGTATTAATATTAGTTGATGTTCACAAGTTGTAGTCGAGAGTCGAGAGCTCAGGCGGTGTCTAAGAGTCCTCCAAGATGAAATTATAAGTCGCCCCCTAAGACTCTACACAACGCCCCCATTTTTTTCCGGGACTCTTACTGCCTTTATGCCTGCAGCGCCCACAAGGGGGCGTCATCGCCCACTTTGGGAAAGGCTGCTTTAAAGCATGACGTTCACATTACGCGATACGCGGTACGGTGCCGGTATAGTGTTTCATGACCATTACATAAGAAGCACAACACCATGACACAATTTATTTGTCCTGACAATGCAGCGTGTAAAGAATGCAGCGCCATTCATAAATGAGCATAATGCGAAGTTTTACATACGACCTTTAGAAATTGATGTGCCCGCAAGGTTTGTTGAGCAATGTTTATTATGATTAGTAGCTAAATATTATTGCTTACTTGACACAGTAAGTGACATGGTGGTAAGTTGTAGGTAAACACTGCTATATAAAGGGTGTAAAACACCTCTTCACGAAGCCGAAAGGCACTTGTTCTCCCCATCATTGCGAACATTTTTTTGTTCTACACCATACCTGGGAACCTTCTAGTTACGGAGATATGGGGGGTCAAAGTTACAACTTTTTGACAAGTTATGAGTTTTTAGACTGACATGGTCACTAACACAAACATTAGAATTAAAAACGGGATATTTACCATGTTTATTGTTTGTTTTGAGTTTCCGATATTTCGGCACTGTTACAAGCGCCATGGTCACGGATAAACTGAAGTTATTGCGGGTGGATGTTTATGAGCAGACGAAACGGTCTACCCTCTTTCTTATTCGTTTTTCGCGCACGACACCGCTACCATTGTCACATAATTCACTCACAACACGATTCCTGTTTCCGGTAAATATCCCGTTTTTAATTCTAATGTTTTTGACAAGTTTTTTTTTTAAATACAAGATTTTTTTGTAAGATTTTGACTTTTAACACCTCCACGACCCCCGTACTATTCAATCCATCCATCAGCACAATGTTTTAAATGCGTTACACTGAGTTCTACCACAAAACATGATTTACAACCTCAAAAAAATGTTGTTTTCCAGCAATAATTTTTGCGTAAAGTTACTTAGTTTGTTGTATAGAATGCTTGGTTAGCGGCTTTGTGATGAGGTGGTTTACACCCTGTATGTAGATCAGTCAGGAAAGTTCTGAGTATGAATGTGGATAGGGATATGAGTAGAGGAAGAATAAAGAAACGATGGATGGACTGTGTGAAGAATGTTATGGCTAGAAAGGAGGTGTCTGATGAGATGACGAGTAATAGAGTAGTATTGAAGAAGAAGACATGCTGCGTAGTCCACAAATGAATTGGGAGAAGAACAAGAGAATAATGGTGATGATGTAGATCTGTCACCAAAAGGCACATTATGAAGGTAGGACTTCAGTTCTGGTAATAGTCGGGCTGCTAAAGAAAATATACACTCTAACTTATAATTTCCGTTTTGTAGGAAATGTGTTTGATTTAACGATAGTCGCATACGATCATACTCTACGTCACCATTTTCATCATTTACGACTATTATTGGACATGGGCGTCCAAGTGTCGCTACATTGACCGGTCATACATGCTCTTACCATGACACAACCACGAGAATCAGATCGATAGGTTGCTACAACTCCAAACTAGAATTTCTTAACACTACAATGCGCAATGCATTATTTCAAAAAAAAGGAAAAAGGCTGGGTAGATGATGACTGCAAAGCAAAATCTAGCACGCGTCGTCGAAAGCGTAGTCGTTTGACTACGCTTTGCATATACATCATCATCATTTACGCTTTGCATAGACGCTTTGTAAAAAAAATGTGCTGATCAAAGCATAATAATTATTTTGAGACATAGCATTGTCAGCATATAATGTTGCTGGGACACATACGGCCTCCTCTCTGTGATAGAAAACGGGGCAAAATAAAAATTTAAAAATCCGTCATCACACCTGGGCCTCGAGTTTGCTAGTACAATAGTGTCAGTATAGTCGATCACTGATTTCGTAATGGTCAAGTTCTGGCAAGTTTTGACAAGTTTGGTACTTAATATACTAATAAAATGGCGTCATTATGACTTTCCAATAGTCAACCACTGACACTCCATTGAAAGAAATGTCAAAGAAATGATGAATGTATGGAAGCATCCATTTTTTTGTAAGGCACCGCTTGTTTGGGAGGTCTTTCTTAGTTGATTATAGATAGACAGATAGTACTGAAAACATAAAACAATCTTGTTTTAGTTTTTGCTTCATACAATATGAAACATATTCGTAGACGATGCCGTCATAGGGGAGAAACACAAGTCAGTATTAAGGGGCTACCTCACGCCAACGACCTTGAGCGGGAGAAGTTTAGCAATAGCGTATACCCGTGTGTGAGAGTGGTCAGCGATACACTGCCGCCCGTCGCCCCGAGGAGCCCCGCACCAAGATTATTCGAAAAAACAACCCACCTTGATTTATCAAACACAATACGGATAAAAGCCGTATACTAATATAAAGGGCATTCAATTGTCTTTGAGATGATCTAAGTTTCATGCAAATACGCCCGATAGTTTTTGCGTGATGATCGTTTTTTTTTTGCCGCGTTAGACATAACTTTACAAATTAATTACACTAAGTTATAAAAATATTTCTTCACATTTTCACATATCAAATTATGAAAGAAATGGTCTAGTATAACATATATTTTTTTCAAAGAAATTAGACTAGAAGTTAAGACGTGATGATCAATGATCATGTGTCTGCGCCTTAAGATATTTTTTTAGCAAACAGAAGCGATAATGTTTCAATTAAGTCAAACGAGGTACACAAAGTAGTGAATACAACCGTTTCTTCTAACTTGGAACAAAATATCAATCACTGAAACTTACTTAAACTGCCATACATTATAACGAACGCAATCATCACGTAATTGTTTATAAAAATATAGAGTAAGTACACAAAATAGGAAAATATAAATCTTACAGCCTTTTGAGCGATTTTCCTAACAAGTCTCTCGCGACCAGTGGCAGTTGTCTGTCACTCGTTTCCATCAAGAGGTTGCACGCAGAACATGTTTCAAGTAACTTGTTCTGCGTACAACCTTATTTCTTCATAATACTACGTAAAACTCCATTTCTTCTTAACAATATAATGTAATCTGAAAGACTGTTCCTAAAAGTAAATTAATGATGATGGATGGAGATGGAAGGCCAAAGAAAAGATGGAATGGATTGTGTGAGTTATGATATGAAATAGAAAAGATTTAATGATACCGTGACGTCAGATAGAGGGAGAGATGGAAGAAGAGGAAGGAAGAAGGGGAGGATGGAAGAAGAAAACATGTTGCGACGCTTAAATATAGAATGGTACAAGGGCAGGAAAAACATGATGATGACTCTTCCCGAAAGCTTAATCAAGGCAACCTATCGAAGAGATTCATTAATGACTCTGCCCTGGAGTGTAAATGTGCACAAACGATGGAGCACTTAATATCGTGTCCTGCGTGTCCTGTTGTTTGTTCACTGCAGGAACTGATGGATGCAACCGAAAGCGCCAAACTAGTAGCTTAGTTTGTTTACTACAGGAACTGATGGATGCAACTGAAAGCGCCAAACTATTAGCTCAGTTTGTTCACTACAGGAACTGATGGATGCAACCGAAAGCGCCAAACTAGTAGCTTAGTTTGTTCACTACAGGAACTGATGGATGCAACTGAAAGCGCCAAACTAGTAGCTCAATTTGTTCACTACAGGAACTGATGGATGCAACCGAAAGCGCCAAACTATGAGCGACTGTAGTAGCTCATTTCTGGGCTGACACAATTAAGAAGAAGATCGAAGAGCATTGCAAGCTGTAGAACCGCACCCTTTTTTATTTTTTTTGGATGGGAAATCATCAAATGACTTCTCCCACTCTGGGCGGAGCCAGACTTGTCAGTGTCAGACTTTTACTGTCTAAATCCCATCCATGTTCCTTCCTCGCCCTATAAGTTCCGGGGCCGCGGTATCTCTTTTGAACAGTCCCGCAGCCCCAGCAGGCTTCGGCCCTAGTGGGCCCCTCCCTTTATGCTGACAACTCTTTGAGGCGCGCGTGGAACACGGACGCGCCGTCGACACGGCATGTCGTCATTAGACGGACGGATGGCTAGCTAGCCCATAGCTAGCCGTCCATAGGCCCGCGTCTACGGTGGCCGGTAGCCACCACGTGGCCTCCGACGCCCGGTGCGTCTCCCGCGGCGGCTGGGGCGAGAGGCTCTCTCCCTCGTTGAACCACACCCTGGCTTCCACATTCACCACCATCTGACTCAGCCACCTTCCCAAGGTTTCCGTTTGCTGTGCAACTTACGTCTGTCACCTGACATGTCATACAATTTTCACACATGGTGACAAAATCACTTGTATCTATTATTAGCTCAAAAACGTGACTTGTCATCTAATACTATACAAAATCAGGTGCGTTATCTGTGAGCATTAACCGATTATTTCATATTCCACTAATTGCTCTTGTAGCACGTGTAATAATTACATTTTCCTTACCATCGATTGCGAAGACCTAATGTAACATTTAAGTATAAAATGTTAGTGCGAGCGATGTAAAATCATTCAGTTGTTTGTCCTCAATACAAACGTATACGAAAAAACAAAATGGCCGCCAAAGCTTTCTTGGTCTTCTGTGCTTCAGCTTTAATGGTCCAGGTGAGTACTTTCTTCGTCTGTCTTCTGGATCAAAATGAATTTTATGTCTGGATTTAAAAAGAGATTTCAACAAACATGGAGTTTGCCCTGACATACGTCGGAATATGGGCACCAAAAAAGGATTTTTTAAACCTACAGTAAAACGGGGCTATTATAGTTTTTGGGGGTTATTTGGTATACCAAAATGTTATTGGATATTCATTCATTGAATTCCATCAGGAATTTCTCAGTAGGAGCCAATCAAAGAGCTGCTAGAGTTTCTAAGATAACTTCTACCATACACCAACCGACAGTTATCGATGTTTTTGTTCGAAATTCTGGGTCGTTCCAAATACCTCCAAAATCCAAAAAACCCTGTTTTGCGGTATATGACATCGCTTGCGCTTTTTACTTTCAGAGCATCTCAGGCCAAGCCATCGGCGCTTGCAACAGCATTGCTGGCACTGTCTTGGCAGCTGAAGAGCTCGCTCTAGCTGGCAACGCGCTCGCTTACGGCTCTAACCTAGCTGGACGAGGCTTGGCAGCAGGACCCCTTGGCTACCCAGGATGTAACAGCTACGGCTTGGCTTCCAACTCCTTCGTGCCCTCCAGCGGCGGCGGCTTCGCGGTCACCAGCGTCTCCCCCATCGCTCCCACCGGCATCACTGTGTTCTCTGAGAACGCTATCGAAGGTGCACTTGCTGTGAACGGAGAGCTGCCGTTCTTGAGCGCGGTGGCTGTGGAGGGCGCTCTGCCCACTGCTGGCGCTGGTGGCATCAACTACGGCTGCGGGAGCGGTGCTGTCGGTATTGTGAGCGAAGGCGTTGGCGCTGCTGTTGGTCCTTACGGTGCTATTGCTCCTGCTGCTGGTCTCGCTCCTGGCAGAGGTGGATACGGCCCTGGTCTGGCTGGTCCTGGTCTGGTTGGTCTGGGCGCTCCTGGTCTGGGTCTTGGTGCTTCCGGACTGGGACTCAACGGTCTCGTCGGCACCGGTTGTGGCTGCAAGGGAATGTTCTAGACTATGAATTAGTTTTACATCGTTAATGTTGATTTTTCATTTGTGTTTTAATATATGAAAATTATAAATTTCTGTGTTTACTTATTACCGTCCACAATTTATTTTCAGCTTTGTTTTTTTAATTATTATTATCAAATGCTTCCTTTGCCATTACAGATAATAATAATAAATCGAATGCGACAAACTAACTTAAAAATATTTTATATTTTGCTTAATTTAATTATAACTTACAAGCTATACAGTATGTAGCCCTTGTGAACACAGCCAGTGCACAGGTGAATATGTCTATGGTATCTGCCACCGTGTTGAGAGTCAGCGGTGCGCGCCCCAGCAGCTGGTTAGTGCACGCCTTTTGCACCACCAGCAGCTGCGGCCTGCGCCGCTGCTCCACGGACCTATCCGGTAAATTAACCCTATTTCTGATAGTATACCTAATTGTTGTATACTACCTCTTAAAATTTTAAAAAGATATGTTGTCAGTGCCACTTCACGCCTTATTTGTAATTTGTAGTATCCCACCATACCGAGACAGAATACGGTGGGATACAGTAACGGGTATCCCGGGTAGACAGAACAAATTCGTCAGATTTATGTATTTATAGCTGTATGGGATCTCCCATACAGCTTATAACAAAAAAGGCGATTTTACTATTACAAGCTTATTATTTGCTGTTGGTGCAATAGCCCGTATTAAACAAAATACAAAAATATGCTCTAACGGATACAGAACAAATTCGTCAGATTTATGTATTTATAGCTGTATGGGAGATCCCATACATAAATCTGACGAATTTGTTCTGTATCCCACCATACCGAGACAGAATACGGTGGGATACAGTAACGGGTATCCCGGGTAGACAGAACAAATTCGTCAGATTTATGTATTTATAGCTGTATGGGAGATCCCATACATAAATCGCCTTTTTTGTTATAAAACTACATATTTATTCATTCAGATTCTACCCTTTACAAGTGCTGTAATAAAACATTGTTTATCGCTTTTCGTGATTCTAGATCAACGGGAATAACTATCATAATAGATTTTCGACCCAAAACTTACAGGGTAAATCCGGTTGTCCTAGAACTGTCCATTTTGGTTAAAAGCAAGGTCCTTACAGCACAAGTAAAGGAAATAATCCGAATAACAAAAAAAGTTGAAAATTAAGGTAAAGGAGACAAATTTTTTGGGCCCATGCAACGACCACCTGGTCTGACAGACTGACAGACTGACAGAACCCTTATACTGACAGACTGACAGACTGACAGTCTGGCAGACTGACAGATTGACAGACTGACAGACTGACAGACTGACAGACTGACAGACTGACAGACTGACAGACTGACAGACTGACAGACTGACAGACTGACAGACTGACAGACTGACAGACTAACAGACTGACAGACTGACAGACTGACAGACTGACAGACTGACAGACTGACAGACTGACAGACTGACAGACTGACAGACTGACAGACTGACAGACTGACAGACTGACAGACTGACAGACTGACAGACTGACAGACTGACAGACTGACAGACGGACAAGAAAGTGATCTTATAAGGGTTCTGTTGACGCCTAGCACGTGTGCGTTCACAAACAGCTCACGCACACATGCGTACGACAGCGATTACATAAGTCCTTCTCAAGGGACTTACATACTGGACGGAAGCGACAATGTAGTGTCACTCGCATAGTAGGTACTAATTTCAAATACCGTCTCTCTTTGACAGATCGTGGTATCCGCCACACGTACTGACGGACTTGTAATTTTTTTCTTATACATTAAACCAATTTATTGTAGTTTATCAAGTTCACCTTATTTTCCACCCCGCCTGATTATCCACGTGAAGCTCTGTACAGTCTTTATTTTGATCCCTACGAACCGGATTGGCCAGCGACTATTGAACCCCTAACAAAAGAAGAAGAACAAAAGAAATACTGCACTGCCGTGGATGGACGGCCGTTACGTGGAAACTTATACTACGGGTTCAATTATAGAAGAGAATTTACGCTTACAACAAAGGTCACGTGAGTCTTGAGGGTACACTGAAAAAAAAAAGGTTTGTTGGATTTACCAAATTAGCTAAGGTTGGCTGAATTACAAGGAAACTACGATAAATATGACAAAACCTCGCTATTGAACTTACAAAACTATAGGTTGAAGTTAGTACCAGAGTTTTGATGTAAATCAACAAAGAGTATTGTACATTTTACACCTTCGATTTGGTGCCCAAACAATTTGTGAATTCTTTCTAGACAAAGGGTTGAGAGCCACCTGAATAACCCATAGACTTTAATGTTGTAGGTAGACTGCGGATTAGCCGTTTTTGTTCAAAGAATAGACGTTTCCCTCTCTCTCATATTTTCATATTCAATCTCTTTCATATTTTCATGTAAAGAGATTTACCTAACTTATTAGTCCTCCAAAAACAAGTTTCAATAATTGTCACTATTAATAAATTGCAAACCGGAAACGCGTTAATTATGATTTATCGGTGAATAATAAACCCCTGCTTAAATTAGTTTTACATGTATCCCAAAAATCAAAATGGAAATAATTAAGGTTGCCTACTTTTTGAATTTACTGTAATCGTTAATCTTTGCCTATTTTTTTTTATTACTTAATCTTATTTTTTTAATAATTAAAATTTTTAGAGTTCCGTACCTCAAAAGGAAAAAACGGAACCCTTATAGGATCACTCGTGTGTCTACCTGTCCGTCCATCTGTCACAGCCAATTTCCTCCGAAACCACTGAACCAATCTTGATGAAATTTGGTACACATATAAGTCGGTGACTCAAAGACGGTCACTGACTTACATAATAATACGTCGTTACTTACGACCGACGGCTTAATAGAAAATGCAAAGGTATTTGGTAAAATCTACAACAAAAATTTGGTAGATAGCACTTATTATACGGTAGAATGTATTAAATCAGCTGGTATGTCGGTGTGCGTTACCCTTTTTTCTTTTTTTTTTAGGATGGGAAATCATCAAATGAATTCTCCCACTCTGGGCGGAGCGGGAGGTAGTGTCAGACTTTTACTGACTAAAACCCATCCATGTTCCTTCCTCGCCTTTTACGTTCCGGGGCCGCGGTATCTCTTTCGAACAGTCCCGCAACCCCGGCAGGCTTCGGCCCTTGCGGGCCCCTCTCTTTATGCTGACATCTCTTTGAGGCGCGCGTGGATCACGAACGCGCCGTCGACACGGCCTGTCGTCACTAGACGGCCGGACGGCTAGCTAGCCCATAGCTAACCGTCCACAGGCCCTCATCTACGGTGGCCGGTAGCCACCACGTGGCCCCCGACGCCCGGTGCGTCTGCCGCGGCGGCTGGGAAGAGAGGCTCTCTCCCTCTCTCGTTCCGCCACCTCCTTCGCTAGCATGACTGCTTCGCAGAAGGAGGTGACGGCTTCCCATTCCGTCTCGCTCCGGACCATGGATTGAACCAGGGCCGGACACGAGAGGTCGCCGCCACCCGCCGTGCGCCGGTGTGCGTTGCCCTGGCAAAATGTTGTGCATTTCAGATGTGAGACCTTAACAAATAATTAGAGTATCATGAGGAGCAGTTTTAAAGTTATTTGAGAAAAACACATTTTGCTGGAGTAACGTTTGAAACGTTTTCCTAGCAAAATCGATTTTCTAAAATTGGTTTAGCCAGGAATCAAATACATGAATAGATACTCGTAGCTTTGGTTGCTTATTAAATTTTAGTAAATAGCAAAATTTGTGTGTGATATGGTTCTCGAGTTATTAAGATTTTGGGATACCCCAGATCTCGAAAACGGCTCAACGCAGAAGATTAAAAAAAATACCAACAAGAGACCTTAATTTGCTAAAATTAGTTTAAACATTAGTTTTTGATTTGGTCGTCGTAAACCAATGGGTAATTCCATTAGTTTACGACGACCAACGTTCTAATGGTTTCAAAAATCAGATACGTACAGATACTGCGTACGGACGTCGTACTGCCTACCGCCGCCCGGTCTCCGCGCCATGTCTCATCAACGTGACTTGTGAGGACTCACATTAGTGTGAAAGTCTGGAGAAGAGCTTACTATAGAAATGACCTTATGAGGTAAGGTCTTGATTCGAATTGCAAAATCAAGGGGGGACATTCACGCGCGGAGAATCTTAACACCGCGATTCAGAAAGACGCGTAATCGGCACAACGCTGTCTAGCGGCATGTTCATGTTTTTCACTTTGAATACCATTTGGCGTACTCGTCATACAAGAAATGTTTTTTTTTATATTCTAGAGTAGACTATGGGGCAAAATTCAACAAATAATAAAAACTAGTGAAGCGTAATACTTACTTATCTTTAAGAAAACATGTCAAAAAAGTCCATCTTTACTTCAATCTGCAAATTCTTTTATTAATAACGTTTCTGACAGCGGTATCGCCCGCGTATATTTGATAATCATCCCATGGGATCTTACGACCGGGATAAAAGTATCCTACGTGTTAATCTAGGTTATAAACTATCTGTGTGCAAAATTGCTATCAAATCCGTTCTGTAGTTTTTGCAAGAAAGAGTAACAAACATCCATGAACCCAAAGTCACAAACTTTCGCACTTATAATATTAGTAAGAAGTAGGATTGTTTTGTGGCTAACAGAAATTATGTTGTTTTCACAGAATGCATTTGGCTACTGCTCATCTAGAGCGGTTCTGGTGTCTGCAGCTCCCGTGGCCTCACTTACTCCTGCCACTTGTAGTGTTGCCCTGTCTCCTGCCACGGTTCACGCTCCTCTCGCCTGCGCTCCTAGTTCTCTCGCCCACGAACCTGCTACCATTGCCTACTCCCCGTCTGCTTCCATTGGTTCTGCTGCTGTTTACGGCGGTAGTGAAGATAATGTGGTCGTCTTCGGTGAGCTGCCGATCGCTGGTGAAACCGCGCTCATCGGTCAGGTGCCGGTATCTGGTGTTGTAGGCTTCGGTGGTGCCATGGCCGGCTACTGGAGCTGTGTCTATCTCCAGTAATTGTGCTTGTGGATGCAGTTCAATCTACTGATTGATTTTAATGGTATTAGTTTTGAAAATAAAAATGTTCTAGTTGCATTTTAATACGTACGCTGTGAACTGTAGCATTATTTTACCTATTTAAAGTTTGTGTCGAAAAATCTCTGTAATCATATAATTAATTAAGGTTTTTATTTATAGTTTTGTCTATGATATTAGACATGTTGTGAATAATGATACTTCTTTTAATCACTCCTGCAGTGAGAACGTTGTCAAACAAATTAATCCAGGCAGCTAAAATGCATCGTGTGCCCGTGCACAGCACGGTGGGTTCTCGCCTTTACTGTTGCTGTCAATTGACTGTTTTAATATGTGACGTTTTAACACAACTTAAGGAGGTTGATAACAAAGAAAAGTACAAGAATTATAAATGCATGTAGATTTTATTCGTTAAGGATCGGTTCTCAACTAGGACTTAGATACCGCAGCCACAACCTCTGCCAGCCCAACCACCACGCAAACCGAGGCCTGGAGCAGCAAGAGCAGCGGGACCGTAGGCACCGATAGCACCATACGCACCAGCTGAACCGTAAGCAGCAGTCTCACTGATCATGGCGTTCCTGCCATTACCACAGGCATGGTTGACAGCGCCAGCACCGGCAGAAGGCACCACACCTTCCATAGCAACAGTACCCACGAACGGCAGCTCACCACCCACAGCCAGTGCACCCTCATACACGTTGTCAGACACGACGGAGATACCGACGGGGGCGAGGGCGGAGGCACTGGAGACAGGCAGAGCGCCGCCACTGGTGGGACTGAACTCCATGGCGGGGGCGTAGATTCCATCATAAGCCAAGCTTCTGCCACCGTAGCCAGCGGCCAGTCCGTCGAAAGCCAGACCTCTACCTGCCAAGCCAGCGCCGGAGTAACCTAGTCCATCATATGCCCAAGCAGGAGCACCCAAGCCGCAAGGGGCGGCTATGGCGGGAGCGGCCAAGCCGCAGGGAGCAGCAAATCCAGAGATATCAGCAACCGCAGCGCGGCTGGTGCATGACTGTCCAAGTGCGGACTGAAAGTACAGTAAACGTGAAATTAGTGTCACTGTTTCATAGTATCAGAAAAATTAAATCTATGTGATAGTTTTTACGTTTTCTTACCTTGCACAGAAGCGCCTGAGCGCAGAGGACGAGAATAGCCTTGACAGACATTACAGTTTGTTTCGAGTGCTGACACAAGAATGATGTTCAGTGCAACTGTTGGAGGTTTTATACTCCATTTAGTTATCAAATTCCAAGAATAACACTTACTAGGTGAAAACAATTAATTATTAGCTTGTGCAAGCACGATAAGCTTACTATTTACCAACAAAGAAACGTTTTACTGTGTTTAAAACATGTCACGTTTTCCAAAATTTCGAAAACGCGGTTTATATCAGTTATGGGTTTGGTATAAAATGTGACTTAAATTTTAGGCCATCACACAGTCTTCAGCTTCCGTTGAACTTACTTGAAATATGTCTTCCTTCACTGTTTTGTTGCTCTGCATCCAAGCTTGCTTGGTCCAGGTAAAATTTATATTTCAAAGATTTTTTCTGCATAATTATGCTTCTGAATACATTGTTGATCAATTATCCTTTCCTTTATTTATTTCTACACTAACATGTTACGTTTGAATTTTTAAAAAGAGTTATATAAAAGAATTTCATTATATAAAAATGTAGCCCGCCGGTATCAGGAAGGATCGGTATCAAGGTCCAACTGTCCAAGCTACCGGCAGTCAGAGCTCCAGAAAGAAGAACCTCCTAACAATACGAGCCGTGTCCAGGAGTACCGCTTTCTAAATCAAGAGAGCCTACCTGGTTCTGCCTAACGAGAGCCTCCTCAGGTACTGAGCGAGGCTCTTGGCAATTAAGACATGGACTGATACGACTATCGGCACAATGATCGCTAAGTCCACATATCACATGTTGACAACCTCGTGGTCTGGACAAATTCAAGATACTTGATTAAATTATCCTAATTATTACTTTCACAGAATGTATTCAGCCAGGCATGTGGTGCTTACGGCCCGACGATCGCTCCTGCTTTTGCTTCTCCCATTCTGGCTGGTCCTTGCGGTTTAGCTGGTCCTGGTCTGGCTGGCCCCTTGGGATTGGCTTCTGGTTTGGCTTACGACGGACTCGCCTACCCTGGTGCTGCCGGTTATGGTGCTGCATACGGCGGCGCCGGTGAAGGCAACGTGGCGGTCGCTGGTGAGCTGCCAGTCGCCGGTAACACCGCTGTTGCCGGTCAGGTCCCCATCATGGGCGCTGTGAGCTTCGGTGGTCCTGTGGCTGCTGCTGGTTCCGTGTCTATCACTGGCAAGTGCGCGTGCGGCTGCGGTGCTCCTAACAATTATCTGTACTAGATGTTGTTGCATTTAAATCACTAGAAAATAAACAAATTTTGCAGCAATACAATTTTGGTTTTTGTCTTTTTCATAATTTTTATAGAAACTTCATCACCTACCTAGCCTGTTGGCTTTTATGGGATACGAGTGCGTGCGAGTGAGCTCTAAATGCGCGACAAAACTATATTGCGACATCACGCTAGTGCGACAAACTGAAGGTTGATAACTGCATGTTACTGCGACATGAACCTCTCCTCATGCCAAGTTTTAACTGATTCACTGACTGTTAAAAATGTTGACTTGATAATATGTTGGTAAAATTAAGTCGACATGGAGTTAATTGTATCTACATATTAGTTGTAGACACAAAATAGCTTTGCTATCTTTCTGTACAAATGAAATTTAAAGTCCTGACTGACTGACTGATATATCAACGCACAACCCAAACCATTGGTCCTGCAGACTATTTGAAGAGTTTCTTTGTGAGAAGTAGGTCTCCACTAAGAAAACGTTTTATGAAACTCCACCCTGAGGCCCGGCTTCCACCAAAGCGAAGGCGAGCGGAGCAGCGAAGAGTCCTGTGGAAATCGACCAATCACATTGTTTAAAGTCTACATCGCGTCTCTCGTATCTTCTGTAATTGGTCGAATCTTGCAGATCTCTTCTCCGCTCCGCTCGTCCCCGCTTTGGTGGAAACCGGACCTAAGTGTACGGCCTGAGTGAATATACGTTCGTCTGGGCGTTCTGTGGGGCAGAGAGCGTTCACTGAGTGCATGCATTGCGTTCAGGTGACTCCGCCGGCCTCGAGAAATATACGACAGTAGTTTTCAGACTACTTTTTGCAAAACGGAATTAACTAAATACATTTTACTTATTAGTACCTCATCATCTGCTTAGCCTTTTTCTGACTACGTTGGGGTCGGCTTCCAGTCTAACCAGCTGCAGCTGAGTACCAGTATTTTACATGGAGCGACTGCCTATCTGACCTCCATAACCCAGTTAATACTGGGTAATACGAAACCCCTTGGCACTGACTACCTGTAACGCCTACCAAAGATGGACAAATGACAGCCAGGACCAACAGCTTAACGTGCTTTTCGAGGCACGAAGGAAACTCGGTATGTAAGGGTGGTCACCCATCCACAGACCAACCTAGGCAAGCACGGCTTAACCTAAAGATCGGCCCGAGCGGCTGTTATTACTTAGCCACGAGGTCCTCGTTACTTATTAGTACATACTGTTAATGAATCAATATATTTACTTTCAATTCCCAATTTACTTGGTATTTCTCTCCCCACTGGTTGAAAATTCGCAACAACGTCAACAGACTTCACGGAAAAACGACGCCTATACCTATGCTAGCATAATCTACCAAAATACTCACATATTATACTTTTATTTGTCCCTGAAGAGCATGTCTGGGCCCATAACCTAATAAAACGATATAATTCGGTGTAGCAACATGAATGGTTTATTACCAACTAGCCGATGCCCGCGGCTTCGCCAGCGTAAAATTATATACAAAAACCGTCCTCTTGAATCATTCTATTTAATAAAATAACCTGCATCAAAATCCGTTGCGTAGTTTTTAAGATCTAAGCATACATAGGGATAGTGATGATTAAAAACAAAAGCCATACACAAAACAGACAACAGAGCTGCATAGAGTTAGTTAATGGCGCTGGTGTATTTATTTGATGTTACCAGTTATCAATAATAATATTTCTAACATGTCAGTCTGTCAGCCTGTCAGTCTGTCAGTCTGTCAGTCTGTCAGTCTGTCAGTCTGTCAGTCTGTCAGTCTGTCAGTCTGTCAGTCTGTCAGTCTGTCAGTCTGTCAGTCTGTCAGTCTGTCAGTCTGTCAGTCTGTCAGTCTGTCAGTCATTCAGGACTTTGACATTTATATGTATCGAAAGATATTTTGTATCTCTGTTACCGGCCAAACCCGATTTCAGGACAAACTAGTTTTACCTAGGCTAAACTGAAACTTGAGCTCGTTCTTGCATCCTAGTCGAGGGAGATGTGGTCGACGGAGTCCCGCTTCGCGGGGCTCTTACTTCTGAATGGTTCATAAAAAATAGGGGTGCCCCAAGTCGGTATAGTTTAGCCTAGGCAAAACTAGTTTGTCCTGAAATCGGGTTTGCCCGGTAACATCTACAACTAATAGGTAGATACACTTTACTCCGTGTCGACTTAATTTTACTGACAAAATATCAAGTCAACATTTTTAACAGCTGGTGAATCAGTTAAAACTTGGAATTAGAGATTCGTGTCGCAGTAACATTTTATCGACCTTCAGTTTGTCGCACTAGCGTGATGTCGCAATACAGCTATGTCGCAGAAGCGTTAATAGCACATTTGGTTTACGAGCTCATTCGCGCGCACAAGTGCAACCAGCAGTAGCAGTAGCAGCAGTTGCTGCTGTACATTCAACTGCATCCAGCTAGACTTGTAAAATACCAGTCCGGTGAATTGGCTAGGTAGGTGATGAAGTTGCTATAAAAATTATGAAAAAGACAAAAACAAACATTGTACTGCTGCCAAATTTGTTTATTTTCTAGTGATTTAAATGCAACAACATCTAGTACAGATAATTGTTTGGGGCACCGCACCCGCACGCGCACTTGCCAGTGATAGACACGGAACCAGCAGCAGCCACAGGACCACCGAAGCTCACAGCGCCCATGATGGGGACCTGACCGGTAACAGCGGTGTTACCGGCGACTGGCAGCTCACCAGCGACCGCCACGTTGCCTTCACCGGCGCCGCCGTATGCAGCACCATAACCGGCAGCACCAGGGTAGGCGAGTCCGTCGTAAGCCAAACCAGAAGCCAATCCCAAGGGGCCAGCCAGACCAGGACCAGCTAAGCCGCAAGGACCAGCCGGTATGGGAGAAGCAAAAGCGGGAGCGATGGCCGGGCCGTAAGCACCACATGCCTGGCTGAATACATTCTGCGAAAGTAATTATTAGGATAATTAATCAAGTATCTTGACTTAGCCCATGAGGTAGTCGATATGTCTATGTGGACTTAGCGATCATTGTGCCGATAGTCGTATCAGTCCATGTCTTCATTTCCAAGAGCCTCAGTCAGTACCTGAGGAGGCTCTCGTTAGGCAGGACCAGGAATATTGTTAGGAAGTTCCTCTCTCTGGATCCCTGCACTAGTGGCTTGGACAGTTGGACCTTGATACTAATCCTTCCTGATACCGGTGGGCTACATTTTTATATACTGAAATTCTTTTATATAACTCTTTTTAAAAATTCAAACGTTACATGTTAGTGTAGAAATAAATAAAGGAAAGGATAATTGATCAACAATGTACTCAGAAGCATACGTAGAAAAAATCTTTGAAACATAAATCTCGCAATATTTACTTACCTGGACCAAGCAAGCTTGGATGCAGAGCAACAGAACAGTGAAGGAAGACATGTTTCAAGTAAATTCAACGGAGGCTGAAAACTTTGTGATGGCCTAACATTTTAGTCACATTTTATACCAAACCCATAACTGATATCAACCGCGTTTTCGAAATTTTGGAAAACGTGACATGTTTTAAACAAAGTAAAACGTTTCTTTATTGGTAAATAGGCTTATCGTACTTGCACAAGCTATTAATTAATTGTTTTCACCTAGTAAGCATTATTCTTGGAACTTGATAACTCAATAGAGTATAAAACCACCAACAGTTGCACTGAACATCATTCTTGTGTCAGCACTCGAAACAAACTACAATGTCTGTCAGGGCTATTCTCGTCCTCTGCGCTCAGGCGCTTCTGTTCAAGGTAAGAAAACGTAAGAACTATCTCATAGATTTAATTTTTCTAATACTATGAAACAATGACCCTAATTTCATTTTTGTACTTTCAGTCCGCACTTGGACAGTCATGCTACAGCCGCGCTGCGGTTGCTGATATCTCTGGATTTGCTGCTCCCTGCGGCTTGGCCGCTCCTGCCTTAGCCGCCCCTTGCGGCTTGGGTGCTCCTGCTTGGGCATATGATGGACTCGGTTACTCCGGCGCTAGCTTGGCAGGTAGAGGTCTGGCTTTTGACGGACTGGCCGCTGGCTACGGTGGCAGAAGCCAGGCTTACGATGGAATCTACGCCCCCGCCATGGAGTTCAGTCCCACCAGTGGCGGCGCTCTGCCTGTCTCCAGCGCCTCCGCCCTCGCCCCCGTCGGTATCTCCGTCGTGTCTGACAACGTGTATGAGGGTGCTCTGGCTGTGGGTGGTGAGCTGCCGTTCGTGGGTACTGTTGCTATGGAAGGTGTGGTGCCTTCTGCCGGTGCTGGCGCCGTCAACCATGCCTGTGGTAATGGCAGGAACGCCATGATCAGTGAGACTGCTGCTTACGGTTCAGCTGGTGCGTATGGTGCTATCGGTGCCAACGGTCCCGCTGCTCTTGCTGCTCCAGGCCTCGGTCTACGTGGTGGTTGGGCTGGCAGAGGTTGTGGCTGCGGTATCTAAGTCCTAGTTGAGAACCGATCCTTAACGAATTAAATCAACATGCATTTATATTTCTTGTACTTTATTTTGTTATCAACCTCCTCCTTTTTGAAGCTCGGGTAAAAACGTTACATATTTTTAGGCGGTCAATTGACAGCTGCAGTGAAGGCGAAAACACACTGTGGCGCATACTATGCACGGGCACGCCGTGCATTTTAGTTTCGTGGATTTTTTTTTTTGCACCACAACTTTGTACAACTGTAACGTGCGTGGTTCACCGCAGGTTAATATTTCGTGTGTAGTGTATACCACATTGTTGACAGCGTTGAGATATGTGAGCATCTTATTCGAGTAAGCCACGCATGTACTATTGACGTCAATTGATGCATAGCGTGTGTTTACAGTGGACACAATCACATATATTTTTTTTTGCAAAACGAAGCTTAACACACGTGTGTGACCTATCCGTGCACCGCAGTGGGTATGCCTATTTATGGTACAAACTCATTTGAAACTTACGAAATCATTTAGCTTTTGTTTCATCATAGTCATAATATTGTCAAATATTAAATAAATTTTGGTTGCCATTACACACAGCGATATCTAGTGCCACACTAAGCCACGAGGATGTGTCGTGAACACCATTATAGTTGACACAAACTTTAAATTGAAAATTAGCATCAAGATAGCATTAAAGAGAACGGCGCTCTGGTGCGTTTGATATGCTTCGAATATGTCTACAGATAAGTAAAATACTGCCTTAGTTCACAGCGCTCTTCACACAGCCAGAGATGGCAACAGATGGGTAAAAGATCTTTCGAGAGAAAGTGATGCAGAAGAGAGGAATCGCTTTATTATTGAGTATTACGACGCAAGGAAGAAAAAATACTAAAATACTAAAATTTTTAAAACCCACAATCAAAATCAATCAGTAGATTGAACTGTATCCACAAGCACAATTACCGTGTAGATAGACATAGCTCCAGTAGCCGGCACAGCGCCACAGAAGCCTACAACACCAGATACCCGGCACCTGTATGCTTAGTGCGAGTTTCATACTAAAATTCGAGTAACGTCGTGTATCGCGTAGATCGAGTTGACGTCGTCGATAGTGACAATCCAGTGCCTCTAAGAAAGTAAGGACCGTTTCGAGCACATTGCTTACATTTGCATGTATAACGCGAGTGATAGTTACAATTTCGACAGTTTTGACAGCTTGAATACGAAACACAGTCACTTGCTAGCGTGAAAGTTGTCACTTGAGATTTTGTGGTGAGAGCATCGTTAGAGTGGTCATAGAACAAAGTAATTTTGATTTAATTTTATATTGTGAATAAAACTTACAATGGAATCTCGTATTATTTCGTTTGGAGAATGTTTGAGACCGCAAAAGCACAAGATAAACGTAATTTAACGCCACAAAAAAAAAACACGTAAACACGTTTACGTAAACACGGTCACGTAAACAATGATAGAGTGCTCCACTGCAAGCCACTCGGGCATTATTAGATCATTTGCTTAGATCTTCATGCATAAAAAGTAACAAACTTAGTTTTACGAACTTCACAGATGGATCAAGGTCACTCACTACACGCCAAAAGATATAAATTACACTAACTGCTCTGTGTAAGTTACCAACATTTCAAATTAGGACGGTCTAGTCTTTATTTTTAACAATAATATTCAAAACTGTATGCAAATCACAACACAAACTTTCGTAAACACAAACAAAACTAATGACCATTGACCACAGATAAATAATGTTGTCTAATGTATAACCACAACTATTTGAATCGGCAGTCACTTCTGTTAGGAACACAAAATACGACTGTCAGTTTATTTTGGCCGGTTACTAATGTACGCGCCACTTCTTGCAGGGAATGAACGCGAAACGAATGAACGTATTCTAGAATCTCACACTCGCAAGTTAACAATTGTCGATGCGCTTAGAAATATCACTCATAATATGTAGTTCACACGTATTACGCTAGGTGGCGCCTACTCAGCGCCATACAAATTTGTGTTAAACGATGACACGGTCGATACGTACATTACGTACAAAAAACTGGCACTAACCTAACGATAAAACTTGTCTTAACTGTTTTCTTTTGATACACTACCAATTTCTGTATGTAGGTGTTTTGTGTATATGTCACCGTAAAATTGTCAAACACGTTAGATTGTTATCTCTCTAGCGATATTGTAAACTCTCGAAATATTGTCAACTGAACATACGGAAGTATCTCTGCCGCTATAATCGGGACTTGGGACACCCCCCCGTTAGGTTAGTTAGGTTCCTTTAAATGCACTCGGAAATAGGGGCCCCGCGAAGCGCGGCTCCGTCGACTACACTTTTTAGGGGAATATAAAGTGTTTTAAGGTTAGATTATATTAGTCGGTATTTCTCAGGAATGGTACATTATTTTGGGTAAGGGGGACCCCTCCTTCCCTCCACACCGCGTGTTTTGACTACCACTGCATGCATTTCACGAAAAATAATGTGTTTTATTGTAAGCAGCATGTTTGACAATAAAGTTTACGGTGACATATACAAATGTGAGCAAACCGTTACTTGCTGAAAACATCTTTTTTACTCTCAATAAAAAGCATTGAACTGAGTATTTCACTAAAACAGTCTATAAATAATAAATAAATAAATTTATTTTATCTGCGGGCAATACAGAATGGAATTACAAGCAATTTAATGAGTCATAATTATTTTTGTCATCATCAAGTGTTTCTTTCTAATGATGGAGTCTTACTAAACAATTATTTTTCCTTCCAATCCTTTTCCCTAATTAATAAGTAATTAATTAAACACTTTATTTGTTGAAAATGTTTATTAATTCATCAATCTATAAAATATCTAGTAGTGGGGACCGCATCCACACGCGCACTTGCCGGAGATAGACACGGCACCAGCAGCAGCCACAGGACCACCGAAGCTCACAGCGCCCATGATGGGGACCTGACCAGCAACAGCGGTGTTACCGGCGACTGGCAGCTCACCAGCGACCGCCACGTTGCCTTCACCGGCGCCGCCGTATGCAGCACCATAACCGGCAGCACCAGGATAGGCGAGTCCGTCGTAAGCCAAACCAGAAGCCAATCCCAAGGGGCCAGCCAGACCAGGACCAGCTAAGCCGTAAGGACCAGCCAGCATGGGAGACGCGATCGCTGGGCCGTAAGCACCAAGGCATGCCTGGCTGAATACATTCTGTAAAAAAACTATAAATTTAAATAATAGTCCTAGAAACCCGAAACCCCAAACCTGAAACCCAAACAATTAAAAAAAAACCGGCCAAGAGCGTGTCGGGCCACGCTCACTGTAGGGTTCCGTAGCTTCCCAGACCATTAAAAATACCAACATTTTTCGTCAGCAAAAATAACTTTGTTTTTCATAGTATTTGTATGAAAAACAAAGTTATCATTTGCGTTTTTTTGAAAAAGTGCTATATAACTCAAAAACTATTCAACTCATCAAGTTGAAAATAATTTTCCTAGAAAGTTCATATAAAGGTCTACTTCTGTGATTTTTTTCATATTTTTTAAACTTATGGTTCAAAAGTTAGAGGGGGGGGGACACATTGTTTTTGACTTTCGGAGCGATTATTTCCTAAAATATTAATATTATCAAAAAATGATTTTCGAAAACCCCTATTCATTTTTAAATACCTATCCAACAATATATCACACGTCAGGGTCAAAATTAAAAAAAAAATCGCTCCCCACTTTACGTCTGGGGGAGGTACCCTAATAAAAATGTTTTTTTAAATTTTTATTTTTGCACTTTGTCGGCATGATTGATATACATATTGGTACCAAATTTCAGCTTTCTGGTGCTAACGGTCACTGAGATTATCCGCGGACAGACAGACAGACAGACAGACAGACAGACAGACAGACATGGCGAAACTATAAGGGTTCCGTTTTTTGCCATTTGGCTACGGAACCCTAAAAAGGAAGTTCTATAGAAAAAAAAAACCACGTACCTAATTCAAAATTTTCAATGTGCAAAGTCAGTGTCAATTCATTTCTTTCTGGTGTGAAAGGTAGATTAAAGTTATCAAGAAAAATAAAATATTAAGGGCCAGTTTCACCGGTTACGGATAAAGTGTCGGTTAGCCTATTAGGAACTTATCTGCCAGATAAACTAACACTTTTGGTTTCACAGGTGTCGGATAGCGATATCTGGTAGATAAAGTATTGGTTAAGTTATCAGCCGAATCAAGTGGCTGTTAAGGAAGTGATCATCTACATTATAGTACATTTCAAAAAGTTTGTTTTTGCATAAATTTGAAGCGTTATTACGTGCTTTGCATCGATTGCAGTTACAAGTGTTACAAATATTCAAACATGGACTTATTTGAATTTTTAGAAGACGATTTTGATGAATATTTCGAACGTTTTATGCGACCTCGTGGGAGGTTCTGAAGTAAAATTAGTCATCTTTCGCGCTTAGATGACCCACTGACCCGCTTTTGGTTTTCCATTTTAAAAAGGTAAAAATATAAAAAACACACAAAAGTGAAAAATAACTTTAGCTTCAGAAGTCGGTGACCTTTGTTTGATTGATTGACTTAGTTTTTTGTCATCGACTTCTGAAACTAAAGTTATTTTTCACTTTTATGTGTTTTTTGGAGTCGGTTTTATTATTTGCAAAAAAGTTTTTATTTTTCACTTTTTAGTGGTTCACTTGTGCTTACCCCGTCACAGCGTAGCGGCGTGATGTTATGTTATGATCTGGGTGTAAACATTAATAGATAGACATGAGATTTCAGCAATCCCTGTCTATTTGCTATCATTTATTGAGGAGTTCCGTTGCCTATCTCCGAAGTTCTTCATCAGATCTTCATCAAATTGAAATGAAACCACTTTAAAAAAGTACTCTTCCAAAATACAACAAAATCACATCAAGTGTGCCTATAAAATTTGAAGAGTTCTCTCAATTTCTCCAGGATCCCATCATCAGCTCACGACTTGATGACTATGGGACCACCTGGGACGTATACCCTTTCAAACAAAAAAAGAATAAGTAATTCAAATCGCTCCAGCCATCTTTGAGAAATCGGGGAACATACAAAAAAAAAAAAAAGGTTCCGGCGAATTGAGAACCTCCTCCTTTTTGAAGTCGGTTAATAAACGAAACTTTAATAAACTTTCGCAGTTCGAAACAAACAAAAGCGTCCAAAACAAACTCTATCAAACACAAAACAATTGACACTTGCGTTTCTTTCCTGTAAGCACATTTGGAATTAAAACATGTCGTTAATCTTAGGAATCTTACTAATTTCGGTCTATAATGATAAAATTATACTTCGAAATGTAAAAAAAGTTTTATTTTGAACAAAAAATATTGCAGGAATTATATTTTCAAAATTGTTTTCAAATGAAAATATATTACGTAGTAGTATCGAAACGTAAAGAAGCGACGTTGCCGTTCCGCTTGTTATTAAGTGGCCGGTATTTTATCTACCGGATAAATTATCAGGAAGTTTGACGGTGAAACACAAAAAAGTTATAACCAGCCTTTAAGTGGTAGATAGTATTAACTATCAGATAACTAACCGACACTTTATCCGTAACCGGTGAAACTGGCCCTAAGACAGAAAAGTTACAACACTGAGTTGTAGGTAAAACATTCAAGACTTTCATCATTATCTGCCGAGCCTTTTCCCAACTATGTTGGAGTCGGATTCCAGTCTAACCGGATGCAGCTGAATATCAGTATTTTACATGGAGCGACTGCCTATCTGACCTCCACAACCCAGTTAATACTGGATAATACGATACCACTTGGTAAGACTGTTTGTCAGACTTTTTTGGGCTAGAATACTTAAACGACAAAGATGGACAAATGCCAGCTTTTTTTTTTTTTTTTTTTTAGGATGGGAAATCATCAAATGACTTCTCCCACTCTGGGCGGAGCAGGAGGGAGTGTCAGACTCTTACTGACTAAAACCCATCCATGTTCCTTCCTTGCCCTTTACGTTCCGGGGCCGCGGTATCTCTTTCGAACAGTCCCGCAACCCCGGCAGGCTTCGGCCCTTGCGGGCCCCTCTCTTCTGCTGACATCTCTTTGAGGCGCGCGTGGAACATGAACGCGCCGTCGACACGGCCTCTCGTCACTAGACGGACGGACGGATAGCTAGCCCATAGCTAACCGTCCACAGGCCCGCATCTACGGTGGCCGGTAGCCACCACGTGGCCGCCGACGCCCGGTGCGTCTCCCGCGGCGGCCGGGAAGAGAGGCTCTCTCCCTCTCTCGTTCCGCCACCTCCTTCGCTAGCATGACTGCTTCGCAGAAGGAGGTGACGGCTTCCCATTCCGTCTCGCTCCGGACCATGGATTGAACCAGGGCCGGACGCGAGAGGTCGCCGCCGCCGATCGCCGCTACGAGGACACGGCGGTGCTCCGCCCACGCAGGGCAGACTTCCACCGTGTGCTCCACCGTGTCCTCCGGTCGATCCTCGCAGTGGAGGCACCCGGGCGTTTCCTCCCGCCCGATTCAGTGCAGGTACCTCCCGAAACATCCGTGTCCGGTGAGGACCTGCGTCAGGCGGAAGGTGAGGACGCCGTGGCGCCTCTCCAGCCACTCCTCAAAGAGGGGTCTTACCGCCACTATCGTGGCGTGCCCTGCACGGGGTTGCGACAGTCGCTCTCTCCATGTCGCCATGAGATCGCGCCGGAGGTCTGTCCGCTGAGCGGCAATTTGCCTCGGCAGCGGAGTTTCCCCCCGGCGTAGTGCCTCCGCGCGCCAGTCGTGCAGGCGCGCGAGGACTATCGCCTCCAGATCCCATGGCGGCAATCCGGCCAGCAGGGCCGCCGCCTCGCGGGAGATCGTGCGGTACCCACGGACCATTTTTACGGCCACCACTTTCTGGGGCGCGTTCAGGTAATGGGCCAACAGCTAAACCTGCTTTCCGAGGCACGGAGAATGTAGTAGTAGTAGTAGTGTATGTAGTCACCAGCTCGTTCGATAAAACACTCAAGACTGTATATAAGGCAAAAGAGCAATGTACCTTAGAAGCTTTGACTGCTAAACTAGATAAAAAAAGAACATAGAAAAAGAAATGACACCTCACCTGGACCAAGCAAGCTTGGATGCAGAGCAACAGAACAGTGACGGAAGACATTGTTGATGTATTTTTGTGTTCAACGAAAAGCTGAAGACAGAATAATTTTCTACTAATCCTCTACGCTTTTATACTTTATTAACGCACTTTCTTATCAGTACTAAAGTATTTCTATAAAATTTCCCAATATTTTCTTCAGTAGGTACACACAATTAACCATGTCTTAATAGGTTGTGTATTGAGTTTCAAAATAGTAGGCTTATCGTTTATTTACGAAAATTACAATTACCCATATACCAATAATTCCTGGAAAATAACCTCGTAGCTTAGTATAAAGCGTTTGGAAGGTGCAACGGAAATCATTCAAGTGCCATCACTTGCAGTAGTACCATCAGTTCATTCACCACAATGGCAGCTAAGGCTATTCTCGTCCTCTGCGCTCAGGCGCTCCTTATTCAGGTAAGGTTACTACAATTTCTTTACTGTTCCATAGTTCACTATTTCATTTGTTTTTCTCAAATTCCAAACCTTTATTTGGGTCAAAAAGTATTTAGCAAGCCAGAGATTCGTTTACTTTTTTATATTTATCAGCGTCAGCATAAAAAAAAACCTCGGTCCGCAAGGTCATATATCGCGCAAAGTGCAGTATTAGCTGCAGTATCATTTGCTGAGTTTGCTTATTCAGACATACCAAATACCTTCGTAATACTTTCTATTGTTTCATATTAATTTGTTTCCGAGTCATTGATGTTTATATTCATAAGTACGTATTTACAAATAAAAAAAAGTATCAGTGTAGTATTTCAACTATCTGGTGTCCACGACACAAACCTCGTTGCTTAGTATGGCACTAGATGGCGCTGTGTGTAATACTTTGGTTTGATAATATTGTTTCTTTTGATCTTACTGCCATTTGATACCCAACAATGATTTTAACTCTCATTTTTCTCTCTTTTAGTCAGCCTTCAGCCAGTGCACCAGCCGTGCCGCCATCGATGCATCAGGCATTGGTTCCCCCTCCGGATTCGGCAGCCCTCTTACCAATGGCTTTGCTGGCTTAGGATACGACGGACTCCCTGGTCCCGCATGGGCTTACGATGGCTTAGCATTCCCTGGAATTGGCTGTGCAGGCAGGGGACTGGGTTACGATAACTACTATTCTCCTGCTATGGAGTTCACTGCTACTAGTGGTGGAGCTTTGCCAGTCACCAGCTCCTCAGCCATAGCTCCTGTCGGCATCTCCATTATATCAGATAATGTGTATGAAGGCGCTCTGAACGTGGCTGGAGAACTGCCTTTTGTTGGTACTACGGCTTTGGAAGGCGTATTGGCTACCGCTGGGTCTGGTGCCATCAACCATGCTTGCGGAAACGGGCTTAATGCTATGGTGAGTTCTGGTATTCTTCTTGATTTTACATTCTTATGCTTCCGATGCCGAAAAGTTTTGATGCGGAAGACGTTGCGTTGGAAAGCCTCCGATGACCTGGTGAAGGTTGCGGGAATCCGCTGGATGCAAGTCTCACGGGATCGGTCAATGTGGCAACACTTGGGGGAGGCCTAGTCCAGCAGTGGACGTCTGGCGGCTGAAATGAGGATAGAATTAACGTCACCTGACATATAAAACATGTTTTATTTCAATGAATATCGACAAACACCATCTCATTCACTAATCAAGTTTTTTTCAACAACTGTCAATAGTTTCTGACTTTTCTTTTTTTATTTTCAGTCTGCTCTCAGTGGTACTTCCACTCCTGCCTCAGTTGTATCAGCTGGCCCTGCTTACGGCCCTGGTTTGGCCTACGATGGACTCTACGGCCCTGGTTTGGCCGGCTCAGCCTTCGGTGCAAACGCTTTCGCATACGACAGACTTATGGCACCTGGTCTTGCGGCTCCCGTAATGGCATACGATGCTCTGCCATACGGTGACGCTGCATGGGCTGGTAGAGGTCTGGCCTGTGATGCTCTCTCATACGGTTCTCCCTTCGACGGCATTGAATTTACTCCCACTAGTGGCGGTGCTCTCCCCGTTGCCAGTACTTCTGCCATTCCTCCCACCGGCATTGCTGTAGCGTCAGACAACGCTTACGAGGGTGCTCTGGCTGTGGGTGGTGAGCTGCCGTTCGTGGGTACTGTTGCTATGGAAGGTGTGGTGCCTTCTGCCGGTGCTGGTGCCGTCAACCATGCCTGTGGTAACGGCAGGAACGCCATGATCAGTGAGACTGCTGCTTACGGTTCAGCTGGTGCGTATGGCCCTATCGGTGCCTACGGTCCTGGTGCCGCCTTCGCTCCATCTACCTTTGGACCTGGTTTTGGGGCTCCAGCTCTTGGTTTCCGCGGTGCTGGCAGAGGATGTGGTTGTGCTTATTAAAAGATCAATTAATATTAATATCTGATTATATTTTTGTTTGATACCTACAAAATAAATGAAAATTTTATGATAATTATTACTTCAAACTTTTCTTTACTCTACCTTCCGGCTTTTACGTAGACATTAAAATGTCAAAGTAAAATTGTAAAACTCTAAACACAAGTTGTATAGATTGTAATCTATCTAGCTAGATTGTAAACTCTCGAAAGATTGTCAAATGATCATACTGCTTACAATTTAACGTATTATTTTCTGGATTATAATCTATTAAAGTGAAACCGTAAAATTGTGAATAGTACGTGATAGAACTCACCTCGTGCTCTCGTGGAGGGGTTCAGAGGGAGGGGGGTCTCCCTTGCCCTATGGTATGTATGGTAAATCCTATGGTAAATCCCATGAAAAGTAATTTACCATTCCTGAGAAAAACTGATTAATGCAACATAACCTCAAAACACTTCATATTCGCCTAAAAAGCGTCGTAGCCGTCGTCGGTGTCGCCGTAGTTGGCAAACGTGGCCCCGCTACCCTTTTCTTTTTTTTTTTTTTTTTTAGGATGGGAAATCATCAAATGACTTCTGAACTCCCACTCTGGGCGGAGCGGGAGGGAGTGTCAGACTTTTACTGACTACAACCCATCCATGTTCCTTCCTCGCCCTTTACGTTCCGGGGCCGCGGTATCTCTTTCGAACAGTCCCGCAACCCCGGCAGGCTTCGGCCCTTGCGGGCCCCTCTCTTATGCTGACATCTCTTTGAGGCGCGCGTGGAACACGAACGCGCCGTCGACTCGGCCTGTCGTCGTTAGACGGACGGACGGCTAGCTAGCCCATAGCCAACCGTCCACAGGCCCGCGTCTACGGTGGCCGGTAGCCACCACGTGGCCCCCGACGCCCGGTGCGTCTCCCGCGGCGGCCGGGAAGAGAGGACCTCAAAACACTATATATTCGCCTAGAAAGCGTAGTCGGCGAACGCGGCCCCGCTACCCTTGGCTCCTATTTCTGTCTACAGGGGGTTTAAAGAAACCTGACTAACCTAACGCCGGGGTGCTTCAAGTCCCGATTATGGGGGCAGAGATACTTCCGTCACATGCATTTCACAATTTTTTGGTTTCATTTCGATAGATTATAATCTACCGAAAAATAATGCGTTTAATTGTAAAGGTATGTTTGTTTGAAAATCTTTCGAGAGTTTACTATCACGCTAGATAGATTACAATCTAACGGATTTTAGGTCTTTATAAATGGATGTTAATCCATTTAGTTGGCGATCGATAGTTGGCAATCCACCCGCATTCTCCAGTCAACGCGCGATCATGGCGCTTGCAACAGCGTCGAAATATCGGGAGCTCAAAATAACAAATAATCACGGAAAATATCCCGTAAGTGACAATATAAGTTTAGTTTTAAATAAAACCGAAAGTTTATTTTATGATGAACTTAATGTTGTACTTACTAATTAAATAGCAATCGTTTAGATAAAATGATTTTAACTCTAAACGATTGCTATTTTAAGTTAGTAGGTACTAAAATTTGGTTGAACTTGCATTTTTTTTTTGTTTTTTCTTTTTTCCGGGTTCCTCATTTCTACAGGGTAGAAGTAGATTGTTGACCACATATTTATCCAGATAACACGGTCTTACGAAAGAGTTCTGAATATTTTTCGTTGCTGTCTGTCTGCCGTTTGAGACACCGTCATTTGATACCCCTAGGGCGCTTTCAATATAGACGTTTCGTGTCGCGCCGCGCGCTGTAGCGCCGAAGCAGTGCGTTTGTCGTATGGGTACGGACGTTCGCTTGTTTTCATACAAAGCGCGCGGCGCGGCAACCGTGCGGCGCCGATATGCGCGGCGGTACCGACGCCGCACGGTTGAATGAAAACAAGCGAACGGGAATTTTTCAGGGTGGCCGTCAACCAAACATTCTGTAGATCAAACTAAGTAACTTTGCGCAAAAATTATTGCTGGGAAACGACTTTTTTTGGGTGAAAAAGCATGTTTTGTGACGGAACTTAATGTAACGCACTTAAGGCGACTAGATGAGCTAAATTAACAACTCTATTTGTGGTGGTTCAAACTTCGTTTGAAATTCTGTTAGAATAAAGTTCTAATCACTACAAGGTGGTTGTTACGTCAGTCACTGCGGGCCAAATAGTGCGATATGAGTGGTTTTGATCGATTTACAAAAAATCTATTGATTGGACTAAAAAACTAAAACACTATAATGCTAATATATTATTGCTTGTAAAATTATTTGCCAAAAAATCAGAATGATCGCATGTATATTAGTATGTTTTTTTTTGGTTGAAAGAAATTTTTAGAGATAAGTTCGTGTTTTTTTTTGTCGAGTCAAATTAATTGTATTATGTTTTCAAAACACTATCATACTAGCATATATCCTGAAGAATATCATATATTTTTCTGGTCTTGTTTATAGCAGTGAATCTTATACTTATAGTCATTATAAAACTCGCGTTTAGCTCATGTAATCGCCTTAAAACATTGTGCTGATGGATGGATTGAACAGTACGGAGGTCGTGGAGGTGTTTATAGTTAAAAAAATACATTAAAAACATGTATTAAATAAAAAAACTTATCAAAAAGTTGGAACTTCGACCCCCAATATCTCCGTAAGTAGAAGGATAGTGTAAAACAAAAAAAAATATCGCAATGTCAGGGAGAACAAGTGCCTTTCGGCTTCCCTAAGAGATGTTTAACACCCTTTAGGTGTATTCCCGCTACTCATGGGGATCAACAGGAAAAATTATAACCGTCATTTAGTTAATGGACATTTGTTTCCGAGTCATGGATGTATTAGGTATGTATTTACAAATAAAAAGTATATTTGTAGTATATCAACTGTCTGGTGACCACGACACAAGCCTTGCTTAGTGTGGCACTAGACGGCGCTGTGTGTAATGTCCAGTGATACTTATTTATTTAGTAAAATAAAAGATCAATATGGACCTAGTCGAGCACAGCATTAGGAGAGAGGAACGTCAGCAGTCAGCCTCAAAGTACCGCGCTTTTTAGGGTTCCGTAGCCAAATGGCAAAAAACGGAACCCTTATAGTTTCGCCATGTCTGTCTGTCTGTCTGTCTGTCTGTCTGTCCGCGGATAATCTCAGTGACCGTTAGCACCAGAAAGCTGAAATTTGGTACCAATATGTATATCAATCATGCCGACAAAGTGCAAAAATAAAAATTTAAAAAAACATTTTTATTAGGGTACCTCCCCCAGACGTAAAGTGGGGAGCGATTTTTTTTTTAATTTTGACCCTGACGTGTGATATATTGTTGGATAGGTATTTAAAAATGAATAGGGGTTTTCTAGAATCATTTTTTGATAATATTAATATTTTAGGAAATAATCGCTCCGAAAGTCAAAAACAATGTGTCCCCCCCCCCTCTAACTTTTGAACCATAAGTTTAAAAAATATGAAAAAAATCACAGAAGTAGACCTTTATATGAACTTTCTAGGAAAATTATTTTCAACTTGATGAGTTGAATAGTTTTTGAGTTATATAGCACTTTTTCAAAAAAACGCAAATGATAACTTTGTTTTTCATACAAATACTATGAAAAACAAAGTTATTTTTGCTGACGAAAAATGTTGGTATTTTTAATGGTCTGGGAAGCTACGGAACCCTACAGTGAGCGTGGCCCGACACGCTCTTGGCCGGTTTTTCTACTAGCTTCTCACATTTACGAAGTTTACGATTACTGTTCCGAAGACAGTTTCGCTATCAAGTAGGATTTCAGTATCGTTCATGTGTACATAATATATTGTATAATTATCAACTGTTTCCGTGAAGGAAAACATCGTGAGGAAACCAGCATGCCTGAGAGATATCTCTTGAAATGTAAACTCAAGTCAGAGGTCCTTGGGCGGCATAGTCACTCTGACTCTGACTTGGTGTCACTCTGACACCAAATTAGGCTCTAAACACATGATTAAAAGAAATAACTATAGTTCAGAATAAAATGGGAAACGCATTTTAAAACTGAAAAGGATAGATTTCCAAAACTAAATACAAGCCAGTATTGTGAATCGCATGAATATTTACCAACTGTTTTATTTTTTCTTCTTTAAATAACTATATACATTATAACAAAATAGTAGGAAAGTCAAAACTGTACATTGAATATTTTTTAAAAAGAATACTTGGGGCGTGATCTACAATCGATATAGAAGCCAAAAATATAGTTTTTAGAATTTTTGTCTGTCTGTATGTATGTCCGGGATAAACTCAAAAAGTACTCCATGGATTTACTTCAAATTTTGCATGAATATTACTAAGAGGTCGGGTCAACATATAGGCTACATATTATCACGCTATCACCTACGGGGGAGGAGCTGTGAATCTTTATTTTTCTTACGCATTCTGTGACAGCGTGTAATCTAACGACGCATATTTAAATGGTGTCTTTGAGTAAGCCATGCTATTATCCAGCTTTACACAATAAAAACTACGCCATTTAAGTAACTTGGGCAGAGAAACATAGTTTAAAGAATGTTAGTAGTATAAAGACAATTTTAAAGCAACGCCATATATGAGATTTCATAAAAATCAAATCAAGTTACATGTTAATGTCACCGTAAAGTGGTCAAACACATTAGATTGTAATCTCTCTAGCGATATTGTACACTCTCGAAATATTGTCAAACGAACATACTGCTTACATTATAACGCATTATTTTTCGTGAAATGCATGTGATGGTAGCCAACTCACGTGGTGTGGAGGGAAGGAGAGGTCCCCTTAGCCCAATGGTACCACTCTCATGAAAATAATAATGTACCATTTCTGAGAAATACCGATTAATATAACCTAACCTTAAAACACTTTATATTCCCCTTATTAAGGAATTTTAATTCTTCTGCATTTTATTACTTTTTGGGGTCTCTGATAATGAAGATGAACATTTTTGGATAATGAAAATGAGGTCAAAATTAACATGGGAAAAAAAGTTAACAGAAGCAAAAAAAAAACATTTTTTTTTCTTCGGCTTCCCCTGACGGTATTTTCACCCTTCGCCACTGTGTAGAGGTGTCTTACACCCACATTTCGCACATAGCATAATACTATCAACCGGGCACAATATAATAACACTTTGCCCGTCCCGGGAATCGAACCCAGGACTTCATGCTCAGTAGCGCTAGCGACAACTTGACCAACGATGCAGTCTCACACAATCATGACCCATCAATACTGGTATTTTCACGCGAACGAAGTCGCGGGCAACAGCTAGTATTTAATATTAATGTTAATAGTTATTTTTTTAGATTATTTGACTTTGTATCTTTATTTTTTTTTAATCTTATGGTCTTCCGACCTAATTTGTACTCCAGCCATGGTCAAACATTTTGTGCTAAAGAATATTTTGTAACACCTTTAATAAGCACCATCATGAATCACACACAATCATGTTTTTTCAAAAAAAATATTCTTTTTATCTTTATCCAGACTACAAAAAAGATAATATTATGATTACGGGATATTGTCTTTTTAAACTTTCACGACCCGTCTTGTGAAACTCTGATGATGCTAGTTTTTAATGAACTACGTGACAACAAAAAAAGAAACGAAATATTTGGTGGGTATGATCATTTAGTTTTTGATTATTAAAGATTGTATGTGTCAACAACTAGTACAGGTAGTCGTAGGGAGCACCGCAGCCGCATGCGCACTTGCCGGTGATAGACACGGCTCCAGCAGCCGGCACAGCGCCGCCGAAGCTCACAGCACCCATGATGGGGACCTGACCAGCAACAGCGGTGTTACCGGCGACTGGCAGCTCACCAGCGACCGCCACGTTGCCTTCACCGGCGCCGCCGTATGCAGCACCATAACCGGCAGCAGCAGGGTACGTGAGTCCGTCGTAAGCCAAACCAGAAGCCAATCCCAAGGGGCCACCCAGACCAGGAGCAGCTAAGCCGAAAGGACCAGCCAGCATGGGAGAAGCGATCGCTGGGCTGTAAGCACCAAGACATGCCTGGCTGAATACATTCTGTAAAATAAATAATCATGAAAAATAAACCATTAACCAAATTGTAATAAAAACCTTATACAGTTTAGAAAATGGACTAACCTGGACCAAGCAAGCTTGGATGCAGAGCAACAGAACACTGTAGAAAGACATGATTGATGTTTGTTTGTATTCAACAAGAACCCAAAGACTAATTATTGATGACATTAAATTATTTACACATTTTATACCCAATAAGTTTGTTGATACCGTAGATTAACCTGTGGTTGATACCAACTGCGTTTTCGAAATATTGAAAAACGTGACTCAGATATTATAGGGTTTTCTAATGTAATTAGTAGACTTGTCATGCTTGCACAAGCTATTAATTAATAACACTTACCTGCATATTGATTTCATTGGAACTTGTGAAGTAAGGGAGTATAAAACCACCAACAGCTGCACTGAACGTCATTCTTGTGTCAGCACTCGAAACAAACTACAATGTCTGCCAGAACTATCCTCGTCCTCTGCGCTCAGGTGCTCCTGCTCAAGGTAAGGAGTCAATTATTTATTAATAGTCATAGAATGCATAACACATTCAAATTGTATTCTGTATGAAAGTGATACAGTGGAAGTAACTCATAGAAAACTCTTTGTCATGATTTCAGACTGCACTTGGACAGTCATGCACCAGCCGCGCTGCGGTTGCTGATATCTCTGGACTTGCTGCTCCCTGCGGCTTGGCCGCTCCTGCCTTAGCCGCCCCTTGCGGCTTGGGTGCTCCTGCTTGGACTTATGATGGACTGGCCTACCCCGGCACTGGCTTAGCAGGCAGAGGTCTGGCTTTTGACGGACTGGCCGCTGGCTACGGTGGCAGAAGCCTGGCTAACGATGGAATCTACGCCCCCGCCATGGAGTTCAGTCCCACCAGTGGCGGCGCTCTGCCTGTCTCCAGCGCCTCCGCCATCGCTCCCGTCGGTATCACCGTCGTGTCCGATAACGTTTACGAGGGTGCTCTGGCTGTGGGTGGTGAGCTGCCGTTCGTGGGTACTGTTGCTATGGAAGGAGTGGTGCCTTCTGCCGGTGCTGGCGCCGTCAACCATGCCTGTGGTAACGGCAGGAACGCCATGATCAGTGAGACTGCTGCTTACGGTTCAGCTGGTGCGTATGGTGCGTATGGTGCTATCGGTGCCTACGGTCCCGCTGCTCCTGGCCTCGGTCTGCGTGGTGGTTGGGCTGGCAGAGGTTATGGATGTGCCATCTAAGACTTTATCTTTAAACCGAAAATAAAACAGCAACTAAATAAATCTAAATGCATTCATATTTTATGAATTTTCATTAATACCTTCTTCGTTATTTTTTTTGTTAATCTTTATTTTTAAATAAAAATACAAAAACCAGTATGTACTGAAATTATGATGAAAACAACGCTGTTATGCAGGTATACAAGAATTGCTTCTTCAAAATGTATATTGAAGAAGCAATTCTTGGACACACTGTAGTGTGTCCGGACATGGACTAGCGATATTCTAAATACTTAAATATAAACTACGAGTATTTTAAAGTACAATAACACCCTAGGCTTGGGCCCAATAAATTTAAACGCTGTGTGGCAAAAGCACCGTCAACAACTTCGAGTGTAGACTCGAAGTTGTTGACGATTATGTCTCAGTCTCCGATCTGGATAGGAGTGGGTGTAACATGGGCATTCAACATGACCTTCGTCTTGTCCATGTTCATTTTAAGACTCACTCTTTCGGAAGATCAATCGAGGTCATTGAGCATTGTAATGAAGTCCTCGATGGTCTCAGCCATGACGCTACATCGTCGACAAACCGAAGGTGAGTGATGTATTCGTAACTGACGTTGATGCCTAGCTTTCTCCAGTCCAGAACCTTGAAGACATCGTCCAGTGCAGTGGTGAACAGTTTCGGAGATAAATGACGTCTCCCTGTCTTACACCTCGCTGTAGAAGGATAGATTCCGAGGCTTGGTCCTGAAGTCGGATTGACATGGTGGCGTTTTTGTACAAACACTTAAACACTTCGATGTACCGATAGTCAATTTGTCACCGCCACAGGCTTAACGTTGTCCCAAAACGTGACAACACAACACAATACCAACTAACTAGCGTTGAGGTTTACTAGACTACTAGGTAGTTTACTTACTGTTAGTTTATTTGTAATCTATACTAATATTATAAAGAGGTAAAATTTGTTTGTATGTAGGGGGTAATCTCCGGAACCTATGATCTAATTTTAAAAATGGTTTTATTGGTAGAAAGCTACATTATTTGCATTGAGTGCGCCTTGGTGAGAACTCAAGACCTGCCTGGAATATAACTTTAACCAAAGGTCTGAAAATGGAGACGGAAAGCAGTTGCAAGAGGTCCTCAAGAGTTCACAGCATCTATAATATCGTGTTTGGACTTATTGCCATCATTGTGTTGATGAGAACTTTAGACCTGGCCTAGCTGGAGTACGACTATCGTTGACGGTCTAACGATGAAAACGGAAGGCAGTTACAAGAGGTCCGCTACAGCTAACAGCAGTTTTATTGTGTCTCGGCTCTTTTCATGCACCTTGATGAGAACTTTCAACCTAGTAAGACTATGACTATCATTAAGTGTCTAAGAATGAAGACTTATTAGCTGTCGAAGGAACCCTATGTGTTTATATTTACAAACAATCTGTGTACCGAATCCATTCTGGATTTTTTGCGTGAATGAATAACAAACATCCGTCCTTACAAACTTTCGAATTTGTAATATCAGTAGGAAGTAGGATTAAACACGGATAAAATTCAAGTCATCAGTCATATTTTTGCTACGAGGGTTGAAAGGATTATTGGCACATGACCATCGGATATTTTCAAACTATTTTGATCCTATCGCTATTGCAGAACTACTTACTGCGCCTACTGCTGACCTTATGTTGTATAATATTATCATGCTAAGTAGATGAGTCCGTCAAAAAGTAGTAGTCGCTACAGTATGTCAAAAATCACGCTGAATTGATTTTTGACTTTTAACTTTTTCTTAAACGGTGCAATCTTTTGCCTATTAAAACTCTGATGATGCTAGTTTTTAATGAACTACGTGTCAACAAAGTAATAAACGAAATATTTGGTGGGTATGATTATTTATTTATTGATAATTAAAGATTGTATGTGTAATGAACTAGTACAGGTAGTCGTAGGGAGTACCGCAGCCGCACGCGCACTTGCCGGAGATAGACACGGCACCAGCAGCCGGCACAGCGCCGCCGAAGTTCACAGCGCCCATGATGGGGACCTGACCAGCAACAGCGGTGTTACCGGCGACTGGCAGCTCACCAGCGACCGCCACGTTGCCTTCACCGGCGCCGCCGTATGCAGCACCATAACCGGCAGCACCAGGGTAGGCGAGTCCGTCGTAAGCCAAACCAGAAGCCACTCCCAAGGGGCCAGCCATACCAGGAGCAGCCAAGCCGAAAGGACCGGCCAAGCCAGGAGCCGCCAATCCACAGGGAGCAGCGAGAGCAGGTGCGGTTAAGCCATAAGGAGCGGCCAAGCCATAGGGACCAGTAAATGCAGCATCAGCAACGGCAGCGCGGCTGGTGCACGACTGTCCGAGTGCAGACTGAAAGTAAAGATTAAATGAGAATCATTGCATCAACTTATGAAGTAAAATGTTTATATCATTGGCAATCATTTAGATTTACAAGTTCTCTTTGTTCTACAACTTCGTCTTCTGGCCTCAATCATTATGAAAATAGTGGAAACTCACTATTTTAATGTTGTTATGAAACACAAAAAAGGAAGGCAGTAGATTCTTACCTGGAGCAAGCAAGCTTGGATGCAGAGGAACACAACGGTGAAGGTAGACATGTTTGCTGTTAGTTTGTATTCAACGAGAAGCTGAAGACTGAATGATGAACTGGAGCAGCAGTCACATTTTATACCCAGCCCCAGATATCAGTACTTAGATAGTTCAGTTTCAAAATTATTGAAAACGTGACTGAACTGTCTCAATATGAAAAGTGTTTCTTTGTCGGTAAATAGTAAGGCTTATCGTGCTTGCACAAGCTATGAATTAATTTTTGTAACCTAGTATTTTTCTTGCAATGTGATAACTAAATAGAGTATAAAACCACCAACAGTTGCACTGAACATCATTTTTGTGTCAGCACTCGAAACAAACTACAATGTCTGCCAGAACTATCCTCGTCCTCTGCGCTCAAGCGCTTCTGCTCAAAGTAAGAAGTCAATTATTTATTAATAGTCATATAATATGTCATGACACATTAAAATTGTGTTGTCTCAAAGTGATACAGTGGTAGAAACTAATAAAATACTTTTGGTGCATTTTCAGTCCGCACTCGGACAGTCCTGCACCAGCCGCGCTTCCATTGCTGATATCTCTGGACTTGCTGCGCCCAGTGGCTTGGCCGCTTCTGCCATAGCCGCCCCTTGCGGCTTGGGTGCTCCTGCTTGGGCATATGATGGACTCGGTTACCCCGGCGCTGGGTTGGCAGGCAGAGGTCTGGCTTTCGACGGACTGGCCGCTGGCTACGCAGGCAGAAGCCTGGCTTACGATGGAATCTACGCCCCCGCCATGGAGTTCAGTCCCACCAGTGGCGGCGCTCTGCCTGTCTCCAGCGCCTCCGCCATCGCTCCCGTCGGTATCTCCGTCGTGTCTGACAACGCTTATGAGGGTATCCTGGAAGTCGGTGGTGAGCTGCCGTTCGTGGGTACTGTTGCTATGGAAGGAGTGGTACCTTCTGCCGGTGCTGGTGCCGTCAACCATGCCTGTGGTAATGGCAGGAACGCCATGATCAGTGAGACTGCTGCTTACGGTTCAGCTGGTGCGTATGGTGCTATCGGTGCCTACGGTCCCGCTGCTCTTGCTGCTCCAGGCCTCGGTCTGCGTGGTGGTTGGGCTGGCAGAGGTTGTGGATGTGCCATCTAAGACTTTATCCTTAAACCGAAAATAAAACAGCAACGAAATAAATCAAAATGCATTCATATTATATGTGTTTTCACTAATTCCTTCTTTGTTCTTTTTGTAAATCTTTATTTTGAAATAAAAATACAAAAACAAGTTTATACTGAAATCATGATGAAAACAACGCTGATAACCAGATCAAGAATAGCTTCTTCAATATGTACGAGTATTATATAAATAAAAATAAAAAAAAAATATAAGAGCCATTTATTCCATATTTCCATAAAAAATTACATGGTGTTAGTAGGTTATTAGTAGATTTACTTATTGTGTTGTCGCCATAAACATCGCTTTATCCGAAACTACATAGGTACTTTAAATCTTTTCCTTTTATTTAACCGACTAACCAAAAAGAAGGCTAAATGTCTTTAACTTTTATTAGAATGTGGCGGTAGTTTCCTATCAGTTTCCTTCCTTCCTATTCATTCCTGCAGCGTCTACCATAGGTCAGAGCGAAACAGCAATACAAGGCTGGAAGAGGACTGAACGTGGCCGACGCCATATTGAGACAAGTTTCGTCTACTCCGCCGCCGCGAAAGCACCTCTTCAGGGCTTTACAACAAATAACTCTAGATTTCGTGATAAATCCAGGGTTTCAGGTCTATAATTAAAATTAGATCCACCTAAATATCAAGCTACATTGATTTGAAGTGCTGCAAAAGGAAAGGAATCTTTAATCCGTGGAACCACGCTGGCTGCCGCGTGGTTAACCTGTACGTCGAGGACGTGGAAGTCCCTTACAGCAGGAGTCGACGCCAGACTGCTTCAAAAAGGTAAGGCGCTGCATCCTGTGTCCCTCTATTGTTCCTGTTACTCCGCTCCAGGCTTTTAGAAGCCTGGAAAGAGCTGTTTAGACAGTTCTTCCATTTCATGATAAATTCCATGTAAGCATTTAAGGTTTTCCCAAAAGCCCATAGCGTTAACATATTGTATATTGTTAGTGTGGTTAGTCTTCTTCCTTTGAAATATGGACCCCTTTTTGGGTAAAGGCCTCCTCCAGCTCTTTCCACAAATCCCTGTCCTTGCCTGTATTCGTCCAGTTGTTTCCTGATACCTGGATAATGTCATCAGCCCACCGTCTTATAGGTCTGCCAGCATTCCTCTTTCCCTGTGGAACTTTCCATCGTGTGGTTTCTATGGTCCATCTTTTATCAGCGTAACGTGTGATGTGCCCAGCCAACCTCCATTTTAGTCTAAGTGCATGTGTGAGAGCATCAGTTATTTTTGTTTTTTGTCTAATATGTTTATTCTTTACTTTGTCTATTTTCCTGAGCTTCAGAATGCTCCTTTCCATAGCCGTTTGGGTACATTTAATTTTCTGTTTTATTTTATTGGTATAAACCCAAGTTTGGCAACCGTACAGTAAGCATGGTAAAAGACATGTATCAAATACTGTATTTTTTAGATCTAAACTGTAATTTCCTTTTCAAAATTTCTTTGAGCTTTTTGAAAAATTCTGGTCGCAATATGTATTAATATCAAATAAATAATTGACGCGTTCCGTGGTCCAAAGGCTTTTACTTTGGCTACAGGCTAAACTTCATTTCACCCACTGACAGAAAGTCGTTCACTGCTGAACCATAGGCCTCCCCCAAGTGTCGCCACATTGACCGGTCCCGTGCGACTCGCATCCAACGGATTCCCCCAACCTTCACCAGGTTTTCGGTCCACCTAGTGGGAGGTTTTCAAACACATCGTCTTCCGGTTCGCGGTCGTCACTCCAGAACTTTCCAGCCCCATCGGCCATTCGTTCTGCGAGCAATGTGCCCTGCCCACTGCCACATAAGTTTGGCAATTATTTAGGCCACGTCGGTGACCTCGGTTCTCTTGCGGATGTCTTCATTTCTGATTCGATCACGCAAGAAAAGTCCAAACATAGCCCTCTCCATTGCCCTTTGGGTGAATTAAGCCTTTTGATAAGGCACACTGTGAGCGACCACGTTTCGGTCCCGTTTGTAATTACTGGCAATACACCTTGGTCATAGACTTTCAATGCGGTAAGTTGGACGAGAAGATACCGCGCAGCTTCCCGAACGCTGCCCAGCTTAGTCAGATTCGACGATTGACCTCTTTCTCGAAGTCAGACCTACCTAACTGGATCGCTTGTCCCAGGTACACATAATCGTCTAAAATTTCGAATGTAGAGTCTCCGATATGGATAGGAGTGGGTGTGACATGGGCATTCAACATGACCTGCGTCTCTTGTCAATGTTCATTTTAAGAGACACTCTTTCGGAAGCTCTACTGAGGTCATCGAGCATTGTACTGAAGTCCTCCTTGGTCTCAGCCATGACCACTAGGCTACATCGTCGGCAAACCGAAGGTGAGTGATGTATTCGCCATTGACGTTGATGCCTAGCCCTCTCCAGTCCAGAACCTTGAAGACATCCTCCAGTGCAGCGGTGAACAGTTTCGGAGATATGACGTCTCCCTGTCTTACACCTCGCTGCAGAATGATAGGTTCCGAGGCTTGGTCCTGAAGTCGGACTGACATGGTGGCGTTTTTGTACAAACACTTAAACACTTCGATGTACCGGTAGTCAATTTGTCACCGCCACAGGCTTAACGTTGTCTCAAAACATGACAATACAACACAATACCAACGGTGACCAGTCAGTTCACCAAACATTAATTCACAAACTTTTATTTGACAAGCAACGATTCGCAAACACATTGTAACGTTGCACGTTTATTCTTAAACACTTTAAAAACTTAAAAAAAACAATAACTTAAGTAAAAAAACTTGTAACACCACAATTAAAGTGGAATCTTTAGGAATTGTTCTGGCAACACAATTGCGATGACAGCTACGTCGTGATTGGCTGTATTCTCCTTCCACTAATTACTTCTAGAAAGATCCGACAATAGGTTATAAAAGGGCCGGTCTGCTCATTTGACGGGAACAGAGCTACAGTGTCCACTACTTTTAAATCATCTACGAACGACATCTTATTGTGGTCTCAACTTTAATTTTAATTTATTAATTATTAACTTCAGTGAAGTGACAACCCCAGACGGGTGAGTTTCGCAAACATCTATTTCTTCGCCGCTCATATTTTATTGTTTTAACCCTTGTAACATCTCTGTAAAAATTAAACTGCAAACCTTGTGCCATCAGTGTTTCTGTGCGTACGACTATTGAACTAGATCTACCTACAACACTGTTCTAAATTACTAAAAGTTAATCGTCGTCCGTGCTCAATCCTCTTTGACTGAATAACTTCTTCAGCGGCTGTAATCTTGATCTCTCACTGTCTGTAACGAGTCGAGGATATCCAGGTCTGTCAGTAGCTTAAATTCATGAGTGGAAAGAAAGTCTATAATTTTTATTCATCTACCTACCACACTTGGATATAATTCTTTTCATTTTCGATTTCTACGTCTTTTTATTGTAACGCACCCACTAGGCTGCCTCATCCGGATAACAAATAGATGCCAGCACACTGCTGTTCAAGTAGGCTTGTAGGCCTATGGTTGTCGGTACGTGGCAGTCGGTTGCGCGAGTCCGGACACTACCTAACCGGACAAACCGGCTCGTTTCAGGGTTCCTTCCTTCCTACCTTACTTCGACCTACATCTGCCTACGTCTGCGCACCCCGGTGTCAGCCCGGCGCGTCTAACCACGCTGTGACTGCGCTGCACCTACACCAGCGCGCCTGCCAGCGCTGCTCGACACAATCTCCGGAAGCGGTTACAAATACCAGACCGCCATCGCCACAGGGGAGTGGCTGGACGACCCTGTTGCGGCGCTACGGGACCCTGGCCAGTTAGATGGCCAGTCCCCGCTACCTACGTCTGGAAGACCTGCAGGACAGTAGTGTTCTATAGGCGGTTCTAACCTACTCGCGCGCTCGATATCAGACCCACACCCGGCTCAACCGGCTTGTTATTACTTGTCTGTAAAATAAAACTAACTTTGTAACGTATGTTTTTATTTAACTTCTACACACCGCTAGGCACTACCTAACGCATCTAACTTTTGTAGTTCCACCACTAATGTGGACTACAACCAACTAAAAACGTTACAACATTATTTGTCATTTCATCACTATACAACAACAAGTTTATCACATAATTGACTTAGCAAAATAATTATCCGATAAACAGCTGTTATTTACGAGTAATAACGTATTACTTGACAAACCATTCATTACTTTTTCATTTTATCTCATAAAACAACGTTTGAAATAAGACATTTCACATAGTGATTGTGTTATTCCAAAAAAAAAGAAAACAAATGAATTTGATTTCCTCACAAATTTTGGGATAGAAATGAATCACTGCAGAACCGACTCCACGTACCTAGTCTTTTTCGCTCTACCCCTTTTTTTTTTTTTTTTTCTTTTAAGATGGGAAATCATCAAATGACTTCTCCCACTCTGGGCGGAGCGGGAGGGAGTGTCAGACTTTTACTGACTAAAACCCAGCCATGTTCCTTCCTCGCCCTTTACGTTCCAGGGCTGCGGTATCTCTTTCGAACAGTCCCGCAACCCCAGCAGGCTTCGGCCCTTGCGGGCCCCTCTCTCTATGCTCACAACTCTTTGAGGCGCGCGTGGAACACGAACGCGCCGTCGACACGGCCTGTCGTCGTTAGACGGACGGACGGCTAGCTAGCCCATAGCCACCACGTGGCCCCCGACGCCCGGTGCGTCTCCCGCGGCGGCCGGGAAGAGAGGATATCTCCCTCTCTCCCCCCCCCCCCTCCCCTAGAGTGTAATTTAGGTTCGCGAACTACGTGTCAACAAAATAATAAACGAAGTATTTGGTGGGTATGATTATTTATTTTTTGATTATTAAAGATTGTATGTGTAATGAACTAGTACAGGTAGTCGTAGGGAGTACCGCAGCCGCATGCGCACTTGCCGGAGATAGACACGGCACCAGCAGCCGGCACAGCGCCGCCGAAGCTCACAGCGCCCATGATGGGGACCTGACCAGCAACAGCGGTGTTACCGGCGACTGGCAGCTCACCAGCGACCGCCACGTTGCCTTCACCGGCGCCGCCGTATGCAGCACCATAACCGGCAGCAGCAGGGTACGCGAGTCCGTCGTAAGCCAAACCAGAAGCCAACCCCGAGGGGCCAGCCAGACCAGGAGCAGCCAAGCCGAAAGGACCCGCCAAGCCAGGAGCCGCCAATCCACAAGGAGCAGCGAGAGCAGGTGCGGTTAAGCCATAAGGAGCGGCCAAGCCATAGGGACCAGTGAATCCAGCATCAGCAACGGCAGCGCGGCTGGTGCACGACTGTCCGAGTGCAGACTGAAAGTAAAGATTAAATGAGAATCATTGCATCAACTTATAAAGTAAAATGTTTATATCATTAGCAATAATTTAGATTTACAAGTTCTCTTTGTACTACAACTTCGTCTTCTGGCCTCAATCATTATGAAAATAGTGGAAACTCATTATTTTAATGTTGTTATGAAACACAAAAAAGGAAGGCAGTAGATTCTTACCTGGAGCAAGCAAGCTTGGATGCAGAGGAACACAACGGTGAAGGTAGACATGTTTGCTGTTAGTTTGTATTCAACGAGAAGCTGAAGACTGAATGATGAACTGGAGCAGCAGTCACATTTTATACCCAGCCCCAGATATCAGTACTTAGATAGTTCACTTTCAAAATTATTGAAAACGTGACTGAACTGTCTCAATATGAAAAGTGTTTCTTTGTTGGTAAATAGTAGGCTTATCGTGCTTGCACAAGCTATTAATTAATTTTTGTAACCTAGTATTTTTCTTGCAATGTGATAACTAAATAGAGTATAAAACCACCAACAGTTGCACTGAACATCATTCTTGTGTCAGCACTCGAAACAAACTACAATGTCTGCCAGAACTATCCTCGTCCTCTGCGCTCAAGCGCTTCTGCTCAAGGTAAGAAGTCAATTATTTATTAATAGTCATATAATACGTCATGACACATTCAAATTGTGTTGTCTCAAAGTGATACAGTGGTAGAAACTAATAAAATACTTTTGGTGCATTTTCAGTCCGCACTCGGACAGTCCTGCACCAGCCGCGCTGCCATTGCTGATATCTCTGGACTTGCTGCGCCCTGTGGCTTGGCCGCTCCCGCCATAGCCGCCCCATGCGGCTTGGGTGCTCCTGCTTGGGCATATGATGGACTCGGTTACCCCGGCGCTGGGTTGGCAGGCAGAGGTCTGGCTTTCGACGGACTGGCCGCTGGCTACGGTGGCAGAAACCTGGCTAACGATGGAATCTACGCCCCCGCCATGGAGTTCAGTCCCACCAGTGGCGGCGCTTTGCCTGTCTCCAGCGCCTCCGGCATCGCTCCCGTCGGTATCTCCGTCGTGTCTGACAACGCTTATGAGGGTATCCTGGAAGTCGGTGGTGAGCTGCCGTTCGTGGGTACTGTTGCTATGGAAGGAGTGGTGCCTTCTGCCGGTGCTGGCGCCGTCAACCATGCCTGTGGCAACGGCAGGAACGCCATGATCAGTGACACTGCTGCTTACGGTTCAGCTGGTGGGTATGCCCCTATTGGTGCTTACGGTTCAGCTGGTGCGTATGGTGCTATCGGTGCCTACGGTCCCGCTGCTCTTGCTGCTCCAGGCCTCGGTCTGCGTGGTGGTTGGTCTGGCAGAGGTTATGGATGTGCCATCTAAGACTTTATCCTTAAACCGAAAATAAAACAGCAACGAAATAAATCAAAATGCATTCATATTTTATGTATTTTCATTAATTCCTTCTTTGTTCTTTTTGTAAATCTTTATTTTGAAATAAAAATACAAAAACAAGTTCACACTGAAATTATGATGAAAACAACGCTGATAAGCAGATCAAGAATTGCTTCTTCAATATGTACGAGTATTATATAAATAAAAATAAAGAAAAAAATATAAAAGCCATTTATTCCATATTTCCATAAACAATTACATGGTGTTAGTAGGTTATTAGTAGATTTACTTATTGTATATTGTTAGTGTGGTTAGTCTTCTTCCTTTGAAATATGGACCCCTTTTTGGGTAAAGGCCTCCTCCAGCTCTTTCCACAAATCCCTGTCCTTGCCTGTATTCGTCCAGTTGTTTCCTGATACCTGGATAATGTCATCAGCCCACCGTCTTATAGGTCTGCCAGCATTCCTCTTTCCCTGTGGAACTTTCCATCGTGTGGTTTCTATGGTCCATCTTTTATCAGCGTAACGTGTGATGTGCCCAGCCCACCTCCATTTTAGTCTAAGTGCATGTGTGAGAGCATCAGTTATTTTTGTTTTTTGTCTAATATGTTTATTCTTTACTTTGTCTATTTTCCTGAGCTTCAGCATGCTCCTTTCCATAGCCGTTTGGGTACATTTAATTTTTTGTTTTATTTTATTGGTATAAACCCAAGTTTAGCAACCGTACAGTAAGCATGGTAAAAGACATGTACCAAATACTGTCTTTTTTAGATCTAGACTGTAATTTCCTTTTCAAAATTTCTTTGAGCTTTTTGAAAAATTCTGGTCGCAATATGTATTAAGATCAAATAAATAATTGACGCGTTCCGTGGTCCAAAGGCTTTTACTTTGGCTACAGGCTTAACTTCAGACAGAAAGACGTTCACTGCTGAACCATAGGCCTCCCCCAAGTGTCGCCACATTGACCGGTCCCGTGCGACTCGCATCCAACGGATTCCCGCAACCTTCACCAGGTCTTCGGTCCACCTAGTGGGAGGTTTTCAAACACATCGTCTTCCGGTTCGCGGTCGCCACTCCAGAACTTTCCAGCCCCATCGGCCATTCGTTCTGCGAGCAATGTGCCCTGCCCACTGCCACATAAGTTTGGCAATTATTTAGGCCACGTCGGTGACCTCGGTTCTCTTGCGGATGTCTTCATTTCTGATTCGATCACGCAAGAAAAGTCCAAACATAGCCCTCTCCATTGTCCTTTGGGTGAATTAAGCCTTTTGATAAGGCACACTGTGAGCGACCACGTTTCGGTCCCGTTTGTAATTACTGGCAATACACCTTGGTCATAGACTTTCAATGCGGTAAGTTGGACGAGAAGATACCGCGCAGCTTCCCGAACGCTGCCCAGCTTAGTCAGATTCGACGATTGACCTCTTTCTCGAAGTCAGACCTACCTAACTGGATCGCTTGTCCCAGGTACACATAATCGTCTAAAATTTCGAATGTAGAGTCTCCGATATGGATAGGAGTGGGTGTGACATGGGCATTCAACATGACCTGCGTCTCTTGTCAATGTTCATTTTAAGAGACACTCTTTCGGAAGCTCTACTGAGGTCATCGAGCATTGTACTGAAGTCCTCCTTGGTCTCAGCCATGACCACTAGGCTACATCGTCGGCAAACCGAAGGTGAGTGATGTATTCGCCATTGACGTTGATGCCTAGCCCTCTCCAGTCCAGAACCTTGAAGACATCCTCCAGTGCAGCGGTGAACAGTTTCGGAGATATGACGTCTCCCTGTCTTACACCTCGCTGCAGAATGATAGGTTCCGAGGCTTGGTCCTGAAGTCGGACTGACATGGTGGCGTTTTTGTACAAACACTTAAACACTTCGATGTACCGGTAGTCAATTTGTCACCGCCACAGGCTTAACGTTGTCTCAAAACATGACAATACAACACAATACCAACGGTGACCAGTCAGTTCACCAAACATTAATTCACAAACTTTTATTTGACAAGCAACGATTCGCAAACACATTGTAACGTTGCACGTTTATTCTTAAACACTTTAAAAACTTAAAAAAAACAATAACTTAAGTAAAAAAACTTGTAACACCACAATTAAAGTGGAATCTTTAGGAATTGTTCTGGCAAAACAATTGCGATGACAGCTACGTCATGATTGGCTGTATTCTCCTTCCACTAATTACTTCTAGAAAGATCCGACAATAGGTTATAAAAGGGCCGGTCTGCTCATTTGACGGGAACAGAGCTACAGTGTCCACTACTTTTAAATCATCTACGAACGACATCTTATTGTGGTCTCAACTTTAATTTTAATTTATTAATTATTAACTTCAGTGAAGTGACAACCCCAGACGGGTGAGTTTCGCAAACATCTATTTCTTCGCCGCTCATATTTTATTGTTTTAACCCTTGTAACATCTCTGTAAAAATTAAACTGCAAACCTTGTGCCATCAGTGTTTCTGTGCGTACGACTATTGAACTAGATCTACCTACAACACTGTTCTAAATTACTAAAAGTTAATCGTCGTCCGTGCTCAATCCTCTTTGACTGAATAACTTCTTCAGCGGCTGTAATCTTGATCTCTCACTGTCTGTAACGAGTCGAGGATATCCAGGTCTGTCAGTAGCTTAAATTCATGAGTGGAAAGAAAGTCTATAATTTTTATTCATCTACCTACCACACTTGGATATAATTTAATACATGCCTTTAATTTTTACAGAGATGTTACAAGGGCTAAGACAATAAAATATGAGCGGCGAAGAAATAGATGTTTGCGAAACTCACCCGTCTGGGGTTGTCACTTCACTGAAGTTAATAATTGATAAATTAAAATTAAAGTTGAGACCACAATAAGATGTCGTTCGTAGATGATTTAAAAGTAGTGGACACTGTAGCTCTGTTCCCGTCAAATGAGCAGACCGGCCCTTTTATAACCTATTGTCGGATCTTTCTAGAAGTAATTAGTGGAAGGAGAATACAGCCAATCACGACGTAGCTGTCATCGCAATTGTGTTGCCAGAACAATTCCTAAAGATTCCACTTTAATTGTGGTGTTACAAGTTTTTTTACTTAGGGCGACTACACGAGCCAAACGCGAGTTTTATAATTACTAAAAGTATATCATTCACTACTATAAACAAGACCAGAAAAATATATGATATTCTTCAGGATATATGCTAGCATGATACTGTTTTGAAAATATAATACAATTAATTTGGCTCGATAAAAAGAAATCACGAACTTACCTCTAAAAATATCTTTCAAACAATAAAAAACATACTAATATGCATGCCATCATTCTGATTTTTTGGCAAATAATTCTACAAGCAATATATTAGCATGATACTGTTATAATTTTTTAATCCAATCAATAGTTTTTTTGTAAATCGATCGAAACCACTCATTTCGCGCTATTTGGCCCGCAGTGGCTGACGTAACAACCGCTTTGTAGTGCAAGCTGATTAGAACTTTATTCTAACAGCATTTCAAACGAAGTTTGAACCACCACAAATAGAGTTGCTAATTTAGCTCGTATAGGCGCCTTAAGTTATTGTTTTTTTTTAGTTTTTAAAGTGTTTAAGAATAAACGTGCAACGTTACAATGTGTTTGCTAATCGTTGCTTGTCAAATAAAAGTTTGTGAATTAATGTTTGGTGAACTGACTGGTCACCGTTGGTATTGTGTTGTGTTGTCACGTTTTGAGACAACGTTAAGCCTGTGGCGGTGACAAATTGACTACCGGTACATCGAAGTGTTTAAGTGTTTGTACAAAAACGCCACCATGTCAGTCCGACTTCAGGACCAAGCCTCGGAACCTATCATTCTGCAGCGAGGTGTAAGACAGGGAGACGTCATATCTCCGAAACTGTTCACCGCTGTACTGGAGGATGTCTTCAAGGTTCTGGACTGGAGAGGGCTAGGCATCAACGTCAATGGCGAATACATCACTCACCTTCGGTTTGCCGACGATATAGTGGTCATGGCTGAGACCAAGGAGGACTTCAGTACAATGTTCGATGACCTCAGTAGAGCTTCCGAAAGAGTGTGTCTTAAAATGAACATTGACAAGAGACGAAGGTCATGTTGAATGCCCATGTCACACCCACTCCTATCCATATCGGAGACTCTACATTCGAAATTTTAGACGATTATGTGTACCTGGGACAAGCGATCCAGTTAGGTAGGTCTGACTTCGAGAAAGAGGTCAATCGTCGAATCTAAGCAGGGCAGCGTTCGGGAAGCTGCGCGGTATCTTCTCGTCCAACTTACCGCATTGAAAGTCTATGACCAAGGTGTGTTGCCAGTAATTACAAACGGGACCGAAACGTGGTCGCTCACAATGTGCCTGATCAAAAGGCTTAATTCACCCAAAGGACAATGGAGAGGGCTATGTTTGGACTTTTCTTGCGTGATCGAATCAGAAATGAAGACATCCGCAAGAGAACCAAGGTCACCGACGTGGCCTAAATAATTGCCAAACTTATGTGGCAGTGGGCAGGGCACATTGCTCGCAGAACGAATGGCCGATGGGGCTGGAAAGTTCTGGAGTGGCGACCGCAAACCGGAAGACGATGTGTTTGAAAACCTCCCACTAGGTGGACCGAAGACCTGGTGAAGGTTGCGGGAATCCGTTGGATGCGAGTCGCACGGGACCGGTCAATGTGGCGACACTTAGGGGAGGCCTATGGTTCAGCAGTAAACGTCTTTCTGTCAGTGGGTGAAATGAAGTTAAGCCTGTAGCCAAAGTAAAAGCCTTTGGACCACGGAACGCGTCAATTATTTATTTGATCTTAATACATATTGCGACCAGAATTTTTCAAAAAGCTCAAAGAAATTTTGAAAAGGAAATTACAGTCTAGATCTAAAAAAGACAGTATTTGGTACATGTCTTTTACCATGCTTACTGTACGGTTGCTAAACTTGGGTTTATACCAATAAAATAAAACAAAAAATTAAATGTACCCAAACGGCTATGGAAAGGAGCATGCTGAAGCTCAGGAAAATAGACAAAGTAAAGAATAAACATATAAGACAAAAAACAAAAATAACTGATGCTCTCACACATGCACTTAGACTAAAATGGAGGTGGGCTGGGCACATCACACGTTACGCTGATAAAAGATGGACCATAGAAACCACACGATGGAAAGTTCCACAGGGAAAGAGGAATGCTGGCAGACCTATAAGACGGTGGGCTGATGACATTATCCAGGTATCAGGAAACAACTGGACGAATACAGGCAAGGACAGGGATTTGTGGAAAGAGCTGGAGGAGGCCTTTACCCAAAAAGGGGTCCATATTTCAAAGGAAGAAGACTAACCACACTAACAATATACAATAAGTAAATCTACTAATAACCTACTAACACCATGTAATTGTTTATGGAAATATGGAATAAATGGCTTTTATATTTTTTTCTTTATTCTTATTTATATAATACTCGTACATATTGAAGAAGCAATTCTTGATCTGCTTATCAGCGTTGTTTTCATCATAATTTCAGTAGGTATAAACTTGTTTTTGTATTTTTATTTCAAAATAAAGATTTACAAAAAGAACAAAGAAGGAATTAATGAAAATACATAAAATATGAATGCATTTTGATTTATTTCGTTGCTGTTTTATTTTCGGTTTAAGGATAATGTCTTAGATGGCACATCCACAACCTCTGCCAGCCCAACCGCCACGCAGACCGAGGCCTGGAGCAGCAAGAGCAGCGGGACCGTAGGCACCGATAGGGGCATACGCACCAGCTGAACCGTAAGCAGCAGTCTCACTGATCATGGCGTTCCTGCCATTACCACAGGCATGGTTGACGGCGCCAGCACCGGCAGAAGGCACCACTCCTTCCATAGCAACAGTACCCACGAACGGCAGCTCACCACCGACTTCCAGGATACCCTCATAAGCGTTGTCAGACACGACGGAGATACCGACGGGAGCGATGGCGGAGGCGCTGGAGACAGGCAGAGCGCCGCCACTGGTGAGACTGAACTCCATGGCGGGGGCGTAGATTCCATCGTAAGCCAGGCTTCTGCCTGCGTAGCCAGCGGCCAGTCCGTCGAAAGCCAGACCTCTGCCTGCCAACCCAGCGCCGGGGTAACCGAGTCCATCATATGCCCAAGCAGGAGCACCCAAGCCGCAAGGGGCGGCTATGGCGGAAGCTGCCAAGCCACTGGGCGCAGCAAGTCCAGAGATATCAGCAATGGCAGCGCGGCTGGTGCAGGACTGTCCGAGTGCGGACTGAAAATGTACCAAAAGTATTTTATTAGTTTCTACCACTGTATCACTTTGAGACAACACAATTTGAATGTGTCATGACGTATTATATGACTATTAATAAATAATTGACTTCTTACCTTGAGCAGAAGCGCTTGAGCGCAGAGTACGAGGATAGTTCTGGCAGACATTGTAGTTTGTTTCGAGTGCTGACACAAGAATGATGTTCAGTGCAACTGTTGGTGGTTTTATACTCTATTTAGTTATCACATTGCAAGAAAAATACTAGGTTACAAAAATTAATTAATAGCTTGTGCAAGCACGATAAGCCTACTATTTACCAACAAAGAAACACTTTTCATATTGAGACAGTTCAGTCACGTTTTCAATAATTTTGAAAGTGAAAAGTGTAAGTACTGATATCTGGGGCTGGGTATAAAATGTGACTGCTGCTCCAGTTCATCATTCAGTCTTCAGCTTCTCGTTGAATACAAACAAACAGCAAACATGTCTACCTTCACCGTTGTGTTCCTCTGCATCCAAGCTTGCTTGCTCCAAGTAAGAATCTACTGCCTTCCTTTTTTGTGTTTCATAACAACATTAAAATAGTGAGTTTCCACTATTTTCATAATGATTAAGGCCAGAAGACGAAGTTGTAGAACAAAGAAAACTTGTAAATCTAAATGATTGCCAATGATATAAACTTTTTACTTTATAAGTTGACGCAATGATTCTCATTTAATCTTTACTTTCAGTCTGCACTCGGACAGTCGTGCACCAGCCGCGCTGCTGTTGCTGATGCTGCATTTACTGGTCCCTATGGCTTGGCCGCTCCTTATGGCTTAACCGCACCTGCTCTCGCTGCTCCTTGTGGATTGGCGGCTCCTGGCTTGGCCGGTCCTTTCGGCTTGGCTGCTCCTGGTCTGGGTGGCCCCTTGGGATTGGCTTCTGGTTTGGCTTACGATGGACTCGCGTACCCTGCTGCTGCCGGTTATGGTGCTGCATACGGCGGCGCCGGTGAAGGCAACGTGGCGGTCGCTGGTGAGCTGCCAGTCGCCGGTAACACCGCTGTTGCTGGTCAGGTCCCCATCATGGGCGCTGTGAGCTTCGGCGGCGCTGTGCCGGCTGCTGGTGCCGTGTCTATCTCCGGCAAGTGCGCGTGCGGCTGCGGTACTCCCTACGACTACCTGTACTAGTTCATTACAGATACAATCTTTAATTATCAAAAAATAAATAATCATACCCACCAAATATTTCGTTTATTATTTTGTTGACACGTAGATCATTAAAAACTAGCATCATCAGAGTTTTATAAGACGGAAGATTGCACCGTTTAGAATAAAAGTAAAAAATGAATTAAGCGCGATTTTTGCATACTATAGCGACTAATACTTTTTGACGGACTCATCCACTTGGCATGATAATACTATACAAAATAAGGTCAGTAGGCGCAGTAAGTAGTTCTGCAATTATAGCGATCGGATCAAAATAGTTTTAAAATATCCGATGGTCATGTGCTAATAATCCTTTCAACCCTCGTAGCAAAAATATGACTGATGACTTGAATTTTATCCGTGTTTAATCCTACTTCCTACTGATATTACAAATTCGAAAGTTTGTAAGGACGGATGGAGGTACAGATGTTTGTTATTCATTCACGCAAAAAATCCAGAATTTATTTTGTACACAGATAGTTTGTAAGTATAAACACATAGAGTTCCTTCGACAGCCAATAAGTCTTCATCATTAGACACTTAGTGATAGTCATAGTCTTACTAGGTCGAAAGTTCTCATCAAGGTGCATGAAAAGAGCCGAGACAATTGTGTCTCGGCTCTTTTCATGCACCTTTTTGTAACCTAATATTTTTCTTGCAATGTGATAACTAAATAGAGTATAAAACCACCAACAGTTGCACTGAACATCATTCTTGTGTCAGCACTCGAAACAAACTACAATGTCTGCCAGAACTATCCTCGTACTCTGCGCTCAAGCGCTTCTGCTCAAGGTAAGAAGTCAATTATTTATTAATAGTCATATAATACGTCATGACACATTCAAATTGTGTTGTCTCAAAGTGATACAGTGGTAGAAACTAATAAAATACTTTTGGTACATTTTCAGTCCGCACTCGGACAGTCCTGCACCAGCCGCGCTGCCATTGCTGATATCTCTGGACTTGCTGCGCCCAGTGGCTTGGCAGCTTCCGCCATAGCCGCCCCTTGCGGCTTGGGTGCTCCTGCTTGGGCATATGATGGACTCGGTTACCCCGGCGCTGGGTTGGCAGGCAGAGGTCTGGCTTTCGACGGACTGGCCGCTGGCTACGCAGGCAGAAGCCTGGCTTACGATGGAATCTACGCCCCCGCCATGGAGTTCAGTCCCACCAGTGGCGGCGCTCTGCCTGTCTCCAGCGCCTCCGCCATCGCTCCCGTCGGTATCTCCGTCGTGTCTGACAACGCTTATGAGGGTATCCTGGAAGTCGGTGGTGAGCTGCCGTTCGTGGGTACTGTTGCTATGGAAGGAGTGGTGCCTTCTGCCGGTGCTGGCGCCGTCAACCATGCCTGTGGTAATGGCAGGAACGCCATGATCAGTGAGACTGCTGCTTACGGTTCAGCTGGTGCGTATGCCCCTATCGGTGCCTACGGTCCCGCTGCTCTTGCTGCTCCAGGCCTCGGTCTGCGTGGCGGTTGGGCTGGCAGAGGTTGTGGATGTGCCATCTAAGACATTATCCTTAAACCGAAAATAAAACAGCAACGAAATAAATCAAAATGCATTCATATTTTATGTATTTTCATTAATTCCTTCTTTGTTCTTTTTGTAAATCTTTATTTTGAAATAAAAATACAAAAACAAGTTTATACCTACTGAAATTATGATGAAAACAACGCTGATAAGCAGATCAAGAATTGCTTCTTCAATATGTACGAGTATTATATAAATAAAAATAAAGAAAAAAATATAAAAGCCATTTATTCCATATTTCCATAAACAATTACATGGTGTTAGTAGGTTATTAGTAGATTTACTTATTGTATATTGTTAGTGTGGTTAGTCTTCTTCCCTTGAAATATGGACCCCTTTTTGGGTAAAGGCCTCCTCCAGCTCTTTCCACAAATCCCTGTCCTTGCCTGTATTCGTCCAGTTGTTTCCTGATACCTGGATAATGTCATCAGCCCACCGTCTTATAGGTCTGCCAGCATTCCTCTTTCCCTGTGGAACTTTCCATCGTGTGGTTTCTACGGTCCATCTTTTATCAGCGTAACGTGTGATGTGCCCAGTCCACCTCCATTTTAGTCTAAGTGCATGTGTGAGAGCATCAGTTATTTTTGTTTTTTGTCTAATATGTTTATTCTTTACTGTGTCTATTTTCCTGAGCTTCAGCATGCTCCTTTCCATAGCCGTTTGGGAACATTTAATTTTTTGTTTTATTTTATTGGTATAAACCCAAGTTTAGCAACCGTACAGTAAGCATGGTAAAAGACATGTATCAAATACTGTCTTTTTTAGATCTAGACTGTAATTTCCTTTTCAAAATTTCTTTGAGCTTTTTGAAAAATTCTGGTCGCAATATGTATTAAGATCAAATAAATAATTGACGCGTTCCGTGGTCCAAAGGCTTTTACTTTGGCTACAGGCTTAACTTCATTTCACCCACTGACAGAAAGACGTTTACTGCTGAACCATAGGCCTCCCCTAAGTGTCGCCACATTGACCGGTCCCGTGCGACTCGCATCCAACGGATTCCCGCAACCTTCACCAGGTCTTCGGTCCACCTAGTGGGAGGTTTTCAAACACATCGTCTTCCGGTTTGCGGTCGCCACTCCAGAACTTTCCAGCCCCATCGGCCATTCGTTCTGCGAGCAATGTGCCCTGCCCACTGCCACATAAGTTTGGCAATTATTTAGGCCACGTCGGTGACCTTGGTTCTCTTGCGGATGTCTTCATTTCTGATTCGATCACGCAAGAAAAGTCCAAACATAGCCCTCTCCATTGTCCTTTGGGTGAATTAAGCCTTTTGATCAGGCACATTGTGAGCGACCACGTTTCGGTCCCGTTTGTAATTACTGGCAACACACCTTGGTCATAGACTTTCAATGCGGTAAGTTGGACGAGAAGATACCGCGCAGCTTCCCGAACGCTGCCCTGCTTAGATTCGACGATTGACCTCTTTCTCGAAGTCAGACCTACCTAACTGGATCGCTTGTCCCAGGTACACATAATCGTCTAAAATTTCGAGTGTAGAGTCTCCGATCTGGATAGGAGTGGGTGTAACATGGGGCATTCAACATGACCTTCGTCTGGTCCATGTTCATTTTAAGACCCACTCTTTCGGAAAATCTACTAGATCGAGGTCATTGAGCATTGTAATGAAGTCCTCCATGGTCTCAGCCATGACGCTACATCGTCGACAAACCGAAGGTGAGTGATGTATTCGCAATTGACGTTGATGCCTAGCTCTCTCCAGTCCAGAACCTTGAAGACATCGTCCAGTGCAGCGGTGAACAGTTTCGGAGATATGACGTCTCCCTGTCTTACACCTCGCTGTAGAAGGATAGATTCCGAGGCTTGGTCCTGAAGTCGGACTGACATGGTGGCGTTTTTGTACAAATCACAGGCTTAACGTTGTCTCAAAACGTGACAACACAACACAATACCAACTAACTAGCGTTGAGGTTTGAGAAGTTTTTTCGGTTTGTGTCCTTTTATAGTTTACTTACTGTTAGTTTATTTGTAATGTACACTAATATTATATAGAGGGAAAATTTTGTTTGTATGTAGAGGGTAATCTCCGGAACCTATGATCTATTTTAAAAATGGTTTGACTGGTAGAAAGCTACATTATTCGCATTGAGTGCGCCTTGGTGAGAACTCAAGACCTGCCTGGAGTATGGCTGTCAAGGTCTAACAATGGAGACAGAAAGCTGTTGCAAGAGGTCCTTAAAGCATCTTTGCAGAATCTTTATCGTCATTGGATTCATCTAATGCTCCTTGAAAAGAACTTAAGACCTGCCTGGAATATAACTTTCATCAAAGGTTGGACGATGGAGACGGAAAGCTGTTGCAAGAGGTCCTCAAGAGTTCACAGCATCTTTATTATCGTGTTTGGACTAATTCATGCACCTTGATGAGAACTTTCGACCTAGCCTAGCTGGAGTACGACTCTCGTTGACGGTCTAACGATGAAAACGCAAGGCAGTTACAAGAGGTCCGCAACAGTTAACAGCAGCGTCGTTGTGTCTCCGCTCTTTTCATGCACCATGATGAAAACTTTCGACCTAGTTAGAGTATGACTATCATTAAGTGTCTAATGATGAAGACTTATTGGCTGTCGAAGGAACTCTATGTGTTTATACTTACAAACTATCTGTGTACCAAATCCATTCTGGATTTTTTGCGTGAATGAATAACAAACATCTGTACCTCCATCCGTCCTTACAAACTTTCGAATTTGTAATATAAGTAGGAAGAATGATTAAACACGGATAAAATTCAAGTCATCAGTCATATTTTTGCTACGAGGGTTGAAAGGATTATCGGCACATGACCATCGGATATTTTAAAACTATTTTGATCCGATCGCTATTGCAGAACTACTTACTGCGCCTACTGACCTTATGTTGTATAATATTATCATGCTAAGTAGATGAGTCCGTCAAAAAGTAGTAGTCGCTATAAAATTCACGCTTAATTCATTTTTGACTTTTATTCTAAACGGTGCAATCTTCCGTCTTATAAAACTCTGATGATGCTAGTTTTTAATGAACTACGTGTCAAAAAAATAATAAACGAAATATTTGGTGGGTATGATTATTTATTTTTTGATTAGATTGTATGTGTAATGAACTAGTACAGGTAGTCGTAGGGAGTACCACAGCCACATGCGCACTTGCCGGAGATAGACACGGCTCCAGCAGCCGGCACAGCGCCGCCGAAGCTCACAGCGCCCATGATGGGGACCTGACCAGCAACAGCGGTGTTACCGGCGACTGGCAGCTCACCAGCGACCGCCACGTTGCCTTCACCGGCGCCGCCGTATGCAGCACCATAACCGGCAGCAGCAGGGTAGGCGAGTCCGTCGTAACCCAAACCAGAAGCCAATCCCAAGGGGCCAGCCTGACCAGGAGCAGCCAAGCCGAAAGGACCGGTCAAGCCAGGAGCCGCCAATCCACAAGGAGCAGTGAGAGCAGGTGCGGTTAAGCCATAAGGAGCGGCCAAGCCATAGGGACCAGTGAATGCAGCATCAGCAACGGCAGCGCGGCTGGTGCATGACTGTCCGAGTGCAGACTGAAAGTAAAGATTAAATGAGAATCATTGCATCAACTTATGAAGTAAAATGTTTATATCATTGGCAATCATTTAGATTTACAAGTTCTCTTTGTTCTACAACTTCGTCTTCTGGCCTCAAACATTATGAAAATAGTGGAAACTCACTATTTTAATGTTGTTAAGAAACACAAAAAAGGAAGGCAGTAGATTCTTACCTGGAGCAAGCAAGCTTGGATGCAGAGGAACACAACAGTGTAGGTAGACATGTTTGATGTTAGTTTGTATTCAACGAGAAGCTGAAGACTGAATGATGAACTGGAGCAGCAGTCACATTTTATACCCAGCCCCAGATATCAGTACTTTGATAGTTCAGTTTCCAAATTATTGAAAACGTGACTGGACTGTCTCAATATGAAAAGTGTTTCTTTGTTGGTAAATAGTAGGCTTATCGTGCTTGCACAAGCTATTAATTAATTTTTGTAACCTAGTATTTTTCTTGCAATGTGATAACTAAATAGAGTATAAAACCACCAACAGTTGCACTGAACATCATTCTTGTGTCAGCACTCGAAACAAACTACAATGTCTGCCAGAACTATCCTCGTCCTCTGCGCTCAAGCGCTTCTGCTCAAGGTAAGAAGTCAATTATTTATTAATAGTCATATAATACGTCATGACACCTTCAAATTGTGTTGTCTCAAAGTGATACAGTGGTAGAAACTAATAAAATACTTTTGGTGCATTTTCAGTCCGCACTCGGACAGTCCTGCACCAGCCGCGCTGCCATTGGTGATATCTCTGGACTTGCTGCGCCCTGTGGCTTGGCCGCTTCCGCCATAGCCGCCCCTTGCGGCTTGGGTGCTCCTGCTTGGGCATATGATGGACTCGGTTACCCCGGCGCTGGGTTGTTAGGCAGAGGACTGGCTTTCGACGGACTGGCCGGTGGCTACGCAGGCAGAAGCCTGGCTTACGATGGAATCTACGCCCCCGCCATGGAGTTCAGTCCCACCAGTGGCGGCGCTCTGCCTGTCTCCAGCGCCTCCGCCATCGCTCCCGTCGGTATCTCCGTCGTGTCTGACAACGCTTATGAGGGTATCCTGGAAGTCGGTGGTGAGCTGCCGTTCGTGGGTACTGTTGCTATGGAAGGAGTGGTGCCTTCTGCCGGTGCGGGCGCCGTCAACCATGCCTGTGGTAATGGCAGGAACGCCATGATCAGTGACACTGCTGCTTACGGTTCAGCTGGTGCGTATGGTGCTATCGGTGCCTACGGTCCCGCTGCTCTTGCTGCTCCCGGCCTCGGTCTGCGTGGTGGTTGGGCTAGCAGAGGTTGTGGATGTGCCATTTAAGACTATCCTTAAACCGAAAATAAAACAGCAACGAAATAAATCAAAATGCATTCATATTTTATGTATTTTCATTAATTCCTTTTTTGTTCTTTTTGTAAATCTTTATTTTGAAATAAAAATACAAAAACAAGTTTATACTGAAATTATGATGAAAACAACGCTGTTATGCAGATATACAAGAATTGCTTCTTCAATATACAGTGTGTCCGGACATGGACTAGCGATATTCTAAATACTTAAATGTAAACTATTTTAAAGTACAATAAATTACACCTTAGGCTTGGGCCCAATACACTTAAACGCTATGTGGCAGCCGTTTTGTTTTTTTGTTGAAATAAGCTCTACGCGAGTACAAAAAACCTAGCGTATGCGCAAGCAAAAGCAAAAGGCCTTTGTCGGAACCCTTAAAAGGAAATTATTTAAAACACGTAACATTCACATTGAATTTTATTTAATATTTTTTCCAATATTAAAAGACGATTGAAATATCTAAAGCAGTTGCTAAAAGTGCCACCTCCAGCTTGTAGACACACTACGGCTCTCTGAGCAACCTGGGTTGAAGATATTATGTTCAAACAACAATAACTCTTAAAGAATTAAACAGAAAGTTGTGAATTTTATGTAGTATTGAAGCTTAGCTCAAAATCTGTCGATCTAGTAACAAAAACGAAAAAGTTGTCTAGGGTGTTTGTAGTAATTAACAATTATTGGTTGAATCGCTTAATGTTTCCTTTTTTTCTCGACTCTCATTTTTTGTTTTCAAACGTTGTGGAATTGTGAACACATTGCTTTGTAATGCAGACGGTAGACAATATTATTGCCTTTCAAATAAGATTACTTTAGTCTCAGTATGGCTAAAACTTTGAGAGATATGATTTTTTTTGTACTCACTTATAGCATATTTCAACAAAAAAACAAAATGGCTGCCACATAGCGGGTAAGTCTATTGGACTCAAGCCTAGAGTGTAACTGTACTTTAAAATAGTTTATATTTAAGTATTTAGAATATCGCTAGTCCGTGTCCGGACACACTGTATATTAAAATCAAATAAATAATTGACCCGTTCCGTGGTCCAAAGGCTTTAAAGACTTTGGCCACAGGCTTAAACATCATCTCAGCCGAAAGACGTCCACAGCTGGACCATAGGCCTCCCCAAGTGTCGCCACACTGACCGGTGCCGTCCGACTCGCATACAACGGATTCCCGCAACCTTCACCAGGTGATCAGTCCATCTAGTGGGAGGTTTTCCAACGCATCGTCTTCCGATTCGCGGTCGCCATAATAGAACTTTGCAGCCCCATCAGCCATTCGTTCTGCGAGGAATGTGCTCTGTCCGCTGCCACTTAATGTTTGGCAATTCTTTGGGCTACGTCGGTGACCTTGGTTCTCTTGCGGATGTCTTCATTTCTAATTCTATCACGCAAGGAAACTTCAAGCATAGCCCTCTCCATTGCTCTTTGGGTGACTTTAAGCCTTTTTTTGATAAGGCCCATTGTGAGCGACCACGTTTCGGTCTCTCTTCGAGTGTAGAGTCTCCGATCTGGATAGGAGTGGGTGTAACATGGGGCATTCAACATGACCTTCGTCTGGTCCATGTTCATTTTAAGACCCACTCTTTCGGAAAATCTACTAGATCGAGGTCATTGAGCATTGTAATGAAGTCCTCCATGGTCTCAGCCATGACGCTACATCGTCGACAAACCGAAGGTGAGTGATGTATTCGCAATTGACGTTGATGCCTAGCTCTCTCCAGTCCAGAACCTTGAAGACATCGTCCAGTGCAGCGGTGAACAGTTTCGGAGATATGACGTCTCCCTGTCTTACACCTCGCTGTAGAAGGATAGATTCCGAGGCTTGGTCCTGAAGTCGGACTGACATGGTGGCGTTTTTGTACAAACCACAGGCTTAAGGGGCCGGCGGAGCATGCATCTTTCATACAAACGTAATACCAAAATAATTTGTAAATCAAACATATTCATACGGTAGTGTGTATTTATTTCGATTGAATTACAGAATATCTAGGTTCCCAAATTTATATTTTCAATGGAAACAGATTTAAACAAGAGTTATGAGACAAATAAGTTTTCTATAGAAATATTAAATTCCTCATAACTCTTGTTAATATCAGTGTCCATTCAAAATGTATATTTGGGAACCTAGATATTCTGTAATCCAATCGAAAAAAATACACACTACTCTAAGAATATGTTTGATTTACAAATTATTTTGGTATTACGTTTGTAGGAAATACGCATGCTCCGCCGGCCCCTTAACGTTGTCTCAAAACGTGACAACACAACACAATACCAACTAACTAGCGTTGAGGTTTGAGAAGTTTTTTCGGTTTGTGTCCTTTTATAGTTTACTTACTGTTAGTTTATTTGTAATGTATACTAATATTATAGAGAGGGAAAATTTTGTTTGTATGTAGAGGGTAATCTCCGGAACCTATGATCTAATTTTAAAATGGTTTCACTGGTAGAAAGCTACATTATTCGCATTGAGTACGCCTTGGTGAGAACTCAAGACCTGCCTGGAGTATGGCTGTCAAGGTCTAACAATGGAGACAGAAAGCTGTTGCAAGAGGTCCTTAAAGCATCTTTGCAGAATCTTTATCGTCATTGGATTCATCTAATGCTCCTTGAAAAGAACTTAAGACCTACCTGGAATATAACTTTCATCAAAGGTCGGACGATGGAGACGGAAAGCTGTTGCAAGAGGTCCTCAAGAGTTCACAGCATCTTTATTATCGTGTTTGGACTAATTCATGCACCTTGATGAGAACTTTAGACCTAGCCTAGCTGGAGTACGACTCTCGTTGACGGTCTAACGATGAAAACGCAAGGCAGTTACAAGAGGTCCGCTACAGTTAACAGTTTTATTGTGTCTCGGCTCTTTTCATGCACCTTGATGAGAACTTTCGACCTAGTTAGAGCATGAATATCATTAAGTGTCAAAGGATGAAGACTTATTGGATGTCGAAGGAACCCTATGTGTTTATTTAAACTTACAAACTATCTGTGTAAAAATCCATTCTGGATTTTTTGCGTGAACGAATAACAAAAACATCTGTACCTCCATCCGTCCTTACAAACTTTCGAATTTGTAATATAAGTAGGAAGTATGATTAAACACGGATAAAATTCAAGTCATCAGTCATATTTTTGCTACGAGGGTTGAAAGGATCATCGGCACATGACCATCGAATATCTTAAAACTATTTTGATCCGATCGCTATTGCAGAACTACTTACTGCGCCTACTGACCTTATGTGGTATAATATTATCATGCTAAGTAGATGAGTCAAAAAGTAGTAGTCGCTATTAAATTCACGCTTAATTCATTTTTGACTTTTATTCTAAACGGTGCAATCTTCCGTCTTATAAAACTCTGATGATGCTAGTTTTTAATGAACTACGTGTCATAAAATATTAAACGAAATATTTGGTGGGCATGATTATTTATTTTTTGATTAGATTGTATGTGTAATGAACTAGCACAGGTAGTCGTAGGGAGTACCGCAGCCGCATGCGCACTTGCCGGAGATAGACACCGCACCAGCAGCCGGCACAGCGCCTCCGAAGCTCACAGCGCCCATGATGGGGACCTGACCAGCAACAGCGGTGTTACCGGCGACTGGCAGCTCACCAGCGACCGCCACGTTGCCTTCACCGGCGCCGCCGTATGCAGCACCATAACCGGCAGCAGCAGGGTACGCGAGTCCGTCGTAAGCCAAACCAGAAGCCAATCCCAAGGGGCCACCCAGACCAGGAGCAGCCAAGCCGAAAGGACCGGCCAAGCCAGGAGCCGCCAATCCACAAGGAGCAGTGAGAGCAGGTGCGGTTAAGCCATAAGGAGCGGCCAAGCCATAGGGACCAGTGAATGCAGCATCAGCAACGGCAGCACGGCTGGTGCATGACTGTCCGAGTGCAGACTGAAAGTAAAGATCAAATGAGAATCATTGCATCAACTTATGAAGTAAAATGTTTATATCATTGGCAATCATTTAGATTTACAAGTTCTCTTTGTTCTACAACTTCGTCTTCTGGCCTCAAACATTATGAAAATAGTGGAAACTCACTATTTTAATGTTGTTAAGAAACACAAATAAGGAAGGCGGTAGATTCTTACCTGGAACAAGCAAGCTTGGATGCAGAGGAACACAACGGTGAAGGTAGACATGTTTAATGTTAGTTTGTATTCAACGAGAAGCTGAAGACTGAATGATGAACTGGAGCAGCAGTCACATTTTATACCCAGCCCCAGATATCAGTACTTTGATAGATCAGTTTCAAAATTATTGGAAACGTGACTGAACTGTCTCAATATGAAAAGTGTTTCTTTGTTGGTAAATAGTAGGCTTATCGTGCTTGCACAAGCTATTAATTAATTTTTGTAACCTAGTATTTTTCTTGCAATGTGATAACTAAATAGAGTATAAAACCACCAACAGTTGCACTGAACATCATTCTTGTGTCAGCACTCGAAACAAACTACAATGTCTGCCAGAACTATCCTCGTCCTCTGCGCTCAAGCGCTTCTGCTTAAGGTAAGAAGTCAATTATTTATTAATAGTCATACCATACGTCATGACACATTCAAATTGTGTTGTCTAAAAGTGATACAGTGGTAGAAACTAATAAAATACTTTTGGTGCATTTTCAGTCCGCACTCGGACAGTCCTGCACCAGCCGCGCTGCCATTGCTGATATCTCTGGACTTGCTGCGCCCTGTGGCTTGGCCGCTCCCGCCATAGCCGCCCCTTGCGGCTTGGGTGCTCCTGCTTGGGCATATGATGGACTCGGTTACCCCGGCGCTGGGTTGGCAGGCAGAGGTCTGGCTTTCGACGGACTGGCCGGTGGCTACGCAGGCAGAAACCTGGCTTACGATGGAATCTACGCCCCCGCCATGGAGTTCAGTCCCACCAGTGGCGGCGCTCTGCCTGTCTCCAGCGCCTCCGCCATCGCTCCCGTCGGTATCTCCGTCGTGTCTGACAACGCTTATGAGGGTATCCTGGAAGTCGGTGGTGAGCTGCCGTTCGTGGGTACTGTTGCTATGGAAGGTGTGGTGCCTTCTGCCGGTGCTGGTGCCGTCAACCATGCCTGTGGTAATGGCAGGAACGCCATGATCAGTGAGACTGCTGCTTACGGTTCAGCTGGTGCGTATGCCCCTATCGGTGCCTACGGTCCGGCTGCTCTTGCTGCTCCAGGCCTCGGTCTGCGTGGTGGTTATGCTGGCAGAGGTTGTGGCTGCCGTTTATAAGAAGATGTCCACCAAAATAAAATGTTGACAACTAAATTCAATAAATCAATATGCACATTGTTATTTTGTACTTTTATTTTTTGTCGTATTCATACGGGACTGCTTGTGTGTGAATCACTGCTGCAAGCTCCGCTGAATGCGAATCGCACGGGACCGAGTTATGTGGTGACACTTATGGGAGGCCTATGTCCAGCAGTGGATGTGTTGCGGCTGAAATGATGAAATTAATTTTAAGTTCATGGATCATGAACCCGAGAATGAAAGAGAAAAAAAGACGTATCTTAATCAGTGTCCTTAGGTTTAGCTATAGCCAAACCTAAGGGCACTGATTATTGTTCTTTCGTCATTGCGGTTATTGTTTTGTACTGGACATGTACCTCTTATACCTCCTTGAACCCTGCACTATTAAATCCATCAAACATAATGTTTTGAGTTTCATTGACTCCTACCGTAAACCGTTAATATTCACACCAGTACAAAAGTCGTTTTCCAGCTAAAGGTTTTGTGTAGAGTCAGGTACTTTGTTTAATGAATAGAATGCTTGGTTAACGGCTTTGTTAACGGACTATTTACGCCTTGAATAGCATAATCAACCTATAAAGTTCCCACTGCTGGGACACACGGCATCCTCTCTGAATAAATGGGTTATAAACCATGATGCAGGCCCAGTGCTAATTGGTAGATGTCACATGTCTTCTAATTTTTAGGGTTCCGTAGCCAAATGGCAAAAAACGGAACCCTTATAGTTTCGCCATGTCTGTCTGTCTGTCTGTCTGTCTGTCCGCGGATAATCTCAGTGACCGTTAGCACCAGAAAGCTGAAATTTGGTACCAATATGTATATCAATCATGCCGACAAAGTGCAAAAATAAAAAATTAAAAAAACATTTTTATTAGGGTACCTCCCCCAGACGTAAAGTGGGGAGCGATTTTTTTTTTAATTTTGACCCTGACGTGTGATATATTGTTGGATAGGTATTTAAAAATGAATAGGGGTTTTCTAAAATCATTTTTTGATAATATTAATATTTTAGGAAATAATCGCTCCGAAAGTCAAAAACAATGTGTCCCCCCCCCCTCTAACTTTTGAACCATAAGTTTAAAAAATATGAAAAAAATCACAGAAGTAGACCTTTATATGAACTTTCTAGGAAAATTATTTTCAACTTGATGAGTTGAATAGTTTTTGAGTTATATAGCACTTTTTCAAAAAAACGCAAATGATAACTTTGTTTTTCATACAAATACTATGAAAAACAAAGTTATTTTTGCTGACGAAAAATGTTGGTATTTTTAATGGTCTGGGAAGCTACGGAACCCTACAGTGAGCGTGGCCCGACACGCTCTTGGCCGGTTTTTTGTTCTAGGATCTGTCGTTACCCTCAAGATGTTTTCCTTCACCGTTTCGAGAGCAAATTTAACACAATCAATTACACAAAGTTAAGCGCCTGTGGGCCACGTGGTAGATTATAGCCCATTCCCTTGAGAGGAGGCCGTGTCCCAGCCGTGGGAACATTATAGGCTGATGATGATGAAGCGCCTGTCTATGTTCGAACCCTGCTCGTTAGACGGGTTCATCACCACTGGGCCACCGCTGCTCACTGGGCCACCGCACTGCTATCACCTTGTCTAGATACGAAGTTAATTTTGCATAGCCAGCTAAATCGACTCATAAGTAAAAATAATATACTTAATTATAATTAAGAACGTTTCAAATTGCATGTTTTGCTTACTTCGCAATATGTTGTGGCACGAGCCATTTTGATAAACAAATATCACATTACAGCATGAGAAATGCAAGCTTAGACAGAGTAGAGCGTAAAATGAGTCGCGGAATTTACGCTGCATTCAGTTTAATAATTAAAGTCCATGCTTATTTTATTCATTTTGTGTCTTCAAATAATTACGCTCGTTTGGCTTCAGGCTTAACGCCTGCCGGTCGATTGTGTAAAATTCAAACAGCAACTCGCATCTCACATCGCTATTCACTCTCACTTTACATAAGGTTATTTTTATTTGATACTTTAAATCGGGTTCGAGTGCGCAGTGACCGTCGAAGTGATGGGGGAATTACCTTACAGAATGCCACTTATTACGTCATCTCATACTTTATCTGTCAAAATCTCCCCGTCAATTTAGTTCAACTCGCTGACAGGCTCGCAAGGGTGGCGCTAGAGTAGATTTTAAATACTTATCAACCGAGTTTTTAAAATGCCAATCAAAAAACTCACTGCGGGTTCAGATTCGAAGTTTAGAATGAGGTCTAACCGAATCGCACTTTCATTACTATTTTTAAAATCTTTATTTTGAAATAAAAACACTTAAAAGACCATTTACTGAAATTATGATGATAACAACGTGGTTATACAGACAGACAACAAATGTTTCATCAAATTATATTAAGATCCAATTAACAATTGCCGCGTCCCGTTTTCCAAAGGCCAGAGGCGTTCCAAATTGTGGTAACACAACACATTACCAACTGATATCATTGAGGTTTGAGGAGTTCTTTTGGTTCAGGCCCTATAGTTTACTTACTGTAAGTTCATTTGTAATAATGTTTAAAGTTAGTTTGATGTTTAAAAAAACCAAGACGTTGGAAATAAAATGACTGTCAATTTGTCCTTTACCTCTTTTTTATTATAATGGCCGCACTTACGTTCACCGACTTTATTTTGATTGCCGAGAGTGGTCTAGAGGTCCACAACAGATTGAAGGTGTGATGGCAAATGTTGGCCTGAAAGTAAGTAGGACTAAAACAGAATAAACTAATCCTGTGATTTTGGCGGTCTCTCCAGTCCCGTGGGCCGTGGCAGTACCTCTTGCCGGAACGCTCATACCGCTCTGTTCCGATTTCCGGTACATCGGGTCGCTTGTTCAAGAGGATGGCGAAGTAGACTGAGACGTAACGCAACGGATCAACTCAGGATGCATGAAATGGCGACAAGTTACTGGAGCAACTTGCGGTCCACAGAGTATATAATCACTACGTCATTGCGGTTCTTGGATGCCTCTCACATTAACAGGGAAAATATACAAGTCTGTGATTAGACATGCCGTAATGCTGGGTTGTGAAGAAGATGGATGAAAAAAGATTGCATGTCCGCAACATGCAATCTTTTTTGATGAGAATGTTGAGGTGGATGTGTGGTGTGACAAGAATGGACAAGGTAAGAAACGAGTATATTAGAGGAAGCTTAAATGTTGCGCCAGTTACAGAAAAGTTGCAAGGGAATCGACCGTTTTGGTATGGTCACGTGACGAGGAGGGACGAATCGTATGTGACTCAAACTCAAAGCATTTATTTCAATTAGACCATTACGGCACATTTGAATGTCAAAAATACAAAAAAAAAGGAAAGCTATAGTCACAGTCACAAGGCATAATAACTTGAGAAAGTATTGTAGTTGCCCATTCCCTAGCGTAGATCTCTATGGAGAAGGACGGGCAAGAAACTCCATGGACACTTTTTTAAATCAAAATATTGTTACAAAATCTATCATTCATGTTGTGATTATACATATATGTCGGAGGAAGAGGAAGTAAACGAATAGTTGATAGTTGGTTGCATACGATCATTGATAAGATTGATTGTCAATTTAAAATAACTTGTTAAATCCTAATTTAACTCGATTTGATTTATCACATTTTAATATTGTGTAAAATCTTACTAATTTCTTTAAAAGTCATTGCATTGTATCATGTCAAATTAGAGCAGAGGAAACAATATCCAAAGTAGGGTCGCACGCCATCTTTACTGTCTTGATAGTCTTGACTTGACACATGCGGTGACAGAGCAAGGATTGCAGGATTGCTTGGAGATGGTTTCACAGAGCATTTTGGAGAACGGTGGTGGATCGAGGATCCAGGTGGATCGCTGGTGATGAAGTTAGATTGTTGTCGTGAACCTGCTGCTCGAATATAATTGCTAAGCAAACTAATTATTGTCAAATATTGCCATTAAATAGTGTGAATCAGTGAATACTTTGTTTTGTGCTCGCATCGCTCACACTGATGATGTCGAGGAGGATGCTGCTTTTCCGACATGTATAATATGTGAGAACGATGTAGAAAGTCGTGCACATCAAGAGCGTCCAGAGAAAAGATCAAAAAACGGAACCCTTATGGATTCATCATGACTGTCTGTCTGTCTGTCCGTCCGTATGTCACAGCCACTTTTTTCCGAAACTATTAGAACTATGCTGTTGTAACTAGGTAAGTCGATGTATTCTGTGAACCGCATTAAAATTTTTACACAAAAATAAAAATAAAAAACTAAAGTGGTGGTTCCCTGTACGAGCCAATTATGCTCATACAGCAAAAGTACGTTTTCTGCGCACGTAATGAATTACGCTAAACGTACTTTATTTATTATAATATAATTAATAAAGTTCGTTTATAATATCAAAAAATTATTATACTTAATATCATAAATTCTGTCGTCACTAATAGGTATCTAGCCACAAGCGGGTCGATCAATAATAATATTGTATCAAGTGCGGCTTTGTTAACTAAATATACGTTACTTAAACGTAATTAAAACTATTGAACATAACAACTACCGGAGTATCTGTCAACGACGAGAAAACCCCAACATTACCATACTTAGAACTGAAACTCATTTTTATTATCAAACCCATACCGTGTGGGGTTTCTTTGGATAGGTCTTCAAAAATTACATTTTAAAATGTCCCCCCCCCCGCTGTAACTTCTAAAATTAGAGAATGATAAAACTAAAAAAAAATATATGATGTACCATTTAAACTTTCACCGAAAATTAGTTTGAACGAGATCTAGTGAGTAGTTTTTTCAATAAATCGTACCTTTCATTCAATCAACTCAAATATACACTATTATTAATACATCGATCAAAGTTACGACGAACTACAAGAAATTTTAAATAATTGTACTTGCTGCTACGGAACCCATGAAGGGTTCCGTATTTTTAAATACCGTATGACATAATACTATGAAAATAACTATAGACTAGCCTCGCGGTATCGATATCAGTAAATTGACGCATTTTTCTAACAGCATTTACGTTGTTGAGCTCAGCCGTCCTGCAAGAGATGTTAAATGAGGGCCCCATTATAGGCTTGAATCGAGCGCGATTCCCAAGAAAATCATTTTTTTTTTCTTTTAAATTTTTACTTTTAAATTTTAGTTTCTTTTGATTCAATACTTTGTCACAATCACAATTTTTCAAACTCAAACTCTCAAACTCAAAGCATTTATTTCAACTAGACCATTACGGCACTTTTGAATGTCAAAATACAAATAAAATCAAAGCTACCGTCACAGTCACAAGGCATAATAACTTGAGAAAGTACTGTAGTTGCCCATTCCCTAGCGTAGATCTCTATGGAGAAGAACGGGCAAGAAACTCCATGGACACTCTTTTAAATCAATATATTTTTACAAAATCTTGGTTACATCATTCATGTGTGATTATACATATATGTGAGAATGATGTAGAAAGACGTGCACATTAAGAGCGTCCAGAGAAAAGATTAAATCAGCAATATAAAAAAAAAAAGAAATTAACTTTCACATTTGGTGGAGAAAATCTAATGAACTTATAGTTTTTTTCCCTAAAACAGTGATGAATAAAAATTTTGATGGATGAAAAGGTAGAAGAATACTAAAGAAACAATGAATATATTGTGTGAGAAATGACATGAATGAGTAAGGAGTAAATGATAGCGTGCCGGTTGACAGAGACGAATGGAAGAAAAAACTTTCGACCCCAAGTAACATGATATATCTAAGAGCAGAAAAATGGTGATGATGATGACGTTGGAAAATCAAAATGTTCTAAGGATAACTACCAAAATATGATTGCAGCTTCGCCCACGTAGAGATCAGTAACGGTCCCATGTGATTAGACTACCTGGATAAAAAGTATCGTATGTGTAATTCTGTGTTATAAACTATTTGTGTGCCAAATCCATTCTGGACATTTTGCGTGAAAGAATGACAAACATTCGTCCCTCTATCTATCCTCACAAACCTTCGAGTTTATAACATGAGTGGGAAGTAGGATTACACACGGATTCACTGATCTTTTTGCTACGAGGGTTGAAATAATAAGAATTATCAGCACACGAACATCGGATATGCAACGACGATTTTAATCCTATCGTTATTACAAAACTACTTACTGCCCCTACTGATATTATTTTACATAATTTTATGCAATTTGGATGGTTCAGTTGCTGCAGCAAGTCAAAAAGTCAAGCTCAATCATTTAGTTTTGACTTACCGCTTTGAAAAACTCTGATAACGCTAGTTTTAATTGAACTGCCAGACAACAAAGAAAATAAACGAAATATTTGGTGGGCATGATCATTTATTTTTCGCATATTGAAGATTATGTATCATCAACTAGTACAGGTAGCCGGGAGCACCGCAGCCGCACGCGCACTTGCCGGAGATAGACACGGCACCAGCAGCAGACACAGGACCACCGAAGCTCACAGCGCCCATGATGGGGACCTGACCGGCAACAGCGGTGTTACCGGCGACTGGCAGCTCACCAACGACCGCCACGTTGCCTTCACCGGCGCCGCCGTATGCAGCACCATAACTGGCAGCACCATAACTGGCAGCACCAGGGTAGGCGAGTCCGTCGTAAGCCAAACCAGAAGCCAATCCCAAGGGGCCAGCCAGTCCAGGAGCAGCCAAGCCGAAAGGACCGGCCACGCCAGGAGCTGCCAATCCACAAGGAGCAGCGAGAGCAGGTGTGGTCAAGCCATAAGGAGCGGCCAAGCCATAGGGACCAGCGAATGCAGCATCAGCAACCGCAGCGCGGCTGGTGCATGACTGTCCGAGTGCGGACTGAAAGTGAAGTAAACATCAAATGAGAATCGAAGCGACTTCCGTACCTCAGATTTAAGACGCCTGCGGAGCATGCGTATTTCATACAAACGTAATACCAAAATAATTTGTAAATTAAACATATTCCTAAGGTAGTGTGTATTTATTTCGATTGAATTACAGAATATCTAGGTTCCCAAATATATATTTTGATTGGACACTGATTTTAACAAGAGTTATAAGAAAAATAAGTTTTCTATAGAAAATTTAAATTCCTCATATCTCGTCTTTGCATCTCTATTCTCTCAAAAAACATATTTGGGAACATAGATATTCTGTAATTCAATCGAAATAAATACAGACTACCTTAAGAATATGTTTGATTTACAAATAATTTTGGTATTACGTTTGTATGAAATACGCATCCTCCGCCGTAAGTCATATTTAAATCAGTTGGCACTTAATCTTCTTGCCTTCATTGATTCGTAAATTATTATCAAATATTGAATTTTACAAGAATATTGAATTTAACAAGAAGCTAAAACATAAAAAAAAAACAGTTTTCTTACCTGGAGCAAGCAAGCTTGGATGCAGAGGAACACAACGGTGAAGGTAGACATGTTTGATGTTAGTTTGTGTTCAACGAGAAGCTGAAGACTGAATGAGGAACTGGAACAGTCGCCACATTTTATACCCAGACCTTTGTTGATATCAGTACTTAGATAGTTCAGTTTCAAAATTATGGAAAACGTGACTGAATTGTCACAATACGAAAAAGTGTTTCTTCTTCGTTAAATACCTACTCGTAGTAGGCTTATCGTGCTTGCACAAGTTATTAATTAATTGTGTTCACCCACTTAGTATTTTTCTTGGAACTTGATAACTAATTGGAGTATAAAACCTCCAACAGCTGCACTGAACATTATTCTTGTGTCAGCACTCGAAACAAACTACAATGTCTGCCAGAACTATCCTCGTCCTCTGCGCTCAGGCGCTCCTGCTCAAGGTAAAAAAACAATTATTTATTAATAGTCATATCATACACAACACATTCAAATTGTATTTAGTCTAAAATTGATGCAGTGGAACTAACGAGTGCAATACTTTTGTTACGATTTCAGTCCGCACTCGGACAGTCATGCACCAGCCGCGCTGCGGTTGCTGATATCTCTGGACTTACGGCTCCCTGCGGCTTTGGCGCTCCCGTCTTAGCTGCCCCTTGTGGCTTGGGTGCTCCTGCTTGGGCATATGATGGACTCGCCTACTCCGGTGCTGGCTTGGCAGGTAGAGGTCTGGCTTTCGACGGACTGGCTGCTGGCTACGCAGGCAGAAGCCTGGCTTACGATGGAATCTACGCCCCCGCCATGGAGTTCAGTCCCACCAGTGGCGGCGCTCTGCCTGTCTCCAGCGCCTCTGCCCTCGCTCCCGTCGGTATCTCCGTCATGTCTGACAACGTTTATGAGGGTGCTCTGGCTGTGGGTGGTGAGCTGCCGTTCGTGGGTACTGTTGCTATGGAAGGTGTGGTGCCTTCTGCCGGTGCTGGCGCCGTCAACCATGCCTGTGGTAATGGCAGGAACGCCATGATCAGTGAGACTGCTGCTTACGGTTCAGCTGGTGCGTATGCCCCTATCGGTGCTTACGGTTCAGCTGGTGCGTATGGTGCTATCGGTGCCTACGGTCCTGCTACTCTTGCTGCTCCAGGCCTCGGTCTGCGTGGTGGTTGGGCTGGCAGAGGTTGTGGCTGCTCTTTGTAAGAAGATGTTCACTAAGGTACTGTATTCCAATGACCAAATAAATCAATTTGTATCAACTATTTTGTGCTTTATTTTAATTTTAGAATGTATTTTATTTTCATTGACTTTTAATCATGAACGGCAGTCGTATTATTGCTGTATCGCATGGCTTGTTCAAATTATCACTACATATATTATTATAAAACAAAGTCTTCCGCCGCGTCTGTCTGTCCCTATGTATGCTTAGATCTTTAAAACTACGCATCGGATTTTGATGCGGGTTTTTTTAATAGATAGAGTGATTCAAGAGGAAAGTTTTAGTATATAATTTTACGCGGGCGAAGCCGCGGGCATCGGCTAGTTTAGTTATAAAAAATAAAATAAATATCACTGGAAATTTTACACACAGCGCCATCTAGTGCCACACTAAGCAACAAGGCTTGTGTCGTGGACACCAGATGGTAGATATAGTTCATAGATACTTTTTTGTTTGTAAATACATACTTATTATACATAGAAACATCCATGACTCGGAAACAAATGTCCATGCTCATCACACAACACATTTAGTTAAATTAAAATGATCAAGAAAATCTTTCAACACAATCTTCTTCACTTTGCGAATATCGGTTGTCCCGGTTAGTCTTTAAATTCCGGTTTAGGTAAGCAGCCTTTCGAATAAATTTTGGTCAGAACATTTATTGTCTTTCTAAGTGCAAAGTGCACTCCAAATCGCCTATTCCTCAGACATTAGTTGCTATTGACTGTTTTTTTAATTAAAAAATCAAAGCATTTATTTCAAGTAAGCCAATAACAGGCACTTTTGAATTGTCGAAACAAAGATGAAAATTAAATGTAGCTACAGTCCCAGTCACAAGACATAAACTATAACAGCCGCACAAGACTTATCGTACTTGCTAGATCGGTCTGTGGATGGAAGACCATCGTTACATACCGAGTCAAAATCATCTAAATCAAAATCAAAGCATTTATTTCAAGTAGGCCAGTTACAGGCGCTTTTGAACTGTCGAAACAAAGATGAAAATTAAATAAAGCTACAGTCTCAGTCAAAAGACAAAAAAAACTGTGAAAGTACTGTAGTTGCCCATTCCCTAGCGTAGATCTTTATGGAGAAGAACGGGCAAGAAACTCCATGCACACTCTTTTAAATCAAATTTTTGTTACAAAATCTTGGTTACATCATTCATGTTGAGATGGTATATTAGGTATGTGAGAACAATGTAGCAAGAAGTGCACGTTAAAAGTGTCCATAGACAAAACAAAATAATTCATTCAAATAAGCCATGGCAACTAAGAGATGACCAGTCACAACTGACAGCGCCCGTTCACGAACATGACGCATGGGTCAGCACCATTCAGCTCAACCATAAATATATTCACTATTTTGTGTCACTGCTTAGCAAGGGCCTCCCCTTTCTCTCTCCAAACTTCTCTGTTCTGTGGAATTTCTGGTCACGTTTGCTCAGCGAGCATGATCAGATCGTCACATCGGCGATGACTACCCTCTGGCCTCTGGCGTCCAGTGAATGACGATCCTTGCTCACCTCTCCGGGTGCATCCGTGCAACATGGCCAGCCCACTTCCACTTTAGCTTGGCTGTTTTAATTCCACCATCAGCTATTTGAATTATGGAGCACTATTAACTATCTCATGCGCCCACTTATAAAACATCAAAAACTGTGCATGGTACGGGTTGGTTGTTTCCATGGAGAAGAACCTGCAAGAAACTCCATCCACTTTTTAAATCGTATAGCATTACAATATTATCATGTTACAGCAATGGTACATAAGTATGGTGCGTAGGCCCGACAATAGGTCGTTGTTTACTTCTCAAAAAATGTAAAACTAACCCAAAAGTTAACAAGCATCTGGGAATCTGGGAATCCTGAACTCACAGATATTGATATGTTCGCAGATGAATGAAAGACGATACCGTCAGAATGTTTGAATTTTTTGAGAATAATGCATGACTGTGTTAAATAAGTTAGACAAAGTGTAAGGCACAGCCCTTCACAACCGAATAGGTGCATTCAGTAATTATCATACTGAGATGACTGGTACAAGAAATTATTTCAGGAAAGATAGATAGATTCCATCTATTTAGTATTATATAAACGCATAGCCCATATTGTGTAAGTTATATGTAATAAAAAGCTGTCATTCACTGGAAACCTACTTTAGTTTTTGACTTGAATGTGCCCTGGCGGTTGAGAGTATGTCATGCTCACTCAAATGTCTCGCTGATGATGGCACGTGTGTCGGACCATTTAGTTCCCTTCAAAATAGTTGAGCTGAATGGTGCTGATCCATGCGTCATGTTCGTGAACGGGTGCTGTCAGTTGCGACTGGTCATCTCTTAGTTGCCATGGCTTATTTGAATGAATTATTTTGTTTTTACTATGGACACTTTTAGCGTGCACACGTTGCTACATTGTTCTCACATAATTTACCATCTCAACATGAATGATGTCACCAAGATTTTGTAACAATAATTTGATTTAAAAGAGTGTCCATGGAGTTTCTTGCCCGTTCTTCTCCATAGAGATCTACGCTAGGGAATGGGCAACTACAGTACTTTCACAGTTTTTATGTCTTGTGACTGGGACTGTAGCTACATTTAATTTTCATCTTTGTTTCGACAATTCAAAAGTGCCTGTTATTGGCCTACTTGAAATAAATGCTTTGATTTTGATGATTTTGATCTTGATAAGAGAGTCCAATAAATTGAATTTATTTTATTTCTTCATATGCAATGTATCGTTGCCTTGGCCAAACTCATGTAGCGAACGGCAAGCGCGACGATGAGTTCTATGAACTCTGTAGCTAGGCGGGAAGTGAAGAGCTGATTTCACGTGTCGTTCGAAAGAGGTTTTCACCATCTGTTGTTGTTTTTTTGTTATTTTAGCCTTTTATTTACATAAATGGAGTAACACAGACAGATAATGTAATTTTACATCGAAGTAAAGGAATAACAACTGTAAAACAATTTAAAAAAATTGAATATTTTCTAGAGCATAATAGGGTAGACGATAAAAAAAAAATAATTTGTCTGTCAGTTAGATTATCATTAAAAAATTGGACCTGTGTTTTTTCTTTTGTTACGTAAACCAAAATTGACGAAGATACGACGCTTTTGAAATTCTCAAAACGTAACGCCATTTAGTGCGATCTGACGTTACGAGCCCCCACTCCCGAATTTTGATGCGTTTTTATCTTTGTCAATATTCATTGATTAACAAAAACAAAAATACGTGTCTATCATTTTCTAATAGTCTGACAAACTGAATAGATTTGTAATTTATTGCCTATTTGCTGTGATCTGTTTTAATTATATTCGATGTCTCTCATGTAGTTTTTTTTTTGCAACAAGCACAATGTTGTACTATGTTCCATCAGTCTCTACACAACGCAATGCTTCAAAAAGTTTATCACCACTCCTGGACATAGGTCTCTCCAATCGCACGCAATGGGGGCTATCGTTTTAGAGTTCACCAGATGGCGCCACTAGCGAGTAAGGTCTGTCATTCATTCTATTTGATACTTTAAAGTACCAATAACTTCATAAAAAGTTTATTTTATTGCATATTGTGCAAATTTTAGTTTCATATTTACAATATTGCCCCTAAAATGGGCAAGCATTAAACAATTAAAAATATTTTTTCTTTCGAGTACTCAACTTGATGTTGAAATACGAACTTGTTACTTAAAATCTTCAAGTCATTATTAATTAGGAATAGCTCAATTGCGAATATTAGTAAAAATACGTGATAAAAAAGTACGTAACGCGCGAACACTATGACAGCTGACATTTCGGAAGACCTTACTCTACACGAGCGCCCCTAGTGGCGCATTCATGCGCGATAGTCCCCATGGAATATTCTTATTGTAGTAGCTACCAGCCTCTCTACAGCTATCTTCAATCAACTCAGCCAAGAAAAGTTCCTCCATTACTATTGTTAATTGGTTAACCGTTCTACGATTATTATCTCTTTGCAATCTGTCGGCTATGTATTTTATAAACGTAATATTGTAACTATGCTCTGAGTAACAAACCTTAAAAAGTGGTGAAATCTTCAAAACTTGAAAAATAAGATTAAAATGTGTAAATAAACGAAATAGTTGCAGGATGAAATATTATTTTTTAAGTACAGGCATAACCGTAGGGTGGCTTAAGTAAAAACTGTTATTATGTACATTCCATTTGTTAACCTTGTTTATTATATTGCAAATCTTCGTCCAGTTTAAAAATTAGTAGAGGTCACTGCAGCCGCACGCACACTTGCCGGAGATAGACACGGCACCAGCAGCAGGCACAGCACCGCCGAAGCTCACAGCGCCCATGATGGGGACCTGACCAGCAACAGCGGTGTTACCGGCGACTGGCAGCTCACCAGCGACCGCCACGTTGCCTTCACCGGCGCCGCCGTATGCAGCACCATAACCGGCAGCACCAGGGTAGGCGAGTCCGTCGTAAGCCAAACCAGAAGCCAATCCCAAGGGGCCAGCCAGACCAGGAGCAGCCAAGCCGAAGGGACCAGCCAAGCCAGGAGCCGCCAATCCACAAGGAGCAGCGAGAGCAGGTGCGGTCAAGCCATAAGGAGCGGCCAAGCCATAGGGTCCAGCGAATGCAGCATCAGCAACCGCAGCGCGGCTGGTGCATGACTGTCCGAGTGCGGACTGAAAGTAAAGTAACATCAAATCAATACAATTTATGGAGAAAGTCATATTTGAATCAACTGGTACTTAGTCTTCTTGCCTTCTTGGATTCGTAAATGATTATTAAAATATTGAATTTTTATAAAAAGCAAAAACATAAAGGCACAGGATTCTTACCTGGAGCAAGCAAGCTTGGACGCAGAGGAACACAACGGTGAAGGTAGACATGTTTGATGATCGTTTGTGTTCAACGAGAAGCTGAAGACAGAATGATGAACTGGAACAGTCGTCACATTTTATACCCAGTCCTTTGTTGATATCAGTACATAGATAGTTCAGTTTCAAAATTGTTGAAAACGTGACTCTTTTGTTGGTAAATACATAGTACACTTATCGTGCTTGCACAAGCTATTAATTAATTGTTTCACCTAGTTAGTATTTTTCTTGGAACTTGATACCTAAGTGGAGTATAAAACCACCAACAGTTGCACTGAACATCATTCTTGTGTCAGCACTCGAAACAAACTACAATGTCTGCCAGAACTATTCTTGTCCTTTGCGCTCAGGCGCTCCTGCTCAAGGTAAGAAGTTAATTATTTTTTTAAAGTTATATCATTCACATTACTTTGAAAATATTATACTGTGTTTTCCGAATACATAGTTATGTGTTAGTCAAAAAGTGAGGTTGTGGAAGTAACTCATAGAATAACTTTTGTCTCAATTTCAGTCCGCACTTGGACAGTCATGCACCAGCCGCGCTGTCGTTGCTGATATCTCTGGAATTGCTGCTCCTTGCGGCTTGGATGCTCCTGCTTGGGCATATGATGGACTCGGTTACTCCGGTGCTGGCTTGGCAGGTAGAGGTCTGGCTTTCGACGGACTGGCCGGTGGCTACGCAGGCAGAAGCCTGGCTTACGATGGAATCTACGCCCCCGCCATGGAGTTCAGTCCTACCAGTGGCGGCGCTCTGCCTGTCTCCAGCGCCTCCGCCATCGCTCCCGTCGGTATCTCCGTCGTGTCTGACAACGCTTATGAGGGTATCCTGGAAGTCGGTGGTGAGCTGCCGTTCGTGGGTACTATTGGTATGGAAGGTGTGGTGCCTTCTGCCGGTGCTGGCGCCGTCAACCATGCCTGTGGTAATGGCAGGAACGCCATGATCAGTGAGACTGCTGCTTACGGTTCAGCTGGTGCGTATGGTGCTATCGGTGCCTACGGTCCCGCTGCTCTTGCTGCTCCAGGCCTCGGTCTGCGTGGTGGTTGGGCTGGCAGAGGTTATGGTTGTGCCATTTAAGAATGTATCCTTTAAATGAAAATAAAGCAATAAAAAGTAATAAAAAAAATCAAATTGCATTTCAATTTTATGTATTTTTACTAATTCTTTCATTACTATTTTTGAAATCTTTATTTTGAAATAATAGTACATTATGGTACAAGTGTGTAATGTTGGTGATTACCGCCGAGGCGCCATTGAGAACCGAGCCGTTAGGCGAGGTTCTTAAGAGAGCCGAGACGGTAATCATCAACACACACGTGTATCATACGACGTTTTTCAACACACTTGAGAATAAAATAATACTAAAAATAACTATAATTTCAACAGTGAAAACGAGTTGTGAATTTTTTTTCGCAATGGCGGGAATAATTCATCAGTTTTCCTATGCGCGCGCATCTAACAATGGCGATCGCCCATAGACTAAAAGAATGAGGTTCTGATGACGCGGCGTGCAAATAGCCGACGCCACGCGGGGAGAACAATTATGCAAATTATGTTGTTTGATTAAATTAAATGATTCTTATGAAACCCACCCTGTGAACGGAGGAAGTACAAACGGTTTCAACGTCAGCTCTGAAAACTATTGGCCCACTAACCTTCAGACCAGCTCAGGGACGCCTCAACTGCAATTACTGCCGGCAGCTCACACCGTGAAGCACTTTCACGTAACAGATTGTCAAATCACTGCTGTGGGTATCTTCACGAGTTTCATGAAAACCTTTAACTGTCTATCGTGAAGAAAAGCACTCCTCACCAAAAAGATACGCGAGAAGCACACACGAGATTTCGAAAGGAACTGTTTAATGCTCCCATTGGTCGGCGCTCGGGGAGCGGCAGCCAACACTTTGGCGCTGGTGTCGCCAGGTTCGGCGAATCCAAGAGCGCGATCCTTATGGCGCGTGAACCAAATAGCCTCATGTACTAACTTATTGAAACCATTTGAAACAAATTACTTACTGTTAAAGAAATTACCTAAAACATAGGTTTATGAGTAATAAATATTGAACAAGTCAATTTTGGGTCACTTATGGTGCCCAACCATGCTGCCCCCCTTGGAAGTTCGCAGAACTTTCAAAAGAAGACAAATTAATAAAGTAAATTAAAGTTAGAATAATGTTTATTAAATTAATTACGTTAAGTGTACTAAATAATATGAGAAAGGAGATAATGTTTTTTATTGCGTTGGTATGGGATACAGTTTGACAACCGGACGCTTGAAAATTCCACAGTTTGTTTTAACCGTTGCAACACGAACAACTTTATCAGAACCGGGATGAATTTCCGTGATTACACCTAGTGGCCATCTTAAAGGAGGGCAATCGTCCTGTCCAACAAGAACGACAGTTCCGATTTCTATAGAATGGGCAGGAGAGGTCCACTTCTGCCTGACTTGCAGCGTGTGCAGATATTCTAAACGCCACTTTTTCCAGTAAGACTGAACCATGCTATCTAGTAATTGCTTGCGTTGAATAAGATTGATGCGCACGTCTTTTAAATCCACGGCAGGCAAGTACTGCAAAGGCGTTGACATTAAAAAATGTGCAGGGGTTATAACTTCTGGTGAAGGATCAGAAGAAACAACAGTAAGTGGTCGAGAATTCATAATGCACTCTATCTGAACCAATACTGTTTGCAACTCCTCGTAAGTGAGAAGCTGATCTCCTATCACACGGTGAAGGTGAGTTTTCAAGCTCTTAATGTTCCCCTCCCAAATTCCACCGAAGTGTGGGCTCCGAGGTGGGATCATCTTCCACTCTATTCGGCGGGTACTAATCTCCTGCTTTAGAGCAGTTTGAAATTCGGCGTCAATCAGAATTTTATAGATATTGTCCAATTGTGCCTTTGCACCCACAAAATTGGTGCCATTGTCGGAGTATAGGCATGATACAGGGCCACGACGAGAGATAAACCGCTTCAATGCAGCTAAAAAGGCATCCGAAGTTAACTCCGAGACTAACTCGATATGGATGGCCTTAGTTACAAGGCAGACAAATAGGCAGATATATGCCTTCTGTGAATGCTGACCTCTCCTACGAGTAAGCGTTATACGAACTGGGCCTGCGTAATCAACGCCAGTATGAACAAAGGCTTTAGCTTCCGACACACGATATGACGGCAAATCTGCCATCATGGGTTGTGGGTGTGATGGATTTACCCTGAAATAGTAGTTACATTTCCGCACCCTAGCTCTTACAACGGTCCTGGCGTCCAATATCCAGAAACGTTGGCGCAGGATGGAAATAAGCAGACCTGGGCCCGTATGACAGTTCATAATATGGAAATGATCAATTAAAAGATCCACCACGGGGTCATGCTTAGGGAGCAACAGAGGATGCTTAGCCTCAAATGGCAAGTCCGAATTAGAAAGCCTACCTCCTATGCGCAACAGCCCATCTTCGTCAAGGAACACGAATAAGCTTTGCAGCTTTTTTGAAGGCAATTTTTCTTTACTAAGAGCTTTAATATCTTCTGCAAAGTGAATTCTTTGAACAGAACGAATCACAGCCTTTTCTGCAGTCATAAGATTATTGACTATGCCAGTAGAAGAAGAAACCTTCTTTATAAAACGAAGGATATAAACGACAATCCTAAGGAGTTTATCCCAAGAGGAGATACGCTGTGCTAACTCATTTAGGATCAATGGTTCACATTGAACTGTTGCCGTAAGTACCTTTGCCCTGTGTTCAGGCAATTGACCTGTATTGGAAGGAGTAAAAGGTTTAACGGGCCATTCCGAAGGTGGGTTTCGAATCCACGATGGGCCGTTCCACCACAAGTCGTGCGACATGAGCTGCGAAGGTAACATACCACGTGAAAGGCAATCGCTCGGGTTTTCACACCCGGCGACGTGATAATAATTTTCAGGAGGTAAATTCTCCTGACACTGGGCAACGCGGTTGCTGACAAATACTGACCACCGATGTGGTGAAGAATGTATCCACGAAAGAGCGATGGTAGAATCCGAGAACGCGAAAGTTCCTGCAATAGGAAGACGCGCACGATAACTTTCATGAACTGTACGTATCAGCTTGGACATAAGAACAGCAGCGCAAAGTTCCAAGCGAGCAAGTGTGGTCACTTTGGTAGGGGTAACCTTTGATTTCGCACACAACAATCTCACTGTGATATTCCCAGTAGGATCGGTAGTGTGTAGGTATATGACACATCCATACCCATTCATACTAGCGTCACAGAAGGCAACGATCAGCACAGTGCTATCACGTAAAACGCCTACATGTCGAGGAATTTTCAAAGACGAAATTAATGGAAACTCTTGTATGAACGCCGAAAACTTTTGAATAATGCTCTCGGGAGGAGTGTCATCCCAACCAATATTGGACAGCCACAGCTCTTTTATAAGTATCTTGGCATATAAAATTATAGGGGCTACTAAGCCGAGGACATCAAATAATCGGGCGACTACCGACAGTATGCTCCGCTTAGTACACTTCTCTTCTACATTAAGAGTCGTGAAGAAAAAGCTATCATCGGCCGTTGCCCATGAAAGGCCTAATACCTTCGAAGCATTGTTAGAAGAATCATTACAAAAGTCTACCGTACCACGATGCGAATCAGGAAGATCATCAAGTAGCACTTTAGAATTACTCGACCACTTTACTAAATCAAAGGCGCCTGACTTAAACAACGAGATCAATTCTCGTGAAAGAAGAATGGCGCTGGATTCATCTGCAATAGAATGAACCAAATCATCCATATAAAGTTTGGACTCTGCCACAGTAGCAGCATCCGGAAAATGTGGCCTCATATCCTGGGCTAATTGGCGAACGGTCCGCATTGCTAAATACGGGCTTGACTTGAGTCCAAACGGGACCCGATTAAATTGAAAGGTTCGTATTACATCATCAGAATTGAATCTAAATAAAATCCTCAAATATTTACGATGTTCATCAGGGACTTCAATTTGCAAATACATTTGCTTTATATCCGCAGTCATAGCGACAGGGAAAAGCCGAAAATTAAGCAATAACAAGAATAAATCTGCCTGCAAGTTAGGACCGGTATGTAACACGTCGTTCAATGACAATCCGGTGTGAGTTGTGGCACTAGCATCAAGTACGATCCGAGGCATCGGCTTATCCGGACGGGTAACAGCGTGATGCGGGATGTAGTATCCCTCGTCAGTAACATCTGACTCGGCGACTTGTGACAAGTAACCTTTATCAACATACTCTTTTATTACGGAGTTATAGTTTTTTTGTAAGTCAGACGATTGTTTGAACTTGCGTTCCAAGGCCATCAGTCGACGTTGAGCAGCAATGCGAGAACTACCCAGTGCACTCGGGTCTTTAGAAAAAGGTAACGCGACAGAATACCGCCCATCATCAGCGCGAGTGATCGACGATGCAAACAAGTTCTCACATTCAGTCTCTTCTGGACTTAAAAATAGCATATTAGGTATTTCTTCCAGTTGCCAGAATTTTTGAACTAAATCATTAAGTGCGAGTGCAGAAAAAGAAGTTTTATTGATTTTATTTTGAGACTCACAATAAGGATAGTCACCCATCAACACGAAACCGAACGCGGTCAATAAAGCGGGGGGCGCGTTAGTGCCCGACTCAACTCTGTTACCTAAGTAAATGTATGGAAACAATTGCGCACCTAGTACGACGTCCACGTCTCCGGGAATATTCCACGTCAAATCAGCAAGGGGCAATCCCTCTAAGTAGCCGACATCACCCTTGGTTATATAGTGAGTAGGCAGCTGATCCGTTATACAGTCAACGACAAGTGCATGTATCGTGTATTTATTATTTGGGTATACGCGAGACTCAATGTCCAAATTAACGTACCCCAATATCGGCCGAGACGCGGAGCCAATTCCCTTAACAAAAGAATTACTCAAGGGAATTATAACTAAGTTAAGCGCCTTGCAACAATCAACGGTTATCAAGTTATTTTGAGAGCCATTATCAATAAGGCAACGTATTATCATTTTATTACCATTCTTAGATTTAGCGTAAACTTGCGCGGTTGACAATAAAATAGAAGAATTAGGTCTAACTTCAGCACTTAATGACAGAGAGGGAATACCAGAGGTAACATCAACACTATGAATCGAGTTATCAATGCTCAACGCAGCCGAAACAGGTGCGCTGTTATCAGCTAAGCAATTTTTCATAACGCGCGAGTCTATGTTTACGTCACTCTGTCCGGACGAAGCGCGCGACGGGACCACAGGTGATGTCAATGACCCTTGACCGATAGGGAATTGAGACACTTGAACGTAATTATTGGACGTAATATTTTGATCTTTATTATCAAAGTGTAAGTAAGTGTGATGTTTTTTCTTGCAAATATCGCAAACATGCGTAGATTTACAAGACGTAACAGTGTGTGATCCACTTAAACAATTAACACAACCATGTTTTGATTTAATGAATTCAAATCGCGCGCGCGGAGAACTTAAGTTCTTGAACTGAGAACAAGAGTAAATCAAATGATCGGTTTTGTTACAAAATTCGCACGATTTCGACGGCGAAGTAGTAGGCATACTCTCATTACTCGCGACGAACGACTTGTAGGTTTGAGGACGGGACGACTGATTAGTGGACGACTTACTTGCGCTCGCGCCAGTGTTCGATGACCGCGTCGAGTTATTGTTTGAACGTTGCGATATTTTTGCTTGATCTTGTACGAAAGAAACTAAGTCATTATCAGACGGAATTTCTTTATTCCGAAACGCTAACTCAAACGCTTGCACTGTTTGTGAATCGATTTTCCTAAGTGCGCAATGACATAAGATGAAATCGGACAAATCCTCGATACCTAATTGTTTCAATGCCGCCACGGAGGAAGTATACATACCAATAAATGTATCAAGACTATTAGATGTGTTTATGCAACTCTTAGAGTCAAGAATATTATATAAGTAATGTGTGCCTAATGCACGTTTATCTTGATACTTTTTTACTAAACTTTCCCAGATAATATTATAGGTGTCACCCGTAGGCACAATGCCTGCCGTGACCTTGAGTGCGTCGTGCGTAAGTTTACCTACTAAATACTGCACGCGCTGCGAGTCAGTCAGCTGGCTGTTGTTATGAATGTTTGATTTAAAACTTTCGTAAAACTTAGGCCAATTTTGCGTTTTGCCATCAAAACTTGGCAATTCTATTGGTGGCAACTTAATGGTGCATGTGACATTAGAATTAGAGTTATTTCGCGACGATGATTCATCTGATCGCAACGCCTGAATAATATTATTTCGGGTGTGCTTTACTCGAAGGTATAGATCCTCAAACGCATCTAAAGGCTTGTAATCTGGCTTAAACGTTAAATCAAGTGATAACTGGAGACCATTTAAATCGTCTAACAACGTTTCGAACTGACTACGCATCTCATCGATTGGTTCAGATTTAGCCATGAAAGTTTCATTACTTCTTGATGCGTAATTAGAAATATTTCTTGTAAGATCAAATAAATCATTCATCCGCGAAAAAAGTCGTTCTTTTTTAGCCGTCAAAAGGACGAACTGTTTATCAATCGAATCACTAGACGTGTCGTCTTTATCCGAAGACATTTTGCAGTAAGAATTCACAATGAATATAAGAACAAATAATCGAAATATTAATTACGTGTAATTATTTTAAATGACGTGAAAATATGTGGAATTTACAACTGGCGTAACCGGTGCACAATGGCGGTACGCTGTAGGTACTTCGAGAACTTTACCAAAAATTACGTAAATCTGCGAACATCCAAGCATTTATATGGAAAATAATACTTGTAATAAGTATTTAGAATGAAAATATAATAATTGAATATGCTAGTATACAATATCCGGCTCGAAGGACCATAAAAAATGACGACGCCACGCGGGGAGAACAATTATGCAAATTATGTTGTTTGATTAAATTAAATGATTCTTATGAAACCCACCCTGTGAACGGAGGAAGTACAAACGGTTTCAACGTCAGCTCTGAAAACTATTGGCCCACTAACCTTCAGACGAGCTCAGGGACGCCTCAACTGCAATTACTGCCGGCAGCTCACACCGTGAAGCACTTTCACGTAACAGATTGTCAAATCACTGCTGTGGGTATCTTCACGAGTTTCATGAAAACCTTTAACTGTCTATCGTGAAGAAAAGCACTCCTCACCAAAAAGATACGCGAGAAGCACACACGAGATTTCGAAAGGAACTGTTAATGCTCCCATTGGTCGGCGCTCGGGGAGCGGCAGCCAAAACTTTGGCGCTGGTGTCGCCAGGTTCGGCGAATCCAAGAGCGCGATCCTTATGGCGCGTGAACCAAATAGCCTCATGTACTAACTTATTGAAACCATTTGAAACAAATTACTTACTGTTAAAGAAATTACCTAAAACATAGGTTTATGAGTAATAAATATTGAACAAGTCAATTTTGGGTCACTTATGGTGCCCAACCAGGTTCCTTTTTTTTTTTGGCTTTTAGCGGATAGCGTTTTAGCCACGTACGAAATGGGGAATTCGAAGTTTTATTATTAAAAAAAAAGAAAACAAAAGTTGCATTTGAGTGAAAGTTTTATTTAGTAAAAACTTATAAGTTGAAATTATCTATGTAGATACGAAGTTGTATGAAATGAGCAAGCAATAGGTACTTACATTAATTTATTTGTATTATTGAACACGATCTTTTTTGTATCGAAACTTTTTTAAGAACAAAGCAATTCAACCAATAAAATAAAAAAAAAACCCTATAACTCACTTGTGAATAATAGCAATGAAAAACTCACAGTTTGATTACAGGTGTCATTATGTGCCTAATTGCGGTGAAATTAGAGCCACTTTATGAGCAAGTGTGTTGAAAAAACACTTAAAAGACTATTTACTGAAATTATGATAATAACAACGCGGTTATACAGACAGACAAGAAATGTTTCATCAAATTATATTAAGATCGAATTAACAATTGCCGCGTCCCGTTTTCCAAAGACCAGAGGCGTTCCAAATTGTGGTAACACAACACAGTACCAACTGATATCATTGAGGTTTGAGGAGTTCTTTTGGTTCAGGCCCTATAGTTTACTTACTGTAAGTTCGTTTGTAATAATGTTTAAAGTTAGTTTGATGTTTAAAAAACCAAGACGTTGGAAATAAAATGACTGTCAACTTGTCCTTTACCTCTTTTTTATTATAATGGCCGCACTTACGTTTGCCGACGACTTTATTTTGATTGCCGAGAGTGGTCTAGAGGTCCACAACAGATTGAAGGTGTGATGGCAAATGTTGGCCTGAAAGTAAGTAGGACTAAAACAGAATAAACTAATCCTGTGATTTTGGCGGTCTCTCCAGTCCCGTGGGCCGTGGCAGTACCTCTTGCCGGAACGCTCATACCGCTCTGTTCCGATTTCCGGTACATCGGGTCGCTTGTTCAAGAGGATGGCGAAGTAGACTGAGACGTAACGCAACGGATCAACTCAGGATGCATGAAATGGCGACAAGTTACTGGAGCAACTTGCGGTCCACAGAGTATATAATCACTACGTCATTGCGGTCCTTGGATGCCTCTCAAATTAAAAGGGAAAATATACAAGTCTGTGATTAGACATGCCGTAATGCTGGGTTGTGAAGAAGATGGATGAAAAAAGATTGCATGTCCGCAACATGCAATCTTTTTTGATGAGAATGTTGAGGTGGATGTGTGGTGTGACAAGAATGGACACGGTAAGGAACGAGTATATTAGAAGAATCTTAAAAGTTGCGCCAGTTACAGAAAAGTTGAAAGGGAATCGACCGTTTTGGTATAGTCACGTGACGAGGAGGGACGAATCGCATGTGACTCAAACTCAAAGCAATTATTTCAATTAGACCATTACGGCACTTTTGAATGTCAAAAATACAAAAAAAAGGAAAGCTATAGTCACAGTCACAAGGCATAATAACTTGAGAAAGTATTGTAGTTGCCCATTCCCTAGCGTAGATCTCTATGGAGAAGGACGGGCAAGAAACTCCATGGACACTTTTTTAAATCAAAATATTGTTACAAAATCTATCATTCATGTTGTGATTATACATATATGTCGGAGGAAGAGGAAGTAAACGAATAGTTGATAGTTGGTTGCATACGATCAATTGATAAGATTGATTGTCAATTTAAAATAACTTGTTAAATCCTAATTTAATTCGATTTGATTTATCACATTTTAATATTGTGTAAAATCTTACTAATTTCTTTAAAAGTCATTGCATTGTATCATGTCAAATTAGAGCAGAGGAAAAAATATCCAAAGTAGGGTCGCGAGCCATCTTTACTGTCTTGATGGTCTTGACACATGCGGTGCATGACAGAGCAAGGATTGCAGAATTGCTTGGAGATGGTTTGGAGAACGGTGGTGGATCGAGGATCCAGGTGGATCGCTGGTGATGAAGTTAGATTGTTGTCGTGAACCTGCTGCTCGAATATAATTGCTAAGCAAACTAATTATTGTCAAATATTGCCATTAAATTGTGTGAAGCAGTGAATACTTTGTTTTGTGCTCGCATTTCACCCAAATGACGCCGACTAGACTCCGTGAACACTGATGATGTCGGGGAGGATGCTGCTTCTCCGACATGTTTAAGTGAGAACGATGTAGAAAGTCGTGCACATCAAGAGCGTCCAGAGAAAAGATCAAAAGAATAGAAGAATGAATAGAATAGAATAGAATAATCATTTATTCGTTAATGGACAACACAACACAATAGAGCAGCACATACAGATACATTATAACAACAAACAGCTTAACAATTAATTAAAACAGCTCAACTGCGCTGAGCATGCCCATAACGAAAGGGTAACCAACTCAGCATATTATTATGCTGGGTGTAAAACACTCAGCGCTGGTTTTCAGTAGACCCCCCGCAGTGACACACGGATGAGGGTAGTAGGTAGTAAATAAATAATGTTATTATATTCAATGGTCCTTTATAAGTGTACGTAATAAATAAATAATATTCAATAAATATTTTTGTCACAGAGAAAACCTAATTATATTAGTAATAATAGAACCCGAAGATACCTGCTAAGTAAATAAGTACTTATCCGAAAACGAAACACAGTTTATTGACATTTCGCACTTCGAGCCGGCCGATGCCGCATCGACCTACGCATTTTTAAATTGCAATACCGCAATGATATTTCAGTGAGAGTGAGACTAGTGCCTAGTTAATATTATGTTAATGAGCTAAATAAAACAATACAATTGCTTCCGAGAAAGTGTATCAAAAAACGGAACCCTTATGGATTCATCATGACTGTCAGTCTGTCTGTCCGTCCGTATGTCACAGCCACTTTTTTCCGAAACTATTAGAACTATGCTGTTGTAACTAGGTAAGTCGATGTATTCTGTGAACCGCATTAAAATTTTTACACAAAAATAAAAATAAAAAACTAAAGTGGTGGTTCCCTGTACGAGCCAATTATGCTCATACAGCAAAAGTACGTTTTCTGCGCACGTAATGAATTACGCTAAACGTACTTTATTTATTATAATATAATTAATAAAGTACGTTTATAATATCAAAAAATTATTATACTTAATATCATAAATTCTGTCGTCACTAAAATCTAGCCACAAGCGGGTCGATCAATAATAATATTGCATCAAGTGCGGCTCAGTTAACTAAATATACGTTACTTAAACGTAATTAAACTATTGAACATAACAACTACCGGAGTATCTGTCAACGACGAGAAAACCCCAACATTACCATACTTAGAACTGAAACTCATTTTTATTATCAAACCCATACCGTGTGGGGTTTCTTTGGATAGGTCTTCAAAAATTACATTTTAAATGCCCCCCCCCCCCCCCCGCTGTAACTTCTAAAATTAGAGAATGATAAAACTAAAAAAAATATATGATGTACCATTTAAACTTTCACCGAAAATTGGTTTGAACGAGATCTAGTGAGTAGTTTTTTCAATAAATCGTACCTTTCATTCAATCAACTCAAATATACACTATTATTAATACATCGATCAAAGTTACGACGAACTACAAGAAATTTTAAATAATTGTACTTGCTGCTACGGAACCCATGAAGGGTTCCGTATTTTTAAATACCGTATGACATAATACTATGAAAATAACTATAGACTAGCCTCGCGGTATCGATATCAGTAAATTGACGCATTTTTCTAACAGCATTTACGTTGTTGAGCTCAGCCGTCCTGCAAGAGATGTTAAATGAGGGCCCCATTATAGGCTTGAATCGAGCGCGATTCCCAAGAAAATCATTTTTTTTTTCTTTTAAATTTTTACTTTTAAATTTTAGTTTCTTTTGATTCAATACTTTGTCACAATCACAATTTTTCAAACTCAAACTCTCAAACTCAAAGCATTTATTTCAACTAGACCATTACGGCACTTTTGAATGTCAAAATACAAATAAAATCAAAGCTACGGTCACAGTCACAAGGCATAATAACTTGAGAAAGTACTGTAGTTGCCCATTCCCTAGCGTAGATCTCTATGGAGAAGAACGGGCAAGAAACTCCATGGACACTCTTTTAAATCAATATATTTTTACAAAATCTAGGCTACATCATTCATGTGTGATTATACATATATGTGAGAACGATGTAGAAAGACGTGCACATTAAGAGCGTCCAGAGAAAAGATTAAATCAGCAATATATGAAAAAAAAGAAATTAACTTTCACATTTGGTGGAGAAAATCTAATGCACTTATAGTTTTTTTCCCTAAAACAGTGATGAATAAAATTTTTGATGGATGAAAAGGTAGAAGAATAATAAAGAAACGATGAATTTACTGTGTGAGAAATGACATGAAAGAGTAAGGAGTAAATGATAGCGTGCCGGTTGACAGAGACGAATGGAAGAAAAAACTTTCGACCCCAAGTAACATGATATATCTAAGAGCAGAAAAATGATGATAATGATGACGTTGGAAAATCAAAATGTTCTAAGGATAACTACCAAAATATGATTGCAGCTTCGCCCACGTGGAGATCAGTAACGGTCCCATGTGATTAGACTACCTGGATAAAAAGTATCGTATGTGTAATTCTGTGTTATAAACTATTTGTGTGCCAAATCCATTCTGGACATTTTGCGTGAAAGAATGACAAACATTCGTCCCTCTATCTATCCTCACAAACCTTCGAGTTTATAACATGAGTGGGAAGTAGGATTACACACGGATTCACTGATCTTTTTGCTACGAGGGTTGAAAGAATTATCAGCACACGAACATCGGATATGCAACGACGATTTTAATCCTATCGTTATTACAAAACTACTTACTGCCCCTACTGACATTATTTTACATAATTTTATGCAATTTGGATGGTTCAGTTGCTGCAGCAAGTCAAAAATTCAAGCTCAATCATTTAGTTATGACTTACCGCTTTGAAAAACTCTGATAACGCTAGTTTTAATTGAACTGCCAGACAACAAAGAAAATAAACGAAATATTTGGTGGGCATGATCATTTATTTTTCGCATATTGAAGATTATGTATCATCAACTAGTACTGGTAGCCGGGAGCACCGCAGCCGCACGCGCACTTGCCGGAGATAGACACGGCACCAGCAGCAGACACAGGACCACCGAAGCTCACAGCACCCATGATGGGGACCTGACCAGCAACAGCAGTGTTACCGGCGACTGGCAGCTCACCAGCGACCGCCACGTTGCCTTCACCGGCGCCGCCGTATGCAGCACCATAACTGGCAGCACCATAACTGGCAGCACCAGGGTAGGCGAGTCCGTCGTAAGCCAAACCAGAAGCCAATCCCAAGGGGCCAGCCAGTCCAGGAGCAGCCAAGCCGAAAGGACCGGCCACGCCAGGAGCTGCCAATCCACAAGGAGCAGCGAGAGCAGGTGCGGTCAAGCCATAAGGAGCGGCCAAGCCATAGGGACCAGCGAATGCAGCATCAGCAACCGCAGCGCGGCTGGTGCATGACTGTCCGAGTGCGGACTGAAAGTGAAGTAAACATCAAATGAGAATCGAAGCGACTTCCGTACCTCAGATTTAAGGACTAAGTCATATTTAAATCAGTTGGCACTTAATCTTCTTGCCTTCATTGATTCGTAAATTATTATCAAATATTGAATTTTACAAGAATATTGAATTTAACAAGAAGCTAAAACATAAAAAAACAGTTTTCTTACCTGGAGCAAGCAAGCTTGGATGCAGAGGAACACAACGGTGAAGGTAGACATGTTTGATGTTAGTTTGTGTTCAACGAGAAGCTGAAGACTGAATGAGGAACTGGAGCAGTCGCCACATTTTATACCCAGACCTTTGTTGATATCAGTACTTAGATAGTTCAGTTTCAAAATTATGGAAAACGTGACTGAATTGTCACAATACGAAAAGTGTTTCTTCTTCGTTAAATACCTACTCGTAGTAGGCTTATCGTGCTTGCACAAGTTATTAATTAATTGTGTTCACCCACTTAGTATTTTTCTTGGAACTTGATAACTAATTGGAGTATAAAACCTGCAACAGCTGCACTGAACATCATTCTTGTGTCAGCACTCGAAACAAACTACAATGTCTGCCAGAACTATCCTCGTCCTCTGCGCTCAGGCGCTCCTGCTCAAGGTAAAAAAACAATTATTTATTAATAGTCATATCATACACAACACATTCAAATTGTATTTAGTCTAAAATTGATGCAGTGGAACTAACGAGTGCAATACTTTTGTTACGATTTCAGTCCGCACTCGGACAGTCATGCACCAGCCGCGCTGCGGTTGCTGATATCTCTGGACTTGCTGCTCCCTGCGGCTTGGCCGCTCCTGCCTTAGCTGCCCCTTGTGGCTTGGGTGCTCCTGCTTGGGCATATGATGGACTCGCCTACTCCGGCGCTGGCTTGGCAGGTAGAGGTCTGGCTTTCGACGGACTGGCTGCTGGCTACGCAGGCAGAAGCCTGGCTTACGATGGAATCTACGCCCCCGCCATGGAGTTCAGTCCCACCAGTGGCGGCGCTCTGCCTGTCTCCAGCGCCTCCGCCATCGCTCCCGTCGGTATCTCCGTCGTGTCTGACAACGTTTATGAGGGTATCCTGGAAGTCGGTGGTGAGCTGCCATTCGTGGGTACTGTTGCTATGGAAGGTGTGGTGCCTTCTGCCGGTGCTGGTGCCGTCAACCATGCCTGCGGTAATGGCAGGAACGCTATGATCAGTGAGACTGCTGCTTACGGTTCAGCTGGTGCGTATGCTCCTATGGGTGCTTACGGTTCAGCTGGTGCGTATGGTGCTATCGGTGCCTACGGTCCTGCTGCTCTTGCTGCTCCTGGCCTCGGTCTGCGTGGTGGTTGGGCTGGCAGAGGTTGTGGCTGCTCTTTGTAAGAAGATGTTCACTAAGGTACTGTATTCCAATGACCAAATAAATCAATTTGTATCAACTATTTGTGCTTTATTTTAATTTTAGAATGTATTTTATTCAGTCAGTCGTATTATTGCTGTATCGCATGGCTTGTTCAAATTATCAGTACATATTATAAAACAAAGTCTTCCGCCGCGTCTGTCTGTCCCTATGTATGCTTAGATCTTTAAAACTACGCATCGGATTTTGATGCGGGTTTTTTTAATAGATAGAGTGATTCAAGAGGAAAGTTTTAGTGTATAATTTTACGCGGGCGAAGCCGCGGGCATCGGCTAGTTTAGTTATAAAAAATAAAATAAATATCACTGGAAATTTTACACACAGCGCCATCTAGTGCCACACTAAGCAACAAGGCTTGTGTCGTGGACACCAGATGGTAGATATAGTTCATAGATACTTTTTTGTTTGTAAATACATACTTATCATACATAGAAACATCCATGACTCGGAAACAAATGTCCATGCTCATCACAACACATTTAGTTAAATTAAAATGATCAAGAAAATCTTTCAACACAATCTTCTTCACTTTGCGAATATCGGTTGTCCCGGTTAGTCTTTAAATTCCGGTTTAGGTAAGCAGCCTTTCGAATAAATTTTGGTCAGAACATTTATTGTCTTTCTAAGTGCAAAGTGCACTCCAATTCGCCTATTCCTCAGACATTAGTTGCTATTGACTGTTTTTTTAATTACAAAATCAAAATAAATCAAAGCATTTATTTCAAGTAAGCCAATAACAGGCACTTTTGAAGTGTCGAAACAAAGATGAAAATTAAATGTAGCTACAGTCCCAGTCACAAGACATAAAAACTGTGAAAGTACTGTAGTTGCCCATTCCCTAGCGTAGATCTCTATGGAGAAGAACGGGCAAGAAACTCCATGGACACTCTTTTAAATCAAATTTTTGTTACAAAATCTTGGTTACATCATTCATGTTGAGATGGTATATTATGTGAGAACAATGTAGCAAGAAGTGCACGTTAAAAGTGTCCATAGACAAAACAAAATAATTCATTCAAATAAGCCATGGCAACTAAGAGATGACCAGTCACAACTGACAGCGCCCGTTCACGAACATGACGCATGGATCAGCACCATTCAGCTCAACCATAAATATATTCACTATTTTGTGTCACTGCTTAGCAAGGGCCTCCCCTTTCTCCCTCCAAACTTTTCTGTTCTGTGGAATTTCTGGTCACGTTTGCTCAGCGAGCATGATCAGATCGTCACATCGGCGATGACTACCCTCTGGCCTCTGGCGTCCAGTGAATGACGATCCTTGCTCACCTCTCCGGGTGCATCCGTGCAACATGGCCAGCCCACTTCCACTTTAGCTTGGCTGTTTTAATTCCACCATCAGCTATTTGAATTATGGAGCACTATTAACTATCTCATGCGCCCACTTATAAAACATCAAAAAATGTGCATGGTACGGGTTGGTTGTTTCTATGGAGAAGAACCTGCAAGAAACTCCATCCACTTTTTAAATCGTATAGCATTACAATATTATCATGTTACAGCAATGGTACATAAGTATGGTGCGTAGGCCCGACAATAGGTCGTTGTTTACTTCTCAATAAATGTAAAACTAACCCAAAAGTTAACAAGCATCTGGGAATCTGGGAATCCTGAACTCACAGATCTTGATATGTTCGCAGATGAATGAAAGACGATACCGTCAGAATGTTTGAATTTTTTGAGAATAATGCATGACTGTGTTAAATAAGTTAGACAAAGTGTAAGGCACAGCCCTTCACAACCGAATAGGTGCATTCAGTAATTATCATACTGAGATGACTGGTACAAGAAATTATTTCAGGAAAGATAGATAGATTCAGTCTATTTAGTATTATATAAACGCATAGCCCATATTGTGTAAGTTATATGTAATAAAAAGCTGTCATTCACTGGAAACCTACTTTAGTTTTTGACTTGAATGTGCCCTGGTGGTTGAGAGTATGTCATGCTCACTCAAATGTCTCGCTGATGATGGCACGTGTGTCGGACCATTTAGTTCCCTTCAAAATGGTTGAGCTGAATGGTGCTGATCCATGCGTCATGTTCGTGAACGGGTGCTGTCAGTTGCGACTGGTCATCTCTTAGTTGCCATGGCTTATTTGAATGAATTATTTTGTTTTTACTATGGACACTTTTAGCGTGCACATGTTGCTACATTGTTCTCACATAATTTACCATCTCAACATGAATGATGTCACCAAGATTTTGTAACAATAATTTGATTTAAAAGAGTGTCCATGGAGTTTCTTGCCCGTTCTTCTCCATAGAGATCTACGCTAGGGAATGGGCAACTACAGTACTTTCACAGTTTTTATGTCTTGTGACTGGGACTGTAGCTACATTTAATTTTCATCTTTGTTTCGACAATTCAAAAGTGCCTGTTATTGGCCTACTTGAAATAAATGCTTTGATTTTGATGATTTTGATCTTGATAAGAGAGTCCAATAAATTGAATTTATTTTATTTCTTCATATGCAATGTATCGTTGCCTTGGCCAAACTCATGTAGCGAACGGCAAGCGCGACGATGAGTTCTATGAACTCTGTAGCTAGGCGAGTGAAGAGCTGATTTCACGTGTCGTTCGATAGAGGTTTTCACCATTGTTGGTTTTTTGTTATTTTAGCCTTTTATTTACATTTATAGAGTAACACAGACAGATAATGTAATTTTACATCGAAGGAATAACAACTGTAGAACAATTAAAAAAAAATGTATATTTTCTAGAGCATAATAGGGTAGAAGACAAAAAAATCTAATTTGACTGTCAGTTAGATTATCAAAAATATTTGACCCGTATTTTTTCTTTTGTTACGTAAACTAAAATTGACGAAGATACGACGCTTTTAAATTCTCAAAACGTAACGCCATTGTATAGTTTTTAGTGCGATTGGACGTCACGAGCCCCCAGGAATTTTGATGCGTTTTTATCTTTGTCAATATTCATTGATTAACAAAAACAAAAATACGTGTGTATTATTTTCTAATAGTCTGACAAACTGAATAGATTTGTAATTTATTGCCTATTTGCTGTGATCTGTTTTAATTATATTCGATGTCTCTCATCTAGTTGTTGTTGTTGTTGTTGTTGTTGTACTATGTTCCATCAGTCTCTACACAACGCAATGCTTCAAAAAGTTTATCACCACTCCTGGACATAGGTCTCTCCAATCGCACGCAATGGGGGCTATCGTTTTAGAGTTCACCAGATGGCGCCACTAGCGAGTAAGGTCTGTCATTCATTCTTTGATACTTTAAAGTACCAATAACTTCATAAAAAGTTTATTTTATTGCATATTGTGCAAATTTTCGTTTCATATTTACAATATTGCCCCTAAAATGAGCAAGCATTCAATAATTAAAAATATTTTTTCTTTCGAGTACTCAACTTGATGTTGAAATACGAACTTGTTACTTAAAATCTTCAAGTCATTATTAATTAGGAATAGCTCAATTAAAACATAAAACGAATATTAGTAAAAATACGTGATAAAAAAGTACGCAACGCGCGAACACTATGACAGCTGACATTTCGGAAGACCTTACTCTACACGAGCGCCCCTAGCGGCGCATTCATGCGCGATAGTGCCCATGGAATATTCTTATTGTAGTTACTACCAGCCTCTCTACAGCTATCTTCAATCAACTCAGCCAAGAAAAGTTCCTCCATTACTATTGTTAATTGGTTAACCGTTCTACGATTATTATCTCTTTGCAATCTGTCGGCTATGTATTTTATAAACGTAATATTGTAACTATGATGCTCTGAGTTACAAACCTTAAAAAGTGGTGAAATCTTCAAAACTTGAAAAATAAGATTAAAATGTGTAAATAAACGAAATAGTTGCAGGATGAAATATTATTTTTTAAGTACAGGCATAACCGTAGGGTGGCTTAAGTAAAAACTGTTATTATGTACATTCGATTTGTTAACCTTGTTTATTATATTGCAAATCTTCGTCCAGTTTAAAAATTAGTAGAGGTCACCGCAGCCGCAAGCACACTTGCCGGAGATAGACACGGCACCAGCAGCAGGCACAGCACCGCCGAAGCTCACAGCGCCCATGATGGGGACCTGACCAGCAACAGCGGTGTTACCGGCGACTGGCAGCTCACCAGCGACCGCCACGTTGCCTTCACCGGCGCCGCCGTATGCAGCACCATAACCGCCAGCAGCAGGGTAGGCGAGTCCGTCATAAGCCAAACCAGAAGCCAATCCCAAGGGGCCAGCCAGACCAGGAGCAGCCAAGCCGAAGGGACCAGCCAAGCCAGGAGCAGCCAATCCACAAGGAGCAGCGAGAGCAGGTGCGGTTAAGCCATAAGGAGCGGCCAAGCCATAGGGACCAGCGAATGCAGCATCAGCAACCGCAGCGCGGCTGGTGCATGACTGTCCGAGTGCGGACTGAAAGTAAATTAACATCAAATCAATACAATTTATGGAGAAAGTCATATTTGAATCAACTGGTACTTAGTCTTCTGCCTTTCTTGGATTCGTAAATGATAATTAAAATATTGATTTTTAATAAAAAGCAAAAACATAAAGGAACAGGATTCTTACCTGGAGCAAGCAAGCTTGGACGCAGAGGAACACAACGGTGAAGGTAGACATGTTTGATGATCGTTTGTGTTCAACGAGAAGCTGAAGACAGAATGATGAACTGGAACAGTCGTCACATTTTATACCCAGTCCTTTGTTGATATCAGTACATAGATAGTTCAGTTTCAAAATTGTTGAAAACGTGACTCTTTGTTGGTAAATACATAGTACACTTATCGTGCTTGCACAAGCTATTAATTAATTGTTTCACCTAGTTAGTATTTTTCTTGGAACTTGATACCTAAGTGGAGTATAAAACCACCAACAGTTGCACTGAACATCATTCTTGTGTCAGCACTCGAAACAAACTACAATGTCTGCCAGAACTATTCTTGTCCTCTGCGCTCAGGCGCTCCTGCTCAAGGTAAGAAGTCAATTATTTTTAAAAGTTATATCATTCACATTACTTTGAAATTATACTGTGTTTTCCGAATACATAGTTATGTGTTCGTCAAAAAGTGATGTTGTGGAAGTAACTCATAGAATAACTTTTGTCTCAATTTCAGTCCGCACTTGGACAGTCATGTACCAGCCGCGCTGCCGTTGCTGATATCTCTGGACTTGCTGCTCCTTGCGGCTTGGATGCTCCTGCTTGGGCATATGATGGACTCGGTTACTCCGGCGCTGGCTTGGCAGGCAAGGGTCAAGCTTTCGACGGACTGGCCGCTGGCTACGCAGGCAGAAGCCTGGCTTACGATGGAATCTACGCCCCCGCCATGGAGTTCTTCAGTCCCACCAGTGGCGGCGCTCTGCCTGTCTCCAGCGCCTCCGGCATCGCTCCTGTCGGTATCTCCGTCGTGTCCGACAACGCTTACGAGGGTATCCTGAATGTGGGTGGTGAGCTGCCGTTCGTGGGTACTGTTGCTATGGAAGGAGTGGTGCCTTCTGCCGGTGCTGGTGCCGTCAACCATGCTTGCGGTAATGGCAGGAACGCCATGATCAGTGAGACTGCTGCTTACGGTTCAGCTGGTGCGTATGGTGCTATCGGTGCCTACGGTTCCGCTGCTCTTGCTGCTCCAGGCCTCGGTCTGCGTGGTGGTTGGGCTGGCAGAGGTTATGGTTGTGCCATCTAAGAATTTATCCTTTAAATGAAAATAAAGCAGCAACTTAATAAACAAAATCAAATTGCATTCAAATTTTATTTATTTTTACTAATTCTTTCATTACTATTTTTAAAATCTTTATTTTGAAATAAAAACACTTAAAAGACCATTTACTGAAATTATGATGATAACAACGTGGTTATACAGACAGACAAGAAATGTTTCATCAAATTATATTAAGATCCAATTAACAATTGCCGCGTCCCGTTTTCCAAAGGCCAGAGGCGTTCCAAATTGTGGTAACACAACACATTACCAACTGATATCGTTGAGGTTTGAGGAGTTCTTTTGGTTCAGGCCCTATAGTTTACTTACTGTAAGTTCATTTGTAATAATGTTTAAAGTTAGTTTGATGTTTAAAAAACCAAGACGTTGGAAAAAAAATGACTGTCAACTTGTCCTTTACCTCTTTTTTTTATTATAATGGCCGCACTTACGTTTGCCGACGACTTTATTTTGATTGCCGAGAGTGGTCTAGAGGTCCACAACAGATTGAAGGTGTGATGGCCTGAAAGTAAGTAGGACTAAAACAGAATAAACTAATCCTGTGATTTTGGCGGTCTCTCCAGTCCCGTGGGCCGTGGCAGTACCTCTTGCCGGAACGCTCATACCGCTCTGTTCCGATTTCCGGTACATCGGGTCGCTTGTTCAAGAGGACGGCGAAGTAGACTGAGACGTAACGCAACGGATCAACTCAGGATGCATGAAATGGCGACAAGTTACTGGAGCAACTTGCGGTCCACAGAGTATATAATCACTACGTCATTGCGGTCCTTGGATGCCTCTCAAATTGAAAGGGAAAATATACAAGTCTGTGATTAGACATGCCGTAATGCTGGGTAGTGAAGAAGATGGATGAAAAAAGATTGCATGTCCGCAACATGCAATCTTTTTTGATGAGAATGTTGAGGTGGATGTGTGGTGTGACAAGAATGGACAAGGTAAGAAACGAGTATATTAGAGGAAGCTTAAATGTTGCGCCAGTTACAGAAAAGTTGCAAGGGAATCGACCGTTTTGGTATGGTCACGTGACGAGGAGGGACGAATCGTATGTGACTCAAACTCAAAGCATTTATTCCAATTAGACCATTACGGCACTTTTGAATGTCAAAAATACAAAAAAAAGGAAAGCTATAGTCACAGTCACAAGGCATAATAACTTGAGAAAGTATTGCAGTTGCCCATTCCCTAGCGTAGATCTCTATGGAGAAGGACGGGCAAGATACTCCATGGACACTTTTATAAATCAAAATATTGTTACAAAATCTATCATTCATGTTGTGATTATACATATATGTCGGAGGAAGAGGAAGTAAACGAATAGTTGATAGTTGGTTGCATACGATCAATTGATAAGATTGATTGTCAATTTAAAATAACTTGTTAAATCCTAATTTAATTCGATTTGATTTATCACATTTTAATATTGTGTAAAATCTTACTAATTTCTTTAAAAGTCATTGCATTGTATCATGTCAAATTAGAGCAGAGGAAAAAAATATCCAGAGTAGGGTCGCACGCCATCTTTACTGTCTTGATGGTCTTGACACATGCGGTGACAGAGCAAGGATTGCAGGATTGCTTGGAGATGGTTTGGAGAACCGTGGTGGATCGAGGATCCAGGTGGATCGCTGGTGATGAAGTTAGATTGTTGTCGTGAACCTGCTGCTCGAATATAATTGCTAAGCAAACTAATTATTGTCAAATATTGCCATTAAATAGTGTGAATCAGTGAATACTTTGTTTTGTGCTCGCATTTCACCCAAATGACGCCCACTGGACTCCGTGAACACTGATGATGTCGAGGAGGATGCTGCTTTTCCGACATGTATATGTGAGAACGATGTAGAAAGTCGTGCACATCAAGAGCGTCCAGAGAAAAGATCAAAACACGGAACCCTTATGGATTCATCATGACTGTCCGTCTGTCTGTCCGTCCGTATGTCACAGCCACTTTTTTCCGAAACTATTAGAACTATGCTGTTGTAACTAGGTAAGTCGATGTATTCTGTGAACCGCATTAAAATTTTTACACAAAAATAAAAATAAAAAACTAAAGTGGTGGTTCCCTGTACGAGCCAATTATGCTCATACAGCAAAAGTACGTTTTCTGCGCACGTAATGAATTACGCTAAACGTACTTTATTTATTATAATATAATTAATAAAGTACGTTTATAATATCAAAAAATTATTATACTTAATATCATAAATTCTGTCGTCACTAAAATCTAGCCACAAGCGGGTCGATCAATAATAATATTGCATCAAGTGCGGCTCAGTTAACTAAATATACGTTACTTAAACGTAATTAAACTATTGAACATAACAACTACCGGAGTATCTGTCAACGACGAGAAAACCCCAACATTACCATACTTAGAACTGAAACTCATTTTTATTATCAAACCCATACCGTGTGGGGTTTCTTTGGATAGGTCTTCAAAAATTACATTTTAAATGCCCCCCCCCCCCCCCCCGCTGTAACTTCTAAAATTAGAGAATGATAAAACTAAAAAAGATATTGATGTACCATTTAAACTTTCACCAAAAATTGGTTTGAACGAGATCTAGTGAGTAGTTTTTTCAATAAATCGTACCTTTCATTCAATCAACTCAAATATACACTATTATTAATACATCGATCAAAGTTACGACGAACTACAAGAAATTTTAAATAATTGTACTTGCTGCTACGGAACCCATGAAGGGTTCCGTATTTTTAAATACCGTATGACATAATACTATGAAAATAACTATAGACTAGCCTCGCGGTATCGATATCAGTAAATTGACGCATTTTTCTAACAGCATTTACGTTGTTGAGCTCAGCCGTCCTGCAAGAGATGTTAAATGAGGGCCCCATTATAGGCTTGAATCGAGCGCGATTCCCAAGAAAATCATTTTTTTTTTCTTTTAAATTTTTACTTTTAAATTTTAGTTTCTTTTGATTCAATACTTTGTCACAATCACAATTTTTCAAACTCAAACTCTCAAACTCAAAGCATTTATTTCAACTAGACCATTACGGCACTTTTGAATGTCAAAATACAAATAAAATCAAAGCTACGGTCACAGTCACAAGGCATAATAACTTGAGAAAGTACTGTAGTTGCCCATTCCCTAGCGTAGATCTCTATGGAGAAGAACGGGCAAGAAACTCCATGGACACTCTTTTAAATCAATATATTTTTACAAAATCTTGGTTACATCATTCATGTGTGATTATACATATATGTGAGAACGATGTTGAAAGACGTGCACATTAAGAGCGTCCAGAGAAAAGATTAAATCAGCAATATATGAAAAAAAAGAAATTAACTTTCACATTTGGTGGAGAAAATCTAATGCACTTATAGTTTTTTTCCCTAAAACAGTGATGAATAAAAATTTTGATGGATGAAAAGGTAGAAGAATAATAAAGAAACGATGAATATACATATTGTGTGAGAAATGACATGAAAGAGTAAGGAGTAAATGATAGCGTGCCGGTTGACAGAGACGAATGGAAGAAAAAACTTTTGACCCCAAGTAACATGATATATCTAAGAGCAGAAAAATGATGATAATGATGACGTTGGAAAATCAAAATGTTCAAGGATAACTACCAAAATATGATTGCAGCTTCGCCCACGTGGAGATCAGTAACGGTCCCACGTGATTAGACTACCTGGATAAAAAGTATCGGATGTGTAATTCTGTGTTATAAACTATTTGTGTGCCAAATCCATTCTGGACATTTTGCGTGAAAGAATGACAAACATTCGTCCCTCTATCTATCCTCACAAACCTTCGAGTTTATAACATGAGTGGGAAGTAGGATTACACACGGATTCACTGATCTTTTTGCTACGAGGGTTGAAAGAATTATCAGCACACGAACATCGGATATGCAACGACGATTTTAATCCTATCGTTATTACAAAACTACTTACTGCCCCTACTGATATTATTTTACATAATTTTATGCAATTTGGAAGGTTCAGTTGCTGCAGCAAGTCAAAAATTCAAGCTCAATCATTTAGTTATGACTTACCGCTTTGAAAAACTCTGATAACGCTAGTTTTAATTGAACTGCCAGACAACAAAGAAAATAAACGAAATATTTGGTGGGCATGATCATTTATTTTTCGCATATTGAAGATTATGTATCATCAACTAGTACTGGTAGCCGGGAGCACCGCAGCCGCACGCGCACTTGCCGGAGATAGACACGGCACCAGCAGCAGACACAGGACCACCGAAGCTCACAGCGCCCATGATGGGGACCTGACCAGCAACAGCGGTGTTACCGGCGACTGGCAGCTCACCAGCGACCGCCACGTTGCCTTCACCGGCGCCGCCGTATGCAGCACCATAACTGGCAGCACCATAACTGGCAGCACCAGGGTAGGCGAGTCCGTCGTAAGCCAAACCAGAAGCCAATCCCAAGGGGCCAGCCAGTCCAGGAGCAGCCAAGCCGAAAGGACCGGCCACGCCAGGAGCTGCCAATCCACAAGGAGCAGCGAGAGCAGGTGTGGTCAAGCCATAAGGAGCGGCCAAGCCATAGGGACCAGCGAATGCAGCATCAGCAACCGCAGCGCGGCTGGTGCATGACTGTCCGAGTGCGGACTGAAAGTGAAGTAAACATCAAATGAGAATCGAAGCGACTTCCGTACCTCAGATTTAAGGACTAAGTCATATTTAAATCAGTTGGCACTTAATCTTCTTGCCTTCATTGATTCGTAAATTATTATCAAATATTGAATTTTACAAGAATATTGAATTTAACAAGAAGCTAAAACATAAAGAAACAGTTTTCTTACCTGGAGCAAGCAAGCTTGGATGCAGAGGAACACAACGGTGAAGGTAGACATGTTTGATGTTAGTTTGTGTTCAACGAGAAGCTGAAGACTGAATGAGGAACTGGAGCAGTCGCCACATTTTATACCCAGACCTTTGTTGATATCAGTACTTAGATAGTTCAGTTTCAAAATTATGGAAAACGTGACTGAATTGTCACAATACGAAAAGTGTTTCTTCTTCGTTAAATACCTACTCGTAGTAGGCTTATCGTGCTTGCACAAGTTATTAATTAATTGTGTTCACCCACTTAGTATTTTTCTTGGAACTTGATAACTAATTGGAGTATAAAACCTGCAACAGCTGCACTGAACATCATTCTTGTGTCAGCACTCGAAACAAACTACAATGTCTGCCAGAACTATCCTCGTCCTCTGCGCTCAGGCGCTCCTGCTCAAGGTAAAAAAACAATTATTTATTAATAGTCATATCATACACAACACATTCAAATTGTATTTAGTCTAAAATTGATGCAGTGGAACTAACGAGTGCAATACTTTTGTTACGATTTCAGTCCGCACTCGGACAGTCATGCACCAGCCGCGCTGCGGTTGCTGATATCTCTGGACTTACGGCTCCCTGCGGCTTTGGCGCTCCCGTCTTAGCTGCCCCTTGTGGCTTGGGTGCTCCTGCTTGGGCATATGATGGACTCGCCTACTCCGGCGCTGGCTTGGCAGGTAGAGGTCTGGCTTTCGACGGACTGGCTGCTGGCTACGCAGGCAGAAGCCTGGCTTACGATGGTATCTACGCCCCCGCCATGGAGTTCAGTCCCACCAGTGGCGGCGCTTTGCCTGTCTCCAGCGCCTCCGCCATCGCTCCCGTCGGTATCTCCGTCATGTCTGACAACGTTTATGAGGGTGCTCTGGCTGTGGGTGGTGAGTTGCCGTTCGTGGGTACTGTTGCTATGGAAGGTGTGGTGCCTTCTGCCGGTGCTGGCGCCGTCAACCATGCCTGCGGTAACGGCAGGAACGCTATGATCAGTGAGACTGCTGCTTACGGTTCAGCTGGTGCGTATGGTGCTATCGGTGCCTACGGTTCCGCTGCTCTTGCTGCTCCAGGCCTCGGTCTGCGTGGTGGTTGGGCTGGCAGAGGTTGTGGCTGCTCTTTGTAAGAAGATGTTCACTAAGGTACTGTATTCCAATGACCAAATAAATCAATTTGTATCAACTATTTTGTGCTTTATTTTAATTTTAGAATGTATTTTATTTTCATTGACTTTTAATCATGAACGGCAGTCGTATTATTGCTGTATCGCATGGCTTGTTCAAATTATCACTACATATTATAAAACAAAGTCTTCCGCCGCGTCTGTCTGTCCCTATGTATGCTTAGATCTTTAAAACTACGCATCGGATTTTGATGCGGGTTTTTTAAATAGATAGAGTGATTCAAGAGGAAAGTTTTAGTACATAATTTTACGCGGGCGAAGTCGCGGGCATCGGCTAGTTTAGTTATAAAAAATAAAATAAATATCACTGGAAATTTTACACACAGCGCCATCTAGTGCCACACTAAGCAACAAGGCTTGTGTCGTGGACACCAGATGGTAGATATAGTTCATAGATACTTTTTTGTTTGTAAATACATACTTATTATACATAGAAACATCCATGACTCGGAAACAAATGTCCATGCTCATCACACAACACATTTAGTTAAATTAAAATGATCAAGAAAATCTTTCAACACAATCTTCTTCACTTTGCGAATATCGGTTGTCCCGGTTAGTCTTTAAATTCCGGTTTAGGTAAGCAGCCTTTCGAATAAATATTGGTCAGAACATTTATTGTCTTTCTAAGTGCAAAGTGCACTCCAAATCGCCTATTCCTCAGACATTAGTTGCTATTGACTGTTTTTTTAATAAAAAAATCAAAAAAAATCAAAGCATTTATTTCAAGTAAGCCAATAACAGGCACTTTTGAATTGTCGAAACAAAGATGAAAATTAAATGTAGCTACAGTCCCAGTCACAAGACATAAAAACTGTGAAAGTACTGTAGTTGCCCATTCCCTAGCGTAGATCTCTATGGAGAAGAACGGGCAAGAAACTCCATGGACACTCTTTTAAATCAAATTTTTGTTACAAAATCTTGGCTACATCATTCATTTTGAGATGGTATATTATGTGAGAACAATGTAGCAAGAAGTGCACGTTAAAAGTGTCCATAGACAAAACAAAATAATTCATTCAAATAAGCCATGGCAACTAAGAGATGACCAGTCACAACTGACAGCGCCCGTTCACGAACATGACGCATGGATCAGCACCATTCAGCTCAACCATAAATATATTCACTATTTTGTGTCACTGCTTAGCAAGGGCCTCCCCTTTCTCCCTCCAAACTTCTCTGTTCTGTGGAATTTCTGGTCACGTTTGCTCAGCGAGCATGATCAGATCGACACATGCCTTCACCGTGGTCGACCTCGTCGGCGATGACTACCCTCTGGCGTCCAGTGAATGACGATCTTTGCTCACCTCTCCGGGTGCATCCGTGCAACATGGCCAGCCCACTTCCACTTTAGCTTGGCTGTTTTAACTCCACCATCAGCTATTTGAATTATTAACTGACTTCCAAAAAGGAGGAGGTTCTCTATTCGACTGTATGTATTTTTTTTTTTTTTTTTTTTTTTATGTATGTTACCCGATTACTCGAAGACGCCTAAACCGATTTGAAAAATTCTTTTTTGTTTGAAAGGGTATACTTCCAAGTTGGTCCCATAGTCGCCAAGTCGGGATCTGATGATGGAATCTTGGCGAAATCGAGGGAACTCTTCAAATTTTATAGGATAACGTACAGCAATTTTTATATTTTCTACAACAAGTGAAGCATTTGCGTTTGATAAGAACCATTCTACCATCAGATCTGATGATGAAGCCAAGAGTCACGGAACTCCATAATGAGACAATGTATCCTAGTCGTGTTTGGGCTTGTTGTAATTGTAACGGTATGCACTTTCCATGTGAACCACTAAAAAGTGAAAAATAAAAACTTTTTTGCAAAAAATAAAACCGACTTCAAAAAGAAAAAGTGAAAAATAACTTCAGCTTCTGAAGTCGGTGACAAAAAAATTAAATCAATCATACAAACGTCACCGACTTCAGAAGCTAAAGTTATTTTTCACTTTTTCTTTTTGAAGTCGGTTTTATTTTTTGCAAAAAAGTTTTGGAGCACTATTAACTATCTCATGCGCCCACTTATATAACATCAAAAAATGTGCATGGAGAAGCAGAGCAAGAGTGCATGCATGGTTGTTTCCATGGAGAAGAACCTGCAAGAAACTCCATCCACTTTTTAAATCGTATAGCATTACAATATTATTATGTTACAGCAATTTTACATAAGCATGGTGCGTAGGCCCGACAATAGGTCGTTGTTTACTTCTCAAAAAATGTAAAACTAACCCAAAAGTTAACATGCATCTGGGAATCTGGGAATCCTGAACTCAAACACAGATCTTTATATGTTCGCAGATGAATGAAAGACGATACCGTCAGAATGTTTGAATTTTTTGAGAATAATGCATGACTGTGTTAAATAAGTTAGACAAAGTGTAAGGCACAGCCCTTCACAACCAAATAGGTGTATTCAGTAATTATCATACTGAGATGACTGGTACAAGAAATTATTTCAGGAAAGATAGATAGATTCAATCTATTTAGTATTATATAAACGCATAGCCCATATTGTGTAAGTTATATGTAATAAAAAGCTGTCATTCACTGGAAACCTACTTTAGTTTTTGACTTGAATGTGCCCTGGCGGTTGAGAGTATGTCATGCTCACTCAAATGTCTCGCTGATGATGGCACGTGTGTCGGACCATTTAGTTCCCTTCAAAATGGTTGAGCTGAATGGTGCTGATCCATGCGTCATGTTCGTGAACGGGTGCTGTCAGTTGCGACTGGTCATCTCTTAGTTGCCATGGCTTATTTGAATGAATTATTTTGTTTTTACTATGGACACTTTTAGCGTGCACATGTTGCTACATTGTTCTCACATAATTTACCATCTCAACATGAATGATGTCACCAAGATTTTGTAACAATAATTTGATTTAAAAGAGTGTCCATGGAGTTTCTTGCCCGTTCTTCTCCATAGAGATCTACGCTAGGGAATGGGCAACTACAGTACCTTCACAGTTTTTATGTCTTGTGACTGGGACTGTAGCTACATTTAATTTTCATCTTTGTTTCGACAATTCAAAAGTGCCTGTTATTGGCCTACTTGAAATAAATGCTTTGATTTTGATGATTTTGATCTTGATAAGAGAGTCCAATAAATTGAATTTATTTTATTTCTTCATATGCAATGTATCGTTGCCTTGGCCAAACTCAAGAACGAACGAACAAGCAAAACGAACGGCAAGCGCGACGATGAGTTCTATGAACTCTGTAGCTAGGCGGGAAGTGATTTCACGTGTCGTTCGATAGAGGTTTTCACCATTGTTGGTTTTTTGTTATTTTAGCCTTTTATTTACATTTATAGAGTAACACAGACAAATAATGTAATTTTACATCGAAGGAATAACAACTGTAGAACAATTAAAAAAAAATGTATATTTTCTAGAGCATAATAGGGTAGAAGACAAAAAAATCTAATTTGACTGTCAGTTAGATTATCAAAAATATTTGACCCGTATTTTTTCTTTTGTTACGTAAACTAAAATTGACGAAGATACGACGCTTTTAAATTCTCAAAACGTAACGCCATTGTATAGTTTTTAGTGCGATCTGACGTTACGAGCCCCCACTCCCGAATTTTGATGCGTTTTTATCTTTGTCAATATTCATTGATTAACAAAAACAAAAATACGTGTCTATTATTTTCTAATAGTCTGACAAACTGAATAGATTTGTAATTTATTGCCTATTTGCTGTGATCTGTTTTAATTATATTCGATGTCTCTCATCTAGTTGTTTTTTTGCAACAAGCACAATGTTGTACTATGTTCCATCAGTCTCTACACAACGCAATGCTTCAAAAAGTTTATCACCACTCCTGGACATAGGTCTCTCCAATCGCACGCAATGGGGGCTATCGTTTTAGAGTTCACCAGATGGCGCCACTAGCGAGTAAGGTCTGTCATTCATTCTTTGATACTTTAAAGTACCAATAACTTCATAAAAAGTTTATTTTATTGCATATTGTGCAAATTTTAGTTTCATATTTACAATATTGCCCCTAAAATGAGCAAGCATTAAACAATTAAAAATATTTTTTCCTTCGAGTACTCAACTTGATGTTGAAATACAAACTTGTTACTTAAAATCTTCAAGTCATTATTAATTAGGAATAGCTCAATTAAAACATAAAACGAATATTAGTAAAAATACGTGATAAAAAAGTACGCAACGCGCGAACACTATGGGCTCATTTCTGGAGACGCGGCGCGTCGGGCGGCGCGTTGCGCGGCGCGTCACGCGGCGCGTCGAGCGTTTTTTCCGTTTACGGAGAGGCGGCGCGTGCAGCGGCCTCAGTACAATATTGTATAGGGAGACGCGGGGCGTGCTGCGACGCGTTGCCCGCGGCGTCGCACGCCGCGTCCGACGCGGCGGTGCACGTGGCGTTGTGTCATCATGTCACGTCACGGATGTCAAACAGACATAAGCTCTTTGTGTTTTTCTTCTCGCGAATAAATAAAAATAACGGTCTAATTCGCCTAAGTTTAGTGAATAAATACTTCTGCCAGTGCAACTTACGAATAACATTGTTATCTAGTGTTCATGTGCTGTTTAAATATTAAAAAAAAAACAGTAAATAACTATAAGTGAACCCCATCAATACACAAGTACCTTCGGGTACCCCACCCACAGTTTATAGAAGATAATTATTCGGGGAACGGAAAACCAACTTGTGGCTTAACGTCGGTATGTGCGGTCCTGTACTCCGTTGCTGTGCTCAACCTATGGTGTTTGTCTGAACTTCTGAAGCTAGAACAATAGAATGAGTAACTTGGAGTTGGATAGTTATTATGGAGACCAAACTGGCTCAACCCGAAGTGTCGCAATCGTCGAATGTGGATCTTACAAATCAGTTGAGCGACATAAACGACCGTGACCAGGACTTGCTCGCAAATGATATCCTTAGATCTAATATTCCAGAGATAAGTGGAGAAAACACCACCTACACTGCCATGTTGGTGGCCGCTAAGATTGGCGTCAAAATTAAAGCGCGCGATTTCGTGAGCCCCAAGCATGGAGCAAGGAGGCTGGCGCTTCAACGCAACGCAGGCGACGGCGGGCGCCGGTGGAGACCCGCCCCCGCTTCCTCGTCGTGCGGCTCGCGCGTCGCGACCTACGGGACGAGCTGGCCGGGGGGAGCGCGAGTGCGTCGAGGCATGATAACAGCGGATCTCGCTCGATCTGCCGGGCTCTGCAAATAGAAGCGCGCTACATCTACGAGTGCTTAACTAAACTAGGCCTATTTGGCGCAGCCATGAGACGCACAATAATTATTTCTTTCCATTTTTTGTCTGTGTAGTTTTAAGTTTTTTAATTGTGTAATTTAGTTTTTATTTTTTTCTGTTCTTGTTGTGTGCACTTATGGCATAATTATGCCAAATAAATATGTTTTCTTTATTTCTACCTTTCATCCTATCTTACTCGGTCATAACAAGCATTAGATTAGAATAGAACGACTATTTTAGACCAATTATCACTGGGGCGAAGTAGCCCAACGGTTTAGTGGCCTCTTTATAAACCTAGGGTCTCAGGTTTGAATTCCAGACAGGTACTCATTTTTTGTCTACACTAATATTATAAAGAGGAAAACTTTGTTTGTTTGTTTGTTTGGTTGTAATGAATAGGCTTAAAAACTACTGGACCGTTTTTAAAAATTCTTTCACCATTCGAAAGCTACATTATCCACGAGTAACATAGGATATATTTTATCCCCGTACTCCCACGGGAACGGGAACTATGCGGGTGAAACCGCGGGACGTCCGCTAGTCTAAAATAATCACGTTTCGCGAGCAATGTTATACAACTGCTACCTGATAAGTTTCAAAGGAACCGTGATCAAAATTAGGGACATACACAGACAAACTTATCGGTTTTATAAAATAGCGATGGGCTGATCGTCACGACTCTTCCTCTATTACGCCGCGCTGTTTACCACGGATCTTGTAGCGTGTGAGTGTTGCCTGCAGTCGACAACGCTGCGGCGCACGCGTCGTTGCAGTAGGAGGGAAGGAATACGTGCTGCACATCCACACGAGAAGCATGTCGATTTATTTTAATAATCGATCTCTGATTCGATAAAATCAAGTTGGAATTATCCACATCATCTATGCAAACTCTTTTGATGGTGTGGAAGTCTCAGTATTGTCAATTGTCTGTAAAAAAAAATACAGCACAGAGCATCAAGTAGTCTTTGGTCCCAATGCCAACTCGAGAGCTTTTTAGGGTTCCGTAGCCAAATGGCAAAAAACGGAACCCTTATGGATTAGTCATGTCTGTCTCTGTCCGTCCGTATGTCACAGCCACTATTTTCCAAAACTACAAGAACTATGCTGTTGAAACTTGGTAAGTAGAGGTATTCTGTGAACCGCATTAAGATTTTCACACAAAAACTAGAAAAAAAACAATAAATGATGTGCATTACCATGTAAACTTCCACCGAAAATTGGTTTGAACGAGATCTAGTAAGTAGTTTTTTTTTAATACGTCATAAATCATAAACCGCAATTTACCTTTCATTCAATCAACTCAAATATAAAAATAAAAAAAGCGTTATGTTACTTGCTGCTACGGAATCCTTCATGGGCGAGTCCGACTCGCACTTGGCCGCTTTTTTTAGTAACTTCAAACAAAATCTTTTTGATAGACGGCCCCACGACGTATGTTTTCTCTAAACAGCTGGTTTGTTCTCTATTATCATCACGAAGTTATGATTGGGTAGGTTGTGAACGCTCGTCTCTAATTGGCTAAGCAACGCATAGTAGCAATGGCATCATTGGCGCTGGCAATATGACATTTGACGGGCAGCAAGAATTGTCAAAGTAGACGATTTATGTGAAAAAGAGCAATGAAAGATTTGAATATTTTTGATTATGTATATTTATTTCTTTTGCGTGTGATGTAGATGCATAACAACAACAAAAAATTGTGCGGTCAACCGTTTTTTCTTTAATATCGAACGTAATTCGTATTTCAAAACTAAACAATAATTCACGTATGATCTAACACAAATAACAAATGCGTTTTCTCAAAATTTCCACGTGTTTGTACAAACCTGTTATGAGGCTCAACATGGCTTTCGACCGGGTCACAGTACGGGAGGCAACTTGCTGTCATTTGTTAACTACCTGTCACCAGTCATTGACGCTGGGGGACAAGTGGATGTGGCGTATTTTGACTTCCGGAAAGCTTTTGATACCGTGGATAACGACGTGCTTTTGTGTAAACTCTCTGCGATGGGATTCACACCGCAATTACTAAAGTTTTTTGCGAGCTACCTTGGCGAACGCCGACAGTACGTCGAGTATGCGGGACACGAATCTAGACCTTATTGCACGTTTTCTGGGGTGAGTCAAGGCAGTAATATTGGGCCATTAGAATTTATATTATTTGTTAATGACCTGCCTACGGTCGTGAAGGAGGCAAAGTGTCTACTGTTTGCAGATGACTTGAAGTTGTACCTAAATGTAAGGGAGACGGCTGATTGTAATCGGCTCCAGTCTGATATCGACAATGTGGTACAATGGAGTAAGTCAAACAAACTAAATTTTAATATTGACAAGTGTTGTATAATGAGCTACACACGCTCGCGGGCTCCTTTGCAGCATCACTACGACATGGACGGTGTAGTCGTACCGCGTGTCAGGCAGGTGCGAGATCTAGGTGTGCAAATGGTGTCTGAGCTGACGTTCCGCAAACACATAGTGGAGGTGTGCGGTAGGGCGTTCAAAAATCTTGGTTTCATTATAAGACAGTGTAAGGATTTTACTGATACTGCTGCGGTTAAGGTTTTATATAATGCACTTGTGAGAAGTCATCTGGAAACAAGTGCACTCATTTGGAATCCACATGAAAGAAAATATAGCCTCATGTTGGAGAAAATTCAAAACAAATTCTGTAGATTCCTCTACCTTAAGGAATATGGGGTTTATCCCTTTTATCCCCTTATGTACCCGAGTCTGTTCGTACTGGGCATGGTTGGGTACACCAGGCTTGCAGTAAGAAGGGACGTGGCGCTGGTCAAGTATGTGGCGAGCGTACTGCTAGGGCTGCTGCACCATCCCGAGGTGCTGGCTGCGCTGCGGTTGCGCGCGCCGGATGGGTGCGTGGGAGCGCGCCGCCGCCCTTTGATTAGATGTGCCAGCCGCTAGGACTAACCTACTCAAGTTTGCCCCTATGTCGCGAGCTGGACGCATTATTAATAGTATAACGGTATCGGAAGATATATTTGGGCAACACCTGCCGAGATTTATCCAGAGGGCTCAATTCATAATTGAACAAGGTGTGCAACTGTGAACATTGTCATATTGTATTTTTTGGTGTTTTTATTTTTACTGGGTAGTTTTACTTATTTTATATTGTGTGTATTTCTATTATATGTGTTCAAAAATGTGTTTTATAATGTTTGTCTTATAGCATCGTATTGGAATAGTCTGTAAGGATGTTATAATTGGTGTAAATAAATAAATAAATAAATAAATAAATTTAAAAAAAAAAGGTTGCACTGCGAGAGTGTTTTCACTTCCAAATTATTTGTGAAAACCTATGACAGAAGCAGAGAAAGATCACAAAAACTTTGGATAGAGAAACATTAAGAGTTAAATCAAAAATGATTTGAAAGTTAAACCCCTCGCTCGATAGATGGTATTGTAGTCGGATTAGAAGTACGTAAAACGCATTTAACGAAACCATAGCGGTTTCGTTACCTAGGCAAGATGGTATTTTACTCGATATGAGCTTACAGCAAATATATATGTTTCATGTCAATGTTAACAGTTTCAAGTGTTGTATTATATTCTTTGCCATTATAGGGACGGGCCCTCGTTCAGTGTTTTACGTGGTAGTATACAGCAGGCCGCATAAAGCATTTCATAACGTGACGATTTCTACTAAATCGCACTATCTGTAAGACGCGTTAAGAAATTTTGTTCCAAAAAGTACACGTTTATAATTACAAAACATGGCTCATACGACTATGTATAAAACAAATCTGCGACTAAATTTTGAAGAATTATGTTTTTTCATTTTTTTAATAAATTCGTGATTTATAGCTATGCAATATACAAATAATGCTATATGAACTACGACTGCCTCAAGCAATACGGTTGGATTTATTTTTTCTAGCAGTTCGCAAGCGAAAACCATATTATGTTTTTATCTAGTTTAAATCTGTCAAAGTAGAAGAGTATTTTTTTAATGTAGCAAAAGGAAACACAAACATATTTAACTTCATACTGTTATCATTCAAAACTAATTTACTTAGTCCATTGGGCATAACATCATCCTCCAAAAACTGGCAGAAGTCTCCATGACATAACGCCGCGTTGCACGCCGCGGGGGACGCCGCGTGCACCGCCGCGTCCGACGCGGCGTCCGACGCTGCATCTCGAGCAAACGCGCGTAAAAACGCTTCTCCGTAAACGCTCTCATACATTGACATATGTTTGAATTTGAAGCGGCCCGCGCCGCCCGACGCGCCGCCCGACGCGCCGCGTCTCCAGAAATGAGCCCTATGACAGCTGACATTTCGGAAGACCTTACTCTACACGAGCGCCCCTAGCGGCGCATTCATGCGCGATAGTCCCCATGGAATATTCTTATTGTAGTTGCTACCAGCCTCTCTACAGCTATCTTCAATCAACTCAGCCAAGAAAAGTTCCTCCATTACTATTGTTAATTGGTTAACCTGTGATGATTATGGGTTAGCAGAGTAAAACAATAGCGCAGTAGTGAACTATATTTATTAAAACTCGGTGGAGAAAAAAAATACAATGGTTCTCATATTCAACTTAAATCCGCAATGAACAAATGTAGACGTTTACCACAGAGTACATTATACCACAGACACATTACTTATTCCTTTTTTAGTTTATTGGCGAGCTACTACACTTCACACGCCCCCTCAATAAAAAAAAAAAAAAATTACATCAACAATTTCTAAACAACAAAAAAACAATGCACCCCCTTAATGGTAAACTGCTAATAACAATAAAAAACTAAGCGTCTAATTAAATACCTTTAAAATTCATTTACATTAAACACAAAGAATATCTAAACTCATTAAATTTGGTCACTGGTAAAGATTTTGTAAAGAAATCAGCTAACTGACAATCTGTTTTAACAAATTTCAATATTACAACATTACTGTCTATTTTCTCCTTAATAAAATTAAATTTAATATCAACATGTTTAACTCTTTTATTGTTTTCAGGATTATTTCCAATATTTATGGCTGCCTGATTATCTACAAAAATAGTAATAGGACAAACTGAAATCTCAAAATCTTTTATAATATTTTTAAGCCAACAGGCCTCGACAACTGCAGAACTCAGAGCTATAAGTTCTGCTTCAGAAGAAGACAAACTGACAGTATGTTGCTTCTTAGACGACCATACAATAGGACAATTAAATAATTTAAACACATAACCTGATGTTGACTTTCTATCATTAATATCACTACCCCAGTCGGAATCTACATAGCCAAGCAAATCTGTACTTTCATTACTATTGAAAGTCAACTTCAAGTCAAGTGTAGCATTTACATATCTGAGCACTCTTTTTAATGCTTTTAACAATGTTTCATCTGCACAATTCTGAAAACGACTCAAATATGCCACACTAGGACATAAATCAGGTCTAGTACACAAAACCGCATACATCAACGATCCAAGAATTTGTCTACATTGGTTTTCCAATTTAGGATCTGATTTATTTGACTGACACATTTGGAACTTGAACTCCATTGGAGTTGACATAGGTTTTGAATCAATCATATTAAACTTCTCTAGTATCTTTGTCAAATAATGTTTTTGTGACATTTCAATAATACCATTTTGCAAATCTTGCTTAACATGGATACCCAAATAATTAGTTACATGACCTAGATCCTTCATACAGAAACTATTACTCAAATAAAGTTTTAAATTGTGTACTTCTTTCTCATTTGACCCCATAATCAATATGTCATCAACAAACAATAACAAATAAGTTTTACATTCAGAATTTGCTTTATAATAAAGACAATAATCATTTTCAGATCTAATAAACCCTTTCTTAACAATTACCTTATCAAACTTTAAGTTCCAACACTTAGGTGATTTCTTTAGTCCATAGATACTTTTATTTAACTTAACAACACTCACATTATCACCACATCCAGGTGGTAGTCTCATATACACCTCTTCCTGTATATCTCCATAAAGGAAAGCACTTCGTACATCCATGTGATAAACTGGTAGTTTTTCTTTACTAGCCAAAGCCATTAAAATCCTGAAAGTCGCAATTTTAGCTACTGGTGCGTACACATCATAAGCTTCAAAGATATCCTCCTGTTGAAAACCTCGAGCAACAAGACGTGCCTTGTACTGGGTTATGTTTCCTTCACTATCCTGTTTTACTTTATAAACCCATTTACTTTCTACTACCTTTTTGTCTTTAGGTACTTCAACTTCACTTTTCCAAGTATTATTTTCTTTTAGAACTTCCAATTCCTTCTTCATGGCTTCTTTCCACTTGTCACTATCCTTACTATTGATAGCTTCATTATATGTTTTAGGCTCATTTAATATGCACATAAAGCTAGTTTCTGTGTCATAATCTTGTAACCATGTTGGTTTCCTTCTTATTCTCTTTTCTGGGAACTCTTCCTTCTCTTCTTTTTCTAGTTTTTCATTTTCCTCCGTATCACTAGAAACATCGGTATAATACTCTTCTTCTTCATCATTTATATTTTCTTTTACTTCTTCTTCCTCTTCAAAAATATCATTCAATATTTCGCTGAACATTTCTTCCTTTTGAGAAGACTCAAAAATAACATCTCTCTTTATTTCTATAGTGGCCGAATCTGGAAAATAAACTTTAAAACCTTTCACATTTTCATCATAGCCCACAAAACGGCCCTTCTTGCTTTTCGAGTCCCACTTTTTCCTTAGACTTTTTGGTACATGCACATACACATTTTGCCCAAACACTCTTAACTTATCCAAATTTGTATAGGCCTTTTTAAATAATAATTCAAAAGGAGACTTGCCTTTCTCATGACTGTGCCCGGTTCTGTTAAGAATATAGACAGCAGTATTGACTGCTTCGGCCCACATTTCTTTAGGTAGTCTTGCACTTATCATCATAGCTCTTGCCGCCTCCACCACTGTCCTATTGTCCCTTTCAATTTTACCATTTTGTTCAGGAGTGTATGCTGTTGATGTCTGGTGCCTTATACCTTTTTCCTTAAATAAACCTTTAACTGTTGCATTGATAAATTCAGTTCCATTGTCGGTTCTTACAATTTTGACCTTCTCATCAGTATCTTGTTCAGACAAATTTATAAACTCTTTAATCTTTTCAGGAACATCACTTTTATATTTTAAGAAATAAACATATCTGTAGGTAGAATAATCATCCCTTATCAATAAAAAATATTTAGAGCCCCCTAAGGACTCTACCTCCATAGGGCCACAGACATCCATATGTATTAGCTCACATGGCCTCTTTGATACAGTAGTACTTCTACTAAATGGTAATCTGTGCATCTTACCCTCAACGCAAGCACTGCATATTTCAGCATCATTCTTGAATTTTATACCATTTTTGTTCAAAAATTGCTTCACGTACTCATAGTTTTGATGTCCTAAGCGCTCATGCCATATTTTTAGACTATCTTGAGATACTGTTGCAGCAGCAATAGATACATAATTAGATTTAGGTTTGTGATCAAAGCACATAACATATAATTTCTTCTCCCTGTATCCCATGGCTACAACATTACCTTCCTTATTCTTAATTTCACAATGGTCTTTTTCAAATTCCATTTTATAGTCCCTGTCTATGACACTTCTCACAGAGAAAAGATTAACTGTTAGTTGAGGTACATACAATACATTATGCAGGGTAGTATCAATCCATTCCTCTCCATCAAAAACTTTGAGAATCACTTTTCCTTTACCAATAACTTTTAGTTCCCTGCCATCACCAATTATTACTGACTGGTGGGATTCATACTCTTCAAACTCATTAAATAAATTTCTTAAGTAACACATGTGTTCACTGGCACCGGTATCTACCAACCATCCCTGAGTATTTTCCTTGCACTTCATAATTGTTGAAAATGCATTACTCCTTTTGTTTGACTCATTTTTACCAGCATCACTGCTTTTCTCTTTATTTAGCCGTAGTCTGCAAATTTTAATTGAGTGACCATACTTTTTACAATAAAAACATTGCAACTTGGCGCGACAATCTTTTTTATAATGGCCCATCTTGCCACAACCAAAACATTTTATCTCACTCAACTTTTTTGTGGCCGTTGCCAATGCTACACACTCAGTTTCAGCCTTTACTTCACTATTTGTTACAGTAGACATATTACGCTCTTCCTCAATTAACAATCTCGCCATTAGTTCTCCTATAGTTTGATTTATTGTAGGGACCGATTCCCATGCAGCAATAAAGTGGCGATATTTTTCTGGCAATGACATAAGTACTTTAGTAATAATCATTTTGTCGGATATATCATCGCCTAATTGGCGTATATTCGCTCTTATCTCTTCTATCTTTGAGAAAAATAGTGAAATATCTGTATCACACTTCAGTGAATAAAACTTTTGTTGTTCGAGATGTAAAGATGTAGATGACTTCTTCTCATAAATACTAGTTAACTTATTCCACATCTCAGCAGACGTAGTAGCAGTAAGCAAGTGCGTCATAATATTTTGATCAATATGGAAAACAATCCAACCCTGCGCCTTGCTATCCTTATTAACCCACTCTTGGTACTCCGCCGGTTTGTCTTTACCGGGTTTACGTATGGAACCATCCACGATCTCAAATAGGCCTTTCGCCTGTAGAATGACTCTCATCTGGAATTTCCAGGTACACCATGTCGCACTTCCATTTAGTTTGACTCCAGATATAGATTGCGGATGCGACAATTCCATTTTCTTCCACTCTTACGACCGGCGATCTCAACAAGCAAATAATGGCGTCTCGATTTCTCGAACTTTCGAGAAGCCAACACAGCCAACGAAAATCTCTCGTAGATTATTTATTCTCGCCGTAATTTTTGCACTCGCGTACTCTGGGCCCATAACCTGTGATGATTATGGGTTAGCAGAGTAAAACAATAGCGCAGTAGTGAACTATATTTATTAAAACTCGGTGGAGAAAAAAAATACAATGGTTCTCATATTCAACTTAAATCCGCAATGAACAAATGTAGACGTTTACCACAGAGTACATTATACCACAGACACATTACTTATTCCTTTTTTAGTTTATTGGCGAGCTACTACACTTCACATAACCGTTCTACGATTATTATCTCTTTGCAATCGGTCGGCTATGTATTTTATAAACGTAATATTGTAACTATGATGCTCTGAGTTACAAACCTTAAAAAGTGGTGAAATCTTCAAAACTTGAAAAATAAGATTAAAATGTGTAAATAAACGAAATAGTTGCAGGACGAAATATTATTTTTTAAGTACAGGCATAACCGTAGGGTGGCTTAAGTAAAAACTGTTATTATGTACATTCGATTTGTTAACCTTGTTTATTATATTGCAAATCTTCGTCCAGTTTAAAAATTAGTAGAGGTCACCGCAGCCGCACGCACACTTGCCGGAGATAGACACGGCACCAGCAGCAGGCACAGCACCGCCGAAGCTCACAGCGCCCATGATGGGGACCTGACCAGCAACAGCGGTGTTACCGGCGACTGGCAGCTCACCAACGACCGCCACGTTGCCTTCACCGGCGCCGCCGTATGCAGCACCATAACCGGCAGCAGCAGGGTAGGCGAGTCCGTCGTTAGCCAAACCAGAAGCCAATCCCAAGGGGCCACCCAGACCAGGAGCAGCCAAGCCGAAGGGACCAGCCAAGCCAGGAGCAGCCAATCCACAGGAAGCAGCGAGAGCAGGTGCGGTCAAGCCATAAGGAGCGGCCAAGCCATAGGGACCAGCGAATGCAGCATCAGCAACCGCAGCGCGGCTGGTGCATGACTGTCCGAGTGCGGACTGAAAGTAAAGTAACATCAAATCAATACAATTTATGGAGAAAGTCATATTTGAATCAACTGGTACTTAGTCTTCTTGCCTTCTTGGATTCGTAAGTGATTATTAAAATATAGAATTTTTATAAAAAGCAAAAACATAAAGGAACAGGATTCTTACCTGGAGCAAGCAAGCTTGGACGCAGAGGAACACAACGGTGAAGGTAGACATGTTTGATGATCGTTTGTGTTCAACGAGAAGCTGAAGACAGAATGATGAACTGGAACAGTCGTCACATTTTATACCCAGTCCTTTGTTGATATCAGTACTTAGATAGTTCAGTTTCAAAATTTTTGAAAACGTGACTGTTCTAATGTCGCAATACAAAAAGCGTTCCTTTATTGCTAAATACATAGCCACGTTTATCATGCTTACACAAGCTATTAATTAATTGTTTTCACCTACTAAATATTTTTTCTTGGAACTTGATAACACTATTAGATACGGAGTATAAAACCCCCCACATTTTCACTAATAGACATCATTCTTGTGTCAGCACTCGAAATTTACCACAATGTCTGCCAAAGCTATCCTCGTCCTCTGCGCTCAGGCGCTCCTGCTCAAGGTAAGGAGTTAATTATTTATTAATAGTTACAAAATGAGTAATTCATTCAAATTGTATTCTGTATTAAGTTGATTCAGTGGAAGTATTTTTTAGAAAACTTTTTCTTATGTTTTCAGTCCGCACTTGGTCAGTCATGCACCAGCCGTGCTGCGGTTGCTGATATCTCTGGACTTTCTTCTCCCTGCGGCTTGGCCGCTCCCGCCTTTGCTGCCCCTTGCGGCTTGGGTGCTCCTGCTTGGGCATATGATGGACTCGGTTACTCCGGCGCTGGCTTGGCAGGCAGAGGTCTGGCTTTCGATGGACTGGCCGGTGGCTACGCTGGCAGAAGCCTGGCTTACGATGGAATATACGCCCCCGCCATGGAGTTCAGTCCCACCAGTGGCGGCGCTCTGCCTGTCTCCAGCGCCTCCGGCCTTGCTCCTGTCGGTATCTCCGTGGTGTCCGACAACGCTTACGAGGGTATCCTGAATGTGGGTGGTGAGCTGCCGTTCGTGGGTACTGTTGCTATGGAAGGTGTGGTGCCTTCTGCCGGTGCTGGCGCCGTCAACCATGCCTGTGGTAACGGCAGGAACGCCATGATCAGTGAGACTGCTGCTTACGGTTCAGCTGGTGCGTATGGTGCTATCGGTGCCTACGGTCCCGCTGCTCTTACTGCTCCAGGCATCGGTCTGCGTGGTGGTTGGGCTGACAGAGGTTGTGGTTGTGCCATCTAAGTACTTATTGAAACATAAAGGAATACCGACTTCAAGTTAATAAACTGACTTCCAATTTATTTTCGTTCTTTTATTACCACATGCTGCTTTTATGCTGCATGTCAAAAATTCATACAAACCTTCAACCCCTATTTAGCATTTTCAATTTATTCGGGTACTACAGTTTTTTCTTTGCGCTGAAAATACATTTACATTTATAAAATAAATAAAGGTGTCCCTAATTAAGACGAAAAAACATTTATTAATTATAAACGTTTTTTCCATTTATTTAATTCACAATAATTTGTTAAAGATTTGCATTTTATCACTTAAATTATAATTTTGAAGTAGCCTGTATGGCTATATGTTATACGGCGCCGTTTCCCATAATTTTCATATTTTGTTGGTATCGCATTTGTGGCTGTGTAGTAAATAATTATAGAAATGACAAGTTTTAGTAAAGAATATGAACAATTGATAGATTTAAACCCACCTGAAACACTTAATGCAGCACAAAATGCAAACGAAAGCCTATAAATACTCGTACCTGCGAAATCTAGAGAAAAGTGCTAAGGTGCCTACGATAGTTACCTAAATTGGAAGAGCAACAAAAAAACCCAGTCATTTTCTGAAAATGTGTTTAATGTGTTTGTGGCGTATTTCTCTAAACTCGACAATACATCTAAACCCAGCTCCCGGTGGTGCATATTAAGAAGAATGGCAAGCTTAAACATGGTGTTGATACCAAAATCAATTGTAACCTGCAATTATGCAATACGTGTTTGTTTTTTCCTCGCAAGTGTGTTGAAAAAGTCCGTATGAAACTCGTGAGCAGCTTATTCATTAGACACTCAGCTGAGTTACGCCCTCGCCTTTGACTCGAGTTGCAAACCACATCCTCGTGTATAATGAGCAACTTAGCTCACTTGTATTATAATATACTATTTCAGGTTTACAGTAACGGTCATGGGCCACCTTTCATCCTGAAAAAAGTACTGTTACCGAGGAAAACGCGAGCGAAGCCGCGGGCGAAAGCTATTTTTTTTTTTGGGACTACCCCACCACACACGCCCAAACCACTAACTCCTGAAAGCCAGAATCAACAGTGGCGACCACCAGAAAAGCGCCGAGACAATGAAGCTCGACGAAGTCCCAGAGAATGAATTTAACTGTCTTGGATCCCGCAACGAAATTAATCAGAAAGTATAGCGGAGGAGTAGGAAAAAACCGTAATTTCCATTTCCCCCCATATCAGCAGGAGGCAGAACGAAACAAGGCCAGTAGGCACAATGGGACGTTTACAACTGGGATAGGCCCAGTTAATATTAACATTAATGAGTCCTAAGTTTTGAACTGTTATATTTGATTCCAATAATAGGTATGGCAAAAACTCTTGAACGCACGGAAATTTGCTCTGGTTTCTACAAGGTCCGTGTAGTAAATAACTCCGGGTGTAATCTGTACACTATCCAACATAACATTGCGTTAATTTTGCCAAAGACTACACTCCCACAAAATGTGATGTGCAGGTTGTTCATATTCGCAGTCAGATGTGGAACATTGGCAAAAAGGCGAGTCAACAAGCTTGAAGGAAAATAATTTACTCTTAAAGTTACCATGACCCGTGAGAAATTGGGCAACCTCCAGCCATGTCCTGTCCAGCCGCTCACGAACGGATGGAAAGAACTGGTGGAGGTGTCTGCCCTTGATGGAATTATCCCACCTACATTGCCATTCAGATAAAAGTTCCTCCCAGACGTCGGTCTGTGGTTTGAATAATCTAGAAATCCTAGCACGATCGCGTATGGTTAAAAAGTCTGCGTCCGTGGTCTCACGCGCGTTACCCGCTGCACCTCAAGATCGACTGGAAGTACACCCGCAAGCACCGGAAAGGCTTCAGTACTAACCGTCCTATACGCTTTGCATAAGAATATCGAAGCCAAACGCTGGCTTTGAAGCAATTAACGTCGTACCGCTCCTATGGTGGGCCTATCTACCCAAACATTTGCTCCGTAGCACATACAAGTAAGTAGCCCAAGTAAGTAGCCACATAGGTGGTCTTTAAAGTTAAAAATGACAGTCCCCACCTAGATTTGGATATTCCCGTTAAGGCATAAAAGTTCTTTTTAGCTTTTTCACCGACAAAACTTATTTGTCGCTTAAACCGTGAAAGCCTAAAACAGTGTTTTTCACCGACAGTTTTTATGTGATCAATGAATGAAAAATTCCTCTCTAATAGGAAAAGGCAAGGTAGCATACGGACTCAAAATCAAAATCAAAGCATTTATTTCAAGCAGGCCAGTTACAGGCACTTTTGAATTGTCGAAACAAAAATGAACATTTAAAGTAGCTACAGTCCCAGTCACACAAGACATAAAAACTGTGAAAGTACTGTAGTTGCCCATTCCCTAGCGTAGATCTCTATGGAGAAGAACGGGCAAGAAACTCCATGGACACTCTTTTAAATCAAAATATATTGTTACAAAATCTTGGTTACATCATTCATGTTGAGATGGTATACTATGTGAGAACAATGTAGCAAGATGTGCACGTTAAAAGTGTCCATAGCAAAACAAAAATAAAATACAACTCAAAAACAAAATAATTAATTCAAATAAACCATGGCGACTAAGAGATGACCAGTCACAACTGACAGCGCCCGTTCACGAACATGACGCATGGATCAGCACCATTCAGCTCAACCATTTTGAAGGGAACTAAATGGTCCGACACACGCGCCACCATCAGCGAGACATTTGAGAGAGCATGACATACTCTCAACCGCCACATTCAAGTCAAGAACTACCGTAGGTTTCCAGTGAATGATAGCTTACTAGTACATAGTACTATAGAGTGCTTTCTTTTCACGGGAGTGTTATTAAATTTAATACTCGGCCACGATTTAAGATCACTTTTTAAAATAAGTTGATAAGTTTTATGCGGTGCAAAGGTCAGACGGTTTCGCCCCACTGAGATATTAATCGTAGGCAAGTGTCAGCTAAATTCTGGAGTCCAACCCGGGTACTTGACTGAATGAGCAGCAGGCCATCGTCCGCGTAACCGGTTAATGAACAGCCGGGTGGGAGGGGACTCGCGAGGAAATCATCAAAACCTAAATTCCATACATACGGAGAGATTACCGAACCCTGAGGACATCCCATGGTGATTCAATGAATGATGTCCGTGGTGAAAAGAATGAATAAACAAGTTTATAGAATTATGTTTTTGTAGCAGCCACGATTTTTCATTTTAAGTTGTAGCATTGGCCACCATGCGTTATCAAAAGCCCCGGAAATATCTTAAAAGATTCCAGCTACATACTTGTGTTCCGAGTTATTAACAATTTTTCTAACAGAAAGTGCCGCGTCAACGGTAGATTTTCCCACGGTGAAACCGAATTGGTTGCTATGAAACTTTGGTCTATCCGGTAGCAAACGCGGAACGATAAGGCGCTCCAAGAGTTTTCCCAAAGATGGTAGTAGGGTTAAGCGCGAAAGCTAGTAAGTACATGTTATAAGCTATCGGTTTTCCGAATTCATTTCGGATTTTTTGCGTAAAAGAATAACAATAATCCATCCCTCCATCCGTCCTCACAAACTTTCGAGTTTGTAATATTAGTCAGAGCCATATATAATCTTCGTAGGCGCGATTCTCTAAGGGAACTATTTAAGGATATTGGCATCATGACGGTTCATTGCCAATACATCTACGAAAACATAATGTACGTCAGAAAAAATCTGCATCTTTTTGGTAAAAGAGGTGACAGACACAATTACAGTACTAGAAATAGGGACCAACTAGTTCAGCCAGGCTTTAGACTCGCTAAAGTAGACTCATCTTTCATGGGGTACTGTTTGAGATGCTATAATAAAATTCCACAAAGTATTCTTGAACTGAATGAGGCGAAATTTAAAACATGCGTTAAACGCACACTATGTAAACAAGCATATTACAAGTTGAGCGATTATATCGCTGATAAAAATGCTTGGCTTAATGCTGGTCCTGCTCCACATGGACAGGGGCGCAAAAATTGATAGCATTAAATGGTATTGTTGGAGCTGCTGAAGATTGTACAAACTTATCTTTGCATTGTATAGATTCAATGTTAGTATTATATAATCGCATAGCCTATATTGTGTGAGTACTATGTACTAGTAAGCTATCATTCACTGGAAACCTACGGCAGTTCTTGACTTGAATGTGCCCTGGCGGTTGAGAGTATGTCATGCTCTCTCAAATGTCTCGCTGATGGTGGCGCGTGTGTCGGACCATTTAGTTCCCTTCAAAATGGTTGAGCTGAATGGTGCTGATCCATGCGTCATGTTCGTGAACGGGCGCTGTCAGTTGTGACTGGTCATCTCTTAGTCGCCATGGTTTATTTGAATTATTTTGTTTTTGAGTTGTATTTTATTTTTGTTTTGCTATGGACACTTTTAACGTGCACATCTTGCTACATTGTTCTCACATAATGTACCATCTCAACATGAATGATGTAACCAAGATTTTGTAACAATATTTTGATTTAAAAGAGTGTCCATGGAGTTTCTTGCCCGTTCTTCTCCATAGAGATATACGCTAGGGAATGGGCAACTACAGTACTTTCACAGTTTTTATGTCTTGTGATTGGGACTGTAGCTACTTTAAATGTTCATTTTTGTTTCGACAATTCAAAAGTGCCTGTAACTGGCCTACTTGAAATAAATGCTTTGATTTTGATTTTTTGATTTATTAGGATATAAAAAAATAGTCACCAGTCATATTTTTGCTGCGAGGGTTGAAGGGATTACCAGCACACGCCCATCGGATATTTTAAAAATATTTTAATCCGATCGCTATTACAGAACTACTTACTGAATGAAAGAAGAAAGAAAGAAAACATATTTGTTCGGCACATGCCATAAGTGCACACAACAAATAAAAAAAATAAAGTAAGTGAAAACAACGTAAAAAACTTAAATTTATACTGTAAAACAAAACACAAAAAAAAAATATTGTGTTATACACACAATATTTTCTTTTTTTTTGTATTTAGTTTAGTCGGCTGCGCCAAATAGGCCCAGTTCAGCCACTACTGCACCTACTGACTTTATGTTGCAATAACGCTGTAGCTGTGCTTGTGTTGCTTTATGTTGTATAATATCATGATGCTCAGTGGATGGTCCCGTTGCTGTAGTATGTCAAAAAAACACGCTGAATTCATTTTTGACTTATCACTTTATTAAAACGGGTCAATCTAAGACCTTGAAAAACTCTGATGACGCTACTTTTAAATAAACTACCTGACAACAAAGAAAATAAACGAAATATTTAGTGGGTATGATCATTTATTTTTCCATTATTGAAGATTGTATATTGTGTAATCAACTAGTACAGGTAGCCGGGAGCATCGCAGCCACACGCGCACTTGCCAGAGATAGACACGGCACCAGCAGCAGACACAGGACCACCGAAGCTCACAGCGCCCATGATGGGGACCTGACCAGCAACAGCGGTGTTACCGGCGACTGGCAGCTCACCAGCGACCGCCACGTTGCCTTCACCGGCGCCGCCGTATGCAGCACCATAACCGGCAGCACCAGGGTAGGCGAGTCCGTCGTAAGCCAAACCAGAAGCCAACCCCGAGGGGCCAGCCAGACCAGGACCAGCCAAGCCAGGAGCCCCAAATCCACAAGGAGCAGCGAGAGCAGGTGCATTCAAGCCATAAGGAGTGGCAAAGCCATAGGGACCAGCAAATGCAGCATCAGCAACCGCAGCGCGGCTGGTGCATGACTGTCCGAGTACAGACTGAAAGTAAAGATTAAATGAGAATCATTGTACCAATTTATGATAAAAGATGTTCATATCATTAGAAATTATTTAGTTCTACAAGTTACTTAGTCTTCTAGTCTCAATCATTATGAAAATAGTGAAAAGAGTGAGATTTTCTATGAAACACAAAAAAGGAAGTCAAAATATTCTTACCTGGAGCAAGCAAGCTTGGATACAGAGGAACACTGCGGTGAAGGTAGACATGTTTGATGATTGTTTGTGTTCAACGAGAAGCTGAAGACTGAATTAAGAACTAGAAAAGTCGCCACATTTTATACCCTGCCCCTTGTTGATATCAGTACTTAGATTGTTAAGTTTCATAATTCTTAGAAACGTGACTGAACTGTCTCAATATGAAAAGTGTTTCTTTGTTGGTAAATAGTAGGCTTATCGTGGTTGCACATACTATTAATTAATTACACTTACCTACATACATTATTTCTTGGAAGTTGATAACTTCTGCAGTATAAAACCACCAACAGCTGCACTGAACATCATTCTTGTGTCAGCACTCGAAACAAACTACAATGTCTGCCAGAACTATCCTCGTCCTCTGCGCTCAGGCGCTCCTGCTCAAGGTAAGAAGTTATTTGTTTTAATTATTATCATATTTATTAAATCTGATTGTATTAATATTGCAATCGTCTTCCCAATACGAATTATAATGTCAGTCAAAAATTAACTCATAGAATACCTGTTCTTATGATTTCAGTTCGCACTTGGACAGTCATGCACCAACCGTGCTGCGGTTGCTGATATCTCTGGACTTGCTGCTCCCTGCGGCCTGGCCACTCCCGTCTTAGCCACCCCTTGCGGCTTGGGTTCTAATGCTTGGGCATATGATGGACTCGGTTACTCCGGTGCTGGCTTGGCAGGCAGAGGTCTGGCTTTCGACGGACTGGCCGGTGGCTACGCAGGCAGAAGCCTGGCTTACGATGGAATCTACGCCCCCGCCATGGAGTTCAGTCCCACCAGTGGTGGCGCTTTGCCTGTCTCCAGCGCCTCCGGCATCGCTCCCGTCGGTATCTCCGTCGTGTCTGACAACGTATACGAGGGTATCCTGAGTGTGGGTGGTGAGCTGCCGTTCGTGGGTACTGTTGCTATGGAAGGTGTGGTGCCTTCTGCCGGTGCTGGTGCCGTCAACCATGCCTGTGGTAATGGCAGGAACGCCATGATCAGTGAGACTGCTGCTTACGGTTCAGCTGGTGCGTATGCCCCTATCGGTGCCTACGGTCCCGCAACTCTTGCTGCTCCTGGCCTCGGTCTGCGTGGCGGTTGGGCTGGCAGAGGTTGTGGTTGTGCCATCTAAGAACTTTTGTAAAAAAAAAATACCGACTTTAAGTTAATAAACTAAATTTCAAATTATTTTCTTTGTTTTATTACTACATGCCTCTTCCATGCTTTTGATCATGTTCATTCAATAAAAACAAATTATTCCCTGGATGAATTCAAGTCTGCAGTACAATTACGTAGGATTCGATAGGACTCGATAAGATTTTGACAGCTATTCTCGGTAAAAAGAGTTTTTGACTCCATAAAAACTCATTTTATCGAGAATAACTGTCAAATTTATCTTATCGAGTCCTATCGAATCCTACCTTGTACTGCTGGTCAGACAAGTTTTGTAATCGAATTGCCTCTCTGTACGCATGCGGTAATTATATAATTGTTTCCACATACAGATCATCGATTTGAAGAAGCATTTATTTATTTAAGCCTAAAGATAACTAACTCAATGGTACTCGTATCTCATTACGGTCTTTCGGTCACTGTCAATCGCTTGTAGTAGTATCCATCAGCACAATATTTTCAGTGCGTTACGTTGAATCCTACTGTTAAACATGATTTTTGATTTTAAAAAACGAATCAAGTGATACAGTAAACTTCTTTTTTCTCTTACCAAGGTAAATAAATATTTATATGTTTTAATATTTCTAACGTCAAGTTTTATCGAAACTTTCAACCACTATGTTAAACCCTTAAGGGTTGGCATGACCATATTACTGTGGTATCAAGACATTTGTCTTTCGCGAAAGTCACGTGCCCAAACCCACTAGCGCGAAAAGACATAATATATGCGAACGGACATTTGAGTGCTTGGACACTTGCGCGAATGGACACTTGCGTGATTGAACTTTTGTGCGACTAAATTCTCGCTGAGGTTTACTCTGCAGAGTAAACATTACGCCTATTACTTGAAGATGGAAAATGTTTGCTTTTTCAGTCATGGGGGTCGTTTTCATGGTTTTCGGGGTCGCCAATAACAATAAAAACTTTTTTGCAAAAAATGTAACCGACTTCACACAAAAAAGTGAAAAATAACTTTAGCTTCAGAAGTCGGTGACCTTTGTTTGATTGATTTAGTTTTTTTGTCACCGACTTCTGAAGCTTAAGTTATTTTTCACTTTTTTGTGTGAAGTCGGTTACATTTTTTGCAAAAAAGTTTTTATTTTTCACTTTTTAGTGGTTCACACGTGCTTACCCTTTCACAGCGTATCGGTGAGATTTTTTGTTATGTACTGGTGTAAACAATAGACAGACGTGAGTCTTCAGCGATCCCAGTACATTTGCTATCATTTATTAAGGAGTTCAGTTGCCTATCTTCCGAAGTCACCAGATCTTTATCAAATCGAAATGGGATCACTCCGAGAAAGTACTCTGCCTAAAACTACCCTAACCGCTTCTGGTGTGCCTATAAAGTTAAGGAGTTACCTCTATTTCTCCGGGATCCCATTGAATGGAACTTTACGCGTCTAACTGTCGAAATCTGGGTGTATTGTATACTTCTGCGTACTCCCTCAGAGCATACAGGTGTGATGTTACGTCATGATGTTGTATAAACAATAAACAACAAAGCGATTGCAGCAATTACTGTAGCTTTGCCGTCTATTTTTGAAGAGTTCCATTTATATCTCCGAAGATCAGCGTAAGATCTTAACCAAATTGACATGGAACCACACGGTAAGCACCAGCTTTCAAATAAAAGAAGAATTATCAAAATCGGTTCACCCAGTCGAAAGTTCTGAGGTAACAAACATTGTCGAAATCTGGGTATATTGTACACATCTGCGTACCCCCTCAGAGCATACAGGCGTGATGTTACATCATGATGTAGTATAAACAATGAACCTACAAGCGGATGCAGCAATCACTGCAAATTTGCCGTCTATTTTTGAAGAGTTCCATTGTATATCTCCGAAGATCAGCATCAGATCTTCAACAAATTAAAATGGGACCCAAAGGGAAGCACCAGATTTCAAATAAAAAAAGAATCATCAAAATCGGTTCACCCAGTCGAAAGTTCTGAGGAAACAAACACAAAAAAAAAATACAGACGAATTGAGAACCTCCTCTTTTTAGAAGTCGGTTGAAAATGAGGTCAAAATGAAAATCCAAAATGGTACCGCGAAAAATTTTCAGTTTTCCCATCATGGGTGTAGTTTTTACGGTTTTCGGGGTTGTTTATAACGAAGATGATGTCAAAATAAAAATCCAAAATGGCACCGAGGATAATTTTCGGTTTTTTAAAAAACTTTCCTCGCTAACATCTTGGATTTTCATTTTGACCTCATTTTCGTTATCAGCGATCTGTTTTCCCTTAATTTAATTTATCATGTTTTTAGAGAGATTAATTTGATCCTTAAGCTTATCTAGGAAGATATTTATTTGTTTTATTAAAGGAGAAGTTCCATTTTGTAGACTAATACTAAAAAGTATAGAATGTTATTTTTTCGAACTTTGAAAATAAATTTATTTTAAACCACAGACTAATTATTTACATTTACACACTAACTCAATACTAGAAATAAAAATATGTACAAGTATCAAAAAGGATTACAGGGCATCGAAAAATTCGTCCACATGGCTGCCAACAGGAAAAGTGCCCAGAAGGCTGGCAGCATTGCCACGTTGGATGGCAATGCTGATTCTTTGCCCAAAAAATAGGCCCGCCCTCTGGTCACGTGAAGAGTCGACCAACCGTTTAGAGATTTCTCGAAATACTAAGTGGGCACTTTAGTTGGTTTGATTTCTTCAAAAATCTGTGAATGCAGATTTGTTTCTTCTTAACAATTAAAGGAATGTTTCCTTTCAATATTCTTTGCCATTTCCTGCACAAAGAGTACTTTTCCTCCAGGTGGCATTAAAAAGTTTCATTCTGTATAATAATATCTGTTTCTTTTAGACATTGATTCAGCATTGGCCTGACTCACGCGAGGCCCAGTTAAAATAATGCATGTGCATCTTAAGTAAATAATGCATTTGGTTGCATCTTACACGCATGGGACAAATGAATTTGTACAATAGTGTGTGCTATGAAAAAGTAGTATCAATGGTGTAAAAAACCTCTTAACGAAGCCAAAAGGCACTTGTTTTCCCCGTCACTGCGATCTTTTTTCTATTCTTCACCATATCTGTGAACCTTATTAAATAATTACAGAGATATCGGGGGTCAAAATTACAACTTTTTATTTTAAGATTTTCACAATAAAAACTTGTATACCTCGACGAACCCCGTTCTATTCAATCCATGCACAAACACAATGTTTTGAGTGCGCTACATTCAGTTATTATTACAAAACATGATTTTTTTACCCCAAAAAAAAAGTTGTTTCCCAGCAATAACCTTTGCGTAAAGTTGTTAAGTTTGATGTACAGAATTGACGACAGACGATGATTTGAATACAGTTGACGATTTTGTGATGAGCTGGTTTACACCCTGTTTAAGCAGAACATTTTGTAAATAAATCCGATTTGTAATATTCACAATCCTGCAACCCATATATGGCAAAATCCATTTAATAAATCTAAGACAGGTTAATTATTTTACTCAGTATGAAATATTTTGATTACGGTCGTTCCAAAATCTGTCTACCTGAAGAAAAGAAAAAAAAAACGAAAAATTGGCTGAATGTCTTCATTTATTTTTAGATTACTGAAGGTTCGCGTCATCAACTAGTATAGGTAGTCGTAGGGAGCACCGCAGCCGCACGCGCACTTGCCGGAGATAGACACGGAACCAGCAGCAGACACAGGACCACCGAAGCTCACAGCGCCCATGATGGGGACCTGACCAGCAACAGCGGTGTTACCGGCGACTGGCAGCTCACCAGCGACCGCCACGTTGCCTTCACCAGCGCCGCCGTATGCAGCACCATAACCGGCAGCAGTAGGGTAGGTGAGTCCGTCGTAAGCCAAACCAGAAGCCAATCCCAAGGGGCCAGCCAGACCAGGAGCAGCCAAGCCGAAGGGACCAGCCAAGCCAGGAGCTGCCAATCCACAAGGAGCAGCGAGAGCAGGAGCGGTCAAGCCATAAGGAGCGAGGCATGCCTGACTGAATACATTCTGTAAAAACAAAAATGAGATGATAAATCAATTAACATTATAACACAAAAATTTTGTCTTTGGGAGTTGTAAAATTACTGAACAAAAGAAAACTCAGTAATTTTATTACTTCTGAAAATAAGTTATCACTTACCTGGACCAAGCAAGCTTGGATGCAGAGCAACAGAACAGTGAAGGAAGACATGTTTCAAGTAAGTTCCACGGAAGCTGAAGACTTAGTGATGACCTGAAATCGTACTCACATTTTATACTAAACCCTTTGTTGATTTCAAAAGTGTTTTCAAAACTTTGGAGAACGTGATGATACTTATGTTTTAAATTTAAACATAGTAAAGCGTGTTTTTGTAGGTATTTAATATATAGGCTTATCGTGCTTGCACAAGCTATTAATTAATTACACTTACCTACATACGAAATTTCTTGGAACTTGATAACTCCTGGACTATAAAACCACCAACAGTTGCACTGAACATCATTCTTGTGACAGCACTCGAAACAAACTACAATGTCTGCCAGAACTATCCTCGTCCTCTGCGCTCAGGCGCTCCTGCTTAAGGTAAGAAGTCAATCATTTATTAAGAGTCATAAAATGCATAACACATTCAATTTGTATTCTGTATAAAAGTGATTCAGTGAAAGTAACTCACAGAATACAACTCACAGAATACCTTTTCTCATGATTTCAGTCCGCACTTGGACAGTCATGCACCAGCCGCGCTGCGGTTGCTGATATCTCTGGACTTGCTGCTCCCTGCGGCTTGGGTGCTCCTGCTTGGGCATATGATGGACTCGGTTACTCCGGCGCTGGCTTGACTGGCAGAGGTCTGGCTTTCGACGGACTGGCCGGTGGCTACGCAGGCAGAAGCTTGGCTTACGATGGAATCTACGCCCCCGCCATGGAGTTCAGTCCCACCAGTGGCGGCGCTCTGCCTGTCTCCAGCGCCTCCGGCCTTGCTCCCGTCGGTATCTCCGTCGTGTCTGACAACGCTTACGAGGGTATCCTGAGTGTGGGTGGTGAGCTGCCGTTCGTGGGTACTGTTGCTATGGACGGTGTGGTGCCTTCTGCCGGTGCTGGCGCCGTCAACCATGCCTGTGGTAACGGCAGGAACGCCATGATCAGTGAGACTGCTGCTTACGGTTCAGCTGGTGCGTATGCCCCTATCGGTGCCTACAGTCCGGCTGCTCTTGCTGCTCCAGGCCTCGGTCTGCGTGGCGGTTTGGCTGGCAGAGGTTGTGGCTGCACTTTGTAAGAAAATGTCCATCAAAATAAAATTTTGAGTACAACTAAATAAATCAATATGCACTAAACACTTACTTTGATTTGTAGTCCTATTCCGACGAAACTGCCTGTAATACATTCACAGGCAGTTCAGAAATAGTCATACTAACTATCGAGTCCATATCACGAGTTTCATTTTAGTCATCTAGGTTTGGCTTAGCACGCAAATTTCAAAACGCAAAATTCATTCAAAAACCAAAATTTATTATCATAAGTAAGAACAATATAATCGTTCTGTATCGTGATAACGGGCTACTATGGAACTCTAGACTGCGCGTGGCCCGACACGTACTTGGCCGGTTTTTCAATTAGAGCAAATAATAATTCCATTGCCACTTTTAAAGAAAAGATGGTGCGGCAACCAGCAAGCCTGAATATATTTCTCGAAGGCATGTAAAACCAAGTCGAATGCCCATGGATGGCAGAAGGTTGACGATATCCTGGTGAATGTTGCGGGGATCCACTGCAAGCGAGTCACGCGGGACCTGTCAATGTGGCGACACTTGAAATTGATGAATGAATCACGAACCCGGGAATGATAAAGAAAAAATATGTATAGCGTATCCGTAAGGCAGTTATTGTTCTTCCGTCATTGCAGTTATTGTTTTGTTTTAGATAGTTACCTGGAAACTTACGAGTAATTCAGAAACTCGTCCAACATGTCCACGGCTATTTACAGAGATATTGAAATGAAATGAAATGAAATGAAATTTTATTTGCTAGAATTGTAGTACGTAAATAGATGGTCGAGTTTTAATACAGTTGCTCACACAATTCGCTAAAACTAGCATGCAAAATTTAATAATACATTTACGAAACATGAATTTAACGCAATTGGTATGTAATAATAATAAGGACGTCAACAAAACCATTGGTAATAATAAGAATGTCAATAATAAGAATGTCAATAATAAGAAAGTCAATAATAAGAATGTCAGTTATGAACGTCAATCATTTAATAAAATGTCAATCTTTAATATTAAGATACTCATTCACAGAATAAAATGTCTTTTCTATGAGCCATCTGAATAGCGCCGTTTTAAATCGATTGATTGGCAGTTCCCTATATGATTTTGGTAGTTTGTTATATATCCTTATAACCTAATTGGAAGTAAATAAATAAATAAATATCGCTGGACATTACACACAGCGCGATCTGCGCCATCTAGTGCCACACTAAGCAGTTGATGCATATATACTTTCTATTAAAGTCAAAGTTCCAAATTTTTAAAAGTTATAAAAATAATATTTTTAGATGTTATAACTTTACCTTAAATCCCTTAATGAACCTTCTACTATTCAATCCATGAAACCTTATGTTTGGAGTTCGTTACATTGACTACTACCGTAGGCCGTTAATATTCACCTCAATAAAAAGTCGTTTTACAGTAAAAGTTTTTGCGTTGAGTCATGAACTATGTTTGATGAACAAAATGATTGGTTGACGGCTTTGTGAACCTGTATGTGGGTGAATATCAAATCAGCTAATTTTACGTGTCCACGTTGAGAATCAAGGTGTAAAATGATAGGATGTTTCTGATTTTTTATAGTAAACTACGTTACTTGGTGCAACTAGGGCCATATTTTTTATTGTTATAAGTGTTTATAAATAATCAGGAAAAAAATCGCCTTAAAATTCCAGTTTGGTGGCTTGTCCCAGTTCTATTTTTTGACATAACTGCATTCACCAAAGTAACAATTTAAGTTTCATTATAAAATAAACAATTTCTTTAGTTTATGCGTTAGTCACATTATCTAAAAGCAATTGAACGATATTAGAAAATGTCTGTAATTCTATAATAGGGTCTTGTTCCCCTTCAAAAAACAACGACCACGTCCCTTCGCTTCGCTTCTGCGGTTCTCCCAGATAACAGGACCGAGTTGAAAAGCTCCTGAAGCTCTCTTGCAGGCCTTGCAGGCCGCTTTCAGGATCTCTGACGTTATCCCATCTTCATCAGGGGCTGTTCATTATTAAGCTGTCTAAGAGCCGCCTCGATTTCATCTTGCCTGAGTTTTGACAGGTCTTTTGTAAAATGTCGGTTAAAGTGGTTCTGGAATCCTCTTTTTCGAGATCAGGTCGACATTATATTGCATGTACATGCGATGATTGTGAGATTAGTTACATTGAGCTTTATTCTTGAAATTGAGGTTTGTGACAGAGAATTAAATTTTGGTGTCGCTGATTTTCAATATTTATTTATTTATTTAACACTTCAAGCACATAGTACAGAGGCGGACTTAATGCCATAGGCATTCTCTACCAGTCAACCTTTGGGTGATGCAGAGACAAGCAGTGGTAGGTGTACATCTGAAAATAATAATTACTATGGTAAACTACAAGGATATATAAAATACTATAAATATATATAAATACTATAAATAAATATCAAAGTAGGTATATATTACTGTAAATAGAAATTAACACGGATATACTAAAATAAAAAGACAAACAATGGAGAAAACATTACTGTTGTGATGAACCTGCCAGTTTCTTGCGAATGTACTCTCAAACTTTAATCTTGAAAGATAAACGATTGGTTGCCATCCTGATTTCCTGGGGAAGCGCATTCCAAAGAGAAATACACCACCACACCCACCACCCACCACCCACCACCACCACCTCCACCACCACCCCATCACCCCACCTCCTCCTCCTCCACCTTCGATTTTGGTGGGCGATTATCAATTTTGGTGGCCACACCACACTTTAAACTTAAATATTATTATCTCAAAAAGTTATCGAGTTATTCCAGTTCCTCTTGACAATACTTTAAACTAGGACTTTCTATTGCTATAATAGATCTTTATTTTTCACGAAAACTTAAAACTTAAGAATAAATTCCGCCACCAAAATTGACAAAAAATGCACTTTGCTGATATTCACCAATGTAACGATGTTAAATATGTTTACTCAGCTTTATCGAGTCGTATCTAAAGTGTAATAAACTAGTATATGACCGCGACTTAGCCCGCGTCTAGTTCAATAATTGTCCCAATGGATCATACTACTGGGATAAAACAAATCTTATGGGTTAATTCTGGTCATAAACTATCTGTATGTTAATTTTCATCTAAATCTTTTCTGCAGTTTTTGCTTGATCACACACATACAAACTTTCACATTTATAATTATTATTAGTGTGATAATTATTTCTGCTGTGTCAAATTGCTCGATTTGCCATCTTCTTCACAACATATTGTGGCACGAGCCATTCTAATGAATAAATAAATATCACATTACATCATGAGATATGCAAACTTGACAACTGTTTTTCGCAAGGTGCTCAGCAACGGTGTAAGTACTTACAACCTTAGACGTTCTAAAAGTAATGATTCTCAGCTATAGTGTAAACAAAACAAATTTTGATTTTGAAAACTTTTTTAAGGGAAGAAACTGAAAAAGTTTGTTTACATGGTAGATCAAATAAAATGTGATTATAAGTAGGTACCTAATTTATTTTCCGTGTATCAAATGAATAAAACGCATTTTTAGTAGAGTGCACCGCATCCACACGCGCACTTGCCGGAGATAGACACGGCACCAGCAGCCGGCACAGCGCCGCCGAAGCTCACAGCGCCCATGATGGGGACCTGACCAGCAACAGCGGTATTACCGGCGACTGGCAGCTCACCAGCGACCGCCACGTTACCTTCACCGGCGCCGCCGTATGCAGCACCATAACCGGCAGCAGCAGGGTAGGCGAGTCCGTCGTAAGCCAAACCAGAAGCCAATCCCAAGGGGCCAGCCAGACCAGGAGCAGCCAAGCCGAAAGGACCAGCCAAACCAGAAGCCGCCAATCCACAGGGAGCAGCGAGAGCAGGTGCGGTCAAGCCATAAGGAGCGCCCATACTATAAGGACCATTGAATGCACTATCAGCAACCGCAGCGCGGCTGCTGCATGACTGTCCGAGTGCGGACTGAAAGTAAAGATTAAATGAGTTATTCATGAAGTAAAATGTTTATGTCATTAGCAGTGATTTAGTTCTACAAGATACTTAGTCTTTTAGCTTCAATAATTATGGAGATAGTGAGTTTTTAATGAAACACAAAAAAAGGAAGGCAAAAGATTCTTACCTGGAGCAAGCAAGCTTGGATGCAGAGGAACACTACGGTGAAGGTAGACATGTTTGATGATCGTTTGTGTTCAACGAGAAGCTGAAGACTGAATGATGAACTGGAACAGCTGCCACATTTTATACCCAGCCCCTTGTAAATATCAGTACTTAGATAGTTTAGCTTAGAAATTATTGAAAACGTGACTGAATTGTCACAATACAAAAACTGTTTCATTGTTGGTAATTACGAGTATTAGGCTTATCGTCCTTGCACAATTGTTTTCACCCACTTAGAATTTTTCTTGGAATGTGATAACTAAATGGAGTATAAAACCACCAACAGTTGCACTGAACATTATTCTTGTGTCAGCACTCGAAACAAACTACAATGTCTGCCAGAACTATCCTCGTCCTCTGCGCTCAGGCGCTCCTGCTCAAGGTAAGAGGTCAATTTTTTATTAATGGTCATAAAATGCATAGAACATTTAAATTGTACTCTGTATAAAAGTGATTCAGTGGAAGTAACTCACAGAATACCTTTTCTCATGATTTCAGTCCGCACTTGGACAGTCATGCACCAGCCGCACTGCGGTTGCTGATATCTCTGGACTTGCTGCTCCCTGCGGCGTGGCCGCTCCTGCCTTAGCCGCCCCTTGCGGCTTGGGTGCTTCTGCTTGGGCATATGATGGACTCGGTTACTCCGGCGCTGGCTTGGCAGGCAGAGGCCTGGCTTTCGACGGACTGTCCGGTGGCTACGCAGGCAGAAGCCTGGCTTACGATGGAATTTACGCCCCCGCCATGGAGTTCAGTCCCACCAGTGGTGGCGCTCTGCCTGTCTCCAGCGCCTCCGCCATCGCTCCCGTCGGTATCTCCATCGTGTCTGACAACGTTTATGAGGGAGCTCTGGCTGTGGGTGGTGAGCTGCCGTTCGTGGGTACTGTTGCTATGGAAGGTGTGGTGCCTTCTGCCGGTGCTGGCGCCGTCAACCATGCCTGCGGTAATGGCAGGAACGCCATGATCAGTGAGACTGCTGCTTACGGTTCAGCTGGTGCGTATGGTGCTATCGGTGCCTACGGTTCCGCTGCTCTTTCTGCTCCTGGCCTCGGTCTGCGTGGCGGTTGGGCTGGCAGAGGTTGCGGTTGTGCCATCTAAGAATGTATCCCTTAAAACGAAAGAAAAAACAGCAACTTAATAAACCAAAATACGCTCATATTTTATGTTTTTTCATTAATTCCTTTATTTTTTTTTTCTATTGTTTTTTTTTAAATAACAAACCAAAAACGACCATTTATCAAAATTATGTTGATAACATCGCGGTTATCAATTTTATTAAGATCAAACAAATAATTGACACGTTCCGTGGTCCAACTCATGTCTAGTCTTCCTTTGTTTGATTGATTTAGTTTTTTTTTGTTACCGACTTCTGATGCTAAAGTTATTTTTAGCTTTTTTGTGTTTTCTGAAGTCGGTTTTATTTTTTGTAAAAATGTTTTTATTTTTCACTTTTTAGTGGTTCACATGTGCATACCACTTCACAGCGTACCCGCGTGATTTTCTGATAAAAAATACATAAAAAGCTTTATTGTTCAAAAGAGCATTACACAGGTTGAAATATCACTAGCCTCCACACTAGGATTCCCTGTGTCGTGGAGACTAGTCTCCTTCGTCTTACAAAAAAATAAAAATAAACAGGAGGTAAGCCGTACATGCCTGCTATACAAAGCAATATGCAGGTAAGGTTCCTAAGGTTACAGAAATACAATAAAAAAAAAAGTGTGCATTTCCAGAGCAATATTAAAAGCTAAAGAAAACTTATAAACTAATTGTAAGTGTGTCGTGTGCATGTGTAAGGTGTGTAAGTGAGGTGTTGGTGTGTGATGAATGACTGAGTTAAGGAGGTTTGAGACCAAGCGAAAATTAAAAAAAAAAAAAAAAAAATACATAAACCAGCAGATTGGGGACAGAAAGAGAAGTCGATACGATTGGTCCAGCTCTCCTATAAGTATTTGTGTGGTGAAAGTTTGTGTTGTGGTCATGAGTTAAGGAACTTCTCCGTGCTTTCATAGTCCATTCCTGACAGAAGATTCAAGAGGTGATTTTTTATTTTGTTTCTAGTCATTGGCAGTACATCCGTTTCACTCTTAAGCTTACTATAAATAAGGGAACCCATGTAATGAAAACATCTGTTGCCAAAACCGAGTCTACATTTAGGCATCTGCCATCGAGACTTATTTGCATTTCTTAGATAGCTCACTTTGGGGTAGGTTATTGCGCTATGGGCAGTTTTGTGGTACCGAAGTGCCACAGCCATTTTGTACATTGACGCATTGTAAAACACCGGACTCTTGGTACAGTGTGTCAGTTGAGAAGCGCATTGGTTTCTTGTAAGCTACCTTTAGAAGAGACCGTTGTGCACGTTCTACTTTTACTATGAACTGGTGTAAACAATAGACTGACATGAGATTTCAGCAATCCCAGTACATTTGCTATCATTTATTGAGGAGTTCCGTTGCCTATCTCCGAAGTTCTTCATCAACTGTAAACGTTTAACTGTTATTTTGGAATAAGTTTTAGTATTATTATTTTATTAAGTGTGGCTCGGAGGACAAAAAACTGTCTCACCGTAAGCAGCTTGCAATCTGCATATAGTTTTATAGTCGGAAATCTTTAAGGTTTACCAAGTATAACCTTTAGCTCAGCTCTATGGGCCCTTTCTACCTCGATTAACATGGTTTTAGCGGCCCCTCCCCAAACCGGGATGCAGTAAGTGATAACGGACTGACAAAGTGCTAGATTTTCAGAATATTTAATTTGCACTTTAAACTTTAATATTTCGTAATTGGAGCATTAAAATGAAAAATAGTAGCGGGCACCCCGAAGTCATTTTAAAACACCTATTCAACGACACCCCACAAGATGCGGTAGACGCCGAAAACAAAATCATCCCCACTTAACATGTAGGAGAGCTACCCTAAAAATATTTTTTTACAAAATTTTATTTTACCATTTTGTCGGCGTAATTAATATAAACACCTCTAAAAATTCTAGCTTTCCAGTACTAATGCTCTCTGAGCAAAACCTCGCACGGATGGATGGACAGACGGATATGACGAAACCATAAGGGTTCCTTATCAGGACTACGGAACCCTAAAATGATTACATGTAGCGGAGATGAGAATGTTGAGGTGGATGTGTGGTGTGACAAGAATGGATAAGGTAAGGAACGAGCATATTAGAGGAAGTTTGAAAGTTGCGCCAGTTACAGAAACGTTGAAAGGGAATCGACTATCTTAGTAAAGACTTGTGATGAGGAGGGACGAACCGCATGTGACATAAAGAGTGATGAACATGTAAATGTTGATGTATGGAAAGGGAGAGGAAGACCAAAGAAACGATGGATGAATTGTGTGAGAAATTATATGAAAGACAAAGGAGTAAATGATACCATGACGGTTGACATAGGAGAATAGAAGAAAACAAAACGTATTGCGCCAACCCCAAGTAATAAGGGACAGCGGCACAAAGATGTTGATGATGATGATCACGTTGGAAATAGTAATGTAGGTAGGTAGGTAGTAATGTAGGTAGGTCAGGCTATCTTACGTGGATAGGTTGGACATGTACTTTCTAGTTAATAAAGTGGCGGAGAAGTTGAAGTTACCTACTTTAATTTCTACAATCGGCGATGAAGCGTACGAGCTACTCGTCAACCTATCGAGTTCAAAGAAACCGTCGGAGTTAAAGTACGGTGAAGCCATTGGTATTATGTGTTAGCACCTTCAGCCGACGCCATCTTCATTAGTGGAAATATACCGTTTTCGTTTTTTACCCGCAGAAATATAAGCACGAGTAGTATGAATAATTTGTGTAAAAAAATAATGCAGGAATTGGTAATATTCTCGATAGATATATGTTCGCTCCCAAACCAAGGGGAAGTTTGGGACGAGATGTCCGCGATCCGCGGAGACAATTCAATCAAGATGCCCTTTAATTATAAATATATCAACTCACCTAGGCGCTGGTGAAGTCCTGCTCCGAGGCCATGATTCAGGTCCAGGTTTGATGGGTGTCTGTAGGTATGTGTGTGTGTACGTGAATAGTGTTATGATTTTGTAGTCGATTTCAAACCTGACCGGCTATCAACTGGCGACAGGTTCCAACGCGTTAGCAGGTCACAACAACACAATAGTTCCAGTCTGTTCAATTGTTCACACGGCACGCGACGGGTTCGACCTAACCTCAAAGGGCGCGTGGGTGCTTCAACGTTCACAAAATATACACAATTACTCGGTTCCCAAATCAATGGCGAGGCTTTAGTCAATTTATTTCAACCAAATGGTCCCTGTTTATACGGGATTCAAAGGGATTTATCAATATTACGCCCAACAAACAATAGCCGGCGAGTTCAGAAGCAATTTTAAAGACAAGTGATCAATGACAACTAGATGACAGGTCACGTCAAACCAAAGTGACGGCCGCCATGACAGTCAGCGCGTTCCATAGTCCGCGCGGGACGAAACATCTACCCCCCCCGGACGGGCCTACCCGTCCGCTAATCAATTGGCAGTCTCAAAATACCCCCCCAATGGGGGCGGGCTGGTGAGTCAAACAACCAAGTGACTCCTCGGCGAGCCAATTTGTTACCAATGTCAACCTGGCTCTCATTAAGGAAGGCGTATACTTCCTTCAAATAGTTACTTGTACCCTTGTAGTTGGTACCGCAATCAAACTGATCAAAGAAGGTAACCCTAGGCGAGACAAATCTATCCAAGGTCGCTACAAAGGCCTCTGTCGAGAGGGAGGTTAACAGTTCCAAGTGCACTGCCTTCATTGACAGACAGACACATACACAAGTAAGCCTTGACAATTTTAGAATGGCCAACAGCGCATTGCAACCGGCATGCGAGTTCCCAATGTGACGATCGGTCACCAACAAATCAAATCAAATGGCCCTCTTTGGGCAATAAGGGGGGTGACGAGTCCCATAGGAAGGCTAGAGTGCCTCAACCGTCCTCCAACAAGCAAAAGACCCGCATTATCCAAGAAGGGGCTCAACTTACTCACAGCTCCCGAGCTTAACCCTGCCAGACTTCAAGATCTCGATCTCCTTTTCAAAGTGCCCAGCCTGCACAGAGCGGACCCAATGAGGAGTGACTCCTGTTGCTCTTGAGGAGAGAGAATCGGTGATAGGCGCTTGTCCCCTGGATTCCTAGAATTGTGACCAAGACGCCTGATCCACGAGGTAACGTTCAACAATTGTCGAGGGAGCTGTATCTGTTCAACAAACAAATCAAACGGAGGGTCCTTTGTCCCAACAGCGAGCACCTCAAGCCCGGGCAAAAGGACCGACATCAAGACTGGCGTTCGAGGCCAACCATCCTCGAAACTTGCCTGAAAGGTCATTCACCTTCAGGCCCACTTAACCCGCTAACCAAGACGACAAAAGGCAACTCTGGACGCCGTGTCCAAAATAGCACGGACCACAACAGAGTCACCCAGGGGGCCTGTAGCGGGGCAGACGCCAATTTTCTAACAATGCCTGGGCGGCGACTGATCGCCGCATCCAGGCTGCCGTCGTTCACGACGAGGGTAGCACTCAAATGCTTCGTCCGCGCGGTGTCCCGGGCCGCTCGCCATCGCTGGAAGGGCATATCCCACCGGATGCCTGAATGGCGGAGGGCGCGACTCCAACCGGGGGCGTTCCGCCAGCGGAGGTGAAAGGTAGCGGTGCTGATCTGGCCATTGTTGCCCAGCAGCCGCCGTACAATTGTTCATACGAGGGGAGGCCAAATGGCGCGCACGCGGCTCCCGTTTACCATTACGAGGGGAGACCAACTGGCGCGCGCGCGGCTCCCGTTCAACTTGCGCGGGGGGTGGAGTGCAGCCATCAAAATTGCGGGCCTCTACCCGGTTCTCGACCGGCGTACCAGAGGCCCGGTGCTCGTCTCCGTGGTACCCCCCCCTGCGCGAACCCTCATCAGAAGCTGATCTGCCAGAGCGGTTCGCGTTGGCGCACAAAATCTCAAGATGAGCCCCTTCACAAATTCCACACGGGCGGGGCTTGGGGCAGTCCCGGTGAAAGTGAGCCCCCAAACAAGAGAAGCATAGGCGGCGTGCGTTGGCAATTCGGCGGCGGGCACTAACGTGCAACTCCAAAAAAGCCGTGCAACTTGCCATGCTATGCCCCGTGGCCTTACAAAAAACGCAATCAGGACTATTCTGGGTGCCCGCAAAACGGGGGGCGGGGCGACTATCAACCGGCCCCTTAGCCCTAGTCCGTCCCTGGTCTCTTGGCCGAGAAGGTGGTGGGCGCGACCCCATTGCGCCACAAGTGTTGTCCAAAAGGCGACACTCATCCTCCAAAAATTTGATGAGGTCGTCAAGGGGGGGAAGGTGGGTGGCACTGTCCCCACCATACCTCTGCTCGAAGCGGGACCTCAAGTCCGCGGGGAGCAACTGCAGTACAATGTGCACCAACAAGTAGGACCAATGGTCCACCGGCAACTCCAAACGTCGCAAAGCGTTGGTTGCTGAAACCAACGGGTTCAGCAGATTAGTGCGCAACGCCGACGTGTTCTCAATGGCCGGTAACCCCAAAATCTGGCCGATGTGAACATCAGCCAAGCAGCGCTTATTCTGATACCGTCGGGATAGGAGTTCCATAGCGGTAGGGTAGGCGGAGTCCGTCACAGGCAAGTGCTGCACCAAGGCTCGGGCCTCACCATCCAGGACCGACAATAGGTAGGCCAACTTTTGGGCGGGTCCGAGGTCCGAGCGGGAGTCAACCAGACTCTCAAATTGGTTTAGGAAACTCAGCCAGTGGTCCAAGCGACCATCAAAGTGTGGAAGTTCCAACGTGGGAAGCCTACTCAATAGACCGGGGCCTGAAACAACCGAGGTCTCCGGCTTGACCTGGTCAGGCGCTCGGCTCCTCAAAATCTCCCGGGCTCGCTGACTGACTGCGTCCCCCAATTCCAAAATCTGGTCGTAGTCGGCAACGACCTTATCTCGAGCTGCCTGGCCCCAAGCTTCCAATTCCAAATCAACAACAAACTCGTTGAACCGGGTGAACAACTTATCCACATCACCGAGTCTTACATCCAATTGTTCGGACCGAGCAAGTGTGATCTCCTCCAAATCCAAGCGCTCAACCGTGGCCGCAGCTGAGGTGAACCATCTTAGTTGTGAGACCAAACCAGCGGCCGCCTCCTTTACAGCCTTCAGTGAGGCCATTGCAACCAAATTCAACAATAACACTGTATGTCAAAAAGAAACAAATCAAACAAATCAAATCAATAAACTGTTTCAACAAATAACCCATAAATAAATCTCAATTAGAACCTAGAACAATTTACATAAACCTCTAGTTAACCAACAAATACCACTCAATATCAGTAAATATCAATTAATATCAAGTTACAATTAAATGACAACAATAATTTCAATCACACATGTGTCCAATACACAATACAATATTTCACACTGCAAGTACAATCGACAAGGGGACATATGATGCAATTAATTCCAATCAAACAATTATGTTCCAACTTGAGCCCGGCTGACAAATAACAAATTAGCTCTTGTTCAAACTTCCAATTGACCAGGCACTAAGTAAGTTGTTTTTTCAATTTTAACCACGCTCTGCTACCATTGTTCGCTCCCAAACCAAGGGGAAGTTTGGGACGAGATGTCCGCGATCCGCGGAGACAATTCAATCAAGATGCCCTTTAATTATAAATATATCAACTCACCTAGGCGCTGGTGAAGTCCTGCTCCGAGGCCATGATTCAGGTCCAGGTTTGATGGGTGTCTGTAGGTATGTGTGTGTGTACGTGAATAGTGTTATGATTTTGTAGTCGATTTCAAACCTGACCGGCTATCAACTGGCGACAGGTTCCAACGCGTTAGCAGGTCACAACAACACAATAGTTCCAGTCTGTTCAATTGTTCACACGGCACGCGACGGGTTCGACCTAACCTCAAAGGGCGCGTGGGTGCTTCAACGTTCACAAAATATACACAATTACTCGGTTCCCAAATCAATGGCGAGGCTTTAGTCAATTTATTTCAACCAAATGGTCCCTGTTTATACGGGATTCAAAGGGATTTATCAATATTACGCCCAACAAACAATAGCCGGCGAGTTCAGAAGCAATTTTAAAGACAAGTGATCAATGACAACTAGATGACAGGTCACGTCAAACCAAAGTGACGGCCGCCATGACAGTCAGCGCGTTCCATAGTCCGCGCGGGACGAAACAATATATATAGAGATATTCAGCGGCGGACTGAATCGGTACAAGGGCGGCAAGGCTACGCTGCGAGTGCGCTACAGGGCGACGCCGGTGTTCCAGCGCGCGCGGCCCGTATCATAAGCGCTGCGCGAGCACATCGACGCTGAGCTTGATACCATGCTGCGCGACGGCGCCGCGGCGTCGCGCGTCATCAAGCCCGTCGACCGCTCCAACTTGGTCTCACCTTTGGTGTCGGTACGTTGCGGTTTTGTGCGGACTATAAAGCGACCCTTAATCCCGCCTTGCTGATCGATCGAAACCCGCTTCCTAAGATTTAAGATGAGCTCGAAGGCCTAAACGGGGCACAAGCAGTTTTTAAGTAGAAATAGATGATTAAAAAAATACTGCATAATACACATCAGGTCTCTTTCAGTATATTGGTTAGTTTACCGGTTGTCGTCAAGGTTAGGTATTTTCCAACGTATAAGACAAATTTGTTGGGTAATATACCGAATGTGCAAGTGTTTCTCGATGTTATCATAACTGTAAAATGTATTATAAATAATTTCCCACGAGGAGTTCGGCAATGGTCCCTCGGATTTGTACAACCGGGATAAAAAGTACCTATCCTATTTGTTAATTTATGTTGTAAACTATCTGTGTGCTGAATCCATTTTGGATATTTTGAGTGAAAGAATAACAAACACCCATCCCTCCATCCATCTTCAAAACTTTCTAATTAATAATATAAGTAGGAAGTAGTTCACACAAATAAAAATTCAAGTCATCAGTCATCTTTTTACTACGAGGTTTGAAATGAGTATCAGCAGACGACCACATATATGTATACACGACCATCGGATGGGTATTTTAAAATTATTTTAATCCGATCGCTATTGCAGAACAGTTCACTGCCCCTACTGACCTTATGTTCCATAATATAATTATGCTAAGAAGATGGTTCCGTTGCTGTAGTATATCAAAAAAATCACGCTGAAATTACTTACATTTTTTTTTAAAGTCCACTTTATCGCTTTGAAAAACTCTGATGACGTTATCTTTAACTGAACTACCTGAGAACAAAGACAATGAACAAAATATTTGGTGGGTATGATCATTTATTTTTCGATTATTGAAGATTGTGTCATCAACTAGTACAGGTAGCCGGGAGCACCGCAGCCGCACGCGCACTTGCCGGTGATAGACACGGCACCAGCAGCAGACACAGGACCACCGAAGCTCACAGCGCCCATGATGGGGACCTGACCAGCAACAGCGGTGTTACCGGCCACTGGCAGCTCACCAGCGACCTCCACGTTGCCTTCACCGGCGCCGCCATATGCAGCACCATAACCGGCAGCACCAGGGTAGGCGAGTCCGTCGTAAGCCAAACCAGAAGCCAATCCCAAGGGGCCACCCAGACCAGGAGCAGCCAAGCCGAAAGGACCAGCCAAGCCAGGAGCCGCCAATCCACAGGGAGCAGCGAGAGCAGGAGCGGACAAACCATAAGGAGCGGTCAAGCCATAGGGACCAGCAAATGCAGCATCAGCAACCGCAGCGCGGCTGGTGCATGACTGTCCGAGTGCGGACTGAAAGTAAAGATTAAATGAGTTATTCATGAAGTAAAATGTTTATATAATTAGCAATTATTTATTTCTAAAAGTTATTTAGTCTTTTAGCTTCAATAATTATGGAGATAGTGATTTTTTATGAAACACAAAAAAGGAAGGCAAAGATTCTTACCTGGAGCAAGCAAGCTTGGATGCAGAGGAACACAACGGTGAAGGTAGACATGTTTGATGTGTTCAACTAGAAGCTGAAGACTTAATGATGAACTGGAACAGTAGTCACATTTTATACCCTGTCCCTTGTTGATATCAGTACTTAAGTAGCTCAGTTTCAAAATTATTGAAAACGTGACTGAACTGTCATAATACGAAAAGAGTATAATTGTTGGTAAATAGTAGACTTATCGTGCTTGCACAAGTTATTAATTAATTGTTTTCACCCACTTAGTATTTTTCTTGGAATTTGATAATTAAATAGAGTATAAAACCACCAACAGTTGCACTGAACATCATTCTTGTGTCAGCACTCGAAACAAACTACAATGTCTGCCAGAACTATCCTCGTCCTCTGCGCTCAGGCGCTCCTGCTCAAGGTAAGGAGTCAATTATTAAAATGCATAACACATTCAAATTGTATTCTGTATAAAAGTGATACAGTGGAAGTAACTCATAGAAAACTCTTTGTCATGATTTCAGACTGCACTTGGACAGTCATGCACCAGCCGCGCTGCGGTTGCTGATATCTCTGGACTTGCTGCTCCCTGTGGCTTGACCGCTCCTATCTTAGCCACCCCTTGCGGCTTGGGTGCACCTGCTTGGGCATATGATGGACTCGGTTACTCCGGCGCTGGCTTGGCAGGCAGAGGTCTGGCTTTCGACGGACTGGCCGGTGGCTACGCAGGCAGAAGCCTGGCTTACGATGGAATCTACGCCCCCGCCATGGAGTTCAGTCCCACCAGTGGCGGCGCTTTGCCTGTCTCCAGCGCCTCCGCCATCGCTCCCGTCGGTATCTCCGTCGTGTCTGACAACGTTTATGAGGGTGCTTTGGCTGTGGGTGGTGAGCTGCCGTTCGTGGGTACTGTTGCTATGGAAGGTGTGGTGCCTTCTGCGGGTGCTGGCGCCGTCAACCATGCCTGTGGTAATGGCAGGAACGCCATGATCAGTGAGACTGCTGCTTACGGTTCAGCTGGTGCGTATGCCCCTATCGGTGCCTACGGTCCCGCTGCTCTTGCTGCTCCAGGCCTCGGTCTGCGTGGCGGTTGGGCTGACAGAGGTTGTGGTTGTGCATTGTAAGAAGATTTTCACCAAAATATAATGTTGAAAACTACTAATTAAATCGATATGCACCAAATGTTTTGTATTTTAATTTTTTGTCTTATTCACGGACGAGACTGCTTGTGTGTGTATAACTGCTTTAGCTGTTACCTCGGTGTAGAACTTGTAGCAGGGATTTTAATCACTATGGCAGTTTTAAGTTAACCTAATATGTTATGTTATTAATACACACAGACGTGACGCACTTATTTTTAAGGATTTAGATTACTATTGTTACAGTTGTTCGGGAATATTTCTTCCAACTATTGTGTCTATAATTACGTGTTTTATGTACGAGTATATCATCTAGCTGTGACGTTGCACCACTTTGCTCACGTGACCACGTATGACCACTTTCGAGATTTTTTTTCAATTAATGCAAATAACAATTCCAAGAACTTCTTCGTTACCAATCATTTGTATGACATTGTTCGGTCTACAACCAGGACAAGTTGTGGTGACCGAACTGTCCGCGATTCGCGACAATCAAATTAAAGTTGCCCTTACGAAAAGTGACTTACCTGATGCCGGTGGGCTGAAGACGGTGACCTGTCCTTGGTCACGCCGGGTCTGCTGTATGTCTGTGTGTGTGTGTGTGTATAGTGTTATGTATGTGGGTGGGTGATGACAGAATTGGCAGATCTGACTATGTTTCAACAGACGCTGTCTTAGTAGCGTGTAACAGGTCGGAATGCGGCACAATAGTAGTTCAAACGGCACAATTGTCAACACTTCTCACAATAATTGTCAATTTCACAGCGTGCGGGTGACTTTATTAAGCCTCAACAAAACGCGGCGTGTTTGTTCAAATCTCCGGGGCTGTGGCACTCAAACGCGGAGTTGACTTCAAATAACTGTAGGTAGTTATCCACAATTATTCGTCAAAACAGTTGGATTCACAAGGATTTAATTTTGTTTCCAAATTCAAGACGATTCAAACACGTTTTCTCCACGGCAAATTGTACAAGAAGCACGATACGTCAAGAGATGACAGTTTATATAACAGTGACAGTCCAAACGTCAAGTTGCGTTTGGATACACATACGGTGTAATCCCGTTCAAAGTTTCTTCCCGATTTTACACTTTGGTCCTATTCACCCCGTTTGGTGGTCTGTAGTTTACATTTGTTTTATTTTCAAAGCGAACCTTGACTTTTCGTTCTCAATAAACAAAAGAGAATCACTACCTCTTGATTAATTCTTCGTTTTTTCCCACATGTCAAACTAACGAAATATGGGCCGTAGAAGTACGTATTTAAAAAAAAAGACAAAACTAATATTAAAAAAATATTAATATTATACTAAGGTCGAAGGAAGGAGAACGGATGACCGATGGGGCCGAAAAGTTCTGGAGTGGCGACCGCGAACTGGAAGACGTTGTGTTGGAAGACCTCCCACACACTAGGTTGACCGATGACGTGGTGAAGATTGCGGGGATCCGCTGGATGCGAGTCGTACGAGACCGGGCAATGAGGCGACACTTATGGGAGGCCTATGTCCAGCAGTGGACGTCTTCCGACTGGCATGATAAAGTTAATTTTGAGTTAATAAATCATGAACATGGGAATGAAAAAGAAAAAAGACCCATGGCGAAACCGAAATTCAGTAATTGGTCTTCCGTCATTGCAGTTATTGTTTTGTTCTGGCCGGTATCTGGAAACTTTCTAGTTACATATTAGATATTGGAAAAAAACTTTATTGCAAAAAATATAACCGACTTCACACAAAAAAGTGAAAAATAACTTCAGCTTCAGAAGTCGGTGACCTTTGTTTGATTGATTTACTTAGCTTTTTTGTCACCGACTTCTGAAGCTAAAGTTATTTTTCACTTTTTTGTGTGAAGTCGGTTATATTTTTTGCAAAAAAGTTTTTATTTTTCACTTTTTAGTGGTTCACATGTGCTTACCCTTTCACAGCGTATCGGTGTGATTTTTTGTTATGAACTGGTGTAAACAATAGACAGACGTGAGTCTTCAGCGATCCCAGTACATTTGCTATCATTTATTAAGGAGTTCAGTTGCCTATCTTCCGAAGTCACCAGATCTTTATCAAATCGAAATGGGATCACTCCTAGAAAGTACTCTGCCTAAAACTACCCAAACCGCTTCTGGTGTGCCTATAAAGTTAAGGAGTTACCTCTATTTCTCCGGGATCCCAGTGAATGAAACTTTACACGTCTAACTGTCGAAATCTGGGTGTATTGTATACTTCTACACTTCTGCGTACGATGTTGTATAAACTATAAACAACCAAGCGATTGCAGCATTTACTGCAGCTTTGCCGTGTATTTTTGAAGAGTTCCATTTATATCTCCGAAGATCAGCGTAAGATCTTAACCAAATTGACATGGAACCACACGGAAAGCACCAGCTTTCAAATAAAAGAAGAATCATCAAAATCGGTTCACCCAGTCGAAAGTTCTGAGGTAACAAACATTGTCTAAATCTGGGTATATTATACACATCTGCGTACCCCCTCAGAGCATACAGGCGTGATGTTACGTCATGATGTAGTATAAACAATGAACCTACAAGCGGATGCAGCAATCACTGCAGATTTGCCGTCTATTTTTGAAGAGTTCCATTGTATATCTCCGAAGATCAGCATCAGGTCTTCAACAAATTAAAATGGGACCCAACGGGAAGCACCAGCTTTCAAATAAAAAAAGAATTATCAAAATCGGTTCACCCAGTCGAAAGTACTGAGGTAACAAACACAAAAAAAAAAAAAAATACACACGAATTGAGAACCTCCTATTTTTAGAAGTCGGTTGAAAAGAAGTCAAAGTTCCAATCATAACAAGTTAAAAAAAAATACTATAATTAATGTTACTTTACTTTAAATACCTCCATTAACCCTGTACTATTCAATCAATCAAACATAATCATAATATCTGCATGATCCTCATGTGAATTGAGCAAAATTAATCTGGACTTCAAAAGAGACTTATGACCTCTGAGTTTGTTTCGTCTGTTTCTTCTCAGAGTAGTCAGGTACGAAACACCGGCACCATGCAGTTTAATAAAAAATGACGTGTGAAAGTGTTTGTGAAAACCTACTTACAAAATAAACATCATTTATCATCATTACTTAATAGAGAAATGAGTTACTACGCTGGGAAAGATCTCAGTGGCTTCTCGGTAGGTCACTAGTCATTTAATGTTTTGAGTGCGTACCTAATATTAACTTCTATATAAAACCGTAAATATTCACCCCAGTAAAAATCGTTTTCCAGCAAAAGTTTTAGCGTAATTTCAGGTGCTTAGTTTGATGAACAGAATGCTCGGTTGACGGCTTTGTCAACGGACCGTTAACACTTTGTATACTGGGTGTAAAGGACCCTCTACGAATTCTTCAACCAAGCATTCTGTACATCAAACTAAGTAACAATTAATTTATCTATAATATGTATGTATTTAGAAATATATAAGTATGTTTATCAGTTGTCTAGTACCCATAACACAAGCTCTGCTTAGCTTGGGACTAGATGGCGTTGTGTGATAGTTACTGTTGTGGAATATTATTATTATAACATTACGCAAAAAATATTGCACAAAAACGAAAGGTTGTATTTGAAAGACGTGTTAAAAAGTTGGAACTTTGACCCAAAATATATCCGTAACAAGAAGGTACCCAAGTATAGTCTAGCATTGTTAACGGTCTTTTACACCCTTTATAGATACCAAGACAATTATGTTTAGTCTGCTAAATCGACTCATATCAAAAGTCTAACAGAGGAACTTAATTATTATTTCAACGTATCAAATTGCAGAATTTGCTATCTTCACAACATGTTATGGCACGAGCTATTTTATAAACAAACTAGCGGACGTCCCGCGGCTTCACCCGCATAGTTCCCGTTCCCGTGGGAGTACGGGGATAAAATATATCCTATGTTACTCGTGGATAATGTAGCTTTCGAATGGTGAAAGAATTTTTAAAAACGGTCCAGTAGTTTTTAAGCCTATTCATTACAACCAAACAAACAAACAAACAAAGTTTTCCTCTTTATAATATTAGTGTAGATATCACATTACAGCATGAGAATTGCAAGCTTAGGCTGAAGTCAAACGATCGCTGTATGTAGTGACGTAAGATGAGTCGCGGAATTTACGCGGCATTCGTTTTCATACTTACAAAAGTCCCAAAGTACCTAATACTCATTTTGCGCAAAAATTACGCAAGTTTGGCTTCAGGCTTAACGCTAGATAAAATAATTGTATTATTGATTTCAAAAACTTAATAAAAACCTTTTCCATAAACCGATTGCCTCATGTAGGTAGGTGTGCAGAAGGGAAATATCACAGCTGCATGCATGGCTCTTGTAAAACTTGCTTAGTGATCGAGCAGGTATTCTTTGTAAAGAACGATGTTCCTTAACCCTCCAGAGTTATGAGTTATTATTTATTATTTATTTATTTATTTACACCAATTATAACATCCTTAAAGACTATTCCAATATGATGCTATAAGACAAACATTATAGAACCATTTACGTTGAGTTGTCCATAACCCATAGCGTGCGTTTTGAGGGACTTTCGTATGAAACTTTTGACGTTCGAATATTAATGATCCTCAACTAAAGGATAAAAACATTTTGAAAGAAATGTTTGTTAATATGGCAGATCAAATAAAAATATTATTATCAGTAGGTACTTTATTTATTTTCCGTGAATCAAATGATTATAACGCATTTCTAGTAAAGGGGACTGCAACCACACGCGCACTTGCCGGAGATAGACACGGCACCAGCAGCCGGCACAGCGCCGCCGAAGCTCACAGCGCCCATGATGGGGACCTGACCAGCAACAGCGGTGTTACCGGCGACTGGCAGCTCACCAGCGACCGCCACGTTGCCTTCACCGGCGCCGCCGTATGCAGCACCATAACCGGCAGCAGCAGGGTAGGCGAGTCCATCGTAAGCTAAACCAGAAGCCAATCCCAAGGGGCCAGCCAGTCCAGGAGCAGCCAAGCCGAAAGGACCGGCCAAGCCAGGAGCCGCCAATCCACAAGGAGCAGCGAGAGCAGGTGCGGTCAAGCCATAAGGAGCGCCCATACCATAAGGACCATTGAATGCAGCATCAGCAACCGCAGCGCGGCTGGTGCATGACTGTCCGAGTGCGGACTGAAAGTAAAGATTAAATGAGTTATTCATGAAGTAAAATGTTTATGTCATTAGCATTGTTAGAGTTCTACAAGTTACTTACTTAGTCTTTTAGCTTCAATAATTATGGAGATAGTGAGTTTTTTATGAAACACAAAAAAAGGAAGGCAAAAGATTCTTACCTGGAGCAAGCAAGCTTGGATGCAGAGGAACACTACGGTGAAGGTAGACATGTTTGATGATCGTTTGTGTTCAACGAGAAGCTGAAGACTGAATGAGGAACTAGAACAGCCGTCACATTTTATACCCAGCCCCTTATTGATATCAGTACTTAGATAGTTCAGTTTCAATATTATTGAAAACGTGACTGAACTGTCACAATACGAAAAGTGTTTCATTGTTGTTAAATTGTAGGCTTATCGTGCTTGCACAAGTTAATAATTAATTGTTTTCACCTACTTAGTATTTTTCTTGGAATTCGATAACTAAATGGAGTATAAAACCACCAACAACTGCACTGAACGTCATTCTTGTGTCAGCACTCGAAACAAACTACAATGTCTGCCAGAACCATCCTCGTCCTCTGCGCTCAGGCACTCCTGTTCAAGGTAAGGAGTTAATTATTTACTCGTATTAATAGTCATAAAATGCATAACACATTGAAATTATATTCTGAATAAAAGTGATTCATTGGAAGTAACTCATAGAATATCTTTTCTTATGATTTCAGTCCGCACTTGGACAGTCATGCACCAGCCGCGCTTTGGTTGCTGATATCTCTGGACTTGCTGCTCCTTGCGGCTTGGCCGCTCCCGTCTTAGCCAGCCCTTGCGGCTTGGGTGCTCCTGCTTGGGCATATGATGGACTCGGTTACTCCGGCGCTGGCTTGGCAGGCAGAGGTCTGGCTTTCGACGGACTGGCCGCTGGCTCCGCCGGCAGAAGCCTGGCTTACGATGGAATCTACGCCCCCGCCATGGAGTTCAGTCCCACCAGTGGCGGCGCTCTGCCTGTCTCCAGCGCCTCCGCCCTCGCCCCCGTCGGTATCTCCGTCGTGTCTGACAACGTTTATGAGGGTGCTCTGGCTGTGGGTGGTGAGCTGCCGTTCGTGGGTACTGTTGCTATGGAAGGAGTGGTGCCTTCTGCCGGTGCTGGCGCCGTCAACCATGCCTGTGGTAACGGCAGGAACGCCATGATCAGTGAGACTGCTGCTTACGGTTCAGCTGGTGCGTATGCCCCTATCGGTGCCTACGGTTCCGCTGCTCTTGCTGCTCCAGGCCTCGGTCTGCGTGGTGGTTATGCTGGCAGAGGTTGTGGTTGTGCCATCTAAGAATTTATCCTTAAAATGAAAATAAAGCAGCAAATTAATAAAACCAAATTGTATTCATATTTTATGTATTTTCTTTAAGCCTGTGACAAGTCAATTTTTGAGAAATAAGTTCAATCAATTACCCAACTTTATCCTCGTTGCCACTGTAGTGGAACCTTCTAGAAAGAAGGTTCAGTAAGAGCGAAGTGAAACAACCTCTCGTAGCAATGGTTTATTCCGAACTGGTAGACAGATGTAAAAGAAATAATGTCAGCTACATTTCGAGTTACCCTTCTTAGTTAATAATATAATAATAAGTAAGCACCTTACCGTCACTAACGGGATATCTTCCGTGATTGGTTATTATTTTGTGCTCCAAATATTTCAACACGGTTGCAAGCTTCATGATCGCGATATGACTCCCGTAAGCGATGGTAAATTTAAGTTTTAAACCGAAAAACAAAAACACAACAGCCTAAAACAACCAAGCCTTTATGACCTGTCGTACTGATCGGAATTGGCTGTGAAGATGGATGAAAAAAGGTTGCATGTAGTGGAGATGAGAATGTTGAGGTGGATGTGTGGAATGACAAGAATGGATAAAGTAAGGAACGAGTATATTAAAGGAAGTTCAAAGTTGCGCCAGTTACAGAAAAGTTGAAAAAGGATGGACTGTCTCAGTATTGACATGTGATGACGACGGATGAATCACCTGTGACTAAAAGAGTGATGAACGTAAATGTTGATGGGTAGAGAGGGAGAGGGAGACCTACGAAACGATGGATGGATTGTGTGAGGAATGATATGATAGATAAAGGAGTTAATGTTAGCGTGACAGAGGAGAATGGAAGAATAAAACGTGTTGCGCCGACCTTAAGTAACATAGGATAAGGTCTGGCTGATGAACGCTTTTAAAAGACTGGATACAATGAAAAAAACTAATACCATTGGGGTTAAAATACTAGGGCCATGATGTCCGAGACAAATAACTTACTACCAATTAAGTTATTGTATTTGCGCCGTTTGAGGTTTTCAGTACATGCAGTTATAGCCGACCCAGCATATCACGCCATGCTAGAAAGTTGGGATGGCGGAAGTGTCTCGACAAATTGCATCCCACACCACAAGTTTATCTATTTTGCAAGTCATAATACTGATTTAATAAGCAAGAAAGCTAAGCTCAGAATGCAAGTCGCAGCAAACCGCCGCTCAGCAGACAGACCTCAGGCGCGATCTCATGGCGACATGGAGAGAGCGACTGTCGCAATCCCGCGTAGGGCTAAGTCCTTTGAGGAGTGGCTCGAGAGACGCCACGGCATCCTCACGGTTGTTTCGGGAGGTTCCTGCACCGAATCGGGTGGAAGGAAACGCCCGGGTGTTTCCATTGCGAGGATCTCGCGGAGGACACGGTGAAGCATACGGTGGCGGTTTGCCCGCGTGGGCGGTGCAGCGCCGTGTCCTCGTAGCGACCTTTCGCGTCTGGCCCTGGTTCAATCCATGGTCCAGAGCGAGTCGGAATGGGAAGCCGTCACCTCCTTCTGCGAAGCAGTCATGCTAGCGAAGGAGAGATGGGAAAATGACTTACCAAAAGGATGAAGATTGGGTCGTGACAGAGATGAGGAGAAGAAACTAGAGGAGGCCTATGTCAAAAGACAACCTGACCAACAATTAAGTAGTAAGTTTAGTATAACTTACCTACTTAAATAACGTCATTTTACTTCTGTACCAACTAGTTTTTGTTTTTATTTATTTTTAGAGTTTTATTATTAGATAGAAATTACATTTAAATAAGTTTAAAATGTACTGTATTTTGGTCAGCGAAAAAAGGCTTTTATATTTATTTATTTATTTTGTTATTATATTTCCAGGGAAGACAACCCTTTAAAAAAATAGAGGACACTAGTCGATAAAATTGTGAAAGCATAAAATTGTTTGGTTTTGGCCTTTTGTCGTTATTGTGCCTGTATCATTTTATGTGTTTTCAATACGAACAAGTTTTAAATGGTTTTAGTTACTTTGGGTTTGCACTTACAGGAACCTGGTGCAATTGAAAAGTGCGTACAGTTTTATTAAGTTTTTTGGTTCGATAAAAAATAATAGCAGGAAAACTCGTGACGCCTTATTGCAAGAACATAAGATGATGACTTGAGTCTGATTTTGCCCAAAAAGTATCAATAACAAAACTTGATTTCATCCCAGGAATAATTGACCTATTTATTGAAAAATATTGTTGTTGATAGCATAAAAGAAGCATGTAGCAATAAAAGAACAAAAATAAATTCGAATTTAGTTTATTAACTTGAATTCAGTAATCACACTTGTTTCAAAAAAATCTTAGATGGCACAGCCACAACCTCTGCCAGCCCAACCACCACGCAGACCGAGGCCAGGAGCAGCAAGAGAAGCGGGACCGTAGGCACCGATAGCACCATACGCACCAGCTGAACCGTAAGCAGCAGTCTCACTGATCATGGCGTTCCTGCCATTACCACAGGCATGGTTGACGGCGCCAGCACCGGCAGAAGGCACCACTCCTTCCATAGCAACAGTACCGACGAACGGCAGCTCACCAACCACATCAAGGATACCATCGTAAACGTTGTCAGACACGACGGAGATACCGACGGGAGCATTGGCGGAGGCGCTGGAGACAGGCAGAGCGCCGCCACTGGTGGGACTGAACTCCATGGCGGGGGCGTAGATTCCATCGTAAGCCAGGCTTCTGCCTGCGTAGCCAGCGGCCAGTCCGTCGAAAGCCAGACCTCTGCCTGCCAAGCCAGCGCCGGAGTAACCGAATCCATCATATGCCCAAGCAGGAGCACCCAAGCCGCAAGGGGCGGCTAAGATGGGAGCGGTCAAACCACAGGGAGCAGCAAGTCCAGAGATATCAGCAACCGCAGCGCGGCTGGTGCATGACTGTCCGAGTGCGGACTGAAATCATAAGCAAAGGTTTTCTATGAGTTACTTCCCCTGAATCATTTTTATACAGAAAACAATTTCAATGTGTTATGCATTTTATGAATATTAATAAATAATTAACTCCTTACCTTGAGCAGGAGCGCCTGAGCGCAGAGGATGAGGATAGTTCTGGCAGACATTGTAGTTTGTTTCGAGTGCTGACACAAGAATGATGTTCAGTGCAGCTGTTGAAGGTTTTATACTCCATTTAGTTATCAAATTCCAAGGTGGGTGAAAACAATTAATTAATAACTTGTGCAAGCACGATAAGCCTACAATTTAAAAACAATGAAACACTTTTCGTATTGTGACAGTTCAGTCACGTTTTCAATAATATTGAAACTGAACTATCTAAGTACTGATATCAACAAGGGGCTGGGTATAAAATGTGTCGACAGTAACAGTTCATCATTCAGTCTTCAGCTTCTCGTTGAACACAAACGATCATCAAACATGTCTACCTTCACCGTTGTGTTCCTCTGCATCCAAGCTTGCTTGCTCCAGGTAAGAATCTTTTGCCATTCTTTGTTTTGTTTAAAAATAAACTTACCAGTTTCATAATAATTGAGGCTAGGAGAATAAGTTACTTCTAGATCTAAATTATTGTTAAATAATATAAATATTTTACTTAGTAGGTGCAATGATTCTCATTAAATCTTTACTTACAGTCCGCACTCGGACAATCATGCACCAGCCGCGCTGCCGTTGCTGATGCTGCATTCACTGGTCCCTATGGCTTGACCGCTCCTTATGGTTTGTCCGCACCTGCTCTCGCTGCTCCTTGTGGATTGGCGGCCGGTCCTTTCGGCTTGGCTGCTCCTGGTCTGGCTGGCTCCTTGGGATTAGCTTCTGGTTTGGCTTACGACGGACTCGCCTACCCTGCTGCTGCCGGTTATGGTGCTGCATACGGCGGCGCCGGTGAAGGCAACGTGGCGGTCGCTGGTGAGCTGCCAGTCGCCGGTAACACCGCTGTTGCTGGTCAGGTCCCCATCATGGGCGCTGTGAGCTTCGGTGGTCCTGTGTCTGCTGCTGGTGCCGTGTCTATCTCCGGCAAGTGCGCGTGCGGCTGCGGTGCTCCCTACGACTACATATACTAGTTGATGATACGAACCTTCTGTAATCTAAAAATAAATGATGACATTCAGCCAATTTTTCGTTTTTTTTTTTTTTTTGTCAAGTGGACAGATTTTGGAACCAGCGTTATCAAAATATTTCATATAGAGTAAATTAATTTACCTGTCTTAGATTTAATAAATGGATTTTGCCATATATGGGTTACAGGATTGTGAATATTACAATACGGATTTATTTACAAAATGTTCTGCTTATACAGAGTGTAAACCACCTCATCACAAAATCATCAACCAAGCATTCTGTACATAAAACTTAAGGGCAAGTACGCCAATTTTACATAACTTTGTTTCAAAAGTAAATAAACAAATAGCGATTGTTTTAAGCCAAAAAAAATTGATATCGTAGTTGACTATATGTACTTTGATATTTTGTGGTTCAAAACATGATATCGAAAACTTTACTATATCAAAAAAAATCACAAACAGGAGCCTAATTCGCTTATTTTTTTAAATTTTTCTCATTTTTATTGAAGTATATGAAAGCTTTACTTCCAAAAAAAAATTATCAAAGTTAATAACATGTAGAACAATTATTTGTGGTTACATTTTGGAAAAGAGTTTAATCCTTTTAATAATAAATTAGTATATAATTAAGCGGCTTGCGTTTATACTTTTTATCCGACTTAACAAAAGGGGAGGTTACTCAATTAGACGTCTTCGCAGATAACTTCGTCGTTTATGAACCGTTTTTGATGATTCTTTTTTTGTTGGGGTGGAAGTATCTCAAGGGTGGCACTATGATAAGGAAACTACAATCTGATGATGGCATCTTAGAGAAATCGAGGGGAACCTTCAAAAATCTTAGTGCGACTAGTACGTTTGTAAATTTATTCATTAATTATTTTAAAGCACTACTATTTAATGAAGGTCTGGAGTCTATCTGATGATGGAGCCGAAAGGCTGTCGAGGGAACTCCTCAACGATTCACAGCAATTACCTGTTGTTTGGGGTAGATTAATTTGTATTGATGAGAACTTTACACTTAGATTGGTAGTGACTGTCATTAGGGGTCTGATGATGAAGACGAGGGAACTCCTCAACGTTTAACAGTGTTACCTTGTGTTGGACTTAATTCATTTCTATTGATGAGAACTTTGCACCCATATGGGTTATAAGTGCCATTACAGGTCTGATGATGGAGATCATAGACAGTCGAGGGAATTCCTCAACGATTTATAGCCATATGCAGCAATTTCACATTTTTTGTTTTTTGAAAGCAGTTTTTTTGTTAGTTTTAGTGTAATATATTAGTATTAGTATAGTTTATTTGTTAGTTCATTTTTTTCTTTGTGGGGAATAAAACAAGGAAGTAGCCAGATATAAGTAATTCGAAGTTGTAGTATTTGTATAGTTTTCCAACGAAAATAACTTTTTACCGTCGTAGCTTTTGCCATTTGTTAGTATGTGGTAGAAATACATTTTTACAATAGTGATTCTAATGTGGTAACGGACAAAAACATCAGTAGCTTATCCCACAAATTAAAAAAGTTAAGTAAAGTTTCCTTGTGCTCACCAAGGTACAAACACATTGCAAAAGGTGTGTGTAAGCGCAGGAGCGGTACCGTCCGAGACAATAAAGAAAAAGTGTGTGTGTGTCTGACTTACTGACGCACTTCCGACTTTCTTTATTGTCTCGGACGGTACCGCATCTTCTCTACTCATCTTCACGCATACAATCACAGCGCGTTTTTACACATGGGTAAAACTAATGTAAGAAACTTATTCAAATAATTAAATAAATTATGTCAGCACTTTGCATTTACAATATCTATTCAAATTAATTTATTACATAAAACGTTACGTAATTTATATATACTACGTATATATATACGTATTTATATTATTTATTACGTAAACGTAACGTATGATAATAAATCAGGCTGAGAATTTAATAAAAATAAGTTAGCCTGCTGTTTACACGTATACTGTGACACTTCGCTCAGCTTTGGGTTCACGTAAGTTCATGCCGAAGACGCGTGCGCACGGCTCGTTTCGCGTAAAGGATGGTAGCGTTAAATACCTACTTTGCTTGGTCTAGCTGGCCTTAATAACTTTACGCAAAAGTTATTGCTGGGAAACAACTTTTTTTTGGGGATAAAAAAACATGTTTTGTACTGATAATTTTGATGTGTTTTGTCCTGTGCGGGCTAATAAATGCTTTTTCTTTCTTTCTTTCTAATAATAACCGAATGTAGCGCACTCAAAACATTGTGTTTATGCATGGATTGAATAGAACGGGGTTCGTGGAGGTATACAAGTTTTTATTGTGAAAATCTTAAAAGCAAAAAGTTGTACCTTTGACCCCCAATATCTCTGTAATTATTTAATAAGGTTCACAGGCATGGTGATGAATAGAAAAATGATCGCAGTGACGGGGAAAACAAGTGCCTTTTGGCTTTGTTAAGCCGCGGGAAAAACATGAGTGGCGTATGGTGGTGGCGCGGCGCTGGCGAAGTGATGGCGTGGCGCCGCCGGCGCAGCGCAGAACAGGCGCGCTAATGGCGTGGCGCGGGCGCATTGTAGTCTTTAAAGTCTAAATAGTGAGGCATTTTCTTTGGCTTGTCCCGACCTGTGTATGCCACTGCTAACTGCGGGTGCGCGGATGGCGAGGAAGTGGTGCCCGCGCCGCGCCAGCGCCACGCCCGCGCCACGCCATCTCCGTATGTGTCGCGCCACACTTCTTCTATACATTTTGTGTGAAATATCAAAGAAGTGGCGCCACGCCACCACATCACCAGCGCCGCGCCACCACCATACGCCACTTGTATATGACCCTAATAGGTTTTTTACACCCTTTATACTAGGTACTTTTTCATAGCACACACTATTGTACAAATTCTTTTGTACAGGTAACAGATATTATTATACAGGATGAAACTTTTTCATGCCACCTGAAAGAAAGGTACTTTTAGTGCAGGAAATAACAAAAAATATTCAAAGGAAACACTCCTTTAATTGTTAAGAAGAAACAAATCTGCATTCGCAGATTTTGGAAGAAATCATACCAACTGAAGTTCGAAAAAATAACATTCTATTCTTTTTAGTAATAATCTACAAAATGGAGCGTCTCCTTTAGTAAAAAAAAATAATATCTTCCTCGATAAGCTTAAGGATCAAATCTCTCTCAAAACATGGTAATTTAAATTAAGGGAAAACAGATCGCTGATTACGAAAAAAAGGTCAAAATAATAATCCAATATGCTACCGAGGAAAGTTATCGAATTTTCCATCAAGTTTTAAAAACCCTAAATTATCCTCGGTGCCATTTTGGATTATCATTTTGACGTCATCTTCGTTATCAACAACCCCGAAAACCATAAAAACGACACCCCTGATGGGAAAACGGAAAATTTTCATTTTGACCTAATTTAAACCGACTTCAAAAAGGAGGAGGTTCTCAATTCGTTGTAACATTTTTATTTTATTTTTTATGTATGTTCCCCGATTACTCGAAGATGGCTGGACCGATTTGAATTATTATTCTTTTGTTTGGATATGGACATGGATATGTATATGGATATGGATATGGATATGGATATGGATATGGATATGGATATGGATATGGATTTGGATATAGATATGGATATGGATATGGCTATGGATTTAGATATGGATATGGATATTTCCCAAATGGTCCCACAAAAATCAAGTCAGGATCTGATAATGGGATCCTGGAGAAATAGAGATAACTCTTCAAATTTTATAGGCACATTTGATGCGATTGGGGTAGTTTTATGAAGAGTAATTTCTTAAAGCGGTCCCATTTCAATTTGGTGAAGATCTTATGAAGAACTTCGGAGATAGGCAACGGAACTCCTCAATAAATGATAGAAAATAGACTGGGATTGCTGGAATATCATGTCTGTCTATTGTTTATACCAGTTCGTAACATAACATTACGCCGGTACGCTATGAAGGGGTAAGCACAAGTAAACCACTAAAAAGTTAAAGATAAAAAACTTTTTTGCAAAAAATATAACCGACTTCAAAAACCACAAAAAAGTGAAAAATAACTTTAACTTCAGAAGTCGGTGACTAAAAAACTAAGTAAGTAAATGGATCAAACATAGGTCACCGACTACCATGAAACCGAAACCCATGACTAAAAAAGCAAACATTTTCCACCTTCAAGTAATACAAGGCGTTAAGTTATGTTTACTCTACAGAGTGAGCCTCAGCGGGAATTAATAGCACAAAATTTCAGTCGTGCAAGTGTCCATTCCCGCAAGTGTCCAATCACTCAAATATCCGTTCGCGCTCAAGTTCGCGCACATATGTCTTTTCGCGCAAGTGGGTTTGGGCACGTGACTTTCGCGAAAGCCAAAGGTCTTGATAGATACCACAGTAATATTGTCATGCCACCCGTTCCGAGGTTAACATAGTGGTTGAAAGTTTGGGTAAAACTTCGTCATTTTTGACGTTATAAATATAAAAAAAATAGAAATATTTTGAGCCCTTGGTAAGAGAAAAAAGAAGTTTACCGTATCACTTGATCCTGGAAGTACATTATTTACGAGCGTAAAATAGGGTATGAAAGTTTATACAAAATTTAATCATTTTTAAGGTAGGACTACAAAAATTGGTAGATGAGCTCAAGCATGGTTACAAATAAAAGTATACTGTTTCGATTTTTTGGAACTTCAAAAGTGAAGGAATTTCATACAAACTTTCATCCCCTTTTTTACAAACTTAAAGAAAGTTTTACTTTGAATTGTTGTTCCATAACGTTTTAAGTTGCGATGGTAATACTCGTATGTCGGAAACATAGAAAAAAAGCCGTTTGTAAGTAAACAGACTTTTTATTTTAAATAGGTGTTTACAAAGAACCAAAAAAATACATCACTCATAATATATTTGAGCACACACAGGATGTAAGCGATCCCTTCACGAAGCCGTCAAGCAAAAATGATAATTGAGAAACGACCTTTTTTTAGGGTGAAAAATCATGTTTAACAGTAGGATTCAATGTAACGCACTGAAAAATTGTGCTGATGGATACCTACAAGCGATTGACAGTGACACAAAGACCGTTATGAGATACCACTGAGTTAGTTATCTTTAGGCTTAAATAAAAGAATGCTTCTTCAAATCGATAATCTGTGTTTGGAAACAATTACATGTTCATGTAAGGTTTGTTCAAAAAGGCAATTAAATTACAAAACGTGTCTGACCAGACTTGAATTCATCCAGCGAAAAATTTATTTTTATTGAATGAAGATGATCAAAAGCATGGTAGAGGCATTTTGTAATAAAACAACGAAAATAATTTGAAATTTAGTTTATTAACTTGAAGTAATTTTTTTTGTACACAAGTTCTTAGATGGCACAACCACAACCTCTGCCAGCCCAACCACCACGCAGACCGAGGCCTGGAGCAGCAAGAGCAGCGGGACCGTAGGCACCGATAGGGGCATATGCACCAGCTGAACCATAAGTAGCAGTCTCACTGATCATGGCGTTCCTGCCATTACCGCAGGCATGGTTGACAGCTCCAGTACCAGCAGAAGGCACCACACCTTCCATAGCAACAGTACCCACAAACGGCAGCTCACCACCCACACTCAGGATACCCTCGTAAGCGTTGTCAGACACGACGGAGATACCGACGGGAGCGATGCCGGAGGCGCTGGAAACAGGCAGAGCGCCGCCACTGGTGGGACTGAACTCCATGGCGGGGGCGTAGATTCCATCGTAAGCCAGGCTTCTGCCAGCGTAGCCACCGGCTAGTCCGTCAAAAGCCAGGCTTCTGCCAGCGTAGCCACCGGCTAGTCCGTCAAAAGCCAGACCTCTGCCTGCCAAGCCAGCGCCGGAGTAACCGAGTCCATCATATGCCCAAGCAGGAGCACCCAAGCCGCAAGGGGTGGCTAAGACGGGAGTGGCCAGGCCGCAGGGAGCAGCAAGTCCTGAGATATCAGCAACCGCAGCGCGGCTGGTGCACGGCTGTCCAAGTGCGGACTGAAATTATCAGAATAGGTATTCTATTAGTTACTTTTTGATGGACATTATAATTCGTATTGGGCAGGCGATTGCAATTAAAATAATTTAATATTCTTAAATATGACATTAATTTAAATAAACAAATCCTTTCTTACCTTGAGCAGGAGCGCCTGAGCGCAGAGGACGAGGATGGTTCTGGCAGACATTGTAGTTTGTTTCGAGTGCTGACACAAGAATGATGTTCAGTGCAGCTGTTGGTGGTTTTATACTCCAAAAGCTATCAAGTTCCAAGAAATAAGTATGTAGGTAATTGTAATTAATTAATAGCATGTGTAAGCACGATAAGCCTACTATTTACAAACAAAGAAACACTTTTCGTATTGAGACCGTTCAGTCACGTTTCTAATAATTATGAAACTAAATAATCTAAGTACTGATATCAACACGGCGCTGGGTATAAAAAATGTCGACTGTTACAGTTCCTTATTCAGTCTTCAGCTTCTCGTTGAACACAAACGATCATCAAACATGTCTACCTTCACCGTAGTGTTCCTCTGTATCCAAGCTTGCTTGCTCCAGGTAAGAATCATTTGCCATCCTTTTTTGTTTTTATAAAAAACTCACTATCTCCATAATTATTGAAGCTAAAAGACTAAGTAACTTGTAGAACTAAATAATTGCTAATGACATAAACATTTTACTTCATGAATAACTCATTTAATCTTTACTTTCAGTCCACACTCGGACAGTCATGCACCAGCCGCGCTGCGGTTGCTGATGCTGCATTCAATGGTCCCTATGGTATGGGCGGTCCTTATGGTTTGTCCGCTCCTGCTCTCACTGCTCCCTGTGGATTGGCGGCTCCTGGCTTGGCTGGTCCTTTCGGCTTGGCTGCTCCTGGTCTGGCTGGCCCCTTAGGATTGGCTTCTGGTTTGGCTTACGACGGACTCGCCTACCCTGCTGCTGCCGGTTATGGTGCTGCATACGGCGGCGCCGGTGAAGGCAACGTGGCGGTCGCTGGTGAGCTGCCAGTCGCCGGTAACACCGCTGTTGCTGGTCAGGTCCCCATCATGGGCGCTGTGAGCTTCGGTGGTCCTGTGTCTGCTGCTGGTGCTGTGTCTATCTCCGGCAAGTGCGCGTGCGGATGCGGTGCTCCCTACGACTACATATACTAGTTGATGATACGAACCTTCTGTAATATAAAAATAAATGATGACATTCAGTCAATTTTTCGTTTTTTTTTTCTTTTTTGTCAGGTAGACAGATTTTGGAACCAGCGTAATCAAAATATTTCATATAGAGTAAATTAATTAACCTGTCTTAGATTTAATAAATGGATTTTGCCATATATGGGTTGCAGGATTGTGAATATTACAAATCGGATTTATTTACAAAATGTTCTGCTTATACATGGTGTAAACCACCTCATCACAAAATCATCAACGAAGCATTCTGTACATAAAACTTAAGGGCAAGTACGCCAATTTTACATAACTTTGTTTCAAAAGTAAATAAACAAATAGCGATTGTTTTAAGCCATAAAAATAGATATTGTAGTTGACTATATGTACTTTGATATTTTGTGATTCAAAACATGATATCGAAAACTTTACTCGATCAAAAAAAATCCCAAAGAGGAGCCTAATTCGCTTATTTTTTTACATTTTTCTCATTTTTAGTATGAGATTTACTTTTAGTATAAGTATATGAAAGCTTTACTTCCAAAAAAAAATAATCAAAGTTAATTACATGTAGAACAATTATTTGTGGTAACATTTTGGAAAAGAGTTAATCCTTTTAATAATAAATTAGTATATAATAAAGCGGCTTGCGTACGTGGATTCAGTCGCCCGCCAGGCCTTAACGAAGTAGTACCTATGTAGCTTTTGCTTGCGCACGGCTGCGCTGCTGATTTATCGAAACGATTTATTCATGGAACGTAGTGTAAGAAATAATTATTTGGTTCTTATACTTTTTAACCGACTTAACAAAAGGGGAGGTTACTCAATTGGACGTCTTCGCAGATAACTTCGTCGTTTATGAACCGTTTTTGATGATTCTTTTTTTGTTGGGGTGGAAGTATCTCAAGGGTGGCACTATGATAAGGAAACTACAATCTGATGATGGCATCTTAGAGAAATCGAGGGGAACCTTCAAAAATCTTAGTGCGACTAGTACGTTTGTAAATTTATTCATTAATTATTTTAAAGCACTACTATTTAATGAAGGTCTGGAGTCTATCTGATGATGGAGCCGAAAGGCTGTCGAGGGAACTCCTCAACGATTCACAGCAATTACCTGTTGTTTGGGGTAGATTAATTTGTATTCATGAGAACTTTACACTTAGATGGGTAGTGACTGTCATTAGGGGTCTGATGATGAAGACGAGGGAACTCCTCAACGTTTAACAGTAGCTACTTTGTGTTTGGACTAAATTCATTTCTATTGATGAGAACTTTGCACCAATATGGGTTATAAGTGCCATTACAGGTCTGATGATGGAGATCATAGACAGTCGAGGGAATTCCTCAACGATTTAGAGCAATATGCAGCAATTTCACATTTTTTGTTTTTTGAAAGCAGTTTTTTTGTTAGTTTTAGTGTAATATATTAGTATTAGTATAGTTTATTTGTTAGTTCATTTTTTTTCTTTGTGGGGAATAAAACAAGGAAGTAGCCAGATATGAGTAATTCGAAGTTGTAGTATTTGTATAGTTTTCCAACGAAAACAACATTTAACCGTCGTAGCTTTTGCCATTTGTTAGTATGTGGTAGAAATACATTTTTACAAAAGTGATTCTAATGTGGTAACGGACAAAAACATCAGTAGCTTATCCCACAAAGTAAAAAGTTAAGTAAAGTTTCCTTGTGCTCACCAAGTGTAGGTACAAACACATTGCAAAAGGTGTGTGTAAGCGCAGGAGCGGTACCGTCCGAGACAATAAAGAAAAAGTGTGTGTGTGTCTGACTTACTGACGCACTTCCGACTTTCTTTATTGTCTCGGACGGTACCGCATCTTCTCTACTCACCTTCACGCATACAATCACAGCGCGTTTTTACACATGGGTAAAACTAATGTAAGAAACTTATTCAAATAATTAAATAAATTATGTCAGCACTTTGCATTTACAATATCTATTCAAATTAATTTATTACATAAAACGTTACGTAATTTATATATACTACGTATATATATACGTATTTATATAATTTATTACGTAAACGTAACGTATGATAATAAATCAGGCTGAGAATTTAATAAAAATAAGTTAGCCTGCTGTTTACACGTATACTGTGACACTTCGCTCAGCTTTGGGTTCACGTAAGTTCATGCCGGCGACGCGTGCGCACGGCTCGTTTCGCGTAAAGGATGGTAGCGTTAAATACCTACTTTGCTTGGTCTAGCTGGCCTTAATAACTTTACACAAAAGTTATTGCTGGGAAACAACTTTTTTTTTGGGATAAAAAAACATGTTTTGTACTGATAATTTTGATGTGTTTTGTCCTGTGCGGGCTAATAAATGCTTTTTCTTTCTAATAATAATGGAATGTAGCGCACTCAAAACATTGTGTTTATGCATGGATTGAATAGAACGGGGTTCGTGGAGGTATACAAGTTTTTATTGTGAAAATCTTAAAAGCAAAAAGTTGTACCTTTGACCCCCAATATCTCCGTAATTATTTAATAAGGTTCACAGGTATGGTGATGAATAGAAAAATGATCGCAGTGACGGGGAAAACAAGTGCCTTTTGGCTTTGTTAAGCCGCGGGACAAACATGAGTGGCATATGGCGGTGGCGCGGCGCTGGCGAGGTGATGGCGTGGCGCCGCCGCGGCGCCGGCGCAGCGCAAAACAGGCGCTAATGGCGTGGCGCGGGCTCATTGTAGTCTTTAAAGTCTACATTTTTACTCATTTTCGTTGGCTTGTCCCGACCTGTGCATGCCACTGCTAACTGCGGGTGCGCGGATGGCGAGGAAGTGGTGTCCGCGCCGCGCCAGCGCCACGCCCGCGCCACGCCATCTCCGTGTGCGTCGCGCCACACTTCTTCTATACATTTTGTGTGAAATATCAAAGACGTGGCGCCACGACACCACATCGCCAGCGCCGCGCCACCGCCATACGCCAATAGGCTAGTTTCCACCATCAATAAATTGCAAAACTAATTAGTCCGTCAGTTAGAGTATTGGAAAATAATGGATACGTATTTTTTGTTTTTGTAAATCACTGAGTACTGACTGTACAATCTTACGTTTAAGTCTGTTTAAGTTGATTCTTTTGAATATTAGTTCATAATTTCTCTATAGATGGCGTTGTTCTTTTACGTCACTAAACTGAATCTCGGTGTTAAGATTCTCCGCGATTCCATGACCTCCTCGTGTTTTTTTAAATAAAATGTCTTCGTTAAGTAAACATTGCCTTTTTATTCATGGTCATTCGAGTCGGATTTTTCCGTTTTGATACCGTCGATAATGACGTACTGTTAATGAAGTTGGCAAAAATTGGCTGTACTCCAACACTCTTACAGTTCTTCGCCAGCTACTTGGAGGATCGACAACAGTACGTCGACTACAATGGGTTCGAATCCGAGCCATACTACACCAGGTCAGGCGTGAGCCAGGGCAGCAATTTGGGTCCTCTCGAATTTATTTTAATGATAAATGACTTACCAGAGGTAGTCAAACATAGTTTATGTTTACTGTTTGCAGACGACCTCAAATTGCTGCTCGAGGTCAGGAATGGGTCGGACTGTGAGAAACTGCAGGGAGACATAGATAGAGTGGTAGAATGGAGTAAAAAAAATAAACTGTTTTTCAACACAGCGAAATGCTCAGTGATGACATTTACGCGCGCGAAGAATACCTTGGGCTACAATTATAAAGTAGAGGAGGCGTCGATACAGCGAGTGTCTCAGGTACGAGACCTAGGAGTACTGCTTACCCCGGATCTTACTTTCCGGGAACACATAGTTAAGATTTGCAAGAAGGCGTACAGAAACCTGGGTTTCGTCCTGAGACAGTCGCAAGGATTTACGAACCTTACCACACTTAAGGTGCTCTATGACGCGTTGGTGAGAAGTCACTTGGAACACAGTGCGGTGATTTGGGCTCCTCATGAAGCGAAATACAATGTCATGCTGGAGCGAGTTCAAAATAAATTTACAAGACACTTGTATTTCAAACTTTATGGAGTTTACCCATTTTACCCTCTAATGTATCCTACACTGTTTGTGCTGGGTATGGTGGGGTACAATGAACTCAGAGTGCGCAGAGAATTTACACTGGCGGCGTATGTGCTTAAGCTCCTGCGTGGAGTTGCACATAACCCGGGAGTGCTGCGACACCTGAAGCTGTGCGTGCCGGACCGGTACGTGTGGAGGCGGCGGCGACCGCCACTGCTGGCCGTGCCTGTTGCCAAAACCAACCTGCTGTCAAAAACACCTCTCACCCGTACAATACGTGTACTGAATGAAGTGCATGAGAGGACAGACTTATTTTCGTGCAACTTGAGTGAATTCGCAAGAGTTTTGTTGAATTTTGTTTCGTACATGTAAAATTTACTTCTTTTTTTTTTTTTCTTTGTTTTGTGCTGTTTGTTTTTTGTTTTACTAGTTATTTTAAAGTTAATGTTTTAGTTATAATTATACCACTATATTATTATTATAGTCGTAAGTTATGTTTAAAATATCTTGTGAGTGTTTGCAAACCACTATTGTATTGGGTAGCTGCCTGTAAAGATAGTGTGTGTTTAATGAATAAATAAATAAATAAATAAAAATGGATTCCTTGTTAAGATTACAAGTAGAAACCAATAAAAAGATGCAAAGAGGATACGTCAACTTCAAAAAGTCTCCTAAAGAAAGGGTTACCGTAAGTTACTTAGAAACGAGGTTGGAATGTTTGGAAAAACAGTGGTCGATGTTTGATGAAACTCACAATAAAATAATATCTGAGATTAAAAGGGAAGAATACTAAAAGTCAGAGTACCATTTAAGTGATATGTATGGTCAAGCGGAAGATTTATACATGGACTATAAAGTTGAATTAAAAGAACGTTTTAATAAGAAAACACCATCTGATTGTACGGAAAACAACAACCCGATAACTCAGACTGACGTGAAATTGCCTAGAATAGCGATACCTACATTCTCGGGTCACTATTCTCAGTGGACATCATTTCGGGACCTTTTTCAAACATTAATACACAAGAACCAATCATTAGATAACGTGCAAAAACTACATTATTTGAAGTCGTATCTCACCGGCGAAGCTGAACAGTTGTTGCGACACCTACCTATTACCAGTGATAACTATTTGACTAGTTGGAACATTTTAGAACATAGATTTAATAATAAGAAATTTATAACAGATTGTATTTTCAAAAGATTCTTTAATCAAAAATGTTTAACTGGTGAATCATCGAATTCTTTAAAAGAACTTTTTGATACAACAAACGAATGTCTGAATGCTTTAAAAAATGAAGGTATTAATATCGAAAATTGGGATCTTATTGTTATTTATATTTTGTGTTCTAAATTAGATACTGAGTCTCGCAAACAATGGGAAGCTAAGATTTGTAGCTCAACTAAGGAATTGCCTTCATTACAAGAATTTTTAGATTTTGTTGAGCATAGATTTAGGTCACTTGAATTTTTATGTACTAAAACAGTAAAGAGCACTAATACTAAGTCACATCATGTAGTTAAAAATGTAAACGAGAACAAAATATCTGTATGTGCCTTTTGTTCAAATACCAATCATAAGATAGGAAACTGTAAAGATTTTGCTAAGGAAGAATTGTCAGCTCGTCGTAATTTTGTCCAAAATTCAGGTTTGTGTTTCAATTGCTTAGGCGCAAATCACATGGTAACTTCGTGTCGTTTGCCCACAAGATGTAGAATTTGCAAGAAGAAACACCACTCGTTGCTGCATTCGAATAATAATAGCCAATCAACTGATGAATCAAGCAAGCAATCAGTTGATAGTACCAATGTTGTTGAAGCTGCAACAACATCAAAAGACGAGACCGAGGTAAGGAACATAACTAGTTGTATGTCTAACACAAATTGTCAGGTAGTTTTAGCAACAGCCTTAGTAAACGCAAAAACTAACACAGGGTCTTATATAACACTGAGGTCTCTTTTGGACCAGGGATCACAGGCATCTTTTATAACAGAGTCTGCTGTCCAAATGCTTGGGCTTAAGAAAAATAAATGCAACAGTGTTATAACTGGAGTGGGGGGTGAAGACAACGCTTCACTTAATTGTAAACATGTAGTTTATATTAAACTACAATCTCTCCAGGATCCTAACTTTACTGTAAACGTCAAAACATACGTTCTTCGGAAATTAACTTCATTTCTACCTGAAAGACAAATTGTCGTTCAGCTGTGGCCAAACTTACCAGTTATGAAGTTAGCAGATCCGAAGTTTAACATACCAAATAAAATCGACCTATTACTTGGTGCAGAAGTCTATTGCCAAATTATAACTGAAGGATTGATTAGAGGGCCAATAGGAACACCGATAGCACAGAAAACCAGGTTAGGTTGGGTTATATCTGGCAAAGTGGGTGACAGTGAAACCAATACTTTGAGCTGCAATAGTGCTATCATTACCATGCATACTAACATTTGCAATGAAGATTTTAATCTTAAACAATTTTGGGAGCTCGAATCTGATAACTTTAACCTAAGTAAAAATCAATTCACTCCAGAAGAAAAACGTTGTGAAGAAATCTTTAAAGAAACGACCAAACGCGATAGTTCTGGTAGGTACATTGTAAAGTTACCCTTTAAAGATAATGACCCGAGCAGTAAATATGGCAATTCGCGCAATGTTGCCATAAAGAGATTATCATCATTAGAAAAACGTTTCTTAAAATCACCTGAATTAAAAACTAAATATTTAGAAGTTTTTTCAGAATATTTAAAGCTCGGTCATATGCAAGTAATACCTGAAAACGAAATTGATAATCCAGAAGCAGTTTACTTGCCTTATCATGAAGTAGTTAGAGACGATAAAACTACAACAAAATTCAGAATCGTATTTAATGCTTCTAGTCGCGATAACAATAGTGTTTCACTGAACAGTAACCTTATGGTAGGACCGACATTGCAAGATGATCTTAGGCACATTCTTATGAGATGGAGGCTTCACCCTATTTGCTTAGTAGCTGATATCGTAAAGATGTATCGACAGGTGAAGGTGACTGACCAAGATGCAGATTATCAACGTATAGTGTGGAGATCTGACCCTGCAAAAGAAATACAACATTTGCGTTTAGTACGAGTAACGTTTGGGACTGCTTCAGCTCCATACCTGGCGGTAAGAGCGCTTCGCCAAGTCGCATATGATGAAGGAGCCCAATTTCCACTAGCATCTGAAAGAGTATTAACAGACTTTTACATGGATGATCTCATTACTGGCTGTAAAAGTGTATCAGAAGGAAATCAAATATTCTCAGAAATGACTAAACTACTAAGCAAAGGAGGCTTTGAATTGCAAAAATGGGCAAGTAACGATGATCAATTACATAAGCAAATAAGCAAAGAAAGCATAACAAGCAACCTAGAACTGAAAGAAAGTGAAACAATAAAAATATTAGGACTTACCTGGAATCGACGAACCGATGACTTCGAGTACTCCGTTCAGCTACCATCAATCTCGGAACCTGTAACAAAAAGAAAGGTAATATCTGATATTGCAAAGTTATTTGACCCAATGGGTTGGATATCGCCAGCCATCATAAAAGCTAAAATTATGATTCAAAAGCTTTGGCTTGCAGGAATAGAATGGGATGATAAACTACCACCTGTACTATTAGACGAGTGGATTACTTACCGTGCAGGACTTGTTGAACTTACCAAATGTCGAATCCCACGATGGGTTAATGTTAAGCAAAGTAGCACCATGGAACTTCATGGGTTTAGCGACGCATCTAGTGAGGCTTATGCTGCAGTGGTGTATATACGTGTTGTTGATGATTTAGGAAGCGTCAACGTTCATCTGGTAACTTCCAAAACCAAAGTGGCTCCAATTAAGCAAGTATCAATACCAAGGCTTGAGTTATGTGGAGCTGTCTTATTAGCTAAGTTGTTACAGGAAGTATCGGTAGTGTTAAACGTTCCAAAAACTAACCTACGAGCTTGGACCGACTCAACCGTGGTACTGGCTTGGTTGAGCAGCCACCCAACACGTTGGAAAACGTTTGTAGCGAATCGGGTGTCGGAGATTCTAAATATATTAGACAGGAACCAATGGTCACACGTATCATCTCCTGATAACCCAGCAGATTGTGCGTCGCGAGGAATTAACTCGTCAGATTTACCGATGTTTGAACTGTGGAAAACAGGACCATTATGGTTGAAACATAGATCTGAAACTCAGGATAAAAGTCAAATACCAGACACTAATATAGAAGAAAAAACAAAAAGGGTTTGTCATGTAACGCAGAATGATCAATTGCAGTTGTGGACCAAGTTCTCATCTCTTCGTAAATTAGTTCGAGTTGTAGCACACTGCAAAAGATTCATTAAAAAGTTGAGAAACGTACATGATCATAACTTACCTGGATGGTTAACTAGTGTAGAATTGAATGAAGCTCTTCATATTTGTGTAAAACAATGCCAAACAGTAAGTTTTCAACAGGAGATTCAAGATATTAAAGAAAAGGGGATAGTACAAAAGAAAAGCAAACTTACGTCATTAAATCCATTCCTAGATGATTCAGACATCTTGAGAGTTGGTGGTCGTTTAGAGAAAGCAGAAGTAACAACTGATATAAAACACCCAATAATACTACCGTCAAAATCACACCTCACTGAATTAGTCTTAAATGAAAGTCACCATAACACATTGCACGGCGGACCACAGCTCATGATTAATTATCTGCGAACTAAATACTGGGTCATTGATGCTAAGAACCAAGCAAAAGTGGTTGTCCGTAAATGCGTTATTTGTATACGCCATGCAGCACAGACTAGGGTTCAACTGATGGGGCAATTGCCTTCAGCTCGAGTTACACCAATTCGAGCGTTTTATCGAAGTGGTGTGGACTACGCAGGTCCCATACAGATTCGAACTTCCAAAGGTAGAGGCCACCGCGCCTATAAAGGGTATATATGCCTTTTTGTATGTATGGCTACAAGAGCCGTACATTTGGAAGCTGTGAGTGATCTCACATCACAAGGATTTATTGCAGCTTTCAAACGATTTGTTGCAAGACGTGGTCATTGCGCTGAGTTATTCAGCGATAACGGGACGAATTTTGTTGGTGCCGCTCGCGAACTTCGAGACTTGTTCGCACAAGAAAAGTCAACCTTAACGATGGAAATCGCCGAGTGTTTGGCAAACAACGGCACCACTTGGCACTTTATTCCACCACACGCCCCGCATTTCGGCGGGCTATGGGAGGCTGGAATAAAGTCCTCCAAACATCATCTTAGACGGGTGATAGGTACTGCGACTCTTACTTTCGAAGAGATTTCGACGCTTTTGTACCAAATAGAAGCTTGCCTTAACTCTCGACCGCTATCACAAATTAGCACCAATTCACAAGACCCAACACCTCTCACTCCAGGTCATTTTTTAATAGGTGAATCATTAATTCTAGTACCTGAGCATAATTACGAAACATCATCTATTTCATCATTGAAACGTTGGCAATTAACTCAAAGAATGCTGCAACAATTTTGGCGTAGATGGTCAAGTGAGTATTTAAGTCAATTTTTACATCGTTATAAGTGGGCAAACAAAACTCCTGAACCTGAGATCGGAGACTTAGTTTTAGTAAAGGAGGATGGACTCCCTCCAGCCAAATGGCTTTTAGGTAAAATCATTTCTAAACACCCTGGGTCGGACAACATTACGAGAGTAGTGACTCTGAAATGTAAAGGTACCACATTTAAACGACCAATTACTAAACTGTGTGTATTACCTGTCGCTCAGTATTCACTGACAAAGATAAAACGCATCAAAACTCGGGAGTGGGGGCTCGTGACGTCACAACGCACTAAAAACTATAGCACTGCGTGACGTATTGCGAATTTTAAAAGCGTCGTATCTTCGTCAAATTTAGTTTCTTTTGTTACGACAAAAGAAAAAATACGGGTCAAATATTTTTTTTTCAATTTAACTGACGGACTAATTAGATTTTTTTAGGAAACAAGCCTATTGTATATGACCCTAAGAGGTTTTTTACACCCTTTATACTAGGTACTTTTTCATAGCACACACTATTGTACAAATTCTTTTGTCCTATGCGTGTAAGATGCAACCAAATGCATTATTTACTTTAGATGCAAGATGCATTATTTTACCCTGCGTTGCGTTATTTTGCCTGACTCACGCGAGGCCCAGGCCTCGCGTGAGTCAGGCCAATGCTGAATCAATGTCTAAAGGTAACACATATTATTTATTAGATGAAACTTTTTAATGCCACCTTAAAGAAAGGTACTTTTAGTGCAGGAAATAGCAAAAAATATTCAAAGGAAACACTCCTTTAATTGTTACGAAGAAACAAATCTGCATTCACAGATTTTGGAAGAAATCATACCAACTAAAGTTCGAAAAAATAACATTCTATTCTTTTTAGTATGAGTTTACAAAATGGAGCGTCTCCTTTAATAAAACAATTTAATATCTTCCTCGATAAGCTTAAGGATCAAATCTCTCTCAAAACATGATAATTTTAATTAAGGGAAAACAGATCGCTGATAACGAAAAAAAGGTCAAAATAAAAATCGAAGATGCTACCGAGGAAAGTTATCGGTTTTTCCATCAAGTTTTAAAAACCCTAAATTATCCTTGGTGCCATTTTGGATTATCATTTTGACGTCATCTTCGTTATCAACAACCCCGAAAACCATAAAAACGACACCCCTGATGGGAAAACGGAAAATTTTTCGCGGTGCCATCTTGGATTTTCATTTTGACCTAATTTTTAACCGACTTCAAAAAGGAGGAGGTTTTCAATTCGTCAGAATATTTTTATTTTACCTTTTATTTATGTTCCCCGATTACTCGAAGATGGCTGGACCGATTTGAATTATTATTCTTTTGTTTGAAAGGATATGGCTATTAAGGCTATTAGGGGTATGGATATGGCTATGGATTTGGATATGGATATGGATATTTCCCAAATGGTCCCACAATCATCAAGTCAGGATCTGATGATGGGATCCTTGAGAAATAGAGATAACTCTTCAAATTTTATAGGCACACTTGATGCGATTGGGGTAGTTTTAAGAAGAGTACTTTCTTAAAGCGGTCCCATTTCAATTTGGTGAAGATCATATGAAGAACTTCGGAGAAAGCAAAGGAACTCCTCAATAAATGATAGCAAATGGACTGGGATTTCTGAAACATCATGTCTGTCTATTGTTTATACCAGTTCATAACATTACGCCGGTACGCTATGAAGGGGTAAGCACAAGTAAACCACTAAAAAGTGAAAAATAATTTTTTTTTTGCACAAAATATAACCGACTTCAAAAACCACCATAAAGTGTAAAATAACTGCTTCAAAAGTCCTGTACCTGTACTAGTTGACGACACGTGCAATTTTCAATAATCGAAAAAATAAATGATCATACCCGCCAATTGTTACGTTTATTTTCTTTGTTGTTAGGAAGTTCATTTAAAGCTAGGCCTAATAATGCACCTTTCCTGAATGAATTCAGCGTGAGTTTTTGACATACTACAGCAACGGACTCATCTACTTAGAATGATAAATTATTATACAACATAAGGTCAGTAGGGGCAGTAAGTATGATGTTTGCTATTCTTTCACGTTAAAAGTCCGGATTCGATTTGGTACACAGATAGTTTAGAACATGGATTAACACATAGGATACTTTTTCACCGGTAACTGGATCTTGTGGGACATTACCGAACTCTACACGGCCCTGTGGTTTTTATTTCCAACGTCATCATCATCATCATTTTCCTGACCTTGTCCCATGTTGCTTGAGGTCGGTGCAACACGTTTTTATCTTCCATTCTCCTCTGTCAACTGTCACGCTATCATTTACCCCTTTGTCTTTCATATCATTACTCATACAATCCATTCATCGTTTGTTTGGTCATCTTCTTCCTTTCCGTCCATCACCATTTATAATCATCACTCTTTCAGTCACATGCTATTCCTCCCTCCTCATCACATGTCTTTACTAAGACAGTCGATTCCTTTTCAACTTTTCTGTAACTAGCTCAACTTTTAAGTTTCTAACTCGTCCCTTACCTTTTCCATAACATATTTGTCACACCACATATACATATCCAACTCACCATTATCATCGCTGCCACATGCAATCTTTTTTCATACATCATCTTCACAACCCAGTATTCCGATCCGTACAGTAGGACAGGTCTAATCACGGACTTATATATTTTCCCCTTTTACTTGAGGGGTCTCAAGGTAAATGTCATCATCATCATCATTTCAGCCGAAAGACGTTCTCCTCCTCCCTAAGTGTCGCCACATTGACCGGTCTCTTGCGACTACGGATTCCCGCAACCTTCACCAGGTCATCGGTCGACATAGTGGGAGGTCTTTCAAAATGGGGAAAATTATGGGTTAGTTCGAAATTAGACTTGTATACCTGGATACCCATCCATGAGTCGTAAGTTGCTCCAGTGACCTGTCACCATTTCATCCATCTTAAATTGTTTCGGTGCGTTCCGTCTCGGTCTACTTCGCCATTCTCTTGAATAAGTGACATCGAGCAATGTGCCCTGCCCACTACCACTTAAGTTTGGCAATTCTTCGGGCTACGTCATTCTCATGTCATCGTCTTCATTTTTGATTCGATCACGCAAGGAAACTCTAAGCATAACCCTCTCCATTGCCGTTTGGGTGACTTTTAGCCTTTTGATCAGACCCATTGTGAGCAACCACATTTCAGTGCCGTATGTAATCACTGGCAACACACACTGGTTATAGACTTTCATCTTGAGACACTGCTGTAAGTTGGACGAAAAGATAGCTTCCCAAACGCTGCCCAGCCGAGTCGGAAACCGGTTAGCAACCCGCGGTACTGAAAATCGGCTTAGATCGGTATGGGCGTTCTGGCAAGAGTTATATGGGCACGGGACTGTAGAGACTGCCGAAATCACAAGGTATTTTTTTTGTTTTAGTGGGTACTTTCAGGCCAACATTTTCCAGTCTTTGCCACCACACCTCCAATTTGTCTGGACCTCTATGCCACTCTCGACAATCAACACAATGTCGTCAGCAAATAGCATACACCAGGGATCCTCTTCCTGGATGTCTTACATAAGCGCGTCCATTATCACCAAATAGAGGCAAGGCCCTAACCCTTGGACCTAGAAAACTGTACAGTGGTTCCTATCATAATGTAGACAAGGATTAAGGATGGATTTTCCGAAATTCAACCCCTAAGGGAGTTAAATAGGTAATGAAAGTATGTATGAAATTCCGTCAGTTTTAAAATAAGGATCTTTAAATTTTGTCTTTAGCCTGACGATTGAAAATTTATTTACACGTTTCTCAGCGTTCAATTCTCCCCAAAAGGGTTAAAAAAGAGTATGAAGTTGTGTATGGAAAGTCCTTAGTTTTCGAGTAAAAATCTCAAAATTTATTATCTAGGCCTAAGGTTGGAAGCTAACACAACGGTGTCACTAGAATTTCAATCCTTAAGGGGTGAAAACGGGGGTGAAATTTTGGTTTTTTAAGTTTGTTCGGGAAGAACATAAAAACACTTTTTAGATTAAATTAGAAATTTTATTGATGCGCACAGTGATGAAACAAAGACAAGAGAGAGAGGCACAGATAATCCATGTTTTACCTAGAAACTACAGATAACTATAAATTATTACAGATAATATATTCCTTGTGTTCTATTTTTAATTGAACATAAATTGGCGGGCCCACACGACCTTAAACGCCTTTAAATATGAAACTAAACTATTACTTATTTTTATTTCTAATGTTAGTCTTTCCTTCACAATTAATATTATCAATAAAATTAAACATTAAATAAGAAATCAATATTTTCAACAATCATTGAACAAAAAATCAATCTTCCTTATCGATGGGCAATACGGCTACCTTATTTATAGCTCTTCTATGAGTGCCTCGACCAGTTTTGACCTCTATTACTCTGACTAAACCATCAGACCCACTAAATAAATTTATGACCCTAGCCATCGGCCATTGCAATGGAGAACAGTTTTCACCGATTAACAACACTAAATCACCAATTTTAATATTATTATTAGCACTATGCCATTTAGGGCGCCTTAAAAACTGTGATAAATAATCCTTGTGCCACGCCTTCCAGAAGTCTTGCTGGATCTTAATGCATTTTCTCCAAAATTTTAAGCGATTTATATTAATAGAGGTTAAATCTGGTTCAGGTATCGCGTTTAATGGACGCCCACATAAAAAATGAGCCGGAGTCAAAAAGGAAAAATCGTTGACATCATTTGATAGCTGAGTTAAAGGTCTTGAATTCAAGGTTCCTTCGATTTGAACAACTATAGTGTTAAACTGTTCGTATGTCAAGCACATACTTCCTACGACTCTCCGATAATGGTGTTTGAAAAGTTTAACTGAGGCCTCCCAGAGGCCTCCAAATGTGGGACTATATGAAGGAATAAATTTGAACTCAATACCCTTCGTTACACAATAATTTAAGACACTGTCCTTATGCTGCTGATTATTATTTAGCAAATACAATTGTCGCAATTGATTATTGGCACCTTTATAGGTTGAGGCATTATCACAATAAACCAAGGAAGGTGTGCCTCGCCTGGAGCAGAATCTTTTAAAGGCTACCAGGAAACATTCGGTTGTTAAATCGGAGACCATTTCTAAATGTATACATTTCGTTACAAAACAAACTATCACTAAAACATAACCTTTACTTGTGATTGATCTACGTAGGGTTGATTGCTTGATCTGGAATGGCCCACAATAATCAATTCCGATACGGTTCCAAACTTTATCTTGGTTGACACGAGAATGAGGTAATGTCCCCATTAACTGACTGGCTCTTTCGGCCCTAAATTTAAAACATACAGTACACTTGTGTACAACCTTCTTTATTTCTCTCACTGCACTTACAATGTAATATTTTTGTATCAAACTAGAAAGAGTTAATTTTAACCCTGAGTGCAATAGAGATAAGTGTTCATTGCGAATAATGATAGTAGTGAAATGGCATTTATTAGGCAAAATTATTGGACACCGCTGATTATATGGCAGATTTGCCTTTTCTAGCCTTCCCGCTACTCGCATTATACCCAACTTATCCAAAAATGGATTGAGACCCTTGATGTTTGTTCTTATTGGACTACCGTTTCTAACACATTTCAACTCATCAGCAAAATGCAGTGACTGAACATATTTAATCAAACATGACATTGAGTCCTTTATTTCTGTTACAGTTATATTTTCAAAATTGCGTTTGTCTTTGCTGACTTTACAATTTCTGATAAATCTTAGAACATATGCAAAAATTCGCTGCAACCTCACAAGAGTGGATACATTTGAAATCGGTAACAATTCTTGTTGCACATCGCAATTGACAACCGCAACATTATTCGAATCTGCAGTGCAAGTACGTAGGATTCGATAGGACTCGATTAGATAAATTTGACAGTTATTCTCGATAAAATGAGTTTTTGACTCCATAAAAAATTATTTTATCGAGATTAACTGTCAAATTTATCTAATCGAGTCCTATCGAATCCTACGTACTTGCACTGCTGTATCAAAAAATTTGCTTAAAGTAATGTCTTTGGGAATGAACTTTAGGTCATACAGCTCTTGTGGTCCTTGAAACCAAATGTCATGGGATGACAGCTGAGTAGGGTTTAAACCCCTTGACAAACAGTCAGCAGGATTGTTTGACCCAATGACATGAAACCATTCACATTCCTTTGTTAAATTATTAATTGTGTCAACTCGATGCTGAATATACTGAGAGTTTTTTATAGATTTTAGCCACCACAGCACAATTTGGGAATCGGTAAACATATACTTACGTCTAAAATTGATATCTTTAAAAACCGAAATAACCTTACTAAACAATTTAGAGAGAAGAACTGCACCATTAAGCTCTAGCTTTGGCATGGTTAACTTTGCATTGATTGGGGCAATTCTTGATTTGCTACAAACTAAGGACACATGTACTTCCTTTCCATGTATGGTTCTTACATATATACAACACCCAAACGCAATATTTGAGGCATCACAATAACCCACTAGATCTATGTGATCGGCGTTGCTAATTTTCAAATTTCGGTTTACAATTATAGGTTCCATGTTCATTAAATCACTAAAAAACCTATTCCATGACAATAGCAATTCGTTCTTAAGTGGGGAATCCCAGTCTAAATTCTCTTTCCACAATTTTTGCATAAAATGTTTGGCCCTTGTAACAATAGGCCCAGCCAATCCCAAAGGGTCAAAGAATGTCCCAATGCAACTCAATACAGTTCGTTTTGTCCACTCCTGTGGAACTTCACCCTCTGGCCTACAAATTCTTAATTGATCTTTGTTAATATCTAAGCATAACCCCAATGCCTTCAACATTGCATGCCTGCTATTAAATTGATGGTCTTTGTCAAACACTTGCTTGTCTCGTGGAATATCGGACAAGATTTGATGATTGTTCGAACTCCATTTATGTAGCTCAAAACTCCCTAGCTTCATTAATTCAATTAATTCATAACATACCTTTTTTAATTCTGCGATGCTCGGGGCCCCGAAGATACAGTCGTCTATGTATGTATTATTGGTTAACACCTTGGCTGCTAATGGATATTGTTCTCCATACCTTAACGCCAACTCCACCAGGCATCGCGTTGCGAGAAAACTAGAACTTTTGACTCCATAGGTGACCGTCTGAAGCTGTAAGCATAACAATTTTTCATCAATACTACTTCTCCACAGTATATTTTGCAGGTTATTTTGGGAGGGATCAGTTCTTATTTGTCTGTACATCTGGCGGACATCACATAGCGCTATAAACTCGTACGAACGGAACAATATTAATATCTCAAATAGACCTTTTTGTACTACTGGCCCATTATGCAGAACATCGTTAAGACTTAAATTAGATTTTGCCTTTGCGCTCGCATCAAACACGACCCTCAGCTTCGTCGTTTTGCTATCCATTCTTATGACTGGATGATGGGGCATGAAATAAAATTGATCAATAGGTGTTGTCGATGAGGCTAGGTCGATGATCTTAGCATGACCTAAATCAACATATTCCTGAATGAATTCTGAGTAGGCCTCCTTTAGCTCCGGGTTTTTTTTTAATCGCTTGGTTAAGTTGTTCAGTCGTTGCAACGCTACAGTAAATGAGTCACCCAAATTTAATTCATCAATTGGTACTTTTAGTGGCAGCCGCACCTGAAATCTGTTATTAATTAACTGTACCGAATTTCTAAATTCGGACTCGCAGATGTCCTGCTTTACTATGTCTTCCTTATTTATTTCGGGAGTATGTTGTTCTTCCCAAAATTGTTGAAGGAGGAGATCCACATTCTCATTTTGAATTGTTGTAGTGTGCAAAACAACTTTATTCTCGTTTATACTTGAGAGACAAATATTTTCTCTTTTGATATTACCAGACAGTACATAACCGAATTTTGTTGACAATAGGCACAAATTTCCCCCAATTAATTCAATTTTGTCTGGCAGCATTATCTTAAAAAATACTTCAGAGGAAAGTAGGAATGAAATCTGGCCTGGTACATTAAATTCATTGTCGGCTAGTTTAATATTGTTTGGAAATTCAATATCTTTTAAATCAAATTTACTCTGTGGTAGAAAGGAAGTAATATTGTCTACCACTGAGAACAATGCATTGCAATTATAATCATCGTGCAATGAATTTATCATAACATTTGCAGCCTTGGTAATTAATTTTTCCTTTTGACCTAAGGCTGAAATTTTGACCTCATGATTGAATGTGGGTAAACATAACTTGCTCATTAGCTTGGAGGTGATAAAAGAAGTTTGACTTCCACTATCTAAAAGGCCCTTTGCAACAATGCAGGAACCATTTTTGCTATAAATTTTAACTTTAACTGTAGGCAATAATACCATGTTCGTGGAGGTTGTGCTATTTTGACAACATAATTGTTCTTCTTTTTTCTTTGCCTCTTCTTTATGCAATAATGTGTGATGTATTTTGCTTTTGCATACTTCACATTTAAAGAAAAATTTACATTTGTTATTGTGAAGGTTGAGACAAATCTTGCAAATCTTATTCTTGTCAACAAATTCTAATTTCTCATCAATACTCAACAACTGAAACTTCTTACAAAGGTACAATTTATGATCAGCTGATTGGCAAAATTTACAACTTACAGGGGACACAGCTGCATGATTATTAACACGAGCTTGACTTTTCGAAAATGAATGTGACTTACCTTCAGTTTGCTGGCTTTCTTCAAAGCTCAAGGCCCTTTTCTCCACAAACTCTAAGAAATCATTCAGGGTTGGCAAAGAAGCCTGGTCCCTCTCTGTGAAATATGCTCTGCAAGAGTAAGAATCAAGCTTTCTAATAAGAATTGTCACAATCACCATATCCCAATGTTCCACCCTTTGACCTAAGCCTTTAAGTGCTCCAATTTGTTGTCGCGCTTGCGATACCAACTGTCTCAAATTTTGAGCTGTACCCTTTGAAATTGGCTGTAAATCAAGAAGTATATTGATATGATGGGTTATTAATATACACTTATTGTCATATCTATTTTTAAGCAATGTTAATGCTTGAGTATAAGACTCATTCACTAATGGTAACCCTTCAATTAAAGCTAGAGCATCAGCCTTCAAATACTTGCGCAAATAGAATAATTTTTGCACTGATGCTAAACTATTATTACTTCCGATCACTGCTAAAAACATATCAATAAAACTTTTGTACTGCACGACTTCCTTGGTTTATTGTGATAATGCCTCAACCTATAAAGGTGCCAATAATCAATTACACAAAACAACACACAAATATTTACGATATCACGTTAAATAAAATTAGAGTACGTTTAAACTTAAACAGATCTCAGGCCCAAAACAAAACTGACCGATGTTCTAAGGCCCATGTTCACCGAAAAGATAACGGTCTGATTACCTAAAAACAGCTGTCACTGTGACATGTTCCCATACAAAAATGTGTTTTAAACAGCCATCATCTTTTTGGTGAACATAGACCTAACAATACTACAACACTGACTAAGTAAATAGCCTTACAATACTGGAGGTGGACAGACTACATGATGTGAGACCACGTTGTTATCAAATTAATTTTTAGTAAATTCTCGTTTTTGTGTTTTATTTCAAAGACTTCAAAAAAGGATAATGATGGAATTAATGAAAACACATAAAATATGAATGCATTTAGGTTTATTAAGTTGCTGTTTTATTTTCATTGTATGGAAAAATTCTTAGATGGCACAGCCACAACCTCTGCCGGCCCAATCGCCACGCAGACCGAGGCCTGGAGCAGCAAGAGCAGCGGGACCGTAGGCACCGATAGGGGCATACCCACCAGCTGAACCGTAAGCAGCAGTCTCACTAATCATGGCGTTCCTGCCATTACCACAGGCATGGTTGACGGCGCCAGCACCGGCAGAAGGTACCACACCTTCCATAGCAACAGTACCCACGAATGGCAGCTCACCACCCACACTCAGGATACCCTCGTAAGCGTTGTCAGACACGACGGAGATACCGACAGGAGCAAGGCCGGAGGCGCTGGAGACAGGCAGAGCGCCGCCACTGGTGGAACTGAACTCCATGGTGGGGGCGTAGATACCATCGTAAGCCAGGTTCCTGCCAGCGTAGCCACCGGCCAGTCCGTCGAAAGCCAGACCTCTGCCTGCCAAACCAAAACCAGTACCCAAACCGCAAGGGGTGGCTAAGGCGGGAGCGATTAAGCCGCAGGGAGCAGCAAGTCCAGAGATATCAGCAACAGTAGCGCGACTGGTGCATACCTGACCGAGTGCAGACTGAAATTGTAATAATAGTTTTTAAGATTGTGCGTTAGTTACGTCTCCAACCCTTATTAATAAAATTGTACATGAAATACAGTATCTCGACCATTAATTAAATAAATTCTTACCTTGAACAGGAGCGCCTGAGCGCAGACAACGAGGATAGCTTTGACAGACATAGTAGTTTTTTTCGAGTGCTGACACTAGAATGATGTTCAGTCTAGCTGTTGGTGGTTTTATACTCTATTTAGTTATCAAGTTCCAAGAAAATTTGTATGTAGGTAAGTGTAATTAATTAATAGCTTGTGCAAGCACGATAAGCCTACTATTTACTTACAAAGAAACGTTTGTTTAAAACATAATTAGTATCATCACGTTTTCCAAAATTTCGAAAACACTGTTGACATCAATAAACCGTATAAAACGTGAGTACAATATCAGGTCATTACTGAGTCTTCAGCTTTCGTTGAACTAACTTGAAACATGTCTTCCTTCACTGTTCTGTTGCTCTGCATCCAAGCTTGCTTGGTCCAGGTGAGTGAATAATATTTTGCTTGATAATAAATATACTCGCCAATAGTATAGGCGAAATCTCTTGTCATCAACCGTGCATGTGTGTGAATTCTATGTGCAATCTGATCAATTATCCTAACCAATCATGACTATTGTTTTAACAGAATGTATTCAGTCAGGCATGCCTTGGTGCTTACGGCCCAGCGATCGCTTTTCCAATACTGGCTGGTCCTTGCGGCTTAGCTGCTCCAGGTTTGGCTTATGATGGACTTGCGTTCCCCGGCGCCGGATTCGCTGGTGCATATCCTGGTGCTGGACTTGCTGCGTACGGCGGCGCTGGTGAAGGCAACGTGGCGGTCGCTGGTGAGCTGCCAGTCGCCGGTACTACCGCTGTTGCCGGTCAGGTCCCCATCATGGGCGCTGTGAGCTTCAGTGGTCCTGTGGCTGCTGCTGGTTCCGTGTCTATCACTGGCAAGTGCGCATGCGGTTGCGGTGCCCCTAACAACTATCTTTATTAGATGTTGTTATATTTTATGACATTCGATAACTCACAAAGGGAATATTAATAAAAATGTTCGAACAACACAAATATTGTAGTTTTTAAATCAGGTATTTTTTTTAAACAAAATAGAGCACATTGCAACTCTTCACTCAGTGCTTCGAAATAATCTATAAAATTATAGAATTCACAATAACTCCGAGCTATTGCCAATTTTAAATTGAACTTAAGCATGAATGAGATTTCTTTACTAAACGCAACTTACAAGGCTCTGCCAGTTTTAATAAAGTGACCGATTTGCAACTAATACGCGGCGAGTTGAAGATTATCGTGTACTATGACGTCAAGCCCTACTGGAACGGTATAGCAGTATCCAGTAAATTCACTAACCATCTAGAAAACATCTGCGAGAAAATAAGACAGAAAACACAATGCATCGTTATTTTAACACAACTACAACACTCGATCGACGAAATAGGACACTATAACGATAATTATGTTGCTGAATCCGCAAGGCCGAGTGAATCCAAGAAGCAAACGTGGGTTTATCAATGGCGTCGATTCCATCGCGCGCTCCCTGTTCGGAGTATTAGATGATATATTCGCAAAACAATATCAAGCAGACATTGACCTGGTCAAGGCAAACAAGTAGAGCAACTGAAGGCCGCAAAATCAGAAGACATCCTGTCAGATCGTGCGACATACCACGATGTCCACCAATACGTTGTCATCTACCTATTAGCGGCCGCAACAACACTTGCGGGCGTAATATACGCTTACAACCACCTATGCAAGCATTGGGCAAGTCGACGGAAACCAGAAACTCCATCTGTTCAAAATCAAAATCAAAGCATTTATTTCAAGTAGGCCAGTTACAGGCACTTTTGAATTGTTGAACATTTAAAGTAGCTACAGTCCTAGTCACAAGACATAAAAACTGTGAAAGTACTGTAGTTGCCCATTCCCTAGCGTGATCTCTATGGAGAAGAACGGGCAAGAAACTCCATGGACACTCTTTTAAATCAAAATATTGTTACAAAATCTTGGTTACATCATTCATGTTGAGATGGTATATTATGTGAGAAAAATGTATCGAGATGTGCACGTTATAAGTGTCCATAGCAAAACAAAAATAAAATAGAACTCAAAAACAAAATAATTTATTCAACCCAAAAACAAAATAATTAGTTCCTAACCCGATACCCCGAAGAAGGTCGTCAGCGAGCATCGGGGACAACTCTTTATGTGACGCCACAGACGAGACTTGCGCAGCGCACTTGTCAAGTGCACGCGCACTCAATAAAGCAACGTCGCCTAATGCGCGTTTTGAATTACCATAATAACTTATAACTTTCTTTGTATTTAACTTTTAGATTTGAACTTTATTTTAAAACAATTTCCGATATACATTTAAGTTATCTTTGTGAGTGGGCAATATGTACGAGCTACGCTGTACATGCCACTACTTATAGTGAAACGTTGCAGTTCGTTTAATCCAACATTAATTGTACATTATTACTATATAACATGTTATTTTTAGTTGGAATTAAACCTTTTACCAATCGGTTGTCTACTCAATCAACATAACATTCCTATACTCAACATCAACATAACATTAACACTGTTGGGAGTTACGCCCCAACATCAGCCTCAAGTCTAATTTCGGACTTATATATTTTCCCCATTTTGGAAGACCTCCCACTAGGTGGACCGATGACCTGGTGACTGTTGCGGGAATCCGTTGGATGCAAGTCAAACGGGACCGGTCAAGACACTTAGGGAGGCCTATGTCCAGCTGTGGACGTCTTTCGGCTGAAATGATGATGATGATTTTACCTTTAACTTGAGGGGTCTCAAGTTAAAGGGGAAAATATATACCTAAGTCCGTGATTAGACCTGTCCTACTGTACGGATCGGAATACTGGGTTGTGAAGATGATGTATGAAAAAAGATTGCATGTGGCAGAGATGGTAATGGTGAGATGGATATGAATATGTGATGTGTCAAAAATGTTATGGATAAGGTAAGGGACGAGTTGGAAACTTAAAAAGTTGTGCCAGATACAGAAAAGTTGAAAAGGAATCGACTGTCTTAGTAAAGACATGTGATGAGGAGAGAGAAATAGCATGTGACTGAAAGAGTGATGATTATAAATGGTGATGGACGGAAAGGAAAAAGATGACCAAACAAACGATGGATGGATTGTGTGAGTAATGACATGAAAGACAAAGGAGTAAATGATAGCGTGACAGTTGACAGAGGAGAATTGAAGAAAAAAACGTGTTGCACCGACCTCAAGTAACATGGGAAAAGGGGAGGAAAATGATGATGATGATGACGTTGGAAATAAAAATGTTTTATGAATAACTAGCACATGATTGCAGGCACGTATAGAGTTCGGTAATGTCTCACAAGATCCAGTTACCGGTGAAAAAGTATCGTATGTGGTAATCCATGTTCTAAACTATCAGTCTGTGTACCAAATCTTTTCCGGATTTTTAGCAAACATTATACTTACTGCCCCTACTGACCTTATGTTGTATAATATTAATATTCTAAGTAGATGAGTCAGTTGCTCATCAATTTTTTTTAAAAGTTGCAATATAAGGCCTTGAAAAAGTCTGATGACGCAAGTTTAAAATGAATGACCTGACAACAAAGAAAATATAAGAAATATTTGGTGGGTATGATCATTTATTTTTTCGATTACCGAAAAATGTATGTGTCATCAACTAGTACAGGTAGCCGGGAGCACCGCATCCGCACGCGCACTTGCCGGAGATAGACACGGCACCAGCAGCAGACACAGGACCACCGAAGCTCACAGCACCCATGATGGGGACCTGACCAGCAACAGCGGTAGTACCAGCGACTGGCAGCTCACCAGCGACCGCCACGTTGCCTTCACCGGCGCCGCCATATGCAGCACCATAACCGGCAGCAGCAGGGTAGGCGAGTCCGTCGTAAGCCAAACCAGAAGCCAATCCCAAGGGGCCAGCCAGACCAGGAGCAGCCAAGCCGAAAGGACCAGCCAAGCCAGGAGCCCCAAATCCACAAGGAGCAGCGAGAGCAGGTGCATTCAAGCCATAAGGAGCGGCAAAGCCATAGGGACCAGCAAATGCAGCATCAGCAACCGCAGCGCGGCTGGTGCATGACTGTCCGAGTGCAGACTGAAAGTAAACATTAAATTCAATTCAATTCAATTGAACCAATTTATGATATAAGTGTTCATATCATTACAAATTATTTAGTTCTACAAGTTACTTAGTCGTCTAGACTCAATCATTATGAAAATAGTGAAAAGAGTGAGATTTTTATGAAACACAAAAAAGGATGTCAAAATATTCTTACCTGGAGCAAGCAAGCTTGGATACAAAAGAACACTACGGTGAAGGTTGACATGTTTGATGATCGTTTGTGTTCAACGAGAAGCTGAAGACTGAATAAGGAACTGTCACAGTCGACATATTTTATACCCAGCCCCTTGTTGATATCAGTACTTAGATTGTTTAGTTTCATAATTATTAGAAACGTGACTGAACTTTCTCAATACGAAAAGTGTTTCTTTGTTGGTAAATAGTAGGCTTATCGTGCTCACACATGCTATTAATTAATTACACTTACCTACATACTTATTTCTTGGAACTTGATAACTTTTGGAGTATAAAACCACCAACAGCTGCACTGAACATCATTCTTGTGTCAGCACTCGAAACAAACTACAATGTCTGCCAGAACTATCCTCGTCCTCTGCGCTCAGGCGCTCCTGCTCAAGGTAAGAAGTAATTTATTTATTTAAATTAATGTCATATTTAAGAATATTAAATTGTTTTAATTGCAATCGCCTTCCCAATACGAATTATAATGTCCATCAAAAAGTAAATAATAGAATACCTATTCTGATGATTTCAGTCCGCACTTGGACAGCCGTGCACCAGCCGCGCTGCGGTTGCTGATATCTCAGGACTTGCTGCTCCCTGCGGCCTGGCCACTCCCGTCTTAGCCACCCCTTGCGGCTTGGGTGCTCCTGCTTGGGCATATGATGGACTCGGTTACTCCGGCGCTGGCTTGGCAGGCAGAGGTCTGGCTCTCGACGGAATGGCCGGTGGCTACGCTGGCAGAAGCCTGGCTTACGATGGAATCTACGCCCCCGTCATGGAGTTCAGTCCCACCAGTGGCGGCGCTCTGCCTGTCTCCAGTGCCTCCGGCCTTGCTCCTGTCGGTATCTCCGTCGTGTCTGACAACGCTTACGAGGGTATCCTGAGTGTGGGTGGTGAGCTGCCGTTCGTGGGTACTGTTGCTATGGAAGGTGTGGTGCCTTCTGCCGGTGCTGGCGCCGTCAACCATGCCTGTGGTAATGGCAGGAACGCCATGATCAGTGAGACTGCTGCTTACGGTTCAGCTGGTGCGTATGGTGCTATCGGTGCCTACGGTCCCGCTGCTCTTGCTGCTCCAGGCCTCGGTCTGCGTGGTGGTTGGGCTGGCAGAGGTTGTGGTTGTGCCATCTAAGAACTTGTGTAAAAAAAAAATTACTTTATAAACAAAATTTCAAATTATTTTCGTTGTTTTATTACAACATGCCTCTATCATGCTTTTGATCATCTTCATTCAATAAAAACAAATTATTCGCTGGATGAATTCAAGTCTGGTCAGACACGTTTTGTAATTGAATTGCCTTTTTGAACAAACCTTACATGAAAATATAATTGTTTCCAATCACAGACCATCGATTTGAAGAATCGTTCATTTATTTAAGCCTAAAGAAAAGTAACTCAATGGTATCTCATACCGGTCCTTCTGACACTGTTAATCGCTTGTAGTAGTATCCATCATCACATTTTTTCAGTGCGTTACATTGAATCCTACTGTTAAACATGATTTTTCACCCTGAAAAAAGGTCGTTTCTCAGTTATCATTTTTGCTTGACGGCTTCGTGAAGGGATCGCTTACATCCTGTGTGTGCTCAAATATGAGTGATGTATTTTTTTGGTTCTTTTTAAATACCTATTTAAAATAAAAAGTCTGTTTACTTACAAACGGCAATTTTTCTATGTTTCCTACATATTACCAGCGCAACTTAAAACGTTATGCAACAACTATTCCAAGTAAAACTTTCTTTAAGTTGGTAAAAAAGGGGGTGAATGTTTGTATGAAATTCCGTCACTTTTGAAGTTCCAAAAAATTGATACAGTATACTTTTATTTGTAACCATGCTTGAGCTCATCTACCAATTTTTGCAGTTCTACCTTAAAAATGATAAAGTTTTATATAAACTTTCATACCCTATTTTACGCTCATAAATAATGTACTTCCAGGATCAAGTGATACGGTAAATTTCTTTTTTCTCTTACCAAGGGCTCAAAATATTTATATTTTTTTATATTTCAAACGTCAAAAATGACGAAGTTTTATCCAAACTTTTAACCACTATGTTAACCTCGGAACGGGTGGCATGACAACATTACTGTGGTACCTATCAATACCTTTGGCTTTCGCGAAAGTCACGTGCCCAAACTCACTTGCGCGAAAAGACATACTCGTAATTATGTGCGCGAACTTGAGCGCGAACGGACATTTGAGTGCTTTTACACTTGCGTGGATGGACACTTGCACGACTGAAATTTTGTGCGATAATTTCCCGCTGGGGTCACTCTGTACAGTAAACATAACGCCTTGTATTACTTGAAGGTGGAAAATGTTTGCTTTTTCAGTCATGGGTTTCGTTTTCATGGTTTTCGAGGTCGCTAATAACAAAAAACTTTTTTGCAAAAAATATAACCGGCTTCAAAAACACAAAAATGTGAAAAATAACTTTAGCTTCAGAAGTCGGTGACCTATGTTTGATTCATTTACTTACTTACTTAGTTTTTTTGTCACCGACTACAATAACAACAACATACTCGTATATTCAAACATATTCTTAAGGTAGTGTGTTTTTATTACAATTAGATTACAGATTATCTAGGTTCCCAAATAAATACTATGATTTGATTTGAACAAGAGTTATGAGTAAATGAAGTTTTCTATAGAAATTTTAAATTCCTCATATCCCGTCTTTATATCATTGTCCTTTCAAAATATATATTTGGAAACCTAAATATTCTGTAATCCAATCGAAATAAATACACACTACCATAGGAATATGTTTGAATATACAGTATGTTGTTGTTATTGTTGTATTCTTATTCTTATTCTTTATTGCACACAAAAATAACAACAAATATACATATTACTTGCAATAATATAGCTTATGTACAAAGGCGAGCTTAACCCAGAGTTGGGTTTTCTTACAGCAAACCTAATTTTGAAAGCGAGATTTGCAAAAGAGGATATTATACTTACGTATGTGCATTTACATTACATTCTAAATTAAATAAAAAAAAAAACTACATTCATACAATAAAATATACGTAATACATACAGCTTAGATATATATTATACATACCTATATAATCCGATATTCATTTACATTCATACATATCGATGCTTCCGGCAACAAATGTCGTAAACGCCATTTTGGCGAAAATGAGTTAAGAATGCAGCCCTACTTAATTTTTGGCGCTGCGTCGATCTAAAAATGTGAAAAAAATATTCGCCTAAAAAAAATACTTTTACACCCAAAATTTTTACTAGTATAATCAAGATTTTTTAGAAAAGAGGGTATGTATAACTCAATATTGCTTAGAACCGAATAACCGTGCAGGTCGTATAATACAACGTACAAACAGCTGTCGGTCGTAAAAACATGAGTACATAATTAATTGTAATTACACCCCACAATCATTTTTAAAACGAAAGCTCTGCTGAGAAACAATTGTCGTAATGTCACTTGGTCTTGGAGAATTTGTTTGAAAATTCACAAACGGTTTCATGCCGAATACAAACAGCTTCCTTGTCAGTCTCATAATGTCATTGATACTCTTCCTGAGAGAAAGATGAAATTTCTGATTAATATTATTATCTTCTATCAGAAAATCAGGTCTTCAAATTTCTGGTTAATAATCTTCTATCCAATGACAGGAGATTATTAATCAGAAATTTGAAGACCTGATTTTCTATAACTCGTCGTCGTATTATGTTTTGCATCTACTTTTTTTTTATCTTGTCGATAACACTTTCCCATTTTCACCAACGACACTAAAAGTTAGGTAGACCATAGTACAGAAGCTTTCCGAACAAACAAGATCTAGAAAGATGAACTACCTAAATTTTTAAGGGCGTTGGTGAAAATGGGAAAGTGTTATCGACAAGATAATAAAAATTTGTTTATTAAAATTATTAGAGCATTAAGCTTGTTTACTTATAATTTTTTGTAATTCATTATCAATACGTTTAAAAAAAATGTCGTGATTATAAAATCTTCTTGAAATCAATGAAACAAAATGATTACTTAACATTTTGAATTATGTTTGGCTGGTTAGGTACGCCGTTGGAGGTAGAACACTATAGGCATCTTGTAACAAACGCTTGATTAAATTTTAAGGGACGATGCATTTAATATACTTACTTAAGTGTATTTTTATACCTTTAGGACCTGCCAGGTTCTAAAGATATAAAAATTTCGAGCCGCGACACAAACAATGATGATGAATGATGATTGATGTACAAGATCATCTAATGGAAATTTAAGTGATTGGTTTAGACATTTTTTTATTTTGAATTTGTATTAGTGCCTTGCTTAACCATTACTTTGATTAAACGATGACGGTCAATGAATAAAAAACCAATTTTAATTATGTCAATTTGTGTTCTATTTTATTGTTTTTATTACAAGTAATGAAAACTCAACTTACAGTCTTAAATTCATTGATTTGCTTCAGAAATTTCCATGTTTGTTACATACCATCGCGTCAGATCGTGGTGTTTACACTCATTTTTATTTCAGTATATGGTTTTTAAAACCAAACCCAGAACTATTGTATTTAATAACTGGTGCATACTTCTAACTTCCGTTAGACAAATCGTTCTCCATTGATTTGTTAGTGGTCGTAAATACCAACTTCTTGAATTTTCTGGGGTGTATGTCCAAGATAACTTTTAAAATAAGGCTTTGACATAAATATCAATAATATATTATGAAACACCATCGTATTTTACGTATTTCTTGTATAGAACACAATTTTACAACTTTTAAAGTTAAAAAGATATAAGCCAAAAACGAAATTATTTTTTGTTTTTCGTTGATTACCAAAAGTGCTATTTTGGTGTTTACGACCTTTGTTGTCGGAAGCATCGATATTGATCATGTTGACACGAAATGGTCATTTATTCCCTTCTTGAACACCTCTAACGAAGGGCTATCCCGCAAGAAGTGTGGAAGTGAATTCCAAAGGCGCACAGCACGAACAGTGAATGATCCATCATACCGACTTGAGGAGTGGGGAGGGAAACGAAGGAGAAGAGATGATGATGAGCGACAAGGTTTACCTCTAGGTACGAGATACTCAAAGCGTTCACGAAGATAGGAAGGTATATAATAAGGTATATATTATGTATGTTATATAATGTTTTCAAATAATTTTGGTGTTACATTTGTTTGAACTACGCATGCTCCGCATGCCCCTTAACATTTTTTATGGTCTGAGAAATATATATAATTTACTGTTGCAAACTTGCTTAAATTATGTTTTGAAAAATAAGTACCGTTTAGAAGTCTACTTTATTTGTTAATGTGTTGGACATCTTTTATGTCCCATAAAATGGTTGGTTTTTCGTTCTTTTTGTATACTTTTCGTTTTACGAAGTGTTTTTGTAGAAACATAACCAATTCTGAATAAATTCCCGTTAACCGGTAGATTATCCAGCAGGACTCGTGTACCTTTCAAGCATGCATATAATACCTTGCATTTCGCTCACACAACTAATTGTTTGCTTGCACTGGATATCCTATTTGCTTATTGTGAAGTAGTAGTAGGTACCCATATATATGTAGGTAACTATGTAATGAAATACCACAAGCTTTGTTGGAATTAAGAGTTGTTATGGTTGCTTTATGAAGTCAAATTAGGTACTTTATTGTAAACATAAGAAAATGTTTACAAAATTCCTTAGTTAGGTTGGGGAAAGGTATAATAAAATTCGAGGTACCTGTAGGCAATATACTTTTTTTAATAATTTAACACTCCTAATACACAAGAATTATTTATTCATTATATCAGTACATAATTCCACGGCCACATCCACATCCTCCTCTCCCTAATCTATTGGCATTCGTAAAGCCAGCTGCGCCAAAACCGGCAGCAGGACTAAAACTGTTACCCAGACCCATAGCAGGACCAGAACCGAAACCGCCACTAACACCGAATGCCACATTAGGACCCGACACATAAGCACCGGGACCCATAGAACCGAAGGTCGTCGCGGTTGGTCCTTCACTCAACATAGCAACAACACCATTTCCGCATCCATATTCAATACCCCCAGCACCAGTCGTAGGTAAATTGCCTTCTACAGCAACAGCACTCACGAAAGGCAGTTCCCCAATAATGGTAACAGGACCCTCGAAAGAGTTATCGGATTTGACTGTGATCCCAGTAGGTGATATGGATGATATGCTGGTAACTGGAAGACCTCCGCCGCTGGTGATGGTGAATTCCATGGCAGGGGAGTATCTGTCGCAAGGCAATCCTCGGCCAGCAAATCCGTTGTATGTTAAGCCAGGGGCAGCTAGTCTATCGTAGCCATATGCCATCGCAGGAGAAGCTTGTGAAAATTCGGCCATAGCGTATGGAGAAGAGAATCTAGAAGGGTCAATTCCTGCACGGCTGATGCATTGCTGGCTGAGTGCAGTCTGAAAATGAACAACCGTTGTAAGTCAAAGAGTTTTTTGTATAATCTCAGAAAGGATCTATAAATTTAATTGGTAAACTCAAAATCAAAGCATTTATTTCAAGTAGGCCAGATACAGGCACTTTTGAACTGTCGAAACAAAGATGAAAATTAAATGGATGTAAGAGAACCCGTCATCAGAGTTTAGAACTTACGAACACGTTGGATAAAACTCAAAATTACTTTGAAAAGCAATCTAAAAAAATATTTGATAAGATTATTTCGGTGACTGAAAAGTTTTGTGGTGGTGGTCGTGGTATGGATATGACTGTAATGCAGAAAAATGAGGAAAATTTAGTGAGTTAAAAGTTGAGTATGAATGTAGATAGCTTTAAGAGTCTGTAGAGGAAGTCCGAAGAAACGATGGATGGATGAATTCTGTGGAGGATGATTAAGGCTAGAAAGGAGGTGACCGCTATGATGACGAGAAATATAAGAAGAACATAGGAGTATGGAAGAAGAAGATATGCTGCGCCAACCTCAAATAAATTGAGATAAGGGCAAGAGAATGATGAATGATGATTATTCAAAGCAGCCTTTCCCAAAGTGGGCGATAACGCCCCGTTGTGGGCGCTGCAGGCCTAAAAGGGGGCAGTAAAAAACCCAGAAAAAAAACGGGGGCGTTGTGTAGAGGCTTAGGGGGTGATTTGTAATTTCATCTGGGAGGACTTTTATACACCGACTGAGTTCTCGACTCGCGACTATAATTTGTGAAAATCAACTATTATTACTTAAGAGATTGCTCAAACCAACTCGGTTCGATATTTCTCTCCGTGTAGTTCATATATCTGTCCTGTTTTATTTAATAAATAAAAGTAAATTACTTAATAAGGAATTAAATTACTAATATTATTAAAAAAAAAAAACTATAATAGCTAGCTAAGCTAACATAACAGTTGTTAGTTTTATAGCAGCTGGTTAGCTGTTAGTTATTATTATTATATTTTAATTTTAATGATTAATAATTCGTTTCTTTTTTTTTTTTCTTTTTTAAGGAATTTTAATTTTAATAATAGGTGAAAAAATTGGGGCGCTCAAAAATAATTTATTCTCACAGTGGGTAGTAGACAAAATAAGTTTGGGGTGATTTAAAGGATGTTTCATTATTTACCTGAATGAGGAATACTTGAGCACAGAAGACTAGGATAGTTTTGGTTAACATTTTGTTTTAAATGTAGTAGTTACTGATACAAGTGCTGATTTAATAATGATTTTAATAAAGTTTTCATTCAGTTTATATCAGTTAATGTTATCAACAATGTTACTTCAACTTCACACAATTAGTTGATAAGTTTAATAATCACTGTTTTCTTGATAATTTTCAATCGCGTAGTGTAATATTCTACTTAATACGTTAGACATACTTAATCAAATCGTGATGTTGGTTTTCTTTCAAAATATTCCTACAATATTATGAACCAATTACCAAATAAGTCGTATTGTATAAAAGGCTACAAAGTCTTATAAAAACCATTATTCAGTATTCAAGTTTTCGTAAAACACATCCAAAAATAAAACATGTCTACCTTCGCTTTTGTGTTCCTCTGCATCCAAGCTTGCTTGGTACAGGTTAGCAACCATAATTTTTTTCAAAGTACCTTTACGGTTTAAACCAAATTACCATTTTACTTCATCATCATCATCATTTCAGCCAAAAGACGTTCACTGCTGCACTTAGGGCCTCCACAAGTGTCGCCACATTATGACGTCTCCCTGTCTCACACCTCGCTGCATAAGTATAGGTTCCGTGGCCTGCTCCTGAAATCGGACTGACGCGTGACGTGGTGGCGTTTTTGTACAAACATTTCAACACCTCGCTGTAACGATAGTTGATTTTACACCGTTGGCGTTTTAACCTGCGTCATCTCAATTGATTCAAGGCTAATATTACGGATCCTCGTTCGTTGGACTATTTGACATATATTTGTTCTAAAATTATATCTGTTTTCGCAGAACGTGTTCAGCCAGCAGTGCCTTGGTGCATTTGGACCCAATGCTTTTGCTCCTACGACCGCGCCCTGTGGCTATGGATCCGGATACGCTGAGCTCGCCTACCCTACAGCGAACTGGGCCAGTGCTTACCCAGCCACTGGCTACGCTGGTGCATACCCCGCTGCCAGTTATAGTGCTGCATACGGCGGCGCCGGTGAAGGCAACGTGGCGGTCGCTGGCGAGCTGCCAGTCGCCGGTAACACCGCTGTTGCTGGTCAGGTCCCCATCATGGGCGCTGTGAGCTTCGGCGGCACTGTGCCAGCTGCTGGTGCCGTGTCCGTTAATGGGCAATGTGCGTGTGGCTGTGGATCTCCGTACTACTATTAAATGTTGTCTTAGTATGTTTAAAAATTATAAAAAAAACCTTAACTTAACACACTTATCTTTTTTTATAATTTCTTAATCCGTGTTCTATATAAAGTCTGACAACCAGTCTTACCAAGTGGTATCGTATTACCAAGTATTAACTAGGTTGTGGTAGTCAGATAGGCAGTCGCTCTATGTAAAATAATGGTATTCAGCTGCATCCTGTTAGGCTAGGCAGATGATGATGATGAATCCGTGTTCTATCTCATTTGCTTCTTCTTCGTCATTGTCTCGCCGAGATCTGAAAGAAACCCTTACTTTACAATAAATTCATAATATAAGTAAAGGAAGACCAAAGAAACGATGGATCCAGTAAAGAATGATATGGCAAGAAAGGAGCTTTCTGACTAGATGACGAGTAATAAAGAAGTAGAGAAGGAGAAGACATGCTACACCGACCTCAAATGAATTTGGATGATGATGGTGACAATAAATTCTTGATATGTAACAACTTATCTTATCCAGTAAAAATACAGTTAAATTAAATTTGCTCTCTTTGAAATTACATCAAATCAGTTTTAAAATGTTCTGAGAAAGGATCCGCAATCATTTTGTATGTAAGTTTCGCATCGTTGATAACTGTTGGTTAACATGTTAACAGACATTTCTTCTGTTATATTTTAATGATATCGAGTAATAGAGCAACGGTATACAAATCTAAATTACATCCTTCTACCTAGAACGAATGCTTTCTTAAATGTGTGTTATACTACAATTAAAACCCCGACTATTGAAAAATCAGACTCTTGTTAAATTCAGGGTTTAGAAGGTAAAATCGACTCCTCCTATTGTAGCAGTCGGTTAAAATGTAGAATATGTTACCTGGGCCATAATAACGAATCGATTGAAACCTTATTCATTCAAATTGGATGAATAGTTTAGGCGCCACGGGAGAACATACTTAAATACAAATATACATACACACTGCAAAAATCCAAATTCTTCCTTTCGTCTGCGCCCTAGTCGAGTAAAAGAGGTTGTAAATGATGCCATGACGTGGAGGAGGGAGAGTGAAACAAGAAAACGTGTTGCACCTACCTAAACTAAATTGGACAAGGGCAGGAAGATTATGATGAGTTTCTAGGGACGAGCACTTTTCTCACTTTCTATTACCTCCTAGATCAGGGAAAGCTCCATTGATTCTTTTTCTTCACCGTGTCGATGATTTCCCTTTTCTAAAATTAAATGAGTTTTGATCAGAAATCGTCGTTGGTAGTGGTCTTGGACCGGTCCCTCAGAGTGCAGGTGGAACCACACATAGTGCAGGATAGGAGGTGAGTCGTTATTTGCGTTGAGGCACCGCACAAGGCTTCATCGGGATACCCCCACCGGATCAGGTTGTATCTGCAGCGGCTCATCTGGCTTCGCAATCGGTTTAGGGTCTTCCAGGTGGGCCGTGGCAGCAGCTGTTCCAGTGGGAGCCTTTCTGCAACTTCGACATAATGTTTCGGAGGGGATGTGTAAGAAGTCATAACTTTTTTTTTTGCTTCACTATCCCTGCTGCTGTCGACTAATGAATTAGTAAGTGTTAAACGATGACTGTATTACCATCGCTTTGGAAGACTTAACAATATTATACCGTTTACATTGTGAATGCGATATTAAGACTGCTTCTCCAACGACCAACTGAATGACACAACTAGTCTAATGGTCTAGTTTTGTCGTTTTTTGACTGGTTGTGTGTATGTGTGTGTGTGGTTGTGTGTAGTCGGGAACGCTATAGCAAGATCCTTACCCTCGGTACAACCAGTATTGTAGTTTTATATTTTTAAAGAAAAAAAGTTTTATTGTAATTCGTTCCGACCAACTACTCGGTTAGGAGGTATTCCATCCAGCGCACAAAAAATATGATCATAGAGGTTCACTACATTCACTACATTGTTTCAATATGAAAATGTGTTTGTTTTGGTATATTTACAGCAACCTTAGAGCGACGAGAGCAAAATAACAGTGAAATTATAGCCTTATACTGTTGTGGTTGTAGTAAAGTTAGTTTTGTAGGCAGCCACCTAATCATGCTGTATAGTTGTTTTTTTTTTCTTAAATGAAGGCTTCACACGCAAGCTTCAAATTAATAGCAATCACATAGTCACACATAGGATAGTTTATGATGATGTCCAGATAATCATCTATTTTGGTGTTGGCTTCCAGTCTAACGGGATGCAGCTGAATACCTATGCGACTGTCTATGTGACCTCCATAACCCAATCAGTACTAGGTAATACGATACCCCGTTGCTGTCCAGACAATAAACTTACATTAAACTCGCAAGAAAAGAACCAAGTTTTTCAGAACATTTTTATTTCATCTAAATCAAACAAAAATAAATTTTAAATCACTGAATTTAGTAAATAATGTTACCAGCACATCCACCCAGACCAAATCGTCCCGCTAATGGACTAGCTCCAAAGGAACCTGCAGTAGGAGAGATACCGGCAGCCGGGAATGTTGCAGCAATTGGAGGGATGGCAGCACCAGCACCTAGGCCAATAGCAGCATCGCTCACCATTGCAGTCACACCATTACCGCAAGCGTGGTTGATAGCACCAGCTCCAGCAGAAGGCATAGCGCCTTCCATACCAGTAGTACCAACGAACGGCAGTTCACCAGCAATAGACAGAGGACCTTCGAATACGTTCTCAGATACGATAGTGATGCCGGTTGGAGCGATAGCAGAAGTGCTGGTGACTGCTAAACCACCGCCGTTGGTGGCAGTGAACTCCATAGCAGGAGAGTAGACTCCATCGCAGGCCAGGCCTCTGCCAGCCAATCCGGGGGCAACTAGGCCATTGTTCAACAAGTTGGGTCCAGCCAAAGGAGACAGGCCAAGGCCTAAGCCGTAGGGAGCGCCGAGGCCAATACCAGAAGCTTCGATAGCTGCACGGCTGGCGCACTGGCTGAAGGCGTTCTGAAAGTAAGATTAAGAATGGATTTAAAAAACAAACAATTGATACGGGGATAATAAAAACAGTAAAAGTAATAGGAGTAGGAATAAGTTATCACGAATAAGCAAAAAGTTTTAATTACAGCCATTTGTAAGACACAAATTAAAAGAACGTATGAATGATCATGATTGTCATTATATTAATTTATGACGAATTCATTTACCAAAGAAATGGTTGAAGGGAATCATGAAAGTATTACTAAAATATTTACCTGGATGAGTAATGCCTGAGCGCAGAAGACGAGAATAGCTTTGGTTGCCATTTTGTTTTGTTGTATTAGTTCCTTGTGTTCTTACTGACACGAGAATGATGTCCAGCACAACCGCTGGAAGTTTATATTCACCTGCTTATCAGTTCTATTACATAAACTTGCAGTAATTATTGTAAAATAAAATAGGTAATAGTTGTATAATAGTACGAGTAGCATGCAATGAAAAAAAGTCACGTACTCGATGTCATTTCTATATTTGATAATACTTACATTATTAATACAACAATGTTAACTTTTGCAATGTTTTTAAAGTAACTATAAAAGGGTGGTAAAAGTTCCAGTTCCTCATTCAGTCTTCAGCTTCTCGTTGAATATAAACGAACATCAAACATGTCTACCTTCGCTGTGCTGTTGCTCTGCATCCAAGCTTGCTTGGTCCAGGTGAGTCAATATTGTTTTTGGACTTTTGATGACGTTTTTGCCGACGTGTACTATAAATGATTTTTCGTATTTGACATAAGACCATTTTCTATAACTTACTTACGTATTACAGTCAGTTAATATGCCTACGTCTCGTAACTACCGGTCTTTCTATTAACAAAGTCAGCTTGAAATATTCTCTGCGTTACCAACCTGCCACTTGATTCATATAAAACGTGACGTTTTGTTTCTATCGGTCCGTAGACAAAAGAGACAGAGATACCAACCTACCAAGACCTGTTGGTAAGTTATTGAAATGACGTTAGTCTTTTGCAAATTCGACCACACTGTTTGAAGAAATGGTATTAATTCGAAGGTATTCATTATGTGAAGGAAAACATCGTGAGGAAACCGGCATGTCCTGGAACCAAAAATTCGAAGACATGTGACATCTACCAATCCGCACTGGGCCCGCATGGTGGATTATAGCCCATTCCCTCTCACAAAGAGGAGGCCTGTGTCCCAGCAGTGGAAACATTAATAAGCTGATCATGATGATGATTATTACGTGTTTTAATGTCTTATTGGCTGTTTAAATGTCTTTAAAAGCCTCAAGTCAACCAGACTCTTTATTCTTCTTTTCTAAGGATTTGTCTATGTGCTGCAATATGATCTTTGTCTTCTACAGAATGTGTTCAGCCAGTGCCTTGGTGCATACACCCCCACAGTTCTCCCGACCTCCGCTCCCTGCGGCTATGGCGCTGGTCATGCTGAGCTCGCTTATCCTGGTGGATTAGGCTTATCGGGTGCCTACCCTGGCGCTCTTGGCTACGCTGGAGCATACCCCGGTGCCAGTTACGGCGCTGGACTTTCCGCATATGGCGGTGCCGGTGAAGGCAACGTGGCGGTCGCTGGTGAGCTGCCAGTCGCTGGAAACACCGCTGTTGCTGGTCAGGTCCCCATCATGGGCGCTGTGAGCTTCGGCGGCGCTTTGCCGGCTGCTGGTGCAGTGTCCATCAGCGGCAACTGTGCTTGCGGTTGCGGTTCTCCTTACGTCTACTAAGATAGAAAGAAAGAATACTTAGTTAAATAAAAAATAATGATGAACAACAAACTATTTTTATTTCTTCTTCTATTACATAGAAGAGCTAGAGCCTAAATAGTTGCATGGGTCGATCTTTAAAGATAAACCGCGCTTGTTAAGATCCGTATGTGGATTGGTGAACATTATTACATACCGAGATTCCTCCGTGCCTTGGAAAGCATGATAAGGGGTTAGTCCCAGCTGTCATGTCTTTGACAGTCGCTCGAAAGTCTGACCACCAGTATTACCAAGGGGTACCATAACAATTACCTAGTACTAACTGGTTTGTGGTGGTCAGATAGGCAGTAGCTTCATGTAAAATGCTGGTATTCAGCTGCATCCGGGAAGATTGAAAGACGACCCTAATTTTGGGAAAATGCTAGTCAGATGATGATGATCCTCATATTTTATCTACCTAGTTTAGAACACTATCATTATGATTGGACTATTCAACAGCACTACCCGAAATTGTATAAAAGATACGATTATTCTTCAATTCAATTTTATTTCAATACTGATTGATATAGTCTTCATAGTAAATCATTAATGTATGAACAAAGTTATTCTTTTAAAACATATAAAGACGGGTATTTATCGCAAAAAAAAACTGAACACCGCGGCCACCGCCTCAGTATACGGACACTGTTAGTGCAGTGTGCTTGTCCTAGTGTGAACCGGCCCATAGTAACATTTATGAAGATCAAAAGTGAGGGTAGTTGAATAAACGCCTTCACTTTGCTGTCGCGGTAAATACTTCAGTCTCCCCGCGACCACGGCTGGTGCAATCCGGTCGAAACGTCGGGCTTAAATTAAAGGTAAATTCGCGATAAATACCCGTATTCATATTATGTTTTATAATGCGAAAGGCACTTGTTTCCCTCGTCATTGCGATCATTTTTTTTTGTTTTACAATTTGCGAAGATATTGGGGGTTAAAGTTACAACTTTTTGTAATTTTTTTTTTAATACAAGTTTTTAATGTAAGATTTTTACTTTAAACACATCCACGACCCCTGTACTATTCCAACCATCCATCAGCACAATGTTTTGAGTGCATTACATTGAGTAAAAAAAATAATCATTTCCTAGCAATTATTTTTGTACAGAATGCTTGGTTGAAGGCTTCGTGATGAGGTGGTTTACACCCTGTATTATTAACGTTAAGCGCTTGAGAGGTTAACTGGCTGAATTTGAGTATCATTGTAAAATCAAAACACATGGCTTTTCTTATTCTGGATTTAAAATAAACAATCAATTTTATAATGAAGCGATTTATAAAGTTTAGCTAATATTCTTAAGTCAGCGTTAAAAAAGCTGACACAAAAGATTTCGATGTTACGTCATGGTGAATTATTTCCAAATATGGCAAACTAATAAATTCGCAGGGGTCAAGTGGTAGAAGTCATTTGATGATTTCCCATCCAAAAAAAAAAAACCGGCCAAGAGCGTGTCGGGCCACGCTCACTGTAGGGTTCCGTAGCTTCCCAGACCATTAAAAATACCAACATTTTTCGTCAGCAACAATAACTTTGTTTTTCATAGTATTTGTATGAAAAACAAAGTTATCATTTGCGTTTTTTTGAAAAAGTGCTATATAACTCAAAAACTATTCAACTCATCAAGTTGAAAATAATTTTCCTAGAAAGTTCATATAAAGGTCTACTTCTGTGATTTTTTTCATATTTTTTAAACTTATGGTTCAAAAGTTAGAGGGGGGGGGACACATTGTTTTTGACTTTCGGAGCGATTATTTCCTAAAATATTAATATTATCAAAAAATGATTTTAGAAAACCCCTATTCATTTTTAAATACCTATCCAACAATATATCACAAGTCAGGGTCAAAATTAAAAAAAAAATCGCTCCCCACTTTACGTCTGGGGGAGGTACCCTAATAAAAATGTTTTTTTAAATTTTTATTTTTGCACTTTGTCGGCATGATTAATATACATATTGGTACCAAATTTCAGCTTTCTGGTGCTAACGGTCACTGAGATTATCCGCGGACAGACAGACAGACAGACATGGCGAAACTATAAGGGTTCCGTTTTTTGCCATTTGGCTACGGAACCCTAAAAAAGGGGTCAACACTAGCTGCGGAACTGTTCGAAAGAGATTTCACGGCCCTGGAACATAAAGGGCAAGTAAGGTACATGGATGGGTATTAGTCTGTAAAAGCCAGACACCTCCTCCATCGGGAGGTTATAAACACGTGAAATAACTGAAGATTTCACGTGTTTATAGACCACCAAATTACAGCTATTAAGTGACAGTTTCTTCTGCTGGGCACCACAAGCCTCTGAAGGGGACCACATCTCGTTGCTAGGCTACACAAACCTCTGAAGGTGCCCACATCTCTTTGCTAGGCGTCACAAACCTCTGAATGTGACCACATGCCGTTGCTTGGCGACACAAACCAACGCTATTAAGGTAAATAGGTCGCCTGATGCCTCGAACGTGAGCACACGTTGCGGAGCAAGAAACGCTAGCGTCGGCAGTTTTGAGTTGGCGAGCTCCACTGCGTCACTCGCTGCTATCGCACGCGTTGCAAAATGCGCCGCCGAAGTTGCTGACTTGGTGCTTGATCGAGGCAGTGACTGGTACGTCGACCCCTAAACGTGCTTACGCTGCTATTGTCAACCCAAAATGCTGATACCAACGACGCAGCTCTACGTGTCCCGGCTACATCACACCACGAAGGTTGAGGAGATCGTGGTCCGAGCGAAGACTAGCTGGACCTTTCCTAAAGGTCCAGCTAGTATTCGCTCGTCGAGAAGTTGGAGTCGCGCCATAACACGAATTTTAAATCGTTCGTGGTGCGAGTTCCGGCTCATCATATTGAGACCTTCCTCAAGGAATAGTTTTGGCCGAAGGGTGTCATGTATCGGCGATCCCGCGGAAGGCTACGCGACACCACGCAGCGAAACATGACGCCGTCTCTTCGTGTTCAATTGTTTAATAATGTTTTTGTGGTTTTTATAATAATGTATGTTATGTATATTATGATATGGGTCTTTTGTAACCTGAATTAAATGATTTATTACAATCATCTGAAGATAAGATAAGATAAAGATTTATTTCTCGCCACAATACATAGGTAAATTAATGTTTTTTAGAACAATACATGCGTTTTATAATACTGTGGGAGACTGGGGACTGAGGGACTAAGCTAGACGAAAGCCTGTATTTCAGGACACCAGGTCTCCACCCCTTTGGAAGCACATTTTAACAGAATTATGCACTCGTACACAAATTAATATTACGGTAAGTAATATTGAGCAAAAAACAAAAAATAAAAATGCACATTAGAACAGTGGTGATTACTAATGATTAAATTTGGGGTTAGTACGTGTGTGTGTGTATGTAACTGATGAATGTGTGTGTGAGTGATGGGTGTGTGTAAGTAGTGGGTGAGTGTAAGTAGTGGGTGTATGTATGTGGTGGGTGTGTGTGTGCGAATAAGGAATCGGATCGTGTGAATAAGGAATAAGTAGGAAAAATTGTAAAATAGCTGGATGTACAGAATTGTGATTGATCTAGATTGTATCCTTCGACAAGCAAGTTATTTCGAAGCAGCTAAAAGATTTTCCGTAGCGTTCAGTGGCGAAGGGTGAACTATTGGAGGAGGTAAGCCGGAGCAAAAAAAAATGCTTACCTAGGCTAGGCGCCGGCAAGCAGAGACGGCGGCAGAGTTCTTACGAAAATTGGCTTCCTGACTTCAGTCTTGCATTGGCAGATGTATCGTTAATCCACTTTTACTATACGTGTAAGCACTGATACTATTGAAACAGTGTCTTGCAGGTATAATAAAAGTGGCTTTGATAAAAGCCGTTTGTGGTGAGATGATATGATGCAAACTAAACGAAACGACTTACCTACAAAACTACTGACTTATTCTACTAATAATACTACTTATACTCTAAAGCTATTCGCCTATTCTTTCTTACGAAATGCGCTAAGACATTATCATAAAAACCGGGAAGATTCTTAATTTTTAATAAATAGTGTTTTTCTATGGAAAGAATAGCTAGATCTGATAATCGTTCCTGTTTTTGTGAATTACGCATGTACGTATGAATTCGCTTTAAAGCAGAAAATGACCTCTCCGCGGATGCTACTGAAACAGGAAGAGTCAAAAATATACTACATAAAGTTGTGACTTGTGGAAAAGTGTCACTTAATAATGAGTTTTGAAAATGTTGGTAAAGCTCGTAAACATCGAATTTGTTCAAAGATGGAGTTGTGTATAAGACTTTCAACTCGTTTTTTAAAGCAGTGAAATCAAAGATTTGCGGAAATTGTAATAGTAAAGAAGATATCATTTCATCTGGAAATGACCTACTATAAAAACAATACTTAGATTTATTAAGTAAATTAAGAAATCTCATTTGAGAAAGAGATTGGTACCTGTGTTGTATTTGCGCCTTAACATTGTCTATTATTTCAATGAAAAGACGCCGATACATAGTTTTAGCGTCTACTTCTGGATTCAGCCGTCTACGCTGTCGCGGCGGCTCATTGAATTCCTGGACGCTGTCATATATAAAATCAAAATTATTTATAAAATCATTTGCAAGCCAACTATTGAATGAATCTATTTCGCGGTTTGCTACTTCGATATCAATCTGTTTTGACTGCAGTAAATTAAAAAGAACGTCGGTTTTTTGAAAAATGTCTGACAACACGTGCAAAAAAAAGCAAAACTGCATGTTTTCTAATTTACTGAGGAAACATTCTGCCAAGGAAAGAGATTCAGTATCCCAAGATTGCGTGTTATCTAATATTGAATTAAAAGTAGGTATTAACCATGTCTAATCTACAGTTAAAAATTACATTAATAATGCGTGAGTGATAGTGCCAACGGGTTTCTGAAACTCCGGGCATACGGCGGTCAGCTATTTCTTTCAATAGATTGGACCGTTTAGATGATTTGTTGAAAAAACGAACAATACTATTTACGTGTCCAAAAAAGGTTTTCAGTTCCTGAATATTTTCAAGGGAACGGCTCAGTACTAAATTTAATATATGAGCATAACATGGAACAAACATTGCCATAGGGCATGCATCTCGAATTTTTGCTTGGACTCCCCCGTGCTCGCCAGACATAACTGCCGCGCCATCGTAAGATTGACCAACTAACTTATGCCTACATTGATACTGGTCAAGTATTTCTAACAACTGATTCGATAGAACTTCAGCAGTTCGACTACCGCTAACATCGTAAAAACCTAGGAATCGCTCCTCGATTCCAGTTTCCGATAAATACCTAAAAATTACAGTTAATTGCTCCCTATGACTGACATCGGGAGTTTCGTCAATCATTACAGACAGAAATTGAGCTTTATTTATTTCAAGTCTAATGTTGTCGCGTAAAACGGATGCAATACTATGTATTAAATCATTTTGAATGTCACTGGAGAGACCAGAAAACGCGGGGTTCTGAACAGAAGAACATAATTCTAAATGCGAATCCATTAATGTATCGTACTTGCTCAGAAATAGCAAAGTTTCGATATAGTTACCGCGGTTATCGGAATTAGGGCCCTCATCATGTCCGCGAAAAGCTAGTTCTTGTTTACCTAACAAAATAACAGTGTCAATAAACCGCTTCATTAAATTTCTATTGCGATTGACTTTCCTGTTATGGGCGTCATGCGAATTTTCGAAAAATGTTTCAATCCTACTAATCCCAAAATCGTGTAATGCTAAGCAACTACGTATATGCTTTTCGGTCTGAGAATGTTTCCTAGATGAATTCGTTAAATTATTAATATCGGCGAAACCCCCTTTATTCCATAAACTACTAGCATCCGAGAAAAGTAAACATGGCCAACAAAACATTTTATTTAATTTACAACTGCCAGTTAGCCATTGATATTTATCGTAAAGGGAAGCATTAAAATGTTTGAAAAAACCATCACGTCTTTTGTAATTTATAGTCATATCTGGGCGAGCACGGCCTAACTGAACTACATGTTTCTTATTTTCAAAACTAAGCCTTGAAAAGCATGTTTCCTCACAAAGTAAATAATCTGTCAAGCAACAATCTAAAACTATTAATGCCGCCATCCTACTTATTCTAAATTACTTTGCAAATCGACTTACTCTAAACTAATACTTCCGACTTAAAGACTATCTACTTACCGCAAATAAATACCTAATTACAACGTTCACTATCACTACACAGTACACACAATACATACACAAATAAACAAAAGTCCAACTAATAATACAATACTAATCACACCAAAAAATTCTAATAAGTGAAATTAACTAATAAATTCCAATTGAGATTTAACAACAACATGCATTCATGCAATGGTAAATGCAATTACGTCAAATTGTCAACACAAATGTCTTCAAACATTGAACGATTTCCGATTCTATCCGAAATTCAACGAGCGATGACGAAATTTCGCATCTCGCTCACGCGCACGCATTTTCTATTACTTTCTCTATGAATAACTCGGTTTGCGCCGGCTTACCATAGTACTATTTCGGCGCGCTGTCTAGTGACGTCATGACGTTTTATTTTGTATAGAAATTTAGCTGCCAAAAACCCGGTAGCGCCTGCGGGTTATTTCATAACAATATGTTGTTGAAGAGCAAAATTTTTTTGATTGAGTACGATTAGGCGTTTCGTAATGCTTACAAAAAAGTATTGATTGTACCATTTTTCACTTATGGTAGAGAGTGGTTATGTTCGAACTTCTGAAGGGAAGCCGGTGGGAATGGAGTTATGAGGTACCTGCGCGCCTGGTAGCGTTATAGCTTAACTCCAGAAGAACGAATTTTCTATTTCGAAAATTCGGTTTTGGCAAGTTCATAGATCGGAAGCGTCCTATTTATTTTATTACAGAGAAAACGTCCAAAGGGACCACATTCCGTTGCTTGGCGACACAAACCTCTGAAGGTGACCACATCCCATAGCTAGACGACACACGCCTGTGAAGGAGAATACTCATGCCATTAATGTATGAACAAAGTTATTCTTTGTTCATACATTAATGTATGAACAAAGTTATTCTTTGTTCATACATTAATGATTTACTATGAAGACTTAAACTAATAATAAAAACATGTACATTTGTGTCAAAACCAAAAAATAATTAAAGGGCGTCAAAATAATTCGCCATTCGCTACATTTACGGTGAAAATGCTCAGAGGGCTGGGTTGGTCGGGATGGCCATGCTGATTCTTTGCCCAAGAAATAGTGAAAGGCGTGTCGCTTAACAAATAATCTGGTCCCTTTAAAAGGTTTGTGTCACCTAGCAATGGCATCAGTGGTCCTCTTCACAAACGTGTGTCGCTTAGCTATGTGATGTGGTCACCTTCAGAGGTTAGTGGCACCTAACAACGGAAAGCGGTCCCCTTCAAAGGTTTGTGTCGCCAAGCAACGGGATGTGGACCCCTTCAGAGGTTTGTGCCTCCTAGCAACGAGATGTGAAAACCTTAAGAGGTTTTTGTCGCGTTACAACGGCATTTGGTCTCATTCACAGATTTGTGTCGCCTAGCAATGGCATGAGTATTCTCCTTCACAGGCGTGTGTCGTCTAGCTATGGGATGTGGTCACCTTCAGAGGTTTGTGTCGCCAAGCAACGGAATGTGGTCCCTTTGGACGTTTTCTCTGTAATAAAATAAATAGGACGCTTCCGATCTATGAACTTGCCAAAACCGAATTTTCGAAATAGAAAATTCGTTCTTCTGGAGTTAAGCTATAACGCTACGGAAAATCTTTTAGCTGCTTCGAAATAACTTGCTTGTCGAAGGATACAATCTAGATCAATCACAATTCTGTACATCCAGCTATTTTACAATTTTTCCTACTTATTCCTTATTCACACGATCCGATTCCTTATTCGCACACACACACCCACCACATACATACACCCACTACTTACACTCACCCACTACTTACACACACCCATCACTCACACACACATTCATCAGTTACATACACACACACACGTACTAACCCCAAATTTAATCATTAGTAATCACCACTGTTCTAATGTGCATTTTTATTTTTTGTTTTTTGCTCAATATTACTTACCGTAATATTAATTTGTGTACGAGTGCATAATTCTGTTAAAATGTGCTTCCAAAGGGGTGGAGACCTGGTGTCCTGAAATACAGGCTTTCGTCTAGCTTAGTCCCTCAGTCCCCAGTCTCCCACAGTATTATAAAACGCATGTATTGTTCTAAAAAACATTAATTTACCTATGTATTGTGGCGAGAAATAAATCTTTATCTTATCTTATCTTCAGATGATTGTAATAAATCATTTAATTCAGGTTACAAAAGACCCATATCATAATATACATAACATACATTATTATAAAAACCACAAAAACATTATTAAACAATTGAACACGAAGAGACGGCGTCATGTTTCGCTGCGTGGTGTCGCGTAGCCTTCCGCGGGATCGCCGATACATGACACCCTTCGGCCAAAACTATTCCTTGAGGAAGGTCTCAATATGATGAGCCGGAACTCGCACCACGAACGATTTAAAATTCGTGTTATGGCGCGACTCCAACTTCTCGACGAGCGAATACTAGCTGGACCTTTAGGAAAGGTCCAGCTAGTCTTCGCTCGGACCACGATCTCCTCAACCTTCGTGGTGTGATGTAGCCGGGACACGTAGAGCTGCGTCGTTGGTATCAGCATTTTGGGTTGACAATAGCAGCGTAAGCACGTTTAGGGGTCGACGTACCAGTCACTGCCTCGATCAAGCACCAAGTCAGCAACTTCGGCGGCGCATTTTGCAACGCGTGCGATAGCAGCGAGTGACGCAGTGGAGCTCGCCAACTCAAAACTGCCGACGCTAGCGTTTCTTGCTCCGCAACGTGTGCTCACGTTCGAGGCATCAGGCGACCTATTTACCTTAATAGCGTTGGTTTGTGTCGCCAAGCAACGGCATGTGGTCACATTCAGAGGTTTGTGACGCCTAGCAAAGAGATGTGGGCACCTTCAGAGGTTTGTGTAGCCTAGCAACGAGATGTGGTCCCCTTCAGAGGCTTGTGGTGCCCAGCAGAAGAAACTGTCACTTAATAGCTGTAATTTGGTGGTCTATAAACACGTGAAATCTTCAGTTATTTCACGTGTTTATAACCTCCCGATGGAGGAGGTGTCTGGCTTTTACAGACTAATACCCATCCATGTACCTTACTTGCCCTTTATGTTCCAGGGCCGTGAAATCTCTTTCGAACAGTTCCGCAGCTAGTGTTGACCCCTTTTTTTTTTTTTTGGATGGGAAATCATCAAATGACTTCTACCACTTGACCCCTGCGAATTTATTAGTTTGCCATATTTGGAAATAATTCACCATGACGTAACATCGAAATCTTTTGTGTCAGCTTTTTTAACGCTGACTTAAGAATATTAGCTAAACTTTATAAATCGCTTCATTATAAAATTGATTGTTTATTTTAAATCCAGAATAAGAAAAGCCATGTGTTTTGATTTTACAATGATACTCAAATTCAGCCAGTTAACCTCTCAAGCGCTTAACGTTAATAATACAGGGTGTAAACCACCTCATCACGAAGCCTTCAACCAAGCATTCTGTACAAAAATAATTGCTAGGAAATGATTATTTTTTTTACTCAATGTAATGCACTCAAAACATTGTGCTGATGGATGGTTGGAATAGTACAGGGGTCGTGGATGTGTTTAAAGTAAAAATCTTACATTAAAAACTTGTATTAAAAAAAAAATTACAAAAAGTTGTAACTTTAACCCCCAATATCTTCGCAAATTGTAAAACAAAAAAAAATGATCGCAATGACGAGGGAAACAAGTGCCTTTCGCATTATAAAACATAATATGAATACGGGTATTTATCGCGAATTTACCTTTAATTTAAGCCCGACGTTTCGACCGGATTGCACCAGCCGTGGTCGCGGGGAGACTGAAGTATTTACCGCGACAGCAAAGTGAAGGCGTTTATTCAACTACCCTCACTTTTGATCTTCATAAATGTTACTATGGGCCGGTTCACACTAGGACAAGCACACTGCACTAACAGTGTCCGTATACTGAGGCGGTGGCCGCGGTGTTCAGTTTTTTTTTGCGATAAATACCCGTCTTTATATGTTTTATAATGTGTTCTGATCGTGAAAGTTTAAAAAAGACAAGTGCCTTTAACGTTGAGCGCCTTAAAACGGTTTTTCTTACGGTCCTTTTTTCCGCAGACAAAATGACGCATTTTTAACATAACTTACATGGTCAACTCCTCGAAAGACAGAAAGTTTTCGTTTGGAGTGTCAAAAAGTGTGAAAAATATCCCCACTTTTTAATTTCGAAAATGAATAACAAAGGATTTGGAAAATCATACGATATAATATTTGTAAAAGAGTTTATTGAATCGTTGGTTAGACCAAAAGAAAGTCACTATTTTAAAGATCTAGTACACACCACATCCACAACTGCGACCTCCAAGGCCGAGTCCGAGGGCGGCAGGAGCAATGTTAGCAGCGCCGAGTCCATAGCCAGCGCCAAACCCATAGCTACTGCCGAGGCCATAGGCACCTGCAGCGCCATAGGCCGCAGCAGAAGGAGCAATGCTCTCAATAGCAGTAATGCCGTTACCGCAACTGTAGCTGACGGCACCAGCACCAGCACTGGGCAACACGCCCTCCAAAGCGACAGCACTCACGAATGGCAGCTCACCAGCCACGGACAGAGCACCCTCATACGCATTCTCAGACGCTACGGAGAGGCCACTGGGAGTGATAGCAGATACGCTGGAGACAGGTAGTCCACCGCCACTGGTGGGAATGATCTCAATACAGGCCAAACCATTGCCGATCAAACCGTTACCAATGATACCATCACCAATTATACCGTTGCCAGCCCAGTTACCAGCACAGCCACTAGCAGTCAGACCGTTACCAATCAGACCATTTCCCATCAATCCATTGCCAGCCCAGCCGTTACCAGCACATCCTGGAGCAATAAGAGCAGGAGCAGTGATGGCTCCACGACCAAGACATGAACCGAGAGCATTCTGTAAACAAGAATATTTTTGTAATAGTGAATGTATCTTTATTCAGACAATTCAATCGATCACGTAGTGTAATGTGTGTCGGGTGCGTTTGATGTAAATATAACCCTAACACATTGTTTGTTATGAAAATATTAGCTCAAGTTGTGAGTGGCGAATGACCGGATTGATTAGGTTTATGGAGAAAATAAGTAGGAAAAAACTTAATCTAAGCTATAAAGCATCAAGACGTAATCCGTGGAAATCCCAACTTATAAAAGGTTACATCAAACAAATAAGTCAACAGTTTCTCACCTGGATGAAGAGCGCCTGAGCGCAGAGAACGAGGATCACCTTTGCTGACATTGTAGTTTGTGTTGAAGTGAACTTGAGAGTGACTTTTCTGAGAATTGGTCGACTATTTATACCAAAGCATAGTCCTTATCTAGTTGTGTTGCAGCAATTTGTGGATTTTGAAATGAATTTTTCATACCTACGAGTAGCTTTATCAGTAGTTGCAATATGAGGAAATAGAAAAATGCATAATGCATTTTGTAAGTCCTATTACCTTGAAATATTTAGTATCAAGGGCTTTGTTTTAATATAACATAGAAAACATTGTTAAGATAAGAAGCTTTTGCACTATATAAACGTGGTCTAGACGAAGGTACATCATTCATTCTTCGGCTTTTCGTTGGACATCAACAAACATCAAACATGTCTACCTTCGCTATTCTGTTACTCTGCATCCAAGCTTGTTTGGTCCAGGTGAGTCATTATTTAGAGTTACTCCATCATTTCTTTTGTTTTTTTCTTCTTTGTTAATCCACAAACAATTTTGTTCCGGCAGAATGTGTTCGGTTACGGGTGCGGTTGCGGAGGTCAAGTGGCCGCCATAGCTCCTGCTCTGGGTCTCGGCGCTAGTCTCTCTCCTGCTGCTGCATGTGGTAGTGCCCTCGGTCTGGGTGGTTACGGTGGTGCCATCGGATCTGGTTATGGTGGCGCACTTACTCCTGCTGCTGTGCTAGGAGGTGCTATCGCTCCTGGAGCTGCTTACGGCGGCACCGGTGAAGGCAACGTGGCAGTCATTGGTGAGCTGCCAGTCGCCGGTAACACCGCTGTTGCTGGTCAGGTCCCCATCCTGGGTGTCGTGAGCTTCGGCGGCGCTGTACCAGCTTCTGGTGCCGTGTCGATCTCCGGACAGTGCGCTTGCGGCTGTAACGCTCCTGTTTACTGTTAAAGCGTATTTTCCGACTAGGCTTGTTAACTGAAAAAATCTAATTAGTCCGTCACTTAGATTATCAAAAAATATTTGACCCGTATTTTTTCTTTTGTCACATAAACCAAAATTGACGAAGATACGACGCTTTTAAAATTCCCAATACGTCACTGTTCGGTATCATTCTTAGTGAGTTGATACCGAACAGTGACGTCACGAGCCCCCACTCCGAGTTTTGATGCGTTTTATCTTTGTCAATATTCGTTGATTTACAAAAACAAAAAATACGTGTCCATTATTTTCCAATACTCTAATTGACGGACTAAATAGATTTGCAATTTATTGATGGTGGAAACAAGCCTATTCTACAATGAAAATAAACAATCAGAATTGAGATTACATTTTATTATTTTGTGTATTACCCAAATGTTTACGATATCACTTTATATTGGCTTTATCATCATACATAGATATAGTTTTGATCCAGATTCCATCTGCATAATTAATTTATACATTTAGATGATGATGCGATTACGCTGTTCAATCCCAAACCTCTGTATGCCAAACCAACAACTGGAAAGCTTACATTTACGCTTTCCAGTTGTTTACTCGTTCACAGACATAAATTAAGAAAGAAAGAAAGAAAAAGCATTTATTTAGCCCGCACAGGACAAAACACATCAACATTATTAGTATAAAACTTACTTATAAAAAGAGAGAAGAACAAGAAGAAGAAGAACATTATCTTCATTTACATCTGTGAACGGGTCCGTGCAACACACAATGTTTCATTTTCCATTTTTCTCTGTCGGATAGTGTTGTATTTTAGTAACTAAATGTTGAACTAGCAACACTGTCTATGGTTTTAGTCTATACCTTCTTATGTCATTCAAGTCTGTCGTTAACCGAAAGTGTGCGTTTCAATAGATAGCACGACAGCATTATTCCCGTTTCACATCTTTCGTCATCTATCACACGGCCTGTCGTCATATGACGGACGGATGGCAAACTAGCCCATAGTTCACCATCCACAGGCCGCGGCGGCTGGGACGAGAAGTTCTTTCCCTCTCGCGTTCCGCCACATCCTTCGCTAGCATGACTGCTTCGCAGAAAGAGTTGATGGCTTCCCATTCCGTCTCGCTCCGGACCATGGATTGAACCAGGGCTGGACGCGAAAGGTCGCAGCCGCCGATATCCATTAAAACCTATCAATTAATTCAGTTTGAGTTTGAGTCATCGTGGTGAAAGTTTTATTCAGATAGAAACTGCAATACCGAGTACTAGCTGTCCAGGGAGCACCAGGCGTTTGGAATCACTGTACAATTTTTGAAGTAAAAACTTCTTTAGGCGCGTTGAGCACTTTTCGAGCGAACAAATGTCATGGAACTCACGTGACCGTCACGTACCCTTTTCGTAGCACTCGTGTCCGATCCGCCACAAGTTTTCACTTGTATCGGAAGTCCCCAAAGACTGATTTTTTTTATTTTATTTTATTTTATTTTTATTTTATTAATTTAAAAAGTAACATGTAGAAAAAAGCCAATTACAACTTTCCACTTATAAACTAACGTATGAATTTACAAAACGATACAAACAGCGTTATGGTAAAACAAAGAAACAAATAGAGTAAACAAAAATAAAATACATTACACAATAAAGTTACACTTCAAAGAAAAAGTTACTTAACATTTTTTTTAATTTCTGGACACTATTTGTAAATAAATCAAGCTCAACATCCCGGCACACTATATTGAACATTCGACATGCCCTTAGGATATATGCATTTTGCCTATAGTTAGTTTTTACTATAGGTACATGAAGGAGATGAGGTCTCCTAAGAAACACAGACGGCACACGAAGTCCAATCTTGGCCACCAGCTCAGGGACGTCAGTAGATCCGTTCATTATGCTAAATAGAAAAGCGAGATCTGCAATTTTTCTTCGCTCTTGCAAAGGAAGTATATGAAATTTCTTACACCGACTAGTATAGTTAGGAAGATAAGTATTTGAACGATATTGAATGTACCTTAAAAATCGCCTTTGTATTCCTTCGAGGCGATTAATATAAACATTGTAATTTGGATTCCAAATTTGAGAAGCATATTCGAGATGGCTACGGACAAAAGCACAGTATAGAATTTTCATGGTTTTGACATTCTTAAACTCAGAAGCAACCCTGAAAATAAAACCTAAAGCTTTAGAAGCCTTGTTGACTATATTATTAATATGCTCATCAAACAAAAGCTTCGAGTCAAAAGTCACCCCAAGATCCTTGATGACGTTGACTCTGGCAATTGAGGTATTCAATAATTTGTAGTCATATATAATAGGGTTTGGTTTCCGAGTAAATGTACATACATAGCATTTTGAAATGTTTAAATCTAACCTATTTCGGACGCAGTAATCATGGAAGCGGTTCAGATCCTCCTGAAGTAGGTGTGCATCATTAATGGTTGAAACATCACTCAGAATTTTCATATCATCTGCATACAATAAAATTTTAGAGTTTAAGAAGCAAGAGGCGATATCATTAACAAAAATATTAAATAAAAGGGGTCCTAATAAGGATCCTTGGGGAACCCCCGACGGGATGAACATCGCTCTCGAGGTATAACCGTTGAGGACCACAGTCTGGCACCTATTCTCGACATATGATACAAACCATCTGTACAAGCTACCCCTCACACCGATCTCTAACAGTTTGCGCACTAGAAGTGCATGATCTATTCGATCAAAACATTTACTGTAGTCAGTGTATATAACATCGACCTGAGACCTCTTGACCTCTCTTATCGGTGTACGTTGAGGCTTCTTCCATGCATCGACTTACCGCTTCACGCTTAAAGAGCCGTGTAAGCTTTTTAAGATTTGTAGACGGTGTGCAAACAGTTCAAAACAACATCCCATTCTCCATATTTCATCAAACGGAAAGAACACCTGCCGCCCGGATACGAACTGCAGTGGACAATCTGAAAATCTTTTAGTTATTGCTAGCCAAAGTTGGCCGCTATAAATACAATCTGGCCATTGGGGTATCCTCGATTCATCCGAAGCAGATTACGTGGAGCCCCTCTGCATGATAGGCTCTACCTCCTGTCCTGCCCTTCCTTCACAACCACTGGCACCTATCAAGATTTAATCGAAGCAAATTTTAGAGCTTTCTAGGCCACATTCTGGTCCAATACAAGTTGAGTTTATCGACACGTAAAGAAAATTATGAATTATGTAAGATAATGCATCACGAGAGTAAAATGCTGATTTGCGAGCTTGACCTAAGTACCTAACCTGACCTTAGTAGTAAGTATTAGGTATTGTCTTCGACGCAAGTTCGAGTTCGCTTCATGGTTGTCACGTATGGTACAATATTGATGAATGGAATAAAAGTGCGACGACTTTTGTGATCCCGGAGTGACACGCTTGACTATCAACTATTGTAGGGTTGTAGAGATAACTGCTCCACGATGAGGACAGTCCTTCACCGGAAGCAGTATGAATAGCTTTCATTATTGTCTGGCATTTCCAGTACTTCATGCAACCTTTCCAAATGTTCCTTACTTTAGTATTGAGCTACACCACAACTGAATCATGTACGTACAGTCAAATTCCAGTTCTGTTGACGACGATGATAAGGCAAAAATCACTTGCACCCAACGTTCGCTCGCAGCGGCATCCATGCCTTCACCAGAAACTAGTTTCTGCCACATACTGCGAGCCATTTTTGTTCAAAATAATTGTTACGTATTATATCTAAAATAATTAATATATTAAATAAATTGTGCAATTTTTATCTGGTAATGGTGTGAATGAAACAATGACATCTTGCACACATAAAAAATAAGTGCAGGTCCTTAAGAAGATAAGTGCGCTATGTTTGCAAATTATTCACGATGACGTACCAAAAAGCTTTTGTGTCAGCTTTTATCACGCTAACTTACGAATGTTAGCTAAAACTATTAAGATCGGTTCATTATAAAATTGATTGTTAATTCACAATAAATAGATAAGAAAATCCGTGTTTTTAATTTAAAGGAGCCAAATGAAGCGATGATTATCCAAATTCGTCTTCAACGATAGTAATATCATGGTACCTTTTTTCCGCAGGCAGTCAATACTTCGAATGGCAGAATGTTTGCGTTTAAAGTGGAATCAAACTTGCCAGGTTTGAATTTAGGAAAGTAATAAAAGGGATGACAGGTATTCAGAAATTCATACGATCTAATATTTCGCAATTGAGTTTATTTAACAGTTGGTATGGACGACAGGAAGTTATTTATTTTGAAGATCTAGTACACATCACATCCACAACCACGGCCTCCAAGGTCGATTCCCAGAGCAGCAGGAGCAATGCTAGCAGAGCCGAGCCCATAGCCAGCGCCATGCCCATATCCAGCGCCAAGCCCATATCCAGCGCTGAGGCCATAGGCAGTAGCAGAAGGAGCGATGCTCTCTATAGCAGTAATGCCGTTACCGCAGCTGTAGCTGACGGCGCCAACACCGGCACTGGGCAGCGCACCCTCCAAAGCGACAGCACTCACGAACGGCAGCTCACCAGCCACGGACAGAGCACCCTCATACACATTCTCAGACGCTACGGAGAGGCCACTGGGAACGATAGCAGACACGCTAGAGACAGGTAGTCCACCGCCACTGGTGGGAATGATCTCAATACCAGCCAAACCATTACCGATCAAACCGTTACCAATGATACCATCACCAATTATACCGTTGCCAGCCCAGTTACCAGCACAGCCACGTCTTGCAGTCAGACCGTTACCAATCAGACCATTTCCGACCAGTCCATTGCCAGCCCAGCCGTTACCAGAACATCCTGGAGCAATAACAGCAGGAGCAGCAATGGTTCCACGACCAAGACATGAACCGAAAGCATTCTGTAAACAAGAATATTTTTGTAATAGTGAATTTATCTTTATTCAGACAATTCAATCGATGACGTAATAATGTGTGTCGGGTGTGTTTAATGTAAATATAACCTTGATGTTATGAAAATATTAGCTTAAGTTGTGAGTGGCGAATGACCGGATTGATTAGGTTTACGGAGAAAATAAGTAGGAAAAAACTCAATCTAAGCTATAAAGCATCAAGACGAGAAGTGTAAAGCTAATCCGTGGAAATCCCAACTTGTAAAAGGTTACATCAGAACGAAACTTAAGAACAACAAATAAGTCAACAGTTTCTCACCTGGATGAAGAGCGCCTGAGCGCAGAGGACGAGGATCACCTTTGCTGACATTGTAGTTTGTGTTGAAGTAAACTTGACAGTGACTTTTCTGAGAATTGGTCGACTTTTTATACCAAAGCATAGTCCTTATCTAGTTGTGTTGCAGCAATTTGTGGATTTTGAAATGAATTTTTCATACCTACGAGTAGCTTTATCAGTAGTTGCAATATGAGGAAATAGAAAAATGCATAATGCATTTTGTAAGTCATATAACCTTGAAATATTTTGTCTCAAGGGCTTTGTTTTAATATAACATAGAAAACATTGTTAAGATAAGAAGCTTTTGCACTATATAAACGCGGTCTAGACGCAGGGACATCATTCATTCTTCGGCTTTTCGTTGGACATCAACAAACTTCAAACATGTCTACCTTCGCTGTTCTGTTACTCTGCATCCAAGCTTGTTTGGTCCAGGTGAGTCATTATTTAGAGTTACTCATTCATTTCTTTTGTTTTTTTCTTCTTTGTTAATCCACAAACAATTTTGTTCCGGCAGAATGTGTTCGGTTACGGGTGCGGTTGCGGAGGTCAAGTGGCCGCCATAGCTCCTGCTCTGGGTCTCGGCGCTAGTCTCTCTCCTGCTGCTGCATGTGGTAGTGCCCTCGGTCTGGGTGGTTACGGTGGTGCCATCGGATCTGGTTATGGTGGCGCACTTACTCCTGCTGCTGTGCTAGGAGGTGCTATCGTTCCTGGAGCTGCTTACGGCGGCACCGGTGAAGGCAACGTGGCAGTCATTGGTGAGCTGCCAGTCGCCGGTAACACCGCTGTTGCTGGTCAGGTCCCCATCCTGGGTGTCGTGAGCTTCGGCGGCGCTGTACCAGCTGCTGGTGCCGTGTCTATCTCCGGACAGTGCGCTTGCGGCTGTAACGCTCCTGTTTACTGTTAAAGCGTATTTTCCGAATTCTACAATGAAAATAAACAATCAGAATTGAGATTACATTTTATTATTTTGTGTATTACCCAAATGTTTACTATATTACTTTATATTGGCTTTATCATCATACATAGATATAGTTTTGATCCAGATTCCATCTGCATGATTAATTTATACATTTAGCTAGATGCGATGCGATTACGCTGTTCAATCCCAAACCTCTGTATGCCAAACCAACAACTGGAAAGCTTACATTTACGCTTTCCAGTTGTTTACTCGTTCACAGACATAAATTAAGAAAGAAAGAAAAAGTATTTATTTAGCCCGCACAGGACAAAACACATCAAAATTATTAGCATAAAACTTAATAATAAAAAGAGAGAAGAACAAGAAGAAGAAGAAGAACATTATCATCATTTACATCTGTGAACGGGTCCGTGCAACACACAATGTTTCATTTTCCATTTTTTTCTGTCAGATAGTGTTGTATTTTAGTAACAAAATGTTGAACTAGCAACACTGTCTATGGTTTTAGTCTATAGCTTCTTATGTCATTAAAGTCTGTCGTTAACCGAAGATGTGCGTTTCAATAGATAGCACGACAGCATTATACTCGTTTCATCTTTCATTATCTATCACACGGCCTGTCGTCATATGACGGACGTATGGCAAACTAGCCCATAGTTCACCATCCACAGGCCGCGGCGGCTGGGACAAGAAGTTCTTTCCCTCTCGCGTTCCGCCACATCCTTCGCTAGCATGACTGCTTCGCAGAAAGAGGTGATGGCTTCCCATTCCGTCTCGCTCCGGACCATGGATTGAACCAGGGCTAGACGCAAAAGGTCGCAGCCGCCGATATCTATTAAAACCTATCAATTAATTCAGTTTGAGTTTGAGTCATCGTGGTGAAAGTTTTATTCAGATAGAAACTGCAATACCGAGTACTAGCTGTCCAGGGAGCACCAGGCGTTTGGAATCACTATACTATACAATTTTTGAAGTGAAAAGTTCTTTAGGCGCGTTGAGCACTTTTCGAGTGAACAAATATCATGGAACTCACATGACCATCACGCACCCTTTTCGCAGCCCTCGTGTCCGATCCGCCACAAGTTTTCACTTCTATCGGTAGTTCCCAAAGATGTTAAAAATATGTTAAGAAGTTCCCAGAGGTTCGCTGTACGGTGATGCTTATTTCATGCAACGACGTTTACCGCTTCACGCTTAAAGAGCCGTGTAAGCTTTTTAAGATTTGTAGACGGTGTGCAAACAGTTCAAAACAACATCCCATTATCCATATTTCATCAACCGGGAAGAACACCTGCCGCCCGGATACGAACTGCAGTGGCCAATCTGAAAATCTTTTAGTTATTGCTAGCCAAAGTTGGCCGCTATAAATACAATCTGGCCATTGGGGTATCCTCGATTCATCCGAAGCAGATTATGTGGAGCCCCTCTGCAGGATAGGCTCTACCTCCTGTCCTGCCCTTCCTTCACAACCACTGACACCTATCAAGATTAAAAAAAAAATATATCTTTATTTCAGACCTATTTAACAGTCCATACGTTGTTAGTAGTTGGTTGTTGTTAGTGGTGGTTTGTTGTTGGTAGTGCTTAATCGAAGCAAATGTTAGAGCTTTCTAGGCCACATTCTAGTCCAATACAACTTGAGTTAATCGACAAGTAAAGAAAAATAATGAATTATGTAAGAGAATGCATCACGAGAGTAAAATGCTGATTTGCGAGCTTGACCTAAGTACCTAACCTGACAGGTCCAGAGGGACGGCGGACTTGGGGAGGTCCGCCGCCCCGCTGAATAACTGGACCCGAGGCGGTGGCGCGTAGTGTTTCGCGCGCGCCCCTATAAGACGTCGCGGGAGGAGTACACCTCACTCCCCCCGCAGACCTGAGGAGGCCCGCAGTGGCGGGCCGGCACTAGCCGGGGATCGTGGAAGGCGCACTAGTTCCCATGATCCCCGGTGCAAGTGTGGGAAGGGAACACCGGGGTGGTTTTTGGTCAGTACGAGTCTGACAGACCCCTCCACTCTCCCCAGGGCGGAGGACATCCATTGAGGATTTTCCACCCCGGCAACAAAAAAAAAAAAAAAAAAAGTACCTAACCTGACCATAGTAGTAAGTATTAGGTATTGTCTTCGACACAAGTTCGAGTTCGCTTCAGAGTTGTCACGTATGGTACAATATTGATGAATGGAATAAAAGTGCGACGACTTTTGTGATCCCGGAGTGACACGCTTGACTATCAACTATTGTAGGGTTGTAGAGATAACTGCTCCACGATGAGGACACTCCTTCACCTGAAGCAGTATGAATAGCTTTCATTATTGTCTGGCATTTCCAGTACTTCATGCAACCTTTCCAAATGTTCCTACTTTAGTATTGTTTTTTAAATCATGAGGATCATAAGAGGTCCGTTGAGCTACACCACAATTGAATCATGTACGTACAGTCAAATTCCAGTTCTGTTGACGACGATGATAAGGCTAAAATCACTTGCACCCAACGTTCGCTCGCAGCGGCATCCATGCCTTCACCAGAAACTAGTTTCTGCCACATACATACTGCGAGCCATTTTTGTTCAAAATAATTGTTACGTATTAAATGTAAAATAATTAATATATTAAATAAATTGTGCAATTTTTATCTGGTAATGGTGTGAATGAAACAATGACATCTTGCACACATAAAAAATAAGTGCAGGTACTTAAGAAGTTATGTGCGCTATGTTTGCAAATTATTCACGATGACGTACCAAAAAGCTTTTGTGTCAGCTTTTATCACGCTAACTTACGAATGTTAGCTAAAACTATTAAGATCGGTTCACTATAAAATTGATTGTTAATTCACAATAAAGTGATAAGAAAATCCGTGTTTTTAATTTAAACGAGCCAAATGAAGCGATGATTCATTCGTCCAATTCCAAATTCGTCTTCAACGATAGTAATATCATGGTCCCTTTTTTCCGCAGGCAGTTAATACTTCGAATGGCAGAATGTTTGCGTTTAAAGTGGAATCAAACTTGCCAGGTTTGAATTTAGGAAAGTAATAAAAGGGATGACAGGTATTCAGAAATTCATACGATCTAATATTTCGCAATTGAGTTTATTTAACAGTTGGTATGGACGACAGGAAGTTATTTATACTGAAGATCTAGTACACATCACATCCACAACCACGGCCTCCTATGTCGATTCCGAGAGCAGCAGGAGCAATGCTAGCAGAGCCGAGCCCATAGCCAGCGCCATGCCCATATCCAGCGCCAAGCCCATATCCAGCGCTGAGGCCATAGACAGTAGCAGAAGGAGCGATGCTCTCTATAGCAGTAATGCCGTTACCGCAGCTGTAGCTGACGGTGCCAGCACCGGCACTGGGCAGCACACCCTCCAAAGCGACAGCACTCACGAACGGCAGCTCACCAGCCACGGACAGAGCACCCTCATACACATTCTCAGACGCTACGGAGAGGCCACTGGGAGCGATAGCAGACACGCTGGAGACAGGTAGTCCACCGCCACTGGTGGGAATGATCTCAATACCAGCCAAACCATTACCGATCAAACCGTTACCAATGATACCATCACCAATTATACCGTTGCCAGCCCAGTTACCAGCACAGCCACGTCTTGCAGTCAGACCGTTACCAATCAGACCATTTCCGACCAATCCATTGCCAGCCCAGCCGTTACCAGAACATCCTGGAGCAATAACAGCAGGAGCAGCAATGGCTCCACGACCAAGACATGAACCGAAAGCATTCTGTAAACAAGAATATTTTTGTAATAGTGAATGTATCTTTATTCAGACAATTCAATCGATCACGTAATAATGTGTGTCGGGTGCGTTTAATGTAAATATAACCTTGATGTTATGAAAATATTAGCTCAAGTTGTGAGTGGCGAATGACCGGATTGATTAGGTTTACGGAGAATATAAGTAGGAAAAAACTCAATCTTAGCTATAAAGCATCAAGACGTAATCCGTGGAAATCCCAACTTATAAAAGGTTACATCAAACAAATAAGTCAACAGTTTCTCACCTGGATGAAGAGCGCCTGAGCGCAGAGGACGAGGATCACCTTTGCTGACATTGTAGTTTGTGTTGAAGTAAACTTGAGAATGACTTTTCTGAGAATTTGTCGACTATTTATACCAAAGCATAGTCCTTATCTAGTTGTGTTGCAGCAATTTGTGAATTTTGAAATGAATTTTTCATACCTAGCTTTATCAGTAGTTGCAATATGAGGAAATAGAAAAATGCATAATGCATTTTGTAAGTCATATAACCTTGAAATATTTTGAATCAAGGGCTTTGTTTTAAAATAACATAGAAAACATTGTTAAGATAAGAAGCTTTTGCACTATATAAACGCGGTCTAGACGCAGGGACATCATTCATTCTTCGGCTTTTCGTTGGACATCAACAAACTTCAAACATGTCTAACTTGGCTGTTCTGTTACTCTGCATCCAAGCTTGTTTGGTCCAGGTGAGTCATTATTTAGAGTTACTCCATCATTTCTTTTGTTTTTTTCTTCTTTGTTAATCCACAAACAATTTTGTTCCGGCAGAATGTGTTCGGTTACGGGTGCGGTTGCGGAGGTCAAGTGGCCGCCATAGCTCCTGCTCTGGGTCTCGGCGCTACTCTCTCTCCTGCTGCTGCATGTGGTAGTGCCCTCGGTCTGGGTGGTTACGGTGGTGCCATCGGATCTGGTTATGGTGGCGCACTTACTCCTGCTGCTGTGCTAGGAGGTGCTATCGCTCCTGGAGCTGCTTACGGCGGCGCCGGCGAAGGCAACGTGGCAGTCATTGGTGAGCTGCCAGTCGCCGGTAACACCGCTGTTGCTGGTCAGGTCCCCATCCTGGGTGTCGTGAGCTTCGGCGGCGCTGTACCAGCTGCTGGTGCCGTGTCTATCTCCGGACAGTGCGCTTGCGGCTGTAACGCTCCTGTTTACTGTTAAAGCGTATTTTCCGAATTCTACAATGAAAATAAACAATCAGAATTGAGATTACATTTTATTATTTTGTGTATTATCCAAATGTTTACGATATCACTTTATATTGGTTTTATCATCATACATAGATATAGTTTTGATCCAGATTCCATCTGCATGATTAATTTATACATTTAGCTAGATCCGATGCGATTACGCTGTTCAATCCCAAACCTCTGCCATGCCAAACCAACAACTGGAAAGCTTACATTCACGCTTTCCAGTTGTTTACTCGTTCACAGACATAAGTTAAGAAAGAAAGAAAGAAAAAGCATTTATTAGCCCGCACAAGACAAAACACATCAAAATTTTCAGTATAAAACTTACTATTAAAAAGAGAGAAGGACAAGAAGAAGAAGAACATTATCTTCATTTACATCTGTGAACGGGTCCGTGCAACACACAATGTTTCATTTTCCATTTTTCTCTGTCAGATAGTGTTTTATTTTAGTAACAAAATGTTGAACTAGCAACACTGTCTATGGTTTTAGTCAATACCTTCTTATGTCTTTAAAGTCTGTCGTTAACCGAAAGTGTGCGTTTCAATAGATAGCACGACAGCATTATACTTGTTTCATATCTTTCGTCATCTATCACACGGCCTGTCGTCATAAGACGGACGGATGGCAAACTAGCCCATAGTTCACCATCCACAGGCCGCGGTGGCTGGGACGAGAAGTTCTATCCCTCTCGCGTTCCGCCACATCCTTCGCTAGCATGACTGCTTCGCAGAAATAGGTGATGGCTTCCCATTCCGTCTCGCTCCGGACCATGGATTGAGCCAGGGCTGGACGCGAGAGGTCGCAGCCGCCGGTATCCATTAAAACCTATCAATTAATTCAGTTTGAGTTTGAGTCATCGTGGTGAAAGTTTTATTCAGATAGAAACTGCAATACCGAGTACTAGCTGTCCAGGGAGCGCCAGGCGTTTGGAATAACTATACAATTTTTGATGTGAAAACTTCTTTATGCGCGTTAAGCACTTTTTGAGTGAACAAATATCATGGAACTCACATGACCGTCACGCACCCTTTTCGTAGCACTCGTGTCCGATCCGCCTCAAGTTTTCACTTCTGTCGGTAGTTCCCAAAGATCATGCGGGGCAGCCGCATGATTTTTTGAACGTTGTACGGTGAGGCTTATTTCATGCAACGACTTACCGCTTCACGCTTAAAAAGCCGTTTAAGCTTTTTAAGATTTGTAGACGGTGTGCAAAATTTGAACTGTTCAAAACAACATGCCATTTCCACATTTCATCAACCGGGAAGAACACCTGCCACCCGGATACGAACTGAATTTTTTTTACTTATTGCAAGCCAAAGTTGGCCGCTCTAAATACAATCTGGCCATTGCGGTATACTCGATTCATCCGAAGCAGATTATGTGGAGCCCCTCTGCAGGATGGGCTCTACCTCCTATCCTGCCTTTCCCTCACAACCACTTGCACCTATCAAGATTAAATCGAAGGAAATGTTAGAGGCTTCTAGCCCACATCCTGGTCCATTAAAACTAGTGTTTATCGACACGTAAAGAAAACTAATGATTTATGTGAGAGAATGCATCACGAGAGTAAAATGCTGATTTACGAGCTTGACCTAAGTACCTAACCTGACCTAAGTAGTAAGTATAAGGTATTGTCTACGACGCAAGTTAGAGTTCGTTTATTGTCTGGCATTTCCAGTACTTCATGCAATCTTTCCAAATGTTCCTACTTTAGTATTGTTTTTTGGATCATTGAGGTCCATTTTTTATTTTTTTTTTTGGGACAAGCCCGCCACACACCCCCAAACCACTGTAACTGCTGAAAGCCAGAATCAACAGTGGCGACCACCAGAAAAGCGCCGAGACAATGAAGCTCGACGAAGTCCCAGAGAATGAATTTAACTGTCTTGGATCCCGCAACGAAATTAATCAGAAAGTATAGCGGAGAAGTAGGAAAAAAAGTGTAATTTCCACTTCCCTCCATATCCCTCCATATACAAAGGGACGTTTACAACTGGGATAGGCCCAGTTGCCTAGCACCACGGATAAATATAATTAACGTTAATGGGTCCTAAGTTGAGAGCTGTTATATTTGATTCCAATAATAGGTATGGCAAAAACGCTTGAACGCACGGAAATTTGCTCTAGTTTCTACAAGGACCGCATGGTAAATAACTCCGGATGTAACCTGTACACTATCCAACATAATATTGCGTTCATTTTGCCAAAGACTACACTCCCACAAAATGTGATGTGCAGATTGTTCATATTCGCAGTCAGATGTTGAACATTGACAAAAAGGCGAGTCAACAAGTTTGAAGGAAAATAATTTACTCTTGAAGTTGCCATGACCCGTGAGAAATTGGACAACACAGTGATCAACCTCCAGCCATGCCAGCCAGCTCCACCCACGAACGGATGGAAAGAACTGGTGGAGGTGTCCGCCCTTGATGGAATTGTCCCACCTATATTGCCATTCAGATAAAAGTTCCTCCCTGACGTCGGTCTGTGGTTTGAATAATCTAGAAATCCTAGCACGATCACGTATGGTTAAAAAGTCTGCGTCCGTGGTCTCACGCGCGTTATAGTACATTGCAGCCCGCCGCTGCACCTCAAGATCGACTGGAAGTACACCCGCAAGCACCGGCAAAGCTTTGGTATCCCAATAATTTGCATATAGCCCACATTAATGCTCAGAGCGTTCCTGGTCACTATTCCGATCTTCTGGCATCCTTTAGCAGTGTTCATCTTGTTGCACTCCTTATATCTGAGACCTTTCTCAACCCCTCTCTCCTTTCTACGCACTACTCTCGTCCTGGTTTTGTTCTGGTCAGAAATGACAGGATTGGCAAGGGTGGTGGTGGTGTTGCCATTTACATACGCGCCGATATACCGCACAAAATTGTAAGTTCGTCTCCATCTCAGTATTCTGCTTGCTTGCTGTTGCTTGCTTGCTGCTTGCTGTGTTTTACTCCCCTAACCTTCACGTTAGCTATTTTGACTCCTTAGAATCGACGCTTAGTAATCTTTGCCCATCATACGAGCATGTCATTTTAATGGGTGATTTTAACACGTGTTTAATTAAAAATGATACACGTTCACATAAACTCCGTTCGCTTTTATCTTCTCTTTTTTTATTTATTTATTTATTATAGGTCTACCAACAATTGTTTACACTGGATACAGGGACATAATTCATTCATAAAATTAAATAACAGCGCAACAATTACTTATAGGTAAACACCACATGTACAATACAATAAATTCGGGAGATAAGCTAACTTAGTAAGTACTAAGCGCCAATATTCAATTAAATTAAACTTGAGATGTGAAAACCAGAATTTGACAAAATCGTTTTTAAAAATAAATGAAATTGAATTATTTATGAAAATGACAACATTATTAAATGGCTAAAATAAAAAATTAAATTACATTGGTGAGTTGGAATTGATAAATTATAAATAAAGATCGACATAAAATAATAATTAATTGACTAAAAATTTATAAAATTAAATAAAACTTATAAATTGTTATTAAGTATAAATTTTTAACATGAAAGAGAGAAAACAATCATTAAATATTAAATTAAGAACAATGGTAAAAAGGACCCAATGAAATAATGGTAATAATAGGTTATGATAAGTTTGACACGATGAACCAATAACTGACTGTGACTAGGGGTTGCTTGGTAATCGAATAAGGATGGCTTTTTGTTTAGCAAGAGAGTCAAAGTGGAGATCAATAACATCACTGTAGCTATTTACCGCCCTGCACATTCTTGCGATAGGAGAATTGGATCCCAAAACTGTCCTTCTAAATGGCGTACAAAGAGGTGTGATAAACTCTTAACCTTGATATTTTACCTGTTTCTGCGACCCATAACTTCCCAAATTGCGCGCCTTCTCTCCTTGACCTAATTATCGTTTCTTCACCTCACAATGTTGCTGAGTTTGGGCAGCTCACTGCAACCTTTTCGTATCATGACCTCATTTATCTTTCCTATCGTATCCGACCCCTTAAACGTAAGCCTCAATTCTGTTTTCTTCGGAGCTTTAATAGCATAGAACTGGAAGCTCTGAAACGCGATGCTGGTGCTATTGATTGGAGTCATGTTATCGAAAGTGCCAGTATCGATGAAAAAGTGAACAGCTTCAATACAATTGTGTTAGATCTTTATGATAAACATGCCCCTCGTCGCCGTATTAAAATTAAGCATAAGCCTACTCCGTGGATGACTACTGAAATAAAAAACGCCATCACTCGTAAGGATAAGGCGAAGAGTATAGGTATAGGCGCAGGCCCACGGAAATTAACCTCATCCGATTTAAAGCTTTGCGTAACCGCTGCAATCGTCTGTGTCGGGATGTCAAGAGACGCTATTTCCATGAATCTCTCGTTGATCGTAGCTCCTCGGATGTCTGGAAATTTTTAAAGTCTGTCGGTATAGGTAAATCTCCCACAACTACTTGCAAAGATGTCGACTTGTGCGATCTTAACAGGCACCTTACTGTTCCACCTGTTTCTCTGGACCCAAACGTCAAAGCTTCAACTTTATCTGAGCTCTCTAACTTGCCGTTACCAAATTGTACTCCTTTTAATTTTAATCCTGTTTCTGAAGACGTTGTCAAAAAGTCCCTTCTCTCTATTTCTTCCTCTGCTGCGGGCCATGATAATTTGTGTTCGAGAATGATAAAACCCATTATTTCAGAGCTGCTCCCCATCCTTACTCATATTGTAAATTTTCTTTATTCACGGGTATATTTCCGTCGGCCTGGAAACAGGCTCACATAATACCACTTCCCAAAGTTAGCAATCCTTCGTCCTTATCCCACTTTCGGCCTGTCTCCATTCTGCCCTTCGTTTCCAAAGTTCTCGAACACATTGTTCATGGTCAAATTTCCAGATATCTATCGACTAATGCTCTTATTTCCCCATTTCAATCTGGTTTCCGTACTGGCCACAGTACTGTTACTGCACTTGGACAATAAATCTCTGACTGTTTTAGTGTTACTTGACTTTAGCTGCGCGTTCAACTCAGTGGATTTCGACATTCTTCTTGGGATCCTTCAATCTTTTAACTTCTCTGCCTCTACGATAGCCTGGTTTGACTCGTATCTTCGGGGTCGCTCTCAGTGTGTCCGCCAGGAAGATATCTACTCTGACTGGTGTGATCTTACTGCTGGTGTTCCTCAGGGTGGCGTTCTCTCTCCTCTTCTTTTCTCTATATTTATTAATACTGTTATCAAGGTTACCACCTCTAGCTTCCACCTCTACGCAGACGATTTGCAGCTGTATCGACATTTCTTGCTGGCTGATGCGGAGTTGGCCATCAATGCCATGAATCATGTCCTGGAAAGCATCTTTCAATGGGCTAAGTCGTTCGGCTTACAGATTAACCCAGATAAGTCGCAGGCCATGATCATAGGCAGCAGATACTACGGCACTGCACTTGACTTACCATCTTTAACTCCGTTATCTCTGGGCTGCTCGACCATTGCGTATTCTGAAACAGCCAAGGACCTTGGTGTCTTAATTGACAGCAACCTTTGTTGGCGAGCTCAAGTGAATGAGGTTAGTCGTAAGGTTCACTTTTCTTTTCACTCGCTGAAATCCTTACAGAGCTTCTTGCCATTCAAAACCAAAGTTTATCTAGCTCAAACTCTGATTCAGCCAATCATTGATTACGCTGATGCCTGCTATTTGGATGCCACCGAGGAGCTGTTAAAATAAGCTTGAGCGCTTACAAAATCTTTGTATTCGTTTTGTGTATGGTCTGAGGAAATATGACCATATTTCTCACTTCCGCAAGGAGCTTAAGTGGCTCCCTATCCGTCTTCGCAGGAACACTCGGATATTATGCCTCCTTTACAATATCCTTTATAACCCTGCATATCCCAGCTACCTGCGCGATCGTTTTTCCTTTACCCGTCCTTCTGATGCTCTCTGTAGATCCCACCTCAGGCATCATCTTAATTTCCCATACCATAAAACTGAACTGTATTCCTACTCCTTCTCTGTTCACGCAGTACGTTTGTGGAACTCACTTCTGCCTAACATTCGAGATTCCAAAACTTTATTTCTCTTTAAAAACAAGTCAAAGAACATTACCTCTCTTCTATATAGTAATATTCTACATATATTTGTATGTATGTTATAGGTAAATATTTTCAATAGTAGTTTATTTTGTTTTTGATAATAAGTGTATGTATTTGTATGTTATATGTTTATTTTAAATAGCCATAGTTTTGTTTTAAGTTTTAATTTAAATTTTCTTTTTTTGACTTTTCTACACACTGTGTCTACATTTCTTATCAGAATTTCCTCTCGCAGGTCTGCTGGAAGAAATTTCTTTTGAAATAAGCAGTACATTTGTGCTCTTCTATGTTAATATATTGTCCTTTTAAGTATTTTGTGGGTCCATGAATAAATAAATAAATAAATATAGCAATGATATCCAAATTCGTCTTGTTTCACCTTAAAGCGCTCAACGATAATAATATCATGGTCCCTTTTTTCCACAGACAGTCAACACCTCGAATGGCAGAATGTTTGCGTTTGAAGTGGAATAAAACTTTCCAGGTTTGAATTTTAGATATTAATGAAAGGGATGACAGGTATCCAGAAATTCATACAATTTAATGTTTTGCATTTGAGTTTATTTAATCGTTGGTAAGGACGAGAGGAAGTTATTTATTTTAAAGATCTAGTACACGTCACATCCACAACCACGGCCTCCAAGGCCGAGTCCGAGAGCGGCAGGAGCAATGTTAGAAGCGCCCAGCCCATAGCCAGCGCCCAGCCCATAGCCAGCTCCAATCCCATATCCAGTGCCGATTCCATAGGCAGCAGCAGAAGGAGCGATGCTTTCAATAGCAGTAATGCCGTTACCGCAGCTGTAGCTGACGGCGCCACCACCAGCACTGGGCAACACACCCTCCAAAGCGACAGCACTCACGAACGGAAGCTCACCAGCCACGGACAGAGCACCCTCATACACATTCTCAGACGCTACGGAGAGGCCACTGGGAGCGATAGCAGACACGCTGGAGACAGGCAGTCCACCGCCACTGGTGGGAATGATCTCAATACCAGCCAAACCATTACTGATCAAACCGTTACCATTGATACCATCACCAAACACACCGTTGCCAGCCCAGTTACCAGCACAACCGCTACCAATCAGACCATTTCCGATCAAACCGTTACCAGCCCAGCCGTTACCAGCACATCCTGGGGCAATAAGAGCAGGAGCGGCGATGGCGCCACGACCAAGACAAGAACTGAAAGCGATCTGTAAACAAGACATTATTGTATTAGGGAATATAATCTTAATCAGCAAAACGACTTTCCTGTCGATGATATAATTACTATGACTTAATTGATCACATAATGTAATGTGTGTCAGACGTGTTATATGGTAATCACATTACTTGCAAGGGTTAAAAACTTAGCTTAAAAGCATGAACAAATAATACTTGAATCTCGGAAACGACACCAACGATTTTCACGAAATTTTGTATGTACCTAGGGGGTTTTGGGGGAGATAAATCTAGCTTGGTTATATTTTTGGAAAAAATGAGTCGTCCAGATCTTAAAGTAATAAACTAACGTCGCATGAGCAGGCAAAAGACTAAATGATTGCAACCTTTGGGATACCAACAAAGGGTTCTTACATCGATACAAAACATGGGAACAACAAAATACGTAAACAGTTTCTCACCTGGATGAAGAACGCCTGAGCGCAGAGGACGAGGATCACCTTGGCTGACATTGTAGTTTGTGTTGAAGTAAACTTGACAGTGACCCTTCTAAGTATTGGTCGACTATTTATACCGAAGCGTAGTCCTTATCTAGTTGTGTTGCAGCAATTTGTGGATTTTGAAACTAATTTTTCATACATAACTTTATCAGTAATTGCAACATGAGGAAATATAAAAATGCATCTATTTCATAAGTGATGTAACCTTGAAACATTTAATATGAAAAGCTTTGTTTGAAAAGAACTAGAAAAACATTTTTGTGATAAGAAGCTTTTGCACTATATAAACGTGGTCTAGACGTAGGGACATCATTCAGTCTTCGGCTTCTTGTTGAACATCAACAAACATCAAACATGTCTACCTTCGCTGTTCTGTTACTGTGCATCCAGGCTTGCTTGGTCCAGGTGAGTGATTAAACTGAGTTACGGTACTCCATTGTTTTTGTTTTCATTGTTAACTTACATAAATTTTGTTCCATCAGAATGTTTTCGGTTACGGTTGCGGTTGTGGAGGTCAAGTGGCTGCTGTAGCTCCTGCTCTGGGTCTCGGCGCTGGCCTCTCTCCTGCTGCTGCATGTGGTAGTGCCCTCGGTCTTGGTGCTTACGACGGCGCCATAGGATCTGGTTATGGTGGCACACTTGCTCCTGCCGCTGTGCTAAGAAGTGCTATCGCTCCTGGAGCTGCTTACGGCGGCGCTGGTGAAGGCAACGTGGCGGTCATTGGTGAGCTGCCAGTCGCCGGTAACACCGCTGTTGCTGGTCAAGTCCCCATCCAGGGTATCGTGAACTTCGGTGGCGCTGTGCCGGCTGCTGGTTCCGTGTCTATCTCTGGACAGTGTGCTTGCGGCTGTGGCACTCCTATTTACTGTTAAATCGTATTTTCCATGACAATAAACAATTAGAATTGAGCTAATACTTTAATGCTTTAATTTTTTTCCTGTATTACACATGTGACCGGTCAATGTGGCGACACTTGGGGGAGGCCTATGTCCAGCAGTTGACGTCTTTCGGCTGAAATGATGATGATGATGATTACCCATGTGCCTTTCGGCTTCGTTAAGAGGTTTTTTTTCGTTTAAGACAAATTTTGATTTAACCCACGAAAATACGACTTAGGTGACTATTCATCCGCAAAATATTTCATCCCCGGATGAAACGTCACCCTTTTAAAAGATTCAGATAAACGATTACTGCGATTATGTTGTTAAACCCCGAACTTTACAACAACTGGGAAGCGTAAATGGTCTTCATTAATATATGTGTACGGGTCCGTGCAACACGTTTTCAGTTTCCATTCTTCTCTGACAGTAGCACGGCATCATGTTATACTCGTTTTATATCTTTCATATTTATTAATACCTATCAATTATTTTTTTGAGTTGGAATTGACCTTGACATCGTGATGAAAGTATAAGTTAGCTGAATCGTTACCAAGTGCACTTTTTGAGAGAACAAAAATCTGGAAACTCGCGTGACCGTCACGTAGCACTCGTAGATGATCCACTACGGCGTAACACCATTTAGACGTGCCAGGGGCACACCCCGTAGCAGATATACATGTATTTCTTAGTTTTCACTTCTATCAGCAGTCCCCACACATTGACCCACGTGTTTTTTTTTTAAAACGGCGGTGCTCATTTCATGCATCAATAACACCTTCAGACATCTAGAGCCATTTATGCTTTTTGAGATAATGACGGTGTGTGAGATACGATCTGTGAAGAAACAAATATTCCATCCCTCCACATTTCATCAACCTGGAAATACACCTGCCGCTCGGATACGAACTGCAGTGTCCAATTTGGAAATATTTTTACCGATTAACAGCCCAGCATAATTATTCACAAACGCTCGATTCGATTTTGATTCGGAAAGTCGTATGTCTATCTCGCTCGCTTTCGTAATGCCAAAAAAAGACAGACATATGACTACAAGTAGGTAATACAAAAAGCGTACGTTACGGTCACGCGAGTTCCATGATTTTTGTTCACTCAAAAAGTGTTTACCGCGACTAAAGAAGTTTCGACTTCACACATTAATATCGTGCTGCGATTCCAAGCGCCTGGCGCACCCTGGACAGCTTGCACTCGGCATCGCAGATTCTAGCTGACTAACACTTTCACCACGGGCGGTGACTCAAACTCAACAGAATTAATTGATAGGTAATAATAGATCAAAAGGTTTTGAAACGAGTAAAATGATGCCGAGCAATCTGATAAGGAAGAAAGGAAATTGAAAACGTATGTCCATACGTATGTCCATACGTCCTTTCACAGTAACAATTGAAGACCATTTACGCTTCTCAGTTGTTAGTTTGGCGTACAGAGTTTATAGTTCGGGATTGAACAGCGTAATCAAAGTCGTTTATCTAAATCTATAACAATCTGAACATCTTTGAAGGAGAAGAAAACCGGTGGGCCAAAATGTAATAACTTGAGATGTTCTGAAAAAATGGTCATGTTTTTCTATTTTGGAATATGAAAAATCAGCTCAATTCTCAATCTGGCAGCGAGAAAAATGAGAATTATAATTTTCCTAACATTATCGATTTAATTAATCAATTACGAAGAAAAGCTTTGCACAAGATATTATACATATGTATTATAATAATATATAATAATACTATATACTCGTATACAATATTATAGTGCATTTTAACTACACTTACATTGATTTAAAGGAAATGTCAATTAATAACTGAAAAACCAAAATGATTATCAGTTTCGTATCGATTAAAATCAAATGTATTTATAACAGCATTATATCATATCTGTGACTGCACTGACAGCGAACCGACATTGTCACTTAATTTGCCAATTAATTCCGCTCCACTCGTTTCGTGTTTTCCGTTACGTTTTGAGACAGTTTGCGTTGGTTTGTTTATTACGGATTCCGACCCTGCCTACCTTGTAGGACACGTGCTTCCATAATGGACCCACCGAAGATCGCTTACACGTTTGACTTGGTTTTTTTTTTTTGGATTAAGCCATCGGCTTAGATTGGATATTGTTGAAAATATGGACCGCTCTGTGAACTGTGCGATTTCAACTTATCACTGCAATACCCGAGGCCGACGACCCTTGGACGTGAAACAATTCCGCAAGTGATTCGTCAGTGGCTTACATATGTGTAAGCCACTGACGAATCACTGGCGGAGCTATGGCTCTGAAAGTAAAAAGAACTTAGCTGGGCTAGATATACATCTGCACAATTTTTAGATGACATTTTTATAATAATATTAGAGAAATAAACCATGTACTCAATTAAAATGTTTTTTTATTTACTCTGGTCGCCTTTTCGATAAATTAATTTCTGTTATCTATTTATGGCTTCAAGTCATTGATATTAAATCTTAATATGACTTTTCAAACATTCTCTCTTAAATTTATATAATAATAATATATAAGTTCTCAAAGAACTTAGTAATCAGCTTTTTTTTAGTCATTGTAACATTACCTCACTTTTACTAAACCTCAAATAACTCAGTTCCCCGATTGTCAAAACTTACAAAATTATCAACGTAAGTAACGGTAAGTCTGAATCTTCTAATTCATACCATTTTCATCTCGTTACAGCCAGGCCCAAGAATGTATGTTATCGTTTCCGTCTCCTTTTGGTGGTAAAAATCAAATTTTGTCTTAATGTATTTTGGTGGATTAAATCAATATTTGTTTTAAATTGTTGTGGTATAAAGGGTGTAAAAAACCTCTTCACGAAGCTGAAAGGCAAAACATTAAAATATTGGCTCAATTCAGATTGTTTATTTTTATCGTAGAATTCGGAAAATACGATTTAACAGTAAATAGGAGCGCCACAGCCCCAAGCGCACTGTCCGGAGATAGACACGGAACCAGCAGCCGGCACAGCGCCGCCAAAGCTCACGATACCCTGGATGGGGACCTGACCAGCAACAGCGGTATTACCGGCGACTGGAAGTTCACCAATGACCGCCACATTGCCTTCACCCACGTTGCCTATAAGGAAAGTGTATATGTCACCGTAAAATTGTCAAATACGTTATATTACAATATAACGTGTATCTCTCTAGCGATATTGTAAAGACTCGAATTATTGTCAACTGAACATACGGAAGTATCTCTGCCCCCATAATCGGGACTTGGGGCACCCCCCCGTTAGGTTAGTAAGGTCCTTTAAACCCTGCACCCGGAAATAGGGGCCCCGCGAAGCGGGGCTCCGTCGGCTACGCTTTTTAGGGGAATATAAAGTGTTTTAAGGTTAGGTTATAATAATCGGTATTTTTCAGGAATGGTACAATATCTTTTCATGAGAGTTGTACCACTGGGCAAGGGGGACTCCTCCTTCCCTTCACACCGCGTGAGTTGACTACCATCGCATGCATTTCACGTAAAATAATGCGTTTTGTTGTAAGCAGTATGTTCATTTGACAATATTTCGAGATTTTACAATATCGCTCGTGATATTACAATATAACGTATTTGACAATTTAACGGTGACATATACATATTATTAGACGTGACTGTACAGGCACATTCAAATATTGTCAACGACAAAGATAAGGCTAAAATCACTTACAACCAACGTTCGCTTGCAGCGGCATCCACGCGTTCACCCGAAACTAGTTTCTTCATACACTTTGCGAGCCGTTTTCATTATAAATAATAATTTGTGCTGATTATAATAGATAGTGGAGTGAAGGAAAGGAAACAAATGACACCTTGAACTTAGCACACATGAAACAAGTGCTGATCCCTAGGAATTTATTTATTGTTGTGCCATGTTTGTGTGTACAAATAATTCACGATGACGTAACAAAAATATTTTGTGTCAGCTTTTTTAACGCTGACGAATGTTGGCTAAAATTACATTATAAAATTGATTGTTAATTCACAATAAAGAAGAAAAGTCATGTTTTTAATTTTAACGTGCCAAATGTAGCATTGGTGTACTAATTTGTCTTGTTTAACCATATTATTATAGCGCTAATATCATGGTTCCTTTTTTCCCCAGACAGTCAACACCTCGAATGGCAGAATGTTTGAGTTTGAAGTGGCGTCAAGTGAAAATAAAAACCTTTCCAAGTTTGAATTTTGGAAATTAATGAAAGGGATGACAGGTATTTAGAAATTTATACAGAATAATATTTTGCATTTGAGTTTATTTATAATCGTTGCTAAGGACACAAGTTACTTATTTTAAAGATCTAGTACACACCACATCCACAACCACGGCCTCCAAGACCGAGTCCGAGAGCGGCAGGAGCAGTGTTAGCAGCGCCGAGTCCATAGCCAGCGCCAAACCCATAGCTACTGCCGAGGCCATAGGCACCTGCAGCGCCATAGGCCGCAGCAGAAGGAGCTATGCTCTCAATAGCAGTAATGCCGTTACCGCAACTGTAGCTGACGGCACCAGCACCAGCACTGGGCAACACGCCCTCCAAAGCGACAGCACTCACGAACGGCAGCTCACCAGCCACGGACAGAGCCCCCTCATACACATTCTCAGACGCTACGGAGAGGCCACTGGGAGCGATAGCAGACACGCTGGAGACAGGCAGTCCACCGCCACTGGTGGGAATGATCTCAATACCAGCCAAACCATTACCGATCAAACCGTTACCAATGATACCATCACCAATCACACCGTTGCCAGCCCAGTTTCCAGCACAGCCACCACCGATCAAACCGTTACCAATCAGACCATTTCCGATCAGACCGTTGCCGATCAAACCATTTCCGATTAAACCGTTGCCAGCCCAGCCATTACCAGCACATTCTGGGGTATTAAGAGCAGGAGCGGCGATGGCTCCACGACCAAGACATGATCCAAAAGCAGTCTGTGAACAACAAAATAGTTGAATTGATGAATACAATTTTTTTATCAACAAACGACTCTAATGTCGATGACATAATTATGATTGTTCCATCTATCACGTAATGTAATGTGTGTCGGACGTGTTCTATGGTAATAATCACATTATTGCACTGGTTAAAAACTTAGCTTTAAAGCATGGAAAAATACAATCAAATCTCGGAAACGTCTCCAATGAGTTTCATGAAATTAAGTATGTAGGGGGTTTTGGGGCGTGATCTAGCTTGGTTTGATTTCAAGAAAACGTCACCACAAAAAACACCGAGAAGAGCTTGGTCATCCAAATATTAAAGTAATAAAGTGACGTGGAATGAGGGGGCAAAGGACTGTTACTGAATTGAACCTCTGGGAAAATCCTAACTAAGAGTTGGTTACATCGATACAAAACATAAACACAAACAATAAACAAATCAACAGTTCCTCACCTGGATGAAGAGCGCCTGAGAGCAGAGAACGAGGATCACCTTGGCTGACATTGTAGTTTGTGTTGACGTAAACTTGAGAGTGACTTTTCCAAGAATTGGTCGACTATTTATACTGAAGCGTAGTCCTTATCTAGTTGTGTTGCAGCCATTTGTGCCAACCTTTATCAGTAGTTGCAATATGGAGAAATAGGAAAATACACGTTGTGTTTCGTAAGCGATGTAACCTTGAAATATTTAATATGAAAGCTTTGTTTCAATAGAACATATAAAACATTGTTATGATTAGAAGCTTTAGCACTATATAAACGTGGTCTAAACGTAGAGACATCATTCAGTCTTCGGCTTCTCGTTGAACACAACAAACATCAAACATGTCTGCCTTCGCTGTTCTGTTACTGTGCTTCCAAGCTAGCTTGGTCCAGGTGAGTGATTATTCTGAATTACTCCATTATTTCTTTGGTTTTTTTTTTCATTGTTTATCTACGTACAATTTTGTTCCGTCAGAATGTGTTCGGTTACGGGTGCGGTTGCGGAGGTCAAGTGGCCGCCATAGCTCCTGCTCTGGGTCTCGGCGCTGGTCTCTCTCCTGCTGCTGCATGTGGTGGTGTCCTCGGTCTTGGTGCTTACGGTGGCGCCATCGGATCTGGTTATGGTGGCGCACTTACTCCTGCTGCTGTGCTAGGAGGTGCTATCGCTCCTGGAGCTGCTTACGGCGGCGCCGGCGAAGGCAACGTGGCGGTCATTGGTGAGCTGCCAGTCGTCGGTAACACCGCTGTTGCTGGTCAGGTCCCCATCCAGGGTATCGTGAACTTCGGCGGCGCTGTGCCGGCTACTGGTGCCGTGTCTATATCTGGACAGTGTGTTTGCGGCTGTGGTGCTCCTATTTACTGTTAAATCGTATTTTCCGAATTCTACAATGAAAATAAACAATCAGAATTGAGCAAATTAATGTTTTGATTTTTTATTGTATTACCCAAAATTGCACACCTATACATTATCGGCTATATCATAAAACATAGATATAGCTAAGGTCCAGTTTTCATCAGCATGATTAATTTTTATTTTTAGCAAGATCCATTTCCTAAGCCAACATTTTGACATTCGTAGAAGTAAAGAATGAAAATTACAATGTATTCTAAATAGATGTGTACGTAACACTACAGTTTAAGAAAAAAAAAATTATACCATTCTACAGATGTTTAGATTGTCATATTTTTATAAACGACTGCGATTACGCTGTTCAATCACCAACTATAAACTCTGTACGCCAAACTAACAACCGAGAAGCGTAAATGGTCTTCATTTGTTTCTGTGAACAGGTCCGTGCAATATTACGTTTTCATTTTCCTTTATTCTTTGTTAGATGGCACGGCATCATTTTACTCGCTTAATAACTTTCGTCATCTATTAATACCTATAAATTATTTATGTTTGTGTTAGAGTCACCGTGGTGAAAGTATTAGGCAGCTAAAATCTGCGATACCGAGTGCTAGCTGTACATGGTGCGCCAGGCGTTTGCTTTTGAATTAAAAACTTCTTCAAGCGCGTCGAGCACTTTTTGAGTGAACAACAATCATGGAATTCGCGTGACCGTCACGTACGCTTTTCATAGCACTCGTAGCCGATCCACTACGGTGTAGCACCACTTAAGCGTGCGCGACGCACAACCCGTAGCAGTTATAGATTACTTAGTTTTCACTTCTATCCAGTCCCCAAAGGCTGTCCCGCATTTTTTTTAACACCGTACGGCGGGGCTCCTTTCATACATCAAGTAATACCTTCACGCTTAAAGAGCCGTATAAGCTTTTTATGATACACGTTTTCCTTAGTAGACGTTGAGCGAGACGAAACTTTGGAAAAACAAAAATCCCATCCCTCCACATTTCATCAAACCAGATACAAACTGCAGTGGCCAATCTGAAAATCTTTTTACCGATTGCTAGCCCAGGTTGGCCGCTGTAAATATAATCTGGCCAAATGAGGTATTCTCTATTCATTCGGCAGAATGTGAATGTGGAGCCCCTCTGCAGGATACGCCCTATCCTGTTAATCCTACACAATCACTGGCGCCTCAAGATCAAGCCAAGCCAAGCCAAGCCAAGCTGTCCAGGACACATTCTAGTCTAATATAATTTGAGTATATTGACACGTAAAGAAGAATAATGCATTACAAGATTTAAATGCTGATTTGCAACACACGACGCACGTTCGAGTTCGATTTATGATTGGCACATATGGTCCATATTTATGAATAAAACAAAAGTCTGACGACTTTTATGATCCCGGAGTGACACGCTTGACTATCAACTATTGTAGGGTTGTAGATATTACTGCTCCACACCTCGAATGGCAGAATGTTTGCGTTTGAAGTGGCGTCAAGTGAAAAATATCAACCTTTCCAAGTTCGAATTTTGGAAATTAATGAAAGGGATGACAGGTATTTAGAAATTTATACAGAATAATATTTTGCATTTGAGTTTATTTATAATCGTTGCTAAGGACACAAGTTACTTATTTTAAAGATCTAGTACACACCACATCCACAACCACGGCCTCCAAGACCGAGTCCGAGAGCGGCAGGAGCAGTGTTAGCAGCGCCGAGTCCATAGCCAGCGCCAAACCCATAGCTACTGCCGAGGCCATAGGCACCTGCAGCGCCATAGGCCGCAGCAGAAGGAGCTATGCTCTCAATAGCAGTAATGCCGTTACCGCAACTGTAGCTGACGGCACCAGCACCAGCACTGGGCAACACGCCCTCCAAAGCGACAGCACTCACGAACGGCAGCTCACCAGCCACGGACAGAGCCCCCTCATACACATTCTCAGACGCTACGGAGAGGCCACTGGGAGCGATAGCAGACACGCTGGAGACAGGCAGTCCACCGCCACTGGTGGGAATGATCTCAATACCAGCCAAACCATTACCGATCAAACCGTTACCAATGATACCATCACCAATCACACCGTTGCCAGCCCAGTTTCCAGCACAGCCACCACCGATCAAACCGTTACCAATCAGACCATTTCCGATCAGACCGTTGCCGATCAAACCATTTCCGATTAAACCGTTGCCAGCCCAGCCATTACCAGCACATTCTGGGGTATTAAGAGCAGGAGCGGCGATGGCTCCACGACCAAGACATGATCCAAAAGCAGTCTGTGAACAACAAAATAGTTGAATTGATGAATACAATTTTTTTATCAACAAACGACTCTAATGTCGATGACATAATTATGATTGTTCCATCTATCACGTAATGTAATGTGTGTCGGACGTGTTCTATGGTAATAATCACATTATTGCACTGGTTAAAAACTTAGCTTTAAAGCATGGAAAAATACAATCAAATCTCGGAAACGTCTCCAATGAGTTTCATGAAATTAAGTATGTAGGGGGTTTTGGGGCGTGATCTAGCTTGGTTTGATTTCAAGAAAACGTCACCACAAAAAACACCGAGAAGAGCTTGGTCATCCAAATATTAAAGTAATAAAGTGACGTGGAATGAGGGGGCAAAGGACTGTTACTGAATTGAACCTCTGGGAAAATCCTAACTAAGAGTTGGTTACATCGATACAAAACATAAACACAAACAATAAACAAATCAACAGTTCCTCACCTGGATGAAGAGCGCCTGAGAGCAGAGAACGAGGATCACCTTGGCTGACATTGTAGTTTGTGTTGACGTAAACTTGAGAGTGACTTTTCCAAGAATTGGTCGACTATTTATACTGAAGCGTAGTCCTTATCTAGTTGTGTTGCAGCCATTTGTGCCAACCTTTATCAGTAGTTGCAATATGGAGAAATAGGAAAATACACGTTGTGTTTCGTAAGCGATGTAACCTTGAAATATTTAATATGAAAGCTTTGTTTCAATAGAACATATAAAACATTGTTATGATTAGAAGCTTTAGCACTATATAAACGTGGTCTAAACGTAGAGACATCATTCAGTCTTCGGCTTCTCGTTGAACACAACAAACATCAAACATGTCTGCCTTCGCTGTTCTGTTACTGTGCTTCCAAGCTAGCTTGGTCCAGGTGAGTGATTATTCTGAATTACTCCATTATTTCTTTGGTTTTTTTTTTCATTGTTTATCTACGTACAATTTTGTTCCGTCAGAATGTGTTCGGTTACGGGTGCGGTTGCGGAGGTCAAGTGGCCGCCATAGCTCCTGCTCTGGGTCTCGGCGCTGGTCTCTCTCCTGCTGCTGCATGTGGTGGTGTCCTCGGTCTTGGTGCTTACGGTGGCGCCATCGGATCTGGTTATGGTGGCGCACTTACTCCTGCTGCTGTGCTAGGAGGTGCTATCGCTCCTGGAGCTGCTTACGGCGGCGCCGGCGAAGGCAACGTGGCGGTCATTGGTGAGCTGCCAGTCGTCGGTAACACCGCTGTTGCTGGTCAGGTCCCCATCCAGGGTATCGTGAACTTCGGCGGCGCTGTGCCGGCTACTGGTGCCGTGTCTATATCTGGACAGTGTGTTTGCGGCTGTGGTGCTCCTATTTACTGTTAAATCGTATTTTCCGAATTCTACAATGAAAATAAACAATCAGAATTGAGCAAATTAATGTTTTGATTTTTTATTGTATTACCCAAAATTGCACACCTATACATTATCGGCTATATCATAAAACATAGATATAGCTAAGGTCCAGTTTTCATCAGCATGATTAATTTTTATTTTTAGCAAGATCCATTTCCTAAGCCAACATTTTGACATTCGTAGAAGTAAAGAATGAAAATTACAATGTATTCTAAATAGATGTGTACGTAACACTACAGTTTAAGAAAAAAAAAATTATACCATTCTACAGATGTTTAGATTGTCATATTTTTATAAACGACTGCGATTACGCTGTTCAATCACCAACTATAAACTCTGTACGCCAAACTAACAACCGAGAAGCGTAAATGGTCTTCATTTGTTTCTGTGAACAGGTCCGTGCAATATTACGTTTTCATTTTCCTTTATTCTTTGTTAGATGGCACGGCATCATTTTACTCGCTTAATAACTTTCGTCATCTATTAATACCTATAAATTATTTATGTTTGTGTTAGAGTCACCGTGGTGAAAGTATTAGGCAGCTAAAATCTGCGATACCGAGTGCTAGCTGTACATGGTGCGCCAGGCGTTTGCTTTTGAATTAAAAACTTCTTCAAGCGCGTCGAGCACTTTTTGAGTGAACAACAATCATGGAATTCGCGTGACCGTCACGTACGCTTTTCATAGCACTCGTAGCCGATCCACTACGGTGTAGCACCACTTAAGCGTGCGCGACGCACAACCCGTAGCAGTTATAGATTACTTAGTTTTCACTTCTATCCAGTCCCCAAAGGCTGTCCCGCATTTTTTTTAACACCGTACGGCGGGGCTCCTTTCATACATCAAGTAATACCTTCACGCTTAAAGAGCCGTATAAGCTTTTTATGATACACGTTTTCCTTAGTAGACGTTGAGCGAGACGAAACTTTGGAAAAACAAAAATCCCATCCCTCCACATTTCATCAAACCAGATACAAACTGCAGTGGCCAATCTGAAAATCTTTTTACCGATTGCTAGCCCAGGTTGGCCGCTGTAAATATAATCTGGCCAAATGAGGTATTCTCTATTCATTCGGCAGAATGTGAATGTGGAGCCCCTCTGCAGGATACGCCCTATCCTGTTAATCCTACACAATCACTGGCGCCTCAAGATCAAGCCAAGCCAAGCCAAGCCAAGCTGTCCAGGACACATTCTAGTCTAATATAATTTGAGTATATTGACACGTAAAGAAGAATAATGCATTACAAGATTTAAATGCTGATTTGCAACACACGACGCACGTTCGAGTTCGATTTATGATTGGCACATATGGTCCATATTTATGAATAAAACAAAAGTCTGACGACTTTTATGATCCCGGAGTGACACGCTTGACTATCAACTATTGTAGGGTTGTAGATATTACTGCTCCACACCTCGAATGGCAGAATGTTTGCGTTTGAAGTGGCGTCAAGTGAAAAATATCAACCTTTCCAAGTTCGAATTTTGGAAATTAATGAAAGGGATGACAGGTATTTAGAAATTTATACAGAATAATATTTTGCATTTGAGTTTATTTATAATCGTTGCTAAGGACACAAGTTACTTATTTTAAAGATCTAGTACACACCACATCCACAACCACGGCCTCCAAGACCGAGTCCGAGAGCGGCAGGAGCAGTGTTAGCAGCGCCGAGTCCATAGCCAGCGCCAAACCCATAGCTACTGCCGAGGCCATAGGCACCTGCAGCGCCATAGGCCGCAGCAGAAGGAGCTATGCTCTCAATAGCAGTAATGCCGTTACCGCAACTGTAGCTGACGGCACCAGCACCAGCACTGGGCAACACGCCCTCCAAAGCGACAGCACTCACGAACGGCAGCTCACCAGCCACGGACAGAGCCCCCTCATACACATTCTCAGACGCTACGGAGAGGCCACTGGGAGCGATAGCAGACACGCTGGAGACAGGTAGTCCACCGCCACTGGTGGGAATGATCTCAATACCAGCCAAACCATTACCGATCAAACTGTTACCAACGATACCATCACCAAACACACCGTTGCCAGCCCAGTTACCAGCACATCCACCACCAATCAAACCGTTACCAATCAGACCATTTCCGATCAGACCGTTGCCGATCAAACCATTTCCGATCAAACCGTTACCAGCCCAGCCATTACCAGCACATCCTGGGGCATTAAGAGCAGGAGCGGTGATGGCTCCACGACCAAGACATGATCCAAAAGCAGTCTGTGAACAACAAAATAGTTGAATTGATGAATACAAATTTTTTATCAACAAACGACTCTAATGTCGATGACATAATTATGATTGTTCCATCGATTACGTAATGTAATGTGTGTCGGACGTGTTCTATGGTAATAATCACATTATTGCACTGGTTAAAAACTTAGCTTTAAAGCATAGAAAAATACAATCAAACCTCGGAAACGGCTCCTATGAGTTTCATGAAATTGCGTATGAAGGGGGTTTTGGGGCATGATCTAGCTTGGTTTGATTTCTAGAAGACGACACCACAAAAAACACCGAGAAGAGCTTGGTCATCCAAATATTAAAGTAATAAAGTGACGTGGAATGAGTGGGCAAAGGACTGTAACTGAATTGAACCTCTGGGAAAATCCTAACTAAGAGTTGGTTACATCGATACAAAACATAAAAACAATAAACAAATCAACAGTTCCTCACCTGGATGAAGAGCGCCTGAGAGCAGAGAACGAGGATCACCTTGGCTGACATTGTAGTTTGTGTTGACGTAAACTTGAGAGTGACTTTTCCAAGAATTGGTCGACTATTTATACTGAAGCGTAGTCCTTATCTAGTTGTGTTGCAGCCATTTGTGCCAACCTTTATCAGTAGTTGAGTCAATTTCAACAACTCGATTTTTTACCTAATTTCCATGGACATTTTCTTTTTCAGGTTTTTCAAAAAACTTTAATTATAAAGCGCAACATATCCACATTATATATACATTTTCTAAATGGGGATTACATAATTGAATTACTTAGAGAGTTATTTGGGTCACCGAAATTGGTGAGCCACAGAAATTTTATTATTGCCACCGAAATTGTATTGGTGACACAGAAATTGTGCGTGTGCACTGAAATTGTGAATTACTAAAAGAAATACAACGTGGTGTACTATTGCTTAAATCAGTCTTACAAAATTAGCAATCAAGGAACTGATTATGTTTTTTACTCCAATGATGAGGTAAAATTTACTTGAAACTTATACTAACAACCTAGGTAGGGGCGAGCCTCAGCTACCTACCGGGTCACATGTGACGGATAGTGAACTATCCTGTAGTATGAAGGATAGCTGCGAATAAAAGGAAACCGATATAAGCAGTTCCGGACCGAGCTGGTAGTTACCACTCTAGAAAAGGCACGGAAGTCCCGATGACGACCCTACGACATGGCGAGTTAACACCATATGTTCTACTACCGCGAAGGCCTCAGCCTTCGCGGTAGTAGAACCTGGCATCGGAGGAGTTGGCTTCATAATTAACAAAACCATGAAACAGTATGTGGTTGAAGTTAACAGTATTTCGGATCGCCTTGCTTATGTGGTTGAAGAAGACTACGAACACTAAGACTCAGCAAAATATATAAAATCAAAATTTACAGGCATTTGCCCTAACATCAGGCTACCAGGACCAAATTGTAGAAGAGATCTACGAAGAACTACGAACGAAATTAAGACCCAATATACCGTAATAATGGCCGATTTCAACGCGTGAGTTGGTAACAAGGAGAACAGAGGAGAAACTGGCATAGACAACTAGCAAGAAATGCTGGAGGACAAATATTCCTCAATTTTCTACAAGCTAACTCACTATATGGTATGAACACCTTTAAAAAACACGAGCAGCCTAGCGATCATCGATTGGTTACAGCAGACATATAATATGTAAAACTACGAACATCGCGAAGGAATCTTGTTGTGAGGAAACATCTTCCAACCGATACCAAACTCAAGATACTGTAAGCTAACGAAGATCTATATAAGAATGCTGTCGATGTAAAACTCAACTGCGAACGATTAACCACCATGACGATAGATGAGATTAACAATAAACTAACAACAGCATTAACTCACGTCCTTAAGGAAATCACCCCAAGTGTCCTACCAAATAGACCGACTAAATTAACACCAGGTACTATAAAGATGATGGACCAAATAGGCTCACTATGCAGTGAGGGAAACGTGGATAGTCAGGAAAACAGAGACCTACATAAGTACATCCGTAAACAGACTTGGAACAACTTGACTGACTATAACACCAATCTCATACAGGAAGCGTTAGAGAAGAACAGCAGCCGAAGGGTTCTTAAATTGAAGCTGAACGAGGGCAGGAAACAGATCTTCAAACTTCTCAACGGAAATGGGGAAGAAGTCACAAATAAAAAGGCTACTTGCCTAAGAGTCCTATGAAACTCTTTATAAGAGTGGAGCAGCACTGAGCCAGACAATAGCAACTCTAGGGCAACCCCGATTACTAATCCAGAATGTAGGTTCCGAAGAAATTCCCGATGTCATTCCAAATGAGGTAATACAAAAATTTAAAAATTGGAGAGCACCAGGGGAAGACATCATGTTACCAGAGATGATTAAAATCAACGGAAGGGTCGTCAGCAATGTGCTCGCAGTATTATTCACAAAATTTTCATCGTGGAATCTAAAGTACCTGCATCATGGCACAACGCAATAATCACCCTGATCCACAAAAAAGGGGACATGAAGCTGCCACTACAGACCCATTAGCCTGTTGTCACATATTTATAAGATCTTCTCGAGAGTTATAGTTAACAGACTCGCCAGGAGGCTAGAATTTTTCCAACCAAGAGAACAGGCAGGATTTCGCTCAAGCTTCAGTACCAATGACCACCTACAAACACTTAAAACAGTCATAGAGAAATTTAACGAGTACAGGAATGACCACTTCGACTACGAGAAGGATTTGACTCGATAGAGTGGTGGTTCATAGAAAGAGCCATAGCCAGATGCCGCATCATGAAAGGTACATACAAATTCTCCATCACCGCCATCAAAACGCTACTGTCTGTGTCTCCTTGCACGAGTAAATCGGGAAATTCCATGTACAGAGGGGTGTCAGGCAAGGAGACACAATCATCATCATCAACCTAGCCTTTTCCCAACTATGTTGGGGTCGGCTTCCAGTATAACCGAATGCAGCTAAATACCAATATTTTTCATGGAGCGCCTGCAAGGAGACTCAATATCACCAAAATTATTTACCCTGGCACTAGAATACATATTCCAGCAGATGCAGTGAACTGGGAAAGGGCTGATGATAGATGGAGAGAGACTGACAAATCTGAAGTTCTGTCAAAGTAATTTCGGCATGAAAAATATTGATTATTTTCAAAAATCTTCTTTATCATTAATACAATAGTTGATGGGTACAATTTCTGTGAAGTCGTGTAATTTCCGTGGGCACCCAGATGCCACGGAAACCACAGAAATTGGCCCACAGAAATTGGAATCGTGGCTATTTTTTCAGAATTACAAGAAACTACCAAGGCTATGACTATTGTTTTCTATAATCTTAAATGTGTACCAAAGGCTGCTTAGCATGCTTAAAAGTGATACCTTTATTTCTTGGAAAAAGCCTTTTAAAACTTGATCACCGAAATTGCAAAATTTTGTTCCGAGTGAACCGAAATCACTTTCTTAAATTTTTGGCGGGTAGACGTGGCAATATGGTGCACTACCATTCTTACTGTGTGTAAGTGCACGACTGTCTCTTGCCGGGCAGGAATTTATTGTTCGTTTAAACTCATTGGTGGAAGCTCAGGACTGTGAAACAAAATGACCATAGAAATTAGTAATTTCGCACGGACAAAACTACCGTTGACATTTACTCATTAACTATTACTCTTAACATTCAAAAATAATTAGTTTCTTGTTGGGCAATTATTACTTAGCACAAACAAAATACTTTTTCCTACATATGTTGGAGATTATCTTCATGAGAGGTAAATGCTGTGTATGAAAGTGATTGTGGACAGGACACAGAAATTGATAATTCGTCATTTACCGATGTTTTTCTTAGAAAGTAATAGTCTTACAAATATAATTTAAGTGGCTTCATTTAGATTCACGTTACTATAATTCTGAAAAAAAAAATCGTTGCATTATCTGTAAAGCAGCACTGCGTTTTCAGCCTAGACGCGTAAATTTTCCGCCTGAGAAATTCACTCAGTTGCAATATGGAGAAATAGGAAAATGCACGTTGTGTTTCGTAAGCGATGTAACCTTGAAATATTTAATATGAAAGCTTTGTTTCAATAGAACATATAAAACATTGTTATGATAAGAAGCTTTAGCACTATAAAACGTGGTCGAAACGTAGAGACATCATTCAGTCTTCGGCTTCTCGTTGAACACAACAAACATCAAACATGTCTACCTTCGCTGTTCTGTTACTGTGCTTCCAAGCTTGCTTGGTCCAGGTGAGTGATTATTCTGAATTACTCCACTATTTCTTTGGGTTTTTTTTTCATTGTTTATCTACGTACAATTTTGTTCCGTCAGAATGTGTTCGGTTACGGGTGCGGTTGCGGAGGTCAAGTGGCCGCCATAGCTCCTGCTCTGGGTCTCGGCGCTGGTCTCTCTCCTGCTACTGCATGTGGTGGTGTCCTCGGTCTTGGTGCTTACGGTGGCGCCATTGGATCTGGTTATGGTGGTGCACTTGCTCCTGCTGCTGTGCTAGGAGGTGCTATCGCTCCTGGAGCTGCTTACGGCGGCGCCGGCGAAGGCAACGTGGCGGTCATTGGTGAGCTGCCAGTCGCCGGTAACACCGCTGTTGCTGGTCAGGTCCCCATCCAGGGTATCGTGAACTTCGGCGGCGCTGTGCCGGCTACTGGTGCCGTGTCTATATCTGGACAGTGTGCTTGCGGCTGTGGTGCTCCTATTTACTGTTAAATCGTATTTTCCGAATTCTACAATAAAAATAAACAATCAGAATTGAGCAAATTAATGTTTTGATTTTTTCTTGTATTACCCAAAATTGCACACCTATAACATTATCGGCTATATCATAAAACATAGATATAACTAAGGTCCAGTTTTCATCAGCATGATTAATTTTTATCTTTAGCAAGATCCATTTCCTAAGCCAACATTTTGATATTCGTAGAAGTAGAGAATGAAAATTACAATGTATTCTGAATAGATGTATACGTAACACTACAGTTTAAGAAAAAAGATTAATTTATACCATTCTACAGATGTTTAGATTGACATATTTTTTTTTTATAAACGACTGCGATTACGCTGTTCAGGTCCGGTTGTTCGAAGCTCGGTTACGTCAACTTCAGGGTTAAGTTTTGGTTAAAGTAAAATTAACCGGGGGACAAATTTAAAAAGCGTTGTTGAAGGAGCGGTTACTTTAACGAGCGGTCAAATTACCGATTTAACGGCGGTCAAAATTACCGACAGGGTGGGGCTGGTTTAAATTTTGACGTTAGTAGAATTTGAAGTTAACGATAACAGTTTTTAGGTTATTTACAAAATATTTCTTTGCGAATACCGTTTAAAATGGGATCGGAGCGTTTTCTTTTGGATTTAATTAATGAAGACAGTTCTTCTGATGACGAATTCATATTTGGACAAGTAGTCCGACAAAGACAGAGAAATTTTCGGCCACGAACTGATTTTTTTTTATGGGAGGAAATAGATTTTAGAGCACGCTACAGAGTGTCGGGGAATTTGGCTACAGTGCTTGTAAATTTATTAGATTCGCGTCTCAAACGTTTGACCAGGAGGTGAGCCAATTTTTAATCCATATAAGTAAATTAATAGTATGTTTCATAGTAAAACCTCTAAAATACCTAACAACTAATGATGTATGTTCATTCACTTTTTTCAGAAACAATGCAATTACATCTGCAGATCAAGTCTTGTTAACTCTACAGTTTTACGCATCTGGATCATTTCTCAGGTGTGTTGGAGATTCAAAGGGAGTGCACAAATCGACAGTATGTAGAGCTATTCACACTGTGAGCAAGGAGTTAGCTAATCTTAGATCCCATTTTATTTATATGCCAAGAAATGAAGATGAGAGGAAAGCCACTGTAAACAACTTTTACAAAATTAGCCGCTTTCCAAAAGTTATAGGTGCTATAGATTGCACACATGTCTATATACAATCACCTGGTGGCAATAATGCAGAGTATTACCGCAATAGAAAGGACTCATTTTCATTGAATGTCCAAGTTGTTGCTGATGCTAATTGCTATATCAAAAATATTGTTGCAAGATGGCCCGGAGGAAGTCACGATAGTCACATATTTGATTCAAGCAACATCAAAGGTAGAATGGAAGATGGGGAATTTGGTGATACATGGCTATTAGGTGATAGAGGATATGCCTTGAGGTCATTTCTTTTGACGCCACTAGCAAACCCTACAACAGCAGGAGAGCATCTCTATAATGAAAGCCAAATAAGGACTAGAAATGTGGTTGAGAGGACATTTGGTTGTTGGAAACGAAGATTTCCTGCAATTGGATCCAAGTTGAGAGTCAATTTGAAATATATGCAAGCAATAATAGTTGCAACAGCTGTTTTACACAACATCTGTCGTAAGATGAATGAGGAACAACCTCCAGATTTAGTAGATGTTTACGAGGAGATGGACATAGTTCATGAAACTGCTCCAAACTATCAAGATAGTACTAGAGGAGAATTAATATCAACATATTTTGACAGATTAGCTGCTACTTATACATGACAAATGTTTTCTTAATAAGTAAACAAAATTTGAAATAAAAAAATATTCATTTATCAGACTCTTTTATTTTGTCCTATAATTATTGAGCTTGAAAAGTCCAACAATTTTTAATTACAATGTACTAAACTTATACTAATTACTAATACTTAGGGTAAATTAAAATACAAAAGATTAATTTTAACAGGGATCCGGGATGCTACATAATAAATAAATAAACCTTAAATAAAAATTGGTTTAAACCAATCTGTGCCTCTTGAGTCACAAGAACTGCATGAACAACTCATAAAACACAATGAGGAACGCCACCAAAAAGAAAGAGTAATTGAAGAATCAATTTTTACTCACACAATGAAGAACGCCACCAAAAATTCAAGACGCACAGTTAAAAAGATTGGTTTAAACCAATCTTTTTAACTGTGCCTCTTGAATTTTTATTTTTAAATCTAGCAGTTCAATTTCTTTTTGGTGGCGTTCCTCATTGTGTTTTATGAGTTGTTCATGCAGTTCTTGTGACTGTCTTAATTTTTCTCTGTGCTCGACTTCTGCACGTCTATTGGATTCTTCAATTACTCTTTCTTTTTCTTTTGTGCAGTGAAGTTTCTCTTCACTCAGCATCTTTATAGATCTCCTTACTGACACAGGAGTAGCTCCGAAATTTCTTTTCCGACCTAAAAAAAAACAATTCTATATTCATCATCCCGCCACAACTAACACTTGCCAACACTCTCTATTATGTCTACTTACATTTTAAGGGTGATGACACTGGCTGTCTTAATAAACACCCAGGTGCACCGGTATCTTTTATTAAGGATTTCTGAAACAGAATAAATAAATTTGTGAAATAAGTAATATTAAATGCAGAGATATTCCATTAAGCACGCAATAAATTAATCACCTTGATACTCACAACATTCTCCAATTCACCTGATGGGATTAATGTTACCACATCATTGGGCATTTTAAATTCGTTTGATGGGCTTGGTGTACGTGATGGTTGTGTGACAATCGTATCATGTGACAGTAGCAGCACATCCTAAAACAAATAAATAAAAACTTAAATATCCCTTTATTACACAAAAAAGGAAAGCATATATTTGAATAATTAAATTAATGTTCTATTTTTTTGTACATTGTTGTATCTTCATTAACAAAAAGTGGATTGTTATACAAACAAATATTATTTTGTGTAATACTTCTACATTGCATACACAAATAAATTGTTGTGTAAATGTGTGAAACTTGAATAATTAAAGGGATTACCTGAGAGTTTTCTATGCACCTCAATTTCTTTTTTGCTGGCGGTGTCATCACATAATGTGGTTCAATTATTTCTTCAACATTCTACAAAATAAAACAAAATGAACATTGCATAATTCACAAAGATTTGAGCAAAGGTTTTTATACCAGCAAAGGCAACCAAATAAAAAAATAAAGCAAATAAAAAGTCAACTTTACCACAAGAGCTAGGGGTGCCAAGTTTCCTTCACCACCAGTAGGTTCAACATTCTAATAAAAAGTAAAACATAATTATGTTAATAGATTGTAGTTATGATGAGAGTTTCCAAAGTCTACATCTATCACCAGGAGGGTTCTGATCCGCCAATATTCCAGCCGTCAGACATACATAGGAAAATAATTGTAATTTTGTTGCTTTCTTTTGATATTAATCCAGATTGAAAAACTCAAAATATTCACATATTTAGTACAGATAGAGGTGCATACCACAGGTAGAGCGTCATCATCATATGTTGATTCCAGACCATCAGCAGATAAAACCATCAAAGATCTCATCCAGTCTTTGTCGGGGTGGTCACTGTTTGATGTGCCTGGTATTTGACCTCCTCCAGTCCTTCGCCTTTCTTGACGTTCCTTACTTGCTTCCTACAAATAATTAAATGCATATATTTAATGCTTTGGCATTCAACCTACTTAGAGGGAGGTTACTGGTAAAACTCGTCTATGTAAATCAACTAGGCATGTAGAACTGGTAATTTTAACAACACCACCACATAAACAATACTGTTTACTTTACTTACTTTCCGTGCACCCTTTTTCATATTATCAAATTTGTATTTTAATTGTTTTACTGTTCTGTGTCTCGAGCTACTAGCGTTAAATTCCAGGTGGAGGTTAAGCCATGTTTTTTCTTTCTGTGCCTGAGAAACGGCATCTGTTTTCTTACACAGTAATATGTGTTTGTTTTGATCAATTAATCGTTTTAACAGTTCAAGTTCATTACTTGAAAAGTTAGATCCTCTTTCCCTGGAACAAAACATGTGTTATAACAATTATTTTAGACACCAAAAGCCATGTTATAAAAACACCACGGTTGCTATAAAATAACATGCACTTACTTTGATTTAACGTCCATTCTGGCGAATACACTTGTAGTTAGTAGGTGTAAAATGGTATTTTGCTTCCGTATCAACAAAAATCTATGTCGATTGATAAGAAAACGCAAGAGAATTAAAATAATACTGAAACATAAATCAGCAACAAATAATATTTATTTCCAAACACCAATGACAACTTGACAGCTAACACAATGTTGGCATTCGAAAAAATATTACCCGTCGAAAATTAAGGGAAAGTACACGAAATTGTACTGACAACACTTTTAACCCTGGTCAAATTAAACCGTCGCGTAAAATATTTATGGGCAACTGAATGCGAAGATAACCGACGTTATTTTTTTAACCGTGGTCAAAATTGACAACAGTTAAATTTTAACTTTTACTTTACTGTAATGTACGAACAACCGGACCTCAATCACGAAGTATAAACTCTGTACGCCAAACTAACAACCGAGAAGCGTACATGGTCTTCATTTGTTTCTGTGAACGGGTCCATGCAATACGTTTTCATTTTCCTTTCTTCTTTGTTAGATAGCACGGCATCATTTTACTCGTTTCATAACTTTCGTCATCTATTAATACCTATAAATCATTTATGTTTGTGTTAGAGTCATCGTGGTGAAAGTATTAGGCAGCTAAAATCTGCCATACCGAGTGCTAGCTGTACATGGTGCGCCAGGCGTTTGCTTTTGAATTAAAAACTTCTTCAAGCGCGTCGAGCACTTTTTGAGTGAACAACAATAATGGAATTCGCGTGACCGTCACGTACGCTTTTCATAGAACTCGTAGCCGATCCACTACGGTGTAGCACCACTTAGGCGTGCGCGACGCACAACCCGTAGCAGTTATAGATTACTTAGTTTTCACTTCTATCCAGTCCCCAAAGGCTGTCCCGCATTTTTTTTAACACCGTACGGCGGGGCTCCTTTCATACATCAAGTAATACCTTCACGCTTAAAGAGCCGTATAAGCTTTTTAAGATATAGGTTTTCCTTAGTAGACGTTGAGCGAGACGAAACTTTGGAAAAACAAAAATACCATCCCTCCACATTTCATCAAACCAGATACAAACTGCAGTGGCCAATCTGGAAATCTTTTTTACCGATTGCTAGCCCAGGTTGGCCGCTGTAAATACAATCTGGCCAAATGAGGTATTCTCGATTCATTCGGCAGAATGTGAATGTGGAGCCCCACTGCAGGGTACGCCCTGTCCTGTCAATCCTACACAATCACTGGCGCCTCAAGATCAAGCCAAGCCAAGCCAAACCAAGCTGTCCAGGACACATTCTAGTCTAATATAATTTGAGTTTATTGACACGTAAAGAAGAATAATGCATTACAAGATTTAAATGCTGATTTGCAACACACGACGCACGTTCGAGTTCGATTTATGATTGGCACATATGGTCCATATTTATGAATAAAACAAAAGTCTGACGACTTTTATGATCCCGGAGTGACACGCTTGACTATCAACTATTGTAGGGTTGTAGATATTACTGCTCCACACCTCGAATGGCACAATGTTTGCGTTTGAAGTGGCGTCAAGTGAAAAATATCAACCTTTCCAAGTTTGAATTTTGGAAATTAATGAAAGGGATGACAGGTATTTAGAAATTTATACAGAATAATATTTTGCATTTGAGTTTATTTATAATCGTTGCTAAGGACACAAGTCACTTATTTTAAAGATTTAGTACACACCACATCCACAACCACGGCCTCCAAGACCGAGTCCGAGAGCGGCAGGAGCAGTGTTAGCAGCGCTGAGCCCATAGCCAGCGCCAAGCCCATAGCCAGCGCCAAGCCCATAGCCAGCGCCAAGCCCATAGCCAGCGCCAAGTCCATATCCAGCGCCGAGCTCATAGGCAGCAGCAGAAGGAGCGATGCTTTCAATAGCAGTAATGCCGTTACCGCAGCTGTAGCTGACGGAGCCAGCACCAGCACTGGGCAACACGCCCTCCAAAGCGACAGCACTCACGAACGGCAGCTCACCAGCCACGGACAGAACCCCCTCATACACATTCTCAGACGCTACGGAGAGGCCACTGGGAGCGATAGCAGACACGCTGGAGACAGGTAGTCCACCGCCACTGGTGGGAATGATCTCAATACCAGCCAAACCATTACCGATCAAACCGTTACCAATGATACCATCACCAATCACACCGTTGCCAGCCCAGTTTCCAGCACAGCCACCACCGATCAAACCGTTACCAATCAGACCATTTCCGATCAAACCGTTGCCAGCCCAGCCATTACCAGCACGTCCTGGGGCATTAAGAGCAGGAGCGGCGATGGCTCCACGACCAAGACATGATCCAAAAGCATTCTGTGAACAACAAAAATAGTTGAATTGATGAATACAAAATCTGTATCAACAAACGACTCTAATGTCGATGACATAATTATGATTGTTCCATCGATCACGTAATGTAATGTGTGTCGGACGTGTTCTATGGTAATAATCACATTATTGCACTGGTTAAAAACTTAGCTTCAAAGCATAGAAAAATACAATCAAATCTCGGAAACGGCTCCAATGAGTTTCATGAAATTGAGTATGTAGGGGGTTTTGGGGCGTGATCTAGCTTGGTTTGATTTCTAGAAGACGACACCAAAAAAAACACCGAGAAGAGCTTGGTCATCCAAATATTAAAGTAATAAAGTGACGTGAAATGAGCGGGCAAAGGACAGTAACTGAATTGAACCTCTGGGAAAATCCTAACTAAGAGTTGGTTACATCGATACAAAACATAAAAACAATAAACAAATCAACAGTTCCTCACCTGGATGAAGAGCGCCTGAAAGCAGAGAACGAGGATCACCTTGGCTGACATTGTAGTTTGTGTTGACGTAAACTTGAGAGTGACTTTTCCAAGAATTGGTCGACTATTTATACTGAAGCGTAGTCCTTATCTAGTTGTGTTGCAGCCATTTGTGCCAACCTTTATCAGTAGTTGCAATATGGAGAAATAGGAAAATGCACGTTGTGTTTCGTAAGCGATGTAACCTTGAAATATTTAATATGAAAGCTTTGTTTCAATAGAACATATAAAACATTGTTATGATAAGAAGCTTTAGCACTATATAAACGTGGTCTAAACGTAGAGACATCATTCAGTCTTCGGCTTCTCGTTGAACACAACAAACATCAAACATGTCTACCTTCGCTGTTCTGTTACTGTGCTTCCAAGCTTGCTTGGTCCAGGTGAGTGATTATTCTGAGTAACTCCATTATTTCTTTGGTTTTTTTTTTCATTGTTTATCTACGTACAATTTTGTTCCGTCAGAATGTGTTCGGTTACGGGTGCGGTTGCGGAGGTCAAGTGGCCGCCATAGCTCCTGCTCTGGGTCTCGGCGCTAGTTTCTCTCCTGCTACTGCATGTGGTGGTGTCCTCGGTCTTGGTGCTTACGGTGGCGCCATTGGATCTGGTTACGGTGGTGCACTTGCTCCTGCTGCTGTGCTAGGAGGTGCTATCGCTCCTGGAGCTGCTTACGGCGGCGCCGGCGAAGGCAACGTGGCGGTCATTGGTGAGCTGCCAGTCGCCGGTAACACCGCTGTTGCTGGTCAGGTCCCCATCCAGGGTATCGTGAACTTCGGCGGCGCTGTGCCGGCTACTGGTGCCGTGTCTATATCTGGACAGTGTGCTTGCGGCTGTGGTGCTCCTATTTACTGTTAAATCGTATTTTCCGAATTCTACAATAAAAATAAACAATCAGAATTGAGCAAATTAATGTTTTGATTTTTTCTTGTATTACCCAAAATTGCACACCTATAACATTATCGGCTATATCATAAAACATAGATATAACTAAGGTCCAGTTTTCATCAGCATGATTAATTTTTATTTTTAGCAAGATCCATTTCCTAAGCCCACATTTTGATATTCGTAGAAGTAGAGAATGAAAATTACAATGTATTCTGAATAGTAATGTATACGTAACACTACAGTTTAAGAAAAAAAAAAAAAATTATACCATTATACCATTCTACAGATGTTTAGATTGACATATTTTTTTTATAAACGACTGCGATAACGCTGTTCAATCACGAACTATAAACTCTGTACGCCAAACTAACAACCGAGAAGCGTAAATGGTCTTCATTTGTTTCTGTGACCCCCATGCAATACGTTTTCATTTTCCTTTCTTCTTTGTTAGATAGCACGGCATCATTTTACTCGTTTCATAACTTTCGTCATCTATTAATACCTATAAATCATTTATGTTTGTGTTAGAGTCATCGTGGTGATAGTATTAGGCAGCTAAAATCTGCGATACCGAGTGCTAGCTGTACATGGTGCGCCAGGCGTTTGCTTTTGAAGTAAAAATTTCTTCAAGCGCGTCGAGCACTTTTTGAGTGAACAACAATCATGGAATTCGCGTGACCGTCACGTACGCTTTTCGTAGCACTCGTAGCCGATCCACTACGGTGTAGCACCACTTAGGCGTGCGCGACGCACAACCCGTAGCAGTTATAGATTACTTAGTTTTCACTTCTATCCAGTCCCCAAAGGCTGTCCCGCATTTTTTTTAACACCGTACGGCGGGGCTCCTTTCATACATCAAGTAATACCTTCACGCTTAAAGAGCCGTATAAGCTTTTGAAGCGAGACGAAACTTTGAAAAAACAAAAATCCCATCCCTCCATATTTCATCAAACCAGATACAAACTGCAGTGGCCAATCTGGAAATCTTTTTTACCGATTGCTAGCCCAGGTTGGCCGCTGTAAATAAAATCTGGCCAAATGAGGTATTCTCTATTCATTCGGCAGAATGTGAATGTGGAGCCCCTCTGCAGGATACGCCCTGTCCTGTTAATCCTACACAATCACTGGCGCCTCAAGATCAAGCCAAGCCAAGCTGTCCAGGACACATTCTAGTCTAATATAATTTGAGTTTATTGACACGTAAAGAAGAATAATTAATTACGTCAGAGAATGCATTACAAGATTTAAATGCTGATTTGCAACACACGACGCACGTTCGAGTTCGATTTATGATTGGCACATATGGTCCATATTTATGAATAAAACAAAAGTCTGACGACTTTTACGATCCCGGAGTGACACGCTTGACTATCAACTATTGTAGGGTTGTAGATATTACTGCTCCACGATGGGACAGTCCTTCACCTGAAGCAGTACGAATAGCTTTCATGATTGTCCGGTATTTCCAGAACTTCATGCGGCCTATCCAATCATGGTCAAAGCCATGTCACTCGGGTTGGAGAAAGTTATAAGGAATAATAATAATCTTTATTGGAACAAAATCACATTTTACAAATTGATTGCGTACGTAAATAGCAACATTAGTTACAAAACTGTGTCGCAGCTATTAACGCCCACCTCCAAGAGGCAGGCGACAGCGTTCCAGTACAGAGAAAACAAATAGAGTTGTAAATTTTTAAAATAAGAAATAATTGGAAAAGTTAAATAATAATAGCTAAATGTATAAGTTGTGCATGTGGGAGTGTTGTATGTGAGTGTAGTGCGTATCTGTGGGGTGTAAGTGTAGAGTGTGCTTGTGGAACCTCTCCACGAGCACACTCATGGCTACGTGTAATTGGTGGGCATGTCTGAGGAAGAATATGTTTAAGTTTTAACTAAATTCTCCAACTCTTCGTATGTGAGATTATGAAGCCATTGACCAATTTTTATTTTGCAATCACGAAAAGTACAAGGATAAATTGTTAGAACTTTATTTATCTACATCTACACTTCTACACTAATATTATAAAGAGGAAAACTTTGTTTGTTTGTTTGTTTGGTTGTAATGAATAGGCTTAAAAACTACGGGACCGTTTTTAAAAATTCTTTCACCATTCGAAAGCTACATTATCCACGAGTAACATAGGATATATTTTATCCCCGTACTCCCACGGGAACGGGAACTATGCGGGTGAAACCGCGGGACGTCCGCTAGTTCTGTTATAAAGCACGGGACTGAAGAAATTGAACTGCCGGCGGACAATTTCTAATTTAACGGCTGATGTCGGGCAGACTGTCCGTTCGACGCTTATGTTTTCTGAACTCTGGGTCAAAAGACAAGCTGGAATGTTTACGCAACATTGTACTTAGCACAAAAGAGTGCCTTACTCTAGGTAGCTTCCATAGCGTGTACAGTTCCGTGGTAGGGAAGCGATAGGGTTTAAAGGCCATGACCTTCAGAACAGCCCTCTGCGCCCTCTCCAAACGCAACAGAAGACATTTACCAGCACCACCCCAGGCTAAAGCAAAGCAAGAGCAAAGTACACAGCTGTTCTCAGGGTAGAAAAATTGGCGGAGGTCAGAGGTTGAACTCGTAATCATTTCAGTCGAAAGACGTCGCCGCCCCCAAGTGTTGCCACATTGACCGGTCTCATGCGATTCGCATCCTGCAACAGGTTGTCTTTAAAAGATCGCTTTTGGCGATAAGACCGCCCATTGTGTCATTCCTTGTAAAATGTTTAAAATTTGTGTACCTATAATTTTTATGGTGTTCATAATAAAGAGTATTCTATTCTATTCACCAGGTCATCGGTCCACCTAGTGGGAGGTCTTTGGACGAAAGGTATTTGAAAAATTCATACACAAAAATATTTTTCAAATGAGTTTAATCAATCGTTGACAAGGACAACATAAAGTCGTTAATTTAAAGATCTAGTACACACCACATCCACAACCACAGCCTCCAAGGCCGAGTCCGAGGGCAGCAGGAGCGATGTTAGCAGCGCCGAGTCCATAGCCAGCGCCAAGCCTATATCCAGCGCCGAGCCCATAGGCACCATAGGCAGCAGCAGAAGGAGCGATGTTCTCAATAGCAGTAATGCCGTTACCGCAGCTGTAGCTGACGGCGCCAGCACCAGCACTGGGCAAGACGCCCTCTAAAGCGGCAGCACTCACGAACGGCAGCTCACCAGCCACGGACAGAGCACCCTCATACACATTCTCAGACGCTACGGAGAGGCCACTGGGAGTGATAGCAGACAAGCTGGAGACAGGTAGTCCACCACCACTGGTGGGAATGATCTCAATACCAGCCAAACCATTGCCGATCAACCCGTTACCAATCAGACCATTTCCAATAAAACCGTTACCAATGATACCATCACCAATAATACTATTACCAGCCCAGTTACCAGCACAGCCATTACCAATCAGACCGTTACCAATTAATCCATTTCCAATCAAACCATTACCAGCACATCCTGGGGTAATAAAAGTAGGAGCGGCGATTGCTCCTCGACCAAGACATGAACTGAATGCAGTCTGTAAACAATACATTTTTACATTAGTGAATATATCTTTATCAGCAAACGACTATAATGTCGATAACATAATTATGATGATTCAATCGATCACGTAATACAATGTGTGTCAGGTGCATTTGATGTAATGATAACTTTATTTTGTTGTGAAAATCTTAGCTCATTTGTGAGTTGCGAATTGGTTTGAGTAGGTTTATGGAGAAATTAAGTTGAAAAAAAAAACAAACTAAACTATAAAGCATGAACACGTAAAGTGGAAAACGTATCTGTGGAAATCCTAAATCAGCAAATGTTACATCGGTACAAAACTTTAAAAGTACAAAATAAGTTAATGCCTGGATGAAGAGCGCCTGAGCGCAGAGAACGAGGATCACCTTGGCTGACATTGTAGTTTGTGTTGAAGTAAACTTGAGAGTGAGTTTTCCAAGAATTGGTCGACTATTTAGCGTAGTCCTTATCTAGTTGTGTTGTAGCAATTTGTGGATGTTGAAACTAATTTTTCATACCTACCTTTATCAGTAATTGCAATATGAGGAAATAGAAAAATGCATCTATTTCGTAAGTGATGTAACCTTGAAATATTTAATATGAAAGGCTTTGTTTCAAAAGAACATAAAAAAACATTGTTGTGATAAGAAGCTTTTGCACTATATAAACGTGGTCTAGACGTAGGGTCATCATTCAGTCTTCGGCTTCTCGCTGAACACCAACAAACATCAAACATGTCTACCTTCGCTGTTCTGTTACTGTGCATCCAAGCTTGCTTGGTCCAGGTGAGTGATTAAGCTGAGTTAAATTTATATTTTTTTTGTTTTATTGTTAACCTACATATAATTTTGTTCCGTCAGAATGTGTTCGGTTACGGGTGCGGTTGCGGAGGTCAGGTGGCCGCCATAGCTCCTGCTCTGGGTCTCAACGCTGGTCTCTCTCCTGCTGCTGCATGTGGTGGTGCCCTCGGTCTTGGTGCTTACGGTGGTGCCATCGGATCTGGTTATGGTGACGCACTTGCTCCTGCTGCTGTGCTAGGAAGTGCTATCGTTCCTGGAGCTGCTTACGGCGGTGCCGGTGAAGGCAACGTGGCGGTCATTGGTGAACTTCCAGTCGCCGGTAATACCGCTGTTGCTGGTCAGATCCCCATACAGGGTATCGTGAGCTTTGGCGGCGCTGTGCCGGCTGCTGGTTCCGTGTCTATCTCCGGACAGTGCGCTTGGGGCTGTGGCGCTCCTATTTACTGTTAAATCGTATTTTCCGAATTCTACGATAAAAATAAACAATCTGAATTGAGCCAATATTTTAATGTTTTTATTTTTTCCTGTATTACCCATGTGAATTTCAGCTTCGTGAAGAGGTTTTTTACACCCTCTAAACCACAACAATTTAAAACAAGTATTGATTTAATCCACCAAAATACATTAAGACCAAATTTGATTTTTACCACCAAAAGGAGACGGAAACGATAACATACATTCTTGGGCCTGGCTGTAACGAGATGAAAATGGTATGAATTAGAAGATTCAGACTTACCGTTACTTACGTTGATAATTCTGTAAGTTTTGACAATCGGGGAACTGAGTTATTTAGGGTTTAGTAAAAGTGAGGTAATGTTACAAATTCTATAAAAGAGCTGATTACTAAGTTCTTTGAGCACTTATGTATTATTATTATGTTTTTAAGTGAGAATGTTTGAAAAGTCATATTTAGATTGAATATCAATGACTTGAAGCCTTAAATAGATAACAGGAATAGATTTATTGAAAAGGCGACCAGAGTAAATAAAAAACACATTTTAATTTAGTACACGGTTTATTCCTCTAATATTATTATTAAAAATGTCGTCCAAAAATTGTGCAGATGGACACCTAGCCCAGCTAGGTTCTTTTTACTTTCAGAGCTATGTGTAAGCCACTGACGAATCACTTGCGGAATTCTTTCACTTCCAAGGGTCGTCGGCCTCGGGTATTGCAGTGATTAGTTGAAATCGCACAGTTCACAGAGCGGACCATATTTTCAACAATATCCAATCTAAGCCGATGGCTAAATCCAAAAAAACAATTCCAAGTCAAACATGTAAGCGATCTTCGGTCGGTCCATTATGGAAGCACGTGTCGTACAAGGTAGGCAGGGTCGGAATCCGTAATAAACAATCCAACGCAAACTGTCGTTAAAATTATGAAATAATCGGGAAAGCACTCAAAACGTAACGGAAAACACGAAACGAGTGGAGCGGAATTAATTGGCAAATTAAGTGTCAATGTCGGTTCGCTGTCATTGCAGTCACAGATATGATATAATGCTGTTATAAATACATTTGATTTTAATCGATACGAAACTGATAATCATTTTGGTTTTTCAGTTATTAATTGACATTTACGCATTACTTTGTGTAATTTATTACATCACCGCGGCTGCTCTCAAAACGGTGAAGGAAAACATCGTGAGGAAACCGGCATGTCCTAGAACCATAAATTCGAAGACATGTGACATCTACCAATCCGCACTGGGCCCGCGTGGTGGATTATATAGCCCATTCCCCTCTCATAGAGAGGAGGCCTGTCCCAGCAGTGGGAACATTAATAGGCTGATGATGATGATGATGATGAATTGACATTTCCTTTAAATCAATGTAAGTGTAGTTAAAATGCACTATAATATTGTATACAAGTATATAATATCTTGTGCAAAGCTTTTCTTTGTAATTGATTAATTAAATCGATAATGTTAAAAAAATTATAATTCTCATTTTTCTCGCTTCCAGATTGAGAATTGAGCTGATTTTTCACATTTTAAAATAGAAAAATATGGCCAAGTTTTAGACCATATTCTCAACTTATTACATTTTGGCCCACCGTTTTCCTTCTCTTTTAAAAATGTTCAGATTGTTATAGATTTTTATTAACGACTGCGATTACGCTGTTCAATCCCAAACTATAAACTCTGTACGCCAAACTAACAACTGGCGTAAATGGTCTTCAATTGTTACTGTAAACTGGTCCGTACGTTTTCAACATCCTTTCTTCCTTGTCAGATAGCTCGGCATCATTTTGCTCTTTTCATAACTTTTTGACCTATCAATTATTTCTGTTTGAGTTTGAATCACCGCCCGTGGCGAAAGCTAGAATCTGCGACGCCGAGTGCAAGCTGTCCAGGGTGCGACAGGCGTTTGGAATCGCAGCACGATAATATGTGAAGTGGAAACTTCTTTAGTCGCGTTAAACACTTTTTGAGTGAACAAAAATCATGGAACTCGGGCGACCGTAACGTACGCTTTTTGTATTACTTGAAGTCATGTGTCTGTCTTTTTTTGGCATTACGAAAGAGAGCGAGATAGACATACGACTTCCCGAATCAAAATCGAATCGAGCGTTTGTGAATAATTATGCTGGGCTGACAATCGGTAAAAATATTTCCAGATTGGACACTGCTGTTCGTATCCGAGCGGCAGGTGTATTTCCAGGTTGATGAAATGTGGAGGGATGGAATATTTGTTTCTCCACACTTTCTCGTATCTCTTTATTTTTGGGACAAGCCCGCCACACACGCCCAAACCTCCATATCTCCTGAAAGCCAGAATCAACAGCGGCGACCACCAGAAAAGCGCCGAGACAATGAAGCTCGACGAAGTCCCAGAGAATGATTTTAACTGTCTTGGATCCCGCAACGAAATTAATCAGTAAGTATAGCGGAGGAGTAGGAAAAAACCGTTATTTCCACTTCCCTCCATATCAGCAGGAGACAGAACGAAACAAGGCCAATAGGCACAAAGGGACGTTTACAACGGGGATAGGCCCAGTTGCCCAGCACCACCGATAAATAATAACGTTAATAGGTCTTAGGTTGAGAACTGTTATGTTTGATTCCAATAATAGGTATGGCAAAAACGCTTGAACGCACGGAAATTTGCTCTATTTTCTACAAGGTCCGTATAGTAAATAACTCCGAATGTAACCTGTACACTATCCAACATAATATTCCGTTCATTTTGCCAAAGACTACACTTCCACAAAACATTTTGTGGGACAAATGTGCAGATTGTTCTTATTCGCAGTTAGATGTGGAACATTGACAAAAAGGCGAGTCAACAAGTTTGAAGGAAAATAATTTACTCTAAAAGTTACCATGACCAATGAGAAATCAAAATCAAAATCAAAATCAAAATCAAAGCATTTATTTCAAGTAGGCCAATAACAGGCACTTTTGAATTGTCGAAACAAAGATGAAAATTAAATGTAGCTACAGTCCCAGTCACAAGACATAAAAACTGTGAAAGTACTGTAGTTGCCCATTCCCTAGCGTAGATCTCTATGGAGAAGAACGGGCAAGAAACTCCATGGACACTCTTTTAAATCAAAATATTGTTACAAAATCTTGGTTACATCATTCATGTTGAGATGGTATATTATGTGAGAACAATGTAGCAAGATGTGCACGTTAAAAGTGTCCATAGCAAAACAAAAATAAAATACAACTCAAAAACAAAATAATTCAAATAAACCATGGCGACTAAGAGATGACCAGTCACAACTGACAGCGCCCGTTCACGCACATGACGCATGGATCAGCACCATTCAGCTCAACCATTTTGAAGGGAACTAAATGGTCCGACACACGCGCCACCATCAGCGAGACATTTGAGTGAGCATGACATACTCTCAACCGCCAGGGCACATTCAAGTCAAGAACTGCCGTAGGTTTCCAGTGAATGATAGCTTACTAGTACATAGTACTCACACAATATGGGCTATGCGATTATATAATACTAACATTGAATCTATACAATGCAAAGTTAGTTAAGTACAATCTTCAGCAGCTCCAACTATACCATATAATGCTATCAATGTTTGCGCCCCTGTCCATGTGGAGCAGGACCAGCATTAAGCCAAGCATTTTTATCAGCGATATAATCGCTCAACTTGTAATATGCTTTTTTACATAGTGTGCGTTTAATGCATGTTTTAAATTTCGTCTCATTCAGTTCAAGAATACTTTGTGGAATTTTATTATAGCATCTCAAACAGTACCCCATGAAAGATGAGTCTACTTTAGCGAGTCTAAAGCCTGGCTGAACTAATTCGTTCCTATTTCTAGTACTGTAATTATGTCTGTCACCTCTTTTACCAAAAAGATGCAAATTTTTTCTAACGTACATTATGTTTTCGTAAATGTATTGACAATGTACCGTCATAATGCCAATATCCTTAAACAGTTCCCTTAGAGAATCGCGCCTACGAAGATTATATATAGCTCTGATGGCTCTTTTCTGCAGAATAAATATAGACTCAATATCTGCAGCCCGTCCCCATAGCAAAATACCGTAAGACATTATACTATGAAAGTAACTAAAATAGACCAGTCTAGCGGTATCTACATCAGTGAATTGACGGATTTTTCTAATGGCATATGCTGCTGAACTTAAGCGCCCCGCAAGCGATGTTAAATGAGAACCCCATTGTAGCCTTGAATCAAGCGTAAGCCCCAGGAAAACCGTTTTATCTACGAATTCAAGTTTCTCATTATTCAATAATATATCACAATCACTACCCTTAACATTCGGTAAAGCAAATCTTATGCATTTGGTTTTTTTTTCATTTAATACCAAATTGTTTGCTGTGAACCAATTTTGGACCTGAAGTAGGGCATTATTCACGTCATCTAAATTTTGTGCCCGTCTGTTTATCTTAAAAATTAAGGAAGTGTCATCAGCAAACAACACCATATTTTGAGGTTGGTTTTTCAATAAATAGGGTAGATCATTTATATATACTAGAAAGAGGAAAGGTCCCAATATTGAGCCTTGTGGAACCCCCATTTTTATTTTTAAACCCTGTGAATTAACACCATTTATCTGAACATGTTGTTGTCTATCATTCAAATATGATCTTACCAAACTAAGTGCAAGTTTACCCAGTCCGTAATGCTCAAGTTTCAAAAGTAATGTGTCGTGATTTACGCAATCAAACGCTTTGGAGAGATCACAAAAAATTCCTATGGCATCTTGGGACTCTTCCCACGCAGTAAATATGTGCTTTAATAAGGTTACACCGGCGTCAGTTGTACAACATCCCTTGGTGAAACCATACTGTTGATCATGTAAGATTCTGTTGGTGTTAAAATGATAGAGCATTTGATCAAGCATTACTTTTTCAAAAACCTTGCTAAAAACTGGCAACACGGATACAGGTCTATAATTGTTAGTATCTTTACTGTCCCCGGATTTGAAAAGAGGTATGACTTTACTGTATTTCATTAAATCAGGGAAAACTCCTTGGTCTACACATAGATTAAAAATTAAAGCTAAGTATGGGGCTATTGTCTCAAGTATGGATGTACAAACTTTGATAGACATTCCCCATAGATCTTCGGTCAGTTTGATTTTTATTTGCCGGAAAGCTTTAATAACTACCATAGGGTTAATGTGTTTAAATTTAAATTCAGCCAGGCAGCCAGACACATTCGCCTTTAATAAACCCATTGAGACTTCAGGAGAGGAATTTAGAGCCTCCGTAGTTTTTAATGGTATTTCTGTAAAGAAATTTACAAATTCTTGAGCTACTTCCTGATTAGAGCTTTTAGGACCACTTGCTGTATCTAATGTGTAGCTAGTGTTACGTATTTTCTTCCTGTTAGTCTCGTTATTTATGACTTTCCAAACTGTCTTTATTTTATTTTCTGCTGTTTTGATCTTGTTGCTAATGTGCAGGGCTTTAGCAACCTTGCATGTATTTCTAAAAATTTTTGAATACTTAGCAACATACTTGTTAAAAGTTTCAGTGTTAATAAAAGGCTTAAGGCCATAAAGCTCAAATAGTCTTTCCCTACTTTTTCTGATGCCTCTAGTTGCCCAATCGCTAAATATGAATTTAGGGCAAATACTTTTTGTCTTCTTTTCAAAAGTTTTGTTGAATTCCGTGTGAACTATTGAAAAGAAACGATTATAAAATTGATTTATATTAATATTGTCATGGCTCATAACACTTAACTTGTTCTGTAGGGAAATATTAAACCTATTTAATTTGCTAGAAGTTATAGGTCTAAATTTAATCTGTACTTTTTGCAATGGTGTATTACACCTATAAGTTACAGTTTGTCCGCTATGGTCAGACGGCAAACAATTTACTATGGCTTTATCTAAGTAATCACAATCGCAGAAAACATTATCTATACAAGTAGCAGAAGATGTTGTGATTCTAGTAGGTTCAACAAAAACGTTAGTCAGGTCAAATGACTTAAAAAGATTTAATAACCGACCACTATTTGAATGTTCTTCTAAAATATTGATATTGAAATCACCACAAATTATTGTAGATTTATTACTGGCTGCAAGTTTTGCCAGGACATCTTCCATTATTGATTCAAATATGGAAAAGTTTTGATAGTTTGGGGGTCTGTACACACACACAATTACATGCTTATCTAGCTCAACACAGGACAGTTCGACGCAATGTTCAACCGAGAGACCTACTATGTCATTACGTTGCTTATATTTAAAACTATTTTTAATTAATATTAGGGAACCTCCACGAAGCATAGTTTTACGATTAAAGCAGCTACCCACCATATAGTTCTCATAATTAATAAGCATTTGGTAATCCTTTAGCCAATGTTCAGTAAAACAAATAATGTCAAACTTACTACTTTCTAAAAACAATTCAATTTCTAATAATTTTGAAGAAATGCCTTGGATATTTTGGTGGAATAATTTTAAGGTGTAATAATTTTAAGGTGGTGAGACATTGGGCAACACAGTGATCAACCTTCAGCCATGTCCTGTCCAGCCGCTCACGAACGGATGCAAAGAACTGGTGGAGGTGTCTGCCCTTGATGGACTTGTCCCACCTACATTGCCATTCAATTAAAAGTTCCTCCCAGACGTCGGTCTGTGGTTTGAATAATCTAGAAATCCTAGCACGATCACGTATGGTTAAAAAGTCTGTGTCCGTGGTCTCACGCGCGTTATAATACATTGCAGCCCGCCGCTGCACCTCAAGATCGACTGGAAGTACACCCGCAAGCACCGGTAAAGCTTCAGTACTAACCGTCCTATACGCTTTGCATAAGAATATCAAAGCCAAATGCTGGCTTTGAAGCAATTTACGTCATACCGCTCCTATGGTGGCCCTATCGGCCCAAACAGGTGACTTGAGAAGGGGAAACTTTCTCGTATCTCGCGCACCGTCTATTTAGTCATATATCTTAAAAAGCTTATATGACTATGTGTGAAGGTGAAACTGATGCATGAAAGGAGCCCCGCCGTACGGCGTTTAAAAAAATACACGTGGGTCAGTTTTTGGGAACTGCCGATAGAAGTGAAAACTTAGAAATAAATGTATATCTGCTACGGGTTGTGCCCCTCGCATGCCTACGTGGTGCTACGACGTAGCGGATCAGCTACGAGTGCTACGAACCGGTCACGTGAGTTTCCAGATTTTTGTTCTCCCAAAAAGTACACTTGGTAACGCAGATTCTAATTAACTAATACTTTCCCCACGATGTCGACGTCAGTACCAACTCAAATTAAATTAAATTATAGGGATTAATAGTTACGATGATATAAAACGAGTATAAAATGATGCCGTCCTACTGTCAGTGAAGAATGGAAACTGATAACGTGTTGCACAGACCTATTCACATACATAAATGAAGACCATTTACGCTTCCCAGTTGTTGTAAACTTCCGGGTTTAACCACTTATTCGCAGTAATCGTTTATATAAATCTATGACAGTCTGAATCTCAATAAAATATATGTACTTTCGTGGATTAAATCAAATTTTATCTTAAACAAAACGGTATAAAGGGTGTAAAAAACCTCTTAACGAAGCCGAAAGGCACGTGGGTAATACAGGAAAAATATTAAAACATTAAAATATTGCCTCAATTCTAATTGTTTATTTTCATCGTAGAATTTGGAAAATATGATTTAAAAAAAAATAGGAGCGCCACAGCCGCAAGCACACTGTCCAGAGATAGACACGGAACCAGCAGCCGGCACAGCGCCGCCGAAGTTCACGATACCCTGGATGGGGACCTGGCCAGCAACAGCGGTGTTACCGGCGACTGGCAGCTCACCAATGACCGCCACGTTGCCTTCACCGGCACCGCCATAAGCAGCTCCAGGAGTGATAGCACTTCCAAGCACAGCGGCAGGGGCAAGTGCGCCACCATAACCAGATCCGATGGCGCCGCCGTAAGCACCAAGACCGAGGGCACCACCACTTGCAGCAGCAGGAGAGAGACCAGCGCCGAGACCCAGAGCAGGAGCTACAGCAGCCACTTGACCTCCACAACCGCACCCGTAACCGAACACATTCTGATGGAACAAAATTAATGTACGAGTAAGTTAACAATGAAAACAAAAACAATAGAAATGATAGAGTACCGTAACTCAGCTAAATCACTCACCTGAACCAAGCAAGCTTGGATGCACAGTAACAGAACAGCGAAGGTAGACATGTTTGATGTTTATTGATGTTTAACAAGAAGCCGAAGACTGAATGATGTCCCTACGTCTAGACCACGTTTATATAGTGCAAAAGCTTCTTATCACAAAAATGTTTTTCTAGTTCTTTTGAAACAAAGCTTTTCATACCTATTAAATGTTTCAAGGTTACATCACTTATGAAATAGATGCATTTTTATACTTCCTCATGTTGCAATTACTGATAAAGTTATGTATGAAAAATTAGTTTCAAAATCCACAAATTGCTGCAACGCAACTAGATAAGGACTACGCTTCAGTATAAATAGTCGACCAATTCTTGGAAAAGTCACTCTCAAGTTTACTTCAACACAAACTACAATGTCAGCCAAGGTGATCCTCGTCCTCTGCGCTCAGGCGCTCTTCATCCAGGTGAGAAACTGTTTACTTATTTTGTTGTTCCCATGTTTTGTATCGATGTAAGAACTCTTTGTTGGTATCCTAAAGGTTGCAATCATTTAGTCTTTTGCCTGCTCATGCCACGTTAGTTTATTACTTTAAGATCTGGACGACTCATTTTTTCTAAAAATGCATATTTCAAACATACAAAATTTAGTGAAAATCGTTGGTGTCGTTTCCGAGATTCAAATATTATTTGTTCATGCTTTTAAGCTAAGTTTTTAACCTTGCAAGTAATGTGATTACCAGTATAACACGTCTGACACACATTACATTATGTGATCAATTAAGTCATAGTAATTATATCATCGACAGGAAAGTCGTTTTGCTGATTAAGATTATATTCCCTAATACAATAATGTCTTGTTTACAGATCGCTTTCAGTTCTTGTCTTGGAGCCATCGCTACTCCGGCTCTTATAGCCCCAGGATGTGCTGGTAACGGCTGGGCTGGCAATGGTTTGATCGGAAATGGTCTGATTGGTAACGGTCTGATTGGTGGTGGCTGTGCTGGTAACTGGGCTGGCAACGGTGTGATTGGAGATGGTATCATTGGTAACAGTTTGATCGGTAATGGTTTGGCTGGTATTGAGATCATTCCCACCAGTGGCGGTGGACTGCCAGTCTCCAGCGTGTCTGCTATCGCCCCCAGTGGCCTCTCCGTAGCGTCTGAGAATGTGTATGAGGGTGCTCTGTCCGTGGCTGGTGAGCTACCGTTCGTGAGTGCTGTCGCTTTGGAGGGTGTGTTGCCCAGTGCTGGTGCTGGTGCCGTCAGCTACAGCTGCGGTAACGGCATTACTGCTATTGAGAGCATCGCTCCTTCTGCTGCTGCCTATGGACTCAGCACTGGATATGGGATTGGCGCTGGATATGGGCTTGGCGCTAACTATGGGCTCGGCGCTGCTAACATTGCTCCTGCCGCTCTCGGACTCGGCCTTGGAGGCCGTGGTTGTGGATGTGGTGTGTACTAGATATTAAAAATAACGACTTTTATTTTTCGTCCTATCCAAAACTATTCAATAAACTGATTTGTCAAATATTTTTTGTTTGAATTTCTAAATACGGGAAATGTTATTATTTTTTTTCATTAATTTTACAAAATTCAAATCAGGAAAGTTTGGTATTCTTCACACTTGACGACACTCCTAACGAAAAGATTCTTCTATCCGAGGAGTTGATAATGTAAGTTACATGATCATGTATGCGTTATTTTGTCTGCAGAATTAAGGAACAAAAATTATTGCGGGTTAACACACTGAATTTGGGAATCATTGCTACATGAGGTGGACTATAACACGGCTTTTCTTATTCTTTGTTGTGTATGTATAAACATTCAATTTTACAATAAACCGATCTAAACAGTTTTAGGTGAGCCGTCAGCGTTATAAAAGCTGACACAAAATACCGTTGTTACGTAGTCACGAATAATTTGCCAACATGGCACAACAATGAATTCTTAGGGATCAGCACTTATTTTTATGTGTGCCAAGTGCAAGACATCGTGTATTTAAACATATTACTAGCTGACCCGCGCAACTTCGTCTGCGTGAAGAACCGCTCGACCGATTTTGTGCAAACTTCACTTAAACCATCTACTAAATAGTCCGAACAAAGCCTAAACATTTGGTTTGGATAGGTGAGCCCGTTCTTGAGTTATAAAATTACAACGAAAAGTGGCATTGATTTTTATATAAGTATATTGATGGTTGATTATTATGTCACCGTAAAATTGTAACACACACAAGACTACACTACACACACACACACTACACTACAGTACTTTACTTGTGTCTGTGACTGGTAGCTTCAATTTTTTTTTTGTTTTATTGACATTCAAAAGTGTCGTAATGGTCTAATTGAAATAAATGATTTGAGTTTGAGTTTTAGATTGAGTTTGTAAAATCCGTTAGATTGTAATCTATCTAGCGAGATTGTAAACTCTCGAAAGATTGTCTACCGAACAAACTGCTTACAATTTTTTTTTTTTTTTTTTTTAATCTTCTTTATTTAAGGGATTTTTGTTCACAATTGCGACGATGTCAATCCCATCGTACCTTTACAAGTATTAACTTACGTCCTAAACTAATTTAGATTATAAAAAACCCCAAACCAAATATAAACTTATTCTAATTGTTTATCTAATAAAAAAGTGTATAACATTTTTGCTGCTTCAGAGGTAGGCTTAGCTAAAATACCATGGAACACTCCGACATCCATTACTGACAATTTCATCGCATTGATAACTGCGTTTCTCTTATGAGTAAACTGGACACATTCCACCAACAAATGCTGTGCATCCTCTATTTTGCCACACACTTCACAGTTTGGAGAGTCAGACTTTCGCATAAGGTAGGCAAAGTTGTTTAGTGGAATATGTCCTGAGCGCAATCGATGTGCAGCAACAATTTGGCTTCGATTCAGTTTCGACCCGGTGAACCAAGGTATATGAGGAGGCTCACATTGTATACTTTTATACCAGATTCCCTTCGATTTTGATCTTTCATTAAAGTGTTCTTTCCAAGATAGACTGTTTATTTCTCTATATTTACACAAGACTTCCGAATAGCTTGGTAATATATCCCGTGTTTTTGTACCTGACAGAATGGCATATTTGGCTAGTCGGTCAACTTCCTCATTACCTGGAAGTCCAACATGGGATGGCACCCACTGAATAACTACATTTTTACTTGTTTGGTTAAAAAACTGAATTTGTTTTAAGATTCTGTATGCTATAGCTAAGCCCTTCGACCCCTTATGAACACATTTAGAAATATGCTGTAAAGCGCTCTTACTATCAGTACATATGACTACTTTCATCACATTTAGTTCTAGCGCATATTTCAAGGCCTCAGAAATGGCAAATAGTTCGGCTGTCATGATAGAACTATGATTATTCATATTATAAGTTTTATGATATTTATTTGCTAAATCACAAAAAGCTGCCCCGACTCCGTCTGATGTTTTGGACCCATCTGTGTAAATGACATGCCAGCCTGAGTATCTTTCCCGTAATTCATCAAGGGCATTATACTTTAGCGAATAAATATCATAATGTGATTTTGGAGCAGTGACACTAACTAGGTTACATTTAATAACATCCTTAATATCTATGTTAGACACCCATGTCTCTAAAGTAAACATCAAAACTGGATGCGAAGACGAAATCTCCTCAGCTGCTATCATACTTTGTGAAGTAACGAGTAGAGGTTTCCTCTTCCTATCCCAGTACCTATTTTCCATCATACTACGAAGCTCTGTAATCAAACTCGTAGATATATCATTGGTCCTGGATTGTAGCTTTAAACAAAATTTTAACGAAAGGAATTGTCTTCTAATTTGTAAAGGAGGTATACTCAATTCACTCTCCATTACGTGTATCGGAGTCGACTTTATAAAACCGCCGATGATTCGTAAAGCTTGGTTTTGTAGTTTTTCCAATTTATAAGTGTGACTAATTGCAGAGTTACCGTACAAAAAACATCCGTAATCAATTCTGCTTCTAATCAGTGCCATATAAAGTCTACGCATGAATATAGGGTGAACACCCCATGATGATCCCGCCAGAACTTTCAGTAGCTGAAGTTTTTTTTGTGAACTCTCATATACTTCGTTAATATGTTTCCCCCATCTTAAGCACTTGTCCAGCCAAATTCCTAAATATTTAATATAGTCAACTGCTTCTAAAGTACTATTGTTTACTTTAACGTCAGCTGAGAGTCTTCTGCGTCCTCTAGTAAATATACATAATTTGGATTTATTATTTGATAGTTCTAATCCTAAAATGTCTATTGAAGCTACAAAAAAATCTAAAGCTTGCTGCAATTTATCAACGCTGTCTTGTATTTTAGTTGTATTACAATATAAAACAAAATCATCAGCATATTGACTGACACACACGTTTTTAATATTTTGACAGATATTGGCAGTAATTATGTTGAAGAGAAGGGGGGATAAAGGATCACCCTGAGCAATTCCCTTACCAGCCCATCTTACATATTGTCTGTTGCTTTCGTCAGCTTTTATAGTGAGATGTCTTTCTTTTAAAAATTCCCAAACATAAGAACAAATATATTTCCCAACTTTCAAATCATTTAGGATGTGTACTACCCGGTCAATAAGAACGTTATTATAAGCTCCTTCCACATCCAAAAAAATAGCTACAGTTGGGGTATTTTTAGTAAAGCCAATTTGTATTTTAGTAACTAGCCGTGCCAGACTATCTTGACATGAGTGGTCTCTTCTAAAACCAGTAGTACAAGGAGATAGTACTTTATTATGTTCTATAAACCATTCTAGCCGCTTCAGAATCATGGAGTGAAATGTTTTGCATATACACGATATCAGTGCGATTGGACGAAGCTTACCATCGGAACCGCTGCCAGTTTTAGGAATCGGTATTATATAAATATCTCGCCATTGAAAGGGAACGGTCGATGTTTTAAAAATTAAATTATATAATTCAAGTAAATATTCTTTTGCAATAATAGGCAAATTAAAAATCATTGAGTATGTAATATTATCGATACCGGGAGATGTATCCTTAGCTTTGAAGCATGATTCCAACTCCTGTTTCAAAAATTCACAATTTAGAGGTGAGTCATTATTATCAAACACAGGTGTTGGAGTCATCACAAAATCTGGGGCCAGTGAATTAAGCAGTTCTTCTTTTTTTTCATCTGATGAGTAAGATCTCGTCTGTCTAAATCCTTTCATCCATCGCATTTTCCTCCACATGGTTGCTGAAGTTGTAGACTCGTCAATATTGTCACAGAAATTATGGAAAGACTTAGACTTAGCTTGCCTTATAATCTTTTGACTTTCATTAATTTTACTAGTTAGTAAATCCAGGTTTTGAGGTATAGGGTTTTTTCTAAAGTTTGTTAAAGCTAACCGTCGCTCGGCTACTACTTGAGAAAGTTTCTGGTTCCAATATGGTTTTGGTGTAAATTTACGAATTGGATTATTACATAATTTTATGAATGGAATCGTTTTATCAGCCGCTTTATTAATTTGGGCAGTAAAATAGTCATACATACATTGTACGTTTTCCGATGGTGGCGGAACCTCTGCCAAATAATTAGAAATAATTTGACGATAACTAGCCCAATCTGCTTTTTTAAAGTTTCGCTTTAAGATAATATTAGCTGCATCGGGATATTTAAAACACATTTTTATGATTAAATGGTCACTACCCAGGCATTCACTACTAACACTCCAAGATCCATTAATAGCTATGTCTGTGGTACAGAACGAAACATCAGGGGAAGTTTTTTGCAAAAAACCATTCACGAGCTTCATCCTAGTGGGGTCACCATTATTTAATGAGATATAATTGTTTTCAATTGCAGCTTCAAACAGCTGTGTGCCCCTAGAATCATTTTTACTGGACCAGCAGGCGTGATGGCCATTAAAATCGCCCGCAATAATAGTATTTTTAGGAAATCTTGAGAAAATATGGTCCCAATCTAATGGAGAGGTTCTCACAGAAGACGGGCAGTATACCGAAATTATATTATGGATTAATTTACAATTAAGGATTTTAATATGTAATATTTCTATACCTGAATTAGTCACACTTATGGGAACAATGATGGTTTTTAACGATTTGTGTGAAATAATCGATACTCCACCGTATGAGTCATACCTGTCTTTTCTATATACATTATACCCACTTATATTTATGCGGCTATCTGTATCAAGCCATGTTTCGCTTAAAATGGCTACATGAATATTTTCTCTATTTAGTAATAAATCTAGATCAATTAATTTTGGCTTCAGACTTTGAGCGTTCCACTAGTATATGTTGATATTAGTGGTAATTACAGCATTATCCATCTATGAATAGTCCAAAAAGTTTACTTACAATATACCAATCTTTAAAGTACGACACAACATAAATCATAAATTCTTCTAAAACTAATCTTATGCTCTTTTTCACCTTTTGTTCTGATGAAAGTAGTATATTATTGGGCATTCTGTCCCACTTCGCGCAGTCGAACAAGTTCGCCTTCGCTCCGCGTGACTGAATGCCCAATAACATACTGACTAATGAACTAGCTTACTAAGAAAGGAGAATTACTTCCCTATAAATAATTATTTGCTGTAATTTAACGCCACATTCGATTCTTACTATTGTAGTAAGAAGGTTGCATTTCGTATCACGAAACTAAATACATCTAACTAAGTTAACTACAATGTATGACTCAGAGAAATCTGATATAAAAGATATTTGTAAACTCATTATGAAGAATTCTAGCGGCGAGATTACATTTATTCAAGATTTGCAAACTGGACAGAAAAATACGTACAAAGATTCATTAAAACACCAGGACCAAACAGAAGATTTGTTCTACCAACAGATGCTTGATTGGCTAAAATCAAACAATCGCTATCTTACATTGAAGAACAGCCATGGTGAGGGTCGTACATTTGTTCGAGTTAGCGACAATGAGTCCGTGCGGGAATCGAACCCGCGACACATGGCCCGAGTATGCTTCGCTGCAAATTCTTCTCGCTTCGGATAAACGAACGCGAAATAGATAGTATATAGTAGTTGTTGTTAAAGTCTATAAATATTCTTGTTATAAACAGTTTTACTTATTGTTAATCAGTTTGTTGACAACAGTAATCATGAAGTTTGTTAAACAACCACAATCGTTGCATGTAAACACAATTTGCGAAGATTTTTGTAAAAGTAGTTCACGTCATGGAGAATTATTACCTAATTCAGTACGATGTATCATTTGCGGGCCATCGAATTGTGGCAAAACAAATTTACTTATTGGACTTCTTATACATGAAAACGGTTTAAGGTTTCAAAATGTTTATGTCTACTCAAAAACCTTACACCAACCTAAGTACATTTTTTTAGAAAGAGTTTTACAACGGGTACCAATTATCTCACTACACAAATATCAAGGGAATGAGGAAGTTATAAGCGTTCAAGACGCGAAACCCTACTCTGTGTTTATATTTGATGACGTTGCTTGCGAGAATCAAACTAACATGCGTGATTATTTTGCAATGGGAAGGCACAAACACATCGACTGTTTTTATCTTAATCAAACTTATAGCAAAATCCCTAAACAGTTAGTAAGAGATAATGCTAACTTAATTATACTATTCAAACAAGATAATATTAACTTGAGACATGTTTATGAAGAACATGTTAACACTGATATGACATGGATTGAATTTTGTGAAATGTGTTCAAAAATATGGAGTGAGCCCTTTAATTATGTTGTAATTAATAAAGATTGTCATAAAAATAATGGATGTTATAGAAATAAATTTGATACTTTTGTAGTCTTTGATTAGAAATACAAATATTTAAGGCTATGGTACTTACATAATATCATTATTCCATGACCAACTCTTAATCGAAAACTAACTTAATCTACTGTAATGGAAAAATCATTGAAAAGGCAAATTGTGGACGCTGCAGAAGCCGTAAAGAAAAAAGTACGAAAGATGCGAGATTTTGAGAGCGAAAATAAGCAGGCATTGGAATCAGTTTTTAGACCTGTAACAGAGTCTCTGAATTTCATAGCTAATATCAATAAACAAACTGACCTCTTGCGATCTAAAGAAGTTGAAGAAACAAAAGTTCCGTTGAGAAACGATATTTTGCAGAAAGAACGTTCTAGTAACGAAGGAGACAGTAGCGCGGAAGAAAATGAATGTGATACCAACAGTAACGAATCGTACCAATCATTAGAAGAGAACCAGCAAGAACGTGATACTTCATCCTGGTCAATATCTTCAGAAGCATTGACAGATAATCCATTTGGTGTTCGAGTGGAGCGAGGACAATTGATGTTAGGTTCTGCTTTCATAACGATCGGCGATGATTATATTACCGTTGCTGGACAGAAATATCGAAGCACTCCCGGACTGAAACAATTGTTATTGAAAAAGGATGTAGATTTAAGCACGGTTACAGAGTCTGATATGCAGTATTATAAGATGATGTTGATTGCCACAAACGCACATCGTCGAGACTTTGACTCAAACAAACCAATAAAAAGTAATAAGGGACAAAAATATTTGCAAGTTATAAAACCTCTTTTCAAACAGTCAAGTACTATTCAAAGCAGTCAGTCAAAGGGGAAAGGACTATCCTTGAACAAAAGGTGGAAAAAAAATGTTGATTTTATATATTGGAATGATCCTAATGAACTTGTGAACAGGTTAAAATTATTAATTGCATCTCGAGACGCTGGTAACACAGGATTAGACAATGAAATTATATCTATTATTGAAGAACTGCGTGAAAGTAAATTGATTAAGTAATAAATAAATGGTATACAATTTTCAATGTTCATTTTATTATCAACCTTTAAATATAATACACCTTAAATATGAATGTAGATAAATTCGGACACCATGTTCATAAGAGAATGCGTTTCTCTGAATTATTAGAGTTCAATGAAAATGCACTGCTAAAATCCGAAAGTGGAGATTTTGACTTGAATAAATCTAGATTGAGAGGAATTAGATCTCCTGTAGAAACAGACGATGCTGTGAATAAGGATTACGTCGATCGATTGCGCGATCATACAATAAAGGAACTAAATAAACTGATTGGGTTGTTGCGTACTCAAATCATAAAAGATGCGCAAATAACAGTTCAATCCACTTTAAAAGCCAAGATACCTGAAGTTTTAGTCCAGTTGGAAGATAAGTTTTACAACAAAGAGGAAGTACAACAATTACTTAAAAAAACTCCGTGATGGCAAAACAACAAATTGTTAATGAACTACACAAGGCTGCACGAAGAAACTTTATTAGACGGTCAGTTATTTTAAAAGGCATAGATGACTTATGGCAAGCTGATCTAATAGATATGCAAAATCTAAAAAAGTTTAATAAGGGGTATAATTACATTTTAGTAGTGATCGATTGTTTCTCAAAGTATACCTGGTCAGAACCAGTGAAATCCAAAAGTAAACTTGATGTTACTCATGCATTTGAGCGAATACTAACTACAAGCAATCGAAAACCTAATCATTTACAAACTGATTCTGGAACAGAATTCTACAACGTAACATTCCAAAAGCTTATGAAGAGCTATAATATTAACCACTACTCTTCGTTTTCTACTAAGAAAGCTTCAATTGTAGAACGAGTGATTAAAACAATTAAAAATAAAATGTATAAATATTTTAGTCTCATTGGGAACTATAAATGGATAGGTCCACCATTAGAAGTTATTCTAAAAACATACAATAATACAAAACATCATACCACCAAATTTAAACCAGTCGAGGTAAATAAGATGAATGAGTCAAAGATAAGAGAAAATATTCAAAAAACTCAAAAACATACGAGTACATCAAACCGATGTCGACCTAAATTCAAAGTGGGTGAAAATGTTCGGATCAGTAAATACAAACATATTTTCGATAAAGGTTACACACCTAATTGGTCGACAGAAATATTTACAGTAAAAAGGATTAATAATACCATACCAGTAACATATCATATAGAAGATCAACGAAAGCAGCTCATTAGAGGATCTTTCTACGAACAAGAACTTCAAAAAACTAGCTATCCCGGTGTTTACTTGATAGAAAAGGTTCTTAAAAGGAAAGGGAATAAACTTTACGTGAAATGGTTGGGCTTAAGTAACGAAGAAAATAGTTGGGTTGATAAAGATGAAATTGTAGGTTAGGATTATGAATATATAACCATGTTTGTAAGATATATTTCATTCATTACACTAACTACTATGCAAGAGAATGGATGGACTAGTTAATAGTGTAATTAATAATCTACCATTCGAACTTCATTTACCTGGTTATAACTATTGCGGACCAGGAACAAAACTCGAGAAGCGATTGCGGCGAGGTGATCGAGGTGTGAATAAGCTAGACGAAGCTTGTATGCATCACGATATTGCATATGCAAACCATACAGACTTACCTAATCGTCACAAAGCTGATTTACAACTACTAAATATGGCTAAACAAAGACAAATCAAAAGATGCTGGGAAAGGTGAAAAACTTAGTTCATGGTTAGTGAGCAAAGTTATGAAAACCAAACTAAAATGTGGTTCCGGAGTTAAAACGTTTAAAAGTTTCGTGTCAAAAATAAGAGCGAAAATAAAAAAACTTAAACCAAAGGATAGTAAAACTTTAATTAACGCTGCTTACTTGGCCGCAAAAAAAATATTTCCAAACATTCAGAAAATTCGAGTACCGCGAGTGATACCCTTACCAAAGACTGGAGGTATTCTACCTTTAATTCCAATTTTTGCGGGTTTATCTGCTTTAGGAACTTTAGCTGGTGGTGCGGCTGGTATTGCAAAAACTGTTAACGATTACAAAGCTAGTCAACAAAATTTGCGAGAAACACAACGACATAATAAGGCTATGGAGTCTTTAAAGTTAGGCAAGGGTTTATACATTAAGTCACATAAAAATGGTAAAGGTTTATTCATAAAATCTTCAAAAAACTGAAAAATAAGCTACCTAATCGTGCTCTAACTAATGTAGACATCCAAAAGCATGCACGCGATATCCCTCACTTTCGAGGAGTCTACATGAAGGATCAGTTACCAAGGACACCAAAACGGATTGAATGTGGTATCGTAAACTTGGATGATTATAAGAACGAAGGTACGCATTGGGTAGCTTATGTTAAAATAAACAAATATTGTGAATACTTTGATAGCTTTGGAGATTTGAAACCTCCAATGGAAGTAATGCAGTACTTTAAAAATTGTGATGTTTTTTATAACTATACTAGATTTCAAGAATTTAATACAGTAAACTGTGGACACTTATGTTTAGAATATCTATGGAACTTTTGGAATAAATACATATAAATTTAATGTATTTCTTTTATTTCAATCATTTTCACCATGTCACTCACCTTATCGATAACTGGAAACTCATCCGATTTATGTACATATTATCCTAATACATTGCAACTGCATGGTCATTATGAGTGTGCCTTATTGCATTTCTCAACATTTAATTCAATTCCAAACATTGAAAAAATGAATAATAAATTATATTATGGGTCTAATGAAGTCCATGAATTACCTGAAGGTACTTATGAATTGCAAGATATCAGCGATTATTTAAAATCGGAAATAAAAGATTGTTCAATAAAAGTACAATGTAATAACAATACTCTAAAAACTTCGATATACTGTACTAAAGATATCGATTTTACTAAAGAAGGGACTTTTAACAGATTACTGGGGTTTAAGAAGCAGATCTTGAAAGCAAATAAATGGCATGTGTCAGAGTTACCAGTCAACATTTTACCTACGACCGTGATCAGGATAGAATGTGATATTGTAAGTGGTTCGTACATAAACGGAAATCCTAGTCACATTGTACACGAATTCGCCCTCAACGTGCCCCCTGGATATAGAATTATAGAAATCCCGAAAAACGCCATATACTTTCCAATCAACCAAAACAACATAAGCAGTATACATATTAGGCTATTAGATATAAACAATCGCTTAATAAACTTACGTGGTGAAGAAGTGCAGCTATATTTACATCTTAGAAAAAATGATTGACTACAATAAATATGTGCATCAACAAATTAGAAATATCAGTTCTACTAAAGTAATCAAGCAAATAAGACCTCGGTCAAAGAAAAAAATAAAATTAACACGAGACAATAAGGAATTTCTTAAAACAATCGGTTTGCTATAATGAATATCTTAGAGATTTTATCTACTCCAACTTTCGACAACACTGTTGAGGGAATCGAATTTCATTCTTACAAACCATACATAACTAGCTTCAACAGGAACGATGAAATCCGCATACCTATTAATCAACAGGATCTGTATATACTACCTTCAGCGAGTACTTTGTATTTGGAAGGAACTATAATCGTTAGCAAAAAAGATCCAAAAGAAAAAGCGACTAGCGTTTTTTTAACAAATAATTTTTTACTCTACTTGTTTCAAGATATACGCTACGAACTAAATGGAGTAGAAATTGATAAAATAAAAAACGCAGGTGTGACTACTACGATGAAATCATTAGTGTCAATGAATGAGAGTGAGTCAAAGATGTCTTATGCATGGGGTTGGAATATTGATGGTACAAAAAATATTAATGGAGGTAGTTTTTCTGCTTCTATACCACTTTCTAATATTCTCGGGTTCGCAGAAGATTTTAAGAAAGTAGTGATAAATAGTAGACATGAATTGATATTGTTACGAAGCAATACAAACCTGAACGCTGTAAAACTGAATACTGGTGAAGTTGTAGATGATGTTCTGATAAATAAAATTGTTTGGCGTGTACCGCACGTTAAAGTATCAGACAAAGAGAAAATAAGTTTGCTAAAATTGTTAGAGAAAGACCGTCCGCTCCAGATGATTTTTAGAAATTGGGATCTGTACGAATATCCTACTTTACCTAAAACAACGAAACATACTTGGTCTATTAAAACATCATCACAAATAGAGAAGCCTAGATATGTCATTATTGGTTTACAGACAAATAGAAAAAACAATGCAAGCTCTGATATGTCTCTGTTCGATCATTGTCATATTCGTGACGTTAGAGTATACCTCAATTCAAACTACTTTCCATATGAAAATCTAAATGTGAATTTTGCTAATAATAGAATTGCTTTATTATACGAACAATATACTAGATTTCAACAGTCATATTACGGACGTCGTGCGGAGCCTTTATTAAGCGAAAAACAATTTAAAGACTTGACACCGCTCTTTGTTATTGACTGCTCTAGACAAGCAGATAACTTGAAGACAGGTTCGGTTGTGGATGTAAGAGTGGAAATTGAAACTGATTTGGATATACCCGATCAAACTTCAGCATACTGTCTTATATTAAACGATTGTATAATCGAGTATAAACCGTTGAGCAATACCGTGAAGAAAATATCATGAATCCTGAAACTATATTATTGGATGTTCAAGGATTTAAGGACCTCTACAACAATTTTATAGTAAAAGAATTAGCATTGGCCACTCGTGATTATACCCAAACCTTCTTAGTAAAGCCTCCATACTTGTTCAGATACTTAACAAGCAATGAACAGAAGCAAGTTAAATGGTTAGAAAAAAACCGAGGCATTTATTGGAATGAAGGATATGTTGACTATAGGGAATTCCATCGTATAATCGTTCCATACTTACAAAATAAAGAAATAATTGTAAAAGGTTTGGAGAAGGTGCAATGGGTAAAGGATCTATGTGTAAATTGTAAAGTATCAGAACTTGATGAAAAACAATGTCCTAATTTAGCTATTTTACATAAAAAATATTGTAATATAGATTCGAACTTAAATTGTAATAACCATTTAAAGCAATGTGCACTTAAAAATGTATTGTGTATTAAAAAGTATTTAGAGTGGTAATAAAATACATAATTATGTTTTATAAATAAATACCTTTTATTTCTAAAATAATCTTTTATTTCATTATTTAGAAAGTGAAATGGCTCAAGTATCTTTGTGAGAATTGTAATGTGTCTGAACTCAGTAAAAAAGAAACACTGTATCGTGTTGTATAACAAGTACTGTGATGAAAAAAATAATTTAATTTGTACTAAACAATTAAACATTATATGCCTTAAAAATGTGTTGTGTGTTAAAAACATTTGAATTTGTAAGAAAGGTGTATTTCAGGTTGGAGTAAATAAAAAATCATGAAATCTTAAAAAAATATGTTTATTTCAATAGTTTACCTGCTATAATATAAATAATTAAATTACAAGAATGAAACAAAAATAACATTAATTACCTAACCAAAAGTCATAAAATTAATTATAAAAAATAATAAACACTAAACCCTAAAAAAAATATATATTATTAAAAATCACTGTCAATCAAAGATTTTGATATTTTTTTAACTAACGATTCCGTATCATCCATAACACTATCAATAGCGTCTTTAACGATGTATTGTGCATTTATAATCACGTTCTCACTATCACTATCACTGTCACTGGTATTGTTATTGCAGAGATCGATAACTGATATTTTTATCAGTTTTATTCCACGTCGATGCAGTTTACTCATCACGAAAGATTTTGTTGGCTGTTTCTTATGAGAAGGCTTTTCTCGACGTTGTCGTTTGGATTTTTTTTCCTTCGTATGTTGACTGCCGTGCGGAGACTCGTTGTAAATCATTTCTGATAGCCCTTCGTAAGGATTCTGCGCGTACTGGCTGAATACAATTTCTGAATCGCAAATCTGAAAAAATGGTAAAAAATTATTAGTAGGTACATAATTAGTGAAAATAATCGTTACCTACATTATAAATTTATTTAAAATAAATATTTTACTCACCGTTGACATGATTATGATGCACACTGATAGATCAAATTAATATCTCTTATATTGTACAAGTACTCGGGACAGATAATTTTCATAAACTATTTAAAAGGTACTAATTTAGGTAAATATGTAGTTAATGCCCTGACAGGAAACAAGCATTGCGACATTTAAGTTATATTTGTTATACGGCAACGGTTTTCATTATATTGACAAAGCATATACTGATCGTAATACATTTTATTGAAAATAAATCTTATCTATTTAACAATAAAAGCGAAATACCATTGACTTAATCATGAAACAACGCCTTTCAATTGTTGATTTAAAACGTGTATGAACTTGCTCATCAACAAATAGCAAACTTGCATTTATAGTGTCATTGACATGCAGTATATATCATATTTGCTATCGTAAACTACTATTGTCCTGCGACGTTACCTGCGAATTATTGATAAGAACCTAATTCGCTTGTAATTTTAATGGTTAGCAATAATTAAACGGGAGTATTAAACAAATAAAACAATGTAAATTAATAATTAGCTTCATTTAATAAACATTAATTACACATAAGGTACTTATAATCTATAGATACAGAATAGTTACTGCTTCTTCAGCTTGACAGTCTCCAGTCAATCCGTTAAGAACGAAATATACATACAAATCATAATATACATAACATAATAATATACATTACCTATTTTAAAAATGAGCAATGACCCCAAGCTTGGGTTGCGATTTTACAATTAGATATCGCGCGTTTATCATCATTGTTAGATAATGCAATTTTGTTTACGCTTTGCGTAAATATTTCATGTTTAATGGATTTAAACACAATATTTTGCCTACGAATGACTTCACTATTAAATAAAACGTTTTCGTAATCTGTGATACTTAGATCACGAATAACACAAGATTTAACTCCTTTCGCTTTTTTAATTATTTTGTCCTCTGTTTTTATTGAATAAAGTTTAGATCTTAAACCAACGAAATCTGTTATAACTTTTCCTCCCATTTCATCTTTGAAAAGACCGGGAATTTTTTTATTCATTTGAGGTAACATAAATTGATTTTCTACATTATAATTACTGGTATCAAAGTATTGCAATAACTGATGTTTTACATCGCGATAAAAATCATTAGTGATTATTTCGTAAACAAAAGAATCCGTGTCTGTATAACATAATTTCACTCTTTCCTTATACATAGGTTTAATTATATTATAGTGAAAGTGGTACATGTGTGATTTAGACAGTTCTAAAACAGTAAAACCAATATATATAGGCTTGTCTAAAATTACTTGATCTGGTTTCATTTGTATCATTACTAAGTTCTCGGAAAGAATTGATGCGCTATGAAAATATGGGTTGCTCACGAGTCTCTCAGCATAGGAAGACTTTTTGGTTTTGTTATTCGTATCATTCCACTGATTAACTAAATGAACAGACACTCTGTTTTCAGTGTTTTCCATGGTTTTTCCAAACACGCTATTATTTAACAACTTGAAGAAATCTTGTTCAAATGTACTGTTTGCCTTTTGTCGTAGTTGTGTATTTAATTCTATGTATTGCTTTAAATAGGGACTTTGTCTAAATGTGATGACTCTATGAATTTTGCGTAGTATCAAACCATGCTCCAAACATTTTTTTAAATGCACATAATGAATCACGTAGTTATATTTATTATATAGATTTGAAACCAGTTTTTTAGTTTTACCTCCAGGTGGTATGCATTTTTCAGGACAAAAAGGTAAGTCATTATGTTCGCCGTGTAAGGATTCAGGGTAAAGCAGATCGACTTCTAGTATGAAACCCCATTTCGCATTATCATCAATACATTCAACATTTAATTGGTTTATTTCATTTTGATTTAAAAATCTAAAATCTGAATAGGGTAAATATTGACACATACTGTAACCGTAAAGGTTATTGCAGTCCAAATAAACTATAAAACATTGTGGTTTTGAAGCATCGCATTTTGATAAATACTTATTATTAGCTTTTGCATAGCGATGGGAGCACATACACAAACCACCTCTAATACCGTTTTGAATCATTCGTACGATGGCCAAGTCAGAAACGAGTTCAAGTTGAACACCTGTTTTCAGTAACATCGCGTCAAATGATAAACTAGGTGCGGTTATGTAAAACGCAGGGTCCAGTTTATAATGCTGTTTACAAGTTTTTCGAAAATTCTGGAATATATCAGTTAGTAACAGAACATCTGTTTTTAAATATAAATCAGTATATTCACCTAAATCTTTTATATTGAATTTATTCCAAACCAAACAAGCATGTTTATAATCTTCATCTGAAATAGCTTGGTTAGTTAGAACACTGAAAAAATGTTGCCTCGATGGTAACTTTGTTTCTTCGTAACATTTCCAGTTAGTCATGTAATCATAAGGATACACCCCTTTCCTTGTGAGCAAATTAAATTGATCATTGTTAGGAAAATGAGAGCGTAGAGTGATGAAATCATCACTATGCATAGTTTTCGCAAGTTTGTCTAAGCTAGCTCCTAAAAAATTAAAGGAATCTAGAAATCGTACTTGAACGTATTCATTATCAGCAATCTGTATGAATTTGGAAAACGAAATATATTTTTCTTTAGTCTTTGGAATAATTCTCAACTTTCCAGGCATTTCACCTAATTTCTGTATGAATAAATGACAATCGTATCCTGATAAGTTATGAAAAAATATCGGTATGAATTTAGGTACTTTATACTGTAGATTACAATGTCTATGAGCAGCGCCACGGTATCGTCCTGTTATATGACAATGATCTCTAACTTTATTAGTCCAAAGTAGGTTTTGACATATGTAACATTTATAAGCTTGTTGAAAATCTCGCGCGTCGTCTTCTGTAAATGTCATGACCTGGGTTTCGGTTAATATTTTGTAAATCTTTTTAACATCAGCATAAAGAAATTCTATGAATTTTGAAACACAGTCAAAACCGCGATAACTTTTAAATACCTCATTATTAAAAGCATAATTTAACGAAGAAACAATGTTATAAGCGAATGCCACAGGTACGTGTCGTTGTAAAAATGATGTATTAGCAGTGTCGGGTTCACTAGCGGATGTTGGTTCCAGCAATGTTTCGAAATCAGCGTATATGGCGAATGGAATATTTTGTTTCCTATCATAATTTTTAAACTGTAATACAGACCCTTTTTCGGGTAAAATAGTTACGATTCCTCTACACAGATGATCATCGATTTGTTTAGAAGTAGGAAAAAACAATAAGCAACTTTCACAAAAATATAATTTACTATGATGTTTTGTGATTTGGGTTTTAACAAGACGAGGCAAATCTTTGATGAGACAATAATGGGATGAATTATCATTTTCTAAGAACAATAGATGAATACTCTTAGATTTATTCTTACACGATTCAGGTCTGTACAGAGGACCTGTTATCAGCTTATTGTTTTTTAACCCGTATACGTATATTTTTAAAGAAGGGTTATTTCTTTCAAAAATAACTATATCTGAAAAAGTCATAGGAAAAGAAATATCCTTAACATTTAAAACATCGCGAAAGTGAGGATAAGATGTTATCCTCTCTGGATGTCGATTTGTTGGGTACAAGGCAGCCACAACGCACCATAAAAAACAATAATTATCATTATTATGAATATTTAAACACGCTTTTTTGTTTTTTATAAACTTAGGTAAATCTATAAAATAGGATCCACCAAGTGGCTGATACTTATTAACATTGACTTCTAAATGTAAATTACTTAAGAATGTCCATCCACTGTCTCTCTCCTCAAATTCTTCAATTTTTTTCAACAACGACGTGACAATCTTTTCATAAATAGTATTAAAATCATAATTAAAATGTATGACAAAATTTTTGGTGGCAAAAGATTTGATTTCTTGTAAATCATTTTTGTACAATAGAAATAAAGAAAAAAGTTGAAAATTAATTTTTACTGCATTATGTTTTTTAAGTGAATCATCGATTAAAGATTTAACCTGTTCGCGAATATTACTAAAAAAGAATTCAGGAAAATTATTTGCTTCATCTTTGGATGCAATAACTCGGTAACTAATAATACGTCCTTTAAACGACGATCGTAAGATTTCAACGTTTTCAAGAATAGACACGGTACTATTATTTTTGTGTTTGTTAGTTCGTAAGTGACTGGTCCAGCAACGGCTATCTACGTAAATATCGCAACCCGAGCAATAGGGCATTTTGATAAAATTATAAATAAGTACTATAGTTAACTGATAAATAATTCGTTTTGAAAATAATTGAAAGGTTAAAAGTGTAAAGGATTTAAAGATGTTAAAATTTAAGATGTTAATATCTTGAACGAAAACACACTCTGTATGCCAAATCCAACAATATACAAATTACAACAAAGGGTACAAAATGGTACTTGGATCCTTTAGATTTTCAACCTTTCAATTGGTACAGAACAATAAAATGGGTACCTTAAATACCATTAATTAATGTACTACATGCATCTTGTATTTGTATCCAATTTCCAGCTCAGCTCTATGTCAGGTATTATCAGCTTTCCAAATAGGAAATGCAAATATTCTGGTGTGATCTCAGTAGAAAAACATAATCGAAAGTCAATCAGATGCTTCCTGAAAATAACATACAAAATTAATTGTTATGTACCTTATACTGTTTATTTTCTGCTCAATCCTTTGTGAGAAAGTAAACGTTAAGTATCATATTTACCTTTTATTTTCCTAATTATTTACATTTATTTCCAAGCCAAACTTCTCAACGTAACGTGGTGTAATATCTTGATTTGTTTGGAAACAGCTTCGCGAGATTCCAGGGTTTTTAAAAACTAGTTCTGAAAATTATAAAAATGTGTTAGGCACTATAAAACATCATATTACTATATTACCTCTATTTATCACTCATTAAAAATTATAAGTAGGTATACCTTTATTTTCCACAAATTATTGATAATGATTTCGCTTTGCACGTAGCGGCAGTGCAGACCAAACTCCAAAACACGTTTTTCGTTTCGTTAAACGTAAATAACTCTTTCTGAAAGAAAACATACATGTAAATTAATTAAGTAGATACTTATTGCATATCACACGTGTTATAATGTTAATAATATATTTACCTTTATTTTCCCAAATTAATAACGTTATTTATTTCGCGTTAACGCGTAACGGTGCGGTGGTTGATTGATTTACAGTCAACCACCGCACCGTTGCTTTATGATTATGAAAGCCTATGTTTTAGAATGTTTGGCTAGTTTAATAGATAGGTACATAATAAGTCATATGCGTCTGTTATTACCAATAATCATACGACTTTTTTCCAATAAAGTAACTATTTCATATTTTAATATTACGCAAGCAATACTTATTCAACAGTTTATTGGACTTTCGTCAACCTTCATAATTTTCTGGTCAACAAAGTCTATTCGCTTATATCAGCGATACTAGGTAAGGATGGCACGCATACTAATTTAGCTTATTGATATAAATATCGTTGTTTGTTTATTAGGGTCCCGTACCCAAAGGGATAAAAACGGGATCCTACTACTAAGACTTCACTGTTCGTCTGTCAGTCTGTCTGTCTGTGACCAGGCTGTATCTCATGAACCGTGATAGCTAGACAGTTGAAATTTTCACGTGGTGTGTATTTATGTTGCCGCTAAAACAACAAACACTAAAAACAGATTATTATTTTTTTGTCTAATGCTGTACGTACCTATAGATAATGGTATAGATCCCTTCGTGCGCGAGTCCAACTCGCAATTGATTAGTTTTTAATAATATAGTTTAGTTTGTCAGCCCTAAGTTTTTCGCTGCATCAACAATCTATACTGATTTGTGTCGAAACTGTTTGTGGTCTAAATTCCTTACTCTTCATTTTTATGTTGATATAATGCGTACAAGAAAAATAGTTGATTTATTCAACATAACTAAGTGGTTTGCAACAACTTTGTAATACAATGGTATTATCGGACGATTTCGTTTTTATACATCATGTTTTGGTAGACCTAGGTACAGTTGAATTTAAGTATTCATGTGTGGATACCGTGCTCTACACTTTCATTAGTATACAACTATCGGTTGTTGTTACTTTCGGTGTTGATTGCTGACCTGCTGCCGCTCACTGACATCTTCCGCTCCTCCTGCCGTCACCAACTCATCAAGCTATCTTCTCAAGAAACAACAGTTGATTGAAAAATGTAAGTATTATAAATAATGTAAGTGTAATAAGTTTTACTGTGTACTCTTTACTTCTCTAAATTGTTATGTTGTCCTTCTACGACGAATGTTTTAACCAAAACCGTTGATCTATTTGCATTAGTATTTTTTATCAAATTAAATGTATTTCCGTTTATATTTCAGGTCCGAATCTGAGTGTGAAGTCTATCACCCAACTGTGGACATCGAAAAGAAAACTACACACACACGCAAGCAGCCGGTTGCTAACAACAACAGGAAGCGCAAGTCAGGAACATCAACGAATTTATCACAACCAAGGTACATATTCAAATTTTGTTGTAAGACAATGTTGAGTTTTCGCATAGATACTCGTATTCAAATAAGAAGTGCGAGCGTTCAATTAACGGCGATTAATGATTTTGTGACTTGCATTGTTGTTGGGTGTATAGTGTTTTAGTGACTTGCTGCGTTCGATCGCTTCGATGCGGCATCGCGTTAGTTAACTAACTGCGTTCAGTTGCTACTTCAAGCGTTCAGAGTTTTAATTTTCAGAGACATTTGATTTGAGTAAGAAATAATGTAATTAACCATTTTGTTTTCTGTTGTTTCAGTAAGAAAACAAAGACCAGTCCTATCGATGTATTTGGAGTCAGTTGGAATAAGGAAACTGATACAGAGCTCAAAGATGGGTCATCGAGCAACCAACCGGTTTTATCATCGCTCTTCGTAAACCGAGTGGCTACTGGCAACGAGCAACGAACCGCAAACACCGACGGCGAATACTATGTCGATTGTAAAGTTTATAAAACAGATGATGCGCGTGCCACTGATTCCATGATGTTATGGAAGAAGGCACTTGTTCGTATCAAGTTCCAAACCGATACGGATACATCGCAGTGGCGTAAATTGCAAGATTTCGTGCGTTCGGTTGACAAATTGTTTGAAGAACCTCCTAGATTTTTTATTGATAAATAAAATAAAATAATTGAAAGACCTTTGTTTTGTTTTATTAAATATACGATACCAAACAAAATACACACAACACACAACACAATTTGGCTCAATAGGTTTAAATGTACTTATTCGTTGTAAATATTTTCAGTGTTGGGCATTCTGCCCCAGTCGAGTCGATCGTAAGTATATTATTGGGCATTCAGTCACGCGGAGCGAAGGCGAACTTGTTCGACTGCGCGAAGTGGGACAGAATGCCCAATAATATACTACTGATGAACAATCTGCCAACCATATTTCTTTAACCCTGTTATAGTATTTCTTCAATTTAGATATGCTTTCGTTTTTAGAGGGACTTTCTTCTACTATTTCCGGTGGACTTTTCTTTTTCTGACCATCCTCTATAAATTGCTTTGTATTGCTCTTTGATTGTTCTTTTTTCTTCTCATTCTGATTTTTCTTTTTCTTCATAATTGATTTGGATGAAGTTCTATTTTCGTTACATTCTTCTTCGCTCTCGCTGACTTCTTCTAGTGAAAGACTTGAATCCATGCGGGAATTCACTAGATTAATTGATGGTTCTAGGGGTGTGAGAGAATCCCTGTAGCTTCTAGTCTTTGAAGAAGAGGTAGAAGGAGGTATTACTTGTCCTACTTCAACTTCGACAGGACTACTTTTTTTTAATTGTTTCGAATAGGAGTCTAGCGCTGTCTTATACGAACAATTATCATTACTCATTATTTCCCTGATCATTTTCTCTTTGAGATATACTGGACAAGTTTTATTTAATGCCATGTGCGGGCCTTTGCAATTGATACATAAGAACTCTTCAGTTTCGCAATTGTCATGTTCTTTGCCACATTTAGGACACATTATTTTCTGAGTAGGACAAAAACGTTTCATGTGGCCATATTTCCAACACCCTGAACATTAAACCTAGAGATAGCTGTGAACCTCTGTTTAAATCTTTGAAAATTCTTACTTTTCCGTCGTTGTATATTTTAGAGATGGCAATTTTTGTAAAAAGAAATAAAGCATTATTTACTAAGTTCTCGGATACCAAGAAAGGTCCCGTGAGAAGTCAATACAAAAATCTCTTAATAACCGGTGGTTACAAAACAGCACTAATGAGGAAGAGTGTTTTCTGCATGGGTCCAATAATATTTAATAAACTGCCAGACAGCATAAAAAATTACACTCTTCAACAATTTAAAAATAAACTCAAGGCCTTTTTGATGCAGAGGTGTTACTACACAATAAGTGATTTTTTGAATGACCCTATGTGTGAGATTTCAACAGTTCTATAGTTTTTATATTACATAATTATATAATCCACTCTAAACTTGTTAAAATAATTTAAAACTAGTTAAAATAATTTATTTATACCTACCTCTTGTAATCATTTTTTATTTCATAATTTTAGTTTTATTGTTCTTATTTGTCTTATTTGTTTAATTTTTGATCCTGTGTTGTTGATGTGTTGTCATTCTTTAATTTTATTGACATTATTTGATGTTATTTTTGTGTTTGGTGACTTTTATTGACTCTGACATTTTTGTTAAATTTTGCATGCCAAAACTCAGGCAGAATGTACCCGGCTCACTATATTTTATAAGTAACAACTATTGTACGACACCTACATTCTATGCGAATAAATGATTTGATTTGATTTGATTTGATTTGGGTAACAGGGAACATATATGATTCAACCTTGAAACGACAACCATATCCATATATATGAGAAGGTAATGTTGCTCCCTTAAAAGCAATGCAAATAGCTTCACTATTGATCCACTGTCCATTTTCAGCTAATCTTTTCAGTCTTTTAACCGTGCATATATCTACTTCACTGTGAAATAATTCCGCAAGTTCATTCTCCTCTATTTCCAAGTCAATATTTCTGACAATGCCATAAATAATACTTAATTGGTCTGTTCGTTGACATCTAAATTCTAATTCTTTAAACTTCTGGCAGTTAAGTATTTTATTTGTATCTTCAATAAATTTTAGTATGATGAAAATTTTATACGGACTTTTATATTTGATTTTAAGTATGTTGTTTATATTTTGAGACTTCAATAATTTGGCCATACCAACCATTTTTGGAAGTATCTTCTTAGATGTAAGACATACCTCAAAATATTTTTCTTGTTGTGTATTATTTTCACAACTACCCACATTATCGTCACTATTGTTATTTTGTGACTTACTGTACAATCGTCTTTTCGCCTTTCTGGTTACGGTGGTATAACCATCATCCTCTACTATAATTTCTTCACTATCTTCTCTCACCCTTTTCTCAACATTTCTCTGATTTCCACTGTCAACATCCATCGTACTTCTCTCAATAGTTGTTTCTTCACTGGTATTCTCCATCATCTCTTCATTTATAATACTTTCAACAGGTGTATTCGACTCCGTACTCAAAGATCTTCCAAATCTATCCATTATCTAAATGATTGAGTAACATGAGCGTACTTTTATAAATTTGTAACGCGAAAGAATGAGTAAGACGTCTGTACGTCTCAGTCGTCAACGCGGCACTGTGCTTACAATTTAACGCATTATTTTTCGGTAGATTATAATATTTCGAAGTAAAACGTGTGATTGACTTTGGAAGAATACTTTCAAAAAGTCATCAATCTTGTACTCGCATGTGAACTCGGCGAATTGAGAGAGGGCTTGACGGCGAATTGAGAGAAGGCTTGACGGTGAATTGAGAGAACGCTTGACGGCGAATTGAGAGTTGACATCTTCTTCACAGCCCAGCATTCCAATGCATACAGAGCGACAGGTCTATTCTGACCGAGTTGCATCCATGGGTCGCAAGTTGTTATAGTGACCTGTCACCATTTCACCACAAATGACAGCTGGGACCTACTGCTTCACGTGTTTTCCGATATACGGAGGAAACTCGGTATGTAATGGTTGGTCATCCATCCACAGACCAACCAAGCACGGCCTAACCTAAATATCGACCCGAGCGGCTGTTATTATTTAGCCACGAGCTAACGTATACCTGACGTATGTTATATATTTTGTCTAAAACTGTAAGGGATATTTATTTAGAATCTATTACAATTTTCACTCTCATTTTCGACAAATATCGAAATATTGGCGTTGGGAAATTGATCCTGTTATATGTAAAATTTGATCATGCATAATTATGACTACCCAAGCTTTCTCCACATGTATTATAATATAGCCGCAAAAGGAGTGTTACATTTGATTCCAATAATAGGTATGGCAAAAATTGTTCTAGTTTCTACAAGGTCCGTATAGTGAATACTCCGGAAGTAACCTGTACACTATCCAACATACACCATAGATTGTGGTGGAGTGTGTAGAAATTAAAAAAAAGAAAATCTTATTCCTAAAGTGTTCATTTTGCCGAAGACTGTACTCCCATAAAATGTGCAATATAACAGCTTACAACTTAGGACCAATTAATGTAAAATTATTTATCCGTGGTGCTGGGCAACTGAGCCTATCCGAGTAGTAAACATACCTTTGTGCCTATTGGCCGTTATTCGTTCTGTCTCCTGATGATATGGAGGGAAGTGGAAATTACGGTTTTTCCTTCTCCTTTGCAATACTTTCTGATTAATTACGTTGCGGGATCCAAGACAGTTAAATTAATTCCCTGGGACTTCGCCGAGTTTCATTGTCTCGTTACTTTTCTGGTGGTCAGTACTGTTGATAGCTTTCAGGAATTACAGTGCTTTGGGAATAGTGTGGCGGGCTTGTCCCAATAAAGGAGTGTTATCGGAAACATTTTGGGTAATATACCAAAAAATTAAAATATTCAGTTATTGGGATCAATTCTGGTAGTTGTATTGGGAAAATATGATCAGCAGTATTAAATCAAAGATTTAGTAATTTACCATATTGACGATCGTTTATTTTTGCGTTAGTAGAAGTTAAATTCATTAGTAAAGAGAAGAACCGCAGCCACAAGAGCACTGTCCGGAGATAGACACGGCACCAGCAGCCGGCACAGCACCACCGAAGCTCACGATACCCTGGATGGGGACCTGGCCAGCAACAGCGGTGTTACCGGCGACTGGCAGCTCACCAATGACTGCCACGTTGCCTTCACCGGCGCCGCCGTAAGCAGCTCCAGGAGCAATAGCACCTCCTAGCACAGCAGCAGGAGCAAGTGCGCCACCATAACCAGATCCGATGGCACCACCGTAACCACCCAGACCGAGGGCACCACCACTGTATGCAGCAGCAGGAGAGAGACCTGCGCCGAGACCCAGAGCAGGAGCTATGGCGGCCACTTGACCTCCGCAACCGCACCCGTAACCGAACACATTCTGACGGAACAAAATTGTACGTAGATAAACAACGAAAACAAAAACAAAAGAAATAATGGAGTAACTCAGAATAATCACTCACCTGGACCAAGCAAGCTTGGATGCAGAGTAACAGAACAGCAAAGGTAGACATGTTTGATGTTTGTTGTGTTCAACGAGAAGCCGAAGACTGAATGATGTCCCTACGTCTAGACCATGTTTATATAGTGCAAAAGCTTCTTATCATAACAATGTTTTCTATGTTCTATTGAAACAAAGTTTTCATATTAAATATTTCAAGGTTAAATCGCTTACGAAAAACAACGTGTATTTTTCTATTTCCCCATATTGCAACTACTGATAAAGGTTGGTATGAAAAATTAATTTCAAAATCCACAAATTGCTGCAACACAACATGATAAGGACTACACTTCAGTATAAATAGTCGACCAATCCTCAGAAAAGTCACTCTCAAGTTTACTTCAACACAAACTACAATGTCAGCCAAGGTGATCCTCGTCCTCTGCGCTCAGGCGCTCTTCATCCAGGTGAGGAACTGTTGATTTGTTTATTGTTTTCATGTTTTGTATCGATGTAACCAACTCTTAATTAGGTTTTGCCTAAAGGTTCAATTCAGTTACAGTCCTTTGCCCGCTCATTCCACGTGACTTTATCACTTTAATATCTGGATGACCAAGCTCTTCTCGGTCTTCATTTTTTGATGACGTTTTCTAGAAATCAAACCAAGCTTGATCGATGTATCGCCCCAAAACCCCCCTTTTTTATTTTTTTGGGATGGGAAATCATCAAATGATTTCTTCCACTCTGGGCGCAGCGGGAGGGAGTGTCAGACTTTTACTGACTAATACCCATCCATGTTCCTTCCTCGCCCTTTACGTTCCGGGGCCGCGGTACCTCTTTCGAATAGTTCCGCAACCCCGGCAGGCTTCGGCCCTTGCGGGCCCCTCTCTTTATGCTGACATCTCTTTGAAGCGCGCGTGGAACGCGCCGTCGACACGGCCTGTCGTCGTTTGACGGACGGACGGCTAGCTAGCCCATAGCTAACCGTCCACAGGTCCGCATCTACGGTGGCCGGTAGCCACCACGTGGCCCCCGACGCCCGGTGCGTCTCCCGCGGCAGCTGGCAAGAGAGGCTCTCTCCCTCTCTCGTTCCGCCACCTCCTTTGCTAGCATGACTGCTTCGCAGAAGGAGGTGACGGCTTCCCATTCCCCTAAAACCCCCTGCATACTGGATTTCATGAAACTCATTGGAGCCGTTTCCGAGATTTAGATTTTATTTTCCCATGCTTTAAAGCTAAGTTTTTAACCAGTGCACGTAACCCAGATTACAATAAAACACGTCCGACACACATTACATTACGTGATCAATAATAATTGGACAATCATAATTATATCATCGAAATTAGAGTCGTTTGCTGATAAAGATTTTATATTCACGAATAACAATTTTTTGTTCACAGACTGCTTTCGGATCATGTCTTGGTCGTGGAGCCATCGCTACTCCTGTTCTTATTGCCCCAGGATGTGCTGGTAATGGCTGGGCTGGCAACGGTTTGATCGGAAATGGTTTGATCGGAAATGGTCTGATAAATAACGGTTTGATTGGTGGTGGATGTGCTGGAAACTGGGCTGGCAACGGTGTGATTGGTGATGGTATCATTGGTAACGGTTTGATCGGTACTGGTTTGGCTGGTATTGAGATCATTCCCACCAGTGGCGGTGGACTGCCTGTCTCCAGCGTGTCTGCTATCGCTCCCAGTGGCCTCTCCGTAGCGTCTGAGAATGTGTATGAGGGGGCTCTGTCCGTGGCTGGTGAGCTGCCGTTCGTGAGTGCTGTCGCTTTGGAGGGCGTGTTGCCCAGTGCTGGTGCTGGCGCCGTCAGCTACAGCTGCGGTAACGGCATTACTGCTATTGAAAGCATCGCTCCTTCTGCTGCTGCCTATGAGCTCGGCGCTGGATATGGACTTGGCGCTGGCTATGGGCTTGGCGCTGGCTATGGACTTGGCGCTGGCTATGGGCTTGGCGCTGGCTATGGGCTCAGCGCTGCTAACACTGCTCCTGCCGCTCTCGGACTCGGTCTTGGAGGCCGCGGTTGTGGATGTGGTGTGTACTAGATCTTTAAAATAAGTAACTTGTGTCCTTAGCAACGATTATAAATAAACTCAAATGCAAAATATTATTCTGTATAAATTTCTAAATACCTGTCATCCCTTTCATTAATTTCCAAAATTCAAACTTGGAAAGGTTGATATTTTTCACTTGACGCCACTTCAAACGCAAACATTGTGCCATTCGAGGTGTGGAGCAGTAATATCTACAACCCTACAATAGTTGATAGTCAAGCGTGTCACTCCGGGATCATAAAAGTCGTCAGACTTTTGTTTTATTCATAAATATGGACCATATGTGCCAATCATAAATCGAACTCGAACGTGCGTCGTGTGTTGCAAATCAGCATTTAAATCTTGTAATGCATTATTCTTCTTTACGTGTCAATAAACTCAAATTATATTAGACTAGAATGTGTCCTGGACAGCTTGGCTTGGCTTGGCTTGATCTTGAGGCGCCAGTGATTGTGTAGGATTAACAGGACAGGGCGTATCCGGCAGAGGGGCTCCACATTCACATTCTGCCGAATGAATCGAGAAAACCTCATTTGGCCAGATTGTATTAACAGCGGCCAACCTGGGCTAGCAATCGGTAAAAAAGATTTCCAGATTGGCCACTGCAGTTTGTATCTGGTTTGATGAAATGTGGAGGGATGGGATTTTTGTTTTTCCAAAGTTTCGTCTCGCTCAACGTCTACTAAGGAAAACTTATATCTTAAAAAGCTTATACGGCTCTTTAAGCGTGAAGGTATTACTTGATGTATGAAAGGAGCCCCGCCGTACGGTGTTAAAAAAAATGCGGGACAGCCTTTGGGGACTGGATAGAAGTGAAAACTAAGTAATCTATAACTGCTACGGGTTGTGCGTCGCGCACGCCTAAGTGGTGCTACACCGTAGTGGATCGGCTACGAGTGCTATGAAAAGCGTACGTGACGGTCACGCGAATTCCATGATTGTTGTTCACTCAAAAAGTGCTCGACGCGCTTGAAGAAGTTTTTAATTCAAAAGCAAACGCCTGGCGCACCATGTACAGCTAGCACTCGGTATCGCAGATTTTAGCTGCCTAATACTTTCACCACGATGACTCTAACACAAACATAAATGATTTATATGTATTAATAGATGACGAAAGTTATGAAACGAGTAAAATGATGCCGTGCTATCTAACAAAGAAGAAAGGAAAATGAAAACGTATTGCATGGACCCGTTCACAGAAACAAATGAAGACCATGTACGCTTCTCGGTTGTTAGTTTGTCGTACAGAGTTTATAGTTCGTGATTGAACAGCGTAATCGCAGTCGTTTATAAAAAAAAAAAAACATTTCAATCTAAACATCTGTAGAATGGTATAAATTAATTTTTTTTCTTAAACTGTAGTGTTACGTATACATCTATTCAGAATACATTGTAATTTTCATTCTCTACTTCTACGAATATCAAAATGTTGGCTTAGGAAATGGATCTTGCTAAAAATAAAAATTAATCATGCTGATGAAAACTGGACCTTAGTTATATCTATGTTTTATGATATAGCCGATAATGTTATAGGTGTGCAATTTTGGGTAATACAAGAAAAAATCAAAACATTAATTTGCTCAATTCTGATTGTTTATTTTTATTGTAGAATTCGGAAAATATGATTTAACAGTAAATAGGAGCACCACAGCCGCAAGCACACTGTCCAGATATAGACACGGCACCAGAAGCCGGCACAGCGCCCCCGAAGTTCACGATACCCTGGATGGGGACCTGACCAGCAACAGCAGTGTTACCGGCGACTGGCAGCTCACCAATGACCGCCACGTTGCCTTCGCCGGCGCCGCCGTAAGCAGCTCCAGGAGCGATAGCACCTCCTAGCACAGCAGCAGGAGCAAGTGCACCACCATAACCAGATCCAATGGCGCCACCGTAAGCACCAAGACCGAGGACACCACCACATGCAGTAGCAGGAGAGAGACCAGCGCCGAGACCCAGAGCAGGAGCTATGGCGGCCACTTGACCTCCGCAACCGCACCCGTAACCGAACACATTCTGACGGAACAAAATTGTACGTAGATAAACAATGAAAAAAAAAAACCCAAAGAAATAATGGAGTAATTCAGAATAATCACTCACCTGGACCAAGCAAGCTTGGAAGCACAGTAACAGAACAGCGAAGGTAGACATGTTTGATGTTTGTTGTGTTCAACGAGAAGCCGAAGACTGAATGATGTCTCTACGTTTCGACCACGTTTTTATAGTGCTAAAGCTTCTTATCATAACAATGTTTTATATGTTCTATTGAAACATAGCTTTCATATTAAATATTTCAAGGTTACATCGCTTACGAAACACAACGGGCATTTTGCTATTTCTCCATATTGCAACTACTGATAAAGGTTGGCACAAATGGCTGCAACACAACTAGATAAGGACTACGCTTCAGTATAAATAGTCGACCAATTCTTGGAAAAGTCACTCTCAAGTTTACGTCAACACAAACTACAATGTCAGCCAAGGTGATCCTCGTTCTCTGCTCTCAGGCGCTCTTCATCCAGGTGAGGAACTGTTGATTTGTTTATTGTTTTTATGTTTTGTATCGATGTAACCAACTCTTAGTTAGGATTTTCCCAGAGGTTCAATTCAGTTACAGTCCTTTGCCCGCTCATTCCACGTCACTTTATTACTTTAATATTTGGATGACCAAGCTCTTCTCGGTGTTTTTTGTGGTGTCGTCTTCTAGAAATCAAACCAAGCTAGATCATGCCCCAAAACCCCCTTCATACTCAATTTCATGAAACTCATAGGAGCCGTTTCCGAGATTGGATTGTATTTTTCTATGCTTTAAAGCTAAGTTTTTAACCAGTGCAATAATGTGATTATTACCATAGAACACGTCCGACACACATTACATTACGTGATAGATGGAACAATCATAATTATGTCATCGACATTAGAGTCGTTTGTTGATAAAAAAATTGTATTCATCAATTCAACTATTTTGTTGTTCACAGACTGCTTTTGGATCATGTCTTGGTCGTGGAGCCATCGCCGCTCCTGCTCTTATAGCCCCAGGATGTGCTGGTAATGGCTGGGCTGGCAACGGTTTAATCGGAAATGGTTTGATCGGCAACGGTCTGATCGGAAATGGTCTGATTGGTAACGGTTTGATTGGTGGTGGATGTGCTGGAAACTGGGCTGGCAACGGTGTGATTGGTGATGGTATCATTGGTAACGGTTTGATCGGTAATGGTTTGGCTGGTATTGAGATCATTCCCACCAGTGGTGGTGGACTACCTGTCTCCAGCGTGTCTGCTATCGCTCCCAGTGGCCTCTCCGTAGCGTCTGAGAATGTGTATGAGGGGGCTCTGTCCGTGGCTGGTGAGCTGCCGTTCGTGAGTGCTGTCGCTTTGGAGGGCGTGTTGCCCAGTGCTGGTGCTGGCGCCGTCAGCTACAGCTGCGGTAACGGCATTACTGCTATTGAAAGCATGGCTCCTTCTGCTGCTGCCTATGAGCTCGGCGCTGGATATGGACTTGGCGCTGGCTATGGGCTTGGCGCTGGATATGGGCTTGGCGCTGGATATGGGCTTGGCGCTGGCTATGGGCTGAGCGTTGCTAACACTGCTTCTGCCGCTCTCGGACTTGGCCTTGGAGGCCGTGGTTGTGGATGTGGTGTGTACTAGATCTTTTAAATAAGTAACGTGTGTCCTTAGCAACGATTAAATAAACTCAAATGCAAAATATCATTCTTTATGAATTTATAAATACCTATCATCCCTTTCATTGATTTCCAACATTCAAACTTGGATAGTTTGATATTTTTCACTTGACGCCACTTCAAACGCAAAAATTCTGCCATTCGAGGTGTTGGCTGTCTGGGAAAAAAGGAACCATGATATTAGCGCAATAATAATATGGTTAAACAAGACAAATTAGGGTACCATTGTTACATTTGGCATGTTAAAATTAAAAACATGGCTTTTCTTCTTTATTGCAAATTAACAATCAATTTTGTAATGAACCGATCTTAATAATTTTAGCCCACATTCGTAAGTCAGCGTCAAAAAAGCTGACACAAAAGATTTTTGTAACGTCATCGTGATTTATTAGTATTCAAACATGACACAGCAATAAAATAAATTCTTAGGGATCAGCACTTGTTTCATGTGTGCCAAGTTCAAGGTGTCATTTATTTCCTTTCCTTCACTCCACTATCTAATAAAATCACCACAAATTATTATTTTGAACGAAAATGGCTTGCAAAGTGTGTGTGGCAGAAACTAGTTTCGTATGAAGGCGTGGATGCCGCTGCAAGCGAACGTCGGTTTCAAGCGATTTTAGCCTTATCTTCGTGGTTGAAAGGACTTGAATGTGATTGTACGTGCGAATCCGTTATGGAGTAGCTCAACAGTCTTCAATCGTCCAATGAACCAAAACAGGAACATTTATATAGTTCGCATGAAGTACTGGAAATGCCAGACAATCATGAAAGCTATCCGTACTTTTTCAGGTATGACTGTCCTCATCGTGGAGCAGTAATCTCTACAACCTAAGATGACAAAAAAAAAAACTAATAAGTCCATCAGTTTGATTTTCAAAAAATATTGGACACATGCTTTTTTCTTTTTTCACGTAAACCAAAAATTAAGACAATACAGTGCGTCGAAAACTCAAGTGACATCACAATCATTCATTCATGATGAATGAATGATTCATTCATCATGAATGTTGTAACACACGTGCCAACCATGAATCGTACTTTAACGTGCATCAAAGAGCATGCATAAGGCGCATATTGTCACCGAACAAATAGTTATTTGTCATACGACAAATGATATAAAGAAATAAACTGGGCAAGTGCGAGCACTGAGAGTTCTGTACAAAAGATATTTTGACATTAACTTTCATATTAACGGTTTTCTTCTTTACATTTCCTGTGAGACATTGCTTCTTGCTAAATTCTTTTCTTACCTTATAGCGGTCAAATCTGTTGATCGCAATGACTTGCAATTCATTGCTCTAAAGGGTAGCAGACTCTGGAGTATTTGATATCATTTTAAGCTAGACATAAATCTACACGTGCTTAAGAAAAAGAGTCTTGACAGACGAACAACAAAGTGATCCTATAAAGGTTCTATTTTTGCCGACTGATGAACTGAACCCTTAAAACAAGTAAAGGATACCGTGCTATGTGACAGGGAAGAACGAAATAAGGAAACCTGACGTACGGAGCCGTTCAGAGAAATTTTAGAAGACCATTACTCTACCCAGTTATTGGTTTGGTATACGGAGGTTAAAGTTAGGAATTCAACGGCGTAATCGCAGTCGCTTATAAGATATATGACAACCTCCAATGGTTCTGATGATCATCGTAGATCTTCCTTTACTCAATATTTGACTAAGATTCATCATCTGCCTAGCCTTCTCCCAACTATGTTGCGGTCGACTTCCAGTCTAACCGGATGCAGCTGAATACCAGTATTTTACATGGAGCGACGGCCTGTTTGACCTCCACAACTTAGTTAGTACTGGAAAATATGATACACCTTGGTAAGACTGGTTATCAGACTTTCTGGTTCTGTAGTCACTGACCCAAAAAGTCTGACAAAGGTTCGCAACAGCGGTAGATCTTTGACAGTCGTTACAGATGACTATCTGTAACGACTGTCAAAAATCTACAAATGACAGCTGGGACCTACTGCTTCACGTGTTTTCCGATATACGGAGGAAACTCGGTATGTAATGGTTGGTCATCCATCCACAGACCAACCAAGCACGGCCTAACCTAAATATCGACCCGAGCGGCTGTTATTATTTAGCCACGAGCTAACGTATACCTGACGTATGTTATATATTTTGTCTAAAACTGTAAGGGATATTTATTTAGAATCCATTATAATTTTGATTCTCATTTTCTACGAATATCGAAATATTGGCGTTGGGAAGCTGATCCTGTTAAATGTAAAATTTGATCATGCATAATTATGACATCTGTATCCAAGCTTTCTCCCTATGTATTATAATATAGCCGCTAAAGGAGTGTTACATTTGATTCCAATAATAGGTATGGCAAAAATTGTTTTAGTTTCTAAAAGGTCCGTATAGTAAATAACTCCGGAAGTAACCTGTACACTATCCAACATACACCATAGGTTGTGGTAGAGTGTATTGAAATTAAAAAAAAAGAAAACCTTACTCTTATAGTGTTCATTTTGCCAAAGACTGTACTCCCATAAAATATGATGTGCAATTGTTCATATTCGCAAATAGATGTGGAACATCGCCAAATGTAACAGCTTACAACTTAGGACCCATAAATGTAAAATTATTTATCCGTGGTGCTGGGCAACTGAGCCTATCCGAGTAGTAAACATACCTTTGTGCCTATTGGCCGTTATTCGTTCTGTCTCCTGATGATATGGAAATTACGGTATTTCCTTCTCCTTTGCTATACTTTCTGATTAATTACGTTGCGGGATCCAAGACAGTTAAATTAATTCCCTGGGACTTCGCCGAGTTTCAGTGTCTCGTTACTTTTCTGGTGGTCAGTACTGTTGATAGCTTTCAGGAATTACAGTGCTTTGGGAATAGTGTGGCGGGCTTGTCCCAATAAAGGAGTGTTATCGGAAACATTTTGGGTAATATACCAAAAAATTAAAATATTCAGTTATTGGGATCAATTCTGGTAAATGTATTGGGAAAATATGATCAGCAGTATTAAATCAAAGATTTAGTAATTTACCATATTGACGATCGTTTATTTTTGCGTTAGTAGAAGTTAAATTCAGTAGTAAAGAGAAGAACCGCAGCCGCAAGCGCACTGTCCGGAGATAGACACGGCACCAGCAGCCGGCACAGCACCACCGAAGCTCACGATACCCTGGATGGGGACCTGGCCAACAACAGCGGTGTTACCGGCGACTGGCAGCTCACCAATGACTGCTACGTTGCCTTCACCGGCGCCGCCGTAAGCAGCTCCAGGAGCAATAGCACCTCCTAGCACAGTAGCAGGAGCAAGTGCGCCACCATAACCAGATCCGATGGCACCACCGTAACCACCAAGACCGAGGGCACCACCACATGCAGCAGCAGGAGAGAGACCAGCGCCGAGACCCAGAGCAGGAGCTATGGCGGCCACTTGACCTCCACAACCGCATCCGTAACCGAACACATTCTGATGGAACAAAGTTGTATGATGTAGATAAACAATGAAAACAAAAACAAAAGAAATAATGGAGTAACTCAGAATAATCACTCACCTGGACCAAGCAAGCTTGGATGCAGAGTAGCAGAACAGCGAAAATAGACATGTTTGATGTTTGTTGTGTTCAACGACAAGCCGAAAACTGAATGATGTCCCAACGGCTAGACCACGTTTATATAGTGCAAAAGCTTCTTATCACAACAATGTTTTTCTATGTTCCATTGAAACAAAGCCATACTAAATATTTCAAGGTTATTTACGAAATGCAACGTACATTTTTCTATTTCCTCATATTGCAACTGCTGATTAAAAATGTATGAAAAGTTTATTTCAAAATCCACAAGTTGCTGCAACATAACTAGATAAGGACTACGCTTCGGTATAAATAGTCGATCGGTTCTTGGAAAAATCACTGTCAAGTTTACTTCAACACAAACTACAATGTCAGCCAAATTGATCCTCCTCCTCTGCGCTCAGGCGCTCTTCATCCAGGTGAGGAGCTGTTTACTTATTTGTTGTTCCCATGTTTTGTATTGATGTAACCACCTCTTAGTTGGGATTTTCGCAAAGGTTGCAGTCGGTTACAATCCTTTGCCCACTAATGCCACGTCAATTTATTGCTTTATTGGTTTATAATAATTAAAGCTTAGTTTTAAGACAGTACAAATAATGTGCTAACATAAAACACGTCTGACACACATTACATTACGTGATCGATTGAATCCACTTAATTGTGTCATCGACATTAAAATTTTTTGTTGGTAAAGATATTCACTAATCGACAATTTATTGTTTAGTCCTTTGTCCGCTCATTCCACTTCAGTTTATTATTTTAATATCTTAATGACCAAGTTTTGCTAGGTCTTTTTTTAATAGTGACGTTTTCAGAGATTCAGATTGAATTTGTCCATGCTTTAAAGCTAAGTTTTTAACCAGTGCAAGTAAAGTGCCAGTAATCACATTATGATTACTATAAAACACGTCTGACACACATTACTAGTGATCAATAGAGTCATCATAATTATGTCAACGTTGTAGTCGTTTTGCTGATAAAGATAATATATTCACCAATACAATATTTTTTATTTACAGTCTGCTTTCGGTTCATGTCTTGGTCGTGGAGCCATCGCTGCTCCTGCTCTTAGTACCCCAGGATGTTCTGGTAATGGCTGGGCAGGCAACGGTTTGATCGGAAATGGTCTGATCGTTAACGGTTTCATCGGTGGTGGCTGTGCTGGTAACTGGGCTGGCAACGGTGTGATTGGTGATGGTATCATTGGTAACGGTTTGATCGGTAATGGTTTGGCCGGTATCGAGATCATTCCCACCAGTGGTGGTGGACTACCTGTCTCCAGCGTGTCTGCTATCGCTCCCAGTGGCCTCTCCGTAGCGTCTGAGAATGGGTATGAGGGTGCTCTGTCCGTGGCTGGTGAGCTGCCGTTCGTGAGCGCTGTCGCTTTGGAGGGCGTGTTGCCCAGTGCTGGTGCTGGCGGCGTCAGCTACAGCTGCGGTAAAGGCATTACTGCTATTGAAAGCATCGCTCCTTCTGCTGCTGCCTTTGAGCTCGGCGCTGGATATGGACTTGGCGCTGGGCTTGGCGCTGGATATGGGCTTGGCGCTGGATATGGGCTTGGCGCTGGCTATGGGCTCAGCGCTGCTAACACTGCTTCTGCCGCTCTCGGACTTGGCCTTGGAGGCCGTGGTTGTGGATGTGGTGTGTACTAGATCTTTTAAATAAGTAACGTGTGTCCTTAGCAACGATTAAATAATAAACTCAAATGCAAAATATCATTCTTTATGAATTTATAAATACCTGTCATCCCTTTCATTGATTTCCAAAATTCAAACTTGGAAAGTTTGATATTTTTCACTTGACGCCACTTCAAACGCAAACATTCTGCCATTCGAGGTGTTGACTGTCTGGGAAAAAAGGAACCATGATATTAGCGCAATAATAATATGGTTAAACACGACAAATTAGGGTACCATTGTTACATTTTGCACGTTAACATTAAAAACATGGCTTTTCTTCTTTATTGCAAATTAACAATCAATTTTATAATGAACCGATCTTAATAATTTTAGCCAACATTCGTAAGTCAGCGTCAAAAAAGCTGACACAAAAGATTTTTGTAAGGTCATCGTGATTTATTAGTACGCAAACATGACACAGCAATAAAATAAATTCTAAGGGATCAGCACTTGTTTCATGTGTGCCAAGTTCAAGGTGTCATTTATTTCCTTTCCTTCTCTCCACTATCTAATAAAATCAGCACAAATTATTATGTGGCGTATTCAATCATAGGAGACGTAAATGCACTCCGTGCCTTATCAACCCAAGGAAGGTCGCCATGCCCTTTTTTTTCGGTTGGGAAATAATCAAATAACTTCTCCAACTCTGGGCGGAGCGGGAGGGAGTGTCAGATTTTTACTGACTAAAACCCATCCATGTTCCTTCCTCGCCCTTTACGTTCCAGGGCCACGGTATCTCTTTCGAACAGTCCCGCAGCCCCGGCAGGCTTCGACCTTTGCGGGCCCCTCCCTTTATGCTGACATCTCTTTGAGGCGCACGTGGAACACGAACGCGCCGTCGACACGGCAGGTCGCCATGCCCTACGGCTATATCTTGAGACACATCCGGTTTTTCAGATGATATCGACATTCTGTTCAGAGAATGTCGACGTCGATCAGGATTCAAACGTTCGTTCAATGAACGTGCATCGCGCATCACGCATCACGTTCATCACTCGTTTCAAAAGACCTGTTAGTAGATGTGCGAATACGCTGAAAACTCAAGCCTGATTCTGTATCGGTACAAATTTCGGATTCGCTCACGATCAGCGGACAGTCGCGCATCACGTTCCGCACTTGTCTCTAAAGACCTAGAAGAAGCTATGCGTAGATACGCTGAGAACTCAAGCGCAATTCTCTATCCGTGAACGTCTCCGACTCGCGAGACAATGCGTGACGTTCACGATCAGCGGTCAGTCGCGCATCACGTTCCCTACTTGTCTCTAGAGATCTAGTAGTCGATGCGTAGATACGCTTGAAACTCAAGCGCAATTCTCTATCCGTGAACGGCTCCGACTCGCAAGACAATGCATGACGTTCACGATTAGCGGTCACTGCGGTCAGTCGCACATCTATTCTTCACTGGTCTCTAGAGACCTGGATGTAGAAATACGCTGAGAACGCAGGCGTGCTTCGCGATCCGAAGAGGTTTCCACGGAGCAAGTTGCAGCCTGATGTTCTCGAACAGCATCAAGTCTCTCCTGACGCTCTTCGATAGATTCTTGGGATCTTATGATCCTCAATCTTTTAGCTCCTTTGGAACATTGGGAAAGATTTGACCTCTTTCTAGGCATGGTTATAGTTTTGTTGTGAAGATACCTGATCAATTGAAATCTAAGTAACTGCTCCCCTGCGTTACCGGGTAGGCTACCGAGTCACGAAGATAACTGGAAAAGGAAATTAATTCTACAACAGGTGTCCGAGATCTTCGATTTTTATAAGTCAACAGAGAGTGCTCATCAGATTGAACAACTTTTGCTAAGACGTCATTCCTATATGTGTTATGGTGTAGCTGGGCTCTTGGAGGCCCACAACAGGTGTTCCAGATCTTCGATTTTTATAAACCAACAGAGAGTGCTCATAAAATTGAACAACTTTTGCTAAGACGTCATTCCTAAATGTGTTATGGTGTAGCTGGGCTCTTGGAGTTCCACATCAGATGTTCCAGATCTTCAAACTTATACTCTCAGCAGAAAATGCTCATCATGTAGAACAATTTTTGCTATGGTGGCATTTTTGTATCTCTTATAGTTTAGCTGGTCTGTTGCGGTTCTGCATCAGGTGTTCAAGTTCCCAAGATAAATTATAGCCTCATAGCTTCTGCCCGCGACTTCGTTCGCGTGAAGTTTTGATATCGCAACGCATCGCCTACTCAACGGAAGTTTAAACTGCTTTGTTCCCGCTTGCAACACTTCTTATTGCTGCTCCGCTCCTATTGGTCATAGCGTGATGTTATATAGCCTATAGCCTTCCTCGATACATGGACTATCCAACGCAAAAAGAATTTTTCAATTCGAGCCAGTAGTTCCGGAGATTAGCGCGTTCAACCAAACAAACAAACAAACAAACTCTTCTGCTTTATAATATTAAGTATAGAAGTATAGATATGATGACAACCTCCAATGGTTGTGATGATCATCGTAGATCTTCCTTTACTCAATATTTGACTAAGATTCATCCTCTGCCTAGCCTTCTCCCAACTATGTTGCGGTCGACTTCCAGTCTAACCGGATGCAGCTGAATACCAGTATTTTACAAGGAGCGACGGCCTGTTTGACCTCCACAACTTAGTTAGTACTGGAAAATATGATACACCTTGGTAAGACTGGTTGTCAGACTTTTTGAGTCAGTGACTACTGACCCAGAAAGTCTGACAACCACCTACAGCAGTAGGTTCGCAACAGCGGTAGATCTTTGACAGTCGTTACAAATGACTATTTGTAACGACTGTCAAAGATCTACAAATGACAGCTGGGACCTACTGCTTCACGTGTTTTCCGATATACGGAGGAAACTCGCCATGTAATGGTTGGTCATCCATCCACAGACCAACCAAGCACGGCCTAACCTAAATATCGACCCGAGCGGCTGTTATTATTTAACGTATACCTGACGTATGTTATATATTTTGTCCAAAACTGTAAGGGATATTTATTTAGAATCCATTACAATTTTCATTCTCATTTTCGACGAATATCGAAATATTGGCGTTGGGAAATTGATCCTGTTAAATGAAAAATTTGATCATGCATAATTTTATTATGACATCTGTACCCAAGCTTTCTCCCTATGTATTATAATATAGCCACAAAAGGAGTGTTACATTTGATTCCAATAATAGATTTGGCAAAAATTGTTCTAATAGTTTCTACAAGGTCCGTACAGTAAATAACTCCGGAAGTAACCTGTACACTATCCAACATACACCATAGGTTGTGGTAGAGTGTAGAGACTTTAAAAAAAATTGTAAGTGTTAATTTTGCCGAAGACTGTCTCCCATAAAATGTGATGTGCAATTGTTCCTATTCGCAGTTAGATGTGGAACATCGTCTAATATAACAGCTTACAACTTAGAACCCATTAAATGTAAAATTATTTATCCGTGGTGCTGGGCAACTGAGCCTATCCGAGTAGCAAACATACCTTTGTGCCTATTGGCCGTTATTCGTTCTGTCTCCTGATGATATGGAGGGAAGTGGAAATTACGGTTTTTCCTACTCCTTCAGTATACTTTCTGATTAATTACGTTGCGGGATCCAAGACAGTTAAATTAATTCCCTGGGACTTCGCCGAGTTTCATTGTCTCGTTACTTTTCTGGTGGTCACTACTGTTGATTCTGGCTTTCAGGAATTACAGTGCTTTGGGAATAGTGTGGCGGGCTTGTCCCAATAAAGGAGTGTTATCGGAAACATTTTGGGTAATATACCAAAAAAATAAAATATTCAGTTATTGGGATCAATTCTGGTAGTTGTATTGGGAAAATATGATCAGCAGTATTAAATCAAAGATTTAGTAATTTACCATATTGACGATCGTTTATTTTTGCGTTAGTAGAAGTTAAATTCAGTAGTAAAGAGAAGAACCGCAGCCGCAAGCGCACTGTCCGGAGATAGATACGGCACCAGCAGCCGGCACAGCACCACCGAAGCTCACGATACCCTGGATGGGGACCTGGCCAGCAACAGCGGTGTTACCGGCGACTGGCAGCTCACCAATGACTGCCACGTTGCCTTCACCGGCGCCGCCGTAAGCAGCTCCAGGAGCAATAGCACCTCCTAGCACAGCAGCAGGAGCAAGTGCGCCACCATAACCAGATCCGATGGCGCCGCCGTAACCACCCAGACCGAGGGCACCACCACTGTATGCAGCAGCAGGAGAGAGACCTGCACCGAGACCCAGAGCAGGAGCTATGGCGGCCACTTGACCTCCGCAACCGCACCCGTAACCGAACACATTCTGACGGAACAAAATTGTACGTAGATAAACAACGAAAACAAAAACAAAAGAAATAATGGAGTAACTCAGAATAATCACTCACCTGGACCAAGCAAGCTTGGATGCAGAGTAACAGAACAGCAAAGGTAGACATGTTTGATGTTAGTTTTGTTCAACGAGGAGCCGAAGACTGAATGATGTCCCTACGTCTAGACCACGTTTATATAGTGCAAAAGCTTCTTATCATAACAATGTTTTCTATGTTCTATTGAAACAAAGTTTTCATATTAAATATTTCAAGGTTACATCGCTTACGAAATACAACGTGTATTTTTCTATTTCCCCATATTGCAACTACTGATAAAGGTTGGTATGAAAAATTCATTTCAAAATCCACAAATTGCTGCAACCCAACATGATAAGGACTACACTTAAGTATAAATAGTCGACCAATCCTCAGAAAAGTCACTCTCAAGTTTACTTCAACACAAACTACAATGTCAGCCAAGGTGATCCTCGTCCTCTGCGCTCAGGCGCTCTTCATCCAGGTGAGGAACTGTTGATTTGTTTATTGTTTTCATGTTTTCTAACGATGTAACCAACTCTTAATTAGGTTTTGCCTAAAGGTTCAATTCAGTTACAGTCCTTTGCCCGCTCATTCCACGTGACTTTATCACTTTAATATCTGAATGACCAAGCTCTTCTCGGTCTTCATTTTTTGATGACGTTTTCTAGAAATCAAACCAAGCTTGATGGATGTATCGCCCCAAAACCCCCCTTTTTTATTTTTTTGGGATGGGAAATCATCAAATGATTTCTTCCACTCTGGGCGCAGCGGGAGGGAGTGTCAGACTTTTACTGACTAATACCCATCCATGTTCCTTCCTCGCCCTTTACGATCCGGGGCCGCGGTATCTCTTTCGAATAGTCCCGCAACCCCGGCAGGCTTCGGCCCTTGCGGGCCCCTCTCTTTATGCTGACATCTCTTTGAAGCGCGCGTGGAACGCGCCGTCGACACGGCCTGTCGTCGTTTGACGGACGGACGGCTAGCTAGCCCATAGCTAACCGTCCACAGGTCCGCATCTACGGTGGCCGGTAGCCACCACGTGGCCCTCGACGCCCGGTGCATCTCCCGCGGCAGCTGGGAAGAGAGGCTCTCTCCCTCTCTCGTTCCGCCACCTCCTTTGCTAGCATGACTGCTTCGCAGAAGGAGGTGACGGCTTCCCATTCCCCTAAAACCCCCTGCATACTGGATTTCATGAAACTCATTGGAGCCGTTTCCGAGATTTGATTGTATTTTTCTATGCTTTAAAGCTAAGTTTTTAACCAGTGCAATAATGTGATTATTACCATAGAACACGTCCGACACACATTACATTACGTGATCGATGGAACAATCATAATTATGTCATCGACATTAGAGTCGTTTGTTGATAAAGATTTTGTATTCATCAATTCAACTATTTTTGTTGTTCACAGACTGCTTTTGGATCATGTCTTGGTCGTGGAACCATCGCCGCTCCTGCTCTTAATGCCCCAGGATGTGCTGGTAATGGCTGGGCTGGCAACGGTCTGATCGGAAATGGTCTGATTGGTAACGGTCTGATTGGTGGTGGATGTGCTGGTAACTGGGCTGGCAACGGTGTGATTGGTGATGGTATCATTGGTAACGGTTTGATCGGTAATGGTTTGGCTGGTATTGAGATCATTCCCACCAGTGGCGGTGGACTACCTGTCTCCAGCGTGTCTGCTATCGCTCCCAGTGGCCTCTCCGTAGCGTCTGAGAATGTGTATGAGGGGGCTCTGTCCGTGGCTGGTGAGCTGCCGTTCGTGAGTGCTGTCGCTTTGGAGGGCGTGTTGCCCAGTGCTGGTGCTGGCGGCGTCAGCTACAGCTGCGGTAACGGCATTACTGCTATTGAGAGCATCGCTCCTTCTGCTGCTGCCTATGAGCTTGGCGCTGGATATGGACTTGGCGCTGGCTATGGGCTTGGCGCTGGATATGGGCTTGGCGCTGGATATGGGCTTGGCGCTGGCTATGGGCTCAGCGCTGCTAACACTGCTTCTGCCGCTCTCGGACTTGGCCTTGGAGGCCGTGGTTGTGGGTGTGGTGTATACTAGATCTTTTAAATAAGTAACGTGTGTCCTTAGCAACGATTTAATAAACTCAAGTGCAAAATAATCATTCTTTATGAATTTATAAATACCTGTCATCCCTTTCATTGATTTCCAAAATTCAAACTTGGAAAGTTTGATATTTTTCACTTGACGCCACTTCAAACGCAAACATTCTGCCATTCGAGGTGTTGACTGTCTGGGAAAAAAGGAACCATGATATTAGCGCAATAATAATACGGTTAAACAAGACAAATTAGGGTACCATTGTTACATTTGGCATGTTAAAATTAAAAACATGGCTTTTCTTCTTTATTGCAAATTAACAATCAATTTTATAATGAACCGATCTTAATAATTTTAGCCCACATTCGTAAGTCAGCGTCAAAAAAGCTGACACAAAATATTTTTGTAACGTCATCGTGATTTATTAGTATACAAACATGACACAGCAATAAAATAAATTCTTAGGGATCAGCACTTGTTTCATGTGTGCCAAGTTCAAGGTGTCATTTATTTCCTTTCCTTCACTCCGCTATCTAATAAAATCAGCACAAATTATTATTTTGAACGAAAATGGCTCGCAAAGTGTGTGTGGCAGAAACTAGTTTCGTATGAACGAATGTCGGTTTCAAGTGATTTTAGCCTTATCTTCGTGGTTGAAAGGACTTGAATGTGACTGTACGTGCGAATCCGTTATGGAGTAGCTCAACAGTCTTCAATCGTCCAATGAACCAAAACAAACATTTGTATAGTTCGCATGAAGTAAGAAATGGAATGGAAATGCCAGGCAATCATGAAAGCTATCCGTACTTCTTCAGGTATGACTGCCATGTCTTCATCGTGGAGCAGTAATCTCTACAACCTTAGATGATAAAAAAAAAAATAATAAGTCCGTCAGTTTGATTTTCAAAAAATATTGGACACATGCTTTTTTCTTTTTTCACGTAAACCAAAAATTAAGACGATACAGTGCGTCGAAAACTCAAGTGACATCACAGTTATTCATCAAATTTTTTTTATTTTTTTTTATTTAATATGTTTTTATTTATATTACAATCTAGCCTAATAAGGCTAATAAGCAATTTTAATCTAACTTAATTTGCTAAAAGTAAAATTATGTCTAAGAGCACGTCCATTGCGTTTACTTAGCGTCTATTAAGGCGAAGTCACTTTGTTCTTGTGTCCATATAAATAGCTAGTTACTATATTACACTCGCGGTAAAGTCACAAATATATATAACACTACACTACACTAACTCAAAAGGTTTAGTTCTTTTGAGCCTTCTTACTATGTCCGTGTTATCGAGGAGCTGGATGGCCTCGACATTAACATGATGATGAAGCCGATGTTCGTGAGCTTCTGCATATTTTTGGATTATATTGTTTACGAACTCTATTTTCAGGTCCCGATGGATGTCGTCAATTCTTATATACCAAGGCGCGTTAATGATGTTCTTGAGTACTTTGTTCTGGAATTTTTGTATAATTTCTACATTGCTTTCTTTGGCGCAACCCCATAGTTGTATTCCATAGGTCCATACTGGCATAACGACTGATTTGTAGAGCAGGATTTTGTTAGGAACTGACAATACGGAATACCTTCCTAGTAACCAGTTCATGCTTCTGTATCGAATTTCTAATTCTTCTCGTTTCTTTTTGACGTGGGCTTTCCAGCGAAGCTTTGCGTCTAAAGTCATACCAAGATATTTGGCAGTGTTTTCGTACGGTACACTTTTGTTGTTTAAGTACACCGGGTTGTGTTCCGATTTCTTGTTAGTGAAGTCAATGTGAATGGATTTTGTTTCATTCAACATGATCTTCCACTTTTTGGTCCAATCATAGAATTGATTGATTGCTGTTTGTACTTTTACCACAGCTTCCTTGTGATTAGATCCTGTGGACATTATTGCGGTGTCATCAGCAAAAGTAGCAATAGTCGCATTTTCTAGTTCTGGTATATCACATGATTGTGTACAATAGGTACAGGACCGGGCCTAGAACACTTCCTTGTGGTACACCAGCTTTTATTTCCTTTAGTTCAGAATAAGCATTTTCTTGCCTTACTCTAAAGACTCTATCAGATATATATGATTCTAATATGTCTGCGAACTGTTTTGGCAGCATAGTTCTTAGTTTATAAATCAATCCCTTGTGCCAAACTTTGTCAAAAGCCTGGGCTACATCTAAAAATACAGTGGTGCATACTTTCCCATCTTCAAGAGCTTTTTCAATTACTGTTGTAATCCTATGTACCTGATCTATAGTTGAATGTTTTTCTCTGAATCCAAATTGATAGTCTGGTATAATATTGCTATTTTCTATAATAGGTTTCAGTCGTTTTAAAAGCAGTTTCTCGAAAAGCTTTGACATCACTGGCAGCAAGGAGATAGGCCTATAATATGATGATGCATCTTGAGGTGGTTTCCCTGCTTTGGGGATCATGATCACTTCTGCAACCTTCCATAGGTCTGGAACATGCTTTAGTCTAAAAGAAGCATTGAGTATCTTAGTAAGTTTTACTAAGGCTTTTCTTGGTAGATTCTTTAGGATTTCCCCTGTGATAAGGTCATACCAGGGGATTTTTTTTGGACTGATGTAATCTCTGATTTCTTTAGAAACTTCTTTTGGTGTTACAAGTTTTATCTCTTGATCTGCTTGTTGTAGTTGTTCCCAGTGGAAATCTTGGTCAGCGCTCTCGGTTTGTGTAAAAGTGTCCGCTAAGTGTTGGGCAAACCTTGATGCTTTTTGCTCGTTAGTTATTACCCATAGTCCATTTAGTTCTATTATTGGTGGTATGTGAGCAATAGGTTGTTTTTGGTTCCTTGTGGCTTTCCATAGTGAGTAATCAGTCGATCGATCATTAGTCAGTTGAAGAAGATGCCTAGTTAAATTTTCATCCCGAAATTTCTTGATTGCCTTCCTAATTTGTTTGGTTATTCTATTTAACATTGTTTTATCTTGGGGAAACCTGCTTAGCTGCCACTTTTTTCTCAAGGTTCTTTTTTCTCTTATCAGATCTGTTATTTCTTTTGGATAACAATTAATCTTCACAGTTCTTTTTTATCGGGTGTATTAGCCCATGCAGTTTGTTGGACATCTACAATAAATTTGCTTAATTCTAAATTAAGTTTTTGCTTATCATTTATGAATATATTTAAGTCTATTTTATTTTCTAAGTCTATATTAAAGGATTCCCAGTCTGTAAACTCGTTCACGAGAAACGGAATACCTTCTCTCTGTTTGACATGTTCACTAGTATATAAAATTATTGGTGAGTGATCAGAGTTCATTTTACATCCTTCTTCGGCACTTATAAAGAATGAATCATTCATTCATGATGAATGAATCATTCATTCATCATGAATGAATGATTCATTCTTTCATCATGAATGAATGATTCATTCTTTATAAGTGCCGAAGAAGGATGTAAAATGAACTCTGATCACTCACCAATAATTTTATATACTAGTGAACATGTCAAACAGAGAGAAGGTATTCCGTTTCTCGTGAACGAGTTTGTACCACACGTGCCAACCATGAATCGTAAATTAACGTGCATCAAAGAGAATACCAAGCATGCATAGACGCATATTGTCACCAAACAAATAGTTATTTGTCATACGACAAATGATATAAAGAAATAAACTGGGCAAGTGCGAGCTGGACTCGTGCACTGAGAGTTCTGTACAAAAGATATTTTGACATTAACTTTCATATTTACGGTTTTCTTCTTTACATTTCCTGTAAGACATTGCTTCTTGCTAAATTCTTTTCTTACCTTATAGCGGTCAAATCTGTTGATCGCAATGACTTGCAATTCATTGCTCTAAAGGGTAGCAGACTCTGGAGTATTTGATATCATTTTAAGCTAGACATATCTACACGTGCTTAAGAAAAAAAAAAAAGAAAATCTCCCTTGCGCAAACTCTCATTCAACCCATCATAGATTACGCTGATGCCTGTTATTTGAATGCCACCGAGGAGCTTTTAAATAAACTTGAGCGTTTACAAAACATCTGTATTCGTTTCGTTTTTAACCTTAAAAAGTACGACCATGTTTCCAATTTTCGCAAAATGCTCAAGTGGCTCCCAATTCGACTTCGCAGGAACTCTCGGATCTTGTGTCTGCTATTTAACATCCTACACAACCCTAAAACCCCATCCTATCTACGGGAACGGTTTTCCTACTCTCGTCCCTCTGATGCACCTTGCAGGTCGCATCTTAGGAACCTCCTCAAATCTCCCCCACACTCTACCGACTTCTACTCCTACTCCTTCACTGTCCACGCCGTTCGGTTGTGGAATTCACTTCCGCCTGACATTAGGGACTGCCAAACGGTTGCAGTTTTCAAGAGAAGAGTGAAAGAACATTACCTATCCATTTCGTCATAGTTGCATAAGTATTTATTATTTGTATTTTTTTTTTATTGTTTTATAGTATTTTTTTTTTGTATGTATGAGTATGTATGTATTCTAATTTTGTATATATTTAAGATATTTAATCTGTTTTATGTATTCCATTTTCTCTCCTACTTTTACACACTATGTCTACATCTCTTTATTTAGTATCTCCTTTCGCAGGTATGCTGGAAGAGATTTCATTAGAAATAAGCATCACCTTTGTACTATTTTCTGTTCCTTTCTTCTTTTCTGTGATAAGTGTGTACATAAATTGTTAAATAAATAAATAAAAAAAGTCTTGACAGACGAACAACAAAGTGATCCTATAAAGGTTCTATTTTTGCCGACTGATGAACTGAACCCTTAAAACAAGTAAAGGATACCGTGCTATGTGACAGGGAAGAACGAAATAAGGAAACCTGACGTACGGAGCCGTTCAGAGAAATTTTAGAAGACCATTACTCCACCCAGTTATTGGTTTGGTATACGGAGGTAAAAGTTAGGAATTCAACGGCCTCATCGCAGTCGCTTATAAGATATATGACAACCTCCAATGGTTGTGATGATCATCGTAGATCTTCCTTTACTCAATATTTGACTAAGATTCATCCTCTACCTAGCCTTCTCCCAACTATGTTGCGGTCGACTTCCAGTTTAACCGGATGCAGCTGAATACCAGTATTTTACAAGGAGCGACGGCCTGTTTGACCTCCACAACTTAGTTAGTACTGGAAAATATGATACACCTTGGTAAGACTGGTTGTCAGACTTTCTGGTTCAGTAGTCACTGACCCAAAAAGTCTGACAACCAGTCTTACCAAGGTGTATCATATTACAGCAGTAGGTTCGCAACAGACACAAAAAAACAAATACAGCTGACACAAATACAAAACACACACAAAAACACAAATGACACAAATGACAGCTGGGACCTACTGCTTCACGTGTTTTCCGATATACGGAGGAAACTCGATATGTAATGGTTGGTCATCCATCCACAGACCAACCAAGCACGGCCTAACCTAAATATCGACCCGAGCGGCTGTTATTATTTAGCCACGAGCTAACGTATACCTGACGTATGATATATTTTGTCTAAAACTGTAAGGGATATTTATTTAGAATCCATTATAATTTTCATTCTCATTTTCTACGAATATCGAAATATTGGCGTTGGGAAATTGATCCTGTTAGATGTAAAATTTGATCATGCATAATAATTATGACATCTGTACCCAAGCTTTCTCCCTATGTATTATAATATAGCCGCTAAAGGAGTGTTACATTTGATTCCAATAATAGGTATGGCAACAATTGTTCTAGTTTCTACAAGTTCCGTATAGTAAATAACTCCGGAAGTAACCTGTACACTATCCAACATACACCGTAGGTTGTGGTAGAGTGTAATAGTGTGGCGGGCTTGTCCCAATAAAGGATTGTTATCGTAAACGTTTTGGGTAATATACCAAAAAATTAAAATATTCAGTTATTGGGATCAATTCTGGTAGTTGTATTGGGAAAATATGATCAGCAGTATTAAATCAAAGATTAAGTAATTTACCATATTGACGATCGTTTATTTTTGCGTTAGTAGAAATTAAATTCAGTAGTAAAGAGAAGAACCGCAGCCGCAAGCGCACTGTCCGGAGATAGACACGGCACCAGCAGCAGGCACAGCACCACCGAAGCTCACGATACCCTGGATGGGGACCTGGCCAGCAACAGCGGTGTTACCGGCGACTGGCAGCTCACCAATGACCGCAACGTTGCCTTCACCGGCGCCGCCGTAAGCAGCTCCAGGACCAATAGCACCTCCTAGCACAGCAGCAGGAGCAAGTGCGCCACCATGACCAGATCCGATGGCACCACCGTAAGCACCAAGACCGAGGGCACCACCACATGCAGCAGCAGGAGAGAGACCAGCGTTGAGACCCAGAACAGGAGCTATGGCGGCCACTTGATCTCCGCAACCGCACCCGTAACCGAACACATTCGACGGAACAAAATTATATGTAGGTCAACAGTGAAAACAAAAACAAAAGAAACAATTCAGTAACTCAAAATAATCACTCACCTGGACCAAGCAAGCTTGGATGCAGAGTAGCAGAACAGCGAAAATAGACATGTTTGATGTTTCTTGGTGTTCAACGACAAGCCGAAAACTGAATGATGTCCCAACGGCTAGACCACGTTTATATAGTGCAAAAGCTTCTTATCACAACAATGTTTTTCTATGTTCCATTGAAACAAAGCCATACTAAATATTTCAAGGTTATTTACGAAATACAACGTACATTTTTCTATTACCTCATATTGCAACTGCTGATTAAAAATGTATGAAAAGTTTATTTCAAAATCCACAAGTTGCTGCAACATAACTAGATAAGGACTACGCTTCGGTATAAATAGTCGATCGGTTCTTGGAAAAATCACTGTCAAGTTTACTTCAACACAAACTACAATGTCAGCCAAAGTGATCCTCCTCCTCTGCGGTCAGGCGCTCTTCATCCAGGTGAGGAGCTGTTTACTTATTTGTTGTTCCCATGTTTTGTATTGATGTAACCACCTCTTAGTTGGGATTTTCGCAAAGGTAATCCTTTGCCCACTAATGTCACGTCAGTTTATTGCTTTATTGGTTTATAATTTAGAGCTTAGTTTTAAGACAGTACAAATAATGTGCTAACATAAAATACGTCTGACACACATTACATTACGTGATCGATTGTATCAACATAATTGTGTCATCGACATTAAATTTTTTTGCTGGTGAAGATGTTCACTACTCGACAATTTATTGTTTTGTCCTTTGTCCGCTCATTCCACTTCAGTTTATTATTTTAATATCTGGATGACCAAGCTTTGCTAGGTCTTTTTTTAATAGTGACGTTTTCAGAGATTCAGATTGAATTTGTCCATGCTTTAAAGCTAAGTTTTTAACCAGTGCAAGTAAAGTGTCAGTAATCACATTATGATTACTACAAAACACGTCTGACACACATTACTTTAAGTGATCAATAGAGTCATCATAATTATGTCAACGTTGTAGTAGTTTTGCTGATAAATATAATATATGAAATTCACCAATACAATATTTTTTTTATTTACAGACTGCTTTCGGATCATGTCTTGGTCGTGGAGCCATCGCTGCTCCTTCTCTTAGTGCCCCAGGATGTGCTGGTAACGGCTGGGCAGGCAACGGTTTGATCGGAAATGGTCTGATTGGTAACGGTTTGATCGGTGGTGGCTGTGCTGGTAACTGGGCTGGCAACGGTGTGATTGGTGATGGTATCATTGGTAACGGTTTGATCGGTAATGGTTTGGCCGGTATCGAGATCATTCCCACCAGTGGTGGTGGACTACCTGTCTCCAGCGTGTCTGCTATCGCTCCCAGTGGCCTCTCCGTAGCGTCTGAGAATGGGTATGAGGGTGCTCTGTCCGTGGCTGGTGAGCTGCCGTTCGTGAGCGCTGTCGCTTTGGAGGGTGTGTTGCCCAGTGCTGGTGCTGGCGCCGTCAGCTACAGCTGCGGTAACGGAATTACTGCTATTGAGAGCATCGCTCCTTCTGCTACTGCCTATGGCGTCGGCGCTGGATATGGGCTCGGCGCTGGATATGGGCTCGGCGCTGGATATGGGCTTGGCGCTGGATATGGGCTTGGCGCTGGCTATGGGCTCGGCGCTGCTAACATTGCTCCTGCTGCTCTCGGACTCGGCCTTGGAGGCCGTGGTTGTGGATGTGGTGTGTACTAGATCTTTAAAATAAATAACTTTCTTTCGTCCTTACCAACGACTCAATAAACTCAATTGCAAAATATTATTCTGTACGAATTTCAAAATACCTGTCATCCCTTTCATTAATTTCCAAAATTCAAATCTGGAAAGTTTGATATTTTCACTTGACGCCACTTCAAACGCAAACATTCTGCTATTTGAGGTGAATAATTTGCAAACAATATTACAACAATATTTTTAGGGATCAGCACTCTTTTTTATGTGTGCCAAGTGCAAGATGTCAGTTGTTTCGTTCACACCACTAACAAAAATAAAATCAGCACAAATTGATATTTTGAACGAAAAAGGCTCACCGGGTGTATGTGGCAGAAACTTATTTCGCTTGGAGGCGTGGGTGTCGCTGCGAGCGGACATTGGGTGCAAGCGATTTTAGCCTAATCTTCGTTGTCGTCAGACCGCTACTCTTGTGATGCATGTCTCACGGAATTGATAGGCATTATTAAATAACGCGATATGAAAAAAAACCCGACCAAGCGCAAGCGAGTGAGTCTTAACACCGAGTGTTCCGCACAATGACCATTTTGATATTTACTTTCATGTTAACGGTTTTCTTCTTTACATTTTCTTTAAGGCATTGTTTCTAGCCAAATTCTTTTCTTATCTTATAGGTTTAGATTTCGCATCAATGATCATATATATCTTTTAATTGCGTTGACTTGCAATCACTGCTGCAAAGGGTAGCAGGCCAAAGTATAAATATAAATAAATGAAATTTAGAGAATGCCTTCAAAATTTAACGTTTCGTGATGTCTTTATGTGCTCCGATCCCAATAATGCATTTAATGAGTTCCATGACCTATATAAATTGTTCTATGACCTATGTTTTCCAATTAATAAAATAAAAGTCTCGCTAATTAAAAGACCCAAGTGGATAACAACGGGACTAAAAAAATGTTCCAAACGGAAAAGGGACATGTTATGGGAATATCGAAAATCTCCAAACCCCGAAAATAAAAATAAACTTAGAACCTACACTAACAGATTAAAACACATAATCAAACAAACACAAAAAGCACAAAACAGTCATTTTATAGATACTTCTGAAAACAAGTGCAAAGCTACGTGGAGCATAATCAATAAACAGAAAATAAATAACCCAAAAGAAGGAATCAGTAGCATTATTATAGACAGTAAAGTAATAAATAGTCCAGAACAAATAGTGGTATCATTTAATGAATATTTTATTAATCTAATTCAATCTCATAATGACATTAACTATAATAATACACTGACATCTAATGCAAATCCCAATTCAATGTTCATGACACCAACGATACCCTCTGACATTATTAAAATAATTCAATCTCTGAAGAATACAAACAGCGCTGGATATGACGACATAACCACTAAAGTGATTAAAGCTACTTCTACCATTATTGCACCAGTACTCAGTCACATAATCAATAATTGCATTGAGAAAGGCGTATTCCCAGAAAGGCTGAAAATTTCGGTAATAAAACCCATGTTTAAAAAGGGTGACAGGCAAGATCCAAGCAACTACAGACCTATTGCACTTATTCCAATCTTCTCCAAAATATTCGAAAAAATAATGCATAAAAGTATATATTCCTTTCTAGAAACCAACAAAATTCTAATCAGTGAACAATACGGCTTCAGGAAAAATAAAAGTATTAACTCCGCAATATATGCGCTTGTAGAACACGTTCTGACTAATATGGACAAAAGAACTCCTGTAGTCGCATTGTTCATGGATATGTCAAAGGCCTTTGACCACGTTAGTCATAAAATACTCATAAACAAATTGGAAAAATGTGGCATCAGAGGCAATATCCTTGAATTCATTAAATCGTACCTTACGAATCGGCAACAATTTACATGCATCCATAAAATCAACCCTTCTACAAAAACAGAAGTTCTATATACTTCCGAACGCCGCGAATGTTTATTCGGGGTACCGCAGGGCGGTGTCCTTGCACCATTATTTTTTATCGTATACATTAATGACATGCCTAAAATTATTAATAATCCTATGATTTTATTCGCGGACGATAGTACAATATTATTTAAAAGTCAAAATGGTGAGACATTTGAAAAAGAGATAAACGACAATGTTAATGACATAATAACCTGGCTAATCGAAAATAACCTAAAAATAAACCTAGAAAAAACAAACTACATCTCATTTGAACAAAGAACAAACCATAAAAAACTAGACATTCGATATGGTGACAAAAGTATACGCGAGACGGATCATACTAAATTCTTAGGCATCTGGATCGATAAAAACATGAATTGGAAAATACATATTGAAAACGTATGCAAAAAACTTAGCCAATGTTCCTATGCCCTCTATAACCTAAAAAAAGTCTCAAACCAGGCAACGCTATTGATGGCGTACCACGGATATGTTTCATCAACATTACGCTATGGACTTATTTTTTGGGGGAATTCACCAGACAGAGAAATGGCGTTTAAAGCACAAAAGAAATGCATAAGGGCAATATGTGGCATACAAAGCACGGACAGTTGTAAGCCACATTTCCAAAAACTCAAATTACTTACACTTCCATGTCTTTATATATATGAAGTAGCCAACTTTGTCAAAGCAAACCTACATCTATATAACCACCCAAAGAGCATACGCTACAAAAATACAATATGCACAACACAGCACAAAAAAGCCGTTTTCGGTAAAAATCTTTTAGGTATGGCACCCAAAATCTATAATAAATTACCCAAGCAAATCATGGACATTACCAACACAGATCTGTTCAAAAAATGTTTACAGGAATTCCTAGTTGCAAAATGTTACTATACAATTAACGATTATCTAAATGAAAGATACTAGACCTGCTAAATCCGATTTATTATATTACTAGCAACAAATTGACTTTGCATTAAATTATATTATTAAAATTATATTGTAATACCCGCATATTATATGACATGTAATCATTTTATCATTTTACTTTTTTATCAATTTTATATCAAATTATATTATTAAAATTAAATTGTAATACCCGCATATTATATGACATGTAATCATTTTATCATTATACTTTTTTATCAAATTATATTATTAAAGTTAAATTGTAATACCCGCATCTTATAAGACATGTAATCATTTTATAATTTTTCTTTTTTATCAATTTTATATGTAAGTACATGGATTATTCCAACATTGACATCTCTTAATTTGCCTATAAACTGATAATTGATTAGTATGTATGGATTTATATTTGTACGCCTCAACGCAAGACGTAGATGGACTCGTAATATTATTATATTTATTTGTAACACCTTGTACAACCTATGTCTACAAATAAAGATTTCATTTTCATTTTCAAAAATCGTCATGTTGCATTGCAGCAACGAACGTAAGCGTATTGCAATTTAAGACAGTTAGAAATTCTGCCACATATCACACTCTTACTGTGGAGTTCCATTGATCATCATTTTTGACAACGATAATCACTTGAAAATAACGACGTTACGGTAGGTGACTTAAATATCCGGATAGCCTTTAAAAGATTCGGACGAGTATCGTTAATTTGCTCCTAAGACTTGAAGAGTTCCGTTACGAAACTCATGGATCCCATAATCAGAACCCAACCAAAGTCTCATGAAACTACCCATTCTTTACCATTATAATTGCGATTGACATTATTGTTTTCACACAACAAATTGACACTACTCATGTTTTCTAATCTTTGCTTTAACCGACAGTGCGGTGGCCAGTACTCACAAAAACAATACACGCTAATAAGTTTATCCCAAACAAATGCAGCAAACATGCTTAACTGTCGAATTCTGGGTATGTTTTACACGTTATGCTGTTGTATAAATAATAAACATCCAAGCGATTGCAGCAATCACTGCAAATTTGGCGTCTATTTTTTGAGAAATCCGTTGTATATTTTCGAAGATCAGCATCAGATTTTCACCAAATTGAAACGGGACCACACGGAAAGCACCAGCTTTCAAATAAAAAAAGAATCATTACAATCGGTTAAATCATAAAAGACGACAGGGAAGAACGGGAAGAACAGGAAGAAGACCGGGAAGAACCGGAAGAAGACCGGAAAGAACGAGAAGAAGACCGGGATGAAGACCGGGAAGAAAACCAGGAAGAACGGGAAGAACAGAAAGTAGAACGGGAAGAAATTCGGTAAGTAATAAGTAATGGACCGTCTCGTCACCCATCTACAGACCGGCCTTGAGGAATGTCAAAAAAAATGGTTCGGTCGGTTTATGACCGACCTTGAGGAATGTCCAAAAAAATGGTTCGGTCGGTTTATAACCAATCTTGAGGAATGTCCAAAAAAATGGTTTGGTCGGTTTATGACCTTGAGGTTGCGGGAATCCGTTGGATGCGAGTCGCAAGGGACCGGTCAATGTGGCGACACTTGGGGGAGGCCTATGTCCAGCAGTGGACGTCTTTCGGCTGAAATGATGATGATGATAATGAGGAATGTCCGAAAAATGGTTCGGTCGGTTTATGACCGACGAAGTACTTTTGGCTTAAATTTCACACATACAATACTATGTTTCACTAGCTGACCCGACAGACTTCGTTCTGTCAAAGTCTGTGGCAGTCCAAACATATCTTTTCTGGTCAAGTTCTGGTGACGGTGGTTTTAATTTAAGTTTGAAATGTACTGTTTTTACCACTCCTCCGCTTTTTTCGACTGATTAATTTCGTTGTGTAATCTAAGACAAGTTAAATAGTTCTTTTGGGACTCCGTCGAGCTTCGTTGTTTCGGCGCTTTTCTGGTGGTCGTCACTGTTGATTCTGGCTTTCAGGAGTTGCAGTGGTTTCGGAAAAGTGTATTTTAAATCCAGACTGAAACTGAAAAGTGTCTAGTGGGAAAACTTAATGACACGAGGCCAACAACGTCGCACATAAAGCATGGAACAGAAAAAATAAAGTTTAATTGATGTGTCGGGCATTTAATTATTTTAAGGTATTTTAATATAAAAAAAAATCTAATTGGTCCGTCAGATACTTTGCGACCCGTCCAGACCAAGGGAATGTCAGACTTTAACTTACTCCATGTTCCTTCTTAGCTGTTTGTGTACCAGGGCCGTGGTATCTCTTTCGAACAGTCCCACAGCCCCGGCAATCATCAGCCCTTGCGGACGCCTTCCTTTCTGCTGACATCTCTTTGAGGCGTGCACGGAACAAGAACGCGCTGTTGACACGGCCTGTCATCATGAGACGGACGGACGGCGAGCTAGCCCATAGCTAATCATCCACAGGCCCGCGCCTACGGTGATGCACCTCGGGGCCCCCGACGCCCGGTGAGTGTCCCGCGGCGGCTGAGATAAGAGGTTCTCACCCTCCTTCGCTAGCATTGTTTGTATTGTATCTTTTATTTTTAAGTTATGGTTAATTGCTATTTTGCTGTGTGTAATGGAGAAATTTAAAATCACTTGATGCTTTATATAGCGTCCGACATCTCATATTTGTACGCCGTTCAGGTAAAACATGACTGCAACAATTATAATTTAATGTACCATCTTGCATGCTATGTGTGTGTACCTATACTCATGTTTTGAACAAATAAAAAATTATCTTATCCTTATCTTATCTTATTACTGCTTTGTAGAAGGAGGTGACGGTTTCCCATTCCGTCTCGCTCCGGACCATGGATTGAACCAGGGCCGGGCGCGAGAGGTCGCCGCCGCTGATCGCCGCTACGAGGACATGGTGGTGCTCCGCCCAGGCGGGGCCGCTGGGCAAACCTCCACCGTGTCCTCCGGTCGATCCTCGCAGTGAAAACACCCAGGCGTTTCCTCCCGCCCGATTCAATGCAGGATCCTCCCGAAACAGCCATGTCCGGCATGACCTGTGTCAGGTGGAAGGTGAGGACTCCGTGGCATCTCTCAAGCCACTCCTCAAAGAGAGGAATTAAACCATAGGTCAAATAAAAACTAAAATTTTAAGGATTCCGTTTATACATTTGGCTACAGATCCCTAAAAATTGGCATCGATTACAATACTATCTAAAGGGTCACCAAGTTATCGGTGTGATTTGAGTAAGGAAAATGATTCGTCAAATGCGACCTCTTATCTGTCTTTCTCAACAATATAAATAGCAGCATGTTTTGAGAGCATTCAACAAGAGAGGACGTTCCATCTACTATTTATAAATATTACTAGTATGAAGTTAAAAATGTGTAGAACGCAGAGTGTGTTCGCCTTGTTAACGCTTTGCGTTGGGCTGGTGCATTCGTGGGGTGAGTACAATATTAACTCACTTTTAATTTCACTTCTATACAATATAATTGTAAACATAAAATAAAACTAAAAACTATGTCGTCCCAAAAAAAATAAGATAAGATTTTGTGACTTTAAATTAGATGGATCCCTTGGGCCAGAATTCTCGTCACACTGACGGTCGGTTGTGACGGCCTTGAAAGGCGTGTTTGTAATATGTGGATAACAGTTTATAGAACTAGTTCTCAGCGCATCAAAAACTTTTAGGCTGAGTCTACAGTAGGCAGCAATTTGCGATGCGACTGGAAGAGGAAAACATGGTATGGCTACATTATACAAGCGAGATACCGGCGTATATTAGCTTCAATTTCGTTGATATGTTGATGTAGCCGATGCCGTAACTACAGTGATGTTGTTCCTATCGCATAAAGAAATCAACGATCGAAGTAATATTTTGATGTACGGTGTAGCCATATATGTGAGCATTCATTTATTTGTTTTAATCGCTCATATGTCGCAGGTCGCGTCGCGGCCTAATGTAGCCTCAGCCTTTGGGTTCTGTACCTTAAAAGGAACCCTTTTAAGATCACTTTCTTGCCCGTTTGTGCGTCCTTCACCACCGATTTTCTCAGGAATGGGTGAACCTAGCAAGCTGAAATTTATGCCAGATAGGTACTGAAGTTTATAGTCCCTATGGGAATATTGAAATCAAGGTCTTGAGTCAATACCATAAAAAGATATGGGCAAAGGAGGTCACCCAGCCTCCATTCATTTTTGCCAACCAAGTAAGTATTATAATATCTGTGACCAAGTGAAACTTATTATTTGGATAGAACTTAACGTAATAAACATTTTATAATTATTAAAACACCTAAGCCGTAAGTCAATTTATCGAAAAGTTTTTCAACTACATAATATCTGAGATCACCCAGAGTTTCCACCATCAATGAATTGCAAATCTATTTAGTCGGTCAGTTACAGAATTGGAAAATAATGGACACGTATAATGAATATTGACAAAAATAAAACGCATCAAAACTCGGGAGTGGGGGCTTCTGACGTCAGAACGCACTTAAAATTATACCACATCACGGTATTGAGAATTTTAATTATATTGGGTATTGAGAATATTAACTTTGGTTTACGTAACAAAAAAAAATATAGGTTGTCAGGAGTTGACAAGCTTATTTGAATAATCGACACGTAAAAAGAAGAAGAAAAAAGCACAATTTTAGTATCTTGTTATTACAGACGTTTTTTTTTTTTTATTCTTTTATTTTTAAAGGGGGTTTTTGTCCATACGGATATGCCAACCCCATCGTACCTTATTACCTAGTTACATAAATATTAGGAATACTTACTTACTATGTTTGTACTTAATAGAAAGGGAATCATTGATTAAATACCTTCACCAAGCCACACAACTTCTTTGCAATCGTTGATGTGGGGTTTCCTAAAATGATTTGAATTAGCCCAACGTCCAGAATGTTTAATTTAAACTCTCTAATCAATGATTCCCTTTCATTCTTGTTCTTAACGCACTCCATCAGCAAATGTTGCACATCTTCAATTTTATTGCAACTTTCACAATTTGGGGATGTGACCTTTCGCATTAGGAAAGCAAACTTTGCCGATGGATAGTGTCCAGAACGTAGCCTTAGTGCTAACTTAACATAGTTCCTACCTAAATTTGTATCCTCGAACCACGGCACCCGAGGAGGCTCATTCTGAATTACTATTACAGACGTTGCCGTGAGCTATGAAGACGAACTAAAGTTCTATACAAACAAAACCTTGATAAGCACCATAAGGCTTGAGTACAAAAGCATCACCGCGTTGGCTTACGATGACGTGCACAACATGATCCTGTACGTCGATAAGCAGCCCATGGGCGATGCCATCTGTGGCTATACCTTAACTTCTGTTGAGAACAATTGTTTTACGGAAAGAACAGGTAGAAATATTCATGGCATTGCCTACGACTCCGTTACTGAGACGGTCTTCTTCACTGATGTTACTGAGAGAACTGTCAATTCGTTTTCATTAAAACCTGGATCTCAGAACAATGCAAGGGGAAATCTTTTAATCAAGATTGATGAAGGGATCCCACGTGATATTATCGTGGACAGCTGTTACAGGTACGTTCCCGTACTACTTCTTAACGAAGCACTTACTCTCCCGTGTTTTACACCATACCTAGGAACCTTCTAGTTACGGAGATATTGGGGGTCAAATTTCCAACTTTTCTACTAGGTTTTTTTTTTAATACTAGTTGTAATGTAAGATTTTTACTTTAAACACCTTCACGGCCCTCGTACTATTCAACCCATCCATTAGCACAATTTTTTCAGCCCGTTACAATGAGTAATTTCCGCTATACTTTCTGATTCATTTCGTTTGCTCATCCAAGACAGTTAAATTAATTCTCTGGGACTTCGTCGAGCTTCATTGTCTCGGCGCTTTTCTGGTGGTTGCCACTGTTGATTCTGGTTTTCAGGAGTTTCAGAGGTTTGGGAATAGTGTGGCAGGCTTGTCGAAAAAAAAGAAAAAAGTATTACTAGACATTATGTTTTTAACTTCGTGAATCCCTAATTACGGATATGTTTTCTTTTTAACAGGCATATATACTGGCTTACCACGGATAGAACAAATCCTACAATACAGCGAGCCCGACTTACTGGCACTGAAAGAGAAGTTTTTCAGACTATTAATTCAATTTATGTCAACGCAACTGATCAATTTGAGCCGCACAGCTTAACTATTGATCCACAGACTCATTATATATACTGGATTGAGCCGTTCAATACCACACTATACCAAGCGTACTATTTGTCTGCACGGAACCAGACGAAAAAAACGGGCATATTTCAAACTATTTTAGTAACTAAGTCAGTAACTACCCACCCATCAAACACGTTCGCTGTTACAAATAGATTATTTTACATCGTGGACTTTCGCCCTACTGGAGGGAAGGTTTACATATTTAAAAAAGAGTTTAGTGCTGGTGTGCCACTTATCGCAGAAATTGAACACAATTTCCCGAAAACTTTACCTATTGTTGGTATAGTAGCAAACTATCCTATTACAGAAAACAACCATGACTGTGAAATATATTGACACACCAATCAATTGACATACTTTTTAAGAGCTGTCAAAACGCAGTTCTCTCATAGATTTTGTATCGCAATAGCACGCTGTGACGTCATTCTTTGGTCAACTCAATGACTCAATTATTTATTTGTTTCAAAAAACTAAAAATCTAATTTGTCAATTAATTGAAAATAAATCGGGTTTTCAGGCTCCTGGGCAAAGGCATAAAGACAAATTGTCAAAAATACTTAGTTCTACAGCATAAGAGGTTAGAAAATTGATTTAACTGATTCACAGACCGCCTGTTTAGTTTACTTTATTTCTATAGCGTGATGTCGTACGGTATTCTCTTGTGGGGCAATGCCGCCGACACTTAGACGATATTTGTTTTGCAAAAAAGGGCAATTCACTCAATTTATAAAATCAGTCTGCAGCCCCGGCAGGCATCGGCCCTTGCGGACCCCTTTCTTTTGGCTGACATCTCTTTGAGGCGCGCTTAGAACACGAACTTGTTAGTACTAGGTAATACTATACCTCTTAGTAACGCTTGGTTATCAGACTTCTTGGGCCACTGACTACCTGTAACGACTGTCAAAGACAAATGACGGCCAGGACAAACAGCTTAACGTGCTTTCCGAGGCACGGTGAAAACACGGTATGTAAGGGTGGTCACCCATCCACTGACCAACCTAGGCAAGCACGGCTTAACCTAAAGATCGACCTGAGCGGCTGTTATTTTTGAGCCCTAAGCTCCTAAAAAACTAAACTAAGCTAAATTAAACATTCCAGCTTAGTAATCACTACACAATACGTATTTTATTGATTTTTGGCGTCCGATTTACTGAAAACACAAACTTTATAAGCCGATATCTCGAATCGGACAACAAATCCACATGTAACCCAATAATAACTTCTTTTCCTCTTGAAAAGACCTATCCATCGATGTACGATTCAAGTCCATTATTCATAAGGACCAAAACGCCCAAACCCCTTTGGAAATATATTAGTATGGAAGTTAGAAATATGGGTAAATATTAAACTAGAATATCAATAGTGAATTGCAAGTAAAGCACTGAATTTGATGTTGTTACCGTTTTAGGTGCAAAAAAGGCATTTGGAAGGTAACCAAATAGTTTGTCTCATCTAAAACTGATTATTCGGTGTAACGATATTCATTATTGCATTTCAAAATCAATATTTTAGTTCTCTGGTCAGCCATATTTATTTCTAAACATTTTTTTTTCTTATTTCTATACAGGGGGGGGTTAAAAGTGTCTAAACACGTCACGTGATTAATGGACGACCCTTATCGTTAAGCTAAAAATAACACAACAAACATTATAAAAATATATTTATTTACAATTTTTTACACGTTTTTACAAAAACAAAATACAATTACAAATGCAGACAAGCATTTTCTTACGAAGACGGAAGATGGAATGCGTCTATTTACATTTATTTTTAACAATATGGCATTGTGTCAGCTTTTATTAATGACGAAAATATTGCAGAAAAACCAATTTATTACTACAAGCAAAAATTACCACATAAACAATCTTCCCTAAAGGTAAGAATAATTTGAGAAATTAAGCGAAAATTTACAGTATACAAACCGACAGTACTGCCGTTTTTTCTGTATAATACTCAGTGGTATTGACTTTAGAGGTCATTTCGCATTACAAATTCAGAATGTATTTGGATACTTCACATCGAAAATATTCAAGTGCCTTAAAGTTTAAATAATTTGTAGAATGCCAACATTTCTTACTACAGGTAAACATTTAAAAAAATATGACAGATGTCAGTGTCAGATTTTGACATAAGAACAGTTTAAAAAAAGTGTTCGGATACACTCTGAAACAAAGATGGCAGCGTCTTCATATAAATGGGTAAAGTTGTCATAAGGTTGTGCCGGAAAAGAGTTGGGGTCTTATCTGTTTTCACCAGCAGTAGGGGTAGTTAGGGCAAAGTGCGGGGGGTAGTCCGGCGGGATACCTCGGAGCGGCGGGTACGGCCCTGTAGAGGAAAGAGTACTCATTATTATAACATTAAAATATAAGATGTCTGACTCGCTTGATCGTTGGTATAGTGATTGCAAGCACGACTGCCGAGTAAGAAGTCCTGGGTTCCATTGCCGGGTCGAGCAAAGAGATATTGGGATTTTAAATTAGGAATACTTCAGGAGTAGCCACGGACTCTGGTATTGCACTCGGTTGATGGCAATCATAAACTTAGTTCCAGGATTAGCCATTGGCTAATCTATGCTACATAACATTTCTTTACACACAGCAGAAGAGTAATATAGCAATACAATACAACGGACGCAAAATACGCGCTTGTATGTGGAGTTGCGGACACCAGCCCGTTTTAAAATACAATACAACGACGTTCTACACAATAAATAACAGCTGGACTTATCCAACAACCAGTGGTCACATTGGCCCCAGGTCTTAAGGCGATTACACGAGCTAAACGCGAGTTTTATAATGACTAAAAGTATATGATTCACTGCTATAAACAAGACCAGAAAAATATATGAAATTCTTCAGGATATATGCTAGCATGATACTGTTTTGAATACATAATACAATTAATTTGGCTCAATAAAAAGAAATCACGAACTCACCTCTTAAAAATATCTTTCAAACAATAGAAAACATACTAATATGCATGCGATCATTCTGATTTTTTGGCAAATAATTCTACAAGCAATATATTAGCATGATACTGTTTTAGTTTTTTAATCCAATCAATAGTTTTTTTGTAAATCGATCGAAACCACTCATTTCGCGCTATTTGGCCCGCAGTGGCTGACGTAACAACCATTTTGTAGTGCAAGCTGATTAGAACTTTATTCTAACAGCATTTCAAACGAAGTTTGAACCACCACAAATAGAGTTGCTAATTTAGCTTGTCTAAGCGCCTTAAGAACTGGAAGTCATAGGGAGAGGCTTTGGCCCAGCAGTGGGCTGACGATGATGCAGGGTTATAGTAATAGCTACTAAGTGACTGACAAAAAGAATTTGTGTGGTATACAACCACTATTGACTATTGAAAAACACGCTCTAATTAAATTCGGGGTTTTTTAAATTAGGTAAAATAGCATCCTCCTATTTTTGAAGACGATTAAAATGTTGCTTTTGTTACCCGAGTCATACTAACAAATCGATTGACCACTTCAGAAGAACATAGGTATATGCATACATAAGTGTCGATTCTGTTGTGCACAAACTAAACTTAATTTAGGCTATTGCTATCTTTTACTAAAAGGCAGTGCGAGAAAAGGACGGCTATAGCTATGAACTAAGTTAGAGATGTCAAACTAGTTTATGCCTTGCGCTTCACCGTGTTTTTAGTCAACATGCTTTTACGTGCACTCTTCATTTACATGGAAATATCAGTTCTAATTAAATTGGACAGCTCTAAATTACGTCCGTCTCTTTCTCGTTTTATTAGAGAAAAAAGATAGCAATAGCCTAAATTAACTTTAGTTTGTGCACAACAGAATCGACACTGTAGACAGTTAAAATCTAAACCTTCCTTTTGGCTTCGCCGTTCATTCGTTAATTCATTCATTTGAGCCGAAAGACGTCCACTTCTGGACATAGGCCTGCTCCAAGTGTGACTAGCCTCCAGCGGCTCCCCGCAACCTTCACCAGGTCATCAGTCCACCTAGTGGGAGGTCTTCCAACACAACGTCTTCCGGTTCACGGTCGTCACTCCAGAACTTCTTGGCCCCATCGGTCATCCGTTCTACGAGCAATGTGCCGAGCCCACTGCCCTGGAAGTTTGGCAATAAGTATTGCCTTCCAAAGATGATGTCTTGTTGTTGTTTTCTTGATTGCCATCGCTGTATAGTCAGTTAAAAAGAAAATAGACTTACCCAGCATGCGCAGGGGCCACGCCAGGGTTGTATCCCCACTGCGGGATAGGCATGCCATCGGGGGTGTGGCGGGCTAGTGCGTCTGCGGCGCAGAAGGGGTAGTCGGGGCAGACTGCGGGGTGAACACCAGCGGGGTACTCCCGGGCGAGGGCTACCGCCACCAGCGCGAAGAACATCAACTGGGAAGGAAAAATAAATATAGAAAATAAATAAATATCGCTGGACATTACACACAGCGCCATCTAGTGCAACAGTAAGCAAGGAGGCTTGTGTCCTGGATACCAGATAGTTATCTATTCTAATATTATAAAGAAAAAGATTACATTTTTTGTTTTTGCGTTTGTTACAATAGGCTTGTTTCCACCATCAATAAATTGCAAATCTATTTAGTCCGTCAGTTAGAGTATTAGAAAATAATGGACACGTATTTTTTGTTTTTGTAAATCAACGAATATTGACAAAGATAAAACGCATCAAAACTCGGGAGTGGGGGCTCGTGACGTCAGTACTCACTAAGAATGATACCGAACAGTGACGTATTGGGAATTTTAAAAGCGTCGTATCTTCGTCAATTTTGGTTTATGTGACAAAAGAAAAAATACGGGTCAAATATTTTTTGATAATCTAAGTGACGGACTTATTAGATTTTTTCAGTTAACAAGCCTATTTAACGTTAAAACCACTCGACCGATTTTTATTTAATATTCAAATTCTTTCACCATTAAAAAGCTACATCTACCGAGTAACATAAACCACAAATTATATTAATTTCATGCAAATTAACCTAGCTATAATTTTTTTTGCGGAAGTGCTAGTTTTAAAATATATAATATCCATGACTCGGAAACGAAATTAAATTAATGTCCATTGCTTATCAGTTCATCACCCAAAACATTTGCCCCTACGGATTCATACCCCGGGACCCTATTAAGGACGTAAGGCAGCCTCACTACCACTACGTCATTTGGGTCGTCAAGAAAATAATTTAGTTTAAGGCGATTACATGAGCTAAACGCGAGTTTTATAATTACTAAAAGTATACGATTCACTGCTACAAACAAGACCAGAAAAATATATGATATTCTTTAGGATATATGCTAGCATGATACTGTTTTGAAAACATAACACAATTAATTTGACTCGGTGAAAAAAAACACGAACTTGTCTCTAAAAATATCTTTCAAACAAAAAAAAACACACTAATATGCATGTGATCATTATATAAGCAATATATTAGCATGATAGTGTGTTAGTTTTTAATCCAATCAATAGTTTTTTTTGTAAATCGATCAAAACCACTCATTTCGCGCTATTTGGCCCGCAGTGACTGACGTAACAACCACTTTGTAGTGCAAGCTGATTAGAACTTTATTCTAACAGCATTTCAAACGAAGTTTGAACCACCACAAATAGAGTTGCTAATTTAGATCATCTAGTCGCCTTAACATAACTTCATGCCGGTAATCTCCTGAAGGTTAGGTAGGAATAGTACCCAATTAAAAACCCACATTATATAATAGAGGCAAGTCTATAGCCATCAGTCATCATCTGCGTAGCCTTTTCCCAACTATGTTGGGGTCGGCTTCCAGTCTAACCAGATGCAGCTGATTTAACATAGAGCGACTGCCTATCTGGGGCCTAATTTTGCTATTTTAATAAATTCGTCACTCCAACACGATTCCATTCTCATCCCATTGTCATTTTGCTTAAAGTTCGTAATCTGCTAAATTCACAATGGTCGGTCAATGGTCTCGTATTAAAATTGTGTTTTAATGGCATTGTCGTATTGTCATTATTATAAAACCCTTAGTACCTACAAATGGTTTTCTAAATCTACAACTAAATGCGAACATTTATTCATGCCAGATTTCATGTACGAGATTAATATTCTATGACATTTTTTTCAATGGAGTGTCAGTGGTTGTTCATTGAGAAGTCATTATGATAGTAGAATTAACAAACTTGTCAAAATTTGACAGAACTTTATCATTATGAAATCAATGATCGAATACTCTGACACTATTGTAATATCATAATCGAGGCCCTGATCTCCACAACCGAGTTAGAAGATACCAGATGACAGTAGATGTCACATGTTTTCGAATTTTTTGATTCTAGGATATGCCAGTTTGCTACGAGGCATTAAATTCACTAATTAACACTCCCTTATTATAAGTATTGCCGATTAGTACACTGTGTGTCAGAGTAAGCGGGCCGTAACGTGCTATGTAGGTAAGTTTGCAACGCACTGCAATTTCGGTAACACGGCAGGTAGATAGTAACGCAACTGTAAACTAATCAATTTTTGGTGTAATATGCATATGACACGATATGGCGAATGATTTTATTGCTGCGTTCGTTAATTTTAAACTGCTATATGACCGGTGTGTCCTAGAACTGAAATAAAATATTATAAAAGGGTGTAAATAAACTTTTAAGTAATCCGAAAGGCACTTGTTCTCCCCATCATATTATTATAAATATTTTGCTAATTTAATCATAATGTACTGCCTGACAAAAATGTATTTTAATTTTATCTAAATTTAATTGTATTTAATTAATTAATTCATAGTATTGGATTTTAAATTTATCGTAATTTTATCTAAATTTAATTGAATTTAATGAATTAACTAATATTATTGTATTTTTGTACCAAACTTGTGACATGAATTTTGTATGCAATGGCGGGACATAGCAGACACCTGTATTTATCACAACATCTTATGAACCTGTGATCCACAATAAATTATTTGAATCATTGCAATCATTTTTTTTTTGTTCTAGACCATACCTGAGAACCTTCTACTTACGGAGACATTCGGGGTCAAAGTTCGGACTTTTTTAAAAGTTTATTTTTATGTTATAACTTTTCGTTACATACATCCATGGCCCGTTTACTGCTCAATGCATTCATCAGCATAATGTATTGAATGCGTTTCACTGAGTTTTATAGTAAAATGTGTTTTTATACACCCCAAAAAATAAAAGTAGTTACCCAGCCATCATTTTTGCGCAGAGTGATGTACAGAATGCTTGGTTGACGGTTTCGTGAAGATTTTGTTTACACCCTGTATTACAGTCGTCGTAGACGTCATTTTATTTCTCAGAAAACCCTTTCATTTGACTACCAAATCATGGGAACGCATCTTTGGGCGCCATTTTGGATTTAGAATAATTCCAATTTGAAAAACCAGCATTGTCAACCAAACAACATTGACTTACAGTCGACGTAATGGAGTGACTGCCTATCTGACCTATACATTTAGACAAATCCAGTAAGTATTGGATATTACTAATGAGATACCCCATGGTAAGACTGGTTGTCTAACTTTCGCATCACTTTAACGACTGTCAAAGAAGATCTACAAATTTCAGCTGAGATCAACGGCTTCACGAACCTACTTTACAAGGCACGGAAGAAACTCGGTACCTATGTAGGTACCGAGCGCAATGCGTTTAACCTTTTAACCTCCAATGACTTTAACCTTTTAACCTGTTACCCATCCACAGAGCAACTCAGGCAAGCTCGGTTTAACCTTAATTGTTCCGTCTATTGTAATTATAAATCTTTGAATCGAATTAAACATGTAAATCCTATCTCAAACTATAATAATTTTACTACTTACCATTCGACAAGAATGTGAATACACTATCAATCCTACCTATACTTCAACTCAAGTAGGCGTTGCCATTTCGATTAGTCAAAATTACAACACAATTATGCATGAATGCAGAGAATATTCAAATTTATTGACATTGCTGCGCTGATTACGTGGTTTCAGGCGATCTACCTATTGTTTGTGAAGGCAATTTCAATAAATTTAAGATTCAATTTTGAGTGGGGACTGGCTGACTTCGGTATTTTGATTTCAAACTTGATTTGTTTGAAATGCGAGGACAGCGGCGGCTAAGTGGTGGCCCCGACTTACGAACAGTAAGTCGTGGGTTCGAACCCAAAGAGGCGCATTAATTTGTGTAATTTATTTTCATCACCACTGCTCTCAAAATGATGAAGGAAAACAAAGTGAGGAAAGCGGCATGTCCTAGAACCTAAAATTCGAAGACATGTCATCACATGTCTACCAACCCTACCCTTAAAACCTTATTTGATTGATTGATTGATTGATTGATTGATTGATTGACCCCCATACTATTAAATACATTTATTAGCACAAAGTGTTGAGTGCGCCACATTGAATCCTACCATAAAACAAGATTTTTCACCCCCAGATACAAAACTCGTTACCCCTTTAATTTATTTTTATTATTTGTTAAAGTAAAATAAAAATGTTGTGTTATCTAATCTGTATGCCCACATTGTCCACACACGTTCTGTGAAATTTTCAATTGTCGGCCTATTGATCATGAGATACAGCATATATAATACACTATATAATACAAGATAGCGCAACTCTGGTTTTCGTTTTTAAAACTGTGTACCTAAGCTGTTAGATGGCGCTGTTAGTTTTTGTTCAACCAAATAAAAACAAAAAGTAATTCATGACTGAGGATTCGAACTTGTGAACTTATTATTCACAAGGCAACCGCTGTCACTGCTAGGCTATCTACTTCACTGACATGCTGTTGTCCAAAATAGCTGTTCTGGTTATGACAGTTGTAAGCTGTCAAACAGTTGAAAAGTTTGTGCCCTTAAACACACAGATGGCAGCACTATCTATGAAAATTTTGTTTGAAGCCAATGTATGGAAGTTTCACCCTCCTGAGATACAGCCCGCTTACGGAACCCGTTGGTTACCCTCTGAAAACGGAAACCTAAACAGAGAACTGAATACCAAACAAAAACAACAAAAAAAACCTAATTAGTCCGTCAGTTAGATTATCAAAAACTATTTGACCCGTATTTTTTCTTTTGTTAGATAAAACAAAATTGACGAAGATACGACGCTTTTAAAATTATCAATACGTCACGCCTTGGTATAATTTTTAGCGAGTTTTGACGTCACGAGCCCCACTTCTAAGTTTTGATGCGTTTTATCTTTGTCACTATTCATTGATTTACAAAAACAAAAAAAACGTGTCCATTATTTTCCAATACTCTAACTGAAGGACTAAATTTGCAATTTATTGATGGTGGAAACTATCCTATTGACACATAAAATGTATATCACCATGGAAACCTCATTATCACTTAAATTATGATAGATAATGATCTCAAACTGTATAATTATGAATAAAATTTGAATAAATTAATGTGTACTATGCTTGCATTCCAAACCTTGCACCCACTACTAATAACAAATGTGCTCTCGAGATTTGTAAACACAGTAATTTACATTTTAATACATGAGTGACATGGCAAGAAAAGAAGTTTAATGTCTGATGAGATGACGAGTATATGTCACCGTAAAATTGTCAAATACGTTATATTGTAATATCTCTAGCGATATTGTAAAGTCTCGAATTATTGTCAAATGAACATACTGCTTACAATAAAACACATTATTTTTCGTGAAATGCATGCGATGGTAGTCAACTCACGCGTTGTGGAGAGAAGGAGGGGTCCCCCTTGCCCAGTGGTACCACTCTCATGAAAAGATACTGTACCATTCCTGAGAAATATCGATTAATATAACCTAACCTTAAAACACTTCATATTCCCCTAAAAAGCGTAGTCGACGGACCCTATTTCCGAGTGCAGGGTTTAAAGGAACCTAACTAACCTAACGGGGGGGTGCCCCAAGTCCCGTTTATGGGGGTAAGAGATACTTCCGTATGTTCAGTTGACAATAATTCGAGACTTTACAATATCGCTAGAGAGATATACGTTATTTGTAATATAACGTATTTGACAATTTTACGGTGACATATATACCGTGTTCCTGAGGTTATACATTAACTTCGGCATGTTATTCAGACCATTAAATTGACCATTTTTCACTATTTTTTTTACCATTATTTTTACTTTTTTTTTACCATTTTTTTCACTTTTAGTGGCAATAAGTAAAAACATATCGTGTTCATCTTAGATTACAAACTCATTTTATCACAACACAACACAAAACGCCTCTAACTTCAAAAAAAAAAAAAAATCAAAAATCATTATCAGTCTTCTAAATTCAGTTTGATAGTTTTGATTGCACAAAGTGGCAACATCTCACAAATAAAGACTCTTTCTCACAGCACAACATAATTAAATTGGTAAAATTAAATTAAAAATAACTTAAAAACTATGCCATTTAAACTACTACTTCTTTTGTACGATATGTTTAACAAGAGCTATAGAAGTATTATTCGAAATTAATGTATATCCTCAGGAACACGGTGTATAATAATTATAGAAGTGTGGAAGAAAAAGACTTGCTGCGCCGACCACTAATGAATTTGAAAGAAAGAAAAAGCATTTATTAGCCCGACAGGACAAAAATTAAAAAAAAATATAGTAATAATTAAATTAATTTTAATTTATTGTAATTTATAATTAATTTATAAACATATTTTTTTTAATTTTGATTAATTTGGGATAAGGGCAAGAGAATGATGATTAAGTACATCTTAATACTGTTCAGAAAAAATATTAAAACTGGGTAGTTGTCTTTTATTAAACTCATCAACAGCAAACTAACACTAGAAACTATACACTATATACACTTTAAGTACGTTACTAAAAAAATACTTTGAAAACCATAATTCTGTAAGAAATAATGCTTTTTTATTACTATTTTTATTTTTTTATTATTTTATTTATAAGTTGTCTTTTAAGTAGTTAAGGCGACTACACGAGCTAAACGCGAGTTTTATAATTACTAAAAGTATATGATTCACTGCTATAAACAAGACCAGAAAAATATATGATATTCTTCAGGATCTATGCTAGCATGATACTGTTTTGAAAACATAATACAATTAATTTGGCTCGATAAAAAGAAATCACGAACTTACCTCTAAAAATATCTTTCAAACAATAGAAAACATACTAATATGCATGCGATCATTCTGTTTTTTTGGCAAATAATTCTACAAGCAATATATTAGCATGATACTGTTTCAGTTTTTTAATCCAATCAATAGCTTTTTTGTAAATCGATCAAAACCACTCATTTCGCGCTATTTGGCCCGCAGTGGCTGACGTAACAACCACTTTGTAGTGCAAGCTGATAAGAACTTTATTCTAACAGCATTTCAAACGAAGTTTGAACCACCACAAATAGAGTTGCTAATTTAGCTCGTATAGGCGCCTTAATATGTCAATTGATAGAAACTTTCCGTTTAGGACTCATAAAAGTAACAAAAAATACATTATTTTTGGGAATTTCGGCTGCTTATCAGAATTTCAAGTTATTAAACAAACTCAAACTCAAAGCATTTTGATTTTGAATATGCTATTTAGTTATTATTATCTTCTTTTTATGTTTATTCGATTTTGTGTACTCTTTATGGATACTTGTGTCTGACTAAATAAATGAATTGAATTGAATTGAATTTATTTCAATTAGACCATTACGGCACTTCTGAATGTCAAAAATACAAAAATAACACAAAGCTACAGTCACAGTCACAAGTCATAATAACTTGAGAAAATACTGTTGCCAATCTAGGCAACAGTATTTTTTGAAATACCCAATACCAGTCTCAACCAGCCAAGGGGTCTACTCTCTAAGCACGAAACCCGTAGTTTCGGCATAAGTTACGGATGTTGCGTACTTCGTGTCACTTACGGACATAAGATTCGCTAAGGGCCTGAAATAATGTATAACAACTCGATTGGTCATCTGTTCTAACTCCCAATGTGTTTTCAAAACTCATAAACTCGAAAATATTAGGGAGTAGAGTTCACTTCAGAGTATAAAGCTACTTTTGGACCTGTGGCCTCCCCAGGACCAAACTTTTTATCACCTACTCAAAGTCATTATGCCATTTGTGTCTAATAAAACCACTTATCAGACATACTGGCTTCTAAAGCTATTGCTATTCATAACTGCTGTCAAAACTTTAGTACATAATCGCATATGCATGAGTTTATTCACAAATCAATCACAATTATGTCTACGTAGGAATTTGTCGTAACAAATACCCACGTTGACAGTTGAGACCACTGTCAAAAAGTAAGATTTAATTAAAAGTATAAATGATCCGACTACAAATTGTATTATTGATTCTGAGTAGGTACACAATTTTTTTTTTTTAACATTTTGACCGCCACAGTCATTGTAGGTATTGCATGTTGAACCTTAACGTAGTGCGATAAGAACCCGTGTTCGAAGAATGTACCTATTGAAAAAAAAAATGCAAATACTTTTCATTTAATGTTTTAAAACATTTGTATAATCTTTAATCTAAAATTTTGCTAAAAATTCAACGCAACATTTATTTAAAAAAAATAAATGTTGCGTTAAATTTTTAGCTAAAATCGAAATCATTCTTCAATCATCTTAAACGTATGAGAAATTCAATTTTCTTCTGAAAGTGTTTATTGATTTTTGTTTGATTTTTCATTTTACCTTTCAAAACGTTTGTTTAATCTTTACAATATTTAACCATGCCGAAATCAGAGTTGTCGACGAATCTTTTTTTGGTGAAATATTTTGCTGTCAATTCTCTTATGAATTAATCGTTCTGTCGGCGAAACGTTCGTAGCGGAAAGGTTCTGTCGGCGGCTCATTCGGCGGAGAAACGTTTGTCGGAGTTAAGTTTCGGAATTGTTTTTTTGATGTTATGTAGTCTCAACATCATCCTAATCGACAAAATAGTTCGTTTCAAGGTTCTGCACCCAAAGGGTAAAACCGGCCAAGAGCGTGTCGGGCCACGCTCACTGTAGGGTTCCGTAGCTTCCCAGACCATTAAAAATACCAACATTTTTCGTCAGCAAAAATAACTTTGTTTTTCATAGTATTTGTATGAAAAACAAAGTTATCATTTGCGTTTTTTTGAAAAAGTGCTATATAACTCAAAAACTATTCAACTCATCAAGTTGAAAATAATTTTCCTAGAAAGTTCATATAAAGGTCTACTTCTGTGATTTTTTTCATATTTTTTAAACTTATGGTTCAAAAGTTAGAGGGGGGGGGGACACATTGTTTTTGACTTTCGGAGCGATTATTTCCTAAAATATTAATATTATCAAAAAATGATTTTAGAAAACCCCTATTCATTTTTAAATACCTATCCAACAATATATCACACGTCAGGGTCAAAATTAAAAAAAAAATCGCTCCCCACTTTACGTCTGGGGGAGGTACCCTAATAAAAATGTTTTTTTAAATTTTTATTTTTGCACTTTGTCGGCATGATTGATATACATATTGGTACCAAATTTCAGCTTTCTGGTGCTAACGGTCACTGAGATTATCCGCGGACAGACAGACAGACAGACAGACAGACAGACATGGCGAAACTATAAGGGTTCCGTTTTTTGCCATTTGGCTACGGAACCCTAAAAACGGAACCCTATTACTAAGACTTCACTGTCCGTCTGTCTGTCACCAGGCTGTATCCCATGAACTGTGTTAGCTAGACAGTTGAAATTTTCACAAATGATGTATATCTGTTGCCACTATAATAAGACATAAACAGAATAAAATTAATGCTATCCGGGGTTGCGAGACTGTTCAAAAGAGATACCGTGGCCCCGGAACGAAAATGAGAAGGAAGGAAAATGGATGGGTTTTAGTCGGTAAAAGTTTGACACTCCCCCCCGCTCCGCCCAAAGTGGGAGAAGTTATTTGATGATTTCCCATCCGAAAATAAAAAAAAAAAAACAAAAAAAGGGGCACTCCCATACAACAAACGTGATTTTACGGGTAGACGCTTGAAATATTCCCAGGATATCAATTGTATATTCACTTTAAAAGTAAATAATAAAATTAAAATAAAATTAATATTTATAGGGGGCTCCCGTGCAACAAACGTGTTTTTTTTTGCCATTTTGTCAATGTCCACCGGGAATTCTAAGTATAAGTTTTGTCATGTGTCATTGTGTCTAAGAGAACAATTGAAAAAAGTTGTGTGTCCCTCGAACACCGTAGGATAGTGAGAATAATTTAAAACAAGTGTGTCGCTTTCCCTCAGTGGTAGACAAGAAGGTAAAAAAGATAAGGTAAGGTATAAATAAAAATAATGGGTACGGTACCCTACGTGATACGTCGACTGTCAAAGATCTACAAATGACAGCCGGAACCAACGGGGCGTAACGTGCTTTTCGAGGCACGGAGGAAACTCGGTATGTTATACAACTCAATATTAGTAAAAAACTTAATTTAATTAAAAAATTACTCACCATTTTTCCGACCATTTTGTAAAAGGAATTGGTATTGTTATCCTCTCGACAAACTTGTGAGACTGATGCCTTATGTTGGCTGCGAGCCGTTTATATAGCTGCGCAGGAGTCGACGTCGCTTTCAATGCGGTATTGTAATGTTTCAATGTTTCGAGAAGCTGTTTTCGTTGCTAGATAGATCGGCAATTCTATCGTACAAACGAAGAGCTTTATACTGGACGACTCGAATGGCGTAGTGGTAATGAGGCTGCCCTACGTTCATAGGGTCCTGGGTTCGAATCCCGGTAGGAGCAAATGTTTGTGTGATCAGCATGGACATTTGTTTCATAGTCATGGATGTTTATATGTACAATAAGTATATATTTATAAACAAAAAGGTATATTTATGTAGTGTATCAACTATCTGGTGTCCACGACACAAGCCTTGCTTAGTGTGGCACTAGATGGCGCTGTGTGTTAATGTCCAGCGATATTTATAATTATTTACTACTTATATGAATGAACCGACATAATTATAGAAAATTGGAAATAGTTAGGTGTGAGTACAGGAAAAAAGTGGAATCTAAGCTTATCCCTATCAAGGGGTTCCTATAACAATAAATGAAAAAAATATGTATTGGTAAAAATTATAAAACTAACATAAGAATGACTTTGTTTTAGGCTTTCACGGTTTAAAACTAAACTTATATTGTCACTTACGGGATATCTTCCGTGATTATTTATTGTTTTGAGCTCCCGATATTACAATTTTATTTTCCATCCACCCGCAGTCTCCAGTCAACCCGCGATCATGGCGCTTGCAACAGCGTCGAAATATCGGGAGCTCAAAACAATAAATAATCACGGAAGATATCCCGTAAGTGACAATATAAGTTTAAGAATGACTTACTAACATTAGACTAAGAATAAGTTTGTGTAATCGTTTTTTTATGGCTTATAGGAAATAAAAGGGCTTTTTATTTACTTATTTATTTATTGGTGAAAGTACTGTTTGTTTTATCTATACTTACTAATGTTATAAAGCTGAAGAGTTTGTCTGTTTGTTTGTTTGAACGAGCTAATCTCAGAGAACTATAGATTGAAATTGAAAACATATTATTTTTGTGATGGATAGTCCATTTATCGAGGAAGGTTATAGGCTATTATTATTATTAAACGTTTATTTCAGACTTAAAAATTGTCCATAGCCAATAACATACAAAGTAAAATTAAAATAAATATAAAAATCACAATACAATAACATTGAAATCATAACATATTACACAATTATTAATAATTCAATTATTTAAATAAAAAATAATATAAAATTGAAATACAAAATAAATAACAAATCATTTAAATACATACAAAAAAATAAATAAAAAAAAAATAGAATAAAAACAACAATCAATCGGCGAGCCAGATACGTCACCTCACCTACACCCCTGTAAGGCCTTCGCCAGACAGCAGTTTGCCAACATCTAACGCCCCAACATGATGCTCATCCACCTCATTTGGCTATAATATATAACATCAACTACAACCAATAAGAGCGGAACATAAATGAAAATTGTTGCAAAAAACGGGGAATATTTATTGATTTTGTGGGTTTTTTCTCTTTTATGTGACGCAGACGAAGTAGCATGAGTCAGCTAGTAGAAAATAAAAAGGCTTTTATTTCCTACGCCCGCCCGCGTAAAATAACATACTAAAACCTTTCTCTATCTATTAAAAAACCCGCATCAAAATCCGTTGCGTAGTTTTAAAGGCCTAAGCATACATAGGGACAGACAGACACGGCGGGAGACTTTGTTTTAGGAATAATATGTAGTGATGATGATTTATAGGTGTGAGTACTATTTGTTTTATTTTACTCATATAATCAAATATTTATGCTGTATGTATGTGTAAAAAAAACGGCTTCCATACGTTTTAATCACGGGTGATCATTAAAAAAATACGCAGTGCTGTGGGCTCCACATAGCACAGTATAATACTGAGTGGTAACCTATTTGTCGACAGAACGTTTCGTTCTGTCTGCTACTGATATGGAGGGAAGTGGGTTTTCCTTCTCATCCGGGCGCTTAGACGAGCTAAATTAGCAACTCTATTTGTGGTGATTCAAACTTTGTTTGAAATGTCAGCCACTGCGGGCCAAATAGCGCGAAATGAGTGGTTTCGATCGATTTACAAAAAAACTATTGATTGGATTAAAAAACTAAAACAGTATCATGCTAATATATTGCTTGTAGAATTATTTTCCAAAAAATCAGAATGATCAGAATCAGAATCAGAATCAGAATCAGATCTTTATTTGCTTTGAATGTAGGTACAGGTATAAGATGTTGTACATAATTGATGAGATCGGCTACAGTCTACCTTACGGCATGCAAATTATTATATAAATTGAAATATTAATAAAATCAAAACAATGTCAACATAAAACAACACAGAAATTAAATTGAAGGCAATTAACAATTAGATAAACAAAACGAAAATTAAAAGAAATCAATTAACAACTAGATAGACAAAACAAAAATTAAAAAGAAGTCAATTAACAACTAGATAAACAAAACAAAAATTATAAAGAAGTCTGTAGTGTATGTAGATATCACACTACAAGTTGCCTCATGCGCGCACGTCGCTCGGTTATAAGTACCGGTCCGAGTGGTGGGGCGGTCAGTCGTTGTCAGACAGTCGGCCGGAGCGGTGGCGCGCTGGTGAGTCAACTAGTGTTGTTAAAAGTGCATATTTTACATTGGCGACGAGGATAAACCTATGGAATGCAAGTGTAATAATAGTGTTAAAATAACCTAAATAAGGGAGGAATACTAAAGTGTGCGACACTATCATTTTAGTTCCTTAACTATGCCAAAACAGCTTACCTATTATGTTCAATCATCATATTTAAATCATTGTGTTATTACAATTATGCAACAAATGTTATAATTCAAGTAGGTAACCAAAACATTTTATAAGTAACGGGGCGACGGCAGTCTTATAAAGCTGTCGTACGCTTGAATGTGTTACGACTCATTAGATCGGAATGCAGATGCATTGCCAACAGTTTTTAGAAACGATTAATTTGATTTTTATTAGTATTATGTATCTATTGCTAAACTGACTAATAACAAGGTTTACTGGTTTCCTTTGTGGGGTGCAAATAATCACAATCACGTTTATAAAACTCACCAGTGATAACAATATTATGTGTGATGTGTGTACGCGATTCAAAACATAATGAGGCTAGTAAGGTAAGCTGGTGTGATACCTTCATGCTTCTATTTCTCAAAGAGATAGGAAGAAGTGTTTGATTGGTGGTTATTTTGGATAATTTCAAAACATAATGAAGCAAGTAAGGCGACGTAGTGTCTAGTCATTTATTTGATACAAAGGAAATAACATAAGTTATTTTTAGTTTATTCAGTTTATTAAACAGTTATACTGATCATTAAATTGATATTGGACTAACGATTAACTGTTTGGGTCTAGAGACAACATAAAATACTGATTTTTAAATTGATATCATCACGGTAATGATATGGAAGCAGCATAGGCTGGTAATTTAATTGACACTGTTTGACAATATTCAGGGGAAATATATCGTAAACAATATATATCTATTTGTCTATATAAATAACATGTTTATGAACATACAGAATTATTCCGCATTTATGCTCATAGAAAAAATAACAAAATATGAGGGTAAGCGGTCATAATAACAAAACAAATTTATCTAGTAGCTAATCACCATCCAAGCAAATACGGATCCAAACTAAAAAGTGAGTGACTGTACTGGATGTGGCAATAGAGGGCAAACATACTAATCAATAATGTGTCCATTATTATTGCTATATTTGCTGGCGTCGTTAATGTTATTGGGATGTTCTTGATTATGAAGCTGTGACGCTGCCCGACTTATGGGTCGAGCCCGGGACCTAATGCTTAGTTATTTGATTGGTGCTACATTAAATAATAAAACAAAATGCACATACATTAAATAAACCAATAAGCACTAGAACATTCCTACTGGTCATTCAAATGACACTTGTGATATAACAGCATTAGCAATAGCAGTAGCATATTCCTACTGGTCATTCAAATGACAGTTGTGAAATAACAGTGATAGCAGTAGCACATCCCTACTGGTCATTCAAATGACAGTTGAGAAATAACAGTGATAGCAGTAGAATGTATCTACTGGTCAAATTGACAAGTCATCAGAGAATGACAGTGACAGCAGTAAAATATATCTACTGGTCAAATTGACAAGTCATCAGAGAATGACGGTGATATTAGTAGCATATACCTTCAGGGCCTCAAGTCTGCTATTATAATAGTGTCAGAATAGTTGATCACTGATTTCGTAATGGTCAAGTTCTGTAAAGTTCTGTCAAAGTACTGTCAAGTTATGTCAAGTTATGTCAAGTTATGTCAAGTTATGTCAAGTTATGTCAAGTTCTGTCAAGTTCTGTCAAGTTCTGTCAAGTTCTGTCAAGTTCTGTCAAGTTCTGTCTAGTTCTGGCAAGTTCTGGCAAGTTCTGTCAAAATCTGTCAAGTTCTGTTTCTACATATAATGACGACAGTCCATTAAAAGAAATGTCATAGAATGGTAATCTCATACATATTGACAAATGTGTGAAAATGTATTACAAATGAAGTATGGCATGAATAAATGTTCGCATTTAGTAGTAAATTTCGAAAACCATCTGCAGTATGGGTTTTATAATAATGGCAATACGACAATGTTATTAAAATACAATTTTATTACGAGACCATTGACCGACAAATGATCGACCATTGTAAATTTAGTGGATTACGAACTTTAAGCAAAATTACAATGGGATGGATAGGGAATAGTGTTGGAGTGATGAATTTATAAAAATAGCAGACTTGGCCAGGTCATTAAATTGACAGTATTAGCAGTAGAATATACATACTGGTCATTGAATTGACATGTCCATCATGTAATGACGGGAATGGCAGTAGAATATACCTACTGGTCAGAAATGACAGATATTTATTTATTAAGAGCGGTGATGGCCTAGCCAGACATATGTCATGGGTTCGAAACCAGGCCAGCATTTTGTGTTATTATTCCACTCATCACCAGTGGATGCTCTTTAAATGGTGAAGGAAAACACCGTGAGGAAACCGGCATGTCTTTCGAAGTATTGATTGGTGTTTACTGGTTGTGTGTGGGTTGGGTAGTACGAACCTACATGAAATTGGTGCGTGTACCCTGGAACCGATGCTTCGAAAGACATAGCACACTTGCCACGCACTGTTTGCGCGTGGTAGGTCAATGGCATCCATTAAATTGGAAGCAAGGGGCGTCCATTCAAGTGCACGTATTGGGCACCGAAGAAAAAAAAAAAAAACAAAAGGTTGAACAGCCAAATAAAAATGTTGTAGTTTTTATATACTTAAAGATAAATTGGTAAAAAGGAAACTACGAAAAAATTGGGTGATAATAAGGGCACAGTGTTGTAATTAGGTGTGCTGAAATGGTTATCAAACAACTAAGATAGAAACGACTAAGATCGGGGATCAAACGTATCTTGGTATATTTACAAACTGAGGACAATGGTTCTGGGATGGCAGCAAAGTAGCTCTACCCTGCCATTTCGGTTTCGATTTTTCGAGAACTGGATTAGGAAATTAAAATCTATTATTGTACTCGTAGAACCAATGTACCAAAACAAAAGCTACACATACCAAAATTTATCAATAAAATGTTAAAACATTGATTTTAAACCCACTGCTGGTTCCAGCCAGAGATTGGGCATTAATTTGGTTACCAGCCACAAAACATTGAAGATATGATCAAAGTCAAATAATTCAAAGAAAAATATTTATTTGCAATAAATATGGTAAGTAAAAAAGGTGGTAAGAATAATATGTACTTAATACTCGTACAATGACACATTTCTCCATAAAAATTGGCATGCAAACATTAAAGTATTAGATACTAATTCCAACATATATTATTGATAACTAAATGTGTAGCAAACCTTAAATTAGATAACTAAGACTGTGTTTAAAAGTTAAGATACTAGAAAAACAAAAATGAAAACAGAAGGAAAATGTAATAATTTTAAAATACAAACACAACAACTGTATGTACCGATGTAAGAGAAATTCTCTCAGTATATGAAGTTCTTCTGTAAACTATTCGGAGTAATTTTATAAGATCGAAAATGAATAATTTGATACATTGGTTTTGCCTATGACTCGACATATTTGCAGAATACACAGATTATACAAACAAGTTATACAAAATACCATAGTGAATTAATCTCAACTAAACAGGCGTAAACGTCAGATCAATTAATGTCAGAAGATCAGAAGTGTGCCTGCCGGGATTTAGGGATAAGATCGATAAATCCAAATCTTTAAAGAAAGAAAATCGACTTTGTGTCAATTAGTAATATCAAACCGAATTGGTGTACTGATTTTACTTGTTTGTTACAGTCATTCAACAAAATAATCAGTAAATATAATAATAAATAAATATCTCTAGAAATAATACACAGCGCCATCTAGTGCTGCGCTGGGCAGCGAGGCTTGTGTCGTGGACACTAGTTATTTGATATACTACGCAGATACTTTTTGTTTGTAATGAGTCTGAAACAAATGTCCGCGCTCATCACACAAACATTTTCTTCTACCGGGATTCGATCCTTGGACCCTAAGAACATAAGGTAGCCTCACTACCGCTGTGCTATTCGGGTCGTCAAAGAAAAAAAAAGAAAAGAATATGGAAATAGGAAGACGAGGTCATATCATCGTACTGACCCAATGGTTAAAGTAGACCATTAAGTTTTAAAGATATGAAAAGATGTTAAACACTGTTTAACAGCTTCAATCCTACTTTACACTCGGTGGAGATGTTCAAATGTAACTGGGTATAGTCTGAGAAAGTAAAGCATTCTTATTAAAACAAACAAAAAACGGTTTGTCTTGTTTATGGGAGATTGATTGTATACGTAAAATATTATAAAAGTAATTCAGTATGATTATCTAACAACTTTGATTCTCTTCTTCTTCTTCTCAGCATCTCAAAGTCCACTGCTGGACATATGCCTCTTGCATGTCTCTCCACGAAGCTCTTGATGCAGCGATTCTAGTCCAGGTCGGCCCTGCTGTCTTTTGATGTCGTCCGACCATCTGGTAGGTGGTCTGCCGGCACTTCTGCTTCCTGTGCGAGGTCTCCAGTGAAGGGTTCTGTACGACCATCTGTTGTCGTCTCTGCGGGAAACATGTCCGGCCCATAGCCATTTTAGTCGAGCAACCCGGGTACCTATGTTGGTAGTTCGGGTGCGTTGGCGAATGTCCTCATTTCGTATTCTGTCTCTCAAAAAGACGCCAAGCATTGCACGTTCCATTGCTCTCTGCGCTACTTTCAGGCGGTGAAGTATCCCGAGAGTCAGCGTCCACGTTTCATAAGCAAACGTCATCACTGGGAGAACGCATTGGTTGTACACGAGTGTTTTCAGTGTTTGCGGGATTTTAGACTTGAATACATATGCATTCTGCAAGTTTTCCGAAGGCTCCCATCCTAACCGTATTCGTCTTTGTACAACTTTACAATAAATACAATTTGTTGAAAAGGAAGGGATGTAGTGGTTGTGTCAATGCAATAGATATAATGCATTGTCTCATGACACGAGTGGAGGGGGTCACTGTCAATCGTTCAGTTCAGTCGTTCCGACTACGAGACACCGTGAGAGGTAGACGTACACGTAAGCCCTTGCTGCGTGTAATATAAGTGAGTAGTGATAACCGTGATAGTCAACGTTATAGGTAGTAAGCAGGTAGTATTCTTATAGAAATAAAATAAACTAAAATAAGGAAGGGATGTAGTGTATGTAGATATCACACTACAAGTTGCCTCATGCGCGCACGTCGCTCGGTTATAAGTACCGGTCCGAGTGGTGGGGCGGTCAGTCGTTGTCAGACAGTCGGCCGGAGCGGTGGCGCGCTGGTGAGTCAACTAGTGTTGTTAAAAGTGCATATTTTACAAAGTCAATATTCAATCAGTCAGGTTCATAAGTCTTACAGGGTTCAATTTGCAATTATAAACAATCATTATCTAGATAAACTCAAATCATTTAAAAAGTCTCTCACTGAGTAGTAGCACTTGTCTAAAAGTAGTGCAGTTACCTTAGATTTAAAAACGTTTACCGAACAATCTTTAAGACCATGAGGTATTTTATTATAAATGACAGGACCCATTGTCATAATACTTTTCCTTAACAGTGCTGTTTTGTAGTTATCTATATGTAGCAAGTTCTTGTATTGGGATCTCAAAGGGCCATTGCGTGTTCTTATATTGGCCAGTGACGGAAATAAGTTTAAATTGGTTTTCACAAAAATTGCCACCTCCAATATTACAAACATGGAAAAGTGAGTATCCTCAGAGACCGAAACACAGGTTCACAGCTGTCTGTGCTTTTAAGGTTTGACATAGACCTAATACACCGTTTCTACTAGTATGTATGTTCTATTAGTATGTTTTTTATTGTTTGAAGAGATAGAAGAAGAAGATATTTTTAGAGGTAAGTTCGTGATTTCTTTTTATAGAGCCAAATTAATTGTATTATGTTTTCAAAACAGTATCATGCTATCCTGAAAGAATATCATATGTTTTTCTGGTCTTGTTTATAGCAGTGAATCATATACTTTTAGTAATTATAAAACTCGCGTTTAGCTCGTGTAATCGCCTTAATGTCGTTGCGGGATCCAAGACAGTTAAGTCCCTCATTCTCTGGGACTTCGTCAAGCTTCATTATCTCGGCGCTTTTCTGGTGCACTGTTGATTCCGGATTTCAGGAGTTACAGTGGTTTGGAAATTGTGCGGCGGGCTTGTCCCAAATAAAACCTTTTTTGTCGCACTCACGGCGAGCAAGCTGTCAACTTTTATTTTGTTCATGTTCTATTTTGTTGTATTCTAAAATACGTTCAAGTATGTTTATATTTTCTAATTTTGTATGCACGACATGTCCCTGCGACAAATACAGTTTATTTTTTTCTTTTTCAGCCCAACCCAACCATTTCATGGGTGCGTGAATTAATACATTCATAAAAACCAAATAGCTGAAAAAATGTACAACTTTTAATGTTAAACAATATTTTTACCTTGAAAGTCACAGTCTCTTGTCAAATAGAAAGTATGGTCACTCCATTAAGATACCAGCTTGGAGAAACAGTTCTTGGCAATATACAAAGTGTAAACGACCCTTCATAAAATCATAAGCCAAACATTTTGACGACCCGAATGGTGCAGCGGTAGTGAAGCTGCCTAACGTTCTTTGGGTCCCGGGTTCGAATCCCGGTAGGAGCAAACGTTTGTGTGATGAGCATGGACATTTTTTTCCGATTCATGGATGTTTATATGCATGTATTTACAAACAAAAAGTATCTATGAAGTATTTCAAATATCTGGTGTCCACGACACAAGCCTCGTTGCTTAGTGTGGCACTAGATGGCGCTGTGTGTAATGTCCAGCGATGTTTATTTATTTATTTTGTGCATCAAACTGAGTAACCCCACGCAAAAATGATTGGTGGGAAACGATTTTGTTTTGGAGAGAAAAATCACATTTTAGAGAACTCTAAGTAACGCTCTTAGAACATTCTACTGATAGATGCATTCCATAACTAACGGACCATGGGTAATTTAAAATACCTTTTGACTTCATTTCTGGATTTATTATACCCTTTAGATAGGTATCACGTTCTCGTGGCTACATAATATCAGCCGTTCGGGTCGATCTTTAGGTTAATCCGTGCTTGCCTAGGTCTGTGGATGGTGATCACCTATTACATACCGAGTTTCCTTCAAGCCTCGGAAAACACGTTAACCAGTTGGTCCCGGCTGTCATTTGTAGATCTTTGACAGTCGTTACAGGTAATCAGTGCTAACTGGGTTGTGGAGGTCAGATAGGCAGTCTCTCCATGTAAAATACTGGTACTCAGCTGCATCCGGTTGGACTGGAAGCCGACCCCAACATGGTTGGGAAAAGGCTGGCTGATGATGATGATGATCCTCATCATCCACAACCTAACTTCAGTCACTGCTGGGTACAGGCCTCTCTTTGCTTGTGTCAAGCTCATTCAGGATACTCCCGCAATGATAACAATAGACTTGTTAACTGAATAAATCTAAATAGTCCGTCACTTAGTTTATCAAAAAATATTTGACCCGTATTTTTTCTTTTGTCACTTAAACCAAAATTGACGAAGATACGACGCTTTTAAAATTCCCAATACGTCACTGTTTGGTATCATTCTTAGTGAGTTCTGACGTCACGAGCCCCCACTCCCAAGTTTTGATGCGTTTTATCTTTGTCAATATTCGTTGATTTACAAAAACAAAAAATACGTGTCCATTATTTTCCAATACTCTAACTGCAATTTATTGATGGTGGAAACTAGCCTATTCGTTTGACCATCTCACCGCCGGGCGACCAACACTCTCTTTCTTAGTCCTTGGATGCCACTCGAATTCGGTGAAGTTATAATTTACACAATGTATTAAAGTGCCTGTCGGAATTGGAGAAGTCCTTTCGTAAGTCAAGACCGTCAAACTCAAAATCAAACTCAAAGCATTTATTTCAATTAGACAATTACGGCACTTTTTCATGTCAAATATACAAAAAAAAAGCTAGTCACAAGGCATAATAACTTGAGAAAGTACTGTCGTTGCACATTCCCTAGCGTAGATCTCTACGGAGAAGAACGGGTAAGAAACACCATGAACACTCTTTTAAATAAAAATATTGTTACAAAATCTTGTCAGTGTTACCCCATTCAATAAAACAGACTTTTTCATGAAATATTCAAGAAAGAGTTATTCAATAGGGTTAAATTAACTTAGAGGATTGTATTGATGATTTGAATGATTATAATTCTTTATCTACTTCTTTATCTCGTACATACTTGAACGATTTATATTTTCATCAACTAGATTCTGTCACTGACCTTCAAATTGCAAAAAAACGTAAAAAAACATAATTACGCGGGCTAAACGTGTTGGTGGCACCCTAAATTAAATAATTTCTACATTTTTAATAAGTGGAATGTCAGTGTATGCAATTTCTAACGTTTTGATGCATATTAGTTTAATATGGTACTCCCTTGATTGTCCTAAAATTTTTTGTCCGAAAATCATTATCCATAACACGTTTGCTATAAACTTCAGTAACCATAATGTTCAAAACACTGAAATTATGTTTTACATAACTAACTTTACTTGTAATACTATTTTGTCTTAATATCGAATACTATAATAATTGAATCTCCTAATTTTACATGATATAAAATATGTATGTCCTAAGCATTGTATCACATAATGTGTATGATTCCGAATGATCATTTATAAACCTAACTTCTAGGGATTTTTTTTAGGGACTAACAGTCGCTAAAAAATTCCTAAAAGTTAGATTTTAGTGACAGAAACGAATTGCTGTAAATCCGAATCCACGCAGTCTTGTCTGCCCTACCCCAAGAGTGTTATTTAAAATCGCGTAGGCGCGGAGGGGCGAGGCGGGCCGCGAGTTGAGGAGCAGGTGGTTGTAACACTCGCCGCCGCGGCTGAGGCTGGCCGGCTCAAGCCGAAGCGGCGGTGGTGAGCGTTAAACCCATCTGCGACAATAAGCTCGCGTGAGGCCGCCGGAGCCCCGCAGCGCCGGAGCCGTGACAGAAACCATGCCTGCTGCATTATGCTTGCTCGTTTGCATGATACATGCTTGCTTGCATACTGTATGCTTGCTTGCATGCTGCACGCTTGCATGCATGCTTGCTTGCTGCATGCTCGCTGGCTTGCTGTATGCTTGCCGCATGCTTGCTGCATGATTGCTGCATGCTTGCTTGCATTACATGCTTGCTACATGCGTGCTGCATGCTTGCTTGCATTGCATGCTTGCTTGCTACATGCTTGCTTCCTGTATGCTTGCTACATGCGTGCCGCATGCTTGCTGCATGTTTGCTTGCATTGCAGGTCAACGCCTACACACGATTAAACATTTACTTAGAATAGGACTTATGACTTTTATTGAAAACGATTTTATGTCTTTTGTATATTATTGATTGTAATACTTATGACAAACGGATTTAGGGCTTATTAAATTTAGGGATTTCAACTTTATGGCATATGATATTATGTGATTTAAGGTTCGGGTAAATTATCATTCGGACGAATGATGATTATGACAAAAAAAATTATGTCATTTTAGATTATGGATTAAAAAGTTAGGTAATACGATAGAGAACCGTTTAATATTTCACGCGTAGTTTGATGGCTGGCGCAATCCTGTCAGACCTTACTGAATGCAATACTGCGCGTTTGTTACTTATTGTAATACGCGTTAAAATTGCATCAACTAAGGGGTAAGCAGGGCGCTAGATTCTTCAAGAGAATAAGAGAAGAAGCTGGAGTTGAAAACTGAATCGCCAATACAAAAAAGTTAAAATGGAATCGACTGTGTTTGTATGAACATGTGATGAGGAAAGACGTACCGCATATGACTAAAAGTGATGAATATACATGTTGATGGATAGAGATGTACAAAATACCCTGTTCAAAGTATCTGGAATACAAAATCCAAGATACTTTTAAATTAAGTATTTCAGATACCAGATACAAAATACTTTCGAGAATAGTATCTGAAATACTAGATACAAAATAAGTATCTTCTAAATACTTTTAAGATGAAAATACTTTTGTAAGAAAACAAGATTTTATTTTAATGAATATAAGTTTATTTTGTTTTTGTTGTTTTTTTTTTAGTTTATTAGTATTTTGGTGTTTTAAGAGTCTAAAACCAATTATACAAAAAACTGAGATATTTATTTTGAGAACTCCATAGAGAATTAATGAAACTTTCTCAAGCATATATTTTTTTTAATTTTGTGGCCATACCTTAACTCTAATCACACATCAAAACCAAGAATTCTCTACTTTTATTAATTTTCTGTGGAGTGCTCAAAATAAATATTACATTTTTTCTTGTATACGAGTGTTCTAACTTTTAACACTCAAATACAAGAAAAATAGTGACATTTATTTGCATATCTCAGGAACTACTAGTATTTTATAAAAGAATACTAACATATTACTAAAAATATCTTATCAGAAAAAGTATTTAAAAAATACTAAGATACCAAACCAAATGTATTTAAATGCAAGATACTTGTATCTGTATTTCAGATACTTGTATCTAAGATAAGTCACATCTCTGTTGATGGATGGAGAGGGAAAGTACGACCAAGGAATAGATGGACGGATTGTGTGAAGAATGTTATGAAGGAAAAAGGAGTAAATAATAGCGTGACGGTTGACAAGGAAGAATGAAGAAAAGAAAGTGTTGCGCCGACTCCAAGTAACATGGGACTGGGGCAGAAAGATAATAATAATAAATAATTATTACTATTATTATATTTTTAAATGTCTTTTATACATTTTTTATATTAATATTTAAAAATGTAAAAAGTTTGTATTATTGAATATAGGATAAATAATTAAATTCTTTATTAATCCTTTTATTACACACAGACACAGTTCAAAACAAGGTGACAAAAATACAATAAGCATATGATTTAGTTTTTGTGCACAGAAGATTTAAGTCTACCAAAAATAAATATATGCATACAAAATAATTATGAACTCTGCCTCTTAAACTAGGAGACCTGTATCGTATGAGACAGTGATCGGCCAAAAATTGAAATTAAATAGATCTATAATTTACAAGAGTGAAAGTGTGTCGATTTACTATTAAATATATAATTAATGTTAGTCTTAAGAGCGCGTATCCCAAAAGTTGGCAACGTCGCAAATAGCTGTCAAATATTTACATGTTTATTTAATTTGGCAATTTTACTGTGTGAAAATAAGAAATATGGCTCTGTAGTGCACTAAAAAATTGAATATAAATTGCAATTAAAACCCTAAACTTGATGTTGTAAACATTTCAGGTGTAAAAAAGGCATTTGGCAAGTTCCCAAATACTTTTTTACATCTATAACTATATATTCGGTGTTACGATATTAATTAGTGCATTTCCTTATCAATTTTTTAGTCCACTACAGAGCCATATTTCTTATTTTCATAAAGTAAAATTGCCAAATTAATTAAAACGTGTAAATATTTGACAGCTATTTGCGACGTTGCCAACTTTTTGGAAACGCGCTCTTAATCAAATATGTGTGAGTGTTGAGGTGTGCGGTACATGAGTGTGTGTGTGTGGAAAGGGAGTGTAGGTGTGTACTGTGGGTGTATGTGTATTTGAGTATTTTGAGGTGTTTTTGTTATTTTTTTAAGAGGTTGATAGGTCAAGCGATGTATGATAACAAAGATTCTGTTTTCATAGATGATGACTATTTGAGCAACCACATCATAGTAGATTGGTCAATCAGGAAGCTAACGATGCTGATACAACTACCATAAGTGTAACAGTCTCTTCGAAAAAATACTGATCGATTTCCGAACATCATCATCTGGCTTTTTCCCAACTTCCTATGTTGAGGTCGGCTTCCAGTCTAACCGGATGCACCTGAACACCAGTATATTACTTGGAGCGACTGCCTCTTTGACCTCCACAACTAACATCACTGTCTCTCATGATGAAAATCTTGTGAAAGTTGAGAATGATAAAAAAATACTTATCTTGAATTAGCATACGAGGTTATTGACATGTGGGACGTGGACTCTGCAATCATTGTACCGATAGTCGGTACGGTTAATGGAATACTAGCAAAGATCGATCAGCACCTTAGAATGCTCTCATTGGGCTGCGGGACTGTGCGAAAGAGATACCGCGGCCCCGGAACGTAAAGGGCGAAGAAGGAACATGGATGGGTTTTAGTCAGTAAAAGTCTGACACTCCCTCCCGCTCTGCCCAGAGTGGGAGGAGTCATTTGATGATTTCCAATCCGAAAAAAAAATGGCAACTTGAAACCTGTTCTCGATGCCAGTAAATCATCATTCTCCTGCCCTTATCCCAATCTATTTGGGGTCGGCGCAGCATGTCTTCTTCTTCCATACTGCTCTATTTTTCGTCATCTCATCAGTCACTTCTTTTCTTACCATGTCCTTCTTAACACTGTCCATCCATCGTTTCTTTGGTCTTCCTCTACTCAAATACCCATCCACATTCATACCCAAAACTTTTTTCACGACATTTTCCTCATTCCTCCGCATCACATGCCCATACCACGACAACCGAGTACCACACAACTTTTCAGTCACCGGCGCCACTTTCAGATTTCCTCTAATATACTCATTCCTTACTTTATCCATTCGCGTAACACCACACATCCCCCTTAGCATTCTCATCTCCGCGACATGCAGATGCCTTTCATTCATCGATGCCAGTAAATACCAGTATTTTACATGGAGCGACTGCCTATCTGACCTTCACAAACCAGTTAGTACTAAGTAATGATACCTCTTGTGTCATAGCTAATCTATAAATGACAGCCGGGATCAAAGGCTTAACGTGCTTACCGAAACACGGAGGAAACTCGCCACCCATCCACAGACCAACTTAACAAGCATGGCTTAACGTACAAATTGACCCGAGCGGTCTCCAAACATATCAATATCTCATTACAAAGCCTTGTAATTGCCCTACATGCATCAAGCAAGGTCAGGTCCAGATATTAACTAGAACTTGACGAAGATCGGTGTGTATTACACAAGGACATCAGATAGTCTGAACAGTCATCTAGCCTAGATACTAAAGAGGATATCTAAAGGGTGTTAAAAATGGGATACCTACTTCAGTGCGAAAGCCGTAATACCCCTAACGAAACCAAAATGCTCTTGCTCTTCCCGTCATTGCGATAATTTTTTTGTTCTAGACCCTACCTGGGAACCTTCTAGTTACGGAGATATTGGAGGTCAAAGTTTCAACTTTTTCACAAGTTTTTTCAAATACGAAAATCAAATATGTAAGTATGGCCGATGGGGCCGAAAAGTTCTGGAGTGGCGACCGCGAACTGGAAGACGATGAGTTTTAAGACCTCTCACTAGGTGGACCGAAGACCTGGTGAAGGTTGCGGGAATCCGTTGAATGCGAGTCGCACGAGACCGATCAGTGTGGCGACACTAGGGGGAAGCCTATGTCCAGCAGTGGACGTCTTTCGGCTGAAGTGATGATGATGATGATGATGATGATGATGATATGTAAGTATTAAATATAAGAACTTTACTACAAACATAACCGTGACCTCCGTGCTGTTCAATCCATCAGCACAATGTGAATCCTAACGTAAAACGCCTTTTTTCACTCCTAAAAAAGTGGATTGCCCCCTCATTGAGAGGAGACCATGTCCCAGCAGTGGGAAAATTATTGGCTGATGATGATGATGAGTACTCCAGGTTGATCCCATAGAAGTTTTTGATCGGTATTAGAAACAGGATCGATTGGCATCAAAATAATGTTTTGTGTAAAAATGGCTATTTTCTTGCTAACTGTATTTTTTTAAATCAGTGATCAATTTCACCAAAAATTATGGATAGTCTCCGAAGACCATTTTCATGTAGCTGCAACGGGTAAGGAACTTCCCCTTACTGCCCTGTAAACCATATTATCTTTACTCCGTACTCTTAACTGCCATGGCTTATGTGAGTTGTATTTTATTTTTGTTTTTGCTATGGACACTGTTAACGTATCATCTCAACATGAATGATGTTACCAAGATTTTGTACCAATATTTTGATTTAAAAGAGTGTCCATGGTGTTTCTTGCCCGTTCTTCTCCATAGAGATCTACGCTAGGGAATGACAACTACAGTTCTTTTTTTTATGACTTGTGACTGGGATTGTAGCTACATTTAATGTTCATCTTTGATTCAACAATTCAAAAGTGCCTGTAACTAGCCTACTTGAAATAATTGCTTTGATTTTGATTTTGATCTACGAGTTGTTTGCATCTTGCAAAGACCCTAACTGCACTTTGACCGGAAAAATTACAAAAGGACCTTCGCACTCCACTTCCGAAATCAGAACTCAATGTCACCGAAAAAAATGATCAAAATGAATACCGCTATTTTCACTGATTACAAGCCTTCTCTTGTACATGATTAACTGACAATTTTGACGACCCGAATGGCGTAGTGGTAGTGACGCTACCTTACGTTCTTAGGGTCCTGGGTTCGAATCCCGGTAGGAGCATATGTTTGTGTGATGAGCATGGACATTTGTTTCCGAGTCATGGATTTTTATATGTATAATAAGTATGTATTTACAAACAAAAAAGTATATATGTAGTATATCAACTATCTAGTGTCCACGACACAAGCTTTGCTTAGTGTGGCACTAGGTGGCGCTGTGTGTTAATGTCCAGCAATATTTATTTATTTATTTAATTGCCCCACATAAAGAATACATAAATGCCTATAATCTTCGCATCAGATCATCGCTGTAGTTATTTTATTGTCACAATAAGACTGCCCTTTAGCAGACGCCATATTTGGTACCGTCCTCAATAACTGAGCGAATTCGAGTACCAATTAATGTGGCGACTTTGCCAAAGAAAATTCGACATTCGGTTCAAAGTTGTAATGTAGAGTTACCTTTGAGTGGTTTAAGGTAGGAAGTGGCAGATTTTTGTCGTCTTTTTTTTGCTTTTTTTGGTGTAGATGGATGAGTGTGATAGTCGGAATCGATGTTAATATAAATACAGAGTATTTATTATGTGTTTATTGAGTAGTCGGTTTTGAAAAAATGATAACTTTACTGTATGAAAATTAAAACCATGATAACAAACCTAAGTAAGTACCCGGAAAGTAAACTAGGATGTATGCAACTATCCGGGGCTACGAGACTGTTCGAAACCGTGGCCCCGGAACATAAAAGGCGAGGCAGGAACATGGATGAGTTTTAGTCAGTAAAAATCTGACACTCCATCCCGCTCCGCCCATAGTTATTTGATGATTATTCATTCGCATCCGTAGATGATCTTCTGCGAGGCAACCGTAATGCCTTTATAGTCTTAGATCAACATTGATCTTCAACATTATTCTTCCCTCATATTTTATAAGCATGATGTATGTTCATGATCGTAAATCATTGAATTGATTAGTCGAGTTTCCTCCGTGCCTCGGAAAGCACGATAAGCCGTTGGTCCTGGACAGTCTCGGCTGTCATTTGTAGATCTTTCACAGTCGTTACAGATATTTCACAGTCCACTGACTTAACAAGTCCAGTCTTACCAAGGAGTATCGTATTATCCAGTACTAATTGGCTTGTGGAGGTCAGATAGGCAGTCGCTTCATGTAAAAACCGACTCCAAAATGGTTCGAATAAGGCTGGGCAGATGATGATGGATAAGTTAGAGTTATAATAATAATAATAAATAATAAACCATTTATTTCAGGTAACAAAGACCCATACATAAATACCTTAACCTAAATATACATACTTATAACATTTTTTGTTAGTATAGTCACTTAAAAAATATGTTAGTACACGATGCACTTCACTTGCACGATCTTTTGTGCGTTCTTGTGGAATCTGTCCGCGGAAACGACGGAACACCACATCTTGCGGCCAAGCCAAGCCAACAATGTGGTAGCGGATTAAACTACACACGATGCACAGAACGAATATAATTTGACATATATGTCATCGTCATCATCATCAGCCTATAATGTTCCCACTACTGGGACAGGCCAGGCCAGGCCAGGCCTCTGAGGCGCGTGTGTGTGTATATTTATCTGTGTTTTGTTTATTTTATTTTATGTAACCTACCCAGGTTCAAAATCCTGTTGCGCTCCCATTTGAACCGACATTTAAATAGCCTTAAGCAATTTTTTAATTTTTCATTTTTGTTTTCAATCTTTACATACATTTAAATTTTGTTATTTTATTTTCGTCTTTAATACTTTATTATTTTAAGTGTGTTATTGTTAGTCTGTTATTTGATCTCTTTTTTAGTTTTAAGTCATAGTTGCTTTATTTTGTTATGAATGTTGTGTACACCTATAATTGGTACGTACATTAGAACCATACCAAATGGACCTTTAATTATAAATGTTTTATGTATGTACTGTTGGTGCTAGGTGCACCAACAGTACATACATAAATAAATAAATAAATGTGTATGTTTCTTGTATGTGGATTTTATATCTGGTAAATATAAATTTTATTTTCATTTCAATGAGATGGAATGGGCTATAATCTACCACGCGGGCCCAGTGCGGATTGGTAGATGTCACATGTCTTCGAATTTTTTGGTTCTAGGACATGCCGGTTTCCTCACGATGTTTTCCTTCACCGTTTTGAGAGCAGCGGTGATGAAATAAATTACACAAAGTAATGCGCCTGTCTGGGTTCGAACCCACGACTTACTGTTCGTAAGTCGGGGCCGCCACCACTGGGCCACCGCTGCTCTTTAAGTGCGTCAGTATAAATTAGCAGTTCAAACAAATAAATCTAACTACCTACTTTATACACCGAGACAAAATAAACGGAATGACAAATAAATCAATTAAGTAACAAATAAAAGCTAATCCAAGGTGATTGAGATACATATTAATATGTGATCGATGTTTTTTGTCGTACATTTATTTAGTATGTACTTGTAACTAGTGATCATATAAGTGCATCACAAAAAGTACTCTTTATAAAACTAGAATGTAGGTTGCAGAGTGAGCACAGTTGGATGTGGCAGTTTGGTTCACTAATTCAACCGTATAATTTTTCTTAGGTACAAATACAGGGTGTAAACCACCTCATCACGAAGCCGTTAACCAAGCATTCTGTACATCAAACTAAGTAACTATACGCAAAAATTATTGCTGGGAAACACCTTTTTTGTTTGAGGTTATAAATCATGTTTTGTGGTATAACTCAATATAACGCACTTAAAACATGGTGCTGATGGATGGATTGAATAGTACGGAGGTTGTGGAGGTGTTAAAAGTCAAAAACTCACAACAAAAACTTGTATTTCTAAAAACACTTGTCAAAAAGTTGTAACTTTGACCCAGGTACAGGTATGGTGTAGAATAAAAAAATGATCGCAATGATGGGGAGAACAAGTGCCTTTCCGCTTCGTGAAGAGGTGTTTCACACCCTTTATATAGTACCAATACGGTCAATTCTGTCTTGAAATGGACGTGACGTGGTGAAGGACGACTCGCATGTGACTAAAAGAGTGATTAATATAAATGTTGATGGATGGAGAGGGAGAGGAAGACCAAAGAAACGATGTATGGATTGTGTGAGGAATGATATGAAAGATAAAGTAGTAAATGATAGCGTGACGGTCGACAGAGGAGAATGGAAGAAACAAACGTGTTGCGCCGACTTCAAGTAACTTGGGCCAAGCATTGTGATTTGCGACTGGCATCCAGCAGATCCCCGCAACCATCACCAGGTCATCGGTACACCTATATAGTGAGAAGCCATCCAATGCAACATCTTTCAGTACGCGGTCGCCACTTCAGAACTTTTCGGCTCCATCGGCCATCCGTTCTGCGAGTTGCTGCCCACTGCCACAATTCTTCGGCCTACGTCGGTAACCTTGGTTCTCTTGCGGATGTCTTCATTTCTGATTCGATTACGCAAGAAAACTCCTAGGATTGCCCTCTCCATTGCCCTTGGCCATTGCCCTTTTAATATTTCGTTGGCTCATCTGCCCCATCTGTCTGGCGCCTCCACCACTTCATACCTCGCACAATTTTTGACATTACCGCAGCAATCCTCCATTACAAGTTTCCGCATACCAGCACCAGGCGTGGTCGCTTTACATTATAATTGAGAACTTCGTATATATGTGTATACGTCCTTATGCATATGTATGTAGATATATGTTTGTACGTAGGCTGGGATTATGTGATGACGGTGGAAGAAGGAGGCCGTTTTTAATTGCTTGACGATTGGTGTTATTCATTAATTCATCTTACAGAAACATGTGATAAGAAAGCCTTGTATTACTCGTAGAAACTAGAACATATTTCTGTGCGTTCAAGCGTTTTTGCTATACCTATTAGTGGAATCAAATATAACAGCTCACAACTTAGGACCCATATTTATCCGTAATGCTTGGCCAGTGGGCCAGTAGGCAGTATTCCAGAGTTGTAAACGTCCCTTAGTGCCTGTTGGCCTTGTTTCGTTCTGTCTTCTGCTGTAAAGAAGCGGCATAATGGTTTTTTATACTTTTACCTCGCTATGAATTTAAACTTTTCTGAATAATATAGTTGCGAGATCCAAGACAGTTGAATTGTTTCTCAGCGACCTCGTCGAGCTTAATGTTTCAGCATTTTTCTGTTGGTCGCCACTGTTGATTCTGGCTTTTAGGAGTTACAGTGGTTTGGAAATAGTGAGGCGGACTTGTTCCAAAAAAAGAGACACAAGGAATCGTCAGCATTGCACAAAGTGTCTCAATGCAGAGATTGCTTTAAAAAAAAATCGAATAAAGCCTAGCATATATTGGTCTTCTTAATTTTCTCTTTCTATTTTTGATGCACATGTAGATAAAAAATTGAAAGTCAATTTATTAGAAAAATGTGTGCAGCAATATATAATTGGAATTTTCCTGCAATAATAACTGTTTATTTTTTTAAATTATCATTTATAATACATTTTTTTCAATATTATATATGTTAAACTGTTTGGCGATATATTACTACAGTACTTTCACAGTTTTTATGTCTTGTGACTGGGACTGTAGCTACTTTAAATGTTCATTTTTGTTTCGACAATTCAAAAGTGCCTGTAACTGGCCTACTTGAAATAAATGCTTTGATTTTGATATACACAATGTTAATTATTTTAAATTGGATCAAAAATCATCAGACGAAGTTACATATACTCAGTAACTGTTATCACATACTACATACCTACATAATAATATATCAGAATGCAACCTCGGTAAGGCTAGCCTGATAATAACACAGATCGTTTAGACAAGTCACTAACAGCCACCAGTTTAATCAGCACCTACAGTTATTGGGACATTCAAATTAAATTTATTGGCCCGCATTCTGGGCTGACCTCCGGAGGAAGCGAGGCTATAGTGAGAGGAGCACTATACCGTGACAGCGATCTGACTGGCCGCTTTCAGAATCTTTTGATACCAAAGAGATGAGTGTTTTGACGACCCGATTGGCGTAATCGTAGTGACGCTGCCTTACGTTCTTAGGGTCCTGGGTTCGAATCCCGGTAGGAGCAAATGTTTGTGTGATGAGCACGGACATTTGTTTCCGAGTCATGGATGTTTATATGTATAATAAGTATGTATTTACAAACAAAAAAGTATACATGTAGTATATCAACTATCTAGTGTCCACGACACAAGCTTTGCTTAGTGTGGCACTAGGAGGCGCTGTGTGTTTAATGTCCAGCGATGTTTATTATTTATTTATTTTATTATTTAGTGTCAAACAACTCATGTGAGCCTGTTAGAAAATTTAGTAAGGAACTGTTATTTTATTGCTGGGACCGCTGTGACATCAACAAAACAAGAACAATTCATCAACAAAACAAAACAAGGAAAATCCTAACTCAGTGATTACGTGCGTTAAGCAGTTGGTCCCCTGTCATTTGTCATACAGTCGTTACAGGTAGTCAGTGGCCCACAAAGTCTGACAACCAGTCTTACCAAGTGGTATCGTATTAACCAGTATTAACTGGGTTGTAGAGGTCAGATAGGCAGTCGCTCCATATAAAATACTGGTATTCAGCTGCATCCGTTTAGACTGGAAGCCGACCCCAACATAGTTGGGAAAAGGCTACGCAGACGATGATGAGATTACGTGCGTCCTGCACGTAATCTTTGAGGTAAGATTTTATTTTCTCTAGACGACCGTTCTAATCGTTGCAGACCTTCGAAAGGTCTTCCTAATTGCTCTCAATATTGTGTGCTTGGCGGCTTTGCTCTCGCACATACTCTCGCACTACTTCTTTAGATCTAAAAAATTTCAAATCGGTCTGATACCCTCACAAGTTTTTGCCTGAAAGAGTAACAAAAATCCTTACATCCGCTCAAACTTTCGCTTTTATAATACCTACTACTATATCCTCGATTAAAAGCATACACAGTAAATGCCCCAAAAAAAAAACACATCTTGGACTATCATCGCAACACCACTGTGAAACTACCCTAAAAATCTTGCAATAAAATCATATACAACACAGATTCTTGCAAGCTAACGTCCCAAGTTATATTACCTTTGCCAATATCATCAATAAAAATTGAATTGTTATAAAGGTCACCTACTTTAAAATATCTTTATTTACGCACTAGTTCGTTAATGTGCCCTTTGCATTTAATATCTGTTGGCAAGTATTTCCGTGGAAAGCTTTTATTGTAGTGTTTAATATTTTACGTGGGTTCTGTGTCTTTATTATGACTTCATTATCGCATTCTCGTGTCCAATCTGAGTATTCGATCTTGCTTTTCATCCAACTTCAAAAAAAGAGTAGGTATCTGAATCATTCACCCATTTTACGTTTATTAATTTTAGATAAAACGATTTTTAGCTGGATGATAGAAATAAGGTGCCTAAGTTGATCTGTGGATAGGCCCATGGGTCCATGGGACCCTTTACATACCGGGTTTCCTCAGTGCCTCGGAAAGCACGCTAAGCTGTTGGTCCCAGCTGTCATTTGTCCATCTTTAGCGGTCGTTACTGGTAGTTAGTGGCCCAAAAAGTCTGACAACCAGTCTTACCAAGGGGTATCGTATGACCTAGTACTAAATGGGTTAAGGGGCCGGCGGAGCATGCGTCGTTCATACAAACGTAATACCAAAATAATTCGTAAACCAAACATTTGCTTAAGGAAGTGTGTGGTTATTTCAATTGGACTACATAATATCTAGGTTCCCAAATATATATTATGAATGGACATTGATTTAAACAAGAGTTATAAGAAAAATAAGTTTTGTATAGAAATTTTAAATTCCTCATATCTCGTCTAAATATCATTGTCCTTTCAAAATATATATTTGGGAACCTAGATATTATGTAATCCAATCGAAATAAATACACACTTCCTTAAGAATATGTTTGGTTTACGAATTATTTTGGTATTACGTTTGTATGAACGGCGCACGCTCCGCCGGCCCCTTAAGGAGGTCAGATAGGGGTATTAAATAAGGGTGGTCACCTATCCACAGATCAACCTAGGCAAGCACGGCTTAACCTAAATATCGACATGAGCGGCTGTTTTTAATCACCCACTATGCCCGCTAAAACTTACCAACAGCGTTTTATACCCGATTAAAACAGGTTTGTGTCGGTCCTCACACGTATTTAAACCCTTGCATGCTTTGTATTTCTAATTTTTAGATCTTTGACAGTCGTTACAAGTAGTCACTGGCCCAAAAAGTCTGACAACCAGTCTTACCAAGGGGTATCGTATGACCTAGTACTAAATGGGTTGAGGAGGTCAGATAGGTAGTCGCTCCATGTAAAATACTGGTATTCTAGAAGTCGACCCCAACATAGTTGGGAAAAGGACATCTGCCTATCCTTTTACTTTTTGATGGTGGACTGTAGTCAGTGGCCCAAAAAGTCCGACACCCAGTCTTCCATCTTTGACAGTCGTTACGGGCAGTCCTGTAACATTTTTCAAACATCTACAAATACCAGCCGGGACCAACTTACCTGCTTATTGTGCTTTCCGAAGTGATCAGGAAACTCGGTATGTAATGGGTGGTCACCCATCCACAGACCAACCTAGGCAAGCACGGCTTAACCTACAGATGTACATGAGTGGCTGTTATTATTTAGCCACGAGCTTCTCAACTAAGATCTACATTTATATTCAATATGCTCGTAGCACTTCGCCCGTGACTTCGTCTGCAAAAATTTTAATAGCTCAGCTAATTTGCATGATATCAATATAATTTATAGCCTATGATACTTGGTAAAGATGTAGCTTTCTCGTCGATCGGTGAAAGAATTTTTAAAATCGGTTGAGCAATTCTTGAGTTAAATCGTAACAAACAAACCAAAATTCAAATCTTTCTTCATTATAATATTAATGTAGATATAGATTAATATGTAGTAAGTAACTAGGTAGTCATTAGTTAGTAGTTCACCCTGTATCAATAAAAAGATAATACATTTTGACACTAACTAATAATAAAGTCTTACTACACGACACCCATTAACGCCTATAAATTATTCAATTATTCAAATGTGACTCCTATGCAATTATCTCGGTACATTATGTGTTGGAGGCCAGTGCGTTTATTTTTTTACTTTTCAACACTTGTGTTTTTTTGTGGCGTCTCGTGTCTCGTACATTGGATAGTCATTTTATTTTTTAATACATCATCATCATCCGAATGCCTTTTCCTAACTATGTTGGGGTCGGCTTCCAGTCTAACCAGATGCGGTTAAATACCAGTATTTTGCATGGAGCGACTGCCTATCTGACCTCCACGACCCAGTTAGTACTGGGTAATACGATACCCCTTGATAAGACTGGTTGTCAGACTTTTTGGGCCAGTGACTACTTGTAACGACTGTCAAAGATCTAAAAATTAGAAATACAAAGCATAAAGGGTTTCAATACGTGTGAGGACCGACACAAACCTGTTTTAATCGGGTATAAAACGCTGTTGGTAAGTTTTAGCGGCCATAGTGGGTGATTCTGGGATCCTGGGTTCGAATCCCGGTAGGAGCAAATGTTTGTGTGATGAGCATGGACATTTGTTTCCGAGTCATGGATGTTTATATGTATAATAAGTATGTATTTACAAACAAAAAGTATACATGTAGTATATCAACTATCTAGTGTCCACGACACAAGCTTTGCTTAGTGTGGCACTAGGTGGCGCTGTGTGTTAATGTCCAGCGATATTATTATTATTATTATTATTAAAAACAGCCGCTCATGTCGATATTTAGGTTAAGCCGTGCTTGCCTTGGTTGGTCTGTGGTTGGGTGACCACCCTTTTTTTTTCTGGGCGGAGCGGGAGGGAGTGTCAGACTTTTACTGACTAAAACCCATCCATGTTCCTTCCTCGCCCTTTACGTTCCGGGGCCGCGGTATCTCTTTCGAACAGTCCCGCAACCCCGGCAGGCTTCGGCCCTTGCGGGCCCCTCTCTTTATGCTGACATCTCTTTGAGGCGCGCGTGGAACACGAACGCGCCGTCGACACGGCCTGTCATCACTAGACGGACGGACGGCTAGCTAGCCCATAGCTAACCGTCCACAGGCCTGCATCTACGGTGGCCGGTAGCCACCACGTGGCCCCCGACGCTCGGTGCGTCTCCCGCGGCGGCCGGGAAGAGAGGATCTCTCCCTCTCTCGTTCCGCCACCTCCTTCGCTAGCATGACTGCTTCGCAGAAGGAGGTGACGGCTTCCCATTCCGTCTCGCTCCGGACCATGGATTGAACCAGGGCCGGACGCGAGAGGTCGCCGCCGCCGATCGCCGCTACGAGGACACGGCGGTGCTCCGCCCACGCAGGGCAGACCTCCACCGTGAGCTCCACAGTGTCCTCCGGTTGATCCTCGCAGTGGAGACACCCGGGCGTTTCCTCCCGCCCGATTCGGTGCAGGTACCTCCCGAAACATCCGTGTCCGGTGAGGACCTGCGTCAGGCGGAAGGTGAGGACGCCGTGGCGCCTCTCCAGCCACTCCTCAAAGAGGGGACTTACCGCCACTATCGTGGCGTGCCCTGCACGGGGTTGCGACAGTCGCTCTCTCCATGTCGCGCCGGAGGTCTGTCCGCTGAGCGGCAATTTGCCGCGGCAGCGGAGTTTCCCCCCGGCGTAGTGCCTCCGCGCGCCAGTCGTGCAGGCGCGCGAGGACTATCGCCTCCAGATCCCATGGCGGCAATCCGGCAAGCAGGCCCGCCGCCTCGCGGGAGATTGTGCGGTACCCACGGACCATTTTTACGGCCACCACTTTCTGGGGCGCGTTCAGTAAATGGGCGGCTCACCGCCTCAAGGAACGCGCCCACACTGGGGCCCCGTAAAGGGCCATGGACCGCACGACCCCCGCATAGAGCCTGCGGCAGGAGGCGTTTGGCCCCCCAAGGTTGGGCAGGAGCCGCCTGAAGGCAGCCCCGGTCCGTTCCAGCCTGGGGGCCAAACGTCGGAAATGCTCCACGAAGTTCCATCGGCTGTCGAGTACGAGTCCCAGGTACTTCAACGTCGACTCGACGCCGATGGATACCCCTCCTACCGTCAGTGTGGATCCCGACGGTGGCGCATTCCGAGGCCCATGAAAGCACATGGCCTCGGACTTGTGCAATGCCTGGGTGACCACCCTTACATACCGAGTTCTCTCCGTGCCTCGGAAAGCATGTTAAGTTATTGGTCCCGGCTGTCATTTATAGATCTTTGACAGTCGAGGTAGTCAGTGGCCCAAAAAGTCTGACAACGCGTCTTATCAAGTGGTATAGTATTGCCCAGTACTAACTGGGTTGTGGAGGTCAGATAGGCAGTCGCTCCATGTAAAATACTAGTATTCAGCTGCGTCTGGTTAGACTGGAAGCCGACCCCAACATAGTTGGGAAAAGGCAGGCATATGATGACTGAGTGATTCGAACTCTTGCCCTTAGATTATGTCCAGCAGTAACGTTACACTTAAATTGATGTACTATAGGCTTGTTAACTGAAAAAATCTAATTAGTCCGTCACTTAGATTATCAAAAAATATTTGACCCAGGCTTGTTAACTGAAAAAATCTAATTAGTACGTCACTTAGATTATCAAAAAATATTTGACTCGTATTTTTTCTTTTGTCACATATAACAAAATTGACGAAGATACGACGCTTTTAAAATTGCCAATGCGTCACTGTTCGGTATGATTCTTAGTGAGTACTGACGTCACGAGCGCCCACTCCCGAGTTTTGATGCGTTTTATCTGTGTCAATATTCGTTGATTTACAAAAACAAAAAATACGTGTCCATTATTTTCTAATACTCTAACTGTCGGACTAAATAGATTTGCAATTTATTGATGGTGGAAACAAGCCTATTAATCATACACTTCAAAAATAAAAATAACATTCATATAAAATCAATTGAAGAATATGGCACTTTATATCTTCAAAATGTCACCTATCTTATTTATGATCTCAAAATAAGAAATTACTATAAATTAATGACAAAGTAAAGTGCGCTATAAATTAAGGAAATGTTTTAATAATTCATTCTTGTGAAGTGTTTCATGTTTTTTGATAAGGTTATCAAAACAAGGAAGGTTTTCGGATTTGTGGACTTACGGCTCAAATGTAAATGAGAGCAACGGTGGCCCAGTGGTGGCGGCCCCTTGAGAGGCGTCCTCACCTTCCGCCTGACGCAGGTCCTCACCGGACACGGATGTTTCGGGAGGTTCCTTCATCGAATCGGGCGGGAGGAAACGCCCGGGTGTTTCCACTGCAAGGACCGACTGGAGGACACGGTGGAGCACATGGTGGAGGTCTGCCCCGCGTGGGCGGAGCACCGCCACGTCCTCGTAGCGGTGATCGGCGGCGGCGACCTCTCGCATCCGGCCCTGGTTCAATCCATGGTCCGGAGCGAGACGGAATGGGAAGCCGTCTCCTCCATCTGCGAAGCAGTCATGCTAGCGAAGGAGGTGGCTAAACGCGAGAGGGAGAAAGCCTCTCGCCCCAGCCGCCGCGGGAGACGCACCGGACGTCGGGGGCCACATGGTGGCTACCGGCGCAAAACATGATTTTTCCCAGCAATATTTTTTGCGTACTGTTACTTAGTTTGATGTACAGAATACTTGGTTGACGGCTTCGTGATGAGGTTGTGTACACCCTGTAGGTAGCCTATAAAATATTTGTGATTGCAGTTGACGCCTACCTACATAATTAGCCAGGTTTATGTAATATATGGCAATTCAGTTATAAAAACGCCAATTATTTGCAACTTTAATGTTCATAATGAGTATTAATTATTTCTTGTTATTCTTGAGTGATTTATTAGACTGGTTAGCCGTTCATTACTTTAATTTGAAGCTGAAATAACGTTTTTAGGTATTTTTTTTAACGTTGCCCCACAATAGTATTTCTTCTATGTCGTGGGCGTTTCATCATCACCATCATCATCATTATCATCATCTGTAGGCCCTACAAATATTTGTCAGGTCGACCCCGCAACACTCAAATCACTCTGTAGTCGTGGATTGATCAGAGCCGCATGCAATGATTGTTAGCTTAAGACGCCTGCGGAGCATGCGTATTTCTTACAAACGTAATACCAAAATAATTTGTAAATTAAACATATTCCTAAGGTAGTGTGTATTTATTTCGATTGAATTACAGAATATTTAGGTTCCCAAATGTATATTTTGATTGAACACTGATTTTAAAAAGAGTTATAAGAAAAATAAGTTTTCTATGGAAATTTTAAATTCCTCATATCTCGTCTTTGTATCATTGTCCTCTCAAAAAATATATTCGAATCAAACATATTCTTAAGGTAGTGTGTATTACACACTACCTTAAGAATATGTTTGATTTACAAATTATTTTGGTATTACGTTTGTATGAAATACGCATGCTCCGCCGGCCCCTTAAGGGTTTCGCATGACAGAACATAGTGAAAGCCAAGAAAGATAAGCAAATCAAGTATCTTTGTTGTTGTCGACATACGCTGAGAACACATGCCATAATATTATTATGGCATGTGTTCTCAGCGTCAGTGTTCTTGTAAATTTCTCAAGAAATGTTTAAAAAAGATGAAGTTTTAAAAAAAGTCTTAATGTTTCCGTAATCATTTGTAATTATACCTATTTGATTAATTTTTATTTCTTTATTTTTATTATATATTATAGCGGCAACCGCTCGTGGCTAAATAATAACAGCCGCTCGGGCCGATCTTTAGGTTAAGCCGTGCTTGCCTAGGTTGGTCTGTGGATAGGTGACCACCCTTACATACCGAGTTTCCTCCGTGCCTCGGAAAGCACGTTAAGCTGTGGTTCCGGCGGTCATTTGTACATCTTTGGCAGTCTTACAGGTAGTCAGTGGCCCAAATAGTCTGACAACCAGTCTTACCAAGGGGTATCGTATTACCTAGTATTAACTGGGTTGTGGAGGTCAGATAGGCAGTCGCTCCATGTAAAAGACTGGTATTCAGCTGCATCTGGTTAGACTGGAAGCCGACCCTAACATAGTTGGGAAAAGACCGGCAGATGATGATTTATAGCGGCAACAGAAATACATCATCTGTGAAAATTTCAACTGTCTAGCTGTCATAGTTCTTGAGATACAGCCTTGTGACAGACAGGCAGACAGACGGATAGTGGAGTTTTAGTAATTGGGGCCCGTTCTTACCCTTTGGGTTTCAAACCCTAAAAACTTAATAAAATAATTAAAAGTAGGAACTTTCCTTAACATTTAGTTCATTTAACGCCACATATAATAAGCACCAAAATAACACTACGTACTCGCTCATTACATATTCGGTCATCAAAAAAAACCGGTAGAATAGCATGCATTCTTCCACGCATACATGGCACATTATCATATCTACGGTTCTACGCCTTGTCAGTTAGCTCTGAATGTCAAGGGCTTTAGTGACGAGTTTAAGTTTTAAAGACTTGAATAGGTTCAGCTGCATACTGAGCGACTGATTGTTGCCTTTGAAGTGGACACATCTTCTTTACGACATGAAACACACAGCGCCACCTAGTACCACACTGAGCAAGGCTTGTGTCGTGGACACCAGATATATATACTATGATATATATACCAGATATATATGTATAGATATACTTTTTTGTTTGTAACACAAAAACATTAAACATCCATGACTCGGAAACAAATTGTCCATGCTCATCACAAAAACATTTGCTCCTACCGGGATTCTAACCCTGGACCCTAAAAACGTAAGGCAGCTACTAGCACTACCACTACGCCATTCGGGTCTTCAGCTGCATCCGGTTGTCTTGATTTGTTTGACAATTTTCATTCTGTGATTGTTGTGTGTGCCATGTGCCACGCTACACGTGTCGGATGGCCGAACGACATGATTTTCAAAAATTACGGTCTGTTGTGATTTATTATAAACGAACCATAAAATATTGATAGTATTTGATGTGTGATAGTTCATAAAAACTCTTTGGTCATGTTTTTGAAACAGTTCCAAACAAAAATAAAAAAGGGACTTTATTTAAAAAAAAAAAATAGATATTATTTTAAGATGGCTACGGATATTAATACTCTGTTTGTATTCTTTGACTAATTTCACAAGTTTATAAATACAATAGGCTAGTTTCCACTATCAATAAATTGCAAAACTAATTAGTCCGTCAGTTAGAGTATTGGAAAATAATGGACACGTATTTTTTGTTTTTGTAAATCACTGAGTAGGTACTGACAAAGATAAAACGCATCAAAACTCGGGAGTGGGGGCTCGTGACGTCACAACGCACTAAAAACTATAGCACGGCGTGACGCATTGCGAATTTTAAAAGCGTCGTATCTTCGTCAATTTTGGTTTATGTAACAAAAGAAAAAATACGGGTCAAATATTTTTTTATAATCTAACTAACGGACTAATTAGATTTTTTTAGGACACAAGCCTATTGTTTACTGGAAAAGGCGTATCATCGTACATTATGACTAGAACTCGACCCCCATCATCTAGGCAGATGATGACCGCGGGCCTATGGACGGTGAGCTATGGGCTAGCTCGCCGTCCGTCCGTCTTATGACGACATTCGTGTTCCACGCGCGCCTCAAAGAGATGTCAGCAGAAGGAAGGGGTCCGCAAGGGCCGAAGCCTGTCGGTGCTGCGGGACTGTTCGATAGAGATACCGTGGCCCCGGAACATAAAGGGCGAGGAAGGAACAAGGATAGGTTTTGGTCAGTAAAAGTCTGACACTCCCTCACGCTCCGCCCAGTGTGGGAGGAGTCATTTGATGATTACCTATCCAAAAAAAAAAGGCAGATTATGGCCAGTTGCTCAATGTAGTAACAGTGCCCGTGTAAAGTTGCCTTGTTTGCGCCAACTTTGCAATGCGAAATCAACGTATACAAAGTAAAAGCAGTCGTATTGTAATTCTTATCTCAATAAAAGTTTATAAAGATATCTTCGGTTTCACTTTAAGTGATACTGAGTTTTGTTTAACATTACCATTAATAATAAAGACGGGTGTATTTCTTACTTTATTTTCCTACTATGATTCTGCTAAAGTGGCCATTTTAGACGCCCCGGTTGATGAAGACGCTAATCAAGAGAAATCTGCCAATCTCCTTGAAGCACAAACTCATCGAAGTGTGTTTATCCTGCCCGTCTTAACCTACGGTGCTCAGACTTAAGTCACTCAACTTTTGCAAAAATTCCGCCTTGAGTTCTGCTGAAGAGCAACGGAGCGCAGCATCCAGAACGAGTCACCTCTTTCTAGGCATTTGTTTTGTATAGAGTTTATTCATTTTTTTTTGTAATCTTCAATGTCCCACTGCTGGGTAAAAAGCCATCCAGGTGCTCTTCTCCTGCGCCACCTTGAAACATTGCCTTCGTGATGCGCGTTCAGATCATCACACCACCTCTTTCTAGGCCGGCCTCGGCAGCGCCAGCTGTCTTCAGGCACCCGTCGTGTTGAGACCTTTGCCCAGCGGTCGTTATGCATGCGGCGCACGTGACCTGCCCAATCCCATTTGAGCCTGGCTGCGATTTCACCTACGTCTGTAATTCCTGTTTTTGAGCTCACCATTCTGCATTTTATCTGTTCTCTTTACACCCAGAATGCTGCGCTCCGCTGCTCTTTGCAAGACCCCAAGGCGGAACTTTTGCAATAAATTGAGTGACTAGGCCAGAGCTCGATCGATGAGTTTGGGTTTCAAGGAGATCGGCAGATATCCTTCGATTAACGTCTTCATAAGGCATTTATGTTATAGTAATCATTTTTATTTATTGAAAACTCGGTTATAGAACTTGGGCAGATACTAAGAAATGTTTATATCCATAAGCTCTATTTAAGGCAATTACACGAGCTAAACGCGAGTTTTATAATTACTAAAAGTATATCATTCACTGCTATAAACAAGATCAGAAAAATATATGATATTCTTCAGGATATAATTATGCTAGCATGATACTGTTTTGAAAACATAATACAATTAATTTGGCTCGATAAAAAGAAATCACGAACTTACCTCTAAAAATATCTTTCAAACAATAGAAAACATACTAATATGCATGCGATCATTCTTATTTTTTGGCAAATAATTCTACAAGCAATATATTAGCATGATACTGTTTTAGTTTTTTTAATCCAATCAATAGTTTTTTTTGTAAATCGATCGAAACCACTCATTTCGCGTTATTTGGCCCGCAGTGGCTGACGTAACAACCACTTTGTAGTGCAAGCTGATTAGAACTTTATTCTAACAGCATTTCAAACGAAGTTTGAACCACCACAAATAGAGTTGCTAATTTAGCTCGTCTAAGCGCCTTAATTATTGCGTTTATTTTAGTTAGCCGGCAAAAAAAATTACCCCATCCTGGGTGATCTCAGATAATTTGTGGTTGAATAACTTCTCGGTGAATTAACTTACGATTTTGGTGTAATAATAAAAAGAGGCCAAGTGCGAGTCGGACTCGCCCATGAAGGGTTCCGTAGCAGATTGAATGAAAGGTAAATTGCTGTTTACGATTTATGACGTACTAGCTTCTGCCAGCGGCTTCGCCCGCGTGAAGTTTGATTATTGTCCCATGGAATCTTACTGCCGGGATAAAAAGTATCCTATGTTTTAATCCAGGTTATAAACTATCTGAGTGCAAAATTTCATCCAAATCCGTTCAGTAGTTGTCGCGTGAAAGCGCAACAAACAAACTTACATTCACATTTATTCTCCGAACTGCTAAGCTATCGGGAGTTACACGTGTTATTGTGAGTCAACTATAAAAGATAGACATATGCTGTCTTGGGATATTTTTTATATAATTTTATGTGGAATATTTCCGTTGTACATGATTTCTATGTAGCTTTAACCATTAAGGCTGCACACGCGACGGAAGCTAAAAAAACCAAGTAACTTCTCCCGTTTTCCCAACATTTCCTTTCACTGCTCTGCTCCTATTAATGGTAGCGTGATGAAAAGTATACTATTACCTGCTCAGGAGTATGTAGAATAATTGTACCAAGTTTCGTTAAAATCCGTCGAGTAGTTTTTTTTTCTATAAATAACACACAGACAGACAGACAGACAGACAGACAGACAGAAAGACAGACAGACAGACAAAAATTTTACTGATTGCATTTTTGGCATCAGTATCGATCACTAATCACCCCCCGATAGTTATTTTGTAAATATATTTCATGTACAGAATTGACCTCTCTACAGATTTATTATAAGTATAGAAGATAGATTAAAAAAAACTACTTACTAGATCTCGTTCAAACCAATTTTTGGTGGGAGTTTACGTGGTAATGTACATCATATATTTTTTTTAGTTTTATCACAGTTGTTTTACAGGGGGGGGACACACACTTTTTCCACTTTGGAAGGGTCTGTCGCGCAAACTATTCAGTTTAGAAAAAAATTAGATTAGAAACCTCAACATCATTTTTAAAGACCTATCCATAGATACCCCACACGTATGGGCTTGATGAAAAATTTTTTTTTTTGAGTTTCAGTTCTAAGTATGTGGACCCCCAAAATTTATCCCGGTTCACAAAATACATCTACTTACCAAGTTTCAACAGCATAGTTCTTATAGTTTCGGAAAAAAGTGGCTGTGGCATACGGACGGACAAACAGACAGACATGACGAATCCATAAGGGTTCCGTTTTTGCCATTTGGCACCCTAAAAAGGTTTGTTATGTTATGCTCTATCCAAATAATAAATTTATTTTAGTTGGCCTCTGACTTTTGAATTGTGTAAAATACACAAACACACAGGAATAATTAAATAAAACACTAAAATAAATTTCATATGCACATATATTCGTTACAATAATAATAATGTTTTAATAATGTAATATAATTATCTCTTACAACACTATTAAAGCTGGCACATTTTCTTTGTTTTTATCGCAACGCTAATTTCTTGATTGTTAAATAAATAATAATAAATGATTTTTTATATCTCTTAATGACTTTAGGTACTTTAATTTTTTCTTAGTTAATATGTCAAAGTACTTATTGATGTTAATAATTTGACATATTAAATAAAAAAAGTCATTTCGACATTGCTATTACATTTTTTATAATTAAATAAATCTAGACTTGAAGGTATCTAGGGTTATGCAAATTAATATTTATATAAAATATATGAATAATATCGCAAAAATACATTCATATTTTTTAATTAAGTTTGCCAGTAAATATCATTAGAACACGTCAAATGAAATACCCAATTAAAAATGTTTCACATGTATATTACAAAAAAAAATAAGTATTGCATTGATTTCTTGTAATTTTACAGATTAATCAAATATAAAAATAAAATTGGGCCTCACGGTATGTTAGGATCAATCCCCGTATTTTCAATAAAACATCTATAAAATAACAATAATATCTAAATTATAATAACTATCTATGGTGTATATTTGAACTATGCATTTAAGCTTCTTATTTTATCCGATATCATAATTCGATAATTTCGTATCTATCTATTTTTATTATACTGATTTATAATTATATTGCTTAAAACGAGGCATGCCTTGGCTTAGGCAGAAGAAGGCATAAATGTGCCTTTTTAATGAATAATGCCGTTTACTGTGTAAATATTGATTGGTCATTTTTTTTATTCTCTTAATTATTTATAAAAAATGAAAATTGAATAATTGTAATGCACTACCTCGTTAAAAGCAATAAAATTTATAAAAATCAGTACATTAATACAGCAATAACGTACAAGATATTTGATTAAAACAGGGCTATTTAAGAACTGAAAGGCCTCAATACACACAATTACATTATATAATAAAATCACGCCTTTTCCCATGGTGCTAGACAGAAAATATATAATTATAAATGTCTCATTTCCTTTAAATTTTAAATACACCAAGGAACACATAAAATACAGTCGTTAAACAGCCCAATTTTAGTACATTGTAACTCCCATTTCAAAACAATGCGACTATGTTTTTTATAATTGTATTTTATATTAAATTTTATGATTTAATAAGTATCAAACGTTATGGTGTTAGTTTACATCGCATGGTTTTGCAAAGTTAGACAAAATCTTAACATTGCAAGGACTGAAACAGTGAGTTTGAAACAATTGTCATAATGTAAGTAAGTACCTACTGATTAACTCAGAAACTTTCGTAGAAAACATCGTGAGGAAACGGGCATGTCCTTGAACCAAACATTCGAAGACATGTGACATCTACCAACCCGCACTGGGCCCGCGTGGTGGATTATAGCACATTCCCTCTCATAGAGAGGAGGCCTGTGTTCCAGGAATGAGAACAATATTGGCTGATTATACAGACGTAAAAACATAACAGGACTTCCCTATATACAACATTTAGTAATTTTTGTGTGGAGTCTTATAAATAGGATAAATTTGTTAAGATTCAGAATTGAAGTGGAATGTATATACATAATTGTAACCATGTCAAAGATAAGTTAGTATGTGATTTTCATGGCAAAGACCGTTGCTTCAAACTCCGTTTCTACAGAAAATACGCTAGAAACAGTACAACAAATATTTTATTTTAAGAAAAAGATTCATAGTGATGTGCATTACTATTATTTAGAATGAGTTTACTAATATTAAAATGCTATAATCCTCGTATACTCATCTATGATGATTAATAATCACGTGTTTGTTAATTTGAAGTGGTGATTTCATAACCAAATGTTAAATAACGTGTGTGGTGATAATATAGCACAAGAGACTTTTTAACAGAGTCGCATAAAACAGTGTAAAATAGATTTTAATTTATTAAAACTTTGTTCAGATGTTGTTTTAAAGCCTTGTATCCATTAGGCAACAAATGACGCGCAACACGTAACTCCCAACGTTAGCGTTGCACAATATGGCGCGACATTGCCAGGTTGCGCGCAACATGACGCGCGGCTTGTTGTTTGATTCGGTGCAACATGCAGTTGAGCATCAAATGATGCCGATTGGAGGCGAGTGCTCAAATTATTTGAACTATATTAAAACTGTGAATGTTTATGGGATACTACTCACCGACAATACAAAAATTCTTCTAATAGTTCCTCTGGCGACAGATCAGTCGTAGCAACATGCGATCGAAATTATGTGTACACACTTTCAACACGTTGAGCAACAAGTTGTGCAACATGTCATGCGCCAAATGTTGCCTAGTACACACGAGGCTTCAAAATTGCCGGACAATAAAAACATTAAAAAACAAAACTGTGTGAAAGCCGTGCTCTATAAAATTCCTCTCGACGAGGCACAGAATCCACATCACTATAACCTTACGAAACTAAACTCGTGTAATTCACAACTTTTACAAATAGTGTTCTGAAAAGATATGATACACATTAATACTAGAAGCACCAACACATACACAGACAAACAGTGGTGCAGTTATCAAGTTATACTTACATCTATCGCAATCAACATGACAGAAAATAGTAAAAACTATCGCTAGTTGTTTGTTACCCGACTACAACAGGTAAGGTTATGTTTTTACCAGTCTATGTCTATGTATGTATGTATTTACGTATGTTCCTCCATAGCGCCTAAACTATAATTATATTCGATTTTGATAAATAAGATGTCAATCGATTTTTTATTATGACCAAGGTAACATAACCTACATTTTGACAATAGGAGGAGTCGATTTTACCTTGTAAGTCGCGAATTTAAAAGCGTGATTTTTCAGTAGTGGGGGTTTCTTTAGTTGTAGTATACCTACACAAATTCTTGTAACTTCTCAAAGTGTAGTTAACTTTCTCTTCTTTTCGCTAATCTATACAAATAAATCAAATCGTATCTGATTGTAATACCAAAATGACAGGTTTATATTGTTTTTTTTTTTTCAATTTCTGTCTGTCTCTTTGTTCCATTTAATCTCCGAAACGATTTTGACAGGACTTTAACTACTTTTGCTTTTGATGTTATTAGGTCTAACATAGGCATATTGTTTATTTTAAAAAGATAATTAGATCGGGCTTGATCTTGCATTTATTAGAATAATTCTGTAATAGTTTTGTCACGATTTACCACCATGGCTCAAATCGAGGCAAACATTACTTTTAGTGAGGCACAATTTTACTCATTTCGAGGCATGTTGATCGCGATTCAAAACTAAAAACCTGTTTTGTGATGGCGCTATATTTGTACTAAATAGATCTATTCTATTTCATATAAATGGATAAAATCTCCTATAGACAACTATTTACAAAAATGCTGGCGTAGAAATTGAGGACGTATCCATTTCTTCTTGGCACAACATTGATATTATTTATTTTACATAATAGTTTTTTTTAATATAATTTAAACTTTAAAGTTGAATTTTAACCAAGTTGTACTAATTTAACATGAACTCAAACTTAAAATATTATGACAAAATGTTTGCTGATATAACTAAATAAATTGTACTATAATTGTAGTGGAGATTTTATTTATAATTAAAGGACTAAACACTGAAAATTTGAATGCCATATTTACGGCAAAGCTTCAACATTTTCACGACACGAAATTTACACTAAAACGACAAAACATTTCATTTAAAATGAATAAATTGTTATGTCAGTACAAGTTTCACATTTAAAAGCCTTAAATATTTTATATTAAATTAAAAACAACACATTGATCATGTCTTAAATATTAATAAACATTTATAATAGTTAGTTTTATTATTATTTCATAATTATAAACACAATCATTCTCTTATAATATTTTATAATTACATTTAAGTTTAAATTTAATACGGAAAATTATATTTTTTCCAAATAAGGGACGTATAATAAAATGCATGAAAGTCAATAAATTAAAAATAATAATTACGATTATTGTTTTAATACCTAGATTTCAAAAATTAACGACACTACATATCTTTTAATCTAATTATAAATTTATACATAATAAAACACATAACGAAATACATTTTATAGATTCCCAACGCTCTTAAAATATTTTGTTTTAGTGAATAATATTTCTGTATCCTTATAAATGATATTTTTCTCTTTCATTTAATTCCTTTAGATTTATTTCATTTGAATTAAAAGACTTTAAGAGATGTTTTGAGTGCAAGTCTTTGGTCTCGTCACTTTGGCATATCTTTCAACTAGTATTGCCGATATTTTTTGGCTTCATTACAAAGTAATATTACTTTATTTCTTACAGTTAAACTTGTAACAGTGCAAGAATGACTTAAATTTTCAATTGCAGTGAGATTCAAAAGTATTTATTTTAAAAATAAAATTATGTATAAAAATAAAATCATCATTTAATATTTTACGGAACGTCATTTTCATTTAAATTTCAATAATTTATTGGACTTTTTATATAGATAATATATCATTTTTTAAATATAAATATATTTATAAATGTATACATTTATGTCTAATTAGCAAAAATGGACGTTAGGGTTTCTGCTAGAGCATTTCTTAATAATAGAAGATGCTGCGTTCAATCAGGAAATGTGAAAAATACTTCACATTCGCTCAGTTAAGGAAAGAAGCTAAAAATGCTATAATGCAATATGTACATATAATGCATATTGTATTAAATGCATTATAATTATATATAATCATTAAAATCATGTGTGCATTTACTCAAATTATTTTGTGCTGGCATTACACGACTCACTCAAAATCAATCAAAATTTTCAATTTGGTTGGTTAATCGATTGCCATTACGAAAACTTCTATCATTATTTATCTTTTCAATTTTAAAGGTAAATGGTTAAATTTTGTCCGCTATAGGCCGTTTTCTATAACTTACCTACGTGTAACTGTTAGTTAATATGCCTACGTCTCGTAGCTATCAGTGTTTCTATAAAGAAAGTTACCTTGGAATATCCAATCCGCGTCACCTACCTGTCGCTCGGAGGACTGTGATTCACAGAACAAACAAAGAAAGTTTTTCTGTGACGTTTTGTTTGTAACGGTCCGTAAGCTAAATGTCAAATAGTTAGAGATAGCAATCTTCCGTTATCTGTTAGTAAGTTATTGAAAATGGCCGTACACTTACAAGGTCATTACCCAAATCGTATCTTAAGCCACCATTAGCTTTTTTGCAAGTTCAAGCAAGGTCAAGGTTTTCATTTTCCAACAGTGCCAACAAGGAGTTTCAAGTTGATTTGAAGAAAATCACGATATAAATAAGACTACCGTATTTGAACACTTGGCAAGTCTTTTTTGGTATAAGTCGACATTTAGGTACTTCTTTTGAATAGTTAAGGCTGATGTTCCAGAGTAGCTCGCGAAATTCATATTTTCTTACGTTTTTTGCAATTTTTAGGCTAGCGCTAGGTTGTATGTTGATGAAAATATATTTCGCGACTATAAGACGTATGTAGTTACAGAATTATAATCATCAATACAACACTCCAAGTTCATAAAGGTCTAGGAACTGTTTTTTCAAGGTCAAAATCGTTCTTCGATCATCAATACAACACTCCAAGTTCAAAAAGGCCTAGGAACTGTTTTATCAAGGTCAAAATAGTTCTTCGATCATCAGTCCAACATTCCAAGTTCATAGAGGTCTAGGAACTGTTTTTTTCAAGGTCAAAATCGTTCTTTGATCATCAATACAACCCTCGAAGTTCACAAAGGTCGAGGAATTACTTTGACCTTGAAAAATTCGTTCCTCGACCTTCATGAAGTTGTAGGGTAAAATTTGAATTTCGCGGTCTACCATACCCTGACGCTTTCACCTTAATGTTGTTGAAAGTAGTTTTATGAATGCGAAACGTTTTGAAAACTCTTGTTACTTGTCTAGAAACTCAGTTGTTTTTTTTTCTCATTTTGTAGATAAGAATAGAGGCTCAAGGTTATAAGCATTCAATAAATATATAAATTTATATTCGCTCAGTAAATTATATGTTTAGTTATGTTGTTCAAAATGTTATCAGTTCCATGTATGAAAATACGAAAGATTTTTTATTTGTAGGATAGTATAATTTATGATTTTCTTGTTTCAAATTTTTGTCAAAAAATACTTGATTATTTGGCCTTATATTATTATAATTGGTTGATCATTATTTTATATAAACTTTGCTCTAATGTGATCCAGTGAATTGATTGAATCAACCATTTGATTGATCCATCTACCGACTGTTTATTTACTATAAATGCTGATGCCTAATAAGACTGTCGTGTATTTCTTATTTTATATCAATCGGTCCATCAATCAAATGATTGAAAAATTAATTACTTTGAAGGTTCGAAACGAAAATGAGTTCGCCTAAGTAATTCATTCATCGCTGTTGGAGTAAGTTTAAATACAATCAATCTATGTAGTTCCAGATTAAAAGGAGTTCAATTCTTTTGTATAGGAAGAAGGTTGTTCCGATATCAATCAATAAATATATAAACAGTTTAAATCCAACGATTGATAAATCTTAAGGTTGTGGTGTAAATTTATTAGCAGTGTGTGAACAGAGGTTGTTCCGATATCAATCAATAAATAGATAAACAGTTTAAATCCAACGATTGATAAATCTTAAGGTTGTGGTGTAAATTTATTAGCAGTGTGTGAACAGTTTGAAGAATCCTCGACCCTTCTCAGGAGCTGGTCCCATCAGCATTGGTACTTGGTTCTTATGGGTTATCGTTATCTGGAAGAGAAATAATTGATAAAATATGATGTTTGTTTTGTAAATAGGTTTTTGCATTTTTGTTTAAAACTAGATGGGGCCGGTGTTTCGTACCTGACTACTCTCAGAGGTCATAGTCTCTTTTAAAGCCCAGACACAATACGCCACCCATATTTACGTGTGATGAAGGCTCTTTTCCATTCAACGGAGAAAAGCCTTACGGTTTAGTATTGATATATATGTCACCGTAAAATTGTCAAATACGTTATATTACAATATAATAACGTGTATCTCTCTAGCGATATTGTAAAGTCTCGAATTATTGTCAACTGAACATACGGAACTATCTCTTGCCGCCATAAACGGGACTTGGGGCACCCCCCCGTTAGGTTAGTTAGGTTCCTTTAAACCCTGCACTCGGAAATAGGGGCCCCGCGAAGCGGGGCTCCGTCGACTACGCTTTTTAGGGGAATATGAAGTGTTTTAAGGTTAGTTTATATTAATCGATATTTCTCAGGAATGGTACAGTATCTTTTCATGAGAGTGGTACCACTGGGCAAGGAAGACCCCTCCTTCTCTCCACACCGCGTGAGTTGACTACCATCGCATGCATTTCACGAAAAATAATGCGTTTTATTTTAAGCAGTATGTTCATTTGACAATAATTCGAGACTTAACAATATCGCTAGTGATATTACAATTTAACGTATTTGACAATTTTACGGTGACATATATAAATTATATAAACCGAGGTATAGTGGCCAGTGGATGGTATTGGCAGTATTTTTCAAGAATATGGGCGGCAGACCATCTGGATCAGGTCCTTTGGTTTGGTCTAAAGCTTTAAGCGCTTTAAGCTTCATCCTTGCTTAGATACATATTAGGGAGGGATAAAGATTTATCAGATTATTTTTAGGGTTGTTGCCAATTTTCGGGGGAAATCCGAGGGCTCATAAACAGATTTAAAAAAAGTGTAAAAAGTTACATATTTCAGTAGGATTACTGGAAGGAATATTATTGAAGTGCATCGTAGCCGGAATTTCTGGCAACTTTTGCCCTGCGAACATGATCAGATCGTCACACTAGACCTCGTCAGCGATGCCCACACTCAGACGTCCAGTGAGTGACGATCTTAGCCCACCTCTTCAGGTGCATCCGTACAACATGGCCAGCCCATAAGAAACCCATAAGAGGCCAAATATCATCATCATCATTTCAGCTGAAAGACGTCCAGTGCTGGACATAGGCCTCCCCTAAGTGTCACCACATCGACAGGTCCCGTGCGACTCGCATCCACCGGATCCCCGCAACCTTCATCGGTCCACCTAGTGGGAGGTCTTCAAACGCAAGAATCGCCAAACTTAAGTAGCACTGGGCAGGGCACATTGCTCGCAGAACGGATGGCCGATGGGGCTGAAAAGTTCTGGAGTGGCGACCGCGAACCGGAAGACGTTGCGTTGGAAGGCATGATATAAAAAGATAAACTATTTAAGTTACCTTGCAAGGAGGTTGCATCCACGGCTCCCCGTCGATCTGCATGGGGAATGTCTTCTTGGTGGTCAGCGTGATGGAACTGCACTGCGCTAACCGCCTGCCAGACGCTCGAAGACCTGAAGAATATGTGATATGACTTACGAGTAGAACGAAAATACCACAAATAACCCGATTAGCGAAAAATCACGCTCCAACTAAACTCGAGGGTTACAAGGTAAAATCGACTCCTCCTATTGTTAAAGTCGGCTAAAATGTAGCCTATCTTACCCGGGCCATAATACCGAATCGATGTTACTGCTAAAATCATAACTCTTTCTTTTGGCTTTGCCGCAGTCGGGTACCCCATTGAGAATCTTTACAGTAAGTCTGTGTCTGTGTGTAGACACAGATAGACACACACACACACTCAGACAGACACCTTACTGAGTGTGTGTCAGTGTCTGTCGTTGTCTGTTGTGTGTGTCTGTCTGTGTTTGATCTTTCTGCGTGTGGTCTGTCTGTAGTGTGTGTGTGTCTGTTGTCTGCCTATGGTTTTAATGTCAGGCTTGACAAAGGATAAGCATATAATGGTTTTTATGAAGAAAGGTTTAAATGCAGGTATAAACTTACCAGTTCTCACTTGGCCCATGTGTAAACAGTTCTCTAGGCCGATTACTTCTATTAGCTTGTCACCAATATCTGGAAAAAACAAGTGATAGCCTCCTCATTACGCAACCCGAGATTTTTCGGATTCATGTGCATTACTTGCTTCGGAAGGAAAACATCGTAACAAAACCGGCCTGTCCTAGAACCAAAAAAATCGAAAACATGTGACATCTACCAACCCGCACTGGGTCCGCGTGCTGGATTATAGCCCATTACCTCTCATAGAGAGGAGGCCATGTGTCCCAGGAACATTAACAAGACATCATGGTTTTCAAGAATCATTGCCCAAGTGGTAACTATGAAAATATGGAGAGGGAGAAGAATGATATGAAAGAGAAAGGAGTAAATGATGCCGTGACGTCTGATAGGAGAGAGTGGAAGAAGAAATGTGTTCGCCAACCCCAAGTAGAATGGGACAAGGGCAGTAGAGATGATGATCGCCTAAATAAACTACTGTCATTCAGTAAGAGAGATAATGTGTGGTTTGCGACTAATACCTTCCATTTTAAGCATGCAAAGGAGGTCCCTTAATCCTTATGGCTGCTACACACGTTACGATCGGACGGTACAGTTCAAACTGCGACGATAAATCTACATGTGTGTATGAGAAAAACTGTACAGTTAGTCCGATTTTTAGAACTGTACAGTTGAACGGAACAGTATGAAATTTTGGATAGATATATCGGAATCGGAAGAAACTGTGCCGGTAATCGTAACGTGTGTGCCAGTCGTTTCCGTTTTCGCATGGATCGGTCTGAATGGTTGTGCATGCGTTTCATAAAAATAGTGGCCACTAGTCTATCACGCGGAGGAATAGCATTTCTCAAAATTTGTGTCTTGCTTTTCAATTATTGGCAATACCATGGAAAACAGATGTAAATAAGTATCACTATCCATTTGTAAAAAAATATGCCAATCTTTATGAAATAACTTTAGTTTTTCATTAAATTAACATGGGAATGAGCTTCTCTTTTCATTAGCCATTCTTTACACCAAATATGTGTTTTTTTTTCTTCCTTCTGTTTTTTTATGGCGAATAATAACCCAACAACTGCTAACGCGTCGTCAGTCGAAGCCATCTCAACGAATGAATTATCGTACAGTTTTCTAGTAACATGTGTGGGCACTACGAAACCGTGCAGTTTAACTTGTACCGTCCAATCGTAACGATTTTTCGTAACGTGTGTAGCAGCCATTACAGACGTTTAGCCCTGCAGGAACACATAGATCAATAAAAAAAAGTATGGTGAAGTCCGCCTTTTCGAAAGTGTAATTGGATGATTTGTGCGTTGCGCGGTTCGAATAGCCAAAATTAGTCATATTTATAGCAAACATATTATTATGTTAGCAAGCATAAGCAGTACATCCGCTGGATGCGAGTGGCACGGGACTGGTCAATGTGGCGACACTTGGGGGAGGCCTATGTCCAGCAGTGGACGTCTTTCGGCAGAAATGATGATGATGATGAAGTATAATCAGCCTATAATGTTCCCACTGCTGGGACAAACGGACTCCTCACTATGAGAGAGAATGGGCTACAATCCACCACGCGGACGCAGTGTGGTTTGTTAGATCTCACATGTCTTCGAACTTTTTGGGTCTCAGACATGGTGCATGCGACGACATCCTGCATGCATTTTGGGCTAATTATGCTTCGAGAATTCTGTATTTAGTGTGTGTAAGTTAGCTGGTATCTGCTCACCTTGCTGTGCATTAGGGAAACGGCTCCGGCGATGCGCGGCGGAGGTTCCCCAGAGGTTGGAGCCGCCGTGCGCGTACGGGATGTTCAGTAGCGCCACGCCCTGCAGCGACGGACCCTTGTTCAGCTCTAACGACGCACCGTCGCACTGGAGTGACAAGACAAAATGATTCACATTGATGGGCGAGATCGGACTTACAGACAGAAGATGACTGTCTACACCTCACCACCATGTCATCATCATCAATCAAAATTAAAATCCTCAATCAAAATTAAAATCATCAATCAAAAATAAAATCATCAATCAAAATCAAAATGATCAATGAAAATGATACACATTGATGGGCGAGATTGGACTTACAAACAGAAGATGACGGTCTACACCTCACCACCTTGTCATCATCATCAATCAAAATCAAAATCATCAATCAAAAATAAAATCATCAATCAAAATTAAAATCATCAATCAAATTCAAAATATTTTATTTCACGTAGGGCCAGAACGTCAAAACTCGAAAAAGGTATTACAATATTATTATGATCAGTAGTTTAGGGGGGGGGGGGGCAGCGTGGGCTGCGGACACGGAACGGACTGTTCGAAAGAGATACCGTGGCCCCGGAACATAGAGGGCGAGGAAGGAACATGGATGGGTTTTAGTCAGTAAAAGTCTGACACTCCCTCCCGCTCCGCCCAGAGTGGGAGAAGTTATTTGATGATTTCCCATCCGAAAAATAACAAAAAGGGGAGGATAGTAAGCAACGACAAGATATTATACAGGGTGGAAACCACCTCATCACGAAGCCGTTAACAAAGCATTCTGTACATCAAACTAAGTAACTTTACGTAAAAATTATTGCAGGGAAACAATTTTTTTTTTTTACTTGAAAAATCATGTTTTGTGGTAGAACTCAATGTAACGCTCTTAAAACATCGTACTGATGGATGGACTGTATTACTATACAGTCGTAGAGGACGTCGAGGAGGTCGTGGAGGTATTTAAAGTCTAAATCTTACAATAAAAACTTGTATTAAAAAAAAAACTTGTAAAAATGTTGCAACTTTGACCCCCCATATCTCCGTAACTAGAAGGTTCCCAGGTATTGTGTACAGCATAAAAATGATCGTAATGGCGGGGAGAACAAGACAAGTGCCTTTCGGCTTCGTGATAAGGTGTTTTACACCCTTTAGAGTTAACTCTTCATCATCCCTATTAGATTATGTAATATTATTATTCTTCAGATTCAACCTACCACAATATCTATATGCTCGTGCAGATTCTTGCAGCTGGCGGCGAACTGCTCGGACGTGGCGAACTCGAAGTACCAGAGCTTGTTCTTCATGCGAGAGCTGAACTTGTCCGGGTTGCGCTCCCGCTCCGTGTGGAACTTCACGCAGATTGCCGCGTCCTGGGAAAGCAGAGGTGGATGTGAAAAGTGACTTCTGCACTTTAGTTTGAAAAATAGGCCATTGTGGAATATGGTGGATGACAAAAAAATCCAATTAGTCCATCAGACAGATTTAGAGAATATTGGAAATCTAATTACTTACTTACAACATTTTTTCTATTCTACGCTAACAAAAAATTAAGAAAATACAGTGTGTCAAAAACTCATGACGTCACATTTGTATACTTTTTTCACCGGAAAGTGACGTCACGACTACGAGCCCCTACTCATGATCTTTGACTAGTTTTATCTTCATTAAATATAATTAATTTGCTAAAACAAGAAACACGTCTCCACTTTTTTTTTTGATAATTTTTCATATTTTTTTTGGTCACTCATCATCCCTATTGCTGGTAAAAAGAATGTTATTTGCGGTTTCATCAAAGCCAGATCATCATCTGCCGAGCCTCTTCCCAACTATGTTGGGGTCGGCTTCAGTCTAACCGGATGCAGCTGAATACCAGTATTTTACATGGAACGACTGCCTATCAGACCTCCACAACCCAGTCAATACTAGGAAATACGATACCCCTTGCAAAAATCTGACAACCAGTCTTATGACTGGTTGTCAGATTTTTCGGGCCACTGACTACCTGTAACGACTGTCAAAGGTCTACAAATGACAGCTGGGACCAACTGCTTAGCGTCTTTCGGAGGCATGGAGAAAACTCGGTATGTTCACCTATCCACGGACAAACCTAGGCACGGCTTAGCCTAAAGATCAACGAAGGCTCTTAGCAGTTATTTTTTTCTGCTGTTCTTATCTGCAACCAGTAGTTTACTATAAGCAGATACTTTGTGAGGTTTAGTCAGGTCAAGTGCTTCCCCCAGTGGGGAGAACTACTCGTAGTATTTATGCAGGGGTTTTTCACTGGATTATATCTTTTCTCTTTTGATAACTGCGCTTCATTAGACTCGCCGCAAGTACGTTTGTATGATTTTCCAGCCGCTTTGGATATTTTTCCGTCGAGGCCTGTATTTCCTCTTTTACAACTCTTTTACGGCACTTTTGAATGTCAAAAATACAAAGAAAAATCAAAGCTACAGTCACAGACACAAGGCATAATAACTTGAGAAAGTACTGTAGATGCGCATTCCCTAGCGTAGATCTCTATGGAGAAGAACGGGCAAGAAACTCCATGGACAATCTTTTTAATCAAGTAATTGTTACAAAATCTTGGTTACATCATTCATGTTGTGAGAACGATGTATAAAGACGTGCACATTAAGAGCGTCCAGAGAAAAGATTAAATAAACAATGTAAAATAAAGTAATTAAAATTAACCGTGGCAGCTAAGAGATGTCCAGTCTCAACAGACAACGCCCGTGGTCATATTTAGGTTTGCGTGGATTTCTTAGCAGATATGAAGCTGATGTGATACTCACAACACCGACGGAGAAGTAGTTATTGATGATATTGTAGGGGACCACCGTGGGATGCGGCGCTGAATCGGGCATCTGAGGCTGTTCGCACTGAAACGAAACATTAGGTTATGAGTCACATAAATTGAACGTGATGACACATAAAAACCCTTGATGTATGTAAATAAATAAATCATCATGAAGCTTGACTCACGCTAGACTGTGTCGGGTCCGTGCATGCAGATTAGTGTCTGAGATGGTCTTTTGAAGACACAGATTTGAGTGAACCTGTCCAGTCAGTGCAAGCATTTGTCAGTTATCGTGTAGCTCGACTTATAACTCAAGGAGCTCAACGACACGACGAACAATACCAAAGAAAGGACATTTAATTTAGAAACCAAATACTTAGCTGACCTCAGTATTGAACTCAAGAAAGAAAGAAAGAAAGAAAGAAAAGATATTTATTTGGCTTATGCCGCAAGTGAACACAACAAAACAAAAATAGGAATTAAATAAAGTAAAAACTGAAAACTAAACAATAAAAAGTAAATAAAGAAACTTAAAACTGTACAGAAAAGCACCAAAGAAGTAATATGTAGATGTTTGAAAAACAAAAGCGAATCAGTCGGCAGCTGAAGTAAATTCTCGTACGGTCGAACACGCTAATAATTTGGTTGACATTTTACACTGTAATGTGGGTTAAACTGTAAACCAAATAGCTTGTTCGACCGTACATTTTGTATTAGATACTCACAGTCACAGTGTGGAAGTAGTCTAAATAAAAGATCGATATGAAAACTTTACTCACATCCATAGAAGTGTTCTCGACTATGATGTGCCACCGGTCCATCATCACTGTACTAGCGCGAGCTATCTTGTCCAGAATCTTGTGGATGGACTCGCCTTCGTATCTGAATTAATCAAAGGATTAATAAAAAGGCATAGAAAATTTTAGTATAAAAGTGGCCGGAGTAACATCCGCCATTTTGTTTTGTTTTCAAAGTAGCAGCCACGCATGAAACCTTCATTAATCAATAGCTGGTATCAATACAAACAAGTTTTGTATGAGGCAAAATGGCAAAGTGTCACATTTCCGAGATATGAGCTATCAAAGTTTAAGTCCATTCACTGCTGGCGTCTTCGGCACAGCTTTGATTTGATCAGACACTCCTAAAACGTATCAATGGATAGCTGGAATAAACACAAACAAATTTTGTCAGAGACAAAAGTGCTATGTCAAGTTTCCGAAATATATGGTTTTGACAGTTGAAATCTCGGAAATGTTAATGTAAGTTTCCGAACCTAAAGCTTTTTTTTATTTATTAGTTTTTTTGAAGTCGACTTTTTTGTGTTCACTTTATAACAATTTTATTCTATCTTAAACAAAATATAGAAGCCAGTTCTATAGTGAAGTGACCAGCTGCATCGTCACTATCGCTTGGTTTTGTCGATTCTACCGTCGACTAGACCTGTTTCTACGGTGGTCTATGCGTGCAGATGTGATATCAATTTATGTTAATAAGTTTGCTTACCCGCCACCCCATCGCAAACACCTGGCCAGATCGTTGCCTGTTCCCAGAGGAATCACTCCAACCGCTGGCTGTGTGTCCATTTGAACCTTGTCTGTAACAAACGTGCTTATTTTACTAGATACATTGAGATCTACATTATCTTCATCATCATCCCCCTGCCCTTATCCCAATAGGGTAGACGATAAAAAAAATCTAATTAATCCGTCAGTTTTTTGTTGCCATGCTTGCCTAGGTTGGTCTGTGGATGGGTGACCAGTGACCACCCTTACATACCGAGTTTCCTTCGTGCCTCGGAAAGCACGTTAAGATGTTGGTCCCGGCTGTCATTTGTTCATCTTTGACAGTCGTTACAGGTAGTCAGTGGCCCAAAAAGTCTGACACCAGTCTTACCAAGTGGTATCGTATTTCCCAGTATTAACTGGGTTGTGGAGGTCAGATAGGCAGTCGCTCCATGTCAAATACTGGTATTTAGCTGCATCCGGTTAGACTGGAACCCAGTTGGGAAAAGGCTAGGCAGATGATGATGATACGACGCTTTTAAAATTCTCAATACGTCACGCCATGGTATAGTTTTTAGAGCGTACTGACGACACGCCAGTTTTGATGCATTTTATCTTTGTCAATATCATTGATTTACAAAAACAAAAAATACGTGTCCATTATTTTCCAATACTCTAACTGACGGACTAAACAGATTTGTTATTTTTTGAAACTGTCGTCATTACTGTTCATTTTGGGTCGGCGCAGCATGTTCTTTCATTCTTCTGTATTACTAGTAATCTCATCAGGTACCTCCTTTTGTTTAATATCATCCTTCACACACTCCATCAACCGCTTTTTTGATCTTCTTCTACTCTTATACCCATCCACATTCATACTCAAAACTCTCCTCACGATATTTTCCTCATTTCTTTAACAGCATCCGCTGTCCATCAGTGACAATGTTACGAATTGTAACGTAGATCATATTATTATTTAGACCCCCTAGTTGAGACGAACGCAGATCTGCCCGCGTAGCATGACCACCGTAGGCACGACAGAGAGTCGACAAATCTTTTGTTCATCTGTCATTTTGTCGATTTAATGACAGATGAACAAAAGATTTGTCGAGTCTCTCTCGTTTCTCCGGTGGTCATGCTAAGCGGGCAGGGAACCTTGGCAGAAAAGAGTAGAAGCCTATTACTCAGCAATGCCTCATTGGTCTAGTGGCCACAAGCACGACTGCTGAGAATGAGGTCCTGGGTTGGATTCCCAGGTCGGGCACTGTTACTAGGATCAGGAATTTCTCAGTTCAACCACGAAGTCTGTATTTGTTTTCGGCTCATAGCAATAGGCTCGCCAGTTCTACTCGACTCATTTTACGCGACTCACAGCTTAAAAAATTACGCTCATTTGGCTGAGCCTAAGCCAGTTTTGCACTCAATTTCTTAGGGTGGTTTTAATCTTTCGGCTACTAACTGCTTCGACCAGAAATCGATCTTCGGTCAGATACTACAAATCATCTCTAACTCATTTATTATTTCTTTGGTCTTCCCATCTTTTATCGACCCGTCATCCATTCTCCAATCTTCTCACAGGAACGGGTTCATTTTATTGACCTTCTGCATCACATAATCATCTTCCTGCAATTGTCTTATGTTACTTGGGGTAGACAGAACACGTTTTTTTCTTACATTAATTCTCCTCGGGCATTTACTCCTTTATCTTTCATCTCATCCCTCAGACATTCCATCCATCATTTCTTTAGTCTTCCTCCCTTCTCCATTTATCAACATTTAATTAGTCTTCTGCATCACTCCCTCTCCATCCATCAACATTTATATCTTCTCTTTAGTCTTCTTCATTATTTCTGAAATTATGTCTACTCACCCATCGTTTCTAGCACCCATCCGACCGTGCCGTCTCCACCACAGCATATCACTCGGTAGTTTTTTACGTCTTTGAACATCTGTAGACCTGAGGAATTATTTGCAACATTAATGTTAAGAATTATCCACTGTAGGGTCGTTCATCCAAAAAGTTGGCAACGTCACAAATGGCTGTCAAATATTTATTATTTTATTTAATTTATCAATATTACAATATGGAAACAAGAAATTTTAATATGGCTAACTAGTGAACTAGAATAGTGATTTGTAGTTAAAACGCTGAATTTGATGTTGCAACTGTTTTAGATGAAGAGAAGGTTTTTGGAACCTTTACAAATTCTTTTTTTACATCTAAAACTGAAACTGACTGACTGATTGCATTTAATAATCTATTTCCATACAGTAACATTGACAAATTAATTTTGATTAATTTGTCAGCTTTTTGCGATGTTACACACTTTCTGTATATACGCTCATTAGGCCCGGACTCCAGCGAAGTGGAGATGAGACGAGAGAAGAAGAGACACTCGACAGCAGAAACAACGTAGACAGAAGCGTGCGGCAGTCGCTAAACATGGTACAGAGAGACAGGAGACAGGAGATAAAGATAGACACGTGGTCATGCTATGTGTGCTAGGCCGCAACGTGAGAAAATTTTAACTACGCATGCTTCGCCAGAATTTCACATTAAGTGTCTCTCGGACGCGTATCATGACCACTACAACTTAATCGAAGACTTACCCTGTGTAGGCCCTCCTCCTTTCGCAATATCATGCACCTGTCGCGGGTTGAGGATGTACTGCAGCTTGCGGAGCACCCGGGAGCCCTGCCTGCCCCCGGACTTGGGGTTGATGAACACGAGCAGGGGACACGACCCGTCGGGGGGCGTTATTTGGAACGATATAGGGGGTGCGCGCGTCTCGCGCTTGTCTTTTTCTTCCTTTTTGTCTTCGGATGTCGCTGCTATTGAGATTGGGAGGGATATTGAGGTGGGGAGGGATTGCTGAAAAGGAAAATTAATCTTTATTATTTTTGACTCAATGGTGTCGATTCTGTTGTGTACAAACTAAACTTAATTTAGGCTATTACTATCTTTTACTAAAAGGCAGTGCGAGAAAAGGACGGCTTTATCTATGAACTAAGTTAGAGATGTCAAACTAGTTCATGCCTTGCGTTTCACCGTGTTTTTAGTCGACATGTTTTTACGTGCACCCTTCATTTGTATGGAAATATTAGTTCCAATTAAATTTAACAGCTCTAAATTACGTCCGTATCTTTCTCGTGTTATTAGAGAGAAAAAGATAGCAATAGCCTAAATTAAGTTTAGTTTGTGTACAACCGAATCGACACCAATATTATTTGTGGACTCTTAAGTGGGGATTCAACAGACTTGAAAACTTTAACGACCATTTTCAATAACTTACTAACAGGTAACGGAAGATTGAAGATTGATTGAAGACACCACGTTTGTCGTTGCATTGCTTTAGCTTACGGACCGTGGTGACGCAGATAGGATATTCCAAGCTAATTTGGTTTATAGAAACACCGATAGCTACGAGACGTAGGCATATTAACTAACAGTTTTAAGTAAGTAAGTTATAGAAAATGACCGTAAGAGATCTCAAATAACAAATAGAGTTCTGACCTTAGTTCCAAATTCAAACCTTTGAGTCAGTTATTGTACGAGTATTTTACGTTCAGAAACAGAGCGTGCTGCCTGCGTGTGAACATCATCGATGCTGCCAGGTCTGATGGCACTCCTCTATCTCGGTCTAGCAAATGACGGTTCTGTGCGACGGAAAAGGATAGGAGAGCATGGAAAAATGAGATCCCATGCCGATATAGATGAGGCGCAAACCTTATCCGGAATGGGGAAAAGGGTTCTAAGTTCACTAAACTTAGGACTTAGAATGGCAATGACTAAGTAGGTAAACAAAATTGGTTCCAGACGCACTTAGCGATAAGGTGGGCCGGGATATATAAGAAAAATTCTTACGTTTTTTGACAATCAGTTTCTGATTGTATGTTGATTGACTAATTGTCAATTAGTATTTTATAGAAACACATTTAGTAATTGATGTGTTTTTATAAAAATTAAAGGCGCATACCCACCACTGCGCACGGAGAGACTACGCACATATGTAAAGCTTCGCTTTTCAAGAAAATGATGAATGTGTATTTGCAAAATGCTTATCGTTGCGGGGACTATAGTCTATGGATCTCTCCTCTCTGAGGGTACATATTTGTAAGGTCTCACCTGATCTTGCTGCGAGCGATGCGGTAAGGACCTCTGCCTGTCGAGCACGAGCGGGCGGATGGCGGTGGGGGGGAGGATGTGTCGCGCGTGACGCCCCAGTGAGCACGCACCGCCCGCGCTGCCCACGCAGCGGTTGTGCAGCTGTAGTAGTGTGGGGCGTGAGGTTCATGTTATCGGGCTTTACTCCACCGTCATTTACAAGGAATTATATTAAAAGGGCTTGGAAGATTTTTGTACGTAGCCTGACCGGCCTAAATTCCGCCGTTTTTGTTGTTCAAACTACACGTTTCCGAGACGTTAGCTATCAAAGCTAAATACATTCACGGATCACAAATAACATTTCGGAAATGTGACACTTCAGAACATTTTGTCTCATCCAAAACTAGTTTTTATTGATGCCAGCTATCAATTTTGTATAGGTTGTATGCACGTCAGATCAAATCAAAATTGTGCTGGGGATGCTATCAGTGAATGAAGTTTTTGACAGCTCCTATTTCGGAAACGTGACACTTTGGAACAGGTTTTATGCGTGTGCAACTTGGAATAATTTTGTTTCAAATTCTTGTATGGGAGATTATTACTTTTGAGAGATATAGAAAAAGAACCTTTGTAATGAAAACTGTCAGGATTGGAGGCTTTTATTTTCGGATGGGAAATCATCAAATGACTTCTCCCACTCTGGGCGGAGCGGGAGGAAGTGTCAGACATTTACTGACTAAAAACCATCCATGTTCCTTCCTCGCCCTTTATGTTCTGGGGCCAGAGTGGGAGGAGTCATTTGATGATTTCCCAACCGAAAAAAATAAAAAAAAGGTTGTTAACTCCCTGTATGTTCATACAGGGTGTCAACAACCTTTTTTCTATTAAGTAATACTCACAGTGATATGGCACCATCGACAGTGCAGTCCAGTGATTCCGTTGTAGCCTTTGATCTTTTTCCGACATCGCGCGCACTTGCCATGGCAGTTGCCTGTAAGTTAATAAACTTAGTTACTTAGTGGTTGTGAGACTGCCTTACGTTCTTAGGGTCCTGGGTTCGAATCCCGGTAGGAGCAAATGTTTGTGAGATAAGCATGGACATTTGTTTCCGAGTCATGGATGTTTATATGTATAATAAGTATGTATTTACAAACAAAAAAGATATATATGTAGTATAACAAATATCTGGTGTCTACGACACACGCCTTGCTTAGTGTGGCACTAGATGGCGCTGTGTATTAATGTCTAGCGATTTATTTATTAATAAATCAAATCGAAGCATTATTTCAGATAGATCTGTTACAGGCACTTTTGAAATTGTCTAAACAAATATGAAAACTAAATGTAGCTACAGTCCCAGTCACAAGACATAAAAACTGTGAAAGTACTGTAGTTGCCCATTCCCTAGCGTAGATCTCTATGGAGAAGAACGGGCAAGATACTCTATGGACATTCTTTTAAATCTGAATATTAAAAAAAAATCTTGGTTACATCATTCATGTCGAGATGGTATTTTTTAAGAGAACGATGTAGCAACTTAGCTAGCTAACGTGCGCGTTAAAAGCGTCTATAGTAAGTAAAAAAAAAACAATTAAAAAATTCAAATTCAAATAATACGAAATTATAAGTAAGTAAGTAAGTACGTTAATATAGAATTTGATCACGAGAAAAACAAATACTACCTTCCTTCCATCTATTTATTTTCTCACCGTCAATGGTAAAATGTAGAGTACCTACAAAAAGACTTTGTTTTTGTTTCCCTCGTTCCGCTCAGGATTCTACACTTAGAATCGCTTGCTACGCTTGGGATTCTACTCTAGAATCTCTCGAGATCCAACTTAGTCTCTCGAATTAAATTCCCTTTTTTTTTTCACTTCTTGTACTCGTATATCTTCTATTTGTTTATCAGTCGTGGTGTACGTACCTTCTACCCAATGATGTGCTAGCGTGGCGGGCGCGCGCTTGGACTTGGAGTATGTCGCGATACACGAGGCCGGCGCTCGCTGCACGCAGCGCTCGTGTACTGTGAACTTGCAGACTGCAAACAGGGAAATACGAAATTATGGTACAAGTGTGTGATGTTGGCGACTACAGCTGAGGCGCCATTGAGACCCGAGCCGTTAGGTGAGGGTCTTAACAGGGCCGAGGAAAAAGAAACTTATGAAAATTTTGTACTCCAACATCTCCGTAACTAGAAAGTTCCTAGGTATGATCTATTACCTGGAACCACTAGTACGTTCGTGATCGTACGTACTAGAAAGTTACAACAATAACAATAAGGAGGACAACAAATACATTTCGTCTTCGTTAAGGTGAAATCGTCAGGGTAGCCCACGAAATTAAAATTTTCTTACGTTTTTTACTATTTGCAGGCCAGTTAGGTTTTATGAAGTTGAAAATATCGTTCGCGACTGTTAAACGTATGTAATTACAGAATTATAATCATCAAAATCATCAATACAACCCTCTGAGTTCATATAAGTCGAGGAACGATTTTTCACGGTCTAAGGTCCATGTTCACCGAGAAGATAACAGTCTGATTATCTAAAACAGCTGTTTAAAACACATTTTTGTATGGGAACATGTCACATTGACAGCTGTTTTTCGATAATCAGGCTGTTATCTTCTCGGTGAACACGGACCTAAGTCGTTTCTAGACTTTTGTGAGTTTGGAGGATTGTATTCATTCATGATTTCGATGATCAAAATTCTGTAACTACATATGTCTAAACCCCTTCGTACACAAGGCTAGAAAAATCTTCGATACTCGACGATTTTAGTCTCCAAGCGACTGCCGCCACACAAATCCATAATGTCGGCGACGCGACTCGTGTACGAACTTCAATGGATTTGTATGGCGGCAGTCGCTTGGAGACTAAAATCGTCGAGTATCGAAGATTTTTGTTGCCTTGTGTACGAAGGGGCTTACAGTCGCGAACGATATTTTCATTAACATACAACCTAGCACTGGCCTGCAAATTGCAAAAAAATGTGGGAAAATTTGAATTTCGAGGGATCCTGACGCTTCCCCCTTAAATGGTTTTCACAATATGCTCCAAAAATGGAATCGCCGAAATAAGACTGCTAGGTTGAAGTGGGATGGGGGCCGGAGCATGTCTGTAGAATGCATCAGGACCCGGGTTAGAGTCGTCACGCAGTGGGTGCCACAAGACGGGCGTTTTCGCCAAGAAAGGTCTAGAAAATACTGGCGTGATGACCTAGACGCGTTCATGAGAGACTAGCAGACGTCACGCGGTTTCACCCGCATAGTTCCCGTTCCCGTGGGAGTACGGGTATAAAATATAGTCTATGTTACTCTGGGTGAGTGTAGCTTCCTTTTTGAAATCGGCACAGTAGTTTTTGAGTTTGTTCATTGCAAACATTCACACAAAAATACAATTTTTTCCTCTTTATAATGTTAGTGTAGATTGGCTACAGAAGCCATAAAAGAAGGCTTTGGGGGAGCTCTTTGCCCAGCAATGGGACAGTAGGGCTAGGTAAAAAAAATACTTACAGATACAACACAGCCCCTTTTTCCCCAGCCCGACCAGCATGTTGAGGCAGAGGTTGCAGTACGCCGGGCGACTGAAGTGCTTCAGTCTCCAGGCGTGCTCTCCGTCCTCCTTCACGTTCGTGTCCAGACCGAGCAGCACTAGCAGGGGGATGGTGGTCATGCTGTGAAGGAAAGCAATACAGTATTGAGCAGACCTGGATTTTTGAAGTGGAAACTTCTCTTCAACTCTTGGCACTCGTTACAGGTGGTCAGTGGCCCAAAAAGTCTGACAGCCAGTCTTACCAAGTGGTATCGTATTACCCAGTATTATCTGGGTTGTGTAGGTCAGATAGGCAGTCGCTTCATGTAAAATACTGGTATTTAGCTGCATCCGGTTAGACTGGAAGCCAACCCCAACATATTTGGGAAAAAGCTTGGCAGATGATGATGATGATCCTTCAAACCAAATAATGATCTGGATATTTGAAGCGAAAACTTCTAAGCGCATTGAGTACTATTTGGGTGAACAAAAATCATGGGACTAGAAGTGGAGATAACACAAATAATTCACATGTTACTTAGTTTCCACTTCTATCAGCAGTCCACAAAAACTGGTCAAAATGTATTTTTGACAAAAGCTGAGGCTCAAATCTCATATTTTTCCACAAAAAAAAACCAAACTACTGAAATATTACGCTCCTTTTAAATTCCGGGTTAACAAGGTGCAGAAATCAACTCCTTATATGATTGTTAAAGTCGATTTATAGCAGTATGTAACTTACGACCCAGGCTATAATTTTATTTTTGTTTCATAAAATATTTACTATTAAATGACATAGATTTCATCTATGTACATTCTGGGGCAGAGGCTCATACAATTTTTGTCCATCTCTTTAAAAAAAAAAACTCCTCCATGGCTTTAACAAAAGGAAAGTATAAAAAACGTTGAACTAACCCTCCTCGTTTCCATTCATCGAGTGACACGGTACCGTCAGCATCGTAGTCTATCTCCACCATCATGTCTTGTAAGATCTGAAAAATAGGTAGATATTCAGAAATTAGATAAGTTACAGAAGTCAAGTTCGCGAAAGACTTGATCCAAGCGCCAAAAAGTTCGTCTAGAAATGTTTATTTAATGACATTATTGAAAGGTTTTCTTGATATTAATCTACATCTATTATAGACACTCCCAAGAGTGTCTACGGGACAGGACACACATTTTTTTTTTTGCTTTTAACTGCGGGTCCAACCGACTAAAGAAAATAAAACAAAATAATAATTTACCAGACCCGTAATTCACTAAAGAGTTATCGTGTAGTTCCTAATAAAGGGGTAAATCCACTTGAAGGGCTGATGAAACTACGTCTAGTATTATTTCTCAGCGATAGTGCAGACGTGGGATTAGACTGGCCACGTTTGCCACGTACCCAATGAGCTATGGACTGAAACAACCTCTTTCTTTAGCCCTGACACAGCCAGAAAGCATCGCGGCAGACCTGGTAAAAGATGGCGGGACCAGCTGGACAAAATCACCGACCAGTGGTCCACATAAGCCTTGTATTGAATCAACTGGAAGTCTTGGGGAGAGGCCTTTGCCCAACGCAGGTTTACAGCAACAGTAGCGACAGAATTCGCAAGTGATTCGCTCGTGACGTCATAACTCGCTAAAAATTATAGCTAAGCGTGACGTATTGAGAATTTTCAAAGCGTCGTATCTTCGTCAATTTTGGTTTATATGACAAAAGAATATTTACGGGTCAAATATTTGCTGATTGTCTAACTGACGGACTAATTATTTTTTTTTTGTCGTCTAAGGTCCCATGTTCACCAAAAAGATGACGGTCTGGTTATCTAAAAACATCTATTTAAAACAAATTTTTGTATTGGTACATGTCACAGTGACAGCTGTTTTTAGATAATCAGACCTTTATCTTTTCGATGAACATGGACCTAAATAGGGGTATTTAGATTGCTATCAACACGCTAAGAAGTAGCTTGCATACTCACTGGCCTAAGTTCCGAAGTCTCCCAGCCTAGGTACTCGGCAACTGTCATCATCTGGTTGACGATGCAGTCCATCTCGTTCGTGTCTAGGACGCCATTCCCGTCAGTGTCGTAGAGGCGAAACATGACTAGAATTTGTAAATAAAATTTTGCATTTTATTTGAAAAGTTATTTTTTACCCCCGACGCAATAACGACGGGGTGTTATAAGTTTGACGTGTCTCTGTGTGTGTGGCATCGTAACTCCCGGACGGATGAACCGATTTGGTTTTTGTTTGAAAGGTAAACTAGTCGGGAGTATTCTTAGTTATGTTTGATAAAAATCAGTTCAAAATGGCCGCCGCCACAAAAAGGCGGATTACATATTTATTCAACCACTCCCTCAATATGGGTATCAAATGAAGGGGTTTGACTAGTAGAATACTAATACCCTATAATCAAATCCAAGATGGCCGCCACCACAAAATGGTGAATTACATTTTTTTTTCACAACTCCCTCAACATGGGTATCAAATAAAAGGGCTTGTGAAATTATGACTCTCCGTGTGTCGGAGGTTTTTAAAATTTTTAATTTAATGTAACTTGTGTGTGATTAGGTAACCTTATTTTTGACTACCCCATGCCCGCGGCTTCAACCGCGTGGAGTTCGATTATTGACCCACGGGATCATACTACCGAGATAAAAAGTATCCGTATTATTACAGGTTCTATACTATCTATGCGATAAATTTCATCGAAATCCATATTTCCTATTACAGAATGGGCCTGCTTGACCTCGATCGGGCCTGATGGAAAGCGATGAATGAGATCTATGATGGAACGAGCGTGCCCAGAAGATGCCCGTTCTCTCTTGCTTTGAAAGCAGGCTGGTTGAATACACTTCGTCTTCAAGGACCCACCAAGCAGACCCACCGATGGGTCTCCGAATACTGATGATCTCCCAAGATCTACTCACTGGTGGGATCTGTGTGACTATTTAGTTTTATATCCCCTGAGACCCACTAGGAACCACTGACCCGCCGGTGGGTCTGCTTGGTAGGTCTTTAAAGACGACACTTCGACTTCTTAGTTCTATATCCCCTGAGACCCACCAGAAACTTATGGGAGGGAGCACAGATACTGGCAGAGATCTGTCAACCAATATGACCTAGAACAAATTCGGAGTTATCCCTGAAGAAAGAGAACGGGGTTACTCACACTCCAGTTTGTCTTCAGGTCTTCCAGCTTCCAGCAGTGACAGGTAGCACACGATGTCTTTAAGTGACACCCGCGCTGTGTGTACTTCTAGAGTCGATGACCTCCTCATTAGGTGTCTGAAGTCTGGAAACACCAAGAAAATTAAATTTATGGAAAACTAAATACTCACTTTTAAAAATATATTTGAAAAAAAAAAATAACCATTTCATCATCATCTGCCAAGCCTTTTCTTTCTCAACTATGTTGAGGTTGGGTTCCAGTCTAACTGGATGCAGCTGAATACCAGTATTTTACATGGAGCAACTACCTAATATCTGACCTCCACAACCCAGTTAATGTCGGGTAATACGATACCCCTTGGTGACGGGTTGGTTGGCCTGACTTGAAAAACTAATTCTATTTCTTTAACCCTAAAATTGATTTCGTATTATCATCATACCTTCGATCTTCGTAGACTGGTTCACTCTGAGCGAGTTGCTGCTCTTCCTCGAGGAGTTTCGTGACATCTGGCTGTGGCTGGGGCTGGTCTCGTTGCGTCTGTCCAGGCAGAGCTCGTGAGAGGAGTATGAGGGGTGTGTGGTGACTGTGAACATCGGATGGACGCTTCCTGGAATGTAAAATGTGGTGGGTAAGTAGGGGGATGCTCTTATAATAAAGCAAGTAATTTATCATCGAAACGCCTGCCTCATGAAGTAGTAGCATCTTAATTGGAACAGTAATCATAGTACGTCATAGTGGTCGCTCACAATGGGCGTTATCAGAAGGTTTAGTAATGTAAAAGGCAATGGAGAGGGCATTGCTCGGAGTTTCCTTGCGTGATCGAATCAGAAATTAAGACATCCGCAAAAGAACCAAGGTTACCGACGTAGCCCGAAGAATTGCTAAACTTAAGTGGCAGTGGGTAGGGCACATTGCTCGTAGTACGGATGGCCGATGGGACCGAAAAGTTTTGGAGTGGCGAAGGCAAACCGGAAGACATTGCGTAGGCAGGCCTCTCACTAAGTAGAGCTATGACCTCGTGAAGGTTGCGGGAATCTGTTGAATGTGAGTCGCATGGGACTGGTCAATGTGGCGACACTTGGGGGAGGTTCTATGTCCAGCAGTGGACGGCTTTATGCAGAAATGATGATGATGATAAGTAGTACTTACCCGTTCGACTCCTAGAACCCTTGTCGCTTCCATCGACGGAGTCCCCGGAACTCCTGCCAAGTTGCTGTAACCGCTCCGCCAAGCCTTGGATCTTGGACGCCAAGCTCAACTTGCCCTGAAAGATGGTAGTTATTCCAGGTTAAAATAAGCCAAGAATCTTGAGCTTTGGCAATATACAAGCATGAATATCTGGTTACATAGAAGCTTTAAGAAAAATAAGCTTTAAGCTTAAATGATAATATTATGAATGAGTTCCAAAATTCTTTGCAAAATTAAAGGGCAGTGTCCCAAAAGTGGCCAGCTTAACTAAGAAAACACAAAACAAAAAAAATCTTATTTATTTTTCCTCCCTTGGTTCCTTTTTAGCTCGAAGTACATTTTCCAAAATTCGGCAGAAATTAAGGCACATTTCAGGCAAAAAATCTAGTGTTAAATTATTAGGTATGCTTACAAAATCCATGTATCCACGAACCGTCGTCGTACAATGTAAAATATTTAAAAAACATGTTGAAACATTTGGAGACTTCACGCTCGCCGCACGTCGCTTAACGCCCTTGCCCTGGCTGTTCATGACACGCGCGTGTTTCACTTGTTTCGTGTGTAGCGTGTCTCTTTAGTCAACTGATCCGGGACTGAACCTAGTGCGTTTTTAATTGGTCAACTGGACCTGCTGACCAATTTTGTGACTTGTATTCAAGTAGAAAGGTTTTTTCAATATTAATCTACATATATCTATTATTTGTAGTATGTTAAGAGATGTGTTCTGTCCCGTAGACAATCCCAACCCCACCTTTTATTATTTTAACTGCGGGTTCAATCGACTAAAAAAAAAAACAAAATAATAATTTACCAGATCAGTTGTCTAAAGAGTTATCGTGTAGTTCTTATTAAAGGGTAAATCCACTTGAAGGGCTGATGAAACTACATCCGATGCATCGTCGACACCCAGCCATTTTGTTCTTTCTCCCTGGTTCTCGTCTAGAAGAAGCATTGTATTAAATTGACACTGTTTCATATACCTGCCGTACCGGGTGATCGGCGTGTGCGGTGACAGCTGCGCAGGCGGCGGTGGAACTCGCTGCTGCCATCTCGCGGAGAGCCGGGCGCCGGTCGCGGCGGACGAATGAAAGGAATAAGTGTCTGGAAGGTGGAGAATGAGTTTTGGTCATTACCAGCATCATCATTTCAGCCGAAAGACGTCCAGCTGCTTGACAAAGGCCTACCCCAAAGGGGGGTTTTTGCCATAATAGCTACGCTTGACAAGCGAGTTGGCGATTGCAGTACGGTTGTTACAAAAGTACAGAGAACGCTGCTGCCCAATCTCTGGTAAGCCCCTTACTCGCCTCTTACGATAAGAGGTTTTGGTAGGAAAATAAAATTAATATTTTTATCCTTCATGTAGGATTATCTATTTAGATAATACAATAATTATATCTTTTAAACTAGCTTCTGCCCGCGACTTCGTTCGCGTGAAGTTTTGATATCGCAACGCATCGCCTGCTCAACGGAAGCTTTTTTCCCGCTTGCATTTGTTATTGCTGCTCCGCTCCTATTGGTCATAGCGTAATGTTATATAGCCTTATAGCCTTCCTCGATAAATGGACTATCCAACGCAAAAATATTTTTTCAATTCGAGCCGGTAGTTCCTGAGATTAGCGCGTTCAACCAAACAAACAAACTCTTCTGCTTTATAATATAAGTAAGTATAGATATATTCGTTACAATGTAATAGTAATTGATTATGTGAGTGAAACAAAATGTTGTTCATTTCTACGATTCTTTTGAGCTCTCTTCACGACCTCAGGCAGGCGTCAAGCCACGGCCGCAAGTGGTACTGTTTCCCTAAGACGTTGTGCAAACGTAGACACTTTTTGTTGCCGACACGGCACACTATATATACACAGGAAATCGTAGTTGCTAGTTCCAATTGCGGCAATCGGATATAGCAGCCGGTTGCTACTCCAGGTCACCGAAATAGCTCAATAAAATTGTAAGGTGTTAATGTTGCTTGCATCTTCAACTGACGACTTTACGCCGCCTCGTACGTGATTATAGTCATTAGTTCATCACATCTTCCTTCATTTATTTTCTATGTTGTCACTGTCGCTTATCGTGAAGCTCGTCGCCAAACGCCTACGCGTCAATATTGTGGTCAACATTTTAAATCTAGATGATGTTGAAGGTTCAAGGAGATATTCCTCGTATCTTCTTCGTAGAAAACGACTTACTAGCATTAGACATTAGGAAAAATTTAAGCAAATATGAGACGTTAAAAAGTACCAGGCTTGCCAGTACACTTCGTGCAATACGCCATAGAACAGTTATGTTTGACAAGAGTACATTTTGTATGGGCCCTAAAATATATAATAAATTACCTAGTAAAATAAAGGAAGAAAATAATTTTATATCATTTAAGAATAGACTAAAGACTTACTTGATCAATAAAGCCTATTTTAATGTTAATGATTATTTAAATGATAAGTGTAATTATTTTTTATAAATTAAGCATGTAATAGTAATATTATGTAAATTAATGAATGTCTTAAATAATAATAATATTTCCTAAGGTTAAATTTGTATGTAACGATTAATGTAAGATTTAAGCATTATTTTTATTGTAATGCATATTTGTAAGGTAGAACATGGCTTTAAGAACTTCTGTTGTATGTATCACCTTATTTACCTGTTGTAACATCACTATTTAGTATGTTATTATTATACACATCACTATGCATTATCTGTCTTGTCTCTGGTTGTCTTCACTTGCCTAATGGCGGTCTGACTGAATACCCTGTCTGTGATACTCCTACTACTTAAGTACCTAACCTGTAATAAACCAAGTCTTCCCAACGGTGTCTTTAATTCAATAACCAACGAACACAACATGGTGTCGAAGTGGGTCATTTAAAATGAAAAAGGAAGAACGCACGTAAAAATGCCGAATCCTCCTGGCAGCGCACGCGGTGGCGACGAAGATGGCGCCGACACAACAGGTCTGCGCACGAGTCTGAAACAACTCCACATCTCGTCGGATCCAGCCAACAATAATGCGGAGGCGTGGAAGAAATGGTGGCAACAATTAGACCTATATTTGTTAGCCACAGGCCTGGACAAGTCAACCGAAAAACGGAAAATAGCAATTCTTCTACACTTAATCGGAGAACGTGGTCTCAATATATTTAACACGTTCAACCTGCAAATTGATGCGAGCACACTCAACGAGGTCAAGTCCAAATTCGACAATTTTTTCGAGCCGAGGAGAAATGTGACGATGTGCAGATACCTATTCTTCACACGGAAGCAAGAGAAATCGGAAAACATCCACGATTTCCTCACGGATTTAGAAATAAAAAGCAAAGAATGTGAGTTTGGCACGCTCAGGGAATCGCTCATCAAAGATATTTTCATTGCAAACCTCAACATTGATTTGTCGCATGTACGTCAGAGGTTATTGCAAGAACCTGATTTGACTTATCAGAGAATGCAAGAGCTGGCGATGACACTCATAGTCGCACAGCAAGATGCCGAGAAAATCGTCAAAGGAAGCGCCGTCGCCAGTGAAAATGTCATGCATCTCAGTCGAAGGAGCCGTGGTCGAGGTGAAGGCCGACAGCGAGCTTCCAGTCGCAAGTCAGCTTCGAGCAAACGCCAGTCAGCTTCGAGCAGTCGTGGTCCAGCTCCAAGCAGCGACCACACCAGCAACTCGAAGACATGCAGCCGCTGTGGGCAGTCACATCGCTACAAGTGCCCAGCTAAAGGCATGCAATGCAGGTCATGTAAATCTTTTGGTCATTTTGCTAAATATTGCTTTAAAAATAAAAAAGTCAGTCAGTTGCAATCGTTTAATTCAGATAGTAGTCAAGAATATTTTGTTGGAATGTTGAACAGTCAATTAAAGTCAAGTCAAAAACATAAAAGACACAGTCAATCAAAGTCGAGTCAAAGTCATAACAGTCATTTACATAGCAGTCAGTCAAACAGACACACCACACAGGCATACATAGTAGGGGCATCACAGACGAGGCAGTCACCGTATCCCAATGATGAGAACAGTGACAAGTCTGAGAGATCTCGTGTAGACTCCATTAGTCAAAAGTCCCAAAGTCAACGTCCCTATTCACATCATCTCTGTGATGAAAATTGTGATATGTCTGAGAGATGTGATAAAAATAATCAATATCTCGGTGATGAAAGCAGTCACAAGTCTGAGAGATTCATCCAATCCCAAAGTCAACGTCCCTATTCACATAATCTCTGTGATGAAAACGGTGATATGTCTGAGAGATGCGATAAAGAAAAACCACATCTCAGTGATGAGAGCAGTCACACGTCTGAGAGATTCACTCCCCAATCAAACAGTCAAAATAAAGAAAATCCGAGTCTGCATTTACATCTCAAAGATGAAAATGGTCACAAGTCTGAGGGATCTCAAAACAAAATACAATATCATCATCACAGGGACGGGTATCAGTATTCACAGTCACATACAAACAGTCAGAATCAAAATAAAGTCAACACTTTGGAAAGTAGTCATTCTAAACAGTCTTGGGAAATTAACTTGTCAGTAGGTAATAAACAAATCAAATGCATCATAGACTCAGGTGCAGATGTCAACATTATGTCAAAACAAACATACAATAACATTAAACGTCAAAACAATCTGTCAAAAGTATTGCTTGTCAAATGCCAAATAAATGTCACAGGATTTGGTGGAAAATCCATTCCAATTTTAGGCAAAGTCAACTTAAATTGTAATTTGAGTATAAACAACAATGATGTTGTTGAATCTATAATGTTTATAGTAGCAAACTTAGATTGTCCAAATGTTCTTGGTCTACCAACTTGTGAAAAGTTAGGTATAATAAAACGTGTATTTTCAGTAACAAAACAAAATTTTTGTAAACAAATTCTTACACAATATAATGATGTTTTTCAGGGTCTTGGGTGTCTACCTCCAGTCTGTCATCTAAAACTCAAGCCTGAAGCAGTACCATGCGTTGATCCGCCCAGGAAAGTCCCATTCGCGTTACAAGGGAAATTACGTGAAGAGTTGGATCGCATGGAGAAGATGAATGTTATTGAGAAGGTCACAAAACCTACTGAGTGGGTTAATTCAGTCGTCGTAACTGTAAAAAGTACAGGTCAGTTAAGAATATGTCTAGATCCTAGGAATCTAAATAAAAATATCATGAGGGAATTCTATCCACTCAAGTCAATTGATGAAATTAGGTCACAGCTAGAAGGTGCTGTATGTTTTTCACATTTAGATGCTTTTTCTGGATTTTGGATGATACGTCTAGATGAATATAGTTCTGAATTGTGTACTTTTCAAACACCATTTGGCAGATATAAGTATTTAAGATTACCATATGGAATAAATGCTTCGTCAGAAATTTTTCAAAGAGTCATGATGAACTTATTTGGTGATATTGAAGGAGTTTTAATATTCATTGATGATATATTAGTCTATGGCCCAAATGAATCTGTTCATAATGAAAGATTACATAAAGTCATGCAGAGAGCACGTCAAGTCAATTTAAAATTTAATAAGTCAAAATGTAAATTTTTAGTCTCTGAAGTATGTTTCTTGGGTTATATCTTCAGTAAAGATGGTGCCAGGGCAGACAAAGAGAAAGTCAAAGCCATTGTCAATATGCCCACACCAAAAAATGTCAAAGAGTTACAGAGAATATTAGGTATGATCAATTATTTAGGACCTTTTATAAGTAACCTGTCAGAAAAAACTCAAATATTAAGAAATCTTTTGAAAAAAGATTCAGTCTGGACTTGGGATGAGAATCATAGTCAAAGTCTTAATAAATTAAAAGATGAGATTACTAACTCACCAGTTTTAGCTCATTATAATCTCAAGATTCCATTAGTCTTGTCAGTCGATTCGTCAAAGTCAGCTTTAGGTGCAGTCATTTTACAAGCAAACAAACCTATAGCATATAGTTCAAAAACATTAACAGAAACCCAGGAAAGATATGCTCAAATAGAAAAAGAACTGCTAGCTATTCAATTTGGTTGTGAAAAATTCCACCAATATGTATATGGAAATAGAGTCACAGTGCACACTGATCATAAACCTTTAGTCTATTTATTTAAAAAACCTTTACATGATGTTCCCGCTAGATTACAGCGTATGATGTTAACTTTACAAAAATATGATTTGGAAGTTATGCATGTCCCAGGTAAAGAAATGTTTATATCAGACACTTTGTCAAGAGCAGCTTTAAAAGACCATTACACACCTGAAAATGAGTCAGAAATGTCATGTCATGTCAACATTATGTATGCTAATTTAGCAATCACAGAAGAATATAGCAAGAAGTTAACACAGGAAACCAAAACTGATGAATCCTTGCAATTATTGATCAAGTATTATTATGAAGGTTGGCCAAAAAACAAAAATAATGTCAGTCCACTGGTAAAACCATTTTGGAACATTCAAGGAGAAATCCATGTCATTAAAGATTTAGTATTCAAAGGTTCAAAATTAATAGTACCACAGTCTATGTATAGTGAAATGTTAGAAAAAATTCACAAAGGTCACCAAGGTATAAATAAATGCTTAACTTTAGCTAAAGAATCTTTGTATTGGCCAAATATGTCTAGTAGTATCAAGAATTTAGTAGAACAATGTTTTATATGTGCAAAGTTCAAGCCATGTAACCAAAAGGAACCACTACAAAACTTTGAAATATGTAAATATCCATGGCAACAAGTCGGTATTGATCTAATGCATTTTGATAATTTAGTTTATTTAATAGTCACAGATTATTACTCAAAATACATAGAGATTGCATTATTAAATAAAAACAGTACATCTCAAAATGTAATTACACATTTGAAATCAATTTTTGCACGTCATGGAATACCATTGTCATTGGTATCCGATGGTGGTCCTCCGTTCCAGTCAATAGAGTTCAAAAACTTTTTACAAGAATGGGACATAGAACATGTAGTTACTAGCCCATATCATTCACAGTCGAACGGACAGGCTGAATCTTCTGTCAAGATAATAAAGAATATGCTAAGGAAATGTAAAGAAAACAAAACCGATCCATATATAGCTTTATTACAGTACAGAAATACGTCAAAAAACAATTTAGCATCACCAGCACAATTGCTAATGTCTAGAAACTTAAGAGATAACATTCCAGTGTCATATAAAAAATTGAAACCAAAAGTTGTAACGTTTCAGGATTACAAAGAGTCAGTCAGGAAAAATAATAGTAACAAATCTAAGTATTATGATAGAAATACAAAGTCTTTGTCAATGTTACATTATAATGACCATGTCTATTTTAAAAGAAATCCCAAAAGTAACTGGGAGCAAGCTATTGTCAAACAAAGAATGATGAACAATAGGTCATATGTTGTTGAGGATGTCCATGGTGTTAGGTATAGGAGAAATAGAATACACTTAAGACATAAGTATTCTAATAACTTCTCAAACCCTCCTATGCAATCCAACTCGTCACAGGGGAGAGAGGAAGGTGACAGACAGGAGTCTAGGCCTCAAGAATCCTCTTCTCAAAAATCCTCAGAAGTGACAACAAGGTCAGGTCGTATTGTAAGACCAACAAGAAGGTTAATTGAAGAAATTGATTAACTTAGAATTATGAATAAAGTTAAGGTCAAATGTTAGTCTTAGTATTATTATGAATATTGTCTAGTGTTAACGTAGTTTTAAGTATCACAAAACATGTTGTCATTTATAAGTTAAGTTGTTTAGCATAGTACTTCTTTATAATTGTCTGTCAGGGGTTAAAGTTAAACTCAACAAGGGGGATGTTGTAACATCACTATTTAGTATGTTATTATTATACACATCACTATGCATTATCTGTCTTGTCTCTGGTTGTCTTCACTTGCCTAATGGCGGTCTGACTGAATACCCTGTCTGTGATACTCCTACTACTTAAGTACCTAACCTGTAATAAACCAAGTCTTCCCAACGGTGTCTTTAATTCAATAACCAACGAACACAACATTACCTACCCATATTGACGCAAATAAATGATTTGATATGATTTGATAAAGATAATATGCCGTTTTTGTGAAAGAAAAGAGTGTACAAACTGTGGGCCTAACCACTTTCTGAAGCCCTGATACGGTCAGAAGGCGTAGTGGCAGACCTCAATAGATGGCGGGACGAACTGGATAAAACCAACGACCAGTCGTCCACATTAACCCTGGATACAAACAACTGGAAGTCGTGGGGAGAGGCATTTGCCCAGCAGTGGGATGACGCAGGTTAATAGTATCAGTACCTGCACAGTTCATCAGGGGCGGACACCTCAAGGAAGGTGTCCAGAAACCATCGGAAGCCTTCATAGTCGATATCCTGAAACAATATAGAACACAGTCATTAGATAGGTACTCATTAATTTATGTTAAGGCGATTCCTCATAGGAGTATCCGCCTGTAATGTTACAATACAAGTTTCGATTTTTATAGATACAAGTGATTGTTACAAGTTGTATCGTTACAGGTTGTACACTGTAAAGGCGCATAACCACCGCGGCGCACGGATAGGCTACATACGTGTGTTAACCTTCGCTTTGCAAGTAAATATAAGTGATTGTGTCCACTGCAAACCACGGACACGCAATGCATCAAATGACGTCATTAGAACATGCGTGGCTTGCGTCAACGCTATGCACGCTGTGCACACGCACGGATTTAAATGCCGCGGTGGGCTACGCACGCTACAGTTGTAGATAGTCGTGGGTGTGTAGTGTGTACTGCAGTGGAAACGTAGACCCACGTTGTCAAATAAATGAATCCACGCAGTTTAAATGCGGTGTTTTTGCGCAAACGCTTGATTCTCCTCACTCACTGATGTAGTGCTCGAACCTGAACATTAAAGGCGAATGCTCCCCGTGAGAGAGAGCCTTTACGTATACCTATGCTTATCAGTTTTTTTTATGCCTAAGCAAAACAAAAAAAAAGTCCAACCTCAAGGTTTGCCAACGTGCAATGGAGCACAGTATCCTAGGTGTCAAGCTTATCGACCGATACGCAACACCACACTGCGCTCCAAAACACAAATTACCGACATTGCTCAAAAAGCCGCAAAGCTAAAGCGATGTGGAGCCCTAACAGAGCCAGACGGCGACGCTTTAGACCTCGCAGGAGATGACGGGATGAGCTGGACAAAACCAGCGAATAGTGGTCCACATTGGCCCTGGATCGAAGAATATGAAAGTCATGGGGCGAGGCCTTTGCTCAACAGTGGGATGACAAAGACTAACAGTAACAGTAGATTAAAGCGTATAAATTCACAACCATCGAAGCATATTGTCTCCGACGAATCAGAATTTTGTTACGTGGGACGAAACTCAGTGGGACGAATGAAGAATAAATCTTCTATCTTATTCATCATTCGATCTAAACAACAACAATTAATTATACTCCTGAAAATACAAGCCAGGTAGACCACCTGTTGTATCCCTGACCGCCATCTTTACGCTGTAACAACAAAAGTTGTTTACAAACTCAGACAGTTGGTTTCTGAATCAAATCGATACAATGTCTGTAGCAACATGTTGCGTGGATCAAAGATAGAGACATTTGTTTTAACCAAGATTTTGTAACAATATTTTGATTTAAAAGAGTGGCTATGGAGTTTCTTGCCCATTCTTCCTCCATAGAGATCTATGCTTTATGATTTTGTTTTTTTTTGACATTTAAAAGTCCGTGATGTCAGTCGTTCCGTGATGGTCTAATGAGATATTTTCTTTTTCAACTCTTCCCTAGTCGCTGGATAGATGGCGCTGATCTCGGTACGTTACTGCAAGGAACAAAACGTCACATAATTTCACTTGGACGTAATGATTATATTCGGAAGCTTATGCAAACGAAAGTCAACGAGCGTATGTGACGTGTGATTTTTCAAGCGTTTTGGCTTTGGCACCTAGTAACGTAGTCAGATCAACGCCATCTATCGAGTTCACGTTAACTAGTTTTTTTTTCTCAAAAAGAAAAACTCTCATTATGAAATCATTCTATGAGGGTATTACATATTACTTAATTACCAATTTTACTCCCAGTGTCCTCTACAAAAATTGTGCCGATAAGACCTGATAAGACCCAGGTGAGTGGTTGTCAGCCATCTTTGGTACCGACACAAACAAATAAAACGGTGTATCATACTTAAGTTACGATTTTGGTATACTAGCTGGGGTTACGGCTCCGTTTGTTTTTAACTGTAGAAATAAAAGACGATGTCAAATCGACGCGCCTAATTTACTAAAGAGCCATATAACCCAACTACGGCGAAGCCAAAAGGCAAGGTTATGATTTTTGGCAGTCTTTGTATGTTTGTTTGTATTACGTATGTTCCTCCGAAGCGTTTGAAGTATTCATCCGATTTTGATAAAAGGTGTCGATTGAATCGTTATCATTATGACCCGGGTAACATCTATACTAATATTATAAAGCAGAAGAGTTTGTTTGTTTGTTTGGTTGAACGCGCTAATCTCAGGAACTACCGGCTCGAATTGAAAAAATCTTTTTGCGTTGGATAGTCCATTTATCGAGGAAGGCTATAGGCTATATAACATCACGCTATGACCAATAGGAGCGGAGCAGCAATAAGAAATATTGCAAAGCGGCAAGCGGCAAGCGGGCAGAAGCTAGTAGACTAGAGGAGTCGATTTTACCTTGTAAACCTCGAATTAGCTTTTTATTTTACTTTGGTGAAAAGTGAGTGCAGCTTCAGGGAGGCTCATGGCTAGGTTATACTGGTACGATTTCTGTCCAAGTTAAGCAACACTTGCCAAGGTCAGCTCAAGGATAGGTGACTATACATTACACACCCATCCGTACCTCGGAAAGCACGTTGAGCAGTGGATCCCTTACAATAGGCATAACACCGAGATGGGTTGGTCACTTAGCAACGCCCATTGCGTCTCTAATATTAGCCATTTTTTGGGATCCTGCCGTTTTGCCGAAAAGATTTTGCCAAAATTTCATTACACAAACAAAATTTAGCAACCTTTTTTTATACCATTGCAATATTTCGAATGATTTTAGTACGCATATTTTTATTTGGTCAAATTTTTACTTGGCAAAATATTACCAAGTATAATGTCATTATGGCATTTGGTCTTTAATCAAATGGTTTATTACAGCAAACAATCTTCAGACAATAAACGTTTGGTGAAATGATTTGTTAAGAGAAAAAAAATTTGGGCAAAACGACTTTTATTAATAAAAAAAAAGATATTGTTTTAGTACCCGGAAATCAACTATTTAGATTAGGTTAATTTCGTCTTAAAACAAAATGGGTAGGTTAGGTTAGGTTAAAACTGTGACCTCCTACGCACGAGCCGAGCGAGCGGAGCGAGCGGTGCCGCGGCAGCGGCCGGCGAGTGCCAGAAACGACTTGTATTAATAGAACAAAGAGATTGTTTTTAGTAGGTTACCCGGAACTGAACTATTTAGATTAGGATAATTACTTACTTATTTTAAAAAAATGGTTTGGTTAGGTTAAAACTGTGACCTCTTACTAGATTAGGTTAATTTCGTCTTTAAACAAAATGGGTAGGTCAGGTTAGGTTAAAACTGTGACCTCCTACGCACGAGCCGAGCGAGCGCACCGAGCGGTGCCGCGGCAGCGGCCGGCGAGTGCCAGAAACGACTTGCTTAAATAGAAAAAAGATATTGTTTTTAGTAGGTTACCCGGAACTGAGCTATTTAGATTAGGATAATTAATTATTTTAAAATAATGGTTAGGTTAGGTTAAACCTGTGACCAGGAACGACTACATTATATAGAAGAAAAAAAAAATGGAAAACTGACGATACCAAATATTTGGCTTATTTGATTTTGCGTAAAAACTCTTTTTCCAACTGAAATATTTGACTAAATAAAAAACTTTTTTGCAAAAAATTAAACCGACTTCAAAAAGAAAAAGTGAAAAATAACTTTAGCTTCTGAAGTCGGTGACGTTTGTATGATTGATTTAATTTTTTTGTCACCGACTTCAGAAGCTAAAGTTATTTTTCACTTTTTCTTTTTGAAGTCGGTTTAATTTTTTGCAAAAAAGTTTTTATTTTTCACTTTTTAGTGGTTCACATGGAAAGTGCATACCGTTACAATTACAACAAGCCCAAACACGACTAGGATACATTGTCTCATTATGGAGTTCCGTGACTCTTGGCTTCATCATCAGATCTGATGGTAGAATGGTTCTTATCAAACGCAAATGCTTCACTTGTTGTAGAAAATATAAAAATTGCTGTACGTTATCCTATAAAATTTGAAGAGTTCCCTCGATTTCGCCAAGATTCCATCATCAGATCCCGACTTGGCGACTATGGGACCAACTTGGAAGTATACCCTTTCAAACATAAAAAGAATTTTTCAAATCGGTTTAGGCGTCTTCGAGTAATCGGGTAACATACATAAAAAAAAAAAAAAAAAAAAAAAAAAAGAAATACATACAGTCGAATAGAGAACCTCCTCCTTTTTGGAAGTCGGTTAAAAAATGTTAAAAGTACTAGTTGGTAAACAAGTTATAGTTTAAACGTAAATTTCCCAAACATTAGGTTTGCTTTACAATTTTTTGTGAATAGATTTTTTGCTAAATAATAATTTGGCAAATGAAATTATGCGAAAAATTTTTTTGGGAAGTGAAAATTTGTCAAATTCCTTTCGGTCAAACAAGGGAGACCCCCATTTTTTATATCGATATAAATAAACTGCTTTGCCATACTTAAGTTACGCTATGTTATGGTATACCAGGGCCGGCATTACTAACGAATAAATTCGGTTGCAATAATGATGCTTGCGAATAATGAAAGTCTCTAAATCCTAGACGCATTTCTCGTAAGCATAATTATTGCAACAAACTTTATTCGCTAGTAATCAGCGCTCGAAAGTTAGCGATTTTGTCGTTATCTCTGTCGAAACTGCTAGCCCAGATATGCGCGTAGATCCGCTTTGGAGAATGGTTTTAGTTTATAATAATCATCTGCCTAGCCTTTCCCCAACTACGTTGGGGTCGGCTTCCAGTCTAACCGGATGCAGCTGAATACCAGTATTTTACATGGAGCGACTGCTTATCTGACCTCCACAACCCAGTTAATACTCGGAAATACGATACCACATGGTAAGACTGGTGTCAGACTATTTGGGCCACTGACTACCTGTAACGACTGTCAAAGATTGACAAATGACAGCCGGGACCAACAGCTTAACGTGCTTTCCGAGGCACGGAGAAAACTCGGTATGTAAGGGTTGGTCACCCATCCACAGACCAACCTAGGCAAGCACGGCTTAACCTAAAGATCGACCCGAGCGGCTGGTATTATTTAAGATCATTCGTTACATGCTAAAATGCAAATCTTTCCTTTTTATAATATTAGTATAGATAAGTTCCAGGTTTCAAGATAAACTTAAAAAGTTTGTATTGAAAAAGACACATTGGCTCTTGCCCGGATTTGAACCCACTTGTCGATGGAATAGTGCAGAGAGATTTGGTACAGAGCCAAGGAATGTTGTGTTTCGGAGACCTTAGACGATCAAACCATAGAGAAAGCACGTTTAGTCGATTTTTAATGCATTATTTTAAGGCAGGTGCGCCTGGCGCGACCTAGTGGCAACCATGGGGGCCTAACGCGGTTTGGTGAAAAATGCGTTTGGCATTAATTAATGATTAAATTAATTAATCATTAAGTTATTACGTAACTTTATGATATCCAGTGACTAACGAGCTTCGGTTGTACTCCGAACTTTGATAGTCACCGAGAATGTCGTTGAGGAAAAATTTTATTAACTGTTTCAGATTGTTTTTTGAGCATTTTTTAATAGAAGTTTAGCACTTAACATTGGTATTAAGTATCACACTGAGTGGATGGTAGTCACACGGTGACTAACACGAAGAACATAATTTACCCTTATGGGTATTAACAGCCACGAAGGGCACCAATGATGTCATATTTAATCGCGACTAGTCATACATAATACGAAACTAGCCTTTTGACAGTTAATTGATATACACTGAGCCCAGTTACTATCATTTCGAACTATCAACAGAGTTACGTAATAGCCCTACTGGACTTAAAATATTTTTCCTCTTTGCAACAAAATACACAATACACCTGGGATCACCACAAGGCCACCCTAATCCCCACAGCTGCAAGAATACACCGTTCTATCCTCCATTGATCCCACTGACCACTACCTGTCTTTTGTAACGTAAGCACAGTATGTTTTCCCTTTGATGTTGTTGGGTGTCTATTATAAGGCATTGGACAGGGTGAATGCGCGGTGACTAGTACTGTAGCGGGCGCGATTGGCAGTAATGGCGGTACCAGTGCATAGCGAGTTTTGCGTATAATAGTGTGACGACTTACAAAACTATACTTCTAGATACTATTATTACATAGAGATGAGAGCAGGGGTGGCGCAGTAGTGGCGGCCCCGACTTCGAACAGTAAGTCGTGGGTTCAAACCCAGACAGGCGCATTACTTTGTGTAATTTATTTCATCACCACTGCTCCCAAAACGGTGAAGGAAAACATCGTGAGGAAACCAGCATGTCCAAGAAACAAAAAATCGAAGACATGTGAGATCTACCAAACCGCACTGGACCGCGTGGTGGATTATAGCCCATACGCAAAATACGCGCTTTGGCGTGGAGTTGCGGACACCAGCCCGTTGTACAATACAATACAATTACATAGAGATAAATTTCTTTGAAGTGAAAACTATAGGCGAGTTGAGCACTTTTTGGGTGAAAAAAATATCATGGAACTCGCGTGACCGTCACCCAACAATTCATAGCACTCGTAGCCGATCCGCTACGGCTTTTTGTTTTGGAGTGTAAAATCATGTTTGCTGGCAGAACTCAATATAACGCACTTAAAACATTATGCTGATGGATGGATTGAATAGTACGGGGGTCGTAGAGGTGTTTAAAGTAAAAATCTTACAATAAAAACTTGTTTTTTAAAAAAAACTTGTCAAAAAGTTGGCCCCCCATATCTCCTTATCTAGTAAAGTTAAGTAAAGTAAAGTTCTCAGGTATGGTGTAGAATAAAAAAAAAATATCGCAATGACGAGGAGAACAAGTGGTTTTCGGATTCGTTAAGAGGTGTTTTACACCCTTTATATATATTTTATGCATATTCGCCGAGCAATCACAATTTTTGCGAACAAAGGCGCGGGCGAAGTTCTTGTTTTTTGTTTTTCCTCCCGCCTTAGCACCCGCGCAATTTCATCACTCAGGTCGAAGCCTTATCTCATTAGCTACAATGGGTTATCAGGTTAAATATGAAAACTGTAACATAGACGGTCGTTGTGGAGAATATCGGGCTATTGTGGGTAATATCGGAGAATATTGGAGAATATCGAGCTTCCTCGGGCATTCCCTTTGTGGTTATTCTGGGTTTAGAGGGATTTAGTTTTCATTGGATTACAATGTTGTGTTTTTTGGCGTTATTGTTTAGCATAATCAGCCTATAATGTTCCCACTGCTGGGACTAACAAGCCTCCTCTCTTTGAGAGGGAATCCTACTATCCTACTAATATTATAAATGCGAAAGTTTGTGAGTATGGATATATGGATGTTTGTTACTCTTTCACGCGAAAACCACTGGATGGATTTGGATGAAATTTTGCACACAGATAGTTTATAACCTAGACTAACACATAGACTACCTTTTATTCCAGTAGTAAGATCCCATGGGACAGTTATCAAACTTCACGCGGGCGAAGTCGCTGGCAGGAGCTAGTGGGCTATAATCCACCACGCGGACCCAGTGCGGGTTGGTAGATGTCACATACAGGGTGTAAACCACCTAATCACAAAGCCGTTAACCAAGCATTCTGTACATCAAACTAAGTAACTTTACACAAAAATTATTGCTGGGAAACAACTTTTTTTTTTTTGTGGTTATAATTAAATCATGTTTTGTGGTAGAACTCAATGTAACGCACTTAAAACATTGTGCTGATAGATGGATTGAATAGTACGGGGGTCGCGGAGGTGTTAAAAGTCAAAGTCTTACAAAAAAAACTTGTATTTAAATAAAAACTTGTCAAAAAGATGTAACTTTGACCCCCCATATCTCCGTAACTAGATGGTTCCCAGGTATGGTGTAGAACAGAAAAATGATTGCAATGATAGGGAGAACAAATGCCTTTCGGCTTCGTGAAGAGGTGTTTTACACCCTTTATATTCGAATTTTTGGTTCTAGGACATGTTTTCTCATGATGTTTAACTTCACAGTTTTTGAGAGCAGTGGTGATTAAATAAATTACTCAATGTAATGCGCCTGTCTGGATTCATGCCCACGACATACTGTTCGTAAGTCGGGGCCGCCACCACTGGGCCACCGCTACTCTGCGTTTTATTGTTTACTAGCTAACCCGCTCTGCTCCTATTGATTGTAGCGTAATGTTGTGTAGCTTCTAGCTATCTTCATCGATAAAAGGACTATCTAACACAAAAAGATTCAATTCCATTCAGTAGTTCCTGAGATTAGCGCGTTCAACATAACAAATGAACTCTTCAGCTTTATAATATTAGTGTAGATTTTATGATATAAAAATGGTCAATTTAATGGTCTGAATAACATGCCGAAGTTAATGTATAACCTCAGGAACACGGTGTATACAAAACTATTGACTGCACATGCTTGCATCGTTATTTCCAAGCTTCTCTGCAACCTCATACATCGGAATTTTAAAACATTTTTATCCCATACCCAGCTCGTAACTAAATATCATTATTTCTTTTTAGTCACTTATCGAGTTAAATCGTTTGAAAATATATAAATCTAAAAAACACACGTCTGATGCACAAGAAATAAGAATGCTCAAACAATAATGACTTGTAGCGTAGTCAATTTGCTACGAAAGCGTAGCCGTGACGTCACGTCGACTGCTACGGCGTAGCACGTGTATTGCAATCGTTTTATTTGACATCGAAATAAAATTGTTCTTCCGGCATTGTGCAAATATGCATTGTATTCGTTTTCTTGTGGTTTTTTCTTCGACTTTACATGTTGATGAGACTCCTTCAGCACATTAGCTAGGAGTTTCACATAGCTTAATAAAATTATAACATTCACACTGCTGGTATACTGGATGTAAAAATACCCTTGACAAAGCTGAAAAGCACTAGTGCACCACGTCATTGCGATCATTTTTTTCTTCTAGACTATACCTGGGAACCTTCTAGTTACGGAAATATTGGGGGTCAACGGTCTAACTTTGTCTAAAGGTGTTTTTTTTTTTATACAAGTTTTAATGTTATAACTTTAAATAAAAAACCTCCACGACCCCTTTTACTATTTAACGCATCCAAAAATACAATGTTTAGAGTGCGTTACATTGAGTCTTACCGAAATTTTCCTCCCCAAAGAAAAGTCGCTTCCTAGCAATAATTTTTGCGTAGAGTAATTTAGTTTGATGTGGATGGTTTAGTATTTTTCAGAACAAAGAAATGATCGCAATGACAGGGAGAATAAGGGCCTTTCGGCTTCGTGAAGCGTGTTTTTACACCGTTCAGATAAACAGGGTGAGTTCTCCGAGTGTTAAAAACAGTCAAAGTCAGACAATGCCAATGACGCAATATGTCGTTGAACTGCCAAAATGAATGGCAATGACAATTTTCAAATTCAAATAATTTATTGTGAATCACAGGTTCATAATATGTTGTGATAAATACAGGGCCTCGATTCTGCTATCACAATAGTGTCAGAGTATTCGATCATTGATTTCATAATGATCAAGTTCTATCAAATTTTGACAAGTTTGTTAATTCTACTATCATAATGGCGCCATTATGACTTCTCAATGAACAACCACTGACACTCCATTGAAAGAAATGTCATAGAATATTAATCTCGTACATGAAATCGGGCAAGAATAAATGTTCGCATTTAGTAGTAGATTTCGAAAACCATTTGTACTAAGGGTTTTATAATAATGACAATACGACAATGCCATTAAAACACAATTTTATTACGAGACCATTGACCGACCATTGTGAATTTAGCAGATTACGAACTTTAAGCAAAATGACAATGGGATGAGAATGGAATCGTGTTTGAGTGACGAATTTATTAAAATAGCAGAATTAGGCCCCAGGTGTCTGCTATGTCCCGCCATTGAGGCATACAAAATTCATGGCACAAGTTTGGTACAAAAATACAATACTATTAGTTAATTCATAATTTAGATACAATTACAATAAAATTAAAATAAAATACTATGAGTTAATTAATTAAATTCAATTCAATTTAGATAAAATTACAATAAAACTAAAATACAATACATTTTTGTCAGGCAAGTACATTATGATTAGTTAATTTTAGTGTGCGGTGTGTGCCCCTAACACGCAGTTTTACATTAAATATACAATTTAACAAAACGATAGGTAGACTATCGCTATTCTTCAATACTCTAGCAAAAAACAGGTAGTTAGGCCAAACGTCTGAAAACCAGTCCAACATTGGGGTCTCGTAGTCAGTACCAACTGGGCTGTGGAAGTCAGATACGCCGTCGCTCCATGTAAGATACTGATATTCAGCTGCATCCGGTTAGATTTGAAGACGATCCCAATATAGATGGAAAAAGGCTAGGTAGATGACGATTCTAGCAAAAAATACTTAAAAGGCAATTTATGAAAAGAAAAAATAAACAAATTTTATCACTCAACAATATTTTGTCCAAATTATTTCCTTGAAAATTGTGAGGGAAAACAAAAGAAACCTCTTTTGTAAGAGGTCCCCAGATGGGGCCGGAGGGCGAACTATTTACCCTTCTGTTGAGGGATGGGAATGAAAGTGTATCCGAAAGTTTGCGGATATATTTGGGTTTGGATATTTGGGTGGAAGGTGTTTTTGTATTAAAATTTTGTTCTGAAATTATTATGGGTACGATATTGATGCTTTGGACCGAAAAGTTTTCTTTGAACTTTTGGAATAATTATGTTATTTCAAGTGGATTTTTTTCTGTTATACAGGGTGTAAACAACATCATCACGAAGCCGTCAAGCAAGCACTCTGCACATCAAACTAAATAACTTTACGTAAAAATTATTGCCGGGAAACGACTTTTTTTTGGGGTGAAAAATAACATTTTGTGGTAGAACTCAATGTTACGCACTCAAAACATAAAGAAAAATTCTTACTGTAAAAACTTGTATCATACAGGGCGTAAACCACCTCATCACGAAGCCGTCAACCAAGCATTCTGTACATCAAACTAAGTAAAAATTTTTGCTGGGAAACAACTTTTTTTTTTGGGGTGAAAAATCATGTTTTCTGGTAAAACTCAATGTAACGCACTTAAAACATTGTGCTGATGGATGGATTGAATAGTACGGGGGTCTTAGAGGTGTTTAAAGTAAAGTACTTGCATTAAAAACTTAAATAAAAAAAAAATACTTGTCGAAAAGTTGGAACTTTGACCCCCAATATCTCCGTAACTAGAAGGTTCCCAGGTATGGTGTAGAACAAAAAAATGATCGCAATGATGAGGAGAACAAGTGCCCTTCGGCTTCGTTAAGAGGTCTTTTACACCCTTTATAGGTCGATTGAATGACTTTTTCATGGAATAGTCATTGAATCGACCGTTATGAACTTGAATGATAGTCATTAAAATCATCAATACAACCCTGTATTGATGATTTTGATGACTATCATTCTGTAATTAGTCGTGAATTATACTCGTATTTAAATCAACATGCAACCTAGAACTAGCCTGCAAATTGCAAAAAACGTTAGAAAATTTGAATTTCGCGAGCTACCCTAGAGCATCCACCGAAAGTAGTTCACTAACACACATAACCCGCGGACACACCATCATATCCGCGCGACAATCCCATCACTAGTCATAAAACGAGATTAACCAAGGTTTACGACGGCGTGGAGCTAGGATTGCTTTGTACCCCCATGGGGTCTACATAGGGTCAACATAGTGAGTAGTTGGACATAGCGGCACGTTCTACCGGTAATAGTGTCACGCTTGCTGTACTTAGCCGGGTAGGCAGAAATAGAGTTTAATGATAAATTAATGATGTTTATGCAAACAGGTTTTCACAAACACTTTTCCACGTCAGTTTTATAAACTATATGGGGCCGGTGTTTCCTACCTGACTACTCTGAGAAGAAACAGCCGAAACAAACTCAGAGGTCTCTTTTAAAGTGGCTGGCTTTTGTAATACTCCTAGTACAAGAGCCAGATCTACACTGATGTTTGAGCAATCATTTCTCAATAAAGATTTATTATTATTTATTTAAAGTCCAGACAAAATTGTACGGTAGATGACAACATAAAACAATAATACCAAGACACCAATCTCTAAAAAAACGTTTTTTTGAAAACCCGATTTACTTTCAATTAATTGCCAAATTAGATTTTTAGCGGCTTTGAAATCAATAAATAGTTGAGTCATTGAATTGACTAAACAGTGACGTCACGGCGTGCTATTGCTATACAAAATCTATGAGAGAACCGCGTTTTAGTGTCCAAGATGGTCTTTTGAAGAAAGAACCACAAATATTTGTGGATTGTCCAGTCAGTGCAAGCATATGTCAATTAAATAATGGATCAATTACTTAGAGCCTTATCACACTAGCTAGTTGCGAGCGAGTGGAAAGCGGGGCGAGTGTGCAGCAAGCTCGTCGCGAGTTCGCGGCATGTGAGCGGCATACACGCCGCAGGTGGTTAGTAATCTTCCATCTCAATTCACTCCATATCGTCATCATCATCATCAACCTATGATGGCACCACTGCTGGGACAGGCCTCCTCTCTACAAGAGGGAATGGGCTACAATACACCACGCTGGCCCAGTGCGGGTTAGTAGATGTCACATGTCTTCGATTTTTTGGTTCTAGGACATGCCGGTTTCCTTACGATGTTTTCCTTCCTTGGGGTCAACTGCAAGTCCACTTGACCTTAACCTGATGCGACAAAATGTCGAACTTCAGTTTGTCGCACACGCGTACATTCGAACTATACTTAGAGAGTCGCAGTACAGTTTTATCGCACATCCGTTTGCTGAGCACATGAAGTGCACTCGTTTGCTATCACTTATATTGTACTTATAATTTTTATTTAGATGCTAGCTTCTTCCAGCGAGAAGTTTGATAATTGTTTCATGGGATCTTACTACCGGCTTAAAAGGTATCCTTTGTTTTAATTCAGGTTATAAACTATCTGTGTGCAAAATTTTAACCGAATCCGTTCAGTAGTTTTTGCATCAAACCAAAACACACAAAAACACGTTTTGTTGAAACAAACATTTAATTACTCAAAGTACCTACGGGATTATATCCGTGTTTTTTCCAGATATAATCCCGTAAGTACTTTAAGTGTAGTGAAAAACCGTGAAAGTCTTAAACAGTGCAAACATTTAAACTCACAAACTTTCGCATTTTTTATAATATTAGTAGTAGGATTCATAGGTAAGGCCAGTACCAAAACTTTCAAGCTACTGACAACCCAAAATGACTGTCAAAGTTACATCTTAAGAAAACCTTCGTGAAATAAAAGAACCCTTTACCCTGGTAAGATCTTTTTGCCTCGGTGCAAGTATAGGCCAATATTACCAACATTCTACCCTATTATTCCAATAAAAACGCCCATACCAACCCCTCAAATATCAAATAAACAAACGGAATAACACCCAAAAGGTTCTAGAAAAGCTTTTTAAGATGTTTACTTCGAAATCCAATATCTATTACATTTTTAGAATAAGTGGAGGAAGGAAAACGCCCACAGGCCGTTCGGCGAAGTTGGGAACGAAAATAAATGTAAGGCTGGTTCCATACTTTGGTACTAATATTGGTTCCCAATACCAAGAGTATTTCGAGAAATAAATTTTGGGTCCACTTTGGCCAATGCTAGCACGTTATCAGTTGGTCCCGGCTGTCATTTTTGTAGATCTTTGACAGTCGTTCCAGGTAGTCAAGTGGCCCAAAAAGTCTGTCAACCAGTCTTACCAAAGGGTATAGTATTACCCAGTACTAAGCTAGGTTGTGGAGGTTAGATAGGCAGTCGCTCCATGTAAAATACTGGTAGGTATTCAGAATGTGTAAGATTTCAGGACCATCGGTTCAGTGGTGTAGGCGTGAAAAAGTAACAAAGGAACAAACTTATTTTCGCATTTATTATAATTATAAGTAACTTATACCTAAGTTATCCAGACTCAAACTATAACAATTTCAACTCACCGATGTAGTATAATTTGTTTATTTGTTTTATTTTAGCCATTTAATAATGTTGTCATTTTCACTTTTTTTTTTTTACATACGATTTTGTCAAATTCTGGTTTTCACATCTCAAGTTTAATTTTAATTTAATTGTATATTGGCGCTTAGTACTTACTAAGTTAGCTTATCTTCCGAATTTATTGTATTGTGCACGTGGTGTTCACCTATAAGTAATTGTTGTACTGTTATTTAATGTTTTTAATGAATTATGTCCCTGTATCCAGTGTTAACAATTGGTAGACCTATAATAAATAAATAACAAAACTGAAAGCCTACAAATCTGAACAAAAACACCCACAACACACTCGTTCACAAAACTTTTTCAATAACTTTCAATCCTACGACAGTTACAGGTACCGTGCGCGTCCTATCTTACGACATCAGTTCCACAACTTAGTCCCAATGTTGACCCCTTCGGCATTTCATCTTCATCATATTCCTGCCCTTTTCCCATTCAATTTGGCCATTCTATTTAGGGTTGGCACAACACGTTTTCTTCTCCAATTCTTCCCAGTCCGACGTCACTGCATCATTTCCTCGTTTCCCTTACCATTCTTCTCACAATCCATTCATCTTTGCTTTGGCCTTCTTTTCCCTCTCCATCCGTCCACATTCATGTCCATCACTCTACCTGCGTAATGACGGGAGAAATAAGTTTCTTTCGGCTTCTTCTTACAGCTTATATTACATTATCATCATCTGCCGAGTCCTTTCCCAACTAGTCTAACCGAATGCAACTGAATACCAGTATTTTACATGGAGCGACTGTCTATCTGACCTCCACAACCCAGTTAGTATTGGGTAATGCGATACCACTTGGTAAGACTGGTTGTTAGACTTTCAGACCACTCTAAATGAACTGACTATCAAAGATCTACAAATGACAGCCGGGACCAACAGCTTGCACGGAGGAAACTCGGTATGTAATGAGTGGTCACCCATCCACAGACCAACGTAGGCAAGCGCCGCTTAACTTAAAGATCGACCTCGATCAACTGTCATTAGTTAGCCGCGACCTCCACTAACTGTAAGATAGGTACAGAAATACTTTATATTCAATCCACAAGAGAAAAATAAACTTGAACCCAACTTTCCCCATATTTTAAAAGCAAGTCCATTTTCCTTCCTTGAAACAAGTTCCTGTGGTAGAAAACGCGAATAAAAAACGAAAGAGCTGTGTTTAAAACTAATAGAAATAAATGACGCTGGCTCTTCGGCTCGAAAGAACACCGATCTTCATTATAGGAGGTACGGCGCTGGTTACACCGAAGCGTTACTAATCGATGTTGTTGTATTTGGTTATCGCACAATAGTTATTTGTTATACAAGAGTGGTCAATTTTGATGACCGAGCAAGCGAAAGATTCTAAAATTGAATCACGAGCGCAGCGAGTGGTTTAAAACCTAGAATCTTGAGCGTTCGCGAGGGAATCAAAAGAGCACGAGGTGAAAAATCTTTGCACTCGAGTGCAGCACGTAACTTTTCATCCCTCAGCGAGGAAATGTACTAAATGCAAAAAAAAACAATCACAAGATACTTTTATTTCAGTTTAGGTATTAACTACATTAAAAAAAAGTTCACCAAGAAGGTTCCGAGTCTGAGTTTTTAACAAATTAAAAAAGTTTGAAGGATAAATTCGGCACCATGGATGTAGATGAAATGAAATGAAATGAAATGAAATGAAATGAAATGAAATGAAATGAAATGAAATGAAATGAAATTTTATTTGCTAGAATTGTAGTATATAAATAGGTGGTCGAGTTTTAATACCGTTGCTCACACAATTCGCTAAAACTAGCATGCAAAATTTAATAATACATTTACTAATACATTAATTTAACGCAATTGGTATGTAATAATAATAAGGACATCAACAAAACCATTTGTAATAATCAGAATGTCAAAAATAAGAATGTCAGTTATGAACGTCAATCATTTAATTAAATGTCAATCTTTAATGTTAAGATACTCATTCACAGAATAAAATGTCTTTTCTATGAGCCATCTGAATAGCGCCGTTTTAAATCGATTGATTGGCAGTTCCCTATATGATTTTGGTAGTTTGTTATATATCCTTATAACCATTGGAAAGCAACTTCTGTGATATAAGTGACTTTTCATTGGCGGAATAATCAATCTATCAGGATATCTCGTATTAAACGTAACAGTGTCTCCAAGACGTTGAAATAATTCGGAGTGTATTTTAACAAATTTACAACATTCAAATATGTACATTCCAGGAACAGTTAATATATTCAGTTCTTTAAAAAGAGGTTTACATGAAGTCAATGGTGGCACATCACAAAGGGCACGGATGCATTGTTTTTGGGCTATAAATACCCTATTTATGTTTACAGAATTCCCCCATAACACAATTCCATATCTAATATTAGAAGCCACATAACCATGATAAGCTAATAGGGATGTTTTAAGGTTGGCTATTTTACTAAGTCTCCATAATGCATAGGCGAAACGATTAATTTTCTTAGTGACCTTTTCGCAGTGAGGTTTCCATGTGCACCCACTGTCCACTGTTATACCAAGGAAAATTACTTCGTTCTCTTCCTTAATTTTTTGATCGGAATAAGTGATCATAAGGTCAGATTTCGATTTTCTATTGTGAAATTGAACGAAGGAGGTTTTATCTATGTTCACTTTCAAATTATTATTATTAAGCCATGCTATTATAGCATTAACCGTCTCATTGATCTCTATATTATAATTAAGCATTTTGTTCTCCGTAATAATCACCGCAATATCATCCGCAAACAGTGAATAATAATGATTGGTAACATTTGGGAGGTCGTTTATATATAATAGAAAGAATAATGACCCTGTTACACTACCCTGCGGTACTCCTGTATTATTTATCCTGACGTCTGATTCACATAAAATTTCTTCATTATTTGAATTTATTTTGGTAATGGCTGTATATTGATTCCTATTTGAGAGATAGCTTTGGATCCATTTCAAGGGTATACCGCGAAAACCGTACAATTCACATTTATCGAGCAGAATCTTGTGGTCCACAAAGTCGAAAGCCTTGCTCATATCGAAAAACACAGTGCATGTTCGTGTATGCTTATCCACATTAGCAGTTATTTTTGACATTAAGTTAAAAGCTGCCAAAGTGGTTGATTTGCCTTTCTGAAATCCATTTTGTTCAGTTTTTAGTATTTTATGTTTCGTCAAAAATTGGGTCATACGACAGTGCATTATCTTTTCAAATACTTTAGATATCACTGGTATTAAGGCGACTGGTCTATAATTGTTAATATCCATTACGTCGCCTTTTTTAAATATAGGTTTAATAACGGAGGTTTTTAGTTTACTTGGAAAGACGCCTTGAGAGAATGACATATTAATAAGGTACGTTAATATTGGTGTAATCAAAGTTGCCGTGTGCTTTAAGATATGTGTTGGGATTTCGTCATATCCCACGGAAGAAGTATTGTTTAACGAGTGGATCGTTTTTAAAGTTTCTTCGTCACTTACCGGATAAATAAAAAAGCTGGCGTTTAGTGATGTAATTAAATGGCGATGTCCCATGGTAGATTCTGGCTTATTATTACCCGCTGTGTTATCAATGAAGTAATTATTAAATGTGTTGGAAATGTCATTAGTGTTCGTCAAGATTGCATTCCTAAATTTAATTTTAGTAATAAACTTTTTGTCATTATTTGAATTAGTCATTGTATTTTTTTTTATCAATGTCCAAGATGCTTTACATATGTTTTTCGATTTTTTAATGTATTTTTCATTATACAGTTTTCGCGCTGCAATTACAGTTTTTTTAAATTGTTTACTGTATTTTCTGTATACACTTTTATAACCTGGCGTTTTTAATTTATAATACTTAAATCGCAATGCTCGTTTTGTTACGCATGATTTCCTTATTCCTTTAGTAATCCAACCAGAGTCTGTACTTGTTTTGTTTGTAATTTTTTGTTTATAAATCGGAAAACATAGATTGAAAAAGAGCCTAAATGTATCAAAAAATGTGTCAAATGCAGTATTAAAGTCCTCTTCCGAATATACCTCCGACCAAGACATATTAGTGAGACAGTGACAAAATTTATCGACATTTAAGGGACAATAATCGCGTTTAAATATGTACCATTCCATTAGTGGTTTTTTGACTACTTTTTACCGAGTTAGTTTTGGATGTAGATGAGCAGATATTGATCAACTCCTTAATTCTCAGGTCTTGATCAGTAATAGTTTGTCTAAGTGTTTTATTTTCTAATATCAATTTGTCGATCTCAACTGCACATTCCAATTTCAGGTTCAGATTATCAATGATGTTCCTTAATTCGGTTATAATGTCATCATTTTGCACTGTGGATAAGTCCGGTAAACTTCTCATCAAATTCGAATCCTCAGATAGCAGTGAGCTGTTATTAATGCAAGGTAGTGATTCAAACGAAGTTTCCTTACGGATAGTTTTCTTACGTAAAGTTATGTTAGTATCCATAATTTTTAACGTTTGTGACCGGTAGCTCCCTCTTTGTATCAGAGTATAACTCCACTTCTATGTATTGATCAATAGATGTCGCTATGTTAAATAAAATACTAACGAGTTATAGTAACCCTGAGAGGTTTTTGGCAACACTCGTTTGTTCGGTAGTACGAATTTGATTATTGCTTGTCATCTAAGATTTTTGAATGGAATGTAAACAAACGATTAAAATTGTAATTTGATTACACTGTGCAATTTTATGTTGCTTGTTTATTCTGTTATATTTCAGTTCATACCCAACTTCTTTCCGCCGCTGCATTAAAGTTGATATAATTGGGGTTTTGCACATAAATGTTTTTCACTTTTCTGTGTTTACGTTCACTGTTGTTTTATTGGCACTACATTCCGAGATTAGCTTAAAATCAGTTGTCACAAACGTTTGTCCACATGAGTTGCATACTAATTATACTGTTTATCACCTAATAACACTGAAATACCACTGTTTATACTTTTAATTAATTTAAATACACGGAGCTATACTTTTCGTGGCGGACAGCGCCATCTCTCTCCACTAAACGTAGTGATTATATACTCTGTGCTCTCCACTACTAGAAGTAAATAGGTTTAATGATGTTTTGAATTCACATACTTAGTGCACATGATGTTCTAAATTCAATTTACTTTATTCCTCTACAGGATAAAAACGGGTTTTGCACTCAGATATCGAAGAGCAAAAATACTCTTTCCGAGATGGGGGGATGAAAAACTCTTTATCACTCTGATAGCTGATCTTATGAAGGAAAAGGCACAAAAAATGTTATGACTGTGGCTGTATATAGGGTGTAAAAACCCTCTTAACGAACCCGAAGGACACTTGTTCTTCCCGAGGGTTAGTCATTGCGATATTTTTTTCACAGAGAGGGAGTTTCACAGAGTGGGAGTCCAAGTTCCAACTTTTTCAGAAGTTTTTTGAAGTGAAAACTTCTTTAAGCGCGTTTATCAGTTTTTGAGTAAACAAAAATCATGGAACTCGCGTGACCGTAACGTTCGCTTTTCGTACCACTCGTAGCGGATTGCTACGAGTTTTCAGTTCTATCGGCTGTCCCCAAAGAAGCATTTTTTTTAAATTCTTACTTGTTTTTCAGAGAGGAGTTCGAGGCTAAATAATATCAGACGCTCGGGTCGATCTTTAGGTTAATCCATGCTTGCCAAGGTTGGTCTGTGGATGGGTGACCACCCTTACATACCGAGTTGCCTCTGTGCCTCGGAAAGCACGTTAAACCGTTGGTCCCGGCTGTCATTTGTCCATCTTTGACAGTCGTTACGGGTAGTCAGTGGCCCCAAAAGTCTGACACCAGTCTTACCAAGCGGTATCGTATTTCCCAGTATTAACTGGGTTGTGGAGGTCAGATAGGCAGTCGCTCCATGTAAAATACTGGTATTCAGCTGCATCCGGTAAGACTGGAAGCCGACCCCAACATAGTTGGGGAAAGGCTGGGCAGATGATGATGATATGTTTATCACGATGAGATTTTTACTTTTAACACCTCCACGACCCTCGTACTATTCAATCCATCCATCAGCACAAAATTAAGTGCGTAACATTGAGTACTACCATAAAACATGATTTTTCACCCCAAAAAAAAGTCGTCTTAGCAGTAATTTTTGTGTGTAGTTACTTAGTTTGATGTACTTACAGAATGCTTGGTTGACGTCTTCGTGATGAGGTTGTTTACACCCTGTATTAAAACGTTACACATTAAATTAAAAATTAAAAAAAAAACTCCCGACACATAGGGTCATAACCGTATAGTGTACTTTATTTTACTAGACAAGCCCTTTCATTTGATACCCATATTGAGGGAGTTGTTGAATAAATATGTAATCCGCCATTTTGTGACGGCGGCGGCCATCTTTGACTAATTTTTATCAAACATAGCTAACAACACTCCCGACTAATTTAGCTTTCAAACAAAAACAAACAAAATCAAAATCGGTTCATCCGTTCGGGAGCTACGATGCCACAGACACACACACACAGACACGTCAAACTTATAACACCCCGTAGTTATTGCGTCGGGGGTTAAAAAAAAACCCCTTAAACGTCACTTAAAATATCCTGTTTAAGTGGTCCCTAGAATAACGTGAGCGTTCATTTTTAAGTATGACGCATAAGAATCTAATAGGTAGTTACTTTGGCCGATTTCTTGCAATAACTGTGCCGTCAGAATGGCCATCCGATACGATAAAAGTTAACGCAACTTTTAACGGCACACCTGGTTAGTCAGTGTGCCGTAAAAACATCTTTTATTTTGTTAATGTCACGTAATTTTCTTTTTGATATAGCGCGTTGTCACACTGTCTGATCGTTATCTAGTCTCTTCCCAACTATGTCAGAGTCGGCTTCTAGTCCAGCCAGATGCACCGAGATAGCAGTACTTTACATGGAGCGACTGCCAATATGATCTCCACAACCCAGTTAGTACTGGGTAAGACGATAACTCTTGGTAAGACTGGTTTATGAATTTCTCAAAGTTACATCACTTCCCAACAACCTTTCCATTACTTCGTGGGTGAGGTTTTCTGCGTTCAATCTCTCTGAAAGGCCTTTAAGTCGTCATGCCAGCTTTTTCTAGACCTCATCATAGGTACGGCATTAAATAAATCGGAATCACAAGAAATACGAATTTACAAGGAACACGTAATCAAATCATCTCATCATTCTCTTGCGCAGCATGTCTTTTATTCCATACTTCTCTATTACTCATTTATACTATAATTATTATAATACGAGTATTATAAAGTAGAAGTTTGTTTGTTTGTTTGTTTGGTTGAACGCGCTAATCTCAGGAACTGCCTGCTCGAATTGAAAAATTCTTTTTGCGTTGGATAGTCCATTTATCGAGGAAGGCTATAGGCTATATAACATTACGCTATGACCAATAGGAGCGGAGCAGCAATAAGAAATGTTGCAAGCGGGAAAAAAGCTTCCGTTGAGCAGGCGATGTGTTGCGATATCAAAACTTCACGCGAACGAAGTCGCGGGCAGAAGCTAGTCATCTCATAAGACACCTCCTTTCTTGCCATATCATACTTCAAACAGTCCATCCATCGTTTCTTTGTTCTTCCTCTACTCATATACCCATTCATACTCAAAACTTTCCTCACGACAATTTCTCCATTTCAACAAAGCCTTTATATATTCGGTGCGGTGTAACAGTCATCCTGTACTAGTGCGTCCCTACCCCACTCCAGCCCAGGCCTCAACATTTTACGACCTCGATAGAAATTTATTACTACGATAATAGTATTTTCGCTCTTTAAATAAGGTCCTTTTTTGTCCAAAACAACTTTTGTAATACGAAATTATTGGGAGAGTTTTTGAAAGCCGAGGCACAAACAGTATTTGCGTGGGAGGTCTAGACATTTCCAAACTATATTGGGTTGGCTTCTAGTTTATCCGGATGCAGTTGAATACCAGTATTTTACATAGAGCGACTGCTTAATATCTACAACCCAGTTATTTTAATTTATTTATTTTGCCAAAATGGTACAATGCTAGACTTATAAACTAAGCCCCACAAAATCGTTGTCATGGTTTGACTGTGGGGTCGGTGCGTCTCTAGACACTCATACTTATACACTTATGAGTTGCACTTACGGTTGCAGTTTTCAAGAGAAGAGTGAAAGAACATTTACCTATCCATTTCGTCATAATTGCAGAAGTATTTATTATTAGTATTTTTTTTTATTGTTTATATAGTATTTTTTAAGTATGTGTGTATTCTAATTTTGTATATATTTAAGATATTTAATCTGTTTCATGTATTCCATTTTCTCTCCTACTTTTACACACTATGTCTACCTACATCTCTTTATTTAGAAATAAGCATCACCTTTGTACTATTTTCTGTTCTTTTCTTCATTTCTGTAATAAGTGTGTACATAAATTGTTAAATAAATAAATAACATAAAATAAAGCTTATTTACAACTACCTAGTTTTGTTAATTTAAGTATTAGTAACAATGGTGCTTAGCTATTAGATTAGTATTGTTAGTATAATCAAGTATTAAGTTTGTACTGGATAATACGATACTCTTCGGTAAGCCTTGTTTTCTGACTTTCGGGCCACTGACTACCTACCTGTAACGACTGCCAAAATCTATTAACACTTTACTTGGTCTTGTATGAATTTTCCATGTAATGTATAATTATTGTTAGTTTGCCATATATCATATTTTCCCAGCAGTACAAGTACGTAGGATTCAATAGGACTCGATTAGATAAATTTGGCAATTTTTCTCGATATAATGAGTTTTTGACTCCATAAAATCTCATTTTATCGAGAATAATTACTGTCAAAATTATCTAATCGAGTCCTATCGAATCCTACGTACTTGCACTGCAGAAGCGACACTCGAAAGGCGTAATAATACAGTGGGTGTCTTTTGTTTTCAAGATCAACGTTTTCGATTTCTAAAAATATTCAAAGGAGTCTCGAATTTCTTTGAGTTTCTTTTGTAATTTCGAATTTGGTCACCCACGCTGACTTCAACAGTTCAAGTCATCTAGAAAAAACTAATTTCCTTGTAACGGAGGTCCCACGGGGTGACTCCATGTCGTGTTTCGTGTTTTAAACATTATTTACAAAACCCCAAAAAGTACAGCTTCACTGTACGTTACAGGTATATGCAATATGCAAATTATTGCACACTGCGAAGCACGCCGAACTGTATCGTATTCATTCATTTGCATATGACTGCCGTGTGCTCGTTTACGTTAGAATATTCTAGTAGTAGTTGTTTTTATTTACTTTTTCCGAACGCGATCAATAAAACTTAATTTTGAAGGTAATTTTTTTCCCAGAATTAAAATGCAAATAATAGCTTTTTTCAATAAAAATGTTTTGTGCGTTTTATGGTTCTAAATTGATGAAACAATAAATCCAAAACATGCAGTTTTACACTATGACTTAGGGGGCGTCCATAAATTACGTGAGATGTTTAAGGGGGGGGAGGGGGTCGAGTCAAAACTCATCTAACCTTACGTTGTCTCGGCAAATATCACGCAATTTTTTTTCTGATTGAAACAAAAAAATATTATACTATTTTGGTCCATTTAATCCAGATTGTACATGCTTAAGATTTTATATTAAGCGTATATCGTAGTTAATACGATTAAGATCATTCTACTAATTTAAAATGAGTTATCAAGATTTTTGTAACGCATACGTCAAAAGACACGTCTATAAGACGAAGAAGCGAAGAACCCACATTTTGAAAAATCTCACGTGAGATTGGGGGCTGGGGGAGGGGCAGCAAATTTAAAAAAACACCTCACGTAATTTATGGACGCCCCCTTAACTGTCATCATATTCCTTAAGAGACCTATAACATTTTTCTTGTATTTGAGAGTTTTTAAGAGTCGAGTCACGACCCCCGTACTATTCAATAAATCCAACAGCACAATGTTTTGAGTGCGTTACATTAAGTTCTATAGTTGGTGCCAGTTAAGATGGAAATAGAGGTCATTGCTCCGACTTTCATCCCGATGTCGAAATATTAGCGATACTGTCCCTCCACCCGTACAAACCTGTCGCAAATCTGATATCGCTTGAGTCTCATAATACATCCAAAATGACACATGGTGATGAACATACACAACAAAGTGCACAACCCAAAAAAATAAGAAATCGAGCAAACGTAACCTACGAAATTAATTGTTTTAAATATTGTATTTTCCTTTTTGACACTATTCTAACTTAGTGAGTTAGCGAGTTACTTCCATTTAAAAAAGTAAATAAATTATCTTAAAATTAGGATCTGGGACTATCGCGCGACAGACATTTGCGCGAAGGACACTTCTTACGCGCACCCACTTACGCGAAAAGACATATTATTATGCGCGCATGGACTTTTGCGCGAAAAGGACCTTACGCGAATGGACACTTGCGTGACTGCACTTTTGCGCACCTTAATGGCCACTTAAGTTTACTCTGTGGGGTAAACACAACATCACGCCTGTTATTACTTGAAGGTGGATTTTCTTTGGGTTTTTCCGACACGGGTGTCTTTTTTATGGTTTTCGGGGACGTTGATCACGAAAATGAGTTCAAAATGAAAATCCAAGATGGCGTCCAGGTTTTTTTCGTTTTTACGTCATGGGTGTCGTTTTCATAGTTTTCAGGGTCGCTGATAACAAAAATGAGGTCAAAATTAAAATCCAAGATGGCGTCGTGGAAAATTTACGATTTTTCCGTCATTTCATGGTTTTCGGGGTCGCTTACACGAAAATGAGGTTGATTATGTTAAAGTATATCAGATTTAACCAAAGGCAAGGTAAATCATTGAATCTATTTTCATATTCGTCATGCAAAAGTGGCTTTGAATGACCTAATTGAAATAAATAATTATTGACCTCATTTTCGTGTTCAGCGACCCCGAACACCATGAAATGGCGGAAAAATCGAAAATTTTCCACGGCGCCATCTTGGATTTTCATTTTGACCTCATTTTCGTTATCAGCGACCCTGAAAACTATGAAAACGACACCCATGACGTAAAAACGAAAAAAACCTGGACGCCATCTTGTATTTTCATTTTGAGCTCATTTTCGTGATCAACGTCCCCGGATACCATAAAAAAGACACCCGCGTCGGAAAAACCCAAAGAAAATCCACCTTCAAGTAATAACAGGCGTGATATTATGTTTACTCCACAGAGTAAACTTAAGTGCCCATCAAGTCGCGCTAAAATCCAGTCGCACGAGTGTCCATTCGTGCAAATGTACTGATACCTTAAAATTATGCATTATTCTTTGATAAAATACTGAATAAAATATAAAGTCAGTAAGTATCTAAATATTCTTATGACATAACTATTATCTCATCACAAAAAATGATAATTCTGATCTTATGCCGTTTTCACTTTGAAGCGGTCAACGCGTCAGGTGTGCAGCACATTATGGTCACGCCACGTGGGCGCCATTTTGATTGAACATTCCGTGTCATAGTTCGCTTGCGTTCGGTCGAAGTGCTATTATTTCTTTGCTTTTAACGATGCGCCTAGCGATGTTGCGATGCGTCTTGCGCGGCGCAGCGCGAAATCACTGTCCTCTTCCAGTACTGTCGCGTCTCGGTGTGAACTGACGCTAAGTCTACATCCATTCATGTTGATAAAATCCTTCACATTGAAGCATTTTTTTACGTCACACGTAAATTTATAAATTCGAAATAATTTATTTTTTTGCTAAGAAACTAATTGTATTAGTTTAATAAATTCGAATTGGAACCACACAAGATTCTCAACCCCTGTATGTCTAGCCGACTGGTACTACGATACTCTAGCGATATAAGCAAGTATCGCTTATTGGTCGAAGTAAGTGTCATTATCGTTTAATGATTAAAATCTTGGTAGGAAGGTGTGAATGACCTCTATTTCCATCTTAACTGGCACCAACTATACCATGTAAAACGTTATTTTTCACCCCAAAAGAAAAAGTCATAATTTTTGCATAAAGTTACTTAGTTTGATGTGTAGAGGGCTTCGTTGACGGCTTATACATAAACAAGAACCCGACAACAGCTGTTGGGGCCCACCAGACATTACCCATCTGGTCAAAGGACACCCATCTGGTCAGCCTTTTTCTATGCAAGATGAAGAGCTTTGCACCCTGATCTTCATACCCCCAAAGAATAAGCCAGTGTACCAATGAACTCACAGCTATTTATAAGAAACGCGAATTAATTCGTACATACTAATCTCATTTGTCCTCGCTAACAAATCAATATAGATTGATTTACGTTAATACAGAGGGTAGTAGTCCCATAGATAATACACTATGTATTACAAGGATAGATGCGCAACTCTGGTTTTTGTTTTTAAAACTGTGTACCTCAACTGTGAGATGGCGCTGTTAGTTTCTGTTCAACCAAATAAATACAAAAAGTAATTCTTAACTAAGGATTCGAACTTGAGCACTATACAAGGCAACCGCTGTCACCGCTAGACTGTTTACACTTCACTGACAAATTGTCTAAAATAGCTGTTCTCGTTATGACAGTTGTAAGCTGTCAAACAGTTGAAAAGTTGGTGTCCTTAAACACACTGATGGCAGCACTATGTATGAAAATTTTGTTTGAAGCTAATGTATGGAAGTTTCACCCCCCTGGTAGTTCCTTGGTGGTCTACTGGACGGTAAAAACACTACTGCCGAGTATGAGGTTCATGGATACCTTTCCGTATGTTTTTCCATCCCCACCCGCATTCTCCAGTCAACCCCCAATCACAAATCGCTCACTCACGCAAACTCACGTTGTTATCTTTACGCATACATGCATGCTGATACATCTCTAATCGCGCGTTCGTAACGATGTATCGCGCAGAAAGCCACAGCCATTTGGAACCGCAGTATTACAATCGCGTCGCTCGAGATAACTCGATTTTGCTAGCCTTCGTGCTGCTTTTAAAAAGTCCGACTAAAAATAAAACAGAAATGAACAGCATCAATTTTAGGTAGGCACATACAATTTCACTCTCATTGAGAGGAGGCCCTGTCCCAGCAGTGGTAACATTGTAAGCTGATGACAATGATGACATCCATTTGCGAATAAACGAAAATTATGTGGACATTAAAAAACCATATTTGTAAAATTACCCCCGCACCCATCACTGGCACAAACGCACTGTAAGCGTGCGTTTATTGCAAACTGCCTCGCTGAAATTTACCACCCTGTATTCACTCTCGTTATAGCGCTTTTTCATTTGTTTTTCGAATGGAAAGTCATCAAATTACTCCTCCCGCTCTGGGCGGAGCGGAAGGGAGTGTCACACTTTTACTGACTAAAACCCATCCATGTTCCTTCTTAGCCCTTTGTGTATCAGGGCTGCGGTATCACTTTTGAACAGACCCGGAGCCCCAGCAAGCATCGGTCCACTCGCGCCGTCGACACGGCCTGTCGTCATAAGACAGACGTACGGCGAGCTAGCCCATAGCTCACCGTCCACAGGCTCGCGCCTACGGTGGCCGCGGGCCACCACTTGGCTCCCGGCGCCTGCAGGTGCGTCTCCCGCGGGGGCTCGCTATATAGCGCTGGCTCGGAGTCTTGATGAGAATGTAAAGACACCTTTAGATATTAACTACGTTTAAAACTACATACGTTCCCACAATATATTGTCAAGGTAGTAAGTATCTTACCGAACAATCTTCAAACCCCTTGGGCCAAATTTAGCTCTAAGCTAAAAGCCAATATAACAACTGTGTATGTTTACCGGAAAGATAAGATTGTAAGCGTTGGTGGCTGTATATCTGAGTTTACAACGACATAACTACACGCCTGTTAAGCCTGAAAGGGTGGGTAGAAATGTGATTATGGTCAGAAGGAAGGAAAACATAGTGAGGTATACGGCATGTTTTAGAATCGAAAATCAGAAGGCCTGCATACGTGTATCATTCACTAACCTGCGCTGGTGGAAGCGGAAATTACAGTTTTTCCGACTCCTCTACTATACTTTTCTGATTAATTTCGTTGCGGGATCCATGACGGTTAAATTGTTTCTCTGAGACTTCGTCAAACTTCATTATCTCGGTGCGTTTTTGGTGGTCGCGACTGTTAATTCTGGCTTTTAGGAATGGTTCGGGAATAGTGTGGTGGGCTAGTCCCATTAAAAAAAATACATGCACTGAACCAGCGTGGTGGATTAGAGCCCACTCCCTCACACAAAAGAAATATCTCTAGCAGTGGGACTATAATATTACGTTTTATGGTGTGTTTCGCTACACGCCAACGTTTCGCCAGTGATGTGTAAGTTCCATGAAACGCGGGGGCTAAGCCATCAACCAGAGTTTCGACGGATTAGAATTCCTGATGAATACACATAATAATAAACCGACAACCCATTCCGCAACCTCAAAAAATCAAGCCAACTCACCTCAACCAAACCGCCAAAAAAACACTTACCTCCAAATCACCCGTTACTTCGATATAATTTTTGCAATTATGCATTCAGTAATATTCTGTTATTTTGAAATTACAAACAAACATTGCAATGTTGTTTATTTGAACATAGTATGGATTAGTAAGGTGGTCACCCATCCCCAGACCAACCTACTATTAATTGGGGACAGATATAAAGGGTGTAAAACACCTCTTAAGGAAACCGAAAGACACTTTTTCTCCCCGTCATTGCGATCATTTTTTTGTTCTACACCATACCTGGGAACCTTCTAGTTACGGAGATATTGGGGGTCAAAGTTCCAACTTTTTGACAAGTTTTTTTTTTTTAGTACACGGTTTTGTTGTAAGATTTTAATTTAAACACGTCTATGACAACTACAATATTTTAATTGAGTTCTACCACAAAACATGATATTTCACCCCAAAAAAAAAGTCGTTTCCCAGCAACAATTTTTGCGTAGAGTAACTTATTTTGATGTACAGAATGCTTGGTGATGAGGTTGTGTGTATTACACCCTGTCGATATACCTTTGACGACCCGTATGGCGCAGCGGTAGTGAGGCTGCCCTACGTTCTTAGGGTCCCGGGTTCGAATCTCGGTAGAAGCAAATGATGTGATGAGCATGGACATTTGTTTCCGAGTCATGGCTGTTTATTTGTATAATAAGTTATGTATGTAGTATATCAACTGTCTGGTGACCACGACACAAGCCTTGCTTATTGTGGCACTAGATGGCGCTGTGTGTAATGTCCAGCGATATTTATTTATTTATAATTTTTTACCTAGATAACGCAGGTATCACGATCCATATCCATAGGCCTCTCACAAGGCTAGGTGGAACGATGACCTGGTGAAGGTTGTGGGAAACCGCAGGATGCGAGTCGCACGGGGCCGGTCAATGTGGTGGCACTTGGAGGAGGCATGTCCAGCAGTGGATGTCTTTCGGTTAGAGGGTAGCCTTAGAGGCGCTACGTCGCGAGGACTTTCGCAAATTGTTTACTTTCTCGATTCTATCGTATAAAACACCTAAATATAGAAAGAAAAAAGAAGAAGGAAAGAAAGAAAAAGCATTTATTACTCTAAAAAGCTTATTTTATTCACGCAAAACAGTTTTGTTTTTATTCACTATTTTGGTGTTTGAATTTGGAACACAAAAATATGTTCGGTCTCTATTTCAATGCTTACACAAACTCCTTGCGCTAAGATTCGAAATTCAAAACTCTTTGGTGCAAATAAATTCTCGAGATTTGATTGGTCGATATTTGCGACAAGGAGTTTGGCATTAGATTAATCAAAATCAAATCAAATCAAATAATTTATTCGCATAATATGGGTAAATAGATGGTAAATAATTGTTACATTTCAAATCTAACAATAAGGATCCTCATAAAAACCATTTCTGGTATACGAAATTTAAAATAAAATAACAAACAAAATGGGTGATATGACTAAACATACTAAATTAAATATCTAACTATTATTGCACTAGAATAGGAACTTAGTGAGGTGTTATAATAATTTTCTATTCTTATAACTAAGGTATTCCTGAGTAGTGTAGAAACATTTTGTGACTAACCAAGAGTACAATTTTTTTCGGAATAAACTAAGGGGTAGGTCTTTTAGTTCATTAGGTAATTTGTTAAATAATTTAATAGACATGGGGTAACAGTTTCTTCTATACAGATCAGTTTTTATGTTTGGCAAAGGGAAGCTATTGGGATAACGGGTATTAAAATTACAATATTCACCAAACGATTTGTATAGGTACTGATGTGTTTTGACGAAAATGCAAGACTCAAATATATACATGGACGGTGCTGTTAATAAATTTAGCTTTTGGAACAATGGTTTGCATGACGTTAGTGAATCCACATTACAGAGTGCACGAATGCACTGTTTTTGTGCCAGGAATACTCTATTAAATTCTACTGAGCCGCCCCATAATATAATACCATATCGTAGGTTGGAGGCTACATATCCATGATATGCTTGTAAAGCTGTTTTTTGGCTGGATATACGTGTAAGACGCCAAAGAGCATAAACATACCTGTTTACTTTTTTACAGATTTTATCTATGTGTAATTTCCATGAGATCTGACTATCTAATGACATCCCTAGGAAAACTATACTATCGGATTGTGCTATGATATTGTTTTTGTATGATATTGTTAGTTTGTGATCATTTTGTTTTCTATTGTAAAATTGAATTATTCTGGTCTTGTCTATATTAACTTTTAAATTATTGGACTCAAGCCATTTTATAATGCTTTGAACAGCTTCGTTAACTTCTTTATTGTAGTCATCAAATGTAGTATTAGGGTTTTGTGAAATTACTAACGATATATCATCTGCAAAAAGGGTACAGTGATGATTAATCACGTTAGGTAAATCGTTGATGTAGAGTAGAAATAGAAGTGGGCCTAATATGCTACCTTGTGGGACACCGACTCTGTTATGTGCGAGATGAGATTTATATGCGAATTCTATATTCTCGTCATTAATTTTGTTTATTTCTACATATTGTTGTCTATTTGAAAGGTAACTTTGTAACCATTTATGTGCTATACCTCGAATACCGTATGCGTAGGCTTTTTGGAGCAAGATTTCATGATCAACAAAATCGAACGCTTTGCTCATATCGAAAAACACTGCACAGGTGTTAATGCCTTTATCAACATTTTCCGAAACTTTTTTTATTAGTTTAAAGGCAGCTAGTGTAGTAGACTTTCCTTTCTGAAAGCCATGTTGTTCAGATTTCAGTATATTGAATTTATTAAGGAAAGATGTTAACCGTTTAAACATAACTTTTTCTATAATTTTGGCTAGTATAGGTATGAGAGCAATAGGCCTATAGTTGTTTGGTTCTGTTTTATCTCCCTTTTTATAAATTGGTTTTACAACTGACACTTTTAGTTTGTCTGGAAAAGTACCTTGTGATAATGATAGGTTTATGAGATGACATAGTATTGGTGCTATTAAATGCGCAGTTTGTTTTAGAATTTGAGTGGGTAAGTTATCATAACCTACCGATTTGGTGTTTTTTAAAGACGTTATGATTTGGTAGATTTCGTATGTTGTAACTGGTGTTAAGAATATGCTTGCATTAAAAGGTTCTATTGTTCTTCTAGGTTCTATATTTTTTTTACTATGAGGCGGTTGACTTTTTGTCAGCCCTATGAAATAATTATTAAAGGTATTTGATATAAGTTCAGGATCTGTTATGGTTTCATTGTTTAGATTTATTTTGTTTATTTGTTGCGTATTATATTGATTGCTTTCTTGACTTTTTATTATTTTCCAGGAAAAATATTGTTTCACAAGTTGACCACCCTAATGATAATGATAAGAAAATTACGCTTAATTTCAGTCATTGCTCTAATTTTAATGTCCATTTCAATTAATGTAACAATTCTTATTTCTTGATTAAATTTCTATATTTTCTTTTCTCGTAGTCATGGTATAAAGTATAGTATGCAACTCCTGAATAAAGTACGAATTTATATCGAGGGCCATGAATCACTCGCGTCGTTCAGGATTGTAACAGTTGAATCACTCGCTGCGCTCGTGATTCAATCATTAGAATCCTTCACTTGCTCGTGACTCATCTACGGCCCTCGCTTTAAATCCGTCCTTTATTCACTAGTTGCATAATATACTATTATTAGCCTGACAGGACCAAACTTAAAAAAAAATTGGTTAAATCGTGATTATGACACTAGTATAAAGTAAACATAGTGCAAAAAAAAATAACAAAATCATAAAAAAAAACAAAATACAAACAGAGCAAAAGGCTAAAAGTGTCTTGGTGTTTTTGTCTTCGACTAACCGATTTTCCTGTCGAAGGGATCCATGGGTAAGGTCCATTTTAAATTTTTAAAATTTTGTTCAATAAAATTAATCACGAAAATTAGAAAATTCTTAAAATGGACTTTATGGTACTGGTTACAAAGACCATTTTAAGAATTTAAATTTTTTAACGTGATTCATTTACGATTCTGCTAAACCGGCCATTTTAGACCCCCAGAACTGTGACCAAACACGAGCCGAGCGAGTGAAGCGAGTGGTAATACGGCAGCGGCCGGCGAGCGCAACCTCGACATTAGTTGCGAAATTTTTCTAAGTGCCCCTAAGATGGCCGACTGACCTGTCTTTCGGCTGAAGTGATGATGATGATGATGATGATGAATTCTAGTCATTAAAACATCAGGATAAACTAATCTGCACAATTCAAGATCTCATACCCACTAACATACTCGTAATAATATCTCAACACGGTGACATTAACCACACGACTCGCTGAATGTCATCTTAAGCCGTTCTTAGTAGAGGAAATGTGCCGAAATAAGTGCTCGAGTGACGACATACGCCTTTGTACTCGGGGTTTAGTGGCTATGATTTGTGAGGCTAGATCGGACGGTCCTGTACATCTTGTAGAATTGCATTAATTATATTGACCTGATATTTTTGTGTATCGGTGTTAAGCTTGTTTGATAATGATGTTTATGTACAAGTAGGTTTTTACAAACACTTTTACACGTCATTTTTTAAAAGCTAGATGAGGCCGGTGTTTCGTACCTGACTACTCTGAAAAGAAACAGCCGAAACAAACTCAAAGGTCATAGTCTCTTTTGAAGTCCAGACATAATCTTGCTCTATTCACATGAGGACTATGCAGATTAGTGTCTGAGATGGTCTTTTGAAGAAAGAACCACACAGATTTGAGTGGACGTGTCCAGTCAGTGCAAGCATTTGTCAGTTGTCGTGCAGCTCGACTTATAACTCAAGGAGCTCAACGAAACGACGAACAATACCGCTTCCTCGCCTTTTTGTCAATGTTCTAGACATCTGACTGCGAATTTGAACAATCGCCACATCATATTTTATGGCATTTGGCTTTGGCAATATGAACGTAATAATATATTAGATAGCGTACAGGTTACATCCGGAGTATTGCTATACGGACCTTGTAGAAAAAATGTAGTAAAAAAATTCGGGCGTTAAAGCGATTTCGCCATACCTAATATTATTGGAATCAAATAATTATAACAGGTCACAATTAAGGACCCATTAATGATAATATTTATCAATCAATCAACCGCCGTCGCCGCCGCCGGTGCTGGGCAACTAGGCATATCCCAGTTGTAAATGTTCACCCTTTGAAGGCCACTCTCTGCTATTAAGGAGGGAAGTGGATATTATGGGTTTCCTAATCCTCAGATTCTCAAACAAATCCAGATTCTCAAATTTAACTGTCCTCGAAATTTTCATTTTCGAGGACAGTTAAATTGTTTGTCTACTCTCTGGGCACTTTTCCGGTGGTCGCCACTGTTGTTCTGGATTTCTGGAGTTACAGAGGTTTGGGAATAGTGTGGGGAGCTTGTCTAAAAAAAAAAAACAATAAAAAACCTAAGCTGCGTGCTACCCTCCATGTTACTAAAACTACTAGAACACAACACAACACAACACAACACATACTCCCAAACACACAGCACACAAAACATCAACAAATTTCTCAAAGGTCTTTTTCGGTTTTCAACTAAACTCATCTCGTCTTTATCGTTAAAATATCAAGTATCTTTTTAAGGCTCGATCCCAAAGAAAACATCAAATGAGACAGATTCAGATTACCCAGCAAATAACAAGATTAGGCTATGAAAAATAAGAGAAAAAAAATACGAGAGTTTCCACGTGTCTATGGTAATCTGCGGGCGTTTTACATTTAGGGTCGACCCCAAAGTATTTTTACGTCGGAGATTTTAATTGAGGAAAATTGGGGTTCTGAGAAATTTGATTTCCGAATTCTGAGTTCGAAAGGTTTATTAGAAACTGTTTTAAAATGGATTTTTGTATCGAAAATGTTAGCGAAACTTGTTGGATTCTCTTATCATCATCTGCCGAGCCTTTTCCCAACTATGTTGGGGTCGGCTTCCAGTCTAACCGGATGCAGCTGAATACCAGCATCTTACATGGAGCGACTGCCTATCAGATCTCCACAACCCCTGTTGGATTCTTATATATATGTCCCCGTAAAATTGTCAAACACGTTATATTACAATATAACGTGTGTCTCTCTAGCGATATTGTAAACTCTCGAAATATTGTCAACTGAACATACGGATGTATCTCTGCCCCCATAATCGGGACTTGGGGCACCCCCCCGTTAGATCAGTTAGGTTCCTTTAAACCCTGCACTCGGAAATAGGGGCCCGCGTAGCGGGGCTCCGTCGACTACGCTTTTTAGGGGAATATAAAGTGTTTTAAGGTTAGGTTATAATAATCGGTATTTCTCAGGAATGGTGTAACGTATTTGACAATTTTACGGTGACATATATGTCACCGTAAAATTGTCAAATACGTTATATTGTAATATCACTAGCGATATTGTAAAGTCTCGAATTATTGTCAAATGAACATACTGCTTACAATAAAACGCATTCTTTTTCGTGAAATGCATGCGATGGTAGTCAACTCACGCGGTGTGGAGAGAAGGAGGGGTCCTCCTTGCCCAGTGGTACCACTCTCATGAAAAGATACTGTACCATTCCTGAGAAATATCGATTAATATAACCTAACCTTAAAACACTTCATATTCCCCTAAAAAGCGTAGTCGACGGAGCCCCGCTTCGCGGGGCCCCTATTTCCGAGTGCAGGGTTTAAAGGAACCTAACTAACCTAACGAGGGGGTGCCCCAAGTCCCGTTTATTGGGTCAAGAGATACTTCCGTATGTTCAGTTGACAATAATTCGAGACTTTACAATTTCGCTAGAGAAATACACGTTATATTGTAATATAACGTATTTGACAATTTTACGGTGACATAATTATATATAGAAATGGGGTCAATAAACCTAAAGGCCAACGGCCTAGGATCGGTGAACTTACATACATTTACACACGTCTTTTTTCCGTACGGGTAGAAGGTTGCGGGCCTGGGGACGGTGAACTATGGGCTAGCTCGCCGTCCGTCCGTCTTATGACGACAGGCCGTGTCGACGGCGCGTTCGTGTTCCACGCGCGCCTCAAAGAGATGTCAGCATAATGAAGGGACCCGCACGGGCCGAAGCCTGCCGGGGCTGCAGGACTGTTCGAAAGAGATACCGTGGCCCCGGAACATAAAGGGTGAGGAAGGAACATGCATGGTTTTTAATCAGTAAAAGTCTGACACTCCCTCCCGCTCCGTACAGAGTGGGAGAAGTCATTTGATGATTTCCCATCCGAAAAACAAAAAAAGAGTATAAGGTAACCAACTTGTGATTAACTGTGCTTTGGGTTATGCTGAATGAGCCGATAGACCCAGCTGTCGTTTATAATTATATCTTTGACAATCGTTACCGGTAGGCAGTCGCCCAAAAGTGTAACTACCAGTTTTACCAAGTGGTATTACCCAGTGCTTACTGCGTTGTGGAGGTCAGATAGGCAGTCGTTCCGTGTAAAATGGTGCATCTGGTTAGACTGGAAGCCGACCCTATTTATGATGGGTTATGCTGGATGAGGGTGGTGCATCCTAGCCGTCTTACGTCTTCGTTTTCTGTCTGTAACTAACTCCCTCAAGGTTGATTGGAAGACCAGCGTCTGACAGCATCACCCGTCTGGCATGAATGCTGAAATGGACCTTTTTGGCGCAGCCGTGAGGCATACAGTACATACTATGTATTTTCTCTTTTTTTTTGTAATTTCTTAATATCATTGTGTGTGTGCTTAATGCAAGTACTGACGTCAAATAAACGTTTTTTCTTTCTTTCATTTATGTATAAGTTGTATCTACCTTTACGTGTTTATGTACCTTTTTTTATTTTAAATATTTGTACAAAGGTATTTTATTTCTATTATAGAGTTAGTGTGTATATATTGTAAATAACTAGTCTGTGTTTTAAAATAAAAATAAAATCTCCAGTTCTATCAGATTTTTATGGATTAGTTAGTTTTTTTGTGTAACAAGTATTCAAGATTTGGTACCAATCAATAGGCTTGTGTCCTAAAAAAATCTAATTAGTCCGTCAGTTAGATTATAAAAAAATATTTGACCCGTATTTTTTCTTTTGTTACATAAACCAAAATTGACGAAGATACGACGCTTTTAAAATTCGCAATACGTCACGCCGTGCTATAGTTTTTAGTGCGTTGTGACGTCACGAGCCCCCACTCCCGAGTTTTGATGCGTTTTATCTTTGTCAGTACTCAGTGATTTACAAAAAATACGTGTCCATTATTTCCAATACTCTAACTGACGGACTAATTAGTTTTGCAATTTATTGATGGTGGAAACTAGCCTATTATTGATGTCAAATTAAATTACTGTGTTTGATCTGTTGGGATCGAGGGCTATGCGAGTCGCACGGTACCTGAGTCAATGTGGCGACACTTGGGAGAGGCCTATGACCAGCAGTGGACATCACCATCATTCATCATCATCATTCTCCTGTTCTTATCCCAATTCATTTCGGGTTGGCGCAGCATGTACGCATGTGTGTGTGTATGTATGCTTTTATTTCTTTCTTTCATGTCTTTTTCTTCCATACTCCTCTATTACTCGTCATCTCATCAGACACTTCTTTTCTTGCCGTATTATTCTTAACACAGTTCATCCATCGTTTCTTTCGTCTTCCTCTCCCTCTCTAACCATCAACATATAAATTCATCACTCGTTTGGTCACATGCGATTAGTTCTTCCTCATCACATGTCCATACCAAGACTGTACGCTTTTCACCCATAGAGGTATTCAATTATTTTTCAAAATGTAGGCATATTCTGCTAGCCTTTTCCAAACTATGTTGGGGTCGGCTTCCAGTCAAACCGAATGGAGCTGAACAAATGAATAAATATCGCTGGACATTACACACAGCGCCATCTAGTGCCGCACTAAGCAAGGCTTGTGTCGTACATACATACTTATTTTAAACTAACTACTACTACTAATGCTCATCACACAAACATTTGCTCCTACCGGGATTCGAAACCAGGACCCTAGAACGTAAGCAGCCTCACTACCGCTACGCCATTTGGGTCGTATATCAGTATTTTACATGGAGCGACTGCCTATCTGACCTCCACAACCCAGTTAGTACTGGGTAACACGATACCACTTAGTAAGACTGGTTGTCAAACTTTGTGGGCCACTGACTATCTGTAACGACTGTCAAAGATCTACAAATGACAGCCGGGCCCAACAGCTTAACGTGCTTTGCGAAGCACAGAGGGAACTCAGAATTTAAGGGGCTACCTCACGCCAACGACCTTGAGCGAGTGGGAGAAGTTTAGCAATAGCGTATACCCGTGCATGAGAGTGGTCAGCGATACACTGCCGCCCGTCGTCCCGAGAAGCCCCGCTTCAATGCGCACCAAGATTATTCGAAAAAACAACCCACCTTGATTTATCAAACACAATACGGATAAAAGCCGTATACTAATATAAAGGGCATTCAATTGTCTTTGAGATGATCTAAGTTTCATGCAAATACGCCCGATAGTTTTTGCGTGATGATCGTCTTTTTATGCCGCGTTAGACATTACTTTACAAATTAATTACACTAAGTTATAAAAATATTTCTTCACATTTTCACATATCAAATTATGAAAGAAATGATCTAGTATAACATATATTTTTTTCAAATAAATTAGACTAGAAGTTAAGACGTGATGATTAATTTTAAATCACTAAAAGTCATGTATCTGCGCCTTAAGGGTGGTCCACAGACCAACCTATGCAAATATGGCCTAAAGATTGACCCGAGCGGCTGTTTTATTCAGCCAAGAGTTCCTTCAATTCAATTATTTTAATCCCGATTTAATTCCAAATATCGTGGTAACCCTGTCGGCGACGTGTCGGCGCCTCGTAATCAAAGCACACTCATCCCCCACTCGAGTAGGCGCACCACATCGCCGATATTAAACTACGGACATTTCCCGGAGAGGAATTTGCAAGTTAAGTTATGGAAACCGCTTGCAATATCCGGGAGTGAAGGTCAGAAGGCGCTGGAATTTCATGGGGATAGTGAAGACAAATATTTAATACCTTTTTATAAGGTTTTCTGAAGTAAATGAATAAATGAGATTATTAATCTATACTTCACTATCACTACATATTATATAAAACAAAGTCTCCCGCCGCGTCTGTCTGTCCCTATGTATGCTTAGATCTTTAAAACTACGCAAGGGATTTTGATGTGGGTTTTTTCAATAGTAATTTAATTTTACGCGAGCGAAGCCGCGGGCATCGGCTAGTAATCTATACTATATATAATATTATAAAGCAGAAGAGTTTGTTTGTTTGTTTGTTTGTTTGTTTGTTTGTTTGTTTGTTTGGTTGAACGCGCTAATCTCCGGAACTACTGGCTCGAATTGAAAAATTCTTTTTGCGTTGGATAGTCCATGTATCGAGGAAGGCTATAGGCTATATAACATCACGCTATGACCAATAGGAGCGGAGCAGCAATAAGAAATGTTGCAAGCGGGAACAAAGCAGTTTGAACTTCCGTTGAGTAGGCGATGCGTTGCGATATCAAAACTCCACGCGAACGAAGTCGCGGGCAGAAGCTATGAGGCTATAATTTATCTTGGAAACTTGAACACCTGATGCAGAACCGCAACAGACCAGCTAAACTATAAGAGATACAAAAATGCTACCATAGCAAAAATTGTCCTACATGATGAGCATTTTCTGCTGAGAGTATAAGTTTGAAGATCTGGAACATCTGATGTGGAACTCCAAGAGCCCAGCTACACCATAACACATATAGGAATGACGTCTTAGCAAAAGTTGTTCAATTTTATGAGCACTCTCTGTTGGTTTATAAAAATCGAAGATCTGGAACACCTGTTGTGGAACTCCAAGAGCCCAGCTACACCATAACACATATAGGAATGACGTCTTAACAAAAGTTGTTCAATCTGATGAGCACTCTCTGTTGACTTATAAAAATCGAAGATCTCGGACACCTGTTGTAGAATTAATTTCCTTTTCCAATTATCTTCGTGACTCGGTAGCCTACCCGGTAACGCAGGGGAGCAGTTACTTAGATTTCAATTGATCAGGTATCTTCACAACAAAACTATAATCATGCCTAGAAAGAGGTCAAATCTTTCCCAATGTTCCAAAGGAGCTAAAAGATTGAGGATCATAAGATCCCAAGAATCTATCGAAGAGCGTCAGGAGAGACTTGATGCTGTTCGAGAACATCAGGCTGCAACTTGCTCCGTGGAAACCTCTTCGGATCGCGAAGCACGCCTGCGTTCTCAGCGTATTTCTACATCCAGGTCTCTAGAGACCAGTGAAGAATAGATGCGCGACTGACCGCTAATCGTGAACGTCATGCATTGTCTTGCGAGTCGGAGCCGTTCACGGATAGAGAATTGCGCTTGAGTTTCAAGCGTATCTACGCATCGACTACTAGATCTCTAGAGACAAGTAGGGAACGTGATGCGCGACTGACCGCTGATCGTGAACGTCACGCATTGTCTCGCGAGTCGGAGACGTTCACGGATAGAGAATTGCGCTTGAGTTCTCAGCGTATCTACGCATAGCTTCTTCTAGGTCTTTAGAGACAAGTGCGGAACGTGATGCGCGACTGTCCGCTGATCGTGAGCGAATCCGAAATTTTTACCGATACAGAATCAGGCTTGAGAATCTACTAACAGGTCTTTTGAAGCGAGTGATGAACGTGATGCGTGATGCGCGATGCACGTTCATTGAACGAACGTTTGAATTCTGATCGACGTCGACATTCTCTGAACAGAATGTCGATATCATCTGAAAAACCGGATGTGTCTCAAGATATAGCCGTAGGGCATGGCGACCTGCCGTGTCGACGGCGCGTTCGTGTTCCACGTGCGCCTCAAAGAGATGTCAGCATAAAGCGAGGGGCCCGCAAAGGTCGAAGCCTGCCGGGGCTGCGGGACTGTTCGAAAGAGATACCGTGGCCCTGGAACGTAAAGGGCGAGGAAGGAACATGGATGGGTTTTAGTCAGTAAAAATCTGACACTCCCTCCCGCTCCGCCCAGAGTTGGAGAAGTAATTTGATTATTTCCCAACCGAAAAAAAAGGGCATGGCGACCTTCCTTGGGTTGATAAGGCACGGAGTGCATTTACGTCTCCTATGATTGACACATATTCCGCCATCGGAGGTATGGCTAAAAATTGTACTTTTTGTGAAGCTGTTAAATGGCAAAAAGAAACAAATGGTATGTGTTGCTCAGGTGGGAAAGATCCGTTATTTTCCCGTCCCCGGGTTCTTAGAATTCGACATCAGACGTTTCAGATCTTCGACGACCCCGTTGTCGCTGGCATAAGCAACAGGATCCGCGTACGAAGTCGCGGGCAGAAGCTAGTAATATTATAAAGCAGAAGAGTCAGTTTGTTTGTTTGTTTGGTTAAACGCGCTAATCTCAGGAACTACCAGCTCGAATTGAAAAATTCTTTTTGTGTTAGATAGTCCATTTATCGAGGAAGGCTTTAGGCTATATAACATCACGCTACGATTATTAGGAGCGGAGCAGGAATGAAAAATGTTGCAAAAACGGGTTTTTTTTTCCTTTCGTTTTTCTGTCTTATGTGACGCAGACGAAGTTGCGTGGGTCAGCTAGTTATACCATCAAACGACGACCCAAATGGCGCAGCGGCAGTGAGGCTGCCATACGTTCTTACGGTCCCGGGTTCGAATCCCGGTAGGGGCAATTGTTTGTGTGATGAAAATGGACATTTGTTTCCGAGTCATGGATGTTTTTACGTATAATAAGTATGTATTTACAAACAAAAAAGTATTTGTGTAGTATATCAGTATCTCAACTATCTGGTGTCCAGAACACAAATAATGTTATTTTTATGTGTTTTGTCCTGTACGGGCCAATAAATGCTTTTTCTTTCTTTCTTTCTTTCTTTCTTTCCTCGTTGCTTAGTGTGGCACTAAATGGCGCTGTGTGTAATTTCCAGCGATATTTATTTTATTTATCAAAAAGAAATTGCCACGTTTATTCACAAGAGGATGAGGATTTATGTGGAAAACTTCGTCACTGTTTCTTTAATTGTTAATCAAGAGTACCAAGGAAACGAACCCGGACTTCAGGCAAGGGCCGAAGCCTGCCGGGGCTGCGGGACTGTTCGAAAGAGATACCGTGGCCCCGGAACATAAAGGGCGAGGAAGGAACATGAATGGGTTTAGTCAGTGAAAGTCTGACACACCCTCCCGCTCCGCCCAGAGTGGGAGAAGTTATTTGATGATTACCCATCCTAAAAAAAAAGGACTCTTAGTTAAAAACAAAAACAATCTATACCTGCTACGAGTTGTGCTCCGCGCACGCCTCAGTGGTGCTACGCCGTAGCGGATCGGCTACGAGTGCTACGAAGCGTTAGGTGACGGTCACGTGAGTTCCATGATTTTTGTCCACCCAAAAGATGCTCAACGCGCCTAAAGATTATATTTTTTCATTTAAAAAATCCTGACCAAAAGCGTGTCAACCCTACGGCCGTCCGCTCTTGAACCAGAAATCCCCTCCGAGACTCAATCGTCTGAAGTTCTCCTATTTAGTTCAGCTATTGTCTACAATGCAGGCGTTTTGTCTGTTATATACCACTAATGGTGACATTTAGAGGACATCATGAGTTATTCCTCCATCGCTATTACTGATTATGGGCTTGTATGTGGATTATTATCTACTAGCTTATGCCCACGTCAAGTTCAATACACGAGATCATAATACTGGGATAAAAAGTATCCTATATCAAGTCTGTCCCACGAGATCATACTACTGGAATAATAAGTATCCTACATGATAATCCAGATTATAAACTATATGTGTGCTGAATTTCATCCAAATCTGTAGAGCAGGTTTTGCGTTAAAGAGTAACAACACACACACAAACAAAATTTTCTCATAATATTATAACTAGTGTGCCAATGCAGTTAGTAGGTACGCCTGTTACACCATCGATTATGGTTTTACTAGCTGACGCCTGCGTCTTCGTCCGCGTACAGATTTTGAGGCGCGTCCCCGAGCGAAATTAGCAACTCTATTTGTGGTGATTCAAACTTCGTTTGAATAACTGTTAGAATACAGTTCTGATCAGCTTGCACTACGAAGTGGTTTTTACGTCAGTCACTGCGGGTCGAATAGTGCGAAATTAGTGGTTTTTATTCTTTATGAAATCAAATTTCCGTCTTTAAGAAAAAAAAAACTAGCATTATGTTCATTATTAAGTTGCCTATCCATTAGTATAAGAAGGAAATCAAAATAATGTTAACTTTACGAGAAGAAGCATGTTATAAATATTTTTTTCTCATTTTTGTCGTTTCATTGTGAGGGGATGGATTTATTAAAAATTATGAGACATAAAAAAAAAACTACCATTTTGCAGTCAAGAATATGTAGAAATTGAATGTATTTGTTATTACTTGGTATTTCTTTTGGTTATAGAGTAGTTGGCTCCAAAAAAAGCACAAAAAACGGCTTTTGCTCGGGGACGCGCCTTAAACTAAAACCTTCCTCGAGAACCACTCTATCTATTGGTGAAAACAACATGAAAATCGGCGCAGAAGTTGTTGAGTCTATCACGAATTGACAGACAGACGCGGCGGAGTTCTTGGTTTTATAAATGTAGCCAAGAAGAAAATATAACCTAAGAACGTAAAAAAAATATCATCAAGAGTTTTTTCTTTCATAATGTCGAAGGTTCTTCCGCAGACACTTACCCCCTTATTCATAAAAAAACTTGAGAGGTGTCAAGGGACACCCGGATGGAACGAAGTTCTTTCGATTAACTAGTGAAGGAATTGTAAAAAATTTTTATTTTTTTTAAGTTATAATAATATTTTTTTTTATTATTAACAAATGTAATGTTATATAAACTTAATCAGTAGGCTCAATTTTCGTAATAATTGGCGAAATAGAAATGAAACAAACGCATTGCAACCTTCATTTATTTTTAAAAAGAAAAAAGTGTCGTGACAACTTTTCGTAAGATTTTTTTCCGTCTAGCCGCCTTTCACAACGCGCGATAAGGAACTTCGTTCCAATAGTCTGCTAACTTAAAGCATTGCTAATATTCACTCTGTCTTCTTCTATTGACTTAAGTCAGAATGAAAAATAACACTCTGTAGCACTGTTTTAAGTTAGCGGACCATTACGAATAAGGGGGTTTAAGTAAAGGTCATTAATCAAGCTCTGGAAGATAATTTTAACATCTAAATACTTCGCGTAGCTATCGTCGACGAAATCTAAGAAGTCCGTTTTGAGAGCCGTCAAATCCATAGTAAATTGACACCGCTATCGGAAATTGAACTTTATTGCTATTACTAACAAATGTCAAAACGGGCTTATTATTTTTTGAATACTTTATTAATCCTACTAGGGCCCAGTGTCAACTATATTTAGGGGCCCTTTCGCCACACTCGAGTTAAGTGCGGTGAAGCCCGACAAGAGGAGAAAATAGCATCCTGACAATTGGAGCTCTCTGTACCGTGGTAAATTATATTTTCATTTTATATATTTTTTTTTTTTGACGACCCGAATGACGCAGCGGTAGTGACGCTGCCTTACGTTCTTAGGGTCCAGGGTTCGAATACCGGTAGGAGCAATTGTTTGTGTGATGAGCATAGACATTAATTGTTTAAGCTTTGTGTGTGGCACTAGATGGCGCTGTGTGTAATTTATTTATTTATCATGAATAATATTTGAGGTTGTGAGAAGATTTTGTGAGTTTTTTCCTAATCGTGTGACCCTTGTTACTCGGGGTTTCATTGATACGACTGAAACAGCGGTGGTTATACCCTTGTTCTTATTTCTTAAGAAGATGATATTACTCATTAAGGGGAGTTGATGAGTACAAGCTCTTGGCTAAATAATAACACCCACTCGGGTCGATCTTTAGGTTACGTCGTGCGCCTAGGTGGGTATCTGGTCTGGTTCAAACTAGTGATATTTCAAAATCAAAATCAAAGCATTTATTTCAAGTAGGCCAGTTACAGGCACTTTTGAAGAATGTAAGGGTGGGCACCCATTCACGGCACGGAAATCTATTTCCTACATCCAATTTAAACGATAAATATAGGCCTTAGGGACTAATGTGTCGACAAACTGTCGACAAGGGAGAGATTACGACGCTTCCTTGCAATTTATCGGTTTGTTTATATCGATTATTGTCAGGGGAAGACTTTGTCCTCTCCCAAAGGACATGGTCTATTTTGGTACTTTATTCTGAGATAATTTAACCACTGTAAAGAAAATTCTCACGGATAATACGGCACAAAAGATTGCCTAATCTCAAGTTTCAAGCTGGAAATTGCCTGCATTTTCGAGAAAATAATATTTAAAGATTTATTAATTAGTGTCCATGTAGAGTAGTTTTAATAATGTCAATAGATGGCGCTGTGCTGAGTTTTGGCCCAATTATAATTTATTAGTACAAATATTTGCTTGTGATATTCTTATCTCTATGATATAGATCATCATCATCATCATTTCAGCCGAAAAACGTCCACTGCTAGACATAGGCCTCCCCCAAGTGTCGCCACATTGACCGGTCCCGTGCGACTTGCATCCAACGGATTCCCGCAACTTTCACCAGGTCATCGGTCCACCTAGTCTTCCGACGACTACCAACGCATCGTCTTCCGGTTCGCGGTCACCACTTCAGAACTTTTCGGCCCCATCGTCCATCCGTTCTGCGAGCAATGTGCCCTGCTCGCTGCTAGTTATGTTTGGCAATTCTTCGGGCTACGTCGGTGACCTTGGTTCTCTTGCGGGATGTCTTCGTTTCTGATTCGATCACGCAAGGAAACTCTGAGCATAGCCCTCTCCATTGCCCTTTGGGTAACTTTAAGCTTTTTGTTAAGGCCATTGTAAGCAACCACGTTTCGGTCCCGTGTTTTATGGCCAGTGCAAAGGCCAAATTATCCTATAAAGAGACATCCCTAAGACTGCGGTGCGTTTCAATGCATAGACGTAGCATAGGAACTGTCCTTAAAGGCAGCGGTGCGGGGAGCAGAGCACGAGCGGTGCGCTCTAGTCAAGCAGTGCCATGTCATGAAGCATGGTACTTTAATCTTATGGAACGCAAGCACAGATTGTGTTGTATTCGTCGGAAAATGGTATTGTCCTGTGTGTGACTGATATAGGTAGGAGACGATGAATAGAAAAAAAAAACAATACAATAGTATTTTTTTTTATGTTTATTTATACATCAAAATCCTCTCTTATCAATATTCTATCTAAAAAAGGTGCAGGTGGGGAAATATTGTCTTGATACCGTGCCCATGCCAAATACCAAACAATAGTAACTACATGAGCACAACTACCAACGGTCCTCTTGCCTATAATGCAACTGCAATAGTAAGCACAGATGCTCTCTTGCCAGTCATGTGACACTGTGTCCAATAATATATATGTGTAGTACAGAGTGCGGCTGTGATGTCGTGATCTTATCCTACCCCTAATCAAGATGGGCTCACTTGCAGAGATACCTGGTACACGAACCACATTTAACTCTGTACTCACTTCTACCAAAAATGAACCATTTGCTCGGATATGTTCCCCATAGTACGACCTTGCTTGTTTGATCTGATAAGTTCCCAAACAAAATAAAATTAAATCTGACATCTGCATCATAGGGAACATATCCAGGGCTGGTATTTGGGAATTAATTATTACAAAATGGGCACGGCGTCTATTTAGTTGATGTTGAATTACATGGTCGGCTAAATAATTGGGCATGTTTCGCCTTTCTAAAGCTCTAATTAAAATCAACTGGGCATCAATACGATCGGTTATAACGGGATGAAAATGGTTGATGATTGCAGCTGCATTTCGAAAATCTGTTATAAGATGTCTTGACATTCTGTTAAAATATTCAGTTCTAAAAATCTTGTAATCCCGTTTGAACCGACCGTTTACAACTTCGACGACCCACCTGCACATTGTGACCAATCTGGATTCATTTGCTTGTCTCGTTGTTAATTGATTTTGTCCTGCACCCATAGAGTGTGGTTTGTATATAGAATACCCAAGAGAGGCAAGTAACATTAGGGAGTCCCGAAATCCTCTGTCCAAAATGAAAATATCATTGGGCTGGAAATATTGCCTTATCTCCGATGCCTCATTTCTAAATAGCCTGGTCATAATGTCAGCATCACTGTCTGTTGCAGCATATGGCCCATACACATCTATTATGTGTCCATCTGTTGTCACAAACATCATTGGTTTCACCAAGTTTCTATATTTATGAAGACTGTATGATTTTTTTTGGAATAAATAATTCGACGATTTTTGCATATAAATATAACTCCCGTCACATATGACGATAGGGTTTCTCGCCTGTGTGCCAAAAATGCCTTGAGAAATTAACAGATTTCTGGTCGAAATTCCATCTCTGGTAATATGCTGATGTCCTAGGTGCAGCGGTACATAATAATCTTTCATACAATTTCTTACATGTTTTACATATTTTTGCACCATTGTTTTTGATAGGGAAAACATACTGGCGATTCTTGCAAATGAATCGCCAGTTCTAAGTTTAATTAAATAAATACCCAGAGCTTTCTTTGGTCTATTGCACAATGTGTTAAGCTGCATTTGTATTACATTGAGAACTGCCAAAAAATTAATTACAGTTAAACCTGTCCAGTATTGACAGACAGTATCACTCATGTTCTCTACATTTTCTAAGTTAATTGAGTCTTCATTAGTTTGCGACAATTCTAACATATTTTCTATGTCAACATTACTAAAAGTATGAGACCTAAATTCAAACTGGTCTAAAAAGTCCCAATCGTATACTGCAGAGTGTAACGAGCAAATTCTAGAAGATTCTGTTACAAACAGTTTTTGCTCTTTTAATATTTTTTTCCTTATGTGCAAGGGCACACGCAGACGTTCAGCATTATTACACTCTGGCACAAAACAGTGGTTAGGCGTATTAGGAGTGCGACGATAGTTTTGCAAATGCAAATACTCTCTTTGAGGCATTTCATTTTGGACACCTCCTACTTCAGGTTCATCCATGACTGGTTCGGCTTGAACCACTGGTACAGGATCAGGAATTGCTTGGTCAGCTTGGGCCAATGCTGGTTCAGGTGCAGCTACTATTTGCTCAGGTTCGGCCACTGCTGCTTCTGCTTCTGGTTGGACACTTGGCATATAGGCATGGGCACGCTGCCAACACCGATTGCACACTCTGGCATTGGCAGGAACCTAGAATAAAGTAATTTGCATTAAAATAAAGTATTTGGTTCTTTAAAACAGAAGAAACACTCTCTTAAATCAACAGAATAATACAAACCTGACGTGGATGAATTAATGACGCAATATATTCTCTCTCCGGTCTGCCTATTGGTATCAGACGAGAACGTCTACCCGTTTGCCGTAATAGAGAAACGTCACAACAAATGCAGTGGTCTAGATTTTCTTCATTGTTTTGTCTATCTAATTCACGAAGAACATGATCAAGGCATATTTGACACAAAGTGTCGCCATCATGAACCTGAAATCATAGTACCACGAAGGTAGTTAGGTTGGTAGGTAGGTAGTAGGTAGGTAGGTAGGTAGTAGGTAGGTAGAGATAGTAGGAAATAAAACTAAAGAAATACTAGACTAGACTTGTTAAGTATTCTTGGCAATTCAAAATATGGTATTTTTATTCAAACTACCTCTTCATTTCTCCATTCTTCAACGACACGAATAATATCAGGACCCATGTCTAGGGCATGATAAAGTACCTGATTAGCTGCTGGAGGTTCATTGCAATTGCAGCAATCCATAGTGAAAAATCTGAAATGTAAAATGCAGTGCCAGTTTATGAGAGTAATTGGGTTGACACAACATAAATATGTAGGGACCCATATAAATATGGCCCTTATTTATATACCTTACAGATTAACATACATAATTATTATATTACAAATAGTCTAAGTGTAGTACTCACGTCCAGCAAACAAAAATACGATTTTCCCAATCGTCGAAAACCAAGTCTATAAGTAAATCGTAGTCCAGTATAGCGAGCCGGTAAGTTATCGTTCACAGAATCAATCGAATAAAGCAGAAGTCGTGAGAAAATGGGATCAGATCAAATGCACCGAATAATACACCGAACAGAACGCACGCAGTCAAATGTAACTGTCCCACAGACGTAGGTAGTAGCGTGACACTGACAAATGTCATTCAGCGCAGCGCGTTTCGAATTACGCTGCATGCATTCTCAAGTATATTTGCTCAAAGTACAAACATGTCGGTAGGAACAAGTTATTTTTCATTTTTAATTACTTTTGCTCATTATTTTCCTATGCGTTACCAAAGCGTAGGCATAACCTTTCTAATGACTTTTATTACAAAAAATGCGTTTCAGTACGAACATCTTCATAGATAATAATTAGCGCGGCGATAATATGCATAGGAACGTAAAACATGGTGTTACCAAAACCTACCTGTGTTGCATTGTGAACTAAAAATAAAAAACTTTAAAAATTAAAATCTTTATTTTGCAGGACATTTACGTGACTAGGATATAATTAAGTTACACTATATTTTATTCTCTTCCGATTAATACAAAATTTTCTGTGGTTGAGTTCAATTTGAATAAAGTACCAAGCTTCATAGTATTTCAGTTTTCTCCTTTCATCGCCTTGTTTGTCTGTTTTTTGTTTTGTGCCGGTGCAGTTTATTTTTAGCCAACTACGGCGAAGTCAAAAGGATTGGTTATGATTTTTAGGAGTCTGTTATGTTGTATTATCCGCAACTTAACGACCCTGTTTCCAGCCCTGGTGGGCTACATTAGTTTTTATATTAGAATAGTTATTTAAAAATATCAATAATAATATGTACAAAACTGAATAAACGATTACAATATTATTTGATATTCCCAGTGCTGGCAAAAAGGCCTCCTTTCTTTAAGGGGCTACAATCACGCTACAATCCACCACGCGGGCCCAGTGCGGGTTGGTAGATGTCACATGTCTTCGAATTTTTGGTTCTAGGACATGCTGGTTTTCTCACGATGTTTTCCTTCACCGTTTTTGAGAGCAGTGGTGATGAAATAAATTACACAAAGTCGGGGGTTCGAACCCAGGTAGGCGGGTTAGAACCCCCGACTTACTGTTCGTAAGTTGGTGCAGCCACCACTGGCCCACCGCTGCTCTCAGTCTGTTATGTTACAGGCAAAACTCTTAATCAGTCAAAACCACTTTTGACTGGTGTCAGTCTAAACCCTTACTAAGTTAAAATGCGTTTTCTGCATTAAAAATGTGTTGTTTTAGAACGCTTCAGTTGTAATTACCTAGTCTTAGAATTACATGATGTTTTTTAATAAGTTTTTAAGGAAATGTTAGTTATTAAAATAGCTTTGACTAGTCACAAACTCACAAGTAGTTTTGACTGTGACATATTATAATAATGTTTGTATTTACATAACTGTGTTCCTCCGTAGCGTCTAAAACTATTTGTCCGATTTTGATGAATAAGGTGTCGATCGACTTCAACTATAGGAGGAGTCGTTTTTATATTGTTAACCCCGAATTTTAGAGCGTGATTTTTTAGTAGTTGAGTTTATAAGTGTGGTCAAGTTTAAGTATCTGGGCCACTGGGTCACTGAAGATCTTAAGGATAATTGTGACATTGAAAGGGAACGTAGGTCGCTGGCTGTCCGTTGTAACATGCTGGCTCGCAGGTTTGCACGTTGTACGAAGCCAGTTAAAGCAACGATATTCAAAGCTTACTGTCAGTCCTTCTACACGAATCTACACGTGCAGCCTGTGGGTCATCTTTACTCAGCGGACATACAGCGACCTACGCGTTCAATACAATAATGCACTGAGAGTGCTACTGCGGCTGCCGTGGCGTAGTAGTGCGTCGGGGATGTTTGCAGATAATAATATTGATGGTTTTGCCGCCATTATTAGAAGTAGATGTGCATCCCTGATGACTCGTGTTCGCGGCAGCACCAATAGTATTCTCAGTGTGTTCGCAGATCGGTGGGATTCCTCGATGATGCGGAGATGGATACGACTCCATGCTGAAATTTGACTGTATATTTTTATCTTTGTCTGTAACCTACTAACACTAGAACTTAAGTAAAATTGTTACTAACCCTATGGACTCCAGTCTGAAATAAAAAGTTTCTATTCTATTCTCTACGTGGTAATATACCACAAACATTTTATTTATTGAATCAGATTCTAAACCTATGTGATCTTTTCATTAAAACAACACACGTGACACTAGGAGGGGGCAGAAGGAGTAGCGAAAACCTCACCACTTATCACTAAGGGTCAAGGGGGTTAAAAACCTCACAAAAATAAAGCATGAACCTCATGAGTTGCATATCTATTCATTTTTGGCAGAAAGCCAGGCTATTCGCCGTGCCTCCATATCGCACTGTTGCACGTGCTAAGTCGCCAATTCCTCGCACTCTGGCCGCGCTTTATGATCTCTTGGATTCTAATCCAACAGACGATCAGCTGTTTGCAGATGGACGGACGATGATTTCATTAGTATGTCAGAAGTACTGTGAGAGGCTTATATGAATACTGTTTTTTGAATAGTATTTTTTTGTTTCTACTATGGACACTTTTAACGTGCACATCTTGCTACATTGTTCTCACATAATATACCATCTCAACATGAATGATGTAACCAAGATTTAGTACCTAACAATATTCGGGTTTAAAAGATTGTCCATGGTGTTTCTTGCCCGTTCTTCTCCATAGAGATCTACGCTAGGGAATGGGCAACTACAGTACTTTCACAGTTTTTACGTCTTGTGACTGGGACTGTAGCTTTATTTAATGTTCATCTTTGTTTCGACAATTCTAAAGTGCCTGTTTCTGGCCTGCTTGAATAAATGCTTTGTTGATGATTTTGATTTTGAAGAAGTTATGAAAGTATTATCGTTACCTAAATTTTGCTTTGCTTTGTTATTTTAATATAATTTATTTTCCTCTTTTAGTTAGTGTCACCATCATTCTCTTGCCCTTATCTCAACTCATTTGAGGTTGGCGCAGCAAGCATGTCTTCTTCAAAACTTTCCATTTTTCGTCATCTCATCAGTCACTTCTTTTCTTGCCATATCATTCTTCAAACAGTCCATCCATCGTTTCTTTGTTCTTCCTCTACTCATATACCCATCCACATTCATACTCAGAACTTTTCTCACGACATTTTCTTCATTCCTCCGCATCACATGCCCATACCACGACAGTCGATTACCACACATTTCAGTCACCGGCGCCATTTTTAGACTCCTTCTCATGTACTTATTTCTTACTTTATTCATTCGCATAACACCACAAATCCGAAACTTATATTGTCACTTACGGCATATCTTCCTTGATGAGGTATTATTTTGAGCTCCCGATATTTCGACGCTGTTGCAAGCGCCATGATCGCGGGTTGACTGGAGACTGCGGGTGCACGGAAAATAAAATTGTTACGAGCAGACAAATCTGTCTACCCTCTTTTTTGTCTTTTGCTACGCGCACTATTGGAACTCGACACTAAGTCACGACAAAACGCACTCACAGTATCAATAAACACAAAAAACCAAACAACAAAAAAAACTCCACAAAACTTGGTGATACTGTGAGTGCGTTTTGTCGTGACTTAGTGTAATTGTATGTAGTGTAATTTGTAGATCTTTGACAGTCGTTACAGGTAGTCAGTGGCTCAAAAAGTCTGACAACCAGTCTTACCAAGGGGTATCGTTACGACCTCGTTATCTGACCTCCACAACCCAGTACTAACTGGCCACAGGCTACCTGCAGTATTGTCTCTCCTTCCCCTTTAAATCCATCCAAAGGTTGTCTTTAAAAGATCGCTATTAGCGACAAGACCGCCCATTGTGTCACCCCTTGCAAAAAGTTTAAAAGTTTTTGTAGCTATAATTTTCATGGTGTTCATAATAAAGAGTATAATTCTATTCTATTCTATTCTACTAACTGGGTTGTGGAGGTTAGATAGGCAGTCGTTCCATGTAAAATACTGGTATTCAGCAGCATCCGGTTAGACTGGAAGCCGACCCCAACATAGATGGGAACAGGCTCGGCAGATGATGAATTTTTTTATTTTTTTTTATTTTTTTTATTTATAAATCACATTTGACACACTTAAATATAAAGCACACAATTAGACCTCTGGGTCTGTCTTAGCATGCCATGGCCTGAGACTTGATCAACGCGCTATTAACGTTTAAGTTATAATCGAATCGATGTGATATTCTTTGAGTTTACGCTTTATGTTTCTACTATTCAATGAGTCTCTGATGTCAACAGGTATTTGGTTTAGTAAGTTGGGTATTGCGACTGTAATTTTAAGTAATTGGTTTTAAACAACCGTTGTTATTAAATAAATAAATTCTTTCGTCTCATATGTTTACCCCAAGAACTCCCTGTTATCAACATCCACGGATATAGAAGACATAACGTGCAAACAATGATCGGTTGACAGGAAACACGTAATGTGATAAGAATGGCCGTCGAGGAAGAGATCACAATCAATTGTTATTTATTCGTTTATTTTTTGTTTTGCTATTTTTTGGCGATTTTTTCCTCCTGATTTTACGTTAATAGTAATTTTCATAGTCGTTTGAATTGATAGTTGTATGACATCCTGAAAAAACTGTGAAGCCCCGAATGACACAGCGGTAGTGAGGCTGCCTTACGTTCTAAGGGTCCCGGGTTCGAATCCTGGTAGGAGGAAATGTTTGTATGATCAGCATGGACATTTGTTTCCGAGTCATGGATGTTTATATGTATAATAAGTATGTATTTACAAACAAAAAGTATGTTTATGTAGCATATTATGTCAACTATTTGGTGTGCACGACACAAGCCTCGTTGCTTATTGTGGCACTAGATGACACAGCGCTAGTGAGGCTGCCTTACGTTCTAAGGGTCCCGGGTTCGAATCCTGGTAGAAGGAAATGTTTGTATGATCAGCATGGACATTTGTTTCCGAGTCATGGATGTTTATATGTATAATAAGTATGTATTTACAAACAAAAAGTATTTTTATGTAGCATATTATGTCAACTATTTGGTGTCCATGACACAAGCCTCGTTGCTTAGTGTGGCACTAGATGGCGGTGTGTTATGTCCAGCGATATTTATTTATTATATTTATTTAGTATATTTAAGTTAATATTACCCTGTTTAGTATTAAATAATAAGCCATTAAAGAATTTTGACCGGATTTTACATGCAAATACTAAAACTTAACTTATGTGCACCGGTGCCAGTATAGGTAACATTACTACGCTTGACATTTTTAAATTGCCTCAACAATAAGATGAATGTAGGTATGTCTGTCTAGAGATCCATCTGTCAAAAAAAAAGTGGATAAGTAAGGAGACAATTTTTCTTGTTCGGGGACTAGGCCACCCACATAAATTATAGCATATAATCATGAAACTTACATTGATTTGTTCCTTATAACCTCTAGATTCCAGTGGTTAAATTAGCTAAGCATTGTCTAAACGGAATAAATGCGAAAAATCTGCAAAAACACTTACGAAAATCAAAATAAACAGAAAAAGAAAATGTCAAAATAATGAATTTGTCTGTCAATCACTAAAAAAGTGGGTTCATAACGTTCCGTGCCACGTTGATTGTTTAAGGCGATTACACGAGCTAAACGCAAGTTTTATAATTACTAAAAGTATATGATTCACTGCTATAAACAAGACCTGAAAAATATATGATATTCTTCAGGATATATGCTAGCATGATACTGTTTTGAAAACATAATACAATTAATTTGGCTCGATAAAAAGAAATCACGAACTTACCTCTAAAAATATCTTTCAAACAATAAAAAACATACTAATATGCATGCGATCATTCTTATTTTTTGGCAAATAATTCTACAAGCAATATATTAGCATGATACTGTTTTAGTTTTTTAATGCAATCAATAGTTTTTTTGTAAATCGATCGAAACCACTCATTTCGCGCTATTTGGCCCGCAGTGGCTGACGTAACAACCACTTTGTAGAGCAAGCTGATTAGAACTTTATTCTAACAGCATTTCGAACGAAGTTTGAACCACCACAAATAGAGTTGCTAATTTAGCTCGTCTAAGCGCCTTAAACCATCTATGCGATTTTAGTGTAAACCTTTAAAAATAGCATTAAATATGCTCACAGTTTAATATATATTTTTTTTATATTCTTTCTGATTCTATAATAATTATAGCAAATATGATTACCAACGGGTAGGTAGGTACCGTACTTTTTTTAGTAAACAGAAAAAAAAAACGCCCCTATTCACGTAAGTATTTGCTGTCAAATGACATTGACCAAAACAGGAATGATTTGACTCGCAATAAAATATCATAACATAGCTTATTTATTATGATTTTAAGATTTCGTTTTCAATTCTACGTAATATTTCGTTTACTACCATAGTAAAATGATTACTTTTTTTTGGTGTTATTATGAATACCTAATAAATGCAATGACCTGGTGGGCCCAAAAAAAACTATCTCCTTTAGTTGAGATTTTGGATATGCTAACTCATTCCAATGCCTTATTTTGACTCCAAAGTAGTTCCAACCAATAGAAGTCTATGTCAAGTATCTTCTTAATGCCTCTTTAACTTATAACGACAAAACGACCTCAACTAACCCCGGAAGATACAAAACACCCCCTTACAACCCCCTTTCACCCCCTTTGATCCCCACGTAGGTTTTTACAAGGGAAAACACTTAATGCCAAGCAAATAGGCCTCGGAATCCTTGGCGTAACTTTAGTGGGACATCAAATTTATTTATAGACCGCACACAAAATCGAACCTTATCACTAACGCAATAAAGTCCACAGTGTAATCGGTGATAAATATTTATTTTTCTTCTTTACACCCCTTTTCTGTGACGTCATGGTTCCTTATCCGAACGCTTCAGTTCGATTGACAACTCTATTCCCATCGGAATAATGCTCGTTATATTTTGCACGTTTTAAAAGGTTATCATCGATTGTCAAGCAGCATGTGACGTCATTAAGAGTGAGGGAGAGAGCAGACATGACGTCATATTCGCTTTCTCGCTCACACAGATTAGGAGTACGTAAATAGATGAAAGTCCATAAAAAGTTTTTGTGTTTTCATAATAATGACTATTTTGATGGGCATTGGGGGATAAAAATAGAGGTTTTCTTCCGTTATCTGGCGTCCCTTGTCGTAAAAGAGTAGGCAGTATTATAAGTGCTTATATGTTATTGTACGTGAGGTATTTGGCTTCCAATTTCGGGGTAGAAGTCCGTGGAAGGTAATAAAAAATACCATTAAGAGGACTACATGAGCTAAATTAGCAACTCTATGTGTGGTGGTTCAAATTTCGTTTGAAACACTGTTAGAATGAAGTTCTAATCAGCTTAAGGCGATTACACGAGCTAAACGCGAGTTTTATAACTACTACAAGTATATGATTCACTGCTATAAACAAGACCAGAAAAATACATGATATTCTTCAGGATATATGCTAGCATGATACTGTTTTGAAAACATAATACAATATTACAATTAATTTGGCTCGATAAAAAGAAATCACGAACTTACCTCTAAAAATATCTTTCAAACAATAAAAAACATATACTAATATGCATGCGATCATTCTGATTTTTGGCAAATAATTCTACAAGCAATGTATTAGCATGATACTGTTTTAGTTTTTTAATCCAATCAATAGTTTTTTTGTAAATCGATCGAAACCACTCATTTCGCGCTATTTGGCCCCCAGTGGCTGACGTAACAACCACTTTGTAGTGCAAGCTGATTAAAACTTTATTCTAACAGCATTTCAAACGAAGTTTGAACCACCACAAATAGAGTTGCTAATTTAACTCGTCTAAGCGCCATAAACACTACAAAGTGGTTGTCACGTCAGTCACTGCGGGCCGAATAGTGCGAAATGAGTGGTTTCGATCGATTTACAAAAAATCTATTGATTGTACTAAAAAAATAAAACACTATGAACTATGATGCTAATATGCTGCTTGTAGAATGATTTGCCAACAAATCAGAATGCTCGCATTTATTTTATTTAGTATGGTTTTTACTCTTTAAAAGATTTTTTTACAGATAATAAGTTCGTGATTTTTTTATCGAGTAAAATTAATTCGAAACTGGAAGGAGGACGCGCGGGTTCGCGAGAGGAAAGAGCGGAGAGAGGCCTTTGCCCAGGAGTGGGATAGAGCAGGCTAGCAGAAAAAAAAAACAAAAAAGAAAAAAAATATTATGTTTTCAAAAGACTATCATACTAGCATATATAAATAAATAAATAAAAATTGGACATTACACACAGCGCCATCTAGTGCCACACTAAGCAAGGCTTGTGTCGTGGTCATCAGACAGTTGATATACTACATAGATACTTTTTGTTTGTAAATACATACTTATTATACATATAAACATCCATGACTCGGAAACAAATGTCCATGCTCATCACACAAACATTTGCTTTGCAGTACTAAATGGGTCGTGGAGGTAAAATGGGCAGTTGCTCCGTGTAAAATTCTGATATTCAGCTGCATCCGGTTGTAACGATGTCGTTTCATTTACAGTCTCGTGGACGTAAAACCTCCACGACGACTTTTGAAATTGGCTTGTCGCATTGACTGCACAGCCATTTTATCATCAGTCCTACCAAAATTATTGAACGGAATACATCTTCCTAAGTTTCTTGTACCAGAGTATTGACTATGTAACAACGGTTTACTCTAACTAGCACAGCTAAATTCCATTTAATAAGAAAGTTCTAAAAAAACCCGACGCACGGGTTTTTTTTTATTTTTAACCGTATTCTACACAAATAAACTACAAGTCGCATAAAAACGTATATTATTTCTTCATCTTCATCCATCACGTCACACGGTTAGACTGGAAGCCGACCCCGAAAAGGCTAGGCAGATGATGTAATGTGTTTTTTATACATGTGTGTAGAGTTTGAATCATCATCATCATTTCAGCCGAAAGACGTCCACAGCTGGACATAGGCCCCCCCAAGTGTCCCTACATTGACCGGTCCCGTGCGGACTCGCATCCAGTAGATCCCCGCAACCTTCACCAGGTCATCGGTCCACTTAGTAGGAGGTCTTTCAATGCAACGTCTTCAGGTTCGCGGTTGCCACTCCAGAACTTTTCAGCCTCATCGGAAATCCGTTCTGCGAGCAATGTGTGCTCACGTTTGACAAATAATCGGTCTACGTTGCGTCGGTAAACTTAGTTCCATAAAGTTGGAATAAATAAATAATTAAAGGCAATAATGCAAGCAAACCCATAGGCAAAAAGTAGTCGGTAATAAAACACTTTATCACACATAATGAGGTGCCAGTATCAGTGGCGATAAATAATGATATCGCACTCATATTGAGGATGCTACTTAATCAGATTTCATTAATATGACAATGTCGAGTTGACTTCGAAAACTTTACACGGGGAAAATATTGGTTTTGTCAGATGATAATATTATGATTTTATTAAAATGCCGTGTTGTGTTTATAAAGGGTTTTTAAGTGGAAAGAAAGAAATATTTGTCGCAAGGACACAAGGACATGCATCATAAAACATGACAATAAAAATATTTGACCCGTACTTTTTCTTTTGTGACATCATCATCTACTCGTACCTAGCCTTTTTCCAACTATGTTGGGGTCGACTTCCAGTATAACCGGATGCAGCTAAATACCAGTTTTACATGGAGTATCTGACCTCCACAACCCAGTTAATACTGGGAAATACGATACCACTTGGTAAGACTGGTGTCAGACTTTTGGGGCCACTGACTACCTGTAACGACTGTCAAAGATGGACAAATGACAGCCGGGACCAACGGATGATGATGATGACTTTTTCTTTTGTGACGTAAACCAAAATTGACGAAATTACGACGTTTTTAAAGTTCTCAATTCGTCACGCCGCGCGCCGACGTATAATTTTTAGAGCGAACTGACGTCATGAGCCGCCATCCCGAGTTTTGATGAGTTTTATCTGTGTCAATATTCATTCATTTACAGAAACAAAAAATACGTGTCCTGTTTTTTCCAATACTCTAACTGAGGGACTAAATAGATTTGTAATTTAGTGAATATATTGTCGTCTATCTATTGTCTATCTAAAGACCGTCTTATTATAGTGTGCGAAAGCTCTTACTGATCGTAAGTCGCTAACGGAAAAATAACATACATAGTGAGTAAATACATTTTGAGCAAATAAACTATCCCTACATACATCTATATTTCTCCATGTAGGAGCCATCCACTCTAGATAATCATTGGACATCGCAACAACAGCGAGGTCAAACAGCCGGGAACAAATATTAGTTTATAAACTTTAATGTGTTGTCTGACTGAAGTTTGTAGGACATTCATCATGGATGATATTTGTAGCAAAAATAAACTAGCTTTGGTCACTTTACCATACGTTGTAGGTGTAAAAATACTCTTCAAAATGCCAAAAAGCACTGTTCTTTATCTCATTGCATTGATTTTTTTGTTCTAGACCGTTTCTGGAAACCTTCTCATCATCATCATCCACAGTTCGAACTCACCCACTGCTGGGTACAGGCCTCTCTTTTCTTGTACCAATTTCCACGGTCCTGCGCCAGCCTCGTCCAGGTTATTCCCCCGACGGCAACTATGTAGTCTGCCCATGTCGCCGCCGGACGACCCACGTTCCTTTTTCCATATCTTGAACGCCATTCGGTGACAGCCTTGCTCCACCTGTCATCCCTGCGGCTTGCTAGGTGTCCTGCCAGACTCCATTTGAGTTCCGTAACGCGTTTTCCAATACCTAAAACCTTCTAGTTACGGAGACATTGGACTTTTTAATATAATTTTTCATATTATAACTTTAAATACTACCACGACAGTTTTACTATTCAATGCAAATCAGCACAATGTTTTGAGCGTAAAAATTGATTGTCATCCCAACAAAAAAATGTCTTTTTCCAGCAGTATTTTTTGCGTAGAGTTAGATGAGATTAGTTTGATGTACAGAATGCTTGGTTGACGTGTTTGTGAAGGGTCCGAGGAAAACGGACATTTTTGAGGACGTGCCTTTCCAATCATAATTGAAGTATATTCATAAAGAAACTATATAAGTGTGATAAGAGTTAAATTGTCAATATCTAAATTAAGAGGCTACCTCACGCCAACGACCTTGAGCGAGTGGGAGAAGTTTAACAATAGCGTATACCCGTGCGTGAGAGTGGTCAGCGATACACTGCCACCCGTCGCCCCGAGGAGCCCCGCTTCAATGCGCACCAAGATTATTCGAAAAAACAACTCACATTGATTTATCAAACACAATACGGATAAAAGTCGTATACTAAATAAAGGGCATTTAAATTGTCTTTGAGATGATCTAAGTTTCATGCAAATACGAACTATAGTTTTTGCGTGATGATCGTTTTTTTTTGCCGCGTTAGACATTACTTTACAAATTAATTACACTAAGTTATAAAAATATTTCTTCACATTTTCACATATCAAATTATGAAAGAAATGGTCTAGTATAACATTTATTTTTTTTAAATAAATTAGACTAGAAGTTAAGACGTGATGATCAATTTAAAATCACTAAAAGTCATGTGTCTGCGCCTTAACGCGAGCAAACCCAAATGCTAACGAGCGAAATAAAGCTAGTAATAATATAAACTTTTGCCCCCATAGCTCAAACAATATATTGCAATATTAGTTTGAGAAAGCACAAAGTTTTGTTGGACTAACTTTGTTATTGCAATAAAAGTCTATTGTTGTTCTTTCAGACGTTGTTGGACTGGACAGGACATGTCTACCGCATACCGGACAAACTGTGGGTCAAAATAGCTGGAAAATGGCGCCCTGATACCGTGAGGCGGAGTCGTGGCAGGCCATGAAAGAGATGGCGGGACGAACTCAACAGGACTTCTGTCAGAAAACAAGTTACATTAAATTTAAAATTAAAAAAAAAAAACCCCGACACATAGTACATTATTTTAATATTGAAGCCTTTTCATTTGATACCCATATTAATAATAGGGAGTTGTGAAAAAAAAAATGAATTCACCATTTTGTGGTGGCGGCCATCTTGGATTTGAAATCTATTATAGGTCATAGTATTTTACTAGTCAAGCCCTTTCATTTAATACCCATATTGAGGAAGTTGTTGAATAAAAATGTAATCCAAAAAATTATGTATCTTTGGACTCATTTTTATCAAGCATAGCTAAGAACAGTCCCGACTAATTCACCTTTCAAACAAAAAAATCTAAATCTAAACCGGTTCGTCCGTTCGGTAGCTACGATGCCACAGACAGACACACACACACAGACCCGTCAAACTTCTAACAACCCGTCGTTTTTGCGTCGGGGGTTTAAAAAACCGGCCAACTCCGACTCAGACTCGCTCATGAATGGTTCTGTACTATTGTTGTTGGGGAGCCCCCGTTAATTTTTACGTCAATTCATTTGTCATTAATAAAACACTGCCGTTTATGTAATTTACATTTACATTGTGCCTAAAATTAATAACTAAAGAGACTTACCCCATCTGAACTCTGCTTCTTGACTTCGCAGAACTCCTTGAGAACATCCTGAAGCTTTTTGGTTGAATCTGTAAACAAAATATTCGATTAGAACGAAAAAATATGAGAGTTCGATATTACAGAAGGCTTTGACAAGTCACGTTGGACTATTTTAATCTTAATGATTTATTTTTTTTGTTTTGTGTCAGTCTCATCGAGGAGTTTAGGTTAAGCCGTGCTTGCCTAGGTTGGTCTGTGGGTGGGTGACCAGTGACCACCCTTACATACTGAGTTTCCTCCGTGCCTTGGAAAGCACGTTAAGCTGTTGGTCCCGGCTTTCATTTTTCCATCTTTGACAGTCGTTACAGGTAGTCAGTGGCCCAAAAGTCTTGACACCAGTCTCACCAAATGGCATCGTATTTCCCAGTATTAACTGGGTTGTGGAGGTCAGATAGACAGTCGCTCCATGTAAAATACTGGTATTCAGCTGCATCCGGTTAGACTGGAAGCCGACCCTAACATAGTTGGGAAAAGGCTAGGCAGATTATAAATAAATAAATAAATATCGCGGGATATTACACACAGCGCCGTCAAGTGCCACACTAAACAAGGCTTGTGTCGTGGTCGTGATCACCAGACAGTTGATATACTACATATTATATACTTTTGTTTGTTAATACATACTTATTATACATATAAACATCCATGACTCGGAAACAAATGTCCATGCTCATCACAGAAACATTTGCTCCTACCGGAATTCGAACCCGGGACCCTAAGAACGTAAGGCAGCCTCACTACCGCTGCGCCATTCGGTTCGTCGTTCGTGACAGATTATGATGTGTCAGTCCCATTGCAGAAGACCGGCTTAGGTGTTTTTCTTCGTGTAGGAGGAATTTAGGATTTTTCATATAAAAATGCGTGTGCTCAGGTTCGTAGTTTATTCAAGAAGGGCAATACTTAGATAATACAATAACGATGATATTTGTTTCGTCTTGCTTGGTTCACAAAGGAAAATAAATCCTATCGTATTGTGTGCAAAACGCATTGTATCTTTCTATTTGATAATATTATTTACTCATGTTAGCGACATAAAAAAGGCATTCAAATGGAATGTGACAAAATCTTCAGAAACCAAAACTACCCAGACATCCCTCATACTGGCAGCATTTATTGGCTTACTTGAAGATGTTTTATTTTGGAAAAAAATGTGGATGTCTTTGTCTTTTATGTTCCTTCTAAATGTCATATTTTTTGTAAGTGTTCATCAACAAGTCAACCTATTAGAATTCTTTTTGGGTTCTTGCACAGCAGTGGTATGCATTGATGCATTTGAGAGCTGGTTAAAACACAAACACAAACATAGAACTAACGTTTTATAAGAGAATGGCACAGATAACCAAAATATTTAAAAGGCAATAAACAATTTAATGTTTCCAACATACTCCGCCTGAAGAAAGACAATGAGACTATGAACTTTAATAAATCTTTGAAAAAATACATAAATTGTTATTTACCTAACCCTGTCAGTATGCAATATTAGTATAGCTGGAAAATGGACTGTAGATTATTGAAGTTGATATTATGATGCTACAAATGATCTACTTGGGGTCGGCGCAAAACGTTCTCTTCTTCCATTCTCCACTGTCTGACGTCACGGCATCATTTACTCCTTTCTCTTTCATATCAGTCTTCACACAATTCATCCAAATTTTCTTTGGCCTTCCCCTCCCTCTCCATCCATCTACATTCATGTCCATCACTCTTTTAGTCACATGCGTTGTTTCATGTCAGTCTATTCTGACATATTGTTAAACATCCTGGGCCTCAATTCTGTTATTACAATAGTGTCAGAATAGTCGATCATTGATTTCATAATGGTCAAGTTCTGTCAAGTTTGTTAATCTACTAATATAATGCCGCCATTATGACTTCTCAATGGTCAACCACTCCATTGAAAGAAATGTCATAGAATGGTAATCTCGTACATGAAATCTGGCATGAATGAATGTTCGCATTTAGTAGTAGATTTCGAAAACCATTTGTACCAAGGGTTTTATAATATTGGCAATACGACAATGCCATTAAAACACAATTTTATTACGATACCATTGACGGACCAATGATCGACCATTGTGAATTTAGCAGATTTACGAACTATAAGCCAAATCACAATGGGATGGGAATGGAATCGTGTTGGAGTGACGAATTTATTAAAATAGCAGAACTGGGGTGGCGCTTGAAATTCAACTGTTTTCCCTCTAGAACGTGCTCAAAGAGCAATTCTAAAAGTTGCCACCTTCCGTTCTCTTAGATTCCCCACATTACAGAGCCATGTCTAATAAATGTAACAATCTGAAAATTTTGTAAATAAGTGACATATTTGTAAAGTTGTAAATGTAAAAATGTAATAACAAGTGTTGTTTAATAAACCTTACAATAATATTGTCACCTGAAAAGAGAAAATGTTTATTAAACCGAAATATGTAAAATTGTAGGTAATTTTTTACAATTTTGTCGGTTTTCCACCATGGTAAATTTGTAAGTTGAAATTTTGTAGATTTAAAACTTGCAAAATACAATTATATAATTTACAAAATTTGTAAGGTTTATTCAACAGGGCCCAGCTTTACAATTAACGACTAGTCTAGACGACTAATTTGCGTTAGTGTGAGATTGGGCCAAGAAAACAGCACAGAGAGCAAATTGAAAGGTTTTTGCCATCATTGGGCCGATAGGGATAAAAACACAAAAAAAAAAAAATACGAATCGTGCACCAATTCCATTGTCATGATTAAACCATTTTAACATGAGCTCTCAAGCTTAGTACTGACAGATTTGCATGTACCACCACGCCCTGCAAAGTGATTGGCACATCAGACATAAAGTTTGTAATATACGAATAAAGCCTTATTTGTACAAAAGCTTTTAATTCCAATTAGTATAGTATGCTAACATTTTAATAGTACCTACCTATTGTTCATTATTTGAGTAGTACCTCTTACCTATCTATTTCAGTTACATTCCAAAGGGTCTCGAATTGTTTAAAAGATGGTTTAATACAGGGAGTAAACAGTCTCTTTGTAAAGCCGTCGACCAAGCATTCGGTACATGAAACTAAGTAACTCGACGCAAAAGTTTTACAAAAAAACGACCACAATTATCTCACTTAAGCCACACTTCAAGGTCTAATTACCCCATCACGATAATCTTCAGACCATAACCAGATTCACAGATTATTCCAAAAACGACTAGAACCCGTGCGAAAATACTTCTTACATAAGATCCTATGAAATGATCCATGGCCCTTGGCAACACCATAGACGAAAAGCCATAACTTAAAGAAAAAAATAAATAAGACTAGCCGACTACTCCCATGGATTTCTCTAAGCCGAGCAAATTAATTAGCGAAGAAAGAAGGCGGCGTGTCATCGCCATTATGGCATTAGCTAAACAAAAGTGGGCTATGACTCTACAACGTTACACTCACCAAACATACAAACCGTACTCAACTTTACACCTCCGATATAAGAGCGTCATTGACCGCAAATTAGCTTGTCATATTCTACAAGCTCCAATACCCCTGATGATGAAGATTTTGAATCTTATACGCTTAGTTGAAAGGTTGTGTTGATAGCAATATTAAAGTTGTTTCATACTCGTGGGACACGGCTTACTTAGCTTATAACAATAAAGAAATGGCGTCTAGTTTTATTGTTCCGTTTTCATTGAATTACTTTACGTTTGTTTTGTAAAGTCATTTCCTACGGGAAGTGGGGAAGTGCGATCTTTCTGATAACTCTTCGCAATTATGAATGTTCGAAATTACTTCTTTTTTGGTGGCGAAAAATCACGTTTTTCGCTAGAATTCAACATTGTGCTGATGGATGGATTGAACAGTGTGGGGGTCGTGAAGGTGTTTAAAGTAAAAATCTTACATTAAAAACATGTATTGGAAAAAGTTGTAACTTTGATCCCCAATATCTCCGTAACTAGGTTTCCAGGTATGGTCTAGAACAAAAAAACTGATCGTAATGACGGAGAGAACAAGTGGCCATCAGTTTCGTTTTGAGTCTTTTCACACCCTTTGTATGATACTGTAGAACTTTTTGGAGTGTCGCTACAGAAGCAGAGGAGGTAAAAGCGACTAAGGTCCATGTTCACCGAGAAGATAACAGTCTGATTATCTAAATACAGCTGTCACTGTCACATGTTCCCATACAAAAATGCGTTTTACACGGGTCCACCCTTTATAGCAGAACTTTTTATGTCATAATATTATTTTGCATACCAGCTGATAGCATAAACTTCATTTGGCAGAAAATTGTTTGGCAGATTCTCATTTATCATACGTTCAAACTCATAATTTTGTAAGCCAGAATCATCTTTAGGCATAAATTTCATATGCATAAGATTAAAAAGCAGAACCATCTTATCGCAGAAAGTTCACAGTCAGAATCATCTTTTGGCATAATTTTCAAATCGATAGTTTTTAAAGGCAGAACTATCATATCTCAGAAAGTTTACAGTCAGAATTATCTTTTGGCATACATTTCATATGCATAATAATGGAAAGATTCATCTATCAAATCACAGAAAATTCATAAAGTCAGTTGATTGTGAACACTTGGTTTTTATTTCTCTGTAAGAAGCAGGCAAACATGCAAACAAGCATATATCGTGCATGTAGCAAGCATGCAATATGCAAGCAAGGATGAAGCATGTAAGCAAGCATGCAGCACGCAGCATGCAAGCAAGCATGCAGCACGCAGCATGCAAGCAAGCATGCAGCACGCAGCATGCAAGCATGCGTGCACCATGCATGCAGCAGGCATGCAAACATCTGAACAAGCATATACCATGCATACAGCAAGCATGCAGCAGCAGGCATGCAAACATCTGAACAAGCATATACCATGCATACAGCAAGCATGCAGCAGCATGCAAACAAGCATACAGAATACATGAAGCACGCAAACAAGCATGCGGCAATCATGCAGCATGCAAGCAAGCATGCAGTATGCAACATGCAGCAGGCATGGTTTCTGTCACGGCTCCGGCGCTGCGGTGCTACGGCGGTCCCACGCGAGCTTATCGTCGCAGATGGGTTTAACGCTCACCACCGCAGCTTCGGCTTGCTGGCCGGCTGAAGCCGGCCAGCCTCAGCCGCGGTGGCGAGTGTTACAACCACCTGCTCCTCAACTCGCGGCCCGCCTCGCCCCTCCGCGCCTACGCGATTTTAAATTACACTCTAGGGGTAGGGCAGAGAAGACTACGTGGAGTCGGTTTTGGAGCGATTCGTTTCTGTCACTAACTTTTCTAGCACAATATTGACTTTTTAAGATAATATTTTAATTTTAAATTAAGGTTAAAAATGCTATTTTGTGGCATTGAAAATGGCAATAATGCCAAATAAAGTTATTCCAAATGGAATTCTGCAATCTTCATAGTATGCCAAGTGAAATTATATCAAATAATCGTCGTTCTAAATAAACATTATTCTAAACGAAATTATGCGAAATTTGAACACTGCCAAAGGTAATTATGTCAAAAAAAAATCTACCATCTAAAAGTATGCCATTCCAAATTCGGACATACAAACATTCAGCCAAACAATAAGTATATTTAAAAAAATATATGCCTTTAGTATATTCGTTTAAAGAAAATTATGCCAAGTGTGTTATGCTAAATGAATTTCGGAGCAACAAGATTATGCCAGATAGATGGAACCCGTTTTACACAGCTGTTTTTAGATAATCAGACCGTCATCTTTTTGGTGAACATCGACCTAAGTGTCATAAAGAAATTAACAGAAAGAAGATTGCAAAATCATGACGTTTTTTACGACTACCCCAAAGCCAAGCCAGCTGCCTTGGGTAGCTCAAGGTAAGGGTAGTGGGGGTTGCTCTGAGCAAAAGCTTTTGCTGCCTTTTGACATTGAACGTACTCTGAAGTATCAGAGGCATTCCAGATGCGTTGACACCACGGAGATGAAGCTGAACTATCGCATTTTCCGGTTATGACACCAGCCCGCCACTGTGTTCTGCGGGACTGTTCGAAAGAGATACCGCGGCCCCGGAACGTAAAGGGCGAGGAAGGAACATGGATGGGTTTTAGTCAGTAAAAGTCTGACACTCCCTCCCGCTCCACCCAGAGTGGGAGAAGTCATTTGATGATTTCCCATGCGAAAAAAAAAAAGCCCGCCATTGTAGAAATGGGTTTTGAAAATTTTTGTTTAAAATTATAAAATTGTAAGTTTTTACATAGGGGGTAGTCTCCGAAACTAATGATCCAATTCTAAATATTTTTTCACAAGCATATAGCTGCATTGTTCGTGAGTGCTACAGGCTATAAATTATATTTGAAACATGAATATTAGCCGAGGTATTACAAGTCTTGCGGACGAAGTCGCGGGCGTAGTGCTAGTGGTAGATAAAATTTTATTCATCTGTCATTTTGTCGATTCTTCAGTAGACCAAACCTGTTTCTACGGCGATCAATCTACTCAAGCAGTACCCGCGTATGCGCACCTGTATTAGCAGCCCGACCCCAATCGAAATTCGCTAAGTGCAAACTTTAATTTGTTAAAACATGCGCCCTGGAGTCATGCATATTAGCCGAGGTACCACAATTCTTGCGGACGAAGTCGCGGGCGTAGTGCTAGTGACAGGTAAAATTTTGTTCATCTGTCATTTTGTCGATTCTTCCGTAGACCAAACCCGTTTCGACGGTGGTCAATCTACAAGCACAAGCAGTACCCGCCTATGTTCACCTGTGCTGTGTTAGCAGCCCGACCCCAATCGAAATTCGCTAAGTGCAAAACTTTAATTTGCTAAAACATGCGCCCTCGAGCCATATGTCTAATTGGATTGGAACAAGGCAGCTATTACATTAGTGGTTTAATAATATGATCCAGTAGTTACTTAGTTTACTAATCGGGTAATACGCAGGAAATTTTACCTTTGGGAAATAGGCATTTTGTTTTGGTTGTATTTTACGGACGGCGGGTTAAGTGGTATGAATTGAATTGGACAATATTTGTGGAAGATATGCAATTTGTTAATTTGTGTATATGTCACCGTAAAATTGTCAAACACGTTATATTACAATATAACGTACTTCTCTCTAGCGATATTGTAAACTCTCGAATTATTGTCAACTGAACATACGGAAGTATCTCTGCCCCCATAATCGGGACTTGGGGCACCCCCCCGTTAGGTTAGTTAGGTTCCTTTAAACCCTGCACCCGGAAATAGGGGCCCCGCGAAGCGGGGCTCCGTCGACTACGCTTTTTAGGGGAATATAAAGTGTTTTAAGGTTAGGTTATAATAATCGGTATTTCTCAGGAATGGTACAATATCTTTTCATGAGAGTTGTACCACTTGGCAAGAGGGACTCCTCCTTCCCTCCACACCGCGTGGGTTGACTACCATCGCATGCATTTCACGTAAAATGATGCGTTTTGCTGTAAGCAGTATGTTCATTTGACAATATTTCGAGATTTTACAATATCGCCACAGATATTACAATATAACGTATTTGACAATTTTACGGTGACACATACAACGTGTAACGAAAAGGGTATAGTCATATGAAAGGGTGTGCTACACTACAGACCATCAAACTGAACAACTTTCTCCATGGGACCACCAACGTAATCGTTAAAAAATAATCAGCTGTCTCATACATTTGGTCGAGTAGGTATTAGAATTTAGTATGGGGCCGTTGATTATTTTTTCGCGATTACGATGGTGGTACCATGGAGAAAGTTGTTCAGTTTGATGGTCTGTGGAACACCCTTTCATACCCATTCTGTTACACGTTGCATTGTATTGTCAAACATAGTCAACATTTTTTAACAAATAAGATGTATGTATGTTGCGTTGGAAGTTTGGAAGGCCTCCCATTGGGTGGACCGATGACCTGACGAAGGTAGCGGGAATCCGCTGGATGCGAGTCGCACGGGACCGGTCAATGTGGCGACACTTGGGGGAGGCCTATGTCCGGCAGTGGACTTAAATTATGATGATGATGAGATGTATGGATCAGAATGTTGAGCTAAAAAAGGAATGACAGAAAGCCAATTGCAGGTAGCTGAGATGTAAGTAGCAAGAGGGTGCGTGTGGTGTAACGCAAATGCATAAAAATAAGGAATGAGTACCTAAGAGGAAGTCTGAAATAATAGGGTAGACGACAAGAAAGAAAAAAATTGTCCGTCAGTTAGATTATCAACAAATATTTGACCCGTATTTTTTTCTTTTGTTATACAAACCAAAATTGACGAAGATACGACGCTTTTTAAATTCTCAATACGTCACGCCTACAAAATACGCGCTTTGACGTGGAGTTGCAAGCACCAGCCCGTTATACAATACAATACGTCACGCCTAGGTATAATTTTTTGCTGGTTCTGACGTCTCGAGCTCCCACTACCGAGTTTTGATGCGTTTTATCTTTGTCAATATTCATTGATTTACAAAAACAAAAAATACGTGTCCATTATTTTTCAAAACTGTAACTGACGGACTAAATAGATTTGCATTTTTTTTTATACTGTCCTCATGACTATTTAAACGATATTTATGTTGTGTTGTAATGAATATTGGTAGAAGAGTAATTTAGTTAGCACCGGCGCCCAACATCCTGTGTAAAATCGGAACATGTTACGGCTTAAGGTGAAAATTCAAATTTTCTTGGGTTTTTTGCAATTCGCGGGCCAGTGCTGGGTTGTATGTTAGTGGAAATACCGTTCGCGGCTGTTGGGCGTATGCGGTTGTAGAATTGTAGTCATCAGAATCATCGGTGCAGCCCTCCAAGTTCATGAAAGTCGAGGAACGAATTTTTCACGGTCAAAGTCGTTCCTCGACTTTTATGAACTTTGAGGGTTGTGTTGATGATTTTGATGATTGTAATTCTGTGACCGCATATGTCTTGCAGCCGCGAACGATGTTTTCATCAGCGTACAACTTGGCACTGCCCTGCAAATTGCAAAAAACGTTGGAAAATTTGAATTTCGCGAGCTACCCTGGGGCATCAGCCTTAATCAAATTATTCCCGGAAGCCTCGGACGCCATAAGTGGTTTCGATTATGGAAGGGGAAGGGTTTCGTGATATTGGCACGAGGTTTGGGAAAATTGCTTTAAATTTGGCGTAAAGAGTATAAACCGTTTTACAAAGTTCAGAGGTGGTGAGGTTAAATTCCATGCCTATACAGGGTGTAAACAATCTCATCACGAAGCCGTCAACCAAGCATTCTGTACATCAAACTAAGGGTCCGAGATACGAAATAATCACTCACAGCGCTCACAGCAATATTTTGCGTTCCATTATAGATTTCACGATTATGACAGCTAAGATCTGTCATTAGGTCATTTGACAGCGCTCACGGTGATATTTCTTTGGGGCATGGTCGGTGTAATCGCAAGATGGCGCGTGTCATGACGTCATCTATGACGACTCAAGGAACATCGATATCGCGCTTGTGATCGCGCTCACGGTAACTCGGAATGGGTTTATGGACGCTCAAAGTGTTTACAGCCTATCTCGGAACGCGGCAGTAACTTTACGCAACAATTATTGCTGGGAATCCGGTCGAAACGTCGGGCTTAAATTAAAGGTAAATTCGCGATATATGACCGTTTTCATATGATTTATAATATATTAATGTAATTAGTGCCAGATAGCGATCATTGCTCTTTCCCTAATAATAACAATAATATTCTACGTACGAACCAAAACAAAAGAACCATGTATCGTTTACTCATTAGCAAAAATGTTGAAGATCACGATAAGAGACGATTCAATACCTGAACAGGCTTATTTTTGGATTTCAAAGTTAAGAACTTTAATAATTGTATGTCCTGTGGGTCAATGACTGCTATTATGATTTTATCTGTCAGCAACTATAACAAAAAGTTACAGATATAATTATAATTATTGATAGGTAAACTCGTGGCCCAGTTTTATGTCGACACAATTATGATTACTATCGAAACGCTAAGAAAATAATAATTGGTAAAGAGTGTGTGAGTAAGTGAGTGGTGTGTGAGTGAGTCTATGTGAGTGAGTGTGATTGAGTGTGAGTGTGGTATGGTGTGAGTGAGGTGGTGAGTGTTGTTGACGAAGAGTGTACTCACACGAGGTCAACTCCTGCAACTGCTGGAACTCGGCAGGCGACAGCTTGTCCCATTGAAAGCTGCTGCCCGGGTGGACCATTTCCGTCTGTAACAATAAGTAAAAATTATATTGCATTGCCCCGTGATATACATTTGCGTGTATAATTTCAGCTCAATCGGTAACCGGGAAGTGGATCTTAAATTGCAAGATTCAATTACAGACAAACATCGGGACAGGTGAAACTAAAGAAAAGTTTTTAAAATTATGTTTCTTCTGTTCTGATTACTTTCTGAATAACTAAGACAATTTGCATAAAAAGGCGATGATGGAGTATTTCTAATAGCGGCATAAAGCATAATAGCGGCGGTATTGTCTAATAGCGGCACACAAAAAAAAGTCACACTAATAAATTACTTACAAAGAAAACAAGGTTTAAGATTATTCAAAACTTATTGAATTACTAGCTTATGCCCGCTTACACGCCCGTCTGGAGTTTGATAGCTGTCCCACGTGATCGGGAGCATTAGTAGCCTTTGTGTTAATCCAGGTCATAAACTATCAGTGTGCTAAATTTCATCAAAATCCGTTCAGTAGTTTTTGCGTGAAACAGTAACAAACATACACACATACAAACTTTCGCCTTTAAAATATTATTACTAGCACTTTGTCCGTGACTTCGCCCGCGATAATTATGATAGCTCGTCTAATTTGCATGATATCAATCTAATTTATAGCCTATGTTACTCGGTAAAGATGTAGCTTTCTAATGATGTTTTTTTTTTTAATCAGTCGAGTGGTTCTTGAGTTAAATCGTAATAAACAGACAAAATTTCACATCTTTCCTCTTAAAATATTAGTTTAGATTAGTGTGATATGAGAACACTAGCTGACCCACGCAACTTCGTCTGCGTCACATAAGAGAGAAAAACGAAAGGAAAATAAAATCCCCGTTTTTGCAACATTTTTCATTCCTGCTCCGCTCCTTATCGTCGTAGCGTGATGTTATATAGCCTTCCTCAATAAATGGACTATCCAACACTAAAATAATTTTTCAATTCGAGCTGGTAGTTCCTGGGATTAGCGCGTTCAACCAAACAAACTGTACGGAAGTAAAGAATAACGAGAGGAAGTGCATCGGCTATCTTCGCCAATGTTTGGGTGATTTCGGCAAACGCGGCGCGTGTCCTGCGACCTGCGACCTCTGTCTCATTAGTCCAGCATTAGTCACGCTCAGACATCATCGGAGACACATGCGTTTTCTTATTCAATCAAATTATCTACTGTCCTGTATTGTTTCCAAGTGAATTACTAATATAGTGATATACTTAAAAGTTTATCCGAGTTTATTTTCTAAATTTCGAGTTTAGTTACTTTCAAAACAAACAAACTCTTCTGCTTTATAATATTACTAGCGGACGTCCCGCGGTTTCACCCGCATAGTTCCCGTTCCCGTGGGAGTACGGGGATAAAATATATCCTATGTTACTCGTGGATAATGTAGCTTTCGAATGGTGAAAGAATTTTTAAAAACGGTCCAGTAGTTTTTAAGCCTATTCATTACAACCAAACAAACAAACAAACAAAGTTTTCCTCTTTATAATATTAGTGTAGAAGTATAGATTTCGTATAATCCCAAAGATATACGAAAAAAAACACAAGAAAAATACGTAAGAAAAGCCAGGCGGGACACGAAGTAAGTTTAATATCATATGAGTGGTACATCTTGGCCGGGGTCAGCGTGATGGATAGGGGCTTTCACGAACTTATGTAAGTTGGCGATGTACTAGCTCTTATGTCATAACTTGTGGCGGGTTCTTATATCTCACAGATCCGTTGTTGAGGAAAAAATGGTGGATATGAGAAATAATAATAATAAAAAAACTTTTTTGCCAAAAAAACTAAACCAATCAAACAAAGGTCACCGACTTCTGAAGCTAGTTATTATTCACTTTTTTGTGTTTTTAGAAGTCGGTTTTATTTTTTTGCAATAAAGTTTTTTTATTAATATTATCTCTCATATCATATCAACGGATCCGTGAGATATCCTCCTCCTTTTGGAAATCGCTTAATGAGGCTTCATTGTCACTAGTACCATTAGCAGTTCCATGATGGAACTTTTGTTGTTTTTTTGTAATCACTAGTTCCATTTTAATAGAATCTGAAAATAATGGAACTAGTGTTAATGAGGTCCTCGTCGCTAAATCATAACAGCCGTTCGAGTCGGTCTTTAGATTAAGCCGTGCTTGCCTAGGTTGGTCTGTGGATGGGTGACCACCCTTATATACCGAGTTTCCTCCGTGCCTCGGAAAGCACGTTAAGCTGTTGATCCCGGCTGTCATTTGTCTATCTTTGACAGTCGATACCGGTAGTCAGTTGCCCAAAAAGTCTGACACCAGTCTCACCAAGTGGTATCGTATTTCCAAGTATTAAGACGCCTGCGGAGCATGCGTATTTCATACAAACGTTATACCAAAATAATTTGTAAATTAAACATATTCCTTAGGTAGTGTGTATTTATTTCGATTGAATTACAGAATATCTAGGTTCCCAAATATTTATTTTGATTCGTCACTGATTTTAACAAGAGTTATGAGAAAAATATTTTTTCTATAGATATTTTAAATCCTCATATCTCGCCTTTATATCATTGTCCATTCAAAATATTTATTTGGGAACATAGATATTTTGTAGTCCAAACGAAATATATACACACTACCTTAAGAATATGTTTGTTTTTCATTTTATTTTGGTATTACGTTTGTATGGAAAGCGCATGCTCCGCCGGCCCCTTAAGCAGTTCGTCCCGGCTGTCATTTGTAGATATTTGACAGTTGTTACAGGTAGTCAGTGGCTTTAAAGTCTGACAACCAGTCTTGCCAAGGGGTATCGTATTATCCAGTATTCACTGGGTTGTGGAGGTCAGATAGGCAGTCGCTCCATATAAAATACTGGTATTCAGCTGCATCCGGTAAGACTGGAAGCCGAGCCCATCATAGTTGGGAAAAGGCTAGGCAGATGATGATGTCATTGTGTCCTATCGTCAATCGTGACTTTCCACCCTAAAGAAATTGTTTCCCAGGAATACTTTTGATGCAAACATATAATGTTTGGTTGACGGTTTCGTGAATGGTTCTTAACACTTTCCGAAACCTATAAACCTAATTATAATCTTTTAGTTCATTACCATCATCATCAGCCTATTAATGTTCCCACTGCTGGGACACAGGCGTCCTCTCTATGAGAGGAAATTGGCTACAATCCACCACGCGGGCCCAGTGCGGATTGGTAGATGTCACATGTCTTCGTTTTTTTTTGTTAAGGGTCTGCAGCGCGCGTTCACTCGCTAGAGTGTGAAAAGGATAGCGCTATTACTTCCGCGTGCGAAACGAGAGACAGAAAGAGTGTGTGTGCTCGCTTAGAATAAAATAAGCGCCAGATCATCTGCATAGCCTTGATGCTAATTACGAGAAAACGACGTAGAAAAATCAGATTTTTTTAAGGCAGGATTTGAGATAATGATGTTACCTATCTATTGGGCTAAAAATCACCATTAAATTCCATAAGGTTTCAGAGATCTAACTCAAAATATGTGCAAAGCAACATGTTTTAGAATGTTTTTTTCTATCGAGATTTTTTTATCCAATTGTGTTTTGCTTCGGCAGAACTAAAGATTATAAGTCCAAGTTAATGGTGTCCAAATTGTGAACTCTTAGGTCATTTGGATTTCGAGATAAAGTTCAATCAATATCATCAAAACTACATAGGACGGCCTCTTAATACGCCTGCCTAGGTTCGAACCCAAGACTTAGTATTCATAAGTCGGAGCCGCCACTACAGGGCCAGCGCTGTTCTCTGAAAAAATCTTTTAATTACCTATATACTTTTTCTAAAAGTCTGATATTTTAATAAGAGTATTAATGGTCGTAAGAAGATGGCTCGCCTGCATACCTAACTCTTTTGAGGACTGTACATAGACATAGATGCTATATTTTCAGCCGAGCATTATACACACTCAGCTAAATAAAGTAATTTATTAGATTTCGATTCACTTTTACCTTAGGGAAATCATCCCTCTTTTGATGAAATGGCGTATTAAGCGAGTGCGCGAACCGCGATATTTTTGTCAAAACAGTAAATTCAGTACTTTTATTTTAAGACATATTCATTTCGAAGTAACAATTAAATTATTTACAATATAAATGTCACCGTAAAATTGTCAAACACGTTACATTGTAATCTCTCAAGCGATATTGTAAGCTCTCGAAATATTGTCAACTGAACATACGGAAGTATCTCTGCCCCCATAATCGGGACTTCTCGTTAGGTTAGTTAGGTTCCTTTAAACCCTGCACTCGGAAATACCCCGCGTAGCGGGGCTCCGTGGACTACGCTTTTTAGGGAAATCTAAAGTGTTTTAAGGTTAAGTTATACCAATCGGTATTTCTCAGGAATGGTACATTATCTTTTCATGAGAGTGGTACCATTGGGCAAGGGGGACCCCTCCTTTCCTCCACACCGTGTGAGTTGACTACCATCGCATGCATTTTACGAAAAATAATGCGTTTTATTGTAAGCAGTATGTTCGTTTGACAATATTTCGAGAGTTTACAATCTCTCTAGTTATTTTACAATATAACGTGTTTGACAATTTTACGGTGACATATACATACACACTAACTCTTTAATAGAAATAAACATATGTACATATATCAAAAAAGGTACAGGGCATCGAAAAATTCGTCCACATCGCTGCCCCACAGGAAAAGTGCCAAGGGCCCCGATTCTCTTATTGCAATAGTGTCAGGATAGTCTTTCATTGATCTCATAATTGTTCATTTTGACAAGTTTAGTGATCTACTAACATCATGGCGTCATTATGACTATCCAATGAACAATCACGGACGTTGCATTAAATAATATGTAAAAATATATATAAATGAAATCTGGCACGAACAACAGTATACATTTAATAGTAAATTTTCAAAAATCATTTCTGTTAACAGGTTTTTTAATAATGGCAGTACAACAACGTCATTCAAACACAATTACGAGACCATTGATCGAACCACTATGATGAATTTAGCAGAATATGAATTTTAAGCAAAATGGCAATAGCGATCCCATTGTCATTGATCAACAATTAATTATGAGATCAATGAAAGTCTATCGTGACACTATTGTAATAGCAGAATCGGGGCCCAGAAGGCTGGCAGCATTGCCACGTCCTTCACGTGAAGAGTCGGCCAACAGTACTTTAATTTATGTTGTTTCCAAATATAAAAGGAGCGAAGGCTATACATACGTTTTGGTCCAAAGCAACAATCATCATCAGCCAGCCGTTTCCCAACTATGTTGGGGTCGGCTTCCAGTCTAACCGGATGCAGCTGAATACCAGTATTTTGCATGGAGCGACTGCTTATCTGACCTCCACAACCCAGTTAGTACTTAGGTAATACGATACCACTTATTAAGCCTGGTTGTTAGACTTTTTGAGCCACTGACTGTTAGAGGTTGCAAACCTATAAGTTTAATATAAACTACATCTTGTCTACTGCTTAACGTGTCCTAGCAACCGTAGTAATAAAAGTCGAAAAATTATATTTTTCTGTTACACTACAAATGAGTATTTTCTTTCTGCAACCGTATCCCATTCTCTAATACTGACTACCTGTAACGACTGTCAAAGATCTAAAAATGAGAGCCGGGACCAACTGCTTAACGTGCTTTCCGAGGCACGGAGGAAACTCGGTATGTACCTAATGAGTGGTCACCCATCCACAGACCAACCTAGGCAAGCCCGTCTTAGCAATAACATCAAGCCGTGCTGCTGTTTTTTTTTAATAAATTATATCGCCGGACATTACACACAGCGCCATCTAGTGCCACACTAAGCAACGAGGCTTGTGTCGTGGACACCAGATAGTTGATATACTGCATAGATAATTTATGTTTGTAAATACATACTTTTTATACATATTATAAACATCTATGAATCGGAAACAAATGTCCATGCTCATCACACAAACAATTGCTCCTATCGAGATTCGAACCCAGGACTCTAGTAACGTAAGGCAGCCTCACTACCGCTGCGCCATTCGTGTCGTCGAATATTATTTAGCTACGAGTTCCTCGAAAGGCTCAAAGCTATTCGCCAATTAAGTTCTAATAAATCTAAAACCAATTCCTATTCCGTACAGAAACAGATCTTGCAATAAGGCGACTTCAGACTGATTTATTTCTCCATCTCAAAAGCAATAAGAGTCACAGCCGTGACGCTATAAGCGACTAGTTTTTGTGCGTGGCTTCGCTTGCGTTAATTTAGTGATATTCAGCTGCTTGCTGATATCACTTCATAAATAGTGCGGGAATAAATTGGAATGTTTATTTAAAATCGTCTTCAACATCATTTTCAATACACTTCCCCGAAAACTGGTTCTTTTCGCACTACGATTAGGTTCAAAATGCAGTGTATTTCACACACGTGCGTTTTTCATGTTTTTTCCACACATGTGCAGAAAGAAAAATTGCCACAGATAACTATAAGTACTTATACTTATTCCAAACTGGTAAATGCATAAAAAAAAAAACATTCACCTCTGACTATTGAGTAACGAGGACGCACCACGCACACCTTGGATGGAAGACATCCTCGGGTATGTCCACAACAAAAACTCCTTTAAGAAACCAGAACTTTCAGAATTCAATTTCGCGCCATTCTATTTTTAACCGTCATTTATTTGAAAATAGAACATGTTGCCGGCCAGTACGGCACACAGTTACTGAGACTCGTTTATAGTTGTGCCCTCCGTGTCTGACTTTTTTCTTTTTTTTTCGGCCCTATCGACTGGACCCTTTGAATGGGGATAGATCTGATGTTTAATAACCTAGGGAAAGGTGTACAAAACGATCCCTCTAAGGGAAGATGTATGCTGTAGCCAAAATATTGAAGTTATCTGTAATATAAAAGTAGTTTTGGTTAATTTATTTATCTGGTTTCGTAATGACGTACCCAATTTTTTAGATTTATGTGTCTTTTTTAAGTTATTTAATGTTTCTCAGAAGTTTACTAAAGGATCATTTTGAACACATAGGTGTCCAAAATGATCCCAAGGGGCGGGGTAAAATGATCCCAGGGATCATTTTACACTTTTATACTAAAATACTTATTTTATATTATAAATCATTTTTATTTTTATAATATTTATTACCAAAAATAACAAAAACAGTCTTCTTAATAACAATTAAATCCTAAATCAGTCGGAGATCAATATTATCTTAGTGTTAATCAACAGTCTGCTATATTATCAACATTCAACAGTCTTTTAAGGCAATTCTTTTAAAAATAATAAGTATAAAATAATACAAAGTCTCCTAATATAATTTTTGAGATCAAGTTTTTGTAGAATCAACACAGTTTTTTAACAGTTTTCCATTTTTAACATAAAAATGCTTAATTAAAACTCTAATTGCTTCTTTGTGTTACTGCAACGATTTGTTTTGTAAGACCTGCTTTGTAAGACCATGCATCCTTGATTTCATATCTTTTATGTGCTGGACGAGTTCTCTTTCTTGATCGGGCGTGATGACTGTTTGTTTACTACCCAACAACTTAACTGCACCAACAGCAAACTTATTCTTGCCTTTGATTCTTCTTTTTAATGTCATCACTGGAACAGAAAACTGTTTACTGGCCGTTTTAAAGGGCATTCCCTCTTTCACAGCGTCTAGTGCCTTCAGCATGGCATCCTCACTCCAGTTTTGGCGAGTTGTTTTCCGAATGTAACCACGCGGCATGATCTGCAATAAAAAGTAATGGGTAAAATGATCCCTGGGCTCATTTTATACACAATGAAAGGGATCGTTTGACCCCAAGTGCAATATTTGCACACATGGCTCAAAAACTAACCTAAAACATCACAATACGGAAAACAAAATATACTTAAAAACGTTATCAAACGTATATAGAAACCATAAGTAAGACCGTCATTTAAAAATAGTTAGTAAAAAGGAAATAATCTTACACTGAAAAGTTACTTACCGTGGATAAAAAGCACCGATTTTATATTTTTGATCATGGAACAACGCACTGCACTCACACCGCCATGACACTTCACTGGGCGACCGATCGGGTGTCGGGAGGGATATTTACAAGTAAATCCGATAGATGGTTCTAGTAGTTCATTGAGAACTGCGGGGAATCATTTTACCTCGAGGGATCATTATGTACACCTTTCCCTACGTTGCTCAAGAAATGGGCAATCTAATGCAAAAAGATTATTTCAAATATGTTCGATAGTTCCAGAGATTAGCGCATTGAAACCGAAACCTTTTCGTTTTTTTTTTTTAATTTATTATTTCAAAACGGTAAGTAAAATAAACTAAGCCCCACAAAACTGTAGCAATGGTTTGACTGTGGGCCGGTGAGTCTCATACATCGTTCTTAAAATTAATATTTTATTTATTTTCTTACTAACTTGTAAATGATTGTAATTTCTAAGTATGGCTGGATGCATGTTTGCAACACTTTCACGCAAAAACTATTTAACAGATTTGGATAAAATTTGGCAGACAGATAGTTTATAACATGGATTAAAACATAGGATAAACCTACGACACCTAAAAGCGACGAAAGGCGGATGTTTGACTGTCTTTTGTAGAAAAACTTTGACGTTCAAAAAGTGCTGATAATCAGCCTAATGAGAATAAATGCCTTTTCATTTTGATACTTTCTTATCCCGGTAGGGTAGTATTACCCCGTGGAACACTTACCGAACAAAACGCGGGCGAAGCCGCGGGCACCAGTTAGTGTTAGTTTAATTAGATTATTAGAAGGCAGTGCGAAAAAAGGACGGCTATAGCTGTGAACTAAGTTAGAGATGTCAAACTAGTTTATGCCTTGCGCTTCACCGTGTTTTTAGTCGACATGTTTTTACGTGCACCCTTCATTTGTATGGAAATATTAGTTCCATTTAAATTTGACAGCTCTAAATTACGTCCGTCTCTTTCTTGTTTTATCAGAGAGAAAAAGATAGCAATAGCCTAAATTAAGTTTGGTTTGTGCACAAGAGAATCGACACCAGCGGGTAAGTTTTTTTTTAAATACATGTTTGGGGGTCAAAGTTACAACTTTTTGACAAGTTTTTTTTTTTATATTTTACTTTAAGCACCTTCACGACTGCCGTACTATTCAAATCATCCATCTCCCTCTCGCGTTCCGCCACCTCCTTCGCTAGCATGACTGCTTCGCAGAAGGAGGTGATGGCTTCCTCTTCCGTCTCGCTCCGGACCATGGATTGAACCAGGGCCGGACGCGAGAGGTCGCCGCCGCCAAACGCCGCTACGATCTTTTTACAGCCTGTATGTAAAATAATGTCTAAAAGTGATGGCACTGTTCAAATTGAAACCCACAAAACGGATTTAATTACGCATTAATTTGAGTCGTCATCTAGTGTTGGTGAAAGCGAGCATGTTTTTACGAATCATCCTCTAATAAAAGATGTTTCTAAATAGCGATCAAGGTTTTTTAGGTATTCGGACGCATTCGTGTATCTTCGGCAATCTTCGTAAACCTTCGGGAGTATCCGGCGAAGGACACTTATATTTATTTATAGGATAACATTATAAATGATCTTTGAAAGCCTTGAGCTCAAGGAGCGTCCTCGATATGGCGTCTTATGGCAAAGTAATGAAATAAAATGGCACATTTGGTGTTTTAGCTCTCAAATATTCGAGACCTGAGTGAATACTTGTGTATTCTATTTTTGCATTTGATTAAATAATAACAGGTGCTTGGATTAATCTTCAGGTTAAGCCGGGCTTGCCTAGGAAGGTCTGTGGATGGGTGACCACACATTACATACCGAGTTTCCTCCGTGCCTCGGAAAGCACGTTAAACCGTAGGTCCCGGCTGTCATTTGTAGATCTTTGGCATTTGTTACAGTCAGTAGTCCGAAAGTCTGACAACCTGTCTTACCAAGGGGTATCTTATTACTCAGTACTAACTGTGTTGTGGAGGTCAGATAGACAGTCGCTCCAAGTAAAATACTGGTATTCAGCTGCATTTGGTTAGACTGGAAGCCGACCCCAACATAGTTGGGAAAAGGCTTCGCAGATAAAAAATAAAACAAGTTATTATACATAAATATCCATTACGCACAAAAATTTTGCTCCTACGGGGATTCGAACCCGGGACCCTAAGAACGTAAGGCAGCTTCACTACCGCTACGCTATTCGGGTCGTCTAACGAGATGACGATGTTTTGTTAATATTATACAAACGCCTGTTAGTCTTCGGGTTAGAAAAAGGTGTACCCATGCCTATTGCCTGCCGGGGCTGCGGGACTGCTCAAAAGAGATACCGTGGCCCCGGATCATAAAGGGCGAGGAAGAAACATGGATGGGTTTTAGTCAGTAAAATCTGATAGTCCCTCCCGCTCCGCCCAGAGTGGGAGTAGTCATTTGATGATTTACAATATGAAAAAAAAATGTGTATTGCAGCCCCATGGCCATTGCGTTAGTTATTTTTCGCTTCTCATGCGCTCTAAAAGTACGCCATTATAGCCCTACGAAGCGGGATTAAAGTGACCATTTATTCCCTAGGGAGTAAAAAGTAATATAAAAATGGAACGATCTTTTACTCTGAAACATGGTCACAAAAGAGTAACTTATCAAAGGTTTTATTTAAATTTCGAATTGGCTTGCAAACAGAACGCGGTTTATTGAAAAAAAAAAAACAAATGAACTCTTCAACGCGAGAAAAATTATTGTTGTTTGTGTGCATCGTTGATTTTGAAAAGTACAGATAAAAACAAAACAAGTTCTTGTTGAACGAAAACGAAACGGTGTCATTTTAATGTTTTTTTACAATCATGAATGCCAATATATATGTGCAATGCCTCTGTAGCTAGCCTCTGCAGTAATGTAGGTACTAATTATCTGTGGAGTGTGGATCGTCTTCATTGCGAAAATGTTGAGAGTTTGTGTTGTGTTTTAAATGTGAATCTGTGACTGACCTGATAGAAGAAAAAACTGACCACTCAGTTCAGAATTTTTGTCGAGTGTAAATTTGTTCGGTTTTATATGACTATTGTTTCTTGCACTCGATGTGAAAAGTACAGTTTGCACCTCTTATTCTTATTCTTATTCTTTATTGCACACAAAAAATTATAAAGAAATATATACACAAAATTACAAAATATAGATAATGTACAACGGCGAGCTTAACCCAGAATTGGGTTAAGCTCGAGACTAAACGTCGATTTAATATACCCTCGCTTTCATTGACTCTCTCGCAAGCTCGGGAGTCAAACCACCTCGGGTATTTAATGGCTTCGTTTAGTCCCTTGTTATAAAATATTCTATTACAGTCCCCACTCCCCTGTGATAAGAAGCTCATGTATCCTACTGATATTATATTCGTGAAAATTTGTGAGTATGAATGTTTGTGATGAAATTTTGCACACAGATAGTTTATAACCTGGATTCAAAGCAAAGGATACATTTAATCCCGGTAGTAAGATCCCATGGAACAACTATCAAACTTCACGCGGGCGGAGCCGCTGACAGAAACTAAAATAAAAATATTGCCGCCAACTTGTTGATCGTCATGGTAAAGCAGCGTTTCCCGAGAGCGGTCTGTGGATGATAGAAAAGAACGAAAGAAAAAACATTACAAGAAAATACACAAAAACAAAATGGTCAAATAACATTATATAAAAGTAAACTTGACTGGTAGAGAATGCCTTGTAGCATTAAGTCCGCCTATGTACAAGTACCACCATTGTACATGAAGTTTAAATAAATAAACTTAAAGAGAAAAATAATTTGAAAAAAAAAAGAAACGAAATTGGTTCTGTCCGAGGCCATAAGGCTCCTATCTCAGCATGGTGCTGTAACATTTTAGAAAAAGCGGCCAAGTGCGAGTCCGTTCCGTAGCAGCAAGTAACATAATTTAAAAGTTATGATTTTACGATTTATGACGTATTAAAAAAAAACTACTAACTAGATCTCGTTCAAACCAATTTTCGGTGGAAGTTCACATGGTAATGTACATTATATGTTTTTTTAGTTTTATCATTCTCTTATTTGAGAAGTTACAGGGGGGGGGGGGGCACATTTTACCACTTTGGAAGTGTCTCTCGCGCAAACTCAAGTTCAGAAAAATATAATATTGTACCTCAATATCATTTTTGAAGACCTATCCATAGATACCCCACACGTATGGGTTTAATGAAAAAAAAAATGTTGAGTTTCAGTTCAAAGTATGGGTAACCCCAAAAATTTATTGTTTTAATTTATATTTTTGTTTAAATCTTAATGCGGTTCACAGAATACATCTACTTACGAAGTTTCAACAGCATAGTTCTTATAGTTTCGGAAAAAAGTGGCGGTGACATACGGACGGACAGACAGACAGACACACAGGCAGACAGACAGACGTGACGAATCTATGAGGGTTCCGTTTTTTGCCATTTGGCTACGGAACCCTAAAAAACGACACTGCGCTAATATTCTGATAGGGCCCAAAGTGATAGTGGTCAAATACGAAAGAAAAAAAAAAAAAAAGTAAAATAATAATTACATTAACCCCCCACGTAACCATACAGTTCGTTAATCTGTGCCATGAATTTCACTGGCAACACTGACGAACAGAGACACGGGCGCAGCAGACATAATATTTGTTTTGTTTTGAGTGACCACGCGTTACTTCCATGAATTTTCACCGGGCTTCAGAAACGTTAATCCATTGATTCTGATCATCAGTCAGTCAGTCAGTGGCCTGAAAACATGGTAACCAGTCTTACCAAGAATCTTTGCTTTACCCAGTTAGAGAGTTCTGGATGTCGGAAACAGTCGCCTCATAGTGTGGAACACAACATAGTTATGTACAAATAAAATAAACAAGTTAAATTAAATTTAAAATTTAAAAAACCCCCGACACAATGTACTAAAATTGAAATAGAAAATAATTCGTTAGTTCGCCATTTTGTGGTGGCGGCCATCTTGGATTTTTAATTTATCATAGTATATAGTATTCTACTAGATTCACCCTTTCATTTGATCCCCATATTGAGGGAGTTGTTAAATAAATATGTAATCCGCCATTTTGTGGCGGCGGCCATCTTGGACTGATTTTTATCAAACATAGCTAAGAATACTCCCGAGACTAATTCACTTTTCAAACAAAAAAAAACAAAATCAAAATCGGTTCATTCATCCGTTCGGGCGCTACGATGCCGCAGACACACACACACACACACAGACACGTCAAACTTATAACACCCCGTCGTTTTTGCATCGGGGGTTAAAAACATGCCCAAATGCGAGTCGAACTCAGGCATTATTATTTATTTTTATTATTTGTTGTTCACACAGGACGGGCAAATGTGGCGATACTCGGGGGGAGGCTTATAGACATAAGCCTGCCCAAGCAGTGAACGTCTTTCGACTGAAATGATGATGATGATGATGATGATGCTTACTGATCATTCTGTGAAAATAATTCATTCCCTCTTCGTAGAGTCCCTTTACGTCGAGTCCCTCGTTATTTTTCTTGGTTTTGATGCATTGTCTTTTGTATCGCCTCGATATGTGACGACATTATCAAAAAATAACAAATCTATTTAGTCTGTCAGTTAGATTGTTGAAAAATAATGGACTCGTATGTTTTGTTTTTGTAAATCAATGAATAATGAAAAATATAAAACGCATCAAAACTCGGAAGTCCCCGCTCGTGACGTCAGAACTAGCTAAAATTATACCTAGGCGTGACGTATTGGGAATTTTAAAAGCGTCGTATCTTCGTCAATTATGATTTACGTAACAAAAGAAAAAATACAAGTCAAATATTTTTTAATAATCTACCTAACGGACTAATTAGATTTTTTTGTCGTCGATTTTAACAGCTGTCCAGAAGACAGACAGACATACAGACGGGTGGACGAACGGACAGCGGAGGCTTAGGAGCAGGGTCCCGCTTTTTACCTTTCGGATACGGAACCCCAAAAAACATCAATAAAACATGCTCTCTTAAATAAATGTTTTACAAGGGTGTCGTATTTTCTATATTATTATACCCACGTTTGATGTAGGACGTAAATTCAATCGATTTTCCTTGTGGAAACATGAGTTCCCGGAAAGTTATCGGAAAAATACCGGTACGGTGACAATTTAATAAATGTGTCGCGGACGCTCTAATCGAATGTTATGGTGTTATACAGGGTAGGTAGGGACACGGACGCGAAAACGGCTACCGTGTATTCAATTCATAAAGGGTTTGGAAGATATTTGTATGAAGTCTGGCCGGCGTCATTCATCATCTTTTCAGCCGAAAGACGTCCACTGCTGGACATAGGCCTCCCCCATGTCGCCACATTGACCGGTCCCGTGCGACTCGCATCCAACGGATTTCCGCAACCTTCACCAGGTCATCGGTCCACCTCGTGGTGTGGGTGGTCTCCCAACGCAATGTCCAGTACTTTTCGGCCCCATCGACTATTCGTTCTGCGAGCAATGTGCCCTGCCCACTGCCACTTAAGTTTGGAAATTCTTCAGGCTACGTCGGTGACCTTGGTTCTTTTGCGGATGTCTTCTTTTCTGATTCGATCACGCACGGAATCTCCGAGCATAGCCATCTCCATCCCTTTGGGTGACTTTAAGCCTTGGGACAACGACCATACAGCCTATGTATGGTCGTTGCCTTGGGATAAGGCCCATTGTGAGCGACCACGTTTCGGTCCCATATGTAATCACTGGCCGGCCAGTATTTTCATTTTTTTTTAAAGTTTGGGCGAAATGTTCTGAAGTGTCACGATCCCGAGATATGATCTATTAAAGTTAAAGTCCATTCAGTGATGGAATCTACAGCACAACTTTGATTTCATCAGACACGCATAAAACATTATGCGTAGGTATCTCGGAAACGTGACACTTTAGAACATTTTGCCCATTCCAAAACTTGTTTGTATTGATACCAGCTGCTATCGATTAATATAAGTCTTATGCGTGGCCGCTACTTTAAAAAAAAAAAAAACAAAATGGCGGAAAAACATCCGGCCAAAAAGTTCAAACGCCATTATATTTTATTCTCCATGTCGCTTATAAAACACGGAGGACAAACCTATGGAGTCTACATTGCACGCCGAAATAGGTAGTCTCACAAGAAACGCTTTGCCATTTTTCGCACCGAAAATACACAAAACCGACAGGCAAAATAATAACATTCGATTTGCTCCGACACGGGACGTTATACTCGAAAAAATATGGCAGCAGAAATACACGTTTTATTTTATAAAAACACACAACGTTCGTTTCAACGCCTGGCTAGTGTATATTTTATTATTTTTGTCAATTTCATGGATTGGTATTTGCAGTGTTATTGGAAAACTAGAAAATGTTTCTGGTGAAATTGTATTTCGGTAAGTAGTTTTTGTGTGAAAAATTAACAAATGGATGGATTCCATCCTAACCAACTTTCGCATTTACAATATTACTAGCTTATGCCCAGGGATTCGCCTGCGTGAAACTGTCCCACGGGATTATAATACTGGGACAAAAAGTATCCTATGTGTTAAAGAAGGTTATAAACCATCTGTGTGCCAAATTTCATCCAAATCCGGTCCGTAGTTTTTGCGTGATAAAGTAACAAACATCCTTTTTTACATCCTCACAAATTCACGCATTTTAAATATTAGTAGAAAGTAGGATACTGAAACAACGTATAGTGTAAGACTTGTACAGTTGACAATAGGCTTGTGTCCTAAAAAAGTCTAATTAGTCCGTCAGTTAGATTATAAAAAAATATTTGACACGTATTTTTTCTTTTGTTACATAAACCAAAATTGACGAAGATACGACGCTTTTAAAATTCGCAATACGTCACGCCGTGCTATAGTTTTTAGTGCGTTGTGACGTCACGAGCCCCCACTTCCGAGTTTTGATGCGTTTTATCTTTGTCAGTACTCAGTGATTTACAAAAACAAAAAATACGTGTCCATTATTGTCCAATACTCTAACTGACGGACTAATTAGTTTTGCAATTTATTGATGGTGGAAACTAGCCTATTAAAGTCTAACCAACATTCTCAGTCTAAGTCTGAATCTGAGTCTCAAATACGTTATGCCCGTTTTATTAAACTCTTAGCCAACACCTACCTAACTGGATGTCTATTTTTAAGCCCCGACGGAAAAACGACGGGGTGTTATAAGTTTGACGTGTCTGTGTGTGTGTGTCTGTGGCATCGTAGCGCCCGAACGGATGAACCGATTTTGATTTTGTTTCTTTTTTGTTTAAAAGGTGAATTAGTCGGAAGTGTTCTAAGCTATTTTTGATAAAAATCAGTCCAAGACGCCGCCACAAAATGGCGGATTACATATTTATTCAATAACTCCCTCAATAGACACATCAAATGAAAGGGCTTGACTAGAAATTTTCATGGTGTTTTCACCAATGTATACAGTGGTTCTCGAGGAAGGTTTTTAATGTATAATTTGTACGGGGGCGAAGCCGCGGGCATCAGCTAGTATTATTATAAAGAGAAAAAAAATGCATTTTTGTATGTGACGAATAAACATAAAAACTACTGGACTGATTTGAAAAATTATTTCAGCAATGGCTAGCTACATTATAAGCGAGTAACATAGGCTATATTTTATCCCCGTACTCCCACGGGAACGGGCACTACGCGGATAAAACCGCGTGACGTCCGTTAGTACTATGTAAAGGTAAAGATGAACACTACAATAAAAGTAACATGAAACGAAGTACTCACTTTAGTTGCAGTCATCTTGATGACCTCAGTGTCTCATGTTGCTATTAGTTCTGACATCATCTGAAAACGAGAGAAACAGATTATTATACGAGTAGACAGCCATGAGAAGATTAATAAATATCGCTGGACACTATACACAGCGCCATCTAGGGCCACACTACGCAACTAGGCTTATGTCGTGGACAGCTACAGATAGTTAGTTAATATCTATATAGATACTTTTTGTTTGTGAATATGTCACCGTAAAATTGTCAAACACGTTAGATTGTAAAATAACTAGAGAGATTGTAAACTCTCGAAATATTGCCAAACGAACATACTACTTACAATAAAACGCATTATTTTTCGTGAAATGCATGCGATGGCAGTCAACTCACGCGGTGTGGAGGGAAGGAGGGGTCCCCCTTGCCCAATGGTACCACTCTCATGAAAAGATGGTAAAACACTTTATATTCCCCTAAAAAGCGTTGTCGACGCAGCCCCGCTTCGCGGGGCTCCTATTTCCGAGTGCAGGGTATAAAAGAACCTAACTAACCTAACGGGGGGTGGTCCCGATTATGGGGGCAGAGATACTGGAAACAAATGATGACTTGGAAACAAATGTCCATGCTCATCACACAAACATTTGCTCCTACCGGGACTCAAACCTGGGATCCTAAGAACGTAAGGCAGCCCTACTAGCTGCGGGACTGTTCAAAAGAGATACCGCGGCCCCGGAACATAAAGGGCGAGGAAGGAACATGGATGGGTTTTAGTCAGTAAAAGTATGACACTCCCTCCCGCTCAGCCCAGAGTGGGAGAAGTTATTTGATGATTTCCCATCCGTAAAAAAAAGGCAACCCTACTAGCGCTCCACTTTTCGGTCACAAGAGCGTGGAGCGTGAAGTCGGGCTCTAGATGATGATGATGAAAGATTCATATACATAGATTTGAGGCAGTGTAGTGTGTACTTTGACAACAAGTATTTAACTTAATTTAGCAGCTGAAACTTCAGAAAAAGTAAAAAAGAGTAGGTATACCACCGTCATCAAGTTGCCATCCGTATACAATTTGTAAGCCCTCAAATCAACCTTGTTTACTATCAAATTGGTAAATATTTAGTAAGTAATCTTGTAAAAGAGGGATACTCCAAGGATGGACCGAGGCAAGGATGCGAGTTAGTTTTCAGGGTTGTCCGTATGTAGTCACACTAGCAAAATTTTGAAAGGCGATGCGTTGGAACACCTCCCACTAGGTGGAGCGATGACCTGGTGTAGGTTGCGGGAATCCGCTGGATGCGAGTCGCAAGGGACCGGTCAATGTGGCGACACTTGGGGGAGGTGTTCCAACGCATCGCCTTTCAAAATTTTGCTAGAGTGACTACATACGGACAACCCTGAAAACTAACTCGCACCCTTGCCTCGGTAGGTGGAAAAATGTGGTGTTAGGTACCGTGGAATGATTCAATAACTCAAAAATGGTCTTTCTGTTTTTTTTTTAAATTGACTAAATTCGTCGTTTTGGCGATCAAAAATTAGTATTTTTGATAATAATTTGTGCTAGCCTAGTGGCTAGCACAAATTCAAGTTGTTGTTTATTAAAACGAGGTAATTTAGGTAGGTAGATATAGGTAAGGTGCGTAGGTAGGGTAGAGTAGTAAATAGTATAAGGTAGTAGGTAGGAAATAACTGAAAATGTACTGTGTTTTCATTTACGCTCTTGACTGCGCCAAATAGACCCAGTTCAACAAAATGCCGGGAAACTAGTGCTTGACCCTGGTTTCAATAGTTACATCTACATCCAACGTACCCACAATGTTTGGCGATACATTCTGCAATATTCCCCATAACATTCGAACAATTGACAACCCTATTCTCCGAAACCGTACCTGTACCCGCTCCACCAGATGTATCCGTTTTGTTACCCGTGTCACGCGCCGTTTTATTTGGTGTATGAATCGGTTATAGTGGTCCCGTGGGGTGGTTGGTGACGTCAGCGAGTTGAGGGTCGTCTTTTATGTGATTTTCAAAGGGTGTCGATAAAAAACATATCACGTCATAAATAACACACATTTATTCTCTTACTAGACGATGCCCGCGGCTTCGCCCGCGTAAAATTATATCCTAAAACCTTCCTCTTGAACCACTCTATCTATTAAAAAAACCCGCATCAAAATCTGTTGCGTAGTTTTAATGATCTAAGCATAATATATATAATTCGAGTATGTAGTGATAGTGATAGTGATGAAGTAGGAATCTATCTGAGGAGCTCGTGGCTGCGGGACTGTTCGAAAAAGATACCGTGGCCCCGGAACATAAAGGGTGAGGAAGGAACATGGATGGTTTTTAGTCAGTAAAAGTCTGACACACCCTTCCGCTCCGCCCAGAGTGGAATAAAAAGGAGTTCGTGGCTTAATAGCAACTGCCTCACGAGTCGATCTTTAGGCTAAGCCGTGCCTACATGGAGCGACTGCCTATCTGACCACCACAACCTTACCCTACTAGATAACACAATACCCCTTGGTAAGACTGGTAGTCACTGACTACTTGTAACGACTGTCAAAGATCTACAAATGACAGCCGGGACCAACAGCTTAACGTGCTTTCCAGGAAACTAATAAATGATAATTAATGGTGGTCGGACTGTTCGCCGGGGCTACGGGGCTGTTCGAAAAAGATACCGTGGCCCCGGAACATAAAGGGCGAGGAAGGAACATGGATGGGTTATAGTCAGTAAAAGTCTGACACTCCCTCCCGCTCCGCCCAGAGTGGGAGAAGTTATTTGACGATATCCCACCCGAAAAAATTGGTTGAGGTCATCCATCCATGGATCAACCTAGGCAAGCATGGCTTAACCGGATGATCACTGATTACCTGTTATGACTGTCAAAAATCTACAAATGACGGACGGGACCAACTGCTTAAGAGGCCTGCGGAGCATGCGAATTTCATACAAACGTAATACCAAAATAATTTGTAAATCAAACACATTCTTAAGGTAGTGTGTATTTATTTTGATTGGATTACAGAATATATAGGTTCCCAAGCACATATTTTGAATTTACACTGATCGAGGGTTGATGAGAAAAATAAATTTTCTATAATTTTTTTAAATTCCTCATATCTCGTCTGTATATCATTCTCCTTTCAAAATATTTATTTGGGAACATAGATATTTTACAATACAATCGAAATATATACACACTACCTTAAGAATATGTTTGATTTTCATATTATTTTGGTATTACGTTTGTATGAAAAACGCATGCTCCGCCGGCACCTTAACGTGCTTTCCGAAGCACGGGAGAATCTTGGTATGTATTGATGGACCTTCACCCATCCACAGACCAACCTAGGCAGGCGCGTTTTAGTCTTCAGATAGATCCGAGCGGCTCTTTGTCATGAATGTAGCGTAAAGTAAACCACATAAATTATCTCCGCTTCAATTAAAATTGAGAGCAAAAAACACTTGTAACAGCGGACGCGAGTCAGTGCGTGCCATGCGACCACATTTGCTCGCGTGACGACGCTGACGCGTCGTTGAACACGCTTCGATAAATCGCGGCGAGAGTTGTAATACTGTTTCTGGATTTATGCACACGTCAATAATATTGATAAGGGCAAACATGGTCGTTTTTATAATTATTATAATTAATTTCATCACTGTTGAAACTTTTTTCTTTTATGTTGAAAACTTTTCAAATTTGTCTGATGGTCCTTAATATTTTTTTGTCATTTTTGGAGGATCGTAAATATTTTCTTCACTTATTAGTTGCTAAAAAAAAGGAGCTCGTGGCTAAATAATAACAGCCGCTCGGGTCGATCTTTAGGTGAAGCCGTGCTTGCCTAGGTTGGTCTGTGGACGGGTGACCACCCTTACATACCGAGTTTCCTCCGTGCCTCGGAAAGAACGTTAAGCTGTTGATCCCGGCTGTCATTTGTCCATCTTTGGCAGTCGTTACAGGTAGTCAGTGGCCCACAAAGTCTGACAACCAGTCTTACCAAGTGGTATCGTATTACCCAGTATTAACTGGGTTGTGGAGGTCAGATAGGCAGTCGCTCCATGTAAAATACTGGTATTTAGCCGCATCTGGTTAGACTGAAAGCCGACTCCAACATAGTTGGGAAAAGGCTAGGCCTATGATTAGTTGCTAAAAAAAGGAAATGACAATAAGAAAATACAATACAGTAGACCTTGCTTTTATGGTAAAAAGGATTTCTCTATTACAGGCATTATTCAGAAAAAAAGGGGAAAACATTTGTATGGAGAAACGCAGCTCCCGTTTCCGAGGCACGGAGCGATCTCATTCGATAATGTAACTGACGGTCACCCATATGAGGAAAGACTTCGAAAGTTGCGAAGTCTTTCCTTTCATCAATCCTTTCATCAATCGGTGCTGTTATTATTATTTACTAGCTTCTGCCCGGGACTTCTGTTCGCGTGTATTACCCGCTTGCAACAATTATTATTGCTGCTCCGCTCCTATTGGTCATAGCGTGATTGTATATAGCCTTCCTCGATAAATGGACTATCCAACGCGAAAAGATTTTTCAATTCGAGCCGGTAGTTCCTGAGATTAGCGCGTTCAACCAAACAAACAAACAAACAAACTCTTCTGCTTTATAATATTAGTATAGATCCATGAGCCGAAACAGTAGGATACTAGTGTATTTTTTCAAATACTAGTTATTCATTTGCCTTCTGAGCTTAACCTTCCTAAAAGAACTCTCCCATTGTACACAACCATTACACTCTCCTAAAGTTTTCGAAGGCTAATCACTAAACTCAACCCGCTACTATTCCACTATCCTCAACTACTGTTATAAATGACTAAGAATGCCAGTGCATCTCGGTTACAAACACTGGACATAAACTGGCCGAATGAACTATAGCGGTAACCGGATATCACCGGTTAAAAGTAGCTGGGGGTAGTTGTGACGTCACTCTACTCTCCCTCTACTCCATCACTCACTCTACCACTATCTCCCATTAGTCAACCACTCTACTCTACCACTACACTTTAACATTATCTCACTACACTCGACTTCTACCTCACTGTACTCGACCACTCTACTCTCCCACTGCACTCGACCACTGCCCTCAACCACTATACTGTACATAAATTACGAGTGCATCTCGTATATCGCTGGTAACAAACACTGGCCATAAGCGGTGACAAGAATAAACCGGCATAGTGAACGATAGCGGTAACCGGATAACACCGGTTATAACTAGTTGCGAGTAGTTGTGACGTCAGGAGCCGGGTGGAGCTTTAATGGAGGTGATCTTTCTTTTTTTACTGTGTGGCGTTTTAAGTTTCAATGAAAGGTTTGCCTTTCAAGTTATCAGAATCTTTACATTTATCACTATTTATTATATTACAAAACCAAATCCTCCGCCGCGTCTATCTGTCTGTTCGCGATGAACTCGACAACTACTGCACCGATTCTTATGCTGTTTACACTAATAGATAGATTGGTTCTCGAGGTTTTTTTTGTTAAAAAATGACGAATTTTTTGTCTATTGTCCAATTACTTTGTAATTTGTGCCTCTGATTTATTTGATTTTTCAATTTTTGTAAAGAAGATAAGTTGTTTCATTATTCTAAACACAAAAATCGCAAGTAACTTAACAAACTGGGTCGTAATTGTAGATTGAAGGTAAGATAAAAACTTTTTTGCAAAAAATAAAACCGACTTCACACAAAAAAGTGAAAAATAACTTTAGCTTCAGAAGTCGGTGACCTTTATTTGATTGATTTAGTTTTTTTGTCACCGACTTCTGAAGCTAAAGTTATTTTTCACTTTTTTGTGTGAAGTCGGTTTTATTTTTTGCAAAAAAGTTTTTATTTTTCACTTTTTAGTGGTTCACATGTGCATACCCTTTCACAGCGTACCAGCGTGATTTTTTGTTATGAACTGGTGTAAACAATAGACAGACATGAGATTTCAGCAATCCCAGTAAGAGACATACATTTGCTACATTTAATGAGGAGTTCCGTTGCCTTTCTCCGAAGTTCTTCATCTAATCTTTACCAAATTTAAATGGGATCACTCCGAGAAAGTACTCTTTCTAAAACTACCCAAATCGCTTCTGGTGTGCCTATAAAATTTGAAGAGTTCTTTCTATTTCTCCAGGATCCCGTTATCAGGATCCTGACTTGATGATTATGGGACCTTCTGGGAAGTATACCCTTTCAAACAATTAAAAAACAAATTCGGTCCAGTCATCTTCGAGTAATCGGGGAACATTGAATTGAGAACCTCCTCCTTTTTGAAGCCGGTTAATAACGACGTTATGGTACGTGACTCAAATATCTGGATAGCCTTTAAAAGATTTGGCCGAGTATCGTTAATTTGCTTCTAAGAATTGAAGAGTTCCGTTCCTTTGTCATGGATCCCATAATCAGAATCTAACCAAATTCTCATCAAACTACCCTTGAAGTACCCTTGCCAATAAAAAAAAAAACAATACATGTCAAGGTAATAGGCTTATCCCCAATAAATGGATCTTAATACACCTAACTGTCGAAATCTGGGAATATTGTACACATCTGCGTACCCTCTCAGAGCATACAGGCGTGATGTTACGTCATGATGTTGTATAAACAATAAACATTCAAGCGATTGCAGCAGTTACTGCAGATTTGCCGTGTATTTTTGAAGAGTTCCATTGTATATCTCCGAAGATCCGGATCAGATCTTCAGCAAATTAAAATATAACCACACGAGAACCACCAGCTTTCAAATTAAAAAAGAATCATCAAAACCGGTTCACCCAGTCGAAAGTACTGAGGTAACAAACACTGTCGAAATCTGGGTGTACTGTACACATCTGCGTACCCCCTGATGATGTGATATTACGTCATGATGTTGTATAAACAATAAACCTACAAGCGATAACAGCAATCACTGCAGATTTGCCGTACATTTTTGAAGAGTTTCATTGTATATCTCCGAAGACCAGCATCAGAAAATAAAATGGGACCACATGGGAAGCACCAGCTTTCAAATAAAAAAAGAATCATCAAAATCGGTTCACTCAGTCGAAAGTTATGAGGTAACAAACACTAAAACATCCTCTTTTTGGAAGTCGGTTAAAAAAGGATTCAATTCGTAAAAAGTATTTTTATTCCGATTCTCGTTTTCATATGTTTTATAATAATTATGTTCTGATCGTGAAAGTTTAAAAAAGACAAGAAAAGAAGTGTCTAGCAGACCACCAGCTCCTCTTCTCATACATATACAGGGTGTAGACAACCTCATCACGAAGCCGTCAACCAAGCATTCTGTACATCAAACTAAGTAACATTACGCAAAATTATCGCTGGGAACGACTTTTTTTTGGGTGAAAAATCATGTTTTGTGATAGAACTTAATGTAACACACTAAACACATTGTGCTGATGGATGGATTGAATAGTACGTGGTTTGTAGAGATATTTAAAGTAAACGTTGTTCATTAAAAACTTGTATGTAAAAATAACTTGTCAAAACGTTGGAACTTTGACCCCAATATCTCCGTAACTAGAAGGTTTTGGAAGGTATGGTGTAGAACAAACACATGATCGCAATGACGGGGAGAACAAGTGCATTTCGGCTTCGTTAAGAGGTGTTTTACACCCTTTATAAACTCATGCGTATTTCCGATGGGGATAGGCAATACAGAACGACATTGCCACCTTTCATACAAAACTTCATCCAAAATTAATCCAACCTAACCGCAAAGGAACAATATTTTCAGTACACTTCCTCGAAAACTAGTTCCTTTTGCACTACAATTAGGTTCAACATGCAATGTATCTCACACACGTGCGTTTTTTGACAGTTTTCCAACACAGGTGCGGGAATGAAAATTGCCACAGATAACTATACCTATATTTAGTTCAATTTGGTTCAATGCCTATATTCAGAGGTGAATGAAAATTCACGACAAAAACATTCTTCCTGTTTTTATTTTAATTTCTTCAAAGGTGTATTGAAAACCGTCGTTTGATACACGTGGACATTTGATATTGCAGTTCTCGACTCAAAAACACCCTCGCCTACGGCTCGTGTGTTAATACCGCCTCGAACTACAATAATAAACTTAAATGTACTAGTCTAACAGACCATCTCCATCTCTTTTAGGCATAAACTCACGCGTTTTTCACACCGGGATAAGCAAAAACTAAAGAACGACATCGCCACCTGTAATACAATACTTCATCCAAAATTAATCCAACCTAACCGCAAAGAAACAATATTTCCCACCGTCATACAAAAAAAAACAACACTATCACTACCCTACAACAAAAAAGCGATTAAAACCGGTACGAACCGGATTGATCCGGTAAACGAACAGCCAGAGCTCATCCAATAATGCAGGGATACGGATTAATGCATCCACTGGGAACGATAGCGGCACGGAAACCGGATATTATCGGATATAACTAGTTACGACATACTACGTTGGATATAGCTGGTCTTTACACGCCAGTGTTTGTGTTGGGATAGTTTATTGGTGCAAAGAATTCATTTTATCTTTTTGCATTATGGTTTTTTTGCTTGTTGAGTATGCTGTAGGTATCTAACTAACTATATATGTTAATATCACACTAATCCTACATATTATAAAACAAAGTCACCCGCCGCGTCTGTCTGTCCCTATGTATGCTTAGATCTTTAAAACTACGCAACGGATTTTGATACGGGTTTTTTTAATAGATAGAGTGATTCAAGAGGAAGGTTTTAGTATATAAAGCAAAGTATATATAGCAAAGCCGCGGGGATCGGCTAGTAATATTATAATTGCGAAAGTTTGTGAGGATCTTTGGATGTTTTTTGACTGCTGAGCGGATTTGGATGCTTGTAAACAGATAGTTTATAACCAGAATGTAACAGATAGGATACTTTTTATCCCGGTAGTAATAACATCCCATGGGACAATTAACAAATTTCACGCAGGCGGAGCCGCTAGCAGAAGCTAGTATTATTATAAGGGCGAAAGTTTGTATGTGTGTTTCTTTGTTACTCCTTCACGCTCAAACTTAACGCTTAACTGATTTAGATGAAATTTGCCACACAGATAGTTTATAGCCGTTTTTTTTTTTTTTAGGATGGGAAATCATCAAATGACTTCTCCCACTCTGGGCGGAGCGGGAGGGAGTGTCAGACTCTTACTGACTAAAACCCATCCATGTTCCTTCCTCGCCTTTTACGTTCCGGGGCCGCGGTATCTCTTTCGAACAGTCCCGCAACCCCGGCAGGCTTCGGCCCTTGCGGGCCCCTCTCTTCTACTGACATCTCTTTCAGGCGCGCGTGGAACACGAACGCGCCGTCGACACGGCCTGTCGTCACTAGACGGACGGACGGCTAGCTAGCCCATAGCTAACCGTCCACAGGCCCGCATCTACGGTGGCCGGTAGCCACCACATAGTTTATAGCCTGGATTAACACATAGGATAGTTTTTATATCGGTAGTAAGATCCCTTGGGATATCCTACCGAACCCCACGCAGCTGAAGCCGCGGGCACAAGCCAGGGGGTCTAAAATGGCGGCTAAAATTCTTAAAATGGACTTTATAGTTACAATTATAAAGTCCATTTTAAGAATTAAAAATGTTAAACGTGATTCATATTATAATTCTGCTAAAGCAGCCATTTTAGGCCCGCAGTACCGTCCCGCCCATAGTAGTAGTTAGTTTATACTAGTACAAACTTGAGGCTTTGTTTAACACCTCACTCTCCTGAACTAGTAACGGTGTCCCTTGGGTATCCTTCGTTTTACCACGACCAGCAAACGTTAATGGCACTCTAACTAAGTCCGTAGGATATTGCGCCTTAGGGACGTATGTGTCTAGTGAATATGTGTAGACATTTGTCTATGGTACTGACAGGTAATCTTAGATTTAGCCGCTGTTCGCACGGTATTGTCTTAACAACATTGTACAGCATAGTCATTTGCCTGCCTCTTCCCAACTATGTTGGGGTCGGCTTCACGTCTAACCGGATGCAGCTGAATACCAGTATTTTACATGGAGCGACCAAAAGGCTAACTCCTCAGTCAACAAATAAAATATTGAAATTATTGCCCTGTAGTAGACAAACACATTATAGCCTCCACGAATGATAATTTTAAATAACATCTTCCGCATCAACTGTCAAAGGACCGGCATCGGAAATTGGAAACTGACTGATAGGTACTTCAATAAGAATTTATTAGTGCTTACGTCCTGGCCACAGCTACGAGACGAGCGGCGCGAATTGCGAAGCGAACTGCGGCGCGACAAGCGATGAGCAGCGAAAACAAATTGTAGACAACATAATTATGAAGTATGCCACGACTACCAGCTGCGCGATTTGCGGCGCGAACTGCGGCGCGGGTAGAGCCGCATGACATGAGGCAGGCTGCGCGACGCGTGAGTGAAAAAACGAACTTGTTTCAAGGCAATACCGTGACTCTTTTGACAGGGCCATTTCAATAATGTTCCAAATACGTCCTCCGCTAACGCCACCGTGGTTGCTACTAGTCGAGCTGTAGCATACCACAACGAATCGCGCCGCAAGACGCGCCGCAAGACGCGCCGCAAGACGCGCCGCAACACGCGCCGTGATTCGCGCAGGTCGTTAGCTGTGGCCATGACGTTAGGTATCCGTGCCGCGGTCGCAATTTAATCAAAACCTTTAATGACAAAAAAGAAGAAAAAGTATTTGGTACAAAACTCATTAGTACGAAAACATTATCATAATAAAATCGTTTGTACGGTGACGAAGGAGGAATACAACGCATTCTGCGTAGCTGCTACGTCACGCCTGACGTCATGCTACGCCGTAGCGCTCGTAGCTCGTCGTAACCCGCTACGGCTACGCGTAGACGCTATGGTTTTTGTTTTCATGATGGTTTTGACGGGGATTTTCTTTTTGTCATAATTTGGTAAAATAATTTTGAAAGGACTGTAATATTATGACGATTGAGGAAATGAGAATTTTGAGGTGGATACAATGTATGGGCGTGACAAGAATGAATAATCAGATAGCGCTGGACTATTTTGATGCCGTAAGTTTAAAAAAAATCGAACGTTGCTTATTTCTTGTCTTTGGATACAGACGTACTTATAAAGGCACCCCCCTGTTTACAAAACACAAATTTTACCACTTTGGAAGTGTCTCTCGCGCAAACTATTCATTTTAGAAAAAAAAGATATTAGAAACCTCAATATCATTTTTGAAGACCTATCCCTAGATATCCCACACGTATGGGTTTGATGAAAAAAAAAATATTTGAGTTTCAGTTCAAAGTATCCCCGGAACCCCAAAAATTTTTCTGCTTTTTTTCAAAGTTTGTGTGAAAATCTTAATGCGGTTTACAGAATACATCTATTTACCAAGTTTCAACAGCATAGTTCTTATAGTTTTGGAAAAAAGTGGCTGTGACATACGGACGGACAGACAGACATGACGAATCTATAAGGGTTCCGTTTTTTGCCATTTGGCAACGGAACCCTAAAAAGGAGAATATGATAGCGTGACGATTGACAGGGGGATATTTGATGGTAAAAACGTGTTGTACTAGCCCCATAAAACATGGGAGGAGGGTAGGAAGATGTAATATTATAACAATTGGTACAATATTGATCATTTCCATCAACTAACTTTATCGATTTCTTGATTTCAATTTGATTTAAATTAATTTGATTTTAGTTTTATTTAATTTGATTTTGGTTTAATTTGATTTGATTTAATTTAGTTAAATTTAATTTTAGTGTTATTTATTTTTCAATTCAATTTTTTGGTATTTAATTTTTCTTTTTGTTAATTTTGAATTTGATTTTTTTGTTAAATTTCTTACTTATGTAATGTTAATGTAAACCGGCAGAGCGGAAGTACCTACTACAAGTAATTTTTTGCTCAAAAGGTACTTCCTATTATTTGATTGTTATGTCATAAGTATTGAAGTAAAACTTTTTTTTTTTTTTGAAGATTCTTGATTTTTTGGACAACCGGGACCAACAGCTGGTCCCGGCTGTCATTTGTTTATATAACGTGCTTTCAGAGGCACGGAGGAAACTCGGTATGTAAGGGTGGACAGTTCGTCCGGGGTTGCGGGACTGTTCGAAAGAGATACCGTGGCCCCGGAACATAAAGGGCGAGGAAGGAACCTGGATGGGTTTTAGTCAGTAGAAGTTTGACACTCCCTCCCGCTTCGCCCAGAGTGGAGAAGTTATTTGATGATTTCCCATCTTAAAAAAAAAAAAAACTAGTCCCATCCACAGACCTACCTAGGCAAGCACGGCTTAACCTAAAAATCGACCCAAGCTGCTATTATTATTAAGCCAAGAGCTTCTAAACCAAATTAATAAAAACCGATGCAGCTTTAAACCGAGCGTATGTAGCCAAGCCTTCGAGATCCTTGCTAATCGTCCGGTAAAGTTATTATCGATATTAGATTCCCTGCCGGGCACAGGGATCCTCAACCTCACAGTTAACTAGATTTGGTTTACCAACTTCCTCTTACTTAGTTAGATTGATTAAAGGTAGACTGTAGATTTGCGCATTAAAGCAATGTAGGTAAAATGATTCTGAAATACTAACTCATACCCGCAGTTTAGCGAGCGTAACGTTCGATAATTTAATACTAACTTATACCCGCAGTTAATAATACTAAATAATATCCGCAGTTTATAATTCTAACATACCCGCAGTTTATAATTATAACTTATACCCGCAGTTTATAATTCTAACTTATACCCGCAGTTTATAATTATAACTTATACCCGCAGTTTATAATTCTAACTTATACCCGCAGTTTATAATTATAACTTATACCCGCAGTTTATAATTATAACTTATACCCGCAGTTTATAATTGTAACTTATACCCGCAGTTTATAATATTCTAACTTATACCCGCAGTTTCGCGAGCGTAGCGTTCGATAATTGTCCCACGTGAATTCAGTTTATGAACTATCTGTGTGAAAATTTTCATCCAAATCTGTTAAGTAGTTTTTGCGTGAAAGAGTAACAAACATACATACAAACTTTCGCATTTTCCGGCGACCAACACACCAGCATACGTCGTTTTCGTCACCGAAAAAAGCAAAATAATGCTTATTTAGATAAAAGCTGTTTCAGACCAACGTATTTTTTCGGGCGTGCATGCGCTTATTCACGTGAGGTGAATGAGAGCGTGGAGGTTTTTCACGCGGCACGCGCTTGTACGCGCATCAACGGTCGTACATGTTGCGCGTGTGACAAAAAGCGCGCGTTCATGCACCTAGTCCTACACGCATAAAAACCTACTAAAATATTTTTATTCTTATACTCAGTACATAAAAACACAAGGCAAGGGGTTGACTGAAGCGCAGTTCACTATGTTCTTTTCCCAGAAAAATCTATATTTATCTCGCGAGACGTTAACAACGTCGCAATACTCTAACTAGGAAATTCCATTTAATAAATGAAGTAGGTAAGGTACCTGGAATAAATTCATACAAGTTTGAAACTTTAAAACAAAGCGGACTCCGAGAAAGCTGGAAACATTTGTATGAAGAAGTTTCTTCATAATTGAATAGCATTGAAATGGGAATTAAAGGTCTGCTTAGAAAATGTTAATTATTTTAATAGAACGATCAGAACTTAAGGGGCCGGAGCATGCGTTTTTCATACAAACCTAATACCAAAATAATAATAATATTGGTATAGATACTCGTAAGTCTGATATCGCCAACCTGTCTTGAGCAACCGTGGTGATCAATAACTCTTTGTTATGCCCGACACGGTATTCGAACCCCGGACGTCATGCTCCGCAGTCGTGCTTGCAACCACTAGACCAACGAGGTAGTCACTGCGAGGCAGTCATTACGAGGCAGTCACTGCGAGGAAGTCATTACGAGGCAGTATCAGCAATGTCTAAAGTTAAAGGAAATTTACCTAACCGAAAATACCCTAGAGTATTTTCATTACTTAAAAATCTTTTTTTCCAACACTAAAACCGACTACAGAGAAAACAAAAAAGTGAAAAATGACCTTTGTTTGATTTATTTAGTATTTTTGTCACCGACTTCTGAAGCTAAAGTTATTTTTCACTTTTTTGTTTTCTCTGAAGTTGATTTTATTTTTTGTAAAAAGTTTTTATTTTTCACTTTTTTGTGGTTCACATGTGTATTATCTAAGATTCCATAAACAAATAATTAGTAAATAACTTATCTATAAATATGCTAGGTAGGCACATTATTATTACGGTTCTATTCAAAGTAAGAATAACAGTTTGTTTAGCTAACTTCTCTATAACGTTTTATTATTTTTGCAATAAAGCATAACACAAAATCCGTGTCACGTTTACTTTGCGCCTACAGGAAAAATAATACTATGTCACCAAAATTTAAAATATACCTAGTGAGTGTATTATAATTGATAAACACTAAAGACTACAATTATTCTAAGTGCGACAATTAGCGTTGTCACGCGTCATTATAATCAATGCAATTGATATATCTTGCCTCAGCTATTTTTTTAGCGGGGCACTCTAGATCGCCTGTTTTGTGTTTGCTCGGTTTCGGCTTACTTAAATGATTAAGGTCCATGTTCACCAAAAAGATGACGCTCTGATTATCTAAAAACAGCTGTTTAAAACATATTTTTGTATGGGAACTTGTCACAGTGACAGCGGTTTTTAGATAATCAAGCTGTTATCTTTTCGGTGAACATGGACCTAAGTCTCAAAAACCGATCAGGTTATCGATCAGACTTGCTGGCTTCTGAAGACCAGTAACGAATCAAAGATCTGCGAATGATAGCCAGAATAAACTAGTGTCCGTGGCACAGACATTCGGTGTATAATCGATAGACGAACATAGCATTCGGCTTGAGAGACATCGCACTCACATTATAAAGGCGAAAGTTTGTATATCAGCCTTGTGTTTTCTCAACTATGTTGGGTTCGGCTTCCAGTCTAACCGGATGCAGCTGAATACCAGTATTTTACATGGAGCGACTGTCTATCTGACCTCCACAACCCAGTTAGTACTGGGTAATTGATGTGTATGCATCCCCGCGCGGTGGGGAGTGCGGAAGCGCGTCGCCGCGCGCGCTCGGCCGCGAGCGTTCTCTCAGTAATAAACGAATCTTATACTAGACGGTCGTTTCATTGCGCACAAACACATCATTGGCGACGAGGTGAACGATACCCTACAAAATGAACGCTTTTCTAGGAACCCTAACTACATTTGACCACAAAACCAATGATTGGCAAATATATAAAGGAAAGCTAACGCAGTTCTTGAAAATTAACAGTATAGATGACGAAAACAAAAGTGGAATTTTACAGTGCCATCTCACAGAAGAAACGTACCGGCTGGTGCTCAACCTAGCCTTTCCAAAAGAGGTAGGAACATTGAGCTACGAAGATTTGATAGCATTACTCGATGGCCATTTCAAGCCGAGGAAGTGCACATTTGTGGACAAGGCGAAATTTTTTGGGGCCAGCAGAGAAACAGGCGAAACCGTTGGAGAATGGGCGGCGCGATTGAGAGGTTTGGCAACGTATTGCGACTTCGGCACCGCTCTCGAAACGAACTTGAGAGATCGTTTCGTCCTAGGCCTGAGTGCAGGTCCAGAGCGCGACAAGCTCTTCGAGCAGAACCCGTCGACGCTCACGTTGTCACGGGCTATTGAAATGGCGGAGCAGGCAGCATGTGCCAAGGAGGCAAAGGCCCTTATGGGCAGTCCTGAGCCTTTAACAATTAAGGAGGAACCAGTATACCGCGCTAAGTTCCAAGGACAGGCGAGCCGCGCACGTGGCGCCGGCGGCGGCACCGATGCAGCTCCACGTGGCGATACGGATCGCTGCGATGTTTGCGGAATGAAGAATCATAGTGCTAATAAGTGTCGTTTTAGAGCATATAAGTGCCAAAAGTGCGGTGTAAAAGGGCATTTAAAAAAAGTGTGCGGTAACCAAAAGGTGACACGTGTTTATCATGTGGACTCAATTGAAGGGGGCAGTGATGACCAGCCCCGGGACCAGGACTGTGATGAGTGCCAGAATTTTAACATTAGGTACGTAGCTGATAAGCCAATAGAAATCGAATTAGTTTTAGGTGACCAACTCATTAAAATGGAACTAGATTCGGGATCGGGTAGCACTGTTATTTCCGATCAGTTATATAATAAAAAGTTCTCAGAATATCAATTGCAAGATTGTAAGGTAAAAATGTGTTTGTATAATGGACATAAAATCTCTCCACTAGGATATTTCACCGCTAAAGCGAGTTTCAATAATACACAGAAAACCATTCGAGTTTTCGTGATTAAGAACGGAGGCCCACCATTATTGGGTAGGGATTTCATGTCCGCCTTTAATTTAGTTATTACCACTAACATTAACAACTTAATAAGTAGCGATACTGATGTATTGGAATGCCTTGCAAAATACCCGGACCTGTGGCGAGATGAGTTGGGAACATTTAATAAATTTAAGGTAAGCTTAAAACTAAAAGAAAACTCTGTGCCCAAGTTTTTTAAGCCCCGAACTGTACCCTTTGCTCTACGTGATAAGGTCGAAAAAGAATTAGATCGATTAGTGGGTTTAGGTATTTTAGTCTCGATAAACCACGCACAGTATGCCACGCCTATAGTGCCGGTGTTAAAGGAAAATAATCAGATTAGAATAGCCGGTGATTTTTCGGTAACACTTAATAAAGACCTAGTAATAGAAAAATACCCTTTACCCAGAATTGAAGAGGTTTTTGCTAAGATCGGAGGAGGTCAGTTGTACAGTAAAATTGATCTAAAAAACGCATACAATCAATTCTTATTAGATGAGTCATCACAGGATCTAACGGCAATAAACACACATAAAGGTCTATTCAAATATACGCGTTTAGTTTATGGCCTCGCCAACGCACCCGCTATTTTTCAAAAGACGATGGAAACGTTATTAGCGGGTATAGCCGGAGTTAGTGTCTGGCTTGATGACATATGTATCACAGGACCCGATAGAAACACACACATACATAGGCTAACTGAAGTTTTAGGTAGATTAAGCGATGCTGGCCTACGTCTACAAAAAGACAAGTGCCAATTTTTCAAAAACAGTGTAATTTACTTAGGCTACGTAATTAGTAAAGCGGGACTAATGACTAGTCCTGATAAAGTCAAAGCAATTTTAAGCGCCCCAGAGCCAACAAATGTCACCGAAGTTAAAAGATTCTTAGGCGTCGTAAACTACTATAGGAATTTTATTCCAAACGCTTCGTCAATATTAAGTCCCCTCCACGAGTTACTACGAAACAATGCGGCTTGGGAATGGGGAGATAAGCAGAGGCAGGCTATGGCAGCAGTGCGCCGAGAACTAGCATCGGAACGCGTACTGGCGCATTTCGAGCCGTCGGCGCAGCTGGTGCTCACGGTGGACGCGGGTCCGACCGGGCTCGGCGCGGTGCTTTCGCAGTGCGGGGAGGGGGATGACGACACGCACAGGCGTCCGCTCGCGTATGCGTCGCGCTCGCTGACCGCTAGCGAGCGCAATTATAGTCAAATTCAAAAGGAGGCAACCGCTATAATATTTGGTGTGAAAAGGTTCCATCAATACTTGTACGGTCGCAGTAATCCATTCATTTTAGAAACAGATCATAGGCCATTGGTGTCTATTTTTAACAACAAGACAGGTATACCGGTAACCACAGCCTTACGGCTACAGAGATACGCTATTACGCTATCTGCTTATAATTATGTAGTACGCTATGTAACTGGTAACAAAAATTTAGTGGCTGACTATTTCTCACGCGCGCCTTTAAAGTGCACCAACAAGCCGGAAGGCGAAAGTAATGATACTTACTACGCGCTCCAGTTCTTAGACGAAGCGTCACCTGCTACTACGGTTCGCGAGATAACGCAGGCAACGGAGAACGATACAGTCATTCAAACTGTCCGTAGGTACATGCAAAAAGGTTGGCCTCGAAAAAGAAACTGTAAATCGATTTTCCCATATTTCCAGTGCAAGTCGGATTTGCAGTACGAAAACGGTTGCCTATTTAGGGGACATAAAATAGTAATACCGGTTCTGTTAAGAAATAAAATGTTACGAGAACTACACGATACCCATTTGGGTATAATCAAAACAAAAAGCAATGCTCGTAGTAGGATGTGGTGGCCAGGCATCGACAGCGACATCGAGCGTTTTATAGGGTCATGCAGCACGTGCGCGACCGTACGCGCCGCGCCCCCGCGCGACCCGCCCTCGCCGTGGCCCGCCGCTGCCTCCGCCTGGCAGCGCGTGCACATAGACTATATGACCGTAGGGCAGAGGGTATATCTCGTGGTTGTTGATTCTTACAGTAAATGGGTAGAATGTCAACACATGAACGATGGGACTTCCACCAAAGCTCTGATTGCCAAACTCAAACAGGTTTTTTCAACCTTTGGCATACCAAATGTGTTGGTATCAGATAATGATGTTAAGATTAACTCGGTTGAGTTTAAAACGTTTTGTTCCGCAAATGGTATAAAATACATGACGTCACCCATTTATCACCCACCCAGTAATGGACAAGCCGAAAATTCGGTGAGAACATGTAAAAGAATGTTAAAATGTATATTAAACGAAAATCTTCCGCTGTATAAAACCAATGAATTGTTACTTGGTTATTTATTTAATTATAGAAATACGGTGCACTGTACCACTGGGGAAACGCCAGCTAAGTTAATGTTCGGTAGAAACCTTCGATCGCGTCTCGATTTAGTTTTACCTACGAGGGAACCTACCCATGCCAATACACCTACGGCGCTCCCAAAAAGACAATTTGCGATTGGAGATGTCGTTTGGACCCGATGGTACAGCGCACGAAAAGAAACTTGGCAGTTAGGCGTAATTAAAAAAAGAATAGGCAACAAAATGTATAATATTTACATAAGCGGTTTAGATAATTACTGTATAAGACATGTAGATCAGTTGTTAAAGTATACCGGCAGCAATGAACTAACTAACTCTAATACAGATGAGTTGCCTCATCAGGAACAACCGGCCGACAGTCCCAATGAGAGTAGTTCAGGCCAAACTATCACCAGGCCAGCAGTATCCACAGAGTCATTGGCTTTGAGTTCAGCCGTGGCGAATGAATCTGATAATGTGCCAGTAGCACCAGATGTGGATTGTGTCGATGTTGGTGATGAGGAGCAATGGAGCGATTGTGAGGCGATTGAGAATGAGGGAAGGGCAGCTGATGGTATATCATCATCGCCGCCACTGGCAGCGCAACCCGAGGTGCTTGCTACCGAAGGCAATCAGTCTCGAATTACTGGGGACTGCAATGTTGACGTACCACCAGCACCATCACCCGTATCATCACGCCAGAAGCGTCCTAGGAAGGTGGTGGATTATAAAAAATACTTTTAAGGTATCAATCCTAATAATTTGATTGTTTTAATTATTGTTTAGAATTTAAGTTAATTAGGTAGTTTTAATTATTGTTTATAAATTAAGTTAATTAGATAGTTTTAATTATTGTTTAGAAATTAAGTTAAGTAATTAGTTTTAAAGAGTACCTTTTGTAATGTCTCCAGGTGCTCAAAGTAAAGGTGGAGGAGTGATGTGTATGCATCCCCGCGCGGTGTGGAGTGCGGAAGCGCGTCGCCGCGCGCGCTCGGCCGCGAGCGTTCTCTCAGTAATAAACGAATCTTATACTAGACGGTCGTTTCATTGCGCACAAACACATCAGTAATACGATACCACTTGGTAAGACTGGTTGTCAGATTTTTTGGGCCACTGACTACCTGTAACGACTGTCAAAGGTGGACAAATGACAGCCGGGATCAACAGCTTAACGTGATTTCCGAGGCACGGAGGAAACCCGGTATGTAAGGGTGTGGTCACCCATCCACAGACCAACCTAAGCAAGCACAGCTGAACCTAACGATCGGCCCGAGCGGCTGTTATTACTTAGCCAAGAGCTCCTCACGGAAGTTTGTATGTATGAATGTTTATTACTCTTTCACGCAAAAACTACAGGAAGGATTCGAAAATTTTACACATATCTAGTTTATGACCTAGATAACACATAGGATACTTTTTATCCCTGTATTGTGATCTCGTGGGACAATAGGAAGAAGCAGGCACAAGCAAGTATATTTATACTAAACTATACTAATATCGTAAAGCAGAAGAGTTTGTTTGTTTGAACGCGCTAATCTCAGGTACTACTGGTGCGAATTGAAAAAATAGTTTTGTGTTGGATAGTCCATTTATTAAGGAAAGCTTAAGCTATATAACATCACGCTACGGCCAATAGGAGCGGAGCATAAATGAAAAATGTTGCAAAAGCGGGGGAAATTTATTCCCTTTTGCGAATTTTTTCTCTCTTATGCGACGCAAACGAAGTTGCGTAGGTCAGCTAGTAATAATATTGTAAAGCAGAAGAGTTTGTTTGTTAGAACTAGCTAATCTCAGGATCTACTGATTGAAATTGAAAAAACCTTTTTGTGTTGGATAGTCCATTTATCGAGGAATGTTATATGCTATAGAACATTACGCAATGGAAGTTTACATATGTATTCCTTTTGTGGGCTTCTCGTTTATGTGACGCAGACGAAGTTGCGTGGGTCAGCTAGTATGAAATAAAATTAATACATTTCCTAAATCCGGGAGTTAAGGCCAAAATTTATGACAAGAACAAAATTGTAATTTCGGTCACAAAAGCTGAAAAACAAGCCTAACACTTTAACTTAATTCCAAAGCATCAAATCTCTAATAAGGAAAATAATAAACATAAAAGAAAACAATTTTTCCGACTTTTTTCCTTATTCGTTCATAATCCAAGACAAAATGGTGTTCAGTAAAGTTCATTTGGAACCTCACTCCATTGACCGCATACATTCAAAAGAGAACTCATTTGTTTTATAAAGAAAATCGTTGAGAACCCACCATGAGACATCGTTCGAATTTTGAATTGAGGTGTTTTTTTTTTCGGAACAACTTTGACAGCTATCGGTCGTGGTAAAAAAAGGTTTATGCCGTAGCCAATATACCTGTCGATCATTTTTTTTTTAATAGGTACCGATTTGTTTCTTTTCGAAAGTAAAGGAATGTTTCCTTTGAGTAAAATTGGCTGTCTCCAGTATTCAGAGAACTTTCCATCCAGCCCTAGTATTCACTGTTGGCAACATTGCATCTGAAGCGCCATCTGTGGACGACCGCAAAGAAACTGACATCAATGAAGGCAGTTTCATATTGCTGAGGTTCCTGCAGTGGGGGCACCAGAGGCTATATAACGGCGAAGCACAAGCGGAGCGACCTTGGCACCCGTAAGCCTACGGGTGTAAATGATCCCGCGGGACCAACGGCAAGGCCCACAACCCACCTGTCGCACCCCCCTGCGGGGGTGCAGCGAACTCTCACGAAGAGCGACCTCTTGGACTTTTGGATTTTGGATAGATCGCTATTTTCATACTCGCTATATTTCATTGTTATTTTCTTGAACCAAACTTTTGTAAAAATAAATTATTAAACAGTTGATTGTCTTATTTAAAAGTAAAATTAGATTATAATTTCACATCAGAAGTGACAAACAACTTTCAAGCCATGGGTAAACAGAAGCGAGTTAGTAGTAGTAGCAGTAAGCGTTCTAAGCGAAAACGTGCTCGCTCCACCTCTTCTTCAAGCTCGAACGTCAGGACGCCAACATCACAAACGTTTAGTATGAATTTCGATTCGACAAGTAGTAACTATGTGTATCCTTTTTTGGCGTAACAAAAGGAGTGAGATAGACATACGTATTTCCGAATCGAAATCGAATCGAAGCGTTGTAAATACGGGGTCAGGTGGCGTTGTAAAATACGGGGTCAGATGGCGTTGTAAATACGGGGTCAGGTGGCGTTGTAACATACGGGGTCAGATGGCGTTGTAAATACGGGGTCAGGGGGCTTTGTAAAATACGGGGTCAGGTGGCGTTGTAAAATTTCAGCCTGTATACAAAATATAAAACGATCATCAATTGTTTAGATCCTCCTGCGTTTAATGATGTATGAGTGACATTCGACTTTTTGTTATTTCTTGGTTTGTTACTCGTCATGTCCATGCGTTTGTCGCACTAATTATAATTTTGTTACTTACGTTCGGTTATAATGCTATAAGGTTAATTATACATTAAATTTAACAAGAACGAGAAACATTAGTAGCGCTATGATTCGAGTAAGTTCAGGCAATTAGGAGAGATATACCAGTCATTTTAAGTTACTTGGAAACAGTTGGCTTTTCGTTCAAGTTTCTTTCCCAAAGTAACTTTATCTGTAAGCTTATTAGTATCAGTCTTGGAGGTTTATGAGCTTTTAGGGTTCCATGGCCAAATGGCAAAAACGGCAACCTTTCTAATTTGTTTCGTTGTTTCCCTGGGCAAAGCGTTTTTGGGATTCCGTAGCCAAATAGCAAAAACAGAACCGTTATAATTTCGTCATGTCGGTCTGTCCTAGTTTGTCTAGATGTTAGGCAGTTATTTTAGTTAGAGAGTATTTGCACTATATTCATAAAGATTAGAAAAACAACTTAACGTACCCTTTGATAAGAATGATTTTCAGCTAAGACTGCCAAATATCTGCAAATGACAGCACGGCGGGATCAAACGCTTTAAAAAGCTAACGTATAATCCAAGAACCGAACACTGCAAGCGAAGCGAAGTAATAAAATAGATCATTCAGCAAGCTAATATCATTCTTGTCAAGCTAATACAACAGCTTACCACATTTCTGTGACTCAAACTTTTTCTCTCCTTTCCCCCTTTTTATTACTATTAAACTAGCTGACCCACGCAACTTCGTCTGCGTCACACAAAAGAGATAATGACCTTTGTTTCATTGATTTCGTTTTTTGTCACCGACTTCTGAAGCTAAAGTTATTTTTCAATTTTTTGTGTGAAGTCGGTTTTATCTTTTGCATTATAATTTTCATTTTTCACTTTTTTGTGGTTCATATGTGCTTACCCTTTCACAGCGTACTGGCGTGATTTTTTGTTATGAACTGGTGTAAACAATAGACAGACATGAGATTTCAGCAATCCCAGTACATTTGCTATCATTTATTTTATTGAGGTGTTCCGTTGCCTATCTCTGAAGTTCTTCATCAGATTTGTACCAAATTGAAACGGGATCACTCCGAGAAAGTACTCTTCCTAAAACTACCCAAAATGCTTATTGTGTGCCTATAAAATTTGAAGAGTTCCCTCTATTTTTCCAGAATCCCATCATCAGTATCCTGACTTCATGATTATGGGACCACCTGGAAAGTATACCTTTCAAACAATAAAAAAGTAAAAATAAAAACAAAATTGGTCCAGCCATCTTCGAGTAATCGGGGAAAATTGAATAATGTAACATTACTTAGTACTTAGTACAAAACAAATCTCCTAAGTATTACGTTTCGTGCCATAAACCAGGCGAAGAGAACGATTTACACAATTACTTGAGATACTCCGATGATATTAAGTTTCATTGATCCACTCAGCCGTTTTGGTCCTTATTTATTGGGTAAGAAAAAGAACTTTCGGAGAGTTTCAATTTGTGTGTTTTGTGGTTGATATCCTTAAGTCAATATAACTTATATCCGGCTCGTAGGACCAATGAATAGACTCTATTGGGACTTTGTAATAGAATAAAAAGTAGTGGACTGTATTAAAATAGGTGTCATACCAGAATTAACATGTACAACAAATTATGAAGACCGTACAAAGAAATGCCCGGAGTGTCTGTGAGCTCAGTGAGTGATAGGGTGCGCAGCGGCGCTCGCATAGCCGGGTTCGGTACCCCGAGCCCCGCGCTCTCCCCGCAGTTGTCCACGCATATGTGAGGCGCCGACAGCTAACATGGGCTGATTATGCTAACAACTATGTTCAAAGTGTTTACCCTTTTTAGTTCTTGTATCTTAAACAAATCTTTCTCAAGTATCTATGTCACATTGTAGCAGGAAATTATCATCACATCGTCATCCACGTAAATGAAAGAGAAATAATATATTTAATAGAAGACTAGCTTCTGCCAGTGAAGTTTGATAACTGGCCCATGTGATCTTACTACCGGGAAAAAAAATAATCTGTGTTTTAAACAAGGTTATAAACTATCTGTCTTCAAAATTTCATGGAAATCCGTTCCGTAGTTTTTCCGTGAAAGAGTAACAAACATCCATAATATACATCAATAAACGAATAATAATTCTGCTCTCAAAACGGAGAAGGAAAACATCGTGTGGAAACCGGCATGTCCTAGAACCAAAAATTCGAAGACATGTGACATCTACCAATCCGCACTGGGCCCGCGTGGTAGATTATAGCCCCTTCCCTCTTATTGAGAGGAGGCCTTGTCCCAGCAGTGGGGGATCATTATATAAGCTGATGATGATGATAATATCCATACACATCCATCCATACTCACAAATTTTCGCATTTATAATTTATAGCAGGGTAACTCATAAAGTACTTTTAAAAGTTTATAACATTTATATGGGACCAACGCGCGAGCTTCCTCTAATAAATAAACAAATTAAATTAAATTAAAAATTTTAAAAACCCGCGACACAATGTACCAAAAAATAAATAGAAAATAATTCGTTAACTCGCCATTTTGTGGTGGCGGCCATCTTGGATTTTTAATTTATCATAGCGTATAGTATTTTACTAGACAAGCCCTTTCATTTGAGGCCCTTATTGAGGGAGTTGTTGAATAAATATGTAAACCGCCATTTTGTGGCGGCTAAGAACACTCCCGACTAATTTACCTTTCAAACAAAAAATACAAAATCTAAATCGGTTCATCCGTTCGGGTGCTACGATGCCACAGACAGACACACACACACAGACACGTCAAACTTATAACACCCCGTCGTTTTTGCGTCGGGGGTTAAAAAATAACATTTCAATCGGACCAGTAAACACAGAGAAATTGGTGTTAAATGCAAGTTATCTATACCAGCGTATACCAAGTAACTCGTTCGCCTGTACATTGGTAAAGGTCAGTTCCGACGAACTATTGACAGGTAATAGTGACGTAAGTGCTGTAGTGACCCACTACCCTATATCTGATGTACCTAAATGTCAACGACAAGATCGATGTGGCTATACTTTCTTTTAGTTTATTAAAGAGCAAAGGCTTTGCATGGTCTAGCAAGGGATCATACATTCCGCCACAAATTGACGACCTGATTGGCGTAATGGTAGTGACGCTGCCTTACGTTCTTAGGATCCTGGGTTCGAATCCCGGTAGGAGCAAATGCTTGTGTGATGAGCACGGACATTTGTTTCCGAGTCATGGATGTTTATATGTATAATAAGTATGTATTTACAAACAAAAAAGTATATATTTAGTATATCAACTATCTAGTGTCCACGACACAAGCTTTGCTTAGTGTGGCACTAGGTGGCGCTGTGTGTTAATGTCCAGCGATATTTATTTATTTATTCTTTTTTACCCCAAAATTTGGTCCTTCGAGCCGGATAAATTGGATGATTCGGCTCGAAGGACCAAGTTTTGGGGTGAAAAATCATGAAAAACGGTAAACCTCAATGTACCGCACTCAAAACCTTGTGCTGATGGATGGATCGTAAAGTATGGGGGTTGTGGAGGTGTTTAAAGTAAAAAAGCAGCATGAAAACCATGTAAAAAATACTTGTGGAAAAGTTGGAACTTAGACCTCCAATATCTCCGCAACTCTCGCCTTTTTGTCAATGTTCAACATCTGACTGCGAATATGAACAATCTGCACATCACATTTTGTGGGAGTGTAGTCTTTGGCAAAATGAACGCAATATTATGTTGGATAGTGTACAGGTTACATCCGGAGTTATTTACTATACGGACCTTGTAGAAACTAGAGCAAATTTCCGTGCGTTCAAGCGTTTTTGCCATACCTATTATTGGAATCAAATATAACAGCTCTCAACTTAGGACCCATTAACGTTAATATTTATCCGTGGTGCTAGGCAACTGGGCCTATATCGCAATGACGGGGAGAAAGAATGCTTTTAGGCTTCGTTGAGGGTATTTTTACACCTTTAGATACACCTCTTTAAGTTCAACCCTCTGAGTTTGATATTCAACTAGTTATAGTGTTAGTAGTAGTAGTCTAGTAGTGTTTGGCTTCCTTGCCAAAACACTTATTGAACAGTTAAGCTATCTACAGGTTGTGGATTAAAAACTTGGCAAGAGTTTACTGTCTCACCTTGACCGACTCGATAAGTACGGATCTTATAGTCTGATCTAAGTCAAGTTGTGGTGTGAAGTTTTACGGATTCCCTTACTTGCTGCAAGTTTAGGGTTCAACCGTGGCCGTGGAACATTAAGGGCGAGGAAAGAGCAAGGATAGGTTTTAGTAGTTAAAAAAGTTGTTTCACAGCAATAATTTTTGCATAAAGTTATATAGTTTGATTTACAGAATGCTTGGTTGACGACTTCGTGATGAGATTATTTTATTACTTCCTGAATATGTTTTTTAGTAGAATTTCTGTAGAATATTAATACCAATAAGGTTCACTTAAAGTACTTACGGGATTATATCCGTGATTTTCTTTCGGTTTTTCGAGCACCCGATATTTCGACGCTGTTGCAAGCATCATGATCGCGGGAATACTGAAGAGGTATGCGGGTGGGACGAAAATTATTAATTATGAGCAGACAAATCTGTCTACCCTCTTCCTTAGTCTTTTATTACGCGCACTACTGGAACTCGATTGTAACTCACGACAGAACGCACTCACAGTATCACTCGGTTTTTCTTTATAATGGGGACGCATGTTTGTTTTTATTAGGTTTATCACTGGATTCCGCGTACTCGATAGTTTAAAACCACTCGGTACTTTAAGTGTAGTAAAAAACCGTGAAAGTCTAAAACAGTGCACCAATAAGGTTAGTAGGTATCTGTATATAAATTCATCTGTTAGGTATTAGCATCTTGCAATTTGATCGATCTTGCTCAAGGCTATCTTAGATCACAGGGGGATTGAGTTACTGCCGACCGCTATAACATTTGATATTATTACTTGACCAATATGCTGTAGCTATAATTACAGATGTTTGATTAGAGCCCTTTCTTATTTTCCGGATGGGAAATCATCAAATGACTCCTATCATTCTGGGCAGAGCGGGAGGAAGTGTCAGACTTTTACTGAGTAAAACCCATCCATATTCCTTCCTTGCCCTTTATGTTCCGGGGCCACGCTATCTCTTTCGAACAGTCCCGCAGCCCCGGCAGGCTTCGACCCTTTCGGGCCCCTTCTTTATGCTGACATCTCTTTGAGGCGCGCGTGGAACACTCTGGCGCCATCGACACGGCCTGTCGTCATAAGACGGACGGACGGCGAGCTAGCCCATAGCTCACCGTCCACAGACCCGCAACTACGGTTGACCCCGATGCCCGGTGCATCTCTCGCGGCGGTTGGGGCAAGAGGTTTTGATTGAGCACTTTTTTTTTTTTTTAGGATGGGAAATCATCAAATGACTCCTATCATTCTGGGCAGAGCGGGAGGAAGTGTCAGACTTTTACTGAGTAAAACCCATCCATGTTCCTTCCTCGCCCTTTATGTTCCGGGGCCGCGGTATCTCTTTCGAATAGGCCCGCAACCCCGGCAGGCTTCGGCCCTTGCGGGCCCCTCCCCTTATGCTATGCTATAACACGAACGCGCCGTCGTCATTAGACGGACAGACGGCTAGCTAGCCCATAGCTAGCCGTCCACAGGCCCGCACTAGCTGTCCACAGGCCCGCTTTGATTGAGCCCTAGATGGCTATATTTCACTACCCTGAATTATTGGTCCATAATATTCCCATAGCTGAAGATTGTGGATGTGTTTTAAGACAATAATGGATAAAATGAGGAAAAATCTTATTATGTATAAATAAACAATTAACACAAAAGACTAACCAAAGACGATGTTTCATTCGTTTTACATGCGAAAGCATAAATAACAGATGAGAATCGATCGTTTGCAAGCGCGTGCAGTATTAATGGCGACCTCGATTGACATTACCTGCTAGCAATGTTATACCTACTGTTTGTTTAAAATGGACAATAGTTTTTGAAGTGAAACTTCTAATGCGACTTCCAACAAGGTTGCTTTAAACGTTTAACGCTACCTTGGAGCACCCTCCCCATGACCCTCGCCCCCTTCTTTTTTTACCCGACTGCGCGACGCAAAGGAGGGTAATGTGTTTATCAGTCTATGTATGTATGTATGTATGTATGTTTGTTTCTATGTGGCGTTCTAGAGACCAAATGCGTAGGCCGATTTTGATAATTCTTACGTCAATCGATTCGTCTTAACCTTGCGAGTGTCACTAAAGACATGACGGTAATCAAAATTCACCACAGCGACAACCAGACGCCATATTGTCAAAATGAAAAAAAAAAAAGTCGGTGAACTATGTCAAGTGGGGTGTCGTTGAATAGGTATTTTAAAACCATTCAAATTTTACCATACAAATCTTCCCAAGGGGCCCCCGACTGTGAGTCGTTCTGTTCTGCATTAGAATTTATGATTTGTTACAGAATTCTAAACTACTGGGCTTGTTTCTTTCTTTTTAGTTTTTATTTAAGTTAATTTTTTCACGTATTTTTTAAAATTAGTTTTTACGCAGTCGGGTTTTTTGTTTTTCTTTAAATTATTTTATTTTTTTTCATTTCCTCATTACGAAGTTTCACTTCTTCCACGCGGAGGGACTCCACGCACTATTTTTTTATTTATTTAAGGACTTCATCATCTGCTTAGCGTTTCCCAATTATGTTGAAGTCGGCTTCCAGTCTAACCAGATGCAGCTGAATATCAGTATTTAACATAGAGGGACTGCCTTATCTGACCTTCACAACCCAGTTAGTACGGAATAATACGTTACCTCTTGGTAAGACTGGTTGTCAAACTTTCGGGCCACTGACTACCTGTAACGACTGCCAAAGATGCTCAAATGACAGCCGGGACCAACAGCTTAACGTGCTTTCCGAGGCACGGCGGAAACTCGTGTTTTTTTGTAAGGGTGGTCACCCATCCAAAAACCAAGCCTCGCTCCTCTGCCAAAACCACTACGACCGATTGTTAATAAAATCCAATTATTCTTAACCATTGTAAGGCTCTCCTCCTACAGAAGAATTTTGAGCTCATATAAAATATCGTAAGTCTGGTGGTCACAGGATATGGTCGAATACTTTTCTCAATTTACAGCCATTTTCATTAACTTACTCACAGCTATCGGTAGGTTGCTATCTCATGTCTCTTTGACATTTAGTTTATGGACCGGTAGAAACAAAACGTCACAGAAAAGCTTTCTTTGATTTTTCTATGAATCAAGTGATACACAGTAGGTGACGCGGTTAGATTATTTCAAGCTTACTTTATTTATAGAAACACCGATAGTTACAGTTTTACGAAAGTAAATTATAGAAAACACGACGACAGCCAAGATTTTTTTTTTAATATGGCTGGACATTACACACAGCGCCATCTAGTGCCACACTAAGCAAGGCTTGTGTCGCGGTCACCAGACAGTCGATATACTACAAATATACTTTTTGTTTGTAAATACATACTTAGGTAAATTTTATTATTTTCCGTCAGACCTTTCTGAAATGCACAAATGAGCTTGTCCTCCAGCCCTAGGCACTACTTAAGCCGCAAAATGGTAATTTGTTAAATTAAATAAGTACTTCTCAAAAAATATCGTCAAGGAAAACGTAATATATAAGAGGAAAATGAAAGGTAATTCTATCTTGATTTGTATTAAAATGAAATGAAAAAGGCAGTTTCTTTCATTTAATGTCTATTTCTGTACATTTCTCATCTTATTTTATGATTCCATGAGCGTCGAGCGCAGAGATTAACCTCAATATTATTTTCGTTTAGAAGTTGGTTTTTTTTTTTTTTTGAACTAGCGGACGGCACGTGGTTTCACCCGCGTAGTTCCCATACCCGTGGGTGTACAGGGATAAAATACAGGGTGAATTTGAATAAATGCGACAAAATGAAATGGGAGCTTCAGTTACAGGAACATAGTAATTATAAACTGTTTTTTCTACTATCTAAATCGTTAAAAAAAATTACGCGATTATCGTTTTCAAAAGGTCCATTGATGTTATTATCTTTATTTAAGTACGAATTATCGGTATTCCCGTTCATAGCGGTCATTTACCTAAATTAGCCTAGTTTCTAATGTAAGTATCGCGCGACGTTGCCAAACCTCGCATGTGCGCCAGCGCTGACATCCCTTCCCGGCGACCGCGCGCCGCCCACTAACCTTCCTTCGTTCATTACAATTTTACATTTGATATTTTATACGTTTTCTTGACAACACGTATTATTGTATATTTAAATTTGTCGCATCTATTCAATTTCACCCTGTATTGCCTATGTTACTCAAGGTGGATGTAGCTTTCCAATGGTGAATGATTTTTTTAAATTGGCACAATAGTTTTTGAGTTTATTCGTTACAAACACAAAAATTACATAAAATTTCCTCAATATAATATTAGTATACTATATGTGGTTTAGTGTTTGCATCGTGATTGTATCCGCCCCAGCTGAACGTAGCTTCGATACCATCATCATCTGCGTAGCCTTTTCCCAACTGTGCCGGACTCTGTTTTTCACTACACTTAAAGTACTTACGGGATTATATCCGTGATTTTCTTGTGACACCACAAGAAAATCATGGATATAATCCCGTAAGTACTTTAAGTGTATGTCGGACTTGTCTTCCAGTCTAACCGAATGCAGCTGAAAACCACTATTTCACATGGAGCGACTGCCTATCTGACCAACACAACTCAGTTACTGCAGGGTAATCCTGTACTTACGGCTCAACGTCCTTTCCGAGATATGAAGGAAATTCGGTACGTAATGGATGACCGATCCACGAATTGACCCTAACAAACGTTACTTAACCTCGTAGATCGATCTTTACGGCTGTCACAATTTAGCCACGTGCTCCTCCGAGCGCCGTTTCGATTCCATCTGACGTATTACTGCTGACGTCATCTGTGACGTCAGAGTCTATATCTGGCCGGTTAGCTGCGAATAGAATTCTATTGTTACATGTTGTACTTCCTGAAGTTTTATTTAGAGTTTGGTTACGAAAATTAGAAGGTTAGTTTATTATTCAGTTATAGAACAAGATCCCAGCGAGGAAGGAACACCGTAGAAACGTGTTCTTCGGAGTAAAAATCGACACCATGACTGATGAACAAAAGAAATCTGTCATTATCTATATTATTTTGATTTAAAAGCGTGTCTATGGGGTTTCTTGTCCGTTCTTCTCCATAGAATCCTACGCTAGGAAATGGGCAACTATTGTACTTTCACTGTTTTTATGTTATTATACCTTGTGACTGTGACTGTAGCTTTGATTTTGTTTTGAATTTTTGACATTCAAAAGTGCCGTAAAATTATTTGAGTTTGAGTCTTGTGACTAGGACTGTAGCTACATTAATTTTCATCATTGTTTCGACAACTTAAAAGTGCCTGTAATTGGCCTACTTGAAATAAAATGATTCCGTTTTGATTATTTCTACGCGGGCTGGGCCGCCAGACCGTACTTTACAACTTTAAGCCCCCGACGCAAAAACGACGGGGTGTTACAAGTTTGACGTGTCTGTGTGTGTGTGTGTGTGTGTGTCTGTGGCATGGCATCGTAGGTCCCGAGCGGATAAACCGATTTGATTTTGTTTTTTTTGTTTGAAAGTTGAATTAGTCGGGAGTGTTCTCAGCTATGTTTGATAAAAATCAGTTAAAGATGGCCGTCGCCACAAAATGGTGGATTACATATTTATTCAACCACTCCCTCAATATGGGTATCAAATGAAAGGGCTTGACTAGTAAAATACTATAACCTATTATTATTTTCAAATCCAAGATGGCCGCCACCACAAAATGATGAATTACATTTTTTTTCACAGTCCCTCAATATGGGGATCAAACGAAAAGGCTTGTGAAATTATGACCTTATGTGTGTCTAGAGTTTTTTTTAATTATTAATTTAATATAATTTGTTTTGATGTATACTCTCATACCATTTCGCACTCAAAACATTGTGCTAACGGATGCATTTAATAGTTCAACGGTCATGGAGTTATTCATAGTGAAGTTACAACATATTATTATGTCATCATCTTCTGACTAGCCTTTTCCCAAAAATGTCGGGGTCGGCTTCCCAGTCTAACCTGATGCAGCTAAATGCAGTATTTTACATGGAGCGACTGCATATCTGACCTCTACAACCCAATTAGTACTGGGTAATACAACGCACCTTGGTAAGACTGGTTTTCAGACTTCTTGGGCCACTGACTACCTATAACGACTGTATAAAAGCTACAAATGACAGCGAGACCAACTGCTTAGCGTGCTTTCCGAGGCACGAAGGATACTCGGTATGTAATGGGTGGTCACCCATCCACAGAACAACCTAGGCAAGTACGGCCTAAAAGATCGACCCGAGTGGCTGTTAATATTTAGCTACGAGCCGAAATAAAAACATTAAAAAACCCCGGACACATAGGGTCAAAATTTCAAGCAATTTTTTTAATTTAATATTTATTCCCTTCTAATACAGTGTAAATGATTCTTTTAGTCCAGCCCTTTCATTTAATACCAATTTTGAGGTGGCGGCCATCATGGATTTGAAATTTATTATAGCGTATTGTATTCTTCTAGCCAATTCCTTTAATGTAATACCCATATTGAGGGAGTTGTTGAATAAATATGTAATCCGCCATTTTGTGGCGGCGGCCATCTTGGGCTGATTTTTATCAAACATAGGTAAGAACACTCCCGACTATTCAACCTTTCAAACAAAACCAAAATCAATATCGGTTTTTCCGTTCGGGATCTACGATGCCACGGACACACACACACGCAGACACGTCAAACTTATAACACCCCGTCGTTTTTGCGTCGGGGGTTCAAGTACGTAAAAAGTCGGGACTCTGACCTTCAATGTCTCTGTAAGTAGAAGGTTCCCTGATGGTTTAGTCCTGCTCAGCAAAAAAATATCGTAATAACGGGAAGAACATTAATGCCTTAAGGCCTCATTAAGCATCTTTTTAACCGACTACGGCGATGCCAAAAGGAAGGGTTATAATTTTAACAGTCTATGTATGTATGTTTGCATTATCGTATGTTCCTCCATAGCGCCTAAACTATTCATCCGATTTTGATGAATAAGGTGTCATTTTATTCATTACTAGCTGACCCGCGCAACTTCGTCTGCGAGTGAGGGTTAGTTTTTTTTTTATAAAAAGTATCCTATGTTACTTCTAATACCTCCATAAATATGTGCACAAAGTTTCATGATGATCGGTTGAGTAGTTTTCGCGTGAAAGCGTAACAAACAAACTTACATTTATAATATTAGTAGGGATTATGGCCCGGGTAACATAGATTACATTTCCACTGACTTAAACAATAGGGTGAGAGTTTAAAAAGAGCTTGATTTTGTAGCAGTTTGCTTTTTAGTGGTAATATAGGTACCACACAAATTCTTGTTACCTTTCTTTATTAATGAATCGTATTTCATGCTTAATAACTCGTACCGTGCAATTTCTTTCTTTGATGTGACGCAGACGAAGTTACGTGGGTCAGCTAGTTCTTATATACAGTTGAAGTACAAGAGGAGCTCGTGCCTAAATATTAACAGCCACTCGGGTCGATTTTTAGGTTAAGCTGTGCTTGCCTAGGTTGGTCTGTGGATGGGTGACCACCCTTACATACCGAGTTTCCTCCGTGCCTCGAAAAGCATGTTAAGCTGTTGGTCCTGGCTGTCAATCGTAGATCTTTGACAATCGCAAGTAGTCAATGGCCCAAAAAGTCTGACAACCAGTCTTACCAAGGGGCATCGTATTACCCAGTACTAACTGGGTTGTGGAGGTCAGATAGGCAGTCGCTTCATGTAAAATACTGGTATTTAGCTGCATCCGGTTAGACTGGAAGCCGACCCCAAAATAGTTGGGAAAAGGCTTGATAGATACTCCCTGTAGATGATGATGATTCATTTGAAGTACAGAATATGATCTAATATCTAAACACTCAAACTATAAGATACCAATCATATAGTTTTCAGACACTGTATCAATCTGAAGACACAGGCCAATAAACTCTAAATAAAGGGTGTAAACCACCTCATCACAAACCCGTCAACCAAGCATTTTGTACATCAAACTAAATAACTTTACGCAAACATTGCTGGGAAATGGGATTTTTTGTTTTGGGTGGAAAATCACGTGTTACAGTAAAACTGAATGTAACGTACTCAAAACATGGTGTTAATGGATGGATTAAATGATACCTACGGGGGTCGATAAGGTATTTAAACTAAAGTTTTTAATAAAAACATGTATTTAAAAAAAAACTTGTGAAAAAGTTGTAACTTTGACCCTCAATGTCTCCGTAACTAGAAGGTTTTCAGGTATGGTCGACACCAAAAAAATATAGTAATGACGGAGAGAACACGTGCCTTTCCGCTTGGTTAGGAATCTTTTTACAACCTTTATTCTGACCAACACACAGACTTCTTCTCCAACCCTAGAGACCTTTTTATTTTCGGATGGGAAATCATCAAATAACTTCTCCCACTCTGGGCGGGGCGGGAGGGAGTGTCAGACTTTTACTGACTAAAATTCATCCATGTTCCTTTCTCGCCCTTTATGTTCCGGGGCCGCAGTATATCTTTCAACAGTCCCGCAGCCCCGGCAGAACCCTAGAGACCTACTATCAGCATTGGGTGGCCAACCCAATGCTGATAGTAAGTCTCTTCTAAATCTCTCCACTTTTGGCGATTTTGTGTCACGGCTATCCAGTTTCTACAGACTAATAAACTCTAAATATAATCCGTAACGATCCGCAGCGTCGTAAACCGCGATTACATTCGACTGCATCATAGAAATTATTGTTTCGAACTCAATGAATTATTGACATAAATTCAGCGGCAAGTAACGAGTTTAAAACATCGAGTTAGTATTAGAAACATGGGATTTATTCTATCCTACTTCTAGAGTGTTATGCAAAGTGAAATTAGGGATTTCTAACAAGATTTTATCAGTAGCAAGTAGACGATGACAATAGACATGCTCTATTTTTTGGGACTTATCATAAAGGGTGTAAAACACCTCTTCACGAAGCCGAAAGGCACTTGTTCTCCTCGTCATTGCAATCATCTTTTTGTTTTACACCATCCACCTGGGAACTTCCCAGTTACGGAGATATTGGGGGTCAAAGTTACAACTTTTCGACAAGGTTTTTTTAAATACAAGTTTTTAGTGGAAGATTTTTACTCTAAACACCTCTACGACCCCGTACCTACTATTCAATCCATCCATCATCACAATGTTTTAAGTGGGTTAACTTGAGTTCTACCACACAACAAAAAAAAAGTTATATCCCGGCAATAATTTTTGCGTAAAGTTACGAGTACTTAGTTTGGTGTACAGAATGTTTTGTTGACGGCTTCGTGAAGAGGTGATTTACACCCTGTATAATATACCTTTTATAGGGTGTAAAAATTCCCTTTAACGAAGCTGAAATGCATTTGTTCTCCCTGTCATAGCCATCATTTTTTTTCTAGACCATACCTGGGCAGGCATGGTCTTCGCCCGTAACACCTCCACGACTCCCGTACTATTCAATTCATCTATCAGTATGCTTAGTGCGAGTTTTTTGTACGTATCGACCGTGTCAACGTTTACGCAAATTTGTATGGCGCTGAGTAAGCGCCATACAAATTTGCGCGCACTCACTGCGAGAAGTGGCACGTACATTAGTAACCGGCCAAAATAAATTGAGAGTCGTATTTTGTGTTCATAACAGAAGCGACTGCCTATAAAATCTTAAGTGACAACTTTCACGCTCGCAAGTGACTGTGTTCCGTATTCAAGCTGTCAAAACTGTCGAAATTGTAACTTGCTCTCGCGTTATACATGCAAATGTTAGCAATGTGCTCGAAACGGTCCTTACTTTCTTAGAGGCACTGGATTGTCACTATCGACGACGTGAACTCGATCTACGCCGTACAGACTCTTCGCCAAAACAGACGTTAGTCGAATTTTAGTATGAAACTCGCACTAAAGCATACAGCACAATGTTTTGAATGCGTTGTATTGTGTCGTACCGTAACACGTGATTTTTCACCCCAAAAAGTATTCGTTTCCCAGCAATATTTTTTCGTAAAGTTACTTAGTTTGATGTACAGAATGATTGGTTGACGGCTTCGTGATGAGGTTTTTTACACCCTGTAGGTATCGTGTTTTAACAAGAAAACCTACTTTTACTCACATATTAATTTCCACTTACAAGCCAAGAGGAAAACATGAACAAACTCATTTCTTATTTTCTATACTTACCTAACATTTTTTTTGTAGACAAACATCATTATTTTCGTATACATCTTAATTATGTGTGAGAAGTCTATGTAAATATTGATGTATTGCTTGTTTTTTTGATACTTTTCCATTATCAAAGATGAGAAGGAGATTTTTACGTTTTTGGTAGGCAAGTAATAATATCGGTTAATATGTTGAATAGAATTGAATAGAATAATCATTTATTCATTAATGGACAACACAACACAATAGAGCAGCACATACATCATTACGGCTATTATTATGATGATGATACATCATTATAACAATAAACAGCTTAACAATTAATTAATTAAAACAGCTCAACTGCGCTGAGCATGCCCATAACGAAAGGGCAACCAACTCAGCATAAGCTGGGTCTAAAACACTCAGCGCTGGTTTTCAGTAGGCCCCCCGCAGTGACACACGGACAAGGGTAAATGAGTTGACTAAAGACCCATAATTCTGGAATGGTGACCCAGTGGAAAGTTCCAGATGGACCGTTGACCTGGTTGCGGGGATATGCTGGATGCAAGACGCACGGGACCGGGATATGTGGCGACGATGTACAACGATACGACCGACGAACGACACATGCAAAACGATACACCTTGGCAAGACTGGTTGTCAGACTTTCGAGCCACTGACTACCTGTAACGACTGTCAAAGACCTAGAAATGACAGCCGGGATCAACTGCTTAACGTGCTTTCTGAGGCATGAAGGAAACTCGGTATGTAAGGATAGTCACCCATACATAGACCAACCTAGGCAAGCGCAGAGATCGACCCGAGCGGCTATTATTATTTAGCGACGTACTCCTCTTTTCTATTGCACAAGTAATTACTTAAACTGAAGCAATTGCTTTAAACATGGTGTTAAAAATACCGCATTTCGCTCCTAAAAATACCACAAATAGTATTACAAGACTTCCTGCCCACAACATTGTAATGATGTACGACATAAAACTACGAGATTGCAATAAAATTCATTGTATCTGCTATTTATTTGTCCGGGTTGAACGCACCGGTCAGATTCACTGAAATAGAATTGTGGCGCTGTTGAGGCAAGATGAGTAGGTCAACTTGACTTCGCGCATGAGTTATTGTAAATTAAATCACAGGCATGGTTTTAAGTCACATTTTTTTTAACTTTCAACCTTGGCCAGGTGAATTATTGACATCAAAATTGGGCTAAAAGTGAGAACAGATTGGGTTCTAAACAACAGAACCCGGTAATGCAGTAAGCCCAGAAGGAGATAGCGTGACGTGGATTGGGTCCAAATAGCTGAAAGTAGGGATAAGTGGAAAGAGGCAAGGGAGGTCCTTGCCCTGCAGAGGTACAAATAATACAACAGCCTCATTAATTAACCCCTATTTCATCCGCTTAGGGGTTGAATTATCTTTCTAAGCGGATGGTTACTTCATAATAGCTATCTTTTTGCCAACGTTTTGCCCGACACGGCCAAGTGTATCAGTAGCGAAGGGTAAATTTTTGTAACACATAAGCCGGTCCGGTGCATATTTTACTTGTAGTTTTCGTGCGAATTCTAAGTTTGAAAAAATATATTAAATAAATAATAAATAAATATCGCTGGACATTAACACACAGCGCCACCTAGTGCCACACTAAGCAAAGCTTGTGTCGTGGACACTAGATAGTTGATATACTACATATATACTTTTTTGTTTGTAAATACATACTTATTATACATATAAACATCCATGACTCGGAAACAAATGTCCGCGCTCATCACACAAACATTTGCTCCTACCGGGATTCGAACCCAGGACCCTAAGAACGTAAGGCAGTGTCACTACCACTACGCCAATCGGGTCGTCATATTATTATCTCCTTTATTCAAATTTTTAAACAATAATCACGGAAGATATCCCGTAAGTGATATTTTAAGTTTAAATCTTGAATCTACCGTAATCTTCAACATTTTTTCTAATGAAAAACGATACATGGTTCATTTGTTTTGGTTCGTACGAAGAGATAAATATGGAAAGGGCAAAGACTGCTATTGCAATTAAACTGACAGCAACTTTAATATGATCACTGAAACCTTACAGTATCGTTAGGCCAAGTCACGCTATTTTCCTTCTTCTTTGAAGGAAAATAGCGTGGTTATTCTTACAACCAGCCTATAATATGAATTTAGCGCCAAGTATTATTCCAGTCTCATATTGACCTACTGCACTTGCCTGTACTATGACTACGGCTATATTTAACTTGTGCTATGAATATGTTGCTCTCAATTCATCATGTGATCGGCACCGATTGATCAGCTGAAGTGCATATTATAATTAAAAGGTTTTCTATGGAACTGAACTTTGATATCATCACGTTCCATCACAATCTGCCTAGCCTTTTCCGAACTAGGTTGGGGTCAGCTTCCAGTCTAACAAGCAGTGATCAGCAAAATACCTGTATTTTACATGGAGCGACTGCCTATCTGAGCTCCATAACCCAGTTAGTTCTGGGTAATACGATACCCCTTGGTTAGACTAGTTCTCAGACTATTTGGGCCAGTGACTACTTGTGTTGGCTGTCAAAGATCTACAATTGACAGCCGAGACACAGAGGAAACTCGGTATGTAAGGGTGGTCACCCATCGGCAGACCAACCTAGGCAAGCACGGCTTAACCTAAAGATCGACCCGAGGGGCTTTCATTATGTAGCCACTCCTCAATCGGTTCATAATGACGGAGACAAAATACAACTGACTTGAGAACCTCCTCATTTTTTTGAAGTTCGGTTAAGATGCGGAAGATTTTCGTAAGTAAGTATACTTAACATAGTATTTTCAAAAAGCTGATATAATAGGCTAGTTTCCACCATCAATAAATTGCAAAACTAATTAGTCCGTCAGTTAGAGTATTGGAAAATAATGGACACGTATTTTTTGTTTTTGTAAATCACTGAGTACTGACACAGATAAAACGCATCAAAACTCGGGAGTGGGGGCTCGTGACGTCACAACGCACTAAAAACTATAGCACGGCGTGACGTATTGCGAATTTTAAAAGCGTCGTATCTTCGTCAATTTTGGTTTATGTAACAAAAGAAAAAATACGGGTCAAATATTTTTTTATAATCTAACTGACGGACTAATTAGATTTTTTTTAGGACACAAGCCTATTCTATTAGACAGGCGTCTCAAAGCAGCGTTGTCAGTTTTGAAGAAAATTTATAAAAACCGGTTTCCATTAACTAGATAATTCGGGCTCTTGAAGAACAACACATTTTCCTATTCGCGTATTCGTATAATCAGCCTATAAATGTCCCCACTGCTGGGACACAAGGACTCCTCTCTATGAGAGGAAATGGGCTATAATCCACCACGCGGGCCCAGTGCGGGTTGGTAGATGTCACATGTCTTCGAATTTTTGGTTCTAGGCTATGCCGGTTTCCTCACGAAGTTTTCCTTCACCGTTTTGAGAGCAGTGGTGATGAAATAAATTACACAAAGTAATGCGCCTGCTTGGGTTGGAGTTCATGATTTACGGTTGCTCTCTTGCTTGGAACTGTTTGAAAGGTATTTCCTACATATCATCATCTTAGCCGAAAGACGTCCACTGCTGGACATACCCCTCCACCAAGTGTCGCCACATTGTCCGGTCCCATGCGACTCGCATCCAGCGGATTCCCGCAAGCCTCACCAGATCGTCGATCCACCGGTTCGCGGTCGCCAATCCGAGTTTAGAAATTCTAAGTAGAACTTATATAAACTGAGCATGAAGTCCTGTGTTTGATTCTCGGATCGGGCAGTGTTTTTGGTTTTTCCATAGTATTTCTCTATCTTTTTCCAGAAATAAGGAAAACTGCAATAACATTCTTAAGATTATAGATGGCGCCACAAATCTTTCTAAACATAATTGAATCTATACTAATCTATACTAATAAATTATAAAGCAGAAGAGTTTGTTTGTTTGGTTGGTTGAACGCGCTAATCTCAGAAACAACTGGTTCAAATTGAAAAAAAATCTTTTTGTGTTGGATAGTCCATTTATCGAGGAAGGCTTTAGGCTATATAACATCACGCTACGATAATTAGGAGCGGAGCAGGAATGAAAAATGTTGCAAAAACGGGGATCTTTTTTCCTTTCGTTTTTCTCTCTTATGTGACGCAGACGAAGTTGCGTGGGTCAGCTAGTCATATTATAACAATCAGAGTATGCAACCCGAATTAACTGTCAAATTCTAAATTAACGCGAGCTAAGCTACGGGCAGAAGTTAGTCTAAAATATTTCTGTAGGCGCCGTCAAGACTTTACGTATACGAAGCTGACGTGATGAATGACGTCATGACGTCAGTATATAGTGCGAACGTTGTATAATTACATCATGCTTCGGTTTTATAAATAAGATTTGATGGAAATCACTTTCCGGGTGAAATAAAGACGTTTGTTTACAATCACGAGTATTATATTTATGATACTACTAGCTTCTGACCGCGACTTCGTTCGCGTGAAGTTTTGATATCGCAACGCATCGCCCGCTCAACGGAAGCTTTTTTCCCGCTTGCAACATTTCTTATTGCTGCTCCGCTCCTATTGGTCATAGCGTGATGTTATATAGCCTATAGCCTTCCTCGATAAATGGACTATCTAAAACAAAAAGATTTTTTAAATTCGAGCCGGCCTGAGATTAGCGCGTTCAACCAAACAAACATACAAACAAACAAACTCTTCTGCTTTATAATATTAGTATAGATAATAATATAATATAATAATACATAATATATATAGTATAATTATAGTATAGATTAATAACGTAATGTAAGAAAGTAAGATAATTATTCCACTCTTGATATTGTAAATGCGAAAGTTTGTAAGTGTAGATGTTTGTGTAACCCTTTCACGCAGAGACGGATCATTCCCTCTAGTTCTACTCCACAGTTAACTGCTGAACGGATTTGGATGAAATTTAGCACACAGATAGTTTATAGCCTGGGTGATTCCGTGGGACAAGCCAGCTTCATATCTAAAGAAATATTATAAAGAGGAAAGATTTGATTTTTTGTTTGTGTGTTTGTAACAATTTAACTCTGAAATTACTCGACCGATTTTAAAAATTATTTCACCATTAGAAAGCTACATCTTTACTGAGTAATATAAGCTATAAATTATATTGATATCATAAAAATTAACCGAGTTATCACCATTTTCGCGGACGGTAACCTACCACTACCTTTAACGACTATCAAAGATCTACAAATGACAGCCGGGACCAACAGCTTAACGTGCTTTCCGAGGCATGGAGGAAACCCGGTATGTAAGGGTGGTCAACTGGTCACCCATCCACAGACCACCCTAGGCAAGCACGGCTTAACCTAAAGATCGACCCGAGCGGCTGTTATTATGTAGTCACAAGCTCCATAGAAACCGGAACTCGAACCCACAAATAATATCATAAATTACCTATTTATTTCAACCATATTCTTCTCGTCAGTCAACCATCGTATGTAAAATATCACATTAGTCAATATTTATCAAAATAATTTTGATTCTACACGAGGAAACATAAAAAACACATAAAACATGTGTGTCTTAATGTTTTCTTTGATCTTTGTGTTATATATTTGCGGATAGTACAAGTTGTGAGCGGTTAGCGATTTGATGAAAATCGTTTCTTTTTGCTGGCTATTTGTTTTAAGTGATTTTAAATACGGGTCATTAAATTTTGCTTATTTGTTGTGGTACTTCTACGTCCGCAGGCTAAGCCGCGTTTACCTAGGTTAGTCTGTGGATGAATGACCACCCTAAGGGCTCATTTCTGGAGACGCGGCGCGTTGGGCGGCGCGTCGGGCGGCGCGGGCCGCTTCAAATTCAAACATATGTCAATGTATGAGAGCGTTTACGGAGAAGCGTTTTTACGCGCGTTTGCTCGAGATGCAGCGTCGGACGCCGCGTCGGACGCGGCGGTGCACGCGGCGTCCCCCGCGGCGTGCGACGCGGCGTTATGTCATGGAGACTTCTGCCAGTTTTTGGAGGATGATGTTATGCCCAATGGACTAAGTAAATTAGTTTTGAATGATAACAGTGTGAAGTAAAATATGTTTGTGTTTCCTTTTGCTACATTAAAAAAATACTCTTCTACTTTGTTTGACAGATTTAAACTAGATAGAAACATAATATGGTTTTCGCTTGGAACTGCTAGAAAAAATAAATCGAACCGTATTGCTTGAGGCAGTCGTAGTTCATATAGCATTATTTGTATATTGCATAGCTATAAATCACGAATTTATTAAAAAAATGAAAAAACATAATTCCTTCAATATTTAGTCGCAGATTTGTTTTATACATAGTCGTATGAGCCATGTTTTGTAATTATAAACGTGTACTTTTTGGAACAAAATTTCTTATCGCGTCTTACAGATAGTGCAATTTAGTAGAAATCGTCACGTTATGAAATGCTGTATGCGGCCTGCCGTATACTACCACGTAAAACACTGAACGAGGGTCCGTCCCTATATTGGCAAAGTATATAATACAACACTTGAAACTGTTAACATTGACATGAAACATTCATATTTGCTGTAAGTTCATATCGAGTAAAATACCATCTTGCCTAGGTAACGAAACCGCTATGGTTTCGTTAAATGCGTTTTACGTACTTCTAATCCGACTACAATACCATCTATAGAGCGAGGGGTTTAACTTTCAAATCATTTTTGATTTAACTCTTAATGTTTCTCTATCCAACGTTTTTGTCATCTTTCTCTGCTTCTGTCATAGGTTTTCACAAATTATTTGGAAGTGAAAACTTCTTTAGCGACGTTGTGCACTTTTTGGGATGGTAAAAAAAATGTTAAACTCGCGTCTGGACACGTGACCTGATCGAAAATTCGTAAGACGGAGATTCATAATGTAGGTAGATGTGGTGTTCACTCGTACACTAGTTAGGGTTTAGAGTAAAACCACCGTATATTACTGTGGTGTCTTTGTTCAGGATTGTACAATAAAACACTGTTTCCAATATTCCTGGGTTAGGCGTGCTGTCGCTAAGGCTGCTCGGACTAGACTGAACGCGGCGCATCGCCCCGCGCTCCCTCCAACATGCATCCCCCACCACAGAATGTATAACTCATTTATTAAACACTACAGTACTTAGTTAATATAAATTGTCATATTTGTGTACGATAGCGCAATAAATGAATATTTTACTTAACCACATAAGTTATAGTACTTTTATACTGGTAATTAAAGCAATTCGTGCGAAATTATTCCCTAACCATTCCAAATTATAAAAAACGCAACCTTTTTTTTTAAATTGACTATCATAATTATTATTATAACCTCATAACAGGGTTGTACAGACACGTGGAAATTTTGAGAAAACGCATTTGTTATTTGTGTTAGATCATACGTGAATATTGTTTCGTTTTGAAATACGAATTACGTTCGATATTAAAGAAAAAACGGTTGACCGCACAATTTTTTGTTGTTGTTATGCATCTACATCACACGCAAAAGAAATAAATATTACATCATCAAAAATATTCAAATCTTTCATTGCTCTTTTTCACATAAATCGTCTACTTTGACAATTCTTGCTGCCCGTCAAATGTCACATTTGCCAGCGCCAATGATGCCATTGTTACTATGCGTTGCTTAGCCAATTATAGACGAGCGTTCACAACCTACCCAATCATAACTTCGTGATGATAATAGAGAACAAACTAGCTGTTTAGAGAAAACAAACGTTGTGGGGCCGTCTATCAAAAAGATTTTGTTTGAAGTTACTAAAAAAAGCGGCCAAGTGCGAGTCGGACTCGCCCATGAAGGATTCCGTAGCAGCAAGTAACATAACGCTTCTTTTATTTTTATATTTGAGTTGATTGAATGAAAGGTAAATTGCGGTTTACGATTTATGACGTATTAAAAAAAAACTGCTTACTAGATCTCGTTCAAACCAATTTTCGGTGGAAGTTTACATGGTAATGCACATCATTTATTTTTTTTAGTTTTATCATTCTCTTATTTTAGAAGTTACAGGGACACACACACACATTTGACCTGTTTGGAAGTGTCTCGCGCGCAAAATATTCAGTTTAGAAAAAAATTATACTACATATCTCAATATCATTTTTGAAGATATACCCATAGATACCCCACACGTATGGGTTTGATGAAAAAAAATGTACAGTTTCAGTTCTAAGTATCAGGAACCCCCAAAATGTATTGTTTTTTTTCTAGTTTTTGTGTGAAAATCTTTATGCGGTTCACAGAATACCTCTACTTACCAAGTTTCAACAGCATAGTTCTTGTAGTTTTGGAAAATAGTGGCTGTGACATACGGACGGACAGACACAGAGACAGACATGACTAATCCATAAGGGTTCCGTTTTTTGCCATTTGGCTACGGAACCCTAAAAAGCTCTCGAGTTGGCATTGGGACCAAAGACTACTTGATGCTCTGTGCTGTATTTTTTTTTACAGACAATTTTATTGACAATACTGAGACTTCCACAACATCAAAAGAGTTTGCATAGATGATGTGGATAATTCCAACTTGATTTTATCGAATCAGAGATCGATTATTAAAATAAATCGACATGCTTCTCGTGCGGATGTGCAGCACGTATTCCTTCCCTCCTACTGCAACGACGCATATGCCGCAGCGTTGTCGACTGCAGGCAACACTCACACGCTACAAGATCCGTGTTAAACAGCGCGGCGTAATAGAGGAAGAGCCGTGACGATCAGCCCATCGCTATTTTATAAAACCGAAAAGTCTGTGTATGTCCCTAATTTTGATCACGGTTCCTATGAAACTTATCAGGTAGCAGTTGTATAAAATTGCTCGCGAAACGTGATTATTTTAGACAAAAAATGAGTACCTGTCTGGAATTCAAACCTGAGACCCGAGGTTTATAAAGAGGCCACTAAACCGTTGGGTTACTTCGCCCCAGTGATAATTGGTCTAAAATAGTCGTTCTATTCTAATCTAATGCTTGTTATGACCGAGTAAGATAGGATGAAAGGTAGAAATAAAGAAAACATATTTATTTGGCATAATTATGCCATAAGTGCACACAACAAGAACAGAAAAAAATAAAAACTTAATTAAACAATTAAAAAACTTAAAACTACACACACAAAAAATGGAAAGAAATAATTATTGTGCGTCTCACGGCTGCGCCAAATAGGCCTAGTTTAGTTAAGCACTCGTAGATGTAGCGCGCTTCTATTTGCAGAGCCCGGCAGATCGAGCGAGATCCGCTGTTATCATGCCTCGACGCACTCGCGCTCCCCCCGGCCAGCTCGTCCCGTACGACGAGGAAGCGGGGGCGGGTCTCCACCGCCGGCGCCGTCGCCTGCGTTGCGTTGAAGCGCCAGCCTCCTTGCTCCATGCTTGGGGCTCACGAAATCGCGTGCTTTAATTTTGACGCCAATCTTAGCGGCCACCAACATGGCAGTGTAGGTGGTGTTTTCTCCAGTTATCTCTGGAATATTAGATCTAAGGATATCATTTGCGAGCAAGTCCTGGTCACGGTCGTTTATGTCGCTCAACTGATTTGTAAGATCCACATTCGACGATTGCGACATTTCGGGTTGAGGCAGTTTGGTCTCCATAATAACTATCCAACTCCAAGTTACTCATTCTATTGTTCTAGCTTCAGAAGTTCAGACAAACACCATAGGTTGAGCACAGCAACGGAGTACAGGACCGCACATACCGACGTTAAGCCACAAGTTGGTTTTCCGTTCCCCGAATAATTATCTTCTATAAACTGTGGGTTTCGGGTACTTGTGTATTGATGGGGTTCACTTATAGTTATTTACTGTTTTTTTTTTTTAATATTTAAACAGCACATGAACACTAGATAACAATGTTATTCGTAAGTTGCACTGGCAGAAGTATTTATTCACTAAACTTAGGCGAATTAGACTGTTATTTTTATTTATTCGCGAGAAGAAAAACACAAAGAGCTTATGTCTGTTTGACATCCGTGACGTGACATGATGACAAAACGCCGCGTGCCCCGCCGCGTCAGACGCGGCGTGCGCCGCCGCGGGCAACGCGTCGCAGCACGCCCCGCGTCTCCCTATACAATATTGTACTGAGGCCGCTGCACGCGCCGCCTCTCCGTAAACGGAAAAAACGCTCGACGCGCCGCGTGACGCGCCGCGCAACGCGCCGCCCGACGCGCCGCGTCTCCAGAAATGAGCCCTTACATACCGAGTTTGCTCCGCCTTGGAAAGCTCGTTAGGCACTTCGTCCCGGCTGTCTGGATGTCATCTTTGACAGTCGTTACAGTCAGTGGCCCAAAGAGTCTGAAAACCAGTCTTACCATAGGGTCCATTACCCAGTACTAACTGGGTTGTGGAGGTTAAATAGGCAGGCACTCCATGTAAAATACTGGTATTTAGCTGCATCCGGTTAGACTGGAAGCTGACCCCAACATAGTTGGGATAACGCTAGGCAGATTATGATGTTTATTGTTACCAATCATTGACGTGGTATGTCAGCAACTAAGCATCATCAACTACTTAATTAAAACTAGCTAATTCACTTTCAATTTTGATCCACAAAATTCTGGAAAGGAATAGAATTTCCATCCTTTTAAGGGCCTTTGGTGTGGGACGCAACTTGCGTCGACACCCTTGCGCCATCCCATCTTCCTAGTTCACAGAAGGCTGTGCTGGGGCGGCTGCTGTATTAGGTGCTAAAAACCTGAAATGGCGCTGATACAATAATTAAGTTGATAGTTACGTGTTTGAGCCGTTTGGAGTTGCAACACTAGGGCCATGGGGTCCTAGTATTTTGGGAAATCGCCAAGCGCTTGGTCGACTCTTCCCGTTATCAGAGTGCGGGCTTATTTTTTTCCAATGAATCAGCATTGATATCCAACGTGGCAATATTGCTTTCACATTTTGTGTTGTTTTCTTTTGTGAACGATTTTTTTGACGCCTTGTGACTCTTTTGATACTTGTACATTATTTTATCTATTTCTGTCCTAAAATAATTATTAAAAATAATTATAAAGAGCAAAAATTTGATTTTTTGTTAGTGTTAGTTACGCAAAAACTACTCGGCCAATTTTAAAATTTTTCAAACCATTAGAAAGTTACATTTTTAATGAGTAACATTAGCTTTAAATAATATTGATATCATGCAAATTAGCCAAGCTACAATAATTTATGTGGACGAAGTCGCGGGCAAAGTGCTAGTACGATTACGAAGTTGTAGTTTGTGAATAATACAATAATACTTCAATACTCATCATCAGCTGCCAGTCTTACTGGATGCAGCTGAATACCAGCATTTTACATGGAGTGACTGCCTATCTGACCTCCACAACCCAGTTAATACGGGTAAATACGATACCAGTTGGTAAGACTGGTTGTCAGACTTTTTGGGCCACTGACTACCTGTTACGACTGTCAAAGATGGACAAATGACAGCCGGGGCCAACAGCTTAACGTGCTTTCCGAGGTACGGCATAATACTTCAATACTATTCAAACCAAATGTATGTATACCGCGATCCTCTTCTTACTTGCACCACAAATAATCTCAATAGTACTCCCGAAAGTCGAATACCGTTATATCGAAACAATTGCCGAGCGCCATTTATTGGAATGAATTCAAATGCTCGCTTTTTAACTAAAAGAAAACATTTTGCAGTCAATTTCATCGCTTTACGAGTTATTGTGGACGAAGTTATGAAATTTGCGAAATTGGCTCAATTATTCAGTTGAGCCTGTCTTTTGATATTGTTGAAATACAAGTCAAATGCAGACATTTATTGATTTTCAATTAAACTTTGTTGTAAACTTTAAAGGCCCACCCACGGCTTTTCCTGCGCTGAGTCCGATAATTGGCCCACGGGACCGTGCTCATCATCATCATCATCGTTTCAGCCGAAAGACGTTCACTGCTGGGCATAGTCCTCCCCCAATAGGCTTGTGTCCTGAAAAAATCCAAATAGTCCGTTAGTTATATGTCACCCGTATTTTTTCTTTTGTTACGTAAATAAAAATTGACAAAGATACGACGCTTTTAAAATTTTCAATACGTCACGTCTAGGTATAAGTTTTAGAGAGTACTGACGTCATTAGCCCCCACTCCCGAGTTTTGATGCGTCTTACCTTTGTCAATATTCATTGATTTACAAAAACAAAAAACACGTGTCCATTATTTTCCAATATTACTGTCGGACTAAATAGATTTGTAATTATTTGATACTGTCGTCATGCCTTAATAGGAAACAAGAGAAATCTCTTGTATCGTGGTGAGTGCCCTCACAAACATTTAAACTCACATGCAGCCAGACCCGGAATAATAACTACCTGTAGTTCATACAAATATTTTGTTCCGTGCGGTGCCAATCGCTTAGGCTTTGCGCCATCTGTGCCGTCAACTTGCCCCTGTATTGAATAAATAGGGGCCAAAGATACCAAGGATAAGATAACAACATCTTTTAATGTTCCGCAGGTTCATCCTTAAGGTGGATACTCCAGGATAGCCCGAAATTCAAATCTATATAGGTCGAGGAACGACTTTTTCAAGTTCAAAGACATTCCTTGACCTTTAGGAACTTGGAGGGTTATATTGATGATTATAATTCTGTAACTACATACGTCTAACAGTCGCGAACAATGTTTTTATCAACATACAACCTAGCTCTGGCCTGCGGATCGCAAAAAAGTAAGAAAATTTGAAATTCGCGGGCTACCCTGACGATTTCACCTTAAGTTTGTAACTTAAGCCGCCGATGAACTCAAGTGATTTGGGTTTAAGTATCTTTCCGAAGTGTCTTGAAAATCTAGAATCGGCAATCCAATAATCTTTCAATGAGGTTTACTGAGGTTCTTTATATATTTAGATTAAAGCAGAAATGAGCTGAGATTTTGTAAATTTTTGTTTGAAATTCTTGGCGATGAGTTTTTTATTCTCATTGTCATTTGAGCCACAAGATGTCTTTTAAAATAGGTAAATTGTGCTAAGTAATGGAGTTGCTGCGAAAGAAAACATCTTGATGGAACCTGAACTTAATGGTCGTAAGTCACCAACACAGAGTACATTATCCAAACTTAGTGAACCAAACGTGATGATCTCTGACCGTTTCTTTAGTAGGTAGGTTTGTGTTTTTGTACTTACGTTTTAGACTACTGTAATCCAAAATTTGATCATACGTTCTTTCCGAATAACTGCATAGCCCAAACATTAGAATTAAGAACGGGATATTCATCCGTGACCATGGCGCTTGTAACAGTGCCGAAATATCGGAAACTCAAAACAAACAATAAACATGGTAAATATCCCGTTCTTAATTCTAATGTTTGTGTTAGTGACCATGTCAGTCTAAAAACTCATAACTGCATAGCCTTTATGCAGAGGCTTAGCATGCCTTTTAATTCGTAATTATTTAAGCTTTTTTGTACAATTGTGTTTTCAATCTTTGTTTACTTTTGTGATATCAGATAATGACAATGACAAGCTAGTTTTCTTTTAATTTACTGCTGTAACTTGGAGTTGTAGGTTTTATACATTTGATGTTAGACCTTCTTTGTAACCATTTTATTCTTCTATGTTCTAGAATATTATAAAAATTCATAACTGCATGATGACGGGAAGCCGAGCCTTCAGTCTGCGTTTGGTCCTCGAGCCGGCAACAAGCTGGAACTTCCTCTAAACTACGAGTATTATTTGACATGGTCGCTAAGCCGGTGAGATCTAGCCCTAGCGTCATAATGAAGTCATGACGGCCTTGAAAACTTGCTGCTGCTACTATACACTGCTACATCTACTATACTACTACTGAGAACCTGGACACTGACAGCGGGTGAGCCTCGACCCTCGAACCCTCGCAAAATTGGCGTCTCGAGCGAGCCTGTCACTGCGGCGAGCGGTTTCTGCCAGCTGCGAGCTTTGGACTTGGACCTTGAACTCTATCATACCGGGTTCGTATCGGCTTCCTTAGTCTAATAAACCATCTCTTGCCATTTTTCTTTTTCATTACATAATGCATTTCCTGGGTAGGGGACCCAGGAAAATGTAACGTTACAGTATTGGATTGAAATTTGAAGATAGTTGAACTTTGGCTTGGCAAGCTTAGCAGAAGAAGTGATTTTGTCTAATGGGTGATGAATATAAATGTTGATATGAATGGTGATGAATATAAATCATCATTTCAGCTGAAAGACGTCCACTGCTGGACATAGGCCTCCCCCAAGTGTCGCTACATTGACCGGTCCCGTGTGATTCGCATCCAACGAATTCCCGCAACCTTCACCAGGTTATTGGTCCACCTAGTGGGAGGTCTTCCAACGCATCGTGTTCCGGTTCGCGGTCGCCACTACAGAACTTTTCGGCCCCATCGGCCATCCGTTCTGCGAGAAATGTGCCCTGCCCACTGCCACTTACACTGTTTGGCAATTCTTCGGGCTACGTCGGTGACCTTGGTTCTATTGCGGATGTCTTCATTTCTGATTCGATCCAAGGAAACTCCGAGCATAACCCTCTCCATTGCCCTTTGGGTGACTTTTAGTCTTTTGATTAGGCCCATTGTGAGCGACCACGTTTTGGCCCCGTATGTAATCACTGGCAACACACACTTTTCATAGACTTTCGTCGTGAGACAGTGCGGTAAGTTGGACGAGAAGATATCGCACAGCTTCCAGCCGAGTCGGATTCGACGATTGACCTCTTTCTCGAAGTTAGACCTACCTAACTGGGCCGTTGGATGGATTGTTTTAAACTACATTTAGCCAACTGTGGCTACATTCTATAAGGTAACTTTCCCGATTCGCCAACAAAGCAAAGTATCTACTATCACAAAAGTGCCATTTCGTAGCTATTTTGATCTTCATACATTGCAGAGACTCGTTTCGTAAGTTGTGTGGTGATCGGCTGTCGTGGTACGGACATGAGATGCGGAGTAATGAAGAAAATGACGTGAAAAAAGTTTTGAGTATGAATATGGATGAGTATTTAGAGTCAAAGAAACGATGGATGGACTTTTTTTTATTGGGAAAAGCCCGCCACACTTTTTCCAAACCATTGTAACTCCTGAAAGCTATAATCAACAGTACCGACCACCAGAAAAGCGCCGACACAATGAAGCTCGGCGAAGTCCGAGAGAAACAATTTAACTGTCTTGTGAAATTAATCAGAACGTATAGCGGAGGAGTAGGAAAAACCGTAATTTCCACTTCCCTCCATATCAGCAGGAGACAGAACAAAATAAGGCCAATAGGCACAAAGGGACGTTTACAACTGGGATAGGCCCAGTTACCTAGCAACACGGACAAATATTAACATTAATGGGTCCTAAGTTGTGAGCTGCTATATTTGATTCCAATAATAGGTATGCCAAAAACGCTTGAACGCACGGAAATTTGTTCTAGTTTCCACAATATCCGTATAGTAAATAATTCCGAATGTAACCTGTACACTATTCAACATACTCGTAATATTGCGTTCATTCTGCCAAAGACTGTACTCCCACAAAATGTGATGTTGATAATTGTTCATATTCGCAGTCAGATGTGAAACATTGACAAAAAGGCGAGTCAACAAGCTTCAAGGATTATGAATGGACTGTGTAAAGAATTATATGGCAATAAACGAGGTGTCGGAGGAAATGACGAAAAATAGAGAAGTGAGGAGGAGAAGAACAAGCTTCACCGAGAATGATTAATTTCTTTTTTTTTTTCAGGCCAACCAACAATTGTTTATACTGTTACATTTTAAAATAAGATTTTTAAATCAAAGCTTAGTAAAACAATTTCTTACAGGTTAGCACCGCATGCCCCATAAAATAATAAATGTAACCAGATAAATTAAAGTTGAATCCAGATTAATTAGGCTTAAAATCATCAAAACAAAACAAATAATAAAATACAAAATCAAAATTAAATGCAAAATCAAAATTAAATACCGAATAAAATTTAACTACAAAAACAGAATCAAATTTAAAAACAAAAATAGAATTAAAAGCACAATCAAAATAATACCATACATAAACAAATTCTCAATTTAAATTTCAAAAAAGCAAAGTCACAATAAAAATAACACGAAACAAAGATAATATAAAAATCAAATTCAAACTCATGCAAACGAAATGCAAACCGAATGCGAAACCGATGCGAAACGCATGTCAAAAGAAATGCATTATTACATACTATTACATGTTATTCTGTGGAACTTGCCAAACGAGTCGAAATGCACGTCAATAAGATCGCTGTATTCGTTTAGCTGTTTACAGAGCCCAGGGACAATAGATGATGACACATTGTCACACAGTCTCGTTTCGTCAGCAATTTCCCAGTAGCTGTCCTGAGTTCAGATGTGTACCGTGTTGATGGAAATACACTCCCCTCATGGGACTTCAAAATAATTGGCGAAAATTATACCCGCATAGATTACATTTTTGTATGACCTTTCAAAGAAATACAGACATTATCTGCCCAGCCTTTTCCCAACTGTGTTGGGGTCGGCTTTCAGTCTAAGCGGATGCAGCTGAATACCAGTATTTTACATGGAGAGACTGCCTATCTGACCTCCACAACCCAGTTAATAATACTGGGTAATACGATGCCCCTTAGTAAGACTGGTTGTCAGACTTTTTGGGCCATTGAGTACTTGCGATTGTCAAAGATCTATAAATGACAGCCAGGACCAATAGCTTAACGTGCTTTCCGAGGCACGGAGGAAACGCGGTATGTAAGGGTGGTCACCCATCCACAGACCAACTTAGGCAAACACGACTTAACCTAAAGATCGTCCCGTGCGGCTGTTATTATTTAGCCACGAGCTGTGTTTCTTTTCTTTTTTCTTTGAAATATAGAAATTGTTGTATGACAATTTCAAAATCGCTTCCGCTTATGGGTTAGGCCGACAACTATCGCACATAGTCCAACCATGAACCAATAAACACTAAGCTCACTACAAACCTTTTGTACTCCTACACAATTGATAGCACGAACTTAATGAGTAAAGTTCAAATCTGTAACTGTTTTTAGAAACTAATTAAATGTTTGGACATTTGTTTGGGTGAGAGCCATGGAGCGTGCCATGCTCGGCATAAAGCTAATAGATCGGGTTCCTAACGTCGAAATCCGAAAACGCACAAAAGTTTTCGATATTGGAAATCGCGTTACGGAACTCAAATGGAGTTGGGCAGGACACCTAGCAAGGCGCAGTGATGACAGGTGGAGCAAGGCTGTCACCGAATGGCGTCCAAGAAATTGAAAAAGGAACGTGGGTCGTCCGGCGGCGAGATGGGCAGACTACATAGTTGCCGTCGGGGGAATAACCTGGACGAGGCTGGCACAAGACCGTCGAGATTGGCACAAGAAAAGAGAGGCCTATACCCAGCGGTGGGTGAGTTCAGGCTGTGGTTGATGATGATGATTGTTTGGGTGTACCTACAACAGGGAACCAAGGTTACCGTCGACCCGAAGAATTGTCAAACATAAGTAATAAATAATAATAAATAATAATAATGTAATAATATTGTTTTATTGTTTCAAAGAAAGTGCTACAATAAGATGTGACACTGGATCCAGCCCTAGGATACCCTGTGTCGCAGGATCCAGTCTCTCTCGACAAATGTTTTTCATTATGAACATGTATCAAATGCAGCGCTTCCAATCATAAAATGAAACTTAAAGGTATTAAGTCATGATGTGTGTATATGATACAAATTAGTGATGGTTTGTGATGTGTTGTTGTGTAGACTAGTACTCAATGGCAAGTAGGTTTTCTGTTGAGTTATAATTAAGTCTGAGTAACCATTCCTGGACTTCTTTTTTGCACCCAAACTTGGTCATGGGGAGAATTTGTAACTTTGTGCGTTTTTTGTAAGTGGCAGTGGGTACCACACTGCTCGCAGAACGGATGGCCGATGGGGCTGAAAAACTCTGGAGTGGCGAAGAAAGACTAGAAGACCTCTCACTAGGTGGACCGATGACCTGGTGAAGGTTACGGGAATCCACTGGATGCGAGTCGCACGGGACCGGTCAATGTGGCGACACTTGGGGGAGGCCTATGTCCAGCAGTGGACGTCTTTCGGCTATAATGGTGTTGACCTGCTTACCTGACAACAAAAGCCAGTAAAAAGCGAAAGAAAAAACATTAAGAAAGATCATCCACGGATCAGACAATACTGGAAACTATCTGTAACTGCTCACAATTTATCAAAAAGTCGAAACATTCTAATTTACGGGCAGCCATATTTTACAAAATATATCAAAAGAAAAGTAAAATATACAAAACATAAATCTCCGATTAAGTACCAGAGAACTTTTTGTCATTCTTTTACAAATTGTTTTTGAGATAAATTTCGGTCAGTGTTGAGCTTTAAAGTTTGTAATGGTTCTGGAACATAAAAAAATCTCTTCTAAAATAATTGCTCAGAACACGACACGCAAATAAACGCTCCATTCTTGCGCACTGACAAATGTATGTAAATGTCAGCGTCACATTGTAATAACCGTTAGATTGTAATATAACTAGCGAGATTGTAAATTCCCGAAACGAACATACTGCTTACAATATCACGCATTATTTTTAGGTAGATTGTAATCTGTCGAAGTGAAACCGTAATATTGTGAAATGTATGCGACGGAAGTCAATTCGAGCGGTGTGGAGGGAAGAAGGAAAGGAGGTTCCTCCTTTCCCCAATGGTACCACTCTCATGAAGAGATAATGCACCATTTCTGAGAAAAACCGATTAATATAACCTAACCTTAAAACACTATAACTTCCCCTAAAAAGCATAGTCGACGAAAGGCAGGCTGCGGGACGGTTCGAAAGAGATACCACGGCCCCGGAGCGTAAAGGCGAGGAAGGAACATTATTTTGTCCCCAAGTCACAATTGTGTGTCGCATGCATTTCACAATTATACGGTTTCACTTCGATAGTTTACAATCTACCTAAAAATAATGCGTTAAATTGTAAGCAGTATGTTCGTTTGGTTGACAATCTATAGAGAGTTTACAATCTCGCTGGATAGATTACAATCTAACGGATTTTACAATTTTACGGTTACATAATATATCTTAGATACTAGCTGACCCGCGCAACTTCGTCTGCGTCACATAAGCTTGCAACCAGCTTCCTCGATAAATGGACTGAACACGTAAATATTTTTTTCAATTTCAACCACTTGTTCGCGCTAATCTCAGGAACTTTTTAATATTAGTATAGATAAGTTAGGTTAGGTAAGCCTCCAACTCAATTGTTCCATTTAAAATATTAAAAAAAAATAATAATAAAATAAAATAATTCTCCAAGCAATATATTAGCATGATACTGTTTTAGTTTTTTAATCCAATCAATAGTTTTTTTGTAAATCGATCGAAATCACTCATTTCGCGCTATTTGGCCCGCAGTGGCTGACGTAACAACCACTTTGTAGTGCAAGCTGATTAGAACTTTATTCTAACAGTATTTCAAACGAAGTTTGAACCACCACAAATAGAGTTGCTAATTTAGCTCGTCTAAACGCCTTTTTTTTTTTTTTTTATTAATAAATCTCATAAAATTACAAGTAATTTTTTTATAGTTTTTTTACTCGCCAAACTTTACAGTTTGATGGCGAGAAGCGCTCGTTCGTTATACACAACTTATAAGTTATTTTAACTTAAAATCAAATTTAAAACTTACAACTTAACTTAAAATCTAATAAAATACTTATTACATAGCTACATCTGAAACACGGAAATACACACACACTGAAACTGTCTAATACAGGATCTTAATCATAATTATACTCAGAAATAAATAACTCCTATCCTATCTTACGTGAATTTATTTCTCGACAACGTCAGACCAACACCAACATTCAGATAATCTTAATCATCATAGTAGCTGACCTGCAAATTGCTAAAACCATAAGAAAATTTGAATTTCGCGGATTACCCTGCCCTGCCCAAACACGTGGTTGATATAATTATTGTAGTAGGATCAAGGAAATAATAATATTTTTCATCCATTTTGATAAAACTTTTGCTGAGTTCGTTGTTGATGTCAGATTTACTCGTGCGTCAAATTTGTCGATGTTATTTTGTTTTTTTTTTATGTTGAAGATTGGCATACAAATAGGCCAATGAATACTGATGGTGAGTGGGTAGTTAGAAAGGTATTAGTCTGGGAGGTACTGTTACATGTTCGGTAGTGATTTTACGTCGATCGGTTGCCGTCTTGTTCAATAGATCTCAAATGACTGATAACTACTGATAAGTTAACCCAGCATTAGCTGACGCGCCCGCGGTGGGTGTAGGCATAGATAATACACTATATAATACAAGATAGATGCGCAACTCTGGTTTTCGTTTTTAAAACTGTGTGCCTCAACTGTTAGATGGCACTGTTAGTTTCTGTTCAACCAAATAAATACAAAAAGTAATTCTTGACTGCGGATTCGAACTTGAGAACTATTATTCACAGGGCAACCGCTGTCACCGCTAGGCTATCTACTTCACTGACAAGTTGTACAAATGTTCTCTTCATGACAGTTGTAAAACAGTCAAACAGATGAAAAGTTTGTGTCCTCAAACACACGGATGGCAGCACTATCTATGAAAATTTTGTTTGACGCCAATGTATGGAAGTTTCACCCCCTGGGTGTAGGATTGAGAGGTTAGTTTCGGTTAGAAAAAAAGTAAGTTATAGTACGCCAGCTGAAACTTGTTTCATAAATGGTTTACATCATAATGAGCTTAAAAAAATCGTCAGCTGCATAGTGGTGGGGGGATTATGCGTCAGCCGCTGGCATGAACTTGACATTAACTATTTATGAAAACAGTTTCAGCTGGCGTACTATGACTTAATTTTTTATTTATTTTAACAACTTTGTCATGGCGATTTTTTTTTGGTCTACACCATACCTGGGAACCTTCTAGTTACGGAGATAGTGGGGGTCAAAGTTACAATTTTTAGACAAGTTTTTTTTTTTTTAATTTAAGCTTTTTTTTTAATTTAATGTAAAATGTTTATGCATTGAGTTCTACCACAAAACATGATTTTTCACCCACCCAAAATAAAAAGTCGTTTTGCCTGCAATAATTTTAATGTATTGAATGCTTGGTTGACGGCTTCGTGATGAGGTTGTTTACACCGTGTATGAATTAGGGATCCAGATTACCATATAGACAGAATATTAATTTCTAATGTATTGCGGTTGCTCTTATCTACAACTATTACAGAAATACAATCCTTGCATAAGATATTCTGTAGGAAGCCGAACGGCATTACGTAGAAATGTGTTTAGCATATTAATGTCCGATGGCGACATACGACGTGTATTACGACGCGCCTTCAGGCGTTGCGACTTGCGACGAGACCGTTGACGCGACCTGCATCAAGCGATACGCGCGTGTCACTTGTTGAGCACTGTCGCATAGTGGTGGGTCGTCGTGGCATACGCCAATATCGTTTAGTCAACATTTGACAGATTCTACTTTTGACATCGTAGTCTACATTTAACAGATTCTTCATTTGATAGATTCTACATTTGATAGATTCTACATTTGACAGATTCTTTCTACACGGACAGATATAAATTCCTTCTTCTTATTTTCTCCGAAGTCGCAGTCGCCATTGAATTTCTAACTCTCAATTTAACGTCGAGAGTTGAAATACCAACGGTATAATAATATTGCGGTATCGCTTTGTTGAAAATGAGCGTTATAAGTACAAAGTTCACGAAGATACTACTAGATATGTATTTCAACAGATTAAACGGGAAGATTGCATACCTATACGAACTTAAAGACCAAGGTATTTTGATCATCATCATCATAATTTTAGCCTGCAGACGTCCACTGCTGGACATAGGCCCCAAGTGTCACCACATTGACCGGTCCCGTGCGACTCGCATCCAGCGGATTCCCGCAATCTTCACCAGGTCAGGTATTTTGATAAGATTAAGTAATGCAGCACACAGGCACCAACATTTAGATAAGGGAATTTCGACGCTGTTGCAAGCGCCGATCGCGGGAAGACTGTAGATTGCGGGAAATTATGAACAATCACGGAAGATAAAGAAAGAGTAAAAGTAATGTTAACATTACTTTTATGCTCATGTAAGTACTAAGGAAAATGTCGTGAGGAAAGTTCTCAGTATGAATGTGGACGGGTAGAATAAATAACGCTGGACATTATCACACAGCGCCATTTGATGCCACACTAAGCAACGAGGCTTGTGTGTTGTGTTGATTGAGTTAATATAAAATAAATAAATATCGCTGGACATTAACACACAGCGCCATCTAGTGCCACACTAAGCAAGGCAATATACTACATAGATACTTTTTGTTTGTAAATACATACTTATTATACACTAGTTGACCCGCGCAACTTCGTCTGCGAGTGAGGGTTAGTGAAAATGTGTGTCAATCCTTAAAAAAAACGGATTGAGTTTTCAAACATGTGTCAAAATAAAATGTAGCTTTAAGGTGGACGCACATTTATCCGCGCCGAAAGAATCGACCGCGCCGAAGGAATCGAATTTTAGAATTACTTGTATGAAATTCTATGAAACCTCGCAAACTTATCCGCGTCGAATCGGACGAATCGATAACGTCATTCGTATGAGAAAAAAATCTTTCGGCGCGGTCGATTCCTTCGGCGCGGATAAGTGTGCGTCCACCTTAAATTTTAAGGTTTAGTTAATCAAATGCTCGACTTCGAAGCAAATCACTGCCATGGCCAAAATAATTGTCTACTCTTTTTTAACCCCGTTCCCCTAATTTCAATAAAATACAAAACACGTCTTCCATCAATTCTGTTAAAAAGGTTTACGTAAAATTTCAAGTAGATTGGACCAAGGAATCACGTTGTCTCATACAATCTTTGCCCCCCTTTTGTACCCCCTTAGGGTTACAATGCCTACATCATTTATAGATCACGTCCTGCTAGTTTCAGGTCTCTACGATCAGCGGTTTAGGCTGTGCGTTGACCCATGAGTCACTAAAGCTAAATCGTCAGTCATTAAATCGCTATTTTGTGCGTATTCAATATTTGCCTCAAAAAACAAATTTCAAGGAAACTGAGAAATTATATTTACTTGTATTAGATTTGAAGTATATGTAGCTACTTTTAAAGGTTTACACGGTACTCCCTTGCTTGTCCTAAAATGTTTTGTCCGAAAATCATTATGCATAACACGTTTGCTATAAACTTCAGTAACCATAATGTTCAAAATACCGAAATCTTGTCTTACATAACTAAACTTTACTACTAATACTATTTTTTCATAATATCAAATCTATATACATATAATAAAAGAGTAAAAAAACTGTGTCTGTACATTGAATATATTTAAAAAATAATATCTGAAGAATCGGATGTGTCTCAAGATATAGCCGAGCATGGCGACCTTCCTAGGGTTGAATACGCCACATATTCCGCCATCGGTGGTATGGTTCAAAATTGTACTTTTTGTAAAGCTGTTAAATGGCAACAAGAAACAAATGGTATGTGTTGCTCAGAGCTCTTCAGATCTTCAGCTTCAGCTCTTAGAATTCGACATCAGACGTTTCAGATCTTCGATTTTGACGATTCCGTTGTCGCTGACGAAAGCAACAGGATCCGCGTACGAAGTCGCGGGCAGAAGCTAGTACTATAATAATTGAATCTCCTAATTTTACATGGCATAAAGTCGTATGTCCTAAGTATTGTATCACATAATGTGTATGATTCCGAATGGTCATTTTTAAATTGTGAGTCGCTAAAAAAATCCCTAAAAGTTAGGTTTTAGTGACAGAAACGAATCGCTGTAAATCCGACTCCACGCAGTCTTGTCTGCCCTACCCCAAGAGTGTAATTTAAAATCGCGTAGGCGCGGAGGGGTGAGGCGGGCCGCGAGTTGTGGAGCAGGTGGTTGTAACACTCGCCGCCGCGGCTGAGGCTGGCTGGCCGTGTGTCGGATTTAGGGCACATTATATTAGGGCACGCCACGATAGTGGCGGTAAGTCCCCTCTTTGAGGAGTGGCTAGAGAGGCGCCACGGCGTCCTCACCTTCCGCCTGACGCATGTCCTCACCGGACACGGATGTTTCGGGAGGTACCTGCACCGAATCGGGCGGGAGGAAACGCCCGGGTGTCTCCACTGCGAGGATCGACCGGAGGACACGGTGGAGCACACGGTGGAGGTCTGCCCTGCGTGGGCGGAGCACCGCCGTGTCCTCGTAGCGGCGATCGGCGGCGGCGACCTCTCGCGTCCGGCCCTGGTTCAATCCATGGTCCGGAGCGAGACGGAATGGGAAGCCGTCACCTCCTTCTGCGAAGCAGTCATGCTAGCGAAGGAGGTGGCGGATCGAGAGAGGGAGAGAGCCTCTCTTCCCGGCCGCCGCGGGAGACGCACCGGGCGTCGGGGGCCACGTGGTGGCTACCGGCCACCGTAGATGCGGGCCTGTGGACGGTTAGCTATGGGCTAGCTAGCCGTCCGTCCGTCTAGTGACGACAGGCCGTGTCGACGGCGCGTTCGTGTTCCACGCGCGCCTCAAAGAGATGGGATTTCAACTTTCTGGCATAATATGATATTATGTGATATTAAGTTTGGGTAAATTATCATTCGGACAAAATGGTGATTAGGACAAAAAAAATATGACATGTTAGATTATGGATTAAAAAGTTAGGTAACACGATAGAGAACCGGTTTACACTTCATTGGATTTTATTCTATGGGTGTGGGGATTGTATTGTGTGGGTGTTAATTAATTTTAAACACAAAACCCTCTTTTTTACGTCTTTGTGAATGAGACTTTTTAAAAATGCTGAAACATGTATTTCTTTATTTTTTTAAATAAGTATTTTCTTTGAGTTTCATGATTACAGAACAATCTAAAAACTCTTTTTTCATACAAACTTTACCCCCCCTTTTCACCCCCTTTTTCCAAAATTTTCCATAATGTCTATAGCCTAAATGTTATTCTTAATTTATTTAAATAGATTTGTGAACATTTCATCAAAATTCGTTCAGTAGTTTTTACTTGATGCGCGGTCAAACAAACAAAAATTAAAAAAATAATAATTTTAGTTATGTTCAGTTACTTATTTTAAGTCACCCTGGTCGGTTTTTTTTAATCTTCAATGTACAGATTTTTTGGTCTCAACGATTTTATTATAATATGTATAAGCTGGACTCACGCTAGAGCGTGTCGGGTCCGAGCCGAGTGTCGATGCACTCACGCTTCCGACCCGCTACCGAGCAACGGACAATGGATTGCGCTACGGCCAACACTCGACTCGGACCCGGCGCGGTCCAGCGTGCGTCATCCTTAATAGAGAAATATGGAAGAAGGCATGCTGCGACGATTCCAAATGAATTGAGATGAGGGCAAGAGAATGGCGATGTTTAGGTAAATACAACCAAAACAAGTAAAATTAAATAAAAAATTAAAAAAAAACCCCGACGCATAACAATTTAGTAAATAATTTACTAAAAGTTAAATGAAAAATAATTCATTAGGTCCTAGGTACCAGTCATCACTCCACTTTCCTCATACAGTTAGTTAATATTCCTCATTCCCTTTCAATGTAGTATACATTATTGTACTAGTCAGGCCCTTTCATTTGATAACCATTTTGAAGGAGTTGTGCAAGAAAAAATGTAATTCGCCATTTTGTGGTGGCGGCCATCTTGGATTTGCAATTTATCATAGTGTATAGTATTCTACTAGTCAAGCCCTAGTCAACTCAAGCCATACACACAGCACGTCAAATTTATAACACCCCGTCGTTTTTGCGTCGGGGGTTAGTAATCCAAAATATACTTCTTTATAAATACACCTAACATCTACCCTTCGTCAAATGGCTTTTCAAAATTTCTAATTTTGTCAGTCTGTTATAAAGTTATAAGATTTGAAAACTTTGGATTCAATTTATGAAGTTGAATTAAATTCTTTGGTTACAAGAATTCGATTCCAGGAAGGCATCGTCCGAAAAGACTCGAAATTCCGGTGTCCTTAGTGAATTTGATCAATTTAACCAATTTAATAACCACGGGTTAAAATTAACAGAATTTTTAACCGACTTCCAAAAGGAGGAAGTCGTCTGATTTTATTTTTCTGTGTGTATGGGACACAGGCCTCCTCGCTATGAGGGGAATGGGCTATAATCCACCACGTGGGCCCAGTGCTGATTGGTAGATAGCCTATGTATGTTCAGTGATATGTCTCACCAAGCGGTATCGTATTACCCAGTACTAACTGGGTTGTGGTGGTCAGATAGACAGTCGCTCCATGTAAAATACTGGTATTCAGCTGCATTCGAATCAACTGGAAGCCGACCACAACATAGTAGGGAGAAGGCTAGGCAGACATAGCGCTCATTTTATAAAATTTTACATCTATACTTTTGTTACCTATGTTCTACAAATAAAAATATTTGAATTTTGAATTTGAATGACTAAAAGAGTAATGAATATAAATGTTGATAGATCCAGAGGGAGTAGAAGACCACAAAAATATGAATGGATTATGTGAGGAATGCTGTGAAGGGACGGTTGACAGGGAAGAATGGAAGAAAAACACTCGAATAACGAGGCAGACTAAATTTTAGCTAAAATTTAATTTCGTTGATTTTATATATTTATTTTTTCAAACAATTATGATACGATAACAGTTTTCTTTTTTAGTCCATATTTTTCCATATTTCCGTTTTTTAGACCCATATTATATGTACATATTTTGGGATTTTTGGCACTTTTATTTATCCGAGCCCTAGTCATCACGCTTCAAGTTCAGCTGTGACCTTCTCTCTTCAAAAGCGTTGGGCTGATTTTGTGCCTGCTTTTACCACACTAAGGGGTCAATTTTGCATCTTTTGAAGTGATACAGATTTAAGTTAGTTGAAGTATACACTGATGTGCATACAACGACAACAAGATCAGGGCATCAGCTGACTCTCAGAGTGTGTACAACATACTTATTATAACGATGTCGATTTAATTCCCTGGAACCGTGCCAAGATCATAAATATTCTTGATAACCAAATTGTTTGGGGCATTTTGTGGACTTTATTAAAGAAACTCAACTAGGTGAAGGAGCTCATAATAAAAGCCGCTCGGGCCAATCTTAAGGTTAAGCCGTGTTTGCCTTGGTTGTTCCTTGGATGGGTGACCTCCCATTACTTACTGAGTTTCTTCCGCGCCTCGGAAAGCACGTTAAGCTGTTAGTACCGGCTGTTATTTGTAGATCTTTGACAGTCCCAGGTAGTCAGTGGCCTAAAAAGCCTGACAACCAGTCTTACGGGGTATCGTTTTACCCGGTACAAACAAAAAAGTATAATGTAGTATATCAACTACCTGGTGTCCACGACACAAGCCTTGCTTAGTGTGGCACTAGGTTGCGCTGTGTGTTAATGTTCAGCGATATTTATTCATTTATTTTAAAGATTCAGAATAAATTGGCAATTAACAAAAAGAGAAAAAAAAGTGAAAATAAAAAGCAAAATTATATAAGTACGATAAATTGTCTAAGCGTGTGTGCGCTGAGTGTGTTTGTGTGTGTGTGTGCGTGTGTGTGAGTGTGAGTGTGTGTGCGTGTGTGAGAGTGAGTGTGCGAGTGAGAGGGAGAAAAGTTTGAGTGTAGAACTGTACATGAGTGTCTTGCTAATCGAATAACATCATTAAGTTATTTACTCGTATTGTTAACTCACGCGTTGCAAGAGTAACTCTGTGTCATCAGAATTTAAATTGTGTAGCCATATTGTTAGTGTTTTTTTGCAATCACATTTTTTTTTATCTTAAATATACATTAGTTTATTAATTGTGTTGGATAAGTAGGCGGAGTGCTTTTAAAATGTCTACTGGCAAATTCAGTTTTAGTTGAATAACAATAATATTCTTAGGAGGCTCTCGCTTGGCAGCTGGATCAAGGGCTTGATTCAAAAAGCAGTAGGTAATTCTGGACACGGCGCGTATTGTTAGGAGGTTCCTCTCTCAAGAGCACGGACCACCGGCAGCTCGGACCCTGTTCCCAGCCCTGGTGCGCTACTATTTTTTGTATTTTTTTTATGTTTTGTAGTTTTAAATTGAAATACTTATTTATAAATATAAATAATATGTACAAAACTGATTCTACGATTACAATATTATTTAATATTCCCGCTGTTGGGACACAGGCCTCTTTTCTATAAGGGAATGGGTTGAAATCCACCACGCGGGCCCTGTGCGGATTGGTAGATGACACATGTCTTCGCTTTTTTTTGGTTCTAGGACATGTCGGTTTCATCACGATGTTTTCCTTCACCGTTTTGAGAGCAGTGGTGATGAAATAAATTACACAAAGTAATGCGCCTGTCCGAATTCGAACCCACGACACGATCGTAACACTGGGCACTGGACAAATTAAATTCACCGCAAAAAATTACAAGAGGCCAATTTAAAAAGTAAAAAAGGGAACGAGCTAAGTATGGCAATACTGTTCCTTCTTTATATGCATGGCAACACTTACAGGGCTCGTCTTGGACTTGAGGGGCTCAATTTACCACTTCTTTCTTTTAAAAAGGTTTTGCCCTAAGGTTGGCACTCCTTGCCCATTTCTGTTTTTTTTATTTAGGTTCGTTTTGTTTGATGTCATGTCATAAATGACATTTATTTTGCACGTAATTAAAAAAAATAAAGATGGGGCCGGTGTTTCGTACCTGACTACTCTGACAAGAAAAAGCTGAAACAACCTTAGAGGTCTTTTTAAAGTCCAGCGACCCAAATACCAAGTATTTATTCACCCGCAGGGACTTTGGGAGGTTAAGCAACGGTAGCCGAGTTTAGTCCATGGATGGAGTGGTGGTTGGATCGTGAATCCTCTGTGCTTCGGAAAGTAAGTTTAACCAGTTCACCAGTTCATCTCAGCTCCAATTTGTAGATCTTTGACGGTAGTTGTGGATGGATAGTTAAGAGTCAGTTTCGACAACTGTGTGAGTCAGTGATTTACAAAATTAACTGCTGAAACCTGACTGATCCAATAAGTCAGAAGTAATTTATTTCTTAACGAAAAACATTATGTAGAAAAACTTAAAATTAAATTAATAAGGTGATATTTATATAGTATATAAATATCATATAAATATCACTGGACATTACACACAGCGCCATCTAGTACCACAGTAAGCAAGGCTTGTGTCGTGGTCACCAGACAGTTGATATACTACATATATACTTTTTGTTTGTAAATACATACTTATTATACATATAACATCCATGACTCGGAAACAAATGTCCATGCTCATCACACAAACACTTGCTCCTACCGGGATTTGAACCCGGGACCCTAAGAACATAAGGCAGCCTCACTACCGCAGCGCCATTCGGGTCGTCAAATAGTAACTACAAAGCAAATATAAAAAAAAAAGAAAATAACAATAACTCCTTTTTACAAAAATTAAAAAAAATATATAAGACGTATAAATTGGTACTATTTGTCCGATTCTAATCCACGACCTTACCAAAATCAAAGGTTACTATAGGTTATCAACCTTCTACCCTCTCCGACTTAAGTACGTATCGAAATCATAAAAATCTTTAAGCAAACACAATGTATGGACAACAATAAACCGTGTTTATATTCCTTTGTGTGAAAAACAAAAACAAAGTCACAACGCTGCAAATTATTACTATGTCAGAGTATTTTGACGTACGTTCTACAAGAACTGCAAAAGGTATGGAGACAAGAAAATGTACCGCATCTTCACCTGCCTAGCCTTTTCTCAACTGTTTTGGGATTGCTTCCAGTCTAACCGGATGCAGCTGAATACCATCATCATCTGACTAGCCTTTTCCCAACTATGTTGGGGTCGGCTTCCAGTCTAACCGGATGCAGCTGAATACCATCATCATCTGACTAGCCTTTTCCCAACTATGTTGGGGTCGGCTTCCAGTCTAACCGGATGCAGCTGAATACCAGTATTTTACATGGAGCGACTGTCTATCTGACCTCCACAACCCAGTTAATACTGGGTAATACGATACCGCTTGGTAAAACTGGTTGTCAAACTTTTTGGGCCACTGACTACCTGTAACGACTGCCAAAGATGGACAAATGATAGCCGGGACCAACAGCGTAACGTGCTTTCCGAGGCACGGAGGAAACTCGGTGTGTAGCGGGTGGTAACCCATCCACAGTCCAACCTAGGCAAGCATGGCTTTATCTAAAGATCGGCCAGAGCGGCTGTTATTGTTTAGACAGGAGCTCCTCATGCAGCTGAATACCAGTAGGGCAGTATTTTACACGGAGCGACTGCCTACCTGACCTCCATAACCCAGTTAGTAGAAGGTAATACCATATTCCTTGGTAAGGCTTTCGGGCCACTGACTCACAGAACAGATAAAAGAGGTCAGAAGGGCCTTGTGGGCGGGGCAGGCACGCCGCTCATATGAGTGAACGCTCATATATATGTCAATATACCAACAGTCGCGCTCTTATTGTGTGCATGTGTGTGTGCACGTCAAGCACAGTTTTTGCGTTACTGTGACAATCAAAAGCTAGCTCACGATCTAAGTGTGGTAGTTTATTTGTGTGCGTAATGCACGTACGTATGGGTCTCTTGCATGTAGTGAAGTTAAAGAGTAGGAGACAAGCAGCGACACGCGTTCTAATATAAATCAGGAACTATTTCTTTTCTAACTTCTTTTATCTGTTATTTGCATTGACTACCTGTAACGACTGAACTCTGATATAATCTACACTTTTACACTAATATTATAAACAGGAAAAATTTGTTTTTTGTTTGTGTATATGTTTGTAATGAATAAACTCGAAAACTACTGTGCCGATTTCAAAAATTATTTTATCATTGGAAAGCTACATTCACCGTGAGTAACATAGGCTATATTTTGTCCCTGTACACCCACGGGAACTGGAACTACGCGGGTGAAACCGCGTGATGTCCTCTAGTTACTACGATACAGATATAGTTGTGAAAAATAAACGTGGGTGCACAGACAGACCCGGGGTTGCGGGCTTGTTCGAAAGAGATACCGCGGCCCCGGAACATAAAGGGCGAGTGTGCCGATTTCAAAAATTATTTCACCATTGAAAAGCTACATTCACCCTGAGTAACATAGGCTATATTTTGTCCCTGTACACCCACGGGAACTGGAACTACGCGGGTGAAACCGCGTGATGTCCTCTAGTTACTACGATTCAGATATAGTTGTGAAAAATAAACGTGGGTGCACAGACAGACCCGGGGTTGCGGGCTTGTTCGAAAGAGATACCGCGGCCCCGGAACATAAAGGGCGAGGAAGGAACATGGATAGGTTTTAGTCAGTAAAAGTCTGACACACCCTCCTGCTCCACCAAAAAAAAATATAAAATAAAAAGGGTGCACAGACAGACACGCGAGTCCGTCTTTTCTTTTTCCACACAAAGATTAACAGTGAAATTACAAGTGGTTTATATCATAACCCATTTGCGAATCGTCTGTTTCGCATTACTTCTCATTTGATGTTTAATTAAAACAAATGTATCTGCAATACGTCACTTTGTGAAATAAAACACTCGTGAAATGCGTGAGATGGATAGATTGACGTGGATATGTTAAAGGGAGATGGAAATAGTCGAAGGTCTTTGGTCAGATAGAGCGGTTATTACGCAGGTCAAACTATTCCAAGACTTGAAATTGAAAACAATAATATTGTGGTGTTGAATTTGGCTCATCGCTTTTATACTTCCTAGGGAGAATGGAAAAAGTATCATGGGACAAAAGCGGGAAGCTGATAATTTTCCAAAAAAATATTTAACTGAGGAAAAAGTCTTTTGATGTTAAAAAAAAATGGTTTTTGAAAAATGCAGTGAGTGACTCTCTGCATTCGGAATTTAAATAAATATCGCTGGAAATTACACGCAGCGCCATCTAGTGCGACACTAAGCAACGAGGCTTGTGTCGTGGACACCAGATAGTTAATATGCTTAAGAGATACTTTTTATTTGTATGTCCATGCTCATCACACTAACATTCGCTTCTTCTGGGATTCGAACCCTGGACCCCAAGAACGTAACGTTTCATAATATCTTAAACAACGAATAAAAAAAACTATCTTTTCCGCATTCCTCAGTATGGACTGAACAAGGAATCGTACACAGAAGCAAAATTCTAAACAAACAATCAACCATCAAGAGACTCGCCCTTACAAGAAAAAACGCTGAGAAATCGCGGCGTCTAAACCGCCAAATACATTCAAAACCTTAAAACACTGCCCTCTAAGAATATAATCATCATCATCATCAGCCTATAATGTTCCCACTGCTGGGACACGGCCTCCTCTCAATGAGAGGGAATGGGCTATAATATACCACGCGGGCCCAGTGCGGATTGGTAGATGTCACATGTCTTCATTGAATTTTTGGTTCTAGGACATGCCGGTTTCCTCACGATGTTTTCCTTCACCGTTTTGAGAGCAGCGGTGATGAAATAAATTACACAAAGTAAAGCGCCTGTCTGGGTTCGAACCCACGACTTACTGAGTCGGGGCCACCACCACTGGGCCAGCGCTGAAGAATATAATAGACATGAAACTAAAAATAAAACGAAACATCTTTAATAGCATTTTAATCACGAAAGCAAAGACATCGATACGATTCAGCCTAATACCGAACAAACAATAAAAATATTTTTTATGTATTTTTTTTATAGTCGTGTGAGCTTTTCAAAGAAATGTTAAAGTAGAGATGTTTGTAGACTGGATAAATATACAGATGTGGGTTTTTAATGGGTGAGATGCGTAATGGCAAATCCGAGTTTATAATGTTGGTGGATTAGATTGAGTTCTTCATACGTTTTTTGTTGTCTGTTGCGCTTACTGTCCGGTTGGTCTCGTGGTAGCAAGCACGACAGCTGGGTTCGATTCCCGGGGCGGACAGCACAGAGTACAGTACAGAGGATAAGCTTCATACAACCTCGCACAATCGGTTGCACCACGTGCGTGACCACTGGCCGCTTGTCACGTACGCGGCGAGAGTGGACAAAACCGGTTTACGCTGGCACAGCCAGTTGAAAATTTCAGGGTTGTCAACACACGTAGTTTGTTTTGTGACAAGTTAGAATATTTTAATGTAAAAACTTGGTATTTAGTAATAATAAATAAATAAATAAATTCATTTATTTTCAGGTAAATAACACCCATTGCCAAAATAAAAATAACATCAAGTAAAGCCAACTAACGAATGAACGACTGGACGACTGGATGTTTATTGTACTGTGTGTATGAATAATACTAGAAAAAAATAGAAATATATTATACTTTAACTATCCCAAGGAGTACAATAGGTAAGTAAATATTTGATTAATTTGTCTTCACCTATTACGACAACCCTACCAAAATAGATGACAATTTTGCATGTTGTTAAGAAGCTTATACTCTATTCCGTTTACTTACTCATGTGCAAAAAGTGCCGGTTCACAACTAAACTTAAAATGTCACTTACGGGATATCTTCCATGATTATTATTACTTTTCAAGACTGACAATAGAAGCAATTGAAATGAGAAAACATAAAAATTTCAATCGAGGGGATGGCTTCAAATTGTCAAGTACGTGGAATCCAGTTTTGAGTATGCTCAAAAGTAGCAGCCGGCAACATAATATGGACTCTAAAAAAACCTGGTGATATTGTGAGTGTTTTGCAGTGACTTAGTGTCGAGTTCCAGTAGTGCGCGTAGCAAAAGACAAAGAAAGAGGGTAGACAGATTTGTCTGCTCCTAACAATTGTTTCCCATCCACCCGCATTCTCCAATCATCCCGCGATCGTGGCGCTTGCCATAGATAATATTACTTATGACACTATACAGTATGTTAGTTTAAACGAGGGACTTATTCAAACCCGCAATAGTCCATGCTTACATGATACTAATCAACTTAAGAACAAAAAGAAAACACTAGTACATAACAGATAGATCCATACCAAAAACTTCGCCTAAGTTTCGCAACGTGTGTGCCATGCGCTTATCGCAGAACATGTGTGCGGGTCAATGACCTTTCTAGGTGTAATCATTTCATTTATTTTTTCATTTTTGCGCGGGGATGTGCCCTGTCGGTGCATCGGGGACATTACAAAGGAAAGGGGCGGAGTTTGCGCACGGAGCTCAGGTCCGGCAAGTGTTTTGCCGCGTGACACCTACTTGCGCGCTCAGTGTCCATGAGTAATGTATTTGATTAGACAATAATGTCAAAAATTAAGGTTATAGGTTTTTACTTATTTGGATTGAGAATCGAATACTGAATACCTTCCCTCAATATGTCCCTCGTTTAACCTAACACGCTGTATATTACAAGATAGATGCACAACTCTGGTTTTCGTTTTTAAAACTGTACCTCAACTGTTAGATGGCGCTGTTAGTTTCTGTTCAACCAAATAAATGTACAAAAAGTAATTCTTGACTACGGATTCGAACTTGGGACCTATTATTCACACGGCAACCGCTGTCAACGCTAGGCTAACTACTTAGCTGACAAGATGTCCAAAATAGCTGTTCTCTTTATGACAGTTGTAAAACAGTCAAACAGTTGAAAAGTTTGTGTCCTCAAACACACAGATGGCAGCACTATCTATGAAAATTTTGTTTGACGCCAATGTATGGAAGTTTCACCCGTCTGCGGCGAGACGCGAACGCGACGTAATGCGTACTTGTTTTGAGGGCGACCAGACGCGACACTACGAATTGACCGATTCAGACGAATGTTTTTTTCATTTGATTGATTTGATTCTGTTAATTCTTTTCGTATTTTTTACGATATTTTTTTAAAAGTCTATACTTTAAATACGAACTTTCAAGCGAAATTGCACTGTACTTCTCTATGGTTCGAGAAGTAATGACCAAAATCACGTAGGACATTTGTCGTGTGTAGCATCGCTTCGCATTGCATAGTGTCGTGTCGTACGTCGCTCAAGCAGGACACTGCGTTAGGTGACGTTCGTTCGAGTTCCATGATTTTTCAGCATGATAAAGCAGTACAAAAAATGAAAAGCTGAAAACCTTGTTACTATCAAAAGCATTAACAATCTCGAATATTCGGCTGTTCACCTTTCACGACAAAAATAAACACAACTGGTATTTCACTCAGCAATGTTTATTATTTAGAAAATAAAATTATTAATAAGTGTAGGCGTTTTATTAATTTTATTATATACAAAGTAGATGGGACGCAGCGCGAGAGCGTTAGTCATGTATAATTTATAAATATGTTTATGTAAATAAATAATTATAACTGGTTCCACACGCGGCGCGTAATTTTTTCTTAATTTTAAAATATTTTATAAATTATGTTTATTTTTTATGCAGGTTTTCACAACCACTTTTACACGTCAATTTTTTTTAAAGTAGATGCTGTAGATGCGGCCGGTGTTTCGTACCTGACTACTCTGAGAAGAAACAGACGAAACAAACTCAGAGGTCATATATAGTCTCTTTTGAAGTCCAGACATAATCTTGCTCCATTCACATGAGGATCATGCAGACATTAGTGTCTGTGATAGTCTTTTGAAGAAAGAACCATACGAGTGGAGCTGTCCAGGGCCTCGATTCTGCTATTACAATAGTGTCAGAGTATTCGATCATTGATTTCATAATGATCAAGTTCTGTCAAGTTTTGACAAGTTTGTTAATTCTACTATCATAATGGCGCCATTATGACTTCTCAATGAACAACCACTGACACTCCATTGAAAGAAATGTCATAGAATATTAATCTCGTAGTGAAATCTGGCATGAATAAATGTTCGCATTTGGTAGTAGATTTCGAAAACCATTTGTACTAAGGGTTTTATAATAATGACAATACGACAATGCCATTAAAACACAATTTTATTACGAGACCATTGATCGACCATTGTGAATTTAGCAGATTACGAACTTTAAACAAAATGACAGTGGGATGAGAATGGAATCGTGTTGGAGTGACGAATTTATTAAAATAGCAGAATTAGGCCCCAGTGAGTTCAAGCATTTGTTTGTTATCGTGTAGCTCGACTTATAACTCAAGGAGCTCAACAAAACGGCGAACAATACCTAACAGAGAAAGGACATTTGGGTAGGTCGCTTACAGTAAAGAAATTATCTGCCTCGTTGTTCTAGATCTAGGTGGTCGCGAACTGTTATTGGGTTTTTCATTGAAACGTTCTCAGTATCAGCCACGGAGTTTGGAACCGTGATGAACCGTTGATGGCTGCCAAGCCTTTTCCTAACTAATATTGTGGCTTCTAGTCTATTAGTATTTTACATGGAGCGACTGCCTATCTGACCTCTACAACCCAGTCTGGGCAGTACGATACCCGTTGGTAAGACTGGTTGTCAGACTTTTGGGCTTCTGACTACCTGTAACAGCCGGTTTTGACAGCCGGGACCAACTGTTTAACTTGCTTCCCGAGGCTTCCCATTTCATACAGAGTTTCCTCCGGAAACTCTGTATGAAATGGGTGAACTCATCCACGGACCAATTCGGGCCTCTGACTACTTGTAACGACTGTCAAAGATCTACAATTGACAGCCGGGACCAACTGCTTAGCGTGCTTTCCGAGTGAGCCACGGACGAAACTCAGAACTCGTATAATAAGTGTTCATCTATCCACAGAACAACATAGGTAAGTACGGCTTAATATAAAGATTGACCTGAGTGGCTGTTTTTATTTGGCCATAAGCTCCACACCTTTTTATATTTTCGCGGGCTACTCTAACCTTAAGTTAATCTAAACTCAGCCGCTAACAGCTCGTAGGTCACGTCCAAAACGAACGTGCCAAACCACACCTGTTGCGCTTACAACCAAGACACAAAGTGAAAAAATAAGTATTTACTTACCCAAGTTGGTTTTCGACACAAAATAGTCAGTTCGCTACATTGTCTTTTTTAAACATTCACGAGCAGAACACATTATAAAACTTAAGCAAACGGGTATTTATATATCTATACATATTGTATATAAGAACTTTACCTAATAATAGACTCAGGACCCAACCACTGGATGGAGTTACACAACCCAAAAATCCTTGCCAATGAGAAGCACTATTATAAGAGAAGCGAAGCGGGAAGCGATTGAGATCAAGAAGTACCCTAATTTCAATCGCGAAGACGGCTAGTGTGCTCGTCAAGTGACATCGTCTCAATATGCGGACACTGTTAATGTAGTGTGCTGTCGTAGTGTGAACCGGCCCTAATTAACATTTAAGAAGATCAAGTAAGAGTAGTTGAATAAACGCCTTCGCTTTGCCGTCGCGGTACCTCCAATACTTCAGTCTTCCCGTGATCACGGCTGGTGCAATCCAGTCGAAACGTCGGGCTTAAACTCAAAAACTCCTGCACCGATTTTCATGCTGTTTTCACATGTGGTTCTTGAGGCAGGTTTTAGATATATAATTTGTAAAGTTTTTGTCGCGATAACCGACATCCAAGCGTGCGAAGCCGCGGGCATCGGCTAGTTTAAAATAAATTAACTTTTTTAAATGCTAACATACAAATACCAATGTCAACATAATAATAATCACAAAAATCTTTCGTAAAGCATACCAAATAATTATAACGTAACCAAATTGTTTAGTGATTAATGACAAAGTTATCCATAAAATATATCAACATAGTTTTAGAGACGTGAAGACGTGAAGACGAAAATACATTTCAATAATCATTTGAGAGCAGCGGTGGCCCAGTGGTGGCGGCTCCGACTTACGTTCAGTAAGTCGTGGGTTCGAACCTAGGCAGGCGCATTACTTTTGTGTAATTTATTTCATCACCGCTGCTCTCAAAACGGTGAAGGAAAACATCGTGAGGAAACCGGCACGTCCTAGAACCATAAATTCGAAGACATGTGACATCTACCAATCCGCACTGGGCCCGCGTGGTGGATTATATAGCCCATTCCCTCTCATAGAGAGGAGGTCTGTCCCAGCAGTGGGAACATTAATAGGCCGATGATGATGATGATGACATTTCAATAAACATTAGGTGATACTAATGTTTACTGGTCCACCATTTACGAGACTACATGTGACCTACAATGATTTGAAGCCGTAGGTGGTCGTAGCTCGAAGCTCTGACGTCATAAACCATTGTTTATAAACATCAATTGGGCAGCGTAGAAAAATTGAATTATTTCGTCTGCCACTGCTGTAGTTTTCCGGGAGTAAAGTGAAAATAGAATTTATTAGACTTACCGACTTACTATAGCTTATGCACGCGGCATCGCCCGCGTGAAGTTCGATAATTGTCCCACGGCATCATACCACCGGGATAAAAAGTATCCTATGTGTTAATAATTTATAGGTTACTAGCCAATGCCCGCGACTTCGCCCGCGTAAAATTATACACTAAAACCTTCCTCTTGAATCACTCTATCTATTAAAAAAACCCGCATCAAAATCCGTTGCGCAGTTTTAAAGATCTAAGCATACATAGGGACAGACAGACGCGGCGGGAGACTTTGTTTTATAATATGTAGTGATAGTGATAGTGATAAACTATCTGTGTGCAAAATTTAATCCACATCTGTTCAGTAGTTTTTGCGTGAAAGAGTAACAAACATACAAACTTTCGCATTTATAATATAAGACCAGTCATTGAATTATTTTTGTCTTGGTAGATTGGGTACCGACTTCGACTTACGAGTATGTCGTAGATTTGAACTCAGACAGGCGCATTACTTTGTGTAATTTTGTTAATTAACCCCCGATGCAACAAAGACGGTGTGTTATAAGTTTGACGTGTCTGTCTGTGGCATCGTAGCACCCGAACGGATCAACCGATTTTGATTTTTGTTTTTTTTTTTGTTTGTTGAAATGAATCTAGTTTGAAAGGCGAATTACTCGGGAGAGTTCTTAGCTATGTTTGATAAAAAGCTGTTTGACAAAATGGTGAATTACATTTTTTTTTTCACAACTCCCTCAATATGGGTATCAAATGAAAGGGCTTGTACTAGTAGAATAATGTACACTATGTTGAAAGGGAGTGAGGAATATTATATTACGATAGGGCATTTCGTTACGTGACGATTTCTACTAAATCGCACAACCCGTAAGCCGCGTTAAGGAACTTCGGTCCAAAAAAAAGAAACCTCTAAATTATGACCCTTAGTCGGGGTTTTTTTTTAATTTTTAATTTAATGTAGCTTGTTCACCACTGCTCTCAAAACGGTGAAGGAAAACGTCGTGACGCATCATCATCATCTTCATCATTTATCGACAGCCTGACTTCACCCACAGCTGGGTACAGGCCTCTCTTTGTTTGTGCCAAGCTCCACGCTCTTGTGCCAACCTCATCCAACTTATTCCCGTAATGGCAATAATTTTGTCTGTCCATCTCCCCGTCGGACGACCAACACTTTTCTTTCCATTCCTAGGACGTCACTCGGTCACAGCTTTACTCCACCTGACATCACCACGCCTTGCTACGTGTCCTGCACAACTCCATTTGAGTTCTGTAATGCGATTACCTATATCAAAAACTGAAGTACGTGACGCACCACATGTATTGTATTAAGGCGACTACAGGAGCTAAACGCGAGTTCTATTATGTCTGAAAGTATATGATTGACTGCAATAAACAAAACCAGAAAAATATATAAGTATATGCCAGTGATAGTGTTTTGAAAACATAATACATTAATTTTACTCCATAAAAAATCACGAACTTAAAATTCTATTAACGAATAAAAACCATACTAAAATACATGCGATCATTCTGATTTTTTGGCAAATAATCTTACAAGCAACACATTACTACCATCATAGTGTTTTTTTTTAGTTCAATCCATAGTTTTAATGAACACCTGCATTTAACCCATGTATCACAAATATACGATTTGGTTTGATTTAAAAGACATGTTGCTCGTAATACCACATGGCCACTGTCCCTGGATTGGATACTTGTATTACGTGGCTCTGTCTCAAGAAGCAATCACTATTTGGAGAAGTATTTGTAGACAGATCCATGGACATACATGGTGAGGAGGGACGAATCGCATGTGACTAAAAGAGTGAAGAATAAACTCAAACTCAAACTCAAATCATTTATTAGACCATTACGGCACTTTTGAATGTCAAAAATACAAAACTAAATCAAAGCTACAGTCACAGTCACAAGGCATAATAACTTGAGAAAGTACTGTAGTTGTACTTTGTAATATAAATGTAGATGGATGGAGAGGGAGGGGAAGACTAAGTAAACGATGGATGGAATGTGTGAGCAACTATAAGAAGGAAAAAGATCAAATGATTGCGTGACTGTTGACAAGGGAGAATGGAAGAAAAAATCGTGTCACGTCAACCCCTTGTAAAATGACACAAGGGTAGGAAGTAGACTGATCCAGAATAAACCGAAAATTAAAAGAAAGAAAGACAGAAGAAAGAAAAAGCATTTATTAGCCCGACAGGACAAAACAAAAATTTATAATTATAACTAATAATAAAAAGTAACATACATTTCTGGCTCTTGTGTATAACCAAATTAAGTCTCTATGAAATATAGTTTTTGTGCGAATTTACATGCTTTTCCCGAGTTAGTACAACAGTAATTCGACCATTTTCCTAGGAATGGGAAGCTATTAAGAATATTAATGATCGCTGTAACGTAATTACGAAACAGATAATTTCAGTTGAAACCATTTATCTTAAGTCAGGCGTGGAATAGACGAAACTATAATTTAGTCCCCGCCACGAGAAGCCATTTTGTAAACACACATTCGGGTTCACAACCTTTGGATCAAATTCAAAAATGACAGCGTCAGCGTGATCTTACTCCAAAATGGCGGCCCAAAGGTTTGCATTTCATGATGTCAGATGCGTTCCAGTATCGTAACTCGACAAAGTGAAATTACCCGTTAATTTCGTATTACACGTATGATAATTTGAGTTGATTGAAATTGGGAGTATTTCTTGTTGATTGAATTTGGGAGTATTTCTTGTTGATTGAATTGTCGCTACATATATTGGTAGAAATTTTACAATACTACTATAGAATCTACATTACATATGCCTACCTAACTTGCCTTGCCTATGGACTTTTTTGTCTGAAGTATTCTTTTGTTTTTTTTTTTTAGAAGTGTACTTATCTTGTGTTGATTTTGTGATGATCAAGATGTGAAAAATGGTGCTTACCTGTAATAGAAGAAGAAAACATTAATAAACATTCACAAAATGAAAACATGTCGTTGGGGACTGTCGATACAAGTGAAAACTAAGTCATCTTATATCTGAGGCCCTACTCCCTAACGCTTCGTCCGTATATTCGGATCTATCCGTCTCTCTCGCGCACGTCTGCAGATTAGTGCGAGCGAAACGTTAGGGAGTAGGGCCTCTGCTACGGGTTGTGCCCCGCGAAAGACCAAGTGGTGCTACGCCGTAGCGGATCGGCTACGAGTACTACGAAGAAAGAAAGAAAACATATTAATTCGGCACATGCCATAAGCGCACACGAAAAATTAAAAAAAATACAGATTACAAGATTTTTGTTCACTCACGTGCCTAAAGAAGTTTTCACTTCAAAAAATATCATCCAAGTTTTTTTGTGATAAATTCCAAGTATTTACAACAGAACCCATATAATCTAAACCTAGATGAGGCAGGTCGTTACCTAACATTTGAATTCGACATTTTCGTTATTTGCAACTGTTATAAAATATTGTAGTTAAAGTTTTACTTATAAGCACTAATTAAATTATACAATTGCTTAAGAAATAACACTACTGAAATGTACACGTTTGTAATATCTACTTTTTTAAATAAATGATTCTTATTCTTAATCTCAGACCACTCAATACATGATAATGCCTACTTTTATAATAAGCCACGTGCGTTGACTGAGACATCATTCTACTAAGGCATCGGACACGGTGATGAGCGTTCGCGGTTTGCAGATGACAAGGCGGGTGTGTATTGTTAAAACATTTATTTAAATTTTCAGCATCGATGTAAAGGGTGGTCATTGCGTCAATGCTGAAAATTTAGCTGATCACGTTTTTTCATCATCTACCTAGCCTTTTCCCAACTATGTTGGGGTCAGCTTCCAGTCTAACCGGATGCAGTTGAATACCAGTATTTTATATGAAGCGACTGCCTATCTGACATCCGTGCTTTCGAGGCACGGAGGAAACTCGGTATAAAATGGGTGGTCACCGACCAACCTAGGTAAGTACGGCTTAACCTAAAGATGGACCCGAGCGGCTGTTATTATTTAGCCACGAGTTCCTGTACCTAGCTATGCTCTATAGTCTTAAGGTTGTAAAAATACTCCTTGCTACACACCTTAGAACAACCGCCGTTCGTTGACTTAACGGCATTAATCGGCACTTGTTCTCTCCCGTCATTAGGGTATTTTTTTGTTCTACACCATACCTAGATATTGGGGGTCAAAGTTTATTTTATTTATTTATTTATGTATACACAAAATACGTAAAAGGACAAAATATATTAACATAGAAGAGCACAAAGGTACTGCTGATTTCAAAAGAAATTTCTTCCAGCAGACCTGTGAGAGGAAAGTTGGATAAGAAATGAAAAAAAAATTAAAAGTTTTTTTTTTTTAATGCAAGTTTTTAATGTAAGATTTTTACTTTGAACACCTCCATTCAATCCATCCATCAGCACAATGTTTTGATTCCCGGATACATTTTTTACATGGAATTCTAACCACAAAAACTGATTTACCAACCGAAAAAAACCAGTCGTTTCCCAGCAATAATTTTTGCGTAAAGTTACTTAGTTTGATGTACAGAATGCTTGGTTGATGAGTCTGTTTACATCCTGAAAAGTCTATTGTATCCTCTAAATGACGCCCGCTACCGCTCCAGTCACCGCTTACTCACCCTGAACGAGACTGAATGACTTTGCGGACAGAATACTAAACGATGAACCTGTTTACATGACAGCCTGGAGAGATAGGATTTTATTATATTTGTTTATAATATACTGTTTATACGATGAAAGATGGCGGATTACTACGTCGAAAATGTTGTTAGTTCATCAGTCTATGCATTGAGCTATGCGCTAAGCATGGGAATTCTAATTTTCTAACGTTTTTTGCAATTTCCAATCATCAAATAACTTCTGTCATTCTGGGCGGAGCAGGAGGGAGTGTCCGACTTTTACTGACTTAAGCCCATCCATGTTCTTTCCTCGCCTGTTATGTTCCGGGGCCACGGTATATCTTTCGAACAGACCACAGCCCCGGCCGGCTTAGACCCTTCAATATGCTGACATCTTATTGAGCCGCGCGTGGAACACGAACGCGCCGTCGACACGGCCTGTCGTCATAAGACGGAGCTCGCCGCCCACAGGCTCACGTCTACGGTGGCCGGGAGCCACCACGTGGCCCCCGACGCCCGGTGCGTCTCCCGCGGCGGCTGCGGCGAGAGGTTCTCTCCCTTGGCTGTGTCAGACGTAAGGTCTAATAGACCTTTAAGCTGAACAAAAGGGCCACTGACTATACCTGTAACGACTGTCAAAGATGGACAAATGACAACCGGGGCCATCAGATTAACGTGCTTTCCGAGGCACGGAGGAAACTCGGTATGTAAGGGTGGTCACCCATCCACAGACCAACCTAGGCAAGCACGGCTTAACCTAACGATCGACCCGAGCGGCTGTTATTATTTAGCCTTATTATTTAGGAAACTACTGCTACTTTTTTGAGAGGAGCTCGTGCTCCTATCGAAAAAAGTAGCAGTAGTTTCCCAGCAATAGTTTTAATTTTTGTCTTTCAGTTTGTCTCTTTGTGCCAACTAATCTCCCACACGGACCGATTGACGGGCCTATGTTTGTTATGAGTTTGTTACTCTTTCACGCAAAAACTACTGAACCGATTTGGATGTAATTCAGCACACAGATAGTTTATAACCTGGATAAATACATAGGATACTTTTTATCCCGGTAGTAAATCCCGTGGGACAATTATCTAACTACACGCGATCGAAGCCGCAGGTATAACCTACTTTGCGGGACTGTTCGAAAGAGATAACGTGGCCCCGGAACATAAAGGGCGAGGAAGGAGTTCATTTTTTTTTTCATTTTTTTTAGTCAATAAACGTCTGACACTCCCTCTCGCTCCGCCCAGATTAGGTGAAGTCATTTGATGATTTCCCATACGAAAAAAAAAGGAATAACCAAGTTTCCCTAATAATTTCACGAGGACGTTGATTGCGGGTAACAGCTAGTAAGTATCAAATAATGAACAACAATATTTTCTCCCAATCATATTGAGAAACTGAGCAAACTCTTAGCTACTCAATAAGTCTACCCTTTCTATATCATAAGCTACTAATACATCTTCAAATCCACTCATCTATTGGATATCGCGCCGACAGCTGTAAGCTTTAGTAAACCTCTACACACGTTGGAGAATGAGTGAGTCAGTGAATGAATGAATGAATGTAGTGTTGTTCCAGTCAATCATATCTACAGGTGTAGACAACCTCATCACGAAGCCGTCAACCAAGCATTCTGTACATCAAACTAAGTAAGTTAATGCAAAAATAGGTTTTTTTTTTTGGGTGAAAATTCATGTTTTGTGGTAGAACACAATGTAACGCACTTAAAACATTGTGCTGGTAGATGGATTAAATAGTACGCAGGTCGTAGAGGTGTTTAAAGTAAAAATCTTGCAACAAAAACTTGTATTGAAAAAAAAAACTTTTCAAAAAGTTTAAACTTTGACCCCTAATATCTTCGTAACTAGAAGGTTCCCAGATATAGTGTAGAACAAAAAAATGATCGCAATGACAAGGAAAACAAGCGCTTTTCAGTTTCTTGAAGAGGTGTTTAACACCCTTTATATCAGACGTTCCCCGTTAGTTACCCCGTACTGGATAGTTTCCTTCGTGCCTTGGAAAGTACATTAAGCAGTTGGTCCCGTCTGTCATTTGTAGATCTTTGACAGTCGTTACAGGTAATCAGTAGCCCAAAAAGTCTGACAACCAGTCTTACCGAGTATATCAGTATTAACTGGGTTGTGGAGGTCAGGTGATCATCTATCCACGGATCTAGGCAAGCACGACTTAACCTTTTTTTTCGGATGGGAAATCATCAAATGACTTCTCCCACTCTGGGCGGAGCGGGAGGGAGTGTCAGACTTTTACTGACTTTAGTCAGTAAAAGTCTGGTTTTAACCCATCCATGTTCCTTCCTCGCCCTTTATGTTCCGGGGCCGCGGTATCTCTTTCGAACAGGCCCGCAACCCCGACAGAGCATGGCTTAACCTTAAAACCAACTCGAGCGGCAGTTATTATTATTGATTATTAATGATTTTGACATGATTTATGGTGATATTTACATTATTTTTAGGATTTTAACCTTTTATTATTATTATTACCAATTTTTATTCCAATTCCAATTGTAATTATGTACTAACACTAGTGGTTAAGATGTGTATGTATCAACTAGCAAATTGGATTTTAAGTGACAGTTCTATAAGTGATTTGATTTGATATAGCCACGAGCCCTGAATTGCCTATACCAAGACGAATTGATGAAAGTGCCCATTCTATTCAACTTAGGTACCTATAAAATCTTTACAAGTTAAGTTCTTATCCGGTGGCCGGCGCTTATGAAAAGGGTCTATATTTCATGAGTGGTACTTCAGTGAAGCTTACCTACCGTTGTTGTGGACACGGTATCCACTCGAAGCTCGGTTTAAGAGCATTTGAAGATGTGAGTAGCAAGATTAGCTATTTCGGGGTCAAATTAAATTAGTGAGCAGAACTCAATGGATATTTGGAAATAACATGAAATTGGAGTGAGTTTTGTTTTTAGACAAAACGATACTTTTAAAACAGGGTAATCATTGTCATCATCTATAACTAGCTTTTTCCCAACTATGTCGGGGTCGGCTTCCAGTTTAACCAGATGGAGTTGAATTCTAGTATTTTACATGGAACGTCATGACGACCAGGGTGCCAATTCTGTAACTTAACGTTAAGCAACACGCCATTGACACTCTATCGACATACTACAGACATTATGTTGCCACTGTTGCAAATGTGGTATTCTGCAAAAACTTCAATGGCGTTTCAGCGCTGTCTCAGTAGTGTGTCGATAGTGTGGCAGTTCGATAGACACAACTGTCAAATACACTTAAAATATTTACAGACTACTGTAACTTTGGCCATCATGACATTAACAGATTATAGTGAAGCAGAATACCAATTATTACAATAGTATTTCTATTGCGTTTCAAGGGCACTACAGTCGTAACTCAATAATAATAATAATAATTGGCAACACTTAACGTCAACAGACGTCTTGATATTTCATTCCTAATTTTGTTTATAAATAATTAATTTAAATAGTTTTTCAATAGTGTGGAACCCTTTTAATATATTCAATAACTAAATTTTTACCGCACAAAATAAAATGCAGCCCATAAAATATAAGCAGAAGCACAGAAGAAAAGTTTGATCAATAATGACGTATGTCAAAGCGAAAAACGAAATCGGAAATCAAGTATTTAAATCAAGATAATGAATCTACTAGTTTAATCTTGTCGACTCAACGGCAACTATAGCTGCTGCAGTCATTCAATCATATTGACTGAACTACCACTACTCCCGCGACTTCGCGCGACTTCGTCTGCAAAAATTGTGCTAGCTCTGCTAATTTGCATGAAATCAATATAATTTATAGCCTGTGTTACTCGGTAAAAAAGTAGCTTTTTAATGGTGAAAGATTTTTTTAAATCGGTTGAGTAGTTCTTGAGTTAAATCGTAACAAACAAACAAAAAATCAAATCTTTCCTTTATGTAGTGTTAGTTGAGATGATAGTCGCATTGTCTAGACGATTAGGTTGTTTATGTGTGTTACATTTATGTCAGTGTCACATTATAAAAACCGTTACATTGTAATATAACTAGCGAGATGGTTAACTCTCGAAAGATTGTCAAACGATCACACTGCTTACAATATGACGCATTATTTTTCGGTAGATTATAATCTGTCGAAGTGAAACCGTAGTATTGTGAAATGTATGTGACGGAAGTCAACTCATGTGGAGGGGCGGAGGGAAGAGCGGGTTCCCCTTGCCCCGTGGTACCACTCCCCTAAAAAGATAATGCACCATTGCTGAAAGAAACGGATTAATGTAACCTAACCTCAAAACACTTTAATATGTTCCCCTGAAAACCGTGGTCGACGGATCCCCGCTACGCAGGGCTTTTATTTCTGTTTGCAGGGTTTAAAGGAACTTAGCTAACCTAACGTCAGGGTGCCCCAAGTCCCGGGGTAACGGGCCTGTTCGAAAGAGATACCGCGGCCCCGGAACATAAAGGGCGAGGAAGGAACATGAATGGGTTTTAGTCAGTAAAAATCTGACACTCCCTCCCGCTCCGCCGAGAGTGGGAGAAGTTATTTGATGATTTCCCATCCGAAAAAAGTAGGGGAACATGTCCCTTAAACAGCTGTTTTTTAATCTACCGAAATATAATGCGTTAAATTGTAAGCAGTATGTTCGTTTGACAATTTCGAGAGTTTACAATCTCGCTAGATAGATTAAAATCTAACGGGTTTTATAATCTTTCGGTGACACATAGGCTGCTAAAATAATAAACCCTCCTTTTGGCTTTACCATAATCGGGCTACAACTACCCAAAGCTGTGACCACATTGCCGTAAGCTTACGCCAGCGGTAGGTAACATGATGATTCATCGCCACTGTTTACCTGCAATATCTCGGTCAAACGTTTCTCCATCTATTTCTGTACGTAATGCGTACGACGGACTATTTTTCTTACTGAAGTTCAATTTACATTCCTGCGGCACGAAGAGCGAATTTTGTAACGAAATTTTACTACCTATCAACTTTGTGTCAATTGTGTAACACTAGCGACCTTCCCGGCTTCGCTCGGGTGCAATGTAACAAATACATGTAAATCTTCGTTTTGAATCGCTATGTAATTGCTGAAAGCTGCATTAAAATCCGTTGCGTAGCTTAAAAGATCTAAGAGTACAAACGGGAGCGACTTTGTTTTATCTAAACTAATTTAATAAATAGTGTATGTATTTTTGTATGCTAACTTAAAAACTACTGGACCGATTTGAAAAATTCTTTTACCGTTGGGAAGCTACACTATCCCCGGGTGACATAGGGTACTTTTTATCCCTATATTCCCACGGTAACAGCAACTACGCGGGCGAAACCGTGTGACGCCCGCTAGTACTATGTAAAGATGCAACGGTTGAATTATAACAGCCGCACAAGACTTGTCGTACTTGCTAGATCGGTCTGTGGATGGAAGACCATCGTTACATACCGAGTCAAAATCATCTAAATCAAAATCAAAGCATTTATTTCAAGTAGGCCAGTTACAGGCGCTTTTGAATTGTCGAAACAAAGATGAAAATTAAATATAGCTACAGTCTCAGTCACAAGACATAAAAACTCTTAAAGTACTGTAGTTGCCCATTCCCTAACGTAGATCTCTATGGAGAAGAACGGGCAAGAAACTCCATGGACACTCTTTTAAATCATAATGTTGTTATAAAATCTTGGTTACATCATTCATGTTCAGATGGTGCATTATGTGAGAACAATGTAGTAAGATGTGCACGATAAAAGTGTCCATAGTAAAAACAAACAAAAACAATTCAAAAATAAAATAATTAATTAAAAAAAAAAGCCGTGGCAACCAAGAGCTGACCAGTCCCAACCGACAGCGCCCGTTCACGAACATGACGCATGTATCAGCACCATTCAACTCAGTTTCCTCCGTGCCTCGGAAAGCACAGTAACCCGTTTGTCCCGGCTGTCATTTGTAGATTTCTGACAGTCGTGGCAGGTAGCCCGAAAGTCTGACAACCAGTCTTACTACTCGGTATCGTATTACTCAGTACAAACTGGCTTGTACATAAAAATTAAGCTGATCTCTTATTGTACAAGAAGGTCATACAATATCATCATCTGCATAGCCTTTTCCCAACTATATTGGGGTCGGCTTCCAGTCTAACCGGATGCAGCTGCATACCAGTATTTTACATGGAGCGACTGCCTATCTGGCCTCTACAACCAAGTTAATACTGGGTAATACGATACCACTTGGTACGACTGCCAAAGATGGACAAATGACAGCCGGGACCAACAGCTTAACGTGCTTTCCGAGGCACGGAGGAAGCTCGGTATGTAAGGGTGGTCACTCATCTACAGATCAACCTAGGCATGCACGGCTTAACGTAACGATTGACCCGAGCGGCTTTTATTATTAAGCCACGAGCTCCTCTTCATATAGCTATGAGTATGCACATAAAATTAAGCTGATCTCTCATTGTACGAGAAGGTCAGACACATATAATCTGGGTTGCGGGACTGTTCGAAAGAGATACCGCGGCCCGGAACATAAAGGGCGAGGAAGGAACATGGATGGGTTTTAGTCAGTAAGAGTCTGACACTCCCTCCCGCTCCGCCCAGAGTGGGAGAAGGTCATTTGATGAATTCCCAATTTCCCATCCAAAAAAAAAAAAGAAAGGTCATATAATGTGAGGTTATAATCTCAGGTTATATTGGATATGTACAGCTTGATGAGTCGCCGTGTGTACGTAATATAAACTACATAAGCTTTTAATTCTACGCAGTTCTAAACTTTTAAACTCGGCACTTAGCTGTTTTATACCCCTTTTAGCATTAGACTTTAGTACTTACCTACATGAGTAGCTACTTCAGAAGATTTATAACCTAAATTAGTTTTAGTACTAAAATGTTTTACTCGTAGCTTCAAGACTCTAAGGTGAATCAATCTCAGCGTTCTTAATGCTCACTGTAACATAATGGCAACATTACACTAACACCCGGATTTTGAATTTAGAATTTGAAATTCAAAACTTGTAATGTTCCAGTTTGGATTAACATAACCATCTACCATCATGTGTTCATCATCAGTATGTTGGACGACCCGAATAGCGCAGCGGTAGTGAGGCTGCCCAATAAACCTAAATCAGTAATTTGTCGCTTTTTTTTAAAAGCTTAATATGCTGCTGAGCTCAGCCGTCCTGCATAGGGATGTTAAATGAGGATCCCACTGTAGCCTTGAATCGAGCACGATTCCCAAGAAAACCGTTTTATCGACAAATTCTAGTTTCTCTTGATTCAACATTATGTCACAATCACTACTTTTGACATTTGGTAGGGCAAATATAATACACTTTTTTCCATTTGACACAAAACATGATTTATAACCTCAAAAAAAAAGTTGTTTCCCAGCAATAATTTTTGCGTAAAGTTACTTAGTTTGATGTACAGAATGCTTGGTTAACGGCTTTGTGATGAGGTGGTTTACACCCTGTATAAACCATTTGGCGTCCACGATACAAGCCTCGTTGCTTAGTGAGGCACTAGAAGGCGTTTTGTGTAATGTCCAGCGATATTTATTTATTTACTTTATCATGCCTGTAATCTCTGAAAGATAAACTAGAAGTGTGCGTAGAGGACACCAGCAGCGAAGGTTCCATCAAACCCGATTCTTATACCGACTTCCTTTTGAAAACTAGCAGTCAGTATTCTTTAGAAAAATATTAAATTTTATTAAAGATAATAAAAAAAAAAAACATTTATTCAAGTCATTGACCCATATTCTAAAATTTTTGTCAATTTTACAGTCAACTGATTGATTAATTAATAAATAAATAAAGTTAATTCAATGACAAACACCCTAAGGTAGACTGGTACAAAAAGGGCCAAGGCATTAATAATAATAATAATAGTTTATTTCAAACAACTTAGTACTATTTTACAATAGCAATGTGGCAGCAATTACAATTTAGGCAAAGAAATTAGCGTCTGTAACCGAACTAGGCATAGCCTGTATTTCGGCTATCAGCACCATTTCCCTCGAGTATTTACAATACAATAATAGGTGCCAAGCAGTAGAGACATATAAAGTAGTTAAATCAGTACTACAGACTAATTACTGAAAATAGTCTTTAGATAAGTAATTTACTAAAAGGTAAGTACAAATGTTAAAAGGACCGAGTGTGTGTGTGTGTGGGTGTACATGTGTTTTAGTGTATGTGTACGTGGTGTGTATGTGAGAATGTGTAGGTGCGTGTAAGGTGTACTAAATAAGTATATGTTGGTGTGTGTGTTAGAAAATGTGTCGTGGATGTATGTATGGGTGTGAGTAAGCAAGTGTGTAAGGGTATGCAGGTGAGTGTATCTTTGTTTTATGTGCTCTTAACCTTGTTCTTAGAGTGGTATGGATAGTAGTTGCTCCGTCTCCTCGTAACTTAATTTCTGCAAATATTGGCATACTTTTAATTTGCATTGTTTTCTAGTCAAGGGATATATATGTATTGTTTTATTAAGCTTATTATAGAGGTAAGGGCCCAGAAAGCTTACAAATCTTTTACTAAAGGTTGTTTTAAATGTGGTTAAAACTTCGCAAACATGATATTTACGACGTCTCTGTAATAACATTGGGTTGTAGGGCCGTTTATTATGTTGATGCAGGATAATTTTCTGGATGAATAACTGTCTTACTGTCAAAACCTCGCACAACTGGAACAGTGTAACAGTAGGAAACCGCATCGGTTTAAACGTGCAAACCTTTAGTATAGCTCTCTGGGCGACCTCAGCTGCCTTTAGCGTGGTTTTGCAGATACCACCCCAGGATGAGATGCAGTACGTAAGAAGACACTGACATTAAGTCCGCTTTTGTACATTATGCCGCATTTGCATAAAGTTTTAATGAATAAAAACAATAAAAGTATTAGAAACAAATAAATGTCAGATCAAATCAATAAATGTCTCTAATAATTATGGACTTTAGGTTACGTCTTACAAAAACTGCAGCAGAATTTGGATGAATCGGCCAAATTGAATTGAATCGTGTTAACAAAAACGCCAATCATTGGCTTTCGGCGAGACCTTCGATTTTTTAAGCTTTCAATCAATTTGAATTGATTTTTATTGACCCGTGCGTGTGGTCCGTGTATTTTATTTCTTTAAATCAAATATTTCACCTTTAAATTGCAAACATTTATCGCAGTAAGATACCATACCAATATTAGAAACATAATTCAAAGTAACTAAATCTTTTTAATAAGATCAATATCATAGAAAGTTATAACATCTTTTATGAATATAAATCGTTATCTATCATTTCAATGTCTCGCGCGCCGACACGGAAAAAATAAAAAAATAAAAATCCGTATCCATATCCGCGGATATTGACACCAAATATCAGTATTCGGATCTGTATCCACCGATACCACATTTTTAACGATCCGCCACGTCACAATTGGGAACCCATGCCCGACTGGTGTAAACTTAGGATACCGGGGAAACACAGCAAAAAAAAAAACAATTTACAAACCCGCAATCTCCATAGCGACCGATCCTAAAAGCTTCACTCATAACCTTTTGAAACGAGACAAAAATAAATAATATTCAATTAAGAGCTAAAATTGCGAGCCGACGTAATTACTCTCATACAGGCATTTAAAGGACAATAAAGAAAGCTTTCAGGGCATTTTGATCTCTATTGTCGGTAACACAAAGGAAATTATTGCGAAAACATGCAAAGGACAAAGAAATTCCTTATAAAAGAAGATCGTGGGCTCGTGGCATATGGAAATTGAAGTCAGAAAGATCATTTGAGAAACCATGTATGTATGTATGTTCGTCCGTAGCGTCTAAACTATTCATCCGATTTTGATGAGTGAGGTGTCAATCGATTTGTTATTATGGCCCGGGTAACATAGGCTACATTTTAACCGACTTTGACAATAGGAGAAGTCGATTTTACCTTGTAAACCTCGTATTTAATTCATCATCATCATCAGTAGACTATTAATGTTCCCACTGCTGGGACACACTGCCTTCTCTCAATGAGAGGGAATGGGCTATAATCCACCTCACAAGCCCAGTGTGGGTTGGTGAAGTCATATGTCTTCGAATTTTTGGTTCTAGGACATGCCGGTGCCTCACGATGTTTTTCTTCACCTTACCAATGCTCTCACTCAAAGGACCCCGTGGCTAAATAATATCACACCCTCGGGTCCATCTTTAGTTTAAGCCGTGCTTGCCTAGGTTGGTCCGTGGATGGGTGACCACCCTTACATACCGAGTTTCCTCCGTGCCTCGGAAAGCACGTTAAGCTGTTGGTCCCGGCTGTCATTTGTCCATCTTTGACAGTCGTTACAGGTAGTCAGTGGCCCAAAAAGTCTGACACCAGTCGTACCAAGTGGTATCGTATTACCCAGTATTAACTGGGTTGTGGATAGGCAGTCACTCCATGTAAAATACTGGTATTCAGCTGCATCCGGTTAGACTGGAAGACGACACCAACATAGTTGGGAAAAGGCAAGCAGATGATGATGACTGATGACGATGACTGATGACTCTGAGCATTGGCGATGCTGATGAAATTACACAAAGTAATGCGCCTGTTTGGGTGCGAACCCACGGGCCACGACTTACTGTTCATAAGTCGGGGCCGCCACCACTAGGCCACCACCGAAGCTAAATAAATAAAATATCTTTATTTCAGACCTATAACAGTCCATACGTTGTTAGTAGTAGATTGTGCTTATATGTTATGTTAGTGTTATTAGTATTACTTAATTTAATTTAAACCTATACTTATTTTGATGCAGAGTCTTTGGATGGGGCAGTCCACTCTGCCAACAATCATTTTCAGGATGCTGTTCTGAGTGCTACGCAAGCGTTGCAATAAAGAAGCCGCTTTCTTACGCATGATGGCGTGAAAGCCATCCGTATGTGCTGCAGCAAACATTCCCGATGCACTGCAACGTCGCGGCAACCGTAACAGCATCCTGAAAGCGTTGTTGTATTGTACGCCTAACCTTCTGACTTTATTTCTTTACGACGATGTAATGGAAAGCCGTTTGAAAATATGTTGTGATGAGTAAAAGCTGATGGGGCGTCGGTTAAGTCAATGAGGCTTACTTCAATAAAGAGCATTATTAAGAGTTCCGTCTTAATAATGTTGTTATAATATATCTAAAAAGGTCTACAGAAATATTACTTACTGGGACTTAAAAACACCTTCGTAAAGGTTACAGAATTATAAGTGTTACATGTTGAATTGGTAACGGAATCAAATATGTAACACTTATATATGTGTTTTCAATGTGTTAACCCAAAACACTTACAAAAGTGTAACCGTAACATATCTGTAACAGATATAAAAGGTTTAACAGTATTAATAAGTGATTAACAGGTAAACTCAGCGTTGCCATTGGATAGCCGAAATTTAGTCGCAGTCTGTTGTAAAACTGATTATTTCAGTTGCACATATTAACACTTATTAACACATGTCATATAAGAGGTTACAGTTTGATTCGGTAATATTATTGTATCTGTTACATCTAAAAGTGTTTTTCTGTTGAAACTGTTTTAAAAACAGTGTAAAAACACATTATTACGGTTACAGTTTGAGTCCCTGATTGCTTATGTACATTTTGTCCATGTGTTCGCTCGCGTTAATTATGAATTTAACATCAATTCCGATTGTACTCTGCCTTTAATAGGCATGGAGACAGTATCAATTAATAATAATTAATGCAGATGTGCTAATTATATGCAGATGTCGCCATTTTTGCGTTTACCCGCATTATACAATGACAAGTTCCCAACGCTCGACCCCTTTAATACCACACGGAACCGCCTTAAAAAAGACATAATTTTAATCCTGGATCAAACGCGGGATATTCAGTGCCGCCACTAGTGCCAGTTCATACACTCACCACCATACACATTCACAGACACCGTACAGTTACCCATACGCACACAGGCACACTACACATTTTAATGCCAATTAATTCGCACCACTCTCGGCTAATCATAAGCTTTTCTGTGTAGTTCGTAATTGGCGTAATGTTCGTTTTATTTTTTCAAATTAATGTGCTGTAAGCTGTGAAGCTACCTTTATAAAATAAATAAATCAAAAAATTGCAAATCTATTTAGTCCGTCAGAGTATTGAGAAATAATGATCACGTATTTTTTGTTTTTTTCAATCAATGAACAAAGATACTCGTAAAATGCATCAAAACTCGGGTGTCGTGGTATTGGTTTTCCCTGCATTTAATTTATCATGTTTTTCAGAAAGATCCATATGATTTATCCTATCGATTGACGTCAAAAAAGTACAGGATGTTATTTTTATGAACTTTAGTCGGTTTGATACCCGGGTGTAGCAAACGAATTTTAGAAAATCTGTGAATGCAGATTTGTTTCTTTTAATGTTTCCTTGGAGTAAAATTTGCTGTCTCCAGTATTTCGAGTACTTTCCCTCCAGGTGGCATTGAAAAATCCCACCCTGTATGAAAATTTCAAATGTTCAAACTAACAAACTTACTTTAGTATTAGTTTTTTTCCTTACATATTAGTTAAGAAGTTAGAATTAATTGACATCTAAAAAGTAGGTGATTCCATGAACATCTTTTTTATTATGTATGTACATAGATTTTTCTGTGATTACTGTTCGGATTGTGTGATTCGTATTTTGTAGAGAAAGCTGGCGCGGTGGTCTCTTATCCCAATTTCATTTGAGGTCCGCGCAGCATGTCTTCTCATCAGACACCTCCTTTGATTCCATATCAGCCTTCACATAGTCTATTTTATTTTTATTCGAGAGGAACAGCAAACAGATACAATATAAAGTATAAAAGAAGAAGAAACACATAACATTTGAACTGCAATATTGCAGCCCACAACCGCGCTGTTCACAGATTAACTGTGGAATATAATAAACAATTAATTGAAATGCTAGGGTAGTAATACAAAATAATATTAGAAACATGAAAAAATATCAAAATTATCTTAAAAAATTATCAATTTCATTTTTTCTAAAGTTGCCTAAGTTCATACTCTTTGTTGTTTCTGTTGCGATTTAAGTCAAATGTAGGGTACTTAGAAAACAAAAAAGGTAAACAGTCATACCTATACGTTGACTTTAATAATACTTGATAGTAACTATCTACCCACATTCTAAGCTGAGCACATACATTTTTTAGTAATATATTTCTACCTAGTAATGTTTAATCACACTATACTCATTTCTGATTGTAACAACATTGGAAGAGACTAACCTCTAAGATACAGGCTTGGCCTAGTTTAGACTTTAGGGTTCATTTTGATCTGTTTACTTACTTACTTAATGTACTTGTGTCAATATTGTGATCCTCTTTCTCTCTTTTTTTCTTTTTTATTCTCTTTTGTGATTTCCTCTTTTTTTTCAATAAAGATATTATTACTACCATCGCATGCATTTCACGAAAAAAAAAAAATCTAAACTTTCTTAAGAGGCCTGCGGAGCATGCGAATTTCATACAAACGTAATACAAAAGTAATTTGTAAATCAAACATATACTTAAGTTAGTGTGTATTTATTTTGATTGGATTACAGAATATATAGGTTCTCAAACACATATTTTGAATGTACACCGATTTAACCAAGAGTTATGAAAAAAATAAATTTTCTATAGAATTTTTAAATTCCTCATATCTATATTGTCCTTTCAAAATACTTATTTGGGAACATAGATATTCTATAATACAATCGAAATATAAAGGGTGTAAAACACCTCTTCACGAAGCCGAAAGGCACTTGTTCTCCCCATTACTGCAATCATTTTTTTGTTCTACACCATGCCTGGGAACCTTGTAATAACGGAGATATGGGGGGTCAAAGTTACAACTTTTTGACAAGTTTTTTTTTAAATACAAGTCTTTTTGTAAGATTTTGACTTTTAACACCTCCACGACCTCCGTACTATTCAATCCATCCATCAGCACAATGTTTTAAGTGCGTTACATTGAGTTCTACCACAAAATATGATTTATTAACCTAAAAAAAAAGTTGTTTCCCAGCAATATTTTTTGCGTAAAGTTACTTAGTTTGATGTACAGAATGCTTGGTTAACGGCTTTGTGATGAGATGGTTTACACCCTGTATACACACCACCTTAAGAATATGTTTGATTTTCATATTATTTTGGTATTACGTTTGTATGAAAAACGCATGCTCCGCAGGCCTCTTAACTATAATGCTTATCTGTATTTAAATTTTACACATAAATCAAGAGAGCTCCTTGAGTATAAGACATTTGAACTTGCTGGGAGAAAAACAAACAAACAACAAACAGTTCATCCATCGTATCTTTGATCATCCTCTCCTCGTATACCTACACATTCTAATTCATACTCAAAACTTTCCTCACTTCATTTTCTTATATCATTTACATTTGCTTATGTCTCGACAACCGACAAACGAACCGTAACTCCACACATCCCCCTTAGCATTCTCATCTAAGCCACATGCAAACGCCTTTCATTAATTCCTTTTGTGGCCCAAAATTCTGATCCATGAAAGACAGCAGTTTTATGTATTTTCTTACAAGTGTTTTAAATTATCTTTATTATAGAAGCCTATATTTATTGCAATACAAAACTTTTTTGCAAAAAATAAAACCGACTTAAAAAAAAAACAAAAAAGTGAAAAATAACTTTAGCTTCTGAAGTCGGTGACCTTTGTTTGATTGATTTAGTTTTTTTGTCACCGACTTCAGAAGCTAAAGTTATTTTTCACTTTTTTGTGGTTCTCATGTGCTTGATATACATGGAAAGTGCATACCGTTACAATTACATCAAGCCCAAACACGACTAGGTTACATTGTCTCATTATGGAGTTCCGTGACTCTTGGCTTCATCATCAGATCTGATGGTAGAATGGTTCTTAAAAAACGCAAATGCTTCACTTGTTGTAGAAAATACCAAAATCGCAACACGTTTTCATATAAAATTTGAAGAGTTCCCTCGATTTCGCCAGGATTCCATCATCAGATCCCAACTTGGTGGCTATGGGACCATTTGGAAAGAATACCCTTTCCAACAAAAAAATAATTTTCCAAATCGGTTGGCAAGCGACGGAGTTATGCCCGAACAAACATAAAAAAAAAATAAAAAAAAGTAGAAACATCCGAATTGAGAACCTCCTCCTTTTTTAGAAGTCGGTTAAAAATGGTGCTAATTGAGCAAATTTCGGCTCTAATTCTCAAAGGAACTGTCAAAATGTTGACAGATTACCGCATATTCATTTGTCATTACTTATGTACGAGATTACTAATTTATGCCATTTCTTTCAATTGAGTGTCAGTGGTTGACCATTGAAAAGTAATAATGACGCCTTCATATTAGTAGATCACCAAACTTGTCAAATTGAACAATTATGAGATCAATGATAGACAATTTTGACACTATTGCAATAGTAGATTCGGGGCCCAGGTCTAACCATTGTTTTATAAATCTTCCCCTTAAGTTTAAGGGGAATGCGGGAGTCATAGATTGTTCCCGTGACCTGCTGCCATTTCATCCAACCCGTGTTAATTCTGTGCTTTACACTACGACCTAAAGAGTTTAAAAAAACCTCGTAACGAAGCGGAAAAGCACATGTTCTCTTCGTCAAATGATTTATTTTTTATTCTACTTTATACCTGGGAACCTTTTAGTTACTTACAGAGATATTTGGGGGGCAAAATACAAGTTTTTAACGTAAGATTTTTACTTTAAACACCTCCACGAACCCCGCACTATTTAATCCATCCATCAGCACAATGTTTTGAGTGCGTTACATTGAGTTCTACCACAAACATGATATATATTTACCATAAAAAAAGTCGTTTCCCAGAAAATTTGGCGTAAAGTGACTCAGTTTTGGTTGACGGTTTCATAATGAGTCGTTTACACTCTGCTATTTCGCCATCGCTTTGCACGACTGTACAGATGCCAGAACATGAACAAACTACAATCTGTCTTCTTTAATAGATTTTCAATTTTATCGGTAAAGCATTAGACTCAAATTTAATTCGGAATTTGACAATTTCTGGCAGCTTAATGAGCTTGGCGTCTTTATTATACTTTAGGCCCACGTCATAATTTGACGACACGAATGGCGCAGCGGTAGTGAGGCTGTCTTACGTTCTTAGGGTCCCGGGTTCGAATCCCGGTAGGAGTAAATGTTTGTGTGATGAGCATGGACATTTTGTATCCGAGTCATGGATATTTATATGTATAATAAGTTTGTGTTTACAAACAAATAATATGTAGTATATCAACTGTCAGGTGACCACGACACAAGCCTTGCTTAGTGTGGCACTAGATGGCGCTGTGTGTAATGTCCAGCGATATTATATATTATAAATAATCAATCAGTAGTACTTATAATTTGATAGAAGAGTCTTAACAACTTCTAATGTTCCCATCTATTTTACCCAAGAGCTTGTGATTAAATAATAACAACCGCTCGAGTCGTTTTTTTAAGTTAAGCCTTACTTGCCTAGGTTGGTCTGTGGATGGGTGACCACCTATTACAACCGAGTTTCCTCTGTGTCTCGGAAAGCAATTAAGCAGTTGTTCCCGGCTATCATTGTAGATCTTTGACAGTCGTTACAGGTAGTCAGTGGCTCGAATGTCTGACAACCAGTCTTACCAAGGAGTGTCGTATTACCCAGCACTAACTGGCTTGTGTGTGTGACGGTCAGATAGGCAGTCGCTCCATTTAAAATACCGTTATTCGGATGCATTCGGTTAGACTGGAAGCCGAACCCAACATAGTTGGGAAAAGGCTTGGCAGATGATGAGTCTGAACAACTACTAAAACTCCTATTCATTTTACCTTATTACACACAAAAATAGCGTTCCTCTTGCAGATAAAAGTCACCTAAGACTTGACGCACTAAATCCAGCTTTAATACCTTCAATATAAGAGTCACCTGCGCCTAATGGTCCATCAAAACGCTCATATGTAATAATATTATAATAAATACGTACTGTACTGCGATAAAAATGGTATGTTATAGCTTGAAAGCGGCTTTTATATCATAAGATACAGGGGCGTAAGATTATGTTGTGAGCATTTAAGTGAACCGTGGATAATCATGTTTAGGAAGTATGTTTTATGCCCACGACTTCGTCCGCTAGAAGTGAGAAAGCTCGACTAATATCTATTGATATTTATTATAAAGCTGAAGAGTTTGTTTGTTTGAACGCGCTAATCTCAGGAACTACTGATTGAAATTGAAAAAATCGTTAAAAAAAGTTTTGTGTTGGATAGTCCATTTATCGAGGAAGGTATATAGGAGCGGAGCATAAATGAAAATTTTGTGGGCTTTTTTGTCTTTTATGTGACGCAGACGAAGTTGCATGGGTCAGCTAGTGTATGGTATAAGTATAATGGAGCGCAGCATTCTAGGCGTCAAACTAACCGACTGTGTACGCAACACCACACAGCAGCGCACCAAAACATAAATTACTGACGTTGCTCAAAAAGCCGCTAAGCTGAAGTGGGACTGGACTGGCCACGTCTGCCGCATGCCTACTGAGCTGCTAGCCAAAATAACCACTTTCTGGAGCCCTGACACAGCCAGAAGGCGTCGCGGTAGACCTCGCAGGAGATGGCGGGATGAGCTGGATAAAACCAAAGATCAGTGGCCCACATTAACCCTGGATAGAAGAAACTGGAAGTCGTGGGGAGAGGCCTTTCCCCAGCAGTGGTATGACGCAGGCTATCAGTATCAGTAGTGTAATTTATAGCCTAAAGCACTCACGAGTAATGCTTTCTGCCAGTGAAAGATTTTTTAGAATTGAAAGATGAAGAAAGAAAACATTTTTATTTGGCTTGTGCCGCAAGTGCACACAACATATAAATAAAATAGGAATAAAAAATAAACAATAAAAGGTAAATAAAGAAACTTAAACTGTACAGAAAACAAGAGATAAAATTTTGAGTCTCACGGCTGCGCCAAAAAGGCCCAGTTCAGCAAACTGGCGAGCAGCATAGACACTATATCTAAACTACTTAAGAATAAAACGAAAAGTGAAAGACAAAACAAACAAATAAATGCCTCTTTATCTTTATCTTTAACAGCCTTAAGTAATTAAATAAATTACTTGGATCATCAGTTCCGGAGATTACGCCCTACAAACAAACGGATAATATAAGCATATAATATGTAGATAAAGGGTGTAAATAAACTCTTAACGAAGCCGAAAGGCACTTGTTCTCCCCGTCATTGCCAACATTTTTTTGCTCTACACCATACCTGGGAACCGTATAGTTACAGAGATATTGGGGGTCAAAGTTACAACTTCTTCAAAATCTTTTTTTTTAAATACTTTTTCAAACAGATTTTAAGCTCATAACTTTACTTTAAATAACTCCATAACCCGTTAACTATTAAACGCATCCATTAGCATTATGTTTTAAATGTATGATTTTTACCCCAAAATATTGCTCTATCTGCAATAATTTTCGCGCAGAGTTACTTAGTTTGATGTACAGAATGCTTAGTAGACGGTTTCGGATCCGTTTACACCCTGTATATGTATTTATATTATAATACTATTCATAAAAAAAAATATTATAAAAATAAAAATATATTATAAAAATAATAAAAATATTACAAAAAAATAATAATTTTATAGGTAATTTATAATATAAAACGATTTCGTCCGCAACAAATATAGCTCGAATTGTATAAATATGAATAAAATATATATTAATTATATATTTACAATTCGTTGCTTAGTGTGGCACTAGGTGGCGCTGTATGTAGTCCAGCGATATTTATTTATTATAAGTAGTATATATTAAGTACATAAGTGGTATATAGTCCGCTGACCCACCCAACACAAACACTCAATATTGACCTATAAACACATTATCTGTATTTACGTAGTTATGCATGGTCAACCACTACCCCGAACTGTATTCATAAACTAGGATCACGTCATACCACCCATTAGTTCTAAGAAGCCCTAAATATTTGTACGTTATAAATTAGCAAGTGACGATTGCCAAAACAGCCTCAAGTATGATCTGACATACGAACGTCTTCCTGTTGACTTCCTGGTCCACACAGACACACACATACAAAACCTCCCGTTAGTATATAAGCTCTTGTAACTTAGATTTAAGGGTTCCTCTTATTATAATGCTCATGCTGAGCTCACGTGTATTGATTTAAATAAATATATATTTTTAACAAGTCTTGCGCGTTCATATTTGACTGGCGCAGCCGGTAGGATTAGTAAAGTCGCGAACAGTGATCGTTAATAGACACACAAATCGGTCGTAACGTATCCTAGACGCATAGACTTCTAGCCCGTAAAAGAACCTATTCAAACAAATTCGTCAAAAGAACGTCGCGTGAGCAGCAGCAGCAGCAGCAGCAGCATCAAGCAGTAGTACGAGAACCGGCATGGGATCGAGCAACCTGTGAGTAGACCCTTATTCGCACTGTTCCATTCCTTGTCTTATTTTTAAAAAACGTTTAATTGGACTAGACATCGCCATTTAACGTAACACGTCTATTTTTGGACAAAAATCGCCGAATCTAGACTTAATATTAGTTAGTTTTATTTTAAGTAATTTGGACTCACATCGCCAATTTACTATTTTTGTGTAAATTACTCAAACATTAGTAAATTTACACATTCCAGCGTAACTTAAAGCGTTGTTTGGACTAAAATCGCCAACTACGTTATTTTTTTGCCTTATTGTTTAAATAAATTGTGAATAATGAATATTCAACTTATCCCTAAGGAAATTCAAAGCATCATTCCGAGATTTGATGGGGATGATAAGTTACTCAACCTTTTTATATCCAAATGCGAGTATGTAATTAGAAGTTTTAGAGGGGAGAACAACGCAGCCCAAGATACCTATTTGTTTCATTGTATTACTAGTAGATTAGTGGGTAAAGCTGCCGTCTTAATAAGTGAACGTGAAAACGTCACCACCTGGGAAGGCCTAAAAGAACTTTTTGTTCAACACTTCGGGGATCCGAGATCCGAAGCTTGTCTTAGTATTGAATTAGAAAACCTCAAGATCAAACAGGGAGAGTCATATATAGACTTCTGCCACCGAATACAGAATGTTAGGAGTTCACTAATATCAAAGGTGAACCTTCTCACTGACGAAGGTATTAAAGCAGCAAAATATATTATATATAATAATACAGCTCTAAACGTTTTTCTCTATAATTTACCAGAGGATATGATTAAGTTTGTGAGATTAAATAAATGCGTAACCCTAGAGTCCGCGTTAAGTGTCGTAACCGAGGAAGTTAATTTCCAAACGAGATACAACGCTCGAAATAAGAACAGGACAACCCCTAATAATAACGTTAACAATTCAAACAATCCTAGACCAAACTTTACGACTCCAATCCAGTATAAATTTGGAATTCCAGCTAATAATCAAGGTTTTAGACAAGTATATGGTTTTAAACCCAACTTTATTTCAAATCCCAATAATAACTATCAAAAAGTTGCAAATCAACCGCAGGGATCTAAACCAAATACCAGTAATCCACCAAATCAAAAAGCTATAATTCACCAACCACAACAGATTCCGCGTACATTTAATAATTATAAACAATCAGGTTTCTTTAAAGCCAATCCAAACCAACAATTTCGATTTGGAATCATCAATCAGCAGCCTAAACAAAACACCGATGTGTCGATGCGAACGGTTCGCAATAACATGATTGAAGAGCCACTTGAACTTGACTCTGACGCTAACTGCGAACAGATATTCCTGTTAGATGACGAGAACCTTGTAGTGTTAATAGATGATAGTAATCAAATGAACTGTGTTCAAGGTGAAAACGAACCAGAAAATTTTCAGATAGAAGCATCGACAACAGATCCACCAGACTCGAAACAGAAGTAATAAATTTAAATTATAGTGGTCTTAGACTACCACACATCTATTTACCAGAAATGGATGCAATATTCCTAATAGACACAGGTAGTACACGATCTTTTATTAACGCTGAACTAGCCGACCAGTACTTCCAGTATTGCAAGAGTCAGGAACCATTTGAAGTAATCAGTACACATGGACGTAGCAAGCATAGCGAAGTAGCATACATTCCCTTAACGGACACTTTTAACACCGATATTCATCATAAATTTTATATTTATAATGTAGACAAAGCATATAACGGCCTCATGATTTGTTAAAAGAACTAGAAGCTACTATAGACATGAAAAATCAGGTCTTAAGAACAAATACAACAGAAATTCCCATTTTATATAACCCATCTTATCAGATAGTAATTCCACCGAGATCGGAAACACGCGTTAAAGTGCCAACAATATTGGAAAATGGAAATGCAATTTTAAATCACATAGAATTCTGCCCAGGAGTTCGTATGCCTGACGCATTAGTTAACTGCGTAGACTCCTTAGCCCAAACTGTTATCCAGAATACTACCGACACTGAGATGACTATAACGTTTAAAAAACCATTTAAAGTTCATAGTATAGAACACGATTTAACAGATAACTGCCTATTTAATAATTTAAACCACAGCTCTGATTTAGAACAACTGTTAGACGAAAACCTAAGTAAATTACGGCTTGACCACCTAAACTTAGAAGAAAAATCATTAATAACTAACCTTTGTACAGAGTATAAAGATATCTTTTATTGTGAACACGTACCTCTATCCTTTACTAACCAAGTTAAACATAAGATTCGTACAAAGAACGAAGATCCGATTTACATACGCCCATATAGACACCCCGTTAGTCAAAATAATGAAATACAGAATCAAGTAGATAAACTTCTAGAAAATAGAGTAATCACAGAATCACACTCACCTTGGAGTGCCCCTGTACATCTAGTTCCCAAGAAAATGGACGCCTCAGGTGAACAGAAGTTTCGCATGGTTATAGACTATAGACGACTCAACGAGATAACGATAGATGATAAATACCCATTACCAAACATCACAGACTTGTTCGATAGGCTAGGAAAAGCATCTTATTTCACTACGATAGACCTAGCTAGTGGCTATCATCAGATAGAAGTAGAAAAAGAGGACCAACCGAAGACTGCATTCACAACACAGTCAGGACATTACGAATTTACTCGTATGCCCTTTGGTTTAAAGACAGCCCCAGCTACTTTCCAACGAGCAATGGATAATGTACTCCGTGGACTACAAGGCATACATTGTCTTGTTTATTTAGATGATATCATAGTTTATTCAACCAGCCTCCAAGAGCACATCCATAAGCTTAGAAAAATATTCGATAGGCTTAGACAAACGAATCTTAAGGTAACCCTTGATAAATGCGAATTTCTCAAGAAAGAAGTATTATATTTGGGACACACAATAACTAAAGACGGTCTTAAACCAAACAATGATAAAATTAAAGCTGTGTTACAATTTCCCTTGCCTAGAACACCAACAGAAATAAAAAGTTTCCTAGGTTTAGTAGGATACTATCGTAAATTCATAAAAGATTTCTCTAAAATAACGCAACCCATGACAAACTGCCTTAAAAAGAGAAATAAAGTCACCATAACTCGAGAGTTTGTAAACGCATTCGAAAAGTGCAAAGAATTACTCACCAATGCACCACTATTACAATTCCCAGATTTCGAAAAACCCTTCCTTCTAACAACGGATGCATCTAACTTTGCACTAGGAGCAGTCCTATCTCAAGGTCCAATTGGTAGCGATAAGCCGATAGCTTTCGCGAGTAGAACTCTCAACGACGCCGAAACGCGCTACAGCGCTATAGAAAAAGAATTACTAGCAGTCGTTTGGGCATGCAAACATTTCAGACCTTATTTATATGGTAAAAAGTTCACGATACTAAGCGATCATAGACCATTGGTATGGTTAAACTCAATTAAAGAGCCGGGAAGTAGACTCACGAGATGGAGACTCAGACTCTCTGAATATGATTATGAAATTAAATATAAACCTGGTAAACAAAACAGCAATGCAGATGCATTATCTAGAATTAAAGTTAATGTTTTAGACGACGCCTCAATGATAGTGAACACCGATAGTTCAAAGACTATCATCATTTCATCAGACGAAGATGACAGTACTATTTCATCACGTAACTCTAAAAACAGACCTAAGTCACCTTATCCAGTACCATCAGTAGGAAGCGATACAGTCACAGCCTCTGAAAGAGCAGACTCTCCTTCTTTAGTAACAATCCATTCAGAAGAAAATACAGACTCGTCTGGTATCCCAATATTAAAGGAAGCCATAGATACTAAACCAAATCAGATACTAGTATCCCACCAAAAAACATTCTGTAAAAAACTAGCCAAGTCTCGATGGAGCTGCTTGTTTATCTCTAAAAAGTAATGAAATCTAGACAAAGTCGTGCCAAGTCTAAGGTTCCTTACTGCGATTTCTTTATTATTATAGTTAATGTTGTGTGACTTGGCCGTTGAACATTAATTTTGTTTACACGTAATGTTATATCTGTTGTAACTACAAAATTGACTTGTACCCTTTAACGTATAAATAATGTTCAACGGCCAAGTCACACAACATTAACTATAATAATAAAGAAATCGCAGTAAGGAACCTTAGACTTGGCACGACTTTGTCTAGATTTCATTACTTTTTAGAGATAAACAAGCAGCTCCATCGAGACTTGGCTAGTTTTTTACAGAATGTTTTTTGGTGGGATTTCACTTCTTTTTGTAGAAACGTGGGCATATTGATTTGTTTTATAAGATTTCTTATTTGACAGTTTTTTTCTTTTTAGTAGTAGTTTTTTTATTATTACAAATCTTTCTTTTCTTTTTTTCCGGTTCAGAGTCTTGTACAGTAGCAACAGTTTTTCGTATTGCCCATTCGCGTTCATTATTAATTCTTTTAGACGGTTTAGATTTAGACGGTTTAATTTCTGAAAGATCGGCGCGGTATTTACACCTAAGCCGGTTGTATTCGGTGATCGCTGAAGCTTGAGCTTTTATACTCTTGAAGTCAACATTTATGAGGTGCACCCCATGAAGATTGGTTACTCGTGAAAACGCCACGTAGGCTTGGCCACAAGAGAATATGGAGGTGCCAATGTCCATGAATTGAGGGCATTTTTTCGAGTTAGACCTTGGCTCTTGTGATAGGGCATACGCCACACAGATTGGGAATTGTTCTCTGTACACGCATGCCCTGGGTATGATCTCAAATTTTGACTTAATGGGCAATAATTCGTGAATCAAATTATTAGCGAATTTTCGAAGTACTGTTTCTTCATAAAATTCCTAACCTATTCAAATCTTCGAATTGTTATAATAACAACCTGCTAACCTTAGCAAACCTCACGAAATAATAAGCGAAATCAACGAAATGCAAATAATCCCTGCTAATCCCTAGCAAACGTTTTCAAGCGCACTAGAAGAATGTCGTAAACGACTGTAACGCGGCCGGTTGCCACTTCGCCATATAAGGTTATCGGAAAAACAAACGTAAACGCATTTTAAAATACAGTCAGCGCCATCTAGCGACGTTTGCGAGTATCAACGCCACTCTTAGTCCAATGCATTATATTTTGTCATCATTTTGAGCGAAATTAATCATCATCATCATCATCATCAGCCTATTAATATTTCCACTGCTGGGACACAGGCCTCCTCTCTATGCGAAATTAATATTTCGCATAGAGAGGAGGAGACGCTATAGGCTAGATTAAATTAGAAGATATGTCCCACTACGCTGGATTTTTGCAATGACAGTCGATTTTTTTTATGTACCAATAGTAGAAGGGGGCATTACCATATCTATACTAATATACTAATAATATGATAAAGCAGAAGAGTTTGTTTTGTTGAACGCGCTAATCTCAGGAACTACCAGCTCGAATTGAAAAATTATTTTTGCGTTGGATAGTCCATTTATTGAGGAAGACTATAAGCTATATGACATCACGCTGTGACTAATAGGAGCGAAGCAGCAATAAGAAATGTTGCAAGCGGGAAATTCACGCGAACGAAGTCGCGGGCAGAAGCTAGTCTCTAATACAGCTGAGACCAGCTGAGGGTTCTTCATCAGATACTTCAGACCTTCGATTTTTGACATCAAATGAAGCGGCCCACTAAGTTGAATATTTTTTGTAAAGGCGGTATGTCGATCTCTCTAATAGTTTGGTTAGGCTCTTGTGTTTTCTAATCAGGGTCACCAGGTACTCCAGATCTTCGATTATCCTAGTTTTTATAGTTTTCCCTTTATGTGGCCATTAAACCCTAACTCTGTACCAAATTTCAACTCTCTGAGTTTATGGGAAGTACTAGTTCTATTTTGATGATCATGAGTGAGTGAGTGAGTGAGTGTCATAAATGCGAAACTTTGCTTTCGCTTAACTTCGGAACTAAATGACCTACAGACTTGAAATTTTAGATTTTAAGTATGTGATTATGGCTTACTAGATGACAAAAATTTCTGCGTTCTGGTCTTATCCAGAGGTTCTCAAATAGGGGCCTGAAAATGCGGCGAAATGGTTCCAGTAAAGGATGGTACGGCAGTGTTTGCTTCGCGCTCGACTTGGCGGGGGCACTGCCGTGCCCCCAGATACACTTGGCATAGAAATGAGTATAGTGTTAAAAACCTATCTCGAGATAAGCAAAAGGTTTTCGAAGTACACATGCCAATAGATAAACCAGAATTAATAAAAGAATTTTTAAAAGAATATATCCGTCCTAAAATAAAATACTATATCTACTTTGAAGACGAACGCCACCGTAAAGAATTTTCAAACACTATTACAACCATATTTAAAAAGGATGCAATAAACATATATGAGTGCACCGAAAGAGTTGTTTACGTTGAAGACGAAAACGAACAACGAGAAATAGTCCTGACATATCATGTTGGAAAAACATGCCATCGTGGTATCAAAGAAACCATAGCCCATTTAAAAAGAACATACTACTGGAACAATTTAGAACATACCGTAACTTGTATTATCAACTCATGTGAACTTTGTAAGCAAATGAAATATGATAGAAAACCAATAAAACCCGAACTTCAACTAACTCAAACTCAAACAAAACCTTTTCAAGAAATATTCATAGACATATTTTCAATAGAAGGAGCCTATTTTCTTACAATCATAGACGCATTCAGTAAGCTAGGCCAAGCAATTGAAGTATCTAATAGGTCTACACCGGAAGTAATAAGGGCACTGATAAAATATTTTGCCACATACGGTGTACCATCAAGAATTAGTGCAGACCCAGGGTCAGAATTTAATAATAACCTATTAAAGGAAATGCTAGCATTTTACAAGATAGATTTACACATAGGTACGCCTCATAACCCAAATTCTATGGGATTAGTAGAAAGATTCCATTCTACTATTATAGAAATTTATAGACTAGCAAAGTATGAGAGGAAAATAACCGACGCTGCATCTGTCATGATGTATGCTATAATGTCATACAACCAGTCTATTCATTCAGCCACTGGTTTGACACCGTTTGAAGTAGTCTTCGGACATACCGACGCTTCAAGTACCTTTGCAGTAGACTTTAATAAGAGCTACACCCAACAACTAGTAAAGGACCATGTTAAGCGTACTAAATATCTATATGATTATATAACTGATAAAATTATACAGTCCAAAGAAAAAGCCAAGGAAAAACGCGGCGGTGAAAAACAATTAGATATTAAAATAGGAGATAAAATCTATATGAAAGGAGTTAATACCAGACGTAGCAAAGATAAGCCTAGATACCAAAAGGCAACAGTTACAGACAAAGTCAAAAGAAATACGGTAGCTGTCCAAAATAAAGCCCGTAAAACTAAAAAAATTCCCGTTAAAGACATTAAGCGTCCTTCGCAGGTTCGGCCTGGTGGCAATGATGCAAGCAGCCCTCAGCCTGGGCCTTCAACTTCAAAGGATTGAAGACAATCCGGGAATCCTGCCCGTTAAAGAAGGACAAGCAGCACTAAGCCTCTATAATTGGCATATAATCAAGAGACTAGACTTAAATTTAGTTCATAGAAATATAGAATATAACATAGGTAAATATAACGAAATTTCTAACTATATGAAGGATAAATTAGGTATGTACGTTTTAGATGGTAGTCTTGTTGATGCCGAGTTGCAAACCCGATATATAATGAACATAACTATAGAACGTTACAATCAATTAATTCCAAGCATCAGAATAAAAAGGGGACTTATCAATCCTATTGGATCTATAATTAAAGCTATTACTGGAAATTTAGATAATGATGATGCACTTAGATATGATAATTGGATAAACAGTTTACAATCGCAACAAGATGTAATCATGAATAAGGTTACTTTAGTTTCCGAAATGGTTGACACATTCGTTAATATCACTAACTCAACTAGAAACAACTTTATAATACTCGAGAAAACTATTAAGGAAATTGAAGAAATTTTAAATAAAACTCAATTCCAAACGAGTAAGAACCTTGTCTTAGATACTTATAACATTTTAACTCATAACTTTCAAATATTATTAATCCGTTTAGACGAAGTGGAGACAGCATTAGCATTTAGCAGAGTTAATGTATTACATCAATCTATATTAGATACCACTGAATTAATTAATATTCTTGAAGACATCGAAAAAACAGATAAATTAGTCTTTCCTGTTACTAATGAAAACTTAGTTAATATAGAACATTGTATCGACATCAAAGCTTATGTAAAGGGCAAACAAATAACTTTTATTATGTCAGTACCAACAGTCCAATTAGATGTCTACAATTATTACACCCTACATCCTTTTCCTATGTATAATCCCCACCTTAATCTATCTTTCCTAATTACCCCTAGACATTCCCATATCCTTGCGAAAGGGTCGAAAATAGTATCGCTCTCCCAGCCTTGCAGAGAAATAGACGAAGGAAAGTTCCTTTGTTATGAAAGCGACGTGTCTCCGGAGGAAGAAAATAAATGCATCAAAGATTTGATGACGTTTTCTACGAAGATAACATCGTGCCTGCCTCTTTCCGTCAACGCATCTGACATTAAAGTAAAGTCCATACATCCGGACTCTTGGATTATTTTCGCAGCTTTTCCTACATTCCTGACAGAAAACTGCAACGACGACATGAGCCAGCACGACATCATGGGCACATACATTTTAACCCTTAACAACGCTTGTGAAGTAAAACTTGGGACAATCATGTTAAGAAAACGCCGTCTTCAAACAGGAGAAGTTGTCTTCCGTAGCTCACCATCAATACATCTGCCTAGTATTATAACACCAAAGGACACCACACTACGTAAAACTATCAGTCTAGACGAGATTGATTTGGAAAATCTACAATTCCTATCGCACGCATTAAAGGACAACAGTGAAGTGAAAAACAGTAAAATTCATTTTGTGAATGTGCACAGTGTTAGCATAGGAACTATTGTAATTTACATTATTTTACTTTTTGTACTAATTTTAGTTATATTGTACCGCTTTAGAAATATATTACTGCGTAAGCTTAAACAAAATCATCAACCTCGTGATGCACCTTCGGATGGTGATTTTGCACTTACGGAGGGAGGAGTTATGCATGGTCAACCACTACCCCGAACTGTATTCATAAACTAGGATCACGTCATACCACCCATTAGTTCTAAGAAGCCCTAAATATTTGTACGTTATAAATTAGCAAGTGACGATTGCCAAAACAGCCTCAAGTATGATCTGACATACGAACGTCTTCCTGTTGACTTCCTGGTCCACACAGACACACACATACAAAACCTCCCGTTAGTATATAAGCTCTTGTAACTTAGATTTAAGGGTTCCTCTTATTATAATGCTCATGCTGAGCTCACGTGTATTGATTTAAATAAATATATATTTTTAACAAGTCTTGCGCGTTCATATTTGACTACGTATAATCTTTGCATTACCAACAACAGATAACAATAAACAAATACATAACATACATAGAAACCTATACATAACAATGTAATATTAACGCCCAGAAAACAAATTACCCCTAGGCGAGAGGAGGCCAACTTTTCCCTTTGTTTTAATAAATATTTTGAAGATAAACATAATATTACGCCTGTATTCATGTGGGGTAAACAGAGGTCTCTAGTACATCCAAAGACAGACAATCCAAACTTACTGTACTAATTAAATTAAGCAATGTAAAGTGAAGGCCAGAAACGCAGGTTTAAATAAACCTAGATCAGGCAGGTCGCTACCTAACATTTGATTTCGACATTTTCGTTACTTAATTATTGTATTGTATTGTATTGTACAACGGGCTGGTGTCCGCAATTCCACGTCAAAGCGCGTATTTTGCGTATGGGCTATAATCCAACACGCGGGCTCAGTGCGGGTTGGTAGATGTCACATGTGAGATGACTTAGAATTTTTGGTTCTAGGACCTGCCGGTTTCCTCACAATGTTTTCCTTCCGTATTTGAGAGCAGTGGTGATGAAATAAATTAAGTACACAAAGTAATGCGCCTGCCTGGGTTCGTCGGACCCACGACTTACTGTTCGTAAGTCGGGGCCGCCACCACTGGGCCACTGCTGCTCGCAATTACTTAGTTATTTCACTTATAAGCACTAATTATACAATTGTTTAAGAAATAACACTACTGCACCTAAACGTACACTATTGTAATATCTACTTTTTAAATAAATTATTCTTCTATAATCTTAAAACGGTGGCTAGATTACTGATTGCATATGAATATTTATGTTATAGGGGACCGAATAAAACCCATTAACTTGTTCTCCCCGTCATTGCGATATTTTGTTTTGTTCTACATCATACCTGGGAACCTTCTAGTTTCGGAGGTATTGGGGCAAAGTTCTAAGTTTTTTTTAATATATGTGTTGTGTTTATTGTAAGATGTTTACTTTAAACACCTTTACGTCCCCCGTAATTTTCAATCCACCCCTCAGCACAATGTTTTGAGTGCGTTACATTGAGTTCTACCACCAAACATGATTTTTCACCCCAAAAAAGCAGTTTCCCAGCAATCATTTTTGCATAAAGTTACTTAGTTTGATGTACAGAATGCCTGGTTGACGGCTTCGTGATGAAGTTTTTACACACTTTACTATACAAGCAACACTGAACCCATTCGAGTTGATACACAAACGAAAAACAAAATTCAGTGTGACGTGTTTAATAAATGACACGTCACGTGCAGAAACTGTCAGACATCGTCACAACGAGACGCAGAAAAACCTTTTTGTGGCGCGTTTTTGATGATTTTTAGGATTCAGCTTCCGGTTTCGGTTCGGAGCGCCAAAGCCCGCGAAACTTTTCTTTGTAGGGATGGCCATAGATAATACACTATATAATACAAGATAAATGCGCAACTCTGGTTTTCGTTTTCAAAACTGTGTACCTAAGCTGTTAGATGGCGCTGTTAGTTTTTGTTCAACCAAATAAATACAAAAAGTAATTCATGACTGAGGATTTGAACTTGTGAACTTAAATTCACAAGGCAACCGCTGTCACCGCTAGGCATATCTACTTCACTGACGAGTAGTTTAAAATAGCTGTTCTTGTTATGACAGTTGTAACAGTTGAAAAGTTGATGTCCTTAAACACACAGATGGCAGCACTGTCTATGAAAATTTTGTTTGAAGCCAATGTATGGAAGTTTCACCCCCCTAGTGTGACTGTCGCACTGCCGAGACATAGATCACGAGCTGGAACCCAAGACACGCACCTTGATTTTTCGGATTCGTGTGCGTATTGTATAATTATCACTTGCTTCGGTGAAGGAAAACATCGTGAGGAAACCAACATGCCTGAGAGTTATTTTGTCGACAACATGTGTTTTTTTTTTATCTGTTTAGTTTTTTAAGTTTTAAATACTGATAATTTTGATGTGTTTTGTCCTGTGCGGGCTAGTAAATGTTTTTTCTTTCTTTCTTTCCAAGTCAGCAGAGGCCCACGGGCGGAATAAAAACTCAGACATCAAGTACCACACGATAACAGGAAGACTTACTAACATTTTTTAACTATAGATGATTTTGATGATTACAATAGGGTACATGACAAAAAAAAATCTAATTAGACCGGCGTCAGGTAGATTATTAAAACATATTTGACCCGTATTTTTTCTTTTCTTAAGTAAATCAAAATTGACGAAGATACAACGCTTTTAAAATTCTCAATACGTCACGCCTAGGTATAATTTTTAGCTAGTTCTGACGTCACGAGCCTCCACTCCCGAATTTTGATGCGTTTTATCTTTGTCAATATTCATTGATTTATTCGGATAATTTAGTTATTCGGATGCATTCGGTTAGACTGGAAGCCGAACCCAACATACTTAGTTGGGAAAAGGCTAGGAAGATGATGAGTCTGAACAACTACTAAAACTCCCATTCATTTCACCTTATTACACACACAAATAGCGTTCCTCTTGCAGATAAAAGTCACCTAAGACTTGACGCACTAAATCCAGCTTTAATACCTTCAATATAAGAGTCACCTGCGCCTAATGGTCCATCAAAACGCTCATATGTAATAATATTATAATAAATACGTACTGTACTGCGATAAAAATGGTATGTTATAGCTTGGAAGCGGCTTTTATATCATAAGATACAGGGGCGTAAGATTATGTTGTGAGCATTTAAGTGAACCGTGGATAATCATGTTTAAGAAGTATGTTTTATGCCCACGACTTCGTCCACTAGAAGTGAGAAAGCTCGACTAATATCTATTGATACTAATATTATAAAACTGAAGAGTTTGTTTGTTTGAACGCGCTAATCTCAGGAACTACTGATTGAAATTGAAAAAATCGTTAAAAAAAGTTTTGTGTTGGATAGTCCATTTATCGAGGAAGGTATATAGGAGCGGAGCATAAATGAAAATTGTTGCAAAAACGGGGAATATTTATTTATTTTGTGGGCTTTTTTGTCTTTTATGTGACGCAGACGAAGTTGCATGGGTCAGCTAGTGTATGATATAAATATAATGGAGCGCAGCATTCTAGGCGTCAAACTAACCGACTGTATACGCAACACCACACAGCGCACCAAAACACAAATTACTGACGTTGCTCAAAAAGCCGCTAAGCTGAAGTGGGACTGGACTGGCCACGTCTGCCGCATGCCTACTGAACTGCTAGCCAAAATAACCACTTTCTGGAGCCCTGACACAGCCAGAAGGCGTCGCGGTAGACCTCGTAGAAGATGGCGGGATGAGCTGGATAAAACCAACGATCAGTGGCCCACATTAACCCTGGATAGAAGAAACTGGAAGTCGTGGGGAGAGGCCTTTCCCCAGCAGTGGTATGACGCAGGCTATCAGTATCAGTAGTGTAATTTATAGCCTAAAGCACTCACGAGTAATGTAGCTTTCTGCCAGTGAAAGATTTTTTTGAATTGAAAGAAGAAGAAAAAAAACATTTTTATTTGGCTTATGCCGCAAGTGCACACAATATATAAATAAAATAGAAATAAAAAAAAACAATAAACAATAAAAGGTAAATAAAGAAACTTAAACTGTACAGAAAACAATAGATAAAATTTTGAGTCTCACGGCTGCGCCAAAAAGGCCCAGTTCAGCAAACTGGCGAGCAGCAATATAAGTATCTAAACTACTTAAGAATAAAACGAAAAGTGAAAGACAAAACAAACAGCCATAAGTAATTAAATAAATTACTTGGATCATCAGTTCCGGAGATTACGCCCTACATACAAACGGATAATATAAGCATATAATATGTAGATAAAGGGTGTAAATAAACTCTTAACGAAGCCGAAAGGCACTTGTTCTCCCCGTCATTGCCAACATTTTTTTGCTCTACACCATACCTGGGAACCGTATAGTTACGGAGATATTGGGTTCAAAGTTACAACTTCTTCAAAATCTTTTTTTTTAAATACTTTTTCAAATAGATTTTAAGCTCATAACTTTACTTTAAATAACTCCATAACCCGTTAACTATTAAACGCATTCATCAGCATTATGTTTTAAATGCATGATTTTTACCCCAAAAAATATTGCTCTATCTGCAATAATTTTCGAGTTACTTAGTTTGATGTACAGAATGCTTAGTAGACGGTTTCGGATCCGTTTACACCCTGTATATGTATTTATATTATAATACTATAAATAGATAATGTTTATTATGAAAAGGTTTTATTAATAGGTTATTATGTACAATAATTACAAACTACATCTAAAACTAATTACAACAATAAAACTAAACGTAAAACTAGTACGTAAAAGTAGTATATACAACAATGTCAATAGGACACAATACTCCTCCGCATCGCTGTCATCGGGAAACGTGCCCAGAAGACTGGCAGCATTGCCACGTTGAATGGCAATGCTAATTCTTTGGCCAAAGAAGTAGCCAGCCCTCTGGTCACGCGAAGTGTCGATCAGTCGGCGGGAAATAAATATTATAAAATATTATTAAAATATATATATGTATATATATATATATTATAATTTATAATATATAATTTCGTCCGCAAAAAATATAATAGCTCGAATTGTATAAATATAATTAAAATTTTAATTATATTTACAATTCGTTGCATAGTGTGGCACTAGGTGGCGCTGTATGTAGTCCAGCGATATTTACTTATTATAAGTAGTATATAATATTAAGTACATAAGTGGTATATAGTCCGCTGACCCACCCAACACAAACAGTCAACATTGACCTATAAACACATTATCTGTATTTACGTAATCTTTGCATTACCAACAACAGATAACAATAAACAAATACATAATACACATAGAAACCTATACATAACAATGTAATATTAACGCCCAGAAAACAAATTACCCCTAGGCGAGAGGAGGCCAACTTTTCCCGTTGTTTTAATAAATATTTTGAAGATAAACATAATATTACGCCTGTATTCATGTGGGGTAAACAGAGGTCTCTAGTACATCCAAAGACAGACAATCCAAACTTACTGTACTAATTAAATTAAGCAATGTAAAGTGAAGGCCTGAAACGCAGGTTTAAATAAACCTAGATCAGGCAGGTCGCTACCTAACATTTGATTTCGACATTTTCGTTACTTAATTATTGTATTGTATTGTACAACGGGCTGGTGTCCGCAATTCCACGTCAAAGCGCGTATTTTGCGTATGGGCTATAATCCACCACGCGGGCTCAGTGCGGGTTGGTAGATGTCACATGTGAGATGACTTAGAATTTTTGGTTCTAGGACATGCCGGTTTCCTCACAATGTTTTCCTTCACCGTATTTGAGAGCAGTGGTGATGAAATAAATTACACAAAGTAATGCGCCTGCCTGGGTTCGGACTCACGACTTACTGTTCGTAAGTCGGGGCCGCCACCACTGGGCCACCGCTGATCGCAATTACTTAGTTATTTCACTTATAAGCACTAATTATACAATTGTTTAAGAAATAACACTACTGCACCTAAACGTACTCTTTTGTAAGTAATATCTACTTTTTAAATAAATTATTCTTCTATTCTTCTATAATCTTAAAACGGTGGCTAGATTACTGATTGCATATGAAAATTTATGTTATAGGGGACCGAATAAAACTTATAAACTTGTTCTCCCCGTCATTGCGATATTTTGTTTTGTTCTACATCATACCTGGGAACCTTCTAGTTTCGGAGGTATTGGGGCAAAGTTCTAAGTTTTTTTTTTTTTTAATATAAGTGTTTATTGTAAGATTTTTACTTAGTTTAAACACCTTTACGTCCCCCGTAATTTTCAATCCACCCATCAGCACAATGTTTTGAGTGCGTTACATTGAGTTCTACCACAAAACATGATTTTTCACCCCAAAAAAGCAGTTTCCCAGCAATCATTTTTGCATAAAGTTACTTAGTTTGATGTACAGAATGCTTGGTTGACGGCTTCGTGATGAGGTTTTTACACACTTTACTATACAAGCAACACTGAACCCATTCGAGTTGATACACAAACGAAAAACAAAATTCAGTGTGACGTGTTTAATAAATGACACGTCACGCGCAGAAACTGTCAGACATCGTCACAACGAGACGCAGAAAAACCTTTTTGTGGCGCGTTTTTGATGATTTTTAGGATTCAGCTTCCGGTTTCGGTTCGGAGCGCCATAGCCCGCGAAACTTTTCTTTGTAGGGATGGCCATAGATAATACACTATACAGGAAAAGTTTTTAACCACTGCGTAAATTTTTTTTGGTAGCTCAGTGTTAGTAATAGAACACATTCCCATTTTTAGTTTTAATTTTTTTTTTTCAAATTTTTCCGTCTTGTCCCATTTTAAAATAAGCATAACATGGACATAATTTAATTGTAATACTGTGAATGAAAACGCGCTGGCTGCTGACGTACGATGTATCCTAAGCCCATGAAAGTATGAAGGAAAAATTGGAATTACGTTTACAAATAACATATCACAGCCTAAACTTAAAAAAGTAGCGCGAAACGGCGGTCAGTAACCGTCAGCGCGTAGGTAGGTAAGTTTACGTCGGCGCCGTCGCATCCAGCGAGCGCACCTACAAAACTCAGCTGATCTCAGGTTGCCGGTTGGGCGACCGGTCGACGCGTGAGTCGGTCGACCGGGCGCCCGACTGGCAAGCGACCATAAAATAAGTTTATAGGTAAATAAGTCTCGTAAGTGATAACTTTATTTTTTACTACTAACACATATCAAAATAAAAAATACGTGTCTATTAAAATACATTCAAGTTTATCATGTCAAAATTTGCGCACTGGTTAAAAACTTTTCCTGTATAATACAAGATAAATGCGCAACTCTGGTTTTCGTTTTCAAAACTGTGTACCTCAACTGTTAGATGGCGCTGTTAGTTTCTGTTCAACCAAATAAATACAAAAAGTAATTCATGACTGAGGATTTGAACTTGTGAACTTTAATTCACAAGGCAACCGCTGTCACCGCTAGGCATATCTACTTCACTGACGAGTAGTTTAAAATAGCTGTTCTTGTTATGACAGTTGTAAGCTGTCAAACAATTGAAAAGTTGATGTCCTTAAACACACAGATGGCAGCACTGTCTATGAAAATTTTGTTTGAAGCCAATGTATGGAAGTTTCACCCCCTGGTGTGACTGTCGCACTGCCGAGACATAGATCACGAGCTGGAACCCCAAGACACGCACCTTGATTTTTCGGATTCGTGTGCGTATTGTATAATTATCACTTGCTTCGGTGAAGGAAAACATCGTAAGGAAACCAACATGCCTGAGAGTTATTTTGTCGACAGCATGTGTTTTTTTTTATCTGTTTAGTTTTTATTAAGTAGTAAGTTTTAAATACTTACTGATAATTTTGATGTGTTTTGTCCTGTGCGGGCTAATAAATGTTTTTTCTTTCTTTCTTTCCAAGTCAGCAGAGGCCCACGGGCGGAATAAAAACTCAGACATCAAGTACCACACGATAAAAAGAAGACTTACTAACATTTTTTAACTATAGATGATTTTGATGATTACAATAGGGTACATGACAAAAAAAAAATCTAATTAGACCGGCGTCAGGTAGATTATTAAAACATATTTGACTCGTATTTTTTCTTTTCTTACGTAAATCAAAATTGACGAAGATACAACCCTTTTAAAATTCTCAATACGTCACGCCTAAGTATAATTTTAAGATAGTTCTGACGTCACGAGCCCCCACTCCCGAATTTTGATGCGTTTTATCTTTGTCAATATTCATTGATTTACAAAAACAAAAAATACGTGTCCATTATTTTTCAATAATCTAACTGACGGACTAAATAGATTTGTAATTTTTTGATACTGTCGTCATGCTTATTCTGTAAATACATACCTACATCTTGCAGTCGCGAACAATATTTTAATCAACATACAAGCTAGCACTGGCCTGCAAATTGCAAAAAACGAAAGAAAATTTGAATTTCGTGGGCTACCCTGGAGCATCCATAGACTATAAACAACCACAGCAGATAAAGGGTGTAAAACACCTCATCACGAAGCCGAAAGGCACTTGTTCTCCCCATCATTGTGATCATTTTTTGTTCTACACCATACCTGGGAACCTTCTAATTACGAAGATATGAGGGGTCAAAGTTACAACTTTTTGACAAGTTTTTTTTTAAATACAAGTTTTTTTTTTTGCAAGATTTTGACTTTTAACTCCTCCACGACCCCCGTACTTTTCAATCCATCCATCAGCACAATGTTACATTGAGTTGTACCACAAAACTTGATTTAAAAACTCAAAAAAAAAGTAGTTTCCCAGCAATAATTTTTGCGTAGAGTTACTTAATTTGATGTACAGAATGCTTGGTTAACGGCTTCGTGATGAGGTGGTTTACACCCTGTTTAATTTTTCTTTCTTCCTTTTCAACCATTTGACATTAACTTGAAAAGTGATTAAAATTAATATCCGAATCCGATTCAACCTTTTATAAAATGGCCATAGCCCTATGGCCAGGTAAATACGCATGAGTGTAGATCAAACTCCCGGGGCCAATCGTTCAATATTGATTTAGGCGCGAAACAATACGATACATGATGTAAGGGTTATGTTTCATTGGAAACAAAATGGCGGGACCGCCAATGGTATATTTTATTTAGATCTGCTATTATAGATTTAGGAGACTGGATGGTTAGTTTTGTGTATTTAAAGGGGGAATATAACTTTTAATAATTAATTGGGGTGCATAAAATAGTATTTGAGGGACCGTGTTTCGGCCTTTCGGGTTTTAGATCAAACCAACCTAAGGCAGACAAATATTGCCGGGGTTGTGGGAATGTTGCCGGGGTTGCGGGCCTGTTCGAAAGAGATACCGCGGCCCCGGAACATGAAGGGCGAGGAAGGAACATGGATGGGTTTTAGTCAGTAAAAGTCTGACACTCCCTTCTCCCGCTCCGCCCAGAGCGGGAGAAGTTATTAATTTGATGATTTCCCATCATAAATAAAAAAAATAGGCAGACAAATATTTAAACACTAGCGGACGTCACGCGGTTTCACTCGCGTAGTTCCCGTTCCCGTGGGAGTACGGGGATAAAATATAGCCTATGTTACTCGCTTATAATGTAGCTATCCATTGCTGAAAGAATTTCAAAATAATTCAAATCGGTCCAGTAGTTTATAAGTTTACTCGTTACATAAAAAAATACAAATCTTTCCTCTTTATAATATTTATATATGTCACCGTAAAATTGTCAAACACGTTAGATTGTAATATAACTAGAGAGATTGCAAACTCTCGAAAGATTGTCAAAAGAACATAGGTACTGCTTACAAATATAACGCACTGTTTTTCGACGAAATGTATGCGATGGAAGTCAACTCGCGCGGTGTGGATGAAGGGGAGTGAAGGAGGGCTGCCCCTTGCCCCATGAAAAGATAATGAACCATTCCTGAGAAATACCGATTAATATACCCGAACCTCAAAACACTTTTATATTCCCCTAAAAAGCGTAGTCGACGGAGCCCCGTTACGCGGGGCCCCTGTCTGTCAGCAGGGTTTAAAGGAACCTATAACTAACATACAATTATTTTTGCGTAAAGTTACTTAGTTTGATGTACAGAATGCTTGGTTAACGGCTTCGTGATGAGGTTGTTTACACCCAGTATTTTATAGCAGCATAGTAACTGCAAAGCTGTTCTTCTTTCTCTTTTTATTTCTTTATTTAGTTTTACACTTCAGAAGAGCTCGAAACTACTTAAATGGATGTCGAGATTTCATATTAAATTCTGTAAAATCACGTAAAACTGCAAATGAAATTATTCACTTGTTCAATCCAAACTATAATTGATACAAAATCAAAAAGTTGAACAATTTTATATATTTTATAACAATTTTAAATTATATATTGAAATCATAAAAGTGTGAATTCCGTCGAAGTGGACATATTTCCCGATATTGGCATTGAATTAAAAAGTAAAATATTAAAATGTTTGTTGGACAACTTGGAATTTTTTGGACATTCATATTGCATTTTATATTCAGTTTATCTCTCCAACGAAGATTATTATTAAAATTAGCATTTCACTCGGCTTCGCACGTGTGTGTTGGGAAACTATCCCATGAAAACGGACTTATCACCAGCTGCTTAGCCTTTTTCAAAGTATTTCCTAACCGGATGCAGTTGAATATCAGTATTCAACATGAAGCGACTACTTATCTGACCTCCTTGTTTGACATACTTTTTCTTTCTTTCTTTCGCACGGCGCCACCTATACTTCGGCACCAAAACTACTGCTTATACGATGATCTAGGACTTTTGCGCGAAAGACGTTTGCGCGAAGAACACTTCCGCAAACCCATTTCTCAAAAGTCCATTCGCGTAAGTGTCCTGGCGCGCAAAAGGCTGTTTGCGCAAAAGTCTATTCGCGCATTTGTCTTTTCGCGCAAATGGGTTCGCGCTAGTGTGCTAGTGTCCTTCGCGCAAATGTCTTTCGTGCAAGTGTGTTGATACCCCTATACGAGCATATAGGTCACATGATTTATATATTTTAAGATATACACTTTCATTAGTGTTTCATCAGGTGCGTGGACTAGCCCCGCCCCCTACCTAGATACCAAAACCACTAATCTACATACCCTACTAGTTACACACAAAACATCAAAGGGATATATGTCACGTATGCGAAATTGCGGGCCAATCCCGCTTGTGAGCCAAACTGCATGAGATCAAAGCACACCGCTCATTTTGGCGGGACTCGATGCATTGCTAAAAACCCTCCTAAATCACTTTTCATACGATGTGCATGCTGTTCCTATGGCCTCATAGTCGTCGTCAGCGCAACTGCCGAGTGTGGGGTCCTTAGTTTAATTCTTAGGTTTAGCAAAGTGTTATTGCCTTTTTTTATTAGGGTTACGGATGTGACATATTGTGTCAAGAAACTTAAGGCGCTTAGACGAGCTAAATTAGCAACTCTATTTGTGGTGGTTCAAACTTCGTTTGAAATGCTGTTAGAATAAAGTTCTAATCAGCTTGCACTACAAAGTGGTTGTTACGTCAGCCACTGCGGGCCAAATAGCGCGAAATGAGTAATTTCAAACGATTTCCAAAAAAACTATTGATTGGATTAAAAAACTAAAACAGTGTCATGCTGATATATTGCTTGTAGAATTATTTGCCAAAAAATCAGAATGATCGCATGCATATTAGTATGTTTTTTATTGTTTGAAAGATAGTTTTAGAGGTAAGTTCGTGATTTCTTTTTATCGAGCCAAATTAAAACAGTATCATGCTAGCATATATCCTGAAGAATATCATATATTTTTCTGGTCTTGTTTATAGCAGTGAATCATATAATTTTAGTAATTATAAAACTCGCGTTTAGCTCGTGTAATCGCCTTAAGTGGAGGTGGACAGGCAGAGGAACAAAATGGACAAGTGGGCTAAGGATGTCCAAGACAACTTATAAGAAAGAGAGAGAGACAGCGTCGGAGATGGGAAGACGACATCAAAAGAATAGCAGGCGCCACATGGAGAAGGAAGACACACGACCGCACTATATGGCAAGCTTTAGAGGAGGTTTATTCTGAGTAGCAAGACAATCTTCGCACAACTAGTGTCTATATTAAATATTTATTTTCGTTTATAAGAAATATGTTTTATAAGATTGTTTAATAAAGGCTTTGTTTGTATTATTATATTTTATTAGGCTTGTGTCCTAAAAAAATCTAATTAGTCCGTCAGTTAGATTATAAAAAAATATTTGACCCGTATTTTTTCTTTTGTTACATAAACCGTAATTGACGAAGATACGACGCTTTTAAAATTCGCAATACGTCACGCCGTGCTATAGTTTTTAGTGCGTTGTGACGTCACGAGCCCCCACTCCCGAGTTTTGATGCGTTTTATCTTTGTCAGTACTCAGTGATTTACAAAAACAAAAAATACGTGTCCATTATTTTCCAATACTCTAACTGACGGACTAATTAGTTTTGCAATTTATTGATGGTGGAAACTAGCCTATTACTTTCGTGCGACCTTACCTTTATTGTAATGCGTAGGGGAAAGCAAAAAACGGTGGATCCGTTTCTTTGCTTTTCCCTTACGCTTTTATCCATCAACTGTCATCTAACTTTAATCACTCAACTTCTGAAGGACTTAAACCTTTACAGACAGGACAATGGGCATTCCGGTCCCGTCCCACTTCCTCAAAACGAGTTATTAACAAGCTACCCGCCATTTATCTTTGTTGTGGCCCAAAATTAATATACAGCGGTCAGAAACAATTAGAAGGCATTGTTTAATTAAATTTGACAAGTTTCAGGGTCCTTGGTAGATGATTTACGACTTTGATGCTCGGGCACATTGCTCGCAGAATGGATGGCCGATTGGGACAAAAAGTTCTGGAGTGGCGACCGCAAACCGGAAGACGGTGCGTTGGAAGGCCTTCCACTTGGTGGACCGATGACCTAGTGAATGTTGCGGTCACGCGCACTATTGGAACTCGACACTAAGTCACGACAAAACGCACTCACAGTATCACCAAATTTTGTTTTGTTTTTTTTTTGTTTTTTTGATTTTTTAGTACGATGCCGGCTGCTACTTTTGAACATACTCAAAACTGGACTGGAATAGTGTGCGTAGCAAAAGACAAAGAAAGAGGGTAGACAGCGAGCAGCGAGCAGCGAGCAGCTTCAGCGAGGAAGACATAGCTGCCGCCAAGCTGTTGCTGTTCACTGTACTGAATAAGCGCGAACAGATGGTGTCCCGCCGCCGTGACGGGACCAAGAGAAGCCTGCAGGATATAATCACGCTGCTCAAGGAGACCGATCCCGATGACGTACCGACGTTTGTGGTGAAGGAGCTAAACAAGCTTCCGCCTGTCACGTTTGACCACGTCGATGTAACGAGCCTACTCAAGGATATTGTCTTTTTGAAGGCCAGTCTTGCGGATGTGCTCGCAAAATTGGATGCATCCCAGAACATCGTCACCGATTTGCGCAAGGAAGTTAGTGAGTTGCGCAACAGTGTGGCAGTATCTAGGTCAGCAGTTCATGCGCCTAACGCTGACATGGGTCGTGGAACCGGCCACGATGTATCGTCGGTGAATTCTGCGTCAGCTGTTTCTACACCGGCGCATGCGTCGATTGCTGAGCTTGCAATGCATTCTGCCCGCGCGCCCCACATCCCCGCGGCGACTACTACGCGCTGCGCGGCTCGAGCCCTACGGAGGGATTACGCTCCTGCTAGTAAACCAGTGTCTGAAAAAGCGCCGAATAAGGATGATAACGAGGCTTTCGTGACGGTACGGAGGAGGAAGCGCCGTTCGCGAGCAACCAAGAACCTCTGCGGCGAGGCTCCTGCGGACCCTAAAGTGAGCCTTCGTGCTGCTAAGCCAAATACACCGGTGTACATTTCCCGCTTGCATTACACCACTAAAGCGGAGGACATCGTGGAGTACGTGCGCCAAAAGACGAGATACACACCGAGGGTGCAGTTACTGGAGTCGCGCCGCAACGTCAACTTCAAGGCGTTCGTGGTGCGAGTACCGAATTGTTACCTGCCCATGGTGTTGGTGGAAGACTTTTGGCCGCAGGACGTGGTGTTCCGTCGCTTCCGCGGACAAGTACCACTGGACAGCCAACACAAGTGAAGTGTTACTAACATAGTTTTAAGTCTTATTTATTAACACAAGTTTTGTATTTAATTTATATATTAGTTTATAAGGTATATATCTATGGGCCATTGTAGCCTGAAATAAATAAATTGAAATTGAATTGAAATAGACAGATTTGTCTGCTCCTAACTAGTTTATTTTGCATCCACCCGCATTCTCCAGTCACCCGCGGTCATGGCGCTTGCAACAGCGTCGAAATATTGGGAGCTGAAAATAACAAATAATAAGTTTTTAAGTTTTTCCGTAAAACGTGATTTTTCACCCCAAAAAAAGGTCGTTTCGTAGCAATAATTTGATTAAAATATTTAATTTCGGTTTTTTGACTTTTGACTACAAAAATATGATTGTAATCTCTCTAGCGATATTGTAAACTCTCGAAATGTTGTCAACTGAACATACGGAATTATCTCTGCCCCCATAATCGGGACTTGGAGCACCCCCCCGTTACGTTAGTTAGGTTCCTTTAAACCCTGCACTCGGAAATAGGGGCCCCGCGAAGCGAGGCTCCGTCGACTACGCTTTTTAGGGGAATATAATCTAGGTATAGGTATAGGTTATATTAATCGGTATTTCTCAGGATTGGTACATTATCTTTTCATGAGAGTGGTACCACTGGGCAAGGGGGTCCCCACCTTCCCTCCACACCGCGTGAGTTGAATACCATCGCATGCATTTCACGAAAAATAATGCGTTTTGTTTAAGCAGTATGTTCGTTTGACAATATTTCGAGAGCTTACAATATCGCTAGAGAGATTACAATATGACGTGTTTGCCAATTTTACGGTGACATATATATTGAAAATGATAATTATGTGGAAATAAATGTAGATGGGATTGCGTCTACATATACCTGTCCTAAGTAAGGTGCCAAACCTACATCATAGACAAGAATAAACCCAGCCTACCATGTACATGACGATATACATGATATATCGTACATATATATAGGTACATAAATAAAGTACTAGAACAAATAATAAATATTATAAATACATGACACGTACACTTGAGATCTACCCGCTGTCTGATGCGATTGTACTTGAAATTAATGTTTGAGCCACAAGTTATAAGCGAAAGCGGACATCGGTGATTATGAAACGTAAACTTCTTCTTTCCCGTTAAAGTAAAAGGCAGTGGCGAAAGGTGGCATTTTGTAGGCGTTTGGCTGCTACTTATAAGCCTTTTAAATTACTCGCCACAATGATTTTTATACATTTTGTTGTTGACTTTCACTTACAGCGACTACATAAGCTAAACGCGAGTTTTATAATGACTAAAAGTATATGATTCACTGCAATAAACAAAATCAGTAAAATATATGATATTCTTCAGGATATAATTATGCTAGTCAAAAGCACTATCATCTGTTGTCTTTTATTCAATCAATTTATCTCTAAAAATTTCTTTCAACCAATAAAAACATATTATACATGCGATCATTATGATTTTTTGCCAAATAATTCTACAAGCAATATATTAGCATCATAGTGTTTTAGTTTTTAGTCCAATCAATAGAGTTTTTGTAAATCGATCGAAACTACTCATTTAGCACTATTTGGCCCGCAGTGACTGATGTAACAACCACTTTGTAGTCCAAGCTGATTGGAACTTTATTCTATCAGCATTTCAAACGAAGTTTGAACCACCACAAATAGAGTTGCTGATTTAGCTCATCTAGTCGCCTTAAACGACAACGACTATTGAAAATTCACGCTCTAAGTCAATTCGGTGTTTACAAGTCAAAATCGACTCCTCCTAATGTAATGTTGAAGTCGGTTACAATGTAGCTTATGTTACCCGGGCTATAATAACGAATCGATTGACACCTTATTCATCACAATCGGATGAATAGTTTAGGCGCTATGGAGACATACGTAAATACAAACAAACATTTTTTTTTTACAATTTGTGTAAATATTTACAGAGACTGCTAAAACCATAAACCTTCTTTTTGCCTTCGCCGTAGTCGGGTTAAAATTCAAATATTTAGCTTGAGGGAGTTGAATTAAATGTTCGACCATAAAAAAAACAAAATAAAATAAACAAATTACCCAAGTGAATCGCTTCGCTTTTACTTTGGGTCACAACAAGCGGTTTTCGATTATAAATATTGTTGATTATTACTCACGAACGCGCTCCAAACTGTAATACATACATCAATTTTGCACTATTTATTAATATTTCTTTTGTGCTTGATTTTATTTTTGACGTGATCATTTTGATTCTGTCAATCTATGATTAAGAGAACTTTCCTATTTACAATATTACAGTAAGACTTAATTTCACGATACATACAGGGTGTAAACCACCTCATCACAAAGCCGTTAACCAAGCATTCTGTACATCAAACTAAGTAACTTTACGCAAAAATTATTGCTGGGAAACAACTTTTTTTTTTGAGGTTATAAATCATGTTTTGTGGTAGAACTCAATGTAACGCACTTAAAACATTGTGTTGATGGATGGATTGAATAGTACGGGGGTCGTGGAGGTGTTAAAAGTCAAAATCTTACAAAAAAAAATTGTATTTAAAAAAAAACCTGTCAAAAAGTTGTAACTTTAACCCCCCATATCTCCGTAACTAGAAGGTTCCCAGGTATGGTGTAGATCAAAAAAATGATCGCAATGACGGGGAGAACAAGTGGTTTTCGGATTCGTTAAGAGGTGTTTTACACCCTTTATAAAATTAATATAGTCCGGTTAAGCAGACGACAACCTCTCGAGATGCCATTCCGAAAAAAACGATACATAAAGGGTGTAAAACACCTCTAAACGAAGCCGAAAGGCACTTGTTATATCCGTCATTGCGATATTTTTTTTGTTCCATACCATACCTGGGAACCTTCTAGTTACGGAGATATTGGGGGTCAAAGATACAACTTTTCGACAAGTTATTTTTAATACAAGTTTTTATTGTAAGATTTATACTTTAAACACCTATATGACCCCCGTACTATTCAATCCATTCATCAGAACAATGTTTTAAGTGCGTTACATTGAGTTCTACCACAGAACATGATTTTTCACCGCAAAAAAAAAAAGTCGTTTCCCAGCAATATTTTTTGCGTAAAGTTACTTAGTTTGATGCACCGAATGCTTGGTTGGCGGCTTCGTGATGAGGTGGTTTACACCCTGTATAAGAAAGAAGACGGTAATATGCTATTCATTAGATCTTACTTCCAAAAAACAAAAAAAAACAAACGTAGTACGAGTACTTATCTTATTTTTAACCCTAGTTTGAGGGAAGTTCTAGTAATCTAGAAGTTCTAAGGTATTTTAATCACCAATGTTTCGGACTACCAACAAATATTAAAAAAAAAACTACTAAATGCATAAACAGAGTTAGAATGTTTGAAGGGCTAATTTTGCAAAAATTTCAACATTCAAAAATTGACATATCTCCCAAACTATAAAACTTTTGTTAGAGAAACTAAGCTTCAGTGATTAGTAAATGACCTCCTGTATATGCTAATTTGCTAAAGCTTGTCCAGGACCCAGTCACCCTGTATACATATTTTACATTACATAACCTCTATTTACCATTATAAACTGCTCTTAACGCAATGAGCCACATCTAAAGGTAACATCTAGGGTACAACCCATATAACTAATGGACTTAATGCAACACCATCTCATTTGGCATTCTCTCTCTCTCATTAGTATGTGGTTTCGTCTGTTAGTAATTCAGTAGCGTTTAGTACCAACATCTAACGTTAAGCCACTATAACTAATGGGGACGCCTACATAACACCAAACCATCTCTTTCAGAATTTTGTATCGCTCTGTGTGATCGCTGCGTCAAACCTGCCCCTGTAGAGTGCGATAGGGTTAGCAGGTTTATTTTAAGTCCGATCTCTTTTCCACACTAATATTATAAAGAAGAAAGATGTTTTTGTTTGTTTGTACCGAAAAACTCCGAAAGTACTGAACCGATCGTAACCATTTTTCCACCAATAGAAAGCTAAATTATCACCAAGTAACATAGGCTTTAAATTATATTTATATTACAAAAACAAACCGGGCTATAACAATTTTTCCGGACTGTAGTGTATAAATAAATACCGACATGGCTTACTGGTGGGGCGAGCGGTGGTGGGGGTGCGGTCAGTGAGTTGCTTCACTGATCGCACACTCTTGGCTGGTCCGCCGGGCGAGTAAGTCGTGCGCGTTGAAACCTACTGTGTTGTTTTATTTAACTACGTGCCTAATAGTGACCTGTACAAGTGGCGACCCTGCCAGGATCCAAAAATAAGGTACGTGCCGAAATTGGAAAAATAAAATAATAGTGTTTACAAAGTGAACCAAGAGGTAAATCGGTAGCAAATCAGTTAGTTGTATATTCATGCCTTACATAATATTTTTTTTATGCAATCGTTGGAATAATTTTGCAATTGTTATAAATTTTAATACAATGTTAAAGGCCGTTAATATTTCAAAACTAAACTGATTTAGTTACATTGATTGGTACCTAAATATTCGTATAACGGAACTTGTACGTCAATGATAAATGCTGTGATTATTGGCAGAGAAGAGTATAGTTGAGAATACTTGGCACATAATTATTTTTGAATATTTTACCGTTATTGTGCAGATAAATTAAATTCGGTTGTAATTTTTTTTATGATCGTAAGGAAGTTAAGATCAAGATATTAATATGCTTGATAAGCTGTTGCTCTTTAGGGTTACAAATTATTTTATTACTAGCTTCTGCCAGCGGCCTCGCCGCGTCAAGTTTGATAATTTTCCCATGGGATCAAACTCAAACTCAAACTCAAACTCAAAGCATTTATTTCAATTAGACCATTACGGCACTTTTGAATGTCAAAAATACAAAGAAAAATCAAAGCTACAGTCACAGTCACAAGGCATAATAACTTGAGAAAGTACTGTAGTTGCCCATTCCCTAGCGTAGATCTCTATGGAGAAGAACGGGCAAGAAACTCCATGGACACTCTTTTAAATCAAAATATTGTTACAAAATCTTGGTTACATCATTCATGTTGGATTAAACATATATGTGAGAACGATGTACAAAGACGTGCACATTAAGAGCGTCCAGAGAAAAGATTAAATCAACATCATAAAAATAAAGTAATTAAAATTAACCGTGGCAGCTAAGAGATGACCAGTCTCAACTGACAGCGCCCGTTCACGAACATGACGCATGTATCAGCACCATTCAGCTCAACCATATTGAAGGGAACTAAATGACCCGACACACCCGCCACTAATCGATCTTACTACCGGGACTAAAAGTATTCTATGTGTTAATCCAGGTTATAAACTATCTGTGTGCAATCACAATCCGTTCAGTAGTTTTTGCGTGAAAGAGTAACAAACATCCATATTCCATCCATATATAATAATAATATGATTATTAGCGTTTCTTCAGTAACCGTAATACCAGTGATAGACGTGCCCTGTGTTCAATTGTTATCACTTTTTGTTCTGTCAATAATTAAAGTTAACATTGTCGTCAAGTTGTCGTCAGAGGTAGTTTGCTTAAGCAAACGGTACCTAAATGATCTGGTATGGATAAGTCTAAATAGACTGAGGTTAATACAATAAGATCAAGAGGTAGTTCGATTAATTCGGAACGGTACCTAAAAAAGGAAATTAATTTTTCCTTCCAGGTGGACTACAAGTATGTCGCACATACCACCTCTTGAGTCTTTGGACTGTGATGGTGACCCAGCTTCAGTTGGTTTACGCTGGGAAAAATGGAAACGTGCACTAGGATTGTACCTGACGGCTACCAATGTTACCACAGCTGAGGCAAAAAGAGCTTTGCTCTTGCACATGGGTGGGTTACCCCTCCAAGAAATATATTATAATATTCCTGGTGCACATGTAGAAACTGCTAGTGATAACGATGATGTATTTACTGTGGCTGTCAACAAGCTCGACGAATATTTTGCCCCTAAACAAAGCCGTGTTTATGAGCGTCACTTGTTCAGGCTTATCAAACAAGAAAATGGGGAAAAATTTGACAAGTTTCTCGTCAGACTTAGACACCAGAGCTCCAAATGCAAATTCACTGCCCCTGATGAACACATGATCGATCAAATCACCGAGAAGTGTGAGTCAGCCAAATTAAGAAAAACAATTCTGACCCTTGGTGATGATGTTACGCTTGACAGGATTATTTCAGAAGCCAACGCTTTAGAGACTGTAAATCGACAACTTAATAACTTTGGGTTGCCGGGATTAAGTAAAGATCTGCCGGTTAATAGAGTGGAAGCTTCTAGAAAGACCTTAAATGCAAGTTCATGTGTGCGTTGTGGTGGCAGTCATTCAAGCGATTTTAAATCTTGTCCAGCCCAAAATAAGAAGTGTCTTAAGTGTGGGTTTGTTGGACATTTTCGCAAACAGTGTAGGACTAGGGTAGGAAAACGTAAAAACAATGACATTGTCTCTTCTAAACCTAGTAAGAAACCCAAAAGCAAGTCTGAAGAGGTAGATTATATTTTTCATATTGATAATGACGACACCATTAAATGCACGCTAGGGGGTGTTGAAATAGAGATGTTAATAGACTCTGGCAGTAAATGTAATATAATTAACGATGTAACGTGGGAAATTCTCAAGAAAAATGGAGTCCTTGTTGAGAATCAAATAAAATCTCCCAACAAGAGATTTATGGCCTACGGAAGTCGTAATGCTTTAACCGTACTTGGGTCTTTTGACTCTACCATAACAATCGGTAACAATTTTTCTAGAGGCAAAGCCACATTTTTTGTTGTAAAAGATGGCACTAGAAATTTACTCGGCAAAGATACCGCCACATGCCTTGGGGTTCTAAAAATTGGATTAGGAGTAAATATAATCGATGGTAAGTTCCCTAAATTTAAAGATGTTCAAATTCATATCCCTATAGATAAATCAATTAAACCAGTTGCTCAGCCTTGTCGAAGAGTCCCTGTCCCGCTAGAGTCTAAAATCAATAAAAAAATCCAAGAGCTTGTTGAGTTAGACGTTATAGAGCCAGTTAATAGCCCATCTGACTGGATCTCCCCTTTGGTACCCGTTTTAAAAGCGGATGGCGATGTCCGCATCTGTGTAGACATGAGGAGAGCCAATCGAGCTATCATTAGGGAAAAACATCCTTTGCCCACCATGGAGCAATTAATTCCAAAGTTTAGAAATGCCAAAGTATTTTCCAAACTAGATTTAAAAAATTCGTTTCACCAATTAGAGATAAGTGAAGACAGTAGATACATTACGACATTTATTTGTAGCCAAGGATTATTTAGGTACAAGCGTCTTATGTTTGGAATATCGTGCGCCCCCGAATATTTTCAGAAAAATTTAGAAAGGGTTCTCTTGCCTTGTACAGGAGTCGTTAATTTCATTGACGACATAGTCGTTTACGGTAGTGACGAGGCCGAACATAGCGCAAGGCTCAAAAATGTCTTGGGGGTTTTAAAAGATAACAATGTAATGCTTAATGACAAAAAATGTGCATATGGAGTAAATCAAATTGATTTTCTCGGTCATCAGTTATCTTGTAATGGAGTTAAGCCTCTTGACAAATATGTAAAGGCAATAGAATCGTTTCGTGAACCAACAGTCATTGAGGAAGTACAAAGCTTCTTAGGGCTAGTCAATTATGTAGGAAAATGGATCCCTAATTTAGCTACATGGACCGACCCTTTGCGCGAACTCCTAAGACTAAAACTAGGCAAAGGTGCGAATATCACCTCTTATTGGCACGATAAACAAACACAGGCTTTTGATGGGTTGAAGCGTGCCATGACTCAAATTAAAACCTTAGGCTACTATGATCCGCTTGACCGTACCCAAGTCTATGCTGACGCTAGTCCAGTTGGTTTGGGAGCTGTGCTCGTCCAACATGGCGCTAATGGTCCCCGAATAATTGCATTTGGCAATAAGAGTCTCACAGACCGTGAGAAACGGTACTGTCAGACCGAGAAGGAGGCCCTTGCGTTGGTTTGGGCAGTGGAACATTTTGATATGTACTTGTTTGGAGCTTGTTAGTGACCATAAACCGTTAGAGGTGATATTCGGAACCGATTCTAAACCGTGTGCGAGAATCGAGCGTTGGGTTTTGCGCCTTCAATCGTACAATTTTAAAATAGTCTATAGCCCGGGCAAGAAAAATATTGCAGACTCACTGTCAAGACTTTGTTCGGACAATAAATCTCCACAGCCTTTTGATGATGATAATTATTTGAACCTAGTTGTTGATCACTATCGTCCAGTAGCAATCACTTTGCGTGAGTTAAGGCAAGCCTGTGAGGGAGATTCAGAGCTGAATTTAGTCAGGAATGGAATATACAACAATACCTGGGACCAGAGTGTCAACATTTATAAGGTCTTTGAACAAGAACTTTGTTTTCAAGACAATTTATTGTTGCGTGGGAATAAAATAGTTATCCCGTCATGTTTGAGGTCAAAAGTTCTAGCAGCTGCTCATGAAGGCCATCCGGGCATTGTAGCCATGAAAATGAGACTACGTTCTAAAGTATGGTGGCCCAAAATTGACAGAGATGCTGAACATTGTGTCAGATCTTGTAAAGGTTGCACTTTGGTTTCTGCTCCAAATCCTCCTAACCCCATGCGCAGAAGAGAACTGCCAATACAGCCCTGGGTTGATATAGCAATAGATTATCTTGGACCCTTACCTACCGGACATTATCTTTTAGTCATAATCGATTATTATAGCAGATACAAAGAAATCAAAATCACTAAAAACATAGATTCTGCGCACACCATTAGCATGCTTAAAGAAATATTCTCTCGGTTAGGGACTCCCGTAAGCGTTACCGCTGATAATGGTCGGCAGTTTGTTAGTGCAGAATTTGAAACTTTTTGCAAAGAATTTGGTATTCAATTGTTTCATACCATTCCCTATTGGCCTCAACAAAATGGCGAAGTTGAGAGGCAGAACCGCAGTATATTGAAACGTTTACGGATTAGCCAAAGCCAAAAATCTAATTGGCAAGAAGATTTGCTCATATATCTCACTATGTATAATAGCACACCCCACTCTGTCACGGGTAAAACTCCCGCAGAACTCTTTTTCAGACGTCAGTTTAGAGATAAACTGCCTTCCGTTGTAGATGTAGAATTTACTGATCCAGAAGCTAGAGACAGGGATATTGAAATGAAAAGCAAGGGAAAAGAATATGCAGATAGAAAGAGGCAAGCGGCGGAATCTAGTATAGACATTGGAGAAAAAGTATATGTTAAGAATACTATAAAGGAAAACAAGTTGTCCTCCACATTTAAGGATACGACACATACAGTGGTAAATAAAGAAGGGAACGATGTCGAATTGGTAAATGATGATAGTGGACAAAGGTTACGTAGAAATATAGTACATTTGAAAAGGGTTGAAGGAAAGTGGGAAGTTTGCAGAAATGATGATAATAAATGTTCAGGAAATAACGATACCGTCGATAACAATGTGTGTGACGAAAATTAATAAGTTGATTGTTTTTCAGACTATTATTAAGATTATTTGATGATTGTTCTTGAAATAAACTGATTTGTATTTGATTATACTTATTTGAAATAATTCTATTTTTCTAATTTTGTAAAAGGTAGATGTAGTGTATAAATAAATACCGACATGGCTTACTGGTGGGGCGAGCGGTGGTGGGGGTGCGGTCAGTGAGTTGCTTCACTGATCGCACACTCTTGGCTGGTCCGCCGGGCGAGTAAGTCGTGCGCGTTGAAACCTACTGTGTTGTTTTATTTAACTACGTGCCTAATAGTGACCTGTACACGGACCAACTCACAGGCAAAGTACTAGTTGACTATACATTAAACAAGGCCGCGTTATCAGCAAATGAGCCGGTAAACTTAACTCTGTAGATATGTAATGACGTAAGCAGATGCAGCTTGCTACTGATAACGATAGCAGGATGTAAACAAATGAGGATGCTGATTGAAATAATAATATTATAATATGTATCGAGAGTCTTTTCAAACTAGGTCTCCTGTCATGGGCTCTCTAACTATAATGTCACCTCCAAACAAAAACCCATGACATTTCTTTTCAAAAGAAATGTGTGTAATGAAATAATAGTATGTACTCGTATGTAGTATAATAGGATGGTATATCTTTAGAGGGACTAACTTTTTGTACTGATGCTGTAATTCTAGTATCCTGAAGCCTGGATCATTGTGCTCGTACGGTCCGTGGCAATAGGCTCGCCTTCTACTAAAGTAATGTAGGTGATACCTACAAATGCAATGCTTAAGGTATGCGCAAAAATAAGAAGTCAAGAAAGGAGATACTAATAATTTATTGTTTATTTATTATGATTATATTACACACATTCCGTTACTCAAGATTGTGGCACGTAGCTACTTAGTTGTTCATATACAAAATGATTGCTTATTTTTCCCGCTCGTATGTAGTTAAATACGATATATTCTGACTGGCGATTTGTCCTGACCGATCTCAGTCGGCAGGTTTCTTGTAACTCATTGGCTTTGGTTGGGATGACCATCATTTGAAAATCTCTAATGGAAATGATATCAACAAACACCAAACAAAATTCGAAGGCAACTCGTACTTTTCATTAATAAAACACAACTTGCTGTTCAGTAACTGAATTAATCGAAAGTCCAAGTGAAGATCAAAATGAAGATTTCAGTTAAAAAAACAATAAATAAGAGACGAAACAGCGAATTATTTCCAGGTAAAATTGCTAGTTTGTCAATTTGACATTGAAATGAGTAGACAAATAAAATGCTTTTTTAATTATTTAAGGAATCAGTGAATCAGTGGTATAGTTTACAGAAAGAAGTATTTAATCAAGTAACAAAATGTCTATTAAAGTTAAACCCAGGGGTGACTTTTAAAATCAATAGATATCTTTGATTCGCCATTGCGTATTTTACACGCTAATAAGGGATCTACCTTTACTTTGCGTGTGTGTGCTAAGTAAGTACTTATTTTTACATTTATCCGTTGTTGACTACACATACATAACCTTTACAACTTCAAACTAAAATATCTTTAATTCCTGACTTCGTATAAAAGTATAACAGAAGAAAAAACTGTTCAGGAGTTCAAACTCTATACTTTTACATATTTTTCATGGGCAGACGCTAAAATAAAATTTGAACAAAAAATTGTTCGCGCTGTGGCCGGTGTTCTTTGTTATAAAGTTGCAAGCAACAATGGTCTTACTGATATAGTCCAGAAGGTATCATTGCATTTTAGGTACATAGTGTGTTTCCGCCGGTCGGTTGCCATCTTGTTCATTAGATCTCGAATGACTGATAAGTGAACCCAGCGTCAGTTGACGCACCCGCGGTGGGTGTACATTTGGGAGATTACGGAAGTTTTGAAAAAAAGAGTATCAATTAAGTCATTGTACGCCAGCACAATGGGCACATTGCTCGCAGAACGGATGGCCGCTGGGGCCGAAAAGTTCTGGAGTGGCGACCGCGTACCGGAAGACGATGCGTTGGAAGACCTCCCACTAGGTGGACCGATGACCTGGTGAAGGTTGCGGGAATCCGGTGGATGCGAGTCGCAAGAGACCGGTCAATGTGGCGACACTTGGGGGAGGCCTATGTCCAGCAGTGGACGTCTTTCGGCTGAAATGATGATGATGATGATGACGCCAGCTGAAACTTGTTTCATAAATAGTTTTCATCTTACTGAACTTTAAAAAATCGTTAGTAGCATAGTGGAAGGGGAATTATGCGTCAGCCGTTTGCATGAACTTGTAATGATACACGCCTGATGAAAAACTAAAAGCAATCTATCACACACTAACTTAATGGTAATTGCTTTTAGCTTTCGTAACCTCCCAATCTTACTATGACTTTTTAGTTTCCAATTAGTTTTGAAGTGAAAACTTTTTAGGCGCGTTGAGCACTTTTTGTGTGAACAAAAATCATGGAACTCGCACGATCGTCACCTAACGCTTCGTAGCACTCGTAGCCGATCTGCTACGGCGTAGGCGTGCGCGTAAAACAACCCGTAGAAGACATAGATTACCTAATTTTTACTTCTATCGACAGTACTCAAAGACCTTTATGTTCCGGGGCCACGGTATCTCTTTCGAACAGTCCCGCAACCCCGGCAGGCTTCGGCCCTTGCGGGCCCCTCTCTTTACGCTGACATCTCTTTGAGGCGCGCGTGGAACATGAACACTACGGACGGACGGCCTAAATAAGTTTTCACTTCAAAAAATATCATACAAGTTTTTTTTGTGAAAAATTCCAAGTATTTACAACAGAACCCATATAATCTAAACTTAGGTGGGCAAGTCGCTACCTAACATTTTTTTTTTTTTTTTTTTTTTTTTTTTTTTTTTTTTTTTATTCAGTAGCAAACATACAGTTTATACATTTAAGTTGGTGCCAACATAAACTCATTAGAGTTTTACCGTGCACCAAGATCATCGACTACATAATTTAGCATTAGATCCACTTAAGTAGGTACTTAGTTAAAAATAAAGAAACAAACTAATGGTTACAACGGGTATTTGGCGAAATAATATCAGCGAGCGAAACTCGGTGACCAATCCGACCGTCCGTTCATAAAAACAAAAGTAGTGGAGGAAGTTTTAATATAATACAGGTTGTTCATAGAAGTACATAATAAACTATGCATTTATTAATATTTTATTTTTTTGTTATAAATGCCATGTATTACTTTTGCTTTATAATATTTTTCTAATATGTATTAAATTGAAATCTTCAATGCAATATTATTATTATTAATATACATCCTATTTATCTTCGGCATTCAAATTTTGTAAAAAATATTGCTTTAATTTGTATTTTATGTTTACCTGAGTTAAATTATCCCTCAATGCTATAGGTATTTGATTAATAAGGTAAGGGATTATATACTTTAGCGATCTCTTGCCGTGCAAATTCGTGTACTTTGGAAGTAACAGTTTAGCATTAAGGACGCTACGAGTCCTAGTCTCATTCATATTCATGCTTTTGGTTTTCTTTAGATTTTCATTAAAAAACTCTTCTTTTAATAGTACGTATTTAGTTTTTTCATGTATTGGTAATATTTTACAGAATTCAAATAATTTATGGTACTCATTTATGTACTTCTTCTTGATATTAAACGGGACAATTGCCTTTAATATGCGTAGTTGAAGTACGTAAATTTGATCAAGGTGAGTCTTATATGTCCTACCATAACTCGACAGACCATAGGATATCGTTGATTCGGCCAGGGCTTTGTAAAGCATTAACAGGGTTTGATATGGAATTTTGCATTTTATAATAGAGAATTTAGCTAATATACATCTAAGTTTATCACAAACCCCGTCGATATGCTCCTTAAAATTAAGTCGGCTATCAATGGTGAGTCCCAGGTATGTTTGGCTATCTACGAGATCTATGGAGTCACAGCTGCAAGGCTTGGCTACTTCATCATGCAAACACTCATGACAGTGAGATGTTAGTGTAGGCAAGGAAGAACTTCTATTTTGACTGGTACTGATGTACATTAACTTAGTCTTACTAGCGTTTAATACTAGACCAGCGTCATGAGACCATTTAGCCAACAAATCAAAGTCCTCCTGTAATTGCCTTTGGGCATCTCTAACACTCTGTCCAGCGGCTACAAGGCAGGTGTCGTCAGCAAATTGGTATATCTCGCACTTTTTTATGACATTCACAAGGCTATTTACATAAGTAAGGTAGTGCAGTGGCCCAAGGACCGAGCCTTGCGCCGTTCCCTCGGTTACAATGACCGGGTCACTAGTCACGTCACTGACTTTGACCATATATTTTCTGTCATCAAGATAGTTTTCGCACCACTTGAGTAGTTTGCCTCTTATTCCGCTGTCATGAAGACACTCTAGTAATCGTTCGTGTCTGAGCGTGTCGAATGCTTTGCTGTAGTCTATAAATACTACTAAAACGTGCTTTTTTGCATCTAGGTGTTTTTGAATACTATCTGTGAACGTTGATAGCAGCTGTGTGGTATTCTTTTTTGGTTGGAAGCCATATTGTTTGTCATTTAGGATTTTATTTTTTTCATAGAATTCGTGTATTTGTTTACAAATGTATTTCTCTATAATTTTATCAATAGTTGGCAATATAGTAATGGGTCTGTAATTGTTGTAGTCCAGCCTGCTTCCTTTTTTGTGAATCGGTCTGACAATCCCTGTTTTAAGTGTAGATGGATATTTGCATGTTTGTATGCATAGATTAATTAATTTTGAAATCACGGAGGTGATTGTCGTGCCCAGCATTTTAATATCCATGGCTCTTATTCGATCTATACCGGGGGCTTTATTATTATTCAAAGACATAATGACTTTTTTAATGGAGTCAGGCTCTGCAGGCTTTATACGCATTGAAACATTAGCTGGAGTTGTATACTCTGCCTTATTTAACAATGGTTTCGAGCACTTAGGAATAATTAGCTTTACGCTTTTATCGAAAGTATTCGCAAAATTATTAGCAATATCTGTAGAAGTTAAATTAGTTTTAATAAATGAATTCTGAATTGCATCATCAATAGAATTTTTTACTCTTCCTGTTATTCGATTAAGAATTTGCCACAACTGTCTCGTATTGCCCTTATTTGATATAATTTCAGATTTTATGGTATTGTTTTTAGTTTTGTTTATTATACTATTTACATAGTTTCTGGATTTATTGTATTTTTGTTTAAGGACTACGTTATTGGAGTCTTTTATCCACTTCATGAACAGTTTATCCCGATGTCCACAGGCTTTGATAATTTTTTTATTCATCCAATCATTTTTACTACGCGATACACTACTTTTAATTTTGGTTTTATATTCAGATTTTTTATAACATGCCTTGAACTGTGTATGTATAAAGTTATATAGAATTAAAGGGCATTTTATATCCTGTGTTTTTTTCCACTGAATTCCATCGAAACAGTTACTCAGTTGATGATTATTTATGCATGTCTTATATTTTGGAACAACCTGTATACGCGCGCCAGAACATGCGAGCATCACAGCGCGATGATCAGCCAGTGTGGTACCGAGTGTCGCCGTGAATAGGTCTTGTGTACGGGATCGCGCATAGATATGATCAATACAAGATTTACTTATTTTCCCGTTAGATATTGCTATCCTGGTGTGTTCAGTGATCCCACACACAAGGCCCATTCCACATAACATGTTATTGTATTTATGTCTTACAGGATTATCAGTTTTTAAGTCGATGTTAGTGTCTCCCAATAGGTACAATTCTGTGTTTATAGTGAACTTTTGTAGTGAAGTTTGTAGTTCGTCAATGAATAGAATCTTACTCGAGTTGGGTGGTCGATATACCGCACACAGGTTGGCAGTATAGTTTGATTGGGTGGTGACAGTACAGAATAAGCTTTCAAAGTGTATAGTTTTAACATTTATTAGGCTGCATTTGTGTTTATTATTAACATACACTATAATGCCACCACCCCTTCGGGACTTACGCAAAGCTGTGTACATTCGATACCCACTTATTTGATACAAAACACTATTGTTTTCTGATATATTAGTTTCTGTAAGAATGATGACATCAATACATTTTTTTGCGCTTAAGATCATTTGTTCTAGTGCAGAGAAATTGATGATTATTGATCGAATATTAATATGCATGCACACTAGGTTAAATTGATGGTTAGGGGTACAGTTTATGAAGTCGTTAACATTTAAACAGTCATTAATCTCATTAATATCGCAAAAAGAATTCGCCATTTCTAATACGACGTTCGTTTAATGCTTCGTTAAGTTACGAATACGATGTTATGCCGACTTACTGCTTGCTGATAGTTAGTCCGTGTATATCATTCATGTTTCTTAGGATACTAACTTTTCCACCGTCTTCCTTGCGAGCTTTGACCAGTCCCCTCTTGAACCAAACGTACTTGAAGTGGTGATTGATTTTTAGCTCCTGCTTGGCGTTCCAGAATAATTGCTTGTGGTGTTTTGTCATGGCTTCTCTCACATATACAACATTTATATTATTCTTTTCGCTAGGAAGTACATCAGAGACAGTTGGCTTGACACTTTTGGCGGCAGTAATCCAGTTTTCCTGTACGTCTTCGTCTTTGAGCTCCACTAGTATGTTGGCCGACTGTTCTTTCCAACCATGGAGTCTGCGTGCACTTATGATCTGCTCTTTAGGCTGATTTAGCTTAAGTGCAATGCTATCCACTAGAAGTTTAACATCTTCATTGTTTTGAGTAGGCACATTAGCGATCTCAACGTATTTTGAGAGCTTTTCCTGTTCGATCTCTTGCAGACGTTGTTCTAATACTCCTACACGGGTTTCCAAGTTATTATTTTTATTAATTAGTTCCGCATTCTTACGCTCAAGAGCCTTGATAGTCTGTTTGAATTCGACATTTCGAGTTACTTGGAACTGTTAATTATATTGTTGTTGTTGTTATTGATGACGACCCGAATGGCGTAGTGGTAGTGAGGCTGCCTGATGTTCTTAGGGTCCTGGGTTCGAATCCCGGTAGGAGCAAATGTTTGTGTGATGAGCATGGACATTTGTTTCCGAGTCATGGACGATAAATGTATAATAAGTACCTATGTATTTACAAACAAAAAGAATACAATTATGTAGTATTTCAACTGTCTGGTGACCACGACAAAAGTCTTATTGCTTAGCGTGGCACTAGATGGTGCTGTGGAGCGATATTTATTTATTTTACTTACAACACTTAACGCTAACACGAAAAGCACTTGTTCTCCTCGTCAATGCGATATTTTTTTGTTCTAGACCTGGGAACCTTCTAGTTACGGATATTGAGAGTCAAAGTTACAACTTTTATAGACGTTTTTTCTACACTAATTTTAAAAAGAGGAAAACTTTGTATGTGTGTATGTTTGTAATGAATAAACTCAAAAACTACTGTGCCGATTTAAAAAATTCTTTCACCATTGGAAAGCTACATTTACCCTGAGTAACATAGGCTACATTTTATCCCCGTACTTCCACGGGAACGGGTACTACGCGGGTGAAACCGCGTGACGTCCGCTAGTTTTAAATATAAGTCTTTTAAGGTTGTTCACCAAAAAGATGACGGTCTGATTATCTAAAAGCAGCTGTTTAAGACACATTTTTGTATGGCGACATGTCACAGTGACAGCTGTTTTTGGATAATCAGACTGTTATCTTTTCGGTGAACATGGACCTAAGTTGCAGCTTTTATTTAAATACGTCCACAACTCGGATTCAATGAATCCATCAGCACTATGTTTTCTGTTGCGATCATCATTATCATCATCATATCAGCCGGAAGACGTCCACTGCTGGACATAGGCCTCCCCCAAGTGTCGCCACATTGACCGGTCCCGTGTGATTCGCATTCAACGGATCCCCGCAACCTTCAACAGGTGGAACCACCTAGTGGGAGGCCTTCCAACACAACGTCTTTCGGCACTCCAGAACTTTTCGGCTCCATCGGCAAATATTATTGTTTATTTCAGGCATTAAGGGGCCGGCGGAGCATGCGTTTTTCATATTTTATAAACATAATACCAAAATAATTTGGAAATCAAACATAAATAGAATAGAATAGTCATTTATTTGCTCAGAATGTAGGTAATTACAATAAGATAGTTACAATAATGTTAAAGAATCCTTGTACATTCTACCATTTTGGCATGCAAACATTGTTGCAGTTCATCATCAAACATACAAACATTGACACACAACTAAAATTTATCAGCTAGGAAATCTGATACGGAGTAATAACATTTATTTATTTAAGTAATAAAAGTTCAGTTAGCTTTTTTTTAACATTGTTACGGGTTCTTCTTTTGTTATTAGGAATGTGGTTAAAAATAGCCGGTGCCATACCAAAAATACTAAAGAGATATAAAATCCACATCTAAATCAAATTCACCATCTAAATATAAAATTAAATTAAAATTCATTTTAAAAAATCAGAATTAAAGTCAAGATTAAAATGAATATCACAATCAGAATTTAAAAAATAACAATAAAATATAAGTCCAATTAAAATTTCGGGCTACTTCGGTTACCTTGCGGATATCCACAAAAACCATGATAAGCTATTCTTATTATTCAAGTTAATACGTAAGAAGTGCGTAATCAAAACCAATAAAAAGACTTAAGGCTGGCCATTATCACTGAATAAAACACTAAATTTCCCGCCGAATCGATGATTCGAAATAAAACCCGAAAAAACATAAACATTCTTTTTTTAATTCTCTCTTTGTACTAGAAGAAGACATTAAAATCTGGCGTAGATTTTATTCCGTTGTGTATGCTTCGCTTTTAACTATTAACTGGCAACACTTATTTTTATTGGGCAAGGAAATGAGTAATCGTAAAGTCTTCTTCTTGATGTCGAAATGATAATAAAAGTTTTTGAACTAAAAGTGAAATCCCTTACCCTAGGAATTACGAATATAGATTTGATTTAATAAAACACATTTCGCATAATTTACCCATCTGCCAAGAAAGGGTTTTGGTTTCCGCACGTGTCTTTGTTTTCTACATAACATCATAATGTGCCAAATGGCTGGATGGATTTCGAAGATTAAGGTATCCTCAGATTTGTTTAAAAAACCCTTAGATGTCCGTGTCCTTAGATAGGTATTTAAAAAAAACAGTCAGTATGGAGGATTTTTGGCGGTAAATTGTAATGGTCCTTTTTTTTTTTAGGATGGGAAATCATCAAATTAATGACTTCTCCCACTCTGGGAGGAGCGGGAGGGAGTGTCAGACTTTTACTAACTAAAACCCATCCATGTTCCTTCCTCGCCCTTTATTCCGGGGCCGCGGTATCTCTTTCGAACAGGCCCGCAACCCCGGATTGTAATTGTCCTTAAGACTGTATGACTGTTTATTAAAATAATTTTCATTTGAAATAACTGTAGATTTAGACGTGAGTCTATATCCACCCTTATTCGTTCTTTTGTCAATGTCACCTGTCAAAATGACAGCCTGACATCGTCTTCTAATTTATGTTGCCTTAGTACTTGGTCCCTGTATTGAATTAGTTATTAGTCCTAATTGTAAAATTATGTTGTTTGTCTATCAATATAAATAGATGGACTGCTTTGTTCTACCTAATTGTTTATTTACCAACATCATTATGTTGGTAAATAAACAATAATCTTAACTTAATTTTATTTACATTGTGTTGATCGGCTGTATAATAATATTACTAGTAGACAGCACCTAGAATTTATACTAGCCTAGTACTTTTGGTCGCCAAAAGACGATTTTAGTAATTACTAGCCGACCCGACAGACGTTGTCCTGTCAACTATGATTTTTTAATTCGAATTGACCTACTATCTACCACCTACCCACTACCTACCTACCAACTACCTACCTACCACCTACCCACTACCTACCTACCACCTACCCAATACCAACATACTAACTACCCACAACCTACCTACCACCTACCCATTACCTACCCCTACCACCTACCCACTACCTACCTACCAACTACCCACTACCTACCTACCACCTTCCCCTACCTACCCAATACCTACCCACCACCTACCGACGAAAAAATAAAAAAAAAACAAAAAGTATCCTATGTCCCTCCCGGTTCTAAGCTGCCTCTCCACCAATTTTCAGCCAAATCGGTTCAGCCGTTCTTGAGTTATAAATAGTGTAACTAACACGACTTTCTTGTAGATATACAGATTTACCATGGTAGTCATGATACCAAAAATATTGGTCTTTATTTAGTTATTTCTACTCGACCAGTACCTCTCTTTTGTTCTACTGCGACCGTAAACTGTTTATTAGAACTATTGGTAGTCCCACTAGTTCTACGTTTTTGTAACACCTTATATCGTAAGATTATCATAATCTGCCTAGCCTTATCCTAACTATGTTGGGGTCGGCTTCCAGTCTTACCGGATGCAGCTGAATACCAGTATTTTACATGAAGCGACTGCCTATCTGACCTCCGCGACCTAGTTAGTACTGGCTAACACAATACCCCTTGGTACCCTTTGGCTCAAAAAGTCTAACAACCAGTTGTTAGACACTGACTGCCGAACGGCTGTCGAAGATCTACAAATGACAGCCGGGACCAACGGCTAAAACGTGCTTTTCGAGTCATGGAGGAAACTCGGTATGTAATGGGTGTTCACCTATCCTCAGACCAATCTAGGCATGCATGGTTTAAACTAAAGATCGACCCGAGCGGCTGTTATTATTTAGCCATGAGCTCTTTTATCGTAGGAATAATGGGAAAATAAAACCCATTAGTTTTACCGTAGAACTGTGTAGTAGAACTAGTGGGAATAATCCTTCTGGTCTGGCAGGCTGTCGTATGTGATGTTACGTTCAAAACGTGCTGATTTTCAACATTAAGTGAATTGATTTTATGTATCAACTAACTGAGAATGTTCTCGATACTCGAGATTTGCGTAAACTCAATACATGCGTGACCACAACTGTATTCGTATTTGTGCTAAGTCAATTTTACGGTTTGTGCCGCACGATAAGCAAAACGTATCGTGTCGCAAGACTTGTTTTGTTTTTCTAAGATTAGCCACGAAATGTGGAAAGTTTTTATTATTTATTATGCTAAGAACGTTGGTCAGGTTCATTGGGAAGTTCAGAATCTTCGTGTCGGTAAAACATTTAGTAGCTGGAAAGGGCTGTCGACGAAAGTAAAATAAATGAAATGTTCTGTCGGCGAAATGTCCGTAGGTGTAAGATTCTGCCGGGGAAACGGAAATAAATAAATCATCCTGTCGACGAAGAATCCAATGGCGAATCGGTCTTAGAAGAACGGTTACGGAATCGACTAAACACGCCCTTCTTTTCATATTCAAGTATTTATGAGGAAACGGAAGAACTCTTGAAACTTACGACGTAACAGATGCTCACATGCAAGCACACACACACACACATACACACACACACACACACACATGCCGATGTCGCCCGTGTTAACTTGCCTAGTTACCTATGTTAAATAATATGTTTTTAATATTTTTCTATTGCTATGGAAGAGTGGAGTCTTCTAATACAGGCATTGTTTGCTTCCCCAGTCAAACAATAATTTTTGTAATCTTTATCGAAGAAAGAAACAGTTTTATTTTTATTTTGAACTACGTAAGTATAGAGCGATTTCGTCCTCCAAAGACGTTCCAGGTCAAGTAAAAATTCGAATTACATCTGCCGTCTAGATGGCTAGCAATAAGCAAGGTCACCCCGGTTGAGACGGATGTAATCCAGCAGCATTACGGGATTACATCCGTCTGGAACATGCATAAAAAAACACTGAAACTCGCTCGCATTGATTCTCGAAATACACCCAAACAACCCAATGACTAGAAAGGTTCCACGATATGACCCTCTCGGTAAGACTACTTATCATCATCATCATTTCAGCCAAAAGACGTCCACTGCTGGATATAGGCCTCCCCCAAGTGTCGCCACATTGACCGGCCCCGTGCGACTCGCATCCAAGGGATTCCAGCAACCTTCACCAGGTCATCGGTCCACCTAGTGGGAGGTCTTCCAACGCATCGTCTTCCGGTTCGCGGACTAAGACTACTTATTATAAAACTAGTATTACGCCCCTTTTTTTATGGCAAATCATCACAAGACATCTCCCACTCTGGGAGGACCGGGAGGGAGTGTCAGACTTTTACTGACTAAAACCCATTCATGATCCTTCTTCTCCCTTTATGTTCCGGGGCCACGGGATCTCTTTGAGGCGCGCGTGGAACACAAACGCGCCGTCGGTAAGACGGACGGACGGGGAGCTAACCCATAGCTCACCGTCCACTGGAGCATTTCGCCCTCGACTTCGTGCAATTTGCATGTTATCACTGTTAATGTTAGCAACATTTTTAGTGTTTAACCTAAAGATTGATCCGAGTGGCTGTGATGATTTAGCCACACAATCTCCTCCAATTATTGCTAACTTGGTGTTCTAATCTTTAGTGTTCTAGATCAAAATCAAAGCATTTATTTCAAGTAGGCCAGTTACAAGCACTTTTGAAATGTCGAAACAAAGATGAAAATTAAATGTAGCTACAGTCCTAGTCACAAGACATAAAACTGTGAAAGGACTGTAGTTGCCAATTCCCTAGCGTAGGTCTATGGAGAAGAACGGGCAAGAAACTCCATGGGTACTCATAAAAGAGTGTAATCAAAATATTGTTACAAAATATTGGATACATCATTCATGTTGAGATGGTATATTAAGTGAGAACATTGTAGCTAGATGTGCACGTTAAAAGTGTCCATAGCAAAAACAAAAAGAATACAATTTAAAAATAAAATCATCATCATCTGCCTAGCCTTTTCCCAACTATGTTGGTGTCGGCTTCCAGTCTAACCGGATGCAGCTGAATACCAGTAATTTACATGGAGCGACTGCCTATCTGACCTCCACAACCCAGTTAGTACTGGGAAATACGATACCACTTGGTAACACTGGTGTCAGACTTTTGGGCCACTGACTACCTGTAACGACTTTCAAAGATGGACAAATGACAGCCGGGACCAACTAAAAATAAAATATATTATTCAAATAAGCCACGGCAACTAAAAGATGGCCAGTTAGAAACTGTGTATCATCTATTACCCAGATCCTCAGTCACTGCTATATTTAAAACAAACTCCAATTCTTCCTCAATACTCTCAAATACACGTGATTTAATTCATGTAATCATACATTTTAACAGCTCAACAGACTGTGTTCTTACTCGTACATACGTAAATAACATTATTTCAGTCCCGGCTATGTGTTTGTTTAGTGATAACAGGCTGAAGTGATTCGAATGCTTTGTTTATTTTTTGTAATTCCGTGAGCGTTTTAACGTCTCTATCTGTTGCTGGGAAATATTCATTTGCGAGAGAATTGAGGTGCGTTTTTCTTAGTGTAAAAATTGCTCTGTTTTTTTTTATGGCAGTTTTGGGCTACGACCTAGGGGAGCTCTTGTCTAAATAATAACAGCCGGTCGGGCCGATCTTTAGGTTAAGCCGTGCTTGCCTAAGTTAGTCTGTAGATGGGTGATCGCCCCAAGATACCGAGTTTCCTCCGTGCCTCGGAAAGCACGTTAAGCTGTTGGTCCCGGCTGTCATTTGTCCATCGTTGGCTTGGCAGTCGTTAAAGGTAGTCAGTGGCCCAAAAAGTCTGACTGCCAGTCTCAAGTGGTATCGTATAACACAGTATTAACGGAGATGTGGAGATCAGATAGGAAGTCGCTCCATGTAAAATACTGGTACTCAGCTGCATACGGTTAGACTGGAAGCCGACCACAACGTAGTTGGGAAAAGGCTTGGCAGGTGATGAGTTTTGGGCTACGATCAATACCTGTATCGTCTCAAGTCTAGGTATGAAATTGTGGATAGATAAACTCAAAGTATTTATTTAAATGGGACCATTAAGTTTTTTCTATCCAGGGCTTATGTGGTCCACTGGTCGTTGGTTTTCTCCAGCTCGTCCCGCCATCTTCTACCAGGTCTGCCACGTCGCCTTCAGGCTGTGTCAGGGCTCCACATCGTGGTTATTTTGGCCCACAGCTCGTCCGGCATACGGCAGACATGGTCAGCCCAGTCCCACTTTAGCTTAGCGGCTTTTTGAGCAACGTCAGTGTTTTACTAGGGATTCCTTCTTTTTGCATAATTTTCTTTTTCCTAATATGTTTTGGCGTAACGATTTTGGCATAATTTGTTTTGCCATATTTTATTTTGGCATACAGTTTATGTTGGCGTCATTAACTTAAAGACTAATTTGTTTTGGCATAAATTGAATTCGCATAACAATGCTAGGCATAATAGTATTTAGGCATACAATTCATAGAAATAACGTAATCAAATTTAAGTTATTTTTAAGTATTTTAGTTTGAATTAAAAATCCATTAAGCAGTGTTACTAAAGTTAGTGACAAAAACGAATCGCTGTAAATCCGACTCTACTTAGTCTTGTCTGCCCTACCCCAAAGGCGTAATTTAAAATCCCGTAGGCGCGGAGGGGCGAGGCGTGCCGCAAGCTGAAGCTGCGGTGGTGAGCGTTAAATAGATCTGCGACGATAACCTTGCGTGAGACCGCCGGAGCCCTGCAGCGCCGGAGCCGTGACGGAAACCATGCCTGCTGCATGTTGCATACTGCATGCTTGCTTGTTGCATGTTGCATACTGCATGCTTGCTTGCTGCATGTTGCATACTGCATGCTTGCTTGTTGCATGTTGCATACTGCATGTTGCATACTGCGTGCTTGCTTGCTACATGTTGCATACTGCATGCTTACTTGCTGCATATTGCAAACTGCTTGCTTGCTTGCATGCTACATGTTGCATACTGCAGGCTTGCTTGCATGCTGCATGCATGGTGTATGCTTGTTTACATATTTGCATGCTGCTTGCTTGCTGCATGCATGATGTATGCTTTTTAGTATGCTTCTTGCAGTGCAAAATCCCACTTATGTTCACAATTAACTATGTGTAAAACAAATATGTTATGTATTACCTGCCTCAGGAGATATTGTTTTTGTTCTAATCATCCAAATACGAGTAAATTGGTAAATTTCCAATTATGGAATGTCTAACATTTTAGGAGTTAATTATAATGCCTTTATAAAACATGTTTTAATAACATTATGTTTAAATAAATTTATGCTTAAGAATTTTATGCTTAATCATTATTATGCTTAGGGAAATTATGCGTAAAGCTGTTATGCGTAAATAACATTATGCGAAAATATAATAAGGAGTAATAAAAGTAAGCCAAATTATATTAGGTCTTAAAATTTTATGCAAATGGATAGGCAACCGTTTTACTACTGCCAATAGACTTTCCTATTAAGTTTTATAATACAATAGCAGTTTGGATGTATAGATCTTTCCAAGGTCCATGAAGGTTCTCCAAAATAAGCCGTCTCCTAATTGACACTGGATCGACCAACAATGCTTAATAACTACTCCATACCTAGTGTTGCTCGGTGGGTGTCCTGGTACATACAAATCGCAGGAATGTTATATAAGCAAAAGTTTGTATGTCTGTATGTTTTTTTACTCTTTCACGCAAAAACTACTGAACGGATGTGAGTGAAATTTCGCACTCAGATAGTATATAACCTGGATTAAGGCAAAGGATACTTTTTATCCCGGTAGTAAGATCCTGTGGGACAATATCGGAATAAATGCGGGCAAAGGCTCGGCCATTAGCTAGTTACATTCATTAACATTCGAACTGTAGATCATACAATTGGTGATTCAGGCTATTTCTGATCAAGACTCTATTGAACCAATTAGAGGGGGTCATGTCATTAAAATTTGTCCTTATAGAGTATGGTAATTGCATTATAGACTTATTTATTTTCGACTAGCCTTTGCTCGCAGCATCACCCGTTTGACATGATGACAAAATTATCCTACAGGAACGTTTACTAGGACAACAAGTATTGTGTGGGTAAAAAAGTTATAAAAAAAGTTACAGTTTTTTATTTTATTTTTTGTAACGAAGTTAGGTTCTTATTTAAAACTTTCAAGATACTGAATGTTACATTGTATAACTTATGTTACGTGTAGGTAGGTATTATATTATGTATTACTAATATTTTAGTAGGAAGTATCATTGTTGTAAAAAAAACCTCAATAAGTCGATAAGCGTGCGCTACCTCGTAAAAGATGAAAAAACCGGGTTTTTTTTTTAAGTTGTTTGAATACGGGGTATCAGTTCATTTTGGAAAAAGGGTCTCTTGCCCAAAATAGTTTGGTCTATAAGGTGCCAATGAAATCGGTTCAGACGTTAAAGCGTAAAAATGGATAAAGCGTGATTTTTAAACTACAACATTAATCCGCTAGGAGCAAATGTTTGTGTGATAAGCATGGACATTTGTTTCCGAGTCATGGATGTTTATTTATGTATAATAAGTATGTATTTACAAACAAAAAGTATATTATTATGTAGTATATAAACCGTCTGGTGACTACGACACCAGCCTTGCTTAGTGTGGTACTAGATGGCGCTGTGTGTTAATGTCCAGCGATATTTATTTATTAATATTAAATGCTTCGATCCAAGGCAATGTTCATTGGTTTTTTCCAGCTCGTCACGCCATCTCCTGCGTGGTCTACCGCGTCGCCTTCTGGCTATGTCAGGGCTCTACACCGTAGTTATTTTGGCGCAGAGCTCGTGGTTATTTCGAAGTCATGAGGAGAGGCCGTTGCTCAGCACTGAGATGACACAGGCTAACAGTAACAGCAATAAGTAATATAAAATAACGCCATCGTCATCTTTTCTGCTAATAGAAGATTTACGACAGCAGAAGCAGCAGAAATGGTGCTAAGAACACACAACTAGAAATATCTCTATTCTCTAGTCATCAAGATAGTGGCACACACAAAAACCTGAGAGCGTTAGGTGTAATGTACCGGAAGTTTCTATCGGATATGACGCGGCAGTTGGCAGCCCTCCCCGTTTTTCTTATCTGTTGTTTTTCATACCATCCCTTATGGCATAGGCAGAAATAGCAGTTGGTTTTATTTAAATAAAAAATAACTAAAGGCTGATTTACAGGGATGAAATATTTAAATCCAACAGGATTGGATAATTAGTGGCTTCCTTTAACAAATTAATTCAAAACAGCGCTGTAAATGATATTGTATTCTATACAAATAACTAAAATTAAAATGTCTGTTTATAATATCAAAATAACATGTGTTTTTTTCAATGTTTGCCCATCTGTTTGTTCCGATCCATTAACTGTAAATAAATATAAATAAAATAAAAATAAAAAGCCTTTTATTTCCAGTTAACAAAATTATTAAATCTACCTTACAAAACAAGAGAAAAAGAAAATCTAAAAATTACACTAATATCTATGTTATCTAAATTATTATCTAAATATAATTCTAATTAATACTATTCTAGGATATGTTTTAGTAGGTAGGAACTAGTACTAATTATTATTTTTACTGGAACCCCCCTCAGGTAAAGGCCTCCTCCAAAGCTTTCCATTTCTCCCGGTCCTGGGCTATTTTTTGCCATTGTGGACCGGCTAGTTTTTTGATATCATCCTCCCATCTAGTAATTGGTCTTCCCCTGTAGCGCTTGCCCGATGGGCCTTTCCATAGCGTAACTGTTTTTGTCCATCTTTGATCTTTGAGACGCGCTATGTGTCCGGCCCATTTCCACTTTAATTTTTGGCTGTAGCTGAGTGCATCTATTGCTTTGGTTTTAGATCTTATTTTGGTGTGCCTTATTCTCTGTACTCTCTTGATATTTAGCATGCTACGTTCCATTCCTCGCTGGCATGTGATTATTTTATTCTTTATTTTGTTGGTAAACTTCCATGTTTGGCATGCGTACGTCAGACAAGGAATGAGACACGAGTCCATGATTGTTTTCTTCAATTTGATAGGCATTTCACTTTTAAATATCTCCTTGTAGCTCCAGTACTTATTCCAGGTGTGCTTGACTCTTCTCTCTACTTCTAGTTCATTTCTATCTCCGTTAAATCCAATTTTTTTCCCCAAATATATGTATTGATCCACATACTCTAATAAGTCATTTTCGATTTGTATTTTTGTTTTTTTGAAATTTGTCATGAGTTTGGTCTTTGTGATGTTCATTTCCAAACCCACTTTTTTGCTTGCTTTATGTAGAGTGTCTAACATGTATTGTAATTGTAGGCTCGATTCTGACAGTAATACCAAATCATCCGCAAATCGTAAGTGGTTTAGGTAATTACCCTGTATATATAAGCCACAATCTTTCCAGTCTAGTTTTCGTATGACAGATTCTAATACCGCGATAAAAATTTTTGGTGATATGGGGTCTCCCTGTCTAACCCCTCTCCCAACTGGGAAGCTTGGGCCTGTGGTTTCCAGTTTGACTCTACTTGAACTATTGCTATAAAGGTGCTTGAGTATGTTTATGTACTTATTTTCTACATTTTGAGCTTTTAAACTGACCCATACACTTTCATGTGAGATTGTGTCAAAAGCTTTTTGATAATCAATGAATATGATATACAGCGGCCTCTGTTGTTCTTGATATTTTTCAATTATCAGTTCTAATGTGTGAATGTGGTCTATAGTAGAATAATTCTTTCTAAATCCCGCTTGTTCAATGGGCTGGTTGATCTCCAATGTTGTGCTAATTCTTTGATTGATTATTGTAGAGAAAAGTTTGTAAGTACCTGGTAAAAGGCTTATCGGCCGGTAGTTGCTGATGTCTCTTGGGTCTCCTTTCTTATATAGCAAGATAATACTAGATTCGGACCATTGAGACGGTGTGGCACCAGTTTCAAATATCAAATTAAATAGTTTTGTTAGCGGCGCAGCTAGTATGAAGCAGGCGGTTTTTAAAGCGTTGTTAGTGATGTTATCTGATCCTGGGCTCTTGTCTAGTTTTAGTCTTTTTATTACTTCTATAACTTCTATACAATCTATTGGTTCTATGTGGGATTGTGACGTTTCAGTATCGCTGTAGTTTTTTCCGTTATGGTCTATATCTCTGGCCGAATCTGGCGTACTATAAAGTTTTTTGTAAAAGTTTGTAGCGATGTTAATTATGTCTTTTCGGTTATAAGCAGTATCTGTATCTCCTGACTCTTTCAAGCTTTCAATCCATGTTTTATTTGTCCGTAATTCCTTGTATCCCTTTTTCAAACTTCCACTTTGTTCTATATGTCTTTGAAGGATATCAGTTCTATGGTTTTTATAATCCTTTTTAATATATTTGCTTGTCAGTTTGTACAGTGCTTTGATTTCGTTTTTCATTGCTCGTGTTTTGTTTTTGGTCCTTTGTAGCTCTTGTCTTCGTTTTAAAAGTCTTTCTGTATTTTCTGTGAGTACACTATGCGCTTTTGTTGAATGTAAACTTCGTGCGGCTTGTAAGCTGTCTATTATACAAGTTATAATTTTGTCATAATAGTCTTGTACTTCTACAATTGGCTCGGTGTGGAGGAGTGATATTCTAGTGTTTAAGTTATCCTTATATATTTGTATTTCTTCTTCGCTTTTAAGCGTACTGTTTTGCTTATTTACAAACATGGTTCGCGTTTTCACTGGTTTAGTGAGTGATATTTTGGCCCTGAGTGGCCTGTGATCCGATGCAAAGTTTATACTTAGTGTTTCTATATCTTGAAATGATTGAGGATGATTAGACAGTATGAAATCTATTTCGTTTTTATATTGACCATTTGGAGACTGCCATGTCCATTTTCTTCTCTGTTTTTTCTTGTAAAAAGTGTTGATGATAGCTAGTTTATTTTCCATGGCAAAGTCAATAAGTCTCCATTAACTATCTGCCAGTAAAAGTCTTGGAAAAATCGGTCGAGCCGTTTTGGAGAAGTGCGGCCACAAATACCGTGACACAAGATTTATTAAGAGCGTTCCATACACTCATTTATGAAGCCGAAGCTAAAAATAGATGCACTTACACATAATGACATAAGTAAGCTACAGAATTTGTTAGTAGGTTTTAGGTACAGTTACTTCAACAACAAAACACGCACGTTCCTCTAACAGTTTCATACCAAAAGCAATCAAATAAATAATCCCATAAGTACCTAAACCAACCAATCAGAACGGACCGACACATCACTAGCTCAATATTTCACCGAAAGATTCCAACCACTTCTAAGGATTCCTCGCACGTGATTTGGTTTCCAATCGAGGTGCAGTTTGTATACATATATAGAGACAGGGAAAGTTGCAGGCCAAAGTTGGAACCAATTTAGGTAGCCATTGAATAATATAAATCTGTTAGGAAGAAATGAGGTTCTACGTAGTATTATGGAGAAATGAGGTTTTACGCAGCACATATTACTTCTATGGAAAGGAGTGACAGACAAATGCTAATTGTTACTGGTCGCGACAGATTCTTGTTGGGAATATCGCTCAAAGAGCTGTAAGATTCATATTTTCCTATTTTGTGTACTTACTCGCTATTTTTATAAGCAAATACGTTGTTATCGAGTTTCTTATGATGTATAGCGATATAAGTTAGTTTCAGTGGCTGATATTTTGTTCCATATTGAAATAAACGGTTGTATTCATTATTTTCTGTACCTCGTTGGCTTATTTTAAACATCTTCGCTTCTGTTTGCCAATATCCGCCAGCTATGCGAGAAATGCAGAGGTGCATTGTTATAAAAACTAGCACATAGTGTTCGTCGACCTCGAAAAGGCATACGACCGGGTACCCCATGGTGGTTTGGTGGTGGCTTAAGGAGAAACGTGTGCCTGAGAAGAATGTGCAGTTGATCCGAGCAATGCACAGTCGATGTAGAACCCAAGTACGGTCTCTACAGCGGGCACTACTGGCAACTTCAATATAGCAGTTGGCATACACCAAGGGTTAACTCTAAGCCCTTTCCTCTTCCTGGTGATAATGGACGCTCTTACATTGGACGTCCAGGACCAGGTGTATGCTGTGTGCCGACGACATTGTGCTAGTTGGCGAGAATGGCCTAGAGGTCCAAATTGGAGGTGTGGTGGCAAAGACTGGAGAATGTTGGTCTGACATTATGTAGAACCAAAACAAATATTGTTTTGTGATTTCAGCGGCCCTCCAGCCCAATCTATATCCTTTGCCGGAACGGACACACTAATCTTCTCCGACTTTCGAGACATTTGGTCGCTTATCCAAGGGGATGGCTGAGTACACCGGGACGTAACGCACCAGATAAACTTAGGATGAGTGAAATGGCGACAGGTCACTGAAACAACTTACGACCCACGGATGCCCCTCAAATTAAAGACGAAAATATACAAGTCCGTGATTAGACCTGTCGTACTGTATGGATCGAAACGCTGGGCTGTAAAGAAGATGGATGAAAAGGTTTTTCTGTACAATAGCCAAAGGTAAAGTTGTATAGCATCGGTTTGTATGCAAGTTTAGGCTAGATCGTCTACAGCGACCCACGGCCATTCCAGACACGTATGCCCTGGCAAATAAACTAACCATGCAGCGACGTAGCAAAGTGTTTGTGCAAATCCTACGTGTTGTTGAGGTCAGATAGGCATCACTCCATGTTATTGGTATTCAGCTGCATTTGGTTAGACTGGAAGCCCTCCCTAACATAGTTGGGAAAAGGCCAGGTAGATGATGACATTATTTGTAATTCTGATAAACGTTAACACTAAACTAAGACAAAGCTAAACTGTTTCTTTCTTCTTGTTGTTAGTGTCTAACCTGGTGTCAGAGTTTTTGTGCCGACCATGGGCTCCTTGGATTTTACATGCCTTTGATTAATATTTCTCAGGCATACTGGTCCTCCACACGATGTTTTCTCACACATGACCCATGAATCCTAAAAATCAGAGGTGTGGTTCTTCCGTTTGAACGAGAGACTTCTGACTTGCAACTAACTGTGCAAAGGGCGTTAACAATCGCAATGCTGCTTGATTTAGGTACCGTCTATTTCCGAGCCAATAAACTTATGTTTACGTCTTGCATTAATTAGGTGTTAAGTTAGTACGAATGGGGAATAATCACCTCAGTAACAGTTCATTAAAATTGTGGGAAAATCTGGAAACCGGCTCTTTACAGAGAAGTTACCAAATACCCGCAAAAATTATTATATTTGTAAGAGAATCGATCACCTTGTTATACTCGTAATAATGAAGGCAGAGGCAGATAACACTAACCGGGTTGGTAAATACCACTAGTTAGTACCAGCCACCACCCCGGTGGCAAGCTCGAAGGGGCAGATGGGAATAAACGTGAAGAATAGGTGTTAGATAGTTCTCAGATTGACTGGAGACAATGTTTCAAAACTTAGAATACCTGTCCATCCAAGTGGAGAGAGAGGACAGGGAAGTTTCGTACTAAGAAAAAAGAGAAAGAGTAAAGTTATACCATGTTATGTCGGCTGGTTAAGTTACCAATAATTCCAGAAGGTGAACGGTGAAGGGACCTGGATTGAGATTTAAACTACCCGAATTTACACGCCTTCTTATTTGCACCTTCTTAAAGAAAGAATTCTATAATACTTTTATTTTATTTTATTCTATTTACACATGACATCTTGGAATTTGCACACTTTCCAATTCACAATCCTTCGAATTTACATCCCTAGCTATATTTAAACGACTTGAATTTACAAACCTTCTAATTTACACATCTTCAAAACTACACAGTTTCGAATCATTCACAACCCTACATGTTTTGCTTCGTCCACGTTCCTACATCTGATATTCACGCACGATGGTTATAGCGTGGTTAGAGGTACTTCGCTTCTGATATTTACAGGATAGGGTAGACGACAAGAAAAAACTAATTAGTCTGTCAGTTATTATCAAAAAATATTTGCCCCGTATTTTTTCTTTTGTTTCGTAAACCAAAATTGATAAAGATAACCTACGCAGGGTTACTATACCTCAGGATTTGTCCTGAGATTTCATGATTTTTGGACTTTTCTCAGGATTGCGGCAGGATTTTGCAAAACTCATGAAATCTCAGGATTTTTAGAATTTTCAATAAAAAGCACAGCTTACCTACATTTTAATAATTGCACAATTAAAATCAATACTTATTTATCCAAGAAGGTACTTAATCAGTTTTATCATGCTTAATAATTATGTGAAGTTTTTCTATTTTTTTTTCCTAGCCTAGACCTTTTTAAGTGATGGTTTTTCTATTTTTTTTTCCTAGCCTATCGTGTGTCCCACTGCTGGGCAAAGGCCTCCTCTTTTTTCTTCCAAACCTTTATATCTTGTGAAATGCCTCACATGTTAAACTCTTCAAATTATATTGAATTAAAAGTAAAGCTCGAACTGAAGACTCCGTTAGTAGCATTTTGGTTAGTAGGTTTCTCTCATTCGACCATTGAGCCCCCATGATAGAAAAAAACTCTTTCTACGTTACAATTATATTATTTCTCTGGTAATCGTGAAATACCTATTGTCTTGAAAATGGTTGCCCACAACGCATGAAGCATTACGTCAAAAAATGTACGTTAGAGCGAAAATTTTCAACTTCTAAAAAAACTCGGGATTTTTCAATGGAAACCAGGCCTTTTCTCCGGACTTTTTATTTTTTTATCTGGTAACGCTATACCTACGTCACTTTTAAAGTTCTCATACGTCACGTCATAAGTTTTAGTGCGTTCTGACGTCACGAGCTCCCATTCCCGAGTTTTGATGCGTTTTATCTTTGTCAATATTCATTGATTTACAAAAACAAAAATACGTGTCCATTATTTTCCAATATTCCAACTGAGCCTATTACTCGATTATTTTTTTAGATTTTCATTGGAGGTTCTAAGTCTTCTAAGTCACAGTTTATTGTGATACGCAGGTCGTTAAAATCAGTTAAGAATACATTGCGTTGTTAGTACGACGTCATTCGGGGAATGTTTTAGAAACTACTCGTGATTAAACGCAATGGAATTCTTACCAAATGGGAAACCTCATTTTATCGTGAAAATGTTATCATAATAAGCACTTTACAGGTTTGTTTTTTGGATTGTGTAGAAACCCGTGGCTAAATAATAACAGCCACTCGGGACGATCTTTACTTTACCTAGGTTGGTCTGTGGATGGGTGACCACCCTTACATACCGAGTTTCCTCCGTGCCTCGGAAAGCACGTTTAGCCATTGGTCCCGGCTGTAATTTGTAGATATCTAACAGTCGCTGGTAGGTTGCAGAGGTCAGATAGGCAATCGCTCCATGTAAAATACTGGTATTCAGCTGCATCCGGTTAGACTGGAAGCCGACCCCAACATAGTTGGGAAAAGGCGACTTATGTCACATTGGGCATCCTCTTTAATGGCACCCGAAAAGGCTAGGCTGATGAGATATGATTTAATTCTTAAATTTTAGGCTTATTTTAGGTTTTTTTTTTTTTAGGTTAGTTTTTAATTTTTTTTTAACTACATTTTTAATTGTTATACGAATTGCTCTCACTACTAACTCCTACTGTTCCTGCCCTGGCGTACGTATTATAAAAATAAAAAAACAATTTACAATTTTTTTTTTTTAAACACATACTAATTATTTACAATAAATACACACTAACTCTATATGTAATAGAAATAAAAATACAGGGTGTAAACCACCTCATCACAAAGCCGTTCACCAAGCATTCTGTACATCAAACTAAGTAACTTTACGCAAAAAATATTGCTGGGAAACAACTTTTTTTTTGAGGTTATAAATCATGTTTTGTGGTAGAACTCAATGTAACGCACTTAAAACATTGTGCTGATGGATGGATTGAATAGTACGAGGGTCGTGGACGTGTTAAAAGTTAAAATCTTACAAAGAAAACTTGTATTTAAAAAAAAAAACTTGTCAAAAAGTTGTAACTTTGACCCCCCATATCTCCGTAACTAGAAGGTTCCCAGGTATGGTGTAGAACAAAAAAATGATTGCAATGATGGGGACAACAAGTGCCTTTCGGCTTCGTGAAGAGGTGTTTTACACCCTTTATTTACAAATATCAAAAAAGGTTACAGGGCATCGAAAAATTCGTCCACGTCGCTGCCAACAGGAAATGTGCCCAGAAGGCTGGCAGCATTGCCACGTTGGATGGCAATGCTGATTCTTTGGCCAAAAAATAGGCCCGCCCTCTGATCACGTGAACAGTCGACCAACCGTTTGGAGATTTCTCGAAATACTAAGTGGGCACTCGGACTCCATGGCCCTGTTTCAACCCCAAACGGCTCAAACACACAATTACATTATTATTTATTTACAAAATAAATCATCATTATTTCAGCCGATAAATGTCCACTGATCTGGTGCCTCCCCCAAAACTAAATATATTTTATCGTATCATTATTTATCGCTTTATCATTTTTAATTTGAGCATGCAGAGCAGCGGTGGCCAAGTGGTGGCGGCCCCGACTACGAACAGTAAGTCTTGGCTTCGAAACTTCGAACGAAGGCAGGCGCATGACTTTGTGTAGGTAATTTATTTCATCACCACTGCAATCAAAACGGTGACGGAAAACATCGTGCGAAAACCGGTAAGTCCTAGAACCACAAAATTCGGAGACTTGTGACATCTACTAATCCGCACTGGGCCCGCGTGGTGGATTATAGCCCATTCCCTCTCATAGAGAGGAGGCCTGTTGATGATGAATTTGAACATTATTTACGAATAAAAATTTGATAAACAGCATTGCCGTAATTCAGGTCCACATTGTACCTATAGGGAACGCTACAATTACAGGAATTCACGATAGTCGTGTGACACTTAATTTTATCGGTGATAGCCACTACGCAGTGACACATTGGGCACTTCATAAATTCCAGTTCAATTACCTACTCCATACCGTTCCATTTCGTCGTATTTTTGCTCCAAATTATTCATGGTCTCTCAGAAAAATCTATCAGAAACTTCGCAGTAATAACCACGGATTCTGGATTAGTGCACGGTTGATGCCAATAAAGCCTGCCTAATGACATGGGACTAAAACATAACTGGCGATTTGACCTTCATTTTTTGAAAAAAAAAAGGAAATTCCTCTTTCGTACCCTCTGCCTGGCCCAAACGGAGATTTATTTCGGACTCTAACTGACAAAAAACCCACTGTTCATACTACTACCATGTGTCGGGGGCCCGGGAGATACAAGTACATTCGCGCGCACCCCGATTGGCATCAGCCCGCCATTCCCGGCAGGCCCCATCACCAAGTACGGCCAGCAACCGCACGTTCTCCACAAAGGCTCGGAGGAACTGTACACCACCTCTTTGGGCCTAAGTTCGGCGCACGCAGGCCCCTCCTTATGGTGGCCGGAGATCGTTAAGCGCCTTACGACGCCCGGCTGCCCTTCTGGTGCGGGTAGAGTGAGAGGCACGCTCTTTTTTCGCCGTTTCCTTTACATGCATCACCTCCTCGCAAAAGGAGGAAACGGCATTCCATGCATTCACACTTCTGTTCATTGATTGAAGTGCAGTTGAAAGCGAAAGATCACCCGCATCGAGGGCACAGTGCTTCTGAACCTAAGCTGATCAGTCCACCAGCGAGGTAAACCTTTGCCTATCCGTTCAGAGATTAGGCGTGATGTGTGTATGATTTATAGGCTGATAGGCCACGTGTGCCAGTGATAAGATAATCTGTTTATTGTGCCGCTGTGTGAGGGAGACCCCCAAAGCTTTAGTAACGTTAGGAGATAATTTTGTTTTGATATAGACTAGGTTTTGATAGCGAATTTGTGTGGTGCTCGTGGCAAAATTATAACAGCCGCTCAGGGCGATCTTAAGTTAAGCCGTGCTTGCCTTGGTGGGTCTGTGGATGGGTGACCACCCATTACATACCGTGCCTCGGAAAGCACGTTAAGCAGTGGTCCCGGCTGTCATTTCTAGATCTTTGACAGTCGTTACTCTGACTGCCTGTTACGAAATCTCCACACTCGCTAAACAAATTAGTAGACAGAAGGACACTGCTGCACATCCCCTTGAAGTAATCCCTTAGGACCGATTTTCGACTCCCACAGGTAAATTACAGTGTTCTATACGTAACATAACTTCACCCCTACAATACGCGAAGAGGTATCATAATCAAATTAGGGCTTTCGCACACTATATACAAGAGTGTCTTTAGACAGAATATTGCTAAAAGGAATACATAGTTTGTCTCGCTCGAACTAGTAGGGTAATTGTCTATAGTGTGCGAAAAAAGTGTACCTTTAGTCTACATACATTTCGCCAGTTATGTGTTGGTTTCACAAGTATTAACGGTGCAAGCCTAGCCACGAATCCAAACCATAGAATGTTACTGAAAAAATCATCATCTTCGTGCCCTTATCCCAATCTACTTGGAAAGACAGAAAAAAAGAAAAAGCATAGCCTGCACAGGAAAAAACACATAAAAATAAACTGTATTTACAACAGCGGCGCAACACGTTTTCTTTTTCCATTCTCCTCTGTCAGACTCATCATTTACTCCTTTCTCTTTCATATCATTCTTCACAAAATCCATCCATTAACTTTTCTTTGGCCTTCCACTCCCTCTCCATCCATCTACATTCATGTCCTCACGCTTTAAGGGGCCGGCGGAGCATGCGTATTTCATACAAACGTAATACCAAAATAATTGATAAATAGACCATATTCTTAAGGTAGTGTGTATTTATTTCGATTGGATTACAGAATATCTATGTTCCCAAATATATATTTTAAAACCACAATGATATAAAGACGAGATATGTGGAAAACAAAACTTATATTTTCACTTACGGGATATCTTCCGTGATTATTTATTGTTTTGAGCTCACGACGATATAATAAAAAAAAAAAAACAAAAAAAAATAATCACGGAAGATATCCTGTAAGTGACAATATAAGTTTAGTTTTAAACCGTGAAAGCCTAAAACAGTGTTTGAGATATGAGGAATTCAAAATTTCTATACAAAACTTATTTTTTCCCAAAACTCTTGTTTAAATCGGTATTCAATCAAAATATAATAGTTAGGAACGTAGATATTCTGTAATCCAATCGAAATAAATACACACTACCTTAGGATTATGTTTGATTTACATATTATTTTGGTATTACGTTTATATGAACTAAGCATGCTCCGCAGGCCTCTTAAGACTGCTACTGAAAACACACTGATAGAAAAATCCCAAAAGTGTTTTACCCGACATGGATATAAAACGAACGACTACATACAGGACACAAATGCATATCTATGTCGTGATTTAAGATTCCCATAAGTGTAAAATATTAGATACTCACTAGCGGACGTCATTCGGTTTCACTCGTTTCCGTGAGAATACAGGGATAAAAAATAGCCTATGTCATTTTGGAATAGTGTAGCTTCCCAACGGTGATAGAAATTTTCAAATCGGTCCAGTAGTTTTTGAGTTCGTTACAAACATACAAAACTACAAAGCTTTCCTTTTTATGATATTATAAGTAAGTAGGTATAGATTTCGCAAAATCACAAATAACATCATCATAATCTGCCTAGCCTTTTCTCAACTATGTTGGGGTCGGCTTCCAGTCTAACCAGATGCAGTTGAATACCAGTATTTTACATGGAGCGACTGCCTATCTGACCTCCACAACCCAGTTAGTACTGGGTAGTTTTGTAACGACTGCCAAAGATCTAACGTGGGGCCACTGTTTATTCCTGTTTTCTTTGTTTTTCCAAGTCCTGTGTTTTTACTGTCAACCCTGATTATATACCTTTTACTAATTAACGTGCGTGAACTCATTCAATTGCCCAATAATCAAGAACCCCTGAGAAACTCATCTTACAGATGACAGACGGGACCAACGGCTTAACGTGCTTTTCGAGGCACAGAGGAAACTTGGTATGGGTGGTCACCCATCCACAGACCAACCTAGTAAGCACGGCTTAACCCTAACGATCAACCCGAGCTGCTGTTATTATGCAGCCTTCATAAAAACGGGGCAAAATAACAAATACCTAACCTCATAGGATTTAATAAATCCTCATTATTTCGTCTAAACTAAACAAAAACAATATAGCCCATGATCAGAGATAACGTTCAAAGGTAGGTATTTAATCTGGCATAGATTAAGTTCTTCAACAAGCTTCGAAACTATTATGAAATCGATAATTTTGGCTTACGAGATCGGTTGTAAATAACAATTTTATGTTAATAAATGTATTACAAGGATTGTAATTAAGATTTCTTGTAAAGCAGCGGAAAAAAATCCTGCTTTACACTAAAAAACCGGACAAGTGTGAGTCGGACTAACGTATGCAGGGTTCCGTACAATCATAGAAGGGATATAAGTAAATAATAAATTTAAAATGAAAGGGGCTTTTTTTTCGGATGGGAAATCATCAAATAACTTCTCACACTCTGGGCGGAGCGGGAGGACAGACTTATACTGACTAAAACCCATCCATGTTCCTTTCTCACAGTCCCGCAACCCCAGCAGGCTTTTTGCTGACATCTCTTTCAGGCCCTCTAAAGGGCTAAAGGGGTTTACAGCGCAGCGGCAACAGAAATACACATCATCTGTGAAAATGTCAACTGTCTAGTTACCACGGTTCATGAGGTACAGCCTGGTGACAGACAGACAGACGGATAATGGAGTCTTGGTACCTAATAGGGTCCCGTTTTTACCTTTTGGGTACGAAACGTTAGAAGAAAATAGTTAACATTAAAAAACCTGTTGCCATTAAAACGTTAAAAAAATGTTTGAAAACTCACCAGTATTCAATATTCCAAATTCAATAAAATCCTCCAATTATAGACATCATCACACAATGCACTTTGTTTTTTTTTATTATTAGGTAAGTAATAATAACGTTTCACTCAAGCAACGGCATTAATTAAATTCGACTCAAATATTTACAATAAATAGGTACATACGCACAAAATTCCGACAAATCAAACGTTCCGACTTTGTTTTGATATCCGAACGCGTTTTTTTTATACAATTTAACCATTATAACAAAAACGGACCCTCATTACGTCCCTATCTGTCCTGAAATCATCCTCCTGGGACATGACTAGTTTTTTTATAAATCACATGTAGTAAATTGCGAAAATCCCGCACAATCACAAACGCGACAACGTCTCTCGCGAAACGATCTCGGATAACTGAACGTACGTCCCTATCGCAGCTTTCAACAAATCTATATGAGAAAGTACACAATATTTCCGTCCCTTTCCAACTGCAAACGTATCGTATCGCCTGTCCCGCTTACTTATTATCCTGGCCACTGAAACCGAAAAACGTCGGACAAAAATATCGAATTATGCTCTCATTATTTGAAAATTGGAACGCGCTTAATTTCTCATGTTTTTGTTTTTAATTAGACGGAACGCGGCGAAAGTGACGTTTGTTTTGGCGCGAAGGGTTATCAATCTTTATGGTTTGACAGATAACATGGACATTATTGGGGCAGAGGAAAATTATTTGTAATTCCTTTTTCATGATCGAGGTTTTATGTAGATTATTTTAGTTATTCGTTATTTATGATTACAACACGTTCGGTAAACGGATGTAACTGTCTAATATAGTGAGATGTTTACATTAGAACATTGGCAGAGCGAAAATGAGTTCAATATCGATTTAATTATATCATGAAACTTTTATATTTGCATGTCTGGAAGAACTGTAGTAATATTAAATGATAAATGGCCGCATAGTTGAGATGATAATTTGCATTTTTCTCTCACTAGCTGTCCGTGTAATGAAGTTTTCTTTATTTTATTAGAAAACGCTTTTGGTATTTCTATTAGTAGAAAAAATTGTGTTTAATTCCGGTTTCAATGTCCAAGTAAGTTAAGCAGCTTTTGGGTTTTTCGAATACAAAAATGCAAATCTATTTAGTCCGTCAGTATTGGAACATAGTGGACACTGGTTTTTTTTTGTACAAAGGTAAAACGCATTCGGGAGTGGGGTGGCTCGTGACGAACTCACTAAAAATTATACCAATGCGTGACGTATTATGAGAATTTTAAAAGGGTCGTATCTTCGTCAATTTTGGTTTACTTATCAAAAGAAAAAATACGGGTCAAATATTATTTGATAATCTAACTGACGGGACTAATTCGATTTTTTTTTGTCGTCTATCCTCTTAGAGCTATAACAGATTTTTTTCATTCATTATTGCAATTGCAATGGCATTCTGGTGGTCATTGCGGACAAATTTGACTGACCTATTTTATGCCATCACATTAGAGTGCTGACAAAAATGAACAACACGAAATGATGGAATTATTAGTTAATTTATTTATTATTATTATTTGCAGAATGATCTGAATTTGAATGAATGTAATTATTTCACCTTTTCTCATCGCTAACATAGTTCTAAGTACTTTTTTACTAACCCATATGGACCTTGTTGTTCGCAATAGATAATTATTTGATTTGATTTGATTTAATTATTCTTTATATATTTATTTATTTATCAACATAAGTACATCTACCATTACAGACTAGCCAATGCGGTAAATGTGCCTTAATTAACCTAACTTAATTGTTACTTATAACTAATTCTTCTTTGTATTAATTTTGAAACCTAAAAATATCTGGCGAAATGTAGGTGTAGGTAGAATCAGGCGATCTATGACTGCCTCCTTGGTCGAGTTAGTCGCAAGCGGAACCTGAGTACGAGGTCCTGTGTCAATTCCCGTGTCGAGCAAAATGTTATTGGGTTTTTCCATCAGGAATTTCTCAGTAGCAGTAGCAACCACGGAGTCTGGATTTTGCCCGGTTGATGGCAATAAGCTTACCCCATATTACGTGGAACTTAAATATTGCGAAACGTGGCCGTACTGTTAGGTACTTACAACTCTGCTTCTCTTCTGGGAATACAGGCGTGATACTTGGCTATGCATATGTCACCGTAAAATTGTCAAACACGTTATATTACAATATAACGGGTTTTTCTGTAGCGATATTGTAAACTCTCGAAATATTGTCAACTGAACATACGGAAGTATCTCTACGGAAGCCTCTCTTATGGGGGTAGAGGAACCTAACTAACCTAACGGGGGGTTCCCCGTTAGGTTATTTAGGTTCCTTTAAACACTGCACTTGGAAATAGGTGCCCCGCGAAGCGGGGCTCCGTCGATTACGCTTTAGGGGAATATAAAGTATTTTAAGGTTAGATTATATTAATCGGTATTTCTCAGGAATGGTACATAAACTTTTCATGAGAGTAGTATCACTGGGCAAGGGGGACCCCTCCTTCCCTCAACACCGCGTGAGTTGACTACCATTGCATGCATTTCACGAAAAATAATGACTTTTATTGTAAGCAGTATGTTCGTTTGACAATATTTCGAGAGTTTACAATATCGCTAGAGAGATTACAATATAACGTGTTTGACAATTTTACGGTGACACATAACATGAATCACAATTCAAATTTTGTTACTTATTACAATCGAGGCAGAATTAACACCCAAGTCGCAAGCGAACTATGTGTATAGATGAATACAATTAAAATTTTGTTATTGCATTCGAGGCAGAATTCACCACCGAGCCGTAGGCGAGGGTGTTATATAGCCGAAAACTGCAATTTCTACGCTGGTCATGCTAAACGGGCAGCTCAATTCTTATCTATTCTCAAAAATAGTACTATTTTCCACGAGTAATATCAAATTGGCCTCCGAAGACGTATGAAGGTCTTCGATATTGGAAATCGAGTTATGGAACTCAAATAGAGTTGGGCAGGACACCTAGCAAGACGCGGTGATGGCAGGTGGAGTAAAACTGTGACCGAGTGGCGTCCAAGAAATGGAAAGAGAAGTGTTGGTCGTCCGGCAGCGAGATGGGCAGACGATATTGTTGCCATTGCGAGAATATCCTGGTTGAGGTTGACACAAGAGCGTGGAGCTTGGCACAAACAAAGAGAGGCCTATACCCAGCCGTGAGTGAAGTCGGGCTGTCGATGCAGCCTAAGCATTGTGACATGCCCCATTTTAATTCATATTGTTCATAACAAACTATTGAGACCTATTTTTAAGTACTTACTTATATTGTGTATGACACACGTGTGGTTATTTTCCTTATTCTGTACAATAATAAAACATTCAATTCTGCTTTTTCCTTAATGCACTCACATCAACCAGGCAGGCATAATATTGTCGTCTTTTAAACATATGGAACAAAGGAAAGGTTTTCAATTCAACATTTTTAGTTTTTTTTTTGAGGCAAAAAAGTTGGCAGCTTCGCGAATAGGAAGCATAAGTTTATAGGTACACCTCTTTCTAACTTTTCAAGAATTACAGGCGTCATCTTAAGGTTTTGTAAAATAGGTAAATAATAAGTACAATTTCTTGATTATCTCACAAGAAGCATCCATGTTTCTCTCCCACGAGCAAACAACAATACTCGTATTTCTGCATAAAAACAAATTTGACTCGTGATCGCCTTTTTCTGGAAAAATAAAAAGCGAAACGAATTGAAAGCACTGAACAATGCAAACTCCGCAATAAGGCGGGAAAACGCCATGATGAAAAAGATTAATGATTCGAATTTCGAGTGTTTTAGGCTGAGTGCTTTCCAGCCATTATCTAAATAGGTTTCAATGAAAGACCATGAAGGTTTTTATATAATAACGTAGTAGACTTTTTTTCCAGGCAAATTTAGATGTTTGATGATCATAGTAAAATAAACACCGTCGCAAAAAAAACAGCTGTTTCATCAATTTTGACGAGTTAAGCGAACATAATTGTAGAGAACAGCTAATTTGTTTTAGCGATTCAGGATTTGGTTCCATAGTTGAAAGTTGTTCATAATGATGAGTACAATATGACCGGTCGAAGTTTATGGATATCGTCTGGAACACGGTGTATATCAAAAAGGTGTGTTACTTATATTAAGGACGAAGGACCATCACAATTAACAATTTTCTCCATGGGACTAACAAAAAAACCAATGTGCTGTTTCTGTCCCACTTTTTTGCATTTTTACCATGATAGTCACCTTTGTAGGTACTTCCCTACCTGTTTTTCAGTTTTTCTTCTTTTCTGTATTTTGTGAGTTCATAAACTTACTGTTAAATGGTCCCACGGAGAAAGATTTCACATTGGTGGTCAACAAAAAATCTCGAAATAAGCTATATCGAATTACACCACACCGAAAGTTTGCAACAAAGAATGATGTGACACCAACACGTCAGCGAAAATTACGGAACAACGAATACCTACACGTCACACCAAAATACGTCACCCCGAAAAAACAAAACAACGAGCGTATCAATAACAACAAAACAGTAAAACAAAAACTATTTTTAACCACCGACGCAAAAACGACGGCTTATTCCTGAAATCCCCCTTAAGAGAATCCCCCTTAGGGGGGAAAACTAGACTCTAATGTAAAAATAATCCAGAAAGTCCCCTTATTATTTTGAGTTATTCCACTATTCCCCCCTGAGAGAATCTACCTCAAAAACAAACCTTAATGTAATAAAATCCAAAAATTTAAAAGCTAATTATTTTCAAAAACTGAATCATAATAAAAAAAACACAAATGCTAAATGTAAATTATTTTCAAAAACTGAACCAAAAAAAAAATGCTAATTATTTTCAAAAACTGAATCATAATAAAAAACACAAATGCCAAATGCAAATTATTTTCAAAAACTGAACCAAAAAAAAAAAATCCTAATTATTTTATTATTATCAAAAACTGAACCATAATAAACAAAAACAATTAATGCTAATTATTTTTTGAAAACCCCCGACGATAAACCACGGGGTGTTATAAGTTTGACGTGTCTGTGTGTGTGTGTGTGTGTCTGCTGTGGCATCTTAGCTCCCGAACGGATGAACCGATTTGTCGGGAAGATGGCCGCTGCCACAAAATGGCGGATAATATATTTATTCAACAACTTCCTCAATATGGGTATCATATGAAAGGGCTTGCCTAGTAAAATACTATATGCCATAATAAATTTCAAATCCAAGATGGCCGCCACCACAAAATGGTGAATTACATTTTTTTTGCACAATTCGTTCTACATGGGTATCAAATGAAAGAACTTGACTAATACAATAATGCATACTATATTAAAAGGGAAAATGACCTGGTGAAGGTTGCGGGAGTCCGGTGGATGCGAGTCGCAAGGGACCGGTCAATGTGGCGACACTTGGGGGAGGCCTATGTCGAGCAGTGGACGTCTTTCGGCTGAAATGATGATGATGATGATGATGGAATACTAACGAACTGAGGTGAGGAAAGTGGAGTGATAACTGGTACCTAGAACCTAACGATTAACGAATATATTTTCTATTTAACTTTTAGTAAGTAGGTACATTATGCGTCGGGGGTTTTTAATTTTTTAAATTTATTTTTTCTTGTATAGTTTCTACCTTTCTTGTCATTTACGTAAGTATATTAAGCCCTCCAAAGGACTGACTGTCCTTCAAAAATTAAAAAGATAAGTGCGGTCCCGACTACGCGCACTGGGCCCGCGTGGTTATGGTCCAATCTCTAGAAGAGAGAAGCCCTGTTGCCCAGATGTTAGAAAGTTGGCCGTTTATGCTTAAGCTTCATCATCATGTCCGCCTTTTACCAACTATGTTGGGGTCAGCTCCTAGTCTAAGCGAATGCAGCTGAATACCAGTATTTTACATGGGGCGACTGCCTATCTGACCTCTCCAACCCTATTAGTATTGGGTAATACGATACTTTTGGTAAGACTGGTTGTCAGACAATCGGGCCACGACTACCTGTAACGGCTGTCAAATGTTTATGCTTATTTTATGCTTAAAATCTATTTGTAACGTACCTATCTAATACTAATATTTTTATATGTAGAGGCAAGGTTTTATTGTTTGGTTGTTTGTTACGATTTCACTCTAAAACTACTCAACCGATTTTAAAGCTTCTTTCACTATTAGAAAGTCACATCTTTACTGAGTAACATAGGCTATATTTTATCCCCGTACTTCCACGGGACGGGTGAAATCGTGTGACGTTCGATAGTACTGTAGATATAAATATTTTCCTCGAAAACTACGCAAATATAAATATCGTAAATACGCAATACTAATTTATTGCACCTGCAGTCAATTTACGGTGTTTATAATTATAGTAACGTAAGATATTTCCACCGCTCGTATCGTAAACATTGACTCAGATTTGCGTATGATTATCACACTGTTTCAGAAGGTTACAGATAGGTCGTGATCATAATCATTATCATGATGACCTTTATACTTACACGGTATAAGTGACGTTGCTTCACATACTTTGACTGTAAAATCTAAAATCCGTTGAAACTTGACAGATTTTTTAAACATCCGACGAAAATTTACAAATCTGGATAACGTCCTTTTTTTTCTGGTGGGAAATTATCAAAGATGAACCCTCGAGCTCTGGGCAGAGCGGAAGGGAGTGACTTGTACTGACTAAAACCCACCCATGTTTCTTCTTTGCCCTTTGTGTTCCAGGGCCACGGTATGTCTTTCGAACAGTCCCGCAGCCCCGGCATGCATCGACCCTTGCGGGACCCCTTCGTTATGCTGACATCTCTTTAAGGCGCGCGTGTAACACGAACACGCCGTCGACACGGCCTGTAATAAGACGGACGGACGGCAAGCTAGCCCTTCACTCACCGTCCACAAGTCCCCGATTACGGTGACCAGGAGCCACCACGTGCCACGTGGTCACCGACAACCGAAGCGTCTCCCGCGGCAGCTGTGACGTGAGATTCTCTCCCTCTCACGTTCCGCCACCACCCTAGCTGGATAGCCTAGAATCATGGTCTGATAACTGACTGATACCTTGGAAAGAATTGTGATACTAAATTCACCTACAATGGGTATGGCAACTATGAACCTGATGGCGCTAGCATAGCTGGTTTAAAGCATCGTCATTGGTTGAAAATCTGATAATGTAATTTTATATTTCAACTAGCTGACCCACGCAACTTCGTCTGCGTCACATAAGAGAGAAAAATCTCGCAAAGGGAATAAATTTCCCCAGTTTTTGCAACATTTCTTATTGCTGCTCCGCTCCTATTGGTCATAGCTTGATGTTATATAGCCTATAGCCTTCCTCGATAAATGGAATAACCAACGCAAAAAGAATTTTTCAATTCGAGCCGGTAGTTCCTGAGATTAGCGCGTTCAACCAAACAAACAAACAAACTCTTCTGCTTTATAATATGAAGTATATTAAGTATATTAGTATAGATATTAGCGTGATCTCATTGGTCAGATTGAGATTTAACTATGATCGTGCCATCGACAAGAGTAGCTTTTAACGAATTTCCTCCTTAGGGATGTCATAATCAGCCTTCGTCGTCCCCTGCTAATGGGGCCCGTTGGTCTTGATGTTGCAAACGCGACTGCTGAATGTAGTTTTGCCATGTCAAACAGCGTTAAGGGGGGTGAAACTTCCATACATTGGCGTTAAACAAAATTTTCATAGATAGTGCTGCCATCTGTGTGTTTGAGGACACAAACTTTTCACTTGTTTGACTGTTTTACAATTACTGCCTTATAGAGAACAGCTATTTTAGAAGTAGATAGCCTAGCGGTGACAGCGGTTGCCTTGTGAATAATAGTTCCCAAGTTCAATTCCGTAGTCAAGAATTACTTTTTGTATTTATTTGGTTGAACAGAAACTAACAGTGCCTTCTAACAGTTGAGGTACACAGTTTTAAAAACGAAAACCAGAGTTGCGCATCAATCTTGTATTAGATAGTGTATTATCTATGACAGGAATACCCTCATCTCAAAAAACAGTGCTTTGTTTTGCGCCTGATCTCGGCTTTCCAGTCTTGTCAGATTAAGAGTGATTGAAGAAGAGAAAGCCTTATTATTTAGCTTCGAGCCCTCAGAAGTGACGTTCTATGTCAAATATGAGTTATTTGATGCTACCATGACGAATTAAAACTAAACTGTAATATATTATTGCATGATACAATATAATGTCTTATAATCGCCAGGAATGCTGAACTTTAACGCTAAATAGCAAAGGTTATCTAATTAAATTATACTTAATTAACTAGGTATATTTTCCAATTAGGTACGTGCAATACCTAATAGGCATAGTTGCGCGCCACGCGGTCTTCCGGGCTCATAAGCATAACTTTATATCTTAGTAACTTTTGCCCGCAGTTTCAGTCGCGTTAGTTTAGAATTTGACAATCGATCGGGTTGTACTAATGACAACAATATTCATGGATTACGATGTCGATCCGCCAAGTAAGTCAGCTAGTAATAACAAATTTAACTATTTTTATAAAATTAATATCAGATTACTGTCAAATAGGTAAGCAAGAAAAGAGCAAATAAACAACCCACAGTAATTTACTAGCCAGTACGTTATTTTAAAAAGGCAATGAATGCCAGCTACGTATAACAAAAAAAAATTGCAGTGCTTCTAATACAGCGCCATCTATAATTTTTTGTTGGAAGCTGGCCCTGAAAACGCCTTTCTAATTTCGGTCAATGGACTGGCTGTCGGAAAAAATCTCATCTATAATATTCATTAGTCACTTTAATTGCGTTCCACAATGTAAAGGAAGTATAAAAGGCTTACAGCTAAGAACAATATTTGGACCCCGTTAGGGACCAGCAATATACTGTTTATATGAGACGGCTCATTTTTCTGAGCCTATGCCAAGAATGTAGGTACCGATGTCTTTAACCGTAACAATTTCAAAATAAAGTTTCTTTGGATCTGTTCCTAAGGATCAATTCACACCGAGCTGCGGCGCGGCGCGACGCGATGCGATGTGCACAATTTAATAGAGCGACTCAAAATATAACTTTATTTATTAAACCAAAAGACTCGCAGTGTGAAATCACTGGGCTCTTCCTTCCATCCAATACCGTCGCGTCGCGTCGTGTCTCAGTGTGAACTGACCCTAACACTATCGATTATTACGTTCCAGGTTGCATAATTTTCCAAACATGTTTTACGTCGCTGGTTCTCTTTTGCTCTCACCAAAAAGGCTGTCACCTAACTGAAGACTAGGCAGCATGGTCTCAGACCCTAGCCTGTTCCGTCAGGAACAAATTAAAAAAAAAACGAAAGCTGTCAAAATCAAGCCCTGACATTGACATTTCAAATTTAAAGCGCGGTAATTTGTGCTTGTTTTTCAGACGTGTTATGATAAGCGCAAATAATTGTTATTCTTTTAACGAGAACAATAAAACTGCACGGTGACCTTTACTTATCAACTTTAATTTTATCCAACTAATTTCATACAGAAATAAGTATTTTTCGTGGAATAATTTACCAAAGACACGATGTCGAAAGTGAAATTGAATTTAATCGCTGCTGCCTGTGAAAACATGGGTATTGGCGTGAATGGAGCATTACCATGGCGTTTAAAGTAAGTATAAACATCTTCCTTAACGTATTATGGACTAAAAATAAAATAATGACTTCTGAATTTATAACAAACATCGCATCTTTATCGCAAGATAGGTTACCTTACCTACGATAACGAAGCATTGACCCGCGTAGTTATCGATATTATCTAGGCTTAAAAAGTTTCATAAGGCACTGGGCACTGACTAAACACTTTTCTAATAATAAAACATTGCACCTGTTGTCTTTGAAGGCATAAGCTTATGTAGTACACCTATATTTTTCCAGTGATATTTAAGTTCCATTTAACAGGGTTAAAGGCTATCAGTTCCAACTGATTCCAGTTGCTATGGAGAAGTCCAACATCCTGTTTCTAGGTCCCTATTATCACCTATTTTGTTAATATAATTCTCCTTTCAGACTACCTTCTAATCAATAATTTATCTATCCTTCTAATCTACACTTATTAATTGTTTGTTTGTTTATTTGTACTTGCTAATCTCTGCAACTACATTTGATAGCCTAATTTTTGAGAAAGTTGTGAACTTTAGTGGACCAGCAGTGGCTGAAATCATGGGGCACAACTACTTACCTTATAACTAGCTTATGCTCGTGGCTTTGCCCGCATTGAATTCCACAGGATCATACTACTGGGATAAAAAAGTATCCTATATGTTAATCCGGGTTATAAACAACCTGTGTGCCAAATTTCATCTAAATTAGTCAAGCCGTTTGAGCGCGAAGGACATATTAACATACACACATACAAACTTTCGCCTTTATAAGATTAGTGTGATGCTCTCACTGCTAGCATGGAGTCTCCCTGGGGGAGAGCAACGGTAGTGAGGCTGCCTGACATTCTTAAGGTCCCGGGTTTGAAGCACAGTAGGAGCAAATGTTTGTGAAATGAGCACTGAGAATGTATTTACAAAAAGTATCTATGTAGTATATCAACTATCTGGTGTCCACGGCACATGCCTCGTTGCTTAGTGTGGCACTAGATGGTGCTGTGTGTAATGTCCAGTGATATTTATTTTTAATGGGCTGTATTCTACCATGGGGGCCCACTGCAGGTTAATCGGTATCTAGCAGACATGCCCATTGCTTCAAGTGAATGAGAACTTCTGTCTTAAGAGCAGTGGTGATAAAATAAATTGTACTCTATTTAAACTAGTCACCCCTCCCGGCTTTGCCTGTGTGCAATGTAGATGTAAATGTTCCTCTTAAATCACCCTATCCATTGTTGAAAAATTGCATTAAAGTCCGTTGCTTAGTTTAAAAGATATAAGTGTACAAAAAGCAGTAGCAACTCTGTTTATTATACTACTAGCTGATGCTGCCGTCTTCACCTGCGCCGCACCCAAACCACTCTTTCCATTGGTGAAAACAGCATGAAAATCGATGCAGTAATTTTTGAGTATAACACGAACAGACAGAAAGACAGACACGTCGAAGGACGTTTTATAATATATATGTGATCTAAAGATTATGTTTATATTTTTCAGAAAAGAAATGTCCTACTTCACATCAATGACTACCAAAGTGTCGGACCCATCTAAAGTGAATGCTGTCATCATGGGTCGTCGGACGTGGGACTGTATACCGAACAAGTACCGGCCGTTACAGAATAGGGTCAATATTGTGCTAACACATCATGTTGATAGTGTGAAGGAAAAGGTAATATTCCACTATTATTCTCGCATCATCATCATCATCCGCGTAGCCTTTTTCCAACTGTTGGGGAAGGCTTCCAGTCTAACAGGATGCAGCTGTTTACCAGTATTTTACATGTGCGTGCCATTTGACCTCCACAACCCAATTAGTCTTTTCTAAGTAGGTAATACGATACCACTTGCTAAGACTGGTTGTCAAACTCTTTGGGCCACTGACTACCTGTAACAACTGTCAATGTTGATCTTTGACAGCCGGGAGAACAGCTACAAATGACAGGCAGGACCAACTGCTAACGTGCTGTCTGAGTAACAGAGGAAACTCAGTATGTAATGGGTCACCCATCCGTAGATCAACCTAGGCAAGCACAGCCTAACTTGAAGATTGATCCGAACGACTGCCTATCTGGGCAGTCGCTCCATGTAAAATACTCGTATTTAGCTCCATCTGGTTATTCTGGAAAAGGCTAGGCAGATGAGGTGGAGCCGTGCGAAGTAACATAGGTATAAGTTGCCTTAAATGCTATGAAAAATATTTAGTTTTAATACCGCTAGACAAAAATATCCAGGTCTGAAATCAGGACACAAATCCCACCGTCATGCATATGCACATGCACATATGGGCCCACCCTCCCGCCCTCATGCATATGCACACATACAAAACAAGTGAGAAATAATTAGCATGCTATTATGTCCAGAAATATTATTAAAACACGAAATTAGGTAACTGCATGTTTATTCAGCTAGGTAGCCTGACACAATGTGTAGATTCAAACCTACCCCCAACTTAGTTCATCTTATATAATATGTCAACAAGAGAAACAAGTACCCTCAACAGTCTATACACATATCCATACTCACAAACTACCATCATGTACATGACATACCTTTCCCCCAAGTAAACACACAAAATAGTACATAAGAAATTAACATGAAGAATAAGAACAATTAAATAAGAAATATAACATTCTATGAATTAGAACAAAACATCATACAAATTATACAATTTCAAGTACGTTTAAAGAATCAGTTTAACTATAACTTTATTTCTGCAATTATCTAGGTATTCCTAGAATATCAGCCCAAGACTCTTCACTGGGAATTTCTATCATCTGTTCCGGTTCTTCGCTGATCTGGTCTCGAGCTTCCTCACTTATCTCTCTCCTTTCATTTTGTGAGCTCTCTACCTGTGATGCAACTTTGATAAGTTGATCAATATGTCTGTTGATGACGAGACCGTCATCCGTTTGCACTTTGTAACTAGATGGACCACTTTTATTTACTATTCGGCCCGGCAACCACTTTGGACCGTTGCTGTAATTTCTATATCTAATTCTACAGCCAACTTCAGACTCTCTGTTTCGCCTCTGATTATTGTCAAAAACTTGCTGTTCGGTCTTCTTTCTTTGTATATGGTCTGGGTGTATTGTGTCCAGTATGGTGCGCAGTTTTCGATTCATCAGGAGTTCAGCAGGAGTCTTTTGTGTTCCAGCACACGGTGTCGAGCGGAGGCTTAGTAGCAGATTTGGAATTTTTATGTCCCAAGCCATGTCATCCATTTTCCGTATCTTGTCTTTCACCGTTTGGACCATCCGCTCTGCTAACCCATTGGTGGCAGGGTGATACGGTGCTGTCGTGATGTGCCTTATTTTATTTGAGTCAAGGAATTGTTTCATTTCTTCGGACACAAAACCGGTCCCATTGTCAGAAACCAGTATCTCACATAAACCATGAGTCGCAAATACCACCCGAAGGTATCGGATTACCGTGGCAGTGGTCATATTGTTAACTATAAACACCTCGGGCCATCTCGAGTACGCATCTACGATGATCAAAAAGTTCTTGTTTCGAAAAGGCCCGGCGAAGTCGACGTGTATTCTAGACCATGGTCTGGTGGGCGTGATCCACTCATGTTGAGATCGGATAGGCATGTGCCGGTGCTCGAGACACTTGTTGCACTGGCCCACGAGTGCTTCTATGTCTTCATTTAAGTGTCGCCACCAAATGTAGCTTCTTGCCAGCGCTTTCGTTTGTACGATTCCATTGTGTGTCTTGTGTAAGGCACGTAAAGTAACCGCGCGCAGCGGCGGTGGCACAACTACGCGATTACCCAGCAACAGACAGCCGTCTTGCAAGGACAGTTCAGTGCGATGTAGCCAGTAAGTATGCAGATCCGCCTCTTTAACCTTGGCAGGCCATCCCCTTTGAACATAATGCACTATTTTTGATAGCGTTTTATCTTTTAGTGTTTCAGTCGCAATATGGTCTGCATCGAATGGGAAGTCTTCAGGTTTCTCAGCCATCAGCAGAATCTCACTCAGTTCTACTTCAGGTCGCTCAGGAACTGGTTGTGGCCATCTACTCAAATTGTCTGCACTGCCTATCTGTTTCCCAGGCTTGTAACGGATATCATAGTCGTGTGAGGTGAGCGCGATTGCTATTCTTGTCAAACGGGGTGACAGTATGTTAGGTGTCGGTTTTCTTGGGTTGAATATACCCAGCAAAGGCTTATGATCTGTGACTACAGTGAATGATCTTCCTGCCAAGTAGTTGTGGAATTTCTGTATCCCAAACAAAATCGCCGTTGCCTCTTTGTCTAATTGTGAATAGCGCCTTTCGGTGGAGCTTAATGTTCGGGAACTCATGGCCACGGGACTTTCGTTGCCATCTTCCATCACGTGTGATAACACGGCTCCGACGCCGTATTCTGAGCTGTCGCATGTCAGAATCAGAGGTTTATTTAAATCGTAATGCACTAAAGTCATGTCAAATGTTAGGGCCTTTTTGGCAGTATTAAAAGCATGTTGTTCCCGTTCGGTCCAGCGCCATATTTGCGTTTTGTCTAGCAGACGATGCAAAGGTTCAAGTATGGTAGCTTTGTGTGTTATAAACCTTTCGTAAAAATTGTACAAACCGAGGAACGCTTGTAATTCTTGAACGTTCTGGGGCTCCGGTGTGTTCATTATCGATTCTACCTTACTCGGCGAAGGATGAATGCCATCAGCATCAATGATGAATCCCAAGAATTCGACTCTCTCTTTAGCGAACTTACATTTATTTTTATTAAGGCGTAATCCCGCTTCTTTTATGCGCTGCAGGACCATGTCTAAGCGCTGCAGCATCTCAGGCATCGTACGTCCCGCGATTATGATGTCATCAATCAGCACTGCTACTCCTCCGATGCCCGCTAGAAGCGCTGTCATCAGCCTCTGAAAAATACCGGGGCAGGCTTTCACACCAAATGCAAGCCTATGTACGGTATACAATCCTTTGCAGGTGTTGAGAGTTAAAAGTTTAGATGTTTCGTCGTTGATAGTCACTTGAGTGTACGCACGATCCAAGTCCAATGTTGTGTAGAATTTTCCGCCTCCTACAGCTGCAAATACTTCATTCGCCGTAGGCATAGGGTAGGTGTCCGATTCCGTTGCTTGATTGACTGTACAACGGTAGTCACCACATAGCCTAATCTCGCCTGATTTTTTGACAACCGGCACTACCGGCGTGGCCCACTCAGAGTACGCCACCGGCTGAAGCACGCCCTCGGATACGAGACGGTCGATTTCGTTCCCCACTCTGTCCTTAATGGCGTAAGGAACAGGACGAGCTTTTAAGAATTTCGGGGTAGCGCCCGGTTTTAAATGTATTGCCACAGGATCTCCACGGTACGTACCGAGACCATCCTTGAATACATAACCATGTTTTGTGATTATTTTCTCCAAATCAGTATAATCTCCGTTTGATACGAAATTAATATTCATAGTAATGCCTAGATGTACAAGCCAGTCTCTTCCCAAGAGATTCGGTCCATTACCCTTAGCCACTAGTAACGGAAGATGATACTCAATGTCGTTATAGCGCACAGGCAGCACTATCTGGCCGAGCAGGTGCACGGGCGCGTTGGTCCAGGTGCGCAGAGACAGCGGCGCCGCGTCGAGGCAGCGCGGCGGCGGCAGGCGCGGCCGCAGCAGGCGCCATGTGTGCTCGTTTACTAGAGTGTAGCAGGCACCCGTGTCCACCTGCAGTGTGACGGGCTCACCCGCCAGCAGCACATGAATGACAAATGGCGCTATTCGAGTCGTACTTTGGACAACATAAATGCCGTTTAAATTCGCGTCTCCATCCTCCTCCGTAAAGTTCATTTTATTTACGTTCTTTTTAGAAATGCAGACTTTCTCGAGATGTCCCTTTTTATTGCAATATCGACATGTAACGTTTATGAACCGACACTCGCCAGCGTGTCGATCCCCACAGCGGTAGCAAAGACGAAGTGCGGAGCGCGGGGCAGGGCGCGGCGGCGCGGCGCGTGGTTCGGGACGCGGGCGCAGCGCGTTGATATCCATGGGCTCCGGCGGCGTTGCGGCCGGCGCCGGAGGCGCGGGCGGCGCGGCGGGTGTCGGCGGTGGCGTGGCGCTACAGCTGGCACCTTCTCCCATGCGCATCATGCGCACGTCGTTACCCGCACTTTCAGATGACAACATAGCATCGACTACATTGTGATATGTTAAATTGTCTCTTTTAAGCAGCTCGTACTGCAACCTATCGTCCCTCATTCCACACACAAGTCTGTCACGTAACATGCGCTCCAAATCAGTAAAATTGCAACTAGCGCTGATTTTCCGAAGTTGAGCTATGTATTCGGCGGCTGATTCGCCACGATTTTGATCACGCTTATAGAATTTGTATGAAATGGATATCTCATTCGGTTTCGGACTGTAATGTTTGGTTAGAATTTCTATGATTTCATTGAACGTCACTTCGCTGGCTTTTCGTGGCGTACTTAGTGCTAATAAAGTTTCAAACACTTGCGAACCACACACAGTAAAGAAATTTGCCCGTTTTACATTGTCTATCACGATTCCGTTCGCTTCGAAACAAAACTTAAGTCTGTCTATGTAAATGTCCCAATTGTCCGTATGTGGGTTGAACTCACTAAACTTCACACATTTACGATCCATTTTCACTTATTTTACTCCGTCGTCGCCACTATTATGTCCAGAAATATTATTAAAACACGAAATTAGGTAACTGCATGTTTATTCAGCTAGGTAGCCTGACACAATGTGTAGATTCAAACCTACCCCCAACTTAGTTCATCTTATATAATATGTCAACAAGAGAAACAAGTACCCTCAACAGTCTATACACATATCCATACTCACAAACTACCATCATGTACATGACACATGCCATGCAACCTAGTACCTAATTATTTCTCACTTGTTTTGTATGTGTGCATATGCATGAGGGCGGGAGGGTGGGCCCATATGTGCATGTGCATATGCATGACGGTGGGATTTGTGTCCTGCTTTCAGACCTGGATATTTTTGTCTAGCGGTATTAAAACTAAATATTTTTCATAGCATTTAATGCCATGGATTTCCGCAAAGTAACGCCTGATTCCATAACTTATAAGTTGCCTTTTTGTTTACTAACCTCTATAGATGTTGCTTAACCAAAATAAAGATTAAACTAGTTACATACTCTGTCAAAACTTTCCAGGTCCCAGATGGAGTGGTGGTAGTCCCAGGGCTGGATGAAGCAGTTGAATACATCGAGGGTCGAGAGGATATAGAGTCCACCTGGGTTATTGGAGGATCATCGATATATGCGGTGAGTCAGAGACCAACACCTCCACCAGTTCTTTCCATCAGTTCATGAGGACCAGGCCAGTACTTGGATGGAGGTTGATCGCTGTGTTGCCCAAATTCTCACAGGTCATGGTAACTTTAAGGGGCAACACAGACGACAGATGTTTTGTGTGTTCTAGACTGCAACAAAATCAGTTGTCAGTTGTCACCATAACTCACAGAATAAGTAAGCTAATGTGGCAATGGGCCGGTCAAATAAGCCGTAGAACCGATGACCGTTGTGGTAGACGTGTTCTTGAGTGGAGACCGCGAATCGGCAACCGTTAGGTGAGACGCCCTTAGGCGAGCGTGGATCTTCAAGGTGGCTGATAGCATCTGGATGAGAGTTTCTGAAAATCGAGTTGCATGACGTGCCTTTGAGGAGGCCTATGTCCAGCAGTGTACAAATAAAATGCTGTTGGCAAATGAAAATGACATAGTCAGTTGTAGATTTTTATAAAACTCTTTTTTCCCATCGCCACTCGAAAAAGGGCATTTTATTCATCGACAACACTGAATAAAACGCTCTTTTACTCACTGAGTGAATAGAGACTTTTTGAATTTGGAACAAGGACTAATTATGAACAAATGAAACGTGCTGACAAGAATATACTTGACACTGAATTTCGAATATTCTTTTAATTTCGAACAGTATAATGTCTCGGTTTTTATATCCCTCGCTCTACTCAGGATTCAACTCTAGAATCCTTCGCTGCTCCTGGGATCCAACTTCGTCCCTCGAATTAAAATCCCTTTTTTTCACTTATTGTATAATCTACTATTTTCAATTACAGGCCGCGATGTCCCACCGGAACTGCGGCAAGATCTACCTCACAGAGATTCAAAAATCCTTCGATTGTGACACGTTCTTTCCGAACATCGACAGACAACAGTACCACCTAGTCGATGAAGAGGATATCCCGGGCGAAAGGCAGCTGGAAGGTGACATCAGCTACTATTATAGAGTTTATAAGAAGTTGTAAGAACGGGGAAAGGGAATCTTTGAAGTATTTGAAAGGGTAATGGACCGAATATGAAAAGAAATGACCGCGGATTTTAAAAGGCAGAAAATTATTGAAGGGAAACTGTTCAGGGTAGCCCACGAAATTCAAATGTTCTTACGTTTTTTTTTTGCAATTTACAGTCAGTGCTAAGTTTCATGTTGATTAAAATAATATGATTGGCGACTGTCCATTGAATGTCTTTTTCATGAAATAGTCATTCGATCGACTTTTTGACGACCCGAATGGCGCAGCGGTAGTGAGGCTGCCTTACGTTCTTAGGGTCCCGGTTTCGAATCCCGGTAGGAGCAAATGTTTGTGTGATAAGCATGGACATATGGACATTTGTTTCCGAGTCATGGATGTTTGTATGTATAATAAGTATGTATTTACAAACAAAAAGTATATATGTAGTATGTCAACTGTCTGGTGACCACGACACAAGCTTTGCTTAGTGTGGCAATAGATGGCGCTGTGTGTAACGTCCAGCGATATTTATTTATTTACTTTTAATGAACTTGTAGGGCTGTATTGATGATTTGGATGATACTACATACATACGTCTTAGATTCATCATATTCGTAAATACAAATCTCCAACTTCACAAGAGTTGACCTTATAAAATTCGTTCCTCGACCATTATGAACTTGGAAGGTTGTATTGATGATTTTGATGATTATAATTCTGTAACCACATAAGTCTTACAGTCGCGAACGATATTTTAATCTTTTGACCGCCACAGCATAAACGCACGCGCGTGCCCTCCACGCCAAGCCACAATTTTTCATCTACTATTTTGTCACATATTTTTGTCGTTTGGCGTACAGAGCACGCGCTTGCTTGTCACGTATATGTGACAATGGCGTCCAAAAGGTTCAACATACAACCTAGCGCTGGCCTGCAAATTACAAAAAACTTTAAAAATATATTTTTCATTACTCATACTCGGAAAGTAGGTCTGAAGTTGTCTGAGGAGCGGGCTGAAAGTAATACTTTTCAGCCCTAGGGAGAATCACTTTGAACTGACAGCTGTCACATTATTAAAAAAAAATCTAGTTCTATTTTCACATTTCTATTGAACCATGTTCCGACTTCTATACAGCCTGTAAATTACAGAGCGATGTAAAATTGAAATAACATAAAATTCAGTATTCATTAAAGAATACAATTATTTTAAATAACTTAATTATAATTTAGTTACAAATATTTCTTTAAAATAACAAAAATTTGGGCAAAATATTTACTATTTTTTCAGTGACTATAGTGAAAATAAAGGCTGAATAGCCGGCCACAGAAAAAAAAAACAAAATAGGCGGGAAAGGCGGCAATCCGATCTTCATTTTTTTTTCGAGTGGTTTCGTGTTTTTGTTTTTATTTTCCTTGTATTCGTAATGAAAAGCACAGTGTTTACCTCGGGTTAAAGACTTCTTTAGTCCCTCGAGCTATTAGCGCCCGCGCTACGCTTGGGCGCCAAACCCCGTCTCGGGACTAAATTAGTCACTTTCACCCCTTGGATAACAATGTACTATTGCAAGCTACCCTGGAGATTCCGCCTTATAGGATTATAATCGCTAAGCCAAATAGAACCACAACCACAGTTATGATGGAACGATTTTTTATTTAGTGAAAAAAACAGCAGTTTCCATAATATTAAGATAAGTTAAGCCAAACAGAATCAATCTTACATAATTATATTTTAACATTTTCCTAAGGGTTGGCCACGAAACAAGCCTCATTGCTTAGTGTGGCGCTAGATGGCGCTGTGTGTATTTTCCAGCGATATTTATTTAAATTAAATCGATGTCTTCATCGTGTTCTTTGTAAACCAGCACCCATTCTATGTATTTCAGGGGGTCTAAAATGGCCGCTTTAGCAGAATCGTAAATGAATCACGTTAAAAAAATTAAATTCTTAAAATGGTCTTTGTAACCATTACCATACAGTCCATTTTAAGAATTTTTAATTTTCGTGATTCATTTTATTGAACAAAATTTAATACTTTAATTTAAACACAATGGTTACAAAGACCATTTTAAGAATTTTAATTTTTTAACATGATTCATTTACGATTCTGCTAAAGCGGCGATTTTAGACCCCCAGTGATCTATCGTTCTTTCTATCGATGTAGGTATATTAGTATAGTTATGTGAGCATTTTTAATACATTTTGCATTTATTAAAGGGTGGTTTTCAAAAAAAATGTTCGTTGCGTAACGGAATTCCACCCAGAAAGAAATTAACAATATTGAAATTAAACAAGTTATCGGCTAACGAGTTATATCATGTTTAAAAAAAAATAAAACATAATATGATATGTTGCTAATTTAACGAGAAATACATATTTTAAGAAGGGATGGTAACTAAAAAGTTCCGTTACGTCACAAAGTTTAGATTGGTATTAAAACTCAGTGGTAAATCAAATAAGATTATTTTTTATTGTAATATGTTTTAACAAGAACAGCCTTCAAAATCATAAACTTATAATTAGTAATTTAAATAAAATCAACGTTTTTTCTACGAAAACTATTCCTCTACGTTACTTTATAGCACGTTTCATTGCACAGTAAAGCCTCTACTTTGCCATTTTTCTATAAAATATGATAAAATAATATGATTCATAAAACTTTTAAATAATATTATTCAAAATCAAAATCAAAATCAAAATCAAAGCATTTATTTCAAGTAGGCCAATAACAGGCACTTTTGAATTGTCGAAACAAAGATGAAAATTAAATGTAGCTACAGTCCCAGTCACAAGACATAAAAACTGTGAAAGTACTGTAGTTGCCCATTCCCTAGCGTAGATCTCTATGGAGAAGAACGGGCAAGAAACTCCATGGACACTCTTTTAAGTCAAAAAATTGTTACAAAATCTTGGTTACATCACTCATGTTGAGATGTTATATTATGTGAGAACAATGTAGCAAGATGTGCACGTTAAAAGTGTCCATAGCAAAACAAAACAAAATACAACTCAAAAACAAAATAATTAATTCAAATAAACCATGGCGACTAAGAGATGACCAGTCACAACTGACAGCGCCCGTTCACGCACATGACGCATGGATCAGCACCATTCAGCTCAACCATTTTGAAGGGAACTAAATGGTCCGACACACGCGCCATGATCAGCGAGACATTTGAGTGAGCATGACATACTCTCAACCGCCAGGGCACATTCAAGTCAAAAACTAAAGTAGGTTTCCAGTGAATGATAGCTTTCTAGTACATAGTACTCACACAATATGGGCTATGCGTTTATATAATACTAAATAGATTGAATCTATACAATGCAAAGATAGTTGTACAATCTTCAGCAGCTCCAACAATACCATTTAATGCTATCAATTTTTGAGCCCCTGTCCTTGTGGAGCAGGACCAGCATTGAGCCAAGCATTTTTATCAGCGATATAATCGCTCAACTTGTAATATGCTTGCTTAGATAGTGTGCGTTTAATGCATGTTTTAAATTTAGTCTCATTCAGTTCAAGAATACTTTGTGGAATTTTATTATAGCATCTCAAACAGTACCCCATGAAAGATGAGTCTACTTTAGCGAGTCTAAAGCCTGGCTGAACTAGTTGGTCCCTATTTCTAGTACTGTAATTGTGTCTGTCGCCTCTTTTACCGAAAAGATGCAGATTTTTTCTAACGTACATTATGTTTTCGTAGATGTATTGGCAATGAACCGTCATGATGCCAATATCCTTAAAAAGTTCCCTTAGAGAATCGCGCCTACGAAGATTGTATATGGCTCTGATGGCTCTTTTCTGCAGAATAAATATAGACTCAATATCAGCAGCCCGTCCCCATAGCAAAATACCGTAAGACATTATACTATGGAAGTAACTAAAATAGACCAGTCTAGCGGTATCTACATCAGTGAATTGACGGATTTTTCTAATGGCATATGCTGCTGAACTTAAGCGCCCCGCAAGAGATGTTAAATGAGAACCCCATTGTAGCCTTGAATCAAGCGTAAGCCCCAGGAAAACCGTTTTATCTACGAATTCGAGTTTCTCTTTATTCAATATTATCTCACAATCACTACTTTTAACATTCGGTAATGAAAATCTTATGCATTTAGTTTTTTTTTCATTCAATACCAAATTGTTTGCTGTGAACCAATTTTGGACCTGAAGTAGGGCATCATTCACGTCATCTAGATTTTGGGCCCGTCTATTTATCTTAAAAATTAGAGAAGTGTCATCAGCAAACAACACCATATTTTGAGGTTGGTGTTTCAACAAATAGGGTAGATCATTTATATATACTAAAAAAAGGAAAGGACCCAATATTGAGCCTTGCGGAACCCCCATTTTTACATTCAAACCCTGTGAATTAACACCATTTATTTGAACATGTTGTTTTCTATCGCTCAAATAAGATTTTAGCAGGCTAAGTGCAAGTTTACCCAGTCCGTAATGCTCCAGTTTCAAAAGTAATGTGTCGTGATTTACGCAATCAAAAGCTTTGGAGAGATCACAGAAAATTCCTATTGCGTCTTGGGACTCTTCCCACGCAGCAAATATGTGCTTTAATAGGGTTACACCGGCGTCAGTTGTACAACGTCCCTTGGTGAAACCATACTGTTGATCATGTAAGATTCTGTTGGTGTTAAAATGATAGAGCATTTGATTAAGCATTACTTTTTCAAAAACCTTGCTAAAAACTGGTAACACGGATACGGGTCTATAATTATTGGAATCTTTACTGTCCCCGGATTTGAAAAGAGGTATGACTTTACTGTATTTCATTAAATCCGGGAAAACTCCTTGGTCTACACATAAATTAAAAATTAAAGCTAAGTACGGGGCTATGGTCTCAAGTATAGATGTACAAACTTTGATAGACATTCCCCATAAATCTTCGGTCAGTTTGATTTTAATTTGCCGGAAAGCTTTAATAACTGTCATAGGGTTAATGTGTTTAAATTTAAATTCAGCCAGGCAGCCAGACACATTCGCCTTTAATAAGCCAATTGAGGCTTCAGGTGAGGAATTAAGAGCCTCCGTAGTTTTTATTGGTATTTCGGTAAAAAAATTAACAAATTCTTGAGCTACTTCCTGATCAGAGCTTTTAGGACCACATGCTGTATCTAATGTAAAGCTATTCTTACGTATTTTCTTTCTGTTAGTCTCGTTATTTATGACTTTCCAAACGGTCTTTATTTTATTTTCTGCTGTTTTGATCTTGTTGCTTATGTGCAGGGCTTTAGCAACCTTGCAAGTACTTCTAAAAATCTTTGAATACGTAGCAACATACTTGCTAAAAGTTTCAGTGTTTATAAAAGGCTTGAGGCTATAAAGCTCAAATAGCCTTTCCCTACTTTTTCTGATACCTTTAGTTGCCCAATCACTAAATATAAATTTAGGGCAAATACTCTTTGTCTTCTTTTCAAAAGTTTTGTTGAATTCCGTGTGAACTAATGAAAAGAAACGATCATACAATTGATTTATATTAATATCCTCTTGGCTCATTACACTTAACTTGTTCTGTAGGGAAATATTATACCTATTTAATTTGCAAGAAGTTATAGGTCTAAATTTAATCTGAACTTTTTGTATTGGAGTTTTACAACTAAAAGTTACAGTTTGTCCGCTATGGTCAGACGGCAAACAATTTATTATGGCTTTATCTAAGTAATCACAATCGCAGAAAACATTATCTATACAAGTAGCAGAAGAAGTTGTGATTCTAGTGGGTTCAATAAAAACGTTATTCAAGTCAAATGACTTAAAAAGATTTAATAACCGACTGCTATTTGAATTTTCTTCTAAAATATTGATATTAAAATCACCACAAATTATTGTAGCTTTATTACTGGCTGCAAGTTTTGCCAGGACATCTTCCATTATTGATTCAAATATGGAAAAGTTTTGATAGTTTGGGGGTCTGTACACACACACAATTACATGCTTATCTAGCTCAACACAGGACAGTTCGACGCAATGTTCAACCGAGAGACCTACTATGTCATTACGTTGCTTATATTTAAAACTATTTTTTATTAATATTAGGGAACCTCCACGAAGCATAGTTTTACGATTAAAGCAGCTACCCACCATATAGTTCTCATAATTAATAAGCATTTGGTAATCCTTTAGCCAATGTTCAGTAAAACAAATAATGTCAAACTTACTACTTTCTAAAAACAATTCAATTTCTAATAATTTCGAAGAAATGCCTTGGATATTTTGGTGGAATAATTTTAAGGTGTTCTGCTGAGGCCCTTTTTTACTAACTAATTGAGTGCAAGAAGATACCTTGCTGTTGGTAGGATTAACAAAAATATTGTTAATGGTACCTTCTGTTGTCTCACTTTCTAGTTTAAATTTATATTTGAAGTGAGGCCGGAGACTCCTGTGCCATCCTCAGATGATAAGACCCTATCACTAATAAACCCTAATTGAGAATTTTCCACGGTGACAGATGGATCCTCCTCAGTACAATGTTTGTAAATATTTATAGCACTAGTGCTATATTCATTTGTGACAGTCACCTGTACATTAGTAGAATTACTAATCGTCGCAGTGTTAATAATATAACTAAACTTAGACATACTATTTATGTCTGTGTGAATACTATAAGCTAATAGCCGAGCTATTTTGTGTCTACATACAATAGGTAGATACACCTTACCCCGTGTCGACTTAAGATTACCAACTATAGTGTTGATATCCAGATACATAAGCCTGTCACTATAGTGACCTACTAAAAAATGTACATGTTTATTCAACATATGTATATAATCGTTTTTCCTACTACTTAAATTTTCAAAATATGGAAAAGCACACAATATGATTTTATTACATCTTAACTTTAGCAACTCAGAAACACAGTCGGTGATATCTTCCTTTTTTACATTAGAACTATTACCAACACATAGAGTAATGAAACAATTTAAAGTCAGAGCAGTAATCATATGAGAATATTTTTAAATTAAATCTAAATATCACCATGAAAGTAGGACAAGTGACGTTAATAGAACAAATCGTCACGTTTAGGAATTCTAAGGCACAGTTTACATTACTTAGAATTAATCAACTTCAAAACGTAGTACAATCAAATCAAGTCATATAAAACACTCTAAAATAACATTTTGAGGAATTCCTAACACATATGTGAAACTTTGGCGAGTTTTACAAACATGACAAGGAAATGTTCTCGATGACGCATTACGTTTCCCTATTAATATGTATCTTTTTCTTCTTCAGTTAGTTCGTTTATCTTCTTAAAATGCTTCTTCAGTCTTTAAAGTTCCTTGTTTTTATGAAGTTCGTTCTTTACTGGGTCCGCTCTTTTATACCATTCCGCTGACGTCAACGCCAGTCTGGTTAAAAAAAATAGTCTAAAGCTGCATAATTTACGATTTAACTATCAAAAATAGTGATTATTACAAAAATCTGTAACTATCCGATCGATTCAATTATTTAAATTAAACCTTAATGCTTTACTCAATTACTTTTCACAAAAAATAATCAATCAATCTCTCAACAACTTAATTTTTTTATTTTTATTTAAAACTGTTTTGATTCTAAAAACTATATCGACATGTGTAAACCATGCTTTAGAATTCCACTACGTCACATTTGGCGTTCCGCTAGTACAATACGTAACGTAATGGACGTGACGTATGATGGCTTCACAAAAACAAACTCAAGAAATCAACGGTTAAAATGTAATTTAACGAAATGTTCCACTTAATTCCGATTAAAGACACTTTTTACTAATTATCTATGAATCGTTATAAGTCAGACAAACATTACTTGCTTAATAAAATCAAGTTCGTAGTGGAAAATGTGAACAGGACTTCGTGACGCCCGACCGTTCACTCTCACTGTTTGACCAAACTGCTGTCATTTAACAAATATGGCGGACATTTGCGTTCTAAAAGGTTGTCAACACTAAAAAAATACTCTTAGTTCATTCAATTTTCTACTCAAAATCAGTAAACCAGTGTCGCGTATATGGAATTTTCCACTATCGTTATTTTGAGGGACAAGATAAAACGTGTACTTTAAATAATTTGTACTCTAGTGCCTTATGAATTAAGTTTATTATTCAATTTAGATCATATAATCCTGCCAAATTACATAAAATTACTGAACAAAAGGTCGGATAACAGTGATATTTTACGTTCGGAACTTTACAAAACCTGCGTGGGACACGTCAAAAATCATCTTTCATCTTCCTGATAATGATTAATTTAATCAATATTACACAGATTTTCGTACTTCTGAACATGTTAATAATAAATTTTGAACGTATTTTGTCGTTTTCTGGTTAAAACTCTAACTTTGAACTGCATTTGCCTGAAGAATAGAGGCTTAAAGTCGTAGGACACGCAATTTTCTTATGAACATTTTTTTTGAAAAAGACCCTAAAGTGTTAATTTTAAAGACGCTTAATGCTTTTTTCAAGCAATAATATTTATATTTACTTCCTTTAGTAAGAACATTCCTTCAGCTGCATCCGGTTAGACTGGAAGCCGACCCCAACATAGTTGGGAAAAGGCTCGGCAGATGATGAGTAAGAACTTTCCTTTATAAACCTGTATATTAATCTACTTATAGCATGATTTTTGTACAGTAATAGGAAATTGAAACGGATTCCCGCAAACATTCGCCGCGTTTCACGGACGAAGTTCTTACTTTAGAGTGATTAGGCTCAGACTTGATAGTCTCATTGAAAATTCCGTGGTATCTGCTAAATTAGCAACTCTATTTGTGATGGTTCAAACTTCGTTTGAAATGCTGTTAGAATAAAGTTCTAATCAGCTTGCACCACAAAATGGTTGTTACGTCAGTCTCAACGGGCCGAATAGTGCGACATGAATGGTTTTTATTTAATTGTAGCCTATTAAATCATTAGATCAAAATTCCAATTGTACACTTTGTGAAGAAAATAGCGACAAATATTTGTGTGTAAAAAAAAAGCTAAAACTTAATGCCGTTTAGGAGTAGTTACGAAATTTCAAAGAAAAAATGCTTTACTTTGAAAATTTTTTTCATAAATAAAGTTAAGAATTATTTCAAGAGTACAAATTAAAGTTTGCACAGTTAGATTCACTCATCAAAGAGGAGTTTCATAGAGAAAACCTCTCGTTACCAGATACCACCCCCTTAAGTTGAAGCAATAATACAATGAATGTGTGCATAATCGGCACGAAATTTCGTTCGCTTTCGTTCCTCATACGTACCTACAGCTTGGCAAAAAAGAGTGTGACGCGGTGACAGTGGGAACTACAAATTTCCTACCTGGCAATATCGTGTTTTCTGTCAAACTCGGCAATGTCATTGGCTTGTCACTACTCAGTGTTGCCAGAAAGTCGCTAACAAAGCCCTAATTTTTTCCATACTTTATTTTGCCAAAATGTACTATAAGGTGAATCTATTACACGGAATCTCTTAGGGGGTTATTGTAACCATCATTATGAACAACTTACTATGGGACCAAACCATGAATAGAAAAAAAAATCAGCTGTTCCCTACAATAAAGGGTGTAACACACCTCTTAACGAAGCCGAAAGGCACTTGTTCTCCTCGTTATTCACTTTATTTTTAAATACTTACAAGATTTTTTTTGGAAGATTTTTGATTTTTAAATACCTCCACGAACCCCGTACTATCCAATCCATCCATCAGCACGCATATATTTATAGTTATAAAAAAAGTGCAATAAAAACTTGTCATAAAGTTGTAACTTTGACCCCCAATATCTCCGTAACTAGAAGGTTCTCAAGTATGATGTAGAACAAAAAAATGATCGCAATGACGAGGAGAACAAGTGCCTTTCGGCTTCGTGAAGAGGTGTTTTACACACTTAATACCTACATGCGCACGTAGCTTTGACTGATATGATTCTACATTAATTCCATTCATATACCTGCTCTTTTCCCATGTTACTTGAGGTCGGCGCAATGCGTTTTTCTTTCTTTCTCCTCTGTCAAACGTCACGCAATCATTTTCATCTTTTTCCTTCATATCATTAATAATAATAATAATATAATAATAATATTCCACAACTATCACACAACGCCATCTAGTCCCAAGCTAAGCAGAGCTTGTCACACATTCCATCTATCGTTTCCTTGGTCTTCCACTCCCTCTCCATCCTTCTACATTTATATTCTTCACTCTTTTAGTGACACTTTTTACATGCGATTCGTCCCGCCTCATGGCGTGGGGCATACCAAGACAGTCGATTCTCTTTCACGATGTGTGTATTGTATACTCCCTAATTTAAGGATAGCATAGCTTTTAAAATAATTATCTAATGAGGGATTTTATTTTTGAACTCTTCCCTAGTCGCTGGATAGATGGCGCTGATCTCGGTATGTTACTGCAAGGAACAGAACGTCACATAATTTCACTTGGACCTAATGGTTATATTCGGAAGCTTATGCAAACGAAAGTGTCAGTCAACGAGCGTATGTGACGTGTGTTTTTTCAAGCGTTTTGGCTTTGGCACCCAGTAACGTAGTCAGTTCAACGCCATCTACCGAGTTCTTGGAAACTATTTTTTTTTTTTTATTCTCCAAATGAAAATCTCTCATTGTTGCATTTCGTGCCTTTGGCTTAGCCTTTGTAATTATTGTGTTCAAGTCAATGTCTATGTTAGATTAAAAATCACAATTCGTTGGTGTAAATGTTGCTGAAGACATTCCAAGGCCGTTGAATTTTCAGCTTACGGCTCTAAGCCGTACGATAAAAAATAACTTGTCCTATGGTAACAATCAGGGCGATAATCTCATTGGGTTTGACGCAGAATGCGCAAGATGTGCATTTAACGCAAAATGTGTATAATATCTCAAAATAGCGCTACCTACTCAAAATAAGTGTGATTTTTTTTAATTATTTTGCACGGTTTTTAGCACGATATCAGTAGTTTTTTTGTGTAATCACGTTCAGGAATTGTTTTAATAAATTGAAAAAAAAAACAGTAGGTAAATAAAATTCACACTAATTTTGAGTAGTTCTCATTTTGATAAGTGCTATTTTGGGAAGTGCACATTTTGCGTCAAGTGCACAATCTGCGTCAAACACAAATCTCACTATTCAAATATTTTATGAAATATATTTGAATTAGATTAAGATATACAAATACCAGAAGCTTGTCTAAAAGTATGGCGGTTTACCAAATGTACTAATGTAAGGGGCCATCCATAAATTATGTATTGTTTGTGACGTCACATTTCAAAATCTTTATAATCCTAGTGTTAAAACACGAACTTTCACCTATTAACAAAAATCTCAATTTCGGAACTGGTTTTTTAATTCAATAATTTGTAGATGTCAAATTGCAAAATATGTGACGTCACACTAGGGCGGAGGTCTTACAAATGTGGCCAGATGTGACAAGGACGGGGGGGAAATCAGGGGTCAAAAAAATCATGAAATTCGTGTGACGTAATTTATGGATAGCCCCTAAAATATCTGATGAAACGATGAAAGTAATAAACCATGTAAGTTCACTCACTTTATAATACGCTAATCTCTCTAGGTTTTAATTGTATTTATGATGTAAAGTTTTATAAAGCTTGTAAGTTTTGAATACATGGCGTTGTTGTAAATCTTGTTTTTTCTTATTCCCCACTTGCATTCAGCAATAAAGTTGCTGCCAGTTAAGATCGCAATGGTGATCATTGCACTTTCCCTAATATCTCATCGTACGAACGAACTAAAACAAATGAACCATTATATCGTTTTCATTAGAAAACATGTTGAAGATCACGATAGATGGTGATTCAAAACTTGGACAAGTTTTTCTGGATTTTCAAATGAAGAACTTTAATAAATGTAGGTGGGTCAATGACTGAAATTGAAAAACTATACCTACTTACATGCGTTTACCAAAACCATGGTGTTTACCCCTTTTTCTGGAATGGTTTGTTTGGATGGGAAATCATCAAATAACTTCTCCCACTCTAGGCGGAGCGGGAGGGAGTGTCACTTTTACTGACCAAAACCCATCCATGTTCCTTCCTCGCCCTCTATGTTCCGGGGCCACGGTTCTCTCTCGAAAAATCCCGCAGCCCCGGCAGGCTTCGGCCCTTGCGTGTCCCTTCCTTTTTGCTGACGCGCGTGGAACACTGGCGCCGTCGACACGGCCTGTCGTCATAAGACGGACGGACGGCTAGCTAGCCCATAGCTCACCGTCCACAGGCCGCGCCAACGGTGCACGCCCGGTGCGTCTCCCGCGACAGCTGGGGCGAGAGGCTCTCTCCCTCTCTCGTTCCGCCACCTCCTTCGCAGCGCGGAGGTGACGGCTTCCCATTCCGTCTCGCTCCTGACCATGGATTGAACCAGGGCCGGACGCGAGAGGTCGCCGCCGCCGATCGCCGCTACGAGGACACGGCGGTGCTCCGCCCACAAGGAGCTAACTGAGACCGTCTCTTCCGCGAGATCGGAACAGTATTATACAAATCTGTTACCAAATTTTGTTCAACGGTTCTTAAGTGGTTCGTGGATAAAACAAAGAAAGTTTCAGCTCCTCTAAAATTGTATTATAGGCGCCTACGACACGCTCTCGAGCCCTCTCTCTCATAAATGCTACGCACGAAGTTGCTCGGGTCAACTGGTTTAAAATAAAACAACAAAATTTGATTATTATTAACTTTAATTGTTTATCAATTAATACAAGAGACTTATAATTAAATCTACGTACAACGCGTCCCTCAAACGAAACTTATGTGGAAAGGGTGACATGCAAAATACTGAAAAATTTGGGACTTGTCGTTGTAAAAGTAGGCTAGGGTGACATAAAGTTGAAATTATTCTCTTTTCTTCGAGTTTACCTTTTCTTAAGACTTTAAGTAAAATATTGCCAACCAAATATATATTTTTTTGTAGAACAAAATGGTTCTTTAATATTTTTTTTTGCATTTTTCATGATCCTCTGGCCGTAATTGATTTAGGATTGTCCTTACAGACAAGATGGTCACTGTAATTTTTCAAAGAGAATAATTCCTACAGTACATTTAGATTTTTTTATTCAGAATATTTCAAATATTAATACTAAAATTTTAACATAAAACCACTTATTTACTCAACTATACTTATAACTAAGATATAACGCGCACTCACGATTTTGACCTCTCACGAAAAAGTCGCAAGAGCGCGTACAATTGAAAGAAAAAAATATTTCGAACGAAAAAGTTGCTTTTAGCAACCAAATTTAAACAAAGTTCAAGTCTTGCCGTGATAGGTGTTAAAAAATTATAAAAAAATGTGTTATTTATCTAGACTTGTGAAATAAAGGTGTAAAAATCCGAAATATTTTTAAAAATCTTTTTTTTTTATTTTAATTACTTAATTTTTTTTTGTATTTTTTGTTTTTAATTTTTTTTTTTGCTCTACCCCCGGAGCGGGTGAATATGATTAAACACGACGACAATACATATTATTAAGTTTTACAATAATAATATATAGGTAATAATAACATTGTTAAAGAAATTACTTAATTAATAATAAAAAAAGTATATTTCTACAATAGTCAGTTTTGCATGGAAAAATAAAACACGTAAAATTAGCGTTATTTTCAAAGCTGAAATCGTAGAAATAAAAGAATTAATTTAATTCGAATTTCTTTTGATTCATTTTTAGATATTATTTCTCTAATAATTTTTAGTAAGATGTAAGTTAGGCAAACAATATTTTTAAAGCAGAATAGAATTCTACTTTTCGAGTAGATCTACATCCAATTTTCAATTCTCGGAAAATCCGAGTTTTTCGTACTCGATTTTACAACATTCGATGAAAAGAAATTCGTATTAATACGTCATACAAGAATACGCTAAATATCTAATACTACAGACTTGTTGATGCCTTACTATACCAAGCCCTGGTGATATATTCATTAATATGAGAAAACGTGCAACTTTGAAAATACTGTTTCTAGATTAAACGAAGCTACATGGTGCACATCCAACTCGAAATTTTCGAGTTTTCGCGTAAGTCGGAAATTTTCGAAAACGAGACGTCGTTTTAAGAGTTACCACTCGAAATATACCGACACCTACAGATCTTAAAATCATTTTCGCACTCGAAATTTTCAAGCTCGAGGTTTTACTAAGATTATAAGACGAAGTTTAATTATAAATTTTAGCTTAAAATTTCCGACTTTGCGAAAAACTCGAAATTTCCGAGTGTTACTGCATGTTGTAGTGCAGAAATATGTACTCGGGGTTGGTGATCTCCTGAGGCATCTGGGGCGAGGTGGGCGCGAGGAGTTGGAAGCCCATATACATGAAGGTGCGCAGGACGGTCGCGCGGTCCGGACGGCTCTTCAGCACGCAGATGATACAGCTGGAAGCAAAGATACGACATTAATGGTACACTCATTATGTAACTATACGTTTTCGATGGTTAATTTATTCGGTTGTCAGCCCCGACTTAAGAGCGTTAATACCATAGAACAGATAAAGGAGGTCAGAAGGGCCTTGTGGGCGGGGCAGGCGCGCCGCTCATATGAGAGAACGCTCATATGAGAGAACGCTCATATGTCAATCTACCAACAGTCCCGCTTTTATTGTGACAACGTACAGACGTAAGTGAGTGCACGTCAAGCACAGTTTTAGCATTAGTGTGACAACCAATAGCAAGCTCGCGATCTAAATGTGAGTAGTTTATTTGTGTGCGTAATGCACGTTACGTACGTATGGGTCTCTTGCTTGCAGTGGAGTTAAAGAGTAGGAGACAAGCTGCGACACGCGTTTTAATACAAATCTGGAACTATTTCCTTCCTAACCTCTTTTATCGGTTCTGTGGTTTTTACGGAAAGTGGGCAACATCGACGCAAATAGCTGTCAAATATTTCGCTGTTTTTATTAACTTTGCAATATTACTGTATGGAAATAAGAAACATGGCCGACAATATGAGGAGTCGATGTGACCTGGCAAACCCCGATTTTTCGTAGTCGGGTTTGTTCTTGTTACTCACTTGTTACAACCGAGCCTTTCTTCAGCGAAGTCAAGCAGGAGCATGAAGCTCTCCTTGCTGCCTGACTGGAGTACACCCGGCATGCGCAGGTAGATTGTGCCTCCTTGAACCACCTGAGAAACAACGTCAAATAAATATCACTAGACATTACACACAGCGCCATGTAGTGGCACACTAAGCAACGAGGCTTGTGTCGTGGACACCACAAAGTTGATATACTACATAGATACTTTTTGTTTGTAAATCTTCATCATCATTTCAGCCGAAAGACGTCCACTGCTATAGTTGGTGCCAGTTAAGATGGAAATAGAGGTCATTCACACCTTCCTACCAAGATTTTAATCATTAAACGATAATGACACTTACTTCGACCAATAAGCGATACTTGCTTATATCGCTAGAGTATCGTAGTACCAGTCGGCTAGACATACAGGGGTTGAGAATCTTGTGTGGTTCCAATTCGAATTTATTAAACTAATACAATTAGTTTCTTAGCAAAAAAATAAATAATTTCGAATTTATAAATTTACGTGTGACGTAAAAAAATGCTTCAATGTGAAGGATTTTATCAACATGAATGGATGTAGACTTAGCGTCAGTTCACACCGAGACGCGACAGTACTGGAAGAGGACAGTGCTTTCGCGCTGCGCCGCCCAAGACGCATCGCAACATCGCTAGGCGCATCGTTAAAAGCAAAGAAATAATAGCACTCCGACCGAACGCAAGCGAACTATGACACGGAATGTTCAATCAAAATGGCGCCCACGTGGCGTGACCATAATGTGCTGCACACCTGACGCGTTGACCGCTTCAAAGTGAAAACGGCATAAGATCAGAATTATCATTTTTTGTGATGAGATAGTTATGTCATAAGAATATTTAGATACTTACTGACTTTATATTTTATTCAGTATTTTATTAAAGAATAATGCATAATTTTAAGGTATCAGTACATTTGCACGAATGGACACTATTGTGCGACTGGATTTTAGCGCGACTTGATGGGCACTTAAGTTTACTCTGTGGAGTAAACATAATATCACGCCTGTTATTACTTGAAGGTGGATTTTCTTTGGGTTTTTCCGACGCGGGTGTCTTTTTTATGGTTTCCGGGGACGTTGATCACGAAAATGAGTTCAAAATGAAAATCCAAGATGGCGTCCAGGTTTTTTTCGTTTTTACGTCATGGGTGTCGTTTTCATAGTTTTCAGGGTCGCTGATAAGGAAAATGAGGTCAAAATGAAAATCCAAGATGGCGCCGTGGAAAATTTTCGATTTTTCCGACATTTCATGGTTTTCGGGGTCGCTGAACACGAAAATGAGATTGATTATGTTAAAGTATATCAGATTTAACCAAAGGCAAGGTAAACCATTGAATCTATTTTCATATTCGTCATGCAAAAGTGGCTTTGAATGACCTAATTGAAATAAATAATTATTGACCTCATTTTCGTGTTCAGCGACCCCGAAAACCATGAAATGACGGAAAAATCGAAAATTTTCCACGGCGCCATCTTGGATTTTCATTTTGACCTCATTTTCGTTATCAGCGACCCTGAAAACTATGAAAACGACACCCATGACGTAAAAACAAAAAAACCTGGACGCCATCTTGGATTTTCTTTTTGAACTCATTTTCGTGATCAACGTCCCCGGAAACCATAAAAAAGACACCCGTGTCGGAAAAACCCAAAGAAAATCCACCTTCAAGTAATAACAGGCGTGATGTTGTGTTTACTCCACAGAGTAAACTTAAGTGGCCATTTAGGTGCGCAAAAGTGCAGTCACGCAAGTGTCCATTCGCGTAAGGTCCTTTTCGCGCAAAAGTCCATGCGCGCATAATAATATGTCTTTTCGCGTAAGTGGGTGCGCGTAAGAAGTGTCCTTCGCGCAAATGTCTGTCGCGCGATAGTCCCAGATTTATTTTAAGATAATTTATTTACTTTTTTAAATGGAAGTAACTCACTAACTCACTAAGTTAGAATAGTGTCAAAAAGGAAAATACAATATTTAAAACAATTAATTTCGTAGGGTACGTTTGCTCGATTTCTTATTTTTTTGGGTTGTGCACTTTGTTGTGTATGTTCATCACCATGTGTCATTTTGGATGTATTATGAGACTCAAGCGATATCAGATTTGCGACAGGTTTGTACGGGTGGAGGGACAGTATCGCTAATATTTCGACATCGGGATGAAAGTCGGAGCAATGACCTCTATTTCCATCTTAACTGGCACCAACTATAGACATAGTCCTCCCCCAAGTGTTGCCACATTGACCGGTCCCGTGCGACTCGCATCCGGCGGATTCCCGCAACCTTCACCAGGTCATCGGTCCACCTAGTGGGAGGTCTTCCAACGCAACGGCCTCCTCCAGAACTTTCAGCCCCATCGGCCATCCGTTCTGTGAAACTTACCGTGTCTCAAGAGAAAAAGTCGAGACATATCACGAAGAAATGCAAAAACAATCTGTAGCTTTTTCAACGCTAAGACACCTTCCTGAGAGGAAGTGGTCTGATTGGTGGATCTGGATGTCACATGTCTGCGAGAGCAGCGGTGGCCCCGTGGTGGCGGCCGTGACTCTCGAACAGTAAATTGTCAGTTCGAAGGTTCGAACCCAGGCAGGGGCATTACTTGGTACAATTTATTTCATCACCTCTGCTCTCAAAAACGGTGAAGGAAAACATCGTGAGGAAACCGACATGTCCTAGAAACAAAACTTCAAAGACATGTGACATCTACCAACCAGTAATGAGCCCCCCTGGCTGTATCCCAGCAGTGGGAACGTTATAGGCTGATTATACTTATGCTATCTGCTAATATAACAGATACTTACAGCTTCCCATCGGTTGACGGTGTTCTCGGTGAGGTAGATCTTGAAATCAACCTTAACGGGCTGTCTGTCCTTACGCTCTAAGATCTTGCTGATCACCTGAAGATTACACATTATTTGTTAGTTTTCGAACTTACACTTGTACAATATTTCATCATCATCATTTCAAGACATTCACTGCTGGACATTGGCCTCCCCTAAGTGTCGTCACATTTACCGGTCCCTTGCGACTCGCATCCAGCGGATTTCCGAAACATTTGAAAATGACATTGTGCGAAAATGACATTGTGCGAAAATGACGTTTTGCGAAAGTGATGTTCTGCGAAGACTGACAGGACATCGACGCACGTTTACCATGTATTCAGTACATCACATCGAACATATTTTCTGGGGGTTTTAGGTCAATCATACGCCCGGTTGTGCGAACATCTCAAAGGGGTCTCCTTTTGGCCGCAGCAGCCACGTCTACGAAGCGACAAAGATGGTGTAAAAAACCTCTTAACGGAGCCGAAAGGCACTTGTTCTCCCCATGATTGCGATCAATTTCCCAGCAATATTTTTTGCGGCAGTTACTTAGTTTGATGTACAGAAAGCTTGGTTGACGACTTCGTGATGAGGTTGTTTACACCCTGTATGATATTCTGGTTGTTGTCACTGACCTGTTCTCTGCGTTGCTGATGGATGGCAGGGTGAGCGTGTGTCGGGGACTGGGACTCGGTGATGAGGCTCTCCGCGCTGCTCGTCAGTGAACTCGCGCTGCCCCATAGTAGGGCACTCAACAAGTCACCTGCGGATGAAGAAATAACAGCTAAAATATAAGTTTCTAGCGACTCGCCCCGGCTTCGCACGGGTACAAAGTAAGAAAGAATGCTAGAAGGTAGATATAAACCTTCCTCTTGAATCTATTGCTGAAAACTGCATTTAAATCAGTTGAAAAGATACACGCGACACGTACAGACAGCGGGAGTGACTTTGTTTTATACTAAGTAACATGAGTCGCGGAATTTACGCTGCAAATCATTTGTAGCAAGATTTATGAAATCGAATGCAGCGTAAATTCCGCGACTCATGTTACGCGACTCACAGCTTAAAAAACTACGCTCATTTAGCCTCAGCCTAATGCCGGAAACACACTTATGTGGCGTGGTGTGGAATGGCACGCGAGAAGCATATCGGATTCATACATTTAGTATGGTTAGAGGCAGATTTTTGTATGTCGTGTCGTGTCACACGACTCGTGTCGTGGCGCGTTCTGGCGTGGCGCTGAATGCTCACCACCAATTGGCCAGAGCGGTGGTAGGGTTACGGCTCGACACGACACACCACGTAAGTGTTTCCGGCTTTACTGGGAAATATGAACCCATAGAAGATGACGGAAAACTTCAAAAGTTCACAACAATAATACTATGTCTTGTGGGTAACAAGCCATAGTATTTTTTCGTGAGATTATATAAATAAAATAGTATACTCACGGTTGTTGTCGTCGTGGGTGGGTGTTGATGGGGTAGCGGGGCTCGCGGCCCCGCCATTCACCCCTCCGGGCGGTGCCGAGCCGTGAGCCGGAACATCAGGACCACCTGTCAACACACCACACATTACACATCTAGTATTTACACCTACATAAACAACTTAAGGCACCGCCATCTTTCTTCGTGGCAACATTTAAATGCTTTAACCTTTTGACCGCCACAGCATAAACGCACGCGCGTGCCCTCCACGCCAAGCCACAATTTCATCTACTATTTTGTCACATATTTGTGACTTTTGGCGTACAGGCCACGCGCTTGCTTGTCACGTATATGTGACAATGGCGTCCAAAAGGTTAAGGGGGATGCTCTAAGGTAGCCCGCGAAATTCAAATTTTCTTAAGTTTTTTGCAATTTGCAGGGTAGTGCTAAGTTGTATGTTGATAAACATATCGGTCGCGACTGTAAGACGTATTAAGTTACAGAATTATAATCATCAAAATCAACAATACAACCCTACAAGTTCATAAGAGTCGAAGAAGGACTTTGACCGTGAAAAATTCGTTCATCGACTCTTATGAACTTGGGAGGGTTGTATTGATGATTATAATTCTGCTAAGCACTGCCCTGGATATGCAAAAAAAAACGTAAGAAAATTTGAATTTCGCGGGCCAGCCTGACACTTTCACCTTAAACGATTAATCTTTTGAACGCCAGAGCATAAACGAACGCCCGTGCCACGTCAAGCCACAATTTCACCTACCATATTGTCACAAATTTGTGTCGTTTGGCGTACAGGGCACGCGGTTGCTTGTCACGCATATGTGACAATGGCGTTCAACTTATGCGTTTAGAAGTATTTCTACCTAATTACGGCGATACAATGACTAGACCGGTAAGACAAGTCTGCCATAGCGCAATGGCGCATTAGCCATTTCTTAGAATTCTTGGGAGAATCGTAGTATACTTACTCGTAATTCCTACACCGTTTGAATTAAGATCCAAAGTACAGTATTAAGTCTTATTGAACACGCTTTATCAGTACAATACGTATCCTCAACTACGTCATAGTACACGCACTACGACTTATCATAGGACATGTACCTCTAATAGTGTATGCAACGTGGCTGCGTTATCTCTAGCTAGTCATGAACGGGTCAAATAGTTGCGTGACCTTATTCCGTAGCACATTGAGTCTAAAGTTCAATGAAAAATAATTACGTACTACAACGTTCGTATGTCTGGTTACGTCTATTGACAAGATATAAATCTGTATATCTCAGTTGATTGATACTAAAACCCATATGAGGCGTTTCCTCACAGTGAAAGCGCGAGGGTAGTTCGCGAAATTCAAATTTTCTTTTACTTTTTGAAATTTACCTTTCAGTGTCAGACTGTATACCTACTAAACAAAATATGATTTGCAGGCGTAAAGGGGCATACCCACCGCGGCGGATGGATAGGCTACGCACGTGTGTTAAGCTTCGCTTTGCAAGATTTAAGTGATTGTGTCCACCGCAAACCACGGGTCATTGGTACATGCGTGACTTGCGCGAATAAGGCGCTCACATAGCTCAACGCTTTCAACGCCATGCACGCCGTGCAAGCGGTACACGCTATTCACGTAGCCTTGGTAAAAACACGTGTGTAGCCTCTCCGTGCGCCGCGGTGGGCCACGCACGTCAGTGGAGACGTAGACCCACGCTGTCAAACAAACGAATAAACGCAGCTTAAACACGCCGCGTGCCCGTGCACAGCGTGCACCGCGGTGGGTTTGCGCCATAATAAGCATGTATTTACAGAATCTTAGCAGAAGATGTTTTTTTTAAGATAAATGAATGACAGGCTTACCACAGAGGCCCGGCACCCAGGCACAGCGAAAAACACTCGGCGTCCGAAGCCGACAAAGCCGACCGCTTGCTGCCGGCAGCGCTCAGGGACGCGCTGTCACCGCTGCAAACAAAGAGAAACAAATAAATAAATAAACATCGCTGGACATTACACACAGCGCCATCTAGTGCCACACTAATCAACGAGGCTTGTGTCGTGGACACCACATAGTTGATATACTACATAAATACTTTTTGTTTTTAAATACAAACTTATTATAGCCATGACTCGGAAACAAATATCCATGCTCATCACACAAACATTGGCTCCTGCCGGGATCCTAGGAACGAAAGGCAGTCAATACTTGTAAATTATAAATAATTAAAAAACATACTTCGTAAGCGCACACAAAGGAGCGGTAAAAAATGTTTATTTCATCTATCTACTAAAAACGAAATTCACTGACAGAAAACGCATCTAAACCGCTAGTTACATAACGAAAGCGAGCAATAAAGAATATTAATTCTTTTACTTTTTTCAGATAATAATATGACAAACCATTTAATTGCTATACAATTTGATTGTACATAATTATATCAATTAAATGGTTTACCGACAAGGGATGAAAGCTTGTAGCATTTTTGTCGATGAGAAATCCCATCGTGAAAACGGGTGGTATAATGACAAAACTCCAAAATAAAAACTCAAAATTCTCATGTACCTTCCAATTGTTTTGCTTAAACAAATGACATCCGATTCCAAATATTCACTTAACTTCGACAAATCACCAGCCTTTTTTTCAAAGTAAATATAGTAAGGCATTTTATCAAAAACAGTCTTCTTCGTTCAAAAGATTCTATCAGATTGTCAATTGTTCTCCACGAACACAACTCTTGGTAGATATTTGTCTGAAGTAAGTCTGAGATATGTTTTAGTATGTTACAAATATAATAATGAGATTACTAGGTCTTATCTATGTTTAAATAAGGGGTTACATTGACGAGGAAATCGTATGACAATTATGACGTGTTATAATGAAAGACGTTTGGAAGAAATTCGAGATTTTTGTACCCATCGTAAGATTTTTGGAAAAATAGTAGTTGTTTCGGCGCCAGTGACTGTTGTTCTGAGCAAAATGCCTGTCTTGAATAAAAATATAAACAAAACAAGCTGGCATACAATGGAAAGAAGTCCATGATATCAGATAGGTCTTATCACTGTTGGTTTTTTTTTAGCGTTGGACTAAAATGCTCATCTTTAAAATCTTCTTCTCCATTTTGTAGTGAGAGCTTAAACTAGTGTCAAGAGTTTTTGCCATGGGCATCGTTCAAATTTCCGGCCATTTTCAATAAATTACTAGCCGGTTTCGGTAGGTTGCTATCTGTCTTTGGGGCTAGCCCACCACACTATTCCTCCCTAAAGGGAGTAGTAGTACCCTTTTCTATGGAGTGTGACCAGACGTGTGTCGTCTAGTGGGCTACTGCTCCACTGGTGTTGTCAGGTTTTTCTATTTAGTCTTAAATCGCAGATAACTTTAATTGCACGAAGTGAATTTAATGATGTTAGTTCTTCAATAGTGTCAAAAATGTAGCTGTAGTCATTTTTATAGTGCCGCTGTTTTTCAGTTTATGTTGGATCCCTAAGATGAACTGTTAGTAGATCTAAGATAATAATAGTATGATGTTCAGTTTGATAGCGTATCTGTCTGTTTATCTTATATTCGAAACAACAGATGATAACAAAGATATCACACAGTTATTGTGGCTGATAAGGTGAGATAATAGTCCACATAAAGTAACGTTTTAAACAATGCCATAGACATGCTTGTGAGATTTAGTTATAAGTGCACTAAAAGTATATGCTAAGGCGACCCGAAACAGGAAAGGTAATACGATTTTTGTAGCAGATCATTGTACAGATAACTACTGAAGTTTCAACCATTGGCACCGATGTAAAAAGGACCTAGGTCTCGCTCATATCGAAGAGAAAGATTCAGAAATGACAACTCAGATAGAAGTGGAATGGTTGAACGGTAGAGGGAAATCAAGGAAACGATGGATGTACCTATTGTGTGAGGAATGATATGAAAGAGAAAGGAGTAAATGATGCCGTGATGTCTGACAGGGGGGTATAGAAGGAGAAAACGTGTTGCGCCGACCCCAAGTAGAATGGGAAAAGGGCAGGAAGATAATTATAGAAGTGGAATGGTTATCTCTTGCGCAAGTTTTAAATTGACAAAGAAGACATCATCTGCGTAGCCTTTTCTCAACTATGTTGGGTTTCTATGTTGGGATCCGGTTAGACTGGAAAGTCTAACCGGATGCAGCTGAATACCAGTATTTTACATGAAGCGACTGCCTATCTGACCTCCACAACCCAGTTAACACTGTATAAAACAATACCATTTGGTTAGACTGGTTGTCAGACTTTTTGGGCCAGTGACTACCTGTAGCGATTGCCAAAGATCTACAAATGACAGCCGGTACCAACTGTTTAATTTGCTTTCCGAGGCACGGAGGAAACTCGGTATGTAAGGGTGGTCACCCATCCACAGACTAAACTAGACAAGCACGGCTTAACCTAAAGATCGGCCCGAGCGACTGTTATTATCATGAGCTCCTACCTACTGAATAAAGAAACTTGGCCAAGGAACGATAAATGAATACAGATAAGTAACAAGGATTTAATAATACATCTCGCTGGTACTAAAAGGGTGCTGGCAAAGAAAGTATGACCTTGTCTTCGACAATCAATCAGATCAAAATAAACCGTGAAAGTGCAACCAGAGCCAAATACAAACAGAAAATGTTGTTTTCATTATCTTTTGGACCGGTCATTCAATATTATAATAATGTACTGTCTGATGAATAATTTTGTTTATCAACTACGTCAATTTTTCATGAAAGGGTGAAGCCAAACGATCGGAAATTATGAGTATGAGTCGCGTAATTTACGCCAAATTTTCATACGAAACTCTGGTTTGTGTCACGTGACATGTAAAATGCGCCCAACTATGAATGAAACCGAATTTACGAAACTCGCAAAGTAAGGCTCGTTTGGTCTCACCCTTAGAATCATTTCATACGACAGTCTTCTAATTTTTTGATCGATAATAAAACATTACTTTATTACATTTATTCGCAATCGCGGCGTCAAAGGAACTTTTGAGGTCGTCAGAAGTGCAGATGTTTTTGCACTCCAACATTTATGAGGCATGGTTTGCAAGAACAGGAGCAACCGCTTGGGAGGTATCGGTAGGGTGTATCAGAATGTCCTCATTTTTGGAGGTACGGTACAGACCATCAAACTACAAAACTGAAGAACTTTCACTATGGGACTCACATCGTAGTTGCAAAAAAATAATCAACTACCCCCATACATTTTGGTCGAGTAAGTATTGAAGTTTTGTACCGGACAGCTTCTGTACATAAACCGCTAATACCATCATTTGATTAGACGGATTTTTTTAAATTGGGCATCAATAAAAACTAAACAATCAGTGTCCCGCCTGCTGGCACTTCGCCTGAAACCATAATGGACGTATAATTTAGTTTAAAAACAGCTCTGTCGTTGTTTACAATAACAATATGATAATAGGGTGATTAGTCGTTAACGAGAAATTGGCACGCGATGGCCTTTCTGAAGAACCTCACCAATAAAGTCAGTGATGTCCTTCTAGGTCGTCCCTTCCCGGTGTTTTATAAAAGTTGTAACAAGTTGCATTAAATTAAAAAAAACCCCTACGTCATAGTGCGATAATTTCAAGGTATTTTTGTTTTCTTACGGGTAGTGCGATTTAGTTGAAATCGTCATGTAACGAAATGCCGTAGGCCAAGCCCTTTCATTTCATACCCTTATTGAGGGAGAAGTGAAAAAAAAAAGAAATACAGTTTGTGGTGGCGGCCATCTTAGATTTCGAATTTATCATAGCGTATAGTATTCTACTAGTCAAGCCCTTTCATTTGATACCCATATTAAGGGAGATGTTAAATAAATATGTAATCCGCCATCTTGTGGCGGCAGCCATCTTGGACTGATTTTTATCAAACAGCTAAGAACACTCCCCGTCCTTGGGAATTGGGATCACTTTTTGTTTTAAACCATCACCTAGTTACAAAGGTATTGGCGTCAAAGTTCCAAGTTTATTCAATAAAAGTAAGATTTTGTTTTACTTTATACACCTCCACTACCCCGGACTATTCAATTCATCTATCAGCATAATGTTTTGAGTGCGTTACATTGAGTCCTACCGTAAAATGTTTCCCAGCAATATTTTTTTGCGTAAAGTTACTTAGTTTGATGTACAGAATGCTAGGTTGACGGCTTCGTGATTAGGTTGTTTACACATTGTATGTAAAAGTAAAACACTGTTATTCACCTGCATCCTTTTAGACTGGAAATTGAGAAAAGCTGGGCTAGTAAATGAGATCAAATCGGTGTTGATCTATGATAGCTGTTTCCTCATAAGGAATTGGCACCTATTTTTAGACATTCGAAGGCTTTTCAGACCTTGGATATCAACCGTATTTCGTATACGCATGAGACAATGCGCCTACCGGTTGTATAAATAACGTTGTTACAGGTTATAATTATTATTGTTTCATCTCAATCACCAGATATGTTCATAACTACATAACGCATTGTCAAATATACAAAATGTCAATCATGAAATGTGACTGTCACTCGCAAATGGTACTCTCTTTCCGGCACGGTTAATTAAAAAATAAAAACGCAGGCCAAACGCGAGTTGCCGTGTAACAGGACTTTAGTATGAAACCGAATGCATCGTAAATTCCGCTACTCATGTTAGGCTTCAGCCAAAGACTTCCTCAACGAGAGCACTCGGCTGTAATGTACCACTTTAGGCAGGTCAGTAAGTGAAAATAAAGCATTACCTGTAACGATACAACTTGTAACTATCAATCACTTCATCATCTGTCAAGCCTTTTCTTAACTATGTCGGAGTCGGCTTCCAGTCTAACCAGGTGCAGCTGAATACCAGTACCTATTTTACATTGAGCTACTGACTATCTGATCTCCATAACCCAGTTAGTGCTGGGTAATACTGTACCAGCTTAGTAAGACTTTTTGGGCCTCAGACTACCTGTAACGACTGCCAAAGATCTACAAATGACAGCCGGTACCAACTGTTTAATTTGCTTTCCGAGGCACGGAGGAAAGTCGGTATGTAACGCCGTTACCGTAACGGGTGGTCACCCATCCACAGACCAACCTAGGCAAGCACGGCTTGACCTAAATATCGACCCGGCAGCTGTTATTATTTAGCTACGAGCTTATCCTTGTAACAATCCCTTGTTTCTGTACAAAACAGAACCTTGGATTTTTACATTACTGGCGAATTAGCTGAGCATAGCATAAAAAGAGCGCGGCGGCCCCATCTTACGAGCAGTATGTCGTGATTAAAACTCAGGCAGGTACGTATTACTTTGTGTAATTTATTTCATCACCACTGCTCTCAAAACGGTGAAGGGAAACATCGTGAGGAAACCAGCCTGTCCTAGAACCAAAAATTCGATGAAATGTGACATCTACCAACCCGCACTGGGACCGCGTGGTAGATTTATAGCCCATTCCCTCTCATAGAGACGAGGTAGTATTCCAACAGTGGGTACATTATAGGCAATCTTTTTGAGGGAGGGCTTTACAAGCAAAAACAAATCAGTATCGCGTAAAGAACTTCAATTCAGAGTAAAAGGCAAGTGGTACCAAGTGCTTACCTATCGTATTTATGTTGAAACAAACTCAAGGACTAATGCCAACCACAACTCTTGCATGTTTATATTATATTATCGACGCTAACTCGAAAATCGTTGAACTATTTCTGAAGGATTTTTATTGTGATATAATCTCGGAAACCTTGGCATAAATAGCGTGTTTTCACGACATTTTCTGAAGTTAATTAGTTGAGGAAATTCAGTGGAATTTCAAAGGCTTGCTAATGACTTATTGAGGTTTAAGTATAGATCTATACTTATATACTAATATTTTAAAGCAGAAGAGTTTGTTTGTTTGGTTGAACGCGCTAATCTCAGGAACTTCTAGTTCAAATTGAAAAAATATTTTTGTGTTGGATAGTCCATTTATCGAGGAAGGCTTTAGGCTATATAACATCACGCTTCGACCATTAGGAGCGGAGCAGGATGAAAAATGTTGCAAAAACGGGGATTTTTTTCCTTTCGTTTTTCTCTCTTATGTGACGCAGACGAAGTTGCGTGGGTCAGCTAGTGTTAGATAAAAAGAATATTTGAAATCGGTTCATTAATGACGGAGTTATGAGGTAAAAACAAAAAAAAAACCATGCGGGGTGTGTGAAACTCCTAGCCGATCCCCTACGAGTCGACGTAGCTGTGCTACGAAGCGTTAGGTGACGGCCACGCGAGTTCCATGATTCTTGTTCACTCAAAAAGTGCTCAACACGACGAAAGAAGTTTTCACTTCAATACAACTGAATTGAGATCGTCCTCTTTTCTTTGAAGTCGGTTAAAAACTAATAAATATTTTGTTTATGATATGACACGTGAATTAATTTTAGAGTACGAAAGTATTTCCGTCTCTTTCGTTTTATGCCTGGTATTGAGAAATAGCAATACTTTTCGTATATCGGAAATTAGCCTACGAATGCATTTTAGACATCATAATTTTTATCAATCAAGTATCGCATGCGATAGACTAACGGCCATTTTCATTAACTTACTAGCCGGTTTCGGTAGGTTGTTATCGGTCTGTTTGACTTTTTGCTTACTCGACGGTTAGAAACAAAAAGTCACAGAAAAGCTTTCTTTGATTTATTTTTAACCATGTGTCAGGTAGGTAGTAGACTCGGATAGGATATTCTTTGTTTATAGAAACATCGATAGCTACGGAAGAAGGCAGATTAACGAACAGTTATACGTTAGTAAGTTATAGAAAACGACTGTTAGACAAAATAGATGAACTCACCGGTACAATTTGACCATTTTTCAAAAGTAAATAAATCTTCTAACAACGAAATATACCTCGTAGAAAAATATAAACAACAAGAATATCACAAAAAATGGAATGTTTCAATAAATAAACAATTTAAAAAAATAACAACAAAGAAAATTAAGGTATTGTAAGGCGATTTTTTTCAGGCACTTTTCTGAAAAATATCTTTATGCTGTATACCGTATACAGCATATTATGTTTGTTTACGAAAATAGAATTAATTTTTATGATTTTAGAGACACGTGCGTTCGGTATGAAAGTCAAGAAGCAACTAAAACAGTAAACAGTCGGCGGCCAAAACACGAGCTTTGCCAATTTTCAAAAATAGAATTAGTGTTGTGAATCTAAAAACAGATTAATAATGGGGTGTGAGTCTTCCTTTCTGACGCTCACTTTCACATTTCACGACACTTAACAGTTGAATAAATGATGAAAGTAAAATAGAAGAAAACCAAAGAAATTTTGGTTTGTCATCTCAGCAGACACCTCATTTTTGGCCATATAATTCTTCACTCAGTCCATGCAACATTTCTAAAACAGATGTCAAACTACAGTCAAACACTTCAAATTGTCTACCTACCCACTGCAAGTCTAATTCTAACACAATATAAAAATCCAAACTAGCAGGTTATCAAAATAATATTCTACAGAATACTTGTCCGGAATCTCATCTTCCAATGAAAGCAGTTAGCAATGAGGACAAAATATTATCTTTTTAGCAATTCTAGCATTTACTAGAGAAAATTTTAAAAGCCACCGCTTGCCAAACGGGTCTTTTGAAAATTTATGATACTTATCAAGAATGTAGTCTTGGCCTCGATCCACAAAGAATTTATTTGCTGAAGGAAGCATAAAGATATGTTTGGAGTTACATGACTATGTATTTTTCTGCAGATTTTTCAAATGCAGCAATTTCCGTAATAGGACGTGTCTGATTTTTTTATTATGACTGTTTCTGGCCGTCTAGAGTGGAAACGTTGTAATACAGTTTGGAAGCGGTAGTCAAATCCAGGAGTGTATCGCTGTACAGCAGGAAAGGACCAGTTCCCGAATTGATTAAGCTGAAAATTATGTTTTGCGAAACCTCTAAGGAACTCGTCAGACTACTGGCAAGAAAAAAGGACACCCCATACATTGAATAAAGATCTTTCCCGATTTCAGTAGACGACTCCAAAAAGACCAATGGATATCCCAAAGTAATGACTAGGAATACAATCATCGGAAAACTAGGTTCCCTAAGAATGTTGAGGTCAAACAACATACATTAATTGGCATTCCTCCATATTGACAGTAAGGAGAGGTGGGTGTATGATTCACCATGAATTCTTCCTGGTCAACTGGAGCTGGCAATGGTCCGAGGAAACGGAAGGATGAAGAAGACATAACTAATCATCATAGAGAAACACCAAAATAGTCAAGTGTTTCTCTTGGCGCCTGTACGAGCTAAATTAGCAACTCTATTTGTGGTGGTTCAAACTTCGTTTGAAATGCTGTTAGAATAAAGTTCTAATCAGCTTGCACTACAAAGTGGTTGTTACGTCAGCCACTGCGGGCCAAATAGCGCCAAATGAGTGGTTTCGATCGATTTACAAAAAAACTATTGATTGGATTAAAAAACTAAAACAGTATCATGCTAATATATTGCTTGTAGAATTATTTGCCAAAAAATCAGAATGATCGCATGCATATTAGTATGTTTTCTATTGTTTGAAAGATATTTTTAGAGGTAAGTTCGTGATTTCTTTTTATCGAGCCAAATTAATTGTATTATGTTTTCAAAACAGTATCATGCTAGCATATATCCTGAAGAATATCATATATATTTCTGGTCTTGTTTATAGCAGTGAATCATATACTTTTAGTAATTATAAAACTCGCGTTTAGCTCGTGTAGTCGCCTTAAAATGCACAAAGCACATGAGCGATCGATGTGGCGATGGTACAGGATGCTTACGTTCAGCAGTATAAATAATGATGAGCTAATATCAGTGACCTTGGCTTTCCTATTCTTTCTCTTTCTTTATCGTGTGGTTAGTGAATAACCTGGTGTCAGTATTTAAGTCGCCCATGGCCCCCTGACTTGGCTTCGAGAAATATCTCTCAGGCATGCTCTCGTTTCCTCACGATGTTTTCCTTTACCGAAGCCAGTGATAATGATACAATACGCACATGAATCCGAAAAATCCCAGCCTTGGGATCGAACTCGAAGCCTGTGATTTGGCAGTCCGACGTTCGCACAACTAGGCTATCACTGCTGGCTTTCCCATTTGGAAGACCATTGGATGCCATTTGAGTCGGTTATTCAAAAACAGGTACTGTTTTGTAGTGACTAAGGTTCATGTTCACCGAAAAGATAAGTCTGATTATCTAAAAACAGCTGTCACTGTGACATGTTCCCATACAAAAATGTGTTTTAAACAGCTGTTTTAAGATAACCAGAGCGTCATCTTTTTGGTGAACATGGACCTAACACAATCAAGATCTTTACCCAGCTGAGGTCTACGCAGCTCTGGTTTAAAGGAATTCAATTTACACTATCTCAGTTATTTCGATCTTACTCGTCGATCGCATTCATTAAAACACCCGTAACACGAATACGAGTGGTCTTTTTTCATTCATTCCTGAGCATCAGATACTCAGGTTACTCTAAAACGATTGTGGAAAGTTTCGCTTACATATTGCGCTGTAATATTTCCAAGTGTTGAAGTTGAAATACAATAGTAGTTAGGTACTTTCTCTACCCAACAAGATTACAGTCTTTTAATAGAACTACCGTCAAAACACTACGTCATTGGTTTGAAACGTTGCCATAACTCTTTAAAGGAATTTCATGTTATTATGGCGATTGGCAACAGAAATACGTACTTAAGAAGATTGTTACTAGTTTTCTCTGATTGTGAATACTGAAAAATGTTTTTGGCAATTTTAAGGCAGCGAAAAGGAAAAATATCTTACAATTTTGCCACTTCCATCCGTGTCTGATACCCATTTTATACGGAGATTACTGGCACCATATCGGAGAAAGATTGAACCGGTAAGCAACGGTATAGAAAAATTATACACCATTGACAGTATGTATCTGATCTATGTTGTTTACGTATTGTATTTTCAGTCTTCTCGTTCTCAAGTGCCTATACCTAAGCGTCTTTCGTCATTATGTGCATCTCCTCGGAGACTAACAAGTGTGTGAACAAAGGTGCACTCATCATCACTCACACACGCACTCATTCATCACTCACACACTCCCTTGCGAGGACAATCTCCATTAGGTAAGTAGTATTAACAGGATGACATAGTCACCGTAGATAATTCTTCAGAGAAAGTAATTGTTTTCCCTTTGACGTAATCCATTAGGCTCCCTTTAGTCCTCTGACGTCACCCTCTAATTGGGGAGTGCTTCCTTATTTCAGTCCGACGAAAATTGTCCACGGCTCCATTGTTTTTGGCTTAGTAACTACGAGCATTTGAAGGATAAGTCAAAAAGTCTTCTTAAATGTGTTATGCATCAGAGTCACTATCTCCGACCAAACAAACATCTTCATGCAGGGTCCCACTTCTTCTTTTCGTATCGATGTTCCTTCTAATTATACGGTTTGGGCCCAGTAGGTGACCACGTTTATTGCAGCGGTAGAGGGGCTATTCAGGTCGTCAAGAGTGCAGGTAAATGGACACCTGGGACACTCCAGCAGGAGGGGCAGAGCTATATCCGGAGCGCCGCACTCGCACAGTGTTGGAAGAATCAATAATACTAGGATCTAATTTACTGTGGTCCACTTGTAAACCCATGGAACCACCTCTGAACCCAAGTGGTAATATCTAACTTCGTTGCCTCGACGGTACGACGACATGGTGTGGATGTGGAGAGGTTTCGCAAACCATGTTCTACCTCGTACCTGGGGTCTACTCTCTAAGTCTGTTAACCAGATACGGGGTCAGTCCGAAAGTAGCTTATACTTTGAAAAGAACCCTACTCCCTATTTTCGGAGTCATGAACTCATGAGTTTTGAAAACACAGGAATTTGGGAGTAACGACAGATGACCAATCGTGTTGTCATTCATTTTTAGTTCGGGCCCCTAACTAATTTTATGTCCTTATGTGATACGGAGTAGGAAACGACCATTAGTTTGGCCGAAACTATGGATTTCGTGCTTAGAGTAGACTCCTGAGCCCAAAACTAAGCAGTCAAAGTGATTCTGTGCTGCCATTAACGATGTCGTGGACGTGGCGAAGTTTTGTGCCACCAAAATTTAAATAAGTACTGTTGTATAAAGAAGAACAGTAGGGCAGAATGAGAGAAATTGCTGTGCGGAAAAGTGAGAGCAAATGTTTGTGTGATGAGCACGGACATTTGTTTCCGAGTCATTGATGTTTATTTGTATACTAAGTGTATTTACAAACAAAAAAAGTATGTATCTATGTAGTATATCATTTATCTGGTGTTCACGACACAAGATGCGTTGCTTAGTGTGGCACTAGACGGCGGTGTGTAATGTCCAGCGATATTTATTTATTTATTTTGTTTTTTCGACAAGTTATATAAGGAAAATCATAGGAAATACAAAAATAAAATAAGAAAACGAAAACAAACCGCGCTGTCACGACCGCATTGGCGCTCAAATTGTTTACATTTTATTTTTAACAATCCGGCCGGTCGGGCGTGGTTGACACGTCATTCTGCCTTTGGGTACGGTCCAACTGAAAAAGTTTTGATTGCAATTCTTTATTAGTGGTGTACCTACTTTTTACATTGACATTGATAAAAATATTTTATTTACCTATGATTTGTTTACATTCATAACCGCGTGTTCGATAATCCAAGAAATAATTCCTAGAACGTTACACCAAGATTACATTTTGTAATAAACACGAGACCCTCCGGCCGTTTTCGCAACTGAATTCTGCTTACTTAACTGCAAAATTTTCTCATAAAATGGTGGATCCCAAGGTCGATTTGCAAGCGATCCGAATGAATTAAAAATACTTTCTAGAAATTTTCTTCGTACTTAATGCATTAGGTATATTTGAAAGCATTTTTCCACACAACGGGAGTAATATTTTAATCAGTAGTAATGAAAATCCCGTTATCTGGTCGTCAAGCCTATTTATTTATCAAAAACGTATAACCAACCCAGCATTGACTATGATGCACTTCACAGTTTTTCACTCTGGGAATAAAACCAAGATTATTTTTATCAACAAAAAGTTTTATCGTATTTTCTTTAAACATCTGAGCCTCGCCTTGACATTAAAAAAAAACAGCGTCGCTCTAAATTTTCCATAGACAGCGGCTGACATGCGCAATAAGCGCGTTTTTGTACGTCACGTTCACTCAGTAGCGATGATACGGGGAAAGTGAAGTTCAATAATATGATGTTACGTGGTTCAAGGTCTTGAAATGTCATGTCATGATTTCCTGAGTGATTCATTGATTGATCATGAGCATATCAGATACTGTCCGATAGATTAATAGTTATTTTGTATTTATAAACACTGCGTGAAGTGTTTACGAGTATAAGCCCATTGAGTCAATATTGATGTCTTTTATCCATTTTTTGCCTAGCCCTTCCCCAACTATATTGGGAACGGCTTTCAGTTCAACAGGATGCAGCTGAATAGGAGTATTTTACATGGAAATACTGCCTCCTACCTCCACAACCCAGTATTTGGGTTTTACTCCTTGGAAAGACTGGTTGACAGACAGGGGCTTTCTGAGTAGCCGTTAGGACTGCCAAAGATCACGCAAAGATCTACAAACGAGAGCCAGTTTATACTCGTACCTTTCCTTCAAAAACAAAATTGCGTCCCGAAATACAAGAATATGAATGTGATTTTGGTAGCTAAATAAATCCGAGGTCTCTGGCATTAAACTGAAACCACAATAACTGCAGATAACTTAAAAAAAAAAGCACGAACGCTACCGAACAAAAACTCCTTTTATTTTTGTGACATAAAACGCTCACTGATGTTATCTCACAATACAAACAACAGTTCTTTCAGTTCTAAAAATATCTAGGACAATACGACCGACCGCACTGAAAAGGCTGAATGGGACAGTACCTGTGTCTGTTCTGACATTTTCATAAAATAGAATGCTATCGGACTCCCAAGAGAATTTTGACAGCTGTCATTTCAGTTGGCGGTAACGATAATATCTATGGTCAAATAATTTGAGGTCACAAAAGTTATTTTTTTAGGTCAAAGAATTAATAAGTTCAAAAATAGCGGGGTTTTCATTAAAGAGAAAGGTTTTGATCGTGAAGGCATAACACAGAGGGCTTATCCAATTCCTCTGAAAGTTCTTTTAAAACATTGCTGCAAAAAAAATCTCTAGACATACGAATAGGATTTAATCGATTAACAATTCAATTGAAATGGAATTTGTACTCTCCTAGCTAGACATTCTCACGATACCTGTATGCTTTCCAATCGCAGGTTATTTATTTCATTTTTTTTTGTAAATCAATGAATATTGACAAAGATAAAAACGCATCAAAACTCGGGAGTGGGGGCTCGTGACGTCAGAACTCGCTAAAAAATATACCTAGGCGTGACGTATTGAGAATTTTAAAAGCGTCGTATCTTCGTCAATTTTGATTTACGTAACAAAAGAAAAAATACGGGTCAAATATTTTTTAATAATCTACCTGACGGACTAATTTTTTTTTGGCGTCTAGACTATTATTTGTGCGTGAACATGAACTAACATTTTTTTACATATTTTTGAGATAAGAAGGGTCACTGGGGATATCACTTCGAAGTCGAACCCTGTTTTTAAGTCATGCAAGATTCCTACCGAAGATTTATTTCAGTGTTTGGCAGTAGCAGCGATGAAATCTTTACTCATACTAATATAATAAAAAGGAAAGATTCGTATTTTTGTAAGTAACGAATAAACTTAAAAACTACTGGACCGATTTGAAAAATTATTTCAGCAATGGATAGCTACATTATCAGCGAGTAACATAGGCTATATTTTATCCCCGTACTCCCACGGGAATGGGAACTACGCGAGTGAAACCGCGTGACGTCCGCTAGTCACTTACAAAGTGACAAAGTGACGAATCGCGGCGTTTAGAACTTGACCACGATTGCCACAATTTTGAACCTTATCATCTCGGTGAAAAACCATAAAGTTCCTTAATAATTGGCGCTACTTCAGTTGCGCCAATTATTATTGAATAAATAAAAAAAAACCCACGCCAATAGTGTCCAAAAAGTATTACAGTTGAACAGTCAGATAAACAGTGTTTTTGTAGTCACGGAAAACATATTTAGTTCAGTAAATAGGTTGATTGTTATTGCATTGTGGGTAAGTATAAATAGAACTAAAGATAAGAAATGTTCAGAACACCGAAATGGAATTGAGCTAGGTAGTTTTGTATTTAGATGAGGACTGTTTGTTTCGTTACAATTCGATGCTGTACCACCATATCTATATTATCTTTAGGTTAAGCCGTGCTTGCCTAGGTTGGTCTGTGGATGGGTGACCATGACCACCCTTACATACCGAGTTTTCTCCGTACCTACCTCGGAAAGCACGTTAAGCTGTTGGGCCCGACTGTCATTTGTCCATATTTGGAAGTCGCTACAGGTAGTTACTGGCCCAAAAAGTCCGACAACCAGTCTTACCAAGTAGTATTACCCAGTATTAACTGGGTTGTGGAGGTTAGATAGGTAGTCGCTCCATGTAAAATACTGGTATTCAGCTGCATCCGTTTAGACTGGTAGCCGACCCCATTACCACCAAAAAGTCAGCTGTTCCATACATTTTGACCGTGTAGGAGTAGGTAGGTACCTATTTTACTTTTGTAGAAAACAGCTGTTTTTTGAAGCGAAAACTTCTTTGGGCACGTTGAGCTCTTCGAGTGAACAAAAATCATGGAACTCGCGTGACCGTCACCTATTGCTTCGTAGCACTCGTAGCCGATCCGGATCGGCTACGAGTTTTCACTACCATCGGCAGTCAGCAAAAACCGCAACGAATGCATTTTTTAAATAACCGATGAACAAAAAACGAAACGGAAGACGTAGCGTTGGAAGGCCTCTCACTAGGTGGACCGATGACCTGGTGAAGGTTGCGGGGATCCGTTGGATGCGAGTCGCACGGGACCGGTCAATGTGGCGACACTTGGGGGAGGCCTATCTCCAGCAGTGGACGTCTTTCGGCTGAAATGATGAACATGCAGTCTGGCCGCTACCGTATTCATCAGGAATATTTTTTCGGGTACTTAAAGCTATTTGAAACTCTCATGTTATGCTAGTTAAAGAGCATCTGATGATTAGTAAAAGTATTGTAAAACAAAATGAGCTAAAATGTAAGAGTAAAATGCTATAAAGTATTTCAAAATGGCTGCTGCTCGCCGCCATTTTGAGTAGTACTAATTTCGCGCCATTACGATAAAGATGAAACCCATAACATCATGAGCAAGCCGTTTTGTCTGTTATCTGAGCTAGAATTGCAGTTAAACACAACCAAGTAAAAGTAATCTATAAATAAACATATTCATACATGCACAAAAGCAAGATTGTAAAATTATATTATTGTGGTTGCAGAAATACTCAGAATTTCACATAACTACTTAGTTGGTACGTCAATGCTATGATTAAAATACCTACCAGTGGCGAGGGGTCAATACAACTCGAAACCTACCGGCTTCAATTTCGGAACAACCACTGTACTAAACTGTTGTCATAAAACAATGTAGGTAATTCAGTTAGGACGTGATTGCCCAAACATGACTGAAACTACCAATGGTTCGAAGTAACGGTTTTTTACCCGACTGCGCGACGCAAAGGAGGGTAACGGATTTATCAGTCTATGTAATTATGTATGTTTGTTTCTATGTGGCGTTCTAGAGACCAAATGCGTAGGCCGATTTTGATAATTCTTACGTCAATCGATTCGTATTAAACTTGCGAGTGTCACTCAAGACATGACAGTAATCAAAATTCACCACAGCGACAACCAGACACCATATTGTCAAAATGAAAAAAAAAAAGTCGATGAACTATGTCAAGTGGGGTGTCGTTGAATAGGTATTTTAAAACTATCTTTAGGTTTCTTTTATCATTTTTCATTTTAAAAATCAGTTTAGGATATAAAACGATTTAAAGTTGTTTAACAAAACAATCTTTGTCGGTAAACCCGACAAAACCCGACTAGAACGACTCACAGTCGGGGCCCATTCAAATTTTACCAATCAAATCTTTCCAAGGGGCCCCGACTGTAGGGAATGCAAATCCGTTCAGTTTCAAAATCCGGATTTTAAGGAACGGATTTTTGGTCTAATCCGGATTATCCGGATTTTACGGATTTTTCATGAAAATTAACAAATTTGCCCATATTCGTTTATTATACGATGTTTCTTATTTTTGTGTGAATGGGTTAAAATATAAACACAGGAAAATTAAATCATAATATGATTTTTTAAACTTTTGTCATTTGAAATAATTCAAATTCAATACCTTGGTTGGTTTCGTTTTATAGCCATTATGTTCTTTGTAAATTTATATTTTACATTCTTTTAATTCTTTAAAAAAAAAACAAAATTGTGTCCGCCGGTGTCGGGAGCAGGGTTCAAGCTACCACCAGTGGTTACCGGGGATCCAGAGATAGGAACCTCCTCACCATATGGGCCATATTGAGGAGTACTGCCTCCCGAAAAAGGCCCTTGATCCAACCACCTAAAGAAAGCCTCGACAGACATTCGTCGCCGTCGTTTGGGCCTATCCCAGTTGTAAAGGTCCCATTGTGCTTATTGGCCTTGCTTCGTTCTGTCTCCTTCTGATATGGAGGGAAGTGGAAATTACGGTTTTTTCCTATACTTGCTGATTAATTTCGTTGCAGGATCCAAGGCAGTTAAATTCATTCTCTGGGACTTCGTTGAGCTTCATTGTCTCGGCCCTTTTCTGGTAGTCGCCACTGTTGATTCTGGCTTTCAGGAGTTACAGTGGTTTGGGAATTGTGTGGAGTGGAAATATTATTTATTATTTTATAACGCCATGCTGATCGGTCTATCCGCTATGTCCGGCTTATTGGCGACAGTAGTCCTGTCAATAATAAATTAATAATAGGTGATCCTAGTACAACGTGACATGGTTTTTCTCGAGAACTGGGTCGGGCACATACTTGTAGTATGGTACCTCAGATTCCACATTTTTATATTTCAAGGCAAGTCGCTGTTGAAAAATCCAATAAGGCATCTAAAGTGTTATCGTTTAACCTGCTACGAATTTGATTACACTCAATACCTGCTGCGGAAAAAGCTCGCTCTGAATCGAAATTGAATGCACTGAATATGCTTGTAAGCGGCCTCCAAGTGAAATATCAGTTTCAGGCTTTCGGCTTATGAGCAAATTTTCGAATATTCGCGCGAAAATGTAGCCCACGAATAACAATATCTTATTATTCAGAAAATCCGGATTCGATTTTCAAATCCGGATTTGAAAGTCGGGTAAAAATGTGGCGAAGTCCGGATTTTTCGGATCACGGATAGTCCGGATTGCATTCCCTACCCGACTGTGAGTCGTTCTAGTCGGGTTTTTTGTTTTTCTTTATTAAAACATGTTTAGAAAAATAGGTATGCACCGGACCGGCTTACCTGTAACAAAACTTTACCCTTCGCTACTGGTGCCTACTTCATATAGATAATCAGCTATTAAAACTATATTCTAAAACCTTCCTCTTGAATCACTCTATCTATTAAAAAAACCCGCATCAAAATCCGTTGCGTAGTTTTAAAGATCTAAGCATACATAGGGACAGACAGACGCGGCGAGAGACTTTGTTTTATAATATTATTATTATTATTATGTAGTGATAGTGATACCACATGCCACTGGAATGTGTATGTACAACTATCACAAGAGGTCACATCACATGTCAGCTAAGTTCTACAATGTTTTAAAACTAGTAGTGTGTGTGTGTGTGTGTGTGCTCAGTCCTCAAATAATACTCTTCCTAGCCTTTTCCTAACTATGTTGGGGTCGGCTTCTAGTCTAACCGGAAGCAGCTGAATACCGGTATATCAGTGGCGCAGGCTCCTAACAACTCAATTCCCACCGGCTTACCTTCAGAAGATTAGAATACAACCACTCTCTACCTACCGTAATTGAAAAATTGCATAATCACTACTTCTTACAAGCATCACCAAACGCCTACTCGCATTTAAAAAAAAAAAAATTACCCTTCAATAACATTTTGCTATAAAATAACCCGCAGGCGCTATCGGCTTATTGGCAGTATAATTTCTAGGCAAAATAAACGTCATGACGTCACTAGCCAGCCCGCCATATTAGGGCTCTGGTAAACCGAAGCAAACCGAGTTATTCATAGAGAAAGTAATAGAAAATGCGTGCGCGTGAGCGAGATGGAAGGAAATCGTTATCGCTCGTTGAATTTCGTAAAGAATCGGACATCATTCATGCTTGATGGCTTGATGAATGACATTATTTTGTGCAGTAAACCGAATTTTATCGAGTTACGACAGGGGCAGAAAAAGAAAGTATGATAGGGGAAGAACGAGATAGTATTAGTAATGGTGGATTTCGTATTTGGTTATTTATTTGGATGTTTATTTTGTTGTTCACTTTTATTTTTTTACTCTGCATTTTATTCTATTTATTTTTGTTTTTTTTTTTACCATGCCAATTTCATTATTTTTGGGATCGCTGATAATGAAAATTAGGTCAAAATGAAAATACAAAATGACATTTTTTGGTTGTTTCTTCATGGGTGTTGTTTTCAAAGTCAAAGTCAAAGTAATTTATTTGTTTGTTTGAAGTAATTAATTTATTTGTTTTCATGGTATTTGAGGTCGCTGATAATGAAAATGAGGTCAAAATGAAAATCCAAGATGGCGCCGACGATAAATTTCGGTTTTTTCTTCATGGGTGTCGTTTTCGAGGTTTTTGGGGTCGCTGATAATGAAAATGAGGTCAAAATGAAAATCCAAGATGGCACCGATGAAAAATTTCAGTTTTTTCTTCATGGGTGTCGTTTTCGTGGTTTTTGGGGTCGCTGATAATAAAAAAGAGGTCAAAATGAAAATCAAAATGGCGCCGACGAAAAATTTCGGTTTTCTCTTCATGGGTGTCGTTTTCGTGGTTTTTGGGGTAGCTGATAATGAAAAAGAGGTCAAAATGAAAATCCAAGATGGCGCCGATGAAAAATTTCAGTTTTTTCTTCATGGGTGTCGTTTTTGTGGTTTTTGGGGTCGCTGATAATAAAAAAGAGGTCAAAATGAAAATCAAAGATGGCGCCGACGAAAACTTTCGGTTTTCTCTTCATGGGTGTCGTTTTCGTGGTTTTTGGGGTCGCTGATAATGAAAATGAGGTCAAAATGAAAATCCAAGATGGCGCCGATGAAAACTTTCAGTTTTTTCTTCATGGGTGTCGTTTTCGTGGTTTTTGGGGTCGCTGATAATGAAAATGAGGTCAAAACAAACATCAAAAAGTCAAGTAAAAAAAATCATTCTATTTTTTTTTCTCGGCTTACCCTCACTCTTTTTTCACCCTTCGCCACTGCGGTATATTTTACAAGGACCGACTGCCTATCTGACCTCCACAACCCAGTTAGTACTGGGTAATACGACACTGCTTGGTAAGACTAGTTGTCAGATTTTCGGGCCACTGAATGCCAATAACGACTGTCAAAGATGTCAACTCATTAGTGAAATCATTCATCATTGTTCTGTTGCTTTTCCAACTGTTCTCTTTACTGTTGTTCGGTACATCCAATGGACATTAAATTCACCATAAAACCTTTAAAACCACCACGAAATCTGGGTTTCATGGTGGCTTTTTAATTAGGTTGTATTTTAAGATTTGTATGCGATTTTGCAGAAAAGTTTCGCACAAAATTCAAAATGGCCACTGTCTAGTCAGTTTCGTTTTTTTAATTGTGTAAGTAAGTAATTTAACCCTTAATTCACCACCTGAGTCCCAGGGACTCACATTCAAATTTCAAAACTCCATATTTCGTTCGTTTTCGCGACTTCATTGCCCCCCGCCACAGTACCTTCCTGTAGCGTCGCGGGCGACGTGGGGTGGAGCGGACGTGCGCGTACGGCTCTTATATGGTAAGTTATTACGCCAAGTGAGTCCCTGGGACTCATGGTGGTATTTTATGTTATAATTTTTATTTTAAATTTATGTTTTCAATGCCTTTATTTCTTGCCATTATTACTTGATTTTATTTATTATTGATAATTTATTAATCTCGTAATGTTTTTTATTGTTGTAGAATCACAAAATGGCACACAAACAAAAAAAAACTTCATCAGTGTATGTAAATGCAGAAAATGCTAATTCAGTTCTGGATTCTTGGCTTCAACAAGAACTCGACGATGAAATTGGGAGTGACAACGAAGATGATAGTCAACTAAGTACTACTATTTGTGCCATTATAAAAAGAGAACAAAGACTGCTTACTGTTGCTGCAAATGTATGAAGCCAATATGTTTGTCTTGCTCTAAAAAGATTTGTCAACGCTGCTCTTAGATATTGGTCAAAACCCGTTGCACAATTTTTATTTTTATGTAGAAGCATATGTTTTTGTTATTTTTATTTTATTTTGTAGTCTATTACGAAAATATAAAAGATAGTTACTACTGTTTATCAGAAGTTTTTGACAGTTTTAAGAGACTTAAAAAAGAACAATTTTCTTTTAGGCTGTTAAATTTAATTCCTATAATTTCTAAGATGATCTCAACAGTTTTGCTAAGTTTATTGTGTTCTTTTTAGTACTAAATAAATGGTAAAGAAGTTAATAAAAAAAGCATTTGAAAAAATAGTTATTTTATTTATAGAAAAATTAAAATAATATAAGTGAGTCCCTGGGACTCATAGTGGGAGTTTACGCTAGTTCGTTTCACCTGGTGAATTGAGGGTTAATTTTTCTTTTTTTTTTGCAGATGACATTATGCTCATACTAGCGATCCGTCTTGGCTTCGCATGGGTTACTCAAGGATAACGCAACATTCTAAGACTGATAGAATTTTTAAATTGGCCAAGTATTTTTTGAGATCAAATCTTTCCTCTTTATAATAAAAGTATAGAAAGGGGAATGCTACGAAGAAAGAGACAGAAGATAGAAAAACAGTTGAATGTCAATAACACCCCCAAACAAAAATTTCCACAACGAGTGGACAGCCACTTAAAAGCGTGGACTATTCGATTCAAGCAATCACTATTGATTGATACATTATTGCGCTACGGCCTTGGAGACTAATGTTGTACGTCAAACAACGATATAAATTAGTAGCTATTTGTGGCATTCCTTTATAATTAAATTAAGGTCCACATTATAAAACATATGGAACAGGGGCTTTTTTTCGCGAACTTTAATAATTTAAGCCTTACGTTTCGACCGGATTGCACCAGCCGGAAGACCATAGATAATACACTTTATAAAGGGTGTAAAACACCTCTTAACGAAGCCGATAGGCACTGGTTCTCCTCGTCATTGCGATCATTTTTTTGTTATACACCATACCTGGGATCCTTCTAGTCAAAGTTGCAACTTTTTGACAAGTTTTTTTTTAAATAGGTACAAGTTTTTTTGCAAGATTTTTAATTTTATTTTTTTTTCAATCCATCCATCCGCACAATGTTTTGAGTGCGTTACATTGAGTTATACCTCAAAACGTGATATTTGACCCCAAAAAAAGAAGTTGTTTCCCAGCAATAATTTTAGCGTGAAGTTACTTAGTTTGATGTACAGAATGCTTGGTTGACGGCTTCGTGATGAAGTGATTTACACCCTGTATATAACAGCAAAGCGAAGGCGTTTATTCAACTTGATCTTCATATATGCTAATTAGTGCCGGAAATATGTTTTATAATGTGTTCTGATCGTGAAAGTTTAAGAAGGTCTAAAGGTACCTTCTTTTCTAAGCAACGTGGAGCTTGGCACAAGCAAAGAGAGGTGGAATTCGATAGGTATAGGGGGATTTTTCTGATTAAACAAACATATTCTGTTTAGTCCGTCAGACAGATTTCCAACGGATAGGTAGGTAGGTACGTGTTTTTTTGTTTTATCAAATTAAAAAACATTACGAAGAAAAAACGTATCAAAAATTATGAGTACCTGTGATGTCACTTGATGGTATAAAATGTACCTACCTACCCACATGTGACGTCACACGAGTTTTCAATTTTTTTTTACGTGAAAACACCGAGATTAAAAATAACCTACACAAGCTAGCTAAAAGTTTAGGTTCTCAAAGTAAGCATGGCATGCAATCTAGAATGCCATATTATTTAAATCTAGCCGCAAGATCGCGTGTCTAGAAATAATAAGATGTCACGCCATTCGGTGATGCACGAAACGAAGATTAAAGCAAAAATGTTAATTCCAGAGTTACTTGAATTAGGCTTCCTTTAAATTGAGGGCGGAATAGGTACGACCGTCCTTAGTTAAACTATCAAAAGTGAAAGTTTAACCTTTTGGACGCCGTTGTCACATATACGTGACAAGCAAGCGCGTGCCCTGTACGCCAAACGTCACAAATACGTGACAAAATAGTAGATCAAATTGTGGCTTGGTGTGGAGGGCACGCGCGAGCGTTTATGCTGTGGCGGTCAAAAGGTTAATTTTTTAAATTATTTCGTCACTTGGATTAGTTTAGTGTCGAACTGTACCCACATAATTAAAATACTTGACCATCAAATGTGGTTTTAATGAATACCTAAATATGTTATTGTATTAACATTTACCGCTAAACACGTGACTTCAATGTCTGAGTTAATTATAAAAATATTTCACCATATTGCCAAATATTTTTGTTGTGTTTTTGTTTTACAAATATTTTACATGGAGCTACTGCCTATCTGACCTACACAACCTAATTAGTACTGGGTAATACGATACCACTGGGTAAGACTGGTTGTCGTCAGACTTTTTTGGGCCACTGACTACCTGTGACCACTGACAATTTAAAGATCTACAAATGACAGCTGGGACCAACAGCTTCACCAAATACTATTTGTAAAGCGACAAGAAGAATGAATATTAATTAATTCAATGAGTTACAACATGAAAGAAGCCACATTCAAAAATAACAATGCATTTTATGATGATGAATAACTCCATCAAAACATGACTACGGACAGATAACAATGCAACTCAATAAGCATGGATATACATTTGAATTTGTGTATTTGAATATAGAGGATAAATGTAGTTGATAGAGCCAAAAAAAATGTTTTCCCTTTGTCAATGATGTATCCTGATTTTGGAGTTGAGGTAACAAACAAGTGGTTTTTAATAATTCCTTAAAAACAAAATGTAAATTGTTTAAAGAAAAACAGAATCAAAGTGATTAAAAAAAATCTCCATTCTACCATTCACAATCAAATGATATTGCAAATAAAACATTAAAACTCCACTGCAGTTGTGTTAAAAGACAAGAGTCCGTTGAAAACAAATCCTATCTAATTGATAGAGAGCATCATTTGAATGATTATTGTCTATTGAAACTAAATGGTGTCAATAGCAAGCTGATATTGGCTTTGATAAAAAATAATTGAACAATTACCAATAGTTGTGTTCAACGGTGAATGTTTATGAGACTTTTATGATGAAAACTCTGAGCCCTGACATAGCATGAGCAATGTTCTCACTGCTGAGACACAGGCCTGGACTTAGCCAGTGTCCCAGTGGATTTAAATTATAAATTTGAGGATTGCAGACTAGATTTTGACATTAGTCTTGAAAGCATTCAATGGTTTTAATGATTATTTTTGATATTATTTTAAGTGCAATTTACTAAGTGTTTTCCAGATTAATTGATACCCTAACAATTTTTGGTATGAACCGATGATAGTACCAACACCAGCACATAAAGTAACCCGAAACAAACAATTTTTTTCAATAACCTTCAACCCAATGTTTCAGCGAAAAGGTTGAAAATTAATTAAAGAAATTTGACAGATTGCAGGTGCTGTACATAATAGAAAATTAACTCAAAATGACATTATCAGTTAAAACCGAACCTTATTTATTTATTATTATTATTATTTATTTATCTGATCACTTAAACATTCTCAAAAACAGCAGTTGTTGCAATTCCAACAGTGCACTCAATGACTTTCACAGCATTTTTAGTTCTAAGCCAACACCAACAAGTTAGACAGACAATTATCATAATTTGCCTAGCCTTTTCCGAACACGTTGAGATTGGCGTCCAGTCTCATAAGTCACCGGATGCAGTTAAATGCCAGTATTTTACATGGAACGACTGCCTACTAGACCTCCACAAGCAGGCACTTTCAAAACTTCGAAAAGGTACACGGTTTGCGTTGGTTGTTTCCATGGAGAAGAACCAGCAAGAAACTCAGACTCCGAATTGACATCCGGGGCCTATAGCTTTATGTGCTTTCCAATGCACGGAGGAAATTCAATATGTAACGGGTGGTCACACATCCACAGATCAACCGTGGCAAGCAGGGCTAAACCGGATGATGGACGGCTGTTATTATTTGGCCACAAACTCCTCGTAGTTACACAGACAATAATGAGGTGTTTATTATGTTTTAAACATAATAAACACCTCATTATTGTCTGTGTAATCTCATTATTGTCTTTGTGCTATCATGGTTCACAACTAAACTTAAAATGTCACATGCGGGATATCTTCCGTGATTAACCAGAACCCAACCGACCGCCGTGACAACCTGCGATCATGGGGCTTGCAACAGCGTCGAAATATCGGGACCACAATAAAAATAATAATCACGGAAGATACCTATCCCATAAGTGAAATTTTAAGTTTGGTATTTATTATTATTTGGGAGCAGCGGCGGCCCAGTAGTGGCGGCCCCGACTTACGTTCAGTAAGTTATGGGTTCGAACCCAGGCAGGCGCATTACTTTGTGTAATTTATTACATTACCACTGCTCTCAAAACGGTGAAAGAAAACATTGTGAGGAAACCGGCATGTCCTAGAACCATAAATTCGAAGACATGTGACATCTACCAGTCCGCACTGGACCCTCGTGGTGGATTATATAGCCCATTCCCTCTCATAGAGAGGCCTGTCCCAGCAGTGGGAACATTAATAGGCCGATGATGATGATGATGATTATTTGTAGTTCATGTGAAAGTCACCATAATTAAATGTAGATGAAGCTAAAGAAGTTACAAGTAAGGATTGACATAGAGTAAGTTTCTGTTTATTTCAGTTTATTCTCTCTGGTACAAGTTATGTGTTACTAAACCATGTATAGAAGCCTTATAAACTTTTAGATCACAACTGTATTGACTTGACCGCGTGATTGCCTGTTTAAACTAAATACAACAAAATTAATGTTATTTTGTATTGGAGAAGGTATAGAATCAATTGTCATTGGGTTTAGCAGATAAAAGCATAATATTTCCCATACCTACTTAAAATATTCATACCTTGTTGCTATCAAGAAGTTTTACAAAAGAAAAAGTAATTATTTATGACATTACTTCTAACTACCCAACATTTGGTTTGTCATAAGCACAGTTTCTGTTCCGGTATAAAACGGTTGAAAATCGAAACTTCGAAAGCTTTTATTGTCATCGTGGAAGAGACAATCGTACTTACCTAATATAAATTACGCCATTACCAAGTTGCAACATTCATTGCAGCTACATTCCGTCTCTCTAGCCTCTAGGTAATAAAAACTCAATGATGATAACCTCCATGTGTAAAAAGGTTAGACAAAAATACAAAAAAGATTGCAACACGAAGATAATCAGCCAATTACATTGATGACGTATCGAAATAGAAGGACAATCTATAGTGTAATACGTAATAAGTGCCGTTCCATGTTTGAATATTCAAAAGTCTTGTTGCGATGTATAATCGTGTCCTAATTAAGTATAGGTAAACAAGAAATAGCAAATGAAAGAAATTAAAATGACTTACTAGTAGTAACTCTTCTCTTGGACAGCAGGGGGTTCCAGACCGACGACATCGTAGTAATTATTGTAATTACTACTAATACTACTACTAAAATTTAACTGTTGTATTAACTTCGTCATCTTGGCGAGTCGTAATTAAGCCTTGAAGTAACTTGGGAAGAAAAACACGGTCAGACCGTAAAGATCGTACAAATTGCGTAGTTACACACGAACACGAATCAAAGAAGTGTAAATTGGTTTGATTTGATGAATAATCAACATGAAGTGCGGGCGAAAGGTGTTAACTTATTATTTGAGAAGTTCACTATTTACATACAAAATACACGTGACCGAAGGCGTCTGAATTTGGTCGCATAACATAATTTTTCCATAATGGCCACCGGATGCGTGACGTTTCTATTCTCGAAAATTACGTTCCGATATACGTGCCGAGTAACTTCATTGCATTCGAAAAAATCGATGATTTTATCGCTCCTTTGTTTTAGAAAATGCAACGACAGTATTTAATAGATAAAATAAAACGAACTATACAAAGCATAATTCTATGCTATTTTAATACTATTAGAGCCATTATGCGACAAAATAATGAAAATCAATACTTTCTTTGACAACCATGAGTTGCCATGGAAAACGTTCCGTTCTTACAAAACAAAACGTCAGCAAGGACCTTAGTGAAGTGAGCCACAGAACTATCGATTGGGCCGCGCGCGCCGTAATGCGTACATAACAACAGAGAATCGATTAAAAACTTACCGATTACGAAAAAGTAACGATGGCATACTACTCGTTGGAGACTCAATAACGTTTAACTTTTTTTTTATCATGTAACTGGATGCCGGCAAGGCATATAACGTCATAACTTCACTTTAATTTACACTGCACCGAAACAAGAACTTCCAATTAAGGAATGATTATTCTTTTTACTGTGTAGCACATTCAAATCGATTACACTTATAAGGCTTTTTCTAGTATTCAATAGGATCCTGGGTAGCGACATTCAGGTTCTGCGGCGTGTCCACGACTAGTACTGAGTTAGTCGCCGCAGCGACGGTATAATACTATATAAGTAGGCAAACTCCACCCTCTATTTTTAGGGAGTATGGGGTGAGACGCACGGGTGGATTTTATAATTATGTATATTATTTTATTTTATATTTTTACCTAGTTTAATAGGTGTAGAAATTCAGTAAACTGAGTAATAAAGTAAATTGGTTTATGGAGTTAGCAAAGAAAAAAAACATTATTTACTTTCCTACACTTTTTGTAAGATAGACCAGCACCAGAACCGAGATTAAGCTGTTTTTGTCCCTTCAGTAGGGTATGCTAGTAGGGGGCCTACTAGTCCAAAGCTTTTTTAAAACGTTACTCTTTCATAAGCGGGTTCAGCAATAAAAGTAGATCCAGTCCTACCTACCTAATCGGATCTATTCTATCCGCTGCTAATATTTTTTTTACTGACAACTTTTCTGGTGCTAGGAAACATCGCGAGCAAAGGTCTTATAGGTAACTAACTAATTATAATAAAAGCAGTATTTTAAAGCCGAGTTGTTTAATTAGTCAAAGGACAGTTATTTTTTATGTCAGATCGGATTCTTGTTCTATTTTTAAACTTCTTATTTCGATTTCCATTTATCGCGTAGTGTGGTTCGACTGGGAGACCCGCACAAGCGCAGAAGACTCCCGTGACGTCACTATGTTTACACCCCCGCTCTGGCACATTCGATTGTTTTGTTTGCGGAGCGATTATAGACCTTATGGTTTCTGATATTGAAAAATAAAATACAAAGGGTATTTATATCTATTTATATGCCTTCCTTTCCTTCTTGAATAATAATGTTTTTCACAGGCACTCGAGTTTTTTTGCAAGTAAGTAGCTAGGTACTTTGTTTCAGTACAAAAACCGCATGGCAACAAGAAGTGTCTTCGATCTGACCAGTCTGCGTCACTTGAATTAAAAAAAATAAAAGTCAGTGTTGTTTAATTCAGATTAAAAATACAATATTGTTTCTTCTAAGTAGGTACGAAAAAAAATTTTTTTTTTAGATTTTATGTTCGGTATTTGAATTACAAATTTTTGATTTTTTGCAGTTTTACTTACACTAAAAACTAAAAGTTGTTTAAGTGTCCATGTACCGAATGGTACCAAGTTCATATTCAATGCGCAACTTTTTATTCGATTTGGCGTACGTGACGCATTCATTTTCTTGCCCTCCTACTCGCCCTTCATGCCCTTTGTTACGTCTAGGTACTTACGATCATCGATTTATGTAAATCATGATTGCGCATTGCTGTCAGTTTTCTTTGATGAGTTTATCAAACAAACGCTATTCGCAAACAAACGCTATTCTCTGAACAATATTACCATTTTTTTATGTTTTATATGTAATACTGGCACGTTTTATTAGTAAACCATTCGTAGCTGTTGTTCTTACTGAAATTGCTCTTGATCCTTGAAACTAGGCCATTATGCTAAGCTATTTATATGGAGAGAACTAGGTATATACCTAGTTCTCTCCATAAATAGCTTTTGACTAATGTTAACCTTAGGTCCCTAGGTCATTAATGGTTAGGTTGATCCTGAAGTAATTAGTGGGCTTGAGTGAAGCGATGTTGCGGTCGACTGTGAATGTATACTTCTAGCTCTTTGAAACAGAATATTTGAATAATGATGACCTCTCAAACCTCTAGCTTGTCGAGGCGTTGGTGTTTACTTTCTGAAATTGTTAAGGGATTCTAATATCAGTGTGCAGTTGCACTGTGACTCATTCAATGCAATAATACGCTCAAGTTACTCCTGTGACAGTTTCACAAAGGTTTGACCTGTACTTGCATTTACCTAAGTAAGCTTGAAATAACTCAAGCTCGTTCCAGGCAGTTGCCAATGGGACTTCAAAATTTGTACAAATGTGGTTTCATTTGTTCAAAAATTAGAAAACCCGGTTTTATAAAAAAAGCCTTTATTTTAAAGACTGCATAGCTGAGCCGAGAGGAGCTAGAAAACAGTTAGTTTCGAAAACGGAAGAAAATCTTTAGAACAACAAATATTTATAAACCCAGAGGAGCTGGAAGACTTTGGAGTTTTAATAATAACTAAAAAAAAATGTGTTTCACTACCTAAGTACATAGGGTTGAAATTTGCTTGTACTTATCTTACTTGAAGCCAATCGAGATACAGGTGGAAAAGTGCTTTGAGATATCTTGAATGAAGCAACGTGGATAGTTTTCCAGGAAATGAATTGGGTCAGTGTACTGTGCAAATAGGTTATGAACGTTGCCCTGTGGCGCATATAGACGTTATGTGTACTTACCTATAGGTACGTAAGTTGGTATGTATGCAGGTATATTGGTGCTTTCGTACAGGTACTTATAAAAGAGGATAAAAAAAATATCATACAAATTATTGAGTGATTTCTAGAACTGCGCCTCCTCTGTCTTTGTAGGTTGCCACTCAGGTGGTCCACTCTTCTCAAAGAGTCGGTCTCCTGAGAGTCCTGCAACTAATCGTGAAAAGTGTTCAACCTTATTCATTGTTTTTATCCTATGAACTTGTAGCTTTTAAATATGAAAAATAAACACATAATCTCAAACCTTTTTCCCATAATTATACAGAAATGGTGAAGGAAAACATCGGCATCTTGAGGAAACCGGCTTGTCCTAGAACCAAAACTTCGAACACATGTGACATCTGCCAATTCGCACTGGGTTCTTGTGGTGGATTATAGCCCATTCCCTCTCATAAAGAGGGGGCCTGTGTTCCACCAGTGGGAAAATGATAATGAGAAACTAAAGAACACCACCTGCTGGGTCCATCTATCAATCCATCATTGAAAGAAACCTGATCAAATCACAGAAAGAGAACTTTTAAATAATTATCTAGGCTCATCAACATAGAATCTCGGTAGCGACCATTTAGGGTAAGTGCTCCAGTGAATGAACACTTAAGCAATCTTCCAACTTCAAAAAAATATTTCAGTGTGTTGCGTATAAGGGATACGGTCCAAAGCTATATTTTGGTATTAGGAATGTATTCAAAAACATTTTTTGAGTTGATTTTACGAAATAATCTGTATACTTTCTTAGATATTTAGCAATAAAATGAAAAAAACCCTAAAACCCCAGTGAATGAACGAAAATTTCTAGTAAATGAACTAAAAAAAAGCCAGTAAATGAACACAATTTTTGTTTAATTAATCATAAAAAAAAATCTAATTATTACACTAAATGCAGTCCAATAATCAACTAAATAAGACGAGCATAATTCTCTGCGTCTTAACAAATATTTTTTTTATTTTTTTACAAAGTAAAAGTTTTAAAATTAGCCTCCCCCAAGTGTCGCCACATTGACCTGTCCCGTGCGACTCGCACCCAGCGGATTCCCGCAACCTTTACCAGGTTATCGATCCACCTAGTGGGAGGTTTTCCAACGCAACGTCTACCGATTTGCGGTCGCCACTCCAGAACTTTTCGGCCCTATCGGCCATCCGTTCGGCGAGCAATGTGCCCTGCTCACTGCCACTTTAGTTTGACAATTCTTCGGGCTACGTCGATAACCTTGGTTCCCTTGCTTGCTCGGATGTCTTCATTTCTGATTTGATAACGCAAGGAAACTTCGAGATAGCCCTCTCCATTGCCCTTTGTGAGCGACCATGTTTCGGTCCCGTATGTAATCACTGGCAACACACACCGGAGAGCTTATAGTAAGTTGGACGAGAAGATACCGCGCAACCTCCCGAACGCTGCCCAGCCAAGTTGTATTCGACGATCGACCTCTTTTTCGAAGTAAGTTAGAATTAGTTCCGGGTACACATAATCGTCTACAACTTCGAGTGTAGTGTCTCCTAGGTGTTACGTGGGCATTGAACATGACATGGTTTTGTCCGTGTTCATTTTGATCATCACCCACTCTTTCGGAAGCTCTACTGAGGTCATCGAGTGTTGCACTGAGATCCTCCATGGTCTCAGCCATGACCACTCTATCGTCGCCAAACCGAAGCTGAGTGATGTACTCGCCATTGACGTTGATGCCTAGCCTTCTCCAGTCCAGAAACTTAAAGACATCCTCGAGTGCAGCGGTGAACAGTTTCGGAGATCCGACGTCTCACTGTCTCACACTTCGCGGCAGAAGAATAGGTTCCGAGGCTTGGTCTTGAAGTTGGACTGACATGTTGGCGTTTTTGTACAAACACTTCAACACCTCGATGAGTACCGGTAGGCGATTTGGTACCGTTGGAGAGATTGCAGTATTGTAGTACAGCCCAAGTCTCGATCGAATCGAAGGCTTTCTCGTAGTCCACAAACGCTACACAGAGAGGCCGGTTATACTCTTTGATCTTCTGTATAACCTGGCGCGCCGTATGTATGTGGTCCACGGTGCTAGAGCCTTTTCGGAAATCAGCTTGTTCGAGAGACTGAAAATGGTCAAACCTGGCTTGGAAGTGAGATGAGCCTATAATTCTTTAACTTTTTTCTTGAAGAAAAGTACCACAGCCCAAATCCGCTCTGCCTAATGCCTGTGGCGTTTTCCCCTCGAGTATGACGGGTAAACAGCTTCCGAAGGGCCTTAAGTACCGGTTTTGCACCCGCCTTCAGGAGTTTGGCCGTAATTCCGTCATCACCCGGTGCTTTGTAGTTTTTAAGCTGTTTCAGAGCCATCTTTTTCTCGTACAGGCTGACGTCCGGGATGTCTTCGGTTATTCGGTATAGTGTCGGGTCAGTCTAGCTCTTGGGTCGTTTGCTAGATCTACAGAAGGTTTACTGGTTGACGTGTACAACTGCCCGTAGGTGCTCTCGATCTCCCTCACAAGCTTCGGTTTGGCGGATAAGATCCAGCCATCGTCGGTCTTCAGTTTAGTGAGCTGGCTCTGCCCTATCGGGCACAGCCAGCCAGATCTCTTGTAAATACCTTAGACCCTTTATTCCGTTTATTCGCCTCTTTAATATACTTGATATTAAAGCGGTGGAGGTCGTTCTTCAAGGATTTAGAGATCCATCTTAAGGGACAATAATTGATAAAAAAGAAAAAATAACATTGTAATAATCTAATCTAGGATTTAAAATCATGAAATCTAGCTCAAAATATTGTGTTCATTTATTGGTTACATCTTATTGACGAAAGCTAATATTTGAACATGATAAAAAATGTTAGTTCATTCACTAGATTTTATGAACCAATGAATGAACATACCTGTCCCAATACTGGCCTAAAGATCAGAAATCTATTTTGAAAACTACTCTCAATACATGAATCTTATGGCATAAGAATAAATTACTTATTTCAATAAAAACATGAAAATGACGTTTGTCCAGTGAATGAACGGTCGTTCATTTACTGGATATCAAACGATTTTTAGTTCCAATGCTGGGACACCTAATAATTTACTTAAATCTGGCTAAAATTGCAGTAATGTCGATTTAAGACTAATAGCATAACTATTCTTTACTCAAATTAATAAATAATTACGGCTATAATCTGTTAACAAAGAGGTTGCGCCTTACCCGAGTCCTAAATTCTTGCCCGAACAAATACACTGTTACAACAAACTGCAAACTTTAAACGCTTGACATTTTAAAACGAACAGTGATATAAGAAATGAATGTAGCCACTATGATGGCAAAAGGATTTACAATTATGAAAAAAAATACTAGGTTATGTAGAACTATCCTTATTTCTTATTTTTTGGAAAAAAGTCCGTTTTGTTCATTCACTGGGGTGTGTTCATTCACTGGAGCACTTACCCTAGTTTCGACTTCAGTCAGTGACTACTTAGGAATGCCTGAGTCAGTATATACATTGCGCACTGATACAACTCATTAAGAAATGCACAAGTATTTCACCTCAGCAAAAACATGCTCTATCTTACGCGCGTCGTGTTACTAAATAATTTCAACAGTGCAAGGTGCAACAGTATTTGAAATTATTTTAATTATTGCTTAGCTCTACTGGGGCAACAAGAAACCTTACTGTGACTCATTTTAATTCATTATCTTTAAAATTGGTAACTTTGTTCCAATGATAGGTATAAGCCTTGTCCCTCTTGTGCTATTCCTCTGGGCTCTGTCTGAGCCTCACCCCTGGTCTTCTGGCATATTTTTTTAAAATTGCACCAATTTCATCATGTCACATTCTTCAGTATGGCCTGAGCTACTTCTTACTGAAAACATTACTTTAGATTAAAAAGGATTTAACATCAATCAATACTAAACACAACAGTTTAATTTTAAGCAGTTTCAAAAGTCAGACACTAGACTGTTTATTGCACATTTTAATAAGAACGAGACTTCCATTTTATATTAAATGTAAGGGCGTGGCAGGATTTGGACAAGTTCCAAAAATTCGGGCAAAAGAGTGGATAGTAGTGAATTCTCTGCAACAATTTTTGTTCAAATGTAGACAAAACCTTAACTATGATAGCATGAATTTCGGAAGCGTGGTATGTTCAAGGTGTCTTACGAGCTAGCTAGAGTTTATGCAAAGTTCTCAGGTATTTCAAACTTGCTAGGTTGCGTTAGACTTGTGCATAAAATTTGTAAGCAAGATTCTGAGAAATCCGTAAAACTTCGTCGTCTGCAAAATATGTAGGATTGTAAACAAGTTGATTTATCTAAGATAGAGAGAAAAATGTGGGATGTTGCCATGCTTTTGGATAACAGAACGAGTGGGTGGGTTGGTGGGGTTATTGTTGGTAAAAGGCAACATAATAAGTAAACAAGAAGTATTTCTTTTTTAGATGAAGTTGTTGTTTTGTAGGTGCTCTATCCTAAAGGTTAAAAAATTCTATTAAACCCAAAGGTTGACTGGTAGAGAATGCCTTGTGGCATTAAGTCCGCTTATGTATCACTATCTTTATAAAAGTGTAGAGTAGAAGAAAGTAACAACAAGATTTTATATGGATTTACAACCGTTTGCATCACAAGTCACTCAATCAATACCCTAACTGCATTTCTTAGAGACAAAAAATGTAATGTTTCAGACAATCGTTTTAGATAAAAGAGAGAGAATGAAGAATTAAATTTCAAACGCATAAACATAATAAATAAACAAGTGATTCGTGGTCTATGAGGACCTCAGATTATTAATTCTCAATTATTCGTTGAAAGTAATGATGATAATAAGGAAAGCAAGCTTAGTAAATAAATAGACGCTTTCCAAAGAAAATCGTAGTTTAATATAAATAAAGTTACAATAAAATAAATACTTAAAAGTAATAATAACGAAACTTCCAAAGTAGTCTAAAAGGCTAGTTTAGAAACATAATAGGGAACTAAAACCGTAATTGTGATCTTTTTCAACAAATTTCCATAAACTTGCATCAGTGATATTGTTTTAGGCTTAAAAAGTATAGCAATCGAATCGTCAGAATCAACACAACTTATAGAATTTGGCACAACATTTTTGAAGGGAAGATTCTCTAAATTCACCTTAGTATTCTTAGCCAAAGAGTTCAAATTCACAGTCGGGTTATCGCAAAAAATGTCTCTTGGCAGTGGGAAATTTGCTGTTTCTTCCAAAATATCGGATGCTCTCTGGCAAGGGATATTAAACATTGATAGGCTTGACATAGGGTTCATTGCAGTCTGGCCGGAAATAAGGTTCCCTAATTGTTTCGGATTTTCGTACATTGTTGGATTGAAATCATTCTTGCAACCATTTTTTTGTCTAAATATGGGTACTAGCTTTGGTGTTTCCTTTTCTGAATCCTGATTTTGTTCTTTCACTTTGGCTAACGCTGACGCTATTTTCGAAAGTATCTTGCTAAAATCAGCAGTTGTATTTTTGGGTACAGGTGTATCTTTGACTAATTCTGTTTTGTTCTCCACAGGTTTATCAAGCATGTAGGATCTATCATCAATAATTTCTTTAATATTCTTCAGCCTTTCCTCTACAATTTTGTCAAAATCTGGCATCGTCGGTTCCGGAAACATTTCACAATAATTATCAGTTTCCTTGTTTTTTTCTTTAATATCTTCCTTTGTTTTTCTTCCTTTACCCTCGTTTTCAATTTCATCAGAGAGAAGGAATTTGATTATCTTGACAACGTTGTAAAGTCTTTCTTTTTTAATTTTGGAGGTGCTTTTGAGTGATTGTAAGGCTGGCATGAGCTCGTCCCATTTTGTATCGGTGGAACATGAAGTCAATGGCTTCGGGTTCTGAATGACCACTGGCTTCGGAGATGAAGTTGTTAAATCATCGAGTGTTTGTGTTGCAACTTTCTGAAAGAGATTAATTTAGCTTTTAAACAACGTTTTAAAGATAACTTGTTCCGAATTAAGACTAAGCTATTAATATACATATAATCTACACTAATATTATAAAGAGGAAAACTTTGTTTGTTTGTTTGTTTGGTTGTAATGAATAGGCTTAAAAACTACTGGACCGTTTTTAAAAATTCTTTCACCATTCGAAAGCTACATTATCCACGAGTAACATAGGATATATTTTATCCCCGTACTCCGACGGGAACGGGAACTATGCGGGTGAAACCGCGGGACGTCCGCTAGTAATGTATATATAGAAACAAACGTAGGAAATTATTTTATAATTTGTAAATGTCACCGTAAAATTGTACAACAAGAAGTACCCTAATTTCAATCGCGAAGACGGCTTCAAACTCTCTTCAGCGTGGAATCCAGTGATCACTAAGTGAAATCGCCTCAATATACGGACACTGTTAGTGTAGTGTGCTGTCCTAGTGTGAACCGGCCCTAATTAACATTAATGAAGATGAGTGAGGGTAGTTAAATAAACGCCTTCACTTTGCTGTCGCGGTACCTCCAATACTTCAGTCTCCCCGCGACCACGGCTGGTGCTATCCGGTCGAAACTTCAGGATTAAATTAAAGGTAAATTAGCGATAAATACCCGTATTCATATGTTTTATAACTATGTATCTGGTGTCCACGAAAAAAGCCTTGTGGCTTAGTGTGGCACTAGATGGCGCTGTGTGTAATGTCCAGCGATATCTATTTATTTATTTGTAAAACCATGAGTATTACTTAATGACTGCAATAAATAATTGAGTATTAAAATCCCTAAACCTTCTTGAAGTTATATGAATAATAATAAAAAAGTAATTTACTCACACTTAAAGTCACACAAAAGGCAATTAATATTACTCTGTTACTCATTTTCTTCAATAAATTAACTTAATACACAACAAACTTCAATAACTATTAACTTATCAATAAATCAATTGATTATAATCGCAAGGTTTTGTATACTACATTTATCGATTGCGAAATCGCAATAAAATAATCGGTTCCAATATGACATAACAACCACTGTGTCGCATCACTATCAGAACGATAAAATTCAAAATGTCACCGGATTTTTAACAAACAGGTACTAGTCAAATGTAAGTTTATTTTCTAATCAGATTGTTGGAAAGCTTATCATTCTTAGTAAAATAGACAAAATATTCTAGATAGGCACTAAGTGTTAAAAAACTTTTTTTTTAAGTTTTACGTAACCACATAGCTTAAGCTTTATGACTATAAAACTGCCTCACCAACCAAAGCTGCATGATTCTTTTGGCGCATGGCTAAATTAACAATCATCTTAATTTTTCAATACAATTTCACGAAAATGTTGAACAAGAACGCATCCTGTCAATTTCAGTCATGCGCCAAAACTTATGTAGGTTCCTGTAGCTAGCACTGTACTAATCCATGAAAAACAAATAAAATACTGGCTGTTTTTCCACAAAACCTTGACAGATTTTTGTCCGGAGAGTAGCACTCTTCGCTCGAGTGCCGAACAAGATTCCCGGGTCGAGCAAGGCCTTACTTATTGAGTTTTTCCATTTCTCAGTAACAGCAGCGGAGTTTGGATCTGTGGTCGGTTGATGGTAGGTATAGGCTCGCCCGTAACACGTGGTCCCATTTTAATTTGCTGAAGATCTGATGCTGATCTTCGGAGATATGTATACAATGGAACTCTTCAAAAATAGACGGAAAATCTGCAGTGATTGCTGCATTCGCTTGTAGGTTCATTGTTTATACTACATCATGACGTAACATCACGCCTGTATGCTCTGAGCGGGTACGCAGATGTGTACAATACACCCAGATTTCGACAATGTTTGTTACCTCAGAACTTTCGACTGGGTGAACCGATTTTGATGATTCTTCTTTTATTTGAAAGCTGGTGCTTTCCGTGTGGTTGCATTTCAATTTGAATAAGATCTGACGCTGATCTTCGGAGATATAAATGGAACTCTTCAAAAATACACGGTAAAGCTGTAGTAATTTCTGCAATCGCTTGGTTGTTTATTGTTTATACAACATCATGACGTAACATCACACCTGTGCGCTCTGAAGGAGTACGCAGACGTGTACAACAGACGTGTACAATACACCCAGATTTCGACAGATAGACGTGTAAAGTTCCATTTAATGAGATCCCGGAGAAATAGAGATTAATCCTTAAATTTATAGGCACACCAGAAGCGGTTTGGGTAGTTTTAGGAAGAGTACTTTCTCGGAGTGATCCCATTTCAATTTGATAAAGATCTGGTGACTTCGGAAGATAGGCAACAGAACTCCTTAATAAATGATAGCAAATGTACTGGGATCGCTGAAATCTCACGTCTGTCTATTGTTTACACCAGTTCATAACAAAAAATCACGCCGATACGTTGTGAAAGGGTAAGCACATGTGAACCACTAAAAAGTGAAAAATAAAAACTTTTTTACAAAAAATATAACCGACTTCACACAAAAAACTTTTTTGTGTGAAGTTGGTTAATGGTAGGTTGTATGAAGTTAAAAATATCGTTCGCGACTGTAAAACGTATAGTAGTAGTTACAGAATTATGACCATAAAAATCACCAATACAACCCTCTAAGTTATATTATGAACTTAGAGGGTTGAATTTCGCGGGCAACCCTGACGCTTCGCTCTCTTCCCTAGTCGCTGGATAGATGGCGCTGATCTCTGTACGTTACTGCAAGGAACAGAACGTCACATAATTTGACTAGGATCTAATTTTTATACTTGGAAGCATGAAAGGGTCAGTCAACGAGCTTATGTGAAGTATGTTTTTTCAAACGTTTTGGCTTTGGCACCTAGTAACGTAGTCTGATCAACGCCATCTATCGAGTTCATGGAAACTTTTTTTTTAAATTCTCAAAAAGAAAACCTTTCATTTTGAAAAAGCTAGGCAGATGATTAATGACAAATCTATTGATATCCAGTTTCAGACTTCAGTCAATGCAAACATTTGTTTTATCAAACTAGAATTGCTCCACATATTAACACAATAATGTAACCATATACATATGTCACCGTAAAATTGTCAAATACGTTATATTGTAATATCTCTAGCGATATTGTAAAATCTCGAAATATTGTCAAATGAACATTCTGCTTACAACAAAAAGCGTTATTTTTCGTGAAATGCATGCGATGGTAGTCAACTCACGCGGTGTGGAGGGAAGGAGGGGTCCCCCTTGCCCAGTGGTACCACTCTCATGAAAAGATATTGTACCATTCCTGAGAAATACCGATTATTGTAACCTAACCTTAAAACACTTTATATTCCCCTAAAAAGCGTAGTCGACGGAGCCCCGCTTCGCGGGGCCCCTATTTCCGGGTTCAGGGTTTAAAGGAACCTAACTAACCTAACGGGGGGGGTGCCCCAAGTCCCGATTATGGGGGCAGAGATACTTCCGCATATTCATTTGACAATATTTCGAGATTTTACAATATCGCTAGACATATTACAATATAACGTATTTGACAATTTTACGGTGACACATATACTATAATTAAGAAATTAATTTCACTAGTTGATAAAAATGAAATTTGTCAATTTCTTGTGACATACTTAACTATAAATGGTGGCACAAAGGAAGGGTAAGTACATTCAAAGTTTGTTTTTTAAGAAAAACTACAAAAAATGAAATCCTTCGCTTTCGTTCTTGTCGTGGTGCAGGCTGTTCTCGTCCAGGTAAATATTTTTTTTTTTAATATTATTATCCTCTTTTGTCAGGTTTTACGCAAATCTTCTCTTTTCCTAGCCCTGTGGTGGCGGCCCCGACTTACGAGCAGTAAGTCGTGGGTTCGTTTGAACCCAGGCTGGCGCATTACTTTGTGTAGGTAATATATTTAATTACCGCTGCTCTCAAAACGGTAAAGGAAAACATCGTGAGGAAATCGGCATGTCCTAGAAGCAAAACTTCCAAGACATGTTAATTTAGAGTGATTTTAGTTTTCTAGTCTCTGACTGTCGTGGTTCCACATGACTTTTTAATTTTGCTTCAAAGATTTGGAGTACCTTTATATTGTTTCCTTCTTCTTCACACTTTGCCAGAGGAATCGGGAACGACGATTCCGTACTTAGTGGCTTGCCGCTGTCTGAATGGGTTTGTCTCCACCGATCACAGTATCAGATCACGTTAGCCACGGATCACGGCGAGTTGTATCCACTGATACCGTTATCCGTTTCCCTCGTTATCATGTTACCCACAGATCACGGTATCAGTGGCGACTAGCCTTATTTCGGTACCCAACAGGTATCCACTGATACCGTTATCCGTTTAACTCGTTATCGTGTTAGCCACAGATCACGGTATCAGTGGCGACTAGCCTTATTTCGGTACCCAACAGTCTTAATGTTTTAAAACTACGGGGAACTACGGGGGGGGGGGGGTGGTGACACAAAAACAAAAAAAAAACACAGCTGTCTCCTAGTCTCTAGAGCTTAGTCCATCAGATAGATTTCCAAAAAATATTGACACAAGTTTTTTCTTTTTCACGTAAGTAAATAAAAAATGAAGACGATTCAGTGTGTCGAAAACTCGTGTGACGTCACATTTATGTAGACTTTTTGCCAGAAAGTGACGTCACAAGTCATCACTCATGACGCGTTTTATCTTTGTCACTTTTTATTAATTTAATAAAACAAAAAACACGTTTCTAATATTTTCCGATAATCTAATTGACAGAACAGAATCATATTTTTTAAAGTGAAAACTTCTTTAGGCGCGTTGAACACTTTTTGGGTGAACAAAAAATCATGAAACTCGCGTGAACGTCACCTAACGCTTCGTAGCACTCGTAGCCGTTCCGCTACCGCGTAGCACGTAGACTTGCGTGGGGCACAGCCCGTAGCAGTGCTACGACCAATTCACAAGTTACTTAGTTTTAATTTCTATCGGCAGTTTCCCACATTTTTTTTAAGTTAAAAATCGTCCATACAAATAAACATTAACAAATATACATAAATTTTCTAACAGCATTTTTGTTTTGTCCACAGAACGCCTACACCCAAGTCATAAGAGCCGGCCCATGTGGCTGCGGCACCCCCTTAATTTCCAACCCCATCATCAGTACCCCTGTGTACACCACAGTAGCTCAACCCAGCGTCGCTGCAAGCTTGGCTGACACCCTCTCCCTTCTCACTGTTAGCAGCCTGCTCGCTGAGAGCCTTCCTCTGAATCCGAATGTGGTAGCAGCCGTCCCCGTACCCGTGTCCGTAGCACCAGCTTACGCCCCTGTGGCTTATGGGGGGTGTGGCTGTGGGTGTGGATGTGGCGCATACAATGGGCTGGGATACAGCTACATCTACTAAGGTGGATGTTGTGTGTAGGGTGTTTGGTAAGACGGTTTTTCAGTGAAAGGGTATGATCTATTTGAAACGAAATGTATAAAGCCGGGCCCAGACGTGTGTAACGCATAATGTAATGTATTGTGAAATGTAATGCAAATTCTGTGTGTGGCACTACGAGCCACACACAGAATTCTCATTACATTACACGTAATCTTACATTACGCGTTATACAGTCTGGCCTCGGCTTAAAGTAGTGTTAAACATAATTTTCGTTGTGAAAACGGTGCCTTTTTTTTGTGATTTTTTTCTTTTTGCACTGGTTAAAACTGATGGATGTAGTTTGAAAAACTGCAAAGTTATTCGTTTTTTGCATCGGAAAAATGAAGGCCTAAATTCACACTGTCTAAACGGTCCTTAACTTTCTAAGTCTAGCCTATTTTCAAAACAACTTTGGACAAAAAATTGTGAAAATCTTATTAAAACTTTCTAGAAGGCCTCATGGCTGTTGAGCTAAATGTCTTGCCATGATTCCATTTGTCACCCCTCTGGCTATAAACACCGTTCTAACAAACACCTTATTATAAGACCGACGTATCTTAGGCTGAGGCCAAACGAGGGTGAGTAGCGTAAAATGAGTCGCGAAACTTTTCGACGCCGAGTGGTAGTACGTTAGTATGAAACCGAATACAGCGTAAATACCGCGACTCATTTTCATTTTATTTTCAAACAATTACGCTTGTTTGGACTCAGCCTTAAAAATCAGGTCGTGAAAGGATTGTGTGTTAGCGAACGACGTATACAAACTTGCAACTGAGAGATTTTTTGGACCCAAAACATTTCACTGTTGCAATATACATGTCAGCGACACATTGTAAAAACTGTTAGATTGTAATATAACTAGAGAGATTGTAAACTCTCGAAGGATTGTCAAACAAACATTTTGCTTACAATATGACGCATTATTTTTCGATAGATTATAATCTAACGAAGTGTAACCGTAATATTGTGAAATGTATGCGATGGAAGTCAACTCGCGCGGTGTTGAGGAGGGGGAGGGAAGGAGGGGTCCCCTTTGCCCCATGGTACCACTCTCATGAAAAGATAATAATTATACCATTCCTGAGAAATACCGATTAATATAACCTAACCTCAAAGCGTAGTCAACGGACCCCTATTCCTGTCTGTAGGGTTTAAAAGAACCTAACTAACCCGAGTCCCGATTATGGAGGCAGAGATATTTCCGTCGCATGCATATCACAATACTACGGTTTCACTTCGATAGATTACAATCTACCAAAAAATAATGCGTTATATTGTAAGCAGTATGTTCAGTTGACAATATTTCGAGAGTTTACAAACTTGTTAGAGAGATTACAATCAACGTGTTTGACAATTTTACGGTGACATATACGTCAATGTCGCATGTTTTTTTTGTGTGTTATTTATGTATCTTTATGCATTTTTTTTGGTTATTTAGAATGTTGCAATATTGTTAAACATAGAAAATATGTAGCTTTTTATTTTCGCCTACAAAGACGTCCAAAGAAAATTGTAAAACAGACAACTTTTGTCAAAAGCAAAAATTTAGAATTGGATAGGTACCCAAATTATGTATTTTTTAAATGTTTCTATCTAAAGTTTTCTTTTTTTTCGTTCTTCTACTAAGGCAGTTTTATTTTCTTTTTTACTTAGTTTAAAATTGCGAAAAATAGTCAAATATTACGTACGAATTGTTAATATTTGAATGGTTTTCGCAACTTTTTGAACAGTAAAATGAGTAGGTAGATACCTAAAAATTTTAAAAGACATAGTTACAAGTTATAAAATAATCGTTATTTTGCAAAATATTATGTAAAAATATGTATTACTGTGATATAGACATGTTGTGTAAAATATATTTCTTTAAAAAATATCGTAATTCTTTTCATTGCGTCCTACCGTTGTGATTTGGTAATGTTTGATAAGTCACGTATTCTGTGCGTTGCAGGGGCGTAGCGAGGTACGGGCAACTTCTAGTGGGGGGGGGGGGGGGGTTGGGCAGCTGCCCCCTCCCCCTAGAAGATACAGAAATGCTCACAAACCATCCATCCATTAATAAACAAAAAACAAAGTTGATTCTATCGACAGGCGAATTTCATAAGATTTAACAATGAATGGTTGAATCTGGCTTTGTTTTTCATTTTTAACGTAATCTGTCCCATCACTCATGAAGCATTTACCTTAGAATATTCATGGTTTGTCTACGTCTGCCCCCCCTTAACAAAATCCTACGCCCTTGGTCACTTGTGTTCAAATGCACGTCAGCGTTAACACTTAAACAAAATTTAATAACATAAATATTTAAACATAATATCACGCCTGTTGTCCCAAGAGGGTTAGGCAGAGGTGTATTTATAATAATAGTACATCCACATTTCGCCAATTATGTTTATGGGGCCGGCGGAGTACGCGTATTTCATAAATAAATAAATAATAAATAAATATCGGTGGGCATCTAGTGTCACACTAAGCAAGGCTTGTGTCGTGGTCACCAGATAGTTCATATACTACATATACAACGTGTAACAAAAAGGGTATAGTCATATGAGAGGGTGTGCTATAGACCATCAAACTGAACAACTTGCTCCATGGGACCACCATCGTAATCGTAAAAAAATAATCAGCTGTTTCATAATGCGACGTTACACGTTGTATACTTTTTGTTTGTAAATACATACTTAGTATACATATAAACATCCATGACTCGGAAACAAATGTCCATGCTCATCACACAATCATTTGCTCCTACCGGGATTCGGACCCTCCCCCCTAAGAATGTAAGGTAGCCTCACTATACCGCTGCGCCATCCGGGTCATCATGATCATACAAACGTAACACCAAAATAATTATTCATAAGGTAGTGTGTCACCGTAAAATTGTCAAACACGTTAGATTGCAAAATAACTAGAGAGATTGTAAACTCTCGAAATATTGTCAAACGAACATACTGCTTACAATAAAACGCATTATTTTTCGTGAAATGCATGCGATGGTAGTCAACTCACGCGGTGTGGAGAGAAGGAGGGGTCCCCCTTGCCCAGTGGTACCACTCTCATGAAAAGATACTGTACTATTCCTGAGAAATATCGATTAATATAACCTAACCTTAAAACACTTCATATTCCCCTAAAAAGCGTAGTCGACGGAGCCCCGCTTCGCGGGGCCCCTATTTCCGAGTGCAGGGTTTAAAGGAACCTAACTAACCTAACGGGGGGGTGCCCCAAGTCCCGTTTATGGGGACAAGAGATACTTCCGTATGTTCAGTTGACAATAATTCGAGACTTTGCAATATCGCTAGAGAGATACACGTTATATTGTAATATAACGTATTTGACAATTTTACGGTGACATATAGCAATTACAAAGGACGAAGGAACGTTTAAATAAATCATAATCCAATCACAAGTCACGATTATGTTTTTGTCCTTTTATGCTTTGAGGACAATCTCGCAATCAAGGATTCCATTATGGCGCGTAACCCCGGGGGAATTTTGTTAATTCGCCTTTTGTCTGGGTTCCAAAGCGACGTCGAAAAAGAAAAAAATAATAATTAAGAGCTTATTATTTTAACAGGGATTTCTCCCTTAGGAAGCTATGATAATAATATGTCAAAATAAGTAGAAAAGTGTGTATTCGGAGTAAAAAGAAAAGATAAAATAAGATTACCTAACAAAAATTTTTTTTTTTTTTTTTTATTATAGGAGATCAGGCAGAAGCGGTATATGTAGCGGCGGACCTAATTTCCTGAAGATGATTTTATTTTATTTTATTTTTATTTTGGAAAACAAACAGTTACACATTACAGTATTACACAGAACTATATCTAGAGTATGAGTAAATGTATAACCAAAGACATTTTCCACATATTATAAAAAGGGACCACATTAAGAAAGTACTCTTCTTTCTTCTTCTTTAAACTACCCAAATCGCATCAAGTGTGCCTATAAAATTTGAAGAGTTATCTCTATTTCTCCAGGATCCCATCATCAGACCCTGACTTGATGATTATAGGACCACCTGGGATGGAACCCTTTCAAACAAAAGACTAATAATTCAAATCGGTCCAGCCATCTTCGAGTAACCGGGAAACATACCTACATAAAAAAAAATGGTTCCGACGAATTGATTGATTTTTGAAGTCTGTTAAAAACAATAAGTTCTAAATCTAAACACAATGCGACTTGCGCCAACAATGAAAGGCAGAAAAAAAAAATAACAATGTGTTAGTGTTAAACAAAACAGGCATAAAAATTAAAAAGAAGCAAAAAAAAAATAAAATACATGAAATGACATTGATCTAGTGTAAGAGTTGAAAGAAAAACTAAGAAAGAATAACACTCATGATGTAAAGAACATAATTATTTGTTATAGCGTCAAAAAAATCCTCAATGGAGAAAAAAGTGAGTCCATAGTGTTAGTAGCAACAAAAACTACGAACTACCCACACTCCACTACTGGGGCAATATGTTGGTTCGCAGGTTTGCTTGTTGTAGCAAGGAGGTTAAAGTTACGTTGTTTAAGGCTTACTGCCAGACCTTCTACACAAGTGGCCTGTGGGCCAACTATACGCGGAAAATAATGGACGCCAGTGGCGAGGGGTTCATACAACCCGAAACCTACCGGCTTCCCTTCGGAACAACCACTGTACTGGAGTCTACTATTGCCAAAAGTAAAACAATGTAGATAAGGTTACGTATCATAATACCTAAGTTTATCTCAACTAATTTCGTTATAACTACGGTTGATTCACATATGTTCATAACGCATACTGGACGACTCACCTACCGTTTAACTTACCTAGTTTTGATTCAACTAAAATGAATTGCACTAAGGAACGATTAATCTAATGTTTTTTTAAGATATTGGTTATTTCAACTTTGTTTAAAATACCTAATGGACCAAGGAGCCCGCGGCGTTCAGACCGTCGTTATTTAAAAAAACCTGAAAGTTTCTCAGTGTACATCCCTAATACTACCTGTGTTAGGGATATACACTGAGAAACTTAGAACGCTCCCTGAGTATAAAGGTTGGATCATGGTTCCTTTGAAAGATATCAGTAGACTTAGCCAACTTGACAATCTACAATCGTTAACGCTAATAGAAAACAAACCAAATGTGTATGGGTGTATGATATGTTAGGACGTGATTGCCCAAACATGACTAAAACTACAAATGGTTCGATGTATGGTTTTTTCAAACACCATTAAAAATATGCACCGGACCGGCTTACTGTTAGGCTGTTACAAAATTTACCCTTCGCTACTGCTACTCTATTGAACTGTGAATGTGAATGAATTAGGGAAAACACTGAAATTGAAAATGGACTAGAATAATATCACAGTCTTCAGGGATGGTAAAAGAAGTAAAGGTCGATAAATGAAAAGCTGGGCAGATGATCTCAAAAGAGTCGCCGGTTCAGAATGGAAAGGAATTGTAAGAGACAGAGATAAGTGGAAGTCTTTGAAGGAGCGAGCCCTATAACGCAAGACAAACTGTTGTTACTATCACGGTTCACAACTAAACTTAAAATGATGTCCCTTAGAACTGGTGAAATCAGAATAAATGGGATGACTATTCTCTTGGTGGGACTTTACGGACCATCGGTTGTAATCATCATCATCATCATATCAGCCCAGAGTAACCCACTGCTGGGTATAAGCCTCCCCTTTCTTCTGCCACATTTCCCAGTTCTATGTGTGATCCAGGTGTTTCCCCCGACTTTGACGATATCGTCAACCCACTCAGTTATAGTACTGATCATAAGTGCTACTCCACAAACAAATTGACACCTGATATCAAAATCAAAACGTTTATTTCAAGTAGGCCAGTTACAGGCACTTTTGAACTGTCGAAACAAAGATGAACATTAAATGTAGCTACAGTCCCAGTCATAAGTCATAAAGTACTGTAGATGCCCATTCCCTAGCGTAGATCTATATGGAGAAGAACGGGCAAGAATCGTGTCCTACTTACCTTGATACCTGCACGCTACAGGAGTTGATCGACGCCACTGATTTAGGCGCGGGACAAACACGAGTGGCGTATGGCGAATGGCGGTGGCGCGGGTGCACGGGGGGCGAGGAAGTGGTGAGGAAGTGGCGCCATTTAATCGCCCTCCGCGCACCCGCATCCGCGTCAGCGCCGCGCCACCGTCATACGCCACTTGACACATATGACCCGCGCCTTAGAGAAGCTCTGGGTTAAATAATAACAGAAGCACTTGTCAATCGTCAAGGTTGACAAGATTGGTCTGTGGATGAGATTACATACCGAGTTTCCTCCGTGTCTCGAAAAACACGTTAAATCTTGACTCACGCTAGACCGTGTTGGGTCCGAGCCGAGTGTCGACCGTGCGATTTTGTATGGACACACTCACGCTTCCGAGCCGCTACCGAGCAACGGACAATGGATTGTGCTACGGCCGACACTCCTCCGGTCCCTGAAGCTGTTGGTTCCGGCTGTCAATTATAGATCTTTGACAGTCGTAACAGGTAGTCAGTGGCTCGAAAGTCTGACAACCAGTCTTACCATGGGATACCGTATTACCCAGTACTAACTGGGGCCTAATTCTGCTATTTTAATAAATTCGTCACTCCAACACGATTCCATTCTCATCCCATTGTCATTTTGCTTAAAGTTCGTAATCTGCTAAATTCACAAAGGTCGGTCAATGGTCTCGTAATAAAATTGTGTTTTAATGGCATTGTCGTATTGTCATTATTATAAAACCCTTAGTACAAATGGTTTTCGAAATGTACTACTATATATAAATGCGAACATTTATTCATGCCAGATTTCATGTACGAGATTAATATTCTATGACATTTCTTTCAATGGAGTGTCAGTGGTTGTTCATTGAGAAGTCATAATGGCGCCATTATGATAGTAGAATTAACAAACTTGTCAAAATTTGACAGAACTTGATCATTATGAAATCAATGATCGAATACTCTGACACTATTGTAATAGCAGAATCGAGGCCCTGGATGGTGGCAGTCACTCCTTGTAAAATACTGGTATTCAGCTGCATCCAGCTGCTAGCATCTATAGTAGTCGGCTTCTAGGCTAGGCAGAACATGATGACAGAATGTTGTTCTTTGCTAATCTTTAACAAATTACATTGGGTCTATTTCTGAATGCAAAGGCACAAGCAGAAGGGCAGGCAGGTAAATAATATTGCATACTGTATTACAGACATTCAGGCCACTGTAGGTTTTTGGGACTCTAGGTTTTTGGACCACCAAAGGTTGGCCTCATGGCCAACCTTTGGTGCTTAAAGGTTGGCCATGAGGCCGTTTACTTATGTCGGATATCATCATCATTCATCATCATTTCAGCTGCAAGATGTCCACTGCTGGACATAGGCCTCCCCCAAGTGTCGCTACATTGACCGGTCCCATGCGACTCGCATCCAGCTGATTCCCGCAATCTTCACTAAGTCATCGGTCCACCTAGAGGAAGGTTTTCCAACGCAACGTCTACCAGTTCACGGTCGCCGCTCCAGAACTTTTCGACACCTCCGTACGTTCTGCGAGCAATGTGCCCTGCAAGTTTGTCCGTTATGCTGTCTGTTTATCTGTCGCTGGGCTGTATCATTTTATATTTACCTAATAAGAAACCGTTTGAGTTTTTATCCGTGTCTTTACTGACTTCTCCCACTCTGGGCGGAGCGGGAGGGAGTGTCAGACTTTTACTGACTAAAACCCATCCATGTTCCTTCCTCGCCCTTTAAGTTCCGGGGCCGCGGTATCTCTTTCGAATAGGCCCGCAACCCCAGCAACAATAATCCACCTTAAGCCATATATTAATGTATAGGAAGGTCCATCTAGAGAATATTGAACGGGCATTAAACTTTTCTTGTCTACATCTACTCTAATGTTATAAAGAGGAAAGATTTGATTTTTTGTTTATTTGTTTGTTACGATTTAACTCAAGATCATCTCAACCGATTTAAATAAAATCTTTCAAATGCTTTATACGATACTGAATCATGCAAATTAGACGAACTATAACAATTTTCGCAGACGACGTTTTGTGTTGTTTATTATTCACCGTGATCTGTTTCGATTTTGTTTTTTTTTTTTTATTTCATGTCGGCACGAATATCGTGATCAGTGGGTAATAAGACAACGATGGAAACAGATAACGGTATCAGTGGATACAACTCGCCGTGATCCGTGGCTAGCGTGATCTGCTTCTGTGTTCCGTGGAGACAAAACCCCGGGCGAGGTGCTATCAAAAATAAAATACAAAAAATAACAACAAAACAAATAATTTATTTACAAACTTCTAAACAACCTGCGAGACCACTCCACTACCAGCATTCACCACCGCGGATCCACAAGATGGAAGACCACCATCCAAAGCCACTGTGCCATACACCGGGAACACCCCTTTCACTTTAATACTGCCACCTACTGGCAAATCCCCAGTCACCGATATATCACCGAACTGAAGGGATGGCACGATTTCCGTGATTACTGGAGAGCCTGGCATGGCATCTGGAACCAGTTGCTGGTTGCAGCCTGGAGCGTTCAGCGGTCCTTGAAAGCCTATGGGTAGGGAAGTGGCAGACTGAAAAGGAATGAAAAAATATGTTGAATGTCAAAGGAGGTAACAATTAAAAGTTAAAGGGGTTAAGTTAAACAGTTTAGGAAATAATGGTGTAATGTTCGGGAGCAAAGTTGATGAAGTTTGGGAGGCAAAGTTGATAAAGTTTTGGGAGGCATAGTTGATGAAATCTAAGAGGCATAGTTGATGAAGTTTGGGACGCAAAGTTGAGGTAAAGTTGATGAAATTAGGGTTTAAAGAAATTTCTAAACGCTTAATTGACACTTCCCGTGACCCTAGGGCTGGCTTTTACCTTGGCCAAAGGCTTAGCGTTGCCATACAGCGCGGTAACGCCGCCAGTCTCCTGGGGACTTTACCAGTTGACAGCGTTGAGGAGGAGTTTTTTGACGCCATTTTTTAAGTTTATAGTTTAAGTTAGTTTAGTTTATTTTAATTTATAATTGTATGTAGCATTTTTACTAATAAATTTGTTTATACAATTAGGGTAGCAAAGTTGATAAAGTTTGAGAGGCAAAGTTGACGAAGTTTTCAAACAAGTGGCAAATAAATAAATAAATAAAAGTGGCACTGTGCGTTGTAGTTTGAGCTAGTAATCTGTATAAAGACTAAGCAGTTTTGAAAAATGTTCGGATAATCGTTTCCTTATTAATGAAATTAAAACAAACATTCGTGAAAGAAAAACTTACTTGTAAAATAACTGCAACAAGGCATAAAGCTAAAACTCCCTCGGTGTACATTTTGTGAGCTTTGTAAAATAACTGATGATTCATAAGGATTGTCTTCCGTCTTATATATTGATTGATTTCGTAATTACTTATCATATACATCATTTTATCGACCAGAGAAACGATTGTTATTTCATTTTCTTTTAGTATCTATGATATAGATGTTAGGTACAACGTTTACTGATAATGGATTTCATATCGTAACGTTTTTTCTTCACTGCGAGTGTCGTAGTTACCTCATCATCTACCTAGCCTTTACCCAACTGTGTTGGGGTCGGCTTCCAGTCTTACCGGATGCAGCTGAATACCAGTATTTTACATGGAGCGACTGTCTATCTGTCCTCCACAACCTGTTAGTACTTGGTAAGACTGGTTGTCAGACTTTCAAGCTGCTTTGACAGCCGGAACCAACGGTTTAACGTACTTTCCGAGGCACGGAGGAAACTCGGTATGTAAGGGTGGTCACCCATCCACAGAGCAACCTAGGCAAGCGCGGCTTAACCTAACGATCAACCCAATCGGCTGTTATGATTTAACCATGAGTATCTCTAGTGGTTACCTGCATACTCGTAGATCAATGTATCCTAACCTACCCTAATTGTTTTAGGGTGAGTTCAGAATATAATAATATCGCTGGACATTACACACAGCGCCATCTAGTGCCACACTAAGCAAGGCTTGTATCATGGACACCAGATAGTTATACATATAAACATCCATGACTCGGAAACAAATGTCCATGCTCATCACATAAACATTTGCTCCTACCGGGATTCGAACCTAGGACCCTAAGAACGTAAGGCAGCCTCACTACCACTACGCCATTCGGGTCCGTCGCCACTTTGTGTAGGTAACCTACCTAAAAAGTTGTTTTAAAACATGGTTATTAAACACTAGCTGACCCACGCAACTTCGTCTGTGTCACATAAAAGAGATAACCTTTGATTGATTTAGTTTTTTATCACCGACTTCTGAAGCTAAAGTTATTTTTAATTTTATTGTGTGAAGTCGGTTTTATTTTTTGCAAGAGAGTTTTCTATTTTTCACTTTTTAGTGGTTCACATGTTCAATGTGGCGACACTTGAGGAAGGCCTATGTCCAGCTGTGGACGTGTTTCGGCTGAAATGTTGTTTTTTTTTTTGGGACACGCCCGCCACACACGCCCAAATCACTGTAACTCCTGAAAGCCAGAATCAACAGTGGCGACCACCAGAAAAGCGCCGAGACAATGAAGCTCGACGAAGTCCCAGAGAATGACAATGAAACGAAATTAATCAGAAAGTATAGCGGAGGAGTAGGAAAAAAAACCGTAATTTCCACTTCCCTCCATATCAGCAGGAGACAGAACGAAACCAGGCCAATAAGCACAAAGGGAGGACGTTTACAACAGGACAGTTGCCTAGCACCACTGATAAATATTAAACATGAATGGGTCCTAAGTTGTGAGCTGTTATATTTGATTCCAATAATAGGTATGGCAAAAACGCTTGAACGAACGGAAATTTGCTCTAGTTTCTACAAGGTAAGTAACTCCGGATGTAACCTGTACACTATCTCACATAATATTGCGTTCATTTTGCCAAAGACCACACTCCCACAAAATGGGATGTGCAGATTGTTCATATTCGCAGTTAGATGTGGAACATTGACAAAAAGGCGAGTCAACAAGCTTGAAGGAAAATAATTTACCATTGCATGACCTGTGAGAAATTGGGCAACACAGTGATCAATCTCCAGCCATGTCCTGTCCAGTCACTCACGAACGGATGGAAAGAACTGGTGGAGGTATCGGCCCTTGATGGAATTATCCTACCTACATTGCCATTCAGATAAAAGTTCATCCCAGACGTCGGTCTGTGGTTTGAATAACCTAAAAATCCTAGTACATACATAGCCTAGGTTGGTCTATGGATTTGTGACCACCATAGAAATATAAAAAACAGGAGAAGTGGCAGGGGTGTGTGTCGGTGTCCGCGCGGCTGGCACAAGAGGCCCAGTCATAAGCAAATGGCTATACTATTTTTGCAATAAATACATTGCTCCTCAACCACTACCTAAGTTGTTCGCTAAGTGACTGGACAAGCAATGTAAAAATCACTAAACGATAGTTCAATAAACGAATGCATCGCGTAGTGCGGCCGCTGCTTCTTGCGACGAGTTAGTGATGTGCTTGTGTACCGTTGTTTTTGTGTGGGTAAGTTGTACGATGCATGGTAAATACACGATGTGTTTGATGGCAGAAGGTTTATAATTGATTGTGTACTACGTTCTGTTTTAAGAAATGCGGGTGTGTGCGCGACTGCGTATCTATTGCCTTTGCTGAACTGCATGTGTAGTAGTTGATGTGTGGTAGGGGCGAAGTGGAGACACAGGGTTCCGATACATTTTCGTCTAACGGGCATATCTCCTTCTTTATTATATCTATGGTGACCACCAATTATATACCGAGTTTCCTCCGTGAATAGGAAAGCTCTTTGAACCGTTTGGCCCGGCTGTCAATTGTTTATAGATCTTTGTCCGTCGTTACAGGTAGTGGGGGGTATCGTATTACCCAGTACTAAGTTGGGTTGTGGAGGTCAGATAAGAAGTTGCTCCACGTAAAATACTGGTATTCAGCTGCATCCGGTTGGACTGGAAGCCAACCCAAACATAGTTGGGCAAAAGGACAGTCAGATAAATACATCCACAGGGATTTTTACCGCTACTAAAAATGGTGTAACTGCGGTTTAGTCTAAAAAGCAAGGGGCCATCTTTTGAGAACACTCTAAACTAACACGCGTTCATTCATTGCGTGGCAAAGTTGGTACCCACAGTAGCTTCGACAGTAATACCAACATTTTAAGTTAGGTGGCGCTAACATACTGCAACCATTCGATGGTAACTTTTGCAAAATTCACTTTTTAACATAACTGAATTTAGAATTCTTTATTTTGTCCAGAGATTTTTTTTTTCATAGAATGATAGAAAGAGAAATATTGATTTGACGTCAGTTATTAAAGCACACACAGTAATATAATATAAAAAACCGGCCAAGAGCGTGTCGGGCCACGCTCACTGTAGGGTTCCGTAGCTTCCCAGACCATTAAAAATACCAACATTTTTCGTCAGCAAAAATAACTTTGTTTTTCATAGTATTTGTATGAAAAACAAAGTTATCATTTGCGTTTTTTTGAAAAAGTGCTATATAACTCAAAAACTATTCAACTCATCAAGTTGAAAATAATTTTCCTAGAAAGTTCATATAAAGGTCTACTTCTGTGATTTTTTTCATATTTTTTAAACTTATGGTTCAAAAGTTAGAGGGGGGGGGGACACATTGTTTTTGACTTTCGGAGCGATTATTTCCTAAAATATTAATATTATCAAAAAATGATTTTAGAAAACCCCTATTCATTTTTAAATACCTATCCAACAATATATCACACGTCAGGGTCAAAATTAAAAAAAAATCGCACCCCACTTTACGTCTGGGGGAGGTACCCTAATAAAAATGTTTTTTTAAATTTTTATTTTTGCACTTTGTCGGCATGATTGATATACATATTGGTACCAAATTTCAGCTTTCTGGTGCTAACGGTCACTGAGATTATCCGCGGACAGACAGACAGACAGACATGGCGAAACTATAAGGGTTCCGTTTTTTGCCATTTGGCTACGGAACCCTAAAAAGATACAAAATAAGGAGAAGAACATAGTATGTGCTGTGTACCTCACGGCTGCGCCAAAAACGTCCATTTCAGCATTCATGCCAGTCATAAAAACTCATTTTTTATTTGTACGAGTATTTTTCCGTGTATAAGTAGTTATTGTAGTTATGGTGGGTGTTGTCTTCTAAGTAGCGTAGCAGTCTAATTCGATTACATCAATAAGGCTGCTCCCAAATATGGAATTTAAGTACTCCTCATGCCTATTTTGTGCGTAGTAGTGTCGATCACCATGCACAGTGTGTTGATCACCTAAATTTTAAAATTATAATTTTTTCGTAACTGTGTTCGTAAAGGATTGAAGTGGATTCGGAAATCAAACACTTGTGTAACTTGATGTTGTATAATCACGGTAAATAGGAGTAAAAGGTTACACTAGTGTTTGATTTCCGAATCCACTTCAATCCTACGAACACAGTTACGAAAGATGGCGCCCCACGTTGGGCGCCATCTTTCTTTTATCGGTTTGTTTTCATATGTTCCCGTGACAATACCTTTAGAATAGTTTTAGTGTAACCTTTACTCCTATTTACCGTTATTATACAACATCAAGTTACACAAGTGTTTGATTTCCGAATCCACTTCAATCATATATGAACACAGTTACGAAAATTTTAATATTGGGCGTAAAATCAGTAAAGACAAACCATAATTAGTATGGTGTAACGTTCAAAATCAAACAACATCATTACCCAACTAAATAACAACCAATTTATTAAAAACATAACTTAATAAACTCCATTGCATCCGCAACCCAATCCTTTACCCAGACCAGTCAACCCACGGCCACCCAGACCAGCACCGTAGCCGATTCCTCCAGCCAATCCAGGAGCGTAGCCAAGTCCAGCTGGGTAGGCAGCGGCTGGGGCATTTACAGGAGAGATACCTGAGGGCAGAAGAGAATATCTTTAATTGCTTGTTAATGTAACAAATAAGTGGCAGTGGGCAGGGCACATTGCTCGCAGAACGGATGGCCGATGGAGCTGAAAAGACGTTGTGTTGGAAGGTCTCCCACTAGGTGAACCGATGACCTTGTGAAAGATGCGGGAATTCACTGGATACAACTCGCACGGGACCGGTCAATGTGGCGACACTTGAGGGAGGTCCATGTCCAGTAGTGGACGTCTTGCGGCTGAAATTATGATGATGATGAATGATGTAAGAAATGGTAGGTGATTTAAATGATGGTTGTGGAGGTCAGATGAGCAGTCGCACCATGTAAAATACTGTTCATCAATTGCATTCGGTTACACTGGAAACCGACCCCAGCATAAAGTAAAGTTATATGATGATAATGATGACGAAGTCGATGGAGGTAGAATATCCGTTTAGACGACTCCAGTGACCACGATCCTCAGTAATGAGGGACCGATTGAAGAAGAAGTGTGATTATGATGGATCAAGTCATTCGTGGTACGAGTTCCAACCCACCATCTACAGACCTGCATGAAGGAGGACTTTTGGCCGAAGGGTGATGTTTCCGAGGACGTTACGCGACACCACGCAGTGAAACACGACGCCGACAACGTTGCGTGCCATGTATAGTAATAGTTTTATAAGGTTTAAAATATGCATTAGTTTATTGATATTGTTGTTATAATTATGTTATTTTGTGTATTTTATCTATCATATGGGTCTTAGTTGCCTGATAATAAAATGATTAATGATTAATAACAAAATAGTTAGATACTCAACCAAGTCCAGCAAGACAATTTCTAGATTTAGCTCACGTAAGAAAGAAGAAAAAAGATAGGTGGACTGTGTGAAAGATGATATAGCTAGAAATGGAGGGGTTACGTTGATGACGACTTATATAGAAGTATGGAAGTCAGATTGGAAGAACAAAATGGGAAGAGAATGGCGTTGACTGAAGTGACACCGCCTCTTATTGCACTTTTGTATGAAATAGCAGTTTTTTTTTACTTTTCACCGAAAAAAAAATTCTTTGCCATCATGGATTCTTTTTTTTCGGTTAGTTAGGGGCTCAGAATGATGGACGGAATAAGCGGTAACCATTTTGTCATGTCCGTGTCCCGTGTCCTTTCCGCTCCGTATATAGCTCACCAGTTTTTTTATAGACAGCAGAGGATCATTGGCCACGTCACTCACCTTCGCTCACAATCCCAACAACTCCATTCCCGCAGCCATAGTTGATGCCACCAGCGCCAGCAGTAGGCAGAGCGCCCTCCACAGCCACCGCGCTCAAGAATGGCAGCTCTCCGTTCACAGCGAGAGCACCTTCGATAGCGTTCTCAGAGAACACAGTGATGCCGGTGGGAGCGATGGGGGAGATGCTGGTGACCGCGAAGCCGCCACCGCTGGAGGGCACGAAGGAATTTGCAGCCAGGCCGTAGTTTGCGATAGCAGGGTAACCAGCCAAAGGAGCTCCCAGTCCTAATCTGCCGTTACCATAGGCTAAATTGGCGCTGTTAGCTAAAGCGTATTCTTCAGCTCCTATGACTGAGCCAATGGTGTTAGTGCATGGGATGGCTTGACTGTAGATGCTCTGTTGAAAGAATGATCTTGTTAGTTTGGTCGTATTGGTGTGAGGAATGTTCAAGTGGTATTGACAACGTGTGCAATATTTTTCTATGATACAAAAACCCTAGAATTAAGTGTCTAATTATAAAGGATCGAGGTGTTATGGAGAGAGCTTAGAGAAATTAGTTTAATTTTTAATTTTGAAAAAGTTAAAGTTGTAGAAAATTGCTGGTGATCTAGGCAAACAACAAAAACCTGAAGAAGCAGGTTTCCGTCCCAGAAACCGGCTTCTTGAGCCGGAGCCCTGAGACAGCAAGATGTGGTTGCGGGAGACCGAGGAGAAGATGGTGGGACGTCTTGGATGTCTTCCTCGCGTATTGGCGAGAAGAAGCATACTATCGTGAGAAGTAGAAGGAATAGGGGGAAGCCTTTGCTCAGAAGTGGAACAATATGGGATAACTAACAAAAAATGAGAAAGTGACAGGACTATTTCAAACTTTTTGTTATATCGGAAAGGATTACTGTTACTGTTAGCCTGTGTCAAAGGTCTCTTCATGACTTCCAAATTCTTCGATCCAGGGCCAACGTGGACCACTGGTCAATTGTTTTGTCCAGCTCGTCCCGCCATCTCTTATTAGGTCTACTGGAAAGGGTTGAATCAAGAAATTGTTTTGCCTGGGCAAATTCTTGGACAGAATTATTACAGACAACATAATTGGAGAATCTAACCACTTTAAAACTTAACAAATATAGATAATTTTATATTTTTAAAGGAAATTACAAATTACCTGGACGAAGAGAGCCTGAGCGCAGAGGACGAGAATAGCCTTGGCAGCCATTTTGTTTTAGTAGCTTAGTGAGTGTCGATTGAATGTAGACGAAGAGAATGATTTTGGAAAATTAAACAGTCATATTTATATTAGGCCTTTGTAAATACTTTATCATTCAACTTATGTAATAAGTTAGGTAAAGCTTATAGATAGAATGATTGCGTATTCTTATTCAATTTGTTACAGATATGACGTAACACACGTACAGTTAAATATTGCAAGTTTGTAATTTTTACCCGACTACGTCAAAGACAAAAAGGGTTATGATTTTAGCAGTCTATATGTTTGTTTTTACGTATGTTTCTCTGTAGTGCCTAAACTATTCATCTGATTTTGATGAATGTGTCAATCGATTCGATCTTTTTCTACTTCGTAAAAAAGAATAAAAGAAAACAGTATTTTTATTGATGCTTGAGCCTAAATAATTATACAGGGTTACTGGTTAAGTCGACCTAGATTCATTAAGGGGTTGAAGTGTGCATCATTTCTGACTTATTTGACTATCAAACATCATACCCCAAACTGAACCGTTTTTTTAAAAAGAAGTTTAAAGTTTTTTCATAAAATTGACGAGTTTTTTGTCAATTGTCCAATTATGTTGTAATTTATGCCTCTAATTTATTTGATTTATCAATTTTTCTGAAGTGGATAAGCGGTTTCATTATTCTCAACACGAAAATCGCAAATAACTTAACAAACCGGGTCGTACTCGTAGATTGAAGGATAGAGAAAGGATTTGTATGCAGTTTTCATGTATAGAATGGTTCTCGAGGAAGGTTTTAGTATATAATTTGTACGCGGGCGTTGCCGCGGAAATCAGCTAGTTATACATATAAACATCCATGACTCATCACACAAACATTTGCTCCTACCGGACTTCGAACCCGGGACCCGAAGAACGTAAAGCAGCCTCACTACTGCTGCGCCATTCGGGTTGTCAAAATAGATAGAGATAAATCAAATAGTCACCATAGTATTTAAAAAAACAATCAGATAACTCGCCACTCAGTACGAATAGTTATAATTTTTAATCAGTACACAATCAAAATCACGTACACTTTCCTCACATCAAGTAAAATAACGTAACTTAATCACTATAAAATGTAGCTTCGAGTTGTTCAAATCAGTTACAACTTCAGTATCAATCAATCATCAAACATGTCTACCTTCACAGTTCTGTTGCTCTGCATCCAAGCTTGTCTGATCCAGGTAAGGGAATTTGATAAACTGCTTTGCTATTTTGAGCCTTATTTCTAGCTGTTTCTGAGTTCGTTTTATAAAGGCTGTAAAAAGACTCTTAATGAAGTTGAAAATTTAGACCCCCTCTCGACATTGCTACCATTATCCGTTCGTACCGGGATCCGTCACACATGGTATCCTAGTATGGACGCCAGTCTCTCACAAAGGAATATTTGCATTTTGTTAACCTTTGTGAAGAGAAAAAATAAAGACATTGAATTGTATTATTTTACGGTTCATGGGTCCCGGTCATCATCCACTGCTTGACTTCACCCGCAGCTGGGTATACGCCTCTCTTTGTTTGTGCCAAACTCCACGCTCTTGTGCCAACCTCATCCAAGTGATTCCCGCAATGGCAACAATTTTGCCTGCCCATCTCGCCCCCATTTATACTTACTTTTAGATTGTATTCGCAAACTGTCAAATACTTTCCACGTCATAGAAGAAGCGAGCTTATTAGGAACTGCTTACATAGGTAATAACAGCTGCTCGGACCGATCTTTAGATTAAGGCGTGCTTGCCTAGGTTGGTCTGTGGTAGGATGACTACCCTTACATACCGAGTTTCCTCCGGAAAGCACGTTAAGCATTTGGTCCCGGCTGTCATTTGTCGATCTTTGGCAGTCGTTACAGGTCGTCAGTAGCCCAAAAAGTCTGACAACCAGTCTTACCAAGGGGTATCGTATTACCATAGATTACCCAGTACTAACTGGGTTGTGGGGGTCAGGTAGGCAGACGCTCCATGTAAAATACTGGTATTCAGCTGCATCCGGTTAGATTGGAAGCCGACCCGAACATAGTAGGGAAAAGGCAAGCAGATGATGAGAAAAAGCGAGCTTATTGACATAGTGACTTACTATTTTCGCTTTGTTTTCTTGCAGAATGCATTCACTCAATGCATCGGAACCTACGGGGCTGACTACACCAACATCGGTTATGGCACAGGACTTGCAAACCCCGCTGCCTACGGCTACGGTCCTGCCCTTGCTGCTCCCGGTGGATTAGCTGGCTTAGCAGGACCTGCCACCACTGCCTCTAACACCTATAACTACGGAGGAGGTTACGCCAGTCCTTATGGATACCAAGCTGGACTTAGCTCCTACGGCGGCACTGGTGAAGGCAATGTGGGTGTATCCGGAGACTTACCTGTAGCTGGTAACGCAGCAGTCGCTGGTCAGGTGCCCATCATGGGTGCTATCGGCTTCAATGGCGCTATTCCCGCCGGTGGCGCCGTGTCGATTGCTGGCAACTGCGCCTGCGGATGCAACAGTGGGCCTTACCAGTATCAGTATTAGGAGGTTTAAGTGTTTAATAAATCACAATTTTAGTAAATTTTCTTTTATTTGACCTAACTCCTTGCCAAGTTGGCTGATGCCATTTACTCTTAGATTGTCACGCGAAGAATAGAAAGTGGATTGAAAAGGATGATTGTACAGATGTACCCACTTATTTGGAAAAAAATCTACCTATTTGGAAAGTAGAGCACTCCATCTCGAGTGCTCTATTTTCCAAATAGTTTTTTTTTGTTGTTTAGTTCAGAAGTCGGTGACAAAAAACGAAACCAATCAAACAATGGTCACCGACTTCTGAAGCTCAAGTTATTTTTCACTTTATTGTGTTTTTAGAAGTTGGTTTTAATTTTAACAAAAAAGGTTTTTATTTTTCACTTTTTATTGGTTCACATGCGCTTACCCCTTCTCAGCGTACTGGTGTGATGTTATGTTATGAACTGGTGTAAACAATAGACAGACATGAAATTTCAGCAATCCCAGTCCATTTGCTATAATTCATTAAGGAGTTCTGCCGCTTCATGTGTGCCTATAAATTTGTGGTGGTCCATTTAAATTTGGTGAATATCTGTTGCTGGTCTTCGGAGATACACAATGGAACTCTTCAAAAACAGACAGCAAATCTGTCGTTATTGCGGCAATCGCTTGGATGTTTATTGTTTTTACAAAATCATGACGTAACATCACGCCTGTATGCTATGAGGGGGTACGCAGATGTGTACAGTATACATTTCGATTTCTCCCCCATTTGTGGAGCGATTCTCAAAATTCTTAGTATACTTCTGAGGTGGTCCCATTTAAATTTGGTGAAGATCTGATGCTGGTCTTCGGAGATACACAATGGAACTCTTCAAAAATAGACGGCAAATCTGTCGTTATTGCGGCAATCGCTTGGATGTTTATTGTTTATAAAACATCATGACGTAACATCACGCCTGTATGCTCTGAGGGGTACGCAGATGTGTACAATACACCCAGATTTCGACAGTTTAGGTATGTTAAGTTCCATTTATTGATTACAATGTAAAATAAATGCTTGTAAAATATTTGTAGATATTAGAACTAAAAATAGAAAAATAAAAAAATAAAACCGACTTCAAAAAAACACACAAAAATAACACACAAAAGAAAAACACTCAAAAGTGAAAAATAACTAGCTTCAGAAGCCGGTGACAAAAACACCAAATCAATCAAACAAAGGTCAAGCTTCGAAGTCGGTGACATTTGTTTGATTGATATAATGTTTTTGTCACTTTTGAGTGTTTTTCTTTTTGTGTTATTTTTGTGTGTTTTTTTGAAGTCGGTTTTATTTTTTTGCAAAAAAGTTTTTTTTTCGTGTGGGTTTTTAATTTACGGATAGACAAGAAAGTCTGGGAAGTTTTATACTTCTCGTATTTCACCATCGACGGTTAGACTCATCACCAGCATCGTCAGATTTCCCAACTAGGTTGCACCTCACCGTCTCACCGGATGCAGCTAAATACCATATTTTACATGGAGCGACTGCCTATCTGAACTCCACAACCCAGTTAGTTCTGGGTAATACGATACCCACTGGTAAGGCTGGTTGTCAGACTTTTTGGCTACTGACTACCTGTAACGACTGTCAAAGATCTACACGTGACTGCCGGAACCGAGACACGGAGAAAACTCGGTATGTGATGTGTGGTCTACCATGCACAAGACCAACTTAGGTAAGCACGGCTTTAAACTAAAAATAGCCCCAAGTGGTTATTATTATACCCCGCTGCCACGAGCTCGTCATTATACTAATGTAAATTAATACTTTTGGAGAATAACATTCGAGTTACATTGTTCAAAGACTAGCTTATAATCCCCGCGGTTTTGCCCGCGTCGAGCTCGATAATGGTCCCACGGGATCATAATACTGGAATAAAAAGTATCCTATGTGGTAAACCAGGTTATAAACTATCAGTGTACAAAATTTTATCCAAATCGGTTCAGTAGTTTTTGCTTGAAAGATTAACAAACATACACACATGCAAAGAACACCGGCCACAGCGCGAACAATTTTTTGTTGAAATTTTATTTTACCGTCTGCCCATGAGAAATATGTAAAAGTATAGAGTTGGAATTCCTGAACAATTTTGTCTTCTGTTACACTTTTATACGAAGTCAGGAATTAAAGATATTTTAGTTTGAAGTTGTAAAGGTTATGTATGTGCAGTCAACATCAGATAAATGTAAAAATAAGTACTTACTTAGCACACACACGCAAAGTAAAGGTAGATCCCTTATTAGCGTGTGAAATACGCAATGGCGAATCAAATATATCTATTGATTTTAAAAGTCACCCCTGGGTTTAACTTTAATAGACATTTTGTAACTTGATTATATACTTCTTTCTGTAAACTCACCACTGATTCCTCAAATAATTAAAAAAGCATTTTATTTGTCAACTCATTTCAATCAATTTCAATGTCAAATTGTAAATAATTCGCTATTTCATCTCTTATTTATTGTTTTTTTTTAAACTGAAATCTTCATTTTGATCTTCAGTTGGACTTCGATTAATTCAGTTACTGAACAGCAAGTTGTGTTTTATTAATGAAGTACGAGTTGCCTTCGGATTTTGTTTGGTGTTTGTTGATATCATTTCCATTAGAGATTTTCAAATGATGGATGGTACGAGTACATCCCAACCGAAGCCAATGAGTTACAAGAAACCTGCCGACTGAGATCGGTCAGGACAAATCGCTAGTCAGAACATTATCGTATTTAACTACTTACGAGAGGGAAAAATAGGCAATTATTTTGTATTGAACTTCCAACTAAGTAGCTACGTGCCACGATCTTGAGTAACGGAATGTGTGTAATATAATCATAATAAATAAATAATAAATTATTAGTATCTCCTTTCTTGACTTCATAGTTGTGCGCCTTCCTTAAGCATTGCATTTGTAAGTATCACCTACATTACTTTAGTAGAAGGCGAGCGTATTGCCACAGACCGTACGAGCACAATGTTCCAGGCTTCAGGATACTAGAATTACAGAATCAGTACAAAAAGTGCTTCCCTCTAAAGATATATCATCCTATTATACTACATACATACTATTATTTCATTAGGCCAGTTGACAAAATAAATGTCATGGGTTTTGTTTGGAGGTGACATTATAGTTAGAGAGCCCATGACACTAGACCTAGTTTGAAAAGAATCTCGATACATATTATAATATTATTTCTTTCATAATGGGGTCACACAAAATGGCGATGCTACAATACAAAACACCTGGCGGCGCTATCAAAAAAACTATTTTTAGGTATCTAGTATGATCGACCTGAAAAAACCACCGCTCATTTGAAATGTCATTCTCTCATCATTCTTTGTAAGAAAAACCACTGCTGCATCTTCCAAACAGTGAAGAAAGTGGTTGCTGCAGCGATTGAACGTCGCCCTCCGCGCAGCTGGATTCGGCATTTTGTCAGCACCCGGTTCCTTTCGATTTATACTGATTGAATACGCGTGCCACGGTCACGTATGAATAATTTTACGAAACTTGGGAGTCATATCATACTAGAAATCGTTTTGTTCGCCAGGCTTTTTGCATTGTAGCATCGCCATTTCGTGTTCCCCTATTAATAACGGTACGAATTATTTATATTTCGCCTGGGAGTGTCATGGGCTCTCTAACTATTAAAAGTATAGCTTAGCCAAAAGTCATGAAGTCAAGCCAGAAAGAAAAAAACTAAGCCATGATTATTTCTTATCATCATTATTCTAGTCAATCAAGCTTTTAATTATTACGATTTTTTTCCTGACTTCGATAGGCCTTAAGCTTGATTTGATAAATCTTAGTAAATTATTTCGTCGGTATCTATAACGGTGACGTTTGTAGACGCTTAATAATTTCATCAGCAATTGTAGGGCCGGTGTTCGTTTCGCATTTATAATATTAGCGTGATTTAGGAGTTTAGGACATATTATGATAACTTTAGTTATTCCTCAACCAGAGGATGGACGGGTTTTTTGATGCCATGTGTTATCTATAAGGTTGAGGAACTACTATAAACATACATTGTCGTATCGCCTGGACTAAGCAAGCTTGGAAACACAGTAAAAGCGAAGGTAGACATGTTTGATGTTTGTTGTGTTCAACGAGAAGCCGAAGACTGAATGATGTCCCTACGTCTAGACCACGTTCTTAGTGCAAAAGTTTTATCGTGAAATGCAACTTCATGCCATTTTATTGTTTTCACCGAATTTTGAAAACTATGCTATCAATACCCGGTCAATACATTTGTAAAACCTTGTTATGTAAGCAAATTGATAATAAATAAGAAATTGCGTAACAAAAGCCAAACTATTGCCTCAATATTGCTGATAATTGGAATCGCACGTACTATTTCTGCGAGTTAAGTATAAAAATACAAGTATTTCCTGGAAATATCATTCAAGAATTAGCATTCTTTGAAGTAACTGACCATGGTTGCTAAAGTGATCTTAGTTTTCTGCGCTCAGGCGCTCTTCATCCAGGTAAGATTTTGTGCCTTTTCTAACAACCCATCAAGAACATTATTTTTACTTTCTTAACTCCTTGTGACAAAGCTTGCCCTGGTAGCAGCTACACAGCTGCTTGCAATACATTTTTCAGATCGCATTGCCTCTTCATTTGAAACAATCTCCTACAGGGTGATTGGTAATTGTGTGCAGGCCTTGAAATGGGGGATACTAGACCTTATTTGCAACAATTTTGACCCTATAACTTGGGGTTCAAACGGGGTGATTTTTGAGAAATCGAACTTTTTATGTGTTCCTTGAAAGGTTCCACCTTTACATAATAAAGTGTCTATTGTGAGAAATCTACGCCATTCAGGATATTAAACTGATACTTTTCTGATAGCTCATAAACGAATGTATCCTCCGATAACTGCCTTTGGAAAACAGGCGTTCGTAAGAAATTTTCGGAAGATGACCTAAAGGTCATCTTTACGGGTGTGTAATATATGATATAATAACAGAAAGTATATTTACACTTGAAATAACGTTCACATGATATAATTTTCATATGCTATAAAAACATATAACCTAATAATCTTATATTTCAAATAAACTTCTTTTACTCTAATAAAACTAGTATAACGTTCATTAAAAATAATTTTCAATTTGTATAATGCTGTTTTAATATAACGTTTAGTTGACATAACTTTTATTTGACCTAATTTTCATATTTCCTAATTTTCAGCCGAAATTCTGTAATGAATAAGTAAATATCAGGAAACATCATAATGCCCTGTCAAACCTCAAATAACCCAAATGATTCACCTACAACAGTGAGGATCGCCAAAAGGTCACTGTTGTAACCTAACCTAACCCACATCATTCACCCACAATACAGGGTAATGATTCACCTGCAACAGCGAGGATCTGGCGCTCGGCGGCCGCTGCCGCGGCACGCTCAAAATTATAATTAACGTTATTATAGATTTTGAATATTATACTAACTAAATATTATACTCACTTAATATTATACTAAATTAATATTAGTTTAAGAGTGCATTATAGGAAATGTTAATTAAGACATATAAAATTAGATAAACTGAAATTATATCAATAATTCATACTAAACAAAAAGTATATTAAATGAAATTAGGTCACGTGAACGTTAGACTTTCTGTTATTATATCAAATGGCACGCACCCCATCTTTACGGTTACGAACGTCATTTAAGCAGGATCAGGGCCGGCAGAGTGAGGAGCTCATGGCTAAATAATAACAGCAGCTCGGGGTCGATCCTTAGGTTATGCCGTGCTTGCCTAGGTTGGATTGTGGATGGGCACATGTTTTTTTTTTTTACGGATGGGAAATCATCAACGATGGCGGTGGTTTTAGGATCGGAGCAGCATGGCTTCATGGGTGTTAAAGTACCCTTGATGAATCTGAAAGACGCTTGCTCTCTCCGTCATCGTGCACATGTAAGTTGGAAGTTGAAACTTCCAACTTTTCCACAAGGTTATAATGTAATGTTATGACTATTGTTAAAATAATATTACCCCCATTTTTTTTTTTTTTTTTAGGATGGGAATTCATCAAATGACTTCTCCCACTCTGGGCGGAGCGGGAGGGAGTGTCAGACTTTTACTGACTAAAACCCATCCATGTTCCTTCCTCGCCCTATATGTTCCGGGGCCGCGGTATCTCTTTCGAACAGGCCCGTAATTTTTCACCCCAAAAAAAATGTCGCCTCCCAGCAATAATTTTTGCTTAGAGTTACTTAGATTGATGTACAAAATGCTTGGTTGACGGCTTCGTGTCTTTGTGAAGGGTCCGTTTACATGCTGTATTCGGAAAATGTATTAATGATTTTGTCTTTTCAGCTCGCACTTAGCTCATGCCTGGGTCGTCCTACCCTGGGAGCTGGACTAGCTACTTACAGCCTGTCTACTCCAATTACTCCTGGATTAGGCTTTCCTGGTTGTGCTGGCCCAGTTTTATACCGCCCTGGATGCTCCGGTATGGGCTACAACGGCATCGGCTATGGTAACGCTGGTCTAGGCTACGGTTCTGGTCTTGGCTATGGATCCAACCTCGGTCTTGAAGTCATCTCTACCAGTGGCGGTTCTTTACCCGTCTCTTCTTCATCTTCGATCTCTGGTCTTTCTATAGTCTCCGAGAATGTCTTTGAAGGTACCCTCTACGTAGGTGGCGAGCTGCCTTTCATGAGTGCTGTGGCTTTAGAAGGAGAGGTTGCAAGTGCCGGGGCTGGTACCGTCAGCCACAGCTGCGGAAACGGTGTTACTGCTATTGAGAGCATTGCTCCTTCTGCTGCCGCCGCTGTTATACCTGCTAATGCTGGAATTGGAGCATTGGAGTTAGAAGCTTAAGGAACTGGTGTAGCACCTTTGTCTGTTACCTGGAGCTGGTTGCAATGCTCCCGTCGCGGGGATTGTAGCTCCTATTGATGGATGCTATCCACCTGGTATTTACTACTGAAGTATGGCGAAGGAAGTATAAATAATAACTAAACAAATAAAAGAAATTTGCATTCGATTTTGTTGTATTATTTCCTTAATATGTTTTAATTAATTTAAGTCTGTAACTGAAAAGAAAAGAAATCGTTTGTGTCGTGATACGGTGGGGGATAAAAGACATGTGACTGTAAGAGTGTATAACATTAATGGATGGAGAAATAAAGAAGAAAACTGGATTGAGAGGAATGATGAACGAAAAATGTATGAAATCACAAAATAAGGAAACGACGCTTGACAAGGGAGTATGAAATGGAGATGGACGACCTGTTCTGCTGCAGGGAGTGATTCTCAAACTGTGATAAAAGGATTTATAATATTGATGACAATCTTAATAATGGAGATTACAATCCAAAAACATAAAGGGATAGAGTAGAATCAACGATCTTCTTCACTCCCTTTTCTGTTTTTTCGATAGCTTACTTCCGATTTCTATTTGTGTTCACTGAGCTGCTGCTCAGTGAACACAAATCAGTCAGTCGTCAGTCGAAATCAATCAGTCAATTCCCAATTCAAACCAAGTTTTATTGGAATTTTGCATTAAAAATACTTGCGATTTCCCGTGACCTTTGTTCATTTGAAATTATTATTCAAAATACATAATACAGCCTGTTAGGTTAAACGAGGGACATATTGAGGGAAGGTATTCAGTATTCGTTTCTACGTTCGTAATGAGAATCGAATACTGAATACCTTCCCGCAATATGTCCCTCTTTCTATGAGTTCCTAGGCGTACATGTAAAAAGGCCGATAAAGTGTTATAATTTCAAAAATTACAGTTATAAAAATGTGTTATAATATGGCAGGAGTTTTAGTATAAAACCCTCAACTGCTTTTAGTATAATCAGTTCAAATTTGTTCTCAATAAAGGACAATCAAGCAAGGAGTCTTAAAAATCAATAATGTCTGCGAGAGCCGCCATCTTCGCCCTTTTTGCTCAAGCGCTTTTAACTCAGGTCAGTAACATTCAGTGTTATTTTGTACTAGTTCAGTAGTACACTTCTAAATCTTCTACATCAAAGTGTATGGGCAACTACAGTACTGTCACAGTTTTTAAGTGTTGTGACTGGGACTGTAGCTAAATTTGATTTTCATCTTTGTTTCGACAATTCAAAAGTGCCAGTAACTGATCTACTTGAAATAAATGCTTTGATTTTGATTATGATTTTGTGGCTTTAATCTTTGAATATAAAATAAATGATCACTAAAACTCTAGTCGCAGGCCTAAAAAATTAGCAATCGAAGCAATGGTCAGCATAGCCATTTCCTTAATGACTTTTGCCGACTTGAATCTTTTTAAAAGCAGGCAGGCACTTTTTTCTTATTTCGGACATTCTTTGTACTTTATCCTCGGTATGAAAAAATATACATAGATATTCTCATTATTACCAGCCTTTCTCCACTTACAACGTCAAGTAAACGAATTCTTGCTTTTGTGTCATGGTTCCCAGTTTCTTTGTCTGTGTGAGTTTCGCCCAGATCTTTCCTGTGAGTTTTTGAAGAAAATTTAAATGTGTTTAATTTTTTATTTCCAGTCAGCGCTTAGCCAAGTCTGCGGTCGTTCTGCGTTTGCCAGCCTTGGTTCTTACGGACTAGGTGGTTCTGCTTTGACCACTCCTTTCGGATTCAATGGACTGACCTCTGGCTTGTTGGGAAACGGCCTGGCTTGCAATGATCTGGTGGTCGACAGCGTATACACTCCCGCTGTTGAAATCACTCCTACTACCGGTGGAAGCCTACCAGTCACCAGTGCTTCACCTATAGCCCCAAACAGTCTTGCAGTAGCATCTGAGAATGTGTACGAAGGAATCCTGGCCGTAGGTGGTGAGCTGCCGTTTGTCGGTACTGTCGGTTTGGAAGGAGTGTTGCCTACTGCTGGTTCTGGAGCTGTCAACCATGCGTGCGGTAATGGTGCTACTAGAATGGTGAGCCTGGATGGAGCTGCTATCAGTTCTGGTTTTGGCGCTGGTTTCGCTCCTTCTGCGGTTATTGCTCCTGGTAATATGTACAACGGCATTGGTGCATTTGGTAATGCCGCTGCTGTCTCTCCTTTCGGCTGTGGTGGACTAGGTGCCTGGGCTCGCGTATCCAGCCTCTGGTTTGGCTGATGCTTACCTTGGAAACGGCTTCGCTGGTGCATACCCCGGCGCTAGAATCCCTGACGCATACCCCGCTGCCAGTTATGGTGCTGCATACGGCGGTGCCGGTGAAGGCAACGTGGCGATCGCTGGTGAGCTGCCAGTCGCCGGTAACACCGCTGTTGCTGGTCAGGTCCCCATCATGGGCGCTGTGAGCTTCGCCGGTAATGTGCCAGCTGCAGGTGCCGTGGCTATTTCTGGAAATTGTGATTGCGGCTGCAACACTCTTTATGCTGCTGGTGGTATTGGGGCTTATGGCGCTGGTGTAGCAGTAGCACCTTTGTCTCTGTTACCTGGAACTGGTTTTAATGCTCCCGTCGCGGGGATTGTAGCTCCTATTGATGGATGTTACCCACCAGGCATTTACTACTGATTTATGTTATGTTAAAGGTCAATTCATTTATTAAATGAAAAAAAAATCATATGATTTTATTGTATTATTTCTTTAATTTAAGTCGGTAACTGAAAGTTCAAAAACATTCGTCTTAGGAAGGGATGAGACGTGTGTGACTAAAAGTCGTTTTCTATAACTTTCTACGTATAACTGTCAGTTAATATGCTACCTACTCTCGTAGCTATCGATATTTCCATAAACTAAGTAAGACCTATCTGTGTCACCCACCAGTCACTATTAGTATTTATTACTATTATTAAAAAAAGTAAAAAAAAAAACAAAGAAAGCTTTTCTGTAACGTTTTGTTTCTATCGGTCGGTAAAAAAAAATGTCAAAGAGACAGAGATAGTAACCTACTGATACCTGTTGGTAGGTTATTATAATTGAAGGGGCCCGCAAGGGTGAAGCCTGCCGGGGCAGCGGGACTGTTCGAAAGAGATACCGCGGCCCCGGAACATAAAGGGCGAGGAAGAAACATGGATGGGTTTTAGTCAGTAAAAGTCTGACACTCCCTCCCGCTCCGCCCAGAGTGGGAGAAGTAATTTGATGATTTCCCATCCGTAAAAAAAAGAAGGTTATTGTATTACTGTAAAAGAGAGACATGAATTTCAACGTTAGTAGATGGTGAAAGGGATTGGTTTTGCGGTGACCTATTGTAACTCAAGCCTGAGAAGACGAGAAAGAACTGTTGTGCAGCTAAACAAATCCATCAAGACACAGAGAACAAAATGCCACTGACAGAATTGACTGTGTCAACAAGCTAAGAACAATCATATAAAGAAAGAAAGAAAGAAAGAAAAAGCATTTATTAGCACGCACAGGACAAAACACATAAAAAATATCAGTTTAAAACTTACCAATAAAACTTACACAGAAAAACAAACATATATTTAAAAATTAAAAGAAACGAAACTCGTCCTGTACGAGGCCAAAAGGCTCCTATCTCAGCATGGTGCTGTAACATTAAAAAAAGAAACGTCACAGCGCTGGTATTCTGATAGGGCCCAAAGTGAAGGTGATGCCACGGTCAGGCCAGATACGGATAAATACATATATGCTATGTTGGTTTGTATCTCTAGTAGCAGTAGTCCGATGGACCAAACTAGTGCAACTTTTCAATAGCAGTTTTCAAAATTCACCCGCTTAGGGGTTGAAACGCCTTTTTGACATTTTTTTTAAATACATACATGTTTTCATTGTAAGATTTTTACTTTAAATACCACGAACCAGCCAAAATTTATTAAAGTATGTTTAGGGTGCATTTGGGCTTGTTGGGTGTTAGGGTTCGTACACATAAACACGAGCGACGTCGCATCGTGATTCATATCATGTTCTGCTAAAGCGGCCGTTTGAGACCGTAGGTAGCGCTGAAAGATTTATTGCTACTTCTTTTGATATAGATTCCCACAATACGACGTCGCATCGAAGATCGCAGATGCCTCGATGTGTACGAGCCGTTACATGTTTGTATTGTACAACGGGCTGGTGTCCGCAACTCCACGTCAAAGCGCGTATTTTGCGTATGTATCAATGTACACTAAACATGTAATACATTACATGTTTAGTGTACATTGAAATTATAGTAGAGGAATCATCATCAAGCTACAGCAGTCCACTGCTGGACATAAGCCTCCTCAATTGCACGCGACTCATCTCGATTTTCAGCAACTCTCTCGTCCAGTTGCTGCCATCATCCACCCTGCGAAGACTCCACCGAGCGAAGACCGTTTGCCGACTCGCAGTCTCCACTCAAGAAAACATGTGCCACAACGGTCAATGGTTCTACAGCTAATTCGACCGGCCCATTGCCACTTCAGGAAAAATGATAATATACTTACTTAATTATTCCAAAAAATATTAAAAAACAGTTTTAAAAATAAAAATATGACAAGCATTGCTGATTAATTTCTTTATTTGAATTATCACGCTGCATTCACAGCTTTTTATGCCAAAAAGTAAATGTTTGACTGATTCATGGTGACTTACTTAAACCCTTTCATAAAGAAATGATTTAGTAGTAGATAGAAGAACCACATCCACAAGCGCATTGTCCACGAATGGACACGGCACCAGCAGCGGGCACAACGCCGTTGAAAGTCACAGCGCCCATGATAGGGACAGTACCAGCAACAGCGGTGTTACCGGCGACTGGCAGCTCACCAATGACCACCACGTTGCCTTCACCGGCACCGCCGTAAGCAGCTCCAGGAGCGATAGCACCTCCTAGCACAGCAGCAGGAGCAAATGCGCCACCATAACCAGATCCGATGGCACCACCGTAAGCACCAAGACCGAGGGCACCACCACATGCAGTAGCAGGAGCTAATCCTGCACCCAGACCCAGGGCTCCACCATAAATTGAGTCAATACCTGCAGCAGGAGCAAGTCCTAGTGCTGATGATCCACACCCGCAACCACCGCCGAGGTATATGCCGAAGACATTCTGTTGAAGATTAATAATATTATTTTGGGAATAATATAAACATAGTAACTAGGTAGGTAGTAGTGTGACTAAACCATAATAGCCGCCGGATCAATATTCAAGTTAAGCTGCGCCTGCCTAGGTCTGTGGATGGCTGACCACCCATTACATATGAGTTTCCTTGGAAAGCACGATAAGCCATTGGTCACGGCGGTAATTGTAAATTTCACTGTCTTTACAAGTTGACAGTGGCTCGAAAGTCTGACAACCAGTCTTATCAATAGGTATCGTATTAGTACTAACTGGGTTGTGGAGGTCTGATAGGCAGTCGCCCCATGTAAAATACTGGTTTTTATATGCATCCGGTTAGACTGGAAGCTGACCCCAACATAGTTGGGAAAAGGTTAAAACACGCAACCTAAGGAACCTCTACGCCCCCAACGATGACTCCGTGGATATGGTGAAGTTTTGGGCCAAACACATTATAAAATCAACTTGCTTTACCAGTAGCTATACTCACGTGGAAATCAGGAATTATCAAACAGTAACACTTTCGGGGAAAGAGCAAGTAAGTAATAAATATAAGTCAGCCACGAAGTAGCAGAATTGACAACCCAGGATGAGAAGTAGTTATTAATCATAATATAAACAAGGATGTCTTGATATAATGAAAGAAGGTAATGATTTAAAATAAAACCGACTTCAATTAAAAAACAAAAATGGCTTCTGAAGTCGGTGACCTTTGTTTGATTGATGTATTTTTTTTGTCACCGACTTCACAGCCAAAATTATTTTTACTTTTTTGTTTTTTTTTTGAAGTCGGTTTTGTTTTTTGCAAAAAAAGTTTTTATTTTTCACTTTTTAGTGGTTCACATGGAAAGTGCACACCGTTACAATTACAACATGCCCAAACACAACTAGGATAGATTATCCCATTATGGAGTTCCGGTGCCTGAATTTTGGCTTCATCATCAGGTCTGATGGTAGAATGGTTCTCATTGAACGCAAATGCTTCACTTGATGTAGAAAATACCAAAATCGCTGCACGTTATCCTAAAAAATTTGAAGAGTTCCCTCGATTTCGCCAAGATTCCATGATCAGATCCCGACTTGGTGACTATGGGACCATTTGGAAAGTATACCCTTTCCAACAAAAAAATAATTTTTCAAATCGGTTGGCAAGCGACGGAGTTATGCGCGAAAAAACATAAAAATAAAAAAAATAGAAACATCCGAATTGAGAACCTACTCCTTTTTTATTTTAGAAGTCGGTTAATAAAAAATAAAGTATGGACAATAAAGCAAAAACAGAAGTCACTCACCTGGACCAAGCAAGCTTGGATGCAGAGTAACAGAACAGCGAAGGTAGACATGTTTGATGTATTCGTAAGTTCAACGAGAAGCTGAAGACTGAATAATGTTTGATGCCCAACATCAACTTTATATGGAGCAGAAGTAGTTATCAAAAACACGTACGTTTTCGTCTATTTCCTATTCAAACAAAGCATTTGATAATAATTTTTTTTAAAGTTTTTTTTGTCCTTTGTTTTGCAATCAACGATAATAAGTTTGAAAAACAACATTTGAAATTGCTGCAACACAACTAGATAAGGACTATGCTTCAGTATAAATACTCGATCAATTCTTGGAAAACTCATTCTAAAGTTCACTTCAACACAAACTACTATGTCAGCCAAGGTGATCCTCGTCCTGTGCGCTCAGGCGCTCTTCATCCAGGTGAGTAAAGTTTTCATTGCCTCTGTATCTCTTTTGCCTGGATATTTCTTTCACTTATGGCAGGAAGAAGTGTTTGAGTCTGTATTCTGACCTATTTCAAAAAGTAGTGCTCAGCCAGTGGATTTTATATTTATTGTTTCTCAAATATTCATATTTAGGGTTGCAAAAACTCTTTTTTATGGGAGCTCTGCCCAACAATGGGATGGCCCGTGTTCAAATTAAGCCCCCTTGGCTTTGATTTGAACACCACTCCACAACCCAACTCACTGTTTCAAATTCTTCCAGGCAATACTGTTCCGCAACTTTAAATTAAACAATTTACTTTTTCACTATCATATTATACAATTACGTAAATTGCACTTGACACATATTATGTTACTTGATTGACTGAATAATCACGTTTTAATGCATCGCTATCAATAATATTGCTAATAAAGCAAATATTTACTAATTCAATTTTTTTTTGTTTACAGACTGCTTTCGGTTCATGTCTTGGTCGTGGAGCCATCGGCACTCCTGCTCTTATTGCCCCAGGGTGTGCTGGCAATGGTTTGATTGGAAATGGATTGATTGGCAACGGTCTGATTGGTAACGGCTGTGCTGGTAACTGGGCTGGCAATGATATTATTGGTGATGGTATCATTGGTAACGGTTTGATCGGTAATGGTCTGGCTGGTATTGGGATTATTCCCACCAGTGGCGGTGGATTGCCTGTCTCCAGCGTGTCTGGAATCGGTGCTCCCAGTGGCCTCTCTGTAGCATCTGAGAATGTGTATGAGGGTGTTCTGTCTGTAGCTGGTGAGCTGCCGTTCGTGAGTGCTGTCGCTTTGGAGGGCGTGTTGCCCAGTGCCGGTGCTGGCGCCGTTAGCCACAGCTGCGGTAACGGAGTTACTGCTATGAAGAGCATAGCTCCTTCTGCTGCCTATGGCGCTGCGGGTGCCTATGGACTCGGCGCTGGCTATGGACTTGGCGCTGCTGCAATCGGTGATGGTATCATTGGTAACGGTTTGATTGGCAATGGTCTGGCCGGTATTGGTTCGGCTCCTGGCACTCTCGGACTCGGCTATGGAGCTCGCAGCTGTGGATGTGGACGTTACTAAGAATTAAGAAATGATTACTCAACAGAAATCGATGAACCGCTTCGAAAATGAAATAAACACATGAGCATATTATTTTTGTCTGATTTTAATATTCCTATAATTTTTGCAAAGATTCAAATGTACTTGGGGAATCGAGACCTTACGGTAATTTGCATGGTGGTGTATGAACAGCCCCCGTTTCTGTGAAGAGAGTTGTATAGTGCCTGTAATCCACAAGTAGGTTTTTTTTCCATTTCACCATAGTACATTTGGATACATGTGGGAGTCGTTAATGTAATCGAGGCGGAAATGAACACACGAGCTGCAGGCGAGTTTGTTATTGGGCCGAGAATTGCAATAACAAATTTCCGCGTGTATCAAAATGTACTATGGCGAAATGGTTACCTTGAAGACTAGTATTTAAAAATCAAAAAAATAGTGAAAAATGTGTGGAACTTTGACGTCCAATATCTCCGTAACTACTAGTCTACCAAATACAGTACTTTCACAGTTTTTATGTCTTGTGACTGGGACTGTTGCTACATTTAATTTTCATCTTTGTTTCGACAATTTAAAAGTGCCTTTAACTGGCCTACTTGAAATAAAGAGGTATTCCTCAGAGCGCACCTATTTCTAAGCGCAACCATCTAAGCGCAACTAAATCATTCCTCGGAGCGCAACCATGATTACAAATAGAGAAGGGTTCATTCATTATATCGATATACAGTTTTAAAGAATCATTCCCTCTCTGCGTCGAGTCCCTTAATGTCGACTCGACATGGCTGTCACAGAATACAGTCACACTAAAATCGAAATGAGGTATGCTTTGATTTTGATTTTGTTCCGAGGTATGGCCTCAAACAAAAAAATGTCGCAATGAAGGAACGAAGAACCCATAGAATATATAGAATCGTTAGTGGTCTATATTCAGTCTTGCAGTAGCTACGTTACGATGCGAACGTGTTGCTGTCGCGTATTAATCATCGTATTCGCGGTGACGCACGCCGTCGCTCGAAATTTTAATCGCCATGGTTCAACCGGGTACGTATCATAATCCCGAAAGTTCATAATACCTATGATTGAAATACCGACGTCCAAAACATCGAAATTCAAAATACCGAAAGTTTTAAATACCGATAGTCGTTATATCGAAACACAAAGTACCGATGTTCAAATGCCCGAAAGGACGAAATCCCTAATGGACGAAATACCGAATGGACGAAATCCCGAATGGACGAAATATCGATGGATGAAATACCGATTGATGAAATCCCGAATCGACGAAATCCCGAATGAACGAAATACCGATGGATGAAATCCCGAATGGACGAAATCCCGAATAGACGAAATCCCGAATGGACGAAAACTTTTATTTAATAGCCGTATTATATGCCCCTAAAAAGCGTAGTCGACGGACCTACGACAGCCCCTATTTCCGAGTGCAGGGTTTAAAGGGAACCTAACTAACCTAACGGGGGGGTGCCCCAAGTCCCGATTATGGGGGCAGAGATACTTCCGTATGTTCAGTTGACAATAATTCGAGAGTTTACAATATCGCTAGAGAGTAACACGTTGTATTGTAATATAACGTGTTTGACAATTTTACGGTGACATATATAAGCACAAATTTTGTGACAGAAATGAATCGCTGCAGAACCGACTCCACGTAGTCTTTTCTGCCCTACCCCTAGAGTGTAATTTAAGCCCGCGTAGGCGCGGAGGGGCGAGGCGGGCCGCGAACTGAGGAGCAGGTGGCTTTAACACTCGCCGCCGCGGCTGAGGCTGGCCGGCTTCAGCCGGCCAGCAAGCCGAAGCTGCGGTGGTGAGTGGTAAAACCCTCTGCGACGATAAGCTCGCGTGTGACCGCCGGAGCCCCGCAGCGCCGGAGCCGTGACAGAAACCATGCCTGCTGCATGCTTGCTGCATGCTTGCTGTATGCTTCCTGCATGCCTGCTGCATGCCTGCTGCTTGCTTGCTGCATGCTTGCTGCATGATTGCTGCATGCTTGCTGCATGCTTGCTGCATGCTTGCTGCATGCTTGCTGCATGCTTGCTGCATGCTTGCTGCATGCTTGCTGCATGCCGGCTGCATGCGTGCTGCTTGCTAGGCAACTTTTAAGTGTTTTTACTGGTTCTCTATCGTATTACCTAACTTTTTTATCCATAATCTAAAATGACATAATTTTTTTTGTCATAATCATCATTCGTCCGAATGATAATTTACCCGAACTTTAAATCACATAATATCATATGCCATAAAGTTGAAATCCCTAAATATAATAAGCCCTAACTCCGTTTGTCATAAGTATTACAATCAATAATATACAAAAGACATAAAATCGTATTCAATAAAAGTCATAAGTCCTATTCTAATGTTTAATCATATGTAAGCGTTGACCTGCAATGCAAGCAAGCATGCAGCAAGCATGCGGCACGCCTGTAGCAAGCATGCGGCAAGCATACAGCATGCAAGCATGTAACAAGCAAGCATGCAATGCAAGCAAGCATGCAGCAATCATGCAGCAAGCATGCGGCAAGCATACAGCAAGGAAGCAAGCATGCAGCAAGCAAGCATGCAACAAGCAAGCATACAGCAAGCAAGCATGCATGCAAGCGTGCAGCATGCAAGCAAGCATACAGTATGCAAGCAAACATGTAGCATGCAAACAAGCAAGCATCATGCAGCAGGCATGGTTTCTGTCACAGCTCCGGTGCTGCGGGGCTCCGGCGGCCTCACACAAGCTTATCGTCGCAGATGGGTTTAACGCTCACCACCGCAGCTTCCTGCGTGGAGTCTGGAGGATTTACAGCAATTCGTTTCTGTCACTAAAACCTAACTTTTAGGGATTTTTTAGCGACTGTTAGTCCCTAAAAAAATCCCTAAAAGTTAGGTTTATAAATGACCATTCGGAATCATACACATTATGTGATACAATACTTAGGACATACGACTTTATGTCATGTAAAATTAGGAGATTCAATTATAATAGTATTCGATATTATGACAAAATAGTATTAGAAGTAAAGTTAGTTATGTAAAACATAATTTCGGTGTTTTGAACATTATGGTTAGTGAAGTTTATAGCAAACGTGTTATGGATAATGATTTTCGGACAAAAAAATTTTAGGACAATCAAGGGAGTACCGTTTTTACGTTAGGTTTACAAAAAAACGTTTTTCTCGGAAACGGTGACAATTTCGGGATTTTGAACTTCGTGATTTTAAATTTCGGGCAAATGAACTTTCGGGATTTCGAACTTCGGGATTTTAAACTGTCGGGCAAATGAACTTTCGGGTATTTGAACTACGGGATTTTAAACTTCGGGATTTTAAACTTAGGGTTTATAAACTTCGGGACTTTAAACTTTCGGGCAAATGTACTTTCGGGATTTTAAACTTTCGGTCAAACAACCATTCGGCGTTTCAATTTTCGGGATTTCATCCATCGGTATTTTAAAATTCGGTCTTTTAAAATTCGGGATTATGATACGTACCCGTTCAACCACTTGTAGCGAATGAGTTACTGGCGTTCCTGCAGCAGAAGTTGGATGTGATGGACGCGTTGTCCGCTGTCCAAATCTGTGCTACAAACTTCAGTTAGGACGACATCGCTGCTGCCTAGCTGCTGTTGTATTAGCTGCTCAACAAGAGTGACCAGATGATGTCCTGCCACCGTAACGGGGATAAAAAAGCATACAGGACATCATCACGCTGCTAAAAGTGACCGACCCTCATGACGTGCCGACGTTCGTAGTGAAGGACTTACGCAAGCGATCTCGTCGATGTTACAAGCCTGTTTAAGGACATATTTCTTCTTAAGGCAAGTCTAGTGGAAGTGCAAAAAAAGATAGATGTATCCCAAAATGCCGTCACCGAATTACGCAACAAACTCAATGAATGGCGTCAAAAGGTAACGGTATCTAGGTCGCCGTCGGGTACATCGAACGTAAACATGCGTCGCGGAGCTGCCTCTGATGTATCATCAGCAGTTTTATCGCCGACTTTAAAGAAGAATGCTGAGTCTGCAGAATGCGCTCTTCGTGCGCCCCACTGCCCCGCTTCCCGCCCCGGCGTCGGCTCCTCGCCTTCGCAAATCCCCACGATGCGCTGTATTTCTGCAGCACGTGAAAAGTCTTCATATGATCCTGGAGATTTCTCTAGTGTAGTCACGGGCATAACTGCTCCCACTGGGAAACCCGTGTCCGATAAGGTACCGATTCAGGCCGATAATGGTTTCGTGACGGTAGTGAGGAACAAGCGCCGTCAACGAACTAACAAGAATCGCTGTGGCACGGCTCCATTGGAGCCCTACGTACATATTCGTGCCGCGAAGCCGGTGTACATCTTCCGCCTACACTTACTACACCACTACTGCAGAGGACATCGTGGAGTAGGTACGTGCATCAGAAAACCAAGTACGGTAGGCTGCGTCAATTGCGTAACCGAGTACCCTGGGTTCGATCGTTGGTGCTTTTAAGAGGGGTACCATATCCTGTACGTGGCGAGAAGGCAGCTGTTGGAGTCGCGCCGCAACGTCAACTTTAAGACATTCATGGTGCGAATGCCAACGTGTTGTAACGTTGCACGTTTATTCTTAATAAACTATAAAAATAAATAACTTAATTATAAAGTAAAAAACTTGCAACACCACAATTAAAGTGGAATCTTTAGAAATTGTTCTGGCAACACAATCGCGATGACAGCTACGTCGTGATTGGCTGTATTCTCCTTCCACTAATTACTTCTAGAAAGATCCGGCAATAGGTTATAAAAGGGCCGGTCAGCTCATTTGACGAGAACAGAGCTACAGTGTCCACTACTTTTAAATCATCTACGAACAACATCTTATTGTGGTCTCAACTTTTATTTTAATTATTAACTTCAGTGAAGTGACAACCCCAGTCGGGTGAGTTTCGCAAACATCTATTTCTTCGCCGCTCATATTTTATTGTCTTAGCCTTTGTAACATCTCTGTAATAATTAAACTGCAAACCTTGTACCATCAGTGTTTCTGTGCGTACGACGATTGAACTTGATCTACCTACAACACTTTTCTAAATTACTAAAAGTTAATCGTCGTCCGTACTCAATCCTCTTAATCTTGATCTCTCACTGTCTGTAACGAGTCGAGGATATCCAGGTCTGTCTGTGGCTTAGATTCCTAAGTGGAAAGAAAGTCTATTATTTTTATTCATCTACCTACACACTTGGATATCATTCTTTTCATTTACGATTGCTATGTCTTTTTATTGTGACGCATCCGCTAGGCTGCCTCATCCCGATAACAAATGGATGCCAGCTCACTGCTGTTCACGTAGGCTTCTAGGCCTACGGTTGTCGGGACGTGGCAGTCGGTTGCGCGAGTCCGGACACCACCTAACCGGACAAACCGGCTCGTTCCAGGGTTCCTTCCTTCCTGCCTTCTTAACCTACGGCTACATACACCTGCGCACCCCGGTGTCAGCCCGGCGCGTCTAACCGCGCTGTGATTGTGCTGCACCAACACCAGCGCGCCTGCCAGCGCTGCTCGACGCAATCTCCAGAAGCGGTTACTAATACCAGACCGCCGTCGCCACAGGGGAGTGGCTGGACGACCCTGTTGCGGCGCTACGGGACCCTGGCCATCTACTCCAGTCCCCGCTACCTACGTCTGGAAGACCTGCAGGACAGTAGTGTTCTATAGGCGGTTCTAACCTCCTCGCGCGCTCGATATCAGACCCATACCCGGCTCAACCGGCTTGTAGTTACTAAACCTGTAATATAAGAATATTTTTGTAACGTATGTTTTTATTTAACTTCTACCTACCACTATCTAACGCATTCAATTTTGTAGTTCCACCACTAACGTGGACTTTCAAAACACCTGCAAAAACGTCACAGTGACGCCTAACGTTACTGGGATGCAAAAACGTGACAGTGGCGCCCACAGGCGCCCTTCTGGTGGTAGATATCGAGCCGTGTTAGGTTTTTTTCTGCCGTATCATCTATTTGTTATCTTGGTGATGGTGATTGGCGGGTGTGCTAACTATATATTGTAATTTCAGACTGCGGGAAAAAAATTACCTTCCTTATATTTTTCTCCAACCTACGTATATTACAAAAAAACAACCGTTGAGCGGATTAATTTAAAACTATCTCAAAATTTTTTTTTTCGCAGTCACCCACATACTAAAATAATTTTTTCTAGCTCTTTGGTATTACTATTTGTGAACTATATTACTTTACCACAAATTGTGGAATACCTACCCATTGTAAATTGCGGATTTTGCGACACTCACCTAGGGTTATTTTTTAAATATCACATAGCTGAATTCTCTTTAAAATGTCTTACCCAATAATATATCTATCGTCTACACTACCTTCCGAGGACATTCTAAAATCGCGTTTGCAACCTGCAAAATCCGATATTCGTGATATCGTATGGAAGCGAACTTTCTATCAAAGTGACAAAGATAAATACTTTACAAATAAATCGGCACCAAAATTTATTAAATGTCAAGTAATAGAAAAAAAAATCACCTTAAGAATACGAACTGGCAGATATGTCAGGAAAAACAATAGGACAATGGCATGTCAAAGATATAAAACTAACAAATTATAAAGACTAACATAAAACTATCTAATAATATAATAACTATAGCAAACAGACTTTGTATCAAATAAAAATCTAATTTAAAACTAAACTCAAAACAAATAAATACAACAACAAAACACAATACTCATTGAGTTGTAATTTATTTTGTCTAAAACGCTACCGCTTATTAACTTGTGCCACCGCCTTATCTCAGGAATGCGGCGAGCTCATTACGGAACTTGTTGACAACAGTCGGTCTATATTTAGTTTTTGATTTTCTTCCACCCGCATTAGTATGCATAATTAACTTTTGTTTATAATACTCATCTTACATTCCTAGGGTCACGGGTTCGAATCCCGGTGAAAAAAAAAAAAAAAATGTTTGTGCGATGACCATGAACAATTGTCCCCGTATCATGGATGTTTACATATGTACTAAAATATGTATTCAACTACCTAAATAATCTAATCTCAGAATATAAAAATAATGCTACCTTGCTATAAGTACCTACCCAAACTTACCTTTTGCTAAAAACCGTCAATCAACATATAACCAACTACTACTCTTCTATTCTTCTATTGCTATTGGACAACACCAATAGTATATACAGGGTGATGGTCTACACCTTCATCACTGTCTACGATCACTATGCGCCCTACAGCCATAGTGAATAACCGATCATGGTCTACCCCATGATCACACTATTTATCTATGGCCCTACACCATAGGTATACTAAGGAGCGGTTGATTACTCCCTAAATAAGCCAAAATCGACACTATTTCAACTTACTAATAGTTTGGTTATATGTAGACTGCTCAGTACCTTTTACACAATTTAAGAACTGCGTCGGATTTCCGTGAGTGCATTGTGATAACTTAGAAACAATACACTCTGTATAACAGCAGGTGACAATACATGTACTAATGTGTTGCTACTACTTAAGTGAAGAGTGAATGTGTGTGATGAATAAAAGAGAAGGAACGAATGAGTACCGGAAATCAGATGTCATCTGCGGCAGTGTCAGCGGATTTTACCTAGGAAAAATCCTATGCTAATTAGGGGGGTACTGTAACGTTGCACGTTTATTCTTAATAAACTATAAAAATAAATAACTTAATTATAAAGTAAAAAACTTGCAACACCACAATTAAAGTGGAATCTTTAGAAATTGTTCTGGCAACACAATCGCGATGACAGCTACGTCGTGATTGGCTGTATTCTCCTTCCACTAATTACTTCTAGAAAGATCCGGCAATAGGTTATAAAAGGGCCGGTCAGCTCATTTGACGAGAACAGAGCTACAGTGTCCACTACTTTTAAATCATCTACGAACAACATCTTATTGTGGTCTCAACTTTTATTTTAATTATTAACTTCAGTGAAGTGACAACCCCAGTCGGGTGAGTTTCGCAAACATCTATTTCTTCGCCGCTCATATTTTATTGTCTTAGCCTTTGTAACATCTCTGTAATAATTAAACTGCAAACCTTGTACCATCAGTGTTTCTGTGCGTACGACGATTGAACTTGATCTACCTACAACACTTTTCTAAATTACTAAAAGTTAATCGTCGTCCGTACTCAATCCTCTTAATCTTGATCTCTCACTGTCTGTAACGAGTCGAGGATATCCAGGTCTGTCTGTGGCTTAGATTCCTAAGTGGAAAGAAAGTCTATTATTTTTATTCATCTACCTACACACTTGGATATCATTCTTTTCATTTACGATTGCTATGTCTTTTTATTGTGACGCATCCGCTAGGCTGCCTCATCCCGATAACAAATGGATGCCAGCTCACTGCTGTTCACGTAGGCTTCTAGGCCTACGGTTGTCGGGACGTGGCAGTCGGTTGCGCGAGTCCGGACACCACCTAACCGGACAAACCGGCTCGTTCCAGGGTTCCTTCCTTCCTGCCTTCTTAACCTACGGCTACATACACCTGCGCACCCCGGTGTCAGCCCGGCGCGTCTAACCGCGCTGTGATTGTGCTGCACCAACACCAGCGCGCCTGCCAGCGCTGCTCGACGCAATCTCCAGAAGCGGTTACTAATACCAGACCGCCGTCGCCACAGGGGAGTGGCTGGACGACCCTGTTGCGGCGCTACGGGACCCTGGCCATCTACTCCAGTCCCCGCTACCTACGTCTGGAAGACCTGCAGGACAGTAGTGTTCTATAGGCGGTTCTAACCTCCTCGCGCGCTCGATATCAGACCCATACCCGGCTCAACCGGCTTGTAGTTACTAAACCTGTAATATAAGAATATTTTTGTAACGTATGTTTTTATTTAACTTCTACCTACCACTATCTAACGCATTCAATTTTGTAGTTCCACCACTAACGTGGACTTTCAAAACACCTGCAAAAACGTCACAGTGACGCCTAACGTTACTGGGATGCAAAAACGTTACAGTGTTTCTGTAGCTCATCTTAGAAGAGGACTTTTGGACGCAAGGAGTGGTGTTCCGTCACTTCCACGGGCTACCACGACCACATGAACGCACGGTGACATAGAGCACAAGTGAAGTGTTACTAACGTTAAAGTAGTTTTAAGGTTCTTTTAGCAACACAAATTGTATTTTATCATAATTATGTATGTTAGTCTACAAGGTACGAGTATTATTTGATCCATGGGCCAAAGTTGTCTGGAAATAAATAAATGTTTTTGTATATTGATTCGAATCCTACTAATGTTATTTTCTGCGAAGGCCTCTTACGTTATCACTTATTTTTGTGAATGCTGGTTAACCTATAATTGGCGACTGTAAGTCCAAGACCGTAAAACCTTTTATACATAAATGCTACAGCATTTCAGCACAGTAGCTGTTGGTGAACCTATTAATAAATAAATAAATATTAAAAAGCACTTTAAAAAATACCCCACCCGTATCTGAAACAGGGTGAAGGCTATGGGCGGACAGGGCTCCAAAAAGTGTAATCTCGTAACAATGCGAGATGCGTTCAGTAGTAGCGCTGTCTGAATGAAGCACTCGATCCTTGTGCTTAACCAGAGCTCAACAAGGTATTCATCGAGGTTCTTGGTAATTATTTGACACCTTGCCGGTAATATCTTCGGAACAAGCATATTCTTTTCTATAACATTATTTGCCTGTAGTATTTTAATGTAACCTGCGAGAGCTAAGCCGCGGCTTGTTAAAGCTAGTTAGAAATAAAAGTTTAGAGTTTGAGTCAAGTTCAAATTCAAAACTTTTATTTCTAATAAACCATTTACGAGCGCTTATTCACAGCCCATGAGTTGAGCCATTCATTCAGAAACATGGTCGGTTATAAGGAGAAGAAGGGGCAAAGTAGCTCCTTCCTTGAGCACCAGTAAAATATACAAACAATACTAGAATACTTCACGATTCGAAAAAAAACTGTTTAGTATTAAAATAAATAAAAATGAACATTGAATTATTTTTATTATCATTTTAACTTTCGAATAAGACGAATCAGTAGTAAATAGGAGATCCACAGCCGCACGCACATTGGCCGGAGATAGATACGGCACCAGCAGCTGGCACAGCGCCGCCGAAGCTTACAGCGCCCATGATGGGGACCTGACCAGCAACAGCGGTGTTACCAGCGACTGGCAGCTCACCAATGACCGCCACGTTGCCTTCACCGGCGCCGCCGTATGCAGCTCCAGGAGCGATAGCACCTCCTAGCACAGCAGCAGGAGCAAGTGCGCCACCATAACCAGATCCGATGGCACCACCGTAAGCACCCAGACCGAGGGCACCATCACATGCAGCTACAGGAGAGAGACCAGCGCCTAGACCCAGAGCAGGAGCTATGGTGGCCACTTGACCTCCGCAGCCGCACCCGTAACTGAACACATTCTGAGAGAACAAAATTGTATGACTTAAAGAATTCTTTCTTAGACTTTTGATAGATGTCACAGGTTGTCAAAGAAAGGGAAACTCCAATAATCGCTCACCTGGACCAAGCAAGCTTGGATGCAGAGTAACAGAACGGCGAAGGTAGACATGTTTGATGTTTGTTGGTGTTCAACGAGAAGCCGAAGACTGAATGATGTCCCTATGTCTAGACCACGTTTATATAGTGCAAAAGCTTCTTATCATGATATTGTTTTCAATATTCTATTGAAACAAAGCCGTCATACTAAATATTTCAAGGTAACATCACTTACGAAACACATGCATTTTTCTATTTCCACATATTGCAACTACTGATAAGGATACGAAAAGTTCATTTCAAAATCCACAAATTGCAGCAACACAACTAGATAAAAACTATGCTTCGTTATAAATAGTCGACCAATTCTTGGAAAAGTCACTCTAAAGTTTACTTCAACACAAACTACAATGTCAGCCAAGGTGATTCTCGTCCTCTGCGCTCAGGCGCTCTTCATCCAGGTGAGGAACTGTTTACTTATTTATTGTTTGTTTAACATCGATTTATTCATATCTTTTTGGGGTTCTCTCAAGGTTTGTGTCCGTTGTGTCTGTATGTGTGGGACACTATCGTAGTCGATTATAAGTAGGCTGCTCATGACTCTTAGTATGTTTTTAACCTACTTCAAAAAGGGGGAGGTTCTCAATTCGTCGGAACCTTTTTTTTTTTTATGTACTCGTATGTTCCCCGATTACTCGAAGATTGCTGGAGCGATTTGAATTATTCTTTTTTTGTTTGAAAGGGTATACTTCCCAGGTGGACCCATAATCATCAAGTCGGGATCTGATGATGGGATCCTGGAGAATTTGAGAGAACGCACAACAGAACAATTTTATAGGCACACTTGATGTGATTTGGGTAGTTTTTGGAAGAGTACTTTTTCACTATCAACAAAATGATTAAAATACATAAGAAATGTCCGACACACATTACATTTCGTGATCGATTAAACAATCATTTGAAAACCGTCATTGATATCATCTGCTTAGAAAGAGATATTTACTAATACAATACTTCTTGTTTACAGACTGCTTTCGGATCATGTCTTGGTCGTGGAGCCATCGCCGCTCCTGCTCTTATTGCCCCAGGATGTGCTGGTAACGGCTGGGCTGGCAACGGTTTGATCGGAAATGGATTAATTGGTAACGGTCTGATTGGTAATGGCTGTGCTGGTAACTGGGCTAGCAATGGTATTATTGGTGATGGTATTATTGGAAACGGTGTGATCGGCAATGGTTTGGCCGGTATTGAGTTCATTCCCACCAGTGGCGGTGGATTGCCTGTCTCCAGCGTGTCTGCTATTGCTCCCAGTAGCCTCTCCGTAGCGTCTGAGAATGTGTATGAGGGTGCTCTGTCCGTGGCTGGTGAGCTACCGTTCGTGAGTGCTGTCGCTTTGGAGGGCGTGTTGCCAAGTGCTGGTGCTGGCGCCGTCAGTTACAGCTGCGGCAACGGTGTTACTGCTATTGAGAGCATCGCTCCTTCTGCTGCTGCCTATGGCGCTACAGGTGCCTATGGGCTCGGCGCTGGCTATGGACTTGGCGCTGCTGCAATCGGTGATGGTGTCATTGGTAACGGTTTGATCGGAAATGGTTTGGCAGGTATTGGTTTGGCTCCTGGCGCTCTCGGACTCGGCTATGGAGCTCGCAGCTGTGGATGTGGACGTTACTAAGAATTAAAAAATGATTACTCAACAGAAATCGATGATCTGATAAGATATTGAAATAAACAGATGAGCATGTAAATTCAGTCTGATTTTTATATTCCTATATTCCTCCTAATTTCTACAACGATTCGATTGCAAATGAAGCTTCGATAATCTCAGAATCCTTCCTCAGTTTTCCCAGACTTGACTTTGTGGAATTGAGACTTTCTGATTATTTACGCTGTAATGCGACGGAAACCATGGGTAATTAAAATTACCCATGGACCCATGGTAATGGTTCAACCCACTGGTACCACGGATATCGACTCACATTAATAGGAATCCGTTTCTTTGCTGAGAGTAGTATCATGCCTGTAATCCACAAAAAGGTTGAGTAGAGATGTAGTAGGTATCTAAATGTACAGCCATTTCGCCAACTGTGCCAACTTCCATCATCATTCTCGTGCCCTTATCCCAATTCATTTGGGGTCGCTCACGAAAAACGCCGACAGACACTACGCCCACAGACTGAACACCGACAAGACTTTGCTTCGACGGAGCTCTTTACCGACAGGACACTTCGCCGACAGGACTCTTCGCCGACAGGGTTCATCTGCGACGCAACTTATAATAGGAGGATATAATTAGTTAGATAAAGATAAAGATAAAGATTCATTTATTTGCAAAAACATGTGTAGATAATATTCATGGAATGATGCTTATTATAGGTGTTACAGGATATTCTTTGGCACAACATGTTTGACCATGGCTGGTGTACAAATTAGGTCAGAAGACCATAAGATTCAGAAAAACAAAGATACAAAGTCAATTAATTCTAAAAAATTAACTTTATTAATATTGAATATGAAAAAAATTAAACAGTTTGTAAATATTCGTGCGATTCAAAATAAAATATAATAGATTCAGTCTATGCGACTTCGCAGAAGGAGGTGACGGCTTCCCATTCCGTCTCGCTCCGGACCATGGATTGAACCAGGGCCGGACGCGAGAGGTCGCCGCCGCCGATCGCCGCTACGAGGACACGGCGGAGCTCCGCCCACGCAGGGCAGACTTCCACCGTGTCCTCCGGTCGATCCTCACAGTGGAAACACTCGGGCGTTTCCTCCCGCCCGATTCGGTGCAGGTACCTCCCGAAACATCCGTGTCCGGTGAGGACCTGCGTCAGGCAGTATACCATCACCTAAGTTACGATTTCTGAATTTTGCAAAAAGGTACCATGATGCCAACGCACGGAGAATGACAAAAAACATTTTTTTCAAAAGATCCAAGTTGCGTGGTCCCACAAAAAAAAAATATTTTTCGACATAGTTGTCGAACCAGGCAGGTTGGATCCTTTTTGCAAAATAGATTTTCTCCTAATTGCTTTAATATCGAGCGTATTAGAGACGTGATTGATGGGAATAAAGGCTCCAGTATTTACAAGAAATCTGTCTACTTGGCAGAGCCAGCTCACGAAACTGAAGACTGACGATGGCAGGATCTTATCCGCCAAACCGGAGCTTCTAAAGGAAATCGAGACCTTCTATGGGTTGTACACGTCAACCAGTAAACCCGTTGTATATAGCACACGACCCAAGAGCTAGACTGACCCGACACTATACCGAAGACATCCCGGACGTCAGCCTGTACGAGATCAGGATGACTCTGAAACAGCTTAAAAACAAGAAGGCACCCGGCGATGATGGAATTACGGCCGAACTCCTGAAGGCGGGTGGAGAACCAGTTCTTAAGGCCCTTCAGAAGCTGTTTAATTCCGTCACACTCGAGGAGAAAACGCCGGGCATTGTCACCCTTCTTCAAGAAGGGTGACAATGCCCGGCTGTAGAATTATAGGCCTATATCACTTCTAAGCCATATCTTTACGTTGTTTTCAAGAGACATCACGAATCGTCTCGCGCGCAGATTTGACGATTTACAGCCAAGATAAGCAAGATTCCGAAAAGGCTTTAGCACCGTGGACCACATACATACGTTGTGGCAGGTTATACAGAAGACCAGAGTATAACCTGAATCTCTATTTAGCATTTGTGGACTACGAGAAAGCCTTTGATTCGATAGAGACTTGGACCTGGACTGTACAGCAGTCTCTCCAACGGTGCCAAATCGACAACCGGTACATCGAGATGATGAAGTGTTTGTACAGTAACGCCACCATGTCCAACTTCAGGATCAAGTCTCGGAACCTATCCTACACTGAAGTATGAGGCAGGGAGATGTGATGATGATCTCCGAAACTGTTCACCGCTGCACTGGAGGATGTCTTCAAGGTTCTGGACTGGAGGGCTACCTTCTGTTTGCCGACGGTATAGTGGTCATGACTGAGACTATGGAGGACCTCAGTACTTTTCGACCTTTTCGATGACCTCAGTAGTGTAATGTTTTATGTAAATTAGTTATGCAATGTGGAATAAACCCTAATTCTGAGAGCAGGACTGTTTTATTATAACAAGTAGAGCTTCCGGAAGAGTGGGTCTTAAAGTGAACTTGGACAAAACCAAGGTCATGTTGGATGCCCATGTAACACAGTGGGTTGGACACCCACTGTGTTACAAATTATTTTATTTAATGATTTTGCATAAAGGATCCACAGGTAGTTTTTCAGGAATTACAGAGAAACTATATACTGAAATTAGGTAAAACATCCTTGAAATTATTGAGAAGATTGTTTCCATAGACTAGTAACTAACCAGATAATTATAACTTGGCCTATAATTTTTTTTTACACTTCTAAACTTTAAATCGCGTTTAATCAAAACTAACAAAACGTCAGTTGGATCTATTCTGCTTAACAGGGTCCAATTGGTCTCTTCAATTTTCAATCTCACACGCGGGCTAAGCTAACCACAAAATCGGCGTGGGCAATTAAACAAATGGGGGTGCTTAGTCCACTTAACACTGAATTATAACCAAAATCTTGCAAACAAAAGGGATTCACTTGGATTTTCCAATTATTTCAATCAATCAACAAATTCGATGTGATCTCGTAAAGAATCAAAAACCGGCCAAGTGCGAGTCAGACTCGCGCACCGAGGGTTCCGTACAAACCTGTAGGTATATAAGTAAAAGTTATGGTAATTTAAGATTTTCGGAATTTTTCCTATATGTGTACTTTATAACGTTGCTTCATGCCAAATTTCAAGATTCCAGGTCGTCTGGAAGTATCCTTTAGGTTTTGATTCCCTTGCGAGTAGTTGCGAGTTTCAAAATATGCGGCTTTAATTGCTGTATCTTTTGATTGCGTTGACGTAGAAGTTTGATTTTGTTACAGCTTAAAGATATTATAGACTTGAGTATTTGTTAAGAATTTCAATATAATACCACTACGCGTTCATGAGTAAAGGGGTAATAAGTTTAAAATTATTAAAAATATTTTTATTATATGATGTGACTAAAAATTTATGCTTTTCGCAATTTTTCCTTTATCTGTGTTATAAGACGTTGCTTCGTACCAAATTTCAAGATTCTGAGTTCACGGGAAGTACCCTGTAGGTTTTGATTCCCTTGCGAGTGTCGAAAATTTGCGGCATAAACGGGAGTATCTTTTGATCGCGTTGACTTAGAAGTTTGATTTTTTCACAGCTCCAAGAGACCATAGACTTGAGTATTTGATATGAATTTCAGCTTGATACCTCCACGCGTTCCTGAGAAAAAAGGTCTTGACAGACAGACAGACAGACAGACGGACAACAAAGTGATCCTATAAGGGTTCCGTTTTTACCTTTTGAGGTACGGAACCCTAAAAACAACAGCAAAACGTCAAGCGATGACAGTTGATATAACGGTGCCAGTCCAAACGTCCAACTGTCAGATGCTCGGACGACCAGAAATGCGTTCGGAAACACGCATGGTACGAAACAAATTGTTTTACTTCAATATAATGTCTCATATATTTCTTGCCTTCTCTAATTTTTTTTTCTACATTTATTAAATGTATTATGTGTATGTTTATCCGGCTTGTCATTTTCACATAAAATTATTAATGATAAATAAATCAGTCAGTTAACAAATACGAAGAACGAGTAGGTACGCGACGCAAGCAACCAGTCACAAGAGAGCGAAAAATTAACGCGGCATACGAACGATCGATCGAGACCTGGGCTGTACTGCAGTCTCTCCAACGGTGCCAAATTGACTACCGGTACATCGAGGTGTTGAAGTGTTTGTACAAAAACGCCACCATGTCTGTCCGACTTCAGGACCAAGCCTCGGAACCTATCCTTCTGCAGCGAGGTGTAAGACAGGGAGACGTCATATCTCCGAAACTGTTCACCGCTGCACTGGAGGATGTCTTCAAGGTTCTGGACTGGAGAGGGCTAGGCATCAACGTCAATGGCGAGTACATCACTCACCTTCGGTTTGCCGACGATATTGTGGTCATGGCTGAGACCATGGAGGACCTCAGTACAATGCTCGATGACCTCAGTAGAGCTTCCGAAAGAGTGGGTCTAAAAATGAACATGGACAAGACGAAGGTCATGTTGAATGTCCATGTCACACCCATTCCTATCAAGATCGGAGGCTCTACACTCGAAATTGTAGACGATTATGTATACCTAGGACAAACGGTCCAGTTAGGTAGGTCTAATTTCGAGAAAGAGGTCAATCGTCGAATCCGACTCGGCTGGGCAGCGTTCGGGAAACTGCGCGGTATCTTCTCGTCCAACTTACCGCAGTGTCTCAAGACGAAAGTCTATGACCAGTGTGTGTTGCCAGTGATTACATACGGGACCGAAACGTGGTCGCTCACAATGGGCCTTATCAAAAGGCTTAAAGTCACCCAAAGGGCAATGGAGAGGGCTATGCTCGGAGTTTCCTTGCGTGATCAAATCAGAAGTGAAGACATCCGCAAGAGAACCAAGGTCACCGACGTAGCCCGAAGAATTGCTAAACTTAAGTGGCAGTGGGCAGGGCACATTGCTCGCAGAACGGATGGCCGTTGGGGCCGAAAAGTTCTGGAGTGGCGACCGCGAACTGGAAGACGATGCGTTGGAAGACCTCCCACTAGGTGGACCGATGACCTGGTGAAGGTTGCGGGAATCCGGTGGATGCGAGTCACAAGGGACCGGTCAATGTGGCGACACTTGGGGGAGGCCTATGTCCAGCAGTGGACGTCTTTCGGCTGAGATGATGATGATGATACGAACGCACGGCTGGAGCGCGACAGCCCTACCGAACTTGCATTTTCAATATGCGCGAAGCGGTAGGTAGTTATCTCACACGGAGTAAAAGAGCCCTGCTATGGTGGCGAAATGAGTATAAAAGAAGAAGTCTGAAAGTGGCGCCGGTGACTGAAAAGTTGTGTGGTAATCGGTTATCGTGGTATGTAATGCGGAGGAATGAGGGAAATGTCATGAGGAAAGTTTTGAGTATGAATGTGGATGGGTATTTGAGTAGTAGAAGACCAAAGAAACCATGGATAGAGTGGACTGTATTAAGAATGATGTGGCAAGAAAAGAAGTGTCTGATGAGATGATGAAAAATAGAGAAGTAGGTATGGAAGTTGCGCCAACCCTAAATGAATTGGGATAAAAGCAAGAGAATGGTGATAGGTCTTAAACGTAGTTAGCAAAATGGTTGTCTAGTACTTTTAGATACCTACTACATGTCTGCTCAATCTCTTTGTGGATTCCAGGCACGATACAACGCTTTGCAAGAAAACTGATGCTGTTTATGTCGCATTATCGCGTAAATAATTACAAGGTCTCAATAGGCTTGTTAACTGAAAAAATTAATTAATTAGTCCGTCACTTAGATTATCAAAAAATATTTGACCTGTATTTTTTCTTTCGTCACATAAAACAAAATTGACGAAGATACGACGCTTTTAAAATTCCCAATACGTCACTGTTCGGTATGATTCTTAGTGAGTACTGACGTCACTAGCGCCCACTCCCGAGTATATTTTTAGACAAAAACAAAAAATACGTGTCCATTATTTTCTAATACTCTAACTGAAGGACTAAATAGATTTGCAATTTATTGATGGTGGAAACAAGCCTTTTCCACAAAGTCAAGTCTGGGAAAACTGAGGAAGGATTCTGAGATTATTAAAGCTTCAATTACATTTGAATCTTTGTCGAATTAAGAAAGAATGTAGGTGTATAAAAATCAAACTAAAATTACATGCTCATCTGTTTATTTAATTATAGTAACGGATCATCGGTTTCTGTAGAGTAATCATTTTTTAATTTTAGTAACGTCCACATCCACAGCTGCGAGCTCCATAGCCGAGTCCGAGAGCGCCAGGAGGCAAACCAATACCGGCCAGACCATTGCCAATCAAACCGTTACCAATGATACCATCACCGATTGCAGCAGCGCCAAGTCCATAGCCAGCGCCGAGCCCATAGGCACCCGCAGCGCCATAGGCAGCAGCAGAAGGAGCGATGCTCTGCATAGCAGTAACTCCGTTACCACAGCTGTGGCTAACGGCGCCAGCACCAGCACTGGGCAACACACCTTCCAAAGCGACAGCACTCACGAACGGTAGCTCACCAGCCACGGACAGAGCACCCTCATACACATTCTCAGATGCTACAGAGAGGCCACTGAGAGCACCGATTCCAGACAGGCTGGAGACTGGCAATCCACCGCCACTGGTGGGAACAATCCCAATACCGGCCAAACCATTGCCGATCAAACCGTTACCAATGATACCATCACCAATAATACCATTGCCAGCCCAGTTACCAGCACAGCCGTTACCAATCAGACCGTTGCCAATCAATCCATTTCCGATCAAACCATTACCAGCACATCCTGGGGCAATAAGAGCAGGAGAGCCGATGGCTCCACGACCAAGACATGATCCAAAAGCATTCTGTAAACAATAACTTGTTGAATGAGTAAATATTTAGTTTATCAGAAATCGATAACGATGCATTCAAACGTGATTATTCAGTTGATCACGTAACATACTATGTGTCAAATGCAATTTATGTAATTGTATAAATGATAGTGAATAAGTTAATTGTTGAACTAAAAGTCGCGGAAAAGGATAGAATGGAAGAATTAACCGAGCTTTGATTTGAATAAGGGCCCGTCTCGCTGATTGGCAGAGTTCCCCTAAGTCCTTAATGCACGTTATGGAAATAATAGTTTTTGCAACTCATGATTTACAATTGTCAGTTCCAGGAATTACAAATTTGAGCAAGAGTTAAAATAAAAACCACTGGCTGAGCATTATTTTAAAAAATAGATCAGTTTTCAGAAAAAATATATCTGAATCAGAATGCCAGAAAAAGAAGCAAAACACTTATTTCTGCTAAGTGAAAGAAATATTCAGGCAAAAGAAGTGCATAGGCAATGAAAAATTGACTCACCTGGATGAAGAGCGCCTGAGCGCAGAGGACGAGGATCACCTTGGCTGACATTGTAGTTTGTATAAAGAAAACTTGAGAATGACTTTTCCAAGAATTGGTCGACTATTTATACTGAAGCGTAGTCCTTATCTACTATGTTGAAGTAATTTCAAATGTTATTTTTCAAGCTTTTTATCGTTGGTTGCAAAACAAAGGACAAAAATAAACTTTAAAATAATTATCAAGTGCTTTGTTTGAATAGGAAGTAGACGAAAACGTACGTGTTTTTGATAACTACTTCTGCTCCATATAAAGTTGATATTTTTACCAAAAAGCATTCAGTCCTCAGCTTCTCGTTGAACTTATACGAATACATCAAACATGTCTACCTTCGCTGTTCTGTTGCTCTGCATCCAAGCTTGCTTGGTCCAGGTAAGTGCCTTCTGTTTTTGCTTTATTGTCTTAACTTTAGTTTTAAATCATTACCTTCTTTCATTATGTGTCAAGATGTCCTTGTTTATATTATGATTCATAACTACACCTAAACGTAGTGATTATATACTCTGTGACTACACCTCATCCTGGGTTCATCAGTTCTTCTACTTCGTAACAGACATGACATGTTTATTACTAGCTTTTTTTTACCCCGAAAGTATGTTGCTGTGGGATAATTCCCGATTTCCACGTGGGTATTTACACTTAATTTTTTTCTTCGTATCGCTCGCCTGATAGTATTTTATATGTTGTTGGCCCAAATCTTCACCACTGCCACGGAGTCATCGTTGGGAGCGTAGAGGTTCCTTAAGTTGCGTGTTTTAGCCTTTCCCCATCTATGTTGGGGTCGGCTTCCAGTCTCTTGACTCTTGATAAGACTGGTTGTCAGACTTTAGGGCCACTATCTACTTGTAACGACTGTCAAATTTACAATTACCTCCGGGACCAACGGCTTATCGTGCTTTCCGAGTCACGGAGGAAACTCGAATGTAATTGGTGGTCACCCATCCACAGAACAACCTAGGCAGGCGTGGCTTAACTTGAAGATTGCTGTTATTGTTTAGTCACACTACTACCATTTAGTAAATTCGAAGACATGTGACATCTACCAATCCGCACTGGGCCCGCGTGGTGGATTATATAGCCCATTCCCTCTCATAGAGAGGAGGCCTGTCCCAGCAGTGGGAACATTAATAGGCCGATGATGATGATGATGACTACCATTTAGTTACTAGGTTTATTTATATAATTCCCAAAATAATACTATTAATCTTCAACAGAATGTCTTCGGCATATACCTCGGCGGTGGTTGCGGGTGTGGATCATCAGCTCTAGGACTGGCCCCTGTTGCAGGCATCGGCTCAATTTATGGTGGAGCCCTGGGTCTGGGTGCAGGATTAGCCCCTGCTACTGCATGTGGGGGTGCCCTCGGTCTTGGTGCTTACGGTGGCGCCATCGGATCTGGTTATGGTGGCGCACTTGCTCCTGCTGCTGTGCTAGGAGGTGCTATCGCTCCTGGAGCTGCTTACGGCGGCGCCGGTGAAGGCAACGTGGCGGTCATTGGTGAGCTGCCAGTTGCCGGTAACACCGCTGTTGCTGGCACTGTCCCTATCATGGGCGCTGTGACTTTCAACGGCGTTGTGCCCGCTGCTGGTGCCGTGTCCATTCGTGGACAATGCGCTTGTGGATGTGGTTCTTCTATCTACTACTAAATCTCTTCTTTATGAAAGGGTTTGAGTAAGTCATCATGAATCAGTCAAACATTAAACGGGCATAAAAAACTACAAATGCAGCGTAAAAAATCTAATAAAGAATTTAATCAGCAATGCTTTTCATATTTTTTTTTTCAAAAAGAATCGTGTATTTATTTAGCGCATAGCAATCAGTTGCTCAGAACCAAACTCTCAAAACAAACTTAGACAATATTTATTGCTTTTAATTTTCGTAAATATGTTTATGAAGTCATCAGCATCTGCCTAGCCTTTCTCCAACTGTTTTGGGGTCGGCTTCCAGTCTAATCGGATGCAGGTGAACGCCAATATTTTACATGGAGCGACTGCCTATCTGACCTCCACAACCCAGATAGTACAGGGTAATACGATACCCCTTGGTAAGTCTGGCTGTCAGACGTTTTGGGCCACTGCAAAGACTGTTAAAGATCATCAAATAACAGCCGGGACCAACTGCTTAAAGTGCTTTCCGAGGTGGCTACCCATAGTTATGGGTAGCCACCAATTACATACCGAATTTCCTAGGTGCCGCGATAGCTAGACAGTTGTCTAGCTATCGCGGTTCATGAGATACAGCCTGGTGATAGACAGACGGACAGTGGAGTCTTAGTTTAGGGTTTTTACCCTTTGGGTACAGAACCCTAACCAAGGGTTAAATAATTATTTAGTGTGGATGTGAGAGGCGTTATAGCAGCGGCAAAATTTATAAATAAAATAAAATCGGACAAATAGGTAAACTTGGAGAATGTTATGTACACCTGCTGTGTGATTCGGTAAGACCTGATTTTGATCTTCGTAACTTCGCAAAGTTTAATCATGACAATATCGTAGAAAATCCCAAAAACAAATGTCGGGCAGTAGGTAGCCCACCAGACATAACACTCGTCTCGTCGGAGGATCCTCCATTTTCTATGGGGTATTGAGGAACTTATACCCTGTTCTACAGAATCCCCATTTGCATTCGAAAGAACACGGTGACTGTAAAAGTTTTTAAAAATTATGTGTGAAAGTATCTAAAAATGAATACAACAAAATAATTTGCGAAACCGTTTATTAAATCATCAGACCGGATGCAAAACAAAATAATGTTTGCATGGTCTTAGTAGACACCGCATCCACAGCCGCGGCCTCCATAGCCGAGTCCAAGATTGGCTGGAGCGATGGCAGCAGCGCCGAGCCCATAGCCAGCGCCGAGCCCATAGGCACCCGCAGCGCCGTAGGCAGCAGCAGAAGGAGCGATGCTCTCAATAGCAGTAATTCCGTTACCGCAGCTGTAGCTGACGGCGCCAGCACCAGCACTGGGCAACACGCCTTCCAAAGCAATCGCACTCACGAACGGCAGCTCACCAGCCACGGACAGAGCACCCTCATACACATTCTCAGATGCTACAGAGAGGCCGCTGGGAGCACCGATCCCAGACACGCTGGAGACAGGCAATCCACCGCCACTGGTGGGAATGATCTCAATACCGGCCAGACCATTGCCGATCAAACCGTCACCAATGATACCATCTCCAATAATACCATTGCTAGCCCAGTTACCAGCACAGCCGTTACCAAACAAACCATTACCAATCAGACCGTTACCAATCAATCCATTTCCGATCAAACCGTTGCCAGCCCAGCCGTTACCAGCACATCCTGGGGCAATAAGAGCCGGAGTAGCGATGGCTCCACGACCAAGACATGAACCGAAAGCGGTCTGTGAACAAGAAATATTGTATTAGGAAATATCTCATTCTCAGCAGATGATATCGATGACGATTTTCAATGATTGTTTAATCGAAAATGAAATGTACGAGTAATGTGTGTCAGACGTGTCTTATGTTATCATAATCTATGTCATAAGTAATGTAATTATTTTTTTTATATTGAAAAACTTAGTGAGAGTCATGAGTAGCGTACCTATAAAACAACCAAAAAGAATTGTTGGTATTGGCGAGCACAGTACTCCACACACACAGCCCTTGAGACAACCCCAAAAAGAAATTGGTAAATAAACAATAAACTCCAACTCGAAGCATTTATTTTGATAAGACCATTACGGCATTTATAAATCTCAAAAAATAACAGAAAAACGCTAAGCTACAGTCACAAACTTCACAGTCACAAGGCATAATAACTTGAGAAAGTACTGTGGTTGCACATTCCAAAGCGTAGATCTCTATGGAGAAGATGGGCGAGAAACTCCATCCACTAAAAATTAAAACATTAAATAAGTAAACAGTTCCTCACCTGGATGAAGAGCGCCTGAGCGCAGAGGACGAGGATCACTTTAGCTGACATTGTAGTTTGTGTTGAAGTAAACTTGACAGTGACCTTTCTAAGAATTGGTCGACTATTTATATCGAAGTGTAGTCCTTATCTAGTTGTGTTGCAGCAATTTGTGAATTTTGAAATTATTTTTTTTACCCTTATCAATAGTTGCAATATGTAGAAATAGAAATATGCATGTATTTCGTAAATGATGCAACCTTGAAATATTTAGCTTTGTTTTAACAGAACATAGAAAAAACACCGTGTTGTCCCGATAAACTTAGCACTATATAATCGTGGTCTAGAAGTAGGAACATCATTCAGTCTTCGGCTTCTCGTTGAACACCAACAAACATCAAACATGTCTACCTTCGCTGTGCTGTTACTCTGCATCCAAGCTTGCTTGGTCCAGGTGAGTGATTATTGGAGGTTCCCCATCATTGACATTATTTTTCTGTTTTTCACTGTTGGTCTGTTATTCTGATATCATCATCTGCCTTGACTTTCCCAACTTATATGTTGTGGTTGGCTTCCGGTCTAACCGGATGCAGCTGAATATCAGTTTTTTATGTAGAGTGAGTAACCCAGTTGGTACTGGGTAATACGATATCCCTTGGTAAGACTGGTTGTCAGACTTTTTGGGCCACTAACTATCTGTAACGACTGTAAAAGGTCTTCAAATGACGGCCGGGCTGAACTGCTTAACGTGCTTCCCAAGGCATGGAGGAAGCTGACATGTTGAATAAAATATTTGTCATTTTACCATGTTTTCCCCTCAGAATGTGTTCGGTTACGGGTGCGGTTGCGGAGGTCAAGTGGCCGCCATAGCTCCTGCTCTGGGTCTCGGCGCTGGTCTCTCTCCTGCTGCTGCATGTGGTGGTGTCCTCGGTCTTGGTGGTTATGGTGGTGCCATCGGATCTGGTTATGGTGGCGCACTTGCTCCTGCTGCTGCGTTAGGAGGTGCTATCGCTCCTGGAGCTGCTTACGGCGGCGCCGGTGAAGGCAACGTGGCGGTCGCTGGTGAGCTGCCAGTCGCTGGAAACACCGCTGTTGCTGGTCAGGTCCCCATCATGGGCGCTGTGAGCTTCGGCGGTGCTGTGCCGGCTGCGGGTGCAGTGTCTATCTCCGGACAGTGTGCGTGCGGCTGTGGATCTCCTAGTTACTACTGATTTGCCTTACTCGAAAGTCAAAATGATAATAAAACAAATTCAATGTTTATTTTTTTCTTTTAATACTGAACAGTTTTTAACGTTAATTCTCCATCCATGATTATTGAATCGTATTAATTAAAAATAAATCATTGTGAAGTATTTTAGTATTGTTTGTATATTTTACTGGTGTTCAAGGAAGGATCTTCTTTGCCCATTCTTATCGTTACAAGCGACCTGTTCCTGAATGAGTGGCTCAACTCGTGGGCAGTTAATAAGTGCTCGTAAATGATTTAATAGAAATAAAAGTTTTGATTTTGAACTTGACTCAAACTCAAATCTTTTATTTCCAACTACGAGTAGCTCTAACAAGACCACGGCTTTGCTGTCGTTAATTTCAAATTTGACAATTTGTGTAAATAATCAGGTTATATTAAAATACTACAGGCAAATAATATAAATTATAGAAAAGAATATGCTTATTCCGAAGACACCGGCAAGGTGTCAATTAATTACCAAGAACCTCGATCAATATCTTGTTAGGCTCTGGTTAGGCAGCTGGATCAAGTGCTTCATTCAGAAAACGCTACTACTGAACGCATCTCGCATTGTTACGAGATTGTATTCTTTGGAGCCCTGACCGCTCATAGCCTTCACCCTGTTTCACATACGGGTAGGAATTTTTTTTAAAGTGCTTTTTAATTATTATTTATTTATTAATATATAGGTTCACCAACAGCTTCTGTGCTGAAATGCTGTAGCATTTAGGTATAAAAGGTTCTTCGGTCTTGAACTTACACAGTCGCCAATTATAGGTTAACCAGCATTCACAAAAATAAGTGATAACGTAAAAGACATTCGCATAAAATAACATTAGTAGGATTCGAATGAATATACAACATTTATTTATTTCCAGACAACTTTGGCCCATGGATCATATACAACATGTCCCAAAATTCAACGATAAGCCAGCACCGGAGGATAGACCTGCCCAAAATAAAAAAATATATATCTCTTTTTTTTTGAAGTTATAAATAAAAGAAGAAATTCTTAAAAAAGTGAGACCTTTTATGATATTTTTCACTACCATGACCACACTTTTTTAAATATTTCTGTTATTTTTTTTTATAGGCAACCTGAATAGCACTGCTATCTACCACAATTCTTAAAAAATCCAGAATACCTCTAGTTTTTTCACGTAAATTAATGAAACTTAATTTATTCCCTAAATTTTTTGAAGATTTTTACTTTTAATCAACTTTAACTCATCGTGGTGTAAAAAAAAGTATGAACACTACTATGGCAAGTTTTTTTATAAATTGACGCAACTAATCAAGATTCCAAAATGGTATAATACTCTAGGAAAATCAACCACAAAAAAATAATATCCATACTAGTTCAAAACAAGAACCAAATTCCTTAAATTATAGTTGACAGTAATCACTTTCACTGCGTGCCCAAAATGGGTTCTTGTTACAATTTCTAGGAATTTGAGTGGGGCATACATACCTTAGAAGTTAGAGAGAGATAGATAGATAGAGATATTTACGTTAAAAAGAGACAACAACAGGGCAGGTAGTGGGTTCTTGTTACAATTTCTAGGAATTTGAATGGGGCATACATACCTTAGAAGTTAGAGAGAGATAGATAGACAGAGATATTTACGTTAAAAAGAGACAACAACAGGGCAGGTAGAGAAGCTGTTATTATTCTCAGAGCAAGTCAGTTCAGTACGCTCTGCTCCTTTGTTTACTGCGCACCGTTCCGTATTCAACTGACGTGGCTCTCGTACGTACTAACGACTTTTGGCTTGGCTTTTTGGACTGGAATCGATCTGCAAACTGAACTGACCTGGCATTATCTTGGACTACGATTGTGTGTTTTGTGACTACGATTGTGAGTTTTGTGATTTGGAGTTCTGGCGCATTTTGGACTGTTTAACGATCAACATGCCGCAACCATACACACCACAGGAATACGCAAATATGCACCTCATCTATGGAGAAACCCGATGCAATGCTAACGCTGCTAGCAGACTGTATCGAGAAAGGTACCCAAATGCTCAAAGATATCCTGATTATCGAGTGTTTATTAATGTGCATCAAGCGTTTTCGGAGGGTCGTATGCCATCCAGTAGGAGAAACGCTGGAAGACCTAGTTCGGATCGTGATGAAGAAGTTCTCAATGAGATAGAAAATGATTCGACTACTTCGGTACGCGCCATAGAAGAAGCTACAGGAATCCCGAAAAGTTCTGCACATCGAATTTTACAACGTCACAAGCTTCATTACAGGCGTGTGCAGACGTTGTTACCGCGGGACTATCCATTAAGAGTCACATTTTGCCGTGTGATGCTGCAAAGGCACAGGGAAGATACCCAATTCCTGGACAAAATTCTATGGTCGGATGAAACAACATGCAAGAAAGATGGATATTTAAATCTACACAACCTACATAGTTGGAGCAATGAAAATCCGCACTTGATGAGACAAGACAGATCCCAATATCAATTCAAGGTTAACTTATGGACATATTAAATGGAAAAGTAATTGGGCCCTTTGAGTTACAAGGAAACTTAGATGGCAATAGTTATTTAAACTTTTTACAAAATGACTTGCATGAATTGCTAGACGACGTGCCCTTAAATGATCTCCAAAACATGTGGCTCCAAAATGATGGTTGCCCAGCACACTATGCCCGCCCTGTGCGAGAATATTTAAATCAAGAGTATCCAGGGCGTTGGATCGGGCGACTTGGTCCTATCTTATGGCCACCTCGTTCACCCGATTTGAACCCCCTGGACTTCTTCTATTGGGGTTGTCTTAAAGACAGGGTCTACTCAAAACCCATTGCGTCATTGGACGAGCTTCGTCGAAATATCAGTCAGGCTGCGGATCATATTAATCGCAGAAGATATGCAAGACAAATAAAACGGTCATTTTTAAGGCGATGTCGTGCATGTATTATTGCTGGTGGCAAACAATTTGAACATTGGTTATAATGTTAATAAATTACATGAGAAATTGTTTGACCATTTATTTAAATATTAAACATTTTCCAAGAACTAATACTTTTTATTACCTGACCGTCATTTGGCCCCTGTTTAGAAATAATAGGAACATTTTTTTTTTAAACTTGTTTGCCTAGAGTATTATACCATTTTGGAATCTTGATTAGTTGCGTCAATTTATAAAAAAACTTGCCATAGTAGTGTTCATACTTTTTTTTTACACCACGATGAGTTAAAGTTGATTAAAAGTAAAAATCTTCAAAAAATTTAGGGAATAAATTAAGTTTCATTAATTTACGTGAAAAAACTAGAGGTATTCTGGATTTTTTAAGAATTAATGTGGTAGATAGCAGTGCTATTCAGGTTGCCTATAAAAAAAAATAACAGAAATATTTAAAAAAGTGTGGTCATGGTAGTGAAAAATATCATAAAAGGTCTCACTTTTTTAAGAATTTCTTCTCTTTTTTTATAACTTCAAAAAAAAGAGATATATATTTTTTTTCTTTTTTTCCCCGAGTAGTCATGGGCAGGTCTATCCTCCGGTGCTGGCTTATCGTTGAATTTTGGGACATGTTATATACTCGTTCCTTGTAGACTAACATACATTATGATAAAACTAGCTGTACCCGCGCGGTTTCACTCGCGTGTTTCATACGTTGGTGTTTAAAACAGCAATAAAATACCATCCTGAAACACCTCAAACTCAAATGGGAATAGTTCTCCCGCTGCCATGACTTCACAGGCGGTTCCGTAGGTGCCATGGCAAGACATTTCAGTAACGTAGTTACGCATCGAACAATAAACAGCTCTTGACCGCTCCTGGGTGAAAGGTTGAAACCTTTCCCAGTTGTAAGACACGTGGCGCACATTGCTGGCTCGAACACGTGGCCCAGACAGGCGCATTACTTTGTGTAATTTATTTCATCACCACTGCTCTCAAAACGGTGAAGGAAAACATCGTGAGGAAACGAAAGGATAAAGGAAAGGCATGTCTTAGAACCAAAAATTCGAAGACATGTGACATCAGCTAAACCACACTGGGCCCGCGTGGTGGATTTGCCCATACGCGAAATATGCGCTTTGAAATTTAAATTGGCCAACGGAAAAATGACCTTCATTGAAGTTTCATGAGAATCGGATTATTTTTACTCCCTGTTCGTCCCTTGAAACACCTGGAACTCAAATGGCAATAATTCTCCCGCTGCCATGAGTGATGCACCAAATATGATAGAGATGAAAATAAGCATGCGCCATCGCCAGGAATATTTACTATTTGGCTAAGAATTTGCACTCCATTAGAAGTGATAATATTTTGATTATCCATTTAATTAAACAATGCTTACGACCAGTAAGTACCGTAAAAAACATTATTTGGAACGTAATTTTCTTTATAGCTATTCTTTTGCAACACCAGTCTAAACCTAAGATACAACTTTAAAATTAAAATACGATCGTAGGTATTCAAGGACACCTTTTCTAGTAAGAACGACTAATACTAAAAGACCTACTATTATAGTACTTAATACCAAAGTGTGAAATACACAATATGTAATTCGCGAAGCAATAGACATAACAAAATTCCAACCAGGCAATAGGTAAGAACATAATAAAATGATTATCCTCCAATTCAAAATTACTAATGCTACGGCCAGACTTGTAGGCGAAGATTCGAACGCACGCACGAACTTTGTCGCGACAAAACCCTTTGATGTGCGGCAATTTACCGACAGCGGCGGGAAGGGCGTTCGTTCGTATTCGCGAACATGATTCGCGATAGGACGAATTCTTTGGCCAGACGTGTCGCGACAACGCAAAACTTCGCGTTATCGCGATAGTGTAGCCCCAGCATAAGTGAAACATACCGAAACGAAGACAACCCAAACAACGATGATGTCAAATATTTCAAATCAAATTAGTGGTAACAGCAAAATATCGCAGAACAGAAATGAGCTTGAGCTTGAGCGTGTTTCGCTTAAGTTCGTTTTTTGAAACGTTTTTTTCTTACCCTTCAACAGACGCCTGCGTACTGAAAAATACTGGCCACCTAGAAATTGGCATAAAACTTTAAAACGTTATAGAAACTCATTTCAATACCTTTCAGCACACGCCTGCATATCACTGAAACATACTGGCCACCTAGAAATTACGCCCTCAATGAACTTCCAAATTCTTATTTCAAAATATGCATTAACGCGTTGTCGTAAAATTCAATTTGGATCCATATCGGTTTCCGAATTCTCATTTCAATGTAAAGTATGCAATAACGCGTTGACGTAAGATTCAATTTGGATGTTTAACTTTTTTCATACAAACATTAAAAACCCTTTTTTGTACCCTTAAGGGCCGAATTTCGTAAAACCTTTTCTTAGTGAGCACCTAGAAGCCAAAAGGAACACTCAGGCTTTACATTCATATCTCTAACTTTAAAAACATAGGACTTTCATACAAACTTTGACACCCCTTTTCAACCCCTTGGGGTGCGAATTTTAAAAAATCCTTTCTTAGTACGCGCCTGCACCCCCTAGAGAGTGCTTGTGCCAAATTTGAGTCCTTACGGCCCAGTAGTTTCCGAGATTTCGTGATGAGTGGTCAGTGAGTGGACTTCTCCTTTATATATATAGATATAGATAAGGTATAGTATGTACTATTAGATACGGCGGCCACTCATCATTGGGTATATGTAACTCAGTGAAAACACAACGATAGCACGTTTTAAAATACTGTATACTGTACAGTGCGGTACCGATAGGTTCAAATTAATACATTTACATCCTCCATCATCCCTTATTTTATCCCCATGGGGGCTGAATTTATCAAAATCCTATTTAAGCGGACGTCTTCATCATAGTAGCTCCAATCTTTAATATCAGTTCAATCAGTCGAAAATCTAAGAAGAGTTATACAAACTTTCATCCCCTATTTTATCCCCTAAGGGGTGGAATTTATCAAAATCCTTTCTTAGGGGATGCCTACGTCATATTAGCTTTATGCAAGCAAAGTCTCAGCCTGATCGGTTTAAAATTGACCAAGTTTCATACAAACTTTCATCCCCTATTTTATCCCCTTGGGGGTAGAATTGATCAAAATCCTTTCTTAGCGGATGCCTACGTCATAACATCTACCTGCATGCCAAATTTCAGCCCGATCCGTCCAGTGGTTTGGGCTGTGCGTTGATAGATCACTATGTCAGTCAGTCACCTTTGAGTTTTATATATTTATACTAGCTGTACCCGCGCGGTTTCACTCGCGTGTTTCATACGTTGGTGTTTAAAACAGCAATAAAATACCATCCTGAAACACCTCAAACTCAAATGAGAATAGTTCTCCCGCTGCCATGACTTCACAGGCGGTTCCGTAGGTGCCATGGCAAGACATTTCAGTAACGTATTTACGCATCGAACAATAAACAGCTCTTGACCGCTCCTGGGTGAAAGGTTGAAACCTTTCCCAGTTGTTAGACACGTGGCGCACATTGCTGGCTCGAACACGTGGCCCAGACAGGCGCATTACTTTGTGTAATTTATTTCATCACCACTGCTCTCAAAACGGTGAAGGAAAACATCGTGAGGAAACGAAAGGAAAGGAAAGGCATGTCTTAGAACCAAAAATTCGAAGACATGTGACATCTGCCAAACCACACTGGGCCCGCGTGGTGGATTTGCCCATACGCAAAATATGCGCTTTGAAATTTAAATTGGCCAAAGGAATCAAAACATCAAAATTACCTTCATTGAGGTTTCATGAGAATCGGATTATTTTTACTTCCTGTTCGTCCCTTGAAACACCTGGAACTCAAATGGCAATAATTCTCCCGCTGCCATGAGTGATGCACCAAATATGATAGAGATGAAAATAAGCATGCGCCATCGCCAGGAATATTTACTATTTGGCTAAGAATTTGCACTCCATTAGAAGTGATAATATTTTGATTATCCATTTAATTAAACAATGCTTACGACCAGTAAGTACCGTAACAAACATTATTTGGAACGTAATTTTCTTTATAGCTATTCTTTTGCAACACCAGCCTAAACCAAAGATACAACTTTAAAATTAAAATACGATCGTAGGTATTCAAGGACACCTTTTCTAGTAAGAACGGCTAATACTAACAGAGCTACTATTATAGTACTTAATACCAAAGTGTGAAATACACAATATTTAATTCGCGAAGCAATAGACATAACAAAATTCCAACCAGGCAATAGGTAAGAACACAATAAAATGATTATCCTCCAATTTAAAATTACTAATGCTACGGCCAGACTTGTAGGCGAAGATTCGAACGCACGCACGAACTTTGTCGCGACAAAACCCTTTGATGTGCGGCAATTTACCGACAGCGGCGGGAAGGGCGTTCGTCTTCGCGAAGATGATTCGCGATAGGACGAATTCTTTGGCCAGACGTGTCGCGACAACGCAAATCTTCGCGTTATCGCGATAGTGTAGCCCCAGCATAAGTGAAACATACCGAAACGAAGACAACCCAAACAACGATGATGTCAAATATTTCAAATCAAATTAGTAGTAACAGCAAAATATCGCAGAACAGAAATGAGCTTGAGCTTGTTTCGCTTATGTTCGTTTTTTGAAACGTTTTTTTCTTACCCTTCAACAGACGCCTGCGTACTGAAAAATACTGGCCACTTAGAAATTGGCATAAAACTTTAAAACGTTATAGAAACTCATTTCAATACCTTTCAGCACACGCCTGCATATCACTGAAACATATTGGCCACCTAGAAATTACGCCCTCAGTGAACTTCCAAATTATTTCAAAATATGCATTAACGCGTTGTCGTAAAATTCAATTTGGATCCATATCGGTTTCCGAATTCTCATTTCAATGTAAAGTATGCAATAACGCGTTGACGTAAGATTCAATTTGGATGTTTAACTTTTTTCATACAAACATTAAAAACCCTTTTTTGTACCCTTAAGGGCCGAATTTCGTAAAACCTTTTCTTAGTGAGCACCTAGAAGGCAAAAGGAACATTCAGGCTTTACATTCATATCTCTAACTTTAAAAACATAGGACTTTCATACAAACTTTGACACCCCTTTTCAACCCCTTGGGGTGCGAATTTTAAAAAATCCTTTCTTAGTACGCGCCTGCACCCCCTAGAGAGTGGTTGTGCCAAATTTGAGTCCTTACGGCCCAGTAGTTTCCGAGATTTCGTGATGAGTGGTCAGTGAGTGGACTTCTCCTTTATATATATAGATATATATATATAGATACAATTTCTGTTGCTAAAAGAACCTTAAAACTACGTTAACGTTAGTAACACTTCACTTGTGCTCTATGTCACCGTGCGTTCATGTGGCACTAGCCCGTGGAAGCGACGGAACACCACTCCGTGCGGTTAAAAATCCTCTTCTAAGACGAGGTGCAGAAAACACGTCGTCATTCACACCACGAACGCCCAGTACTTCTGACGTACGTACTACACGATATCTTCCGCAGTAGTGGTGTAGTGTAGGCGGGAGATGTACTCCGGACTGTACAGCTTCGCGGCACGAATAGGTACGTAGGGCTCCGATGGAGCCGCGCCGCAGTGGTTCCTGTTGGTTCGTTGACGGCGCTCCTTCTTCACTACCATCATGAAATCGTAATCAGCCTGAATCGGTACCTTTTCAGACACGGGCTTCCCAGTGGGAGCAGTTATGCCTGCGACTATGCTAGCGAAATCTCCAGGAACATGTCGAGACTTAGCAGGCGCTGCAGAAATACAGCGCATCGTGAGGATTAGCGAAGGCGTGATGGGGAGGAGCCGGCGCGGGCGGTGCAATGTGGCGCACAAACGGCGCATTCTGCAGACTCAGCATTCTTCAGTGAAGTCGGCGACCAAACTGCTGACGCGAAACTAGCCGACGATACATCGGAACCAGCTCCGTGACTCATGTTTACGTTCGATGCACCCGTCAGCGACCTAGATACCGCTGCCTTTTGATGCCATGCTGGCATTTTGAGATGAACTTCTTCTGCACATCCTCTAGACCATGTCCTTCAATAGACTAGTGACATCGATATGGTCGAATATGGCGGGAGCTTGTGCAAGTCTATCGCCACGAACGTCGGCACGTCGTCAGGGCCGGTCACTTTTAGCGGCGTGATTATGTCCTGTATGTTTTTCTTATCCCCATCATGGTGGCGGGACACTCTTGTTGAATAACTGTTTCAGCAGAAGTACTGAAGGTTGTAGCCCAGATTTGGATTGCGGATACCTTGCCTATCAGATACAAATTCTGCAGCAGGAATTGGAGTAGCTTATTTGCCAAAAGTGGTTGAACCATGGCGAATAATATAACGATTATATGTAGTTAATAGAGAGAGTTAATAGTACGAAATAATGTCTGTCTATATAAAATGTAATTATGTTAAATGTAAAATGTGTAATAGAGGATTAAAATTAAATCTACTTTTTTATTCCCAAAGAAGTATACAGACAAGGGTTCATACTAGACAAAGTGACATTCTGTCTTGATGGCAATAATCTCACCCTCAATTAACATCATTATATGAGGCTTAAACTTAAGGGGAAGATTTATAAAACAATGGTTATACCTGCTGTCTTAGACGGATCAGTATGTTGGGCCACAAAAGGGGTGAATGAAAGGCATTTGCATGTCGCGGTGATGAGAATGCTATGCTATGCCAATGCACAATGATTAAAAAAAAAACGTATTTGAGTTTTTTGCATTTTCTGTGAACATTTTCTATCGTAATTTATATTTCTTTTTACACCATCAGAAAGTAGAGATTTCAACGAACAAAAAGCTCCCCCACTTTTTGGAAAAAGCTGATATTTTGACGCGAGAATTTTCGATTGAAAATTAGGGTGCTTTTTTGATATTAAGCTAAAATAAGGCGAAAAAATATTTTTTTTAAATCAAATAAATTACAGTGTATTTGGGACATGATATGGTAAGTTTCCACCAAAATTCGTAGAAAAAAAACATTTTTGAAAAAGATAAAAATAAAAAACCAAAAACTTGGTTATTTGAATTTTTCACCTAAATTTTGAGGTTATGTGAAAAAATTGTAAAAGAAAAAAGTTGTAGATCTTTTTATTACCTACAACTTTGCCATAATTAAAGTTTTTTTCATAGGACTTGTAGTTTTGCCAGAAATCGCGAGATAAACCATTTTTAACCCTTAAAAGCTCGCCCCCTCCCACTTCCCGAACTCGGATCGACCGTAATTTATTTTTCCTTTCATTTTTATCATATTCCCCTCCTTTTCTAATTGGTTTCTTCCTACTGTAATTCTTTTTGGTTAAAAAATTATCGACCCTGGTCTATGTGTAGTGTTACGCGAATGGATAGAATACGAAATGAGTATCATAATTATAATAGAAGTCTGAAAGTAGCGCCGGTGACTGAAACATTGTGTGGTAATCTGTAGGGATCTCAGGACGTGAGGGTTCCGGGGTTGCGGGACTGTTCGAAAGAGATACCGCGGCCCCGGAACGTAAAGGGCGAGGAAGGAACATGGATGGGTTTTAGTCAGTAAGAGTCTGACACTCCCTCCCGCTCCGCCCAGAGTGGGAGAAGTCATTTGATGATTTCCCATCCTAAAAAAAAAAAAAAAAAAAAAAAAAAGGACGTGAGGGTTGAAATATAAACACAACTTGAAGATGACCTAATTATATTTGAGAACTTATTTACACTGATTACTTAACTTTAACACAAACTTTAAATGACTATTACAAACTTTATAGACTATAATTACAAATGAAGGAAATACTTTTACTCGAAAATTACGACGACGACAAATATATAGTAACCACTAGGTGTTACTCTGACGGAGTTAGCGCGAAGACTGTCCGTAACATAATCAGTTGTCGTGGTTTGGGTATGAAATGTGGAGGAATGAGGAAAAATGTCATGAGGAAAGTTTTGAGTATGAATGTGTATTATTAGTAGAAGACCAAAAAACCAAGGATGGACTGTGTGAAGAACGATATGGCAAGAAAAGAAGTGTCTGATGAGATGACGAAAAATTGAGAAGTACGGAAGTAGAAGACCCTAAATGAATCGGGATAAGGGCAATTAAGAGAATGATAATTAAAATAAAATAATAATAAATAAATCATTTTATTAGGACCAAACATTATGTACATTATATGTACCTGTCACCGTAAAATTGTCAAATACGTTATATTGTAATATCTCTAGCGATATTGTAAAGTCTCGAATTATTGTCAAATGAACATACTGCTTACAATAAAACGCATTATTTTTCGTGAAATGCATGCGATGGTAATCAACTCACGCGGTGTGGAGAGAAGGAGGGGTCCCCCTTGCCCAGTGGTACCACTCTCATGAAAAGATACTGTACCATTCCTAAGAAATATCGGTTAATATAACCTAACCTTAAAACACTTCATATTCCCCTAAAAAGCGTAGTAGCGTAGCGACGGAGCCCCGCTTCGCGGGGCCCCTATTTCCGGGTGCAGGGTTTAAAGAAAAAAAAAAGGGTTTAAAGGGACCTAACTAACCTAACGGGGGGGTGCCCCAAGTCCCGATTATGGGGGCAGAGATACTTCCTTATGTTCAGTTGACAATAATTCGAGATATTACAATATCGCTAGAGAGAAACACGTTATATTGTAATATAACGTGTTTGACAATTTTACGGTGACATACCCACCAAACTGCGTAACAGTTTGTCGGCGGGATTAGCGCTCGTCTTAATACTCGTACATTTTGGTTCAAATAGTAATAGGCACAGCACAATAATTAACACATTCACTGCCAGAGTAATAATGACAAAAATCACAAAAAAAAAAAATTGTGCCAATTGATGTTATGGGTCTAGATATACATGGTATTAAATTTTGGGGTCAATCGGAGGCAGGGTTCCGTAGAAAATTAAAAAAAACTTCACGAGGTCACCGGTACCCTACGTGGCGCACAGAAGTAATTTTGTTGATTTCTGTTACCAAGGCGCCGCGCGGTCACCTCTCCGGGCACCCGCGCACCTCAGTAATAAAATAAAATAAAAGGCAAAAAAGTTTAATTTTACTACTCGTTTTATTATTCTTCCCATACCATTTATCTATGGCTTTATCTATACTAATATTATAAAGAAACAAAAAAAAAATATGTCCACCCGTGCGTAGCCGGGGCGGGTCGCTAAGTCTTCAATAATTCAAAATATTTTTACGTTACATAGAAACCATGCGAAAGTATTACTCCTGAGCGCCATTCCGGTCACTTACTAATAGGAAATCTATAGAAAACGCGTCCTACGGCGCGTAAATCAACTCTGAAAACAGGTTTACCGTGAGGTCACCGGTGTCCTACGTGGCGCCTTAATACAAGACCGCCTCCGGTCACCGGTGCCCTACATGGCAGTCAATGTGTTAATAGTATGATTAGTAAGGAGCAATAGAAGTAACACATGTTACATGTCAGTCTCGCGCGCACTACGCTAGCGGTAGGTCGAATCACCAGTATAATTACCAATAAATACCGACTACCTGATTGTTGCAAATCGTGCGCGTTGTAAAAATGGTGAAATGTGCAAAATGCAATAAAGTGATTAATAAAAAAACACCTGGAGTGCAATGTAGTAAGTGCAATAAGTGGATTCACGGATTGTGTGCTTCCATAACCAATGAGCAACTAAGTGCGTTATCGCTAACGGATTCCGTTGATTGGAAATGTCGCGCATGCGCCGGAGCCACAAAACCGAAACGCATCTCCTGCATACTACCTGATCCCGAGCCCGAGATCGAGATTGAGGATGAGGAATCGGATTGTGATGGATTACTTGAAAAAGAAAAAAACCAACTGTTATTATTTAGAAAAGAAATCCGAAAAATTATAACCGAAGAACTACAGAGTACCCTACATTTTGCTGCGGGAAAAATCGATGACTTCGAGACAAAAATGACTGATTACCAAAGTAAAATCAAGATCCTCGAAAACCAATGCACGGATATTAAAAACAAGTGCAAAAACCTGGAGCTCCAGAATGAGGTACTGGAACAAAAAATCAACAAAATTGAGCAAATGCAGTCATTCAATGACGTCGAGATTTGTGGTATAACGGAAAAAGAAGACGAAGATGTTCTTCAGATTGCCAAAACAGTCTGCCAATTATTGAGTCAGAACCCTGAAAGTATAACCCGAGTCCTGCGTAAAAAGAAACCAGCCCGTGCCAATGGCAGTGACGGGGCGTTGTCACAGACGCCAATCATTGTGTCGCTGCGGGACAACAACCGTGAATACTGGCTAGCTGCTTCGAAAAAAAAAACATCAGTGAACAAGACGTGGGCAGTGGAAGTAATGATAAGGTGTACATACGAGAGTCACTGACCCCAACAACAGCATTTCTTCTGTGGAAAGCTAAAACAAAGTTGAAAAATCAACAACTGTGCAAATTTGTGTGGTGCAAAAATGGGAACGTGTTGGTGCGTAAGCAGGAAAACGAAAAAAAAATCTACACAGTGCGTTCGACCGCCGACATTGAAAAAATTGCGAACGAACTGCAAAAAGCTACGGGTACGACTATTCCTTAAAACTCACGCTGAATACATAATGAGTAAAATATTATTAACATCATGACATAACCTTCCCCTGTTTATGGATAACAGTGATTTATCAATATTTGAGACGGAACATACGTCATGGCAGGATTTTACAAAAGATATTCCCCCAGAAAATAATGAGTTATTATTATTGCACACAAATATAGGATCAATGGTAAAAAACCACTCGCATCTTGAATTTTTAGTATCCACTAGCCCAGTTATTATACATTTAATTGTTATTACGGAAGCAAACTTAAAAGACTCAACAAAAAACCTATTTCATCTGAAGGATTACTCAATGTACACGAAGCTACGTAAACATCGTAAAGGAGGAGGCATAATTGTTTATGCGCATACAACTATAACATTCCTGGAATCAGACGTACCTACTTATAATTTCGAGAGCATAATTGGTGAGGTTGAAACACATAACGGCTACAAAACAACATTATGTGCAGTGTACAAGCCCCCGTGTATAAATAAGTGTAAATTTGTGTGTGAACTGGCACAGGTGTTATCTAATTTACAAGGAAATTCTAATTGTATACTAGTTGGAGACACTAACATAAATATTAAAGATACCAATCCCGTTACGAATAAATATGTGAACAATTTATGTGAGTTGGGATTTGAGTGTTGTATTAAAAACTTTACTAGAATAGCTAAGAGTTCCAAAGGCACATCTAGAACATGTATTGATCATATATTTATCCGTGACGCTTGTAAACCAATGCTATTGTGTAACAGACAATTTTACATTAGATCGGCAGTTGTTCAATACGCGCTGGCGGATCACTTCATAACCGGTTTGGCAATAACAAGTGTTCGGGCTACGAGTCAATACCAAACGATTAGTAAATTGAATGAAACTAAATTAAAAGAAGAACTGTTAAGTATTGACTGGTCACCCGTCTATACTATGACTAATCCCAACGAAATCTTCAATTACATTAGTCTTAGGTTCGAGTCTGTGTATAATAAGTGTCGGGAAAATGTTAAAATTAAGATAAACAAAAGAAGTCAATGTAAATGGATAAATGACAAATTAAATTATATGTCTAACAAAAAGAAAGAATTATTAAAAATCTGGAAAAAAGATGTAAGCAACAAAAAAAATAGGCAGATCTATAATAGGTATAGAAATAAAACAAATAAATTAATGAATAAAGCTAAAAATAATTGTATTAAAAAAGAAATAATTAACAACTTCAAAAATTCAAAAAAAATGTGGTCTATTATCAACAGGCTTACTGGCAGAATTATGAAAGCAGTGGACGATATTTTAATAAAATCATTTAGACTTAACCCTAAATTATTAGCCAACAAATTTGCGTGTGATTTTGAGTCGAATGTGAAAAAAGTTATGTGTAATTGTGAGGAGCCATTGCTTGATAGAAAGTCGTATATAAATGAACCTAATGTCACTATACACATTAATAAAATAAAAGAAGAAACCTTACACAAAATATTAAAATCAATTGATGACCGAAAAAGCCCGGGCATTGATCAAATACGAGCAAGAGACCTAAAATATATAGCCAACGAAATAACGCCCGTTCTCACTCACTTGGTAAATGCCTGTTTATCTAGCCGTACTTATCCAGACAAACTTAAAATAGGTATAGTACGACCTATACATAAAAAAGGCAAATACACAGATACTAACAATTACAGACCTATTACTATACTTCCTTGCATGGATAAAATAATAGAAAAATACCTTGGTAAATCAATAAACGACTTTCTATCAAGAAATGATATCATTCACGAAAAACAATTTGGCTTCCAAAAAAAGAAAAGTACTTCACAATTGCTGTCATTGTTCACTGATGAAATTTGTAATTATCTGGATGAAAGAAAACATGTTCTGGTTGTTATGGTTGATTTTAGCAAAGCATTTGATGTGCTTGATTACAAAACGCTTTTTGAAAAAATGCAGCAAAATGGTATACAGGGCCCACTGCTGGAATGGTTCCAAAACTATCATTCAAACAGATACAATACAGTAAATATAGCAGGAAAACAAAGCAACAAAATACCAACCTTATGTGGAACGGCACAAGGTTCAATTTTAGGGCCCACAGAATATCTAATTTACGTAAATGACATGTGTAAGATATTTCAGAATGGCTCTGTGTACCAGTTTGCTGATGATACATGCTTAATTGTAGCACACCGAAACCTTGAAACTGCAGAAAACCTGATACAAAAAGAATTTAACACTCTGTGTAAGTGGGCACACGATGTCGGATTATCACTTAATTATCAGAAAACAAAACTACTACACATTCACTCACCATACGTTAAAGTAAATAGCATACCGAAAGTCGTGGCCCACGAACATGAGTGCATGCACCAGTGTCCACCAGTGTGTAATTGTAACAAACTTGAAGTAGTACAGGAACACTTTTATCTAGGTCTTAAAATTGATAACAAGTTTAATTGGGGTCCCCATGTTGATTATGTTTGTAACAAACTCGGGTCAATATTGGCAAAACTAAGCATACTGAAGCATAAATTACCATACAGAACCAAAAGACTAATGTATTTGGCACTAGCAGATTCAATTATCGGATATGGTCTAGCTAGCTATGGCAGAACATATAAAACATACTTACAAAAAATATATGACATACAAATTAGGATGTTAAAAACTATAGTTCCATATAAAATAAAGCTTCAATTTAAAGACAACTATCAACAATTATTTGAATATTGTAAAATAATAAATGTCTTTGACAAAGTAAAACTAGCTATAATATCACAGTATGCTAACGAAATTGATAAATTAAGTAAAAAAATAAGACCCAACAACTTAAGATGTTTAGAATACCTACCATTATATAATCTGCCGAAATGTAACAATGTATATGGAAGAAGGACCTGGAGGTACTTGTTACCAAACTTGTTGAATAAACTCCCTAAGAAACTAAATAATAAATTAAAATCAAAGACTACTTTGCAAACAAATCGTATAATTAAATACTACCTCACAGTGGATCAATACAAAGTTCCTCCAGATCTTTCACAAATAAATAAATAATTTAATCTCGAATTTTATAATAATATATTTTAATGTAAACAAGCGAGACGCCTCACTCGCACATAATCTTTCATAATTAAGATTAAGCGATGTGTGTTTAAGCAAAACTTATGAAGTGTTTTTTGAAATAAAAAGTTTTAAATTTTTTTTAAATTTTAAAATTTTACATAGGTCTTGGTCTTATATGGTTGTTAAGTACTTTTATATACCTACTACATCTCTTCTCAATCTCCTTGTGGATTACAGGTATGATACAACGCTCTTCAAAGAAACTGATGCTGTTAATGTCGCATTATCGCGTAAATAATTACAAGGTCTCAATTCCACAAAGTCAAGCCTGAGGAAAGGATTCTGAGATTATTTAAAGCTATATTTCCATTCGAGTCTTAGCAGAAATTAGGAGGAATGTAGGAATATCAAAATTATACAAAAATTTCATGCTTATCTGTTTATTTCATTATCGTATTGAATCATAGATTTCTGTTGAGTAATCATTACTTTTAATTCTTAGTAACGTCCACATCCACAGCTGCGAGCTCCATAGCCGAGTCCGAGAGTGCCAGGAGCCAAACCAATACCGGCCAAACCATTTCCGATCAAACCGTTACCAATGATACCATCACCGATGGCAGCAGCGCCGAGTCCATAGCCAGCGCCGAGTCCATAGGCACCTGCAGCGCCATAGGCAGCAGAAGGAGCTATGCTCTGCATAGCGGTAACTCCGTTACCGCAGCTGTGGCTAACGGTGCCAGAACCAGCACTGGGTAACACGCCCTCCAAAGCGACAGCACTCACGAACGGTAGCTCACCAGCCACGGACAGAGCACCCTGATACACATTCTCAGATGCTACAGAGAGGCCACTGAGAGCACCGATTCCAGACACGCTGGAGACAGGCAATCCACCGCCACTGGTGGGAACAATCCCAATACCGGCCAAACCATTGCCGATCAAACCGTTACCAATGATACCATCACCAATAATACCATTGCTAGCCCAGTTACCAGCACAGCCGTTACCAATCAGACCGTTGCCAATCAATCCATTTCCGATCAAGCCATTACCAGCACATCCTGGGGCAATAAGAGCAGGAGAGCCGATGGCTCCACGACCAAGACAGGATCCAAAAGCATTCTGTAAACAATAACTTGTTGAATGAGTAAATATTTAGTTTATCAGAAATCGATAACGATGCATTCAAACGTGATTATTCAGTTGATCACGTAACATACTATGTGTCAAATGCAATTTATGTAATTGTATAAATGATAGTGAATAAGTTAATTACTACTAAAAGTCGCGGAAAAGGATAGAATGGAAGAATTAAGGGGAGCTTTGATTTGAATAAGGGCCCGTCTCTCTGATTGGCAGAGCTCCCCTAAGTCCTTAATGCACGTTATGGAAATAATAGTTTTTGCAACTCATGATTTACAATTGTCAGTTCCAGGAATTACAAATTTGAGCAAGAGTTAAAATAAAAACCACTGGCTGAGCATTATTTTTAAAAATAGATCAGTTTCCAGAAAAAATATATCTGAATCAGAATGCCAGAAAAAGAAGCAAAACACTTATTTCTGCTAAGTGAAAGAAATATTCAGGCAAAAGAAGTGCATAGGCAATGAAAATTTTACTCACCTGGATGAAGAGCGCCTGAGCGCAGAGGACGAGGATCACCTTGGCTGACATTGTAGTTTGTATTAAGTAAACTTGAGAATGACTTTTCCAAGAATTGGTCGACTATTTATACTGAAACGTAGTCCTTATCTACTGTGTTGAGATAATTTCAAATGTTATTTTTCAAACTTTTTATCGTTGGTTGCAAAACAAAGGACAAAAAAACTTTAAAATAATTATCAAGTGCTTTGTTTGAATAGGAAGTAGACGAAAACGTACGTGTTTTTGATAACTACTTCTGCTCCATATAAAGTTGATATTTTTCACCAAAAAGCATTCAGTCCTCAGCTTCTCGTTGAACTTATACGAATACATCAAACATGTCTACCTTCGCTGTTCTGTTGCTCTGCATCCAAGCTTGCTTGGTCCAGGTAAGTGCCTTCTGTTTTTGCTTTATTGTCTTAACTTTGGTTTTAAATCATTACCTTCTTTCATTATGTCAAGATGTCCTTGTTTATATTATGATTCATAACTACACCTAAACGTAGTGATTATATACTCTGTGACTACACCTCATCCTGGGTTCATCAGTTCTTCTACTTCGTAACAGACATGTGTTTATTACTAGCTTTTTTTTACCCCGAAAGTATGTTGCTGTGGGATAATTCCCGATTTCCACGTGGGTATTTACACTTAATTTTTTTCTTCGTATCGCTCGCCTGATAGTATTTTATATGTTGTTGGCCCAAATCTTCACCACTGCCACGGAGTCATCGTTGGGAGCGTAGAGGTTCCTTAAGTTGCGTGTTTTAGCCTTTCCCCATCTATGTTGGGGTCGGCTTCCAGTCTCTTGACTCTTGATAAGACTGGTTGTCAGACTTTAGGGCCACTATCTACTTGTAACGACTGTCAAATTTACAATTACCTCCGGGACCAACGGCTTATCGTGCTTTCCGAGTCACGGAGGAAACTCGAATGTAATTGGTGGTCACCCATCCACAGAACAACCTAGGCAGGCGTGGCTTAACTTGAAGATTGCTGTTATTGTTTAGTCACACTACTACCATTTAGTAAATTCGAAGACATGTGACATCTACCAATCCGCACTGGGCCCGCGTGGTGGATTATATAGCCCATTCCCTCTCATAGAGAGGAGGCCTGTCCCAGCAGTGGGAACATTAATAGGCCGATGATGATGATGATGACTACCATTTAGTTACTAGGTTTATTTATATAATTCCCAAAATAATACTATTAATCTTCAACAGAATGTCTTCGGCATATACCTCGGCGGTGGTTGCGGGTCTGGATCATCAGCTCTAGGACTGGCCCCTGCTGCAGGCATCGGCTCAATTTATGGTGGAGCCCTGGGTCTGGGTGCAGGATTAGCCCCTGCTACTGCATGTGGGGGTGCCCTCGGTCTTGGTGCTTACGGTGGCGCCATCGGATCTGGTTATGGTGGCGCACTTGCTCCTACTGCTGTGCTAGGAGGTGCTATCGCTCCTGGAGCTGCTTACGGCGGCGCCGGCGAAGGCAACGTGGCGGTCATTGGTGAGCTGCCAGTCGCCGGTAACACCGCTGTTGCTGGCACTGTCCCTATCATGGGCGCTGTGACTTTCAACGGCGTTGTGCCCGCTGCTGGTGCCGTGTCCATTCGTGGACAATGCGCTTGTGGATGTGGTTCTTCTATCTACTACTAAATCTCTTCTTTATGAAAGGGTTTGAGTAAGTCATCATGAATCAGTCAAACATTAAACGGGCATAAAAAGCTTCAAATGCAGCGTAAAAAATCAAATAAAGAATTCAATCAGCAATGCTTTTCATATATTTTTTTTAAAAGAATCGTGTATTTATTTAGCGCATAGCAATCAGTTGCTCAGAACCAAACTCTCAAAACAAACTTAGACATTATTTATTGCTTTCAATTTTCGTAAATATGTTTATGAAGTCATCAGCATCTGCCTAGCCTTTCTCCAACTGTTTTGGGGTCGGCTTCCAGTCTAATCGGATGCAGCTGAACGCCAATATTTTACATGGAGCGACTGCCTATCTGACCTCCACAACCCAGATAGTACAGGGTAATACGATACCCCTTGGTAAGTCTGGCTGTCAGACGTTTTGGGCCACTGCAAAGACTGTTAAAGATCATCAAATAACAGCCGGGACCAACTGCTTAAAGTGCTTTCCGAGGTGGCTACCCATAGTTATGGGTAGCCACCAATTACATACCGAATAATACCCAATATGCCTGGTGATAGACAGACGGACAGTGGAGTCTTAGTTTAGGGTTTTTACCCTTTGGGTACAGAACCCTAACCAAGGGTTAAATAATTATTTAGTGTGGATGTGAGAGGCGTTATAGCACCGGCAAAATTTATAAATAAAATAAAATCGGACAAATAGGTAAACTTGGAGAATGTTATGTACACCTGCTGTGTGATTCGGTAAGACCTGATTTTGATCTTCGTAACTTCGCAAAGTTTAATCATGACAATGTCGTAGAAAATCCCAAAAACAAATGTCGGGCAGTAGGTATCCCACCAGACATAACACTCGTCTCGTCGGAGGATCCTCCATTTTCTATGGGGTATTGAGGAACTTATACCCTGTTCTACAGAATCCCCATTTGCATTCGAAAGAACACGGTGACTGTAAAAGTTTTTAAAAATTATGTGTGAAAGTATCTAAAAATGAATACAAAAAAATAATTTGCGAAACCGTTTATTAAATCATCAGACCGGATGCAAAACAAAATAATGTTTGCATGGTCTTAGTAGACACCGCATCCACAGCCGCGGCCTCCATAGCCGAGTCCAAGATTGGCTGGAGCGATGGCAGCAGCGCCGAGCCCATAGCCAGCGCCGAGCCCATAGGCACCCGCAGCGCCGTAGGCAGCAGCAGAAGGAGCGATGCTCTCAATAGCAGTAATTCCGTTACCGCAGCTGTAGCTGACGGCGCCAGCACCAGCACTGGGCAACACGCCTTCCAAAGCAATCGCACTCACGAACGGCAGCTCACCAGCCACGGACAGAGCACCCTCATACACATTCTCAGATGCTACAGAGAGGCCGCTGGGAGCACCGATCCCAGACACGCTGGAGACAGGCAATCCACCGCCACTGGTGGGAATGATCTCAATACCGGCCAGACCATTGCCGATCAAACCGTCACCAATGATACCATCTCCAATAATACCATTGCTAGCCCAGTTACCAGCACAGCCGTTACCAAACAAACCATTACCAATCAGACCGTTACCAATCAATCCATTTCCGATCAAACCGTTGCCAGCCCAGCCGTTACCAGCACATCCTGGGGCTATAAGAGCAGGAGCGGCTATGGCTCCACGACCAAGACATGAACCGAAAGCGGTCTGTGAACAAGAAATATTGTATTAGGAAATATCTCATTCTCAGCAGATGATATCGATGAAGATTTTCAATGATTTTTTAATCGAAAATGAAATGTACGAGTAATGTGTGTCAGACGTGTCTTATGTTATCATAATCTATGTCATAAGTAATGTAATTATTTTTTTTATATTGAAAAACTTAGTGAGAGTCATGAGTAGCGTACAGATAAAACAACCAAAAAAAATTGTTGGTATTGGCGAGCACAGTACTCCACACACACAGCCCTTGAGACAACCCCAAAAAGAAATTCGTAAATAAACAATAAACTCCAACTCAAAGCATTTATTTTGATAAGACCATTACGGCATTTATGAATCTCAAAAAATAACAGAAAAACGCTAAGCTACAGTCACACACTTCACAGTCACAAGGCATAATAACTTGAGAAAGTACTGTAGTTGCACATTCCAAAGCGTAGATCTCTACGGAGAAGATGGGCGAGAAACTCCATCCACAAAAAATTAAAACATTAAATAAGTAAACAGTTCCTCACCTGGATGAAGAGCGCCTGAGCGCAGAGGACGAGGATCACTTTGGCTGACATTGTAGTTTGTGTTGAAGTAAACTTGACAGTGACCTTTCTAAGAATTGGTCGACTATTTATATCGAAGTGTAGTCCTTATCTAGTTGTGTTGCAGCAATTTGTGAATTTTGAAATTAGCTTTTTACCCTTATCAATAGTTGCAATATGTGGAAATAGAAATATGCATGTATTTCGTAAATGATGCAACCTTCAAATATTTAGCTTTGTTTTAACAGAACATAGAAAAAACACCGTGTTGTCCCGATAAACTTAGCACTATATAAACGTGGTCTAGAAGTAGGAACATCATTCAGTCTTCGGCTTCTCGTTGAACACCAACAAACATCAAACATGTCTACCTTCGCTGTGCTGTTACTCTGCATCCAAGCTTGCTTGGTCCAGGTGAGTGATTATTGGAGTTTCCCCATCATTGACATTATTTTTCTGTTTTTCACTGTTGGTCTGTTATTCTGATATCATCATCTGCCTTGACTTTCCCAACTTATATGTTGTGGTTGGCTTCCGGTCTAACCGGATGCAGCTGAATATCAGTTTTTTATGTAGAGTGAGTAACCCAGTTAGTACTGGGTAGTACGATATCCCTTGGTAAGACTGGTTGTCAGACTTTTTGATCTGTAACGACTGTAAAAGGTCTTCAAATGACGGCCGGGCTGAACTGCTTAACGTGCTTCCCAAGGCATGGAGGAAGCTGACATGTTGAATAAAATATTTGTCATTTTACCATGTTTTCCCCTCAGAATGTGTTCGGTTACGGGTGCGGTTGCGGAGGTCAAGTGGCCGCCATAGCTCCTGCTCTGGGTCTCGGCGCTGGTCTCTCTCCTGCTACTGCATGTGGTGGTGTCCTCGGTCTTGGTGCTTACGGTGGTGCCATCGGATCTGGTTATGGTGGCGCACTTGCTCCTGCTGCTGTGTTAGGAGGTGCTATCGCTCCTGGAGCTGCTTACGGCGGCGCCGGCGAAGGCAACGTGGTGGTCGCTGGTGAGCTGCCAGTCGCCGGTAACACCGCTGTTGCTGGTCAGGTCCCCATCATGGGCGCTGTGAGCTTCGGCGGTGCTGTGCCGGCTGCGGGTGCAGTGTCTATCTCCGGACAGTGTGCGTGCGGCTGTGGATCTCCTATTTACTACTGATTTGCTTTACTCGAAAGTCAAAATGATAATAAAACAAATTCAATGTTTATTTTTTTTCTTTTAATACTGAACAGTTTTTAACGTTAATTCTCCATCCATGATTATTGAATCGTATTAATTAAAAATAAATCATTGTGAAGTATTTTAGTATTGTTTGTATATTTTACTGGTGTTCAAGGAAGGATCTTCTTTGCCCATTCTTATCGTTACAAGCGACCTGTTTCTGAATGAGTGGCTCAACTCGTGGGCAGTTAATAAGTGCTCGTAAATGATTTAATAGAAATAAAAGTTTTGATTTTGAACTTGACTCAAACTCAAATCTTTTATTTCCAACTACGAGTAGCTTGATTTTTAGATCTTGAAACAATCTCCTCAACCAAACCATTTCACGACTAGCCTCACTGGCTGCAACTATCTCCGCTTCTGTGGATGATAGAGAAACCATGGATTGCTTAGAACTTCGCCAGGATATTGCTGAGCCAGCATACAGGCATACAATCCCGCTTGTTGAGCATCCGCTCGCTTCGTCTCCGCCGTGATCTGCATCACTGTAACAGATGAGACGCTTTTCACCTTTATTGTACTCAAGTCCAGTATCGATGGTCCCTTTCAAATATCTAAATATCCTCTTCACCTGTTGAATATTGCCTTTGGAAGGTCTATCAAGATTTCGAGATACTACTCCAACCGCATACGCAATGTCGGGTCGAGTTCCAACCATCAGATAGGACAAAGATCCAACAGCTTCCCGATACGGAAAAGCTTGCATTTCTGAATTTTCTTGTTCCTTATCTCCTTTACCGGATTTTATAATGGGTGTCCCAACCGCCTTGCAATTGCTCATTCCAAACTTTTCTATCAGTTTTCTAGCGTAAGCAGTTTGGTGAACTTTTATAGTACAATCTTTGTGTTGTTCTATCTCCAGGCCAAGAAAATAGGACGGTACTTTCGTGGTGATTTTAAATCGTCGTTTTAATTCATTTTCAATGAAATCGTCAGCCTCTTTCTCATCTGACGCAGCCACCAGTCCATCATCTACATAAAGCGCGAGCATTATCTTCTTGGACAATTTGTGTAAATAATCAGGTTATATTAAAATACTACAGGCAAATAATATAAATTATAGAAAAGAATATGCTTATTCCGAAGACACCGGCAAGGTGTCAATTAATTACCAAGAACCTCGATCAATATCTTGTTAGGCTCTGGTTAGGCAGCTGGATCAAGTGCTTCATTCAGAAAACGCTACTACTGAACGCATCTCGCATTGTTACGAGATTGCATTCTTTGGAGCCCTGACCGCTCATAGCCTTCACCCTGTTTCACATACGGGTAGGACATTTTTTAAAGTGCTTTTTAATATTTATTTATTTATTTATTAATATAGGTTCACCAACAGCTTCTGTGCTGAAATGCTGTAGCATTTAGGTATAAAAAGGTTCTTCGGTCTTGAACTTACACAGTCGCCAATTATAGGTTAACCAGCATTCACAAAAATAAGTGATAACGTAAGAGACATTCGCATAAAATAACATTAGTCGGATTCGAATGAATAAACAACATTTATTTATTTCCAGACAACTTTGGCCCATGGATCATATATATACTCGTTCCTTGTAGACTAACATACATATGATAAAATACAATTTCTGTTGCTAAAAGAACCTTAAAACTACGTTAACGTTAGTAACACTTCACTTGTGCTCTATGTCACCGTGCGTTCATGTGGCACTAGCCCGTGGAAGCGACGGATCACCACTCCGTGCGGTTAAAAGTCCTCTTCTAAGACGAGGTGCAGATAACACGTTGTCATTCACACCACGAACGCCCAGTACTTCTGACGCACGTACTACACGATGTCTTCCGCAGTAGTGGTGTAGCGTAGGCGGGAGATGTACTCCGGACTGTACAGCTTCGCGGCACGAATAGGTACGTAGGGCTCCGATGGAGCCGCGCCGCAGTGGTTCTTGTTGGTTCGTTGATGGCGCTCCTTCTTCACTACCATCATGAAATCGTAATCAGCCTGAATCGGTACCTTTTCAGACACGGGCTTTCCAGTGGGAGAGTTTTGCCTGCGACTATGCTAGCGAAATCTCCAGGAACATGTCGAGACTTAGCAGGCGCTGCAGAAATACAGCACATCGTGAGGATTAGCGAAAGCGTGGGGAGGAGCCGGCGCGGGCGGTGCAATGTGGCGCACAAAGGGTGCATTCTGCAGACTCAGCATTCTTCAGTGACGTCGGCGACCAAACTGCTGACGCGAAATAGCCGACGATACATCGGCACCAGCTCCGTGACTCATGTTTACGTTCGATGCACCCGTCGGCGACCTAGATACCGCTGCCTTTTGATGCCATGCTGGCATTTTGAGATGCATCTAACTTCTTCTGCACATCCTCTAGACCATGTCCTTCAACAGACTAGTGACATCGACATGGTCGAATGTGGCGGGAGCTTGTGCAAGTCTTTCGCCACGAACGTCGGCACGTCGTCAGGGCCGGTCACTTTTAGCGGCGTGATTATGTCCTGTATGTTTTTCTTATCCCCATCATGGTGGCGGGACACTCTTGTTGAATAACTGTTACAGCAGAAGCACTGAAGTTCGTAGCCCAGATTTGGATTGCGGATACCTTGCCTATCAGATCCAAATTCTGCAGCAGGAATTGGAGTAGCTTAACGCCATGGTTCAATCACTTTTGGCAAATAATTATTTGCCAAAAGTGGTTGAACCATGGCGAATAATATAACGATTATATGTAGTTAATAGAGAGAGTTAATTGTACGAAATAATGTCTGTCTTTTTAAAAAGTAATTATGTTAAATGTAAAATGTGTAATGTTTATAGAAATAAATAGAGGATTAAAATTAAATCTACTTTTTTATTCCCAGAGAAGTATACAGACAAGTGTTCATACTAGACAAAGTGACATTCTGTCTGATGGCAATAATCTCACCCTCAATTAACATCATTATATGAGGCTTAAATTTATAAAACAATGGTTATACCTGCTGTCTTAGACGGATCAGTATGTTGGACCACAAAAGGGATGAATGAAAGGCATTTGCATGTCGCATGTCGCGGTGATGAGAATGCTATGCTATGCTAATGCACAATGATTAAAAAAAAATCGTATTTGAGTTTTTTGCATTTTCTGAGAACATTTTCTATCGTAATTTATATTTCTTTTTACACCATCAGAAAGTAGAGATTTCAACGAACAAAAAGCTCCCCCACTTTTTGGAAAAAGCTGATATTTTGACACGAGAATTTTCGATTGAAAATTAGGGTGCTTTTTTGATAATAAGCTAAAATAAGACGAAAAAACCGGCATGTCCTAGAACCATAAATTCGAAGACATGTGACATCTACCAATCCGCACTGGGCCCGCGTGGTGGATTATATAGCCCATTCCCTCTCGTAGAGAGGAGGCCTGTCCCAGCAGTGGGAGGGAACATTAATAGGCCGATGATGATGATGATGATGAAGGCGAAAAAATAACTATTTTAAATCAAATAAATTACAGTGTATTTGGGACATGATAATATGGTAAGCTTTCACCAAAATTCGTAGAAAAAAAACATTTTTGAAAAACTTGGTTTTTTTAATTTTTCACCTAAATTTTAAGGTTATGTGAAAAAATTGCAAATAAAAAAAGTTGTAGATCTTTTTATTACCTACAACTTTGCCATTAAAGTTTTTTTCATAGGACTTGTAGTTTTGCCAGAAATCGCGAGATAAACCATTTGTCGCGGATCTTTAGAAGATATAATCCGCGAATGTAAATACAACAATAATCAGATATAGCAACAATTATTAAAACAATTATTTTATACAATGGCAACATCGATGGTACATCACAGGAAATACGTGCGAAGACGTCAAGTCGATCCGACGCGGTAAGAACCAGTATTTTGTCTTGTTTGAATTTAGCTTAACTTTAGTCAGAAGTTTATTAGTGTTTATCAAAGTGAGTTTTATGTTTGTGAGTTGGTTGGAGCTTGCATCTCTGGATTGAAAGCTGAGTATCTAATGTTTTAAGATTAATCAGTAATTCTAAGTTCGTACATAATTAGGTTATTCGCTGAAACCATTGTTCTTGAGAATGCTGAAGTACCTTCGATCAATGATGGTACTATTGCTATTATTGATCGAAGTGGAATGTTGAATAATTATTACATGCAAACCAACGAGGTTGGAAAAGTTATCAGTAGAGGTAAACCAACGAGGTTGGAAAAGTTATTAGTAGAAGTAAACCAACGAGGTTGGGAAAGTTATTACTGGAGCTTCTTGAGGTCTCAATTAGTACTAGTATGAGTGAGGCAGTGAGAATACCACGCTGTCCTCTAAAGGTATGCTTGACCTTAAAGCCTTTCGAGTGCCCTTGGAAGTGAGCTTCCAGGGGTGGAAACCATACCGGTTTCCAGCTGTCGAGTTATTTAATAACGATTACTAATATTTGACATTTGGTTTCAGTAAATACCTATTACAATCTACGATGCCCAAAATATCGAAGTATCAGTGTCATCGATAATATCTATCTACAGATGGTGAAAGTGGCCCTTCGGTTCGAGTCTGGTTGCTCTGTGTTCAGTGCTCTGTCTCCATAAATAATTAACAAGCGAAGCAGATAAAGTAAACCCAGGTACAAGTTACATGTATAATATTTTTTTCTCTTTCGCTACGTCTGCCTAAGGTTACAACCTCAAAAGAGATCCACACAATACTCTACTATCACATGATTCCTTTTAATAGTAGAATCTTAACACATACGGGCAGAAGTAACGACACCATTTTTAACCCTTAAAAGCTCGCCCCCTCCCACTTCCCGAACTCGGATCGACCGTAATTTATTTTTCCTTTCATTTTTATCATATTCCCCTCCTTTTCTAATTGGTTTCATCCTACTGTAATTTTTTTTTGGTTTCAAAAATTATCGACCCTGGTCTACGAGTATGTGTAGTGTTACGCGAATGGATAGAATACGAAATGAGTATCATAATTATAAAAGAAGTCTGAAAGTAGCGCCGGTGACTGAAACATTGTGTGGTAATCTGTAGGGATCTCAGGACGTGAGGGTTGAAATATAAACACAACTTGAAGATGACCTAATTATATTTGAGAACTTATTTACACTGATTACTTAACTTTAACACAAACTTTAAATGACTATTACAAACTTTATAGACTATAATTACAAATGAAAGAAAGACTTTTACTCGAAAATTACGACGACGACAAATATAGTAACCACTAGGTGTTACTCTGACGGAGTTAGCGCGAAGACTGTCCGTAACATAATCAGTTAGCGCGAAGACTGTCCGTAACATAATCAGTTAGCGCGAAGACTGTCCGTAACATAATCAGTAAGCGCGAAGACTGTCCGTAACATAATCAGTTGTCGTGGTTTGGGTATGAAATGTGGAGGAATGAGGAAAAATGTTATGAGGAAAGTTTTGAGTATGAATGTGTATTATTAGTATAAGACCAAAAAAACCAAGGATGGACTGTGTGAAGAATGATATGGCAAGAAAAGAAGTGTCTGATGAGATGACGAAAAATAGAGAAGTACGGAATTAGAAGACCCTAAATGAATTGGGATAAGGGCAATTAAGAGAATGATAAACAAAATAAAATAATAATAAAAATGAAGAATTTATTTATTTATCTATACATATAATAAAAGAGTAAAAAAGCTGTGTCTGTACATTGAATATATTTAAAAAATAATAATTGAAGGGGGTTTAGAAACAGTAATAGAGCACGAATCCAAAAAAAATGTCTGTCTGTTTGTCTGTTTATCTGTTTGTCTGTTTGTCTGTTTGTTTGTACACGCTAATCTTCGGAAGTACTGGACGGATTTGAATGATTTTTTTTTGTTGTATAGGTATTATGTCTGGGCAACATATAGGCTATAATTTATCTTGGAAACCTGAACACCTAATGTAGAACCGCAACAGACCAGCTAAACTATAAGAGATACAAAAATGACTCTTTAACAAAAATTGTTCCACGTGATGAGCATTTTCTGCTGAGAGAATAAATTTGAAGATCTGGAACACCTGATGTGGAACTCCAAGAGCCCAGGTATACCATAACACATATATCAATGACGTCTTAGCAAAAGTTGTTCAATCTGATGAGCACTTTCTGTTGACTTATAAAAATCGAAGATCTGGGACACCTGTCGTGAAACCTCAATAGCCCAGCTACACTCTAACACATACAGGAATGACGTCTTAGCAAAAGTTGTTCAATTTGATGAGCACTTTCTGTTGACTTATAAAAATCGAAGATCTGGGACACCTGTCGTGGAACCTCAATAGCCCAGCTACACCATAACACATATAGGAATGACGTCTTAGCAAAAGTTGTTCAATCTGATGAGTACTTTCTGTTGACTTATACAAATCAAAGATCTGGGACACCTGTCGTGGAACCTCAATAGCCCAGCTACACAATAACACATATAGGAATGACGTCTTAGCAAAAGTTGTTCAATTTGATGAGCACTCTCTGTTGATTTATAAAAATCGAAGATCTGGAACACCTGTTGTGGAACTCCAAGAGCCCAGCTACACCATAACACATTTAGGAATGATGACGTCTTAGCAAAAGTTGTTCAGTCTGATGGGCATTTTCTGTTGACTTATAAAAAATCGAAAATCAGAAACATCTGATGTGAAAATTATTGCAAAGCTATCACAAATTTCACTGTATAATTATAAAATAACAAAAACTGGGAGTACCTCCACGCGGTTAACGCGGTAACAGTTTAGGACTGATTTTCAATGACGATGGTATATCATTGAAATTTTGACTCTACTGGCCAAAACTCATTTTATCGAATAAATATGTCTTCGGGATTATGTTATTTGAGTGTTTAATTTCCTTTTTCATTTATCTTCGTGACTCGGTAGCTTACCCGGTAACGCAGGGCACTTAGATTTTAATTGATCAAGTATCTAAGTGAGGGTGTACCAAGCGTAGATACGCTTGGTACTCAAGCGCTGATCGTATGATGCGATATCGATGCGTAGATCGACTTCTAGATCTCTAGAGACAAGTGGGGAACGTGATGACTGACCGCTGATCGGGAACGTCACGCATTGTCTCGCGAGTCGGAGATGTTCACGGATAGAGAACTACGCTTGATTTCTCATCGTATCTACGCATCTGCTTCTAGGTCTCTAGGGATAAGTGGGGAACGTGATGCGCGACTGACCGCTGATCGTGAGCGACATGCATTATCTTGCGAATCGGAAACGTTTACCCTACAGAATCACGCTTGAGTTCTCAGCGTAATCGCACATCTACTAACTGCAGGTCTTTTGAAACGAGTGATGAACGTGATGCGCGACTAACTGCTGCTCGAGATTATCATTGCCCCGAACACGCACACAACAAAATATTCATAATCAGTTGGAAAGTGAGAGAGAAAGAATTGCTGGAGTACGGCATGAAGAGACAGAAGAAGAGCGCGAAGACTTCGACATTCTCTGAACAGAATGTCGATATCATCTGAAAATGTCTCAAGATATAGCCGTAGGGCATGGCGACCTTCCTTGGGTTGATAAGGAACGGAGTGCATTTACATATACTCCTATGATTGAATACGCCATATATTCCGCCATCGGAGGTATGGTTCAAAATTGTACTTTTTGTGAAGCTGTTAAATGGCAAAAAGAAACAAACGGTACGTGTTGCTCAGGTGGGAAAGATCCGTTATTTTCCCGTCCCCGGGCTCTTAGAATTAGACGTTTCAGATCTTCGATTTTGACGAACCCGGTGTCGCTGGCAAAAGCAACAGGATCCGCGTACGAAGTCGCGGGCAGAAGCTAGTTTACAATATATACACACTAACACTATAATAGAAATAAAAATATGTACAAGTATCAAAAAGGGGTTACAGGGCATCGAAAAATTCGTCCACATCGCTGCCAACAGGAAAAGTGCCCAGAAGGCTGGCAGCATTGCCACGTTGGATGGCAATGCTGATTCTTTGGCCAAAAAATAGGCCCGCCCTCTGGTCACGTGAAGAGTCGACCAACCGTTTGGCGATTTCCCGAAATATCAGGTGGGCACTCGGACCCCATGGCCCTAGTGTTTCAACCCCAACCGGCTCAAACACATAATTACCAATTAAATTATTGTATTTGCGCCGTTTGAGGTTTTCAGCACCTGCAGCAACCGCCCCAGCGCAGCAAACCGTGCTAGGAAGATGGGATGGCGCAAGGGTGTCGACGCAAGTTGCATCCCACACCAAAGGCCTACCCAACTTCCATGGCATTATGGTCATACCATCTGGTCTCTTGCCATCGACGCGTGCCAAGCCAGTAGGTTCTAATACAGCTGGCACCCCGGCGGTGGCAAGAGCACGACGGATGAGATCATTAATGCTGGCGTGCCGCGCTATCCGACCTGCACTCTTAATGCAAGAAAGGCCATGGTGTCCGAGGCAGTCGACTACTTCACCACATTGACAGCGATGTGGAGCCCCACAAGGAGCGCCCAAACGCAAACATGTAGCGAGCCGGAAGGTCGTGTCACCTAACAAAGTCCCTATATTAGGTGACGGTAGTGCCTGAAGCCAGAGACCCGACTCCCACTCACCCACAGTCAGCAGGCGGGCACGCTCAGCAGTATTGGTAGACGTATTAATAAGTTTATTCCGTACCAACCTGCAGAGCGGCTCATCCCACTGTCTCTGGGAAAACGGGTTCTCGGGCCGATCCGTGTCCGGGCAAGTCAATTTCCAGGCGTCCTCTGCATCGGTCAAGCACGGCACTTCCGAGTCAACCAGGGAAAGGCTTAAAATTTTCCTGGTTAGCAAATAATAATAATAATAATAAATAAATCATTTTATTAGGACCAAATATTATGTACATTATATGTACCCACCAAACTGCGTAACAGTTTGTCGGCGGGATTAGCGCTCGTCTTAATACTCGTACATTTTGGTTCAAATAGTAATAGGCACAGCACAATAATTAATATTATGATAAGTAAGGAGCAATAGAAGTAACACATGTTACATAGGTCTTGGTCTTATATGGTTGTTAAGTACTTTTATATACCTACTACATCTCTTCTCAATCTCCTTGTGGATTACAGGTATGATACAACGCTCTTCAAAGAAACTGGTGCTGTTAATGTCGCATTATCGCGTAAATAATTACAAGGTCTCAATTCCACAAAGTCAAGCCTGAGGAAAGGATTCTGAGATTATTTAAAGCTATATTTCCATTCGAGTCTTAGTAGAAATTAGGAGGAATGTAGGAATATCAAAATTATACAAAAATTTCATGCTTATCTGTTTATTTCATTATCATATTGAATCATAGATTTCTGTTGAGTAATCATTACTTTTAATTCTTAGTAACGTCCACATCCACAGCTGCGAGCTCCATAGCCGAGTCCGAGAGCGCCAGGAGCCGAACCAATACCGGCCAAACCATTTCCGATCAAACCGTTACCAATGATACCATCACCGATGGCAGCAGCGCCGAGTCCATAGCCAGCGCCGATACCATAGGCACCCGCAGCGCCATAGGCAGCAGCAGAAGGAGCGATGCTCTGCATAGCAGTAACTCCGTTACCACAGCTGTGGCTAACGGCGCCAGCACCAGCACTGGGCAACACACCTTCCAAAGCGACAGCACTCACGAACGGTAGCTCACCAGCCACGGACAGAGCACCCTCATACACATTCTCAGATGCTACAGAGAGGCCACTGAGAGCACCGATTCCAGACACGCTGGAGACAGGCAATCCACCGCCACTGGTGGGAACAATCCCTATACCGGCTAAACCATTACCGATCAAGCCGTTGCCAATGATACCATCACCAATAATACCATTGCCAGCCCAGTTACCAGCACAGCCGTTACCAATCAGACCGTTGCCAATAAATCCATTTCCAATCAAACCATTACCAGCACATCCTGGGGCAATGAGAGCAGGAGCGCCGATGGCTCCACGACCAAGACATGATCCGAAAGCAGTCTGTAAACAAGATTTTTTTGAATTGGTAAATATTTTCTTTATCAGCAATATTATTGATAGCGATGCATTAAAACGTGATTATTCAGTCAATCAAGTAATATAATATGTGTCAAGTTCAATTTACGTAATTGTATTAATGATAGTGAAAAAGCAAATTGTTTAATTTAAAGTTACGGAACAGTATTGCCTGGAAGAATTTAAAACAGTGAGTGTTCAAATCAAAGCCAAGGGGGCTTAATTTGAACACGGGCCATCCCATTGTTTGGCAGAGCTTCCATAAGTCTGAAGTACGCTATAGAAAAAAGAGTTTTTGCAACCCTACATATGAGTATTTGAGAAACAATAAATATAAAATCCACTGGCTGAGCACTACTTTTTGAAACAGGTCAGAATACAGACTCAAACACTTCTTCCTGCCATAAGTGAAAGAAATATCCAGGCTAAAGAGATACAGAGGCAATGAAAACTTTACTCACCTGGATGAGGAGCGCCTGAGCGCACAGGACGAGAATCACCTTGGCTGACATAGTAGTTTGTGTTGAAGTGAACTTCAGAATGAGTTTTCCAAGAATTGATCGAGTATTTATACTGAAGCATAGTCCTTATCTAGTTGTGTTGCAGCAATTTCGAAGGACAAAAAAAACTTTAAAATATTATCAAATGCTTTGTTTGAATAGGAAATAAACCAAAACGTACGTGTTTTTAGTTGTGTTGCAGCAATTTCGAAGGACAAAAAAAACTTTAAAATATTATCAAATGCTTTGTTTGAATAGGAAATAAACCAAAACGTACGTGTTTTTGATAACTACTTCTGCTCCATATAAAATTGATATTTTTCACCAAAAAGCATTCAGTCCTCAGCTTCTCGTTGAACTTACGAATACATCAAACATGTCGTCTACCTTCGCTGTTCTGGTGCTCTGCATCCAAGTTTGCTTGGTCCAGGTGAGTGCCTTCTGTTTTTACTTTATTGTCTTTTATTTTTAAATCAATACCTTCTTTCATTATGTCAAGACGTCCTTGTTTATATTATGATTCATAAGTACACCTCATCCTGGGTTGTCAATTCTGCTACTTCGTGGCCGACTTATATTGATTACTAGTTTTTTACCCAGAAAGTATGTTGCTGCGGGATAATTCCCCACTTCCACTAGTAAAGTTAGTTAGTTCATTATTTTCTTCGTGTCGCTCGCCCGATAGTATAATTTTATATGTTGTTGGCACCTTCACGGAGTCATAAGGAGCGTAGAGGTTCCTAAAGTGGCGTGTTTTACCCTTTTCCCAACTATGTTGGGGTCGGCTTCCAGTCTAACCGGATGCAGCTGAATACCTGCGTATTTTATGAAAAAAAAAAAAGACTGGAGACACTGTCAACTTGTAAAGACTGTGAAATTTACAATTACCGCCGTGACCAATGGCTTATCGTGCTTTCCAAGGAAACTCATATGTAATGGGTGGTCAGCCATCCACAGACCTAGCCAGGCGCGGCTTAACTTGAAGATTGAACCGGCGGCTATTATTGTTTAGTCACACTACTACCTCCCCAGTTACCAGGTTTATAGTTCCCAAATAATACTATTAATCTTCAACAGAATGTCTTCGGCATATACCTCGGCGGTGGTTGCGGGTGTGGTTCATCAGCTCTAGGACTGGCTCCTGCTGCAGGCATCGGCTCAATTTATGGTGGAGCCCTGGGTCTGGGTGCAGGATTAGCCCCTGCTACTGCATGTGGGGGTGCCCTCGGTCTTGGTGCTTACGGTGGCGCCATCGGATCTGGTTATGGTGGCGCACTCGCTCCTGCTGCTGTGCTAGGAGGTGCTATCGCTCCTGGAGCTGCTTACGGCGGCGCCGGTGAAGGCAACGTGGTGGTCATTGGTGAGCTGCCAGTCGCCGGTAACACCGCTGTTGCTGGTACTGTCCCTATCATGGGTGCTGTGACTTTCAACGGCGTTGTGCCCGCTGCTGGTGCCGTGTCCATTCGTGGACAATGCGCTTGTGGATGTGGTTCTTCTATCTACTACTAAATCTCTTCTTTAAGAAAGGGTTTAAGTAAGTCATCATGAATCAGTCAAACATTAAACGGGCATAAAAAGCTGCAAATGCAACGTAAAAAATCAAATAAAGAATTCAATCAGCAATGCTTTTCATATTTTTTTTGAAAATGAATCGTGTATTTATTTAGCGCATAGCAATCAGTTGCTCAGAACCAAACTCTCAAAACAAACTTAGACATTATTTATTGCTTTCAATTTTCGTAAATATTGTCTTTTTCAACCGACTTCTAAAAAGAGGAGGTTCTCAATTCATCAGTTTTTTTTTTTTTTTTTGTGTTTGTTACCTCGGAACTTTCGACTGGGTGAACCGATTTTGATGATTCTTTTTTTATTTGAAAGCTGGTGCTTCCCGTTGGGTCCGATTTTAATTTGTTGAAGATCTGATGCTGGTCTTCGGAGATATACAATAGAACTCTTCAAAAATAGACGGCAAATCTGCAGTGATTGCTGCATCCGCTTGTAGGTTCATTGTTTATACTACATCATGATGTAACATCACGCCTGTATGCTCTGAGGGGGTACGCAGATGTGTACAATTTACCCAGATTTCGACAATGTTTGTTACCTCAGAACTTTCGACTGGGTGAACCGATTTTGATGATTCTTCTTTTATTTGAAAGCTGGTGCTTTCCGTGTGGTTCCATGTCAATTTGGTTAAGATCTTACCCTTATCTTCGGAGATGTAAATGGAACTCTTCAAAAATACATGGCAAAGCTGCAGTAATTGCTGCAATCGCTTGGTTGTTTATTGTTTTTACAACATCATGACGTAACATCACACCTGTATGCTCTGAGGGAGTACGCAGAAGTATACAATACACCCAGATTTCGACAGTTTAAAGACGAGTAAAGTTCCATTCACTGGGATCCCGGAGAAATAGAGGTAACTCCTTAACTTTATAGGCACACCAGAAGCGGTTTGGGTAGTTTTAGGCAGAGTACTTTCTCGGAGTGATCCCATTTCGATTTGATAAAGATCTGGTGACTTCGGAAGATAGGCAACTGAACTCCTTAATAAATGATAGCAAATGTACTGGGATCGCTGAAGACTCACGTCTGTCTATTGTTTACACCAGTTCATAACAAAAAAATGACACCGATACGCTGTGAAAGGGTAAGCACCTGTGAACCACTAAAAAGTGAAAAATAAAAACTTTTTTGCAAAAATATAACCGACTTCACACAAAAAAGTGAAAAATAACTTTAGCTTCAGAAGTCGGTGACAAAAAAACTAAATCAATCAAACAAAGGTCACCGACTTCTGAAGCTAAAGTTATTTTTCACTTTTTTGTGTGAAGTCGGTTATATTTTTTGCAAAAAAGTTTTTTTAAACTTTCACGATCAGAACGCATTATAAAACATATGAGAACGGGTATTTATCGCGAATTTGAAGAAGCTGTCAATAAAGTCTGTTTATGCTCCATTAAACAAAGTGGCTAAGCGTCTGCGTACACCGAAGGATGTAGTACCATTCCAGGTTCCTGGTGTTTATAAGATCGATTGCAGCTGCGGGCGTTCCTACATAGGCCAAACGAAGCGAACAGTCGCTGAAAGGGTCAAAGAACACATAGCAGCGGTCAAAAATCGACAAACAAACAAGTCTGCTATAGCGGAGCATGTAATACTCAGGACCCAACCATTGGATGGAGTTACACAACCCAAAAATCCTTGCCAATGAGAAGCACTACTATAAGAGAATGGTTCGGGAAGCGATTGAGATCAAGAAGTACCCTAATTTCAATCGCGAAGACGGCTTCAAACTCTCTTCTGCTTGGAATCCAGTGATCACTAAGTGTACTCGTCAAGTGAAATCGCCTCAATATACAGACACGGTTAGTGTAGTGTGCTGTCCTAGTGTGAACCGGCCCTAATTAACATTTATGAAGATCAAGTGAGGGTAGTTGAATAAACACCTTCACTTTGCTGTGGCGGTACCTCCAACACTTCAGTCTCCCCGCGACCACGGCTGGTGCAATCCGGTCGAAACGTCGGGCTTCTCATATGTTATAATTCGTAAATATGTTTATGAAGTCATCATCATCTGCCTAGCCTTTCTCCAACTGTTTTGGGGTCGGCTTCCAGTCTAATCGGATGCAGCTGAACGCCAATATTTTACATAGAGCGACTGCCTATCTGACCTCCACAACCCAGATAGTACAGCGTAATACGATACCCCTTGGTAAGTCTGACTGTCAGACTTTTTAGGCCACTGCAAAGACTGTCAAAGATCTTCAAGTAACAGCCGGGACCAACGGCTTAAAGTGCTTTCCGAGGCACGGAGGAAATATTGGTGGCTAGGTGGCTACCCATAACTATCTAGCTATCGCGGTTCATGAGATACAGCCTGGTGATAGACAGACGGACAGTGGAGTCTTAGTTTAGGGTTTTTACCCTTTGGGTACAGAACCCTAACCAAGGGTTAAATAATTATTTAGTGTGGATGTGAGAGGCGTTATAGCAGCGGCAAAATTTATAAATAAAATAAAATAGGACAAATAGGTAAACTTGGAGAAAGCTATGTACACCTGCTGTGAGATTCGGTAAGACCTGATTTTGATCTTCGTAACTTCGCAAAGTTTAATCATGACAATATCGTAGAAAATCCCAAAAACAAATGTCGGGCAGTAGGTAGCCCACCAGACATAACACTCGTCTCGTCGGAGGATCCTCCATTTTCTATGGGGTATTGAGGAACTTATACCCTGTTCTACAGAATCCCCATTTGCATTCGAAAGAACACGGTGACTGTAAAAGTTTTTAAAAATTATGTGTGAAAGTATCTAAAAATGAATACAACAAAATAATTTGCGAAACCGTTTATTAAATCATCAGACCGGATGCAAAACAAAATAATGTTTGCATGGTCTTATTAGACACCGCATCCACAGCCGCGGCCTCCATAGCCGAGTCCAAGATTGGCTGGAGCGATGGCAGCAGCGCCGAGCCCATAGCCAGCGCCGAGCCCATAGGCACCCGCAGCGCCGTAGGCAGCAGCAGAAGGAGCGATGCTCTCAATAGCAGTAATTCCGTTACCGCAGCTGTAGCTGACGGCGCCAGCACCAGCACTGGGCAACACGCCTTCCAAAGCAATCGCACTAACGAACGGCAGCTCACCAGCCACGGACAGAGCACCCTCATACACATTCTCAGATGCTACAGAGAGGCCGCTGGGAGCACCGATCCCAGACACGCTGGAGACAGGCAATCCACCGCCACTGGTGGGAATGATCTCAATACCGGCCAGACCATTGCCGATCAAACCGTCACCAATGATACCATCTCCAATAATACCATTGCTAGCCCAGTTACCAGCACAGCCGTTACCAAACAAACCATTACCAATCAGACCGTTACCAATCAAACCGTTGCCAGCACACCCTGGGGCTATAAGAGCAGGAGCGGCTATGGCTCCACGACCAAGACATGATCCGAAAGCGGTCTGTGAACAAGAAATATTGTATTAGGAAATATCTCATTCTCAGCAGATGATATCGATGACGATTTTCAATGATTGTTTAATCGAAAATGAAATGTACGAGTAATGTGTGTCAGGCGTGTCTTATGTTATCATAATCTATGTCATAAGTAATGTAATAATTTTTTTATATTGAAAAACTTAGTGAGAGTCATGAGTAGCGTACAGATAAAACAACCAAAAAAAAATTGTTGGTATTGGCGAGCACAGTACTCCACACACACAGCCCTTGAGACAACCCCAAAAAGAAATTGGTAAATAAACAATAAACTCCAACTCAAAGCATTTATTTTGATAAGACCATTACGGCATTTATAAATCTCAAAAAATAACAGAAAAACGCTAAGCTACAGTCACACACTTCACAGTCACAAGGCATAATAACTTGAGAAAGTACTGTGGTTGCACATTCCAAAGCGTAGATCTCTATGGAGAAGATGGGCGAGAAACTCCATCCACTAAAAATTAAAACATTAAATAAGTAAACAGTTCCTCACCTGGATGAAGAGCGCCTGAGCGCAGAGGACGAGGATCACTTTGGCTGACATTGTAGTTTGTGTTGAAGTAAACTTGACAGTGACCTTTCTAAGAATTGGTCGACTATTTATATCGAAGTGTAGTCCTTATCTAGTTGTGTTGCAGCAATTTGTGAATTTTGAAATTAACTTTTTACCCTTATCAATAGTTGCAATATGTGGAAATAGAAATATTGTATTTCGTAAATGATGCAACCTTGAAATATTTAGCTTTGTTTTAACAGAACATAGAAAAAACACCGTGTTGTCCCGATAAACTTAGCACTATATAAACGTGGTCTAGAAGTAGGAACATCATTCAGTCTTCGGCTTCTCGTTGAACACCAACAAACATCAAACATGTCTACCTTCGCTGTGCTGTTACTCTGCATCCAAGCTTGCTTGGTCCAGGTGAGTGATTATTGGAGGTTCCCCATCATTGACATTATTTTTCTGTTTTTCACACATTCTGATATCATCATCTGCCTTGACTTTCCCAACTTATATGTTGTGGTTGGCTTCCGGTCTAACCGAATGCAGCTGAATATCAGTTTTTTATGTAGAGTGAGTAACCCAGTTGGTACTGGGTAATACGATATCCCTTGGTAAGACTGGTTGTCAGACTCTTTGGGCCACTAACTATCTGTAACGACTGTAAAAGGTCTTCAAATGACGGCCGGGCTGAACTGCTTAACGTGCTTCCCAAGGCATGGAGGAAGCTGACATGTTGAATAAAATATTTGTCATTTTACCATGTTTTCCCCTCAGAATGTGTTCGGTTACGGATGCGGTTGCGGAGGTCAAGTGGCCGCCATAGCTCCTGCTCTGGGTCTCGGCGCTGGTCTCTCTCCTGCTGCTGCATGTGGTGGTGTCCTCGGTCTTGGTGGTTATGGTGGTGCCATCGGATCTGGTTATGGTGACGCACTTGCTCCTGCTGCTGCGTTAGGAGGTGCTATCGCTCCTGGAGCTGCTTACGGCGGCGCCGGTGAAGGCAACGTGGCGGTCGCTGGTGAGCTGCCAGTCGCCGGTAACACCGCTGTTGCTGGTCAGGTCCCCATCATGGGCGCTGTGAGTTTCGGCGGTGCTGTGCCAGCTACTGGTGCCGTGTCTATCTCCGGACAGTGTGCGTGCGGCTGTGGATCTCCTATTTACTACTGATTTGCCTTACTCGAAAGTCAAAATGATAATAAAACAAATTCAATGTTTATTTTTTTCTTTTAATACTGAACAGTTTTTAACGTTAATTCTCCATCCATGATTATTGAATCGTATTAATTAAAAATAAATCATTGTGAAGTACTGTAATATTGTTTGTATATTTTACTGGTGTTCAAGGAAGGATCTTCTTTGCCCATTCTTATCGTTACAAGCGACCTGTTTCTGAATGAGTGGCTCAACTCGTGGGCAGTTAATAAGTGCTCGTAAATGATTTAATAGAAATAAAAGTTTTGATTTTGAACTTGACTCAAACTCAAATCTTTTATTTCCAACTACCAGTAGCTCTAACAAGACCGCGGCTTTGCTGTCGTTAATTTCAAATTTGACAATTTGTGTAAATAATCAGGTTATATTAAAATACTACAGGCAAATAATATAAATTATAGAAAAGAATATGCTTATTCCGAAGACACCGGCAAGGTGTCAATTAATTACCAAGGACCTCGATCAATATCTTGTTAGGCTCTGGTTAGGCAGCTGGATCAAGTGCTTCATTCAGAAAACGCTACTACTGAACGCATCTCGCATTGTTACGAGATTGCATTCTTTGGAGCCCTGACCGCTCATAGCCTTCACCCTGTTTCACATACGGGTAGGAATTTTTTTAAAGTGCTTTTTAATTATTATTTATTTATTAATATAGGTTCACCAACAGCTTCTGTGCTGAAATGCTGTAGCATTTAGGTATAAAAAGGTTCTTCGGTCTTGAACTTACACAGTCGCCAATTATAGGTTAACCAGCATTCACAAAAATAAGTGATAACGTAAGAGACATTCGCATAAAATAACATTAGTAGGATTCGAATGAATATACAACATTTATTTATTTCCAGACAACTTTGGCCCATGGATCATATATATACTCGTTCCTTGTAGACTAACATACAAATGATAAAATACAATTTCTGTTGCTAAAAGAACCTTAAAACTACGTTAACGTTAGTAACACTTCACTTGTGCTCTATGTCACCGTGCGTTCATGTGGCACTAGCCCGTGGAAGCGACGGAACACCACTCCGTGCGGTTAAAAGTCCTCTTCTAAGACGAGGTGCAGATAACACGTTGTCATTCACACCACGAACGCCCAGTACTTCTGACGCACGTACTACACGATATCTTCCGCAGTAGTGGTGTAGTGTAGGCGGGAGATGTACTCCGGACTGTACAGCTTCGCGGCACGAATAGGTACGTAAGGCTCCGATGGAGCCGCGCCGCAGTGGTTCCTGTTGGTTCGTTGACGGCGCTCCTTCTTCACTACCATCACGAAATCGTTATCAGCCTGAATCGGTACCTTTTCAGACACGGGCTTCCCAGTGGGAGCAGTTATGCCTGCGACTATGCTAGCGAAATCTCCAGGAACATGTCGAGACTTAGCAGGCGCTGCAGAAATACAGCGCATCGTGAGGATTATCGAATGCGTGGGGAGGAGCCGGCGCGGGCGGTGCAATGTGGCGCACAAAGGGTGCATTCTGCAGATTCAGCATTCTTCGGTGACGTCGGCGACCAAACTGCTGACGCAAAACTAGCCGACGATACATCGGAACCAGCTCCGTGACTCATGTTTACGTTCAATGCACCCGTCGGCGACCTAGATACCGCTGCCTTTTGATGCCATGCTGGCATTTTGAGATGCATCTAACTTCTTCTGCACATCCTCTAGACCATGTCCTTCAATAGACTAGTGACATCGACATGGTCGAATGTGGCGGGAGCTTGTGCAAGTCTTTCGCCACGAACGTCGGCACGTCGTCAGGGCCGGTCACTTTTAGCGGCGTGATTATGTCCTGTCTGCTTTTCTTATCCCCATCATGGCGGCGGGACACTCTTGTTGAATAACTGTTACAGCAGAAGCACTGAAGTTCGTAGCCCAGATTTGGATTGCGGAAACCTTGCCTATCAGATCCAAATTCTGCAGCAGGAATTGGAGTAGCTTATTTGCCAAAAGTGGTTGAACCATGGCGAATAATATAACGATTATATGTTAATAGAGAGAGTTAATTGTACGAAATAATGTCTGTCTATATAAAATGTAATTATGTTAAATGTAAAATGTGTAATGTGTCTAGAAATAAACTAGACAAAGTGACATTCTGTCTTGATGGCAATAATCTCACCCTCAATTAACATCATTAAATGAGGCTTAGAAGATTTATAAAACAATGGTTATACCTGCTGTCTTAGACGGATCAGTATGTTGGGCCAAAAAAGGGATGAATGAAAGGCATTTGCATGTCGCGGTGATGAGAATGCTATGCTATGCTAATGCACAATGTTTAAAAAAAAATCGTATTTGAGTTTTTTGCATTTTCTGAGAACATTTTCTATCGTAATTTATATTTCTTTTTACACCACCAGAAAGTAAAGATTTCAACGAACAAAAAGCTCCCCCACTTTTTGGAAAAAGCTGATATTTTGACGCGAGAATTTTCGATTGAAAATTAGGGTGCTTTTTTGTTATTAAGCTAAAATAAAGGCGAAAAAAACGGCATGTCCTAGAACCATAAATTCGACGACATGTGACATCTACCAATCCGCACTGGGCCCGCGTGGTGGATTATATAGCCCATTCCCTCCCATAGAGAGGAGGCCTGTCCCAGCAGTGGGAACATTAATAGGCCGATGATGATGATGATGATGAAGGCGAAAAAATAAATATTTTAAATCAAATAAATTACAGTGTATTTGGGACATGATATGGTAAGCTTTCACCAAAATTCGTAGAAAAAAAACATTTTTGAAAAACTTGGTTTTTTTAATTTTTCACCTAAATTTTAAGGTTATGTGAAAAAATTGTAAATAAAAAAAGTTGTAAGTAGATCTTTTTATTACCTACAACTTTGCCATAAAAGTTTTTTTCATAGGACTTGTAGTTTTGCCAGAAATCGAGATAAACCATTTTTAACCCTTAAAAGCTCGCCCCCTCCCACTTCCCGAACTCGGATCGACCGTAATTTATTTTTCCTTTCATTTTTATCATATTCCCCTCCTTTTCTAATTGGTTTCATCCTGTAATTTTTTTTGGTTTCAAAAATTATCGACCCTGGTCTATGTGTAGTGTTACGCGAATGGATAGAATACGAAATGAGTATCATAATTATAATAGAAGTCTGAAAGTAGCGCCGGTGACTGAAAAATTGTGTGGTAATCTGTAGGGATCTCAGGACGTGAGGGTTGAAATATAAACACAACTTGAAGATGACCTAATTATATTTGAGAACTTATTTACACTGATTACTTAACTTTAACACAAACTTTAAATGACTATTACAAACTTTATAGACTATAATTACAAATGAAAGAAAGACTTTTACTCGAAAATTACGACGACGACAAATATAGTAACCACTAGGTGTTACTCTGACGGAGTTAGCGCGAAGACTGTCCGTAACATAATCAGTTTTCGTGGTTTGGGTATGAAATGTGGAGGAATGAGGAAAAATGTTATGAGGAAAGTTTTGAGTATGAATGTGTATTATTAGTAGAAGACCAAAAAAACCAAGGATGGACTGTGTGAAGAACGATATGGCAAGAAAAGAAGTGTCTCATGAGATGACGAAAAATAGAGAAGTACGGAAGTAGAAGACCCTAAATGAATTGGGATAAGGGCAATTAAGAGAATGATAAACAAAATAAAATAATAATAAATAAATCATTTTATTAGGACCAAACATTATGTACATTATATGTACCCACCAAACTGCGTAACAGTTTGTCGGCGGGATTAGCGCTCGTCTTAAGGGGCCGGCGGAGCATGCGTATTTCATACAAACGTAATACCAAAATTATTTGTAAATCAAACATATTTTTATGGTAGTGTGTATTAATTTCGATTGGATTACAGAATATCTATGTTCCCAAATATATTTTTTGAGAGGACAATAATACAAAGACGAGATATGAGGAATTTAAAATTTCTATAGAAAACTTATTTTTCTTATAACTCTTGTTAAAATCAGTGTCCAATCAAAATATATATTTGGGAACCTAGATATTCTGTAATTCAATCGAAGTAAATACACACTACCTTAGGAATATGTTTAATTAACAAATCATTTTGGTATTACGTTTGTATGAAATACGCATGCTCCGCAGGCGTCTTAATACTCGTACATTTTGGTTCAAATAGTAATAGGCACAGCACAATAATTAATAGTATGATTAGTAAGGAGCAATAGAAGTAACACATGTTACATAGGTCTTGGTCTTATATGGTTGTTAAGTACTTTTATATACCTACTACATCTCTTCTCAATCTCCTTGTGGATTACAGGTACCTATGATACAACGCTCTTCAAAGAAACTGGTGCTGTTAATGTCGCATTATCGCGTAAATAATTACAAGGTTTCAATTCCACAAAGTCAAGCCTGAGGAAAGGATTCTGAGATTATTTAAAGCTATATTTCCATTTGAGTCTTAGTAGAAATTAGGAGGAATGTAGGAATATCAAAATTATACAAAAATTACATGCTTATCTGTTTATTTCATTATCATATTGAATCATAGATTTCTGTTGAGTAATCATTTTTTTAATTTTAGTAACGTCCACATCCACAGCTGCGAGCTCCATAGCCGAGTCCGAGAGTGCCAGGAGCCAAACCAATACCGGCCAAACCATTGCCAATCAAACCGTTACCAATGATACCATCACCGATGGCAGCAGCGCCGAGACCATAGCCAGCGCCGAGCCCATAGGCACCTGCAGCGCCATAGGCAGCAGCAGAAGGAGCGATGCTCTCCATAGCAGTAACACCGTTACCACAGCTGTGGCTAACGGCGCCAGCACCAGCACTGGGCAACACACCTTCCAAGGCGACAGCACTCACGAACGGCAGCTCACCAGCCACGGACAGAGCACCCTCATACACATTCTCAGATGCTACAGAGAGGCCACTGGGAGCACCGATTCCAGACACGCTGGAGACAGGCAATCCACCGCCACTGGTGGGAACAATCCCTATACCGGCTAAACCATTACCGATCAAGCCGTTGCCAATGATACCGTCACCAATAATACCATGGCTAGCCCAGTTACCAGCACAGCCGTTACCAATCAGACCATTGCCAATCAATCCATTTCCAAACAAACCATTGCCAGCACACCCTGGGGCAATAAGAGCAGGAGTGCCGATGGCTCCACGACCAAGACATGAACCGAAAGAAGTCTGTAAACAAAAGAAAATTGAATTAGTAAATATTTGCTTTATCAGCAATATTATTGATAGCGATGCATTAAAACGTGATTATTCAGTCAATCAAGTAATATAATATGTGTCAAGTGCAATTTACGTAATTGTATTAATGATAGTGAAAAAGCAAATTGTTTAATTTAAAGTTACGGAACAGTATTGCCTGGAAGAATGTAAAACAGTGAGTGTTCAAATCAAAGCCAAGGGGGCTTAATTTGAACACGTGCCATCCCATTGTTTGGCAGAGCTTCCATAAGTCTGAAGTACGCTATAGAAAAAAGAGTTTTTGCAACCCCACATATGAGTATTTGAGAAACAATAAATATAAAATCCACTGGCTGAGCACTACTTTTTGAAATAGGTCAGAATACAGACTCAAACACTTCTTCCTGCCATAAGTGAAAGAAATATCCAGGCAAAAGAGATACAGAGGCAATGAAAACTTTACTCACCTGGATGAAGAGCGCCTGAGCGCACAGGACGAGGATCACCTTGGCTGACATAGTAGTTTGTGTTGAAGTGAACTTCAGAATGAGTTTTCCAAGAATTGATCGAGTATTTATACTGAAGCATAGTCCTTATCTAGTTGTGTTGCAGCAATTTCGAAGGACAAACAAAACTTTAAAATATTATCAAATGCTTTGTTTGAATAGGAAATAAACGAAAACGTACGTGTTTTTGATAACTACTTCTGCTCCATATAAAGTTGATGTTGGGCATCAAACATCATTCAGTCTTCAGCTTCTCGTTGAACTTACGAATACATCAACCATGTCCACCTTCGCTGTTCTGTTGCTCTGCATCCAAGCTTGCTTGGTCCAGGTGAGTGTCTTCTGTTTTTGCTTTATTGTCTTTTATTTTTAAATCAATACCTTCTTTCATTATGTCAAGACGTCCTTGTTTATATTATGATTCATAACTACACCTCATCCTGGGTTGTCAGTTCTGCTACTTATTACTTATTATATTTATTACTAGTTTTTTACCCAGAAAGTATGTTGCTGCGGGATAATTCCCCACTTCCACTAGTAAAGTTAGTTAGTTCATTATTTTCTTCGTGTCGCTCGCCCGATAGCATAATTTTATATGTTGTTGGCACCTTCACGGAGTCATAAGGAGCGTAGAGGTTCCTAAAGTGGCGTGTTTTACCCTTTTCCCAACTATGTTGGGGTCGGCTTCCAGTCTAACCGGATGCAGCAAAAAAAAAAAGACTGGAGACACTGTCAACTTGTAAAGACTGTGAAATTTACAATTACCGCCGTGACCAATGGCTTATCGTGCTTTCCAAGGAAACTCATATGTAATGGGTGGTCAGCCATCCACAGACCTAGCCAGGCGCGGCTTAACTTGAAGATTGAACCGGCGGCTATTATTGTTTAGTCACACTACTACCTCCCCAGTTACCAGGTTTATAGTTCCCAAATAATACTATTAATCTTCAACAGAATGTCTTCGGCATATACCTCGGCGGTGGTTGCGGGTGTGGTTCATCAGCTCTAGGACTGGCTCCTGCTGCAGGCATCGGCTCAATTTATGGTGGAGCCCTGGGTCTGGGTGCAGGATTAGCCCCTGCTACTGCATGTGGGGGTGCCCTCGGTCTTGGTGCTTACGGTGGCGCCATCGGATCTGGTTATGGTGGCGCACTCGCTCCTGCTGCTGTGCTAGGAAGTACTATCGCTCCTGGAGCTGCTTACGGAGGCGCCGGTGAAGGCAACGTGGTGGTAATTGGTGAGCTGCCAGTCGCCGGTAACACCGCTGTTGCTGGCACTGTCCCTATCATGGGCGCTGTGACTTTCAACGGCGTTGTGCCCGCTGCTGGTGCCGTGTCCATTCGTGGACAATGCGCTTGTGGATGTGGTTCTTCTATCTACTACTAAATCTTTTCTTTATGAAAGGGCTTGAATAATTCACCGTAAATCAGTCAGATATTTTATTTTTGGCCTAAAAAGTTGCGAAAGCAGCGTGAAAATTTAAATAAAAAATTAATCAGCAATGTTGTCATATTTTATTTTACTTAAAAAATACATTGATAACTTTTTTTGGAATAATTAAGTTGATTAGTGTAATATCATTATTCCTGAAGTGGCGATGGGCCGGTCATATTAGCTGTAGAACCGATGACCGTTGTGATAGATGTTTTTTTGAGTGGAGACTGCGAATCGGCAAACGTCCCTAGCTCGGTGGAGTGGTGATCTTCGCAGGATGGCTGATGGTAGCAACTGGACGAGAGTTGCTGAAAATCGAGTTGAGTGGTGTGCGATTGAGGAGGCCTATGTCCAGCAGTGGACTGCTGTAGGCTGATGATGATTCCTCTACCTTTTTTTTTTAGGATGGGAAATCATCAAATAACTCCTCCCACTCTGGGCGGAGCGGGAGGGAGTGTCAGACTTTTACTGACTAAAACCCATCCATGTTCCTTCCTCGCCCTTCATGTTCCGGGGCCACGGTATCTCTTTCGAACAGTCCCGCAGCCCCGGCAGGCTTCGGCCTATGCCCCTTCACTTTGCTGACATCTCTTTGAGGCGCGCGTGGAACACGAACGCGCCGTCGACACGGCTTGTCGTCATTAGACGGACGGACGGCTTGCTAACCCATAGGGGTTAGCTAGCCGTAACCCATAGGGGTTAGCTAGCCGTCCGTCCGCCGCCCGCGCCGTCCGTCCGTCCGCGCCTGTGGACGGTTAGCTATGCTAACCGTCCACAGGCCCGCGTCTACGGAGGCCGGTAGCCACCACGTGGCCCCCGACGCCCGGTGCGTCTCCCGCGGCGGCTGGGGCGAGAGGCTCTCTCCCTCTCGCGTTCCGCCACCTCCTTCGCTAGCATGACTGCTTCGCAGAAGGAGGTGACGGCTTCCCATTCCGTCTCGCTCCGGACCAAGGATTGAACCAGGGCCGGACGCGAGAGGTCGCCGCCGCCGATCGCCGCTACGAGGACACGGCGGTGCTCCGCCCACGCGGGGCAGACCTCCACCGTGTGCTCCACCGTGTCCTCCGGTCGATCCTCACAGTGGAAATACCCGGGCGTTTCCTCCCGCCCGATTCGGTGCAGGAACCTCCCGAAACAATGATTCCTCTACCTTTTTTTTTTTTTTTTTTGGTTTGGGAAATCATCAAATGACTTCTCCCACTCTGGGCGGAGCGGGAGGGAGTGTCAGACTCTTACTGACTAAAACCCATCCATGTTCCTTCCTCGCCCTTTACGTTCCGGGGCCGCGGTATCTCTTTCGAACAGTCCCGCAACCCCGGCAGGCTTCGGCCCTTGCGGGCCCCTCTCTGCTGCTGACATCTCTTTGAGGCGCGCGTGGAACACGAACGCGCCGTCGACACGGCCTGTCGTCACTAGACGGACGGACGGCTAGCTAGCCCATAGCTTACCGTCCACAGGCCCGCATCTACGGTGGCCGGTAGCCACCACGTGGCCCCCGACGCCCGGTGCGTCTCCCGCGGCGGCCGGGAAGAGAGGCTCTCTCCCTCTCTCGTTCCGCCACCTCCTTCGCCAGCATGACTGCTTCGCAGAAGGAGGTGACGGCTTCCCATTCCGTCTCGCTCCGGACCATGGATTGAACCAGGGCCGGACGCGAGAGGTCGCCGCCGCCGATCGCCGCTACGAGGACACGGCGGTGCTCCGCCCACGCAGGGCAGACCTCCACCGTGTGCTCCACCGTGTCCTCCGGTCGATCCTCGATGATTCCTCTACCTTAGTTTCAATTTACAACGATGCGACGTTGCATCGTGATACAACACGGCATCGTTTCACGATGCCACGTAACGAAAATGTGCAAAGAGACAGATAATATTCTGGGGAAGGACATAAGCTACTTTTTTCTCAGACATACCTACAGTTTAAAATTCCTAAGCGAACGAAGACGTGGATGTATTCCCCAGTGTTGACTGGGTTGTGGAGGTCAGATAGGCAGTCGCTCCATGTAAATAAATACTGGTATTCAGCTGCATCCGGTTAGACTGGAAGCTGACCCAACCATAGTTGGGAAAAGGCTTGGCAGATGATGAATATTCTTAAAGATCATTGATCTAAACATTGTTCTTTGAATAATTTGATGCAGCGTTTGATATTCTTTTTAAAAAGAAGTAGGTACCTGGGAAAGTATCTCACTTACCTTGCTCGCTGTCGGTGTGGCCTGCGCTTTAATAATAAGAATAAAATAAAAAATATCTTAAAATATCTTTGACTTTTAATAGTTTTACTGTTACATGTACAGTATAAAAGAAACCGTAGGCTGTCTTCCGTCAGGCACCAAAACAGGGTGCACCTGATTTACTCGTTTTACTTCGCTATTCTTCTTCAAACTTCGTTCTTTTGCCTTCACCACATTCTTCTCCATCAGTTGTATGCTGTACTGATCTTCTAAAAGTTTCTTAAACATGATCAAAATGGCGGTAGATGACTCTTCTTCATCTGTCATGGCGTCGAGTTTGACAGCAATTTTGGCGCAATTTTCTGATGACATCTGTCAAAAAGTACAACATTTCTTGGTGAGCGGGTTTGGTACTAGCATGGTTCTTAACATACCGCCGACCAAGAACATTACTGAAGAAATGTCCTTCATGAACTACATCCTATTTTTATTTCAACTACTTATCTGTTTTATCGGCACGCTACAGCCGAGAGGCGTACGGCAAACTATTAAATTGAAAGAGCCAGTGTGTCGTTTATTTATTGGCCATGTGTGTCGTAAATAAGAAAAAAAAAGAAAACCTAGCCTAACCTAACCTAAAGGTGTAACCCAGGCCCGAAGGCACCTAAGAAGCCCATTCCTACCGGCTTCTCTTCGGGAACAAAGCACTCTACATGTAGTGTCAAAAACATTACAAAAATGCAAAAAAATATATGTTAACAAAGTTCGAGTGTCAGAATTCAGAACTAAAAGCGTATGGACGCGCACACGTGACTTCGCGGCTAGCAGTACCGTTTTGTAGGGACCTAGGTAAGCCGAAGATTATTGAGTTATGGCAGGGGCAGAAAAATAAAGTAGGTATATGTGGTAGAACGAGATAGAATGAGTAGGGTCGATATCGTATTTGCTACCAACTACATTTTTAATTTTTTTGACCTTTTACATGACAAACTTACTTGTTTTGTTTTTATAAAAAAACAAATACGATATCGACCATACTCATTCTATCTCGTTCTACCACACATACTTTATTTCCTCCTCTGCATTTTATTAACTTTTGGGATCGCTGCCAGCGGTCAAAATTAAAATCCAAAATGGCACCGACGATTTTTTTTTAATTTTTCATCATGGGTGTCGTTTTCGTGGTTTTTAGGGAGAGGCGATGATGAAAATGAGGTCAAAATGAAAATCCAAAATGGCGCCGACAAACATTTTTGGTTTTTAAAGTCATGGGTGTCGTTTCAGTGGTTTTGGGGGTCGCTGATGATAAAAACGAGGTCAAAATAAACATGAGAAAAAAGTAAAAAAGACTGCTCATTTCTTTTTTTTTCGGCGTCCCTTGATTCAATTTTAACCCCTTGCCACTGGTGTAACCACACTTATTCATTCATAAAAAAAAAAAAATAATAAATAAATAAATAAATAATCAGCCTATATTTGGGATAGTGATAGGCTGATTATGAATGCTGGAACACACGGCCACCTCTCTATGAGAGGAAACGGGGTATAATCCACCACGCGGGCCAATTGCGGGTTGATAGATGTGGCATCGCTTCGAATTTTTGATTCCAGGACATGCCGGTTTCCTCACGATGTTTTCCATCACCGTTTTGAGAGCAGTGGTGATGAAATACATTACACAAAGTAATGCGCCTGCCTGGGTTCGAACCTACGACTTTCTGTTCGTAAGTCGGGGCCGCCACCACTGAGCCACCGCTACTCTACCACACTTATAGAAATTGGAAAATTAACCTTCTGAATCATCGGTCGGAGTCTTTCCAAGTCTTTGTTACTCTTGCTGACTTCATTCTGGATAGGTCGTGATGTTAGCCAGCCATAGTGATTGCCACTGTGCTGCGTGTTCGCTTCTCGAAGTTTCGACTCCTTTAGCAACATTTCCGCCTGAAAGAGTAACACTGTAGAGGGGTAGGCAGAGTTGCACCTATCACAAATCACTACATATTATAAAGCAAAGTCCCCTGCCGCGTCTGACCGTCTATCTGTTCGCGATTAACTCAAAAACTGCTACTTATACCGATTGTCATGCTGTTTTCACCAATGGATAGAGTGGTTCCGGAGGAAAGTTTTAGAATACATATTAATTGGTACGCGGGCATCAGCTAGTACTATATAAGTCCCATGTTGTAAGGCGAGCCTACTGCCCTTATCATCATTTCAGCCGAAAGACGTCCACTGCTGGACATATTCCTCCCCCAAGTGTCGCCACATTGACCGGTCCCGTGCGACTCGCATTCAGCGGATTCCTGCAACCTTCACCAGGTCACCGGTCCACAGGCCTTCCAACGCAACGTCTTACGGTTGGCAGTCACCATTCTAGGATTTTTTTGCTTTCAATCGGACACAAATTCAGAGTTTGGGCTATTGCTGGTGAGAAATTCGAGACGGAACAAACCAATAACACTTTGCCAAACAAAAACCAAGGGATCAATGGGGCAATATATTAGCAGTCTACATCATCATCATCATAATCCACAGTCCGACTTCACCCACGGCTGGGTACCTTTGTTTGTTTGCCAAGCTCCACGCTCTTGTGCCAACCTCATCCAAGTTATTCCCGCAGTAGCAACAACAGGTATTGTTGATTGCTTTAAGTTTTTTATCAGGCGTGCATCATTTACTAATGTATAATGCCCCCACTACTATGCAGCTGCCGATTTTTTTAAGCTCAGATTTTTTAACTAAGTATTTATTAAACAAGTTTCAGCCAGTATTGTTGCTATTCTGCCCATCTGGACTGGACGACCAACAGTAGCAGTCTACAGCTGTTTATCATGAAATTTTGGAGTATAAAATAATAACGCCAGCCTTTTGCGTACTTTCCCACTGTTGGGCAAAGCCCTCTTCACATACAGAGAAGGCACGAGCATTGATCACCACGCTTGCTCAAGATAGGTTCGCGATCTTGGTTGGAACAGTCATTTTCATGATCCCGTTGCATGAACACGCTTTTTTCTTCAATAGGCTTGTTAACTGAAAAAATCTAATTAGTCCGTCACTTAGATTATCAAAAAATATTTGACCCGTATTTTTTCTTTTGTCACATAAAACAAAATTGACGAAGACACGACGCTTTTAAAATTCCCAATACGTCACTGTTCGGTATGATTCTTAGTGAGTACTGACGTCACGAGCGCCCACTCCCGAGCTTTGATGCGTTTTATCTTTGTCAATATTCGTTGATTTACAAAAACAAAAAATACGTGTCCATTATTTTCTAATACTCTAACTGACGGACTAAATAGATTTGCAATTTATTGATGAATTGAAACAAGCCTATTCTGCCCTAACAACCATCTCGCAATCATCATCATCTGCCTAGCCTATTCCATACTATGTTGGGGTCGGCTTCCAGTCTTAACCGGATGCAGCTAAATACCAGTATTTGACATGGAGCGACTGCATATCTGACCTCCACAACACAGTTAATACTGGGAAATACGATACCACTTGGTAAGACTGGTTGTCAGACTTTTTGGGCCACTGGACTACCTGTAACGACTATCAAAGATGAACAAATGAAAGCTGGGACCAACAGCTTAAAGTGCTTTCCGAGGCACGGAGGAAACTCGGTATGTAAGTCCGTCACGCAATAATTTTCACCTTTTTCCTTCATATCATTCCTCAAACAACCCATCCATGGCTTTTTTGTTCTTCGTCTCCCTCTCCATCCATCTACATTTGTGGAATAGTGTGGCCACTATATTCAGGGTGGAATTTTTTAATGCCACCTGAAGGGAAAGTACTCGAAATACTGGAGATAGACAATTATACTTAAAGGAAACATTCCTTTATTTTTTTAAAGAAACAAATTTGCATTTACAGATTTTCAAAAAATCACTTGTCACACTGGGGAATCGAACCGACTAAAGTTCGAAAAAATAACATCCTGTAATTTTTGACATCAATCGATAGGGCCAATCATATGGATTAAATCTCTAACAAATATGATAAATTAATTGAAAGGAAAACCATAAAAACTATAGAACAGTTATAAATTCAATGGGATAAATTTAAGTAGATAAAGCACTTTTATTCATGGTTTTCGTTTCGTTTAACTTATCATGTTTGTTATAGAGATTTTATCCATTTGATTGACCCTATCGATTGATGTCAAAAAGATACAGAACGTTATTTTGTCGAACTTTAGTCGATCCATCCCGGGTTCGATGCCCGAGTGTGGCAAAATAATTTTCGAAAAACTGTGAATGCAGACTTGTTTCTTTTTAAAAATAAACGAATGTCTCCTTTGAGTAAAATTTGCTATCTCCAGTATTTAGAGTACTTTCCCTTAAGGTGGCATTGTAAAATTCCACCCTGTATAAGCTTGGGCGTAACTCGCCTGATTTGAAGCAATGATGCGGCGGCTAAAACCAAAAGTAAAAGTTACTCACATAATGAAACAAATCCGTCGGCGAAAAGCTGTTTTCTGCGCTAACCATCTTATTTTCAAGAAAAGTAAATTAGAATCACTGGTAGCACAAATTGTGCTACCTATACCTGTTACAGTTTTCGGGCCAATGACAACTATCAAACTTTTCCTTAATAATTAATAATAGAAGCTTTCACAATACGATAATATTATAATATATTTTATCAGTGAAATACATACTAATAAATTATGAACGCGAAAGTCATTTTGTCGGTCTGTTTTAATTTTTTTACGGTTGAATAAGCTTGCGACGATTCCTAAGGGCCCATTTACGAAGACGCGGCTTGTGCGGTACGGCACGAAATAAGGGTGAGGCCTGAGGCCAAACGAGCATTATAATACTTGGTTTAATATTTACAGTTGAGCACATTTTACGTTGTCACTTCAAACAAACCAGACTTCTGTATGACAATTACGCGACTCATAACTCATAATTACGTTCATTTGACCTCACTCTAAACTAAATTACTAAACATAATTATTGCGATGCAGGAGAGCATTTACAGATAACCGATTTTACACGCGTTTGATGGTTGAAATGCGGCGTTACTTGCTGCGGAGCTCTGTGCTCACAGATGACTCACCGCAACGCAGCGCGGCGGCGGCGGCGTTGCAGCCTGCCATTCGATTAATACTATAGTCACGGAGAAGTGGCGTAAGAGACGTAGCGATACCCACGGCGAGCGCCACTTTACACCCCGCGTCTCCGTCAAAAGAAAATCGTAGTGTCATAAGTTTGTGTTTGAGCGTGTGAAAACGCTGACTGCGGCACACATCACGTCGCCTCTCCGTAAACGGAAAAACGCCACGCCGCATCTCCGTGGATTAGCTTTAAGGAGATATGTGATAGACATCTTTGACCAGAAGCGGGCCCCCAAGCAAGCTAATGGTGTGTAATTATATTCGATATGTACCATGTACCTACTAAACTTTTCAATAAATATTGTTCAAGTCGCGGAGTCGCGGTCAAACGCTAGTTCCCGATAAAATTATTGAACTAACTTAATTAAAAAAAGAAGCTTATCTATACATCGAAATAGAATTGAAGTGTCGTTGGTTATATGAAAATAACAGATTTTTATTGAATGTGAAAACATTTAAGGATTATATTCTTACAAAAACATTTTTTGTTCTGTCTGTCTGGTTCCGACTAATCTCTGAAATGGCTGGACTGATTTTTAGCGGCACTTTGACTGGCAGATAGCTGATGTTATAAGGTCTAAGGCTACTTTTATTAAAGACAAAATGAGGGTTGTGTAGTAAATTTCCTAAGTAGTACCCAAATAATAAATAATTATTAAGGCGATTACACGAGCTAAACGCGAGTTTTATAATTACTAAGACTCATAGATTCACTGCTATAAACAAGACCAGAAAAATATATGATATTCTTCAGGATATATGCTAGCATGATACTGTTTTGAAAACATAATACAATTAATTTGGCTCGATAAAAAGATATCACGAACTTACCTCTAAAAATATCTTTCAAACAATAAAAAACATACTAATATGCATGCGATCATTCTGATTTTTTGGCAAATAATTCTACAAGCAATATATTAGCATGATACTGTTTTAGTTTTTTAATACAATCAATAGTTTTTTTTGTAAATCGATCGAAACCACTCATTTGGCGCTATTTGGCCTGCAGTGGCTGACGTAACAACCACTTTGTAGTGCAAGCTGATTAGAACTTTATTCTAACAGCATTTCAAACGAAGTTTGAACCACCACAAATGAGATGCTAATTTAGCTCGTCTAAGCGCCTTAATTATTATCATTTTATCAAGCCACTCAATATTATTGGATTTTTAAAAGGTTCACGTGAAAAAGCTTATCGGTTTGATAATGAACTCTAATTAAAATTTAGTAGATACCTAGGTGAGATCATAGGAGGCCGAGAGGGGCCCCCAGTTACCCGGGGGAGGCCCGGCAAGAGGCGACCAGCGACAGAGGAGCCTACTCCGATACGCCAGCCTTTAGGTCACGGGAAACTTCAACTGCATGCGTCTGTAGAAATTGTATTTAAAAAAAAAACCGGTCAATTGCGAGTCAAACTTGCGCCCGAAGGGTTCGGTACCATTATCAAAAAATCACGTTTGTTTTATGGGACTTATATATTTATTTTATTCTGTTTTTACTATTTGCGGCAACAGAAATACATCACCTGTGAAAATGTCAACTGTCTAGCTATGACGGTTTATGAGATACACCCTGGTGATAGACAGACAGACAGTCGAGTCTTAGTAATACTGTCCCGGTTTTACCCTTTGGGTTAGAAACCCCAAAAATGACGATGGCGGTGTTTGTATATCACCACACGCTAAAAACAGCATAGTAGTCTGCAGTTCTTTCACAACTATTTTACCTCTAACATCATCATCTGCCCAGCCTTTTCCTATATTGGGATCGGCTTCTAGTCTAAACGGATGCAGCTGAATACCAGTATTTTACATGGAGCGACTGCCTATATAACCTCTACAACCCAGTTAGGACTGGGCAATACGATACCACTTGGTAAAACTGGTTGGCAGACTTTTTGGGCCACGGGTCTGTATAACGACTGTCAAAGATCTACAAATGACAGCCGGGACCAACTGCTTAACGTGCTTTCCGCCAGTAAAGTAATAATCCAAAATTCAATTTTGTGCAGAAACAAGGAAACAAGTGAACAGTTGAACGCATTTCATTACAAGCGAATGCCACACGGTCAGGGAGAACGGATCTGACACAAAACGTCACCGTGAAAACAAAATGACCTATTCGCGAAACGTCCTATTCTCAGAAGGGCCCATTATCAGAGTGTCTGTTCGATGCAAAAATTGCAATCGACCACGTTTTGCTGACCTAGCGATACGATGCGGCCGCACTAAGTGAGCGAGCGAGCGATAACGGACAGCAACCGAGTGCATTCATTTCCATCATTTTAGCAATAACTTAGCCTAGTTACCTCAATAAACCCGTTAAAGTTGTTTGAGTGTTTAACTGAGTAGCGTAGCGATTCCCAATAGGTACCACCTAGTCACGGCCCCTATAACAGTGTCGCAAAATGTCCCATTTTCAGAAGGTCTCATTCTCAAAAGGTCCCAGTCGCGTAAACTCGTAGCATCATCATCATCATATCAGCTCGGAATCACCCACTGCTGGGTATAAGCCTCCCTTTTTTTCTGCCACAGTTCTCTGCTCGCTCCATTGTTTAGCCGCAGAATGTCCGATTCGCAAGGTGCCCGTGATCCCACCAAGCGATCCAATGATACCACGGGAAATTGATTGTCTACCCATGATGATAAATTAAATGGAGGGAAAACCATGAAATCTAAAGAAAAGTTATAAATTCAATGGGATAAATTCAATAAGATAAAGCACTTTTGCTCACGGTTTTCCTTTAATTTAATTTATCGTGTTTGTTAGACAGACTTGATTCAGATGATGGACCCTATCAATTGATGGCAAAGAGGTACAGAATGATATTTTGTACCTCTTAGCCGATCCATCCCGGGTTCGATTCCCGAGTGTGGCAAATAATTTCAGAAAATTTGTAAATGCAGATTTGTTTCTTTTAAAAAGTAAAGGAACGTTTCCTTTGACTAAAATTTTCTATCTCTAGTATTAAGAGTACTTTCCCTCCCAGGTATTCCCTCCCTGTATATATCTAGCAATAGAATAAATGTGGAAAACTTTTTCGAATTAAAACAGGTCTCTGGGTCACTTAAAAAAAAAACATGATCCTTTACCACAAACTTCAAACAACTGTCATTTACGAAACAACAACAAAGCAAGGAGCCGCAAAAGCCAAAAAAAAACATGATGAAGAAATATAAATACTAAAAATATTCTGAAAACGATGTCGTGTTCGTGTTCAATATTCACTTGTAAAAAATCGTCCAAAGCTTCAAGAAGTAGCAGACAAGAAGATACATTTTTGACTAAAGCTCTTAGAGATGTTGTAAGAAGACTCATTATCTGTTACAGATCCATATGCTGCTTTCCTATAAATCAAATAGTACCCTCAAGTAATAGAAAGGGACATCAGTGGACAAACAAAACCGGTTTGAAATTATGCCTCAAACCAACACCGAAAGTATTACCAATAATGCCAATTCAACCAAGATCTAGGGTTTCCTTCAATGAACCAGTGAAAGCCAAAAGCGATATTACAAACTCAGCAAAGGAAGTCAAAATGTATGTTTCCAACCCAAATAATATCATCAGAAGCAAGAGGTCGTTTGAGAAAATAAACAGCGTTTCCGTAAACAAAGACAGGACAGCAATAATATCAAAAACCAAAATGCTTAAGGAGAAAAGTAGAAAGATATTTGATTATGGATCTGATAGTATTAAAAGCACATTTCAACACGGAAATAAATCTAGCTGTCCATATATCAAGAATAAATGTAAACACCAAGTTCCCAGCGAAAACAGATGGATTAGAACTAAAAGAATGATGAAAATTTCAAACCCTGGCAATTTGAATTGGATGAGACATCCAAAATCGCGCAGAGGTACAATAACTTCAAGTACAGAAAATGAAGAATCTGTAGGGGATGGTCCAGTGACGTCCAAATTATCAGTTGATAGTAAAATACCTTTGCGGTGGAACTTGGTACGAGAATCGACTTACATTGATACCAACGTAGAAGTTATCAAGATAGGCGCTGATGCTCGTAAACAGGCCGCATTAGAAATAATTGAGAGCAGCGGTTCCCCGACTTACGAACAGTAAGCCGTAGGTTCGAACCAAGGCGCTTTACTTTGTGTAGATTTTCATTACCACTGCTCTCAAAACGTCAGCGCGACAAGTACCTATTCAAGCCTCGCGCGGAGGCCGCGTGTCCCACCAGAGTATTATAGGCTCATTATGCTTATGCTGCATGAAATAATTCGAGTTCCGTTGTGGTTTATCATCATCATCATTTCAGCCAAAATACGTCCACTGCTGGACATAGTCCTCCCCCAAGTGTCGCCACAATTAGGTACTGGTCCCGTGCGACTCGCATCCAGCGAATTCCCGCAACCGTTGCGGTTGTTTTTGTTTATTTAATTTATCCAAATCCTTGTTTCCAGTAGATGTTGTGTCCACCTAAAATGCTAAACAGATATTAAATTTATATTTGCTGTGTAAAATTATGATGATAATGATAAATATTAAAAATGTTTAGAGTTGTAGCATAATTAAACTTTGAGTTAGTCCTTGAGTAATTTTGCCAAACCATGTGTTGTTTACAATTTTGGAAATTAAATTATGAACGCGAGATATCTATTAGATAAAGGTTGTGAAACACCTCTTCACGAAGCCGAAAGGCACTTGTTCTCCCCATCATTGCGATCATTTTTTTGTTCTACACCATACCTGGGCACCTTCTAGTTACCGAGATATGGGGGGGTCAAAGTTACAACTTTTTGACAAGTTTTTTTTTTTTTAACAAGTTTTTTTTGTAAGATTTTGACTTTTAACACCTCCACGAACCCCGTACTATTCAATCCATCCATCAGTACAATGTTTTAAGTGCGTTACTTTGAGTTCTACCACAAAACATGATTTATAACCTAAAAAAAAAAGTTGTTTCCCAGCAATAATTTTTGCGTAAAGTTACTTAGTTTCATGTACAGAATGCTTGGTTAACGGCTTTGTGATGAGGTGGTTTACACCCTGTATATTGTTTTCTTTAGTTAAAAGATAATGCAGTTTGCGAATCATTTCTGACAGAACGGAAAAGTCTTCGCGGAGGCTCAAGACTCATCAGCCAAGAAAGAATCGACAAAATGACATCTCTTTGTTCATCTATCATTTTGTCGATTCTTTCTTCGAAAAATCCTACACAAGGACGCGCGCGTCAACATGCAAAACTGGGATATTCGACGCTTTTCGAGCATGCGTGTGACTGAGTCGCGAGCATGCGCGTGACTGATTCGCGAACATGCGCGTGACTGAGTCGCGAACATGCGCGTGACTGAGTCGCGAACAAGCGCGTGACTGAGTCGCGAGCATGCACGAGGACGCTTACGCTTGACGTCTACATCGATATTCATACCATATCTTCTTTATACAGTGATCACACAATCCTATTTTCAAATCAATTTGTGAATTGCTCGAGCATACTACTGTTCCGTTCCGTCTGAATTTGCCTTTTTTTTCGTTTGGGTAATTATCAAATAACTTCTCCTACTCTAGGCGGAGCGGGAGGGAGTGTCAGACTTTTACCAACTAAAACCCATCCATGTTTCTTCCTCGCTCTTTATATTCCGGGGCCATGGTATCTCTTTCGAACAGTTCCACAGCCCCGAACAATCCCGCAGCCCCGGTCTGAATTGGCCTGGATTCGTAAAAAATCAGGTTTAATGAACTTTTAAAATGAAACAATTAAATAATTCAAACCATTTTATTTACCCATAATTATTAAAAAAACACATTCTTATATGCACGCACTGGCACTTGGTGATATAAATAAAAAAATACATAAGTAAAATAAATCTATTACCTACATAGTTAATTAATATTTTTGGTATTAACATGGGACAATGTTATATGTACATGACATACCTTATTAAAAACGAAGATACAATGATATACATACTTAATAATATTTTCTGATAAAAAAGTTTTGTGACATTTTATTCCAGCTAAATAACTTCTGTAACCAGCCTAATACCCTGATATAAAATTGTAGATGAGGATGATTTCCACCAAACCGTTCGCATCGCATCGAATTTTACAATTTTTAAATGATATTAAATCGTGTACACAGAAACACGATTTAATTTCAAGTCTATATTACCAAGACACGACACGCGATCGTAGCCGAAAGTACGCTGCGACACCCGATCGGCTTCATTCGCCTGTCGTCGTAGCCGATCGGCCATCAACATGGTAGGAACTATTTGACTAGGCGTAGAAATGGATATGTTCGCAAACGACAGCACGGAACCATCCTGCCGGACGCAATCGGATATCGCCACACCCATTTCCTTTCCGATCTGCAAGTCGTATGTCTGTGTTTTTTTGACATAACGAAAGCGAGCGAGATTGACATACGACTTTCCGAATCGAATTACAATCAAGCGATTGTGAATAACTATGCCGATGCGATGCGGGCCGTTTGGTGGAAATCATCCTTAATTTTGACAGTTTTGTTGATGGCAGCAATTTAATAGCAACGTATATAGTAACCGTATTAATGAATGCTGGCTGAGGCGTGGCTGAGGAGGCGCGCCGTGCGTAGACAATAACCATCACCATTTTAAAATTATTAGTTTAAATTATTATTTAAGTAAATATTTAAAAAATAATTAAGTTACTTATTATTTCTGCGCAAGTTCCAAATTACATTGTCCCATAATATTTCTCACAGCTTTGCTATTTTTATAACCTGTTAAATTAAGTAACATCAGTTGATTTATAAATACAAAAATCCACAGCTTTTAATGCAGGACTATGCCCTGTCGTATTGCAATTAAATAAATAATTTAGGATATTATCACAGGGGACATAAATATAAAAATAAATAAACCCGTATTTTGTACCACAAAAATCACAAACTTGCTAAAACTATTTATTGTGCTAATAGAAGATAATATGGGTCGTTACCCACTGTTCGGATCGGCACAATCCGGTCGGCAGTATTTCATCGTCAAAGTCGAGAAAAGACTAGGCTTTTTTTCAACTATGTTGGGGTCGACTTCCAGTCTAACCGGATGCAGCTGGATACCAGTATTTTACATTACATACACGGAGCGACTGCCTATCTGACCTCCACAACCCAGTTACTACTGGGTAATGCGATACCCCTTGTAAGACTTGTTGCCACTTTCAGACTACCTGCAACGGCTGTTAAAGAGCTGCAAATGACAGCCAGGACCAACGGTATTTATCGAACAATATTGCCGACCCGAATTAATTACTAAATGTTTTTGGATATCATTTGGCTCGTGCCGATCGACTTTTTACATAGCGCTTTAATTCGGCACTTGCCTCATCTCAGTTTGGCAAAACAACTCGCTGAATGAGCCGGTCGGCAAAAATCAATTTAAGCCGAACGGTTTTTACCGATCACACATCTACATACGGCTTCGCCAATCCCGAACAAGTGTACGCTAAGCCTAAGTGATACAAAAGCAAAAATGTGTTCACGCGTAGTAAGCTATTTTTTTTCCATTTAAACGCTCTTTTGAATCTTCGATAAATATTTGCGCTAAAACGATTTAAAGCCTCAGGGACTAAGGCCAATTCTATCTAATAAAGCATTACAATTTAATATATATTATTCTTGCAAAATTTTTATAGGCTAGTTTCCACCACTAATAAATTGCAAATCTATTTAGTCCGTCGGTTAAGAGTATTGGAAAATAATGGACACGTATTTTTTGTTTTTGTAAATCAATGAATATTGACAAATATAAAACGCATCAAAACTCGGGAGTTTTGTTTGTTTTCGGGGGCTCGTGACGTCAGATGGCACTAAAAATTATACCACGGCGTGCCGTAAAAGCGTCGTATTTTCGTCAATTTTGGTTTAAATATTTTCTGATAATCTAACTGACGAAATAATTAGATTTTTTCAGAGCACAAGCCTATTATGAAATAAAAGGAACGCTGCGTTTATTAGTATTATGGACTTTGCTTTATTTACAGTTTATTATTTCACTCTAGATTCTTTTCACCGTTTCCACTCTACAAGTATTGTAGTATTGAAAGTATCGGTGGCCCAGTGGTGGCGGCCCCGGCAGGCGCATTACTTTGTGTAATTTATTTCATCACCACTGCTCTCAAAACGGTGAAGAAAAACATCGTGAGGAAACCAGCATGTATTAGAACGAAACCTTCGAAGACATGTGACATCTACCAAACCGCACTGGGCCCCCGTGGTAGATAATAGCCCATTCCCTCTCATAGAGAGGAGGTCGTGTGTTCCAGTGGGTGCATTGTTGCCTGATTATGCACGATGGAATTATTGATTATTCCCCGGTTTTTCGTATTTGGTTGATTTTAAATAGTGTCAAATAATAAGATTACTGATTTTCTTTTTAAATCGACCAAATACTTTCTTTCCAATTTGGCCAGCCAATGACAAAAATTAAAATAAGATTTAAGCAGCAGACTGAATAAAGCTTCAAAAAACCGGTGAAAGTTAACGATTTTAATTAAATTGACTACTTATTTGTATTAGATTATTAGTACAATTAAATCTAAAAAAAATCTAGCTACCTTAATTGACTTACAACCCGCTCTAAATGATATAAGTAAATCACTTTTTTTCAAACCGTAGTCCGGTATAGATATACCTAGTTGACGCAAGATTTACAGCTTGTCTATATCCATTATGCTTTATATCCATTTAGTTGCTTGTCTATTAAGGCGCCTAGACGAGCTAAATTAGCAACTTTATTTGTGGTGGTTCAAGCTTCGTTTGAAATGCTGTTAGCATAAAGTTCGAATCAGCTTGCACTACAAAGTGGTTGTTACGTCAGCCACTGCGGGCCAAATAGCGCGAAATGAGTGGTTTCGATCGATTTACAAAAAAACTATTTATTGGATTAAAAAACTAAAACAGTATCATGCTAATATATTGCTTGTAGAATTATTTGCCAAAAAATCAGAATGATCGCATGCATATTAGTATGTTTTTTATTGTTTGAAAGATATTTTTAGAGGTAAGTTCGTGATTTCTTTTTATCGAGCCAAATTAATTGTATTATGTTTTCAAAACAGTATCATGCTAGCATATAATTATCCTGAAGAATATCATATATTTTTCTGGTCTTGTTTATAGCAGTGAATCATATACTTTTAGTAATTATAAAACTCGCGTTTAGCTCGTGTAATCGCCTTAACTAAATATAGATATAAAGCATATGAGCTTCATATCTATTTAGTTAATAGACAACCAACTAAATGGATATAAAGCATAATGGATATAGACAAGCCATAGTAGGTAGTCAAAAATGGCACGCTTGCATGGTTTACTTACGGACCGGTTCGTAAATCTTCAATTGATAACAATCAGTAGTGAAGTAGTTATTAGACAAGCAAGTTACTATACAAAATAGATTTGTTCTTTAAATGTCTCGAATGAAGCTCCTGAGTTGTAACGTTATTTTATACAAATTAGCTTGCTGTGACATTAGCCACGTTAAGCACAAAATACTTAAGCACGCGAAGTGCTCTTGCGTTATCTAGGTAAAATCTATTTCTTTGTTTTTTGCATTCAGCTGACCTAGCATAGTACGGGGTTGCAATACAACGAGAGGCCACTTTTTACTGTTTTTTCCTATTCATGTGGCTTGCGGTACTTACATGAAGCAAACTCAGGCAAATAAAGGGTGTAAAACACCTCTTAACGAAGCCGAAAGGCACTTGTTCTCCCCGTCATTCCGATCATTTTTTTGTTCTACACCATACCTGGGAACCTTCTAGTTACGGAGATATTGAGGGTCAAAGTTACAACTTTATGACAAGTTTTGTTTAAACAAGTTTTTATTGTAAGATGTTTGCTTTAACCAACAGGGGCCTAATTCTGCTATTTTAATAAATTCGTCACTCCAACACGATTCCATTCTCATCCCATTGTCATTTTGCTTGAAGTTCGTAATCTGCTAAATTCACAATGGTCGGTCAATGGTCTCGTAATAAAATTGTGTTTTAGTGGCATTGTCGTATTGTCATTATTATAAAACCCTTAGTACAAATGGTTTTCGAAATCTACTACTAATTGCGAACATTTATTCATGACAGATTTCATGTACGAGATTAATATTCTATGACATTTCTTTCAATGAAGTGTCAGTGGTTGTTCATTGAGAAGTCATAATGACGCCATTACGATAGTAGAATTAACAAACTTGTCAAAATTTGACAGATCTTGATCATTATGAAATCAATGATCGAATACTCCGACACTATTGTAATAGCAGAATCGAGGCCCTGTACGACTCCCGTACTATTCAATCCATCCATCAGCACAATGTTTTGAGTGCGTTACATTGAGTTATACCACGAAACGTGATTTTTGACCCCAAAAAAAAAGTTGTTTCCCAGCAATAATTTTTGCGTAAAGTTACTTAGTTTGATGTACAGATTGCTAGGCTTCGTTATGATATGGTTTACACCCTGTATAGGCAAAAAAATTACTAAAAAGGATTTTTTTCAAGCATTATTTCGTTCCTATATTTAATATCTTCATAAGATCATTAATAACTTCAAATAAACCGAAAAATGCCTTTACATAACCTTTGTAGTCTTAAATATTGACCCTACGATTTAAGGGGCCGGCGGAGCATGCATATTTCATACAAACGTAATACCAAAATAATTTGTAAATCAAACATATTCTTAATCTAGTGTGTATTTATTTCGATTTGATTACAGAATATCTATGTTCCCAAATATGTTTTTTGAGAGGACAATGATACAAAGACGAGATATGCGGAATTTAAAATTTCCATAGAAAACTTATTTATCTTATAACTCTTGTTAAAATCAGTGTCGAATCAAAACATATATTTGGGAACCTAGATATTCTGTAATTTAATCGAAATAAATACACACTACTTTAGGAATATGTCTAATTTACATATTATTTTGGTATTACGTATGTATGAAATACGCATGCTCCGCAGGCGTCTTAAGGCTAAATTACTTCACCTATGATTGAAACTTCTCTACAAGGCCACAACTAATGCAGACGTCGTTCTTCAAACTTAACTACTTGTTAGCCACCATTTTTAACTGAATAGATTTATAGCATCTGTATTGTAAGTTATATATCTTACAGTATTAATGCAATTTTATATTTTTGACATTTACAACTGTAAATAAGATCTCGTATGATTTCAAGATCCTAGGCTAAAATAAAAACAAGTAAGCTTTAGATTTAAACCCGTTAGACCTTAAACCCAAAGCCTGAAGACTTAACATATAAATAAAGTAAAAAGCCATAAGACCTAAAGACAAACCCCTTGAGAGTCAAAACCAAAATCTTTGAGGCCCAAGACCAAAAGCCTTGTGGCCCAAGACGAAAAGCCTTGTGGCCCAAGACGAAAAGCCTTGAGGCCCAAGACGAAAAGCCTTGTTGACATTAGACGTTAAGTCTTTTGGCTTTGGGTTTAAAGTCTAATGGGTTTGGATCTAAGGATTACTTAAGAGGCCTGCGGAGCATGCGTTTTTGATACAAACGCAATACCAAAATAATTTGTAAAACAAACATATTCTTAAGGTAGTGTGTATTTATTTCGATTAGATTACGGAATAAATAGGTTCCCAAACACATATTTAGAATGGACACTAATTTAAACAAGAGTTATGAATTTTTCTATAGAAATTTTAAATTCCTCATATCTCGCCTTTATATCATCGTCCTTTCAAAATATTTATTTGGGAACATAGATATTCTGTAATCCTATCAAAATATATACACACTACCTTAAGAATATGTTTGATTTTCATATTATTTTGGTATTACGTTTGTATGAAAAGCGCATGCTCCGCCGGCCCCTTACCTAGTTCTATTTTAGCCTAGGATCTTAAAGTCATTCAAAAATCTCCCATGCATTTATACTGAAAGATATACGACAACATTTACAATGTACGCACCTCTCGAGCTTTCGGATCCATGATCGTATATTATATCATTTTCACTTGCTCGGTGGAGGAAGACATCGTGAGGAAACCAGCATGTCTGAGAGATATTTGACGGCATGTAAAGCTAAGTCAGAGGCCCATACAAACTCTGACACCAGGTTAGGTACTAACCACATGATAAAAAAGGGCCACATAGCCAGTAGTATAAAATGGAAGGTTTAGTATCTGTTAATATGTTGGCTTATATGTGTTGGTAGCTTACTATTTTAATGCAATGAGGTATAACATAAGCATTATTGACTAACCATAAATCAGGTCTGGGAATTTAATGTCAAAACTTATTAAGACCTACAGCCAAAAGGCACAAGGTCAAAGACCCAAATTCAAAATACCTTAAAACCCAAAGTCAAAAGACTTTAAAACCCAAAGGCGAAAGACCATAAAACCCAAAGTCAAGCCCTTACCTTATGGCCCAAAGTCAAAAATGATTAACGCCAAAATTCGTTACCCTACTTTAAGAATTAAGGTATTTTGCCCTACTCGACCTTAGATTTGGCCGCTTTAAAAGGTAACATAGACACTGCAGGGGTCATTCTCAAGAGTAACAGAGGTTTGACGGCTGCCAATATAAACTGGAAGGCGTAATATCTGTAAACATCTGCCTTGCACATGGTGTCTTGTATGTGGTGGTAACCCATCGAGATTATGACGGTAGAAACTAGGGATATTAGGAGCGACCGATTTTTAGTGTAGTGCCGGTATCTGTAACAAAGAAATAGATTATAAATTAAGTGGCAGGTGACCAGGGTGTGCTCGCAGAAAGAGCCTTGGGTGGCGACCGCGAACCGGAAGACGATGCGTTGGAAGACCTCCCACTAGGTGGACCGATGACCTGGTGAAGGTTGCGGGAATCCGTTGGATACGAATCGCAAGGGACCGGTCAATGTGGCGACACTTGGGGGAGGCCTATGTCCAGCAGTGGATGTCTGCAGGCTGAAATGATGATGATGATATTCATAATATCAGGCTTAAGCTCTTAGCCCACATAAACGACTCCGCTCCCACCCAACAAAAATAATACAATTCAATTATGGGCTTTATGTATTCCTCTTTATGTATACTTCACATTGGCATTGACGGTGGTAAGCCCGCTGACACCGAGCTGTCTGCTAATTTATGTTGCTAATGTAAATTATAACTTAAAGCTGAATACTTAAAGCCCATTTTTGACTTATATTCCTTTTGCCGGGTGGGAGCGGAGTCCTGTAACTGGGCTATAACCTTTATGATCCTCGATGGGTTGGTTAGAAGTGTACCCATTAGTACGGTCGAACAAGCTATTTGGTTTACAGTTTAACGAACAAATTACATTGCAAAGTGTAAACCAAATATGCTTGTTCGACCGTACATCCACATTTCGTTAGTTTAAGTCCCATGTAATAGGAGCGACCCTATTGCCATCAATTGAGCACGAGTCTAGACTCCGTAGCTGCTACTGAGAAATTCATCATCATCATCAGCCTATTAACGTTCCCACACAAGCCACCTCTCTATGACAATATGTGCATGAGTTGCCATGGCTGTCTTGGAAGTCTTTATATAGACTCCGGACTCAAGTTGGCAGGAAAACCTGCTCAGGTGGAGATTCATTATTGACTCTGCCCTTTTTTTTTCGAATGGGAAATCATCAAATGACCCATCCCACTCTGGGCGGAACGGGAGGGAGTGTCAGACTTTTACTGACTAAAAGCCATCCATGTTCCTTCCTCGCCCCTTACGTTCCGGGGCCACGGTATATCTTTCGATCAGCCCCGCAGCCCCGGATTGACTGCCCTGGAGTGTAAATGTGGTGCTGTTCAACAAAACGATGGCGCACTTAATATCGCAACCTGTGTGTTCTGTTGTTTGTTCACTACAGGAACTGATGGATGCAACCGAAAGCGCCAAACTGGTGGGTCAGTTGTAGGCTGACACGATTTAGATTGCCATGGACACGCTAAGAAAGAGAACACAATATAACTTACTCGGCAACAGCCGGTGTGACACACAGCGCCCATCCCAGCAAACTGCCCGTCGACACCACCAGCGCGTACATCGGCGTCGTGGAGACTGATATACTCTCCGGGTTCTCACACCAGCGGAATGCCTGCAAAAGATATACGCAACGTTATGTATTCATGTTCTCAAAATATATATTTGGGAACCTAGATAAATTCTGTAATTCAATCGAAATAAATACACACTACCTTAAGAAAATGTTTGATTTACAAATTATTTTGGTATTATTTTTGTATGAACTACGCATGCTCCGCCGGCCTCTTAAGAGGAAACATAAAGGGCGAGAGAATTGAATAATAGGTATTTGTAAAATGTAATGCTGTCGCGCAGTGCCCGAACGAGCGAGCGCAGAGCGCGAAAGAGACTACAGCAGAAAATACCCTATTAAAAAGTACACAAAAGCAATGTTCCGTAATCCCCTGATTACTTCTTCAAAACTAGACCGAATTAACTACTTTTTTCATTAAAACTTAAAGAAAGGTTCTGGCCGTGTTCCTCTGTTGTCCTTTTTTATATAATATCTAGCCAAATTTGTTTTCTGGATATTTGAACACAACAGAAATTTTGGCCATATTTTTTAGGTTTTTGAGGGTTCATATCTTTTTTAATAAATGACAAAAAAAAAACAATGAAAACATAGGGACATGCCAATAAAGTGGTCATAAGATTTTTGGGAATGAAAACATTGGTCTACGGGCATTATCCAGGCAGGAAACAGGGGACTGCGTTTATATGGAAAAAAAAACGGCCCTTTTGTTTCGTCTTTTGGGTTTTAATTTGCACACTTAGTCGTTAAAGTGAACCATTGTACGTAAGCCATGGTGGCCGTTACTCCAACCAGCCCACCTCCCTCCAGAAGCAGATCAAACTGCCTGATCTTCTCAGGACATTCGCAAGGGATCTTGGTGTTCTAAGAGTCTCCTCGCATACCTCCTCCACCAGTCACCCTCATGAGAGGTCTACAACAGCCACCAGCCGTGTGACGTAGCAAGATTAGAAAGGCCTTTGAGAAATTATGGGCTGATATAATAATGAAATCTATTGGTCAGAGAAACCCCGAACGTAGTATGCCTATGACGTCGTCATACTTACCAGTTTGACAGTCCAGTGCGGGTCCCTGTCGCACAGCTTGAGGCTCCAGTAAGTCAACCCGGCGATGACTACCGTGACTTCAGCGAGACGCTACTCCTCTATAGCCTACGACGCTATCATACTTACCAGTTTGACAGTCCAGTGCGGGTCATTAGCCGAACAGCTTGAGGCTCCAGTAGTTCAACCCGGTGATAATCGCCGTGACTACAGCGAGAAGCTACTCGATACCCTACGACGCTGTCATACTTACCAGTTTGATAGTCCAGTGCGAGTTCCAGTCGCACAATTTGAGGCTCCAGTACGTTAACCCGGCGATAACCACCGTGAGTACTGCAAGACGCTACTCTTCGATACCCTGCGACGCTGTCATACTTACCAGTTTGACAGTCCAGTGCGGGTCATAGCCGAACAGCTTGAGGCTCCAGTAACTCAACCTAGCGATAACCGCTGTAACTACAGCGAGACGCTACTCCTCTATACTCTACGACGCTATCATACTTACCAGTGTGACAATCCAGTGCGGGTTCCAGCCGCACAGCTTTAGGCTCCAGTAAGTTAACCCGGCGATAACCACCGTGACTTCATCGAGACGCTACTCCTCTGTACCCTACGACGCTATCATACTTACCAGTTTGACAGTCCAGTGCGGGTCATAGCCGAACAGCTTGAGGCTCCAGTAACTCAACCTAGCGATAACCGCTGTAACTACAGCGAGACGCTACTCCTCTATACTCTACGACGCTATCATACTTACCAGTGTGACAGTCCAGTGCGGGTCATAGCCGAACAGCTTGAGGCTCCAGTAACTCAACCTAGCGATAACCGCTGTAACTACAGCGAGACGCTACTCCTCTATACTCTACGACGCTATCATACTTACCAGTGTGACAGTCCAGTGCGGGTCATAGCCGAACAGCTTGAGGCTCCAGTAACTCAACCTAGCGATAACCGCTGTAACTACAGCGAGACGCTACTCCTCTATACTCTACGACGCTATCATACTTACCAGTGTGACAATCCAGTGCGGGTTCCAGCCGCACAGCTTTAGGCTCCAGTAAGTTAACCCGGCGATAACCACCGTGACTTCATCGAGACGCTACTCCTCTGTACCCTACGACGCTATCATACTTACCAGTTTGACAGTCCATTGCGGGTCCCAGCCGCACAGCTTGAGGCTCCAGTACGTTAACCCAGCGATAACCGCCGTGCCTAAAGTGCTGAGGACGTGACACGCCACTGCGCGTGACGTGTCGTATGACGCGTGGACGCCATACTTCCAGATGAATGGGTCTGTCACGTAGATGCAGAGTGCTGGAGCGAGGAAGGCGCCTGCAAAGAAGTGACAATACTAATTTTAAAAATGACTGAAGATCTAAGGAGTCATCTCGGTGATAGACATCTTATCACTTTCAACAATAGGCTTGTGTCCTATAAAAATCTAATTAGTCCGTCAGTTAGATTATAAAAAAATATTTGACCCGTATTTTTTTCTTTTGTTACATAAACCAAAACTGAGAAAGATACGACGCTTTTAAAATTCGCAATACGTCACGCCGTGCTATAGTTTTTAGTGCGTTGTGACGTCATGAGCCCCAACTCCCGAGTTTTGATGCGTTTCATCTTTGTCAGTACTCAGTGATTTACAAAAACAAAAAATACGTGTCCATTATTTACAATACTCTAACTGACGGACTAATTAGTTTTGCAATTTATTGATGGTGGAAACTAGCCTATTATCGCGATTGAAACATTATTCCCATAGTTAAAGTTGAATTATTTTCAAGTTTACGCAATTTAAGGTAAACCCAACACCTATATTTATACAGTGTCATCATCATCGTTTCAACCGAAAGATGTCCAGGCTGGACATAAGGCGCGAGTCAAATACAAGAGGCGTATGACGGGGGCGCGGCGCGGGTCAAATACAAGAGGCGTATGAAGGGGGCGCGGCGCGGGTGAGGTGGTGGCGTGGCGGCACTTCTGTGATATTTCATACAAAATGTATAGAACAGGTGTGGCGCGAAACATACTGAGGCGCGGGCGTGACAATTTAGACTTTAAAGACTAGAATGCGCCATTCCGACACCGTTAGTGCACCTGTACTGCGCCGGCACCACGCCATCACCTCGCCCATTCCGCGCCACCGCCATACGCCTCTTCTATTTGTCCCGCGCCTAAGCCTCCCCCAAATTTCGCTACATTGACTGGTCATAAACAAATATTTAACAAGAAATGTGTGGTATAGGTACTACAAGAAAAAGACCCAACTACTGAATAAACTGTACCTTAGGATACCCGGGCCATAATAACGAATCGATTGATACCTTATTCATCAAAATCGGATGAATAGTTTATGCGCTACGGAGGGACATACGTTAATACAAACATACATACAAAGACTGCTAAAATCATTACCCTTCCTTTTGGCATTATCTTGTAATGCACATGTACAAACATGGCATAAATAAAGCGAAAATTGCTATAGTAAGGTACATGTTCACCGAAAAGATAACGGACTGATTATCTAAAAACAGCTGTCACTGTGACATGTTCCTAATGTTCCTATACAAAAATGTGTTTTAAACAGCTGTTTTTAGATAACCAGACCGTCATCTTTTTGGTGAACATGGATCTAAGTGCCAGTTAATATTGCAATAGCGGTCATTGCCCTTTCCCTATTATCCATATGAACAGAAACAAATGAATCATGTATCGTTTTTTCATTAGAAAAAATGTTGAAGATCACGATAGGTGACGATTCAAGACTTGGACAGACTTATTTTTGGATTTCAAAGTTAAGAACATTAATAAATATAGGTGGGTCAATGACTGATATCTTGACTGGCACTTACTATACAGGGTGTAAACCACCTCATCACGAAGTCGTCAACCAAGCATTCTGTACATCAAACTAAATAATTTTACGAAAAATTTGGCTGGGAAACGACTATTTTTTTGGGGCGAAAAATCATGTTTTGTGGTAAAACTCAATGTAACGCACTTAAAACATTGTGCTGATGGATGGATTGAATAGTGCAAGGGTCGTAGAGGTATTTAAAGTAAAAAAAATGCATTAAAAACTTGTATTTAAAAAAAACTTGTCGAAAAGTTGGAAATTTGAACCCCAATATCTCCGTAACTAGAAGTTTCCCAGGTATGGTGTAGAACAAAAAAATGATCGTAATGATGGGGAGAACAAGTGCCTTTCGGCTTCGTTAAGAGGTGTTTTACACCCTTTATAAACCACCTGGACTTTAGCGCAGAGCGGACATCCCGTACTAACGAACAAAGGCATTCTACTTACCAAGTAGAGCACCGATCAGACACTGATGCGGGAAGTGAGCGGCTACGTAGAGCCTCGCGAGCATCACCGACACTAGCGCCGCAGCGTACAGCGGACACATTACGTACTAATGAACAAAGTACTCTACTTACCAAGTAGAGCACCGATCAGACACTGATGCGGGAAGTGGGCGGCCACGTAGAGCCTCGCGAGCATCACCGACACTAGCGCCACAGCGTACAGCGGATACATTATGTACTTCCACCACCAGATATTGAGCTTTCTGGTGAAAACGAAAAATTGATCACTTTTTTTTCTATCTATTTGAGCATTATTATAGTAGCATTAGTATAGTATTACGTAATTTATTTCATCACTAATGCTCTCAAAACGGTGAAAGAAAACATCGCGAGGAAACTGGCATGTCCTAGAACCAAAAATTTCGAAGACATGTGACATCTACCAATGCGACTCACTCGAAATCCAAATCAACTCACTTGTCATTGCACACATGTGATATCCACATCAGAGACAACACAAGCATCATGGCCGCTGTCATAGAGTGACCAGATGGACTGCCAGGGCCCGTCTCACATGTTTGTGTAGTTTGTTGCAGTACAGGTCTTTCGGGCTCCGAGTAGAATGTTGTTTCTCGTATCCACCAATATGGGCGGTCTTCTAGGAGCCACCTGAAAGTGGATAAAAAAGTAGTACTAGCTTACAGTGAGGAGCTCGTGGCTAAGTAATAACAGCCGCTCGGGTCGATCTTTAGGTTAAGCCGTGCCTGCCTAGGTTGGTCTGTGGAGAGGTGACCACCCTTACATACCGAGTTTCCTCCGTGCCTCGGAAATCACGTTAAGCTGCTGGTCCTGGCTGTCATTTGTCCATCTGTTACAGGTAGTCAGTGGCCCAAGAAGTCTGACACCAGTCTTACCAAGTGGTATCGCATTCCCCAGTATTAACTGGGTTGTGGAGGTCAGATAGGCAGTCGCTCCATGTAAAATACTGGTATTCAGCTGCATCCGGTTAGACTGGAAGCCGACACCAACATAAACTTATATTGTTACTTACGGGATATCTTCCGTGATTATTTGTTGTTTTGAGCTCCCGATATTAAGTAAGGTAAGTAAGTTTAGTTTTAAACCGTGAAAGCCTAAAACAGTGTTTGACACCAATATAGTTGGGAAAAGGCTAGAAGATGATGATGACTAGCTTACAGTAGCGAAGGGTAAATTTTTGTAACAGGTAAGCCGGTCCGGTGCATATTTTTAATAAAATAATGTTTGAAAAAACCCTACATCAAACCATCCTAACTGAATTACCTACATTGTTTACTTTTGGCAATAGTAGACTCCAGTACAGTGGTTGTTCTGAAGGGAAGCCGGTAGGTTTCGAGTTGTATGAACCCCTCGCCACCACTAGCTTATGCTAGCGGTTTAGCCCGCCTGAAGTTCGGTGATTGTCTTATGGGATTGTACTACCAGGAAAAAAAGTGTCCTTTATGTTAATTCAGGTCAGAGGTTCCCAAACTTTTTTTTCTGGTAAACCAGGCTGCATTTTTTTCAAACCCGTGGACCAAGAAAAGAAAGAAAGAGCAAGAACGCAATATACCTAATTTTTTCGCGCTATCTGTTAGAATTGCATGAGGACCGTCTCCAAAGATTTTGTTTGTCAATGGGAAATCATCCTCTTCTCCCACTCTGGGCGGAGCGGGAGGGAGTGTCAGACTTTTACTGACTAAAACCCATCCATGTTCCTTCCTCGCCCTTTATGTTCCGGGGCCGCGATATCTCTTTCGAACAGGCCCGCAACCCCGGCAGGCTTCGGCCCTTGCGGGCCCCTCCCCTTATGCTGACATCTCTTTGAGGCGCGCGCGGAACACGAACGCGCCGTCGACACTGCGACGGATCTCCCCTGGACCACTTTTGGAATCACTGATCCAGGTTATAAAGTACATCTATGTGCCAAATTTCGGGCCACTCTGACTATCTGTAACAACTGTCAAAGATCTACCAATGACAGCTGGAACCAACAGCTTAACGTACTTTCCAGGGCACGGAGGAAACTCGGTGAGTTATGACTGGTCACCGATCCACGCACCAACCTAGAAGCGCCGCTTAACCTACAGATCGACCAGAGCGGCTGTTTTGATTTAGCCACAAACTGTGGTTTTATGAAAACATAATATATTTAATTCTTCAATTAATAAAATTAACGTACCATTTCATTACAGCATTCAGCCACCCTCCAAAGGCTAAGCACATCAGCAACTGAGCAGCAAACACTGAGTCGACAATTGACATCACTGGGAACAGAATCTCCATAGCATTGTGTGGGTTGAATACATGGTTGACTATCTCAAAGAAGCTGGCATTGTCTTCAAACCTGGGAAGAGAATACTATCATTAATTTATTAGAAAAGTAGCTTATCCCTGGGACTTAATACTCATAGCAAAAAAATGTAGCCAACATTTTAAGTTAAGCATCTAGCAATAGACCGGTGAAAACTGCGTTCAAATCCACGTAGTGGTTTTTGTGTGATGCACCTCCAAACATACAGATTAAAAAAAACTGTTGTTTTGGTTTCCATTGCTGTAATCTCAAATTCACATTCACCCGGGGTGTATCTGACCTCCACAACCACATTATCAGGTTAGACTTGGGTTTTGTTAAGTACTTACTTACTTATGCTTTTTTTTTAATTAACGGAATTCGATTTTTTAAGTAAGTACCTGATAAAATAAAGTGGTTTTTTGGATATCGCCAGGGATTTATGAAAACAGTAATTAATTAGAATAAATATTCATAACAGAATGCCTATAAAATATTAAGTGTTGGGGATGTTTAATAGCAATATTATTCTCATTGCCGCTAAGACTGATTTTCAGATACTTACGCAAAAGTGCGCTAGAAAAAAATGTGGCATATTCAAAAACAAGTCGACAAGGGTGATATTAATGAATAAAAATAATGATTTATATATTTTTTACACTGAATAACACACAAGATTTACAAGAACGGAAGCTACTTTACATAGCAATCGCGTGCAGAATTTGTAATTCGTCGCACAGTGCAGAATTTCAAAGAAAAATAATCAATAATACTTTACCAGTACTGAACGAATTCAATACAAGTTACACCAAATGCGTAGATTTGCTCCATTGTAGCACAGTTTTTGGTGAGTGGGCCGTCTTAAGTAGAGTGACGTTTTACAGAAACATTGTAATATTATGTAATTGGTGTAGTTAGTTTTTTATGTGTTATTTTAATTATTTCGATGTCTAACCAAAACAAATACCATGGTGAATTTTGATAACGAAACGAATGTCAGACGTCAATGTCAATGTCACTGTCATATTTATGACATTTCATAAAACACGAAAATGACCAAAACGCCAATAAAGCTTTTATATTCATCATTTTGTAAAGCAACTCAAATATAATAATAGCTTTAACTAAATAAGTTAACAATTATTTTAAAATGATTAATTTTTATCGCTGCATCAGCATCTGGCGGATTTATTCTGAAAAAGATTTTACTACGAATTTAGTGCCATCTAATGACGAATAATATAAACTTTTATCAAAGCTTTTTAATAGTGCTACTCATTGACAGATGGCGCTGCAACTTGTCAAACCAAAATATTTCGCAATTAGATTTTTTAATTTCTTACAAAAGAAAAGCATACTGAACGTAGTCAATTGACAGGTAAAGGTAGAATTTACATTGTGTAGTGTACCTAGCGTTCGACGAGGCACGTGGAGGCATGTAGAAGTTATGAAAATTATAGAAAATACCAATTATTTTGTACGCACAACAACGCCCCAAAATTCAGTTCCATGAAAACCGCTCAAAGATTTTTTCACTCCACCCCGGATGTGTATCATTCAAGGAGTAACTTTGTCAATCTAAATGGAAAAGCCAATCAATCGAAATAAATGGAAGAGTTATTCTAGAGCGAGCGTATCCAGCGTGAAAATTTAACACTCATCTCGGATTGGAATATTGGATGGGTTTTCTTATAGCTAGAATACCACAAGCTGTGAAAAGGCAGCGATTTTATTGTTTAGTTTCACTCATCTCTCTCGCTACGGTGGGAGAGGCGAGGCTAAGCGGCCCGTACGTAGTTGCGCAGTGTTCATTGACAAAGAGTAGAAGAGGACACTAACTTTTTATTTTGATGCCTTTTTATTTTTCTTTTTTTTTTCGGATGGTAAACCATCAAATGACTCCTCCCGCTCTGAGCGGAGCGGAAGGGAGTGTCCACAGAACATAAAAAACAGATAACACAACATAAAAATCTGTTTTTTATGTTCTGTGGGAGTGTCAGACTTTTACTGACTAAAACCTATCCATAATCGTCGTCCATGACTGTATGACAATAGTGTATTCTATCTATGACTGTAAGTAGGTACGTTACTAAAAAAAATACGTCTTACCTCTTTTCTTTTATGCTAGGTACCTACAAACCATTTCATGCGACAACTGAAGTATACAGGGTGGAATTTTGCAATGCCACCTGGAAGAAAAGGACTCGAAATACTGGAGATAGCCAATTTTACTCAAAGGAAACATTCCTTTATTTTTAAAAAGAAACAAATCTGCTTTCACAGATTTTCGAAAATTCGTTTGCCACACTCAGGAATCAAACCGGCTGAAGTTGGAAAAATGACATTCTGTACTTTTTTGACATAAATCGATAGGGTCAATCATACGAATCAAGTTTCTCTAACAAACATTATGGAAAACCATGAAACAGTTATAAATTCAATGGTATAAATTCAACCAGATAAAGCACTTTTATTCATTTTTTTTTAGCCCTTTCATTTAATTTATTATGTTTGTTAGAGAGATTCGATCCTTATGATTGACTCTATCGATCGATATCAAACAGGTGGAATGTTATTTTGTCGAACTTTAGTCGATCCATCCCGGGTTCGATGCCCGAATGTAGCAAAATAATTTTCGAAAATCTGTGAATGCAGATTTGTTTTCCCTCCAGGTGGCATTAAAAAATTCCACCCTGTATACTAAAGTTCTGAAAACCAAATAAAAAAATACATAGCCCGGGCTATGTTACAATTTTTTTTTTGCTTTGTTGATTTCGTTGTCGATTACAGAAAGCGCAGCAACAGCAGCGCAGCGAGTTTATTTTTTATTTATTGAGTTTGTCATGTCATTGTGTTTTTCGATTAAGACGCCTGCGGAGCATGCGTCGTTCATACAAACTTAATACCAAAATAATTTGTAAATAAAACATATTCTTAAGGTAAGATAAGATAAGATAAGATAATATTTATTTGCTAAACATGTGTCATACATACAAGGAAATACATGCATGCAAGATGGTAACAACAACAACATTATTAGGTACAGCATGTTTGCCACATGATGTGACGTGCAAATGTCCAGAAGTGTTACTAACTCAAACATTCTCATAAAATAACGAAAAATTAAGTATTAAGGAACAATAATATAGCAATAAATTTAAAATAACAAAAATCAAATAGAAATTAAAAATAAAAATAAGTTATTAAGACTAAAAAAAAAAAAAAAAACAATTATCATGTCAACAAAAAAAATAAAATAAAACGCTAATCAGTTCCCAAATATACATTTTGTATGGACACTGATTTAAACAAGAGTTATGAGAAAAATAAGTTTTCTATAGAAATTTTAAAATCGTCATATCTCGTCTTTATATCATTGTTCTTTCAAAATATATATTTGGGAACATAGATATTCTGTAATTCAATCGGAATAAATACACACTACCTTAGGAATATGTATGATTTACAAATTATTTTGGTATTACGTTTGTATGAAAAACGCATGCTCCGCCGGCCCCTTAAGAATTTGTTAGTACCAGCCCAGTGCCCGATCAATATGACCTCGCCCAAGCTTTTCAACCTCTACGTTAATGAGCTAATCGATGGACTCAGCAGCAAACGGATTGGTTGCTGGATTGACAACATTTGCGTCAATAATCTTAGCTACGCGGATGACATGGTGCTGCTGGGTCCAACGGCTGGCTCTATAAGGGAACTTTTGAAGCTGTGTGAAAATTACGCTGCTAGCCACGGTCTAGTGTATAATTGTATTAAGAAGAGCCTTCTCATGATCTTTAAGGCCACCGGTAGGACGCAGTCATACGAACCAATTATCACCCTCAATGGCCAGCCCCTACAGCGTGTAAAGCAGGCCAAGTACTTGGGGCACTGTGTAACGGAGGACCTCAAAGATCATGAAGATATCGAACGTGAGCGTATAGGGCTCTTGCTGTAAGGGGCAATATGTTGGTTCGCAGGTTTGCTTGTTGTAGCAAGGAGGTTAAAGTTACGTTGTTTAAGGCTTACTGCCAGACCTTCTACACAAGTGGCCTGTGGGCCAACTATACACGGAAAATAATGGACGCCCTGAGGGTCCAATACAATAACTGCTTCAGAATGCTCTTGGGACTACCGCGTTTCTGTATGCCTCTGGCATGTTCGCTCAGGCACGTGTTCACGACTTCCACGCAATGGTGAGAAGGAAAACCGCGTCACTATTAGAAAGAATGCGGTCGAGTCCTAATAGCATTCTGAAGATATTAAGTCCGCCTTTGTACAGTGTTTACTTGTGCATAAAGTTTTAATAAATAAATAAATAAATAAATAAATGATGAACCATTTCATGCGGGTGTTGGTGAGGCAGGAATGATGCATCATCGATGATTTTTGAAATGTTTGTTTGTTGTTTTTGTGTTGTTTTGTTTTGGGAGCGTAATAATTATAATTATACACTAACATAGTTCTGTAAGTTTTTTGTTACTAACACGTGGATCTTTGTTGTCTGAGCAAATAAATAAATTGTTAATTAATTATTAATATTATGCTAAGAGGGGAAAGGGCCTGAAAAATAGGTATTTGAAGGAAAAAAGAATTTTGAATGTCGCGCTGCTTCAAGCCTGCTGCCACCGTAGAATGCAATAGAAGAAAGAAAATTTATTTGGCACACGCCACAAGTGCACACAGTTAAAAAAAAAAACAAACAGAATATATCAAAAAATGGAAACCAAAAACGATAATAAAAAACTTAAAACTAAACAATAATTCATTTATTTATTCTTCAACAAATTTACATTTGTGTCGAACAGTGGGTAATCTGACATTAAAATATAAATTAAATTAAATTAACAATAATTATAACACAAAATCAAATACTTAACTATCACGAAGTCAGGAAGAAAATAAAATAATTTAGTAATAATACATTCCACATTGGTCATAACATTATGAGTCATAAATAAAAATATACTAATTAAAAATAAAAATAATCATACTTAAATTAAATGTCATAAAAACTAGATAATGTCAATTGTCAATATAAATTCAAATAAATGTGTGACAATAAATACGTTAAGTTGTATTGTTATGATAGAATGCTGAAATACATCATTTGAAGTAAAATAAAAATATAATCACATAATAATTAGTTCAAACCACTATTATCTTTAAGAAACTCTTCTATGCTGTAATAACATTTCTTCAACAACAATGACTTTAGTTTTCTCTTGAATTCGTTTGGATTCATAGAGCTTTTAAGTTGTACGGGCAATTTATTGAACAAGTTTACTGATTGGACTCTTGAGGCATGTTTAACGACATTAAGCTTAGGCTGTATGAAATTAGGTAGATCCTTTCTCCGCGTTTTTTCTCTAATATGTCTCTGTTCTTCTGTCTCAAACTTATGGATATTTTTAGTAAAATGACTCAGCACTTCAGCAGGACCAGAATATAAAGGCATGGTACTGTGAGAATTTGCAATTTCTTAAAATGATCTCTACAAGACTCCGTTTGTTCAATACGTAGCATAGTTCTCAAGGCTCTTTTCTGTAAGACGAAAGCAGCATTAATATTATATTGGTAGCTGTTGCCCCAGAACTTTATGCTATATCTAAGTCTAGACTCTATGAGTGCAAAATATACCATTCGGAGGTGAGCAATGTTTAGTTCATCTCTAAGACTAACTAGAGCATAGCAAGCACTACACATAGTGTTAGTGACCACTTCCAATTCTTTTTTCCAATTTAGAACTGCATCTACTTGTACCCCCAAAAATTTTACATTATCCACGATATCCACTGTATTCCCTAATATATGCACGCTGACAGTATCGGTGTTCTTGATGGTCGATTTAAATAATAAACATTGCGTCTTTTTTAGATTTAGTTTTAGATCATTCATTGTGAACCATTTCTCAAGGGCACATAGGATAAAATTGATCTTTTTTTCAAAATTTTCTATATTGTCACTAGCTATAATAGCGCTTGTATCATCGGCAAAAATTACAAGTTTTGTATCATCTGAAATACTTTTTATGTAAGCTATCAGATCATTTATAAATATTATAAAGAAGACAGGGCCTAGAACTGATCCTTGTGGTACACCTTTGTTTATAATAACTGTGTCTGATTTGTGTAGTTTTTCATGCCCATCTTCTTGAACTGTTTTAATTTCCACATACTGCGTTCTATTATATAAATAGGATTTAAATAAATTCAACATTCAACAATAATCTATACAAAAAATCTGTACTTTGAAGATTTCAAAAAAAAAACCGATCAGGGTGACTTAAAATAAGTAACTGAACATATTAAAACCATTTTAAAAAATTTTGTTTGTTTGTTTGAACGCGCATCACGTAAAAACTGCTGGACGGATTTTGATGAAAACTTCACTATTCTATTTAAATAAACTCAGAATAACATTTAGGCTATAGACATTATAGAAAATTTTGGAAAAAGGGGGTGAAAAGGGGGGGTAAAGTTTGTATGAAAAAAAAATTTTTGATTGTTCTAGAATCATAAAACTCAGAGTAAATACTAATTATTAAAAATAAAGAAATACCCGTTTCAGCACTTTTTTAATATCTCATCCAGAGACGTAAAAAAGAAGGTTTTGTGTTTCATTTCATTTATTTCATTACTTTTCATTCATTTTTTCAAAATTAAAAAAAATTAACTAACTTCATACACCTATAGAATAAAATCCAATGAAGTGTAAACCTTTAAAAGTTGTTGTAAATACTTCAAATCTAATACAAGTAAATATAATTTCTAATTTTTTTTGAAATTTGATTTTTGAAGTGAATACGCCCAAAATAGCGGAACTCAATAAAATCGGCTTTCCTCGGTATAAGTAGTTGGTAATACAGGATGGAAACGGTAAACGGGGAAGTAAGGGGAGCTGCAGCTACACGAAAATGGTCTTAGAAAACAACCCGTATTTTTTTTCGAGAAATGTTGTTCACAGATTTAATAAAAAAGTGAAGTACAGTTAGCGAGAAAATTGCCATTTTACATGAAACAATTTTTTTGATGCCAATCGATCTTCTTTCCGATACTGATCAAAAAGTTCTTCCAGACCAACCCAGGTTAGAGTACTCAAAAAGTCACTGCAGCTACATGAAAATGGTCTTAGAAAACCATCCGAAATTTTTCGTGAAATTTTGATCCCCATTCACAGATTAAAAAAAAAACGTACGGGTAGCAAGAAAATTGCTATTTTACACAACATTTTTTGATGCCAATCGATCCTGTTTCTTATACTCAACGGTTAAGGTAGCTCCCTTTACTGCCCCGTTAACCGTTTCCACCCTGTTTATTACATACAAATAAAATAATACAGCGAACTACTGGTCCAATCTATTTCAAATTTTTAACAGAATTGATGGAAGACGTGTTTAATTGAAATTGAATTGATGAAAAAAGGGGTAGAAAGTTATTTTGGCGGTGATTTGTTTCGAATTTGATATCAACACTCCTTAGGTCCATGTTCACCGAAGAGATAACGGTCTGATTTTCTAAAAATCGCTGTCCCTGTGACATGCTCCCATACAAAAATGTGTTTTAAACAGCTGTTTTTAGATAATCAGACCGTCATGTTTTTGGTGAACATGGACCTTAGTGCTTTTGATTTAAACTACATGTTATTTTGATAAATGTTTGAAAACTCAATCCTATTTTATTCAAAAAAGGTTGGACTCACATAAAAACTTGGTGCTAATACTCATTAAAATTGGAATGTCCCGATAGTCACCGTACTATATGACCGCATTTGAAGGTTTCTAAGCTTTAAAGAGGTTGTGCACTTTAGGACACGGCCTCATAGGCACGTAGACTTCGAAACTTGAAATGGCTTATAGTTGTAAGAGGTCCGCAACAGTTTACAGCAGCTATATCGTGTCGCGGCTCATTTCATACACGTTGATGAGAACTTCAGACCTAGCTGGAGTATGAGACTGTCATCGAGTGTCTAAGGATGAAGACGTTAGGACGTCGAGAGAAGCCCTTTAAACTGTTTTTATAAACATGGTAATTTATCCTTATCAAAATAAATACGTTGTTAATCACAAGTATTTAATTTTAAATATAATTGCCCTTGGATACGTAATTTGATTTCAATGAATATCAGAGATACACCGTTTTAAATAACTCAGCAGTAAAATAATGATCATGTACCGGACGCTCTCTTCATTATGCTTAATGATGTGTGTGATGTGATGTGCTCTTTGACAATTGTATTAGAGGTGCTTACGACCCACTCTCTGTAACCCTGTCTTTCACTTATGTGTCGCAGACGAAGTTGCGCGGGTCAGCTAGTAAAAAAATAAAAGAAAAAATAAACAGTGTGACACTGTGTGCCTCACGGCTGCGCCAAATAGGCTCAGTTCAGCAAAATGCCGGACAACTGAAGTACCCGACGCTGGTTTTCAAATAGGGAAAGCTTCAACTGAGGGTGCTGAGACCGAGTAGGTATCTCACAAAAATTTTGACGAAATCGACGTTTTGTTTTTTCTCCTCTAAAACTGAGCCGATTGAATTATTTTTGACATTAATATTTAAAAAAAAGCATAAAAGTTTCTATCAATTGTTTTTATGTTAAAAACTTTGCGGTTTTGTCTGGCAGTCTCCTAATTACGGCCGTAAAAGTGAGGCATTCTTTGTCAATTTTGAAGGGTCATATTTTCTTGCAGTAGGCAGGGCACATTGCTCGCAGAACGGATGGCCGCTGGGGCCGAAAAGTTCTGGAGTGGCGACCGCGAACCGGAAGACGATGCGTTGGAAGACCTCCCACTAGGTGGACCGATGACCTGGTGAAGGTTGCGGGAATCCGGTGGATGCGAGTCGCAAGGGACCGGTCAATGTGGCGACACTTGGGGGAGGCCTATGTCCAGCAGTGGACGTCTTTCGGCTGAAATGATGATGATGATGATATTTTCTTAACTTATTTGTTGCTGAAAAATCGGAAATGACAGAGACGTGTCTACAGTATACCATGATTTTATGAAAAAAATGATTGCTCTTTCAGGACGAAAAAAGGGATAGTTTTAAGTCTTATTTATTATCACAAGTTTTGTAGGTATTTAACTTATGTTAAGGTTTATATATATTTGGGTCATTGTAGCCTGAAATAAATAATTGAATTGAATGGGACTATCGCGCATGAATTAGCCGCTCGTGTAGAGTAAAGTCTTCCGAAATGTCAGATGTCATAGATTGTTCACGTAATGCGCTTTTTTTTATCACGTATTTTTACTAATATTGACGATTGTGGTCTAGATTTAACCATTGATTAATGGCTTGAAGATTTTAAGTAACAAGTTTGATTTTCAACATCTAATTTGTTAGTACCTACTTGGAGGAAAAAATATTTTTAAATGTTTAATGCTTGCCCGTTATAGGGGCAATTTTGTAAATATGAATCTAAAGTATGCACAGTATGCAATAAAATGAACTTATTATGAAGATATTGGTACTTACTTTAAAGTATTAGATAGAATGAATGACCTTACTCGCCAGTGGCGCCATCTGGTGAACTCTAAAACGATACACTTCGAATTGAAACGTCAATCTGTTCCCTCATAATTTATAAAACAGAACATATGAAAAGTGTGTTCACTAAAGCTAAGGAGGTCGGGGTTTACGTTGTATAACGTCGAAGACTGCTCACGATTCATACAAGATTACTCCATATTAACATATTGTTTTTTATTCTTCAGGACCAAAAAATAATTTTCCAAATTCTCGACTAGAAAAACAATTTGTCAGATTACCGGAAGGTTAACGCGTTAGAGCGGCGCTAGATGGCGCTACTCTCTCTCGGGACCTGTGAAGGAGGATTATTGTGTTAATAATTGAATATTATACTATGGTAGGAATACAGAGGGCAACGCAAGTTTGAAATGAAACGGGAAAATGTTTTTGAAAGGTGTGTAATGTTATAATGTTAGACAAAAGACTTGGTTTTGCTGATTTTAGAAAAAAAAACAAGCGATACTGTCTTTTGGGGACTACCGATAGTAGTGAAAATTAGGTACGCTACGAAGAGTCAGGTGACGGTCATGCGAGTTCCATGTTTTTTGTTCACTCAAAAAGTCCTAAACGCGCCTATAGAAGTTGTCACTTCAAAAACTAACAAATAATAATAATAAACCATTTATTTCAGGTAGCAAAGACCTATAGATAAATACTTTAATCTAAAAATACATAGGTACTAATAACACATCAAAAAAAAAAACAGTAGGTACGTAAAATATTGCACATCAAGTAATCAATTTATTGCTACAATAAGCCTTGTATAGTTACTGAGCTATCTAACTAGGAGTTACTTACAGCTGAATAGGACTAATATGCTAAATGAAAAAATAAAAAAATAGGGTGAACGACCAAAAAAAAGTAGTCCGTCAGTTCGATTATCAACAAATATTTGACCCACTCCCGAGTTTTGATTACTTTTGATGCGTTTTGTCTTTGTCAATATCCATTGATTTACAACAACAAAAATACGTGTCCATAATTTCCCAATACTCGAACTGACGGACTAAATAGATTTGCAATTTATTGATGGTGGAAACTAGCCTATTGACACAGCTGAAATATTAACTCCGAAAAATTGCGGCCATTTTAGACCCCCTGGTCCCATAATATTAATGACGTAAAACAAACATCTTACCAGCATTAGACACAACGTAAACGTGAACACAATCTATTGTCAGAACTGTACGCAGATATAAACTTCACTCAGATTTGGCCAAATTTAATCTTAGCAGCGGCGGGCGAGTGCTCGGGGTTGAAGGGGTAAGAAGATCCTGAGATGAAGCACAAGATAAAAGATAACGCAATACAAATAGCGAACGTGTCGGAAAAAATCGGTGGTGACGGACGGACAGACAGACACAATATGTGTTACTTCTATTGCTGCTTACTATTCTTACTAAGTATTAATAATTATAGTGCTGTGCCTATTTCTATTTGAACCAAAATGTATTAAGACGAGCGCTAATCCCGTCGACAAACTGTTACGCAGTTTGGTGGGTGCATAAAATGTACAAAATGTTTGGTCCTAATTAAATGATTTATTTATTATTTTTATTATTATTTATTTAACAAGAAATTGATCTTATTAAATAAGGGTTCTGTTTTTTACCTTTTGAGGTATGGAAGCCTAAAATTAGATAATTCTCATTGAAAGACATGGAACCGCTACGATCTATTCCGAATTCCGATACCTGGGGTCGCCTGTCCAAGAGAATGGCGAAGTAGACTGAGAGAAGTAACGTAACGGATCAACTCAGGATGCGAAAAAGGGCGACAGGTTACTGGAACAGCTTCCGACCCACGGATGGTCAAGTTAAAAGGGAAAATATACAAGTCTGTGATTAGACCTGGCCCCGTATTCACAAAGCTTAGATTTGACTTCGATTCGGGAAGTCGTGTAACTATCTCGCCCGTTTTAGGGATGCAAAAAAAGGATAGACATGGGACTTGTCGAATCGAAAATTCATTCGAAGCCTTGTGATGAATACGGGGCCTGTCGTACTGTTTGAATCGGAATGCATCGATTGAGTTCGCATCGCCATGCACATTCGTCCTCGGCTTACTCAGTTTACTATTCGTGATTGACTCAACATCATCATTTCAGCCGAAAGATAGCCGTCCACAGCAGTACACAGGCCTCCTACAAGTGTCGCCACATTGACCGGTCCCGTGCGACTCGTATCCAGCGAATCCCCGCAACCTTCACCAGGTCATCGGTCCATCTAGTGGGAGAGCTTTGCTCGACTCGCCTAGTATAAACTCAGCTCCTAATTAACTCTATAAGCAAGTAAAGTTTACAGGATATCTCGCGACGTATCCCGCAATCCCCAACACCATTCATACCGCCACTCGTAAACGTGGTATGATCACGTGGAATTATTGCGTTAAAATATAATCTGCGCTCAGCTTACACCCGGCGGGACGCGGGGCAAGGGAGGAGGAGGAGGAGGAGGAGGAGGGGGAGGAGGGGGGAGGCTGTAATAAGGCATGTTCACGCTCTTTAATAGAGGTGGCGGGAACGACAGAGAGGTTGTGGGTCTTTCAGAAAGGTCATCATTGACATTATTATTTGCCTATAGCCTTTTCCCAACTACATACCAAATTATGTGGAATCTGCTTCCAGTCCGACCAGACATGGACCGACACGGGCGTTTTCAAAAGGCTTAAAGTCAAGGGCAATGGAGAGGGCTCTGCTCGGAGTTTCCTTGCGTGATCGAATCAGAAATGAAGACATCCGCAAGAGAACCAAGGTCACCGACGTAGCCCGAAGAATTGCCAAACTTAAGTGGTAGTGGGCAGGGCACATTGCTCGCGGAACGGATTACCGATAGGGCCGAAAAGTTCTGCAGTGGCGACCGCGAATCAGAAGACGATCCGTTGAAAGACCTCTCACTAGGTGGACCGATGACCTGGTGATGCGAGTCGCTCGGGACCAGTCAATGTGGCGACACTTGGGGGAGACCTATGTCCAGCAGTGGACGTCTTTCGGCTGAAATGATGACATGGACCGACTACCTAGGTATCTGATCAGCACAACCCATTTCGTACTGGGTAATACGATATACCTTGGTAAGACTGGTTGTCAGATTTCGGGCCACTGACTACCTTTATGGACTGTCAAAGAAGGTATTTAATTATTATGATGTGTGTGAATGGGTTCCTGTGCAGCCCAGTTTTGTTAATTTCTAGCTTTTCAAATAAACCATAAATGCATTTCTCAGGAAGTCCCGCAGTATGACATTTTCAGCGATCCTATTTATCTTCTTCTTTACCAAATCAAATCAAACCAAATCAACATGCAGGTGTTCAATGTAGGTAATAACCATTATTTAAAATTGTATAAAATTCATTAATAATGACATTTAATCTTGACATAACTATTATTTCGTGAATTGTACTACTATAAACTAATGTAAAATAAAAAGAATTACGTGATAACAAATGTGGAATGCATGCTAATTTAAAATGAGAAGGTCAGGCTCGTGAGAAATTGCAATGCTTGTAAAAGGCCGCTAAGTCATAATAACTACCATACCATAACACCACATTGTACACTTGGTTCGCAATAAATGTTTTTACTTTGACTTTTGACTTTATTATAAACTAATAATGTTCATTCCATGATCAGGGGCCTAATTCTGCTATTTTAATAAATTCGTCACTCCAACACGATTCCATTCTCATCCCATTGTCATTCTGCTTAAAGTTCGTAATCTGCTAAATTCACAATGGTCGGTCAATGGTCTCGTAATAAAATTGTGTTTTAATGGCATTTTCGTATTGTCATTATTACAAAACCCTTAGTAGAAATGTTTTTCGAAATCTACTACTAAATGCGAACATTTATTCATGCCAGATTTCATGTACGAGATTAATATTCTATGACATTTCTTTCAATGGAGTGTCAGCGGTTGTTCATTGAGAAGTCATAATGGCGCCATTATGATAGTAGAATTAACAAACTTGTCAAAATTTGACATAACTTGATCATTATGAAATCAATGATCGAATACTCTGACACTATTATAATAGCAGAATCGAGGCCCAGCCACTTGGGCATACAAATAATTAAATAACATGATCAACACAATGAAAATATAAGTAAAATTCTTATTCCATTTAAGATTAAATATCGTGTGGTTAGTATTAGTAGGTAGGTAATATAGTAGTTTTTACGCCGTTCATAGGGCTCTGATTATGATTTTACATGCATTCGAGAAATATCTCACAGCCATACAAGTTTCTATTAAAAAAAATGTATTTGAAAAGTGCGCATTATTTATTTATTTAACTACTAGCTTCTGCCCGCGACTTCGTACGCGGATCCTGTTGCTTTTGCCAGCGACACCGCCGCGGGTTCGTCGAAATCGAAGATCTGAAACGTCTAATTCTAAGAGCCCGGGGACGGTAAAATAACGGATCTTTCCCACCTGAGCAACACATACCGTTTGTTTCTTTTTGCCATTTAACAGCTTCACAAAAAGTAAAATTTTGAATCATACCTCCGATGGCGGAATATGTGGCGTATTCAATCATAGGAGTATACGTAAATGAACTCCGTTTCTTATCAACCCAAGGAAGGTCGTCATGCCCTACGGCTATATCTTGAGACACACCCGATTCTTCAGATGTTATCGACATTCTGTTCAGAGAATGTCGAAGCCTTCGCGCTCTTCTTCTGTCTCTTCATGCCGTACTCCAGCAATTCTTTCTCTCTCACTTTCTAACAGATTATGAATATTTTGTTGTGTGCGTGTTCGGCGCTTTTCTTCGGACTCTTCATGCCAAAAACACTCAAATAACATAAGCTCGAAGACATATGTATTTATTCGATAAAATAAAATAATAAATGGGAGTTTTGGCCAGTAGAGTCAAATTTTCAATGATATGCCATCGTCATCGAAAATCGAAAATCAGTCCTAAACTGTTACGGCTTAACCGCGTGGATGTACTCCCAGTTTTTGTTATTTTATAATTATACGGTGAAATTAGTGATAGCTTTGCAATAATTTTCACATCAGATGTTTCTGATCTTCAATTTTTTCTATGTCAACAGGAAATACCCATCAGACCGAACAACTTTTGCTAAGACGTCATCATTCCTATGTGTTATGGTGTAGCTGGGCTCTTGGAGTTCCACAACAGGTGTTCCAAATCTTCGATTTTTATAAGTCAACAGAGAGTGCTTATCAGATTGAACAACTTTTGCTAAGACGTCATTCCTATATGTGTTATGGTGTAGCTGGGCTATTGGAGTTCCCCGGCAGGTGTCCCAGATCTTCGATTTTTATAAGTCAACAGAAAGTGCTCATCAGATTGAACAACTTTTGCTAAGACGTCATTCCTATATGTGTTATGGTATAACTGGGCTCTTGGAGTTCCACATCTGGTGTTCCAGATCTTCAAATTTATTCTCTCAGCAGAAAATGCTCATTACGTGAAACAATTTTTGCTATGGTGTCATATTTGTATCTCTAATAGTTTAGCTGGTCTATTGCGGTTCTACATCAGGTGTTCAGGTTTCCAAGATAAATTATAGCCTATATGTTACCCAGACATAATATCTATACAACAAAACAAAAATCATTCAAATCCGTCCAGTACTTCCGAAGATTAGCGTGTACAAACAAACAGACAAACAGACAGACAAACAGATAAACAGACAAACAGACAGACTTTTTTTTTTGGATTCGTGCTCTATTACTGTTTCTAAACCCGCTTCAATTATTATTTTTTAAATATATTCAATGTACGGACACAGCTTTTTTACTCTTTTATTATATGTATAGATTATGAGTAAGTACACACTACATACAGGAAAGAAGAAAGGAATAGAAAATAGGTACAAAGGTGATGCTTATTTCTAAAGAAAACTCTTCCAGCATACTAATAAAATGAAAACAAAATACATAGCTCTCTATAATAATATGCAACATAACAACAATCAGTCTTTTTATTAATTTTACGACGCTTCTAACAAAGTCAGGGGCAGAGTTATTGATTATACAGCTTTCTCTTAAGAACTTAATGAAAGGCTAATTATAAAAAAGCACTCAACGACGACACAATAAATGCCAGCAGGATTAATATCATCGCTACTGAAAGTTTCCGGATAGTGTTGGGACGGCGCCGCCCGTCGGATAAAAGTATCGGAAATATTATATGCGAAAGCAAGTAATTTTTAATGCTGCGTATATTTTAGTTGGTTTGTTATGGCACTGATTTTAAGAGGCAATTGTACTCGTAAATAGCGGTTTTGGTAAGTTAGAAATTATAAATGGCACGTTTAATAACTAGTTCAGCAGTTAAAACTAAGCAGTAAAGTAAACAAAAATGAGTAATAAAAAATAATGAAATGGATCAGTGAATATATAATTGAGCAGGAAAATAATTAAATGGGCGGTAAAATTATTGAACGAGCGGTTACGTGTGGGCAGTAATAAATCGGAATTTGTCGGTAAGAAATCTCAATGACATAGAATTTGCTTAGTAGCAGCTAAAATAAACTTATTGTATAATAAGGCGTAGTCGACGGAGCCCTGCTTCGCGGGGCCCCTATTTCCGAGTGCAGGGTTTAAAGGAACCTAACTTACCTAACGGGGGGGTGCCCCAAGTCCCGATTATGGGGGCAGAGATACTTCCGTATGTTCAGTTGACTTACCGCTCATTCAGTTATTGGACTGCTCAATTATTTTCAGAATTTACATTGTATGATAAAATAAGCGACTAATTGATTTTTTATTACTGTCCACGTTTTACTGTCGCAATAATTAATCAACCGCCATTAAATTAAATAACTGCTCAATATGTTTTTCAACTGATCATAATAACATCTCGAGTATTCAAATAACAGCTCAAAAAATTAGTTCCCGTTTGTTATTCTGTACTTAAAATCTGTTACATACCCTCTGTTAGTAAATAATATCTTAAATCTTTTTTCAATCTTGTTTATTGCTGTGCCCAACAGGGTCCATAATTGGTCTTAGCTGGAAGTCCATTGCAACATCTTTTTAAACTTAAAGTACGCAAAATAAAATGAATATGAATACATTAAACTATTTTTGCACATTAAAGTATCTTTACGCAGAAATTATCGCTGGGAAACGACTTTTTTGGGGTGAAAAATCACGTTTTACAGTAAAACTCAATCTAACGCACTCAAAACATTCTGTGAATGGATAGATTGAATAGTAGGGTCGTTGAAGACAGTGAAAATCATACATTAAAAACTTGGAACTTTGACCGCCAATTTCTCCGCAAGTTGAAAGTTTCTAGAACAAAAAAAAATCAGATGACAGGGAGAGTAAGCGCCTTTCGGCTTCGTTAAGGGTATTTTTACACCCCTTGTTATTTTATTGAAATTCTAAATTAAGTAGAAGGATCAATATTTAATTAACACTTCAAGCACTGATACTGAGGCGGACTTACTGCCATTGGCATTTTACACCCGTCAATATTGTTGAGTAACTTTAATCGGTTACCAACGCACGCAACGGGAGCTTTTAAATGGAATCTTTTCGCCATTTTTGCTACATTTTTCATTATTTTTCATTGATGCTCCGCTCCTATTGGTTAGCCAAATAAAGGCCTTCCTCGATTTACGATTTATTTATTTATTTATAAGCGCGTTCAACCAAACAAACAAACTCTCAACATTCCGAATATTATCTAATATTTTTTACACAAACGGATGTTTGAGACTCATATCAATATTTAATCTCGAAAATATCAGATATTCGGATGCAAATAAAAAAACCGTCGGATATCCGCACATCCCTACACAAAGCCACTTAAAAAGTGCTTGTAAAGAGCTCCTAATATGTCACAAATAAAGTAGCGTCCAATAAAGAAGCAATTAGTTTTTTTTAAACGCAAATAGAATAGGGAGGGGGAATCAGATGCGTTCATTTTGAACGCAACCAAATTGCTGGATGACAGTTGTCTAACGTTTTTGTGAAGTGCTATTAGATCTCCGTCTGCGTAAAATTAAATAAAGAACTTGTTAACTTTTTTGCACGGAGCACTAATTTCTTTTTTTAATAAAACTAGCCATGTTGAAAATCGGTCCAACCGTTTCGGGCCGATTTTGATGGATTTTGATTTTGATTTTGTTCAGAAATAATTTTCGCGTAAAGTTACATAAAAAAAAAACTTGTGAAAAAGTTAAAACTTTGACCTCCAATATCTCCGTGACTAGTAGGTTCCCAGATATGGTCCAGAACAAAAGAACCTTTATTTTTTCACAATTTATTTGGTCAACTTTGTCAAACTTTGGTGACAACAACCGGTTTCGTGGGGTCCGTTCGCGTGTATGGAAAAAACATACTTTTTGATTTTGATGATTCTTTACGTCAATCAAATTATTGCTTTTAATCTTGTTTGTGTCACGAAAACATGACAGTAATTTAAATATGGCAACCACCACATTACACGCTGGCAAACAGAAAATATGGTGGTGGAAAGAAGATTTTCCAATATTATTATTCATCTGTGCTTCGCCTCGCTTCAATGCCATCTCCACAGTCGTCTGGCCAACCAAGCAACCCTATCAACGTTATTTAAACCTATGAACACCCCAGCCACATGTGTAATAAACAAATTAAACAACCCTCCTTTCACCCCTCGAATAATTCGCGAATCAAAATAATAAACTAACACCCATTAATATCCCAGACAGGCGTTGATTTAGCAGAAAAAACGCCAGCACCCAGGCTCAGGTGGCATTTAGCGCCCCCTACCGGCAATTTGACAGACTATTAATCCGGATTTAGCCGGTTTTAAGCGGATTAGGGCGGGTTTATCTCGCTCAAAGTGGTTTAAAGCAGTGTGTTTTTGTTTTTCGGTAAATTGATTTGTGGTAGTGATCGGTCGTTGTTTTAAGTGGAGCACTGTTACTTTCTGTTGGCTTGGCTCGTCAATTCGATGTTTAATTTTACAATTTTGGAATGAAAATCAATGTGTCAATTTTTTTAAAATTTCAAGTGATTTAATTGAGTGTTGATAATTCAGTCACCTGACTAGGTAACTTGATCAACCGTTGAAAATATGCGGTGGACAATTATATTGAAGTCCTTGGGACCCTACGAATACTTTTGCGGTTTCAAGACATGTGGTAGGTAAAACACAAATGCTCATTCTTTTCTAAGAACAGCAGTAAAAAAAAGTTTTACACAAGTTAAACCGCAAAAAATAAGCAAATAAGTATTCATTACTATCCCAGTACATTACCACAATAAAAAACTATATTGCGTAGTTTATTCCCCAATACCTGACCACAAATTACGAAAAAAAGTTACTACTTTCTTTCAAGCAGTCCCTGACAAATGAAGTCAGAAAATAAAAAAAAGCCTTCGCGCCTTTCCGTCAAGGACGCGTTCATAATAGATGAATAAATGTTTTGTCATTTCTACGGTTTCAAAGTTACCGCCATAAACTAAGGAAAATAGCTTTATTGCTCCATTCCGACCACTTTACGGTAGTTTTTAATTGTTATATTGCGACCGTGAATAATCTGTATACTACCGCAGTATACCAAGGGCAAGACATCTTTCATTGATTCTGTGACATTTCGAGAAAATGGCGGCAACTTTGATGGTTGCCCGCCATAATTTATTTTTAGTTGGTTTATTGGTTATTGTAAAGTTGTGTTAGTAAAATTATTATGGGATAGTTATATTTTCTGCCCAAGTGATAATATTCGGGGGTTTCTTTACCATGAAATGTAATTGAATGCAAATTGAAGTTTATTTCTTGTTTTATGCTCTCTCTCTTAAACCTTGCAATTATTACAACTCATTGGACACATTGCAAAGTTTAAGTACATTTAATTAGAGTGAAATGGTTGACCTTGTAGTTATAGATCTGTCCTTAAATACTTTTTTTTACAGTTAACAGCTTGAATATTTTAAAATCCATTTATTGCTGTCATCTGAAGGTACACCAACTGTGTGAGAACTACTTTTTTATTCTAAATTGAGATATAATAAAAACTAAGAATTATGTAGATTTTGCTCGTGGTTTCAACTGCATGTTAGTCGGTAAAGTATGGCATATATATAGATGCCAGTTAAAATCGCAATAGAGGTCATTGCCCTATCTCTAAATCTCTTCGTACGAACCAAAACAAATGAACCATTATCGTTTTTCATTACAAAAAAGGTTGAAGATCACTATGGATTCAAGACTTTAACAGGATTATTTTTGGATTTCAAAATTAAGAACTTTAATAAATGTAGGTGTGTCTATGGCCGCTTACATCACACCATAAGTCCTCTTAATCAGCGAAAATTACTATTGTACAATACTAATACGATAACAGTAATTCTTACAAACGTGTCTAGTTTTATTAATAGGGTCAGCCCGCCATACTGTTCCCAAACCTCTGTAACTCCTGAAAGTCAGAATCAACAGTGGCGAGTTGGCGACCACCAGAAAACCGCCGAGACAATGAAGCTCGACAAATTCCGAGAGAAACAATTTAAAGTGTCTTGGATCCCGCAACGAATTTAATCACGGTATAACTATACGTCCAATTAAATCATATCAATATATTGTAAACTGTAAACTATACGCTCAATTCAAGCGTATGCCTCTATTGCAGAGGGCAGCACCCTCCCTGCATATCGTGGTAGGTTTAAACAAGAGGGGTCCGCATGAGACAGGTTGGTTTCCCATCAACCAGGCAATTATCTTGTCAGACGGATTTTAGATGAGTATTTAAAGGGAGAAGTAGATTCTTCAAAGTTTGATTTCGTTTTGGATTCAAAGGAGTCAGTTTATGTATGTGTCCATGTCAAATCCTATACAGCAAGTTTGCTTAGGATTTAATGGAAATTGAGGATAATGAACTACCTTATGTGAACACAAGCCTCCTGCCGCAATAGTTTCTGACAACACCCACTGAACCACCGCATTATTTAGTTTAAGGCGCTACCCCAAGCGAAATTAGCAACTCTATTTGTGGTGATTCAAACTTCGTCTGAATCACTGTTAGAATACAGTTCTGATTAGCTTGCACTACGAAGTGGTTTTTACGTCAGTCACTGCGGGTCGAATAGTGCGAAATTAGTGGTTTTTATTCTTTATAAAATCAAATTTCCGTCTTTAAGAAAAAAAAAACTAGCATTATGTTCATTAATAAGTTGCCTATCCATTAGTATAAGAAGGAAATCAAAATAATGATAACTTTACGAGAAGAAGCATGTTATAAATATTTTTTTCTCATTTTTGTCGTTTCATTGTGAGGGGATGGATTTATTAAATATTATGGAGACTTAAAAAAAAAAAGCTACCATTTTGCAGTCAAGAATATGTAGAAATTGAATGTATTTGTTATTACTTGGTATTTCTTTTGGTTATAGAGTAGTTGGCTCCAAAAAAAGCACAAAAAACGGCTTTTGCTCGGGGACGCGCCTTAAAAGTGAACACCTTCAGTCAGATCTAATCAAAAACAAAAAAAAAAACTAACAAATCTCACCGATTTACCGATCTCCAAAACGATCCTCACTAGCCATATAAAATTTAACACTGGTAACCCCACTCCGCGATAGCCATTCGCAGCAATAAATAAGAAACGAAAAAAAAAGGATTGTCTTTTGATTCCAATTTTGAATTCAATTCGCGCGGGTAGCGCTCCATGATTTTATTTTCATGAGCGTCAAGGGACCGAAGGGAGGTGTAACGAAAATTTTAATAATAAATGAATTAAATTCTTGTTATTATATTAGTTGATATCAGCGAGGGATTATTGTTTTTATTTATGATTTGGAGCGCTGCTGTTACGGATTAAAGTGATAAATATTTTGATGTTATTTGTATGGAGTTGATTGATGAAGTTATAATAAGCGTCGTATGTTTTAAAGAATTTAGATTAACACGGCACTATCCCATGCTTTTTGTGGGTCTTCAAAGTAGATTACTCCGTATGATATTCCGCTATACAGCTGCAACCGGTTAGTCTGGAAGCCGATACCAACATACGGGAAAACGTCAGAGATGATGTGGAAAATTACAGAAAAACATTTCTCTCTTCTCTCTTTGAGATAGCTTCTCTACCGACTTCTTGTCTTAACGTGTCTATGACTTCATTAAAAATTTTTTTTTTAATTTTTTTTTTTCTATCTAGCAATAGCGGTCATTGACACACCTACATTTAAAGTTCTTAACTTTGAAATCCAAAAATAAGCCTTTTCAAGTCTTGAATCGTCATCTCCATTATTTTTAACCCCCGACGAAAAACGACGGGGTGTTATAAGTTTGACGGTTCTGTGTGTGTGTGTGTATGTCTGTGGCATCGTAGCGTCCGAACGGATGGACCGATTTTGATTTAGTTTTTTTTTTTGCTTGAAAGGTGAATTAGTCGGGAGTGTTCTTAGTTATGTTTGATAAAAATCAGTCCAAGGTGACCGCCGCCACAAAATGGCGGATTACATTTTTATTCTACAACTCCCTCAATATAGGTATCAAATGAAAGAGCTTGACTAGCAGAATACTATACACTATGATAAATTAAAAATCCAAGATGGCAGCCACCACAAAACGAATTATTTTCTACTTCACTTTTAGTACATTGTGTCGGTGGTTTTTTAAATTTTAAATTTAATTTTACTTGTTTCTAATGAAAACTTAACGATAGATGGCTCATTTGTTTTGGTTCGTACGAAAAGTTATTAGGAAAAGGGTAATGACCTCTATTGCGATCTACTGTACCTAGCCAGTTTCGATGCGCAAAACAGATAACAGCGTAGTAAGCAGTAAACCACTTTATGTAATTTATAGATACCCTGATTTCCAAATAAGCAAAAGCTCTAAAAAGCATTCTCATCGTCTACCAACATTCTAAAACAAACCGCACACTATTTTACACGTATCACACAAAATTAAAGGCGAAAAAAAGCCGAGCAAATAACCCGACCCTCCCCTTACCTACAATAATATCCGGCCCGGGCCATAACACCTTTACCCGTTTACTTTTTAATCCGGCCGGGTCGTAAACAGGCCCGGCCGGGTATCACGGATATACCGGCCCAATCATCCGACTATCTACACTATTTTTTCTCGGGAAATTGTAGCATTGCTCCCTGGAGATGTCCCTTAATATATGTTTTATTTTGAAACTATTGCTTTGCCGTTTTTTTATATGTGTACGTGTGACATAGATTGAGGGTTTAGTGAGTGTTTTGTTTTAAGCAATTTTGAGGTAATGGCATATGGAAGTTACTGTTTTTCGGAGTAATCTTTGTGTTTCTTTAGTACCTAATTAGTTGAGATAGAAGCTCTTTCTCTCCTCGTAACTGAGAACACAGTAACTTCAGTGAAGTACTTTTTTTAATAGCCGGAGCTGTCCCACTCCTGAGCGAAGGCCTCCCCCCATTCCTTCCACTTTTCTCGGTGTTGCGTCTCTTCTCGCCAATTAACGAGAAAGCCATCCAAGGCGTCCCGCCATCTTCTCTTCGGTCTGCCGCGACCCCGTCTAACTGTCTCAGGGCTCCAGTTTTGTGATATGCGGGCCCACAGCTTTTCCGGCATCCGGCAGACATGGCCTGCCCAGTGCCATTTCAGTTTTGCGGCTTTCTGAGCTACGTCAGCAATTTGAGTTCTGGAGCATGGTGTGGTGTTCGTTATTCGGTCGGTAAGTTTAACGTTAAGTATGCTGCGCTCCATTGCCCGTTGGCAAACCTTGAGATTGGACTTCTGGAAGTTAGTCAAAGACCAAGTCTGTGCACCATATGTCAATATGGGGAGAATACACATGTCCATTAGCTTACGAGGGGATTGGTATTTCGCCCTTGAATATCTCTTAAATAGTCATTTAAATTACTGTTTTTTTCAGTTCCGAGGGGCTGGTAAGTAAATTAAAGTTTTCAGTCAGTGGTCTTTAAAGTTTTCAGTCAGTGGTCTTTAAAGTTTTCAGTCAGTGGTCTTTAAACAACAGCGGAGCTCGTGGCTAAATAATAACAGCCGCTCAGGTCGATCCTTAGCTTCTGCCGAGGTTGGTCTGTAGATGCGTGACCACCCAATACTTACCCAGTTTCCTCCGTGCCTCAGAAAACACGCAGTTAGTCCGGCTGTCGTTTGTAGATCTTTGACAGTCGTTACAGGTAGTCAGTGTCCCAAAAATTCTGACAACCAGTCGGTATCGTATTACCCACTACTAACTGGGTTGTGGAGGTCAGATAACCAGTTGCTCCATGTAAAATACTGGTATTCAGCTGCATCAGGTTACACTGGAAGCCGAAACCAACATAGTTGGGAAAAGGCTAGGCAGATGATGGGTTTTTCAAGTACAACTTCACTCAATGTAATGATTGTAAGCTGAACTAGCAAGAGGTTCTACTGATACAATAATACTGAATTTCATAAAGAGGCTAGACATCATAACATGGAAACTCTTAAACAATACTTAGGTTGACGTATCCTCAACTTTGATGGGAAACGCGTACCTTTGATGTTTTAACAAAGTTAACCAAAAATTAACCCATTGATAAGACAAGAAGATGCCAAATGCGTAGGTTTCATCTATCTGTAGACATAAAAAATACGTTTCTTGACAAAAAAGATACGTATGGCATCAAATAAAAACATTACGCTATTGCGCCGATTTTTATGTGTAGGTACAATTTAGTCAAAACAACCCTTATTTCCATTTTACATTTCTTCGTGCGTAACTAAAGTAATTCGTCACCGCTGAGCGCAATAAATGTCTCAATAGGAAACGGACAAGATTATTTACACATTAGAATGGCGACCGAAACTAATCATTTGCTACTGGTAGCAAAATAAACAAGCATTACTCAGCGGGGAACGGCCCATTATTGTACACCAACCTTTTTTCAAGAATTATAAACCAAAATTGTGAACGCAACCATAAACTTTGCTTCACGAAATGTCAAAATGTTTCCCGCGTTTTTTTTCTCGGCGGCCACATTGTTTATTCTATTATGCCTGAGGTTGTAAAAGTGTTGAAAGAAATATTGTTTTCGGGTGAAATTGTTACAATTTCTTTCCGATGCGTTGTAAAAGTTTTTGGTTCTATGAACTCCTAATCAAGCGTTTAGTGTGACAAGTTTTTTCGTGATTCGGAAGGTGACTAGGGCTCATCAGGATAGCTATCATAAGTAAAATTAGTTTGCCATGAATGACAAGATAAGTAATTGTAGTATACGTTCTTTCTTTGTTAGAGAAAGATAAAGGGCTGCTTACATCACTTAAATAATGTGTTTGTATTGGAGGTTGCATATTTATGTATGCACTGGCCTGTGAGAATAATCATATTTAACACATGTCTGTCACTGATTTGAAATTAGTATAGTTACGGTTTGTTGTTTATGTTCTTATACATAGTAACCTGCTCTTGTAACTTGCGTGTAAAAATATTGACCACGAATGAATATACTCTACCATCCTACTACTGCTCTGTTCATTATTCCAATAGGTTATGGGCCCAGGTCCCGGAAGCACAAATGCTAGAGCATAATTTATTACTTGAGTGGTTTGAATATTAATCGTGTGCTTGTGAAACTTACGAAATCTCAATTATGTCAGCTGAAGTTGGCATAAGTGGTATTAAGAAGCTAAAAAGTTCGTCCGACTACCCAAACTGGAAATTCCTGGTCCGAAATTACTTGGAGAATAAAAACTGGTGGGGAGTAATTTCTACAGATGTAGTAAATGCTGACGTAGACCGGCAGGCACGAACGACAATATGTTTGTTGTTAGAACCAGAGTGCTTTACCCACGTTTACAATGCGAAGACTGCGAAAGAAGCCTGGAATAGCTTACGGAAAGCGTATGAAGACAAAGGTTGGGGAAGACGTATACATATTCAGCGAGAACTTTTTAACTGTAAGTTAGAGAATTTCGATTCTATGGAAAGCTACATATCCAAAATTACGTTCCTGACACAACAATTGTCCGATATTGATGCTCAAATCCCTGATGATTGGATCATATCGATTTTGCTGGGTGGATTGACCGCTGAGTACAGCCCTCTCATTATGGCTGTAGATAACAGTGGACAAGAAATCACGTTAGAGCAAATTAAAATGAAATTGTTACAAGAAGGAAGTAGACAGAGTAAGTTGAACACAGAGTACGATAAAGTTCTAGTTACACGTAAAGTACAGAACGATGCAAGATCTAACACTAAAACTTATGATCGTAAGCTTGTAGACTCATGTTTATTTTTTGAAGAACAAAAGTGAAACTTTCGATAAGTTCCGTGAATATAAGGCGGAAGTTGAGAATGAGACAAGTAAATCTATTAAATGTCTAAGATCTGACAATGGTGCAGAGTACTGTAACGGTAAATTTAAATCTTTTTTGAAGTCTGCAGGCATAAAACACCAGACGACTGTACCGTACACGCCGGAACAAAATTCTGTCGCAGAAAGAGCGAATCGTACTATAATAGAAAAGGCAAGAACATTACTGTCAGAATCGAATCTAAGCAAGAAGTATTGGGCCGAAGCTGTAAATACTGTTGTTTACTTAAAGAACAGAAGTCCCACGAAAGCATTGAATAATGCGGTACCAGAGAAGCTTTGGACTGGAAAAGATGTGGATGTCAGTCATCTGAAAATCTTTGGCTGCTTGGCATATAGATTGTTACCAAAACAAAAGAGACGCAAACTGGACATGAAGACGGAACCAATGATTTTTATTGGATATCCAGATAATCAGAAGGGTTATCGTCTAATGAATCCCAAGACAGGTGAAGTGACGACTGCGAGAGATGTCAAATTTCTAGAAAACGTCTTTCTACAAAAGGAAAACGTAAAAGAAACGGAAGTAATTATAAACCTGAATACAGATTCTGTTCCTTCCAGTTTACCCAACGGATCTACGAGCAGATCTGAACACTTGGAGGCCCACGATGATATGTATCGTGATACTGTAGACGAGAATGTAGAAGTATCAGAGGAGATAAGACCAGTCCCTGTAGAACCAGAGCGAGTACCTGATGACGTATTGACTGAAGAAGAAGTCAGAATACCTGAATCAGTAAGAAGGTATCCTGTAAGAGAACGCAGACAAGTCGATCGGTACGGATGCAATGTTATGTATGCCAAGGAGAGCAATCTTGATGGTGATCCATTGACTATTAATGAAGCGTTGGCGAGACCAGATGGTGATTTATGGCAAAAAGCGATAGATAATGAACTTATGTCACTAAAGGAAAACCAGACTTGGACGTTGGTGGATCTTCCAGCTGATAAGAAGCCTATCCAATGCAAATGGGTGTTCAAAATCAAGAAAGATAGCGATGGCAAGGTAACGAAGTACAAGGCTAGACTTGTAGCAAAAGGTTTCACACAGGTATGTGGTGTAGATTATACAGAGACTTATTCGCCTGTAGTTAGAAGCTCTACTCTAAGATTATTGTTCTCGCTAGCTGTTGAATACGGTTGGTTTATTGATCAGTGGGATATCACTACTGCCTTTTTGTACGGCAAAATTAAAGAGGACATTTTCATGCTCCAACCAAAAGGAGCAGTAGTCAAAGGTCAAGAAACCAAGGTATGTAAACTGCAGCGTTCTTTGTATGGATTGAAACAAGCTTCGAATGCTTGGTTCAAGGAATTGGATAAAGAAATGTTGAATTTAGGCTTTGTACAATCAAAAATAGAACCGTGTTTGTATCAAAAGCAGCTTAAAAACAATAAGAAGTTGATTGTCGTTATTTACGTAGATGACCTTTTTATTTTTGGAAATTGTGTACAAGAAAAGCAAAAGTTAAAAAAGGATTTGCTTGACAAGTTTAAAGTGAAGGATTTAGGGCCGGCTAGGCATGTTTTAGGCATGAGGCTGAGAAGAGACAAAGATGTTATTTTTCTAGATCAGCAACAGTTCATTTCAGACATTTTGAATGACTTTAACATGACAGACGCTAAGCCATTTTTGACCCCAATGGAAGTCGGTATGAAATTAGAAAGATCGACAAATTCACATAGCGATCTGCCATATCAAAGCTTGATAGGGTGTCTAAATTACTTGGCCTGTAATACACGACCAGACATAGCACATGCGGTAAGTGTACTTTCACAATTCAATTCGTGCTATGATGAAATACACTTTAAATGTGCGAAACGGGTCTTAAGGTATTTAAAAGGTACGTCTAACCTTTGTCTTACTTTTAGGAAGTCCGGGGATTTAGACTTACAAGGCTACGTTGATGCAGATTGGGGAGGGGCACTTGATAGAAAGTCTTTCACGGGATTAATTTTCAAGATAGGTAAAAATATAGTGTCATGGGAGAGTAGGAAGCAAGCGACAGTATCCTTGTCCACCACAGAGGCAGAGTACGTAGGACTGAGTCAAGCTTCGAAAGAAGCTCTTTATTTACGTAGTTTACTGAACAGTTTGACAGCTGTGGATAGTAAAGCGGTAGTAATTTACAATGACAATCAGTCGGCGCATAAAATTGCAGCTAACAAAATGATGCATAATAGGACAAAGCATATAGATATCAAGTATCATTTTATTCGTGAATGTGTACTGACAAACAAAGTTGAAATAAGGTACTTGTCAACTGATAAGATGATAGCGGACATCTTAACCAAAAGTGTTTACAGCCCGAAGCTGAGAGAATTTTTAAAGGATTTATCCCTGTCAAATTATTCTATTAAGGGGGCGATGAATAGTTAAATGTTTTGATGTTGTAGGTTTTCTAGAAGTGCTTTGTGTAATAGATAATTTGTAGTTTTGTTATGCATATTTTATTTTGTTAGATTTCTTCTGTTTTTGTACTATACTTTTGAACATAGAAGTGTTAGTGATTTATGTTGTTTTATGTACCGAGTACTGACAAGTACAGAAGTAATCATACGCATGTGTAATAGATTAAGGGGGCGTATTGGAGGTTGCATATTTATGTATGCACTGGCCTGTGAGAATAATAATATTTAACACATGTCTGTCACTGATTTGAAATTAGTATAGTTACGGTTTGTTGTTTATGTTCTTATACATAGTAACCTGCTCTTGTAACTTGCGTGTAAAAATATTGACCACGAATGAATATACTCTACCATCCTACTACTGCTCTGTTCATTATTCCAATAGTTTGAAGGCAGAAGACGTAGGTATTTAAACGATCGGTATGCTTCTCTCCATCATTAAAGAGGACATGTTTTAAAAATGTTTACCGGTTTTAACGCATTTAGTGGCATCATGTTTCCAAGTTTTTGTACCAGGATATTTTCTTCAAGCCTATGATTTTCTAATAAAATCGTTGCACCAAGCTAAAGCAGGTACCAAAACAGCGGAGAAAATCGAAAACATTTCAGCTCAGCCCATTTCTTGAAAACATTTCACCCGTCGGTCGGCGTCGGCGAATTCCAAATTCAAAATTCCTTTAAAATTTGTCATTTAGCCAAACAAATAGTCTGCCATTTTGCGCTCGATTCGCGCCAAAACGTAGGTCACAGAAGCGGTTCGGATACAGACGCTGAATAAACTGTTATCATCGTCGGTGAACTGGCGGTGGAGCTACTGTTTTATTATACGCCGGTTTAAGTCTAAACAGAGAGGGGATGTAACTTGGTTAGTGTAGTGGGAAAATGGTGCCGATTCTGTTGTGCACAAACTAAACTTAATTTAGGCTATTACTATCTTTTTCTCACCAATAAAACGAGAAAGAGACGGACGTAATTTAGAGCTGTCAAATTTAATTCGAACTAATATTTCCATACAAATGAAGGGTGCACGTAAAAACATGTCGACTAATAACACGGTGAAGCGCAAGGCGTAAACTAGTTTGACATTTCTAACTTAGTGCATAGCTATAGCCGTCCTTTTCTCGCCCTGCCTTTTAGTAAAAGATAGCAATAGTCTAAATTAAGTTTAGTTTGTGCACAACAGAATCGACACCAATGCCAAATTTAGATTGATAAAACAACTAGTTTGACGGACAGCGAGAAAACTCGCGTAAGAGGTTTTAATGAGACCAAAAAGAAATAGAAAAGTAAAAACATAAAACATCTGCTGTTCCATACATTCTGATTCGATTTAAAATTTGTATGTGGATGCTCAGAATCATGTACTGAATAAGTGATAACCATTTTCGCGTCGGTGTCCCTTCCACCCCTGTATAGGTAGGACACGAATTTGTGCAGGATTTCTCAACTAAAATGGGAAAAATATCAATAAAATTTTGCAACAAAGGCTGACTTTCGAAAAAAAAACACTACAAAATTGAAAAATAGGTAACTGACTGTCGGTGACTTTGTTTGTTTCATTGACTTTACTGCCTGTTTTTTTTTGCAAAATTGTTTTTTTTTTTTAATTCTCGTTTCATATTATGATCCTTGAACTCTACGAACAGGCAGACTGAAATCACGAATCTATAGGGAGGACATGAAAAGTTGGTTGAATTTGTATCTCTAACACATAAACGTAAGTTTTTCTACGATATTAAAAAAATAAAACGTTTTGGTTTATGTCTTGGCACTAGTTCAACACCATAATTAACATAAACAACTAGTTTTATTTGTTTAGAAGCGAATAATTTGTGATTTTATTATAATTAACTTTAATTTTTAGTGTGTCGTATTTTTAAGTATCTAAAAACACTTAAAAATGTTTTGGGCATTTTTATAGTTTTTATAAAATACGTATTTAATATTTACAATTTTAATAGCTTATAAACCTTCCAATGGTAATTTATGAAAACATAAGAAAGAGAAGCGAATTCCGGATAAAAAACAGGTAAGTAGTTGTTTAAAAGTCGTGTTTCACAAGGATCACAAAGGGTAATTAATTAAGTGCATTTACTTCATCAAGTAGGTAGTCGATCTAGAACTTGGCTATGAGTCGCCTTTATTTAATAAAGTGATTTGTTTGATCTTAAAATAATAACATGCGAACCTCAAACAGTTACCTTTTATCGCTCCTACCGCCACTGCACGCTGAATAAAAGCGGGAAAATTACTTCACCAACACCCATACATGAAACATCCTAACCACCACCTATCTCGCTCTCCCTCCCACACGCTTTTCCCTATGTCTCCATCCCTCTCCCACTTACAGGGGAAAAGCAAGCGAGCTAAGCTTTTCCGACTACAAAACACATTCATGAATCGCTTCGGGTTCCATGATGGCTGATTATACAATGCAATACGGTCCGAAATCCCGTGAACACTTTTCCTCGACTTTAAACGGGAAAATGCTCAGGGACTTTCAGCACGGTTTCCTAGAGCGAAACGGGCCTTTATCTACGTCCCGCCATTGGCTGTTTCAAAAAAAGTCCGCAGCCTGTGATTGGCCAAAACAAATTGTTAGCGGCGCGTTCTTTATTACTGCGTTATTCGAAACGTCTTAAGCGCCAACGTAGTTTATGATAAAATAGTCGTAAGTTCAGTACTAATAGGTGGTGTTTACTTCCTTTTGGAGGTGAAGTGAGATACAACATACGGGTTTGAATTGAGAAGCGGAATGAAATTGCAATATTAGAACAATTATATGAGTTTTTCTTTTTTGCACAGAGTTGTTACGATTAGAGTTGGCATTCGTTTTATCTTTTTTTCTCAATTATGACGGAGTGCATTTGTTCCGTGACCGCGATTACTACTGTTTAGCAAACGGTCCTGGGTTCAATTCACCATTAGGAATTTCTCAGTAGCAACCTGAAGTCTGATTTTTCAACAGATTGATGGTAATGGGCTCATCTCCTTTTGCATGTGACTTGGCGTAACGTGGGTTCGCTACAGGTATACGAGTACCTCTGCATAAAAGTTCGGAGATTATAGTCGTGAACTTATAAGACTGTTTTTATGATAAAATCAATTCAAAAGCTCCCAACTTTTTTACCCATGTTGTCACTTGTGAAAAAATCGACTCGTCTTTCAACAATGTTTGTATTTAAACAATGGTAAGCGAAACGAATCATCTGCTACTGGTTAAGAACCGCGGGGGGTTCTTCTGAAACTATTTGTCAATGGTATCGTGCATGAATTCGCCGCTAGAGGCGCTCGTGTAGAGTAAGGTCTTCAGAAATGTCAGATGTCATAGTGTAGGCGCGTCGCGTATTTTAATTTGTTAATACTTGGAGGAAGGATGATTTTTAAGCACTGCTATACACCGGGGCATCCCGAGCCTCTGGCTAAGGTAAAAGCCAGCCTTTGCAATTGAATTGCGGAGGAGTTTTCTGATGCTTTTTTTCATTTATTTAAGTAAACTGTATTTATTTAACATTTCAAGCACAGAAACCGAACGCCATTGGCATTTTTTTTGCCATAGTGTTCTTTTTTTTCTATTGTTTTAATTTTTAATGTAGGTACTTACTAAAGTGTCTTGATGATAAACATTTAGACACAAAGATCATAGTTATGTACCAAAGAGTAAAGTGTATCAATAATCTGTTGAAAATAAAAGATAGTTCTGAGGTTCCTGTAGAAGTTAGAAAAAAAAAGTGTTTTTTAATATTTTTTTGCACTAAATTCATGATGCAATTCACTCATTGACGCGTAATTTCTTTTGCTAAATCATCCACAGCACTGATTTTAGTGTTTTTCTTTTTCGAAGCATAATATTTACTATTACCCCTGTAGTTGGAGTATTCATGATCCCTTCTACATTTATTATTAGTAATTGGATATCACACAAATATTATATAAAAGTTTGCATGTTTGTTACTCTTTTACGCTAAAACTACTGAAAGGATTTGCATAAAATTTAACACACAGATAGTTTATGACCTAAAAAAGGATACTTTTTATCCCGGTAGTATGATCCCGTGGGACAGTTATCAAACTCCAAGCGGGCGAAGCTGGACTGCGGGGCTGTTCGAAAGAGATACCGGGGCCCCGGAACATAAAGGGCGAGGAAGGAACATGGATGGTAAAAGTCTAACACTCCCTCCCGCTTCGTCCAGAGTGGGAGAAGTTATTTGATGATTTCCCATTCGAAAAAAAAAAAAAAATATTACGGGCGAAGCCGCGGGTATACCTACGCTAGTGAAGAAACAAAACTCACAGTGACTGAGCGTAACTAATTCTCAGCTACCGTGCACTGATCGAACACTGAGCTTGGAGTTTGGACACCCGCTGCGTTGACGACAAAACTTATCTCTAATAATAGCTTGTAGCTACTGTTTGTATGACATGTTTGCTATTGGCGTGACGAAATGAGTTGGGTTTTTTATTACTTCAGTATAAGTAGTGATTGCTACTGTGCGCTATTACAACTTAAATCCCAGAAAGGTTAGGCAGAAGTGTATACCCACAGTCCGCCAGTTATGTTTAAGTGCCATGTAATAGGGAGCGACTATATGCCATCAACCGAGCACAAATCAAGAATCCGTGGCTGCTATTGAGAAATTCCTGATGGAAAAACCCAATAACACTTTGCCCAAACCGGAATCCAACCCTAGACCTTCTGCTCAGCAGGCACACTTGCGAAGTGGTGACACTAGACCAACGAGGCAGTAATCAAAATCAAATTTGTGTATCATTAAATTTTTATTGGGTTTTTTTTTATTTTGTCATCCAAAAAGGATTTCATCTAATCTCGATACCTAATAAAACCTTCACGGACCGGCAAGTTTTTTTTTTAATAATAATTCTATGAATATATTCTATTTTATATTTGATTCTATTACAGAAATAAAGATTTCAAGTTTCAAGCAACAGAAGAGCGAGCAACGTTCTTTTTTTTTGATAATAATTAAAAGCACTGATGCGTTCTTATTTCCTCCAGGTGTGATATACTCGTAGATCACAAAATGAAACAAATCACTTCAATAATACTGAATTTAATAATCAACTTCAATTAATATTTTACACTTGTACACGTACACAACAGTATCATCGACCTCTCGAGTCGACTGTCCAACCGATAGTGTCGTCCTATGGCAATTTTTGCAAAAGGTGTGTTTCTGACAACCGGAAGTCAGAGTTCAATATTTATCACAAATAATATTTATTAAGTCATGATACCAGGAAGTCAAAACAGTGTTTGTTAGCACATTTGCTATTATTAAACTACGACATTTGCACAGGAAGTCAAAACACGCTAACAGCTCGGCCATCTGACATTCGGTTACGTCCTCGTACCGAAATAAAAAAAATGAATAATAATAATCATAATCCTTCTAAAGATTTGTTACACTCATTTAATTTATGTAGTAATTATTATTCTAAATAATTGTAAATTATACATAACATAATCAGATTTTATTGAAACAAAACAATATAATTCTTGAATAATAACATAACTCCTTCATTGTTTTTTTTTTTATATAAGTGTACATAAAATTTTGTAAAGAATCATATAAGTATTAGAAACTAACTAATCATTATCACATTCAATATGCACTTCACCTGTCTCATCTGAAAGACTATTGTTCTCCTCGTCAGAACTACTTGCTAAATCAGTACTAAGATTTAGCCAAGGCCGCAATTTGTCTCTAGCTACAATTGTTTCGTATTTATGATTGTTTTTTCTAGTTATGGGGGTATCTTCTACTAGGAATCGGTCATTGGGGAGTACTTTAACAATACGATAGGGTCCTTGATATTTTGCTACTAGTTTCTTAGATTTACCATCGTTTTTATTAACTTCCCTTTCTACCCGTACTAGATCTCCTTCCTTATAAATGGTTTGGTTAGTTACTCTCCTATTTTTGTTAAAACGTTCTCTATCTTTCTCTTGTTGTTTTCTTATAAGCTCTCCCGATTTTTCGCGTATTTTCGATATTTGGTCTAAATTATTATCTGACGTATCACTAATAATATCACTTAAAATTGACTCTGAAACATTTGTTACTTTAAATCCGAAAAGTAGTTCTGAGGGACTCCTTTGTGTGGTTTTATGTTTTGTGGTATTTATACCAATTTGTATATCTGGCACATATTCATCCCAAGTCCTGTCATCTTTCCCATGAGTCTTAGTAGAAAGAGCGTCTAAAATCGTTCGGTTAAATCTCTCGACTTGACCATTAGCCCTTGGAGTTGCAACAGCATTCAGAATATGTTTAATACCAGTCTCTTTAATAAACTTACTAAATATGTTACTTGTGAAGCATGAACCTCTATCGGTTACCAATCTTATGGGGACACCAAAATAACTGATATGATCTCTTATAACTCGGATTGTTGTGGTTGCTTTAGTATTCCTAACTGGTTTAATATTTGTATATTTCGTGAAACCATCGACGATAACAAGTAAGTAACAATTGCCGCGCTTACTACGTACAAACGGTCCTAAGTGGTCCGCATGTATCGTATGAAACGGTTTTTCCACTTTTGGTATAGGATGTAGTTCACCTTCACGGGGACCACCGGGTACTTTGTGATGGGCGCACTCAAGGCAAGCGGCAACATACTTTTTTACGAAACGTCGCATCTTTGGGAACCAATACGAATCCCTAATCCGGGCTAACGTTTTATCGAACCCAAAATGACCAATATCGTCGTGGTTTTTCTTAAGAATCTGCCAACGAACTCCTTTTGGGACGGCCCATCGAAGCCCGCTTTCTACTATGCGATAGACACGACCATTTTTAATTTTGAAATTGTTGTGGATTTCGACAATTTTATCGATGTCTGGGTTAGTCAAAATATTTTTAATAGACATTATTTCGTCATCAATGGATTGGGCAGTACTCAACCAATTATCTGTTTCAATATTTAATATGTCAAAGATGTGGCTTTCTGGAATAGGCGGTTCGATGGGATGCCGACTCAGAGCATCGACGTGCGTCATTTTACTACCCGATCTGTATTCGATATCGCAATCATATTCCTGTATTTGTATCCACCAGCGCGCTATTCGGGGAATAAGATCGCGCTTGGTCAGTATAGTCCGCAAAGCACTACAATCCGTGTATATTTTAAAATGAATGCCAATTAAATATACCCTAAAACGATTGAGGGAAGCGATAACGGCTAACGTCTCCAGTTCAAACGAATGCAACTTTTGCTCATCAATAGTTGTTTTTCGACTATAAAACGAAACTGGTCGCAGCATACCATCTTTACCTCTTTGTAATAGAATACCGGCCACTCCAAGTTTAGATGCGTCTGTGTGTAGTTGCGTTTCGAAAGAGGGATCATACAAAGCAATTACAGGGCGTTCTACTAATGCATCTTTGAGAGTCTGAAAGGCGGAGGCCTCCTCTGAACCCCAGACCCACTCACAGTTTTTGCGTAACAAGTCTGTTAAGGGCCTTGCCAATATTGCGAAATTTCGAATAAACCGTCTAAAAAAACTCGCAAGCCCCATAAACTGTCGTATCTCATGGGGATTTTTTGGAACTGGAAAATTTGAAACTGCATTGATCTTTCTAGCACCGGGACGCACACCATCAGGCCCAATTTCGAATCCTAAGAAATCAATATTTGTGTAAAAGAAATGACATTTACTTAGCTTTAGGGTTAAACCCCCCTCTCGAAGTAATTGCAAAACTTGGCGAAGTCGAGAAAGACCTTCCTCGAAGTTATGCGAAGGAATTAATATGTCATCCATATATATGACAGCAAACTTTATCTTTGCGTCAGCTAGGATTTTGTTTATTGTTCGCTGGAAAACAGACGGAGCGTTAACCAAACCAAACGGCATTCGCAAATATTCAAATTGACCATCCGGGGTTACAAATGCAGTTTTAGTTCTAGACTGCTCGGAGATAGGAATTTGATAGTACCCTGAAGCAAGGTCTAATGATATAAAATACTCATGACCGGGCAATAAATCAATTTGATCGTCTATGCGAGGAATAGGGTAGTGGTCTTTTATTGTTTTTCGATTGAGGGCTCTGTAGTCGACGCAAAGACGTTTTTCACCAGTCTTCTTCTTGACTAACACTATTGGGCTGGCATAAGGGGATGATGACTCTTGAACAATGCCCGCATCCAGCATTTCTTGGACCATGTCTCGGACTAGTGTTCTCTCAGAATAAGACATTCGATAAGGACGATAAGCAACAGGTTCAGAATCTTTTAGTTTAATTTCCATCTCACTCACAGTCGTATAACCAAGATCTCTAAGATTTTCAGAAAAACAGTCTTTATATTCACATAAAACGGATTTTAAATTGTCGAGTTCTGTTTTAGTTAAAGAGTCACCATAATTAATAGAATCACTATCTTCAGTATCGGAAATGGTTAATTGGAACACGCGGCTAACATTATTCAAAGGTACAGCGCGAGCAATCAAAATATCTTGTTTGAATACGATAGTATTTAGCGTTAAATTTTGTACCAGTAACCGTCCTACACCATTCATCAAGGTATATTCTCCAGGCAAAAGATAAAACTCTGATCCAATTCTTCCCCTCACGGAACCGTTTATAAAGACCTGACCAGTAAAAGCCCCATCTGAATAAACTGGTATAGACTGCATCGCATGACCGGAAACATCTGTTTCCTCAGATATCATCAGGAACACTTTATTCGTCCTTTGAAATATAAGACGAGATGGTGTCTTAGTTATCAGAATACCGGGGAGCTCGGTAAAAGAATGACCCAAAAGCATTGGATATTTCAAAACAGAATCATCCACGACAAGAATATCAACGGTTTCTCTAATTCCCTGAATCTCTATAGTCGCCCTAACTTTACCTACCGGCTGCACTAAATTATTACCTAGTCCTTTCATTAGGGGTAAGTTACAATAGTCTAAATGTAAATTAAAATCTTTTGCTTCAGTTTGTCGCATTATCGAACATTCACTACCAAGATCCACATAACAAGAAATGGGAAAATCATTTAGTTTTGCATGAACTATATATTTATCATTTGGGTCATGGATTTTCGTACTACTAATGCCGGCGTTACAGTCCACTTTTAGAACCTGTTTTTCTTGACCTACCCTGTTGGAATCAGGATTTTCGCGACTCTTTTGCGTGATATTTGGACAGTTAGTAGTGACGTGTCCGAGAAGATGACAATTATTGCATTTTTCGATAGGTTTAGGACATTTAAAACTGGGATGGCCTTCGACGCGACAATTAAAGCATCTAATTTTGGGTTTGGATACCGTTGAACTCGGTTTATTGTCAGACTGATTTGTTTTCTCCGATTGTAACCCAAAAGTTTTCTTATTGTCATTTCTACTTTTCATGTTATTGCCATTGTTTTCTCTCGACTGACCTACTTTAACTGACTTCAGATATCTAAGAACTTGCTCAGGTGTGTCATATTGTGCTGCTTGAGCTCCTACTTTAATGGCCCTATCTTCTATGCCATATAGTATACAATCTACTGCTCTTTTTCCCGTTATCTGACATCTATGTAATAAATTGAGTTTAGAGTAATAGTACTGTTCTAAAGGTTCCCCATATTTAGCCCTCAATGTAAGCATCTCTGTTAATAACTCTGCGTAATTTTCTCTACATGGAAACGATTGAAAAAGTTTCGTCTTCCATTCCGACCAGGTAAATTTTACGCTAGGTAGACTTTGATACCATGACTTAGCTAAACCCGTGAGCTTTGGAAGTGCATAGTAAATGATTTCCCGTTCTTCCCATTCATATATGTCTGCGCATTCCTCGACTTTATTGATCCAATTCAAAATGCTCTGATTCTTGGACATGGGGTCAAATTCTGGAATAACATTACTCATATTGGCCAAATTATGGCTGCCTGATTTTGAAAACCCCTTTAGCGCATCAATAATTTGAAAAAACATATTATTAGGATTCGAATTCTCATACCTTGTCGTTCCTTGCCTCTGACAACCGTGATGACTGCTGCTCCTTGACTGCCTTCCGTCCCGTGACCCGCTTCTCGAACGTCTTTCATTGCGTGACCTGCTTGATCTCGCTCGGTCGGGTGTATTTCTTGATGAAGTATCGTTTCTTATTGGTCCTCTCATTTCATCCTCAGTGTAGTCCGATCTATGCATTGGTCTCATGTCCAATTCCCTGTTTCTAGAGCGTCGCTCAATCTCACCGCTCATCATATCATTTGTACGTTTACTGGAAAACCTCGGCCGCCGCTCAAGCTCATCGACACGGGGCTCCCCAGGAAACGCACGGCTTGTACTCGGCTGTCGCTCAAGCTCACCAGCACGAGACTCGCCAAAGATCAATTGGTTCCAACCCGGCCGTTGCTCAAGCTCACCGGCACGGGCATCACCAGAAAACGCACGGCTTGTACTCGGCTGTCGCTCAAGCTCACCAGCACGAGACTCGCCAAAGATCAATTGGTTCACACCCGGCCGTTGCTCAAGCTCACCAGCACGGGGATCACCAGAAAATGAACGGCTTGTACTCGGCTGTCGCTCAAGCTCACCAGCACGAGACTCGCCAAAGATCAATTGGTTCACACCCGGCCGTTGCTCAAGCTCACCAGCACGGGGATCACCAGAAAATGCACGGCTTGTACTCGGCTGTCGCTCAAGCTCACCAGCACGAGACTCGCCAAAGATCAATTGGTCCTCACCTGGCCGTTGCTCAAGCTCACCGGCACGGGGGTTCCCTCTCGGCCCATGCAAATCATCATCATGACATCCATATCGGTCCATTTTCTCAACTTCACAATCCAGTCGAGTTCGCTTAGGTCCTGATGGTAGAACAGGGCTACCAGGTCTCGAATTATAGTTTGTATTCATTTTGGTTATCTGAAACTCAAAAGTATGCGTCATTATCATCATTCATCATATACATTTAAGATAACAGTTTGAAATATAAATACCTCAAAAAAATAAAAATATGTTTATTTGAGTTGACGGAAACATCATGTTCATTGAGAAATAAGGGGCCCCAGATTATAACCTGCTAGGTTCAGAGTAAAAGGTGCCAGATAATAAAAAAAAAAAAAAAAAAATATGTATACATAATATATATATATATGTATGTATGTATGTATATACATATATATACATACATACATACATGGTCATCCACTGATTCCCTTCAGTTGATTTACTGGCTCCGATACTAAGCTACGAAAAATAGCGAAAACAAAAAATAAAGAGAAAAAAGAGCAATACAGTATCGATTTCTATCAAAATAAAGTTAATTTCTTTGCATACTAGAGTGAACATTGAAATTGAAAATCCATTCATCAAAATAATCCATACTGATAAAATACACCACCACATAATAAATAAAATCGCTATAAGAATCATTCTTATGTCGTTCTTTCTTCGTAAAACATAAGCGATTCGGCCTCAACTTAAATACTGAACTATAGTAAACTCTAAAACATAAATTCACAGTAACGACTTTGCTTATTTTACTTTTAAGTCGAATTGTTGTGTATCATTTTCAAAAATAAAATCGTTACGTTACTTACTTTCTAGGATGGCACAGAAACGTATTATGTGTTATCCCACTTCTGAACTAAAAGCACTGATGCGTTCTTATTTCCTCCAGGTGTGATATACTCGTAGATCACAAAATGAAACAAATCACTTCAATAATACTGAATTTAATAATCAACTTCAATTAATATTTTACACTTGTACACGTACACAACAGTATCATCGACCTGTCGAGTCGACTGTCCAACCGATAGTGTCGTCCTATGGCAATTTTTGCAAAAGGTGTGTTTCTGACAACCGGAAGTCAGAGTTCAATATTTATCACAAATAATATTTATTAAGTCATGATACCAGGAAGTCAAAACAGTGTTTGTTAGCACATTTGCTATTATTAAACTACGACATTTGCACAGGAAGTCAAAACACGCTAACATAATGAAACAAAACACCAGTTTGGACGGAGGATAACATATTACCCTTTTCTATAGCGAATAGAGAACTTAACACCGTGTTCTCCATACCCCCAAAATACAAATCTAATATTTCAACGTTAGTAAATTCAATTAAGTATTACTCATATCGATACCCCCAAGCCCATAAGAGCCCACCAAAACACAAACACACGAAAAAAACACCAATTCACCCACAAAATCATCAATGTATAAGAGTCGAAGAAGGACTTTGATCGTGAAAAATTCGTTCATCGACTCTTATGAACTTGGAGGGTTATAAATTGATGATTTTGATAATTAGAATTCCTTAACATAATACGTCTTACAGTCGCGACCGATACGTTTATTAACATAAAACTTAGCACTGCCCTGCAAATAGCAAAAAACGTAAGAAAATTTGAATTTCGCGGGCTACCTTGGAGCATCCCCCTTAACAAATATTTACCATTTACCTACCTCTATTACAGCGTCACAGTTCATTCATTCCATTCCAAGCATTTAGTATTTTTATTCTCCTACCGTTCCAAATTCAAATTGCCACCTCTACGCATTTCCAACCCAACAACCCGTACCATAATGGCGAGCGTCGGTTCCGAGGCAATTTTTCACGTCGTATCTCCATCAGGCGTTAAATAATAGAGAACTCCATGAAGTTTATATTTCATTAGTTGCCGCTGAAACGCCATTATTGCGGACCACTGTAGTTTACACTTTCATTCCCGTTTATACAGTGGGCCATGCTGGTTTGGGTGACAATAGACAATGTAGAATATGATTAGGTCTAGGATTATATTCTCAGGTTGAGTAGTGTTGTTAGATTTTTTTATTAGCACTTCGACTATCCTGTAAAGTGTCTTGAACTTATTTAAAGTTTTTCATTGATTATTATTTATTTAATTTTTTTTTAGAGCTAACTACGTGTAATTTCATATCGAGAAAATGTAATGGAATCGTGTTTTCGAAACTTGAATGTAACTTAGAAGTAGTCCTCAACATTTCTCCCCGTCGTCATTGCGATCTTTTTTTTTTTGTTCTACACCACACCTTCTAGTTATGGAGATATTAGGTACCTACTTAGTTATTTTACTGTAAGATTTTACTTTAAACAACTCCACGACCTCCGTACTATTCAATCCATCCATTAGCACAATGTTGTAAGTGCGTTACATTTAGTTGTACTACAAAACATTGATTTTTCACCCCCGAAAAAAAAGTTGTTTCCCAATTCCAATAATTTTTGCGTAAAGTTACTTAGTTTGATGTACAGAATGCTTGGTTGACGGCTTCGTGATGAGGTTGTTTACATCCTGTATACTTAATATTGATCGCAAAGTGAATGCTGCAGTAATACTTATTAAAACGAGAGCCTTTCAACTGTCACAATTTGGGGTTGTTCTGGCCTGTAAGAGAAAACAGTGATTTTGCTTTTTAGAACTCGAACGCCAAAACAGACCAATGAAAAGAGGCTGCTTAAAAAGAGAATGGATGAAAGAATAAGAAAAGCAAGAATAACGTTTCACCATCAGGTCTGCTGTGTAGCAGACCACTGCTGGCAGTGCTGGCATGCCACTCAACTCGATTCTCAGCAACTCTCAATCCGGTTGCTACCAGCCACTCTGCGAAGATCGTCACTCCAGTCACTCGAGTCTGAGGGCATCCCATCTTACGTTTGCCGATTCGCGGTCTCCACTCAAGAACACGTCTACCACAACGGTCATCGGTTCTACGGCTTATATGACCGGCCCATTGCCAATTCAGCTTACTTATTCTGTGAGCTATGTCGACCACTCTGTTTCTCTAGTTTTTAACATAGAACAAATTGAAAGGAACTTAGACCTTAGAATTTTAATATAAAAAGCATTAAAAGCCTGAAACTCGTCACTACGCGCCTGTCCATTCGAATCAAGACAAATAATACCTAATATTATTCCATCAGCATCTAAAAAAACAAATATAACCTCGGCAGAAAATGACAGAAACATATAAAAATAACGTAATTGTGAGAAGAATTCCCGCCAATAATAGTTCGATAACAAATATGGCGGCCGTACGTCTCCACGCTGATAGCGAGGTAATAAATGATGGACGGAGTACTGAGATATACGAGCTGGAGTGTACGGTGGCACGGGTATGTGAATCTTACGGGACTTTTCCTGAAGTTATTGACACTCTAGAATAGAAAACAAAAGTAATTAATCTTTATTAGGTACCTACCCAAATACGGCTACTAACGTGACAAAAAAAAATTACTATGGGACCCTATTACTTAGCCTTTGATGTCCGTCCGTCCGTCTCTCTGTAGGCGGACTTCATCTCATGATGCGTAATAGGTAGTCAGTTCAAATTTTCACACAGTGTGTATTTCTGTTTCCACTATAAAACCTGACTAAAAAAAAAAAAAAAAAGTGAAAAATAACTTTAGCTTCTGAAGCTTAAATCTTTGTTTGATTGATATTTTTTGCAAAATGTTTTTATTTTTCACTTTTTAGTGGTTCACATGTGCTTGGTACACATGGAATGTGCATACCGTTGCAATTACAACAAGCCCAAACACGACTAGGATGCATTGTCTCATTATGGAGTTCCGTGACTCTTGGCTCCATCATCAGATCTGATTGTAGAATGGTTCTTATCGTACGCAAATGCTTCACTTTTTGTAGAAAATACCAAAATCGCTGTACGTTATCCTATAACATTTTAAGAGTTCCCTCGATTTCGCCAAGATTCCATCATTAGATCCCGACTTAGTGGCTATGGGACCATTTGGAAAGTATACCCTTTCCAACAAAAAAACATTTTCAAATCGGTTGGTAAACGACGGAGTTATGCGCGAACATAAAAAAAATAAAAAATAAAACAGAAACTTCCGAATTGAGAACCTTCTCCTTTTTTAGAAGTCGGTTAAAAACAACAAATAATATAAATAAATTAAAAGGATGGTATGAAACGTGTAAGGGACCACCTTATGTGCGATGAAGACTCGCACTTGGCTAGTTTTTTTTTATACTAAATAGGTTTGCGTTTGGCTGCAACTCACCTGATTTGAAGCAATGATACGACCTAGGGTGGAGCACGCTTGTCCAGAAGACCGATTTACTCGAACTTTGAAAAGATCCGGATTATAATTATCAGGAAACAAAGAAGCCAGTTAATAGGGTAGACGAAAAAAAAGAGACCGTTAATTAGATTATCAACAAATATTTTACCCGTATTTTTTCTTTTGTTACGTAAACAAAAATTGACGAAGATACGACGCTTTTAAAATTCTCAATTTTCCACGCCTAGTGCGTTCTGTCGTCACGAGCCCCGTCAGAACTCCCGAGTTTGGATGTGTTTTATCTTTGTCAATATTGATTGATTTACAAAAACAAAAAATTCGTGTACATTATTTTCCAATACTCTAACTGACGGACTAAATGGATTTGTAATTTTTTGATACTGTCGTTCAAGCCATAGGCTTGAACGACGTAGGAAAATGTGGGATATTTCTATCGTTGTAGGTATACCTACAACGATAGAGATATCCCACATTTTCCCCCAAATTTCAGTCCCTCTACAAATCCACATTGCCTACTCCCCAGTTATCAGTTGAATCTGACTGCTGCTATATTACTGATGCCTATCATCTCCGTATTATTAGATGGACTTTATATTATATGTCGCTATGTAATGTGAGCGTACTTACTATTCATTGCTGTTTGACTCATCTAGTTGATTATTTTTATTCTTTGTTTTTCTTATTTATTGAAGACAGAATGGAGATATTGTCAAGTCGTTTTTTTTTTGTTTTTTTTTTATGTGTTTTGAATAGGAATGGAATAGAAAAACTTTGACTTATCTATCACTACTTTGTGGCCGCTGCTTCGCCCGCGTCTTGGTCGATAATTGTCCCACGGCATCATACTACCGAAATAAAAGATCTTATGTGTTAATACAAGTTATAAACTATATGTGTGCTAAATTTCATTCAAATCCGTTCTGTACTTTTAGCGTGAGAGAGTAACAAACAAACACACATACAAACTTTGTCATTGATAATATTAGTATGATTTCCTTCAGAATCCTACGTATCGTATTGAACTACACACCCCCAATGAAATACAACACAATACAGGTAAGCCATACATCACTCCCGTTAAAGGCTCCGCTGCGATACTGCGACCGTTTAATTAACACACACACATACACACACACACGAATACCTACACACGTCGGAGTTGTGTCGTCAAGTCTACAGGGACGGATTTGAAAGGCAGTTTGAGTAAAAGGACCTTCTTCTTCTCTTGCAGGTAACAGCATAGTCAGCCTATAATGTTTCTACTGCTGGGATACACTGCTTGTTAGCTATGAGAGGGAATGACCTATATAATCCACCACGCGGGCCCAGTGCGGGTTGGTAGGGACATCTATCATCCCGCACTGGGTCCGCGTCTGCGACCACACGCCTTTGATCACGATACCAGGGATTGAAAACTTTCCAAAATACCGGTATTTAGGGGTTCCGGTACCTATACCGGAACAAGAAGACCTAAATTGGAACCTTTATTTTACCGGTTCTTGGGCAAAGCGAGATCAAACTTGTTTTTTGAGGTGCGGAACGAAGGCGAACTAAAAGAAAAGGTATGGTGCCCTCCGAACATCATCCCCTTTTCCGTAAGGATCCTTATAACGGGCGACAAGGATTGACGGTAGACTTGGACCCAATGGCCATTGATGGATAGTTAATATCAAGACCTGACTGTCACAACTATAACGTTCTGTGACGCGACTCCTAATGTGCTTTAAAACGATTTTGTAGAAATTTTCTAATCCAATGTATAAAAATCTCTTGTCACACTGTTTGTTATCGAAGTCCTCTGAAATTCTTTTTTGTGTATACAGGGTGAATTTGAATAAATGCGACAAAATGAAATGGGAGCTTCAGTTACAGTAACATAGTAATTATAAACTGTTTTTTCTACTATCTAAATCGTTAAAAAAAATTACGCGATTATCGTTTTCAAAAGGTCCATTGATGTTATTATCTTTATTTAAGTACGAATTATCGGTATTCCCGTTCATAGCGGTCATTTACCTAATTTAGCATAGTTTCTAATGTAAGTATCGCGCGACGTTGCCAAACCTCGCATGTGCGCCAGCGGTGACATCCCTTCCCGGCGACCACGCGCCGCCCACTACCCTTCCTTCGTTCATTACAATTTTACATTTGATATTTTATACATTTTCTTGACAACACGTATTATTTTATTTTTAAATTTGACGCATCTATTCAATTTCACCCTGTATTTCGTAGGTTTGAGACTACTCTCAGACCTAAGAAATAAACTCAAAAAAAAAACAGATTCTTAAAATCTCGAACGAAGTTGCGGTCACCAGCCAGTTTTACTGTAATGGGAAATCTAAGCAAGCCCACAGAATCCAGCTCTGCCCTCCTGGCGTTGGTCGTTCCTCTGTGGCCGGTAACTGGTGCCTTATTAGGTAATAGTGCGACAGAGCTGATGGGTCGCTCGTTATTGAACGGTATATAAAGGTTAGCTGCCATAGTGACGTCACTGACGTCGTCGCAGCGAAATGGTTTAATTAGCCATTTTAGACACCGCCTAGCCTCTTTACTTTAAAAAACTTTTTTGCAAAAAATAAAACCGACTTCAAAAAAAAAAAACAAAAAAGTGAAAAATAACTTTAGCTTCTGAAGTCGGTGACCTTTGTTTGATTGATTTAGTTTTTTTTGTCACCGACTTCAGAAGCTAAAGTTATTTTTCACTTTTTTGGTTTTTTTTTTTGAAGTCGGTTTTATTTTTTGCAAAAAAGTTTTTATTTTTCACTTTTTAGTGGTTCTCATGTGCTTGATATACATGGAAAGTGCATACCGTTACAATTACATCAAGCCCAAACACGACTAGGGTACATTGTCTCATTATGGAGTTCCGTGACTCTTGGCTTCATCATCAGATCTGATGGTAGAATGGTTCTTATCAAACGGAAATGCTTCACTTGTTGTAGAAAATACCAAAATCGCAACACATTTTCATATAAAATTTGAAGAGTTCCCTCGATTTCGCCAAGATTCCATCATCAGATCCCGACTTGGTGGCTATGGGACCATTTGGAAAGAATACCCTTTCCAACAAAAAAAGAATTTTCCAAATCGGTTGACAAGCGACGGAGTTATGCCCGAACAAACATAAAAAAAAAAAAAAAAAAAAAACATCCGAATTGAGAACCTCCTCCTTTTTTAGAAGTCGGTTAAAAACACATTATATTCGCCTAAAAAGAGTATTCGACGAAGCCTCGCTTCGCGGGGCTCCTGTTTCTGTCCGCAGGGTTTAAAGGAACTGGGGCTGCGGGACTGTTCGAAAGAGATACCGCGTGGCCCCGAAACTTAAGAAGGAATATGGATGGGTTTTAGTTAGTAAAAGTCTGATACTCCCTCCCGCTCCCCCAGAGCGGGAGGAGTCATTTAATGATTTCCCATTCGAAAAAAAAAAGGTTTAAAGAAACCTTTATATATATACACACGTTACGATAAATCGTTACGATCGAACGGTACAGTTTAAATTGCACAGTTTCGTAGTGCCATCTTACGATAAAACTGTACGATTATTCATTCGTTGAGTTGGCTTCGACTGACGACACGTTAGCAGTTGTTGGATTATTATTCGTCTTAAAAAAGCAAAAGGAAGGAAAAAAAAACACGTATTTGGTGTAAAGAATGGCTAATGAAAAGCGAAGCTCATTCCCATGTTAATTTAATGAAATACTAAAGTTATTTCCCAAACATTGGCATATATTTTTTTTTTTATATCTGATGTCCATGGTATTGCCAATAATTGAAAGGCAAGACACAATTATGAGAAATGCTATCCCTCCCCATGATAGACTAGCGGCCACTATTTTTATCAAACCGCTATCCATGCGAAAACTGAAACGACTGGCACACACGTTACGATTTATCTGCACAGTTCATCCGATTCCGTTTTATCTATACTATCCAAAATTTCATAGGTACTGTTCAGCAAAGTGAATTGGCCCTGAATGTTGTTTTTTTCAGGCTGCTAGTTATACGGCCACTGTTTAGTAAAGAGGCTAGGCGGTTAACTGAACGGCTTATTAAACCATTTGGCTGCGACAGTGATACGACAAAGTCGCAGAGAAGCTACGTAGCTCGGGTAGATTCGTGGGCTACGAGCTCGTAGCACGGCCTACGCCGTAGCACATAGACTCGTAGAGTGGTAGAAATTTCGCGTAGCTTTCTTCAAATTTTCTATTCCGGAAACACCTAAACTCACAAAACACATTAAACGCTAAACTAATTTAAAACAAGACGAGTGTGTGTTGCCAGTGGTTACATACGTGGCCGAAAGATGGTCACTCACAATGGGCCTCATCTGAAGGCTTAAAGTCACCCAAAGGACAATGGAGAGGGCTATGCTTGGAGCTTCTTTGCGTGATCAATCCAGCAGAAGTGAGGACATCCGTAAGACATTTGTATGTATTTATTTACAGAATACTTCTTTCATTATCGTGTGGTAAGTAAGTAAAGTAAGTAAGTACCTAAACAGCCCGCTTAGCATGACCACCGGAGAAACGAGAGGGATCGACAAATCTTTTGTTCATCTGTCATTGAATCGACAAAATGACAGATGAACAAAAGGTTTGTCGACTCTCTGTCGTGTCTACGGTGGTCATGCACACGCCTTTAGAGTCAGAGGCTACTAGGGTTACAAATCACACAAAATATTATAAATGTGAAAGTTTGTATGTGTGCATATATAGTTTGTGTGAATGTTACTACTTCGCGCTCAAACTGCTGAACGGATTTGGATGAAATTTAGAACAAAGATAGATTATTACCCGGATAAACACATAGGATTTAAGAGACTTTTTATCCCGATAGTATGATCCTGTGGGACAATTATCGAAGTAGATGCGGGGGAAGCCGCGGCCTTTAAGCTAGTTATGTCATAATCTCGTGTAATATAAGGAAAAGTATTTACACGGCGGGCTGTATCAGTGTACGTCATAAATGCTCTTTTATTTTTCCAGTGAGAGAGCTTTCCTCAAGATCTTAACTAAGGGTCGTAGCACACGTATCAAATCGGAAAGGGATCGTCATCGTATCAACTCGAGCCGTTCAGCATTATTTGTATGAAACTTCCTACTGCAACGCACAGGAATTGGAATCGTAACGTGATCGCCTCGCCTCGGGATAAGCTCACGAACTGCGGTGCGTGGTTGACTTGCAGTTCCCGTGCTTACGGTTCTCCGTACCCTAGCTTACGGCTCCTTATCAAGTGCTATGGCAATGATAGCCAACTCACATATTGTGAACCGAGACATAACCGTGCGCTACACTTAACGTTCAGATTCAAAATCAGTGCCGTCTAGCCGTCAACCAACATCGGCGAGCCGTAAGCGCGGCGTCGCGACGTCGCCTAGCTGTAGCCGAATCGACGTACTGGAGCTTCTGATCCGCTTACGTTACGTGCTTACGTTACGTGGACGCCTGTTTGACGCCAAGGGGAAAGGCGAGGCGGTGACGATCTTTTTCTGAGTTAATAAGTGTGCTACGACCTTGAAACGACGGACAATCATTCATTCAAACGTCGGTCAATCAGCTTTTCACTTCTTCACTCACGGCCGTTTTCTATAACTTACTAGTACTTGTTGTTCTTGTTAGTGGTGTTTCTATTAACAAAGTTAGCTTGAAATATCCTATCCGCATCACGTATCGAGTAATAGTTCATTGCTTAAGAATACGATGGGGTCAACGAGAACAATTTTTAATTATTTTATCAGTTCCCCTTGACCCCACTGCTTGTCGTTCCACTGAAAGTTCCCCTTGACCCCACTGCTTGTCGTTCCACTGATGGGGTCAACGGGAATAATTTTTACTTATTTTCTCAGTTCCCCTTGACCCCACTGCTTGTCGTCCCACTGATGGGGTCAACGGGAACAATTTTTACTTATTTTCTCAGTTCCCCTTGACCCCACTGCTTATCGCCCCACTGATGGGGTCAACGGGAATAATTTTTGATTATTTTTATCCTTATTATTATTCCCCTTAAGTGAGACGACGTGTAACAAACAGCCGAATTGCGAACCTCCTCCATTTTTTTGAAGTCAATAAAAAATACCTACCGCTTCCATCTTAATGCCTGCCCGGGATGGATCGGAAGACAACCTCTGGTTTTCATGATCTATTTATCTCATTATCAATTTTTGAAATGAAACTTCTTTAGGCGCGTTGGGCACTTTACGGGTGAACAAAATACATGGACCTCGCGTGACCGTCACCTAACGCTTCGTAGCACTCGTAGCCGATCCGCTACGAGTTTTCACTTTTATCGGCATTCCCCAAAGACTGTCCCGCATGTTTCTATCAAATAAAACTACAAAATAAATGTATATAATAACTTTCTTATTTATTGTTTTCTTTTATATTTTTAAATGTAATTTTTACAATGTTCCTTACGGACTAAGATATTTTAATTTTAAGTAAATGAATGAATTGAACATTTAACTAGGTAAATACTATGATCTATGAACACTAACATTTAATTTTTTTAACATTATATTTTACACAACATTTACAATATAAGGTTGGGTACAGACTTGCGACACAAAATCGCAGATATTTTAAGGTTTCACTGGGTTTTGGTGCGATTTGTCGCAAGTATGTACGAAACCTATGTATGAAATTCAGCATTATCGCCAATGTTACTAGATTTTCATACAAATTACATTATTTTTTCGGTATTGCACTAGTTTTTACTATATTTTTAATACATTTTGGATCTATACACTTTTTTAGAGAAAAAACTGAAATGATAGATTTTGTTTGAAATATCAATTGAAACGGAAAATGTTGAAAGTATCTATTTTGTGTCAGTAGAATAGACAGATTAAAAAAAAAGTCTATTACAAACTTTCAAAGATTATTCTAAAAACAATATTTACCACAGACACCACTACAAAGTTTGGAGCGTTTAAAATGGAATGAATAATCACCAAAACTTACAAATTACTGTACAATACATTTTTACGTCTTTTTAAATTAAAATTACAAAACCATTCATTTCGTTCATTCAAAATCGCTCACTCACAAGTATGACCAGCATTCAATAAATTAACTAATAAAAATATTTACAATCTTTCTCGTCCAGATGGGTTATAAACTGGGGTCAAACTTCTATGTCCCTTTGACTCCTAATTATACACAAATTTCTTATTCCTTTTCTCCTAGGTAATTTGGTACTTTTGACCCCCAGAAATCGTGGAATTTTCTTATCAAAAGTACCAATAATTGCATAATAATACCAACCCATTAAACTTCTTAAACGCAACACCCCATCGGGAAAATATTAAAAATTATTTATCAACATTTAAGTTGAAGTTCGAATACGCGGGCCTAAGGGACGTCGCCTCAGCGTTTACGGGAGAAGGGGGTGTAGGTGGGATGTAGGGGTAGCGGGGGTAAGTAGGGTAGGGGTATGGGTACCCGGCGGGTAGTAGCTGGGGGTTGTGGAAAGGGGGCATGAGGGCCGGGGAGGGGTATCCGTAAGGTAGGCCTACGGAGGAAGCCGCCGCTTGGAGAATGGAGGCGGCGAAGGCTGGGTCACTGTAGACAGCTGCGTACGGCCATGCCACGGCTATCCGTTGTCTCTTGTCCTTCATTCTTCGGTTTTGGAACCATACCTGTTGGTAAAGAGATATAGGTTAGTGGAAAGTTTGTGAGTAATTTATTTTGACGTAATTAAATAGAAGATGAGTAGATATTTTAAATGAAAGATTGAGTCGACCCTATATGAGTCCTGTCTAACGGATATCGATCATCATTTCATAATATTAAACATTCAGTCGTATTGAATAAACCTTCTTTTCGAAGTTAATTAAAACCTAAAATGCGTTGAGTGGCATACTTCACAAATATGTATTACTTCTTTACGAAAAAGTGTGTGAATAGATTTAATACCAAAATTCCAAACAAACTTGCTACATACGTCATCAGCCAATAAAATAGAAATCTCTGATCCGAACCGAACATCATTAAATCATACAAAGTGCTAATAGAGATAATAGAACGCTATTATCGCAATACATGACGTTCTGTAAGCGAGGAATGAAAGAACGAATAAGGTTGGGGTTACTGAAAGAATGAACGATATAATATTAAGTCCGTCTTTGAGTGTCTATGAGTGTCTATGAGTGCATGCGTTGACAATCTGTATCAATGAGCTGCAATTGGCATAGACATAAATTGTTTCGTTTTAAAAATGGAGGTATCCTCTTGCAAAAAGCTTATTTGGCTTAGCGCTATATTCTAAATTCAAAGCTTGCCGTCGCGTCGCTGCTATTATTTTATTGCTTGGCTGGCCAAAAAAATATTAGTACCGTAAGTTCTTAGCACTGTATCGCTAATTAATTGCATGTTTTCTTATAACTGGGTAGTCATAAATAGTTAAGTGTATCTAATAATATTTCGGCATAATAAATAGGGTATAATGTAAGACTATTTTTAGAGAAGGTCGCTTTTGGAAATTTTGCTGAATCAGAACTAAGTACCTATGTATTACAATTACTTCCATAAAAGATTCCAGGACGAATAAGAATTATAAAAGCCTCATGAAAGTAAACAGGATTTTCTTAGCTCTGAATCTACGAAACAGTTTTGGAACATTCTGCTTCCAAAACAAGTAAAATCTTCCATGAAACAGACAACAAAACCTTCGTACGCATTACTTCTCAGCCCGATCCTTCTTTAAATCATTAAACACAGCATAATAGCCGCCCTTACAATGTATGTACACAAAGACTTTCCCTCCAACAGGCCGCCATCTTTGCTCGCAAAGTGTTAATTGGCGGGAACCGCGCGAATGTTCGTACAAAACGACTTTCCTTTAGCGCTTCCAAGAAGATTATTGCATTTTATTGTGCAGAAATAATAAAACAAGGGGCTTAACGGCTTGGCTAAAAGTCAATGCTCAAATATAAAGGCGAAGAACAAACTTTAAATGTAAATATAAAACCTCTATCGTTACAAAATCAGAGGAAAAAAATTATGACGTTGACAGATCAACTTTGACGGATGAGATTTTTTTTTAATGAGCAATGATACGCAATTTGTACAGGTCAAAGTCGATTTTCTGAGATCATTATTTCCTACTACAACATCAATCAAAGCCGCTAGCGACAATCTACACCGTTCATTGCGCAACACTAATCTGGGAATTCAAAACCTCTATTCATTTATTGACACGTTACACAGCATTTACGGCAGCAATAAAAATTAATCACAATAAACAAACATAGGGATAAAAATCCAGTTCTTTATAACTCATCAAATGGTAGCCGAAAGGTATAATTTAATAGTTTTTAATTGGTATTATCGCGTCGTAAAACAGATGCCATAGACAAGCGATGAAGTGTTTTCATTCACTTACTCACTAATGATGGCGGAGGTGAGGTTTTGTTGACAGCGGTGAGCGGGTTTGTTTAGTTGCCCCGCTTATAAAAACGTTTTCTTTTTTTTCAAATTTATTGACATCTCGAAAAATTCAGCCTTACGTCTGTTGTTATTGTCTATTTTTTTCCATAGAAAGAGTCTGATTTTAGTCCAGACGGGCCTTCTCTAAGAGACTAATTGAATATTTTCTGCCAGAATTGAATCCAATAATTTTTGAAGAATCATGAAACATCTTTATTTACATAAAAATTGAAAAACAAATTAGAAGAAGGAATAAAATACAGTTTCAAAAGCAGGTGACACAAACGAAAATTAAAAAAAGAAATACTTCGAATTTTATCACACCTTACATTGCTCCGCCATCCAGCCAGTGAGACCTCATACTAATATGGTCATTTTATAATCCTAACGTTCCGTTCTACGCATTAATGTTCATTAGCATCACACAGCTACCGAATAACTCGGTCGGCTTCTTTTAATGCCCATCGACAAATTAGCATGAATGTAAAACTCGAATGAAGTCATAAAAAACATATGTTTTTTTTTTGCTTTACGGTTTTTCTTTTTTTTTTATTGGAAGTGATAATTGACATTATGACTGAAATGAAGAATTTAAATTTAAATTGGCGTGTAGTTTTATAATAGTCAAACTTTTATAATTGAAACATTTTTGTTGTTGGTAATGTAGATTTTTGTTAGTATTTTTGGGGGATTGTTTATATTATTTGGCAGATACGTAGGAGTTGAAAAATGTGTGTTTTTGCCTCGCTTATCTGGTAACCTTAAAAGCCCTAATTTATGTTTGAATTTGTCAAACACTGTACACTGAGTATAATTTATTATTTAAAATAAAGTTTCCCGGAAAAAATACTGAACACACTACGGCCAAGCGAACAAAAAAAGAACAATAAAGCATATATAACGAACATGAATCAACATTTTTTTTACATAAACTGTATATTTACCAATAATAAACATCCTACTAATATTATAAATGCGAAAGTATGTGAGTATTGATTTATGGATGATTGTTATTATTTCACGTAAAAACTACTGAGCGGATTTAGATGAAATTTTGCACACAGATAGTTTATAACCCGTATTAACACAGGATACATTTTATCCCGGGACAATTATCAAAGTTTACGCGGGTGATGCCGCTGGCAGAAGCTAGTGGTATATATCAGTGTTTATGATAATATTAGTGACTATGTCAGTTTGACTTCACAATTCACAGCCCTAGTATTAATCAATGCTCAATAGAAACCGTTTGATTCTTCGCACATTTGTACTGTACACAAATACTTGCGAATAAGCACATGACCATTTGTCTATGGAAATCATAGAGGATCTAATTGAAGTTTATTGAGGCATCATACACTGTAGTCATGAGTGCTAGTTAACGAATCAATTGTTTCTACTATGGTTAGCAAGTAGCAAATGATAGATGCGGGCTTCCATAGTCAAATGTAAATTTGAACAATTTTCCAATTTTTATAATGTTCTTCTTTTGAAACCGACGTTAACTATTTTTAAACCCCGACGCAAAAACGACGGGGTGTTATAATTTTGACGTGTCTGTGTGTATGTCTGTCGGTGATGGATGACCCGTTTTTATTTTGTTTTTTTTTTGCTTGAAAGGTGAATTAGTCGGGAGTGTTCTTAGTTATGTTTGATAAAAATCAGTCCAAGATGGCCGCCGCGACAATATGGCGGATTACATATTTATTCAACAACTCCCTCGATATGGGTACCTATCAAATGAAAGGGCTTGACTAGTAGAATACTATACACTATGATAAATTAAACATCAACGATGCCCGCCACCACAAAATAGCGAATTAACGAATTATTTTCTATTTAACTTTTAGTACATTGTGACGGGTTTTTTTTTTAATTTATAATTTAATTTAACTTGTTCATTAAATACATTTCTGGTGTTAAATGAACGAATGACAACCTACCTTCACTTTGACACATACTAGTAACTTTTCAAGGCAAAGGAAACATCACCATTATGCCTAACTGTAACTTTAATTAAAATTTGTCATGAAACTTTAAGATACCCTAGAATTAAATATTTCGTTTTGATAAATTCCTTTGTAAATAAGTATCATGTGTATTTGAAGGCAAAGGAAACGTCATTAGCCTTACGCAAAAAAAAACAAGCAACGGCTGTCATCATGTGATCTGCAACTCGTTACTAAGTGACATTCACTTGTCAATTGATAGTGATGTTACGAAAACCGTCGCCAGTTCGTCGTGAAACAGAGGTCGGGTTTATTCGGAACAACTCGTGGGTGGTACGGGTGTGATTCTGAAATAATGCCCGTTTTGTATGTGTCACATTGAGGGGGCGGGCGGCTGAAAGCTTAATTTAATTACCTACTTTTGTTTCGTAAATGTTTCTGAGTGAAATTGTTGGGTATAATTGGTTGAGTCACTGAGTTAGAAGAAGTATCTAAGTGTGGGAATGTGTCTATGTTTTTTTCTATTATTCCAATAACCGCAAGTTAAAGAATCACCATTCTAGACAATGAATAGTGTTTTAGTCAGTAAAAAAGAAACAGAAAAATATATGAAATCAGCAGTCCTTTTCAATAAGTACGATCATAACTGTACTTTCTTGCCATTCATGAATGGCTCTTTTGTGATCGTGGTTTTTAATCGAATAGTCATTTATACGATTATAAGTAGTAATGTTTACAAACAGCATGCTCATATCGGCATTCTAGCGCCAAAATAACCAAGCACTACCTTCTTTACGAACAAAATTAACTGTCATGGCTGAATCAAAATGGCGGCCTGTCAAAATCAACAGATATCGATCCTTACCTTAATAGTGGATTCGGGTAGTTGCAACTGTGCTGCTAGCTCGCATCGTCGCGGTCTTGAGACATAGTTCTCCTTCATGAATTCTTTCTCCAATCGTGCTAGTTGTTCGCGGGTGAATGCTGTGCGGTATCTCCTGGTGGGCAATATAATGATTTGTTATTAAAACTTTTCTGTTAGACGAAGTTAAGAGGACGATTGAAATATTTTTCTATATTCTAAAATTGAATTTATAATTCAACTGTTTTTCTTTTTTTTAACATATATAATTTTCTCGTTTTTGTTGAATGTCTATGGTTTTAAGAGTAGGGAAAGACTAAAAAAAACCATAGCTAAACTGGGTTAAAGATGAAAAAGCTAGAACGGCAGTGACTAATCGGATGACTCATGGAGTAGTATGAAGAAGTAAGAATGCTGCGCCGACCCCAAATTAATAGGAAATGAGCTGGAGGTTGATAGTTTAGTCACAAAAGCACCAACATGTGTATATGTATACTTTCCTACATATAAAAGCAATTTTCGCGAGAAATAACTGTTACCTACTTACTGTTAATAAAACAAAAATGTTAGTTCCAAAATACTGTGTTCGTAAAAATACGAAATTTTAATCAGAACACTATGAGAAAAACACTTTTAAAAATTGTAAAGTGTTAACATATTTTGGTGCTCGTCACTGTACATGGGTACTTCTCTCAATGGTTATCTTTGTACCAAGATAACCATTAGGATCATACCTATTTATATCAATTTTAAAAATCTAAAATGAACAAACCTGATATTTGGGTCTGGCGCCGTTTGATTGGAGTTGGTCATCTGTTCTGATTGTGGACTTAGAGACTCTGTGGACAAAAGAAATATATTGTTAGAAAATCTCAATCACGTGCGCATTAACTGAGAAATAAGGCACAAGACGTGGGAAGTGATGTCTATGGTCAGCGCATTTATTTTGCAATTTTTTTTTATTAGACAGTGTAAAAATTAAAAAAAAAAACAATTTCAGACTAGGTAATGTCCATACTTTGTTATTCAAATTAAATATCTAAAGACTAAGTTAGTAAATATTATGTTAGTTTAGTATCATGTCTATGTCAATGCTAGGTTGAAATGATGAAGTTTAAAACTGTATCAGTTTCTTTATATCCTTTTTCGACGGTCTTGCAAGTAATTCTTGGTAAATACGTCGTACAATCCCAAAACCGCTTCACTGCAAGACCAGGAAGCCCACCTCTTCAGGCCTATTACGCATATAATCATGTTTTAAAAGGTCGAAACACCCTCAAATACGTACTCAAACCCATAATAAATAAACCCCGTCACACTAAAAACATGACCACAATTAAAAAATCCCTCAATAGAGATTTAGAGGACCGATTAAGAGATATCTTAACTTGTTCTAAAGGGTTGTAAGTACCACTTGGAGGCGGCTGTCTTTACAACTATCTTAATTACTCTTATGTCTAGACATTTAGACATTAGCTACTTGATCAGACTGGAGGACACTCGCTCCTTCTGTTTTGTAATAGCTGCTGGAGATTTTATGTTGAGTCGCTATAAAGGAAACTGCATAATTGAAAGATTTGTGACAACAAAACCTCTTTGTAAGTTCTATAGTCAATTTCTAAGTCACAGGTGTTGATTATTAAGAAAACGATAGCTATAAATGCTTGGAATGCTTCTTAAAAACTAATTATTCCCTAGACCCGAAATTGACTTGTCGTAAAACAGTAAAAAAGATATAACCGAGCACTCCGGTCGGGAACCAGTAGCCCATAGGTGCTAATTGCGCGCACCCAGACTTTCAAGAGAAACATTAACTGAACAAACACAAATAAGCTATTGTCTAATTAAATATTTTCCCATGCACGGTTTGTCTATTTCATATAAACACAACACAAAGAAGCCGAAAGACTTCCGACCTCAGTCGATCGCCGCTCAATTTAAAAAAAATAACCAACCAAAAAGCCGACTTTACAAATCTGATTAGTCGCTGAAGTGGTTCTAAATTTAAAAGAGAGCGGCAAACGGTAGCGCTATTTGACATGCCCGTTTTGAAAAAAGAACATCGGACGCTTTTAAAAGTCACGTATTGTTTTAATGGCGGCGTGATTAAGACGTTCATTCCTATTTCCGTTTTGGAATTACATTAGCGTTGTCGCTTATGTTCAACGTAAATTGAGATGCTAAAAACCGTTTTGGGGTTAGCGGTCAATTCACATGCATCGCTCAGCAAATGAAAAGGTTCGTCAAAAAAAATATGACGAGAACTTTGGCTGTAATAATTTCGCATTAGAGAAAATTTATTGCTTTCATAAGTGCGTCGGACTAAACGATTCATGATTTTTTTTAATCGTCAGTCGTGGCGTCTGGGCCACTTGAGTCGTTCCCATGCTGGGTGGCGACAGAACACTCAAAAACCAATTTGCAATAGTCTAGCCGTTCTTCCTCCCAACAATTTGTTGTTGTACAAACTTTTTACGTTACAACCTCTTTAGTGAGAATGTCTATGGTCCCCAGCTGCGCTATTATGGCGTGTGTCTTTTTGAAAAAAGAACGAGGAAACGATTGAGATTTAAAAAGTTTCCGTTTTAAAAGCTTCCGTTCTATATTTAGGAAGGAATCATACTTTAATGTGGCGACACGGAAAGTATTTTAAGTTTGTTTTTTTTTAACATCAATTTATATGACCGGAGCCAATAACACTTTAGTTCAAGTTTATTAAATTAATGATAATAATCGTAAACTAGTAGAACACGAAATACGATGAAATAAAGTTTAAATAATATTTTTGTATTATTGTTTAAGCCGTAACACTTATGTATCCGAGAATATTTCACACATAATTTGAGATGTGTGTTCATTACAAACTCATGAAAACTGACGTCACCGACCAATGGTGTCGCTTCGACAATTTATTTCGAAATATCTTTGTTTCAAAATGTCCGCTAATCGGCTGAGTACACACTACTTGGAACAGTCATAACGTTTTAAGGCTGGGCCGCACAGAGCTAATTATCGTGTGATACTTTTCTTTCGTGTAAAATGGCTTTGATAGTTCTTCAGTAAGAGGCCCGCGGAGCATGCGTATTTCATACAAACGTAATACCAAAATAATTCGTAAATTAAACATATTTTTAAGGTAGTGTGTATTTATTTCGATTAAGTTACGTAATATCTAGGTTCCCAAATATAAATTTTGAATGGACAATGATTAAAACGAGAGTTATTAGAAAAATAAGATTTCTATAGAAATTTTAAATTGCTCATATCTCGTCTTTACATCATTGTCCTTTCAAAATATATATTTGGGAACCTAGATATTATGTAATCCAATCGAAATAAATAAACACTTTCTTAAGAATATTACTGATTTACAAATTATTTTGGTATTACGTTTGTATGAACGACGCACACTCCGCCGGCCCCGTAAGGAGTGGAAACAGACAATTGGCTTTTTTTTTCTTAACTATGAAAAAGTCGTCAAAATTATGCTTTGAATGTAATCTGTGGTATAAAAGAGATAAAGATACTGTGAAAGATGTTATCAGCACTGAAACATTCTAGCAAACAAATAAAAAAAAACAATTGACGATCGAACATTGGTAAACGCATGGTACAATAATATACTTGTTTTATTTGACCATGGGTAAACGCATGGTACAATAATGATAAACGTACTTATGGCTAAGTTGGTGTTGTCACGTTTAAAAGTTTGTTAGAATTAAGAGAAACGGTGGAAATTTTTGGAACAAGAAACTTGCTATAAATATTTTTACTTTCATAAATATTTTATGTTTCTGATTATATTTCGCAATGTTATTTATCTTTCGCATTTTATTAACCAAAAAAAGTATTAAATCAATTGTCGCACAAACTATCTAACTCTAAATTCCAAAAAGACCGTCGCCATCGCCGATATCCGGTGGTGTTACAACTCAACCACCTTGAAATAGCGATAAAACAATGTTTCAACAAAACTTCCAAACCATTATTATAGAAACCTTATGAAACATGTCGTGGCCCGTCTATTAGCACTCAAACCAAAACCAGCACTCAAATCATTTACCTAATAAATGATACCTAATACGGCACAAAACTTTTTGGTTTTTAATTAGCACTAGCAACACTGTAATTGGCTGAATGCGATCTGATCATAGCCAATTTGTGGTGGTGTTTGAGTGTGCCATAAATAACAAATCGTGTGAAGTTTTGTTTAAAAAAAAACGGAAAAAGTTACAAGAAAATTCTTGAAATTCGCTGAAACTGAAAGGACTGTCATCTTTAAAGTCTGAGCAGAAAAATATCTAACAAAAATCGCCTTTCTAATCCATAAACTATTGTTACTTGTTATCTCAAATACATTAACAACAAAATTAACCCATGACACAACATAAACTTTAACAAAAGAATAACCCAATAAAGCTTCCCATTCACCGACCGACACTAAACGGTTAATTAATCGCGACACCGCTCAATTTGCGAACCAAACTGGCTCAGTAATAGGCGGAAACCGATAGCCTATACATTAACAATTGGATTATCGAGAATTGCCGCCGCCCCGTGCGTGGCACGCTCCGGTAATTGTATTGCCGTGAATGGCTCCCCTTAATACGTTTATTGTCTATGAACACTGGCTGGTTTGATCGTTCTACTGATTTTGAAGTGAAACAATATTAATGTGCTATTGGATTTGGAATGTTTTTGATTTTATCTCGTTGTTTGAATTATAATAAAATTACTGACTTAATGTTAGTAGGTATTATATTAGTATAGTGCCATGGTCTAGAAACGTATTAATCCCCAAGCAACCCTAATGCCATTTTCATGAACACAACGAAATATCCCGCCGTGAAACACAGGCATTGAAACGCCAATATCTCAGGACAAAAATTAAAAAAAAAACTTCAAACACTAATCAATTTAACTCCAAGCATAATCAAAACTTAATCCCTCAGGAATTAGAAACAATTTACAGCAACAGCCAACAGTGGCATAAGACAATTACTGCAAATAAAGCCAATTACACGGTGTCATCCCCTTTCCAAACTCCCCTAAGTCCGGAACACAATTTACTCGATAAAATCCGTAGCTTCTAGTAGGTAATGAAGATTAATATCTCTGTAGGGAGGCAATAAAAACGAAATCAGTTTAAGCCCGATTGACAAGAAATATAACATGCTTGACCCTCCGCTACATGTTGATCGGTTGTCGTTTTGTTAAAGATTTGGTTATTAAAAATCTGGAGTTATTGCGTTTTGAGTATGAAACGCATTTTGACAGATGTCAATTTAAACGTGACGTATATTTATGAAAATGATAGGTAGTCGCTACATGTAAAATACTCATTATCTAGTTGCAATCGGTAAGACTGGAAGCTGACCCCGAAATTGTTAGAAAGGCTAGGCAGATGTTGATGATCTTCTTCTTCTTCTTTTACTTCTGTTTTTTCTTTCTTTCTTTCTTCTTCTATATCGTGTGGTTAGTGCCTAACCTGGACTCGACTTTGCTTTACACGCCCTCGAGAAATATCATAAACATCTCATGATGATGATGACATACTTAGAAAAAACTAACTCCATCCTACTATAATAATATTATAAATGCGAAAGTTTGTGAGTAGGTATGTATAGATGGATGGATGTATGGATGTTTGTTACTCTTTCACGCAAAAACTACTGAACGGTATGGATCAAATTTAGCACACAGATAGTTTATTAACCTGGATTAACACATAGGATACTTTTTATCCCGGTAATAAGATCCCATGGGTCAATTTCAAACTTCACGCGGGCGAAGCCGCTGGCAGAAGCTAGTTTCAAATATTTATAATTAAGTAGATTGCATTGCAAACAATGCTGTGCAGTTATCAATATTTAATTTATTTTCAAGTCTTGGGAAGAGGCCTGTTCCCAGCAGTGGAATGATGAAGCCTTTCAGCAAACAAGAAAGTAGTCTCATTGCTATGAAATATTTAGAAAACGGTAGAATTTGGACAACATTTTAAACCCATTCATTAGGATAATTACAATGACAGAAAAGTGCAAATCTTGACACCAATCAACAACTCTGAACCAGCCATATGCCCATATAATTAAACTAAAGCGAACAACATTATTTCGATCCACGTACGCTCAATATGTCCCGGGATTAATTGACATCAATTAAAAGTGGCGGCTAACTGTCATCTGTCAAATAATGGCGGGAAGTCCACCCACGCTTTTCTTTCCATAGACAAGCTATTTAACTTTTGCGGTGGCAGCTGCGGTAAGTTATGGGTTTTATTTGACGTTAATTAGTGTCGATTTAATTTATTATTGTTAGTTTGTGTTAATTGTTATGGCGACCGTTTAGTTTAATTGTATCTAGATGTTATTGGGGTACAGTTTAAAACAGTGTTTTGTGGTCGATTGTAATTTCGACTTATCGTGTGAGCTTATTTTATAAATTATTGATGAAATATTACTTTATTCTCAATAAACAAAAGTAAGTTAATGCGTAGTAATTATTAGTGTGATTTTCGAGATCATAAAAAAGCGGTATAATCGCTTTTTTATACACGTTTTATTATGCGTTACCTTTACTTTTGCTATACTTACGTTGTATTGTATCTATAGTCATAAAGACCATTTTAATAAAAATCACGACACTAAAATAAGGTAATGAGCACATTGAGAGATTGCTGAACTTTTTGCTAGACTCAAAAAAAGTCTACCTAACCTAACCCAACGGTACTCCCAAATAACATTATAGACTAATAAAAATATTTAACCCAAGACCTACAGAACTTGAAAAATATTTTTAATATTTTATTGACATCAACAAAAGAGTCGGCAAGTCTCAAAGATAGTTGTAAAAAGGCAATTATTGCTTTAAGTATTTAACAAACATACATTTACCGTCCATAAAGCTTCATAAAATCTCTATCCCGTAGGAATAAAGCTTAAATTATTGTAGCAAAGTGTATGTTAGGTCGTAAAGTTATGAGTATTACCAACCATTTGTGTGTTTATAAAAATGTCTGTCCGTTAGTCGGTGCTTTGTGGATTATTGCGAAGGCTACGTCTTTTATAACTGTTATAATACTTATTAATTTTACAACTCATTCATGTTATTTCGCCGAAAGATTTTTGGATCCAAAAGTGCTAAAAAGTATTTAACAATTTCAGTATTTTTATCATACTAATAATGTCGCCACTATGTTATAATAAGCTAAACCTGTATTATTATAATTACCACTATCAACATGTTGTATTATTAAGCAATACAATAAAAAAAATATAAAATCGATATTTGCGCCATTAAAAATATGATTATGGTTATCTAAGTACCTAGCCTTTTGCCAACAAGGTATAGTATAGTAAGTACGTTAGTGCTAGGTTTCAGTCTAACCGGATGGAGCTAAATACCTACCAGAATTTTGCATGGAGCGACATTAGGTAAGTCAGTAGGTACTAAAATAGGCAGCATCTCAGATAAAAATAGACACTTCTGAGTAGGTAATTAAAAAACTCATTGATCATAATTACGGTGCTTTTAAAAAAATGACAGTTGACCAATGTAGCTGTCAAATTGTTGAATATAATTGAAAAGTTCTGAATGAATCTATGACATCATTTACAACTATGGGTGGAAACTACATACTCGTACATGCTTAATTAATGAAGAGAGATAGGTATTCAAATCGATTTAGGTTATGAAAGAACAGGACAGTGATACGTTATTAACCTTCAAGGACTAGGCAGCTAAACTAACCTTCAAACGTCAAAGTGTCAAAACACACACATAAATATTATTATTAGGTTAATTTATCAATAAAACACATACCTTTACTCTTTGGCGACGACGGCGGTGTATTCTGATTCAAATCACTATACACATTACTTTTGCCCATCAAATCTACAGTCAACGGCTCACGAATCGATTTGTAATCAAAGGAATAATTCTTAAAAGCCTCCATCTTAAAAAAATCCCTCCGGCAAGCCGCAGGAGGAGGTAGATTTCGAAGAAGGTGCTGGAGCGTCCGACTATTGAAAATTTGTACAAAGAGTTGTACTTATGTGTACAATCTACAAAAAAAAAATATGATTTCAAAATCGTTGTCCTGTAATGGAAAGTTTACCCTTTTTAAATTCTCTCATAAGAGTTTAGCATGGAAACGCCCTCAAATGTTTAGTTATAATTTTTTATTTCGAAAACTATAAGTTTTATCGCTAAACTTTGAAGGTAACAATTGTAAAGTAAACAATTTGCTTTCAAAAAAAAATATTTGCGACGTTCAAAATGTTTACTGTTTCGGAGATATGATTTTTTTTCGCAAAAAATTTGGAATTTTCAACCCCCTCCCCAATTTAGGGGTTGCATCAAAAAAGTTTTAATTTAACGATGTCCGTATTTGTACTCAGAATGATAAAAATGAGAAACGGTTCAAAAATTTTCCATAGGAAAAAAGTTATGGCCAAAAAACTGATTTTAGAAAAACCGCCCCCCCGCCGCCCCCCATGGACGAATTCCGCCCATTCACGAACTTAGCCTAAGTTTTGACCGTTTCGATTTTTTGGCCAAGTTTGAAAGGAATCGGTTCATAATTGCGACCTGTAGAGTGTGGCTAAATTTTGCTTGTCACCCATATACATACGTATTCATACATATCCCCGTAGGTGAGAGACCAATAGGTAGATTTTTTTTTTTTCAAAAAAAGGAAATCTACCTAAAAATACCGACGGCACCTTGCTTGTTGCCTTTGCCTTCGATCGAAAAAGTGAACTGTCAACTGTCAGTTTGTTTTCGTTGCACAGCGCGCCGCCTCACTAAAAATCTATAATGCGTTGACCAATAACGTTGCTCGTTTTTATCCCCACCAATCAGGGCGGGGCTTCATTATCTATTGCCGTCTCTTTCGCTCATGAGCTTTGTTGAAGCTCGTTCAACGTTAGGTCGGTGGCACAATGAGGCCTTGTTCCAGATTTTGTTCATAGATTTGTCGCAATATATTTTCCTTTTTTTAAGTGAGCGTTGGCGGTTAAGAATTGATTTGACATTGTTTTAATTATTTGTCGTGACTTTTAGGATGTTTGTGTTGATGTAACTCTTACTAATTGATGCTAAGTGGTCGTTACATTTTATCAGTTGCGAAAGTCAAAATAACTTTGATAGCTAAATAGAATTTCAGTTTTTTTTTCTAAGCCGATTTTATAAAACACAATACTCATCAATTGCAGCTATTAACATGTCTAAATTCATTTTCAGCACTCCTCAAAATACAATATATTTAAGGAGAAACTATAAAAAAATAGATATGAAAAATCTTTCAAAACAGATTTATACTAACTGAAAAAAACAGTTATTTAAACAAAATAGCTCTATTATTAACAAATTCCTTTAAACATTATCCACAACCATTTTGAAAACCATGCAACTCTCTAAATTCCACTCCGAGTTTGCTCCAACTACACTCCCACCCTTAAGTTTTAATCATGCGCGCTCATCTTCCATAACAGCGCGCACTGAACATCATGGACCCTTATTACTGCGAACCAGGTTATTAATACGGAACCAGCAAGTTTTGTGATGCATGGGCTTCAGTAAGTACTGGATCAGTGCTAGTCTAGTTGCATAGAGTTTAGTTTATGGGAAGCTGTGGAGATTTGTGCAAGGAGGATTATAACTAAGGAGATTCCGCTTTTGTTTGAAACCTTCTTTGAAAAATATTTTGTGTGGCTGGCTTGTGTATGGTTTATGATATAAAATATAAGGATTATATCTTTTAGTTTAAAACATGAGAATAATTGTCTTTTAGTTGGGCAAATTGTTGAGTTTACGCTAATTGCAGATCCATTGAATTTATGCTAAAATGCAATTCATTTTTGTTTTCTTACTGAATTCGCGTTTTAATTATTAAAGAAAATAATAATAAAAAGCAGCAAAGATTTGTAAAAAAATTAATCCATTTTTTTTTTGGACTGTAAAATGTAAAATGAAGAGGTGATTGTTGTCTATATCGGCCACTATTGATCGTTCATCGACAAAAGACGCAGAAAATACAGTTTTTTGACATTTTAGATACGTTTAACTTGATTGACGATGCGGTAGAAAATCATACCAGTCGCTTCAGCTAGTAAACTCTTCGTAGTAGGTATCTTGTGCATTTCTTAACTTTCATGATTCATGGTTCAATGGAATTACAAACTGTACCTAACAAAGTGTCATCACAAAAACATAAAAATAAAGAAAAGCTGTACCAAATTAACTAACCATATCGGACAAGCAACTATTCTTAGAACCATTACGTATTCACCAAAAATGTGGGAGCTGTAAAACCAAACGTTAATAGCAATGACAAGACCTTAGCGACAGCAATAAAAGAGAAATTCTCGAATTTCAGTGCGGTCACAATACGCCACTCCATAATTGAGCAAAGACAATACATTATTGTGCCAACATACACAAAAGAGAACGAACTCTTTACAAATGCCTCGCTGCGTTTTGGCGGCAATTTTGACAGCCGTCACGCTGTGACAGTGTCATAGACAAAGGCTTATTTTTCTCTGAACAGTAGCTGTTTTGTTTAAATTGCTACTGGTCTACCGATGATTTGTCAAAATTAAAGCATGAAGGTTTAATTTTGCCTCGAAGGTTGTACTATTGTGTTTTTCTTAGTAAATGTGTTGTAAATTGTAAAATAACGATCTATGATATGGCAATAACAAGATCACGCTAATAATAGGTACATGAGTAACCAATTTACGTATATGATCGAACGCAACTTGCGGAAAACCTCGACCATTAATCATGTGTCACTAAAAGTTAACAGCTCTTGTTTTTTTTTTAAACCAAAAACGTATGGTTTACGTGACGTATTAAAATTGAACCACAATCATGATTGTAGTCTTAGCAAAGACGTTAATATCTCGACGGCATGTAAAGCCAAGTCGAGACCTATCGGTGGCTAAAAACCCTGACACCAAGTTAAGCAAATGAATAAAGAAAGAAGAAGCCAAGGCAAGAACGGCTTTAAAGAAAATTGCTTGCAATCATATTATGCACAACTAGCAGTTGCCCCCGTGACTTCGCTCGCGTGATGTGTGGTAACTGTCCCATGGGATCATACTACCGGGATAAAAAAGTATCCCATATGTTATTCTAAGTTATAAACCATCTATGTGCCAAATTTCATCCAAATCCGTTCAGCAGTTTTTGCGTGAAGGAGTAATAAACAATCACACATACACACTTTCGTGTGATTTGAGGTGGACGCACACTTATCCGCGCCGAAGGAATCGACCAGACAGTTGGTATACTACATATTATATACTTTTTTGTTTGTAAATACATACTTATTATACATATAAACTGTTGATTTCAGTCAGAGTCAGAGTGATTCAAGGGGAAGGTTTATACGTTGCACCCTTCGCCAGGGCGGGTTGTCGCTTGTGACTTATAAAATACTTCCACTAAATTATAACGAAAAACCCAGCTTGCTTTTCTTTCTGCAAAAAAGAAACAAAGATTTACCCAGTCTATACTACTCGTAATTTCATAAAGAGGAAAGATTTTTATTTTTGTATATAACGAATAAATTTTAAAACTACTGGACCGATTTGAAAAGTTCTTTCAGCAATGGATAGCTACATTATCAGCGAGTAACATGGGCTATATTTTATCCCCGTACTCTCACTGGAACGTGAATTTTACGCGGGTGAAACCGCGTGATGTCCGCTAGTTTGGTGATAAATTTAGAGAAACCCCCTTTTTTTGTTTTTTTGTTTTTTTTTTAAATGTAACTCAATGAAATCAAAATAAATAATCAAAACATCCCCACTAAACTGCTATCTCCAACATTCACCCCTAAAAAAACCCCACCGGGGTGTCAGGCCGTCGGCATCGCAACAAATGGGACCCTTTTTTGTCCCCATTCTCTAATAGCTTTATTTTGTAAACAATCTGATGCCCAATTGAGTTTTTATTATGTTAATATTAGTTGACAATTCAGATGTTTTGAGAGGAATACAGGGAGGCATGGCAGGGGGGTATTGTAGCGATTTATACATTATCTGTGGATTAGTGAAGATTAGTCTATGGATTTGGCTTAAAGGACTTTGCATCCAAGCCAAAATCATTAAAAAAAAAAAATAGTCTATGGATTAGAAGGATCATTATTAGTAGGGATGAGTAAAACTTATTGATGCACCGATTTTTGTATGAGCCGTTAGACAAAACCGTTTTTTTATGCTGTATTTAGATTAAGATTTAGATTAAGACGCCTGCGGAGCATGCGTATTTCATACAAACGTAATACCAAAATAATTCATAAATTAAACATATTCCTGAGGCAGTGTGTATTTATTTCGATTGAATTACAGAATATCTAGGTTCCCAAATATATATTTTGATTGGATACTGATTTTAACAAGAGTTATAAGAAAAATAAGTTTTCTATAGAAATTTTAAATTCCTCATATCTCGTCTTTGTATCATTGTCCTCTCAAAAAATATATTTGGGAACATAGATATTCGGTAATCTAATCGAAATAAATACACACTACCTTAAGAATATGTTTGATTTACAAATAATTTTGGTATTACGTTTGTATGAAATACGCATGCTCCGCCGGCCCCTTAAGGGATTATTAAGAAACTAGCAATTCACCCGCGACTTCGTATGCGAAAATTGTGATAGGTAACTCGGCTAGTATACATGATATCAATATAATTTATGGCATATTATTATCTTTCTCGGTAAAGATGTAGAATTCTAATGGTGAAAGATTATTTTACCTCGATTAAGTGGTTTTTGAGTTAAATTGTAACAAACAAACAAACAAAAATTTAAATCTCTCCTCTGTAGATTTGTGCGATGATGACGAAAAACGTATAGTACTTACTAACAATACCTTTTTCGATTTGGTTTCAATTGTTGCGTGTTTACTTACAATACTTTTTTGATCTTTTTTTTTTTAATTTTCCATGTGGTAAGTTGACTCTTATTTTAGTTGGTAGGTACTGGTTCTGCTTTCCGTCTGCAAAAGCTTTTCGTTAGATAGCGATGCGACGGACGGAAAACAGGGCCCGACGGCGACGCCCTGTTTTTCCTTTCCAAAGTTGAAGAAAATACGGTCGAAACAGAACTCGTAAAGCGAGACTTTTATTTGATGACTTTCATGCCCATCTTATTCTTGGTTGTTCGATTGTTTTAATGGTTATAGAAATTAACATATTATAGTCCAAAGTTACAAGGACTAAACTACAAAGATATCGTGAGTATTTCAAATAGTTTATGCCGCTAAAGTACCGTAAGTTTCCCTCTTTTTTTGCTATCCTCAAATAAAACCTTCGCTAATTTGCCTTTTACTAATTTCTAAACAAAATACCACGTTATCTTAAAAAGAAAAAACAGTTTACTAGCCACTAACAGTTGCATTGTAAAAGATCAAAGGAAAGGGCGGGCGGCGTCGGGCAGCAAACATAGTCGGTCACTTTGTGTTACAGTAATTACCAATTTACCGTCATTAGATATTTACCGCTACACAAAGTTATTATTTTATTGGCTTCGGAAGATGAAAAAAAAAGAATAAATTATTTTGAAACGGCCTGTTTGGTTGTGTAAATAGACGAGATCTCATTATCTTGAGATAAACAAATAAAAAAAAATACATAGAAGTTTGTAAGGTATCAATTTGGATTACATTGGATGTCAAGGAGTCTTCATTTAGGCATAAAAAATGGCTGTAGTTGAAGGCTCCGCTCTTCCTTTACATTATAAAGATACAAAATAAATTGGCAATTACAAAGATAGCGAAAAATCCATTTTATATGTAAATAGTAGGTAGGTACTTACATTTAGGTATAAGTGGTAATAGAGCTGAGAACTACAGTAACAAATGCACGCGTTTAATGACATAGTTAACTGTGGGATTTTTTAAATCATTAAAGAATCACTAAACAACCCATACCAAGTAAAAAAAAAGAAAAAAGGTATATGGCCCCGCCAGAAAATATGTAGATATAAACCTTCGGTCAGTGGGTCGTCTTAGGGGTCTTGAATCACTCTATCTATTGCTGAAAATTGCATTCAAATCCGTTGCGTAGTTCGACTTGGTATTATACAATGTAAAGATAATTATATTATTCCAAGTGTATCGCAAACCTATTGAATGAAACGGAAAAAAATACCAATGAAGGCTTTGCTTAATAAATGATGTCAAGCTGAAAAGCACTTATTCTCCCCATCATGTTTTGCAAATCAATATAGCAATCTTTTTTGCGTAGGTAGGTACTACATGTACCTATAGTTTGATGTGGGGAATGCAATCTCGATCTCACTTCATGTTTGGAGGTCAACCAAGCATTCTGTACGTCAAACTTTGACGTACAGAATGCTTGGTTGACAGCTTCGTGAAGAAAACAAGAAACGTACCTATGTTTCTTGTTTTCTTCAGTGTAGGTAATACCTTCATAGTTTTTTTTCTTGCCACTGGCCTGTAAAGCCTTCAGTTTCATATTTACCTAGCTATTAACCAGACTGCACTCATCCGTCGCAAAAAAAAAAAATTGGATTCTTACTAATGTTACCTACTAATGGATGGGTTAGTAAGGATCTAAGTTTTTTTTTTAAGAATTTACACACAGATACAAATCATTTTTATTATGCAAGAAAATGTTTTAAAGAATCTTACAATAAACGTACGAGTATCAATTTTACATTGTTAATTATGAAAAATCTCAGTTTTTATTCTAAGATTGTTTATTTACGCGGTACCGTAAGTAGGTAATTAAAATGTATGTCATCAATTACGAGTATTTTAATTAGCTAGCTGTAGGTATATGACGTAATCTTAGCAACTTATTCTTACTTACTTAAGTAGTCTTTGTACGGGCAAGATCCTTTAAATTACTTAATCAGAATTAGAAATTAAATAGTATTTTGTGTGTAAAATAAGTAACAAATTAAATTACGTCACCCGTCGGAAAGTCATTTTTAACTTTTTGTCTTTTACTCATAAGTTCATAACTGAAATTAAGTACACATTTCTGAAAAATTAATAAAGAAATTACGCACGGGATCGGTCAATGTGGCGACACTTGGGGGAGGCATATGTCCACCAGTGGACGTCTTTCGGCTGAAATGATGATGATGATGATGAATAAAAAACTTACCATGAGGTCTATCATCAACTCCGTCACTATCCACTTCGCTCCTGACGCTCCCTGGACTCGCTCTTTTCAGTTCCTCTTGCTGCCCTCCCTGTTCACTCTGAAACCCTCCCATTCTCTTATCATAACTCATAAAAAACGGAAAATTCGGAACTCGATTCTGCTGAAAATAGTATCCCATTTTCCCATCCCTAACTTTGAGTTCTTCGTCTTCTGAATGCTCGTTGGTCGCTGAATAGTCCTGGGAAATGCTGTTCTCAATATCGATTTCGGGCGATCGTCGTTCGTTGAGACCGACAATCGATTCAATCGAGAAATTCTTCGAAGGTAACTTCGTCTGCATTTTGCTGATTTCCGATTCCATCACTACACTATAACACTGGCCACTGCGCGATTTTCGATTTTTTGTATTTGGAACGTCCGAATGTTCGTTGTGTACTGATGTCAGTGCGGTGTCAGTCCGCTGTTATGGACCACGCCTCTTTGTGAGGGGAGGTTATTTCATTATCCTCTACGTTCAATTGAATTTCAACCTTCCATCCTTACTTTACAGTTCATTTTCTTTTGAACGAAATCCAAATCTCCTCAATAGCCAAATTCAGATAAGTAAATAGCGACTTTATGTGGAAAGAAATAAGGTATGGTTTAGAGTGATTGGAGATAAATAAATACGTATTATGATCTGGTATAATGCGACAAAAAATCGCGACCAATAAATAATTTAAATAAATAAGCGCTCGATGATGTTCCGCGTTAACTACTGTTGTAAAGGTTTGTTTGTGTCTGTGAATATATGGTTTGGTTGAATATAATATGGTGTTTTATTTTATGAGAACAAAGAGAGTTTTTGGGTGATTTTCTTTGTCATAGAGCTTTAAAGACTAGAATCTACCTACGAAATGTTACTGGAGAACACTCAGATAGGTAGACAGAGTAGAGACTGTGAACATTGTCATATTGTATTCATTTTGATGTTTTTATTTTTACTGGGTAGTTTTACTTATTTTACTTATTTTATATTGTGTGTTATTCTATTATATGTGTTCAAAAATGTGTTTTATAATGTTTGTCTTATAGCATCGTATTGGAATAGTCTGTAAGGATGTTATAATTGGTGTAAATAAATAAATAATAATAATAAATTTTGAAGACCACTTGTTCAATGGCTGTTAGCTTTTTGATACTTGAAGTCCTGAGAACCTGAACAAAGGCCCGTACTTAGTAGATATACCTATAAGGGAAAGAGAGGATCTCGTGACTAAATAATACAGCCGCTCCGGTCGATCTTTAGGTTAAGCCGTGCTTGCCTAGGTTGGTATGTGGATGGGTGACCACTCATTACATACCGAGTTTCCTCCGTGCCTCGGAAAGCACGTTAAGCTGTTGGTCCCGGCTGTCATTTGTAGGTAGATCTTTGACAGTCGTTACAAGTAGTCAGTGGCCCAAAAAGTCTAACAACCAGTCTTATCAAGTGGTATAGTATTACTTACCCGAAATTAACTGGGTTGTGGAGGTCAGATTGGTATTCAGCTGCATCTGGTTGGACAAGAAGCCGACTCCAGCATAGTTTGGAAAAGGAATGTTTGAGTATACCTTTCATTATCTACCTGGATAATGAAAGGTATACTCAAACATTACAGGCGACTACAGGAGCTAAACGCGAGTTTTATAATGCCTGAAAGTTATAAGTAAGTATATGATTTACTGCAATAAACAAAACCAGAAAAATATATGATATTCTTCAGTATGATAGTGTTTTGGAAACGTAATACAATTAATTATACTCGATAAAAAAAAATTACGCACTTATCTCTCAAAATTTATTTAAACGAGTAAAAACCATACTAAAATACATGCGATCATTCTGATTTTGTGGCAAATAATTCTACAAGCAATATATGTATTAGCATCATAGTGTTTTACTTTTTTAGTCGCAGTGACTGACGTAACAACCACTTTGTAGTGCAAGCTGATTAGAACTTTATTCTAACAAAATTTCAAACGAAGTTTAAACCACCACAAATAGAGTTGCTAATTTAGCTCATGTAGTCGCCTTAAAGTTCATCATCATCATCTACAGCACGACTTCCCATTGCTGGGTATAGGCCTCTCTTTGTTTGTGCCAAGCTCCACGCTCTTGTGTCAACCTCAACCAGGATATTCTCGCAATGGCAACAATATCGTCTGCTCATCTTGCCGCCGGATTACCAACACTTCTCTTTCCAGTACTTGTTTGCACTTAGTCACAGTTTTACTCCAATCTCCTCCTGCCATACTCCTTTTAAGTTCCTTATCGCGATTTCCAATATGGAAGACCTTCGTGGCTTATTTGATTGAATTATTATCACCATATAATATACCATCTCAACATGAATAACACTCTTTTAAATTAAAATATTGTTAAAAAATCTTGGTTACATTAAATGTCACCAAGATTTTGTAACAACATTTTAATTTAAAAGAGTGTCCATGGAGTTTCTGTAATAAAAGCCTGTACAGTATAAGCTTCCAAGTTTTATTTAATATCCAGCCGGGCTAGCATGGGCAGGGGATAAACATTTTGTCCACCGGTTATTTCCACTGACAAGGGACAAAATTCATACAAAAGTGGAAATAACCGGTGGATAAAATTTTTTTCACTTCTCATGCTCTAAAAGTACGCCATTATAGCCCTACGAAGCGGGATTAAAGTGACCGTTTATTCCCTAGGGAGTAAAAAGTAATTTAAAAATGGAACGATCTTTTACTCTGAAACATGGTCACAAAACAGTACCTACCTACATACTTTTTTTTTTTATGGGCAAAGGTATTATTTAAATTTCGAATTGGCTTGCAAATAGAAAGCGGTTTATTGAAAAAAAAAAAAAATGAACTCTGCAACGCGAGAAAAATTATTGTTGTTTGTGTGCATCGTTGATTTTGAAAAGTAGGTATGTGCAATGCCTCTGTAGCTAGCCGCTGCAATAATGTAGGTACTAATTATCTGTGGAGTGTGGATCATCTTCATTGCGGCAATGTTGAGAGTTTGTGTTGTGTTTTAAATTGTTAATCTGTGACTGACCTGATAGAAGAAAAAACTGACCGCTCAGTGTAAATTTGTTCGGCTTTAGATGATTTTTTTTCTCGCACTCGAAGTGAAAAGTACAGTTTGCACCTCGAGACTAAACGCCAACTTAATATACCCTCGCTTTTTAATGACTCCCTCGCGAGCTCGGGAGTCAAACCACCTCGGGTATATAATGGCTTCGTTTAGTCCCTCGTTATAAAATATACTATATCCCCTGCCCATGCTAGCCGGGCTGTTAATTACACACAAGTACTATACGAGCTAGCTTCACCAATCCACAGATAATCTATACCACAGAAGACTCTCAACACAGGGGTACGTTTGGATATCACAACAGTTTCTTGCCCGTTTTTCTCTATAGAGATCTACGCTAGGGAATGGGCAACTACAGTACTTTCACAGTTTTTATGTCTTGTGGCAAACAGTCCCACTGTTGCTATATATTTAATGGTCGTCTTTGTTTCGACAATTCAAAAGCGCCTGTAGCTTGGCCTAATACTAGAAATAAATGCTTTAATTTTGATTGTTTTTTTTTTTTTATTTCGTACGTGTCCGGATTTCGACGTTTGGAACTCGGTATGTGTATAGATTTACTTAGTAAAGTAATTTCAACCAATCAAATAATTTTAATATTTTAAGTTATGCTTGAGTCTTGATACGTTCAGGGGGCTTAAAATGGCCGCTTTTAGCAGAATCTTTAATAGGATAATTATATGAGTTATATATTTTCAAACAGACTCCTAATCACGTAATTGGATTAAAAGGCCACGTTATTGTAAGAGGCTCTTTTAACAGACAAATTGTAAAATGGTCACAAAATAATCACAATTCATAATATTAAGGTCGATGTTCACCGAAAGGGTGTGATTATCTAAAAACAGCTGTCACTGTGACATGTCCCTTTACAAAACTGTGCTTTAAATGATAAATGATAAATGATATTTATTCAGCAATTAGGTTTTCTCAAACACTTTTACACGTCATTTTTTTAAACTCAGAGGTCATAGTCTCTTTTGAAAAAAACATCTGTTTTTAGATAATCCGACCATCCTCTTTTTGGTGAACCTTTACAACAGACCTTATCTGCGTCTGCGACCATTTAATAAAAAATCACATTATTTCAATATCATTTCAGCCGCAAGACGTCTTAAACGAGGTGGACAAGGCCTCCCCCAAGTGTCGCCACATGTCGCGGTCCCGTGCGACTCGCATCCAACGGATCCGCAATAATAAATAATATGAATTTTAATGTAATTCGTATTATTATCGTATTATAATTCTGCTAATAGGATGGCATATGTGGATTATTTTAGGTCCACAGCCATTTGATCTTAGTGAGTGCGTGAATCTACAGAAGTTATGTCGCGGCGGGAAATGTTCGGTCATCAGTTATTTTGCAGCACCAGAGTTGGCTTTTCGTTGTTCCCGCAGGTCTCGGACAGCTTATATTATTTTTCCTTTCGTACAGAAATAAGAATAAGAATAAAAATAAGAAACTTTATTAGCTCAAACATGTGTTTACATACAGAATTAAAATAAAATAATAGAGGTATTCCACGAAGCCCACCCAAACGAAGCACACCTTGACGAAGCACACCTAAAGTATTCCACTTAGCACACCCGTAGGTGGGCTTCAAATTAAAAATTAAAATAATGAATTTCCTATTCCACGAAGCACACCTACGAATATCACTCGCATAGTGCGGGGACTAAGAAATAAAAATGTCGATAGAAGAAAATATTTATTTATTATGTAAAAGACAAACTTAATGGGGACAATTTTTTTTGTTCGGGGAATAGGCCACTCACATAAATTGTAGCATTTAATAATGAAACTTACATTGATTTCTTCCTTATAACCTCTAGGTTCCAGTGGTTAAATTAGCTAAGCATTGTCTAACCGGAATAAATGCAAAAAATCTGCAAAAACACTTACAAAAACCAAAATAAACAGAAAAAGTAAATGTCACAATAATGAAGTTGTCTGTCAATCACTAAAAAAGTGCCACGTTGATTGTTTAAACCATCTATGCGATTTTGTGTAAACCTTTAAAAATAGCATTAAAATGCTCACAGTTTAATAACATTTATTTTTATATTCTTTCTGATTCTATAATAATTATAGCAGATATGATTACCAACGGGTACCGTACTTTTTCAGTAAACAAAAAAAAAACGCCCTTATTCACGTAAGTATTTGCTGTCAAATGACATTGACCACAACAGGAATGATTTGACTCGCAAAAAGATATCATAACATAGCTTATTTAATATGATTTTAAGGTTTCGTTTTCATTTCTACGTAATATTTCGTTTAATACCATAGTAAAATGGTTACTTTTTTTTGGTGTTATTATGAATAATAAATGCAACGACCAGGCGGGGCAAAAAAAATTATCTCCTTTCTAACATCATTCAGTTTCATTATAATAATGTGACACAATATTTGTCATTTTTGTAATCTTACTATTTAAAATCACAGATTGTTTCATAATATTATCTTTCAAAAAAACAACTTTTTTATATTTTTCTATTATTTTCCTTTTTTGTGCTCTTAATAAAATCAGAGACTGTTTAAAACCACAAATCACAATCTTTAAGATTCTTAAATAATCTTGAAGAAATGGACAATTTAGTATTTAAACTTATCAATCAAATGAATTATTATTAATCAGTATCGTAATTTCTCTAGACAATGTCCAACCGAACTTAAGCCATTCTTATAATCTTTTATTGTATTTTCTATTATATTATTTTTTATTTCTGCATGTTTATCATGATTTGAATAACCCATTTTTACTCTAATTTCGGCATAATTATAGCAATTTTTTTGGAAGCAATCTAAACGTTTTGCCAGATTTATGGCTCTGTTTTTATCGAAAATTTTATTTATTTCAGAGTAATGAGACTGTATAATTATTAGTTTTATTTTTAACGTCACGACCGATTTGTCGTGCCATAACTTATGTCCGAGCCACTGAGTCATAATGTAATCGTTAAATCTAGAAATACTTTCTCCTTGAGGACATTCGCTCATGATGTAGAGCCAGGCCTCATCCAAGTCTTGCAGCGGTAAATGTGGCAAAACCGTACATAAGGCTATTTTTTTAGAAAAAAATTTTTTTTTTTTTGGAAATATAATTATGAAACAATCTGTGATTTTAAATAGTTATATTATAAAAAAGATGAATATTGTGTCACAATATTATAATGAATCTGAATGATGTTAGAAATTTAAGTTACTCTTTTAATTATTAAATATTTTCTTCTATCGATATTTTTATTTCTTAGTCCCCGCACTATGCGAGTGATATTCGTAGGTGTGCTTCGTGGAATAGGAAATTATTTTTTTAAAAAATTTATTTGAAGCCCACCTACGGGTGTGCTTAGTGGAATACTTTAGGTGTGCTTCGTCTGGGTGTGCTTCGTTTGGGTGTGCTTCGTGGAATACCTCAAATAATACATGCATGCAAGATCTTAAATAAGAGTGGCTCACGACATATCTGCCATTTCTCATGGCGTGCAAATATTTTCGGTATAAAAATATGAATGAATATCTTGATAATTTGTGTTTTTCTTTCACTTTTTTGTCCGGCAAGTACCTAATGGCAAATATTTACCTATGTTTAAACGGTGAAAACTGCCTAACGCATACCGCTCCATCCTTTTTTTTTTTAGGATCGGAAATCATCAAATCACTTCTCCCACTCTGGGCAGAGCGTTAGGGAGTGTCAGACTCTTACTGACTAAAACCCATCCATGTTCCTTCCTCGCCCTTTATGTTCCGGGGCCGCGGTATCTCTTTCGAATAGGCCCGCAACCCCGGCAGGCTTCGGCCCTTGCGGGCCCCTCCCCTTATGCTGACATCTCTTTGAGGCGCGCGTGGAACACAAACGCGCCGTCGACACGGCCTGTCGTCATTAGACGGACGGACGGCTAGCTAGCCCATAGCTAACCGTCCACAGGCCCGCATCTACGGTGGCCGGTAGCCACCACGTGGCCCCCGACGCCCGGTGCGTCTCCCGCGGTGGCCGGGAAGAGCCACCTCCTTCGCTAGCATGACTGCTTCGCAGAAGGTGGTGACGGCTTCCCATTCCGTCTCGCTCCGGACCATGGATTGAACCAGGGCCGGACGCGAGAGGTCGCCGCCGCCGATCGCCGCTACGAGGACACGGCGGTGCTCCGCCCACGCAGGGCAGACTTCCACCGTGTGCTCCACCGTGTCCTCGATACCGCACCATCCTGGGAGACGGTTTGGTTATGTTGTTGCAGTTTTGCACCCACTATAAAACACCGCGTTGAAGGAGGCTGCTGACGCCTTCGTTGGATGGGCCAAAAGAACTGCTACGCATGACGTTTGCTACCCATCCAGCGCAAGCCGCTTCCGGGCACCCCACTCCTAGGTAATCCTAGCTGTATGTAAGTCAGGCTACCTCAATGAAACAACAGTGCGGTGTGTTTGTGGAGCTCTGTCACAGCAAAATATGCTCCACCTCCTACCCCGCCCTCTTAGCCCAAAAATGAACTGACATTTGCGCTGCCATCGACAACGCGGTGGCAGTGGCGAAGTTTTGGGCTAACATACAATACTTTTTGCTACTCCACTAGCTATACGATACTAAGAAGAAGAAGAACATTAGACAATTATCGAAGTCCTGCTAATCCTAACCTACTAGTATTATAGTCCGTGTTCGATCTATGACGAAGTGTTGGCCACACCAAAAACAAATCCTCTACTGTCGCCATAATCTAGAACGTCGCGATAATTCATTTCGCGGAAAACATGGAAGAGGCGGTTGCGCTGTATCACATGGTGGCTAACAATTATTTACTTCATCTTTCCTTATGGTTATGTTATATTAATCGATACTTCTCAGGAATGGTACAGTTTCTTTTCATGAGAGTGGTACCACTGGGCAAGGGGGACCCCTCCTTCCCTACACACCGCGTGAGTTGACTACCATCGCATGCATTTCACGAAAAATAATGCGTTTTATTGTAAGCAGTGTTCGTTTGACAATAATTCAAGATTCTTGGAAATTTGAATTCTTGGAACCCAGTGGTTCAACTGTGTAAAAACCGGAAAAGTGCCGGAAGATGTTCGCGAACGGACACAGTGAGTTTTGTGTGTCGGGAACAGAATCGTGTTGTGAGTGAATTATGTGACAATGGTAGCGGCGTCGTGCGCGAAAAACGAATAAGAAAGAGGGTAGACCGTTTCGTCTGCTCATAAACATCCACCCGCAATAACTTCAGTTCATCCGTGACCATGGCGCTTGTAACAGTGCCGAAATATCAGAAACTCAAAACGAACAATAAACATGGTAAATATCCCGTTCTTAATTCTAATGTTTGTGTTAGTGACCATGTCAGTCTAAAAACTCATATAATTCAAGAGTTTACAATATCGCTAGAGATATTACAATATAACGTTTTTGACAATTTTACGGTGACATAAATAAGTGCCATGAGTTCGAACTCGAGACCTTTGACTTGGCACTCTTGATCTTACCCAGTAGGCTATCACTGCTAATACCTATGCCTACTGTAGTATTGAGTTTAGGGATGCATCCGATACCGATACCGATATGTCACCGTAAAATTGTCAAACACGTTATATTACAATATAACGTGTGTCTCTCTAGCGATATTGTAAAGTCTCGAATTATTACAAACATTAGAATTAAAAACGGGATATTTACCATGTTTATTGTTTGTTTAAATATCGGAAACTCAAAACAAACAATAAACATGGTAAATATCCCGTTTTTAATTCTAATGTTTGTGTTAGTGACCATGTCAGTCTAAAAACTCATATCTCGAATTATTGTCAACTGAGCATACGGAAGTATCTCTGCCCCCATATTTGGGACTTGGGGCACCCCCCCGTTAGGTTAGTTAGGTTCCTTTAAACCCTGCACTCGGAAATCCGGCCCGCGAAGCGGGGCTCCGTCGACTACGCTTTTTAGGGGAAGATAAAGTGTTTTAAAGTTAGGTTATATTAATCGATATTTCTCAGGAATGGTACAGTATCTTTTCATGAGAGTGGTACCACTGGGCAAGGGGGACCCCTCTTTCCCTCCACTCCGCGTGTGTTGAGTACCATCGCATGCATTTCACTAAAAACAATGCGTTTTATTGTAAGCAGTATGTTCGTTTGACAATAATTCGAGAGTTTACAATATCGCTAGAGATATTACAATATAACGTTTTTGACAATTTTACGGTGACAGATATATCGGCGATACTATCGGGTTTGCCGATATATCGGTACTTATCGGCGATAATTTTATGGCAGATTCAACGATACTTTTCAAATTTCGCGCTTTAAAAATGACGAATACCCAAACTTGAAAAAATGGCGCAGAAGTACTTTAGTTTCCAAATGAGTTCTGTCGCATCTGAGAGACTATTTTCCACCGCAGGTCTGGTCTTATTCAACCACACGGTGGAGCACACGGTGGAGGTCTGCCCTGCGTGGGCGGAGCACCGCCGTGTCCTCGTAGCGGCGATCGGCGGCGGCGACCTCTCGCGTCCGGCCCTGGTTCAATCCATGGTCCGGAGCGAGACGGAATGGGAAGCCGTCACCTCCTTCTGCGAAGCAGTCATGCTGGCGAAGGAGGTGGCGGAACGAGAGAGGGAGAGAGCCTCTCTTCCCGGCCGCCGCGGGAGACGCACCGGGCGTCGGGGGCCACGTGGTGGCTACCGGCCACCGTGCACCGTAGATGCGGGCCTGTGGACGGTTAGCTATGGGCTAGCTAGCCGTCCGTCCGTGTAGTGACGACAGGCCGTGTCGACGGCGCGTTCGTGTTCCACGCGCGTCTCAAAGAGATGTCAGCAGAAGAGAGGGGCCCGCAAGGGCCGAAGCCTGCCGGGGTTGCGGGACTGTTCGAAAGAGATACCGCGGCCCCGGAACATAAAGGGCGAGGAAGGAACATGAATGGGTTTTAGTCAGTAAAAGTCTGACACTCCCTCCCGCTCCGCCCAGAGTGGGAGAAGTCATTTGATGATTTCCCATACTAAAAAAAAAAAAAAAAAAAAAAAGGTCTTATTCAAACAGACTTGCGAAATGGCCTTTGCCCGCATAACTTAAGAATAAGTAGGTAGGTACTTTGTTTGTTAAATGAAGATCTTATAAATCTTAATTTAGATTACTAAAACTATTAATTAATTGTGTTTTATTTATTCTACCTTCCTTTTTGAATTCAATAAGCGTATCGGTATCGGTATCACCGATATTTTTATAACATTAACGGTATCGGTATTGTATCGGCAAAAAGGCGTATCGAGGCATCCCTAATTTAGTTATTAAATTCGATTATTATTTCCGAAGATTACCTCCTAATCGGGGCTACGGGACTGTTCGAAAGAGATACCGTGGCCCCGGAACGTAAAGGGCGATGAAGGAACATGGATGGGTTTTAGTCAGTAAAAGTCTGACCCTCCCTCCCGCTCCGCCAAGAGTGGGAGAAGTCATTTGATGATTTCCCACCCGGAAAAAAAACCCCTCCACACAAACTTACAAACAAACAAACAAATTTTACCTCTTTGTAATTATTAGTACTTAAATTGGACAATTTAGACTTCGGAAAGCAACGCCGACACCATAGATTTATGTAAGCAATATCATACAAAAGCTATGAATATGCATGTAATTTTGCCTTCACTTAAATCAATGAAATGCAGTACTATCAACTGGAAAAATTGATTAAAAGGTAAGTTAGGTACTACGGCTCGTCAGTCCTACAATTTTTTACGAGCTACGACAACTCAAACGACTGATCGAGATCATTTTGTCACTCGCTCCGACTTGTGCTGCCATCTAGTACAGAGTAGCCGTAACTGTTACACAGCGCCATCTATTATTCAATAGCAAAATAAGTTGGTGAGCTTGACAGTTAAACAGTGTTTAAAAAATAATACAAGATGGCGCTATTTGCAAATTTTTATTTAAATCTATAAACATCTGTGGTCACAATACACATCATGGACAGCACGAACCAAGGTATCAGCAGGACTAAGCGTTCAGGGTAGCCGCGTTAATGGACATGACGACCGTGGCGCGTCTTTCAATGTCTTGCAATGGAATCCCTTTCAATGCCACAGCATCGTTTTAAAGCACAGAAATATTTTGTCGTATTCGTACCTATCACACGCTTGAATGTCCAATAAAAATAATTTAAAACCCTTGCACTGCCGCCGGACCTGTCTGCGTAGGCAGTTAACGTGCTTTTCAAGGAGGAAACTCGATCCAATTAATAATGGTCAGGCATTACTACAAGTGCTAAAAAGAAAACGTCAACTAACATCACGAGATCACTTGAAATAATCTTTACCTATCTAAATACAGAATAAACAGAGATGCGATTAAAACCGCTTCGAACTCACCTTGTCCATGTCCAGCCATTTGCACATAGTTGCTAACTCTTTGTAACTACTAATGTGTAATAAGTTCTTCTTAGCGAGTCTCGATGTCAATTCAAATCCAATCAGCATAGAAGGCGACGAGTTTGGCACTTTCAGTAGCGCTCATCAACTCCGGTTATGTGCAAACCAGGGATTGAAAACCTGTACCTAGTACCTATTATTATTATCTGTGCCTGTACCAATTTCGGTTCTGGATCTTCATTTAGGTTCTTTTATAGGTTCCTCTTTTCGATTCGGTTCCGGTTCCGGTATCGGTTCCGGTTTGGGTTCCGATTTACCGGTTCCTAGAACCTTTAAATCGGATGATATTATACCGGTTCCTTGTCACCTGAAATAAGTGTTCCTTACAGAAAAGGGGATGGTGTTCGGCGGTGTGTGATTAGCATACCATACTTTTTCTTTTAGTTCGCCTTCGTTCCACACCTCAGAAAACAAGTTTGAACTCGCTTTGCCTAAGAACCGGTAAAATGAAGGTTCCAATTTAGGTTCTGGTTCCCGTTCCGGTATTGGTTGGTATTGGTACCGGAACCCCTAAATACCGGTATTATACCGGTATTTTGAAACCGTTTTCAATCCCTGGTGCAAGCAATAAACAGGATAATATATGTATAAGCAGGATACGAAATCAAGTGTCCCATCGTTGATGGGGCAACACCACATTTCCACTCCAGGACAGTCATCTATGAATCTCCACAAAAGGGTTTTGATAAAAGTATTTTTGATAATCGTCAATTTATAGAAATACATGTCCAAAGCTAAACAAAAAAATTGACTTAAAACACGATGGTAAACCGTGTTTTTCAGATCGCTGAACGTATTATAGGTTGTTCTTGCATGCCTATAGATAGCCTAGATAGGCTGGACCAGAAAGTATTCTGAAAGTTCTGAAACAATGCATAATGATAAACAGCTGTTGGTTTTTTTTTTTCCTTTATAAAATTCACCAAATTCCCAATCACTCTGATATATAGAGGCCTATGTTCAGCTGTGGACGTCTTTCGGCTGAAATGATGATAATGAATGAAGTACCTACATAATGTCGCTTAAAAAAGGTAACATTGAATATTTCGATTACTTAATACAATAATAAACCTAATCTAAGTGGGAACCCACATAGCCGTCACTCACGCATTATCAACAAGAATCACAATCATTTTCAAGTAATGAGGGTTTTTTGTAAAAACTGCCGCTAACTTTGTTAGTCCATGTGTTAACCTTGATAACCTTCGTGTTAGAGTGTGAGAAGTGGTAAGTTTACCACTTAACTCTACTCTAACTCTACATTAACTTACTGTACATCAAACTAAGACAGAAAAATGGAGACCGACCGAGACGCCATGCCTCCAGAGTAGCATGAAGCTAGAGGACGTATCTCAATACGTCCTCTAGCTTCAGGAAGGAAGGATAATCCTTCCTTTGGGCCATCTTTTAAAGTCGAAAAGATTTTAGCAGTCTAATTATGTATTTTTGTCTCGGAAAGCACGTTAAGCTGTTGGTACCGGCTGTCATTTGTAGATCTTTGACAGTCGTTACAGGTAGTCTGTAACTCGAAAGTCTGACAACCAGTCTTACCAGAGGGGTATCGTATTACCCAGTACTAACTGGGTTGTGACATGGAGGTGAGATAGGCAGTCGCTTCATGTAAAATACTGGTATTCAGCTGCATCCGGTTAGACTGGAAGCCAGACCCAACATAGTTGAGAAAAGGCTAAACAGATGATTTTTATGTTTAGTTGTATTTACGTATGTTCCTCCCGATTCCTCCGTAACGCTTAAACTATTCATCCGATTTTGATGAATAAGGTGTCAATCGATTCATTAATAAGGCCCGGATAACATAATCTACATTTTAACCGACTTCAATAATAGGAGGAGTCGATTTCACCTTGTAAACCCCGAATTTAGAACGTGATTTTTCAGTAGTTTAGTGGTATACTACTACCACAGAAATTCTTGCTACAGTCTACGTTTAGCTTCGAGTCCAAGAGTGCCCTGTCCCGTTTTACTTTTTGATTACTTATTATTATACCAAAGTTCAATATTTGCTTGTATAGCAACATTTTTAACACCTGTATGCCGCAGTTACTGGGTCAATGCTAACTGTCCGATAAGAATTCTTCCTTGTTACATATTGCATGTTAATTTTGACCAAAGTTGGCAAAAACCGTCGCCTATTTATTCGCATTTTGTTCATTCAATTATGCAAGACTGCTGTTATCATTAGAACCTTGGCCAAACTAGCGCAAGCGAAGCCGCGGGCGAAACATAGTTGTTTATAAATTGGACCAAAAAATTTTTGTGGACCAGAGAAATTTACTAATATTATAAAGAGAAAAGAAATTATATGTTGTTTGTGTGTTTGTTACGATTTAACTCAAGAACTACTCCATCGATTTTTAAAATTCTTTTACCATTGGAAAGCTACATCTTTACCGAGTAACATAGGCTATAAACTATATTGATATCATGCAAATTAGACGAGCTAGGTATCACAATTTTGCGGATGAAAGCTAGCAAAGTGCTAGTAAACAATAAAAAATTACTTATTTGTTATACAAGAGTGCAAAGTTGTTTTTTAACCGCGTGCTCAATTTTGATGACCGAGCAAGCGAAAGATTCTAAAATTGAGTCACAAGCGAAGCGAGTGATTCAAACCTTAGAATCTTGAGCGTTAGCGAGGGAATCAAAAGAGCTCGAGGTGAAAAATCTTTGCACTCGAGTGCAACACGTAACTTTTCATCCCACCTCAGCGAGGAAATGAAAAACGCAAAAAAAAAAATTGCGCATTATTAACAAATTCAGTTAATTCTGTTGGCGTCAAATAAACTTCCTCGTCGCTAGATAATGAGTGGTCATTTTAGGTTTTTTACTTGTTTTCAAGTTTGATTCCTTGTTTTTAACCTAAGGTGTTAACAATATGACGTGAAAAGAAAATGGCGCGCGCAAAACATATTAAAAAAGTATACTAAGAAGGTTCCGAGTCAAAAAAATATATGATAAATTCGGCACCATAGAGGTAGAAGTAAATAGGTTTAATGACGTTTTGAATTCACATGCTTTGTGCACACGATGTTCTAAATTCAAATTTACTTCACCCTCAAGACGATAATTTAAACGGCTTTTGCACTCAGATTTCGAAGAGCAAAAATACTCTTTCCGAGATGGTGGGATGAAAATATAATTGGCTCGATTCGCTTTTGAATCCTGCTGCTAAATTGATCGACTTTTCTGTTGATACTGTACACATTGGACAACTCCCCCTCCTTTTATTCACGATAGTAACACCCGCTTCTAAACCAAAGAGCTTATTAACTGAGGCTGAAGCTCTTTTTACCCAACTTCCCGGAGCTCTTTTTTCGCGCGTATCTTGTATGTTTCTTTGTAAATATCTTTATTATCTCGTATATTCCAAATACCCAAGTGTCCCGTGTTTAAAAAACAAACAAAATGGCGGATTTTTGGCGCTAAATTGTAAGCCATTAATTTTTTTTAAACCAAGCCTATCGAGTAAGGTATCAAAATGAAGGAAATTAAAAGAAGATTACGTCGGGATTTATGGATAATTTTAAATTAATGTTACTGATGGTTCTCTATGTTGTACTTCCCTGCTCGCGGGTAACATGACATGAGTGTCTACTGAGACAATAAAATTAGTTATCAAATCACATTCATCTTATTAAAACAATCGTTTATTTAAAAAAAAAAACTTAGTACACATCTTCAATCTTACGATAGACTATAAAACAAAGACATATTTAAAAACGAAATGTTAGAATAACGCACTATGAATTCAAATAGGAATTAGGGCGTTTCCACACCACTAACTTCTGCTTCAATTCAGTCGCAAAACTGCAAGTTCATGAAAACGGACATCTGCTGCAATTTTTCTTTTTACGGAATAGCCATTTTATTAAGTTATTTTGCTTCTAACACTATGGACTCGTGTCTGAAGTATAGAATTTGAATTTAAGTAAATTGAATTGGGCGACTTTCTCGCACCAGTTTAGCTCCTTCAGGGGCCGGAGGAGCCAAAGACTACAATATTATATATAATGAGATAGACGGTACTCTCAACCGTATTTCCGTCATCATACAAGCAGCGCTCTCTATCCGTGGTGGTTAAATCAAAATCTAACAAAATAAATACAAAAAGTGTGTCGTGACCGCGGTTTGATCTTACGATCTGCAGCTCATAAGTCAGAGGTAGTCATCATCAGGCTACACGTTCTATTGACAACTTGCCCAAAATAGCTGTTCTATTGCATGCTATGACAGTTGTCAGTTGGTGACAGATGGTTGATAGTGTAACCATGAATAAAATACGTCTCTATCATTGATTGATTTAATTTTTATATATTTGCTTAGATTGGTGTAGATTAAATAAATATGGTTTCTCTATCTAATTTATCAAAATTGTTATTTTCAATTAAATCTTATCACTGTTATAAAGTGGCAACCCAACCAGTAAATAATTTCATCCTCAAGGATAGCTGGCGCTAGTTTCCGTACAAAATTTTCGAGCAGGCTCCAATGTTCTAAGAGAGCACGGCATGGGAGGAGCATGTCGTTCATACAAACGTAATACCAAATAATTTGTAAATCAAATATATTCTGGTACTTAGTGTGTATTAATTTCGATTGGATTACAGAATATCTAGGTTCCCAAATTTAAATTGATTGATTTGATTAAAAAAAAAAAATATGAGGATTTTTTTCTATGGAAAACTTATTTTTCTCATAACTCTTGCATAAATCGGTGTACATTCAAAATATGTGTTTGGGAACCTATATATTCTGTATTCCAATAAAAATAAATACACACTAACTTAGGAATATGTATGATTTACAAATTATTTTGGTATTACGTTTGTATGAACGTCGCATGCTCCGCAAATTATACCGAACGAAACCGAATAGGACTTGCCAAAAAAAGATGGTGTCTCATGAGATGACGAGTAATAAAGAAGACATGCTGCACCGAGCACAAATAAATTGGGATAAGGCCACGAGAATGATGATAATGAACGAGTTAAGTGTCAACGCAACGCGACTTGCAACAAGTGACTAGAGCGACTACAGTCGTGGCGCGTCGCAAATCGTATCGCCCGCGGCTGTAAACACAGCCGTTTTTTCCGGTTGGGAAATCATCAAATGACCCCTCCCGCTCTAGACGGAGCGGAAGGGAAAGTCAGACTTCTACTGACTAAAACCCACCCGTGTTCCTTCCTCGCCCTTTGTGTTCCGGGGCCACGGTATCTCTTTCGAACAGTCCCGCAGCCCCGGCAGGCTTCGGCCCTTGCGGACCCCTTCCTTATGATGACATCTCTTTGAGGCGCGCGTGGAACACGAACGTGCCGTCGTCACGGCCTCTCGTCAGGAGACGGACGGACGGCAAGCTATGTAAACACGGTCTTAGGTTAGATTAACTTAGTTAAAATTCATTACAAGTACATTTTTTGCAAAAAACGATTAGGAATTAGGTACCTACAACATGTCTGACAGAATATTTAATTGTTACGTCTTTTTAGTTTTTACATTGATTTATTTAATGTTGCAAAAAACTCAAGTGAACTTATAATTTAGCGCTCTCCTGCAGCTCGACATAGGTACCTGTACCTATGTAATGTAATCGGGCATTGGATCGCGATTGGAATAGGCTAGTTTCCACCATCAAAAAATCTAAAAAAATCCGTCAGTTAGAGTATTGGAAAATAATGGACACGTATTTTTTGTTTTTGTAAATCAATGAATACTGAAAAAGATAAAACGCATCAAAACTCGGGAGTGAGGGCTCGTGACGTCACAACGCACTAAAAATTATAGCACGGCGTAACGTATTGTGAATTTTGAAAGCGTCGTATCTTCGTCAATTTTGGTAAACGTAACAAAAGAAAAATTACGGGTCAAATATTTTCGCACTAATTTGATTTTTTCAGGACACAAGCCTACTTTGACCGCCCATATCTCCGTAACTAGAAGGTATGGTGTAGAACAAAAAAAAATATCGCAATGACGAGGAGAACCAGTGCCTTTCGGTTTCGTTAAGGATTCCTTTAAACCCATTAAGCACTAATTACCAATTAGACTTCAAACACTAATCATCACTGTCATTAAAAATGATGAGTTTTCCGTGTCTACAGCTCACCTCTTTGTATTTTCTATTTCTTTCATTAGTGCTTCGTGAAACCTAACGACTTATCTATTTATACTCACATTTTTTAGCTATGTATGTACCCACATACATGTATTTTGTTTCGTAATCTCCTCTTAGGAAAAAAACGTACCGACTGTATTGAAATTAATGGATATTTAGAACACAGAATGATGTAAGTAACCTTTTCATTACTCATACTCGGAAAGTAGGTCTGAAGTTGCCTGAGGAGCGGGCTGAAAGTAATACTTTTCAGCCCTAGGGAGAATCACTTTCAACTGACAGCTGTCACATTATTAAAAAAAAATCTAGTTCTATTTTCACATTTCTATTGAACCATGTTCCGACTTCTATACAGCCTGTAAATTACAGCGCGATGTAAAATTGAAATAACATAAAATTCAGTATTAATTAAAGAATATAATTCTTTTAAATAACTTAGTTATAATTTAGTTACAAATGTTTCTTTAAAATAACAAAAATTTGGGCAAAACATTTACTATTTTTTCAGTGACGAACTGACGATAGTGAAAATAGAGGCTGAATAGCCGGCCACAGAAAAAAAAAACAAAATAGGCGGGAAAGCGGCAATCCGATCTTCATTTTTTTTTCGAGTGGTTTCGTGTTTTTGTTTTTATTTTCCTTGTATTCGTAATGAAAAGCACAGTGTTTACCTCGGGTTAAAGACTTATTAAGTCCCTCGAGCTATTAGCGCCCGCGCTACGCTTGGGCGCCAAACCCCGTCTCGGGACTAAATAAGTTACTTTCACCCCTTGGATAACAATGTACTATTTCTAACACGTTCCAATTCATAAGGTTCCTTATTATAAATTCACGAAAAGACGACAAACAGATAAATCAAATCATTTATTTCTTTGCAAACATGGGTAATTGGTACATAGATATTTTCTTATGTAATATGGTAAAAGAGAGGCGGAGAGTAGGGGTTGTTGGTACAAGCCCCCAAGCGCAAAACCCTGAATTCATCATCATCATCCTTTCAGCCGAAAAACGTCCAGCTGGACAGGCCTCCCCCAAGATGCCCCAAGTGTCGCATTGCCGTCACACTGACCGGTCCAGTGCGACTCGCATCCAGCAGATTCCCGCAACCTTCACCAGGACATCAGTCCACCTAGTGGGAGGTCTTTGAGGTTCGCGGTCGTAATTATGTTAGATTCAAGGAGTGACTTGGCTGATCTATCCAGAAAATCCCATCAATGAAAAACTTTTTTGCAAAAAATAAAACCGACTTCAAAAAAAAAACAAAAAATTGAAAAATAACTTTAGCTTCTGAAGTCGGTGACCTTTGCTTTATTGATTTATTTTTTTTGTCACCGAAAGTTTTTATTTTTCACTTTTTAGTGGTTCACATGTGCTTGGTATACATGGAAAGTGCAAACCGTTACAATTACAACAAGCCCAAACACGACTAGGATTCATTGTCTCATTATGGAGTTCCGTGACTCTTGGCTTCATCATCAGATCTGATAGTAGAATGGTTCTTATCAAACGCAAATGCTTCGCTTGTTGTAGAAAATACCAAAATCGCTGTATGTTATCCTATAAAATTTGAAGAGTTCCCTCGATTTCGCCAAGATCCCATAATCAGATCCCGACTTGGTGGCTGTGGGACCATTTGGAAAGTATACCCTTTCCAACAAAAAAATAATTTTTCAAATCGGATGGCAAACGACGGAGTTATGCCCGAACAAACATAAAAATAAAATAAAAAACAGAAACATCCGAATTGAGATCCTCCTCCTTTTCTAGAAGTCGGTTAAAAAAAAAGCACGATTCGAAAAGCGAGCGTAGCGAGCTTGAAAATTTTTGTATCCACCTCGAATTTGATAGGTTTTGTTTTGTTCTATAATATAGAAATACGCCATTTTGCCCGTTTCCAAAGAAAAGCTTATGAACACAAGAACATAATAATTTGTCTGTCTGCTCGTTTATTCTGTGATAAATTAAGTTACTTTTGTTATTAGGGACACTCACAAAGAAAATAAGAACACGAGCGAGCGAAGCGAGGTCGAAAATTTTTGCTTCCTGGTTGGGATGGTTGGATTTTCTATGTATTTTCTTTTCCTTTACGGCACCTTGCGCCCTGGTGTAAAAAGTCGTTGAAACAACTGTAAGTACTATAATTTACGTACTTCGCAGTGGTTATGATCCCGTTTATTATAAGTCAAATTTCGGGGGGGGGGGGGGGGCATAAATACCAACTATCTCCCCCCCTTGTGTAAGTGCCTGTTCCACCCTGTATAATAAACCATCATCATTCGCCTGCCCTCATGGAGCGACTGCCTGGGTAATACGATACCACTTGGTAAGACTAGTTGTAAGACTTTTTGGGCCACTGACCTGTGACCACTGCCAAAGATGGACAAATGACAACCGGGATCAACAGCTTAACGTACTTTCCGAGGCACGGAGGAAACTCGGTATGTAAGGGTGGTCACCCATCCACAGAGCAACCTAGGCAAGAACGGCTTAACAACTCATAAATAATGATGATGTTGTTAAGTAAAAGCGCCTGCGAAGTAGAAGAGTCTGGGTTAATATTGGGTGGGTACATTCATACTCAACATTCTCCTCACTACATTTTCCTCATTCCTCCGCATCAAATGTATCAATGTCAATTCTTCTTCAACAATGCATGATAGAAGTAAGCGACACAATCAATCTAACTGCGCTCTGAATCTGAAAACTACTTAAATTACCTAGCCTAATGACGCACTAATCTGCATTTAAACAAGACCACATCAATTCTTTATTTGTTTACCGACAGCCAACACGCGATTCGCTCGGTTCTTATAAAAGAGGTTTCAATGAAAACACACATCCCATTTGGCGTTACAGCCTTTTTGACGAGTGCATGTGCTATTCGGTTAAAAAAAAATCAAGTGTCATTTCTCCGTTAGTGGAAAAAATCGTTACTTAACTAAAAATCATTTTAAAACGTTTCTTGTGGCATTAGAATTAGTTCGATAAGCCAATAAACAAAAATGGAGCTCAAATAATTAATAATATAAAAAAAAACTGCTGTCAGCCTGTCACCTGTCACTTTTCCCGCCAAAATAAAAAAATACAGAAATAAATCCTAAAATCCCGGGATAAGTAGGCAATAAGGATGGATTCCAATAACTGGACCTTGTACCCACGCATGGGGCTGCGCTCCCCAAATCTGACCAATACGACGGTGAGCCTTCAGGAGAACTTCGAAATTGATTTGGAAGACACCAACTGGATTCTGACGTCTTCGTTCATCATTTTCACCATGCAGACAGGTACCTATTTCATACATTATATTTTGATACTGGATAATTTAGTTCTTTTGAGTTGTGGTGGCCTTTTTTAGGGGTAGACCAGTTGTCGACCAGTGGTGCCAATTCAATGACCTATATTATGACGGATTCCCAAAGATGGTGGACTATTTATTTTTTATGCACCCAGTTATTATTTTGGTCTGCTGAGAAAAATACAAAAAAAAATACGTCACACCAATATACCATTATTATACGCCCAGAGTGGGAGAAGTCATTTTATGATTTGCCATCCGATAAAAAAAAGTGAAATCTTATTTAGGCGCATATTTGAGCACTTTTTGGGCACTTTTCTTTTCACTTCTATCGGCAGTCCGCATGTTTTTTTTTTACTGTAAACTTGTTATAATACATAAAATAACATCATGCCAGTAATACCTGAAGAGTTTAGCAGATATATACCTAATAGTACACTCTCATTTCGCGAGTTATGTTTAAGTCCCATATAAAAAAGGACGCGCCTATTGCCATCAACCGGGCCAAAACCCAGGGCTGCTACTAAGAAAGTCCTGTTGGAGAAACTACTTTGCCCGACCCGGGAATCCAACACAGGAGCTCATGCTCAGCGGTCGCGCTTGCGTCCAATGACGCAGTTTTTTCAATATCGAAGGATATCCAAGGAACTTAAGTATATCCAACCTATTGTAAGTAGTTGTGTGTGTTGTTGTTGTGTTGTGTTGTTACGGTACTGTTCGAAAGAGATACCGCGGCCCTGGAACGTAAAGGGCGAGGAAGGAACATGAATGGTTTTTTGTCAGTAAAAGTCTGACACTCCATCCCGCTCCGAAAAAAGAAAAAAAAAAGGAATTTATATCTATAGGTTGGATATTATAAGTTCCTTAGGGTATCATAATGCGATTAGTAATAGGTAATCTTTTACGTATCCTTCAAAGTTTTTTCTCACATGATCGCATAAAACCGACCATGTCTAGTGTGAGGTTCCGTAGTTGCCTTTCACCATTTTCGGACATTTCCTTTAATTTTTGAGACTTCCGTAGAGGATCAAATATTACGTAGGTATTATTTAGTCCGTCTGTCGGTCAGCAGGCTTTATCTCATGACCCGTAATTTCACAGAATGTGTATTTCTGTTGCCTCTATAACAAAAAATAATAGAAAATAATTTAAAAGGCTCCCCTGCTACGATGGTACGGAACCCTTCATGCCCGAAACCTAGTCGCACTTAGCCGATTTTTAACATTTAATTATTTTTCAAAATTTCACGTTACCTCTTTGGGTGCATTCCGTTTTAGGAAGTAATCACTCACAGCGCTCACATCAATATTTTGCTTTCCGATTTAGATTTCACGATTATGACAGCTAAGAGCTGTCATCAGGTCATTTGACAGCGCTCACGGTGATATTTATTTGTGGCATGGTTGGTGTAATCGCAAGATGGCGCATGTCACGACGTTACCTATGACGATTCAAAGGACATCGATATCACGCTCACGGTAATTCGGAACGGGTTTAAGGACGCTCAAATAGTTTACAGCCTAATTCAGAACGCGGTCTTTGTTGGCGCGGTTATAATAGGCATGTAATTAACGATCCACCAGATTTAACAAAATGGAACGGCAAAAAAATCACTTTTGATTGCTAAAATTAGTAAATGATCACCAAAAATTGATCCCCATTTTATCATGAAATTAGAACCAAAAATTTATTTTTTTAGTTAATGACCACCAGGAATTGAACTGATATGCTCTTGCATCCGAGTCGAGGGAGAACTGGTCGACGGAGCCCCGCTTCGCGGGGCTCCTACTTCTGAATGGTTTAAAAAAAAATAACCACGAAGGGTATGGCGGGGTCTATTCGCTCGCTTCGCTCGCTCATTCGACCCCGCCATACCCTTCTAACCTAATCTATCCGTGTCGGGGTGCCCCAAGTCGGCCTAGGCAAAACTAGTTTGTCATCAAACACCTCATTATAATTTGGTGCTCAATTTACTAAATTTGGTGATCAATTGATATTTTAGGTGATAGATGTTAGTGGTCACAAAGTAATTTTTGGTGGTCATTATATTTTCCCCCGTTATAATATTACCATGTATGTCAGGTATCACGCAAAATTACAGCTTTCATTATTAAGAGAACAGTCAGAGACGGGCATAGCGAAGCTATATGGGTTCCTTGTTAACTACGGAACCCAAAACTGCCATCATTTTACAAATTATATTTTGAATTGGTTAAAAACCACAAGTGCATGGTTTTCCCAACAAAAAGTACAGGTCATAATGACGAAGCGTTCATTCACCACTAAACCTTGAATAATAAATCAAGTTGGTAAAGAAAAACAACCGGATCTTTTGGCAATGTTTCTTTTTTATTTCGAAATATAGGTATGGTATGAGATCATGGTTGTGGAGACCAGCCCCCGGATAGGCAGTGATTACTCCATGTGGATGTGAAGTGCTGTTATTCAGATGCATCTGGTTTTAATGGTTATCATCATCTGCCAGCCTTTCCCTAACTATGTTGGGGTCGGCTTCCAGTCTAACCGGATCCAGTACTTTACATGGAGCGACTGCCTAATCTGACCACCACAGCCCAGTTAGTACTGGGTAATACGATACCCCTAGGTAAGAGTGGTTGTCAGACTTTTCGGGACACTGACTGTAACTGTAACGACTGTCAAAGATCTACAAATGACAGCCGGGATCAACATGGAGGAAACTTGTTATGGAATGGGTGGGGAGGAAACTTGTTATGGAATGGGTGGTCACCCATCCACAGGCAATGAAGGCTATCGTTTTAGAGTTCACCAGATGGCGCCACTGGCGATTAAGGTCCTGTAATTGTTAAAGCTAAAATGTTACCACCTTCACCGCGTGGAGGTACTCCCAGCTTATGTTATTTTATACAGTGAAATTAGTGATAGCTTTGCAATAATTTTCACATCAGATATTTCTGACCTTCGATTTTTTCTAAGTCAACAGGAAATGCCTATCAGACCGAACAACTTTTGCTAAGACGTCATTCCTATATGTGTTATGGTGTAGCTGGGCTATTGGAGTTCCACATCAGGTGTTCCAGATCTTTAAATTTATTCTCTCAGCAGAAAATGCTCATCACGTGGAACAATTTTTGCTATGGTGTCATATTTGTATCTCTTATAGTTTAGCTGGTCTGTTGCGGTTCTGCATCAGGTGTTCAAGTTTCCATGATAAATTATAGCCTATAGCTGACCAACGCAACTTTGTCTGCGTCACATAAGAGAGAAAACGAAAAAAAAACCCGTTTTTGCAACATTTTTCATTCCTGCTCCGCTCCTAATTGTCGTAGCGTGATGTTATATAGCCTAAAGCCTTCCTCAATAAATGTACTATCCAACACAAAAAGAATTTTTCAATTTGAACCAGTAGTTCCTGAGATTAGCGCGTTCAACCAAACAAACAAACAAACAAACTCTTCTGCTTTCTAATATTAGTATAGATATAGATATATAGATATAGATAGATAGATAGATAGAAGAAGATATAGATAGATATTTTTACACATTTGTCAATATGTACAAGATTATCATTCTATGACATTTCTGTCAATGGAGTGTCAGTGGTTGACCATTGGAAAGTCATAACGACGCCATTATATTAGTAGATTACCAAACTTGTGAAAATCGACCATTCTGACACTATTGTAATAGCAGACATGAGGCCCTGGGAATATGGGCCCGCAAGGGCCGAAGCCTGGAGGGTTGCGGGACTGTTAGAAAGAGATACCGTGGCCCCAGAACATAAAGGGCGAGGAAGGAACATGGATGGGTCTTAGTCAGTAAAAGTCTGACACCCCCTCCCGCTCCGCTCAGAGTGGGGAAAGTCATTTGATGAATTCCCATACAAAAAAAAAAACAAAAAGGCCCGAATATGTGTAGGTACAAGATTTTTAGCAGACAAGGCTGGCTCCTATTTCTGTTTGCAGGGTTTCAAGTAACCTACCACGAAGGGGATGGGGCGGGGTCTTAGTTGGCTCCTCGCTAGAACCCAAATCCTGCGGGGTAACCATGACGTCTTACAGCAGGATTGTTTTAACGTCATTCCAGTGTGGAAAAGAGACGGAGCTACAGACAACGTCTAGCGCCATCTCTTTCTCACTCTGGCATAAGATTAAAACAATCATGCTATAAGACGTCATGGTACGCCACCTGAGCTCATTTCGCTTGCTCTTGCATCCTAAGTTTTTCTTGTTTTATGAATTATCTATTATTATGAATTATCTATTATCATCCGTATGCCAAATTGCCAACACCGTTTTCGCTTTTTTTACAATTAAGATAGAAAAAAAAGTCAGAAGTAGGTTTCAATAATTAGTAAATGACCTCCTATAAAAGCGAATTTCCTGATGGGTGATTGTGTGTGCTATGGCGGGTCTGGACTCGCCTCACTCACAATCACCCTGTAGTTAATTTTTTCTTTTATCTTTACATTGTAAGGGCGAGTTTTGGTAAAACTACTTAATTAAACTATCCAAAAACACCTTTTAAGGAAACATAAAATTGACTAAACCACTTTATTATAATCTTTAGAAAACCTTCCCACAAGTTGTCAAACCAGACTAGGCCAAGGATTCGTCTCATAAAGGAAAGACGACATTAATATACTATTACGATTTTCCCTCTAATAAGTAAAATACATACATTTTGAAGGCAATGACAGTTACCATCATGATTGCATGATAATTTACAGTTCCAGTCTAACTTGAAAGTCAAGGTGATCGATAGGTAGACTCCCTTGAATGTATGCAAGCCTAGCACCTACTTCTGGTAGCCATAAGACGATTTCAGTCAATATTTTTTGACTAAAGAGTTAGGAATGCAAGCTAGCAATCTTCTAAGTACAATAAAAATGCGAAAGTTTTTGAAGATCGATGTTTGCTATTCTTTCACGCAGAAACTACTGAACGGATTTGGATGCAATTTGGCGAATATATCCCTTTCGCATTTTAAGAAAATTGCTAACCTGCATACCTAATTCTTTTGTTAACTGTACAGTGTACACACGGCGACACATTCAGCTATATATTTAGTAGTACAGTACAACATGACCTCGCTTTTTTTTATAAATTTATATCGTACTATGAGCGATCCGCTACGTGAACCTATCACATACAGTGCTACATACCTACACATCAACCAACTTATCTGTGCAGGCGGGAAAACGCAGAACTAAAATAAATGTACCAAGTTTGACATGTCGATGCATTTTTGCTTGACAGCAAACGCCATCTTGAACTATCTTGTATGTTTCGTTGCCTGAAAATAATCAAGCTGTCACTGTGACATGTTCCCATACAAAAATGTGTTTTAAACAGCTGATTTAGATAATCAGACCGTCATCTATTTGGCATCATGCCAAATGTATGAGACAGCTGATTATTTTTTTACAATAACAATGGTGGTCCCCTGGAGAGAGTTGTTCAGTTTGATGATCTGTAGCACATCCTTGAAAGCAAAAGCGATACCTTGTAAAATATCCCCTATTAAAGACTAACTGTTATGGTATGTTTGCGATATTTCAAATTCTTTGTCTTTTCAGGTTTCGGCATGCTGGAGTCAGGATGTGTCTCCATAAAGAACGAAGCGAACATCATGATGAAGAACTTAGCAGACATTTCTTTGGGTGGTAAGTTCATTTTTAGAATCTTTCTTTCTAGTGCCTAACCTGATGTCAAAGTTTTTATGCCGCCCACGGGCCTTTTACAATGCCGTACTACTAAGGTCCATGTTCACCGAAAAGATAACAGTCTAATTATCTAAAAGCAGCTGTCACTGTGACATGTTCCCATACAAAAATGTATTTTAAACAGCTGTTTTTAGATAATCAGGGCGTCATCTTTTTGGTGAACATGGACCTAAGGAGTAAATCTTTCTAGGTCTGACCTACTGGATCTTCGGCTACGGCATGTCGTTCGGCGAGGGGGTGTACTCCAACCCGTTCATCGGCGTAGGAGACTTTCTTCTGGACCCGCCAGTAGGGGACGCGCTGATGGGACCCGTCTTCGCTTCGTTCTTGTTTCAACTGTCTTTCGCTACCACGGCTACGACTATTGTGAGTGGGGCTATGGCTGAGAGGTAAGTCATCACCATCATCATCATCATCATCAACATCTTCCTGCCCATTTTCCCATGTTATTTGGGGTCGGCGAAACACGTTTTTGAAGTGAAATGTTGAGCACTTTCTGGGTGAACAAAAATAATGGGAGTCTCGTGACATGTTATTTGGGGTCGGCGCAACACGTTTCTGGAGTGAAACTTGTTTAGGCGCGTTGAGCACTTTATGGGTGAACATAAATCATGGAACTGTCACCTAACGCGTCGTAGCACTCGTAGCCGATCCGCTACGGCGTAGCACCACTTAGGCGTGCGCGGGGCACAACCCGTAGCAGATAGATAATAATATAGATTATTTCGTTTTCACTTCTATCAGTAGACAGTAGGTAGTCCCCAAACTACCCTGCATGTTTTTTTTTCTTCCCATTCTACCCTGTCAATCGTCACGCTATTCATTACTCCTTTTTCCTTTATATCATACCTCACATAATGCATTTATCTTTTCTTTGGTGTGCTGAGAGGTAAGTGTTCCTTCTACAGGCTGTAAACTACCTCATCACAAAGCCGCTAACCAAGCATTCTGTACATCAAACTAAGTAACTTTACGCAAAAAATATTGCTGGGAAACAACTTTTTTTTTTGAGGTTGTAAATCATGTTTTGTGGTAGAACTCAATATAACGTACTTAAAACATTGTGCTGATAGACGGATTGAATAGTACGGGGGTCATGGAGGTGTTAAAAGTTAAAATCTTACAAAAAAAAACTAGTGAGAAGTTGTAACTTTGACTCCCCATATCTCCGTAAATAGAAGGTTCCTAGGTATGGTGTAGAACAATAAAATTATTGTAAATGGGGAGCAAGTGCCTTTCGGCTTCGTGAAGAGGTGTTTTACACCCAGTCCAGTCTGTTATAATCTGGTTCAAATTTTGACTCCGTGCTGCTACCAACATATCTATCTTTGGATGGCACACCAAAACGACATGCAGTGGACCGTAAGACCAAATCTTGGTCCTACTGTTAATAAACTCCATAGCGGTTGAAATTATTTAAGCCAAGTAAATGAGGCATAAATATTTGGATTTTAAACCAGATTTGGATGAAAGCGGTTTGTATTTATGCATGTAACTTGCAAGCTAGTTTTAGAATACGAAATGACACTGAAAAAACAAGATGGCTGCCTCAAAACAGAATGGCCACATTTGACTCTATAATGTTGTACTTTTGGTTCAAAAGATCCTTACAACAGCACTGCATCACTGCATGTAATTTTATGTTTCCTCTTCTTACCCTAGATGTAACTTCAAAGCATACTGCCTTTTCTCGCTACTCAACACAATCGTCTACTGCGTACCCGCGGGCTGGGTGTGGGGCTCCCACGGATTCCTCAACAAGCTAGGGGCTGTAGACATCGCAGGGTCAGGCCCTGTGCATCTAATAGGTAAGGATTCAAACTCAAACTCAAACTCAAATCATTTATTTCAACTAGACCATTACGGCACTTTTGAATGTCGATAAAACGAAAAATAAAGCGAAGCTACAGTCACAGACACAAGGCATAATAACTTGAGAAAGTACTGTAGTTGCCCATTCCCTAACGTAGATCTCTATGGAGAAGAACGGGCAAGAAACTCCATGGACACTCTTTTCAATCAAAAATGTTGTTACAAAATCTTGGTTACATCTTTCATGTTGAGATTATACATATATGTGAGAACGATGTAGAAAGACGTGCACAATAAGAGCGTCCAGAGTAAAAATAAATAAATCAACAATTAAAAATAAAGCAATTCAAATGATCCACGGCAGCTAAGAGATGACCAGTCCCGACTGACAGCGCCCGTTCACGAACATGACGCATGAATCAGCGCCATTCAATTCAACCATATTGAAGGGAACTAAATGACCCGACCCACCCGCCACCATCAGCAAGACATTTAAGCGAGCATGACATTCTCTCAGCCGCCAAGGCATATTCAAGTCAATTAAACATAACTAAATGCAAATGGTAGCTTTACGGTACATGGTACTCACACATGTGTTATGCAATTATACAATACTAAGAGATGGAATCTATACAATGCAAGAAAATTTTTACAATCTTCTGCAGCTACCACAATAATTGTCCAATAAGTTTGCATCTATGGTTGCGGAGCAGGACCAGCATTTAGCCAAGCATTTTTATCCTTAATGTAATCCCCCAGCTTATAATATGCTTGCCTACATAGTGTGCGTTTTACACAAGATTTAAATTTCGTCTCATTCAGTTGTAGAATGTGGGGAGGTATTTTATTGTAACATTTTAAACAGTACCCCATGAAAGATGAATCTACTTTAGCAAGCCTAAAACCTGGCTGAACTAGTTGGTCCCTATTTCTAGTATTATAGTGGTGTCTGTCACCTCTTTTACTGAATAAATGCAGATTTTTCCTAACGTACATGATGTTTTCAAAGATGTATTGACAAGGTACTGTCATGATATTAATTTCCTTAAACAGTTCTCTTAGAGAATCGCGTCTACGTAATTCATATATGGCTCTGATGGCTCTTTTCTGCAGAATAAAAATAGACTCGATGTCTGCAGCACGTCCCCATAGTAAAATACCGTATGACAAAATACTATGAAAATAACTAAAATAGACTATCCTCGCCGTATCAACATCAGTAAATTGACGGATTTTTCTAACAGCATACGCTGCTGAGCTCAGCCGGCCTGCAAGAGATGTTAAATGAGGACCCCATTGTAGCCTGTGGTCAAGCGTAATTCCCAAGAAAACCGTTTCATTGACAAATTCAAGTTTCTCTTGATTCAATACTATGTCACAATCACTACTTTTGACATTTGGTAAAGCAAATCTTATGCACTTAGTTTTTTTCCCATTTAGTACTAAATTATTAGCGGTAAACCAATTATGAACCTGCAGTAGGGCGCTATTTACGTCGTCAAGATTTGTGGCACGTCTGTTTATCCTAAATATTAAAGAAGTATCATCAGCAAACAACACCATTTGCGGATGGTTGTTAAATAAATGGGGTAGGTCATTAATGTATACTAAAAAGAGGAAGGGACCCAATATCGAACCTTGTGGTACACCCATTTTTACTTTTAAACCCATCGAATTTACACCCTTTACTTGTACATGCTGCTGTCTATCATTCAGATTCCTCTTGTCGCAGCTTTAAGCAAAATACAGCCATGATTTTTGGCATTAAAGAAGGTATCGCTACTCCTCGGCTTTCTCAACAAGCTAGGGGCTGTAGACATCGCAGGGTCAGGTCCTATGCATCTTATAGGTAAGGATTCCTTTTATCGCAGCTTCAAGCAAAATACAGCCATGCTTTTTGGCATTTAGGAAGGTGCCACTACTCCTCGGCTTCCTCGACCAACTGGGGCTACAGACATCGCCGGTTCAGGCCCGGTGCATCATACACAGGGCGTAAACAAACCCTTCACGAAGCCGTTAACCACGCATTCTTGTACATCAAACTGGTAACCCTACGCAAAAATTGCTGGGTGACGATTTTTTTTTGGGTAAAAAATCACGTTTTACAGTAGGACTGATGAATTCATTGAATATAAAATGGGACACGGAGGTATTTACAGAAAAGTAATATATCCTTAAAAATAGTAATCACTTGGGAACTTAAACCTTAAATATCTCCGACTAGAAGGTTCCCAGGTATAGAACAAAAACAGATCGCAATGACGGGTAGAAAAAAGTGCCTTTCGGCTTGGTCTACTAACACCCTTTATAGGTCAGAGTTACTTTCTTAGTATCAGGGCTTGTATCCAGAGTTGGGCTGTTGTGAAGGTACCGCCACTACCAGCTCGATATACAAAACTATCGCAATGTTTCGTCTCTTTCGCCTAGGTGGAGCATCAGCCTTCGCGTCAGCTCTGATGCTGGGCCCCCGGCTCGGCCGCTACGCGCACGGCATAGCGCCGCTGCCAATGGGGAACCCTGTCAACGCGGTAATGGGAACCTTCGTCCTCTGGTGGGGGTGGCTGGCTTTCAACTCTGGCAGTACTTATGGGGTAAGTTGTTTATCGAAGTTTTTCTACTCCTCCGGTATACTTTTCTGATTAATTTCGTTGCGGGATCCAAGACAGTTAAATTGTTTCTCTGGGACTTCGTCGAGCTTCATTGTCGGTTCAACCGGAATACGTTGCATTGGAAGACCTAGAAAAAAAAGAAAATAAAATCATAGTTTCGTCATGACAAAAATATTTTTCACTATTTTATTTTATTTCTTCAAAAGTGTATTGGAAAACGTCGTTGGATACACGAGTACATTTTTTATTGCAACTTTCTCCACTTGTATCAAAATGTACTATAACTCCTATAAATTAAAACATACACATTACGTGTCCTCAAGGTCTAACGGACAAGCCATCAATTAGTTTAAGTGATAGCTTGAATCTTGAATAACTAACGTAAGTGTTGGGTACACGAGACAGGCTCAGGCCCCTAAACTAAAGATTTGTATCGTTAGTTACGCCTTACCGTGTTGAAAGATGTACCTATGTTTCGTTGACAATGACAGTTGAATAGTATAGTATCGCTTACTTATTCGTACCTTGCGTAATATCATCATCCGCCTTGCCTTTTTTTTTTGTTAGGGTCGGCTTCCAGTCTAACCGGATGCAGCTGAATACCAATATTTTATTTTACATGGAGCGACTGCCTATCTGACCTCCACAACTGAATTAGCACTGGGTAATATCCCTTACCTTGCGAAATGTATGAACTCAAAATTGTTGTAGTTTTTTTCGAGAGATATTGTTGGTCCCGGCTGTCATTTGTAGGTTTTTGTAATAAGAACGCTGCGGGCCCATCTAACGATTTGAATCCTTTCAATTGTTTAACTAAATAGGAAATATTACCAACTCCTGTCTGTGTATTTAAGGTAATTATCATCATGATAATATTATGTCTTTAAAATGAAGTTGAAAATATTGTAATTGCTTAGCAGAGACACAAATGGATGCTATTAACTGGCAAGTCCTTTTCCTTATTCAGTACAGATAGACATGTAAAAAGAGCCATAAAGAAACATACTTGTTTCTGCTCGAAACAAGACAATAGTAAGAAATGACGTCACTCGTATATTTTAAAAGCTTGTTTTTCAAAAAGTTTTTCACTATAAGCTTGATTAGATTTGAAATTGCTTCTGTTTAGTAATATGCCTGAATTCTTGACCGACCGTCAGCGTGAAAATAATTCAGGCCTTGCAAAAGTAAAATATGACAGTCACACCGTGTATAGCTTGAAATCTGAGGACTAAGTTCCTAAAAGAAATGGTGCATGCAAGTATGAAACATCTGTATATCGCTGGATCAACATTGCAACTGCATTTGAATTTTTTTGTACCTGCTCCAAGCCAAATTACTTGGTAAAAACAATACTAGATTTTCTTGAGAAAAAATCACAACTATTTATTATTTCAGTGTCTATTTTAATAGGGTAGGTAGTTGACACTCCAATCAATTGACATACTTTTTAAGAGCTGTCAAAACCCGGTTCTCACATAGATTTGATAATAGCACGCTGTGACGTCGCTGTTTAGTTAACTCAATGACTCAACTATTTATTTATTTCAAAGCATCTAAAAATCTAATCTGGCTATTAATTGAAAATAAATCGGGTTTTCTGGCCCAAAATGAAGTTTTTTTTAGAGATTGGTGTCTTGGAATTATTGTTTTATCGTGTCAACTACCCTATTGTAGATCTGCTCGACTCGTCGAACACCGCACTAACCAACGATTAGTTCTATTCTCTGTAAATGCGAATCACGTTTACCTGTCATTGTACAAGATTGTCGGTAAACGCCGTATTACAACAAATTAGACAAATCACCAGTCATTTGGGTTGCATCATGTCCACTTTGTCTAATTGATTGAGTGAATACTTTGAATACGTTATTATGCTCATTGTGTTTGTAAAGTCGTACGTAGAAACGTTTTTATGCTGGTTTGGACATTCGTAACTAGTTTGGATAAGTTTTGACTTATTTATTACTTAGTAGGTTCATCATCTGCATAGCCTTTTCCCAACCATGTTGGGGTCGACTTCCCGTCTAGCCGGATGCAGCTGAATACCAGTATTTTACATGGAGCGACTGCCTATCTGACCTCCACAACCCAGTTAGTACGGGGTAACACGATATCCCTTTGTAAGACTGGTTGTCACACTTTTGCGGGCCACTGACTGCCTGTGACGACTGTCAAAGTACAAATGACAGCCGGGACCAACTGCTTAATAGGCCAATAAAATTAGCTTAACCCGGACATAATTCATAAACTGCAAGTTTTTTCTTTTTTTTCGGATATTGTGTTGAGTATCAAATGTAAATGAATACCGTGTCGTTAAAAGTCCGGGGTGGTCATTTTTTTTATTAGAAATCATACGATTTCATTGATTGCCAAACTTTAACGTAAAAGTAAAATACGTAACCAAAAACCTTGTTAGTATAATTTTCAGCTGTAGTCGAATGCTACCACCTGATATGAAAATTAAACAAAACCTAAATTCGTTTATGTGTTTTTTTTACCAGTATTCATTTTGTGCATATATATCGTTAAGCAAAAATAATAACTACTATGTTATGTTTGTGCTAAGCTTAATGGAGTATTTATAGATACTTACATAACACAAAAATTAAACATTATTTTTTAACGTTTAAAGAAAAAGTTATTTCTCAATAGTTAAAAATCGGAACTGTGGAATTTTTGTTTAATTATAATTTTTTGTGCTCTACAATCATGTTTTAATCAAAATTATACAGTTTAATGACACGTTTTTGATATTTTCAAAAATATTGAAAATACGCGCGAGCGACCGGAGTGAACGGGGCGGCGGGCGCAGGCGCGGGGCGGGGAGACACAGCGGCGGCGTCGCGTTCTGACACACCGCCCGCGCGCCGGCGCGGCGCGCCGCTCGATACCTCATCATAACTTCATTTCGTCGTTTGCGTGCGCGCGTGTTTTCTATTCAAAAAAGAAAAAGTGAAAAATAACTTTAGCTTCTGAAGTCGGTGACGTTTGTATGATTGATTTAATTTTTTTGTCACCGACTTCAGAAGCTAAAGTTATTTTTCACTTTTTCTTTTTGAAGTCGGTTTTATTTTTTGCAAAAAAGTTTTTATTTTTCACTTTTTAGTGGTTCACGTGGAAAGTGCATACCGTTACAATTACAACAAGCCCAAACACGACCAGGATACATTGTCTCATTATGGAGTTCCGTGACTCTTGGCTTCATCATCAGATCTGATGGTAGAATGGTTCTTATCAAACGCAAATGCTTCACTTGTTGTAGAAAATACCAAAATTGCTGTACGTTATCCTATAAAATTCGAAAAGTTCCCTCGATTTCGCCAAGATTCCATCATCAGATCCCGACTTGGCGACTATGGGACCAACTTGGAAGTATACCCTTTCAAACAAAAAAATAATTTTTCAAATCGGTTCAGGCGTCTTCGAGTAATCGGTGATCCTCTTGCTCAATTAGTAGGTATACATTTATAATGTTGACGATGTGTCAAAATAACGGCTCAATCGGCTGCACCTGAAAAAGGAAGCTAAAATTTTATAATTAGGTATAATCTATACTAATATTATAAAGCAGAAGAGTTTGTTTGTTTGTTTGTTTGTTTGTTTGTTTGGTTGAACGCGCTAATCTCCGGAACTACTGGCTCGAATTGAAAAATTCTTTTTGCGTTGGATAGTCCATGTATCGAGGAAGGCTATAGGCTATATAACATCACGCTATGACCAATAGGAGCGGAGCAGCAATAAGAAATGTTGCAAGCGGGAACAAAGCAGTTTAAACTTCCGTTGAGTAGGCGATGCGTTGCGATATCAAAACTTCACGCGAACGAAGTCGCGGGCAGAAGCTATGAGGCTATAATTTATCTTGGAAACTTGAACACCTGATGCAGAACCGCAACAGACCAGCTAAACTATAAGAGATACAAAAATGCCACCATAGCAAAAATTGTTCTACATGATGAGAATTTTCTGCTGAGAGTATAAGTTTGAAGATCTGAAACATCTGATGTGGAACTCCAAGAGCCCAGCTACACCATAACACATATAGGAATGACGTCTTAGCAAAAGTTGTTCAATTTTATGAGCACTCTCTGTTGGTTTATAAAAATCGAAGATCTGGAACACCTGTTGTGGAACTCCAAGAGCCCAGCTACACCATAACACATATAGGAATGACGTCTTAGCAAAAGTTGTTCAATCTGATGAGCACTCTCTGTTGACTTATAAAAATCGAAGATCTCGGACACCTGTTGTAGAATTAATTTCCTTTTCCAGTTATCTTCGTGACTCGGTAGCCTACCCGGTAACGCAGGGGAGCAGTTACTTAGATTTCAATTGATCAGGTATCTTCACAACAAAACTATAACCATGCCTAGAAAGAGGTCAAATCTTTCCCAATGTTCCAAAGGAGCTAAAAGATTGAGGATCATAAGATCCCAAGAATCTATCGAAGAGCGTCAGGAGAGACTTTATGCAGTTCGAGAACATCAGGCTGCAACTTGCTCCGTGGAAACCTCTGCCTACTTATACATCTGTAATTCATATAGGTATACATACATTATACATTATATACATTATACACCTGTATTTCTACATCTAGGTCTCTAGAGACCAGTGAAGAATAGATGCGCGACTGACCGCTAATCGTGAACGTCATGCATTGTCTTGCGAGTCGGAGCCGTTCACGGATAGAGAATTGCGCTTGAGTTTCAAGCGTATCTACGCATCGACTACTAGATCTCTAGAGACAAGTAGGGAACGTGATGCGCGACTGACCGCTGATCGTGAACGTCACGCATTGTCTCGCGAGTCGGAGACGTTCACGGATAGAGAATTGCGCTTGAGTTCTCAGCGTATCTACGCATAGCTTCTTCTAGGTCTTTAGAGACAAGTGCGGAACGTGATGCGCGACTGTCCGCTGATCGTGAGCGAATCCGAAATGTTTACCGATACAGAATGAGGCTTGAGTTTTCAGCGTATTCGCACATCTACTAACAGGTCTTTTGAAACGAGTGATGAACGTGATGCGTGATGCGCGATGCACGTTCATTGAACGAACGTTTGAATTCTGATCGACGTCGACATTCTCTGAACAGAATGTCGATAACATCTGAAAAACCGGATGTGTCTCAAGATATAGCCGTAGGGCATGGCGACCTGCCGTGTCGACGGCGCGTTCGTGTTCCACGTGCGCCTCAAAGAGATGTCAGCATAAAGGGAGGGGCCCGCAAAGGTCGAAGCCTGCCGGGGCTGCGGGACTATTCGAAAGAGATACCGTGGCCCTGGAACGTAAAGGGCGAGGAAGGAACATGGATGGGTTTTAGTCAGTAAAAATCTGACACTCCCTCCCGCTCCACCCAGAGTTTGAGAAGTTATTTGATTATTTCCCAACCGAAAAAAAAGGGCATGGCGACCTTCCTTGGGTTAATAAGGCACGGAGTGCATTTACGTCTCCTATGATTGAATACGCCACATATTCCGCCATCGGAGGTATGGCTAAAAATTGTACTTTTTGTGAAGCTTTTAAATGGCAAAAAGAAACAAATGGTATGTGTTGCTCAGGTGGGAAAGATCCGTTATTTTCCCGTCCCCGGGTTCTTAGAATTCGACATCAGACGTTTCAGATCTTCGACGACCCCGTTGTCGCTGGCATAAGCAACAGGATCCGCGTACGAAGTCGCGGGCAGAAGCTAGTACAAAATAAATAAGTAAATGATACAAATGTAAAACTTACCCGTTGTACCTATCTGAAAAAAAAAAAAACTATAAAATAACTTACCTTTCCTGCCAAAATGAGCGAATACGTAACTCGTGTAAATAAATAATGGAACTAAAAGGGCCTAGAAGGTCATTCTGTTTCTCGCACAGTTTTAATGTGCAAGTGAGAGATAATGACTTTCTAAGCCATTTTTAATTATATTAATTATTTACACGAGTTATACGTAACACTCTTAGTGTTACGTATACGTAGGTTATTTTATTTGAGACATTGTTAATTGATTTGAAATTTAAATAAATGAGACTGGAAGGCTTGGAAGGACGCGCACATTATGTTCGCGCATGCGTGGTGGTAGATCTTCACTCAACACGCCTTTTTTTTCATTTTGTCTTTAAAATCTCATTCAGCAAACGCATGCACTCCAATACTGCGCATCATTCAAATACTTCTTTAAAAGTTTAATCTCTTGTTTTTCTCTTTGCACTCGCACATCACCAACAATATACATACGAGTTATATGTCGCAGTAAGATGGCAAAAGCCGTGATATAGTTACATCCCTAGGAATAGTCCCTACAGTAGCGCAACGAATGTACTTGCGCAGAGCAACGGAGGGGAACTCGCGGGGTGTCGGGCGGCGCGGGCCGCATACCGCCACACGCGCTTAGCTGGCGGTACCGCGCGCGAAGGGGAGACACGGGCGTGTTTTTTGTGTAACAATAATTAAACTTACAATATTCTATAATGGTGCGCACAAACTGTTCTGTGTCCGGATGTAAATCGACATCAAAATCCCAGAAGGCTTTTACGTTTCATAGATTTATGAATAAACTAGCTTCTGCCCGCGACTTCGTACGCGGATCCTGTTGCTTATGCCAGCGACAACGGGGTCGTCGAAGATCTGAAACGTCTGATGTCGAATTCTAAGAACCCGGGGACGGGAAAATAACGGATCTTTCCCACCTGAGCAACACATACCATTTGTTTCTTTTTGCCATTTAACAGCTTCACAAAAAGTACAATTTTTAGCCATACCTCCGATGGCGGAATATGTGGCGTATTCAATCATAGGAGACGTAAATGCACTCCGTGCCTTATTAACCCAAGGAAGGTCGCCATGCCCTTTTTTTTCGGTTGGGAAATAATCAAATAACTTCTCAAACTCTGGGTGGAGCGGGAGGGAGTGTCAGATTTTTACTGACTAAAACCCATCCATGTTCCTTCCTCGCCCTTTACGTTCCAGGGCCACGGTATCTCTTTCGAATAGTCCCGCAGCCCCGGCAGGCTTCGACCTTTGCGGGCCCCTCCCTTTATGCTGACATCTCTTTGAGGCGCACGTGGAACACGAACGCGCCGTCGACACGGCAGGTCGCCATGCCCTACGGCTATATCTTGAGACACATCCGGTTTTTCAGATGTTATCGACATTCTGTTCAGAGAATGTCGACGTCGATCAGAATTCAAACGTTCGTTCAATGAACGTGCATCGCGCATCACGCATCACGTTCATCACTCGTTTCAAAAGACCTGTTAGTAGATGTGCGAATACGCTGAAAACTCAAGCCTCATTCTGTATCGGTAAACATTTCGGATTCGCTCACGATCAGCGGACAGTCGCGCATCACGTTCCGCACTTGTCTCTAAAGACCTAGAAGAAGCTATGCGTAGATACGCTGAGAACTCAAGCGCAATTCTCTATCCGTGAACGTCTCCGACTCGCGAGACAATGCGTGACGTTCACGATCAGCGGTCAGTCGCGCATCACGTTCCCTACTTGTCTCTAGAGATCTAGTAGTCGATGCGTAGATACGCTTGAAACTCAAGCGCAATTCTCTATCCGTGAACGGCTCCGACTCGCAAGACAATGCATGACGTTCACGATTAGCGGTCAGTCGCGCATCTATTCTTCACTGGTCTCTAGAGACCTAGATGTAGAAATACAGGTGTATAATGTATATAATGTATAATGTATGTATACCTATATGAATTACAGATGTATAAGTAGGCAGAGGTTTCCACGGAGCAAGTTGCAGCCTGATGTTCTCGAACTGCATAAAGTCTCTCCTGACGCTCTTCGATAGATTCTTGGGATCTTATGATCCTCAATCTTTTAGCTCCTTTGGAACATTGGGAAAGATTTGACCTCTTTCTAGGCATGGTTATAGTTTTGTTGTGAAGATACCTGATCAATTGAAATCTAAGTAACTGCTCCCCTGCGTTACCGGGTAGGCTACCGAGTCACGAAGATAACTGGAAAAGGAAATTAATTCTACAACAGGTGTCCGAGATCTTCGATTTTTATAAGTCAACAGAGAGTGCTCATCAGATTGAACAACTTTTGCTAAGACGTCATTCCTATATGTGTTATGGTGTAGCTGGGCTCTTGGAGTTCCACAACAGGTGTTCCAGATCTTCGATTTTTATAAACCAACAGAGAGTGCTCATAAAATTGAACAACTTTTGCTAAGACGTCATTCCTATATGTGTTATGGTGTAGCTGGGCTCTTGGAGTTCCACATCAGATGTTTCAGATCTTCAAACTTATACTCTCAGCAGAAAATTCTCATCATGTAGAACAATTTTTGCTATGGTGGCATTTTTGTATCTCTTATAGTTTAGCTGGTCTGTTGCGGTTCTGCATCAGGTGTTCAAGTTTCCAAGATAAATTATAGCCTCATAGCTTCTGCCCGCGACTTCGTTCGCGTGAAGTTTTGATATCGCAACGCATCGCCTACTCAACGGAAGTTTAAACTGCTTTGTTCCCGCTTGCAACATTTCTTATTGCTGCTCCGCTCCTATTGGTCATAGCGTGATGTTATATAGCCTATAGCCTTCCTCGATACATGGACTATCCAACGCAAAAAGAATTTTTCAATTCGAGCCAGTAGTTCCGGAGATTAGCGCGTTCAACCAAACAAACAAACAAACAAACAAACAAACAAACAAACAAACTCTTCTGCTTTATAATATTATTAGTATTAGTATAGATTATTACATTGTAATACTCGTATTAAAAATCACATTTTTTTTATTCCCATTTTGTGACAGCCCTAGCATATTTGCATGGGACAGCGTACGTACCTACACTCGCGGTTCTACTCATGTGCTCGCGGTGGCCACGGCATCGCGCAACCACAAAATAGATAGGTACAGAAGACAATCTCATGATGTACTTCATTTTTTATGCCTACGCTCGGTTTACACACACTAATAACGGTTCGAGCGGGCGACGCGAGAACCGCGAGCCCCGTTGAGCCCCGATTTCGTAAAAGTAAACGGTGAATACAAAACAATAAAAAAACTAACGACGGCTCAATATTAAAATCAAGTAAACAAACAACTGATAAAAAGATGAACCACGGCCGAAGCCGAAGCGCACTGCTAGTAGTACCTACCTATAGTTTTTTTAAGATATTAATTTGGTAAATAAGAGTGATTTATTTTTCGTATGGAAAGCAGATCATAAAGGTAGGTTTTAGTTAGCACCTCTAAGACCCGAACATTGAATTTCGATTGTTTTTTGTTCACTTTCATTTAGATTGATTGCTTTTGGGTAAGTAAATATTTTAGGTAAAAATACTTATCAGTACCTACGTGCTAAATATAAAAGAAGAAAATAAAATAACGAAATACGATCTTATTTTTCTTCTATAATGCAATAACGAGACGGTAATATTTACGTCATTTTAGGTATAGAAAATGCGAATCGCTCGGGAACGCACACACACGTGACGGCGTTGTGTCTGGCCATCCGCGCGTCGCGTCTCGATACAAACCAATTACGGCTTCATGTCGTACGTAATAACGTCTATATTACAATGTGACTTAATAAATAATTCTATAAATAAATATCCGTGGACTATAATTGTTTAATTTGTTTTCCATAGTAGGTATTAGTAATAATTTTTAAGCTTAAATTAAAAACTTTTGAAATAGTTACGTATTTTGGTTTTCCCAAAAATACAAATATTTTTAATTAAAAAAATCCGTAAAAAGAAATTGTTTAATTTTATTAAATGGGTTAAAGAAAATAGCGAACTACCCTAAATAGATTGTTGGGCTGCAGTTATCTATAATGCCTAGTTAAGTAAACCGAAAAATATGAAATGTTGCGAACCCCCTTGATTAATGATAGTCACGGATGACTAATTTGTTTAATTTTGTGTTCTGTAACTGGAGTTCAAGTAATATAACATAAAATAAGTATTCAGACAAAGTTATCTATTATGCTGTTGACAAGAAATCTTAATTTCGTAAAATTTCGTTTTTCGTTTTTTTTTTATTGACGCGCATCTCAAAATTGTTTAATTTTTATAAATTACATTATAAATTACACTGCCCTATGTTATAGAAAAAGAAAATTTCAGTTATAGAATTATGTCCGGGTTAAGCTAATTTTATTGGCCTATAACGTGTTTTCCGACACACGGAGGAAACTCGGTAATTATTAGTTGGTTATCCATCCACAGACCAAAGTAGGCAAGCACGGCTTAACCCAAAGATCGATACGAGAGGCTGTTATTATTTACGCACGAATCCCTCTCCTTCGGGGATTACACAAATAATATTATTTTATGCATTTTGTTGGTAGGTGAGCGGCGCCAAATGGCAGTATGCAGCTCGGGCAGCTGTCATGACAATGATGGGCTCTTTCGGAGGCGGCTGCTTTGGTTTGCTGTGAGTTTATGAGTTAAATGGTTTTAAACGAATTCAAACGGCTGTCAAACAGCTGTCAAACGGCCTCTAATAAAAGAGCAGGAGCAGTGCCTTGCGATGCGTTCACTTATCTGCGTTAGTTCACCAAGTGAGTCTTAATTGCATAATCAGCCTGTTATGTTCCCACTGCTGGGACACACGGCCTCCTCTCTAGAGAGTGAATGGGCTATAATCCACCACGCATTCACAGTGGGGGTTGGTAGATGTCGCATGTCTCCGATTGTTTGGTTCTAAGACATACCGGTTTCTCACGATGTTTTCCTTCACCGTTTTTTAGAGCAGTGGTGATGAAATAAATTAGAAAAAGTAATGCGCATGCCTGGATTCGAACCCACGACTTACTGTGCGTAATTCGAGACCCCCACCTCTAGACCACCGCAGCTCTCAAAATTGTTTCAATGAACTAAATTAAACATGACTTACGGCCATTTTCAATAACATACTAACAGTTAACGCAAGAAAGCTATCTATGTCTGATTGACATTTAGTTCACGGACGGTAAGAAACAAAACGTCACAGAAAAGCTTTTTTGATTGCTCTATGAATCAAGTAACAGGTAGGTGACGGGGATTGGATATTTGAAGCTACCGACGTGCCGCATATTAACCAACAGTTATACCTAAGTAAGTTAACGAAAACGGCCGTTAATCATGTAAATCCAAAGCTGAGTCCTAAACTAGTCGAGCTAGCTTATTGGAGCAGGAAGATATACCCCCTAAATATATTTCTGGCCAGTGCACAGTTTTTACATTTTTATTAATTTCAGCTTCACGCTAATTAAGAACAAGGGCAAGGCAGAAGTTATGGAACTAATTAACAGCGTCCTTGGATCACTCGTGTCAATTACTGGTAATTTTTATCTTATTTATTCAGTTTGTACCATTCTTGCCAATTTACTTTAGTCCATTAGTAAAATAATTGTAAGTCCTTTTTCTTTTGCTTTACTATATTGTTTCCTACTATTTTAGTAGGTAATTTAATTTGGCAACATTTTGTAGCGGGTTTTTTCTGACAGACGAGACTGTGTTGTCAAACAATTAAACTTACCCCTAATTATGGGTGAATTGTGGTTTTTGTATACAAATTAAAGAGTAAACAGCTACAAGGATCTTCTGCTCAAATTATTATGTAGCGATAAGGTCGTAACCTACTCCCAATACTAAAACTAGCAAACACTAGATGGCCGCCTTAGTTCCTATTTTGGACTCACGCTAATGATTGATTGATTCTTGTGCGGCTAGAACTTGTTATTAATTTGTCAAATTAGATCGTAACGTCTGATGTCCGGGTTTTAACTCTTGGGGCGTACTACTAATAATAAGTTTTATTTGTCCACAGCTGGATGTTTCCTCTACCGCGCCTGGGAGTCGTTGCTGATCGGTTTCATCGGCGCCGCTATAGCTTCTGGCACGTCACCACTGTTCGATATGATGGGCGTGGACGATCCTGTTGGCGCCTCCGCTGTTCATGGAGCGTGTGGGCTATGGGGTAAGATTAAAAAAAGCTTACTTAAGATAAATAATAATGATGATGAATGATGACAATGATCATCGTCTGCCTAGCCTCTGCCCAACTATGTTGGGGTCGGCTTCCAGTCTAACCGGATGCAGCTGAATACCAGTATTTTACTTGGAGTGACTGCCTATTTGACCTCCACAACCCAGTTACTACTGGGTAATGAGATACCACTTAAACTTATATTGTCAGTTACGGGAGTAGGGTATTATTGGGGGTTCTGCATCACTTGCTCTCGCTTCTCGCTCGAGCGCGTTATGCAGAACGCCCCAATAACACATATGTATTTTTATCCACTACGGTTTTAAACTGATGAGCGAATGTTGCTGCCGGTTCGTTGTAATTTCCTCCACAGCAGTTCACATGTCTTTTTATCCACTACGGTTTTTAAACTGATGAGCGAATGTTGTTAGGTATTGGTCTACAATACAGTTCTAGATTGAATATTCTGAGTCCTCAGTCTACAACACACCTGTTGATTAAATATTGTATTGATATCAGTCTTGTTCTCGTTTTGTTCGAACTGCATGATACAGAGGCTTCAATTCTTTTTACCGACTCGTGACAAATAAAACATTGAAGAAATCGTATAGCATCCAATAAATTGTAAGTCATCAATCAACATTCATAAGCAAACAGTTTATCGAGTATTCAGTATATCAAAGTATTCAGGTATCAGGCAGCGGTCCGCAGATAGTGTGAAATGACATCATCCGCTTTGCGCATCACTCGATGCATGGAGCGCATAGCACTCCATAATATTAGCAACCGTACAAGTTAATGTTATCGGTGCCTTGAATACGGATAGAATATTTTATATCTTTATCACGAAGAAATTAAATATTAAGTTTGGTAACTATAGGACAAAGTGGTCCAATATTTTGTCACATCTTTAAAGACACATTTGGTGCATTGGCTAAGAGCGCTACATCACAATGTAAATATTAGGTTTAATAGATGCCTTAACGAATGCATCAAAAGTGTTTTTGCGGGTTCGATTCCCGCACAGAACAATTGCATATTTTGGTCCAGTTTGGTTTTTATGATTTTTTACATTCTTTTATATTATAATCAATTGCTCTATCTGCATAATACATTTAAGTAATAGATCTTGGGTCCAATCCTTTTTCTGGATTTCTATCCGTATTCAAGGCACCGATAACATTAACTTGTACGGTTGCTAATATTATGGAGTGCTATGCGCTCCATGCATCGAGTGATGCGCAAAGCGGATGATGTCATTTCACACTATCTGCGGACCGCTGCCTGATACCTGAATACTTTGATATACTGAATACTCGATAAACTGTTTGCTTATGAATGTTGATTGATGACTTACAATTTATTGGATGCTATACGATTTCTTCAATGTTTTATTTGTCACGAGTCGGTAAAAAGAATTGAAGCCTCTGTATCATGCAGTTCGAACAAAACGAGAACAAGACTGATATCAATACAATATTTAATCAACAGGTGTGTTGTAGACTGAGGACTCAGAATATTCAATCTAGAACTGTATTGTAGACCAATACCTAACAACATTCGCTCATCAGTTTAAAAACCGTAGTGGATAAAAAGACATGTGAACTGCTGTGGAGGAAATTACAACGAACCGGCAGCAACATTCGCTCATCAGTTTAAAACCGTAGTGGATAAAAATACATATGTGTTATTGGGGCGTTCTGCATAACGCGCTCGAGCGAGAAGCGAGAGCAAGTGATGCAGAACCCCCAATAATACCCTACTACCGATATTTTATATCTTTCGTGATTATTTATTGTTTTGAGCTCCCGATAAATCGACGCTGTTGCAAGCGCCATGATCGCCGGTTGACTATCGGGAGCTCAAAACAATAAATAATCACGGAAGATACCCCGTAAGTGACAATATAAGTTTAGTTTTAAACCGTGAAAGCCTAAAACAAGATACCACTGCCACTTGGCAAGCATGGTTGTCAGATTTTAACGACTCAGGTTGTAACACTTGTAACGACTGTCAAAGATCTTCAAATGACAGCCGGGACCAACAACTTTATGTGCTTTCCGAGGCACGGAGGAAACTCTGTATGTAAGGGTGGTCACCTATCCACAGACCAACCTAGGCAAGAACGGCTTAACAACTCATGAATAATGATGATTTTGGTAAGTAGAAGAGTCTGGGTTGATATTGGGTGGAAGGTGATGTTGGTTTGTCGTTTGTTTTTAAAAATAGAAAGCATTAGTTGCTATACGGTCCGCTATGTTACTTTATTTAAATACTAGCTTCTGCCAGCGGCTTCGCCCGCGTGAAGTTTGATTATTGTCCCATGGAATCTTACTGCCGGGATAAAAAGTATCCTATGTTTTAATCCAGGTTATAAACTATCTGTGTGCAAAATTTCATCCAAATCCGTTCAGTAGTTGTCGCGTGAAAGCGCAACAAACAAACTTACATTCACATTTATTCTCCGAACTGCTAAGCTATCGGGAGTTACACGTGTTATTGTGAGTCAACTATAAAAGATAGACATATGCTGTGTTGGGATATTTTTTATATAATTTTATGTGGAATATTTCCGTTATACATGATTTCTATGTAGCTTTAACCATTAAGGCTGCACACGCGACGGAAGCTAAAAAAACCAAGTAACTTCTCCCGTTTTCCCAACATTTCCTTTCACTGCTCTGCTCCTATTAATGGTAGCGTGATGAAAAGTATACTATTACCTGCTCAGGAGTATGTAGAATAATTGTACCAAGTTTCGTTAAAATCCGTCGAGTAGTTTTTTTTTCTATAAATAACATACAGACAGACAGACAGACAGACAAAAATTTTACTGATTGCATTTTTGGCATCAGTATCGATCACTAATCACCCCCCGATAGTTATTTTGTAAAAACATATTTCATGTACAGAATTGACCTCTCTACAGATTTATTATAAGTTTAGATTAGATTAGATTAGATTAGATTAGATTAGATTAGATTAGATAGAAGAAGATAGAAGAAGATAGGAGATAGATTATTCTCCGAACTGCTAAGCTATCGGGAGGTAAACGTGTTATTGTGAGTCAACTATAAAAGATAGACATATGCTGTCCTGGGATATTTTTTATATAATTTTATGTGGAATATTTCCGTTATACATGATTTCTATGTAGCTTTAACCATTTAGGCTGCACACGCGACGGAAGCTAAAAAAACCAAGTAACTTCTCCCGTTTTCCCAACATTTCCTTTCACTGCTCTGCTCCTATTAATGGTAGCGTGATGAAAAGTATACTATTACCTGCTCAGGAGTATGTAGAATAATTGTACCAAGTTTCGTTAAAATCCGTCGAGTAGTTTTTTTTTCTATAAATAACATACAGACAGACAGACAGACAGACAGACAGACAAAAATTTTACTGATTGCATTTTTGGCATCAGTATCGATCACTAATCACCCCCCGATAGTTATTTTGTAAATATATTTCATGTACAGAATTGACCTCTCTACAGATTTATTATAAGTTTAGATTAGATTATAACATAACTTTTTATTACAGGCGTTTTAGCAGTGGGACTTTTTGCTGACAACCCAATTCCAATGGAAACTACAAACGGCCGCTCCGGACTGTTCAAAGGTAAAGTTTGCATTATTCTTGCATTTTTACTTGAACTTTACTTTAAACTTGAATTATTCTTGCATTATTCAATTTTTACAAGCCAGCAAAAACGCGAACCTGAACACGTTGCATGGGAAACCCTCCCACTAGGTGGACCGATAACCTGGTGAAAGTTGCAGAAATTCGCTGGTTGCGAGTCGCACGGGACCGGTCAATGTGGTGAAACTTGGGAGAGGCTATGGCCAGTAGTGGACGTCTTTCGACTGAAATGATGAATGATGAAATAATTAATGACTTAAATTGTCTCTACAGGTGGCGGCTGGTACCTGCTCGGCGTGCAATCCCTGACGGGCGTCTGCCTCATGACGTGGGGCATCCTGGTGACCATCACGCTGCTCTGGATCATCGACAAGATCATGCCGATACGCATGGACCCCTACACCGAGCTGCTCGGCGCTGATATTACTGAGCATAGAATTAGACATGGACAGGTAACACGAACATTTAGATTACCTACTAAGAGATCTGTTTTTTCTTAGCACAGAGCACACCCTAAGACCTGTGTTCTTCTTACGCTGTTTTCTGTCGCGTACGTCGGTCGCGCATAGAGTTTCTAACACTTTACTCAAGTTAAGTTTCATACGAAAATGAATTTAAAATAATAAAAATGTATGTAGTTAATGCAAAACACATACGACTCTGATCGAGATCGAGAGTATCGACTCATTATAGTGTGAACATTAAATTCACTCATAAAGGGTTCATTATTACATGAAACTAGCTGACCCACACAACTTCGTCTGCGTTACATAAGAGAGAAAAACTAAAGGAAAAAAATCCTCGTTTTTGCAACATTTTACATTCCTGCTCCGCTCCTAATGGTCGTAGCGTGATGTTATATAGCCTAAAGCCTTCCTCGATAAATGGACTATCTAACGCAAAAGGAATTTTTCAATTTGAGCCGGTAGTTCCTGAAATTAGCGCGTTCAACCAAACAAACAAACTTCTGCTTTATAATGTTAGTATGGATGCTAATGCATCATGTTCGAGTTGCCAATGTCTCACCTCTTGCTCAGTTCCAGCAGATGTTGAAGACATAACTAATCCTTTTCCGTCCACAGGTTGGCATATCCCGCGCAGTCTCCGCCCTTCGTCCGTTTCACCGCTCCACCAGTATCGAACAAATGGCTACCGTCGGCATGAACACCGGCCACGGCTTCATCGTGGACAAGCTGCACGAGGCTAGTACCCATTTATGATATGTAGGTATCACTGTTAAACACACCGCCTGCAAACGTCACCTGCTACAATCCGAACATAATTATAATAGAATAGAAATACTCTTTTTATGTACACCATAAAAATTATAAATTTTAAACATTTTACAAGAGGTGACACAATGGGCGGTCTTATCGCTAAAAGCGATCATACTCCTCTTGTTCTGTCCTCGGTTATATCTAAGTTCACTTCCATCTTTTAAAAGGCAATTAAAGCACCACCTGCCCGCGTAGTATGACCAACGTAAACACGAAAGAGCAGTACAAGTACGTAGGAATCGATAGGACTCGATATGATAAATTTGACAGTTATTCTCGATAAAATGAGTTTTTATGGAGTCAAAAACTCATTTTATCGAGAATGACTGTCATTTGACAGTACCTTATCGAGGCCTATCGATTTCTACGTACTTGTACTGCTGAGTCGACAAATCTATTGTTCATCTGTCATTGAATCGTCAAAATGACAGATGATCAAAAGCTTTGTCGACTCTCTTTCGTGTCTACGTTGGTCATACTACGCGGGCAGGACAAAGTATAAATTGTAAGTTTAGTTCCATTATTTTCGGTTTCTTTTATAATGGAACTAGTGATTAAAAAAACAGTAGATCTATCATGGAGCTGTCAATGGTAGGTACTAGCAGTGGCAATGAAGAAAGTTTTTGCCGCTTTTAAAACTTAATTTTCGTTTATTACCAAGCGAAACCGATTATTTTAACTTAATTATAATGTTTTTCCTCATTAAAGTGAAGATTTGTATTCTTTTTGAGCGAAATAATTTTTCTTAAACCGTAAACCCGTAATCTCGTAACTGGAGTGCGTGTTTCTTCATGTATCGTGAATCTTAATAAATCATTGCATTACGTTATCGTGCATTTAATTTTTCTAAAGAACCCCAGCAAAAGGGTTGATTGTGTCCTTCTAGTCTAGGGCATAGGGATCAATGTGAGTGGAAACGCTAGGAGTAGGGTCCCTACGCTACTCCTAGCCTTTAAAAAAAAATTGTATTTACATTTTTTATGGTGTAGGTACATAATAAAGAGTATTCTATTCTATTCTATTAGTTATACTATACATAGCAATTTAGTAAGTCGCCTTTAAAGCATCCCACATGTAATTTTTTTTCATTTAGGCACTTTAATTTAAAAACACCAAAAAAGAATATACGTAGACCATGTTCTCACTTTGTCGTGACGACAAAAATAATGGTGTAGTTTTAAGTTTTAAGGTTAGTTTAAAGTTTTTAAGTTTCGGGCCCTGTGTATTTAAATGGAGAACCCTTAAATTTAATGAAAAAAAGAACGAAATGATATAATAATTGAATGAATGATGATCATGTGAATGTTTCGCCAGTGGGAACGCACAGGTTCATAATATAAATTTACTACATCTAACCATCATGCCAAGTCACTCACAACAAAGTACCCTTGTTACAGGCAAATAAAAAGAAAGGCGTCTTCCAAATGTTCAACAACAAAGCTTATGTGGGCGACCACGAGCCGTCAGCGTCATCGTTCACCAACCAGGGATTTTTACACAAGCGACCTGGCAACCCCGGAAATAACCCTCATAAAACTCTAGAGTCTATGGTCCACGAAATCAATGACGCCACACTGGTAAATAAAGAAATAAGCAATGTTATTCATCTAATCCCGGAAGATATTAAAGGGAAACGGTATAAGGATTTGACGCCTAAAGAATTAGAGGAATTAGGACGAATAAGTGCTAATCAAGATAGATTTAGGTATAGGTTTCATGAAGATGATTATAAAAATGATATTGAAAGGAGTGCTATAAGTTCTAATATTAGGTGGTTAGATTAAAAATTCTCACATGAAGCCTGAAAGAACATTTTTTTGGCAGTCGTGTTAAAATGTAAGTTTTCATTTTTTGTTCTTGTAACACTCTGTTTTTTATATGCGTACTATTTCATAGAACTAGTACGCAGACTCACCAATTTGCTATGAGAACGTTTGAATGAAATTAAGTTGTTGACTGATTTTTGTTTTGACTAACTAGATACTTGAATTAGTTGGGAAAGTGAATTCGCATCAGACTTATTCCTACCATTGTATTTTACTTTCTAGAAATCCAAGATAGAGTGAGTTTTATACTGAGAAGAGTCAGCTTTTAGTAGGTGTAGTAAGACTAAAGGAACAAGATACTACTACTTCCTAAAAACGCAGTATGGCCCATGTTACGATTAAAATCTAATATTAGGTTTGAACTCACCAAGATCTAGCTAACATTGATTTTTTTGGCTAGAGTAATTTATTTAGATCTAAATAAAATGTATTAGCTACATTTAACGTGCAGGTACGGCACACGTCACTAACGGTCGACCGAGCCCCCAAGTACTTACCCTAGTGTTTGACTCATTTCTATTCTAAAATATAATTGTAGCAGTTATAAAGTTAGCCAAAATAAAATAAAAAAATATGCAAAACTTAATAGAATAATAAAGAAATGCAGGAAATTTAAAAAACAACAAAAACATAGTTCTAACAATAACAAACTAAGAAAAGAACGTGTTTTTCTCATTAAAAAGTTAAATAACTATCAAATTAAATTAGAGGATAGTAAACATTTTTATGAAATAGACACTCAAAACTTACAGTCTGAGATTCAAACATTAGAGCATCAACTTCAATCATGTTATTCCATGTATGTGAAATCTCAAAAACAAATAAAGGAACATATCCTTGCTACAAACGAATTAGTCAATAAGGATAATAGTAATGCAGACTGTGAAGACATGATGACCTTCAATAACACCCAATGTACATCACAAAGGGAATCCAGCCCGGACACTCTCCTGCCTGAGGTAACGGAGGACTCGACCCGGTTGGGCAGTGTTCCGGGTTGTATCCCCATTCTAGATTCACCACACATTGTCCAAGGTTCATCACTGGTAGGTCAAACAGAATGTAGTTCTCCCCCTTGTTGTAGTACACATTGTGGTTGCTTTATTATGTTTTCTGATAGTTTAGGGAAAGGCTTGGGAAAATTGATTAGTAACAATCTGAGTCATTCTACTCAAAATTATTGTACACCTCAGGCTTCATACAACCGGATAATGGCATCCATAACTCGGAAGGAATTCGATCCTAATGATATTGTAACTATATTTGTTGGTAATAGTTTGAACGTAAAAATTGATGAAATCACTGACAATGTCACTCAACTGTTGAAACTAAATTGTAAGAAAATCATTTTGTGTGCCTTTCCATACTTTGAAAAGTTGTCAAGCAGGCAAAATCATTATATTCATAGTCTCAATAATCACATGTGTTTACTAGTAAGTCACTATTGTGACAAGTTGACGTTTTTCGACACTAACAGTTTCGTCCAGAAATTGAAGTCAACGAGGAATAATGCGTACCTGCCTATTAGTTTTAGACGTCAAATAGCTCGGCTATTAGCTTTTAATTTAAACTCAGACATATGTGGTATGTCGCAGTCTGTTGTAAATAGTTCCACGGAAATTAGTAATTATACTAATTGTAATTATACCACAGACGTATAAAGAGTAGCAGACCAAACATAAATTCTTAGTTATACCTATAATATATCCATCATTCTTTATCCTTGTTCTATCAAGCAAAAACTTAATAATGGCGTCTCGTTCTTTTACGTGTAGCCACACTGCCACACACATAGACAAATTTTGACATGAAGCCTGTTATTCTGAGCCGCCATATTGATAAGCTTATAACCTATAAGAACACTCTACGGTGTCAATCACGTTAAGTGAAAAAATATTAATTATTTGTACCACTAAAGACTTGAAACACGTAAAATAAAATGGTGAAGTGCAGTGCGTACCGGTTTGACAGTGATAGCTCTGACAAAATACCTGGATTAAGCTGTCATCGGTAAGTTTTTATTTACGTTGTTGTAAACTGAAACAATTTGTCGATTTTTCGAAATTAATCAACCGTTTCGATGAAGTTTAATCGTTTTTATCGTAGCCCAATTACTGCCATGCAATTTGCCCACACGCTTACTTAGAATAAACCGTACAAAAATAATAAACAAACAAAATTGTCTTATATTTACTATTAATGACAGCTCAAGTACTTGTGGAATTAACCGGGGACGGATTTAGTATTGCGAAATGCTAAATCTAATAAATATTATTATGATTGTTTACATATTGGGTTAATGCATTTATTGTAGGTGCGTAGGCTTATTAATTACTACAAAGTCGAAAAATCCAACAGGCTTAATTTTTTATAACAATAATATGTAGCGCCTACAATGTATCAGTTTATCACAATTCAATGTTGATATGAAATAGGCATAGGTCACACACATATTATAAGCTACTCATATTTCTTTGATATTTTGGTGCTGTAAATAAAAATAATAGTAATATTTTTGTTCCAGGTTTCCAAAAGATGAAAATTTAAAGAAAGCCTGGATTGATAACATGCAGCTCTAACCTAATCCTACTGGTGAACTCTGTTCTGTTCGAAGCATTTTGAAGCACACTGATAGATGCCAGCGTCTTTCAAACAAGACTACGTCCTGGATCAATTCCTACACTGTTACCGAATTACCTCGGGCTATGCATGTATGTAATAGTATGCTACTATAGTAACAAATTGTTTTATATTAAATTGGTCTTCATAATAATTTTGTTTGTCTTTTGTTTACAGGATAAGGAAAATGTTATTAACCTTCAAAAAACCTTGCCAATAAAACGAACTACTGCCGGGACAATTGTTTCTGTTCTCAAAGAAGCCACACCACAATTTAGCGGTGGGGGTATTTTGGACATGCATGCATGATATCCGATGTTTACAAGTTCTCTGTTAAATAAATTTGAAAATTGTCTAAAAATATTAATATCCAAGCAAGCCATGTCGAAAAAATGTAACAAAAGGTGCAAATATTTTTGTGAATGAATTAATGCATGTAACTTGACTACTTTTGGGCATCAGGCGACGATGACGGATGAGAGCGTTCTGGAAAAATGTTATTGCGCGATTAGAGGAAATACATTCCGCACATTGCCAAATAAAAAAATAATATAAACAACGTGTTTTTTTTTAACCTTAGACGAAATGCAGTCAATAAAACTTGTTTCCTTTTTGGGTCCTTATCTGGGGTTAAAGTATTAATGAATGCATTGAAACTTTGCATTCCCGTAGGCGTATCTATCATCATCATCATCTCAGCCGAAATACGCCCACTGCTGGACATAGGCCTCCCCCAAGTATCTATACTAATAATATAATATTTCAGGTCGTTAACAGCAAATGGCACTGGGTATTCCGAACACTGCTAATTACTGTTATGGTGCTACTGCGTCTGTCAGTCTCCTGTATTAGTGTGGCGTCGCAACACTATTGATTTAATTGTGACCGTTACACAAGGTCACAGAGAATGCTTACCAACGTATATTACAAATGATAAAAGTTTGAAAATATGTAGGTACTTTAACGTCCTACAATACTTAATACCGGCCTTAGTCCGGCCCTGTTTAGACAATTTTTTCATATGTGTGTGTAATGACTTCACAAATTTTAGCTTATGTTTGGTCTGCTACTCTTTATACGTCTGTGAATTATACACATTTTAGCTTAGATTTAAACTAGTCAGTAAGACAATGGAAGGTACGAGTGATAATTTAGGTAAACTTATCAACTCTAAGGTATCTTCTAGCTCTCAGTTAATCAATTGTCAAAAAGGGGTTAAGCAGAATTCCTTTACATTATTTCATCAGAATATTCAGGGTTTTTCTTCCAAACAATTAGAAATCGAACTATTTTTAGAAAAAACCAAGTTTGATATTATCTGTCTATCTGAACATTGGATGAGGGATTACGAAATGCAATTTAATTACGAGAATTATAGTGTGGGCAGTTGCTTTAACCGGAAGTCTAAGATGCGTGGGGGTTCATTAATCTTAGTTAAAAATTGTGTTAAATTTAAGCCTCGTAATGATATTGTCGATCTTTCGGTTGAACATAGCATAGAATTGTCTTGTGTTGAGCTAGATATGCATGTAATAGTGTGCGTTTACAGACCCCCTAATTACCTGAACTACTCTATCTTTGAGTCAGTAATGGAAGATGCTTTGGCAAAACTTGTGACTGGTAGTAAACTAATAATTATCTGTGGTGACTTTAATATCAACATTTTAGAGAATAATGTAAACAGCAGTAGATTTTTAAATCTCTTTAAATCATTTAATTTGTCAAATGTTTTTTCAGAACCAACCCGAATTACTACAAATACTGCTACTTGTATTGATAATGTTTTTTGTTGCTGCGACTACTTAGATAAATCCATCGTAAATTACCTTCCTTCAGATCACAGCGGACAGACTGTTTCTTTCGCGTCTAATAAACAATTACAAAGAATTCAGATTCAAACTAGACAAATAACACCCAGCAATTTAGAAAAGTTTAATAATAATTTAATTAGTAAGTTAAATATACCAGGCCATATTGGAAACAATGTAAATGAATTGTATGAAGAATTCTTTTCGGTAGTGCACACCGAGTTCAATAGTACTTTAAAACAGAAAACTAAGACTATTGGCCCAAAGTTTATTTTCAGTGACTGGGCAACACAGGGTATTAGGAAAAGTAGGGAACGATTGTTTGAGTTGTACGGCCTTAAGCCTTATATCAACACAGAAACTTTTAGTAAATATGTGGCTACTTACTCGAAAATTTTTAAAAACTCTTGCAAGATAGCCAAGTCTCTTTTCATTAGCAACAAGATAAAATCAGCCGATAACAAAATAAAGACGGTTTGGAAAATTATCAACAGTGAGACTAATAGATCTAAAAAACCAAGTAATGACATAACACTAGAGACCTCACATGGTCTCGTGAGTACTAATAATGAAGTCGCTCAAGAATTTGTAAATTTCTTTACCAGTATCCCACTTAAAACTACTGAAACCTTAAATTCCTCTCCCTTGCTCTCTATGGATTTATTGAAGGCGAACGTTTCAGCCTGCTCAAATGAATTTAAATTTCAGCATGTAAACCCCATGACAATCATAAAAGCTTTTAAGCAAATCAAGATCAAATTAACCGAAGATCTATGGGGTATGTCTATCAAAGCTTGTACCTCAATTGTTGAGACTGTAGCGCCGTATTTAGCCTCAATATTTAATTTGTGCGTGGATCAAGGGGTCTTCCCGGATCTAATGAAATTCAGTAAGGTAATACCGCTTTTTAAATCCGGGGACAGTAAAGACACCAACAATTATAGGCCCGTATCCGTGTTGCCGGTTTTCAGCAAGGTGTTTGAAAAGATAATGCTCGATCAAATGCTTAACCATTTTAACACCAATAAAATCTTACACGAACAGCAGTATGGTTTCACCAAAGGACGTTGTACGACTGACGCCGGTGTCACTTTATTAAAACATATTTTTACTGCGTGGGAAGAGGCACAAGATGCCATAGGAATCTTCTGTGACCTCTCGAAGGCATTTGATTGCGTAAATCACGAAACCCTGATTTTGAAGCTTGAGCATTACGGTTTAGGTAAACTTGCGCTCAGTTTAGTAAAATCATATCTGAATGATAGACAGCAGCATGTACAAGTAAAGGGTGTAAATTCGATGGGTTTAAAAGTAAAAATGGGTGTACCACAAGGTTCTATATTGGGTCCCTTCCTCTTTTTAGTATACATTAATGACCTACCCCATTTATTTAACAACCATCCGCAAATGGTGTTGTTTGCTGATGATACTTCTTTAATATTTAGGATAAACAGACGTGCCACAAATCTTGACGACGTAAATAGCGCCCTACTGCAGGTTCATAATTGGTTTACCGCTAATAATTTAGTACTAAATGGGAAAAAAACTAAGTGCATAAGATTTGCTTTACCAAATGTCAAAAGTAGTGATTGTGACATAGTATTGAATCAAGAGAAACTTGAATTTGTCAATAAAACGGTTTTCTTGGGAATTACGCTTGACCACAGGCTACAATGGGGTCCTCATTTAACATCTCTTGCAGGCCGGCTGAGCTCAGCAGCGTATGCTGTTAGAAAAATCCGTCAATTTACTGATGTTGATACGGCGAGGATAGTCTATTTTAGTTATTTTCATAGTATTATGTCATACGGTATTTTACTATGGGGACGTGCTGCAGACATCGAGTCTATTTTTATTCTGCAGAAAAGAGCCATCAGAGCCATATATGAATTACGTAGACGCGATTCTCTAAGAGAACTGTTTAAGGAAATTAATATCATGACAGTACCTTGTCAATACATCTATGAAAACATCATGTACGTTAGGAAAAATCTGCATTTATTCAGTAAAAGAGGTGACAGACACCACTATAATACTAGAAATAGGGACCAACTAGTTCAGCCAGGTTTCAGGCTTGCTAAAGTAGATTCATCTTTCATGGGGTACTGTTTAAAATGTTACAATAAAATACCTCCCCACATTCTACAACTGAATGAGACGAAATTTAAATCTTGTGTAAAACGCACACTATGTAGGCAAGCATATTATAAGCTGGGGGATTACATTGAGGATAAAAATGCTTGGCTAAATGCTGGTCCTGCTCCGCAACCTTAGATGCAAACTTATTGGACAATTATTGTGGTAGCTGCAGAAGATTGTAAAAATATTCTTGCATTGTATAGATTCCATCTCTTAGTATTGTATAATTGCATAACACATGTGTGAGTACCATGTACCGTAAAGCTACCATTTGCATTTAGTTATGTTTCATTGACTTGAATATGCCTTGGTGGCTGAGAGAATGTCATGCTCGCTTAAATGTCTTGCTGATGGTGGCGGGTGGGTCGGGTCATTTAGTTCCCTACAATATGGTTGAATTGAATGGCGCTGATTCATGCGTCATGTTCGTGAACGGGCGCTGTCAGTCGGGACTGGTCATCTCTTAGCTGCCGTGGATCATTTGAATTGCTTTATTTTTAATTGTTGATTTATTTATTTTTACTCTGGACGCTCTTATTGTGCACGTCTTTCTACATCGTTCTCACATATATGTATAATCTCAACATGAAAGATGTAACCAAGATTTTGTAACAACATTTTTGATTGAAAAGAGTGTCCATGGAGTTTCTTGCCCGTTCTTCTCCATAGAGATCTACGTTAGGGAATGGGCAACTACAGTACTTTCTCAAGTTATTATGCCTTGTGTCTGTGACTGTAGCTTCGCTTTATTTTTCGTTTTATCGACATTCAAAAGTGCCGTAATGGTCTAGTTGAAATAAATGATTTGAGTTTGAGTTTTGAGTTTAAAGCTTTGTGTTGTTATTTATTAATAAGATATTTTAATATTAGAATACTGAATGATCAATTAAAAAGTACAAAACATTATACCTAATTAGTTTTATTAATTGAAAATCTTCTTCACATTTCACAAACAAAGTCGCTATTGGGCCTTTCAGAATACCAGCGATGTGATGGGCCCAATCAGAATACCAGCGCTTCGATGGGCCCTACCAGAATAACAGCAATGTGATGGGCCCAATCAGAAGACCAGTGCTGTGATGGGCCCTATCAGAATGCCAGCGCTGTCACTTTTTTAAATGTCACAGCACCATGCTAAGATAGGAAGGAGCCTTTTGGCCTTGTACAGGACCAATTTGATTTTTTATCTTTTTCTTATGTTTACTTTTTATAATTTTGTGCTATTGTTTATTCAATATTTTTTTTGTTTTGTTCTACTCTGTTCTCTGTGTTAGTCTATTAACTAAATTTGAATCCATTCCACTGGTTTAAGTAACACCGACGCGAAAACGGTTACCACGTATTTAGTGCTTCCATCATTTATATATTCATTTTCTTTGTAGTATGAAAGGTTGTCTTTAAAAGATCGCTTTTAGCGATAAGACCGCCCATTGTGTCACCCCTTGTAAAATGTTAAAAAAAATTGTATCTATAATTTTTATGGTGTACATAATAAAGAGTATTCTGTTCTATTCTTTGTACTTTTGTTGGAAACAACCGATTGCTGTTAACAAACGAAGATGCACTGAAAACGTGGTGACTGTTTTCGCGTCGATGTATTCCACCCAGTATAATAATGAGAGTGCTTTGATAGTGACATAAAAACCAGTCTCGTCGCCGCGGTCTGCTTGACTGCCGATGCGGTTTGTGGAGTTGCATTCGTCTCCAGAAAAAATATCAACTTTTTATTTAAAAACCTGCCAGGTGTTATGAATTATTTGGGGCAGTCAGAGAAGTCAGTGTGTGTGGGGGAGTGTTAGTAAATTTTTAGTAGACAATTAGTTCAAACAAAGAAAAAGTATTTTGAATTAAAACGATTTTTAATACTTAACTACTAAAATAAATAAACTAAACGTTAACAACTAATTTATTTGTATTGGCAAGACAGTGTAAATGTGACCATCCTATCCGATTTAGTGTTACCAGCACAAAATTTATAAACTAATGATTCATTTCAGTGGGTAAACAACTTTGAGAGTGTTGCCATGCCAAAAAAAAATCAAACAACAAAATGACTAAACCAATGATTAATTTCACTCAACTTTGAAAGTGTTGCCATATCACAAATACAGTGTTGCCATGTCACAAAAATCAAACAACAGAATTACTAAACCAATGATTAATTTCAGTGGGCAAAGCTTTGAAACTCTTGACAGCCTCGCTGATATCTTCGCTGGGGACAGCTAGAATGAACAATTTATACTCTTTCTGCACGCGACTGGCTGTGGGATCAGCAGAGTTGTATATGGAGTCGGTGCTGCGAACTGGCATGATGATTTCCAGTTCTTGAAGGTGTTCGAAGGCTTTTAAGATGACTGGCCGCGGAACTGTTTGCGTGGAGGAGTTTGAGTTGGCGAATTTTGTGTATCTGTGGACAAGAATTTTTGCTTCTTACAGTTGACAACTTTATGGAAGAGCGTGTGGCTAAATAATAACAGCCGCTCGGGTCGATCTTTAGGTTAAGCCATGCTTGTCTAGGTTGGTTTGTGGATGGGTGATGGTTTGTTTCTTGTTATGTACTAATAAACGATTATTATTATTATATAGTCGTCTTCATCTACCTAGCCTTTTCCCAACTATGTTGGAGTCGGATTCCAGTGTAGCCGGACGCAGCTGAATACCAGTATTTTACATGGAGCGACTGATTATCTGACCTCCACAACAGCAGACTTTTCTAGGCAAGCGTCGCTTAACCTAATGATCGAGCAGCTGTTCCAAATCAAAATCAAAGCACTTATTTCAAGTAGGCCAGTTACAGGCACTATTGAATTGTCGAAACAAAAATGAACATTTAAAGTAGCTACAGTCCCAGTCACACAAGACATAAAAACTGTGAAAGTACTGTAGTTGCCCATTCCCTAGCGTAGATCTCTATGGAGAAGAACGGGCAAGAAACACCATGGACACTCTTTTAAATCAAAATATTGGTACAAAATCTTTCATGTTGAGATGGTGCATTATGTGAGAACAATGTAGCAAGATGTGCATGATAAAAGTGTCCATAATAAAAACAAACAAAAACAATTCAAAAATAAAATAATAAATTTAAAAAAAAAAGCCGTAGCAACCAAGAGCTGACCAGTCCCAACCGACAGCGCCGGTTCACGAACATGACGCATGTATCAGCACCGTTCAACTCAACCATTTTGAAGGGAATTAAATGACCCGACACACGCGCCACCATCAGCAGGACATTTGAGTGAGCATGACATACTCTTAACATGACATACTCTTAACATGACATACTCTTGTTGTTTTATAGCCAAGAGTTCCTCTATCCTGCTTTTCTATTGTTTAAACATAATCATCAATTTCACTCACCTATGTAAAACCATTTCAAAATTCATAGGCTGTCCATCAAATATCTCCATGCCATGTTTCATAGCGATTACTAGAGACAACTCGAGTATAGACAAAGATTGTAGAAGCTTCACTCTATGTTCCGGAGCGACGGTTTTGTCTATGATTAATGATAGATCTGATGTGTCTATGAAAGGATTGTCGATGGATAATCTGGATATCAGCTCGAACTATAACAAAAAAAAGAGATAGTTTTATTATGGAGGTCTTTTTGAGTGCTAGCAGCTCAATCCGCGTTATAATTACCTACCGTACTTGCCTGTCTCAGGGTTGTCACTTTTAGCTAAATTTAAATTCAGTGCCTAGAAATGTGTTGTCTGGTTTTCATTGAGATCTACAACATATTTTTTTTTACTCTCTTATTTTAAAATTTAGAGGGGGGGGGGGGGGGACATTTTGGATGGGTCTATCTTTCAAACGATTGTAACGCAATGTAACGCATTCAAAACATTGTTCTGATGAATGGATTGAATAATATACTTACCTACCTTACATTAGATCTATCATAAAAAGTGGAGTAAAGTGACTAAAATATATATAAAAAACATCGTAAAACCACCAAAAAAATATTCTACAACAAAGAGTGTGAAATTTACGTTGAACACAATGTTTACTATTTGTTTTACCTTATATTTCCTAAACTACTAGACCGATTTACATGATTTTTGCATGAATATCGGTTTTAAGCCAAGTCCAACGTTTTTACACTAATTTCAACGCCATATCTTAATTAACAAAAATCACCTTTTCAAGTTACGTAAATAAGTGACACAAAACTTTAAATTACATTTTCTTGGTCGTAACTCGTAATGGACTTTAAAATTGTGATGATGCTAATTCATCATAATACTATGTAGATTCCAATAAGATACCATCAACAAAATACTTATTTACGACATAAAATTATCTTCACAAGTTTTCAAAACACAAAATTTTGATTCAAAACTAAAACGACTCACGATGCCTTTTACGTATGGCCATTACATGCACCATTGCTTGCACCCTGGTGTGGAGAAAGAGTCTCGTCGCCGACACCGTCAGTAGGTATTGGAAAATAATGGACACGTACTTTTGTGGTTTTGTAAATCAATGGACAATACCTACTAAGATAAAACGCAGCAATACTCGGGAGTGGGGGCTCGTGACGTCAGAACTCATTCAAAAATTATACTAAGGCGTCACGTTCGTAAATTTTGGTTTGTGTAACAAAAGAAAAAATACGGGTTAAATACCTATTTGTTAATAATCTAACTGACGGACTACCTAATTACTCGTAGATTTCTTTTGTCGTCTACCCTATTCGTCAATCATTGTAAATTACGTATTTTACTTTAAGTAGGGATTTGGTTACTATACCTACCTAAAATACTGAGAAATCGGCATAACTCAACGTAAACAAAGTCAAAGAATCTATTGTCAGATCAAGTAGGTACCTACCTAATATTCTAGTGGGAAAGTAGACCTGCCTACTTCGTCTGTCTAATAGAAGAATAATACAACATAAAAATAACTACCTAGGTATCTCATCATCAATAATAAATTATATGCTAGAATAAGTGACATGCTAACCTTTCCTGTTATTTTTTAGACACCCATACACACAGCAATAGGTTCTCCTGCGATAATCACCCATTTTTAATTTATTTACGTATGCCTTTATGCCGTGACGCGCGAACTTTGTGCGGTGTGCAAGCCTCGACTGGCGGCAGTAAGACACGGGTCGAGATTTTGTTAAGCCGCGCGCGGTGCGTTTATATGAAGATATCCTACTAGTCTTTTTTTATACTATGCTACAAATGATAACGTGCCCAATCCGCCACCTTCGGCTAAAGCCGACAAAATAATAAAAGGGTGTTACAAGTAACATTCAATTAAAATTTAAAAACCTCCGACATAGGGTCATAATTTTAGGGTATTTTTTTTGAACGAGTTCCTTAACACGGCTTGGGTGTCGAGCCCTTACATTTGATACCCATATTAAGGAAATTGTGAATAAAAAATTTAATTCAGCATTTTGTGGTGGCGGCCATCTTGGATTTGAAATGTATTAAAGCGCATAGTATTTAACTAGTCAATCCCTTCTCATTTAATACCCATATTGAGGGAGTTGTTGAATAAAATGTAATCCGCCATTTTTAGAAAACATAGCTAAGAACACTCCCGACTAATTCACCTTTCAAACAAAAAAAACAACATCAAAATCGGTTGATCCGTTCGGCAGCTATGATGCCACAGACACACACGCACACAACACACACACACAGACATGTCAAACTTATAACACCCCGTCGTTTTTGCGTCGGGGGTTAAAAATACTCTGACCGAAGCCGAAAGGCACTTATTCTCCTCGGCATTGCGATCAATTCTTTGTTGTAAAAAATGGTGATCTGTAAAGTCGGTTTACGGACGATAATTTTACGTGACAACGTCATAATAGATGCGTCACAAGTGGAACAATTATCGTGCCTCTCTATCGCTTGTTCCGCGCTCTCGCTCGCACGCTCGGCTCAGGCGAAACGTAACAATGAATCATGCTTTTCGTGCATGCAGCCGGTGTTCATCGAGGCCGTTAAGGTGAAATCGTTAGGGTGGCCCGCGAAATTCAAATTTTCTTACGTTTTTTGCAATTTGCAGGCAGTGCTAGCTTGTATGTTGATGAAAATATCGTTCGCGACTGTAAGACGTATGTTGTTATACAATTATAATCATCATAATCATCAATACGACCCTCCAAGTTCACAAAGGTAAAGGAAATACTTTTTCAAGGTCAAAATTGTTCCTCGACTTTTATGTACTTGGAAAAAAAAATGAATTTCTTTACCTTAAGGGTCTATTTACAACCCTGAATATTATAAAAAAAATAACTCACTAGAACATTCCTAAAAACCTGCTCATTGACAGTATAATAGCAGAACTTCTCTAAACAATCAGTTAGTTTCTGATCCTGTGCCAAGCTAGCGATATGCTCGTTCCAGTCTAGGATGAAGTCAGGATCTAGAGCCTGCAGGTCTACCCGAGATTGTAGATGTGGTGGTAGATGGTGGGTGGAGGTAGGGGTGTCAGTTTCCATGTCTTCTATGGTAACTGAAAGGAGAAAGAAATATTTGAAACTTGTGTTTTGTAATTGAATGTATGGGCAGATAAAGTGTAAAAAGTTGTTCTCCGCGTCATTGCGATAGTTTTTTTACATGCCCGAGTGAGGCAAGCGAATTCTCGAAAATCTGTGAATGCAGATTTGTTTATTTTTAAAAATTAAGTTATATGTCTTTTGAGTAAAATTTGCTATCTCTAGTATTTAAAGACTTTAAAGTACTTTCCCTGCAGGTGCCACTAAAAAATTCCACCCTGTATATCATGTTTAAAATAGAAATAAGACAACTATATTGAAATGAAGACCAGAAAATTCGGTTTATCTATCAAAATGGCACGTCTATTATACAAAGATTCTTATCCATGCTGTTAACAGTTCTCTCGTGGGGAGAAGATCCTGGCTGCAGAATAAAGTCATGACAAGTCAAGGTGGTCCCATGGAGAAAGTTGTTCAGTTTGATGGTCTGTAGCACATGGGCTGCAGCTGAAAATCAGCGTCAGGTGGCACACCTTGTGTTGCCATCTGACATTATGCTGAGCTGGGGCCCTTTTGGCATTATAAGCTGTTTGTTTATGTATTATGTAAAATGTTATAGGTATTTTAATGCCAAATAAACACAATTTTCTTTCTTTCTTTCTTTCTTTCACATCCTTGAATTTGACCAAGATCCAAAGCAAAACTTTGTATAGGTAGAAACTTTTCTAGTGTGTTATGAGTTTCACTGACAAATTCTAAGTTAACGCGAGCAAAGCCGCGCATAAAAGCTAGTTTACAATATTACCTGTATTCCTCCGACTCCTTCCCTTCTTCTTAGGGGTAGGCATACTCTTCTCCCTGACAGGCATACTCAGTAGCTGTACCAACACATCTCGGTACTTGTAATGTGGCGCCCTCTGTGGGTCGTCCTCGTTAGGGAAGATGGACAGGTGGCGATGGGAGAATCGGGATTTGACGCGTTTCTCTAGGAGCTCTATTACGTCTATACGGTTGGTAACACCTGGAAAATCAGTGTATACATACAGGGTGTAAACCACCTCATCACAAAGCCGACCAAGCATTCTGTACATCAAACTAAGTAACTTTACGCAATAATTATTGCTGGGAAACAACTTTTTTTTTTTAGTTTATAAATCATGTTTTGTGGTAGAACTCAATGTAACGCACTTAAAACATTGTGCTGATGGATGGATTGAATAGTACGGGGGTCATGAAGGTGTTAAAAGTCAAAATCCTACAAAAAAAACTTGTATTTACAAAAAACTTGTCAAAAAGTTGTAACTTTGACCCCCCTTAACTCCGTAACTAGAAGGTTCCCAGGTATGGTGTAGAACAAAAAAATGATCGCAGTGATGGGGAGAACAAGTGCCTTTCGGCTTCGTGAAGAGGTGTTTTACACCCTATATATGTCAGCGTCACATTGTAATCGGTCTAGCGAGATTGTCGACTGTCGAAATATTGGTTACTGAACATACTGCTCACAATATGACGCATTCTTTTTCGGTAGCTTTTAATCTTCTCGTATCTTCTCGTCCAACTTACCGCAGTGTCTCAAGACGAAAGTCCATGACCAGTGTGTGTTGCCAGTGATTACATACGGGACCGAGACGCGGTCGCTCACAATGGACCTCATCAGAAGGCTTAAAGTGACACAAAAGGCAATGGAGGGCTATGCTCGGAGTTTCCTTGCGTGATCGAATCAGAAATGAAGACATCCGCAAGAGAAGCAAGGTTATCGACGTAGCCCCAAGAATTGCCAAACTTAAGTGGCAATGGCACATTGCTCACAGAACGGATAGCCAATGCGGCCGAAAAGTTCTGGAGTGGCGACCGCGAACCGGAAGACGTTGTGTTGGAAGACCTCCCACTAGGTGGACATATTATCTGGTGAGGGTTGTGGGAGTCCGCTGGAAGTGAATCGCATGGCCTATGTCCAGCAGTGGACGTCTTTCGGCTGAAATGATGATGATGATGAAATTGTAATCTGTCGAAGTGAAATTGTGCGAGTTCACGCGACTTACCTAGCACACACATAGGAGCCTGCTCGCTATGAGTGATATCAAACAAGTTATACAGCAGCGTCTGAGCGCGTCCGCTGTGACAGAACATGTCGAACTCTTCCAGAATGAAGAGCATACTCTTGCAGCGGCGATCAGCCCCACTTTGTAGGCAGCTCAAGAGGAAGGCTAGGTTCTCGGCGAAAGTACCGAAGACGCGGTCGCCTACTGCGTTTTCTAGTTGCATCTGGAAAAGATTGAGGTCCATGTTCACGAAAAGATAACGGTCCGATTATCTAAAAACAGCTGCCACTATGACAAAAATGTGTTATAAACAGCTGTTTTTAGATATTGTTGAAATTATCATTGTCTACGTAGTCAAACTTCATATCATAATCAGCCTATAATGTTCCCACTGCTGGGACGCATCGCCTCCTCTCTATGAGAGGGAATGGGCTATAATCCACCACGCAAGCCTAGTGCAGGTTGGTAGATGTCACATGTCTTTGAATTTTTGGTTCTAAGACATGCCGGTTTCTTCACGATGTTTTCCTTTACCGTTGTGAGAGCAATGGTGATGAAAAAAAAATACACAAAGTAATGCGTCTGCCAGGGTTCGAACCCACGACTTACTATTTGTAAGTCGGGGCCACCACCACTGGGCTACCATTGCTCTCTTCAATATGTTGATAACCAACTTACCTGTGCAGTGATAGACTTGAGAGAAATCTTATCATCATGATGTATCAATCCGTTGAGTCTCACGATGATAGCATCATTGGATAGGTCCACCTCTTTGCTGATTTGTTGCAGCACTGAGTTTATGAGCTAAAACATATAAAGGGTGTAAAACACCTCTTTGCGAAGCCGAAAGGCACTTGTTCTCCCCATCATTGCGATCATTTTTTTGTTCTATACCATACCTGGGAACCTCCGTCAAGTTTTTTGTAAATACAAGTTTTTTTTGTAGGATTTTGACTTTTAACACCTCCACGACCCCCGTAATATTCAATCCATCCATCAGCACAATGTTTTAAGTGCGTTACATTGAGTTCTACCACAAAACATGATTTATAAACTCAAAAAAAAAAAGTTGTTTCCCAGCAATAATTATTGCGTAAAGTTACTTAGTTTGATGTACAGAATGCTTGGTCGGCTTTGTGATGAGGTGGTTTACACCCTGTATGTATATTCTAGTTACGGAAATATGGGGGGTCAAAGTTACAACTTTTTGATAAGCTTTTTTTTTAAATACTCAGGTCGACCATTATTTTCTGATCTGAGATGAATAACATTAAAGACTCGCTTAGAAACCGTTTTGCAGATGAGTCCAGTTTAACATGCATTCTACTAAAAGTAAGCTTCTACAACCCTATATTGTATAACGGGCTGGTGCCTGCAATAGGCTAGTTTCCACCATCAATAAATTGCAAAACTAATTAGTCCGTCAGTTAGAGTATTGGAAAATAATGGACACATATTTTTTGTTTTTGTAAATCACTGAGTACTGACAAAGATAAAACGCATCAAAACTCGGGAGTGGGGGCTCGTGACGTCACAACGCACTAAAAACTATAGCACGGCGTGACGTATTGCGAATTTTAAAAGCGTCGTATCTTCGTCAATTTTGGTTTATGTAACAAAAGAAAAAATACGGGTCAAATATTTTTTTATAATCTGCTATAACTATCTAATATAACTGACGGACTAATTAGATTTTTTTAGGACACAAGCCTATTCCGCATCGAACGCGTATTTTGCGTATGGGCTATAATCCACCACGCGGACCCAGTGCGGGTTGGTAGATGTCACATTATTCTTCTTCATGCTGGTTTCCTCACAATGTTTTCCTTCACCGTTTTTAAGAGCAGTGGTGATGAAATATATTACACAAAGTAATGCACCTGTCTGGGTTTGAACCCACAACTTACTGTGCGTAATTCAGGACCGCCAACACTGGGCCACCGCTACTCTAACCCTAATATAAGTGTTATTTGACATCTAATCAGCAACAACAGAGGTCACACTAATGTTACTTTAATTTGAATACTTAACACATTTAACTGAAACATTTATTACTGTACAGTTAAAAATGTATTGCTTTTGGAAGTAAATAAAGTTTATAGTATTTAGGTTAATTATTTACTCAATAATTACTGAGTCAATATTATTTGAATGTTTATGGCCTCATTAAACATTTCTTCATAAAAATGGCATGTTGATCCATAAAGGTTTGCCACACCTGGTCTAGTGGTTGCAGGTTTTATTCCCAAGTTGGGCAGTGTTATAGGATTTTTCCACTACCACCAGTAGCGTAGTCTGGTTTTGTGCCCTGTTGATGGCTCACCCCCCACAAAGTGTTCCGAAAACTTTTTATGTTCAAGGTACATTTGGGAAATCTGACAATTTTGGAGGTACTCCAGTTTATATTTATGTGGAGAATCGCAGTCCATGTTCCCTAGTAAACATAGCTGGTGAAGTGGGCCTAAGACGACCCACTGACCGTGGGGGTGTACCTACTATTTTTGTTTTTTAGCCTAGAAAACAATTGTGAAATTCTATCCATAGAACTTTGTTACTCCGTTTAATAACTAATATAAAGTACTTACAGTTGTCTTGCCGCTTCCTCGTGGACCAATCATCAACGCAGAATGCGATTCACCATGAGAAACAGTTCGTTTGAACAAATCATAAATGTGATTCCTTTCTTGACTGTGCCCGCGAAACGAAACGCTGTCAGCCATTATTCTCAACTTTAAATACTTTCTTATTAGTTTGATTTGCACCGCAAGTGGGTTATCTGTTTGTAAGCCGCACATTTTGGAGAAATGCAATAACGACAGAAACGTAAACAACAGATAAGAAACTTCATTCGTTCCCGCCGGCGCGGCGGCTGTAGAAAGTGTTGCCAGATAGTCGGCTCATATTTCCTCAAAATAGAGATTTTTATAAGAAAAATACTTAACAATATTATCCAGTTGTTTCACTGTACTTGTTCAGGCTTCTTTTTCCAAAATATGTGACTGCATTGCAAAGTGTTCGAGCAGTGTGGACTATAGATTTTTGGGAGCTAGCAAATCAGTTAAAACTCTCTTCTCCTCAGCCCGGCTAGCATGGGTAGGGGATAAAATTTTATCCACCGGTTATTTCCACTGACAAGGGACAAAATTCAAACAAAAGTGGAAATAACCGGTGGATAAAATTTTTATCCCCTGCCCATGCTAGCCGGGCAGGAAATACATAATTTGCAATGTTAAATCCGGATCTTAATTGAGTTGGAACAATCCCATTTTATTATGATTTCGTAATTTTTGGGGAATTTACTCTGATCTTGCAACACCTTTTTTGTATTGTCAAAATGACAGTACAGGACAGAATGGTTGAATTCGTCGTTTAGTGTTGTTCCACATAAAATATTGAATGAAGGAAATGAAACAGTCGAACATCTCATAAATTGACACTCTTTATTTAGATCACTACAGTATTTTTTACATTTTATGAATACATTTTAATCCGTAACTTAATTTATTTGTTAAACTCAACATGTCACTGTCACCATGTTTTCTATAAACATGTCAGTTATTAAATATCACGGGCCTTCAACGTTACGCGCATGTGCTACTATTGTCTGTCCGCGCAACGCCGGTGTACGATCGATAAACCAAGTATGTACACAAGAGATCTGCATCAAGAGATATTTCGTCAGACCTAGCTTTAGAAAAATGATGTTGAATAATTCAAACCAATCACTATACTGCTTGTAAAGTGGGTTCACCTTTAATAGGTGAACCCACTGTATTAACATTAACAATATTAAATTTTAATGGGTGGCAAAATCCCTTCCTCCTAGTCTAATGATATCTTTAATTTTGATGTTCCAGTTAATTGTGCATCGAATTATTTTTTTATTTCATCATGTAGATAAAAAATAAATAAATCATTAACACTTTAATTAGCAAAACTGTTTTTGCACAAAATATATCTGACGATTTGTAGCCCATTTATATTACCTTGATCTTCGCTATACCTCTCTTTCTATCATTTCCTAAAATAGGTTTCCTATCCCTTTCATGACCTTAAACCCTGCAGATTTCATTGTAGTCCACATGAGACACATTATACGAGTGGAGCTGAATATATAATTTTAAAATATCATAAACCATCTTTTAGCAGTAAACGAAATCGGTGGAATCTTTGATAGTTGACGGGAAGTGTATAAGTGTATCGTTATGTAAATTCTGTTTCGTGTTCCCTATTTCTTAACGTGTGACACAGTTCTCATGTCACATACAATTCAGTGTGGCTGAAAAATTGTGAAAATGTTTAAGATGACCTACAAATTATATTGTTATTCATATTTTTATAGTGTTAAACTTTAGTGTTTGTACATACGAATAACAATGAGTGCTAAACAGTGCATCAGGTTTTGAAATAGTTCAATTTTTTATTGCAATTTCGCACACGACACCAGCCATAATAATCACAATGTAATTTGTATATTATATTTCATACAATTAGAGAACAGCAGTGTGGCACCGCTTTCAGTATTTTTAACAGTGGAAAATAATAGGACGCAAAATTGCTTAATGCTTCAAAATTGTAAGTGGTATTGCGTTTTATGATTGATTTGCATTCTTTTTAAAAGTAGCTTTAAAAAATAATAGTTTTAAAATATTAATTTTAACAGTGTAAAAACGCATAAAATGACATTGTTTGGGGTAAAAACTCGGGGTTGTCTAAAAATAAATACATCATGAAAGGAATGTATTTTTATCAAACCTTTAACGGGGTAATTTTACCATGCCGCCAAATCAATACTTTGACTGGTTCGCGCATTTTCTAGTTCAAGGTCCAAACTATCCCTTAACCACTCATAGCAACCTTTAACCATAATTTGAGTGATTCTGAAAATGTAGGTACAGGTTAATTAATTACAAAGTTACGTTGTTCAAATTGCTTTAACCATTTTAGACCTTGAAAGTTAGCCTCGATGATACATATTTGTTTGATTGCTGTAGGTATTTCGCATCAAAGTAATTAACAAGTCAAGGTTTTAACGATTTAACATTAAGTTTTGCGCTGTTCTTTGCATGTCTGAGAAACATTATAGGCTTGTATGATATTTTGTTATGTGGAAATTGTGAATACACACTAATATTTGATTTAAGGCTTCACTTTTTTATTTTGGCTTGTTACCAAATTATTGTTATAATAAATAACCTTCTTTACAGATATTTCAGAATTGGTTCAGCAATTTCTTCATTCACTTGTTCTTATTAATTATCTTCTCCAATCACTTAGTATGTTATTTAATTATTTGGTGAGAATTTCATAACTACCGCTATATTTTAATTATGTTGGAATCGTTTTACGTGATAACTTTGGAACATCACTAGTAACAATTGAACAAGTTCATTCATGAATTAAAAATCATTCATTCTCCAAGATAAACTACAAAATAACATTGACAGCTAAATGCTAAGCAAGATTTATTTCTATCTCTTTATTCTTTAACATCTCATGTGTCAAAAGGACAAAGACAGCGCATTAATCAGCTCAAATTACTGTGATTCAATTTCATCGTATAACAAAAAATATAAAATTGTGTTATTTCTCGCTGTGGGTGTTTATATTTTTTATTTTGAATATTTCTCACTAAAAACTCGCGATTGCAAACGTTTATTTCCAAAAACGATTAATTTAAATTAAATTCTGTGATTGAAAGCTCATAAATCGTAAGTTTCCTCTGTTTATTTGTATTTCTACAGATTTGAAAATTGTTACGACTATTTTTGAGTTAAATTTATTTGTCGACGACTCCTACTGCAGTAAAACGTTTGGTCTATCTAGAAGTAATCGGGAGTGGATATTGTTCATAATTTAAGCGTTGTCATTCGTGATAATTTGCTCTTCCTGTACTGCGAAATGTGATTAGAACTCGTACCTAAGTTTATTCTTTGTTTCAACAGATGTTTTCTAAGATATTGTTTATGCTCTGAAGAAGAATTAACTGATGCTATGCCATTTTACCTACCAAGTCGTAAAATATGTTCAAATTGTAATTTGAATGTAAATAATCCATGGTCTATTTAATTCTAGATCTACTTATTTGCCATTATATTGCTTTTGATACATAATGGTAGTCGTGATTTGAATATATAACTTGCCTTCTATGACAACCATCTGACCAAGGATGGTACTTCTACTTACTTAGTCTCAATTTGTTTTTTTAAAGTTACTCATTAGTCATTTGGAATTTTCCCCATAAAAATGTTGATAATATATTCTAAATTTAAATAATCGTCCATGAATATCAATTTCATAACATAACTTCATACCTATTTCCCTTCAATGGGTTAGTCAGAGGCATTAAAGGTAATTGCCAGATAGAGGCATCAAGTTTATTACCCCTGCCTAACCAACCAGACCCATAGTTAGGTAGGTACGTTACAGTCTCGAGAAAAACGTAGCAAGCCTATTGCCAGCAAACTTTTAGAAATGCAGATTAACTTCTCGTACTTATCTCAGATTTTTATAACCAATACTGTAATAGTTTGTTTTACATTATTTTTTGTAGCTATACCACTTGAAATCCAACTATAATGATTTTACAGCTTAACGCTAGAAGACAGGCCTCCTTTTGATGAGAGGGAGCAGACTTTAATCCATTAGCCAGGCTCAAAAGGAATTGGTAGATGTCACATGTTTTCAAAATCAACGTCACAAATATATAAAATCTTAATCATAAATCTTTATTTATCTCGACATCAGAAATTACAAGCGCTGGTATGTGCACAATCTTAACCCTTAACCACCTGACGTCGGTCTCAGAGACTCTGACGATTTTATTTTCAAAATAAATCTGTTGCTATGCGCGCTATGCAACCGTGCGTCCTTGTACTTTTTCCCCTCTCCCGACAGTACGCGCCACGCGCTCGGCAGCTCCAGACGTACGCGCAGTTGTGAATTATAGGTAATTATATTTTGTGTGCGGTCTGAGTGACCGACGTCAGGTTGTTATGTTATTTTTACTATATAGTGTTTATTTTATTGTTGACTCATAATGGCTGAAGCAAATATATTACGATGGCTAGAGGATGCTGATTCAGACTCTGAAAACCATCTCAGCGTACCAGAACTTCCAAATGAAGATTGCAGTGACTTGGAAGATGTTCCAATAGACTACGTTTTTGATGACGAATGTCAGTCAGATTCAGAAATTGAAGGTGACGAGGCTGAATTTCAACCAATTGAAACTGAAACCAACACAGCCAATCACGGAAGATTCATCTTCTGATGACGATGTTCCACTGTAAAGACACCGAAACTTTTTTGCTAACGCATACATAATCAACAAGATGAACCAAGCTCAACCAAAGATTTCAAGACTGGTGTTTATGAAACAAATGGCAGAAGATCTTGCTACAACCTCGTCTGGAACGCCGCGTGCACACTTTAAGTTTGCAAAGGGATCTTCAGTTCGGCATTCGTCGAATCCTAAAAATAGAACAAACATCATCATCTGACAATCCTGAAAAATTTGAAAAAAGGAAGACTTGTTCAACATGCGACCCTAAGAAGAAGCGTAAAACAGCTTATATGTGTTTCGTATGTAAATATCCAATTTGCATTGAATGTAGCCAAAAAATGTGCCTTGATTGACGCCGCAACTTGTAAAACTTTATATGTTGTGATTTTATAATAATTGTGCCTTGATTAAGCCAAAAATAATTTTAAACTTAAGATAATATGTTCGACTGATAGTAAATAAGTATATTATAATATGTAGTAATTAAAATTCTTATTCAGATCTCATATATCCAAAGTTCCTTCTTTTTTTCTAAAATTTCATATGTTTATTTTATGTGTTGATTTAGTGTAAGTAAATAAAGACTTCTCATTGTTTAAAAACTTAAAATGAATAAAAAATATAATAAAAATATATATTTGACTTTCATTTAAAATAATATATAAATAAAAAATAATTAAACATAGTAAATACGCAAGCGGTCTCTATGACCGACGTCAGGTGGTAGTGTAACTGAAAAACACGTCAGGTGGCTAAGGGTTAAATAGAAAAAGGTGTCTGAAGTAGGAAAATCCTGAGGTACAGATCACCTCTCCAGGCTTAGATATAACATTTTATTTATTTATTTAAACTTCTTGTACAAGAATGGTACATAGGAGGACTTAATGCCACAAGGCATTCTCTACCAGTCAACCTTTGGGTCAAATAGGATATTTTAGTTTTAGCAAAAAATTAAGTCAACATTTTAGAGTTACAATTGGAAGTAGGTACTTAAATTGTCAACAACATGGTTTGGAGACATAGTTGGCTTAGTGGCTGAGTCAATCTGCTTCGCTGCAAGTCACAGTTTTGATTCCTGCACGGAACAAATATTGGTATGGCCTACAGGAAATTGTTCCAGGTCTGGCTGTTTGTTTATGTGAGTTTTAATGTTTGTAAACGCGCCCAATATACCAGAGAAATTCTTGGTGTGGAGCAACATTTTTAAAAGCAACAAAAAGAAGAAATTGTGTTGTAAAACTAAAAAAACCTGACTGCTGAAAAATCATGCTCTAATTAAAATCGGGGCTTACAAGGCAAAATTGACTCACCTATTGTTGAATTGGGTTTAAATGTAGCCTATGTTACCCAGGTCATAATAAAAAATCAATTGACATGTTGTTCATCAAAATTGGATGAATAGTTTAGGTGCTACTGTGAAACATTCATAAAATACAAACATACATTAACGGCTAAAATTATAACCCTTCTTTTTGGCTTTGCCATAGTTGGTTAAAAATGCTTTAAAAATCTCTGTAATAGAACATTGATTAATTCCAAATGAATAGTAGCAACACATAGTGACCTAGTATTTTATTTTATTTTATTTATTTGGGAAAACAAACAATTACACATTAAGAATTACAAAAAGATAAGGTACAAAAATGATACAAATGTAAAATCAACCACGTTCTCCACAGATCGTATAGCTATTAACAGATTCTGCCTTTGTGTGAAAAGAACCATTTGTCACATACCTACTAGGAAAATAACTGGCTGGCTCGTGGCTATAGAATAACAGCTGCTCGGGTCGAACGTTTATTTAAGCCGCGGTTGCCTCGGTTGGTCTGTGGATCGGTAACTACTTTCACACACCGAGTTTCCTCCGTGCCTCAGAAAGCACGTTAAGCTATTGGTCCCAGCTGTCAATTTTAGATCTTTGACAGTCATTACAGGTAGTCAGTGTCCCAATAAGTCTGACAACCAGTCTTACCAAGGGGTATTATATTACCCAGTACTAACTGAGTTGTGGAGGTCAGATAGGCAGTTGCTCCATGTAAAATACAGGTATTCAGCTGCATCTGATTAGACTTGAAGCCGACCCCAACATAGTTAACTATGTTGATAGTTGGAAAAAAACTAGGAAAATGATGAGGAAAATAACTGGTTGATAAAACATTAACACAATCAATATTTGTAAATTTTATAATGTACCAATAGTTACTATAAACAATAGAAAGCATTTCAGACGCGCTATATTTAGCAATAATACATATAGCAATATGCAGATAACAAGCTTGCACCTTGTTGTTTATTACAAATGCTTCACACATTCACTGATAATTTGTTGTATTTAACACCACACATTTTTATTTACTTGTAAATGTGTAAAAAAGAATTGGATAAGTAATTGATTTTCAATCATTTTAAACAGCTTGGTTTTTTGAAATGATAACTTCTTGCATTGAGTACTTTTTGGGTGAACAAAAATCATGGAACTCGCGTGACCGTCACCTAACGCTTCGTAGCACTCGTAGCCGATCTGCTACGGAGTAGCACCGGTACACAGTAGTAGGCGTGCGCGGGGCACAACCCGTAGCAGATATATGTATATTACTTAGATTTCACTTCTATCCGCAGTCCCCAGAGACTTGAAGTGTTTTGCTTATTTTTGATAACTTAAATAATGCCTTTTAAGTCTCATTTTGTCTTCGCACCAGCTCACTGCTGACCTTCGGCCTCCACAGACACCAATGCCTATGAGAAAATATGTTTAACACTGTTTTTTTCGCCCGAAGCTTCTACCACTTTCTACATTCTACATTGATAATACTTACTTGCAAAACCTTGTACTACTCTGACATTTCAACCTGCAACAAGCAACTACTGGACATGGCATCTGCCAACTTGCAGCACTAAAACTAATCTTTAGATTCCCATTTTAATGTAACACGTTGGTAAGACATGTTGGTTATCCATATATCTGTAATTTGGCTTATTGGTCTCACAAGTCACAGATATAAAGATTACTAGTCTTACCAATCGTTAAGCAAAACAGATCTCTTCTTCAAACTGCCTTAGGAAATGAAGACTATGTTGCACCCATTTTCATCATCTGTCTCTCTCTGACATATGACGTCTTGCAGATGCCTCTCGCTTCCTCTGGGAGCCCTCAAAACTTTCGCTGGAAATGGAAGACTTTGTTGCACTCATCAGCAATTACCTAACTACTATCTATCTCTCTAACTCAGCATAAATTGCAGATGCCTCTGGCTCCCTCTAGGGGGCTTCAAAACATTCGCTGGAAATGGAAGACCTTGCTGCACTCATCAGCAAGTTCAGCAACTACCTAACTACTATCTATCTCTCTCTAACTCATCATACATGGCAGATGCCTCTCGTTCCCTCTAGGGGGCTTCAAAACTTTCGCTGGAAATGGACGACTTTGCTGCACTCATCAGCAACTACCCAACTACTATCTATCTTTCTCTAACTCAGCATACATTGCAGATGCCTCTCGCTCCCTCTAGGGGGCTTCAAAACTTTCGCTGGAAATGGAAGACTTTGCTGCACTCATCAGCACCTACCTAACTACTATCTATCTCTCTCTAACTCGGCATTCGTTGCAGATGCCTCCCGCTCGCTCTAGCGCAGTCGTGACGCGCCGGCCGCATAATGGCGGAGGAGCACGCGTGCCTGGTGCGCGCGCGCTCGGATTCTGAAGGCTCGTCCAAACATAGTTTTGGCACTATGACGTACACTGAAGACAGATTGAGCGGTAAGTTTTAGGCCTGAATTTCTGTCACGCTGATGGTCGGTCGCGTACGTTGGCGAGAAAAACAGTAGCAAATACGCGTCACTGACGTCAGTGTCGCAGTATGGTGCTCAGAACACAATGCATACTCGCACGCGACCGACGTTAGCGCGACAGGAATTCAGGACTTAAGGTGAAAGCGTCAGGGTGGCCCGCGAAATTCAATTTTTCTTACGTTTTTTGCAATTTGCAGGGCAATGCTAAGTTTTATGTTGATTAACATGATTATAATTCTGTAACTTAACACGTCTTACAGCCGCGACCGATATATTTATCAACATACAACTTAGCACTGCCCTGCAAATTGCAAAAAACGTAAGAAAATTTGAATTTCGCAGGCTACCTTGGAGCATCCCCCTTTATGTTGATTTTAAAGGCATCTTGTATTAGGATCAGCGCATAGTACTGCACGGGAACAGCGTTTCAACTCAAGCGGTTCGAGATTCTTTCTACAAAATATCACGTCTGTAATCTCAGAGGTGTATCTAATAGTTAACCCTCATTTCACCAGTTAGGTTTAAACCCAATGTAATTAGGAGCGAGTCTATTGCCCTCAAAATCATGTCCAGACTTCGTGACTGCTACCGAGAAATTCCTGATGGAAAACCTCAACAACACTGCCCTACCCGAGAATCGAACCGTAGTAAGATTCTTTCTGTAACTCTATATTGCAACGTCACTTATAACTTCGTGCCGTCATCGCCTCGGATCGGAATCAGCAAGTAAACATAAGCCGAGGTAGTATAACTGGTAAAAAAAAAAAAAAAAGAGGTAGTATAACTGGTCCCGTGCATTACTTAAATGTACCTTTGTTCGCCTATGAAGAAGGCGGAACCAACTCTTGAGAGAAAAACCAACAGTGCGCGAAAATGTCGCTTTTCCTTGCTTTATTTAAAAGGTTTAAGTTGGTTAAAGGCGGTTTGGAAAAATCGACTACCATCAGGCTGAGGCTATATTTTGGAGGTCAAAGGTTCTTAAAGACAGTCCTTGCAATGTTCTATTGTCTTCGTTTTAAGGTGGACGCACACCTATCCGCGCCGAAAGAATCGACCGCGCCGAAAGTATCGAATTTTAGAATTTCTTGTATGAAATCCTATAAAACCTCGCACACTTATCCGCGGCGAATCGGACGAATAGATGACGTCATACGTATGAGAAAATAATCTTTCGGCGCGGTCGTTTCCTCCGGCGCAGATAAGTGTGCGTCCACCTTTATCGCTCTTTGCATGACCACAAACTGTCCGGTAATAACTGTTCGCATTCCCGTCAAATATTCTTGTTAAGCTCTGCTATTGTCTAAGCTTGTTGGCAAAAACCCGCGACTTCAAGTAGCCCCAAAGAAAGAAGTCTGGGGTGGTTAAAACAGGCCATTTTGCTGGCCAAGCCAAATCGCCGAAATGGGAGATTAAGCGGCCAAAAACGCTTCCTTCACAATTAATCTGCGCCTTCTCCGCTTTTCTTAAACCTTTTTCTAGCATTAAAAAGCAGCCATAGTATTAATTTTATAAAAAAAACTTAAAATAACGTCGACCGCACGATAACTATTTTGATGTCGTAACAAATTACATAATAATCCGTCTGACCTAGTTGTCATTGATTCTAAGTTCGGGCCCCGAACTAATCGTATATCCATAGGTGCTAGGGAGTAGGAAACACCCGTAACTTCGGCCGAAACTGCGGGTTTCACGCTTAGAGAGTAGACCCGCAGGACTACAAATCCGGTATTCGAAAGATACGCTCTCGATATACAGTCCATGTTACTTTTCTGACTTACTATTCTTGTTCCCAGGCACGGAGAACGGCGGCGGAGAGCCAGGCACCACAAGCCACATGGCCGCCAGTCCACCAGACCACACCGCGGAGAACGAGGCCGGGGAACTCCTAGACTATAACGACTCCAGTGTACTGGAGCAGTTCCACGAGGATGCGCTGCGACAGGTAGGCTCTTAGTCTATAAACACTAGACAACACCGCAGGGAATAAGGCCGGAGAACTCCTACGACTGTAACGACTCCAGTGTACTGGTGCAGTTCCACGAGGATGCGCTGCGACAGGTAGGCTCTTAGTCTATAAACACTAGACCACACTGCCTTATCTAACGAGAGCGGCGAACTCCTAGACTATAACGACTCTAGTGAACTGGAGCAGTTCCACGTGGATGCGCTGCGACAGGTAGGCTCTTAGCCTATAAACACTAGACCACACCGCCTTATCTAGCGAGAGCGGCGAACTACTAGACCATAACGACTAGTGAACTGGAGCAGTTCCACGAGGATGCGCTGCGACAGGTAGGCTCTTAGCCTATAAACACTAGACCACACCGCCTTATCTAGCGAGAGCGGCGAACTACTAGACCATAACGACTAGTGAACTGGAGCAGTTCCACGAGGATGCGCTGCGACATGACGGTAGGCTCTTAGTCTATAAACACTAGACCACACCGCCTTATCTAGCGAGAGCGGCGAACTACTAGACCATAACGACTAGTGAACTGGAGCAGTTCCACGAGGATGTGCTGCGACAGGTAGGCTCTTAGCCTATAAACACTAGACCACACCGCCTTATCTAGCGAGAGCGGCGAACTACTAGACCATAACGACTAGTGAACTGGAGCAGTTCCACGAGGATGTGCTGCGACAGGTAGGCTCTTAGCCTATAAACACTAGACCACACCGCCTTATCTAGCGAGAGCGGCGAACTACTAGACCATAACGACTAGTGAACTGGAGCAGTTCCACGAGGATGCGCTGCGACAGGAAGGCTATAAACATCAAACCACACAGCGTTACCTAACGAGAGCGGCGAACTTCTAGACTATAACGACTAGAATAACTAGAGATGTTATAGTCTAGGAGTTCGCCGCTCGATACGACTGGCTATAGACCTGCGAACTTTAGGTTTACATCGTTACGACGACATCGCCTCGGTTGGGACAATATTTTAAGCCTCCTGTTCGCAGGGCTTCGCTTAACCGCTGAGCCGAATTGAGTACGTGCGTACAGTCAACAAATGAAATAATTACATTTAGCAATACTTTGTTTTACTGTATTGATGTTTTTACGAATATTACGAACAAAGCCGTCAACCAAGCATTTTGTACATCAAACTATACTTAGTTTGAATGTTTTGAGTGAAATTTTTAAAAAGAAAATTGCACTCAAAGCATTGGGTAATGAATAATGAACGGGTCACGAAGGTATTCAAAGTATAGAGTTAGAACCTTAAAAACGTATTTAAATTAAACTAGTGAAAAAGTTTACACTTTGACCAATATCTCCGTAAATAGAAGGTGATGTCCAGAACAAAAAAATATCGCAGTGGCGAAGACAATAAGTGCCTTTCGGCTTCGCTTTCTTTTTGTATTTTGGAAGCCATACTATTACGAAATAAGTCCTAATCCAACGTAGAAACCGGTATTCCTCGAATTTGCCTAAGTGTTAACAATTCATTACTCGTGACGGTACCTAAGGTTAACGCTTGGTTTGCAATAAGCTCAGGGGATGTTGATTGAGGATCAGCAGTGCTATAAATGTGAGTTCTATCTACCCCTGTTATATTTACCCTTCAAGAACAGGCGAAATGTTGGCGAACCAGTACTATACACCTCTACTCCAACCATTCACAGAGAATACAAGTTGGAAGCAGAAGAAGAAGGTAGAAGTTCCACGGTAGCTCGCGAAATTCAAATTTTCTTGTTTTTTATTTTGCAGTTTTCAGGGCAGTGCAAGGTTGTATGTTAATTAAAATATGATACGCGGCTGTAACAAGTATGTCGCTACAGAATTATAATCATTAACATCAATACAACCCTGTAAGTTAACGTAACTATCAAGAATGACTATTTCATGAAAATGACATTTTTGAAAATAAGTAAATGAATGTAACAAAGGTCACCGACTTTTCAAGTTCAAGTTATTTTTCACTTTTTTGTGTTTTGAAGTCGGTTTTATTTTTTGCTAAAAAGTTTTTATTGTAAGAGGTAATCCGTAACACGTATCATTAATGTGATTATTTTATATGTCTATAGAATGTGCCATTTTTTCAAAGGAAATCCGGTAGGAATCGAGTTGTATGGACCCTTCGCCACTGCTACTATGTCATGTTATAATATTCTTTTCATAGGCCGGTTGCGGTCTCTCCCAAGCCCGGGTGACGCTGGCAGTCTTTCTGGCGATCTCGGGCGCTTCGCTAGAGCTCTCCGCGATACCGTTCATACTGCCCTCTGCTGAGATTGAGCTATGCATATTGCCTCATGAGAAGAATTGGCTTGGTAAGTACTCGAACTTACTAACAAGTAAAATTGAATTAAAAGTATCAAGAAACCCAACTACTGTATTGTATTTTATTGTATTTGTAATCTCTTTTTAATTTTGTCCATTTTGATACCCTCTTCGATAGGTTTGGTTGAAAAAATAATATTACAATTTAACGCCAAAAATCTGCCATATTGATTATTTTAAGATTCTATCTAAGGACACTTCGATTTTTGCGAAATTTTGTGTCTATGTGATTATGTATATTTGTTCATCTTTCACGCAAAAAATACCGAACGGATTGGGATGAAATTTTGACATAGATAGTTTAATACCAGGATTAACACCGAATACTTTTTGTCCCAGTGATATGACCCCATGGGACAATTATCGAACTCGCAGCGGACATAAAATATTTCATAATAATAAAAAAAAAACAAAACTAATACTTTTTCTTCGTTCACAGTGATGATAAGCCTAGTAGGCGGATCGTTGGGCGCAGTGGGTTGGGGCGCTCTATCGGAGCGGCTCGGTCGCCGACGATGTCTCGTGTCGTGTCTGGCCGTGAACGCCGTGTTCGCTGCTATAGCCGCCTTCATGCCTACATATGGCACCTTTATGATGGCCAGGTATGGACATCACCATGATCTGCCTAGCCTTTTCCCAACTATGTTGGGGTTGGAACAAGAATCCAAATTGAGTTTTAAAAATCAAGGGAAATTTAAGATGCCAGAAATTTTATTTTGAGTCGTAATATTATAGAAACTTATTCTTAACAAAACTATTGGTCTAAACATTTTTACTTGATTCTTTCAGACTTTAGAGCCGTTTCACACGGGCGTGTGCCACTTAGTTCTGCTTTGGATTTGACTGTCTTTTAGTAACTGAGATCGGAATTAGAGAGCCAAACACAAAACTTAATTGGAAACCCGGAAATAAAATGTTTCCTCTCCTTTCTACAGATTCTGCTCATCAATCGGCTCCGGCGGCATAGTTCCTACATCGTACACGTACGCCGGCGAGATGTGGTGGCGAGGTCGCCGCGGACACGGCCTCGCCATCCTCCCGGCCGCCGCTGCCGCTGGCTCCCTCCTCGCCGGCGGCCTCTCCGCCACCATGCTGCCGCAGACCGGCGCCACCACGCTCATCGAGAACAAGGAACACTTCAGTGCCTGGCACAGGTGAGCACTGCTCTACGTACACACGGCCTGCCAGTGTTGCCGGCTCCCTCTCCGCCACCATGCTGCCGCAGACCGGCGCCACCACGCTCATCAAGAACAAGAAGCACTGAGTGAAAATCCAAGATGGCGTCGATGAAAATTTTCGGTTTTGCCTTCATGGATGTTACTGTCATGGTTTTCAGGGTGGCTAATAATGAAAATAAGGTCAAATCAAATTCAAGATGGCGCTGACGAAAATTTACGTTTTCTTTCTCATGGGTGTCCTCATTTTCATGCTTTTCGAGGTCACTGATAACGAAAATGTGGTCAAAATGAATATTCATCATGAGGTCTATTACTTTGTTTTTTTCGCCATGGGTATCAGTTTCGTGGTTTTCGAAAATGAGGTCGAATTAAAAATAAACAGAAATAATCTTCTTCGGCTTCCTCTGACTCAATTTTAAACCTTCGCCACTGATACCTTACTTTAAAAAAATATTGCAATAAAATTTTTAACAATACCATATTTTGGTCCACAGATACCTCCTAATCTGCACCATACCGATCCTAGCATCGCTGGTGAGTCTGATCTGGACTCAGGAGTCGCCCAGATATCTGCTGGACGTGGGCAGGGAAGTAGATGCTATGCTGGTGTATCAGGTAAGATACAATTTATGTTTGAAAAAAACTAAAGAGCCGTGAGGGTATTATTAGGTATCGTAGTAAAGATTCTTTTGATGTACTAAAATTCGGGAACTTCACACATATATGCATTTATATTATTTAATTTTAGGATCTTTCTGACCGCAGATGAAAAACTTCGCCTCCATAAATGCGGAAACAATAGCTGTATCCTTTATAGGACGTTTTTTTTTTTCTAAAATTATATTTCCTTTGTCGATCGTTCCCCAAGGAGGTTTAAATTTTTTGGCCGGCCTAACTTTCGCCATTTTTACTTAATATAGCGGCCACGCATAAAATCTATATTAATCGATAGCTGGTACTAGCAGCTTTGATGTCTGGCAGTATTGATGTCATCCTCAATACTACTTTGATTTGATCAGACACGCATAAAACGTGTATCAATCGATAGCTGGCGTCAATACAAAAAGTTTTGTATGAGACAAAATGTTCTAAAGTGTCAATGTCTTTAGAAAAAAAATAAAATGGCGGAATTTAGACCGGCCAGGGTTAAGGTGAACGCGTCAGGGTAGCCCGTGAAATTCAATTTTTTCTTGCGGTTTTTGCAATTTGCAGGCCAGTGCCAGATTGTATGTTGATTGAAATATTGTTTGCGACTGTAAAACGTATGTAGTTACAGAATTATAATCATCAATACAACCCTCCAAGTTCACAAAGGTCTAGGAACTGCTTTGAACTTGAAAAAGACGTTCTTTTTCAAGTCGAAATTAATTTGACCTTTATGAACTTGGAGGCCATTTTCCCTGCCCTCTTCCAAGCCCTTGCTAGCCTGTTCTGGAAAACATTTTTTCTCAATCCAAATACTCTCAAATGTTGTACAGAACATACACAGCAGCAACAAGTTCCGTGTGTGCGGAAGTGCGCACGTGAGCGCGGCCAGCGCGGAGTACCGCCTCGGGGAACTTGCGTTACCCGGCAAGAGGCGCCCTCCTGCCCTGCACCACGTGCGCCATAGCGTGAAGATGGTGAGTTTAGTTTACTCAAGTTTAGTTTAGTGTTGAAAGAACGGAAAAGCATTTATTAGCCCGCATAGGACAAAACACATAAAAAAATGGTGAAATTATCAGTACAACTAATAAACATAAAGCGTAATAAGGTACAAAAAAGATTAACATTTCAGATTACATAGAAGAGCACTTAAGTGCTCTTCTATGTAAATCTATGTCTTTTTAATTATTTTGTGTACATAAATAAATAAATAAGAAAGAAACGAAATTGCTTCTTTACGAGGCTAAAAGGCTCCTATCTCAGCATGGTGCTGTAACATTAAAAAAAGTCACAGCGCTGAGTTTAGTTAGTGTTGGTGTGTTTAGTTTAGTTTTAACATAAAATTGTGTCGTATTATCGTATACTACAACTAAAAAACTCGACTACTGAAAAATCATGCTCTTATCCAATTCAAGGGATACAAGTTCTCATCGACTGCTCCTTTTGTTGAAGTCGAAGTTAGTCTTTAGTTGAAGTTTAGTTTAGTTGAAGTTAATTACGTTTGTATTAAGAAACAAAATATTTTCTCTGTCCACAGTTCTGGCAGTCATTTTTCCAGTTGTTCTCAAATACGTATAGAAGTACTACACTCTCGCTTGGAGGGACACTGCTTTTCACAATGGCGATACAGGTAAAATCTACTCAATTTAATTAATTTAATATCCGACTAAGGTCCATGTTCACCAAAAAGATGACAGTCTGATTATCTAAAACAGCTGTTTAGCACGCATTTATGTATGGGAACATGTCACACTGACAGCTGTCTTTAGATAAACAGACGGTTATCTTTTCGGTGAACATGGACCTAAGAGTTGGTCGTCCAGCGGCGAGATAGGTAGACGATATTTTTGTCAGAGTAAAAGATAGGACGCGCATTCGACTCCCAATCGAACTATAAAGAACAATCGTAAACAATTAAATAAATATCGCTGGACATTACATACAGCGCCATCTAGTGCCACACTAAGCTACGAGGCTTGTGTCGTGGACACCAGATATTTGATATACCACATAGATACATATTCAATAAAAAAAATATCAATTTCATATGTTTTTTTTTTAATATCTGGAATCATCATCATTTTCATCTTTATCATTTATTTATTAACTTTTTATGACTGCGTCGTTGGTCGAGTGGTCGTTAGCACGACTGCTGAGCATAAGGTCCCGGGTTGGGCAAAGGAGTTTTTGGGTTTTTCCATCAGAAATTTCTCTTTAGCAGCGACGGATGTTTTGTACCCCGTTTGTGACAATAGGCTGACCTTCTATAGGGTAGAAGACACCATTAAACATTGATTCAAGACACTAATCTAAAAAAAAAAACGTTATTTTGGGACTGAAAACCCGATTTATTTTCAATTAATTGCCAAATTCGATTTTTAGTTGCTTTGAAATTAATACATAGTTTAGTCATTGAGTTGACTAAACAGTGACGTCACAGCGTGCTATAGCCATACAAAATCTATGAGAGAACCGCGTTTTGACAGCTCTTATAAAATATATTAATTGATTGGTGTGCCATCTACGCTATTATATAGGAATTGAACATAATTGGCGAAATATGGGTTTATTATTAGGTAATTTCTGCCTAAGGGGCATTACAGGCACGATTTTATGTTATGTGTTATGTTATCTTATCTCCCACAGTACTACCTCGCGTCCTACATACCAGCGACTGTCGTGAAAATGGAAAGCGATCTATACGAGGCGTCTAAACGAAGCATAGGCAACGAAACGTACACCGACGTACAATACAACACGACTATGGAGAACGTCGAGTATTACAATGTGACTTTCAACAAGTGCACTATTCGGGATATGTTGATGTCGCACGTCGTGTTCAGGAATTGCTCCTTCAGTAACGTGGCGCTGTCGAACATTAAGACGTCCTTCACCACCTTTGAGGGCTGCCTTTTTGTTAATAGCACGTGAGTATTAGTTTAGATTATAAATTAATGACACTATTGATGATAAAACTAGCACAGTACAGTTTTGTCAGCATTTCACGTGCACCGGGCCGGACAATTTAGTACAAGAATAGCATTAATCCGGCTCGAAGGACCATTAAGATGTATGGTTAGGGACCTTGAGTTGATGCTGATTGATACACTGATTACTGATTGATCGATATTTATTGATAAAAGTACGAAACGGTACTGACAAAATGTTAAATAGTACAATAATTATGATCAACAAGTCTACCCTTCAAAAGAATCAGGGTGGAAGTGAAACTGACGCACAAACGGTTACCACGTTATTACTCTTTCTTTATAATATCAGCTATCTGACAATAAAAGTCCCCCATTCAAAGTCAGTCCAGCCGTTTTGGAGATTAGTCGTAACAAACTGACAGACAGACCGACAGATAGACAAAAATGTAAAAAAAAATATATAAGTACCGTATACTCTTTCACATCATCATTTCAGCCTAAAGACGTCCACTGCTGGACGTAGGGCTCCCCAAAGTGTCGCACATTGACCGGTCCCGTGCGAATGCATTCAGTTGAAATCACAGACACTTCATAGTATATTTTATAACGAGGGACTAAACGAAGCCATTATATACCCGAGTCAATGAAAGCGAGGGTATATTAAATTGGCGTTTAGTCTCGAGGTGCAAATTCTACTTTTCACTTCGAGTGCGAGAAAAATAGTCATTTATTAAAACCGAAAAAATTTACACTCAACAAAAATTCTGAACTGAGCGGTCAGTTTTTTCTTTTATTAGGCCAGTCACAGATTAACAATTTAAAACACAACACAAACTCTCAACATTTTCGCAATGAAGATGATCCACACTCCACAGATAATTAGTACCTACATTACTGCAGCAGCTAGCAACAGAGGCATTGCACATACTTTTCAAAATCAACGATGCACACAAACAACAATAATTTTTCTCGCGTTGAAGAGTTCATTTATTTAGTTTTGTTCAATAAACCGCTGTCTATTTGCAAGCCAATTCGAAATTTAAATAAAATCTTTGATAAGTTACTCTTTTGTTACCATGTTTCAGAGTAAAAAATCGTTCCATTTTTAAATTACTTTTTACTCTCTAGGGAATAAATGGTCACTTTAATCCCGCTTCGTAGGGCTATAATGGCGTACTTTTAGAGCATGAGATCTGAAAATTTTATTTATTGCACGCGTACAAGACAAGACTTTTATACCTTTTATATTTCACATAATATGTCTTTTTGCCCACAGAATAATCGACACAGACATGGAAGTAGGCAGAGAGCTAGACGAGTGGTGTATATTCAACAGTACCATCATCCGAGGCATGCGCGGCGGCTGCGCCAGGCATGCCGACCTCACGTCCAAGCTGGGCGGCATGACGTCAGAGCAGAGCTACGTGTCGCATGCCATGTTCCTCGTCACCTTCATTGCGTTGATGCCGCACTCCTTGAGACCCACCGGTATTTATGACATTGTTATGTGACATGTTCAGGTTTAAATGAGCGGCATAAATAAACACATTAGGGTCTGAAATGACATTAGCATTCCTGAAGGTTCGATAATGGGTCCATACCTCTTTAGGAGTTTACATTTATGATTTGCCCCAATTAATTGTAAAGCAACCGAAGATGGTGTTATTTGTAGAGGACACATCATTGATCTTAATAATAGACCGACGGTCGCGAGCTCTTGATGAAGTGAAAAACTATTATTTTGTTCCAAAATTTGGTTACGGTAAATAATTTGATACTAAATGAGATTTCACTTTACAAAACGTTAGAAGCAGCGAAAAAAAACGGTTTTCGTGCTTGAATGGTTGAATGGATTTCGACAAAATTAAGCACACAGGTAGACCTATGACCTGGTTTAGGGCATCACCCTACAAAAACTGGTCTTTTAAAATACTTTTTTTCCCTTTACAGTGGCAATGTGTGGGGCGTGCGTATTGCTGTCTCCGCTAGTCTATGTAGCGCAGAGTGAGACGGCGCTATACGTCGTGGAAGCGGTGTACCGGGTGTTCATCACGCTAGTGTTCTTCTCTGTGGGATTGAGTGTTGTTGACACTTATCCGCATAATTTGAGGTAGCAAATTTATTCTTTTTTTTTTTACAGTTCTTAAGTTTGAAGTTTTGAACGTCTAGCTATCAGGCGCGACGGCACCTAACAACCCGATTCCTGCAGGCTTCTGTTCGTTTTTACTAGAGTTTCCGTTTAATTTATAAAAAGCTGCTGAATAATGTAATAATATTTATTTTAAAATAAATTCAAAGCAATATCGTTTTTGGAGATCGGGCGGAAGCGGTCCAAGTAGTGTCGGTGAATGAGACCTATATTTTCTTAAAGCCGATGTAAAGAGCTTAATTTTTTGTCATAGCGTCAAAAAATCAATTTAAGAAAAGAGTCAGTTTGTTATTTAGTCAAAATTGGCCGTCGGTACAAGTTAGCGGTGATGCGTACGTTCATAGTACATACCAACACTACTTTATGCCACTATTTATTAATCAGAACGTAAGAAGCGATGCGGCCCATTTTTTCCGACTCATGATGGCGTCTACCGTTGAGCGCTCCTTGCGGAAATCAAACTGGTTTTCCACCTCGTCAAACAGCACGATGGGCCGGTATGCGGCGGAGAGTCCGCAGGGCGCCCCGGCTTCCGAATGAGGACCAGCTTTCCCGTATGCCAACGAAGCGGGAACAGGCCTCTCTCCAAGCATGCGCTTAGGACCCCTTCCAGTCGAGGTCCAAGAGCCTCCAAGGCCAGGACCCAGGCTTTGCCAGGCAAGCCATCGGGTCCCGGGGCGATATTTTTGGCCTTTAGCCTACCTACCGCCTACTCTCAGGTCTACCCCAGTCACTTGCGGAGCGTCGTCGCCGTCACTTAGGTCTGCTTCCGGCACCACAGGTGGCGGAGCCATAGGCGGGGGTGGAATTTCCCCTCGCGAAGGGAACAGAGCGCTCACCACGTCCTCTAGGAGTTCAGGCCGGAGACTCTGCGTCAGCAGGGGGCCCAGGTGCGGAGTTTATCCCGCACCATCTTTTAAGGGCGCCCCCACGGATCTCTGTCGAGAGTCTACAGCATCTCCTCGTGGGCTAGGACCCTGGCCCAGACAGCCTCCCGGAGACCGCCTCTGTGTGCCTTCTGTATCCCTCAGCGAATGCGGCCCTGCATAGCTATTTACAAACGCTTCGATTCGACACCCAGACGAACTATTCGCCTTTATTGCAAGGACATAAGGTTCTTTCTGACCAGCTCAAGCCCATTCTGCGTCAATAACGTACGTTTACGTAGGCGAAAGTATACAGCTAGCCACAGCATCGCGACTGTGTCGCGGCCGTTTTGTGTTTGCAGCAAATAGTTAGTCCACCTCCAGGCTAATTTCTTATTGAATCATGGTTTCGACAGATGCACAGCACACGGCCTCATCTTGTCCGTGACGTACATGGGCGGCGCGGTAGTGCGCGGCGCGGGTGACGGCGGGCCCATCGTCAGCTCCGTGCTGTGCGCGCTACTGGGCGCCGCCGCCACCGGCACTGCGCTCGCTGCTAACATACATTAGATACAAGGTAATATTACTGCAGCTCTTGTGTGTGCTTCGGAAATCTTCGGGTATCATCAGACATACGTTCGCGCGATGATGAGATCTAATACAGTGTGTGGCAGAAAGTTGTGGTCATATGTCATTTTATTGGCCCACAACTATAAACGATTTTTTTTTTTTTTGAGAATAGGCTTCAAACATCTCGAGGTGGCTCTGAAGTAAATTGTATTTTTTATATCTTTCAGGTATTTCGAGTCCTATGGACTTTAAAATGAAAAATTCTGAGTAATCGTGAGTTTCTCTGTGAAAACGACGACACTATAATGTTTGACTTTACTAACCAATTAGGTTGTAATAAGAATAACTGTAAACTGTAGTTATGCAAATAACTTATTTAAAATGTGACTAAAGTTGGGGTTTTATATTTTGATTTTTACTAAAAATAAATTTTATCAAAATGATTTATTTAAAGGGAACAATTTAAACCCTAATTTTATGAAATCTAATTTTTCGTCGAACTTCCAAACTGTGTTATCTTATCATTCGAAAATTTAAATATAAAACCCAATTTAAAAAAAAGAAACGAAACTTGCCATTTCAAATGTCCTACCAAAGTATTGACGACTGAATTTATTTTGTAAAAAAAATTAACAACTAATTCGAGCGTGTCGTGTAACTTTTTTGACAGCTATTGCCTTTCCTCAACTACGTTGGAGTTGGCTTTCAGTCTAACTGGATGCAGCTGAATACCAGTATTTTACATGGAGCGACTGCCTCGCGCAACAACAGAGTTATAGTTCAAACTTTATGACGGCTCGGAAGTTAGCTACGGGTGACGGGCTGCTCATTTACATCAGTCAAGACCTTGCGTCCTTAGCGCCCCACTAATACCTAATAGGGATGACGATTTATTGAAAAAAAACCTGTTTAGTCCGACAGTTAGATTATCGAAAAATATTGAATACGTGTTTTTTGGTTTATCAAATTAATAAAAAATGACGAAGATAAAACCTCATCAAATATCCCCGCTTGTGTCATCACTTTCCGATAAAAAATGTATCGAAATGTGACGTCACACGAGTTTTCAATGCACTGTATCGTCTTCAATTATTATTGTTGTTTACGTGAAAAAGAAAAAATATGTGAAATGTATCTGGCGGACTTGTTTGATTATTTTATCGTCTATGCGTTCGTTGTTAGATACGCCGAGCCGTCATAAAGTTTGAACAGAACTATATCGGGCAGTGGCGAAGGGTCCATACAACTCGATTCCTACCTGATTCCCTTTGAAAAATGACTCTGTCAGTATTATATACACAAATAATATAATCACATTAAAAATATGTACTCCAGCTTACAAAAACTGACCATTCGCTACTGATACTAGGTAATACAATATCTGTGGTTGTTCGAGTGGTTGTCAAATTTTTGACTTGCATTATTCTATAAGACTTTAAAGGGACTAATAACTTCCTATCAATAATTACTAGAGGTTGTCAATAAATGAATCCACAGTTGCAAGCGGCAATAGCAGTTGCTAATTGCAATAGCAGTTGCTAATTGAAATAGCAGTTGCTAATTGCAATAGCAGTTGCTGATGGCATTAGCAGTAGCTAATTGAAATTGCAGTTGCTAGTGGCAATAGCAGTTGCTAATTGCAATAGCAGTTGCTAGTGGCAATAGCAGTTGCTAATTAAAATAGCTGTTGCTAATGGCAAGAGCAGTTGCTAATTGCAGTCGCGAAGTTACACGATCAGACCTTTGATTCAGAATAATTCGCAAGAAACTGATGAGAAGTGATGGATTTTATTAACATCAGCAATAACAAACGTATAGCAATGAAAAGACAATTTAGTTTATATTCAAAATAAAATATAAACTCATGATTGAGTTAAGTGTAATTCCGGTGTAAATTAGTGTAAATATGCTTAGTGCGCGGATCGAGAATCGTTCAACCTTTGAGATTATGACGGTATCGTAACAGAACTTTGCGCTTCTTAAACCGAAATTAGACGCTTCACTTTCAACTACAAGAATTTGTGTCGTATACTACAATTAAAAAAAAACCCACTTATTAAAATCACGCTTGAATTAAAATCGGGGTTTACAAGATTAAATCGATTTGTCCTATTCTTGAAGTCGGTTAAAATGTAGCCTATGTTACCCGGGCCATAATAACGAATAGATTGACACCTTATTCATGAAAATCGGATGAATGGTTTAGGGGGAACATACGCAAATACAAACATACATAGACTGCTAAAATCATAACCCTTTCTTTTGGCTTCACATGGAGCGACTGCATATCTGACCTCCACTACCCAGTCACAGGGGAAAACAAAAACAAACCGGTTTCAACCGCGTAGTTCCGGTGGGAGTACGAGGATAAAATATAGCCTATGTTACTCGCTGATAATGTAGCTATCCATTGCTGAAAGAATTTTTCACATCGTTCCATTCGTTTTTAAGTTTATATTCTCGATACATACCAAAAACACAAATATTTCCTTTTTTGTCATATTAGATGAACACTCACCCGAATGAACGGTTAACTCGAAACAAGCGTCTGATTTCGGTTATATTGAATTGAGTGTTTTAGTGTTGTGCCATGATCTATAAGTCCAGGTCTTTTGAAAAATTATAGAGTCTTGCATTTTTTTCAAATGTTTTAGTAATATTTGATCATGGCAAAGATTTGCTCGACTACAAAGATTTCTAACGTGTGGATGGTAATCTTGATTGAGTCGGAAATGTAGTACAATTGGCAGATAAAACTGTTAGTACTATACAACAATTCCGGTAATGTAATGTGCTCTCTGTTATTAATTCATATGACGTAACATCCCGTCTGTGATTGCCAGAAGGGTTACGTTTCGCCAGTTATGTTTAAGTCTCATGTTATAGGGGGCGGGGGGGGGGGGGGTTATTATGTGGCTATTGCCATCAATCTATTTTCTATCATCAACTCAACCTGTCGTAGGCCATTGCTGGTCATAGTCTTGTCCGATCCGAAGGTGCTATTTGTTTAAACCAATCTATAAAGTGATTTGGTCTGCCATTTAGGAGCATTTTCTATAAACTGTAATTGAATTCGTGCATTTAAGTAAAACAGCAGTATTTTTCCTCAAAATCAAAGCATTTATTTCAAGTAGGCCAGTAACAGGCACTTTTGAACTGTCGAAACAAAGACAACAATGAAATGTAGCTACAGACCCAGACACAAGCCATAAGAACTGTAAAAGTACTGTAGTTGCCCATTCCCTAGCGTAGATCTCTGTAAAGAAGAACGGGCAAGAAATCCTGTTTTTCAAAGTTCTGGACTCATAATGAGTGTCATCATCACGATTCTTAATCCGTGCGTACCTATTCTCTACTGCACATGTGACTATAACATATTGATAAAGATTTGCACTGAAATGTACTGATTATCCTTAAGAGGTCTAGACTAGTATGAAATGTGGCAAAGGAGGGGTGGGTTGGTACTAGGACTTCTTACATCTACCATTACAGGATAACCCAATGCGATAAATTATTTACTAGATGTGGTCCAAAGTCTAGATCATCTGCCTGAAGCACCCTTACTATGTTAGGATCAGCTACCAATGTAACAGAATCCAGATTAGTGCCTGTTGTTCACGTGGTGCAACTTTCTGTCTGACCTCCACAAACCGATTTCTGGTTGTATTGATCACATAGAGGGTTGTGGAGGATACATACCCCGTGGTGAGACTGGTTCTCAGACTTTCGGCCTTTTGTCTTCCCGCATGGACGCTCATGGTCTGTGAATGGGTGACCATCCATCACATACCGAGTTTCCTTCGTGCCTCGAAAAGCACGTTGAGCCGTTGGCTGTCATTAGATCTTCGACAGTCTTTACAAGTAGTCAGTGGCCTGAAAGGTTGACAACCAGTCTTACCAAGACGTATCGTATTATTACCTAGTACTAACTGGGTTGTGGAGGTCAGATAGGCAGTCGCTCCATGTAAAATACTAGTATTCAGCTGCATCTGGTTAGACTGAAAGCCGACCCCAACATAGTTGGAAAAAGGCTTAGCAGATGATGATTCAATCTGAAAAAATGGAGCATTGTCTTACATATCAAGAAGGAGGCCATCGCATTTCAGTGCAATCACATTTTTGTAAAGACAAACTAGCATTCAAAATATTTATTCAAACGAAACATTATCACACTATATAAAATAGATTTTATACATATACCTTCTAAAATAGTCCTATCTAATCTCGGCTTGTATGGTAGAATACAGATATTAGGCCTTTTGTAAACGACTTTGTGGTTGTGGCAGTTAATTGATGTTTATTATAAAGTAATATAAGCATTAGCAACTTACAACAGTTCCTATTGTGAAGTACTAAAGCAACACTTAAACCTACCATTTTATGGTAAGTTTTTGAATCAAACACAAAAATGGTAGTTTTTTTAAGGGTTTCAAGTTTTAAAACCAATTTCAATTCGACACTTCTCATAATTTTGCTAAGATTTTATATATTAAAATTAAATAAAAAATGAATAAGCACAGAATCGTTTACAAAATATATTAGAAGGCGCATGTGCAGTGATCTTGTTTGTATAGTCATTAAAAAAACGTTTAAATCATCTGTAGTGATATTGTATTTATTTAAAGTATGTAAAATTATGTCCAATGCATTTGTTATTCAGCATTTTCTCTGGATTTATACTTTAATTTAATGGCTATACAACAAGTGTTGCCATATAAGTATATTTAAAAACGAAATGTTAGAAAATTTCCCCCTATTTGTGAAAGTATCGGTAGCTTTAAATTTAGTATTTTTCAATTATTATTGTTATAATAATGTAAAACGTATGTAGTGTACATACAAGGCTGAACATATCGATGAAGACGATACAAAAAGGTTGTACCTTTCTTTTAATTTTTATCCCTAAATGGAGCAACCTGACTGGCTACACAAAAAAGAGGTTACATAGTGCATCAACACTTCTTTGCTACATCGAGAACTTGCTTTTTGTCTCAGCACATCTATAGCGTCATATCAAATAGCTAGCCAATATATATTTATTCTGTATTTATAACTTGAGACTAACTTGGATGTAACATTCGTTTTTGTGCAGCCACTGAAAAAACGAGGTTTTTATTTTTGATTATTTTCAATTGTTTACTGAAAATTGAGGTGACAGAATAGTCGACAATTTAACAATAATTATCATCAACAGAATACTGTTTTGTTGGCACCTATGTTAAGTACCCGACTGTGTGAACGTAGCAGGGTCACCTAAATTCAAATTTTCTTACGTTTTTTGCAGAGTTACAATCATGAATACAACTTTCTAATTTTATTGAACCCCATTAATGAATGACCTTAGTAGTAAGTAGTCATTGAATGGGATTAAATGAACTTAGAGAGTTGTATTGATGATTTTAATTATTACAATTCTGTAAATACATGCGTATTACGGTCGCTAATCATATTTTGTTCAGCATAATTATAGCCCGATACTAACCGGAAAATTGCAAAAAATATAAGAAAATTTGAATTTGGCGTGCTGACTTGGCGCTTACTCAAAAATACGACACATCGAGTCTTAAAGTGCAGCATATTACTTCAAGAGGCAATGAAAGGATGGCAAGACCATCCGAGTTGGGGGTTGGTGAAAAAATGATCATGGATGAGCGTTTTCGTATCTCATTCTATTGCATAATGGTGTCATTTGGTGGAGAAGTCCGGTTGCAAGAATCCGCATTTATTCACATCCAAAGCACTTCAACGTTTGATTGTGGACATCTCACTTCAGTGAGTTGCAATGCTAAGTGTCAGAAAGAGAAAAAGATGCAAAAAAAAGCTGATTTATGCGTGAATATGTAAAAACTGTCTTCATCATCATCATTTCAGCCGAAAGACGTCCATTGCTAGACATAGGCCTCCCCCAAATGTCGCCACATTGACTGGTCCCGGGCGATACGTATCCATTTTCAAACTACGCTGCACTACTTTGTACAGCATTGTCTTCATCACTTCTTGTTTAAAGTTTTCGAATCCCTTTCTGAAGCTCGATGAGTTAGATTTATATTTGGGTAATAGCAAGAGAAATAAACTTGTTTTTTTGCCTTACGTTCAAAATGAATTGACGGCTTCTTAGGATATACACTTATTATGCTTTTATTTTTGTTATAAGCACAATATCATGACGTGCCATCAGACTTGGTTACTTTAAAAAGTCATTTTGTAGTGAGACCATACATTAAGGTTGTATGGTCAATCGCCAGATGTACGACTCTGACAATAGTCATTTTTGGTCACATGGTCATTATGCTATGACCGAGGCTTTTCCCTGCTATGTTGTAGTCGGCTTCCAGTCTAACCAGTGTCAGCTGAATACCAGTATTTTACATGGAGCGACTGCCTATCTGACCTGCCCAACTCTGGTGACTGGTTTTCATAATCTCGCGCTTCCGAACGATAAATGACATAGGCAAATGGACTTTTTAAGATAACTGAGTTATTCTATGAGCGACTATACTATCACCTTGCCATTAATATAAAGTTAGTGTTGCCATATCTTGATTTAAGTGATATTATCATAGACTGCTTATTTCCTAGATTAAATATTTTAAAAGACATTTTTTTCATATACCCACACGAGTTAGTTTTTAAATTAAGTAATTTAAAATATCGATAATTGCTTTAATGAGTGACTGAGTTTATTTTTTCTTCTAAATAAAATGAGATTTTTTTATTTTTTGTTGTGATGGTAGAATTTAAATATGTACATTGGCAATAGTAGTTTTTTCACTGTCATTTTACATCTGACCAACCATCAATGTCAAAATCATCGTAATGTTTGTTCTTACGACATTGGGTTGCTGACGTCAGACGGAAAATAATTGTGAAATTACTATAATGTGGTTTTTGGAGATTTCTAATCGTCGTTCGGTAGATTTATGAATTTGTATGTTGTGAAATTAATTAATGATAAAAAATAACTGTAAGAACAAAATTTGTTTAAGAAACCGTTTTTGGAGACTGTTTTTTTTTCCTGATAAAGTGTAAAAATAAATGATTTATGTTACTAAATTTCTTATAAGCTATATCATCTTACTTAAATCTCTAGGTAGATTGGAATGGTATGATTTATGGTTGTTCGTATTTTTGTTACTGAAAGACAGCACATTTCAAGCTCTTGGTACCAAGAACCAAGAATAGCTAAACAACTTAGGTCCTCTGAAAAGCCTTTTGGCTATTTTTCTATTCACAGTATTCCATTCTTGCCTGTAGCATAACCTAGCAACAGATACGCATCGAACTTATATCCATTAACTGCACTAAGCGCTTTTACCGCTTTACTGGCACTTCGAAGTGCAAATCAATCTGGCTAGCAGTGGCGAAGGATCCAGACATCCCGATTCCTACCACAGTTAGTATTCTGTAGACGAATAATATAATCAGATTAAAGATATTTTCTCTTCGCTACTGCTGGCTAGGTGGATGATGTTATGTTGGGATCGGCTCTCGGTACTTCACAACCCAGTAACCAGAGTACTTCAAATTATACATTTTAACTGTAACTCATAACCTGTCTTCTGTAAGAAATAATAATTTCGTTGTATAAAAGTCAGTTGCCCAGATCAGCTTATAATAGCGACAACATACACGGTGGAAGAGATTTCGACGTACAATCGTTTACAGCGTATTCAGTACAGCAACATCATACTAGGGGTCTAAAATGGCCGCATTACTAGAACATTAAATGAATCACGTTAAAATTTTTAATTAAGGTCATAACAATAACCGGGGTTGCAGGCCTGTTCGAAAGAGATACCGCGGCCCCGGAACATAAAGGGCGAGGAAGGAACATGGATGGGTTTTAGTCAGCAAAAGTCTGACACTCCGTCCCGCTCCGCCCAGAGTGGGAGAAGTTATTTGATGATTTCCCATCCTAAAAAAAAAAGAAAAAAAAAGTGTCATAACAATAAAGTCCATTTTAGGTATTTAAATTTTTTAAGGATTATGTTCTGCTAAAGCGGCCATTTTAGGCCCGCTGGCCGCTATTTCTAAATTGGGGGGGTTTGTAATGATGTATAGCATTAGCATTGTCAGCCTATAATGTTCCCACTGCTGGTACACACGGCCTCCCTAGAGAGAGAATGGGCTATAATCCACCACGCGGGCCTAGTGGGGATTGGTAGTTGTCACATGTCTTCCAATTTTTGTTTCTAGGACATGCCGGTTTTCTCACGATGTTTTACTTACCGTTTTGAGAGCAGTGGTGATGAAATGAATTACACAAAGTAATGTGCCTGCCTGTGTTTGAACTACCACGACTTACTGTTCGTAAATCGGGGCCATCGCTGCTCTCTGCTATGATGTATTGAATACGCGGTAATCGTTTGTGCTTCGTTGTCTCTCCCTGTCTGTATTTTTAGAGTAATAATCACTATTTTAATACATTTTATACCCGAACCTGGTCCCAAATATGACACTGCGATTATTATTTAGTAAAAAACTATTCGTCTCTAAAGCCCGAACTGCTAAATTGAGACACGTGTTATAGCGCTGCAAGGATCTTTTGACGCTGGACAGAGGGCGCTGTTGGTGAACATTTATGGAAAAAATGTAGTTGCAGCGTTAGTACCGTTATTTGCCACGCGCCAAAAGATGCTTGTGAGGCTTCTGGATATCATTCCCTTTAAAATTTCTTAGCCATTGATTGTTAAGCCATTAAATCCCTAGTCAAACCTTATTTTCTAATAAATGTTTGTATATTTGGCGCTGAAAATGTGTGAACACTTTTATTAAAATGGACGAAGCAATATTACAGGGTGTAAACAATCTCTGTGTGTGATGGATTGAATAGTACGGGGTCGTAGAGGTGTTTAAAGTATTTTTTTACATTAAAAACATGAATTGAGTAAAAAAAAATACCTAACTTTTGAAAAAGTTTGTCCCCCAAGCCCCCAGTATCTCCATAAGTAGAAGGTTCCCAGGTATGGTGTAGAACAAAAAACAATATCGCAATGACGGGGAGAATATGTGCCTTTCGGCTTCGTTAAGAGGTGTTTTACACCCTTTATATGTATAAGATGTTTGTAAGAATATTAGGATAGTTAGCACCTAGCGTTTTGCAGTTTCTGACAACGGAGTCAAAGAGGTGTAAGTTTATGTATGTATATTTAACTTTTTATAACGCAAAGGTGTAACTACTCAAATAATGTGATGGGTGTAAAAAAACCGTAAACGAAGCAGCAGTACAAGTACGTACGAATCGATAGGACTCGATAAGATAAATTTGACAGTCATTCTCGATAAAATGAGATTTTGACTCCTTATAAACTAATTTTATCGAGAATAGCTGTCAAATTTATCTTATCGAGCCCTATCGATTCCTACGGACTTGTACTGCAGAAAGGCGCTTGTCCTCCCCGTCATTGCGATATATTTCGGTTTTGGCTCATGGTATCGGAGGTCAAAGTTAATGTTACTTTTTGTGTATAATTGTCACTTGCTTCGGTGATGGAAAACATAATGAGAATACCAGCCTGAGAGATATTTCTCGACGGCATGTAAAGCCAAGATGAGAGACCCATGGGCGGCATAAAAACTCTAACACTGGGTCAGGTACTTTTGGGGGTATGAAGAACAGGGTGTAAAGCTCTTCATCCCCCATAGAAAGGGAGGATCCTCCGACCAGACGGGTGTTATGTCTGGTGGGCTACTGCCCAACGGTTGTTGTTGGGTTCTCGTATATGCTCATAAGTCGCGGAGAATGTTGCTTGCGCGATGTAGGAATTCTGACGTATTTCGTTTGATAGTTCATCACCTTTGTCATAGATTTCGCTGTAGTACTTTTTGTTCAATATAGCTGAAGTACTTTTTGTAGTGCCGCTACACACTTAACCATACGATAAAGAAATAAAGAATGTTTCTTTAAAAACCGCCATGATTCCTTTACTACTTAATGCATCGATAGTCTTGACGACTTCGTGGAAAGTCCATTTTACACCTTGTATTAATACAATTTACACAACAAGAAAAATCGTAACATCACATTTTACTAGTCCGTCATCTGCCTAGCCTTTTGCCAACTATCTTGGGGTCGGCTTCCAGTCTAACCGGATGCAGTCGAATACCAGTATTTTACATGGAGCGACTATACATCATAGTGTTAACATATTTAAAGCGCAAAGTATACATAAAACAATTCAGTAAAAATGTAAAATATTCTGTTCTTTCACTGTTTTACAAATATTTCAATTTCTGTCTCTTTTCTTCTGTAAACAGGTGTATACTAGAGCTACAAAATATATCTGTACATACCCGATTATATTTTTATATACACACACTTGTCAAGTTTTGTAATAATTTAGATATATTTAAATAATTAAACACGCAATATTTAGTTCGCAATGAACGACTTTAGTTAAATTTATCATTAGGTGAATAATCTTTTATAAAGTTTGATTCGACATGAATGGTGATCATTTGGGTTTACCGTCCGTCTTTCATATTATTTTATAATTAATTCTTGCACACTATTACAGATGCTTGCATATTATTATTGACTCTTGTATGTTATTTTTGCGTATTATTAATTCCTGCAATAGTATCATGAATTCTTGCATTGTAATTTCTGAATTTTGCATTTATTGAATATTTACTGTTAATATAATTATTATTTATTTTATTTTCCAGTTTCTTATTGCTCAAAATGTCACCATTTGTATCGTTTCAAAGTACCTAATTAATAACAATAATTTGCGCCATACTGAGGCTAATCTTTAGCGGGAAAATGCAAGAAATAGATAAAAATTGTTAAGAAGTCAACAAATTCACATTTATATACTCAATCTTGCATTCTTGCATATCTTAGTTAGGTTTATTGGTAAAAACGCCATCTGGCGGCTATGTTCAGCAAGTATTGTTACGGTGCCTTTACACAGTGGTCGGTATTGGCCTAGTTTCTGAAATGAATTAAGGGGAAAGCGTCAGGGTAGCCGGCGCAATTCAAATTTTCTTACTTTTATTGCAATTTGAAGGCCAGTGCTAGGTTGTATGTTGATGAAAATATCGTTCGCGAATGTAAGACGTATGCAGTTACAGAATTGTAATCTATACATATAATAAAATCGTCATCAATACAACCCTCCAAGGTCATAAAGGTGTAGGAACGAATTTTTCAAGGTCAAAGTTGTTCCTCGACCTTTATGAACTTGGAGGGTCCTGGAAGTTAAAATGTTTATCCCTAACTGTTCAGGGTATTTTGCCCATTGGCTAGCATGGGTCATTGTGTAAAGGCATGTTTATATTATGTGTGGCTAGTAGACGATATAGACTGAAAATTGTATTTGTCATCTGATGTGTGTAAATAAAGATCAAATATGTTCATATTTACGATTATTTGTTTTATTTCTCGAAAATCTCCAATTATTTTAATTTTAATTACAGATTTATGACATTGGTTTTTTGGCGACCGTCTTAAGAGGCCTGCGGAGCATGCCTTTTTCATACAAACGTAATACCAAAATTATTTGTAAATCAAACATATTCATAGGGTAGTGTGTATTTATTTCGATAAGATTACATAATGTATAGGTTCCCAAACACATATTTAGAATAGACACTGATTCAAACAAGAGTTATGAGAAAAATAAATTTTGTATAGAAATTTTAAATCCCTCATATCTCGCCTTTAAATCATTGTTCTTTCAAAATATTCATTTGGAAACATAGATATTCTGTAACCCAATCGAAATATATACACACTACCTTAAGAATATGTTTGATTTTAATATTATTTTGGTATTACGTTTGTATGAAAAGCGCATGCTCCGCCGGCCCCTTAATGCCAATGGCAAGGCCCCGTTCCCTTAATGGTCGTGTAGTTTTAAGTGTCATGGCTTGTGAATTTAAATGGAGGTATTCACAAATAGTACTATGCGATAACTGTCGTCCACGACTTTTTCCAACGATAAAATTAATCGACACGACATAGTGAGGGGCCTAAATAATAGTAGTGCTGAAGGCATGCAGGTGCGCTGCTTTTTCAGAGGAAAAGTTGAAGTTGAGTTGTTGGCTCTGGATCCCCAAAAGGTAAGACATCACATTTTACCACTAATGTTTAAGTCCCATTTAATACGACATTGGTATAGATTCTGTTGTGCACAAACTAAACTTAATTTAGGCTATTGCTATCTTTTTCTCTCTAATAAAACGAGAAAGAGACGGACGTAATTTAGAGCTGTTAAATTTAAGACGCCTGCGGAGCATGCGTATTTCATACAAACGTAATACCAAAATAATTTGTAAATTAAACATATTCCTAAGGTTGTGTGTATATATTTCGATTGAATTACAGAATGTCTAGGTTCCCAAATAAATATTTCGATTGGACACTGATTTTAACAAGAGTTATAAGAAAAATAAGTTTTCTATAGAAATTTTAAATTCCTCATATCTCGTCTTTATATCATTGTCCTCTCAAAAAATATATTTGGGAACATAGATATTCTGTAATCCAATCGAAATAAATACACACTACCTTAAGAATATGTTTGATTTACAAATAATTTTGGTATTACGTTTGTATGAAATACGCATGCTCCGCCGGCCCCTTAATTGGAACTAATATTTCAATACAAATGAAGGGTGCACGTAAAAACATGTCGACTAAAAACACGGTGAAGCGCAAGGCATGAACTAGTTTGACATTTAGTTCATAGCTATAGCCGTCCTTATCTCGCACTGCCTTTTAGTAAAAGATAGCAATAGCCTAAAATAAGTTTAGTTTGTGCACAACAGAATCGACACCAATGTTGCCATTGCGGAAATAATAATATGCTGGATGAGGCTGGCACAAGAGCGTGGAGCTTGGTACAAACAAAGAGAGGCGTATACCCAGCAGTGAGTGAAGTCAGGCTGTCGAAAATGATGATGAATACGGGGCAAGCCCTATAAACAAGATGCAAGCTCAAATCTACACTACACGGGAATTCCTAATCAGAAAAACCCGATAACACAAGACCACCATGGAAATTGAACCCCAGTATCTCATGCTTAGATAGATAAATCATTTATTAAGTGCACACAAAAGACAGCAAAACACAGAAGTATATGGCGCTATGCCTCCGCCAACACTCATGACCCATAATAGAATCCTCTTTACCGTTTTCGGTTACGGCAGCCAATCAAATAAATGTCGCTGGACATCACATACAGCGCCATCTAGTGCCACACTAAGCATCGAGGCTTGTGTCGTTTACACCAGATAGTTGATATACTGCATAGACACGTTTTGTTTGTAAATAGATACATAAAATACACAAAGAGTGTTTAAAACACTTAACGAAACCGACGAACGGCCCTTAATATTTTCTCCGTCTTTGCGATATTCTTTTTGTTCTAAACCATACCTGGGGTATTAGAGGGTTCTAGTTACTGGCATATTAGGGGTCAAAGTTCCAACTTATCCACAAGTTTTTTAAATCCATCTTTTAAGATTTTAATGTAAGTGTTTTACTTTACACACTTCCACGACCCCTGTACTATTTAGTCCATCCACCAGCACAATGTCTTGAATGCTGTTTTACCGTTAAACGTGATTTGTTACCACAAAAAAACGTCTCCCAGCAATATTTTTTGCGTGAAGTTACTTAGTATGATGGAGAGCAGCGGTGGCCCAGTGGTGGCGGCCCCGACTTACGAACAGTAAGTCGTGGGTTCGAACCCAGACAGGCGCATTACTTTGTGTAATTTATTTCATCACCGCTGCTCTCAAAACCGGTGAAGGAAAACATCGTGAGGAAACCGGCATGTCCTAGAACCAAAAATTCGAAGACATGTGACAACTACCAATCCGCACTGGGCCCGCGTGGTAGATTATAGCCCACACGCATAATACGCGCTTTGACGTGGAGTTGCGGACACCAGCCCGTTGTACAATACTTAGTATGATGTACAGAATGCTTGGTTGACGGCTTAATTCGTGATGTCTTTGTTTACACCCTGTTGTGATAAAAATAATAAACATCTACAATCCATGGACAACCACAAGTGGTGTACAGAAAAATTTGCTCCTACCGGGTCCGGGGGCTCCTGTCGGTTGGATTCGAACACGGGACCCAAAGAACGTAGGTAAGGCAGCCTCGCTACCGCTACGCCATTCTGGTCATCATCTTAGCGGAGATTAGCCATCGGCGCAGATGTTATAGTGCGCAAATGTGTGGGCAGGCACAGATGCACTCTCTGTTCCTGTTCTCTCATAGTCCTCAGGGACGGCTATCCGACGCAACCGGAGAGAGATCAGGGGCAGGACCAACGCGTAACGGCTTAAAGTGCGCACCGAGGCACGGGGGTATCATACTGCCAACTTCCAAACTGGCCTACCTACTACTGAGAAATTTGCTATGGAAAAACCCAGGACACAACGCTCGGAAGTCCACGAAACACTCGTCGCCAATGTGTTCACTAGAAACACTAGTGTTAGGGTTTAGAATAAAACCACAAATTATTATCAGTAAGTAGATGATACTACTTTATAGGTACGTGTGTTCGCTGCCCGGGATAAGTGGGGACTGGTCGACACATGGAACCTTAAGCTCACGCTACGTTTATTAGTATATCACATCCAACGGGGCAGTCAACCACGCTCGACCATCACCTGGGGGTCTACTCTCCAAGCAAGAAACCCGTAGTTTCGGTCGTGGGCCCGAACTAAAAATTAATGACAACTCGATTGGGCATCTGTCTTTACTCCTGATGTTTTCAAACTCATGAATCTAAAAATATTTGGGAGTAGAGTTCATTTCAAAGAATAAGCTGTTTACGGACGGGCCCCGTATCTACGTTTAAACTAAAATACAGCTACACTGCTTGGCAGCAGAATTGATACGGTTGGGCATCATCTGCCTAGCCTTTTCCCAACTATGTTTGGGTCGGCTTCCAGTCTAACCGGATGCAGCTGAATACCAGTATTTTACATGGAGCGACTGCCTATCTGACCTCTACAACCCAGTTAATATTGGGTAATACGATACCACTTGGTAAGACTGATTGTCAGACTTTTTGGGCCACACTGACTACCTGTAACGACTGCCAAAGATGGACAACTGACAGCCGGGACCAACAGCTTAACGTGCTTTCCGAGGCACGGAGGAAACTCGGTATGTAAGGGTGGTCACCCATCCACAGACCAACCTAGGTAAGCACGGCTTAACCCATAGATCGGCCCGAGCGGCTGATATTATGTTAGCCACGAGCTCCTCCAATTTGATACGGTTGGTAAAAAATAAAAAGACAAATGAAACACGATTTTTTATATTGACAATATAGTGTATATTTCTTAAATAATAAACTAATTACAATTATGTACATATAAGGCCAACCCTCAGAGTTAAATGGACGTGAGCTAATTTATACTATATTGAACAGGGCTACAACAACAAATATCAACCCTGAACTTGTTGAAATAAAGTTGAAAATCAACTAACTCCTTTACCTCGAAAGCACATCAAAGCGAAAAGAGGTGGTTTACGATTTTCAACTTACAACTTAGTTTTAAGGAGAGCATTGTTGATATTTGTTTGGTAACCGCGTGGCGCCAGACCCACTCAAGTCTCAATGTAGGGTCAGTATGCTGATACACCTTCTCCACTGCAAGAAATTTTGTGGGTGGAAATAACCGCCAGACACTTTTAAATACATTGTAATGAGGGATTTTCTTTTTCAACTCTTCCCTAGTCGCTGGATAGATGGCGCTGAGCTCGGCATGTTACTGCAAGGAACAGAACGTCACATAATTTCACTTGGACCTTGGACCTAATGGTTATATTCGGAAGCTTATGCAAACGAAAGTGTCTGTCAACGCACGTCACGTATGTGACGTGTGATTTTTCAAGCGTTTTGGCTTTAACACAGTCACACACACCCTCTCAAAACACACTATCATGCATGTATTACAAGGATTGTGATTTGGTTATTGAAATAATGATTTGTGTTTATTTTATGTTTTTAGATTCTAGAAATTACTTTTTGTTAATATTTTTTTCTTCTTTTGTCGCTACATTTTTGGTTACCTATGAGGTTATGACATACATAAAGACTTTTTAATGGAAAAAACACTGTCTCCCAAGTCACAGGTGAAAACCTAGTTTGGGAGCCAGGGGACCTATCTGTGTACATAATCTGTATGTTGTTAAGATGTCTGTAACAATGTTGCCACTGTAATGAAATAAAGAATTTTATTATTATTATTATTATTCTATCCAGCGACTAGGGAAGAGTTGAAAAAGAAAAAAGTCCCTCATTGTTTTACCTTTAGTAAGGTACTTCCACAGAAAAAAATCCAGCTTATAGGCATGAAATGACGTAGGCCTGACAGACACGGGGCTCAAGAGCTGACAGCTCTTGAATACTATTTAGTGCACATCGTATATTTCTGTTGGTAAAATCTGCTAGAAATAAATTAATGGTAACGGGAAGCGATACTTAGAGGCATCATCGTTCCAGAGCAAGAAATAGGTAGAACTATAAAGGTGCCTTTCCGAGACGGGCTGCAGACCGCAAACGACACCACTAGTTTCTATGAATCCCTATGAAATTTATTCCAAGCGCGGCGACCATGCAGCCTGCGGCCGCAGTCCGCAGCGACCGCAGGCTACTGCAATCTGCGGTCTCTGCAGTGTGCGGTGTCGCGAACCGCAGAGAGTGCACACGTAAAATTGTCTCAACTGGTACTGGAGTGACTGTAGCATGGTTCTATGCATTGTGCAGCCGCGTCATGTCGGCGCACTTGGAATAGAAGCAGCCGCGACCGCAGGCCGCACTGTGGTCCAACCGCAGCCGCTAGCCGCACTGCGGTCCAACCGCAGCCGCTAGCCGCAGTGTCGCCTGCGATTGCAGTCTGCAGCCCGTCTCGGAAAGGCACATTTATAGTAGAATCGTTTTAATAAGCTGGCAAAACAATCGAATGTGAATTTGTACCACAAACTAGCGGTTGTATACGATATTTATAGCTATACTCGCACTACCTAACTGTCACTAAATAAAGCGGTGTCGTCTTTATGAAGACTTACTAGCCGGCGCTAGTAAGTCTTCATAATTCCATGCAGTAAACAGATACATTTTTGACAGGTATTTGCGTCGTTGCCAACTATTTGCATAAACGCTCTTTAAAACCAGACCTTACAGCCCGGCGGGTCTTTTAACATTGAATTACTTACAAAATCATGCCAAAACCAACAATAACAATGGCATAAATTAGTCTTAAAATCTTATTAAGATCGTCCATTACCTGTAGGATGGCCTTAATGACTTATAAAATCAGTGTAGCCGGGTTGCAAATAAAATCTATCAACCTACTATAAATGGAGCATTCCACGCAAATCAGAGGATTTTCTGAGGACATTCGTAAAACAAAAATGATCGAATTAGGGCGAGGCCACAACACTGCGTTGCGGCGTCGCCACGTTGTTTTTGCGATACGACGCGTCGTATCGCAAAAACGACGTCGCACAGCAATACAATGCGATGACGAAACGCAAAAATTTCGTCGCATACGACATCGTACGACAAGACGCTAACCGTCAGTTTAATTCAATGTGGATAACTAAGAGGTCGAGCGTCGTCGCATTGCAGATTTGTACTTTGCGTCAGCGCATCGGAAATTTCCACGATGCGTTGTGCGGCGTCGTAGATTTTTACGATACGACGCCACAACGCAGTGTTGTGGCCTCGCCCTTAGTCTGTCTATTTCCAAAAAATATTGGACACATATTTTTTCTTTTTTCACGGAAACAAAAAATGAAGACTATACAGTGCGTCGAAAACTCGTGTGACGTCACAATTTAGTACATTTTTTACCAGAAAGTGTCATCATAAGCCCCCACCCATGATCTTTGAGATTAATTTGATAAAATAAAAACACGTACCAATATTTTTTGATAATCTAACTGATGGACTAAACAGAATTCCTGACTAAAAAAATATGTTTTTAGTCGGGAATCATCCCTATTAAACAGCAGAACATAGGACAAAGCTGTCATGTAGAAATTGTGCGGTATAGTAAGTAGGGGAAAATAATGGCGCTCATTAGATAATAGTACGGCTAAAATCTGACTGGTGTTTTTTAGGAAGCAGAAAACAGATTTTCTCTTATAAAACACTTTTGAGATGTGTAGAGAATTTTTAGATTCATAAGGCCCTGATTCCACCGAAGCGGAGACGAGACTGGTCGGTTTCCCCGCGCCTTTACAATTTCGACGGAGTTTTCTTCTCTCTCCTGAACTTCGGTACAGCGTAAGTATGGCGTCAGTGGAGATGGCGTGTATTGTAGGGCAACGTTTTACCACCAGTTCCAGAATATTATTGTTAATCAGAATAGAGAACTAGTCTATAGCTGCTTATGGTGACTCGTTCAATGGGGTTGGCAACTGTGGAACTAATGGCGCTAGCACCGCTTGAACCAAAACATCGACATTGGTTGAAAATCTGTCAATGTCAACTTAAGTATATTTCAAAATAGTTTGACCTCATTGGTCAGATTGGGTCTATGCGGTGGACGCGCCATCTACAATCAGCTTTAACTTGCCGACCCCATTAAATGTAGCACACATCATTCTAAATTCAAATATTTCCAATGACTAAATTCTGAAACCGGCAATCAGTTATTTCAATGTCCTCAGTAAATCTTCTGTTCTGTTGGGCTATCCTACCTAAGCAGTGTTGTTTTAGTGACAGTTCACTGCGCGAAAGAGATAGACCTATACGTCGTCTACAGACGTCTCTTTCGCACGCTAAAGTGACATTAAAAAAGGTTATGGTAACCTCCCTAAACTCTTGAAGCCATAGACTATAGACCGATGGTTTAACATCTATCTATGGATAGGTAACCAATCGGTCTTCACATACATTTTGCACCTTTTATTAAGATTCCAATTTAAAAGGATAAATTAAATTGATGAAAACAGAATAATATTTGACAGTTTTACGCGACTTTGCCAACTTTCAGAAAGCATGTGCTTAAATCAAATCAAATCATTTATTCTTTGCAAACATGGGTTTTTACTTTAAACTTTGCAAACTAACCTAACCTAACTGTTTTGCTGACTGTACCTATAGGTACAGTCAGCAAAACAGTTAGGTTTACAGGCTAGCAATCTTCTTACTACTATTTTAAATGGAAAAGGGTTATAATCAATCTGTTTGCAATTTCATCCAAATCCATTCAATTGTTTCTACGTGGAAGTATAACTAAAATCGATCTTTACAGACTTTTACATTTGTAATAGTCATAAGAAGGTTGCCGGCCTGCATACCTAACTGTTTTGCTGACTGTACATAGGTACATAGGTTTCTTTTATAATAGAGTTCTCCACATTTTGCTTAGCTTGCTTACTTTAGCTGGTCATCTTTTTTTTCAATTTTAAAGACACACAGAACATAGTGCCAAAATTACATTACACGGGCGACATTTATTGGTGCCCCACACAGCTTTTAAAAATGTTTACAAAAATTAGTAGGCATAATTATTCTAAACAAAAATTTGATCACAATGTTAAGAAAATGTTTTCATGTTAGTTAATTTTAGTAAACATTTCTAAACAAAATTGTTAGAAAACAAATTGTTACAAATAACAAGTAAATCCAAACGGGGAGACAAAGTCATGTTTTCAAATGTTATAAATGTTTGTAAACATTTTTCATCAGTCGAGGAGCACTCAAAACATCTAACAATTCCTAACATTTGTTAGTAAATGTAGTAGTTTTAGAAAATGTTTACAGTAAGCATTTTTAACAGCACTATGTGTGTGGCGCACCTTACATTTATTAATTTATTAAGTAAAGTAGAAAAAAATACCTGATATTTTTTTTTAAACTATGTACCTCATCCTGATTTCAGTGCAATGAAAAGATAAAATAACATTCATTTATACATGTGAATTAGCACAATTGAATCATTGACTGTTTTAAGCTTTCACGGTTTAAAACTAAACTTATATTGTCACTTACGGGATATCTTCCGTGATTATTTGTTATTTTGAGCTCCCGATATTTCGGGAGTGTACGGGAGATATGGGGGGTCAAAGTTACAACTTTTTGACAAGTTGTTTTTTTATACAAGTTTTTTTTTTATGGAACAGAATGCTTGGTTGACGGCTTTGTGATGAGGTGGTTTTCACCCTGTATAGAGATATTAGCGGAAGTTTCTTTTGAGATGTACGAAGAAAAGTACGTTTTTTAGGTTCAGCAGCATTCATAGTAATAGGCATCGCTGCGGAAATAAGAAACATGTAACAAGAAATTTAAAAAAGCTTATAAAATGATTTTGTCTATAAAAAACCACTCCGGCAGTCCCATAACACACCCGGCACTGCCGTACAATTCAATGAAAGAATAGGGAAGGGTTTAAAAAGAAAATCTCTCATTGCAATTGAATTTTGTAGTGTTTAATTGTAACTTGTAAATTAACCGGATTAAAATAGTTTAAGTTCAAGAAGTAAATGAAATTGTATGAAATATTTTTAAAACCAATTAGATGCGGTCCAAACGTTTTAAACACCTAAATAAATTTTATGAGCCTTAAAATACTTCATGGCATAAAATGATACTTTTTCTTCAGGCGCTCTGATGTCAATTTTGTATACCCTTTTTTTAATTGAAATTACAGTTAATAATGTATAATAACGATTCAAACGTAGTCGTACTATTTCGTATTAAAATTGTATGTGTTCAGTTTAAGATTACATCGTGTATTTTTCATTAAATGAACAGTGGTCCCGTCATTTTGATATCAAAATGGCGGGACCAGTTTCTGTATGGAATATTTTCAAATTTTATGGTGGTAAAATTTTTCTATGAAAATATGAAATAGTAGAAATATTGTACTAAATGCTATTCACATGATATTCACAAAACCTGGCGTGGTCCCGTCATTATGACGTTCACGAAATATCGGGAGCTCAAAATAACAAATAATCACGCAAGATATCCCTTATGTGACAATATAAGTTTAATTGAATCATTTGTATACTCTAATCTACCGCTTACTTGTTATACAATTTTGACGAAACTTGCAATAAATTGGAACTCATTATGGTTCAAAACAAAATGTCACATTGCTCTTATTTACTTAGAAGTTATTATTCTGCAAAAATGTACAGAAAAATCAGCCTTAGTAGCATTCTACAAGGCTTATTTTTCCACAATCACTTTTCTCAAATGCCCCGGTTTTATTTACGTCTACAGGATTTTAGTCATCCACATAAAATCTATACAAGTTTCTTATCCCGGCTACACCCATTAAGATTTGATTAATTTAAATATAAATATTTAATTTTAATTAATAAATAAATACAATAGACCCTTACGACACACGGATATTTTATAGAGATAATACGCACAGTAGACAAGATTTACGCAGTACATTGAAAAATAAACTTTATTTTCAGAGACATTAGATTAATGTTGTACGAAGATCGATGGACCTTGGCTTTTCCGGCTTCTTTGAGCGCGCTCAAGTGTGCTAGCATGCACTTCAAGGCATTGATGATAAGGTTTATTATTCAATGTCATGACCAAATGTTACACTAACTCTAAGGCTCAATTACTGGCTTCGTCAGTTTAAAAGTTGAAATTCTTAGAGGACCTGGATAAAATTACATTCAATCAGCGATAATTATCGTGCAGGTAAATACTAAAAACCTATTGGATTAGCATGATGAAACCCGATGGCCACCAACTCAATAAGAGGGCGCATCCAAAAAGATGACAACTTCGCAAATAGCTGTCAAATATTCACCTGTTTTAATTAATTTGGCAATATTACTGTATGTAAATAAGAAATATGGCTAACTAGTGAAATAGAATGTTAATAGTGAATGGGAGGTTTTCTTTTTGAAATTAAAAAAAAAAGTTTTCAAGAATGGCGTTGATCTGACTACGTCACTAGGTGCCAAAGCCTAACGCTTGAAAAAACACACGTCCCATACGCTCGTTGACTGACACTTTCGTTTGCATAAGCTTCCGAATATACCCATTATTAGGTCCAAGTGAAATTATGTGACGTTCTGTTCCTTGCAGTAACATACCATAGGGTCCTGGGTTCGAATCCCGGTAGGAGCAAATGTTTTTGTGGTGAGCATGGACATTGGTTACCGAGTCATGGATGTTTATATGTATAATAAGTATGTATTTACAAAATAAGCACATTACCCTCCTTTGCGTCGCGCAGTCGGGTAAAAAAGTATATTAAGTAGTACAGTATATCAACTATCTGGTGTCCACGACAAGCCTTCCTTAGTGTGGCACTAGGTGGCGCTGTGTCTTAATGTCCAACATATATTTATATTTATTTGTTTATTTTATACCGAGATCAGCGCCATCTATCCAGCGACTAGGGAAGAGTTGAATAAGAAAATCCCTTATTGCAATTACATCACTAAATTTGCTGTTGTAACAATTTTAGGTATGAAAAGGCATTTGGAAAGCCACCAAACACTTCAATACTTTTTAATGATTCTAATTATTGCATTTCATAATCCAAATTTTAGTTCACAAAGTTAACCATATTTCTTATTTCCGTACAGTAATATTACCCAATTAATCAAAACAGCGAAATATTGGACAGCTATTCGGACGTTGCCAACTTTCTGTGTAAACGTTCTGCCTAGTTGGTCCCCTCAAAACTTAGAAGCGGCCTGTGTCCCAGTAGTGGGAACACTATAATTATGCTGATTATGCTTTTACATGTGTATTATCCCCATGTATATTTATACTTAACATTAAAATCGTCTATATAAAGACGTAATTGCCTCATTGGGCTAGCTCCGGCTTGGAGCTTTTAATTGTCATCATTAAATATCTAAAATTCAATGATGGCTGCATATTTTTGAAGCCTGAATGCCCATCGACTTTGAAACTTAGCATTTTTAGGCTTGCATTTCACTTCTTACAGTCGTACTTAAAGCACATATCAGTCGCTTCACACGAATCAACGGTTCACTCAGGCGAATGTTCATTGTTATGTCATTCCGTGTTCACACGGTACCGATGAAATTTGTGAAGGAATAAACGTTTAAGAGTTCGTTGGGATTCCGTAGACAAGTAAAATATCGAGTGGCAAAATCTAGCATCGTTTTCAAATGAATTAAAAGTGAAGCGTTTAACATTTCCTTAAGCTGACATCACACGCTTTACTTTTAGTTCTTCATTGATCATCATACAGCATCTTCAATCGAAGTGAAACGGCGGACACAATATGAAAATAATGGAAAACCAATATTAATTACTCAACGAACCATGCAGAATTCAAGACTCGCCTATCGAATGATCTAAAAATTAAATAAAAGGAGCTTATGTACGTTCAATCCTATGTTATTTTTACAGTGTTCAGCGTTGTGGTAACAATTGAACATGAAATGTCACAAAAGATAACATTCACTCTAATAAAGCGTCTGACATCAGCTTTAGCAAGACTGTTTAGTATGCATTTCAGATGTAGGAGAAACTTTTGAAATGGGACTACAGTGCTATCACCGAAACATAATAAGTAAAAAGGAAGATTAAAGCGGTCACAGAAACCAACAGTTTCATTTCTATGAAAACTAGTTTCAATATCAGCTCCAAGTACTCACCTTAACTGTTGTTTTTGCAACAATGTGTATTTCTCTTTTTAATATGTTTTTATCAATGTTTTCATTTTGTTGCTTTTCCTTTTTAATTTTTATAAAGCCAATAGGCTAGTTTCCACCATCAATAAATTGCAAAACTAATTAGTCCGTCAGTTAGAGTATTGGAAAATAATGGACACTTATTTTTTGTTTTCGTAAATCACTGAGTACTGACAAAGATAAAACGCATCAAAACTCGGGAGTGGGGGCTCGTGACGTCACAACGCACTAAAAACTATAGCACGGCGTGACGTATTGCGAATTTTAAAAGCGTCGTATCTTCGTCAATTTTGGTTTATGTAACAAAAGAAAAAATACGGGTCAAATATTTTTTTATAATCTAACTGACGGACTAATTAGTTTTTTTTAGGACACAAGCCTATTATTTTGTTTGTTTATATAAAGTACCTACATTTCTAGCGCTAGCAGAAAACTGTAATACTATTACCCTCGAGTAATGTATTGTGTTTGGGTCATCAAGATACAGACTGTGCCTAGTTTGGGACCCGCTGTTAAACCTATCTCGATTAGAACATATAAATAAATAATCAACCGAAAAATAAACAACTTTCCTGTTTTACCAATTTACTTTTCTGCGGGTTTGACGCAGAATGTGCACTTGACGCGAATTGTGCAAATATAAATAAGTACGGTTTTTATTTTGACTCATTGTAATAAAATTCACACTCATTTTGAGTAGTGCTCATTTCCAGAAGTGTTGTCTTGAGAACTGCACATTTTGCGTCAAGTGCACATTTTGCAAAGTGCATTCTGCGTCAAACCCTTATCATCTTTTAGTTAGAAAACGACAAGTTCGTTTTCGTTGACAATGGCGTCAATTCTGTTCTGCACAAACTAAACTTAATTTAGACTATTGCTATCTTTTACAAAAAGGAAGTGCGAGAAAAGGACGGCTATAGCTTTGAACTAAGTTAGAGATGTCAAACTAGTTTAATAAATGCCTTGCGCTTCACCGTGTTCTTAGTCGACATGTGTTTTTAACCGACTTCCAAAAGGAGGTGGTTCTCAATTCGTCGGAACCTTTTTTAGGGTTCCGTAGCCAAATGGCAAAAAACGGAACCCTTATAGTTTCGCCATGTCTGTCTGTCTGTCTGTCCGCGGATAATCTCAGTGACCGTTAGCACCAGAAAGCTGAAATTTGGTACCAATATGTATATCAATCATGCCGACAAAGTGCAAAAATAAAAATTAAAAAAAACATTTTTATTAGGGTACCTCCCCCAGACGTAAAGTGGGGAGCGATTTTTTTTTTAATTTTGACCCTGACGTGTGATATATTGTTGGATAGGTATTTAAAAATGAATAGGGGTTTTCTAAAATCATTTTTTGATAATATTAATATTTTAGGAAATAATCGCTCCGAAAGTCAAAAACAATGTGTCCCCCCCCCCTCTAACTTTTGAACCATAAGTTTAAAAAATATGAAAAAAATCACAGAAGTAGACCTTTATATGAACTTTCTAGGAAAATTATTTTCAACTTGATGAGTTGAATAGTTTTTGAGTTATATAGCACTTTTTCAAAAAAACGCAAATTATAACTTTGTTTTTCATACAAATACTATGAAAAACAAAGTTATTTTTGCTGACGAAAAATGTTGGTATTTTTAATGGTCTGGGAAGCTACGGAACCCTACAGTGAGCGTGGCCCGACACGCTCTTGGCCGGTTTATTTTTGTATGTTCCCTGATTACTCGAAGATGACTGGACCGATATGGATTATTTTTAGATTATTAGTATTTGAACTATTAGTTCCAATTAAATTTGACAGCTCTAAATTACGTCCGTCCATTTTTCGTTTTATTAGAGAGAAAAAGATAGCAATAGCCTAAATTAAGTTTAGGATATTGCTATCTTTTTCTCTCTAATAGTTTTGTCTTGCTTACTCATACGAAAATCGAATCATTCGTTCCATGCATGCCAACACTACGGAACCAAAGTACTGTAACACATCTAGGGTGTATGGGAGACTTATACTTAAACAAAAAGGTTTTAAAAATTGTAAGTGTATTTGAGGAGCGTCAAAACAATCTGTACGTCCTATATCCGACATAGCTTTGTTCTTGCCCTGAAGTCCCATGCCAGAAATTCAACCTACATTTATGTATTTTTATTGATTTTTATTGATATATTATGCTACTATTACTCACATAATAATATTAAACATACACTCAAGGTGTCTTGAACTTCATAATGTAGATGGGATTTTAAATAATTCGATATCAAATAATCGCTTTTACATTTATGAGTAATGGAGTAATAAAATTTTATCTCCGTTCATCAAATTACCGTTCTAAGATTTCTAGCGGCCGATAGTAGCTTCGGCCATCTTCGGAAAAACCTTCGGCTTTCTTCGGTTTCTAGCAAGCGTCGAAATTTAACGAACTGTTATTTTAATCAAGTGTCAATAAAGTTGCTCGTAAACTTTTAAACTCAAAGTTTTACAACATCACTAAATTATAAACTTCTAGCCAATCTTAAACTGAATTTCTTAGGTTTATTAAACGTTCCGCTTCGGCCAAAAATAGAGCAACGGTCGAACACTAAAGATTACCAATAACAATTTTTACTAAGAGTCCATCACCATCATCATCATCATCAGGCTCCACTCAATGAGAGGTAATGGGCTATAATCTACCACGCGGGCCCAGTGCGGATTGGTAGATGTCACATGTCTTCGAATTTTTAATTCTAGGGCAGTGCTAAGTTTTATGTTGATAAACATATCTCTATATATAATCATCAAAATCATCAATACAACCCTCCAAGTTTATAAGAGCCGATGTCAAAGTCCTTCTTCGACTCTTATAAACTTGCAAGGTTGTATTGATGATTTTATTTGTGTAACTTAATACGTCTTACAGCCGCGACCGATATGTTTATCAACATACAACTTGGCACTGCCCTGCAAATTGCAAAAAACGTAAGAAAATTTGAATTTCGCGGGCTACCTTGGAGCATGATTAAGTCAAATATCTCGAAAACATATTATAATCCTCGTGTTTCTCCCCTTATACCTTATTTATTCGGAGTCACCGCAAAATACATATTTCCGTACATTTACCATTTGAACATAATGAAGCAAATTTTCTATAAAAATTTTCTTCTAAAACTTTGTCGGTTCGGATCAAACTTGTTACATTCGACGCGATGTTGTTGCAGAGATACTCACAAATAGTATTAGTATTAGTTTAGCTTTTCGCTATTTGTGGTCATTAGACCTCGATCCTGGACACCAAAGTTTGATAACCCATTAACGGCAGCTTTCTATAACTTACTTACGTATGACTGTTAGTTAATATGCCTACGTCTCGTAGCTATCGGTGTTTATATAAAGAAAGATAGCAAAATGAGCATTATTCTTACTGGAGTAGTCAAGACGGTGGGTACCTATACAATAACAAATCAAAACTTATTAGTTTAGACACGCCCCCGACTATTAGAAAAGTGTAATTCATACCTAATATACATAGTATGTAAGGTTCAAATTAAGCTTGGTGGAGAAACTTTACAGGCGTAACGGGTATCGATATCAAATCATAACAAACAGTATTTTCTGTTCAGTTTTGTCTAACAAAAATTTAAAGCTTTATGGTGTGGGTAAAACGAGCGTATTAAGATGACCCACCAATCAATAGACATACTTTTTAAGAGCTGTCAAAGCGCGTTTCTCTCATAGATTTTGTATAGCAATAGCACGCTGTGACGTCACTGTTTAGTCAACTCAATGACTCAACTATTTATTGATTTCAAAGCAACTAAAAATCGAATTTGGCAATTAATTGAAAATAAATCGTAAAGTTTTTTTTAAGAGATTGGTGTCTCGGAATTATTGTTTTATGGTGACAACTTGAATTGCGTAAATTCGGTTTCATACATGTTGGACTCATTTTACGTCGTCACGAGACACAAGCCAGACTTTCGTATGAAAACGTGGCGTAAATTACGCGACTCATTACTCATAATTACGTTCGTTGGGCCTCACCCCTAAGGAAAAATTAATGGCTGCGGGCTGTTCCAAAGAGATACCGCGGCCCCGAAACGTAAAGGGCGAGGAAGGAACATGGATGGTTTTTAGTCAGTAAAAGTCTGACACTCCCATCCCACTCCGCCCAGAGTGGAAGGGGTCATTTGATGATTTCCCATCCGAAAAAAAAGGGAAAAATTAATAAATCGAAATCTGATTAAACTATATCGTACTTGGCAAAGTTAAATCAAATGGCGTTTAGTACTCGTAAGTGAGCGCTTTAGATGAATTTCATCATCACACGTTCGTTCCTAGGAATATAAACATTATTCCCATAACGATAAGGTACATTCAGGGTGTAAACCACCTCATCACGAAGCCGTCAACCAAGCATTCTGTACATCAAACTAAGTAACTATACGCACAAATTATTACTGGGAAACGACTTTTGTTTCGGGGTGAAAAATTATTATGGTAAAACTCAATGTACCGTAATCAAAACATTGTGCTGATGGATGGATTGAAAAGTACGGGGTCATAGAGGTGTTTACAGTAAAAATCTCACATTAAAAACTTCTATTTTAAAAAAACTTATCAAGTTAGAACTCATGTTAGAACTCTGACCCCCAATATCTCCGTAACTAGAAGGTTCCCAGGTATGGTGTAGAACAAAAAAATGATCGCAATAACGGGGAGAACAAGTGCCTTTCGGCTTCGTAAAGAGGTTTTTTACACCGTTTGCATGAACCACTAATAAATAATTAAGTTTTAAATACTTTACACGTTGCTAATGGTCGGCGCGGGTGCACCAATTTAAACTTTCCGCAATAATAAACTAATTCTAACTTAAGATAAAATACCCTTAGAACTTTTCTTAGGATACTTCTTCTTCACCGGTTTCTTGTATATCCTGGAAACAGAAACAAAATATTTTGTGAAAACATACATATCTATACTATAAGTACTAATCTACGCTAAAAAGAGAAAAGATTTTTTTTTATATGTAACGAATAAACTTAAAAAGTACTGGACAGATTTCAAAAAATCTTTTAGCCGAGCTATTGCAATTTTTTCGGGCGAATTCGCGTCTATTCTGCCAAGTGAATTTAAGAGATAACTCAACGTATTAACATACTTTTTCGACAGCAATACTCGAATTCACATTTTAGTAAGTAACGAGGAATAATACCCCTATTAAAATAATCAATTAAGGAATCACTTGCAAAATCATAGGTACTTAAGTACTTAAATCAATCACATCGTGCCGATACCTTTCATACAATTTTAAATAACAAAACTAAACCATAACTTTGAAATGTTGTTCTCAAAACTTTTCAAAACATCGCAGTCTTTCGTAATTTATTGCACTCGCGTCATCAACTCAGGACCGGCCTGTAGTGAGTTGATGACGCAAAAGCCAGGCTTCTGTCTCCCATAGAAATGGTCGTATAAGTACCTCCCAATTAATCAATGAAATGTTAAAATTTCTATACAAGTTTAAAGCCAAATGGAAAAGCCAACGAGTGCGAGAGAGAGGGTACACTCAACGTTGAGAGTATTGCATTAGAGCGAGATCTCAACTGTGAGTGGCGACGACTTCGCGAACCGTGATGCATTGATGAATCTAAGCAAATAATATTTTGTTATTATGAATGAATACAGATAATGTGCGCGCAACGGAAGACGTTCCGTTTCGCGCTCGGCACGCGTAATTTAACACTTCTGGTGCCCACCACCCAACATATGGGTCGAACAACAATTTGTTCGTGCGCCCACAACCCGTATCCTGGTCGTCGTTAACATTAGATATAAGAGACTTGTACCTATCATGCCCAGAACCCGATTAATGTTACTCGTATTATTATTTTGATATTTATAAATTATTGCTGATAAGGATTTCTTTTTTCTTATTTATTCATAGGATGATTGGCAAGCCGGGCTTCTGGGCTTGTAAAGGAAAACCGCCCCTGCGTATGAACCCCTCGCTACTGTAGGCTAGGGCTCAGCACAGACAGAACGGAGCGCAGCGGAGAGGATTTTATTAACGCACTTGAAAATAAACTTTAAAATTATTACAATAAAGTGCATAAATGCTTGAACCTGACAAAAATTGCTCGCGTTCTCGAGGATACGCTCGAGCAAACGCGATCTGCCCGGCTAGCATGGGCAGGGGATAAAATTTTATCCACTGGTTATTTCCGCTGCCAAGGGACAAAATTCAAACAAAAGTGGAAATAACCGGTGGATAAAATTTTTATCCCCTGCCCATGCTAGCCGGGCTGTAAAGAAAATGCCCGAGACCACGCGGGGATTATTCCTTTCTGTCTGCGCTGACCCTAGGGCGTTGTAGACATTTAATCCGCCTCTGCCCACGGTCATCAGTTCTACAACTAATATGACCGGCCCGTTGTCAATTCAGCTTGTGGGCTATGTCGACAAGTCTAGGGTACTAATCCATTCAACTATCTTACATTTTTGGGTTAGCATGAGTGCCGGATTAACCCAGTAGCAGACGCAGCAATTACTATGAGCCAAACGGGGCCCCGCGGATTCTAATGGGAAAGTATTTTTTTATTTTTTTTATTTTATTTTATTTATTTAGGGACAAAAAACAGTTACACGTTACAATTTATATATCGGAGCTAATTAGGTTCATTTAATAAACGTACAACCCACACTATTGTCCACGGGTTCAAAAAAAATATTTAAAAGAGGAAAGGACGGAAGGTCACACATATAAATTAGCAATAAAAAGAAAAAAAAAAAAAGTAAGTTATGAATGGTTGTCGGTAAGTAAAGCTATAGCTATTTTTTTAAATCTTGCGGGGGAAAACGCAAAAATATCTGTATCAGTAAAGTGTGTGTTATAAGTTACTACAAGGCGGCGGATAGGTGCCCGTTCACCGGCGTTTGTTTTGCACTTCTCAGTATGAAACAGACGAGGAACGCGCACCTCCCGCCGGATAATACTTCTAGGTACTACATAACATAACTTATTGGTAAGTTCATTACAATCAAACTTATTATTACAAATGCCATGCAGCATCATGACCATGAGGAGCGTACGCCTGGACTCCAGACTTAAGAGATTGTGCTGTTTAAGCAGTTCTAAATAAGAAAATCTCGAGTGATAAAATTTATACTGCACGTTACGTAGGAACTTTTTTTGAACCATTTCAAGTCTATTTGAATATTTGTCGTAGAAAGGACTCCAAATAGGAACAGCATATTCTAACTGAGAGCGAATCAGGGTCTTGTATAAAAATAAGAGAGTAGATTTTTTTTTAAAGTCCTTGGAAGATCTCATGACGAAACCATACATCCGAAAGGCCTTGCTGATAATATTATCGATGTGAATGTCAAAGTGTAATTTAGAATTCCAAGGTCTCGTGTGGACTCTACTTTTTTCAAAGCAATGCCATGCAGGGTATAAGTGAAATTAATTGGATTTTTATTTTTGGTAAATGATATAGAATTACATTTAGGTAAACTGAGTTGTAACTTGTTATCTAGGCAATATTGAGAAAGTCTATAGAGATCCTCTTGAAGCAGTAGGCAGTCATGAATATTCAAGCAAGATTTATAAATTTTTATATCATCGGCGTACATTAGGAAGGCTGAGTTAATAAAACAGGATTTAATATCATTAATGAACAGAATAAAGAGGAGTGGGCCTAACACGGATCCCTGGGGCACACCAGATTCCACGACAACGTAGTCTGACTCGTAACCGTTTATTACTACTTTTTGAGTTCTATTAACTAAGTAGGACGCAAACCACCTAAGCAAGCTACCTCTGATGCCATTGAAGGCAATTTTATCCAATAACAATTTATGGTCCACCTTGTCAAAAGCTTTTTGAAAATCCGTGTACACAGCATCCACTTGGATGCGGTTGTCCATCTTCTCAAATAAATAATTTGTAAAAATCATAAGATTTGTTGTGGTTGATCGACATTTAACGAAACCGTGCTGTTCCGGAATGATAAGATTTCGTATATAAGGAAATAGCGAGCTATGCACGAGACTCTCAAAAAGCTTAGACAAAGTGGACAGTATCGAAATAGGGCGATAGTTTTTAACATCGGTCTTATCGCCACTCTTATATACAGGTGTGATGAAGGCTCTCTTCCATACACTGGGGAAAAATCCTTCGGTTAAGCATTTATTATAAATTATATGTAGTGGCAAGTGGATGGTATTGGCAGTATTTTTAAAGAAAATGGGCGGCAGACCATCTGGACCAGGTCCTTTGGTTTGGTCTAAAGCTTTAAGCGCCATTTGTACTTCATCCTTGCTAAGATAAATATTAGGGAGGGATATAGATTTATCCGCAAAGTTTTTGGGTGGTTGCCAATTTTCGGGGACAAAATCTGAAGACTCATAAACAGATTTAAAAAAAGTTGAAAATTGATTACATATTTCTGTAGGGTTACTGGAAGGAATATTATTGAAGTGCATAGTAGCAGGAATACCCGTCCTACCTTTGCGGCTGGATATAAATGACCAGAAGTGTTTGACATTGAGAGGTATACTGTCTTCGACTGAGTTTATGTACCGTTTATAACACTCTTCGCAACCCGATTTAAAACGTTTGCGATTATTTGAGAAGGTTTCATAATCAGACAAGTTACAATTTTTTTTCCATCTTATCCAAGCACGTTCCTTTTTCTTAAAGATATTAATAAGCGATGGGCTAAACCAGGACGGAAAACGAGAAGTTTTCGCTCGTATGCGAGGAACATGGTTACGAATTAACCCATATATATAATCATAAAACGTCGAGACCGCCTGTTCGGCCGTTAGGTGAGAGAGTAATTTATCCCAGTTTAGTTTTAAGAGTTCGCAATTAATACGATCATAGTTGGCCTTAAAGTAATTGTATTTCGTGGTGGTATGACGCTTCATTGGTGTAAGTTGAGATTCAAGAGAACTTAAAACGGAAAATGGCGGATGGTAACTATCCTGCTGTAATAATTCCACATCCGATTGTAGTTGACAGTCTACGTTAGAAATAAATAAATCAAGTGTTCTACCACGATTATTTTTAAATGTGTTATATTGTATAGCATTGATGGTGGACATAAAATTAAATAAATGATGGCTTGCGGTATTCGTTGGCCTCGCCAGTGTTGAATTGTCGCGATCTAGCCACTCAATGTCCGGCAAGTTATAATCACCAGCTACATAAAACGATTCGGTACTCGTGTCGATAAGAATGTCCTGCAACATATCTAAGTGGCAACACTACACGTCGTCAGGAGACCGCGGTGGTAAGTATATAGTGTGAAGTGTTTTTGTATGTAGTTTATCAACTATCTGGTGTCCACGACACAAGCCTTGCTTAGTGTGGCACTAGATGGCGCTGTGTGTAATGTTCAGCGATATTTTATTTATTTATTTTTGAAATCGGTTTTGAGTTTATTCGTAACAAAATACAAATATGTCCTGTGTTTAATTTTAGTGTAGAAAAAACTTTCGTTGTTTTTACACACAAATTCGCTTGCTAGAGTTTATAGAGGTCGAGTAACGACATTTCCAAGGTCTTGACATTCCTCGACCGTTATAAACTTGGAGGGTAGTATTGATCAGTTTGATGATTATAAGTCTGTAAAGAACATACGTATTACAGTCGCGAACAATATTTTAATCAACATACAACGTAACACTGGCCTACAAATAGTAAAAAAACGTAGAAAAAAATTAATTTCGCGAGCTACCTTGGAACATCCACCTTAAGGCGACTACAGGAGCTAAACGTGAGTTTTATAATGCCTGAACGTACATGATTCACTGCAATAAACAAAATCAGAAAAATATGCGATATTCTATCTAGGATATATGCTAGTATGATAGTGTTTTGAAAACATAATACAATTAATTTTACTTGAAAAAAAAATCACGAACAAAATCTTTTAACGAGTAAAAACCATAAGTACTAAAATTTATGCGATCATTTTGATTTTTTTGTAAATATTTCTACAAGCAACATATTAGCATCATAGTGTTACTTTTTAGTCCAATCAATAGATTTTTTGTAAATCAATTGAAACCACTTATTTCACACTATTCGGCCCGCAGTGACTGACATAATACTTTTCAACACACTTGCTCATATAGTGGCTCTAATTTCACCGCAATTAGGCACATAATGACACCTGTAATCAAACTGTGACTTTTTCATTGCTATTATTCACACACAAGTGAGTTATAGGGGTTTTTTTTTATTGGTTGAATTGCTTTGTTCTTAAAAAAGTTTCGATACAAAAAAGATCGTGTTCAATAGTACAAATAAATTAATGTACCTATTGCTTGCTCATTTCATGCAACTTCGTATCTACATAGATAATTTCAACTTAAGTATAAGTTTTTAATAAATAAAACTTTCACTCAAATGTATCTTTTGTTTTCTCTGTATTAAATAAAACTTTGAATTCCCCATTTCGTACGTGGCTAAAACGCTATCCGCGATAAGCCAAAAAAAGAAACCTCATTCTTTTAGTCTATGGCCGATCGCCATTGTTAGATGCGCGCGCATAGGAAAACTGATTAATTATTCCCGCCATTGCGACTTTTGCGAATTCACAACTCGTTTTCAGTGTCGAAATTTTTAGTATTATTTTATTCTCAAGTGTGTTGAAAAACGTCGTATGATACACGTCTGTGTTGATGATTACCGTCCGCGGCTCTCTTAAGACCCTCGCCTAACGGCTCGGGTCTCAATGGCGCCTCAGCGGTAATCACCAACATTACACACTTGTACCATAATGTACTATTGTAGTGCACGCTGATTAGAACTTTATTCTATTTCTTTTTTTTTAATCTCTATCTAATTTAGCTCCTGTAGTCCCCTTAAGCCAAACATTAAGAAATACTCACACTGTATTCGCAGTACAGTCTTCATTGATTTCAAAGTCAACCTTTTTGAAAACAAACTCGAATAAACTTTTCTCCTTACTGACGTACTTAACGGCTTCTCCAATGAACTCATTGATCGCAACGATCTCTTCCTCAGAAAACGGTCCCAAAAACTTGAACTGAGTATACTGACTTTTTTCAGCAAATTCAGTGAAAAAAGTCACAATTTTCTTCGTAATTTCCGACATTTCTGGCAACACTTCCTCCGGTTCTACTTTAACCTCTTCAACTACTTCCTCTTCTTGACATTCGGAATTCTTCTTCAGATTCCTCGTAATGCTTATCAAGAAGGGATTAGTCTCTTCCGGTTCTTCGACAACTTCTGGTGCAGGAGGCTCTTGGATTTCCACTTCGAGGATTTCTTCTCCGTTCTTCTCTGTCAAGAAGCTTTCTTTAAATTCGTCGGAGAAGAGTGAGTGTTTTTGGTCTTTTAGTTTGCCTGGGACGATGAGGTAGACGTGTGGTGGTGCTCTCTTGAAGAGGCTGAGTTGGCTGGGAAAGAAAGAAAGAATTATCGGACTTTTCTTTTTAACACGTATTTAGAAGCCGAAGCCGTCAACCAAGCATTCTGTACATCAAACTAAGTAACTTTACGCAAAAAAAATTGCTGGGAAACGACATCTTTTTAGGGGTGAAAAATCGCGTTTCATTGTGCTGATGGATGGATTGAATAATACGGAGCTCGTGAAAATGTTTAAAGTAAAAGCCTTCCATTAAAAACATAATTTAAAAAAAAAATGGAACTTTGACCCCCAATATCTCCGTAACTACAAGGTTCCCAGGTACGGAGTAGAACAAAAAATAGATCGCAATGACGGGGAGAACAAGTACCTTTCGGCTTCGTTAAAAAAAATTTACACTCTTAATGGTAAGTGTTAATGAGTTCAATAGATTGTCAAATACTTTCGTAAAACATCTTGGGGACCGTTCAAGTATTACGTAAACATTATAGGGGGGGCGGGGGGGTCTATGCTTTGCTTATTTTTGATGACATGGGGGGTGGGGGGTCAAGATGGTGATTAAGTCAGCAATAATTAAAAAAAAAAAAAAAAAAAGTTAAAAAATAATAATAAAAAAAAAATAATAATAATAATAATAAAAAAAAAAAAAAATCATAATAAATAATTATTTCTTTTTTTACACATATTGTCTATGCTTTAATTGACTGTTGAACCACTTTCGCCAAAGTTTGAAGTCCTCTATCCTAAGCTTATTTTCTTAGTTCTAGAATTATAAATGCTGCTCATGAATCAATAAAAAAAAGAAAAATGCATCTACCAATGTTTACGTAAGCACATGAGGGGGGGGGGGGGTAAGAGCTTTGCTTACTTTTGCTGACAAGGGGGAGGGGGGAATAAATAATTGTAATACTTGAATGGGCCCTTGAAGCTGCAATCGCTGACCGCTGGAAGAGGCCCTTCAGTGTATTGATGTTTTGGTTAAGATCAAGAATCATCATCTAAATAATCCGTGGCACTAGCATGTGCATTCGCGGCACAAGACATAATTTTAAACCCTTAGCCAAGCCAAGTTATTTGGCTTCAGCGATGGAGCAGCCCTACCTCGACAAGACTAATGTGGATGTGGCCGACGAACCAAGAAGACGTCGATTATAATATACTGTGATAGATAAATGAGCTTGTTTTATTATAAAATAATTAATTAATAATACAAGAAAAATTGTGAAATTTGTTCAATAAATTGTTATTGAGAGTCTGATCATGGATCCAGAAGGTGGATGGTGGAACACAAAATATACAACGTGTAACGTTAAATGCGCAAAACCTGAAAACAGTTTGATCAGAATCATGAGCAGAATCAATTGAACCACTTTTTAATATAGGTCACATTTTTCAAAAAGTCTTCATTTTAAAAGTTTCCCAGTCTTTTTTATAATAGGTCAAGCCATCACGTGCGCTTACCCGCCAAAATAGGTAAACAAACAAACACAAATGGTCCAATTTAAATTTTCTCATACGCGGGATATGAATAGTTCTTGCCAGTAAAACTAAGCACATAAATATTAAAAAAAAAAAAAAAAAAAAACATTAAAATCATTTGGGGTGTCTGAGGTTTTGCGATCGATACACGTTGTATACATTTTATGATCTAGAACTTACCGTCTAGGATGAGACCCAAAGCTCTGCGTGTGTAAAATATAGCAGTTCTTATCACTGATCTGCAGAACCAAGTCCCTTTGAGCAACATTATCAAAATCTTCTGATGCCAAGTCGTCGGCGCTCAGTTTGATCTGAACCAAATGATGGATCCTTTTTCTTTCATCCTTCTTAAGGTTTTTGTCAAATAGCAACTCGATCTAGAACAAAAAAAAGGACGAAAAACTAATTAGCATAATAAGCCTATAATGATCCCACTGCTGGGACTCACGGCCCCCTCTCTATGAGAGGAATGGGCCACCACGCGGGCCCAGTGCGGGTTGGTAGATGTTACATGTCATCGATTTTTGGTTCTAGGACATGCCGGTTTCCTCACGATATTTCAAGTGGAAAAAGTTTGTTATTGTACTCGAGGCGGAATTAACACACGAGCCGTAGGCGACGGTGTTTTTGAGCCGAAAACTGCAATAACCTTTTTCCAGTTGTATCAAAATGTACTACTTTTTTATTGACGTTGAAAAAATATTATGTGGTTCAGAATGATGTACTGTACAGTCACGTCTAATAATATGTATGCACTTTCCTTAATATTATAGCTATTTTCGCGAGAAATGACGATTGTAACTAGGAGATTGGATCTTTTTCATAAAAATATGAGTTCCAGAATACTATGTACGTAATAACATTAAATTTTAATCAGTACATTTGGAGAAACACAATTTAAAAAATTCTTAAGTGTTTACATATTATTAGACGTGACTGTACACGTGGTATCCTTTGCGCGACGTCGTTCCTCCCCTTCCCCCCCTTCCCCCTCTATTTTATTTATTTTATCTTGTTTAGACCTATCACCTGTGACCTGGTGAAGGTTGCGGGAATCCGTTTGATGCGAGTCGCAAGAGACCGGTCAATGTGGCGACACTTGGGGGAGGCCTATGTCCAGCAGTGGACGTCTTTCGGCTGAAATGATGATGATGATGAGACCTATCACGTCTGCCGAGTTTCTCTAATTTTAATGTTACCCTGTATCATCATCATTCTCTTGACCTTATCCCAATTCATTTGTGGTCAGCGCAGCATCTCTTCTTTTCCATAATTCTCTACTCGTCATCTCATCAGACACTTTTTTGTCCTTGCCATATACATGACTTGCTTGCCGTATGCACACTCCATCCATCGTTTATTTGGTCTTCCTCTATGCATATACCCATCCACATTCATACTCAGAATTTCTCTCACGACAATTTAGTCCTAATTTTACCCTGTACTTTCACTACATATTGTTACATCGGACCTACTAGAACATTCGAGAAAGCACGTGATTACAATATGTGTACGTTGGAATTTCGAGTGCTTTCCATTATTATTAGTTTTGAAGTTAGGTAGGTACAAACTCGCGAACTATTTATAAAAAGACATTAGAATTTCAACCGTACGCCTAGGTCATACGGTTCATATTTGTTTGTTTTGTACAAGTAGCTAGTAATAATAATTACCTACTACTTCTTTTGTTAGTGTTTTTTTATGAAGCAGTTCTATAGACAGGCTCTTGTAGACTGTGTAGTACTACAAGGATAGAAAAACGCCTGTCTTTGCCTGTTTTTTGGACCTATCGAAGGCTTTCGATCTTGTCAGTTATGACATGTTGTGGAATAAATTGCTGTCTGAAACTTCTGTACCAGTTGAAGTTATATCAATGTTCAGGTATTGGTATAGCAATCAACGCAATTGTGTAAGGTGGAACGGTTCCTTGTCAAGTGTGTACCAGTTGGAATGTGGGGTGAGGCAGGGCGGATTAAGCTCTCCTCGGTTATTTAACCTGTATATTAACCAGCTGATTGTTGAGGTCAGCAGCACCATGGTCGGATGTCATATTGACGGAGTGTGTACCAATAATCTTAGCTACGCAGACGACATGGTGTTGCTGAGTCCATCAATCAGTGCTACGAGGAAGGAATATACGTATGAGGAAGTTAGTGTCGATATGTGAATCATATGCGGTGACTCATGGGCTCAAATATAATGTTGGGAAGAGTGAACTGATGCTCATTGAAGCCCGTGGTTTTACTTACCAAGCTTTTCCCAATGTTACACTGTATGGCACTCCTCTGTGTAGGGTGTCTAAATTTAAATATTTGGGTCACTGGGTCACCGATGATTTAAGTGATAACTTAGACATAGAAAGGGAACGTAGGTCGTTGGCTGTCCGTTGTAACATGCTGGCACGCAGGTTTGCACGGTGTACAAATTCAGTGAAAATCACGCTTTTTAAAGCATATTGCCAGAGTTTCTACACCTGCAGCCTGTGGGTCAGGTATTCGCAGCGGTCATACAGCGACCTGCGTGTCCAATATAATAATGCACTCAGAGTACTGTTGGGGCTGCCATGGCGATGCAGTGCGTCAGGTATGTTTGCTGAGGCGCGGGTGGATGGCTTTGCCGCTATCGTTAGGAAAAGATGCGCCTCCCTACTTGCTCGCGTTCGTGGCAGTACCAACACTATACTGGGTGTTTTCGTTGATAGGTGGGAGTCCCCCATGCTGCAAAGGTGGGTGCGGCTTCATGCTGTTATATAAATGTTGTATTTGTGTTTTGCTTCTACTAACATTAGTTTTTAAAGAATATTGTTACTAACAAAATATGGACATAGTCTGAAATAAATGTTTATTATTATTATTTATTATTATAACCCTCTAGAATATTCGTGGTAATTTTTTTTTGTGTGTCTGTTGGCGGGTATAAATCCACCGCTCAGGCCCGCGACCGTCAGTCTTGTTTTGGCTACACAACGAAGCTATTCTTAGTGAACTAGAAGTGCGATATCTAAGCGAATAGTGAACAGTAGTGTATTTGTGATTAAGTTTAAATTGTTTTGTGATTAATAAAGTTATTGTGTTGTTTAATCGGTAGTAATTAATTTATCTCATACCCAGCTCGTAACAATATTATAAAAAAAGTCCTCCGTCGCGGCTGTCTTTATCTCTGTTCGCAATTAACTCAACAACTGCTGCACCGATTTTCATGCTGTTTTCACCAATGGATTGAGTGGTTCTCGAGGAAGATTTCAGTATATAATTTGTACGAAGGCGAAGCCGCGGACATCAGCTAGTATCATAATAAAAATACGCACCTCGTTGTTATTCTTGACAAACTCGTAAATGTTTAGAAGAACGTTCATTTCGTAGGACGTTTTGTCGACCCTCTTGCAGTGCTTCGGTGAGCGTATGGTGCTGCGTTCAACGTGGTTTTGGCCGAAACCTATCTTCGTTTTGGCCTGTGAAAGAGGAAAATACTGTTTTAATAAGGACTTCACAAAATCTGATGATTCTGTGAGTGTGTTTTGCAGTGACTTAGTGTCGAGTTCCAGTAGTGCGCGTAGCAAAACACAAAGAAAAAGGGGACATAAAGGGTGTAACAAAAACCTCTTAACGAAGCCGAAAGGCACTTGTTCTCCCCGTCCTTTTGATCAGTTTTTTCATTTTACATCATACCTAGGAACCGTTTAGTTACGGAGATATTGGGGGTCAAAGTTCAAACTTTTTCACAAGGTTTTTTAAAATACATTTTTACTTTAAGCACATCCATGATACCCGTACTAGTCAATCCATCCATCAGCACAAAGTGTTGAATGATTTTCACCACAAAAAAAAACTCGTTTCCCAGCAATAATTTTAGCGTATTATAAAGTTACTATGTACGGAATTCTTGGTTGACGGTTTTGTGCAATCGTGATGAGTCTTTTTACACCCTGTATTTGTCTGCTCCTGTTGGGGCGTAACTCCCAACAGTGAGAATGTTATGTTGATGTTGAGTATAGGAATGTTATGTTGATTGAGTAGACAACCGATTGGTATAAAGGTTTAATTGCTACTAAAAATAACATGTTATAAAGTAATAATGTACAATAATGTTGGCTTAAACAAACTGCAACGTTTCACTATAAGTAGGACAAGTTAGTGGCATGTACAGCGTAGCTCGTACAGTTCCTAACAATTGTATTACCATCCACCCACATTCTCCAAGAGATCCTCAATTCCTGCGATCGTAGCGCTTGCAAGTCTTGCAACAGCGTCGAAATATCAAGAGCTCATAATCACGGAAGATATCCCGTAAAGGACAGTTTAAATTTATAAGAGAGAACTTGATAGTTTACGACAATACGTGGACGAAATCGTCTACCACATGGGACTTAGGAGAGAATTCAAAGACTCGTATCCGGCTCGAAGGACCACAGGGTAAGTCGGCGACAAAAATAGATTTAGCCTATATTTTTTTACAATTTTAATGTGATTTTAAATTGTTTGATTTTAAGCAATACTTAAAAATGTAACTAGAAAAGAATATAAATGAATAAACGAGGCAATAATAGGTTTAAGAGTCCTTTTATATTTTAGTGTTACGCTTATTGTACAATTTACTTTTTTTTGGCACTTCAACGACGAAATAAAGTATAGGATATTATTAGTGAGATAAAAAAACATGCATCGGGAGAATGGTTATTACTAAATAAATAAATAAGTTATCTAAAATTCGTTCTATTATAATTGGAGTGGAGGATAACAACTATTTGTAACAAGTAATTGTTATTTCAAGCAACGAACGGAAAACATATACTTTCAACGAGTGAAACTCACAATTTCGCGTTTTTTTTTTTTTTGTAACTGGCCTCTTAATGACAAGAGATAAAGCAATTACTTACATTATTACCGACATAAACGGCGTTAGGCGCGATGGGCTCCACGATACCGTCCCCGCTCCTGCCGAGCGCTCCGCCCTGCCAACCCATCTTTTGCATCATGCTGAAAGAAACATAAACAATGTAGAAATAAAGGTGCTTACTACTCTGCTAGCGAGCTATGAAGTAGTATGAAGCGATGTATACTGGGACTCCGTATACGGAACAGTATACTTCGATCAAAGACCCAAATCGCAAACGTTTGCAACACAGCCGCCAAATCAAAATGGAACTGGAACGGCAGTCTCGACATAGATAACGTTATCGTTAACTTTTCTATCGATAAAAAAATCTGTTGCAATTTAACGATGCTTGCGGGAAATGCAAGTTTCTACATCCAAGATGCGATTCTGGCAAGCATCGTTTTTGCAACCGAAGTTAACGATAATGCCGTTATCGATCTCGAGACTGCCAGCCTCGGGCAGGCCACATCTGCCGCATGTCGCATCAAAATTGGGCCAAAGTAACAACAGATTAGGTTCCAAACAACAGCAACCGGCGACGCGGTAGGCAGGAGATGGCGTGACGAGCTGAACTTTTATCAAAAGGATTGGCCCAAAATAGCCTTAAATATAGATAAATGGAAAGAGGGAATGGAGGCCTTTATTATTTTGAGCCTGATGTGTCCCACTGCAGGAAGTGGGACACATCAGGCTCATAATAATAAAACTAGTCCTAACTGGCGTATGTGTATGAACGAAGCAAAAGGGCTATGTGGGTTGTAGCAGGTGCCGTTCTGTGTATTCTGCCTTTCCTCTAGAGAAAAAGTCGTAGGGGTGAAAATAAATACACATGCTGCCCGCTTACACACAATATTCTGAGCGATTGTATTTTTTCGGGTCAGCGCTCATAAATAGAAAAAAACCGGCCAAGTGCGAGTCAGACTCGCGCACCGAGGGTTCCGTACAAACCTGTAGGTATATAAGTAAAAGTTATGGTAATTTAAGATTTTCGGAATTTTTCCTATATGTGTACTTTATAACGTTGCTTCATGCCAAATTTCAAGATTCCAGGTCGTCTGGAAGTATCCTTTAGGTTTTGATTCCCTTGCGAGTAGTTGCGAGTTTCAAAATATGCGGCTTTAATTGCTGTATCTTTTGATTGCGTTGACGTAGAAGTTTGATTTTGTTACAGCTTAAAGATATTATAGACTTGAGTATTTGTTAAGAATTTCAATATAATACCACTACGCGTTCATGAGTAAAGGGGTAATAAGTTTAAAATTATTAAAAATATTTTTATTATATGATGTAAAATTGCTTTTCGCAATTTTTCCTTTATCTGTGTTATAAGACGTTGCTTCGTACCAAATTTCAAGATTCTGAGTTCACGGGAAGTACCCTGTAGGTTTTGATTCCCTTGCGAGTGTCGAAAATTTGCGGCATAAACGGGAGTATCTTTTGATCGCGTTGACTTAGAAGTTTGATTTTTTCACAGCTCCAAGAGACCATAGACTTGAGTATTTGATATGAATTTCAGCTTGATACCTCCACGCGTTCCTGAGAAAAAAGGTCTTGACAGACAGACAGACAGACAGACAGACAGACAGACGGACAACAAAGTGATCCTATAAGGGTTCCGTTTTTACCTTATGAGGTACGGAACCCTAAAAAGAGAAATGGCCATAAAAAATCAAAATCAAAGTAAGTGCTTATTTCAAGTAGGCCAGTTACAGGCAAATTTGAACTGTCGAAAAAGACAACAATGAAATGTAGCTACAGTCCTAGACATGAAATCAAATCAAATGACACAGTTTGTATGCCCTATACAAACTGTGTCATTTGATTTGATTTCATTTGATTTTGATTTGATTACATTTGAAAGTACTATAGTAGCCCATTCTTTACCGTAGATCTTTATGGAAAAGAACGGGAAAAGTCATGAGGAGCTATCCACCAAAATGGTGGAAAGTTGTCATCTCCTCTTCCTTTATCATGTGGTTAGTTGCCTAACCTGGTGTCAGAGTTTTTATGCCGCTTAAGGACCTCTGACTTGGCTTTACATGCCGTCGAAAACTATCTCCCATTCATGCTCGTTTCCTCACGATGTTTTCCTTCACCGAAGCAAGTGATAATTATACAATACGCACATGAATACGAAAAATCAGAGTTCGACCTTGGATTCGAACTCGAGACAAATGACTTGAAAGTTCTCAAAATAAGATTTTCTCTTAAGGCGCTTAGACGAGCTAAATTAGCAACTCTATTTGTGGTGGTTCAAACTTCGTTTGAAATGCTGTTAGAATAAAGTTCTAATCAGCTTGCACTACAAAGTGGTTGTTACGTCAGCCACTGAGGGCCAAACAGCGCGAAATGAGTGGTTTCGATCGATTTACAAAAAAACTATTGATTGGAATAAAAAACTAAAACAGTATCATGCTAATATATTGCTTGTAGAATTATTTGCCAAAACATCAGAATGATCGCATGCATATTAGTATGTTTTTTATTGTTTGAAAGATATTTTTAGAGGTAAGTTCGTGATTTCTTTTTATCGAGCCAAATTAATTGTATTATGTTTTCAAAACAGTATCATGCTAGCATATATCCTGAAGAATATCGTATATTTTTCTGGTCTTGTTTATAGCAGTGAATCATATACTTTCAGTAATTATAAAACTCGCGTTTAGCTCGTGTAATCGCCTTAAAATAAATATGTCAATTTCTAATAAATCTAACTTAAAATGTATATCGCCGGAGAAGAGTACCTGGAAGGACAAGGGGGAGCGCTTTGCTCAGCAGTGAGACATTGAAGGCTACAAAAAAAAAACATTTGCTCACCTCTCAGCCTTGGTCATCTTCACAGGTTTAGCAAGCATCTTATCCAATTTCTTCTGTATATTGTTGGGGCCCAGCATCATACGTTTCCGGCCCCGGCTGGGGCCCTGGCCCCCATCTGGGATGGCCTCCGAAGCCTTGTGCCAGTAGGCATGGGTCCAGTCGAGGGTAGGACTTTTGCTGAGAGGACTATCTTCGCTGAGCAGTGAGGGTTGTGGTGATGGATCTTGAGGGATGGTGGGGGGTCTGTGGAATTGATAATACATTTTTTACTAACCAATAGTAGCTGGCTTCATGAATAAAACTATAAAATGGGAAAAAAAAAACATCAAATGCAAATGCTAACTCAAGTCATAATTCTATACTTATCTATACTAATATTATAATAAAAAGGAAAGCTTTGTATTTTATATTTTTGTATACCTAACTCTTGATCTGTCAAGCCCGACCGTAGCGGTCAGACACCATTGTTTAACTATTATGTCTACTTCGCTCTTATGTAACTTAAAAACTACTGGACCGATTTGAAAAATTCTTTCAGCAATGGATAGCTACGTTATCAGCGAGTAACATAGGCTATATTTTATCCCTGTACTGTATGGGAACGGGAACGACGCGAGTGAAACAGCGTGATGTCTGCTCGTAATAATAATAATAACGGTACGGTTGACATATTATATGTCGGGCATGCCACCGTCCAGGCGAATCAATCCGTCACATTATCTCCGGGTGTTCTCGTCTAGCTAACGGAGAGTACTTGCATAGACACAACCTTGTAGCCAGGATTATCCATCAGCAACTTGCTCTAAAATAAGTACAATCTTGTTGAATCGGAAGTGCCCTACTATAGGTATGTGCCCGACCCAATTCTCGATAATGGCAGTATCACACTGTACTGGGATCAATCCATCATCACTGACAGAACTGTTATAGCCAATAGACCTGATATAGTGGTGATGGATCGATCAGAGCGGCGCGCAATGATTGTTGACATAACGGTCCCGCATGATGAGAACCTCGTGAAAGCCGAGAAAGATAAACAAATCAAGTATCTTGACTTGGCTCGCGAGGTTGTCGACATGTGGGAAGTGGACTCAGCGATCATTGTGCCGATAGTCGTGTCAGCGCATGGCAACACCTGAGGAGGCTCTCGTTAGGCAGCTGGATCAAGGGCTTGATTCAGAAAGCGGTACTCCTGGACACGGCCCGTATTGTTAGGAGGTTCCTCTCTCTGGAGCCCTGACCGCCGGTAGCTTGGACCCTGTTCCCGATACCGGTGGCCTACAATTTTTTATATTTTTAAATGTTTTTATATATTTTTCTAACTTAATATTTAAAAACGTATTTTTTTTATAAAAAATGAATAAAGGTTATAATAATAATAATAATAATAATGACTGGCAACACCGTGAGCTGATCGGTCAAAAAAAATCGTCATCATTATATTTCATAAAAATATTGGTTTTGATACAAAACACTTTTACAATAGTTCTTCTAATACAGTTTTGGAATCACACAAATATTAATACAATTGAAAGAAAACCAGAAAGAAAATCAAAACATCGAAAATATGAAAAAACTGTTACACACGACCAATGACGTCTGTCAAATCAAAGACGTCAATACAAACATTTCGTAAAACAAGAATAATGAGATGATTTTAAGAAAATGATCACGAGAGCTGCCTCCCGACAACGCGCACGCCCACCAACCCCGGACTCGTCGCTCAGCTCCGCCTCGCCGCCGCCGGACCCCGGATCTCCAGTGTCACCGGCAGTGGCAGTCGCGTCGAGCTCGAGTGACGAATATTTCTCTCCGCCGACGTCGCCAACACCTGTACGTCGTGCGGGGAGAGGCCGGCCACCGAGGAGCTTGGGACTTAGGGGCCAACAGGCCCCGAGCCGGGTCCCCGCTACCGGTGGTTGTGTGCAGCGCATGAGATGGACTCAGTCCATGAATGAGAACGTCATGCGCGCATACTACGGGTCTACAGAGGGGGGAACTAACCTCACTGCGTACCGTGTTAGGATGCTGTCTATGTTTCAGGATCTTGAACCAACCGTCAACGCCTCGGCCCAAAGATTGTCGGATCAGGTGCGGGTCATCCAACGCAATCACCTGTTGGACGACGCCGTGCTTGATAGGCTACGCTCAGAGGTACTGAACAACCGTATCATCTTCACTCAAGCACAAACCGCGGTACAAGCATCAGCTATTCATGCAACCCCACCGCGGTCCAACCCCGCTGTTATAGAGGAAGATGATAGGGTTGCCACGGTAAGTAGCCAGTGCAACGACCGATTGAGGAGCGCTCTGGAGGATGCGCTTCGTGAGTATCGATCAATTTCTGCCGAACTTAGACCCCGATTACCACGGTTACCCATGCATAAAAAAAATAGGGCGCTGGTGTGTGCCCTGGACTCGCAACTCAAGAATATATTCGAGAGTAGCGAGGACCTCGTTGATACACACTCGATCCTGTTCTGTGGGGCTGTTGCGGCATGTCGTTTAGCTAATGTCAAGTTCCCAAATTGTGACATAGCTACTCGACCAAAACCAGCCGTACCAGCCTGGCAGCGCAGGATCGAGCGCCGTATTGACGGGGCCAGGGTACTCATCGGCAAACTATACTGCTTCAGGGAGGGCAATACACGACCTCGTGTGATGCGCTTTGTGAGGCGGGCATTCTCGGGGACTGAAATCAGTCCTCAAGAATACATGTCCCGTGTCACAGAGCGCATCGACTTCCTGAAGCAGAAAGTTTATGCATGGGCGAGCCGTATACGGCGGTATAAGCGGCGGGTTGATCGGTACTCGCAGAATCGCATGTTCCAGAGCGATGAGAGGTGGGTATACAGAGCTTGGGAGCGACCTCAGCAAAATATGACGGATGTGTGCCGCCCGGATGATGCCACCACGAGTTCCTTCTGGCGCAGCATCTGGTCGGTGCCCGTCTGTCATTCTGAGGCTGACTGGATGCGTGACGTCGAGCGAGTGTGTGAACCTATTCCAACAATGGAACCAATTTTAATAACGCCACTAGATATAGCCAGAGCAGTTCGTCCGTTGCCGAATTGGAAATCACCGGGACCGGACGGACTGCATAACTTCTGGCTCAAGTGGTTTAGTAGTTCACACACTTACCTGGCATCCCAATTCCAGTCATCCTTAGAGTCTGGGTCCTTACCACAGTTTTTAACAACTGGTGTTACCCACCTGCTCCATAAGTTAGGTAGTCCCGCGGAACCCAAGAACTACAGACCGATCACGTGTTTGTCCACGGTCTATAAACTTCTTACATCCATTTTGAGAACGAAAATTAATACACACATTGACAATAACTCTATTATGTCTGCCTCTCAAAATGGATGTAGGAATGGGTCCCGTGGTACTAAGGAGCTACTCCTCATCGACATGGCCATTAGCCAACAGGTCCGTCGAGCCCGCAAGGATCTGTCAACATGCTGGATAGATTATAAGAAGGCCTACGACTCGGTGCCACATTCATGGCTCATGAGGGTGCTGGAGTTGTACAAGATAGATGCAACTCTACGCACCTTCCTTGAGTCATGTATGGGGCAATGGAGAACTGTCCTTCGATATCCAGGATGTCGGCAGATCCAGGGGAATGATGAACCTGTATGGATTAAACGGGGAATATTCCAGGGCGACAGTCTGAGTCCACTTTGGTTCTGTTTAGCCCTGAATCCTCTAAGCACATTGCTGGAGAATTCAGGACTAGGCTACCGGTTGAGGAAAGATGGTCAGGTCATATCTCACCTGCTTTACATGGATGATCTGAAACTCTTTGCCCCCAACAAATTGCAACTGATGGAGCTACTGAAAGTAACCGAAACTTTTAGTAGCGCCATCGGGATGGAATTTGGTGTGGACAAATGTGCAGTCATGTATGTAAAGCGAGGGAAGATTATGGGATCCGAGGGACTTCAACTCTCGGATTCCATACACCTAAGATCCCTTTCCTCATCCGAGAGCTATAAGTATTTGGGTATGTCGGAAGCTTTAGGCATTAACGTAACTGACATGAAACAATCGTTGAGGGAGCGCTTCTTCGGTCGCCTAAAGAAGGTATTAAATAGCCTTCTTTCAGGTGGGAACAAGGTGCGCGCCTTCAACGGTTGGGTCATGCCGGTTTTAATGTACTCTTTCGGCATACTCAAATGGACTCAGACCGAACTCGAAGCCTTGGATAGAAGAGTTCGTACATTGCTGACCGAAAACCGGATGCATCACCCACGATCATCAATGATGAGACTGTACATCCCGCGGAAGTGCGGGGGTCGAGGCTTTTTAAATGCGAAGACCCTCCACAACCGCGAGGTGTGCAGCCTCAGAGAATATTTTCTAAAAGCCGACGTGGGTATGCACCGAGATGTGGTCGCAGTGGACAAGGGACTCACCCCGTTGTCCATGGCTAAAGAGAACTGGCGCAAACCTGTGGTACTTACTACCGATGACCGCAAGAAAGAATGGCAGGGTAAGGAGCTTCACGGGCGCTTCTACCGGGCTCTTCATGGGCCCGATGTAGATTTTCTAGCGTCCGTGTCCTGGCTACGTTTTGGCGACCTCTTTGGGGAAACTGAAGGTTTTGTTTGTGCGATTATGGACGAAGTTATGTTGACGAACAACTACCGGAAATATATTATGAAGGACGGGACGGTTGACGTGTGTCGGGCATGCCACCTTCCGGGTGAGTCCATCAGACATATTATTTCTGGTTGTTCTCGTCTAGCTAACGGCGAGTACTTGCACAGACACAATCAAGTAGCCAGGATTATTCACCAGCAACTTGCCTTGAAATTTAATCTTGTGGAATCGGAAGTACCGTACTACAAGTATGTGCCCGACCCAGTTCTCGTGAAAGACCATGTCACGCTGTACTGGGATCAGTCTATCATTACTGACAGGACTATTGTCGCCAATAAGCCTGACATAGTGGTGATAGACCGATCAGCGCGCCGCGTAATGATAATCGATGTTACTATCCCTCATGACGAGAACCTCGTGAAAGCTGAAAAAGAGAAACAAATTAAGTATCTCGACTTGGCACACGAGGTTCGCGACATGTGGAATATGAACTCAGTTATCATTGTGCCGATTGTCGTGACGGCCAACGGCCTGATAGCCAAGAGCCTCGACGAACATCTGTCGAAGCTCTCTTTAGGCGGTTGGATCAAGGGCCTGATTCAGAAGGCAGTACTCCTCGATACGGCTCGCATTGTGAGGAGGTTCCTGTCTCTGCAACCCTAACCACCGGTGACTTGGACCCTGCTCCCGACACCGGCGGATCCCTATTTTTTATATTTTTAAATGTTTTTACATCTTTTTGAATAAATATTTAAAAATGTATAAAGTAAGATGTATACTGAATAAAGGAGATAATAATATCGCTGGACATTAACACACAGCGCCACCTAGTGCCACACTAAGCAAAGCTTGTGTCGTGAACACTAGATAGTTGAAATATTACATGTATACCTTTTTGTTTGTAAATACATACTTATTATGCATATTAACATCCATGACACGGAAACAAATATCCATGCTCATCACACAAACATTTGCTCCTACCGGGATTCGAGCTCAGGACCCTAAGAACGTAAGGCAGCGTCACTACCGCTACGCCATTCGGGTCGTCAAATTAATAGTAATATCGTAATATTATTAATGCGAAAGTTGCTGTCTGTTACCTTTTCACAACTAAACGGCTGATCGGATCTTTTTATATCTATACTAATATTATAAAGCAGAAGAGTTTGTTTGTTTGTTTGGTTGAACGCACTAATCATAGGAACTACGGGCTCGAATTGAAAAAATATTTTTGCGTTGGATAGTCCATTTATCGAGGAAGGCTATAGGCTATATAACATCACGCTATGACCAATAGGAGCGGAGCAGCAATAAGAAATGTTGCAAGCGGGAAAAAAGCTTCCGTTGAGCAAGCAATGTGTTGCGATATCAAAACTTCATGCGAACGAAGTCGCGGGCAGAAGCTAGTGCAATTATAATTTTAATGCACATGCGTAATGAGCTCTGCCAAAATAGCCACTTTCTAGAGCCCTGACACAGCCAAAAGTTGCTGTGGTAGACCTCGTAGAAGATGGCGGACAAAACCAACTACTAGTGGTCCACATTAGCCCTGGACAGAAACAACTGGAAGTCATGGGAGAGCCCTTTGCCCAGCAGTGGGATAATGCAGGCTAACATCATCATCATCATCATCGGCCTATTAATGTTCCCACTGCTGGGACAGGCCTCCTCTCTATGAGAGGCAACAGTATCATATTTTAATTACAGTTAGGTAGTACCATGATAAGTGAATGACAAGTCTTACCCAGTTAAACTGGGTTGTAGAAGTTAGAGAATCAGCCATTTATTTATTTATTTATTAGTTTAAACTTCATGTACAACAGTGGTACATAGGCGGACTAAATGCCACAAGGCATTCTCTACCAGTCAACCATTGGGTCAAATAAGACAGCATTGTGATAGAGTACATCTATAATATAAAAATGAATTGCAAAATGTGTCGGTAAGCGCATATCTCAACAACGCCTGGACCGATTTCACGAATTCTTTTTTTGTTGTGTTTGTTATTGTCAGGAGGTTTTTATGAAAAAGAAATGTAGTAGTAGGTAGGTAGTAGTAGGTAGCTTTTTCCCTCTTATGTGACGCAGACGAAGTTGCGTGGGTCAGCTAGTTAAAAATAAAAATAAACATACCATTTTGCAAGAATAATATATCAATACCATTTTGCATACCATTTCGTATGGCTAGACTAGAAACTGATCCTAAGACAGTTGTGAACAGGTTAAGAAGATGACATAGATGTTGCATTTACGTAAACAAATAAATTATAGAAAGCTGGGCAAAAGCACACTTGCTCAAGACGGGTTGGCGAATTCAAACTTAAATTAATTATAAGTCCAGGTTTCCTTAGAATGTTTTCCATACAAAATGTACATGTTTTACATAAACTAAATGAATATTCAGAATAAACATGGACTTTTATGAGCTTATAGCGCGGTTTAGGTGATTTGAGTAACAATTTAATTTCTCTTTTGTAGGCTTAAAAACACAAATTAGTACTATCATACCTTTCTTTATCTTTTGCAAATCTCACTTTAAAATTAGATTTGCTGTAAGAAAACCAACTCTGGGTTAAGCTCGCCTTTGTACATAAGCTATATTATTGCAATTAATATGTATATTTGTTGTTATTTGTGGAATAAGAATACCTACCACATTCAAAAGCCTATGATGTTTTGGTTATAAAACTTGAATTAAAGATTTGTTCACTACTTACAGATTTGTCTTATCAATGCATTAAATCAATTTTAAATGAATAGCAATATTTCAACATCAGTATGTTCATGATTTCAAGTTTCATGATTTTTGTTTACATTGCAGTATAGCTCAGCCTCAATAATAAATTTAATTCAAAAGAACATAAGACTTATGGACTATGAAATGTTTATTACAGTTGCAAAGCCATAAAATATGTTTTGAAACCTTGGAAAAAACACTAGAGGCCAAACAAAAAAAAACTACTAAAAATATACTGAAATCATATATTTCCTTTCGCTCATCCTATCCTAGTCGTAACATATCGTAAATTGCGTGTCAAACGACGCAAATATAAACATAAACAATAACAAACTCACGGGGGCTCCTTATTAAACGATTCAGGGTCTTCGTACAACGAGTCTCGGTCTACAGTCCTCCGGCTCAGCCTGTCGGGCGGCTCCGGGACTGGCACCACCTCCACTGGTACCGCCGAAGCCCATCGCGAAGCCTTAGACTCCTGACTAATCTCACTGCCAATCGTGCCATTACGATTCGCGAAATTTTGCGGAGACAGGTTTTTTATATCATAATACTTCGAATTCCCCCACAAACTATACGTATTCGCGTAAATATTATCGTGAATAACCTGATCATCGCACAAATCACTCATTATTCAATAAGAAAAACACAATATTTTGTTTATACTTTGAAAGCGAGCGTGAAACGCGTGTTTTCACATTATTTCAAGTTAGATTTCAGTTTACTCAAATATTTTATTAGGGAATGCTGCCAAAACAAACGGATGCAATGTTTGTCACGTAACTTTGTTGTTTTTACAATTTATTTAGAATAATATTTATTGATTCAATCGATCATGTACATTCAATGACACTCATGCGTTTCAAGATTTCAAGGTTTGTAATAAGTTCATTCATTTCGAAATCAACAAACAGACTTGAAAATCATATGTTAGAAGGAGACAGCTATATGAATTACTGTTATGTAAGAGAAGGTAAGAACACAAACAGTAAACTCAACATTCAATTAGCTGTAACCTGAAACGCAGTATGTAAATTATGTCAAGTACGTCAATTTTGACATCTTGTAATATCGTTCCGATGTACGCAATAAGTTTTTAATTAAATAAATAAATATCGCTGGACATTAACACACAGCGCCACCTAGTGCCACACTAAGCAAAACTACACTTTTTGTTTGTAAATACATACTTATTATACATATAAACATCCATGACTCGGAAACAAATGTCCATGCTCATCACACAAACATTTGCTCCTACCGGGATTCGAACCCAGGACCCTAAGAACGTAAGGCAGCGTCACTACCACTACGCCAATCGGGTCGCCAGAAAATTCCGTCATACTCGAGGGGAAAACGCCACAGGCACGGTGCGGGTGTGGTGGTACTCTTCTTCAAGAAGGGTGACAATGCCCGGTTGAATAATTACAGGCCCATCTCACTTCTAAGCCATGTCTACAAGTTGTTTTCAAGAGTCATCACGAATCGTCTCGCGCGCAGGTTTGACGATTTCCAGCCACCCGAACAAGCCGGTTTCCGAAAAGGCTATAACACCATGGACCACATACATACGCTTCGGCAGGTTATACAGAAGACCGAAGAGTACAACTTGCCTCTCTGTTGAGCGTTTGTGGACTACGAGAAAGCCTTTGATTCGATCGAGACCTGAGCTGTACTGCAGTCTCTCCAACGGTGCCAAATTGACTACTGGTACATCGAGGTGTTGAAGTGTTTGTACAAAAACGCCACCATGTCAGTCCGACTTCAGGACCAAGCCTCGGAACCTATCCTTCTGCAGCGAGGTGTAAGACAGGGAGACGTCATATCTCCGAAATTGTTCACCGCTGCACTGGAGGATGTCTTCAAGGTTCTGGACTGGAGAGGGCTAGGCATCAACGTCAATGGCGAGTACATCACTCACCTTCGGTTTGCCGACGACATAGTGGTCATGGCTGAGACCATGGAGGACCTCAGTACAATGCTAGATGACCTCAGTAGAGCTTCCGAAAGAGTGGGTCTAAAAATGAACATGGACAAGACGAAGAAAATATAAAAAAAAAATAGAAAAAAAATAAAAAAAAAATAAAAAGTAAAAAAAAAAAATAAAAAAAAAAACGACGACGACGACGACGACGACGACGACGACGATTATGTATACCTAGGACAAACAGTCCAGCTAGGTAGGTCTAACTTCGAGAAAGAGGTCAATCGTCGAATCCGACTCGGCTGGGCAGCGTTCGGGAAGCTGCGCGGTATCTTCTCGTCCAACTTACCGCAGTGTCTCAAGACGAACGTCTATGACCAGTGTGTGTTTCCAGTGATTACATTCGGGACCGAAACTGTGGTCGCTTACAATGGGCCTTATCAAAAGGCTTAAAGTTACCCAAAGGGCAATGGAGAGGGCTATGCTCGGAGTTTCCTTGCGTGATCGAATCAGAAATGAAGACATCCGCGAGAGAACCAAGGTCACCAACGTAGCCCGAAGAATTGCTAAACTTAAGTGGCAGTGGGCAGGGCACATTGCTCGCAGAACGGATGGCCGATGGGGCCGAAATGTTCTGGAGTGGCGATCGCGAACCGGAAGACGATGCGTTGGAAGACCTCCCACTAGGTGGACCGATGCGAGTTGCACGGGACCGGTCAATGTGGCGACACTTGAGGGAGGCCTATGTCCAGCAGTGGACGTCTTTCGGCTGAAATGATGTACGCAATGCTTTTAATGGATTAAAGGTTCTGTTCACAATATTTGCACACTTCATCCAAAAGAAATAATCTAGTAATATTTCCAATTAATTGTCTTGCATATTGCACTACTCATCAAAAAAATCTATGGTATGTGCGGTACTGACAATAAAATGAGACAAACAAATAAATTTCAACATTTTTATTACTCTACAAATCGATATTAGCTATTTGTTTAACAAAGTAAACCCCTAGACAAGTTTCTGTATAACATGATTTGTTGATCTGTAACACTGTTAACTTATAAATTAAATAATTACAATAAAATTGTTAAAAAGAATGACAAAAAACTCATCCAATGCCTTACTTTTGTAGACTGCAGTAGTGTGTGATAAAGATGCGGAATGGAACGTAAACCATAGAGCATTTTATGACATTTTTTTAGGAACGCAATTCCGCGTTTACATAGTATTCTCCAGTAGTCCAACATAAATAAAATCACACGCAGAAAATAAACGAATTGTAAAATTATTCCCGCCAATGAATAGCCCTCGTCCCATCACTTTCCCACACACATAACCGCAGTCTATGCATCTCGCTCGCACGGCTGTTGCCGTTTATTCGGTCATCCAGTAGAAACGAGAGCCGAATCTTGCTGGTTTCTTCTCGGTACCTTCCGGGAGGGCTGGGGTAGCGTCTGGGTAGACCGCCTTCGGTTCTTCCAAGGGCTTTGGCCTGGAATAATAATAATAATAACGATGGTTAATTTCGTGCAGAGATAACATACAACTCCAGCCCGGCTAGCATGGGCAGGGGATAAAAATTTTATCCACCGGTTATTTCCACTTTTGTTTGAATTTTGTCCCTTGTCAGTGGAAATAACCGGTGGATAAAATTTTATCCCCTGCCCATGCTAGCCGGGCAGGGGCCTAATTCTGCTATTTTAATAAATTCGTCACTCCAACACGATTCCATTCTTATCCCATTGTCATTTTGCTTAAAGTTCGTAATCTGCTAAATTCACAGTGGTCTGTCAATGGTCTCGTAATAAAGTCGTATTGTCAGTATTATAAAACCCTTACTACAAATGGTTTTCGAAATCTACTACTAAATGCGAATATTTGTTCATGCCAGATTTCATGTACGAGATTATCATTCTTTGACATTTCTTTCAATGAAGTTTCAGTGGTTGACCAATGAATACCTAGTCATAATGGCCCCATTATGATAGTAGAATTGACAAACTTGTCAAAATTTGACAGAACTTGACCATTATGAAATCAATGATCGACTACTCTGACACTATTGTAATAGCAGAATCGAGGCCCTGATTGAGAGTGACGTCTAGGAATAGATATTTAATTTAAAACACGGTTAAGTGCAAGTCGGACTCGCGCACGAAGTGTTCTGTACTATTATACTTAGTTTGTTGTATGGGTGGCGGGAGCCCCCGTTAAACAATTATTTTATTTTTATTACTTATTTATTTTTAAAGTGAATACACAACTAAATATTTTGTGAATATTTCAAGCGTCTACCTTTTGCCGTTAGGTATTAATATCGAGCAAAAAAATCACGTTTGTTGTATGAGAGCCCTCTTTTAATGTTAATTTTATTTTGTTTTTAGTATTTGCTGTTTTAGGGGCCATCCATAAATTACGTCACACGTTAAGGGGCAGGGAAGGGTCGACAAAGTGTGACAAGGGGGTGGGAGGGGTCCTAAATTTCGTGACGTCACATTTAAAAATCTTTATAATCTAACTGTTAAAACACGAACTGTCAACGAAAAACTTAAAAACATTTCCAACTCTATCTGTATAGACATAAGGTTCAAATTGTTAAGTCGGGAACTAGCTCTATTAGTGCTACATGCCGAGTTTTTAATTTTTATGTTTTAATAATAATTATTTGATGTTAATAAACATCGATTAAAAAAAAAAAAGAATTTAAAACGAATTAAACTAATTTCGGAACTGTTCATTCAATAATTTGTAGATGTAAAATTGCAAAATCACACTAGGGCGGGGAATCTCACAAATGTGACCAGCTGTATCAAGGACGGGGGGGGGGGGGGGGCTCAAAATATCATGAATTTCTTGTGACGTAATTTATGGATGGCCCCTTATAGCGGCAACAGAAATATATAGAAGGGGGGGGGGGGGGTAAAAATCATGAATTTCGTGTGACATAATTTATGGATGGCCCCTTATAGCGGCAACAGAAATACATCATCTGTGAAAATTTCAACTGTCTAGTTATTACGATACAGCCTGGTGACAAACAGACGGATGGACAGAGGAGTTTTAGTAATAGCCATAGGGTCCCATTTTTACCCCTAGGCTACGGAACTTCAAAAAGAAAACAATCCTATTATTCCAGTGTTGTCACTGAAAAAAACTATTTTATACTCTCACAAGGGCTATAAAGGAAAACGATTGCAGGGAATGCTGGTATGTGTAATAGAGAAATATGGAAGAAGAAAACACGTAGTACCAACCCCTAATAAATTCGGACAGGGCAGGCGAACAATTTTTATTATTTTATTTGTTGGCTTATTTCTGTGTACTTGTTCAAATAGTTCCTTCTTTTTTTCTTTTTCGTGTGTTTAGTGCATAACCTGATGTCAGAGGCATCTTCTGAGAATGCGCGTTCCATCATAAACCACATTCATCGCTTTCCATCAGGCGCATTTTGTAATAAAAAACGAGATTTTTATGACATCGAGCAAAATCTCTCTCTTCTTTAATACTCCTCATAATTTTATTCCATTCATATCAAAATAAATGTCACAAGACTTCGAAGTATTGGTTCTAGGAGAGCAGTGGTGATAAAATAAATTACTCGAACCCACGACTTACTGTTCGTTGCTTTCTTCAATTCTCCTGCACTTATCCCAATTTATTTAAGGTTGGCACGCCATGGCTTTTTCCATACTTCTCCATTATTCCTTACGATTTATTGTACTGTCACTAAAATACGAAATAAATAATTAAATATACAACTTACCTCTGAGTATCATGGACGCGAGCCTCACAGAAGTAGCCGAACGATGGACGTTCAATGTTTAATTTCTCCAACGCGCACTTGTCAAACACAGCTTGAGTCTTACGGCAGCTGGAATTAAGGTTGAAAATTATTTAACAAGTCTGTTTTTCGGTCACAGCGGCCAATCTCAGCGGAGATATTATAGTTCAGGTAGGCGTCTGTGCGCAGGCACAGGTGCACTCTATTTATGTTCCTTTACTCTCATAGTCTCATGGGACGGCAATCCGCAGGTCCAAGGTTCAAAATTTCAACATTGTTCGGACATTTACATATTTAGGAGTAGCTTCTTAAATGTTCACCGCTTATTTTTATTGGTACTAGTCCACCAGACTATCCCAAAACCACTGTAACTCCTGAAAGCCAGAATCAACAGTGGCGACCACCAGAAAAGCGCCGAGGCAATGAAGCTTGACGAAGTCCCAGAGAAAGAATTTAACTATCTTAGATCCCGCAACGAAATTAATCAGAAAAGTATAAGTAGGGAAAATCCAGAATTTCTACTTCCCTCCAATTTTAATAAGTGAATAACAAAATACAAAAGTGATTTTCTTGTGAAATCTACTTTAAGTTAAGGTCTATTTTGTAATAGAATGGCTTCCAAAACACTATGCTCTAAAAAAAAAACGTTACGAGAAATTACTTTTAAAAGTTTCTGTGTGTTTGTTTACACTTAAGATCATAGCACAGTATACCGACACCGCAACTGCACAGCTGCAGCACGACGTCGCGCGTCGCCTCGAATTTAGGGTACGGCTAGCTGCCAGCGCGCTAAATACGCGGCGTCCGCGATTTGCAAGCTCGCAGTTCACGCGCTGGCCGCGAGAAGCTTGCTGCCACCGCGAACACCAATTTATATTATGGCGTTGAATCGCTGGCTGGCATTGTATCGCTGGCGACTAGGAGTCGGCGCGCTGTAACATGCAGTCCGCTCGCTAGCAGTGCGTGGGCTGCGAGTCGAGTTTTATGATAGCGGCAAGCGCGCTGACTGCGCGCTGGCTGATTTTTCATATTGACGTTATGAATTATACGACACACGATTGAATGCTCTAATTCGAACGACAACTTAAATGCTGAGTTGGAGAATGGGGCGGTGCTGTTGCAGTGCCAGTATAATTGTGCCATGACCTGCCCTGCCATGGCCTGCGTCTGGTGGGGGGGGGGGGGTAATTGCGACTGTACACATCAGCCTGACTCTGCAGAGAGTACAGGTGTGATATGATGTTTACGTTACTTACTATCTCAAGCTATAATCTCCAGAGCTCTTGTCAATGCAGTTGGTGTACTGGTTAAACTCCTCCAAACAAGACTTCTTCACCTTCCGGAAGAACTCCATTGTGCATGCAGTGACAGCTTTGCCTTCATTGATGCATTTCCGAGGATCCTTCTCCTCCAAGCGACAGAGCATGAACTCCTGGAAAATGTTTGTGAAGTGTATTTTAATTAAATAATACTAGACAAAACGTAACAAATCAATCACGGCACCCAGTTATCTCTGATGAGTTAGGTATAGGTCTACATTTTTTTTAGTAGCCTTGGATGTTCAACTGCTGGGTAAAAGCCTCCCCATATCCTTCCCAGTAATCTTCTCCTGCCCCACCTCAGACCAGCCTTCATGATTCGCATCCAGATCATCTCGCCACCTCTTTCTAGGCCGGCCTCAGTGGTATGCAAGCTCTAAGCTGGTAAAATAGGGGTTGAAAGGCTTTATTAAAATCTGTCTGCTAGTTCAAATAAATAGAGACAATGAGATGTATATTATTATAGAAAGGTGGACAGAGATATGTTTAAATTTCAAAATATAACTTAATAAACTGCCCCAATAAATTTAGAAAAAAGTTAGTTCTAAAGTCTGGTAATTTGATTTCTTACTAAACTTATTGCACTATTTTTGAAAGGGCAATCGCTATTCAATCAAAAACAATCTGTTACATTGTACTACTGTCATATTTTTTACTATGGCATTATGGATAGTGACTACGCTAACTATTGCTTGACTTGGTGGATGCAATTAATGAAAAAAATCCATTAAATTCTTATTAAAAACATTGACAGACAAATCGGTCAAACTTTCAACCGGATTTTAGATTGAGTATTATAATCACAGTTGCTTCGAAAATGAGAATTTATCACCCTAAAATCTATCATAACATAACCTCAATAAAACTTCGATTATGCAATCAATTTAACTCTTTAACACAACAACTGTAGACTAATAACATTAAAGACATATTAGTCAACGGCTGTAAATAAAATAACAGTTTTACTTACATTATTAGCTTGTTCACAATATTTTCCTAAATGAAAAGATGCAGACAATAAAGTTGATGTAGACAAATTGAGCTCGTTCACCGCCAATTCGGACTCTTCCGGCAGATGAACATCCGAGGTCAGCACCATTTTATCTTATTTTAATAATCACGAGCAATTTAGATGTTATTTTCCAAAATAAATAGTGTAATTTCTTCCACAAAAATTCGTGGAAGAAATACGAGAATAAAACGACAAATTTTGGGTGATCGATAAATTTAGTAAAAAGAGAGATAAACGGTTACATTTTGAGCATGCGCGAAAGAGATAGATTGCACAATAGTAATTTATTCTATTTTGAAGCGTTATAGCCATTGACATTGACAGTAATATTGAAAATTACGTTCCTGTATAAGCTGGATTAGCTGAAAAAACCTTTAACAATAAAACAAAAGAATGCATGCATGCTTGATAATCATTTATTTAACTTAATTAGGACTAGGATTAACAAAAAAACGTCATTTTTTTAAGATCACAAATTGTCCTCTATTGAAAGAGGTTCCGGTTTATCGTTTCATGTTTCCTGATTGTTTGGGGTAGAAGGCTTCAATTGGCATATTGTACTCCAGTTGCTCACCTGTGTATGAAATAAAAAGGTAATCAGATGCATGAATAATTACAAGCCAGAGTCAAACAAAGATAACGAAAATGGGGAGCAAAACCAAAGGTGTCGCTAGCATCGACTCTGTCAAGACTCTGTAAACATTTAAAGGAAGTACCTCCTGCTATGTTGCATGACTAACCAAAGTGCCTTTTTGTTTCAGATTCAAAGATCAGCCAAAGGACAGGCCGTAGCCTGTCCTTTTGGCTGATCTCTTTCATCCGTATATGAAGCTTGGTGTTTTTGATTGCACCGATTGGACGGTATAGCATTGAAGGCGCAAACACACAGAAACAATGCCAATGAAGGCCCCAATCAAAAAGTTATCTACCTACATTGTAAAATTGGCGTTTTGAATCCTTGGGAAATATGTATCTTCCTTTATTTTGCAGAGGAAAGTGTACAATAGTATGGATATTGACAGGTGCCAGGACAGATTAAGGGCAAAGTTGATCATGTGGCATATTAAGTGGTGTGATAATAAAAAGCCGTTTGACTTACGTTCATAAACATCAAAGTTGTCTGAAGGCAGCTGATAGAACTTGGGGATGTCATAGCGGTTTTCCTGTAAAATAAGTGAAAGTATTGTAATGCTCAATTTTCCCGATAGATCAAGTTGAATGAAACAAAATCCATTCACATTGACTTCACTAACAAGAAATCGGAACACAACCCGGTGTACATAAACAACAAAATTGTACCGTACGAAAACACTGCCAAATATCTTGGTATGACCTTAGACGCAAAGCTTCGCTGGAAAGCCCATGTCAAAAAGAAACGAGAGGAATTGGAAATTCGTTACAGAAGCATGAACTGGTTATTATGAAGGCATTCCGCACTGTCAGTTCCTAACAAAATCCTGCTCTACAAATCCGTCCTTATGCCAGTATGGACGTAATGGTATATACAACTATGGGGTTGAGCCAAAGAAAGCAATGTAGAAATAATACAAAAATTCCAGAACAAAGTACCTACTCAAGAACATCGTGAACGCGCCTTGGTATATAAGAATTGACGACATCCATCGGGACCTAAATATAGAGTTCGTAAACAGTACCTAAGTATTATCCAAAAATAAGCAGAAGCTCACGAACATCGGCTTCATCATCATGTTAATGTTGAGGCCATCCAGCTCCTCGATAACACGGACATAGTAAGAAGGCTCAAAAGGACTAAACCTTTGGAGTTAGTGTAGTGTAATGTAGTGTAATATTATTATATTTGTGAATTTACCGTGAGTGTAACATAGTACAGTTTGGAAAAATAAAGTATGGACGAAATGAGGGCGTTGTTAGCGACCTTCTGGCAACACTGAGCAGTGACAAGCCAATGACATTGCCGAGTTTGACAGAAAACACGGTATTGCCAGGTAGGAAATTTGTAGTTCCTACTGTCACCGCGTCAAACTCTTTATTGCCAAGCTGTACCTAGCTATTTTTATGGACACAAGAACAAAGTGACTTCGCCTTAATAAACGCTAAGTAAACGCAATGCACGTGCTCTTAGATATAATTTTACTTTTAGCAAATTAAGTTAGATTAAAATTGCTTATTAGCCTTGTTATGCTAGATTGTAATATAAATAAAAAAACTATATAAAAAAGGAGAAAAAATAAACCCGAAATCTCGAATACAGAGAATAATAATATGGTCTCAGTTTACAGGGTACCTACCCAATCTGTTGAGGGTACGGGTTTCCGTCCGGGACACAAACAGTGGAGGCCCTGCCTGGATCGTGCTCATTAAAGCAAAGAGTAGCACCACAAGTGCCACAAGCTTCATAGAATAACACCAAATTACTTCTGCAGATTTGCGGGATTCGATCCCAGTCACTACCCGCGGCCAAGACGATCCCGTTTCGTAATTTTAATCCGTTTTGAATGGACACACTTAATGCTTCCGCTACCGAGCAACGGACCATGGATTGTGCTACGGCTGCCTCTCGGCTCGGACCGTGCACGATCTAGCGTGCGTCATCCTTAAAATATGATTCGCGGGTGTAACGCGTATGTAGTTACAGACTTATAATAATTAAAATCTTCAAAACTATCCTCTAAGTTCATGTAACCTGATTAACTGATTGAATAACTATTTTATGAAAAATATAAAATAAAGAATATCTTTCATCGATATTTATCGATCAAATCTGCATACAACCTAACTCCATCACTATTTGAGTAGCGTGGAACTTTCGAAAACGGAATATCTAGATAGGTACACAATCGTTCCAAAACGAACTTATGAGAAAAGGCATGACAGCGTCATTCTATCTTCCCTCAAGCTCAAGGAATACAAGTCGGTATTATATTATAGGTACCTACCTACTTCCTAGACGCGCGTTTAGATGTTTCACATCAAAATAGCAGATATTATTATGACGTACCTAACACATAAAAAAACATAGGTTCGGTGCCAATTCAGAATGTCCTTCATTTTTGAAGTTTTTTAAATAATAAGAGAAATAGATTTAAAATGACTTACCGAATCATAGTTCCTCCTGCCCATGCGTGGTATATTCTTATTCGATTTAATAACATAGCCAAAGCTTCCTTGGTCGAATGGAGAATCCTCATTGCTTCTTCCAACCCTTGGCACGTTATTAGGCTTTATAAAAGAACCTTCGGCACCACTGAAAAAGTGGATGAGGCAGTATGCCATCAATACCGTTGCCAATTTAGAGTTCATTTTAAAAAGTTAAAATGGCGCGAGTTTCGTAGAGAGACGAAAACTGAATGATGTAGACTATTAGTATTCTGGCTATTTTATACTGAAATGTTTCGATTGCTCCCGTATTTTGTAAAGATCTGATCAAAACTCATTTACGCTTTCAGAATTTAAATAAGTGTTAGATTTTTATCTAAAAATTCACCATGCGGGTGAGTAGATTTTCATGATATGGTAGGCCGTAGGTAGAATAGAAATACCGAAATCTTCTTCACACAATGGCCCATGTTGCACAGACGTTCAAGTCATAAGTCCTGGTTTTCCTGGATTATTCCGATCTGTCACCCCGCTTTGTCCCCATTATGGTGACAGATAGGAAAAAAAGTTTGATCTGTCCCCCTGTTAGCAGTGAGGGGACAGTTCGAACTTTATTCACTCCTTAACGGCTTCATCTGTCCCCCTATCACTGATATGGGGACAGTACGTTGTCGTGTGCAAGAAATAAGTAGGTAAGTTATGGAATTCAGAAGAAAATTACGGCATTCAATACAACACGCCAACATTCAACATTTGAATAAAGCAGCCGGCGGCGCTGCAGACCAGCGAATTTTGTGCCAGATTTACGGCTATATGTTCGATCGTTCCCTAGTACTGGTAGCTCAATGGTGACCAGTGATGTCTGAGTAGCAGGTACCGGCCGCGATTTACGAACAGGGCCAAGTCAGGTTCATTTAGGTATTTAAAAAGAAAAAAAACGTTTCCCCACACAAGGAATGTCTCCTGTATCGTGGGAATGTTTACAAACATTTTAATACAGTGCACTTGACAAACAGCCAGACCTGGAACAGCTAGGTACCTGTAGGTCATACAAATATTTGTTCCGAACGAGGATCGAACTAGCGATACGTACGTATTCTAGCGCAGCAGCCAATCGCTCAATGAGAGGTTTTCTGTTTGAGGATTTAAAAAAAAAATTGTTTCCATGAACTCGATAGATGGCGTTGATCCGACTATGTTACTAGGTGCCAAAGCAAAAAAGCCTGAAAAAAACACACGTCATACACTCTCGTTGACTGACACTTTCGTTTGAATAATCTTCGAATATAACCATTAGGTCCAAGTGAAATTATGTGACGTTCGGGTGGTCTAAAATGACCGCTTTATCAGAACCGTAAATGAATCACGTTAAAAATTTTAAATTCATAAAATGGTCTTTGTAACCATTCACATAAAGTCCATTTTAAGAATTTTTAATTTTCATGATTCATTTTATTGAACAAAATTTTAGACCCCCTGTTCCTTGCAGTAACGTAGTCAGACCAACGCCATCTATCCAGCAACTAGGGAAGATTTGAAAAAGAAAATCCCTCAATAAGTCGTCTCGAACTTGCGCCAACTGTGTCGACAGACGCCAGCAAATCAACCTACTTTACTTACCACAATCTGTCATTAAAAAAAAATACAGTCGAATTGAGAACCTCCTCTTTTTGTAAGTCGGTTGTAAATACATTTTCAACTTTATCGCGTATAAGCATTAGGTACGATCAAGGTTGATACTGATAGGGATAGCTTATGCTGAATGCTGACGTCTGTACCTAGGTAGATCCTTTCCTTCACGGTAATTATTCCATCACAGCATTCAGCAGTGCTCTTAAAATGATGTAGAAGAAAAACATTGTGAGGAAACCAAAGAATCGAGCACATTTGTCATCCACCAATCCGCATTGGTCTACCTTGCTGGATGACGGCCCATTCGCTCTCACAGCGGGGAAGCCTGTGTCCCAGCCGTGGGAACATTATTTATTGAAAGGCCAGGGCCGCAATATCTTCGAGATATCTTTTGCCTGTTTGACTCGTTTTGCTTTAGGTTCCGTAGAATGATATGAAAATCTGGTGAACAGCCTGTTGTTAGTTTTTGGTTCTTTTTGACAACTCAAAGTGGACTCCTGTCTGATGGCCATACTTAGTCGGCTAGCATATGTCTATTTTTTAAGGTTGACTCACACTTTCTCTAACCCTCACTCGCAGACGAAGTTGCGCGGGTCAGCTAGTGCTGAATATGTTTGTTGACTACTACTTTGCTTGTTTGTAGTGTATGGTGTCGGACGTAAAGAATAGCACGGTACGGTACCATCCCATATCTTCCCGTGGATGTCGTAACAGGTCTGTGCTTTTGTAACAACGGCACTGCGATCGCTAACCCGTGTCGATTATGGTAAACCCCCCCTTTCGGGGAGGCTTATGTCCAGCAGGACGGCTGAAATTATGCTTGTTGAACCTCTCTCCCTTTCCTACCAGAAGATAATGCCTCCTAACACATATTGGGGACTGGGCACTTCTGCGACTTTTTCTATCTCATCGAGGAATACTGTGGGGGTCATGTGAACAATGCATAACGCTACTTGAACGGGGAACCCATTATACAGCTAGTCTTTTACATAGGTTTCAGTTTTAAACTTAATTTTTCCTAGCCACCTCTGTCCCACACTCCCACTCCTGGGCGCAGGTACTCCTTCCAGTTAGGAAGGAACCTGCCTAATTCGTCGAGCCATCTCTTCTTCCTGGCCTGCCGCTACTCCGCCTTAGGCTACGATTCCACTGAGGCGGAGCGGCGACGAGCTGTGCCGCGATTCACCAATCACATGGCTTGAAATCCACATCTCTTCTTCATGTGATTGACGAGTCGCGGCATAGCTCGTGTCCGCCCTGCTCGGAGCGGATACGAGCTGTGCCGCTCCGCCTCAGTGGAACCACAGCCTTACTGTGTCACGGCACCAGTCTCCTGCTATTTTGGCCCACAGTTGGTCCGGTATGCGGCAGAATGTCCTGCTCAGTCCCCTTTAAGTTGGGCAGCCTTTATGCCATGGTTACAATATTAGCCATTCCTCAAGCTGGCTGCAGCGCTGACCTTCCTAACTTTGCCAACGGACATTCCAGCTTCATACTGAACTTTCGAGTTCATAAAGAAATGAACTTTCTCCGTATAAGGTTGTAGCGGGTAGGGGAGAGTGGGGTGCATTCGTACAACGGGAGCATTCGTACAGTAGTGATATCTAAGCTATACAGCACACTGGCGTGTTCATGTTTGTGTGCGTAACTCCCACTCGGACGCATAGGCTACGCGCGGAGCGGCGCGGGGCAGTGTGGCCCCTTTAGCGTATATATGTTCTGTGAGTGTGGCTCCCGGCTTCGACACAATGTTATTTGGAAGCAATGCGTCTAGTTCCTACTACTTGAACGGGACGAAACGGAATGGGTAGAGCGATAGAGGGCAGGCGCTTATAAAGCTCCACTGTTTAGTAACAGAGATTCGTTTTTGTAACAGATTTATGAAGGAATTCAACAGGCCCGTTCATGTTTTCGCTCCACTTAAGTAATTTTTGGATTCACTTTGAAACGTGTTTAAATGTTATTAGTTTTACTGTAGTTATAAAAGTGATTCAATTTAGTTGGTGGAATGGTATTGAGGTCTTAAATGAACGCAGTTGTTTTCTGATAACTATAACGGGTATTTTTATTTTAAATTAAATAGTTGTATTTTTGGTTTGGGGTACCTTCGTGCAGTTAGCAGTGGGGTAGATTCGTACTGTACGAATCCTCCCCACACTAACTTGCATAGCATTAAACATTTTAATATATTATTATTACAGAATCAAAATGCCGCGAAAGTATGTGAAAAAGGGGACGAGAACGGGATAAGTAGACGAAGATAGCATGAAATCTGCGATAGACGAAGTTTTGAATGAAACCTTATCTATCAGAAAGGCTGCGCAAAAATATGGCGTCAAACCAACTACGCTCGAAAGTCAGTTGACGAAGTTACATAAACAACCTACCTACTTATTATTATACTAGCTTCTGCCCGCGACTTCGTTCGCGGATCCTATTTCTTTTGCCAGCGACACCGGGTTCGTCAAAATCGAAGATCTGAAACATCTAATTCTAAGAGCCCGGGGACGGGAAAATAATGGATCTTTCCCACCTGAGCAACACATACCGTTTGTTTCTTTTTGCCATTTAACAGCTTCACAAAAAGTAAAATTTTGAACCATACCTCCGATGGCGGAATATGTGGCGTATTCAATCATAGGAGTATACGTAAATGAACTCCGTTTCTTATCAACCCAAAGAAGGTCATCATGCCCTACGGCTATATCTTGAGACACCCGATTCTTCAGATGTTATCGACATTCTGTTCAGAGAATGTCGAAGTCTTCGCGCTCTTCTTCTGTCTCTTCATGCAGTACTCCAGCAATTCTTTCTCTCTCACTTTCTAACAGATTATGAATATTTTGTTGTGCGCGTGTTCGGCGCTCTTCTTCTGTCTTTTCATGCCAAAAACACTCAAATAACATAAGCTCGAAGACATATTTATTCGATAAAATAAAATAATAAATGGGAGTTTTGGCCAGTAGAGTCAAATTTTCAATCCATCGTCATCGAAAATCGAAAATCAGTCCTAAACTGTTACCACCTTAACCGCGTGGAGGTACTCCCAGTTTTTGTCATTTTATAATTATACAGTGAAATTAGTGATAGCTTTGCAATAATTTTCACATCAGATGTTTCTGATCTTCGATTTTTTATAAGTCAACAGGAAATGCCCATCAGACCAAACAACTTTCGCTAAGACGTCATCATTCTTATGTGTTATGGTGTAGCTGGGCTCTTGTAGTTCCACAACAGGTGTTCCAGATCTTCGATTTTTATAAATTAACAGAGAGTGCTCATCAAATTGAACAAATTTTGCTAGAACGTCATTCCTATATGCGTTATGGTGTAGCTGGGCTATTGGAGTTCCACGACAGGTGTCCCAGATCTTCGATTTTTATAAGTCAACAGAGAGGGCTTATCAGATTGAACAACTTTTGCTAAGACGTCATTCCTATATGTGTTATGGTGTAGCTGGGCTATTGGAGTTCCACGACAGGTGTCCCAGATCTTCGATTTTTATAAGTCAACAGAGAGTGCTCATCAGATTGAACAACTTTTGCTAAGACGTCATTCCTATATGTGTTATGGTGTAGCTGGGCTCTTGGAGTTCCACATCAGGTGTTCCAAATCTTCAAATTTATTCTCTCAGCAGAAAATGCTCATCACATGAAACAATTTTTGCTATGGTGTCATATTTGTATCTCTTATAGTTTAGCTGGTCTATTGCGGTTCTACATCAGGTGTTCAGGTTTCCAAGATAAATTATAGCCTATATGTTGCCCAGACATAATACCTATACAACAAAAAAAGAATCATTCAAATCCGTCCAGTACTTCCGAAGATTAGCGTGTACAAACAAACAGACAAACAGACAAACAGATAAACAGACAAACAGACAAACAGACAGACTTTTTTTTTGGATTCGTGCTCTATTACTGTTTCTAAACCCGCTTCAATTATTATTTTTTAAATATATTCAATGTACAGACACAGCTTTTTTACTCTTTTATTATATGTATAGATTAAATATATTCAATGTACAGACACAGCTTTTTTACTCTTTTATTATATGTATAGATAGATGTAAGTATAGATTAATAAGAGAAAAGTTATGATCCGTTTTTGTTACCAAGACTAAGTAGTCATTTTTAGTAGGTACTGAGGTACGTTTTTTGTTACAAAGAGTAAGTGGTTATTTGTAGTACCTACTGAGGTACCTACACAAAATAATAATTGATAATTGTCCCTAAAAAAAGGCTGATTCTGTGTTAATTGTGATCTCAATAAATGATAATATTACATTGAATAGTGGTTATTTCTCTCATTGTACGAAGGTACCCCACTATGTACGAAAGCTCCCTACGCTATGTACGAACCTACCCCACGTGTGGGGTAGGTTCGTACGTTTTTCTCATTTTAATAAAGTTGTCGTAGCATCGCCATGCTTTCTTATATCGAAACAACACATCATTCATCTTAAAGGCTGATAAGTGCAGTATGTGACAGCATTAAAGTTATTTTTAAATAATGGATAGTTTTTGTTTTATGTGGCTTAAAGTAAAAAGTGTACGAATCCTACCCACTCTCCCCTACGTATTTGAATATCGAAGATTAAAATACCTACTGTTAAAATATCGATGTTCAAAACTTCGAAAATGGAAATATCGAACGACCATAAAACCGAAAATTAAAATAACGTAAGTTTATAGTATCGAATGGTTATCCTACGTCCAATATATCTAAAATCTAAATATCTACAAAAGTTACATCGAAAGATCCAAATATCGAAATACAGATTATCAAATGTCCTAAATATCGAAGTACAAACTATCGAACGTCCTAAATATCGATGGGTACGTATATTATTTTGAAAATCGAAAATTAATATACCCTACGTGTTAAAATGGGTTAATTTTCAACATTTAATACATTTATTAATTCACCATAAAAATACGTACAAGTTAAAACATCGAACAAATTTTGATGTATATAATAAAAGAGTAAAAAAGCTGTGTCTGTACATTGAATATATTTAAAAAATAATAATTGAAGCGGGTTTAGAAACAGTAATAGAGCACGAATCCAAAAAAAAAGTCTGTCTGTTTGTCTGTTTATCTGTTTGTCTGTTTGTTTGTACACGCTAATCTTCGGAAGTACTGGACGGATTTGAATGATTCTTTTTTTGTTGTATAGGTATTATGCCTGGGCAACATATAGGCTATAATATATGGAAACCTGAACACCTGATGTAGAACCGCAATAGACCAGCTAAACTATAAGAGATACAAATATGACACCATAGCAAAAATTGTTTCACGTGATGAGCATTTTCTGCTGAGAGAATAAATTTGAAGATTTGGAACACCTGATGTGGAACTCCAAGAGCCCAGCTACACCATAACACATATAGGAATGACGTCTTAGCAAAAGTTGTTCAATCTGATGAGCACTCTCTGTTGACTTATAAAAATCGAAGATCTGGGACACCTGTCGTGGAACTCCAATAGCCCAGCTACACCATAACACATATAGGAATGACGTCTTAGCAAAAGTTGTTCAATCTGATAAGCCCTCTCTGTTGACTTATAAAAATCGAAGATCTGGGACACCTGTCGTGGAACTCCAATAGCCCAGCTACACCATAACGCATATAGGAATGACGTTCTAGCAAAATTTGTTCAATTTGATGAGCACTCTCTGTTAATTTATAAAAATCGAAGATCTGGAACACCTGTTGTGGAACTACAAGAGCCCAGCTACACCATAACACATAAGAATGATGACGTCTTAGCGAAAGTTGTTTGGTCTGATGGGCATTTCCTGTTGACTTATAAAAAATCGAAGATCAGAAACATCTGATGTGAAAATTATTGCAAAGCTATCACTAATTTCACTGTATAATTATAAAATGACAAAAACTGGGAGTACCTCCACGCGGTTAAGGAGGTAACAGTTTAGGACTGATTTTCGATTTTCGATGACGATGGATTGAAAATTTGACTCTACTGGCCAAAACTCCCATTTATTATTTTATTTTATCGAATAAATATGTCTTCGAGCTTATGTTATTTGAGTGTTTTTGGCATGAAAAGACAGAAGAAGAGCGCCGAACACGCGCACAACAAAATATTCATAATCTGTTAGAAAGTGAGAGAGAAAGAATTGCTGGAGTACTGCATGAAGAGACAGAAGAAGAGCGCGAAGACTTCGACATTCTCTGAACAGAATATCGATAACATCTGAAGAATCGGGTGTCTCAAGATATAGCCGTAGGGCATGATGACCTTCTTTGGGTTGATAAGAAACGGAGTTCATTTACGTATACTCCTATGATTGAATACGCCACATATTCCGCCATCGGAGGTATGGTTCAAAATTTTACTTTTTGTGAAGCTGTTAAATGGCAAAAAGAAACAAACGGTATGTGTTGCTCAGGTGGGAAAGATCCATTATTTTCCCGTCCCCGGGCTCTTAGAATTAGATGTTTCAGATCTTCGATTTTGACGAACCCGGTGTCGCTGGCAAAAGAAATAGGATCCGCGAACGAAGTCGCGGGCAGAAGCTAGTAAGTAGTATGAGTGGAAAAAGGTTGCTTCTGCAACGTCTCCGGCGCTACGGGAAGTGCAACCCCTTCGCCCTTGCGTAACAAAGGATAGGCACCCATGTTCACCTCCGCAACTCCCACGGGTGCCTATGCTTTGTTACAGCGGGCGGGAGTTGCCCTCCCTTCGCGCCTCCGGATTTTTATATACGAGTACACTCTAGGGGTACAGCCAAAAGACTACGTAAATTCGGGGTGCCCCAATTCGGTTTTGGAACAATTTCGACCTATTTTATCCATGAAAATCAGTGTCCAGTGTACAAGCATAGGTCAATCGTGAAGGTATTATTTAGGTCTTTAAATTCAAATATTTTCTTGAAAGTCAATATGTTGTGCTACTAAAGTTAGTGACAGAAACGTATCGCTGCAAAACCGACTCCACGTAGTCTTGTCTGCCCTACCCCTAGTGTAATTTAGAATCGCGTAGGCGCGGAGGGGCGAGGCAGCCCGCGAGCTGAGGAGCAGGTGGTTTTAACACTGCGTGGTGAGGTGGTGGTGCTGCGGTGGTGAGAGTTTAGACCATCTGCGACGTTAAGCTCGCGTGGGACTGCCGGAGCCCTGCAGCGCCGGAGCCGTGACAGAAACCTTTTTTTTCGGTATTTTAACTAGTTGGTATTTATTATGAACTTAGATGTAAATGTTGATATTTTGAACGTATGGCATAATGTCATTCGATATTTTGAATTGAATGACATTATGATCAATCATTCGAAATTTTAATCACTCGGCATTTCAATCTTCGACGTTTTAAGCGTAGGTACGAGTATAACAATTTTCGACATTTTGATATAATCGATATTTAAATTTTCGATGTTTTGAACATTGGTATTTTAAGCGTAGGTATTTTAATCTTCGATATTCAAATATGTACCCGTTGTGGCGGCACTTCAAAAAGTACTTCAGCTACATTGAACAAAAAGTACTACAGCGACATCTATGACAAAGGTGAACTATCAAGCAAAATACGCCAGAATTCCTACATCGCGCAAACAACAATCTCCGCGCCTTAAGGCGAATGCTCACATACTGCCCGCGAAATTCAAATTTTCTTACGTTTTTTGCAATTTGCAGGCCAGTGCTTGGTTGTATGTTGATGAACATTTGATTCGCGACTGTAAGACGTATTTAGTTACAGAATTATAATCATCAAAATCATCAATACAACCCTCCAAGTTCATATAGATCGAGGAATAATTTTGACCTTGAAAAAATAGTTTCTCGATCTATATGAACTTGGAGGGTTGTGTTGGTGATTTTGATGATTATAATTCTGTAACTAAATACGTCTTACAGTCGCGAATCAAATGTTCATCAACATGCAACCAATGTCCATTTCAACCACGCGGACAACTCATAATATTTGATGAAACTTTGCCAGGAATTAGTCGTAATTTGTTACTTTACACACCTCTTTTCTTGAATTTGTCCCAAAAAAAACCAAGACGCTATGACAAAGAATAGTTGGCCGCTAGAACCGCCACTTGCCGTAGTCACCGCCCGTGATTACACAGAAACTATATAATGCAGATAGACGAATGATACATCAAAAGAAAGGTCTTACTTTGTTTAATTTGTCCCAAAAATAAAAAACGTCAAAACGTAAATAAACAAAAAGTTATGCAATGTTTAGTTTTCAGGTTATGAGTAGGTAGGTATATCACCATAAGTATCAAATTAATAGAGGCTAATGTGTATAGACAATTAGATTTTAATTTGTTACAGCGAAAAAACACAAAAAAATACTAGAAAGTAGGTTCAATAATATGTTAGAGTCGATTTTAGTTGGCCGCTCGGACGGCAATATGCCTAAAATACAATGGCGTTTATCTCGTTATTAAAAGTAGGTTTAATAGAATAGAATAGAATAATTTTTATTTGTGTAAAAACATGGTACATTTAAGGTCTTATAAAATAGGGTTTTGAGCTCACATGTTTCGCCATTTAGAGGCATACAAATATTAGAACTTAACAATTATTTAAGATTCATATATCGAAATTTTAACAATTACAAACGCTTATAGTTAAGAAAAAAAAATAACTTAAAACACTTACTAGTACTCAGTAGCCATACTTATCAGTAATTTTTTTGTCAATAAATTCTTTTACACTATAAAAACAATTATCTGTAAGCCATTTATGTAATTTGGATTTAAAGTATCTTAAGGGGAGTTCTCTTATTTCTTTGGGTATGTTATTAAAGATTTTTATTGCTGTGATTAAACTATTTTTTTGGCATAATGTGCTTTGATGGGAAGGTATTCTTAATCTTGTGGGATCTCGACGAGTGTATTTGGAGTGCAGGTCACATGCTATAAAAAATTTAGCGTGCTCTTTCACAAAAATTCCAGCCTGCATTATGAAAAGACCTGTCAGGGTTAGCAGTTTTAATTTTTTAAATAGTGGTCTACAGGATGTTAATGGGCTGATACCGCAAATTGCTCTTAGGCATTTTTTTTGGACAATAAATGCTTCACTCACATTTGTAGAGTTCCCCCAGAGTAGGAGTCCATACCTGAGTAAAGAGGCTACATAACCGTGGTAAGCAGTAAGAGCGACGGCTTCACTAGCTGTACGTCTTAAACTTTTAAGAGCAAATACAAATTTGTTGAGTTTCTTGCAAACGTATTCTATATGTGATTTCCAGTTACAATGCTGATCAAGATTAAGTCCAAGAAATTTGTATTCACTAACTTCGCTAATTTGTTGTCCTTGACAACTAACTTTAAATGTTTTTGGTTTTGAAATGTAATTTTGAAAATTTATGTATTTGGTTTTACTTAGGTTTGCACAGAGATAATTATTTTCTAGCCATTTTAAAACTTGCTTTATTATTGTATTAAGATTGTTTTCGTGATCTATGTCTGATTTCTTGTCATTAGTAACTATTACAGAGATATCGTCAGCGAAAAGTACGCACTGTTGTTGTAAAAAAGTGGGCAAGTCGTTGATATAAATAAGGAAAAGTAATGGACCCAGTATGCTTCCTTGAGGTACACCTGATTTGGTTTGACTATATTTAGAACTGAAAGATGTGGACTCGTTATTTTCGTTCATTGAGCTTATTTCGACTCTTTGTTGTCGGCAAGATAAGTAGCTAGTGATCCAGTCAATAACTATCCCCCTGATTCCGTAGTTACTGCATTTTTTTATGAGCAAATCGTGGTTGACAAAATCGAAAGCTTTGCTCATGTCAAAGAAGATGACAGAAACTGGAATACGTTTATCTAGTTTTTCAATTACACTTTTTACTAAAGTAAATGCTGCTAAAGTTGTCGATTTACCCCTTTGAAAGCCATTTTGTTCTTCTTTTATAATATGGAATTTTTCTAAATAATTCGTTAGTCGACGATGCATGACTTTCTCAAAGATTTTTGATAAGTTTGATATTAGTGTAATAGGCCGGTAATTAGACAATTCTTTGATATCACCTTTTTTAAATAATGGTTTAACAATCGATTGCTTAAGTTTTTCTGGAAAAATTCCTTGCCAGAATGAGAGATTTACTAAATGTTCAATAATTGGGGATATAATGGATGCACAGGATTTAAGAATGTGAGTTGCAATACCATCATATCCAACCGATTTGGTGTTGTTGAGGGACATTATGACATTTTTTACTTCGTTCTCATAACATGGATGTAAGAACATGGTTTGAGCCATATTTGGTACATCTATTTTAGGTTCCTTACCTTGTGGCGGCTTATTTTTGTTGCTATGGAATTCTTTGGCAACATTAATGAAATAGTCATTGAGAGTTTCGGCAATTTCTAATGGTTTGTCTACAAGGTTATTGTTGATTTTAATACTATCTATATTTGTTTGAGTGTTAGCGTAATCTGTTTTGTTTTTGATAATCTGCCATGCTGCTTTGCCTTTGTTTTTTGCTGCTGTAATTATTTTAGAGTTAATGAGGTGTTTTGATCGACTGACACATTCTTTGAAAACAGAATTATATTTTTTTAAGCTTGTTAATTCATTTTCAGATTTTGATATATATTGGTGAAATCTTAACTTTCTTTTTTGTTTGCTTGATTTCCTGATTCCTGTTGTTATCCACCTTGGTGATTTACAGTTTGAATTTATTCTTACTTTGTTAAACGGAAAGCAGAGATTATAAAATAAGCAAAAATTTTCGTGAAATGTATTAAAAGCTGAATTTAAGTTTTCTTGGTCAAATACTTCTGACCAACTTAGAGCGGATAAACAATTTGTAAATTTGTCTAAATTATCTTTACTGTAGTCTCTTCTGTATATATACCAACTTTTTAGTCGTTTTGGTTTATTAATAATAGGAAATTCTAATGTTTGGCCTGTGTTGTGGTCAGAGAGGAATAATTCGTGAACTTTACCGTTTGCATCTTTGATGTTACTTATGAAGTGATCGATGCATGCCTTTTGTCTTGTTGGTTGATCTATGTGTAGGAAGAGACCAAAATTAACTAGAGTGTTTTTAAGACGTGATGCTATTTTATTGCTTTTGAGTGTGTCTATATTTAAATCGCCTGTTAGAATAATTTTTTTGTTGGTTTTATTACAAATCTTATGTAGTAGTAATTCAAATTTGTCAAAAAATGAGTTTATGTTGCTGTCTGGGGTTCTATATAAGCAAATTATAATACAATTGAGTGCGGCAAATTCTACTCCGCAGCATTCAAATACTTTATCCACGGACATGGTGTTACAAATAGGTAAAACTTTATAATCTATAGAATCTCTTGCAAGAATGCAAACACCACCTCTTTTTTCTTTTATTCTAGAGTATGAGGTAACTAGTTTAAAGTTTTTCAAAGTTACGTTATTTTCGTTCCCTCTTTTGATAAAAGTTTCTGAGAGACATATTACATCTATGTACTTATTTTTTATATAAAAATCGTCTACGCATAATTCTAAATTGTCTTGTTTGTTTAAAAGGCCTGCTATATTCTGATGGAACAGTGTAATTGTGTCTGTAATTGTGTTGTTGTCGATAAGGAGATCATTTTTTGATTTAGTATTAGAGAAAAAACGTACTTTCTTGTTGAACTGATTTGTTTTTAGCTTTTTCTAAAGATTTTTTCTTCATTAAATCAAAATAATATGGTATTGTTCCTATTACGTGGTTTTTTCTATTGTTGCATTTATTATTTATTTTAATTTGAACTTTTTTCGGGGTATTTTCATTATCAGATAGTGTTTTTTTAAGTGTAAGAGCATATTCTTTAGATACAATCTTATTTTTATTGTATGTTTCACTAATTTTTGACTTGAAATTTAAATATTTTGCGTTATAATCTAAATTGTCAATAGTATAATTAATTTTCTTACAAAGAGTATTAACAGATAACTTATAGCAATTTATAAAGGTACAGTTAACAATATTATTACAAAAGTTTTTCAGAGTTTCATTCAGTGTCTTTTCCTTCAGATGATAAGTTTTGTTTGGACCAAGAACGATGATATTGGTATCTTCAAATTTTTTGAGTACATATGATAAATTGTATAACAATTTTATAGGATTGTTGTCGTTTTGACCAACACTTATAATTATTTTATCATCGCATGTTACGTTCATGCGTTCGCAACTGCTAAGCACGTCACTTGCTGATGCTTGCGGTTTAGTAGTAGATTCAACTTTGTATTTTTCATACCTGGTGTTAGTTCTGGAATGAGCTAACTTAGATGCTAATCCTACACATTGTTGAGCACCAAATATGTAAATGCATTTCTGTTTATTAGTCATCCCGTCTTTTTCTTCTTCGCTTTTCAGATTTGGTGTAATATTTTGTGTAATATTGTAATCCTCTTTTTTCTTTGGTGCATCTTTATTTGGAGAGCTCGTTATTGTGGTTGGGAGTACTTTCGAGTAATCCTTAGTAGTAAAGTTGTTTGTTTCTCTAGGTTGTAGGCTTATTGACTTTTTTGTTTTATTAACAAAATTGTCGTTGCATGCGTTTTGTATTTCATACGCTTTTGGGGTATTTAAGGTTTCAGTAGATACTGTTTCAAGTAGTAATTTAGACGTAGATAATTCTTGAATTTTCTTGCGTAGATGAATATTTTCTAGGGATAATTTATCAATTTCCGTTTTTGCATTATCCAATAATATTTGCTTTTCTTCTAATTCCTGTCTCAACTTAGTGATGTCATTCGACGGAGCGCTTGTAGATAGATCGAACATACTTAATGCCGTCGTATTTATTTCAGAGTTAATAGAATCTACTGAGTTGCGTCTTATAAAAAGTGATTCGTATGACAAAGTTCTCACAACATTATGTTTGCAACGTAATGTTACATTCTTTTCTTCGGACCCCATTTTGGTAGTTATATATAATTGTAGTTATCGTCAAATGAGTAATTCTTGTAGTTGTAATTAACAAGCAAACTTTCCAGCAACGTTGAATACAATGGAATGGTACGCGAACCAAAAGTGCATTTTTTTTTTTATATGGCAATCATAATATTTCTTGTGGAACAGTGGTTTGCTGCTTGTCAAAAAATCTTGTCATGAGTATTATCGCTACTTGATACTAGATGGCGCTGTCTTTAGATATTTTGACATATTTATTTCGTGGAACAGAGGTTTATATTAAAGGACGCCAGAATTCAAATTTTCAAGACAAACAGTTAAAAGTTTATTTGTTTAGATTAAAGTTTTTACTGTTTTTACGTAGAAATATGAATTGTAGAATGACACTGCACTATATTCATAGTTATTAATAGTATGTATACTGCGTTTTGCACTTTTTACTTGAGAAATAAAAGTTTTTGTTATGAAAGTTTGTCAAGATGTTTGAGTAGCTTGTTTTTAATGTTTTTCACATTCACACCGTCATAGTTCTTTTCACAAACGATTTGTAATACTTATTGCTTATTGACACTCACTTTACACTCAACTTTAGCCAATTATAGTTAAAATGACTATTTTAAAGATTTTTTATTACGGAGACATTGTTTATGTTGCCAGTGGCGCCACAGAACTGATTAAAGCTTAATTAGAGACAAAGCTTAATTAGAGTACTAATCGACGGGTAACGTAACCTAGTTTGCATAAATATGGCGAATATAACTGCAGCATTCATATTTTAGAAGATATTTACAAAAACACAGTAGTATGAAATCGTATGAGAGTAGGGTGACCATGAATTTTCACATTTTCGGAATTTTCGATATTCACATCTTATTTTTTTAGGGAGAGTGCATAATTTATAAAAGTAAAAGTCACAAATCGATTAAAATTTCTTTATTCATAATCAACACAAAGGCAAACAAATCAAGTAATAAAAGTCAACAAGATAAATAAAATGTATAGATTAGGAAATATAGAGCAGAATCTGAAATAAAGTGTAAAAAAATTTCGAAAACTTTTTGAGAGTTGCAAACTTGGGTATACATAGCCATAACGGGTCCAAACAATATACTAAGAAATCAGATGTACATCATGTCTTTTTCATTCATTTCTCGATTTTGACCGGTGTATATTTTAAAGGTGCCGTAACTCGGTAACCAATAGACCTACAGAGCTGCGGTTAGACTTAATTTGTCACAAATTTAATCCGGTTAAAAACATGTCAGATGATCTTTCCTCGAGAAATGCGTGGATTAGAACATATAGAGCTGAATTTGAAAAATGACCAAAAATCTAGCGTTAGTTAGGCTGTAAAAAATTTACACAACTTTTTAAAGAGTTGCAAACTTGGGTATAGATAGCCCTAATGGATCCAAACAATATACTAAAAAATCAGAGATACGTCATGCATTGCGAATTTAGCGATTTTTTGGACGGATTTTGACTGGCCTTTATGATCTGTCATTTTTCAACATAGTTTTTGGTAATTTTTATCAAGACTGATCGTTATTATTTATGAAATTATGTAGGAACACTGGCAAAAATGGCAATGCAGATAGAACGTTACTTTATATAATGAAAGAAGTGTGGTTACGACGCAATTATATTTTACAGATAAATTAAAAGCTAATGTAGGTAAGTTATTAAGCTAAGAATATTTTTAAGAGATGACCACACTTGAAGTGAAGTGAAATCACATTAAAATGTGGCAGAGACGAATTTCATGTCTTTTTATAGATACTTAATAATTATAAGTACGTACTAAGTACAGTTTATTACTTTATTCAAGTCATCATAAAATTGTAAAAAATTAACTTACCGCAGTCGATTTGGATCCCTCTGCAATACACTTTTTGGTGGTGAGTTCCAACATATAATTGGGCACAACTGATAACTAAGCACTTTTAGACACTTCTGGATTTGGAATGATAATTGTCTCAGTAACTTAGTAGTATGAAAATCACGGGAATTAAATACGTACGAGCATACACTTCAAAATTCAGCACAGGAATGATATTATTTGCAACAAAAAATAATCGCTTTTTAAACCCCTTGCGACAAATATTTTTAACAATAGTTTGGAAACAAAAGAGATTATTTTTCTGGAATCGTTCCCATCATAAAACACCTGCGGAAAGTCAATGAAACGAAATTTTTATCAGTAAATAAGTACCTACTTTAAAGAATTAAGTACAATAGACATCAATATGTCCGCAAAACGAACCGCATATTCGTTCAGAATACAACATTAACAAGATGCCTTTGTACTAATGTAATCATACTACAAACAGTTTATTACTTTATTCAAGTCATTCACAGTCAATTGTAAAATTAAACTTACCGCAGTCGATTTGGATCCCTCTGCAATACACTTTTGGTGGTGAGTTCTACATTAACAAATCCAACATATAAGTGGGCACAACTGATAGCTAAGCACTTTTAGACACTTCTGGATTTAATGATAATTGTCTCAGTAAGTTAGTAGTATGAAAATCACGGGAATTAAATACGTACAAGCATACACTTCAAAATTCAGTACAGTAATGATATTATTCGCAACAAAAAATAATCGCTTTTTAAACCCCTTGCGACAAATATTTTTAACAATAGTTTGGAAACAAAAGAGATTCTTTTTTTGGAATCGTTCCCATCATAAAACACCTGCGGAAAGTCAATGAAACGAAATTTTTATCAGTAAATGGGTACTTTAAAGATTAAGAACAATAGACATCAATATGACCGCAAAACGAACCGCATATTCGTTCAGAATACAACATTAACAACATGCCTTTGTACTAATGTAATAATGGTCACCCTACTCTACTTACAAGTAGAGTAGGGTTCACTCGCCCTAAAAAAATAAGATGTGAATACTATATATCGAAAATTCCGAAAATGTGAAAATTCATGGTCACCCTACTCTCATACGATTTCATACTACTGTGTTTTTGTAAATATCTTCTAAAATATGAATGCTGCAGTTATATTCGCCATATTTATGCAAACTGGGTTACGTTACCCGTCGATTAGTACTCTAATTAAGCTTAAACCTACTTTTAATAACGAGATAAACGCCATTGTATTTTAGGCATATTGCCGTCCGAGCGGCCAACTAAAATCGACTCTAACATATTATTGAACCTACTTTCTAGTATTTTTTTGTGTTTTTTCGCTGTAACAAATTAAAATCTAATTGTCTATACACATTAGCCTCTATTAATTTGATACTTATGGTGATATACCTACCTACTCATAACCTGAAAACTAAACATTGCATAACTTTTTGTTTATTTACGTTTTGACGTTTTTTATTTTTGGGACAAATTAAACAAAGTAAGACCTTTCTTTTGATGTATCATTCGTCTATCTGCATTATATAGTTTCTGTGTAATCACGGGCGGTGACTACGGCAAGTGGCGGTTCTAGCGGCCAACTATTCTTTGTCATAGCGTCTTGGTTTTTTTTGGGACAAATTCAAGAAAAGAGGTGTGAAAAGTAACAAATTACGACTAATTCCTGGCAAAGTTTCATCAAATATTGTGAGTTGTCCGCGTGGTTGAAATGGACATGCACTGGCCTGCAAATTGCAAAAAACGTAAGAAAATTTGAATTTCGCGGGCAGGGTGTGAGCTTCCCCCTTAAGAGTATAATACGTACGAGCACCCGACAACAACCGTCAGGCAGTAGCCCACCAGACATACAACCGTCTGGTCGGAGGAACCTCCCTTTTCTAGGGGGGATGAAGAGCTTTACATGGCTTTACACCCTGTTCTTCATATCCCCAAAAGGTTAATACGGGAATATGCACTTAAGGTTTTTTTTGTACGCTTTATAGATTTCACCCTTATTATCTGTACTCGTTGAAGCTATTTTCATGAATCATGCAATAATCCAATTGAAATGTCTTATAAAAAAAAAACAACTCGGTTTTATTGATAAAAAAACTTCTTTTTTATTATACTTAAACTTTTTTACAAGTAATTGTAGTACTTATTTATTTATTAAGTTAAGAACAGTAGAACAACAAAAACAGTTGAACTGAACAGTTATCGTGCCCGTGCCAGTGCTTTCGGGAGCTCGCGGCCATTCTTGATGATGGCGCCCCAGTAAGTCGTCGTCCCCCCCCCCCACCGCCCCACCAGGTCAGTGGAGAATAGATAATATACGTCTAATAAGTATCGTGTCTGGAGAAGTATTACTGTAAAGTAATTATTTCTTAATTAAATAATCAAACAACAGTGTATCAAAAATAAACCAAAACGAAATTGATGAAAATACAAGCCAATAATTAATTAAGAAGATTGTATTGTTTAATGTAGTTGTTATGGGGGTGACATTATCACTAAGTGATAAAACCCCTTAAAATAAATAAAGATTGAAAAAAAAAAAAAAAGATTGTATTGTATAACGGGCTGGTGTCCGCAATTCCACGTTTTCGCGTACGGAAGAAAGAATTATGACGACCCGAATGGCGCCGCGGTAGTGAGGCTGCCTTATGTTCTCAGGGACCCGGGTTCGAGTCCCGGTAGGAGCAAATGTTTGTGTGATGAGCATGGACATTCGTTTCCGAGTCATGGATGTTTATATATAATAATAAGTATGTATTTACAAACAAAAAGTACATATATGTAGTATATCAACTGTCTGGTGACCACGGCACAAGCCTTGCTTAGTGTGGCTGTGGCACTAGACGGCGCTGTGTGTAATGTCCAGCGATATTTATTATTTATTTAAATAAGAAGATTTTTATAAATATTGATTGTATTTTCCACAAAGTATACCCCATAGTAGCAACCCTAGCCCTAAAATATAAATAGTATAATACCCAAACGACGGTGTTTTTAATACAAAACAAAATAAACCAAAAGATATATACAAAAAATGCTGCCCAAAGTCACTGTTGCAAGTGTCCGAAGTCGCGGGCACAGCTAGTAGATAATAATTATGTGCGTAACCTCTAGTGTTGGCTTTATTGCAAACCTTTTTTTTTTCGGATGGGAAATCATCAAATGACTTCTCCCACTCTGGGCGGAGCGGGAGGGAGTGTCAAGACTTTTACGGACTACATGATCCTTCCTCGCCGTTTATGTTTCGGGGCCACGGTATCTCTTTCGAACAGTCCCGGAGCCCGGGTTTATTGCAACCATAAAGCAGGTGATGGGCATTCCAGTCGGTGCAGATGACCAGGACGTCCAGGTTGGCGTCTTCTCAGTACCTTACCAGGTCGGCAATCTCTTTTGGTTGGCAGTCTTCATTCTCGCCTGGCATTTATACCGAGGCCAGGAAAATATCGGGTGCATCGTCGTCAGTGTTGAGCCTGCCGGCGGACAGGTATCTGGAATATAATTGTGTGAGTGTAGTGGGCGCTAAGATGTACCCTATGGATGTATCCAGGGTGTAAACAGACTCTTCACGAGGCCGTTAACTAAGCATTCTGTACATCAAACTAAGTAACCCAAAAATAATTGCTAAGTTTTTTTTGGGTGAAAAGTCACGTTTTACAGTGAAATTCAATTTTACTCAATGTAACACACTCAAAACATTGTGCTAGACAGCTACGAGTAGATCATCGAGCATAAAACCTATAGATGGACTAAATAGTCCGGGGGTCGATAGGTTAGGTTAGGTTAGGTTAGGTTAGGTTAGGTTAGGTTGGGGGACCACCCCACAGTGCTTGCGTCCACGTCGCGTCCCCTGGAAACGGCCCAGTTCTGACCACCGTAACGGAGTGGCAGACTGGGTACGGCCAAAGAGCACTGTGCTCTCGTAGCGATTATATCCTTGACTTGCGATCTACGAGCTTGCTGGAAAATGCCAAAACTAACGCGGAGCGCCTCCGGGCGAAAACCAAAAGGCCCTTCTGAGGGCCAACCCAAAGGCCCTTCTCAGGACCAACCCAAAGGCCCTTCTCAGGGCCAACCCAAAGGCCCTTCTCAGGGCCAACCCAAAGGCTCTTCTCAGGGCCAACCCAAAGGCCCTTCTCAGGGCCACTCCGACGCTCCGGCGTCTGAAGCTAGCCGCGCGCCGTCTGCGGCAGGCTTTTTGGCGGACGAGTCGTCCGACAACGACTCACTATTCAGTGTGTCGGACGCGAACGACTCTCGTTCTCGGAAGCGGGTCCACCTGAGTGGTGGGTCCGGGGGTTCCCAAGCCTCGGGTTCGAAGGCTAAAAAGCGGACGACCAAGGCCGCGGATACCCACAACGTTGGGCTCGCGGACGCCCAACGCCAGTTGGACCTGACCCGGCGAGCGCAGCTCCAGCAAGAACTGGAAGAGCGGGTTGCTGCGAAAGAGAAACGGGCGCACGTCGCCCGGGCCAAGTCCGGGTACGGTGCGTCCCGCGTTACATACGCGGACCACTCTCTTGAGGAGCTCCAGAGAATGGCGGAGGAGGACGAGGAGGAGATCGTGGAGGTCGCCTCTAAGTCATCCAACTTGAAGGGGACCTTCCAGAAGGCCCTCAAGAGCCGGGCCGCTAGCCTGCGCGGTGTCGTCGCGGAGCTGGTCCGACGAAAGACCACCGACGAGACGCGGCAACTGCAGGCGAAGGTGGATCGCCTGCAATCGGAGGTCAGCCAACTTCATGAGAAGCTGGCTGAAGCCACGGCCCGGCCACAACAGGCCCAGTCGAGCCCTACGGCAGAAGGCCCATCCTCCAACCTTGAGGATATCATCCGCAAGGTTGTGATGGAGGAGAGGGCCTTCACAAGGGCCTGCTTAGCGGGTATTGAGGACCGGCTCTTGCCGGAGAAACGCCTCCGACCGCCGCTTGCGGCGGATAAGAGGCAGCCGAGTGAGCCGGGGCCGTCCTCCTCCCAGGCGGAAGACGTTCTTCTCCCGTCGACCACCCCGTCAAACGAGTGGACGGACGTGGTACGTAAGGGGAAGGGCAGGGGCAAGAAGTCGGCGAAGGCCGTACCTGCCGTCCCCGCCACCACCGCTCCCAGTCGGTCGCAGGTGACCGGCAAGGGACAAGGGAAGGGGAAAGGGAAGGGAAAGGGGAAGTTAGTCCCTCCGAAAACCGCTGCCGTCGTGGTGACGCTCACCGCGGAGGCGGCGGAGCGAGGGGAGACGTACGCGTCCGTTTTGGTGCGGGCGCGTGCCAATGCCGATCCCACCCAACTGGGGATCGGCAGCGTGTCTTGCCGGCGGACACAAGCCGGGGCTCGAATTTTCGAGTTCCCGGGGGCCGAGGGGAGTGCCCATGCGGACCTCTTCGCAGCAAAGCTGCAGGAGGTCATCGCAGACTCGGCCAAGGTGGCCCGGCCAGTAAAGTCGGCGGCCATTGAGGTGACGGAGTTAGACGACTCCGTCACCAAAGAGGAGGTAGTGGCGGCGGTCGCAGCGGTAGGGGGCTGTGACGCCTCAGCGGTGCAAGGCCGGGACATAAGGCCCGGCCGCGGCGGCATGGGCACCATTCGCCTTGAGTGCCCAATCGCCGCTGCCAAAGCCATCCTTGCAAAGGGACGGCTTACAGTTGGCTTCAGCTCGGGTGCAGTCCGGGCACTTGAGGACCAGCCTCTGAGGTGTTTCCGGTGCTTCGGCATCGGACACACCCGGCCCATGTGTCCGTCCAAAGAAGACAGGACGGACACATGCTACCGCTGCGGCAAGAACGGCCACAAAGCCGTCTCTTGCGAGGCCGCCACGCCGCACTGCGCGGTGTGTGCCGCCAGTGGCCGCCTGTCAGGCCACGTCATGAAGGGGAGGAACTGCAATCCTCCCCCTAAGCGTGGCAAAGCGCTGGCACCGACCAGGCCTGCTGCTGCTGCCGCTAAATCCGTCGTTCCTGCGGCGGCTGCGGAGGGGGGTGCGATGTCCGACTGATGGATAGCGTCGAACATCGCATCCTCCAGGCGAACACCAACCACTGCAGAGCAGCCCAGGATCTGCTGATGCAGACCATGGCTGAGTGGTTGGTGGACTTGGCGGTGGTCGCCGAACCTTACTCGGTCCCTGGCCGTTGGCTGGGCGACCGGGACGGCTTGGTGGCGTTGGTGGCGCGGTCCTCCACAGACTCCCCTCCCCTCTCGCTCTTAGAGAGGGGACCGGGATACGTGGCCGCCGCCTGGGGAGACATGGCCCTGGTGGGGGTCTATTTCTCCCCAAACCGCCCTCTCTCGGACTTTGAGGATTTCCTCGAGATCCTCACCGCAGTCAAAGGGAGGGCGGCGCCACGCCAAGTTCTGGTGTTGGGCGACCTGAACGCCAAGTCGGCGGCCTGGGGCAACCCGGCAGCTGGTTGCAACGTCCGGGGGCGCGTCGTCGAGTTTTGGGCGGCCTCATGCGGTGTGTCCCTCCTCAACAGGGGGGCGGTCCACACGTGTGTTCGGCAACAGGGTGGATCGGTGGTGGACGTCTCGTTTGCCACCCCCGCGCTGGCCGCCCGCGTCGTCAACTGGCGGGTAGAGATGGTGGAGACGTTGTCGGACCACCGATATGTGCGGTTCGACATCTCCACCCAGCAGGGCGGGACCCCGGTGGCCCGCGCTGGGCAATCTCCCTTCCCGCGGTGGGCACTCACCCGCCTGGACCGGGAGGCAGCCAAGGAGGCGGCCTTTCTCCAGGACTGGCTGTCGCCCCCGGTCGAGATCCTGGACGTGGACGCCGCTGCGGTCCAGCTCAGAGGGTCCCTGACCGAGGTGTGCAACTCCAGCATGCCTCGGTCTCGCCGTCCGCCTCCCCGTCGCGCCGTCTATTGGTGGACGGAGGAGCTGGAGGGACTCCGGGCCATCTGCGTGGCGGCCAGAAGGGCCTACACGCGGAGCCGAAGGCGCAGCGCCCAAAACCGAGACCGGGCAGAAGAGGACCGTCTTTACGCCTCTTACCGAGAGGCGACGACGGCCCTCAAGTCTGCAATGGGCGCTGCACAAGACTCGGCGAGAGCCGAGATGCTGGAGGGTCTCGACAGAGATCCCTATGGGAGACCATATAAGGCGGCGCGGAACCAGCTACGCCCCTATGGTCCCCCACTGTCGGAGACCCTCGAGCCAGCGTTGCTGGATGGGGTGGTCCGGTCCCTGTTTCCGCGCAGGACCGACTTCACCCCACCAACGATGGATCCCCCGCAAGGGGCGGCTTCGCCGGAGGAGGAGGACGTCCCTCCGGTGACGGTGGCGGAGTTATACGCGGGGGTTCTCAGCCTCCGCGCAAAGAAGACGGCCCCCGGACCAGACGGTGTCCCCGCACGGGTGCTGGCGATCGCCGCCTCCGGTATGGAGGACAGGTTTCGGGACCTCTTCAGCGCGTGCTTTACGGCTGGGAGGTTCCCGAAACTGTGGAAGGAGGGGCAGTTATGCCTCCTCCGAAAGGAGGGCCGCCCGGTGGACTCCCCCTCGGCATACCGGCCCATCGTCCTGCTCGATGAGGTCGGTAAGTTGTTCGAGGGGATTGTCGCCTCCCGGCTTGACAGCCATTTGCGGGAGGTAGGGCCGGATCTGTCGGACGCCCAATTCGGCTTCCGTCGAGGGCGTTCGACGATCGACGCGCTGGCCCTACTCAAGGGCCAGGTGAAGGAGGCGGTGGAGGCGGGGGACGGAGTGCTGGCGGTGTCGTTCGACATTGCCAACGCCTTCAACTCCGTCCCCCACTCGACGATATTGGAGGCGCTCCGGTATCACGGAGTGCCCCAATACCTGCGGGACCTCCTGGCCAGCTACTTGGAGGACCGAGAGGTCCTCCTCGTGGACAAAACGGCCACCGTGAGGCGGTACGGCGCAGAGTCCGGTGTTCCACAGGGGTCGGTGCTTGGGCCCCCCTTGTGGAACATCGGGTTCAACTGGCTCTTGCGGGGAGCCCTCCTCCAGGGCACGAGTGTCATCTGCTACGCGGATGACACTCTCCTCACTGCCCGGGGGAGGAACTTTGCGGACGCGGCCTGTCTGGCCTCGGCTGGCGGATCCTTGGTTGCAGAGAGGATCCGCCGCCTCGGATTGAAGGTGGCGCTGCACAAGACCGAGGCCGTGTTCTTTCGCGGGCCTCGGCAGCGCTGCCCTCCCGACGCCCACATAATTGTGGAGGGCGTCAGGATAGGGGTCCAGCCCCAGATGAAGTATCTGGGGCTGGTGCTGGACGACAGGTGGCGCTTCGGCCCGCACTTCAGCGGGCTGTCGACGCGCCTATTGAAGGCCGCTGACGCCCTCTCGTGGCTCCTCCCGAACCTGGGGGGGCCCAAGGCGAAATGCCGGCGCCTCTATGCCGGCATCCTGCGGAGCATGGCCCTATATGGGGCCCCAATCTGGGCGGACTCCCTCCACAGGAGGGAGAATGCGACCGCCATCCGCAGGCCCCAAAGGGCCATTGCACAGCGGGTGGCGAGGGCCTACCGGTCGGTGGGCTTCTCGGCGGCATGCGCTCTGGCCGGCACCCCTCCTTGGGAGTTGGAGGCTTGGGTGCTCGCCAGAGTGTACGAGTGGACGGCGCGCCGAAAGGCTCTCGGGGAGCGCCCCGTCGCCGAAGAGCGGGAGGCCGTGCGGCGGGAGGCGAGGGACGCTATCGTCCTCCATTGGACGGAGGACCTCGCCGCCGCCGCCTTTGGCCGCCGGACGTTGGACGCGCTCGGTCCGGTTCTACGGAGCTGGCTCGAGCGGTCCCACGGTTTCCTCTCGTTCCGTCTGGTGCAGGTGTTGTCCGGCCATGGCTGTTTCGGAACGCACCTTCACCGGATCGGGAGGGAGGAGACCCCGGCGTGCCACGACTGCGGCGCGCCGGAGGACACGGCGCAGCACACCCTCGAGGTGTGCCCGGCTTGGTCCGAGCCGCGCCGCAGCCTGACCGCGGTAATTGGACCAGACCTCTCGCTTCCCGGCGTCGTCAACGCCATGCTGGGGAGCGAGGAGGCCTGGGCAGCGGTCGCCTCCTTTTGCGAGGACGTAATCTCGCAAAAGGAGGAGGCGGAGCGCGAGCGGGAGGACGACCCTCTCGCTGCGCCGCTCCGCAGACGAAGAAGGGGTCGGAGAGGGCGCCGTCCTCTCCCTCCTCCTGGTGGCGACGGGCGGGCGACAGGCACGGGGGTGCCTTCGCCCGCATTGCACCCGTCACCACCTTCGTCGGTCATTCCCGGGCCCCTGTGAGGGGCCCGCCATGAAGGGCAATCGTCGGCGGAGGACTGGACGTAAAGGCTACGCCGGTTTCCCAGTCCCCCGCCACTCGGACGAAGCGGGAATGTCGCTGGGTCGTTTTAGTGGGTATACCGGGTCAGACCCGGGGAGTCCCACATACCCCTCTCATCCCCCGATGGGAGGGTATGCGTAATGCATTTTTTCCCAGCGATAAAAAAAAAAAAAAAAAAAAAAAAAAAAAAAAAAAGGTTAGGTTAGGTTAGGTTAGGTTAGTCGTGGAGGTGTCACCTTCGGCGCCAAGCATGATTTCCAAAATCACCTTTCTTTTTGTATTTGTTTTTTTTTTGTTTATTTGGTTTTATTTATTGTAATGTGTTTTAAGCTTTCATCTTCCTTTTCCCTTCTTTTTTTCAGGTTTTTCAGAGTGTGTATCATAAATGATACACTGGCCTACCAAATTGTTTTGTGTGTTCTCATATCTCCAGGGCCATGTGTATCATTTATGATACACATAAAATTTAAGCTTTAAGTGGTGTTTTCTTTTTGTTTCAGATACATTTCTCACGAAATCCACGGAGGAGCTCAGGAAAAACAATAACAAGAACATTGTAATTGTTTTTCCTAAATTCCATTTTGATTTGTTGCAGAATATTTAATAAAAATAAATACAGTGCAACTTAACTATAAAACATGGACTTCGATAGTGACGATTCCCAGTATGATCCAGACTATCATCCGGATAATGAAGATGGCAATGGGATGGACAGTTCCGAAAGTGACAGTGCTGATGAGATTTCCAATTGGAATCCACCTCTTTCTTCTAGACGAGTCTCAACTTTTTCCGAGAGTGAGATGCCTCTATTACCAGAGATACAGAGGCGCACTTCTGCACGAAGGATGAATAATAATATACAATTGGATAACAACGGTAGACCAAGTACATCCGCTCCTGATAACGCTCCAAGTACATCTGGTACCACATCGTCTGAAATAAGTGAATCTGAATGGCTAAAGCAGAAACTAGACTCTATTGAATGGGAAATGCCAACTCAAGAAGGTCCACCACATATTGAATATACAGTTCCCTTTTCAGGCATGAAAGACATATACTCTGGAATTTTAGCCCAAGCGAATCCGATAGATTACTTTGATTTATTCATGACCCGAGATATTATTGAACACATAGTGGATCAAACAAACTTATATGCATCTCAATATCTGCTAACCAATGATACTTCCTCCAGATCCAGGACACATTCCTGGGTTCCTGTAACAGTAGATGTAATGACAAAATTTTTAGCACTGATTGGCTGGATGGGATCAGTAAAACTACCTAGTATAAAAGACTACTGGAGAGTCCATAAGCTTTATAATGTCCCCTTAGCCCGAACTGTAATGCCCAGAAACCGATTCGAATTGATATTCAAGTTCATACATATTTCCGACAATACATTAGCTGACCCTAACGACAGACTTTACAAATTACGAGATGTGCTTGACAAATTCATAAATAATTACAAGGCTACATACACACCAGGAGAAAAAATATGCGTAGACGAATCCCTGATACCTTGGCGTGGGAGACTGTTATGGAGACAGTATATACCTAATAAAAGTGCTAAATATGGTATAAATATTTTCAAACTTTGTACAGACAAAGGATACACGTGGAACTTGATGGTGTACTGCGGCAAATCCAGGGACTCAGAGGCTGAAGTTTCGGAGAAAACAATCATGTCCTTGGCAGATGGCCTTCTGGAAGAAGGCAGAACTTATACACAAACAATTATGACACGAGTATTCCCCTCACCTTGCGTTTGAAAAAACGAAAAACCCATTTGGTAGGCACACTAAGAGCCAATAGAAAGTACTTGCCGAAGGAAGTAATACAGGCTAAATTGAAGAAAGGAGAAATAGCAGCAAAGCAAAGCAGAGAAGGAATAGTAGTGCTAAACTGGCGTGATAAGAGAGATGTGAGGATGCTTACCACCAAAACATCAGCTCTTGAAATGGTCCCTAACAATAATAGAAGAGCTAATGCCCTGCCCACGAAACCAAAGTGTATTGCAGATTATAATAAAGGAAAATCTTCCATAGATATTAGTGACCAGATGGCAACCTACGGATCTGCCTTACGCCGTTGTATGAAATGGTACCGAAAACTGGCATTTGAAATCATATGGGGCACAAGCCTAGTAAACGCACATTTCTTGTATAACGAGTACTCTACTAAAAAGAAATTGACAATAACCGAGTTTCGTGAACAAGTAATTCAAGATTTATTGGAGAGAAATTCTTCAACAGATAATGCCAACCTTCAAGCTTCCACATCAAGACAAATAGATAATAAACATCATTTGATTAAAAAAATTGTAGATGGAAAGAAGGTTCGTGGACGTTGCACCGAATGTTATAAAATTTACGGGAGAAAGGGTACAAAAATAGCGGGAAAAAATAAAACGGCACCTCAAATCTACACCATATGTAATAAATAAATAAATAAATATCGCTGGACATTAACACACAGCGCCACCTAGTGCCACACTAAGCAAAGCTTGTGTCGTGGACACTAGATAGTTGATATACTACATATATACTTTTTTGTTTGTAAATACATACTTATTATACATATAAACATCCATGACTCGGAAACAAATGTCCGTGCTCATCACACAAACATTTGCTCCTACCGGGATTCGAACCCAGGACCCTAAGAACGTAAGGCAGTGTCACTACCACTACGCCAATCGGGTCGTCATATGTTCAACCTGTACGACTTTCTTGTGTCGCAAGTGTTTCAACAATACACATTGACGTCTGTTCTGTTCTTTTTGAATACTTACTATAATAAAATGTCATAAGAAGTAGCTATTTGTTTTATTTTTAGTAGCATTTAGACTCAAAGGCTTATATTTTCTAAAGCATAAGTCGTACCCCAAACCCAAATACACCAAAAAATTCGTCCAGGCCAGCGTTTGATTTTTCCTTAAAGAAATGTATGAAAAACGTGTGCATTAGTGATACACAACGCCTTGAACGCGATGGGCCAGATGTATCATTTTTGATACACATTGTATGAAAAAGTGTGTGCAAAAATGATACACTGGCGCCGAAGGTGAGTTCTTACATTAAAAACAAAAATGTGAATTAGTTGGAACTTTGACCCCCAAGCCCCCAATATCGTCTAGCTAGAACAAAAAAAAAAAAATCGCAACGATGGAGAGAACAAGATGCCTTTCGGCTTCGTTACTTAAGTCTTTTACACCCTGTATTCACAGGTTCGTGGTTTTCTTTGTCTTGTGTGTCGAGAATTATCTTACCTCTAATGTTACCAAAGCCGCATATTCTGTTTTTACGGATCCACGACTCTTGGGATGAGTGCAATGGTTCGGGGTTCCATGTCCAGTGCCCTGCGAAGGCAAGCCGTAGTAGTCTGGACTATGCTGGAGGTTGGTCTGGGTGATATTTAGGGGTGTGGACGTGAGCGGCAGTGGGGTGGAGTTAAGAGGAGGCGAAGTTAGGATGAATTCCACCTCGGCATCAGTCATTGCCATCTCTTTCTCCAGTTGCGACATGGTCAGGTCTAGCTACGTCGTCACCGGTTTCGTCAGTTCAGTGTCAGTGGTCTAGTCTGGGTGTCCGAGTCCGAGGGATGGGTGTTGGGGGAAAAGCGTACGTATATCGACCCAAGTAGGTACGATACCCGCCGCTCCCTTTCCAAGACCTTTGCGGCTTCTTCCGATGGGATACCCAGAGTCATGTAAGTCCCAGGGTTAGTACCACCGACTGATGTCGCCCTGTACAGTGACCACCTTCCGATATCGTACCAAGGGTTCTGTCGGGTCAGAACGTTCTGGAGCAGCGCTATGTCCCCATTGTACCTGGGTACGAAGAGCGCTGCTCGGACTCGGGTCGTCACGTCGGACTGTCTCAGTACGGTCAGTGTCGCGTCTGTTTTCGGCAGTTTGATTTTGGGCACATTTTGGGTCAGCCAGCTCAGGGCGCTGTCGTCCTCACACCACATTTGAACCGTGCCATTCGCTACCCTTGGGTAACCGCGGAAGGCCGGGAGTGGTTTGGAGGGGTCAGCGTCCATGAACAGGTTTTCAAGGCTGAGCTTGATGTGCTCGGCCTCGGCAGTGGTCATGTCACGGAATTGAGGCGAGAGGCAGATCGCTACGGCGAGCCGCGCAGGAATATCCTTTGTGGCCCTCGCGTAGGTTCTCTGCTCCCCTTGAGCAGTCTGGATTTTGATGCGCTTGGCGTCCCCCTGGAGCGTACTCGGTGAAGCCGTGTCGTCCGGGTGCACCCTCTTCACCGGTCCCTGGCCACTTGGACCGGGTTGTGGTTCTGAAGGCTTTGGCACGGTTTTTTGTGACAGGGACATCTTGTGCAGCAATCCAGCCCGCTTGCCTCGCTTCCTATTTCGTTGTCGGGCTTGGGTCACCTCGGTGCGGTTCTGGTCGTTTCCTCCGGATGGTCCTGGTGCGGGCAATGACGTTTCGCGCTGGGTTTCCCCTTCGCGTAAAAGTCCTTGACCGCATGTTTCCGCGTCCGGCTGCTTTTCACGCTGGGTTTCCCCTTCGCATACTTGCAGCTGGTCGCGTACTCCCTTACAAGCAACCGTTTGCGCATTGCGCTGGCTACTGCCTTCGCGGATTTTGCGCAGACGGTTGCTGATAATTCTCTCTTTATTCCGGATTTTTGAGCGCAACTTTTTAAGCAGGCGTACTTCGTCATCATAGATAAAGCCAGGACCACCAGATTCCACTTCCTTTTTCGTCCGGAGAGAGGCGATTTCATTCAGCCTTGCTTCGATCTTCTGCTGGCGCTGGAGAACCAGCGCGCGGAGTTCGCCTTCAAGACTGGAGACTCGTGCATTATCGGTGTCATTGTCGGGGTTGTTCTTTATACTGTTCCGAACGATGTTCTGTTCCCAGGTCATCGTGGAAGGTATAACTTTAGTCAGGGTCGGTGGCATGGAAGTCTGTGTGTCAGTAAGCGCAGAAGTCGCAGTCATAGTAGTGTCGGGTGGCGCGTGAGCCGCAGCCAGTGCTGTTGGGACTAAAGCAGGCAGCTGCAAAGAAGTGCCAGCACTAGTAAGCAGACCGGTGACTTCCAATTGGGAGAGGTTAGCTTGAGGAGCTATAGAAGAAAGAGGATGTGTGAGTGGAATCTTGGGGTCGGTGTTACCCAGCGCCGCAGTCTGAGTCCCAAGGCTCAGACCAGCAGTGGTCTTTACTTGTATGTGAGAAGGGTCAGTACAGGCCCTGATCAACGCCAACATCCTTTGTTGGGTACAGGTAGACTTGGGTTGGTCATCGGTAACAATCTCTCCTCCAACTCGTTTGATCCCTCGTGCTCTATCCTCGGCAGCTGTTGAAGCCGACACAAATGTTCTTTGTAGTTTTGTTTTCTTTTTGTCTTTATATTTTTGGCCGACCTGAAAGATTAATTTGTATTTAGTTTAATAAAAAACAATGGATGTTATAAAAGATGTTCTGTAGCATCTATTGTGATTAGAAAATATTATTGAAAGTATCTCTATTAAAACATGATTTTGTTGGTTTCAAAAAGTTATACTACCTACTTCAAGTAATTAAACACCCAAAAAGTAGAATGATTATTGTAATCATCTTTAATTCCCCTACCCTGTTTTAAATTTATTAAAAGTTGTTGGTACAAGATGTCTTCTTCTTCCACATATCCGTAATTACCTCAGGCACACCATTTCTAGCCTTCTCACCTTTACATTCAACTGAGATTGTGGGCATAAAACTACTTGACCTACGAGAATTGAGTCTAAGTTGCAACAAACAATGCCCGCAATCTCTCACTTAAAAACTTGGTTTGGTTTACTAACATACCTCCAAAATCAAAAATCAAAATCAGCAAATCGGATGAACAGCAGGATACAGAGGATATCTACTCGCTAATACACACTACAATCACGAGCAGAAGTCTTCGGAACAGCAATTGAAATAATTTGAGGTTATGTTGTTATACCAATGTTAGGTATAGTACGCTATGTTTACCTCAAAAGATAGTTGGGCTATCTGTTGCATAACCGGCGCAGGATATCTACACCCCATAAACTCGATATTCGTATAAACTCGCGCCAAACAAATCAATCTTTCTTCAGGAAAATTCTTCTTCCATTTCTCCATGAAAGCTTTGCGTAGCTGCCAATGTTCTTCGCATTCGTGTTCATCTTTATATTTTTCGATATCCCAGTTCCCTTCAAAGGCGCCTCTTGAGTTATTCGCCGCGGAATTCTTTTTTTTCTTATATTTAGGCATTTTCCTTTCGAAAAATTCACCCTCAAAATAATCCTTGGTTGCAAACTTAAAAATTCTTAGTTTGTACTCACTTCTCAGAGAGGATATTTGGGCTGATTTTAATGAAAGTAAAACTTGTATTTAACAATGGTAAAAAGAAGACAAAAACATGTAAGAGGACCGTAAGTAATTAACTACAAAACTGTACCTACCACAGAGTATATAATCACTACGTTTAGTACCTACCTAACTTCGATCTGTCAGTGTCAACTTGTCAAGAAGAGTGTCATTAGAGTTCCTATCTCAATGGTCAGTACCAATATTGCTGCTACCGGTAAAATACCAATATTGTCGGCAACATTGGCAATACTGCCAATGTTGCCTGTCAAATAATATCAATTTAATTTAATAATTACTGCAGGTTTAATCATCATTAAATAGTACTTCTGTAAGTATATTGATCATAAAATATTTGTAATACGCCCACGCGTGTCGTGCAAAAAGTTAGGACACAATTATATGAATAAACATTTGTGATGAAACAGCTGTGATTTCTAAATGATTATAAAAACTACCAAGTGGTTACTCTACGATGATTTAATAATTATGTAAGGATTACAGAAACATGTGCATTATAATATTTTTTTTTTTGATTATTTGTAGTTTTGATAGAGATTTTGAAGATTTGCAATTTGTTATTTACATACACTCGTTGTTTTTGTTATGTGATTTTACATGAAAAACAAGTACCTACAACATTAAAAGAAATGATCTGAATTTGTGCCTTTTATTCAATACACATCAATCGACCATTCTTCTAAGCTTAAGTTTTATGTGTTATTTTTTCTATTCACTATAGTGTGCGGCAACATGGGCAATATTGCCAATAAAATACCGGGAATATTGCCAAAAATGCTGGCAATATTGGCAATTTTACCCAAAACAATATTTTAATGTATACAAAGTAGATTACAGCCTTTAAATGCTAATTTTAAGTATTGTACATAGTTTCCGTAGTAAATTTGACTTATAATTAAGCAATATTCCCAAATATTTCCACTCCCGGCAATATTGCTGGCAATATTGCCACCAATATTCCCACTTTGGGCAATATTGCCGGCAACGGCACATCTCTATCAAGTCTGTATGTAAACATGTAAACACATGTTTGAGCGTGTTTGCACCAAGTTTGCACTCAATGGTTTGAGCTATTACTTATTCTTATTCTTATTATTCAAGACTGTCAAGCCAACTGTCACTTAGTTTGAAAAAAGTACAGCTAGCAAAATAAATAAAAATATTATCAAACTAATTTTTTTCGCTGCCCTTACCAGACTTATTCGATATAACAGTTAATGGTTGATAGAAACACCTATCTTTTTCACAGAATGGCCCATGTTGCACAAACTTTTAGGTCACACAAGTCCTATGCACGTTTTACCTACGTGACACATGTGTGAACTGGGAACCCATCATACAGGTCGTCTTTTACTTAACTCGAAGTTTTAGGCTAAGTTCACATGACCGCGCGGTCATGTGAACTTACCGCGCGGTAAAAGATCAAAATAAACAGTGATTATCGTCCACATGACCGCGCGGTATCACGCGGCGCGCCGCGACCCGCGCGCGTGTACAATGCCGTCATGTGAACGCTCCAACCGCGCGGCTTCGCGCGGTCATGTACTCATGAACTTAGCCTTAACCTAAATAATAGCCACTAGATTTTGCCCGCGACTTTGCTCGCAGTAATTTAGTATTTAGGCAATCAATTCGTATTGTAGGTACTGTGCTTGTAATGATTCTACTGTGTTCTAAAGGCTGATGATGATGATGATTCTAAAGACACGTGTGGCGCCATCTATTAGCTTATTAACGTTAAGACAACGCTAACCAACGCTCAACGTTTGGCTGTTTTCCACAGGACTTTTTTTCGAGATGAAAGGTACCCTATGTCTGTTTCAGTACCTACAACTTACAACGTATATGCAAAATTTCAGGATGATCGGTTCTGTGGTTTGGGCGTGAAAAGGTAACTAACTTACTTTCGCATTTATAATTTAAGTTAGGATTAAGATTCCACAATCTGGTAGCGGCGCTGACCTTTTTACCCATGCCAAACGGACATTTCAGTTTCATACTGAGCTTTACAGCCAGGGGCGAAGTTCCCTATAGGCCGAGTAGGACCGGGTCAAGGGCGGCAAAATTTGGATCGTTTTTTTTTGTTAGTAGTTGCCCACGCGCCTACGTGTAAAAACTCAAAAATGTGTCCATATAGCATCCCGCAAAAAAATACATGTATGGCGATAACGATTAATAGAAGTGTTGCTCATCCAACTGAATCTTTGCTTACTAGTTTATTCCAAGGTTAATTTAATGTCTATGGTTTATTTATTTTTTCATGCTTTACAGCACATGAGGAGCTCGTGGCTCAATAATAACAGCCGCTCGGGTCGATCTTTAGGTTAAGCCGTCCGCGCATAGGTTGTTCTGTGGAGAGGTGAACACCCGTTACATATCGAGTTTCCTCCGTGACTCGAAAAGCACGTTAAGCAGTTGGTTCCGGCTGTCATTTGTCTATCTTTGGCAGTCGTTACAGGTAGTCAGTGGCCCAAAAAGTCTGACAACCAGTCTTATCAAGGGGTGGCGTATTACCCAGTACTAACTGGGTTGTGGAGGTCAGATAGGCAGTCGCTCCATGTAAAATACTGGTATTCAGCTGCCTCCGGTTAGACTGGAAGCCGACCCTCACATAGTTGGGAAACGGCTAAGCTGATGATGCAAAAAATAAAAAAAAAAACAACGCGTTTAAATGTTCATTTTATTATCCATATACTTTACAAATTGTAGAAGTAATTGTGGTACTTATTTAATCAATAATATAAGAACTATTATCCCGTGCCAGTGCTTTCGGGATAAAAACTTGGTACTTCGGAGTGATACCGCCTTTCTCGATGATGGCGTGGACTAGAGAGAAAGGATCCAGCTTCTTCTTCACGACTAGAAATCTGAAATAGAGAAGGCAATATTAGGTAAATTGACCAGTCCATCACTTCAAGGTCAAGGTCAAAAGCCATCACTGCATGAGACAGAGACTCATTATAGATTCCGATTTAGTTATAGTAGCAGCGGATGGCAGACATAGCCTAATTATCTTAACACAGATCACCTCAAGGTCAATCTACCTGTCAGCCAGGTGAAGGTCAAGGACAAAATCTGTCACTACTTACTCATAGTAGATTTCGACTGCCAAAAAAACACGACAGGAATAATCTAAACTACACTTAGGGAGAAGTTATACAAAGCGGCGCGGGCGCGCGGCATATTCGTACCAGAGCGCCATACATTTTATCTAAAGCGACCCGGGCGCGCGCCCTATCCAAATTTGTATAACTTCTCCCTTAAAGTACTTACGGGATAATATCCGTGATTATCTTATAAGAGCTCCCGATATTTCGACGCTGTTGCAACCATCATGATCGCGGGATTATACGGATATTATCCCGTAAGTACCTACAAACTGCAGTAGTGAAAACCCGTGAAAGTCTAAAACAGTGAATAAAAAAATATATATATAAAAAAGAGGAAAAAAATATAAAGAGGAAAGGTTTGATTTTTTGTATGTTTCTTACGATTTAACTCAAGAACTCCTCAACCGATATTAATTTATTTTTCACTATTACAATGCTACATCTTTACCGAGTAACATAGGCTATAAACTATATTGATATCTTGAAAATTAGACGAGCTATCACAATTTTCGCAGACGAAGTCGCGGGCGAAGTGCTTGTTGTAATAAACAGAGATCGGAATAGGTAGAGCTGTTTTAGGTACTTGCCATAGGTTAGAATAATACGGATATTCTACGAGTCCCGGGATTTAATTTTTTAAGTAGTAAAATCATAAAAAAAACTATTCTCGCTTACGGGACTAATGAAAGATTACACTTCCTTTCTGGCAGGTAAATATAAGAAGGACGGGATTAAGAATAGTATAACGAATAGATAGACGTGATTCATTAAACCACATATATTTTTTACGTAACAGTTTCTTATTCAAGAATCAACAATCATTTAAACATTTTTATTCTGAAATTGTACAAAAACATATTAATTACCATACAAATTGATAAATTATATTTATTTTGCAAATTGGACACGTCCTAATTTTTTAAACTAGATGGAGCTGGTGTTTCGTACCTGACTACTCTGAGATGAAACAGCCGACTCGGAGGTCATAGTCTCTTTTAAAGTCCAGACAATCTTGTTCCTCAGAAAATCAAATAGAACAATTTGTATTTACAATAAAATCTTAATTAAAATAACGGCGACATTACGCGTCTCAACAAAGAGGCAACGGGCGCTTGGCAAAAAGTTTTATAGCGTGCTGTTGACGTAAAATTTGCAACGTCGCTCATGCGCTTATTGGCTTACATAAACCATTTTTATACATATTGGACAAAAAGAATGAAATTCAATAAAATCCCGTGGAATACCCATAATAACATCAATGTTTGCACCTAAATAGCTCTACCTATTCCGATCACTGGTAATAAAACAAAACTCTACAGTTCAACCGACCTCTCATCTCCTTCACCATAACTCCTGGACGCGAGTCCACTCTTCTGTGCGACGTGATGTAAGGCCGCGCGTTCTTCTTTTGTGAAGTCGCTCGCGAACACAAGGTCAAGGTCAAAAGTGTCTGTTGCTATGAAGTTGTGCATCAGATTTTGGGCTGCTTTACGGACCAAACGGATGTCTCGGGAGCTGCCGAAGCCGGCTCGATTTATCTGTCGATGAATAAAATATGAAGTAATCAACACAGGAAATCCGAAAAAAAAAAGACTGATCAGTTTGTGAGGTTGGAAGAATGTTTAATTTTTGTTACACTTTCGCGCAAAAACTACTGAATGAATGTATTTAGACGAAATTTGGCACACAGATAGTTTATAACCTGGATTAATTAACATTAATTTATCCCGGCAGCGTGTCATTGCAAATAACGTGAAACTTTTAGCAGCTTTTCATAACCAATTTTACGCCAGATAACCAAGGTGCAGGTCCGATGAAGCGGGGTGCGACTTAAGCCGGAAACACACTTACGTGGTGTGGCGTGTCGCGCCATTACCCCACCACCGCTCTGGCCAATCGGTGGTGAGCATTCAGCGAAACGCCAGAACGCGCCGCGACACGACACGACATACAAATATGTCTCTAACCATACTAAATGTATGAAACCGATATGCTTCTGGCGCGCCACGCCTCACCACGCCACGTAAGTGTTTCCGGCATAAGGCGCCACAATTAACAAACTATGGCTTTTTTTTCTTTGTCTTATGTTACGTAAGCTAAGTAAACTCTTGTAAATGTCTCGAATGTCTCTAAATGTTGTTAATATTTAGGATCTTTGAACGCACTCTATGGCTGCATTCCGTATTAGAAAATAATCGCTCACAGCGCTCACATAAATATTTTGTGTTCCGATTTAGCTTTCACAATTATCCCCTCAACTGTGGAGCTGTCAAAATGCCGCTGGCCCTAAAGTGTGGGGCCTTTTCGGGTGGCCGCTAGCGATTCCGGCGCGTCTGATTAAAACGTAAATATCTCAGAGACTACGCTAGTTAGCTCGTTAACAGTTATATCATTGGAATTGTTATTAAATTAGCTAACAGGATATGTATAGTTTTGTATAGTTTTGCCTTGTAATGTATTAGTAATTGTAAAGTTTGTTGAGTGTGAGGCCGTTTTACCAGTTTCTTGTGTAAATATCATTATAATTCAAAAAGTTGACCATTATATCCAAAAGTTATAGTTTTATTTTAACAAATACACATTATCCCATATAAATCAAACAAAAGAACAGCACTCGTCGTACATTTTTTTCATCTCACAAGCTTTACAAAATCATGACGTCATTTACGAGTGCCGTGTTCGAAACAAAAGAATGGGTTTGTTTACGGTTCTATTCTAAGAATGCTAAGTGCCTAGTGGCTTTGTTTACATTTTAATATGAATGTTTGGTTTACATACTTGACACTGGCTGAGTATCAGCTGTTCAAAGTGTTTAGTTAATTAGTCTAAAATAATTAAAATATACACTTGAAAACTGGCGTAAAAAACACCCCCTCAAACTTTGGATCACTGTTTAAATTCTGTTACCTAAATTTGAAATCTAATTTTACATTTTTCATATTGAAGATATTTACTAAACATAAAACACATAAAAAAGGCTTACTGCTAACAAAATATTAATTAAAAACAACAATCAAAATAAATAGTTTATTTTGATCACTACACAAAACAAGGCAAACACGTTTCGCGTCGCCGTCGCTCATTGGCTGTAGCTCACGATAATTTTGCGTAACTACGATTTTTGAATTGATCACAACAAAAACACGATTATATTGAAATTAAACGCCTAATACCTATTATGCGATACATAAAAACATACGTAATAGACATAGTTTCCATTTCTATTAATGTTTACTGCTAATTATGGCGAGTTAATTATGAAAATAGTTCGCGAATGACGCTTGACCTGTTCGTACCGGTTTTCGACGTCCTTGAAATGACTATTTCTGCTCGAAATCTTCGGAAACTAAACAGTTTAATCATTAAAATATGTTCATTACTTACCCAGGCACGATTTAAACATAACACAACACCACATTTACACCTCACTACACTCAAAATTCACTCACGGAAAAATAACTTGCTATAACGTGGGGCGCCCGCCGCGACCGGTCGGCGCGTGACCGTTTTAAGTACTGGGGGCACTGTAAAAAGCGTCGTTCGTTGTTAAACTAAGGAAAAATGTCTTTCTTGTTCTTTCTCCTAGACTCTGTGCAAGTTTGAGCGAGATAGACACAGGGTAAATCATTCATTTACGTCAAATACTATCGCATAAAGTGGGGAAGTCTCTGAGACGTTCCGACAACATAGGCCCAAAATTTGGTGGAAGTCTCTTATACCGAGCCACAGTTCAGTGGTTATGACAGCTAAGAGCTGTCATCAGGTCATTTTTGACAGCGCTCACTGTGATATTTATTTGTGGCATGGTCGGTGTAATCGCAAGATGGCGCATGTCATGACGTCATCTATGACGATTTAAGGGACATCGATATCGCGCTTGTGATCGCGCTCACGGTAATTCGGAACGGGTTTATGGACGCTCAAATCGATTACAGCCGAAAACGGAACGCGGCCTATGTAAATAGATACGTCACTGTCACTGTCAGGTAGCTATGACAGATAACGTAATGCTGTCCAAAACCCTTTCAAAAGTAAATTGCACAGCTCACTTATTTTAAAAATCAAAAAGTCGTTATTTACTTGCGCTGGTAATCAAAAAGACGTTCAGTTAGTTTGGATTCCCAGTCATTGTGGTATTATCGGCAATGAATGTGCTGATACTCTGGCTAAAGACGCTTGTTCTTCAACATCAGCTGATCTCTCCTACAACACTCACCAGGGATATGACTTGCTGAACTTGCCAAAAATTAAACTCCAATCTTCATGGCAGGAACAGTGGAACATTACTGGTAGGAAAAAGGGTAGGTTTTATTACGCAGTGCAACCAACCATTAGACCAAAACCTTGGTTCTACGGGTACAAAAAGGTCTCTAAAACTGTTACATCCGTCCTATGCAGAATCAGATTAGGCTTCTGTTGCACTCCCGTTTTTTTGCATAAAATCCATGCACGTGACTCCTCTCTCTGCGAGTGTGGGTTAGGAGAGGGTACTCTAGACCACATTTTCTTTGAATGCTCAGACAACATCCCACCCCTTGATTTATATAGCCGCCTCCCTAAACTCAAAATCCCCCTCCCGATTAATTTTCCGTCCCTTCTAACATACCCTTCCTCCGAACTGCTTGTGGCGTTGATGATTTTCATCCGCCACAACAGTATAAAACTATAAGCCGTTACATGAAATACTCTGTCTGTGTTGTTGTGGTATATGTATGTTTTAACAATTATAATATTTATTTATTATTTATTTTTTGTTTGTTTCAGTCTGCTACTAACTCAACAAGTCGCAACTGTATCAACCGTAGTTTTTTTTTTTTTTTTTTTTTCTTAGTACACTCACTTGCCGTTCCATTTCACTTTCGACATTGGCAGAATAGTCGACATCGGCTTCAATTGCCATTCATCAAAAATAGAATAGAATAGAACGTAATGCTGCCCCCTTCTCTCTTGAAAAGAGAAGGGGGCAGCGTTCAGCGAGAGACGCAGAAAGAAGAGAGTCTCTTCTTTCTGCGTCTCTCGCTGCACATCTGCAGCTGCTGTTTTTCTGTTGCTTGCGGCATGCATTGATGTTTGTAGTAATTAAATCTAATTATAGTAATAAAATCGTTTAATCTAATCGACGAACATTGAGTGTTATGTTTTTGTGAATAAAACAGTGTCAATGGACCCGGCGTATTTTCATTTGCTTTCTGGCTGAATCAATTTCCCGAATAGGTTTGGAGTATGTATGTCCTATCCAGTGGTCGACCTCTAATAAATGTAAGGTTTACTATTGTATTTCATGTCTAGAGCCACTCATTTTAAATATTTTCTTCTCTTATTTTTATGAATGCTGGACCTGCAATTAGCAACTGTGTAAGGCGCGTATAACCTATGTAAAACTTATGTATACCTAAATGCTGCACACAGAAGCTGTTGGTGAACCTATATAAATAAGTGGCCCAGATGCACTGAGGGACCTGTCCAAAGCCACCACCAACGCTGTTGGGGTGGCGCAGTTCTCGTCCAGTTAATTTGACTCTAATAAATGGAATCATCCATACGACGAAAAAGTAGAAAGACATACTCACCAATTGTAAATTAGGTTTGATCGGTTCTGATATGCCTTGTGCGTCGACGCCTAGACCGCCTCCCCGCCAACCCATCATCTTCATCATTCTGGAATATTAAATAACAATAAGGAATACGCATGTATTTTTTTCTTCATTTAAATCAATAAAGTACAGAACTACCTACACAATAAATTGGTTATAAGTTACGTTCAACGACTGCTTGTCGCTCAAAAAAATATTAAACTTCTACAATTTTCTACGACAGTTCAAACGTCCGTGACAGAGGTCAAAGAAACACTTGCCTCCCTAACGCTTCGTCCGTATATTCGGATCTATCCGTCTCTCTTGCGCACGTCTGCAGATGAGTGCGAGCGAGAGACGCGAATTCGCCATGAGACGCCATTCCTGTCAAAGCGGTTGACATCATTTGAAATGATGTCAACCGCTTTGACTTTTGTAGACTTACGCTTAGACTTTTGTAGAGGGAAATGATTGATGATTCGTTTCCCTCTACCTGCGTTATTTAAATGTCATTTTTTACCCCTGGTATAATTTGACTAAATGTATGTGCTTTATTCAAGCAAACATTGCAATAACAACAACTATTACAATACTAACATCTTTGTGAAACTTTAAGTTTTCAAATAAAAGTGTTTCTTTGACACAAAGCGTTTGATGTCACTACCGCGTACCGGCGACGATGGGTTTTGAATTTGCTTTCTGTTTCGCCAAAAACACGCTACATAAAACATGACATTGTAAAATAAGTGTTGTATTAGACAGTAACACAAGTGTACCACAGTGTATATATTATGGGATAATACAAGGCATTTTTAAGGAACAAAAAAAGTTTTAGTTTCTTGCATATTCCATATTATAATGAAAGCCTTAGCCATAAATGATTGCCTCGTTAATCTAGTAGACTGCCACTAGGCTCTAGTGGTTGTCTTCATCAAATAGCTGTCTCTGGTTAGATTGCAGGCCTCCCCCAAGTGTTGCCACATTGACCGGTCCCGTGCGACTCGAATCCAGCGGATCGCCGCAACCTTCATTAGGTCACCGCTCCCCCTGGTGGTAGGTATTCCAACGCAACGTCTTCTGGCACGCGGTCGCCAATCCATAACTTTTCAGCGGCGATCCGCCTACTGCCACTTAAGTTTGGCAATTCTTCGGGCTAACGTCGATAACCTTAGTTCTCTTGCAGATGTCATCATTTCTGATTCGATCACGCCAGGAAACTCCGAGCATAGCCCTGTACATTGCCTTTTGGGTGACTTTAAGCCTTCTGAAGAAGCCTATTGTAAGCGACCACGTTTTGGTCCCGTATGTAATCACTGGCATCACGGCGTCACACACTGGTCATAGACTTTCGCCTTGAGACACTGCGGTAAGTTGGACGAGAAGATTCCGCGCAAATACCCGAACGTTGCCCACCCGAGTCGGATTCGATGATTGGCCTCTTTCTCGAAGTAACACCTACCTAATGAGGGATTTTATTTTTCAACTCTTCCCTAGTCGCTGGATAGATGGCGTTGATCTCGGTACGTTACTGCAAAGAACAGAACGTCACATAATATTTCACTTGGACCTAATGGTTATATTCGGAAGCTTATGCAAACGAAAGTGTCAGTCAACGAGCGTATGTGACGTGTGTTTTTTAAGCATTTTGACTTTGGCACCAAGTAACGTAGTCGGATCAATGCCATCTATCGAGTTCATGGAAACTATTTTATTTTCTCATAAAGAAGACCTCTCATTGGAACTAAAAGATGATTAAGCTAATACTAACTTCATAGCCACAGTATTCTCTACAGGCGTGCCGAACATATCATCTTTCTTCTTCCTCCCGGATACATCGCTGACGCTTATTCTAGCGTCTCCTTGGGCTATGAATTGTTCCTTTATTAATACGCTGATTACTTGGTGTAGTAACTTCTGTAGACAAAGATTGAATATTCTCGAGTCATCATTTACTTTACAAAAACGTAAAACAAGATAGAAAAGTTAACAAATCGAAGCATCTAGGATCTTACAGGCCTGCAATGTTCATGCATCCACAAAAAATCGGTAAAAAAAAATATTATAAAAAGACTATAAATTGCCCAAGTGACAAAAATGTTGTCATCACTAATATTACAAAGGCGAAAGTTTGTTTGTTTGTATGTTTGTTCGTCTTTCACGCATGAATGGATTTGGATGCAACTTTGGCACACAGATAGTTTATGACCTGGATAAACACATATTATGCTAGCGAAGCAGGTGGCGGGGCGTGAGAGGGAGAGAACCTCTTGCCCCAGCCGCCGCGGGAGACGCACCGGGTGTCGGGAGCCACGTGGTGGCCCCCGGCCACCGTAGGCGCGGCCTGTGGACGGCTCACTATGGGCTAGCTCGCCGTCCGTTCATCATGACGACAGGCCGTGTCGACGGCGCGTTTGTGTTCCACGCGCTCCTTAAAAAGATGTCAGCAAAATGAAGGGGCCCCGCAAGGGCCAAAGGCTGCCGGGGTTGCGGGACTGTTCGAAAGAGATACCGTGGCCCCGGAACATAAAGTGTGAGGAAGGAACATGAATGGGTTTTAGTCAGTAAAAGTCTGACACTCACTCGCGCTCCGCCCCACCCGAAAAAAAAACGGCCAAGTGCGGCCGGACTCGCCCATGAAGGGTTCCGTAGCAGCAAGTAACATAATACTTATAAAAGATCTTGTAGTTCGTTGTAAAATTAAAAAAAACTACTTACTAGATCTCGTTCAAACCAATTTTCGGTAGAAGTTCACATGGTAATGTACATCATATTTTTTTTTAGTTTCATCATTCTCTTATTTTGGAAGTTACAGGGGGGGGGGACACATTTTACCACTTTGGAAGTGTCTCTCGCGCAAACTATTCAGTTTAGAAAACTATGATATTAGAAACCATATCATTTTTGAAGACCAACATAGATAGATACCCCAACACGTATGGGTATGATGAAAAAAAATTGAGTTTCAGTTTTAAGTATGGGGAACCCCCATAATTTATTGTTTTTTTTTTTCTATTTTTGTGTAAAAATCTTAATACGGTTCACAGAATACATTTATACTCACCAAGTTTCGTAATACGGGCATAAGCTAGTGTTTATATGATTTCAAACATACCTCCCAAGCAATAATCTCGACAGCATTCTTCGCCTCCACTTTAGTCTCGCCAGTAGCCTCTGCCAGTAAAATCTTGTTGATGCATAGAGAGTACACTTTGTTCTCATAGCCATTTGTCAAGTTCACGCCGCAGACTTGACAGCTAGCTGAAAAATTTGGAGTAGATTATCTTGGGGGAAATGTGTTAAGAAGTTTCTCATTGTTTCAACGGGAATAGAGCTTAAATTTACGTGCAGGAGGTTATTCTGCTACTATTCAGAAGAAAAAAAATGCAGATTTGTTATCCAAGGTCAAATCAAGATGACCTTGAACATTTTGTAGTTTTTTTTTTCTTTTGTTTTGATACAAAACCGTCTGCACTTTAGTGGACCGCCGCAAGTAATACAGGATAAGGGCAAGATAATAAAATTTGATTTATGTATGTATGTGCTTACTTTGAATATTCCACATCTTCCTCGCCCAAGGTCGTATCAACAGCACCATACGGCCAAACGTAGACTTAAACATGTCATCTCTAAACAATCTGACATCCAAACATTTTAGATTCGTCAGTTCTTTTACATAATCATCTGCATGGTCTGAGTTTTTCTTTTCACTTGACGACGTATCCTGGTCTTCTATCTTTGTTGTAGTACTCCTTGTTTCTGTTTCTGCATCCGCTGCTTCATTTTTGTGACCTTCAAAATGAAAGTGGTTTTTTCAATCAAAACGGTTAGGTAATGAATTTCCAAGGCTAGTCAAAGTTAAAATGTGTTTTAATGTCAAAGTTGCTAATCATAGCAATATCTATGAATAAAAACCCCTAAGGAGCCGATGAATACTTAACTACTGAGATACCCTGTCGCCTTTACAGTTCTGCCTGGCAATTAATCCGATCTCATGAATCCTAAACAAAATTATATGAAAGGGAACTGATTGAATGACTGAATGGGAGGGATAAACTTAAAGATAGCTTCTAGGTAAATCACTTATTGTACATGGATGACTTAAAGATATATGCCAACAATAATAAAAGTTCTGTTAGACAGTATAGAAATATTTAGAAACGACGACGTCGACGATAAAAGTCGCTTATGGGCCACCGCCACCGCCCAGCAAGGACGAAACGACGACGCAACACATTTATCTCGGGATGTGAAAAGTTAGCGGGCACGCATTATTTCAAGCGACATAATGCTTGGTTCAGTATGTCCACTTGTGTCTGGCAAAAAATACACAATTATCGAGGTGGACCTGATTTAATAAAAATATAGCCAAAACCAACAATATCACCTTTTTAATAGACATAGCAGCACTTTCAGGCTGCGACATAGAAGCTAAAGAAATACTCGTAGAACAAAGAATTTATGTGGTATTCTACCACTAAAAAACCCGACTATTGTTGAAGTCGGTTAAAATGTAGCCTATGTTACCCGGGCCGAAAAACGAATCGATTGACACCTTATTCATCAAAATCGGATTAATAGTTTAGGACTTCAGGCGCTACGTAGGAACATCCGTAAGTACAAACATACTCACTCATAGACTGCTAAAATCATAGCACACGAAGAAGGAGACGAAGGAGATAGTGATAGGACAAAATGGGATATATTTTTTCCTGCAGGACGTGGAACGGGATATTTATTAAACCGACGCAAGACTCTACGTCTTGGACAACTTAAAACAAAAGAGGTCAAGTTTGTTCTCGTAGGACACAGGAGTTAATCCTCAAATCTACTCACCCGATTGCAAAGTCTTTCACTGGTAGAAACTTATACTATTACTGAGTGCCATTGGATTTCTTCGACGCGTCAGAAGCTAGTAATTAATTCAAACATAGGTACATACATTTTCAATTAGTAGTAACTTAATCTACGGCAGCACATGCAAATTCTATTCATTTCTTCCGTTTTTGCCAATTTTCTATTCCGTACAGTCTGTACAAATGTACGATTTAAAGCAGTGGTTCCTAACCTTTCTTGGACCAGGGACCACTTTGGTGTCTTTCTTGCTAGGACACCGACAGGATTATATCTAGCACAAAAATTGGAATATGTGATGAAAACCTTTAGAAAGTGAAAGATCTAAGAGCGACTGACGTGAGCTCAAAAATTTAGAAATCATTCATACAGAAATAGAAATGAGTAAGTAGATTTTTGCAGAAATTCCTATGAATCTAGCAAGAGAGAGCGCAGCAAGCTCAAATAAAAAGCACCTCACCTCAGATAGTTTTTCAATTCCTTCTGTGCAAGTTAAAAAGTTCGAATTACATGTTTACCTTTCGCGGACCATATTCGAAGCTCTTGTGGACCACCTGTGATCCGCGGACCATAGGTTGGGAACCTCTGATTTAAAGTGATCGTGGTCTGTATTAACTAGGAGCTTACCGCCTGTATTGGAGATTCCTTGCATGCGGCCCGCCCTGATCCACGGCTCTCGGATAAGGCAATGGCCGTATGTTTAACCTCCAGCCACAGCAGCTGAGCCGTCGCGGTTTGGCTGTGGCGGGGGTTGGCCTGCAGGATGTTACAGTTTGACGAAGGGGACGCCATCGCTAGGCGTTCCTTCTTCGTCGCCATCGAACCGCAGCCCGGCAAACTGGTCGCCCGCGTCAAAGTCGTCCCCCTCCAGGTCAGAGGCCGAGGACAGGATGATATCCTCGAAGTCCTCGCCCGAGCGGACGGCGCCCGCGCTGGCGGCGGTAGGAGCGGCCGGCATTGCTGCTGCAGGCACACCCGGTGTTTCCGCGGCGTATGTTGAGGCGGGAGTTACCTCTTCCACCTGTGTCACGGCGCTGGTTGCAGCGGCCGGATATCCCTGAGGGACGTCGACAAATTTGCCGTTCGTTCCCTGGAACTTTACGTACACCGTCCCTACTCCAAATGAGAGACGGCGTCCGGCTTCCAGCAGGGTCGGAATTTGGTCCTCAGGGACCCCGATCACCACATACCAACCGTCGGCCTGTTTATTTGAGCCCAGCATTACCCACTCCCTGATACCTACCCAGGGGTTCTGGTACGACAGAGCACGCCCAATCGTGGACGGTTCTGCGAAGATCCCCTGCTCGTCCGGAATGTAAATGCCGCATTTCACCCGGCGCTTGATGTCCGCCTGCCCCCTGACCACTAGCGAGGTGTTAGTGAGGGGAGGCAACTCGGAGATCAGTATCCTTAGCCACGCTAAAGTGTGGTCGTTGCCGCACCACAGTTTGAGGACCCCGCCGCTAAACACCGGCCTCGCTCTGAAGGTCGGTGCAGGTGAGTCCTGTATGAGAGAAGAGGCCTCGGCGACTATCTTCCTCTGGATAGCCGCGAGAATCTGGTTCGCCACCTCTTTGCTGATATGCCCCGTACAGCCGCAGGTGACTGCAACATTAAGGTCGGAGCTTGCTCCTTGGGCGTAGCTTCGATTAGCGTCCCGTATGGATTTATCGCCGCTGGCTGCTGGTTGGCTAGGTCCCGCTCGGCTGGTGCCGACCACGGCCTGCGACCGCTTGCCTGCGGAGAGGTTGACATTGCCGCTGGTCGGTTTTACCCAACCCGCGGCGTTAGCCTGTTTGGGTTGTGGAGACTTACCCGCACACAGTGCCTGCCGCCGCTGCCTCAGAGACGGCTTTTTCCTCTTTCTCGGTTTATCCGTCGAAGGGGCCGGGGCAGTCTGCACTGAAGGTTCAGCGCGTTTGGTAGTATCCTTCTTCCTGGCTTTGTGCTTGCTCCTCTGCACCTGCCAGTTGAGCGCGAACGAGTCATCTGTAGTGCTGGGCTCCACCGGTTGATCAGTGACGACCACCGGGGGGGGAGCAGTAGACGGAGGAGGATGTATGAGGGGAGCCCAGCCAGAGGAATTTACTGTCATGGGGGGCTCCACACTTGAAAAAGAGGGAGGAGCGGTACTGGTCCCGAGCAGCGCCGTCTTCCTCCGTTTTTTACGGGACCTGGTTTTGGTCTTAGCAGCGGTTCTCGCCACTGCCAGACCTGTACCCGCACTGGAGCTTGCCACGTTAGCAGCAGAGCATCCAGGGGTTTGAGAGGTGCTGCAAGCACCCCCCTTTGGAGAATCATTGACTTTCGCCTCCTCACCAGTGTGTGTGTGTGCAGTATGGGTGGGTGAGTGTGCGTGAGGTATGTGAGTTTGTATGGTTGTTGTGTGTGTTTGTTTGTAATAGGACTGAGTTTTGGTCTCAGCCATGGTGTTCGCCACAACCAGACCTGTACCCATGCTAGTGCTAAGAGCGTTAGCTGTAGGGTCACCAGCGACGAGAAAAGTTCTACAGGCACCTCCCTTGAGAAGTCTCCTACCTTCTTCATCAGATACATTTTCGTCTTCTACTGGTGCTGGTGTGTCACCTTGGGCTACAAATGCAATGCGGGTAGACTTGGGTTTGTCATCAGTAACAATCTCTCCGCCAACTCGTTTGATTCCTCGTGCTCTATCCTCGGCAGCTGTTGAAGCGGACACAAATGTTCTTTGCAGTTTTGTTTTCTTTTTGTCTTTATATTTTTGGCCAACCTGGAAGATTAAGTTGTAGTTAGTTTGATGAAAAGATGTTCTGTAGCATCTATTGTGATTAGAAAATATTATTGAAAGTATCTTTTAAAACATAATCCTATTGATTTCAAAATGTAGGAGTAAGTAATACTTCACTACGGCAGAATGACTATTGTGATCTTCATTCCCCTGCCTTGTTTTCAATTTATTAAAGGTTGGTACAAGATGCCTTCTTCTTTCTTATTACTGGTTATTTCAGGCACACTATTTCTAGCCATATCACTTTCACATTCAATTCCAGTCTAACCGGCTGAATACTGGAATTTTACATGGAGCGACTGCCTATGTAACCTCTGCATCAATCACCAAATAATACAACCAACCAAAGTTAATACCGGGTAATACGATACCCTTAACAAAAAAAAAATTTAATCACTAATTATTCATTTTAATTAGTGGTTATGGAAACATCAATAACTATAAAGCATAAAAAAAAAAAAAATTGGATGGACTCACGTAGATCTTAAGTTACTAATAATAAATGTGTCCAATGATGGAGCACGATCGTAGTTTTAATTTTTTTATTTTAAATCAATCAAGAAAACTAATTATAAAAAAAAAACAATACCCTTCGATAACACTTTCACATTTAATTGAGGGAATCAAGCCCAGGAGCATATGCTCAGTAGTAGCACTTGTGACTACTAAACCTACGAGAATTGAGTCTAACTTGCAACAAACTCTCTCTCACTCAAATAATAAATATCGCTGGACATTACACACAACACCATCTAGTGCCACTCTAAGCAATCATGCTTATGTTGTGGACATCAGATGGTTGAAATACTACATAGACACTTTTTTGTTTGTAAATTCATACGTAGTATATATTAATATCCATGACTTGGAAACAAATCAATCAATCAATCAATTTCTTTATTTCTGGCCACAATGGCCTACAGATGAATACCTTATAAATCAAATAAATAAAAAACTTGTGTTAATAAATAAGGCCACAGCATGCTCATCACACAAACATTTGCTCCTACCAGGATTGGAAGCCCTAAGAACATAAGGCAACCTCACTGCTGCGCCATTCGGGTCATCAAAAACTTGAATTGGTTTTACAAACAAATAGCTGGGATACCTCAGTACAGAAAGTCAGGAACCTATGTACTGTTTACACTACTCAATTTTGTAACACTGATCTCATCACAATGAGCAGCAGGATAGAGCGGGTATTCCGAATGATTATAGGGTGTGCTAGACACCCCACAATCATGAGCAAAAGTCTTCGGAACAACAAATATAGTAAACAATAATTTGAGGTTACATTTTTATGTCAATGAGAATAACGGGTTGTAGGCTGTGTTTACCTCAAACGATAGTTGGGCTATCTGTTGCATAACTGGCGCAGGATATCTGCACCCCATAAACTCGATATTCGTGTAAACTCGCGCCAAGCAAATCAATCTTTCTTCGGAAAAATTCTTCTTCCATTTTTCCATGAAAGCTTTGCGTAGCTGCCAATGTTCTTCGCATTCGTGTTCATCTCTGTATTTTTCGATATCCCAGTTCCCTTCAAAGGCGTCTGTTAAGTTATTCGCCGCGGAATTCTTTGTTTTGTTATCTTTAGACATTTTCCTTTCGAAAATTCACCTTCAAAATAATGCCTTGGTTGCAAACGTAAAAGTTCTAATAACTACTATTTTAGGTTTCTAATCAACGTTCTACCACAGTGGGCAGGACAAGAACAAAGAGGTGCAGCACAATAATTATGTTTCAAATAAGAATTATAAATATTAAAATAGGAGGATTACGAGGAACGTCACTCACTCTCTCACTAACCTCGATCCACCTCGATCTGTCAACTTGTCAACTGTCACTTTATTTCGTAAATTAATTGTACTTGGCTTGTGTCCTGTAAAAATCTAATTAGACCGTCATCAGTTAGATTTCCACACGTTGATCAAAATTGACTAAGATACGACGCTTTTAAAATTCTCAATACGTCACGCCGTGCTACAATTTTTAGTGGGTTGTGACGTCACGCACGAACCCTAACTTCCGAATTTTGATGCGTTCTGAACTAACTTTGTCAATATTCATTGATGATTGAACAACAACAAAAATACGTGTCCATTATTTGGAAAATAATGGACACGTATTTTTGTACTCCTAAGTGACGGACTAAATAGTTTTGCAACTTATTGATGGTGAAAGTAGACTATTCTGTGGCATCACGATGCATGTTAATGTGGGATTGTATTATTGCGTCAGGTGAGTATTTGCGATATTCATAAAATAATAACATCAAATTAAAAAAACAAAATAGTAATAATTATAATTTTGCTAAAGTAGAAGTTTTATTAGAACTTGGCAAGACTTTTTCTTCAGATTATGTCTATTTTCTGCGGTCCAGGTCCAGAAAATGTGTTATCCTTGACATATCAATATTTCGTCAATTCGTCTTGTTCTCGCTCATATAAAAAGCACTTTCATTCTTGAATGAAAATGCAATAAATCATCATCGCGCCAAATTGAATATTGTAATATTATTGATTCACTTCACATTCACTTTGCGTTGCTGATGTGTGTGCTGATGGCCGGTCATTCAAAACTATTTAATCTTAAAACGTTGAAGGTAGGTAGGTTTCAACTTTTCAAGTGAAAACAATTAAAAACTGTTGAATAGTTTTAGCATCCAGATAAGTATCTTTTTGTTAAAAACTTTCTTATTACTACTACCTAACAAAACAATACTATTTTTCGTGGTGTAATACTGTAATTATCTCCAAATTAGAGACACCCGGGCCCGATGGACGTTAGCGGCTAACAGAGCACCAGCAAAATGTCATTTAAAACTACCGATGTTTCGCCTCTAAACAAAAGGAATTCGGGGTCACTTGGTGATTCCATTTCCATGATTGGTGATGATGGAAACCAAACTCACTGTGGTGTTGATGAAAGCAAGAAGCCAAATAGAACAAATATAATAAGAAATAAATCAGAAATCCTGCCAAAAAATGACACACCTAGCTCAGAAGTTCATCAAAGTATTCCAAGTATTTGTGAGCCACCGACGAGTAAAAAAATAAAGCTTTCATCTTCTGTCTTCGACGATTTAGTAAAAAATCTGGATTATGGCGAGCTGTATACCTATTTAACGAAATTATTGTTATTTTTGGAAAGTGACAACTATAATTGTATTTTTTTCCTTGAAAACGACTATGAAGTACTTTTTGAAATGATAGTGCAGGACATTAACATTTTGAAATCAAAGAGTTTGAAGAATGATGATTATAGACATATCTGTTATAAAATAATAAGAGCTGCGGCTGGTAAAAAGCTGTTTTGTGTATTCGAAGATAAACCGGAATTTAATAAGTAAGTTATTACAATAGATGTAAGAAATTATACAGCAATTTTAGTAAAAAAAATATTGGCATTGCATGACTGCTCTGTTTATTCTTATAGCACCCTACTTACGGCTGTTTGAGTGTTCTGTTTTTCACTTTTATTGGTTGTGAACATGTATGCTTTTTTTGGGTTCTGTACCCAAAGTTAACTACGGGATCCTATTACTAAGCCTCTACTGTCCGTATGTCAGTCTGTCACCAGGCTGTATCTCATGAACAGTGACAGCTAGACAGTGAAAATTTTCACAGATGATGTATTTCTGTTGCCACTATAACAACATGTAATGAAATAAATTAAACAGGGCTTCTACTCTGATGGTACGGACCCCTTCATGAGTGAGCCCAATTTGCACTTGTTTTAGTTTTTTTTTGCAAATCTGGCAATCGCAGTGAGGTTTGCTGTAAGAAAACACAATCCTTGCTTAAGTTCGCCATTTTACTGACTGCCACTTAGCTGCCACGGTTCATTTGAATTACTTTATTATTAAATGTGCATGTCTTTCTACATTGTTCCCACATACAGGATGTGGCGTAAGTAGTGGTCCACCGTTCAGGATTCGATGAATCAGATAATTAACTTTAACAATTAAAAATTTTAACCACTTTTACCCAAGGGCTCCGAAAATATTTCCTTTTTGTCTTTTATTTACGAAATTTCTATCGTTTTTTACAAATTTGTTTGTAGTTTCAACAAAAACCATTATTTTTTCATTTTGATTTCTGTTAATTACTGCTGAATACTAGAGTTATCATGATAAATTATGATTTTTTATGTAAATTCAGCTCTTTTGAAGAAAAAGTTGGTTCTCTAATTTTAACCCTAATTTTTACATAACATCCAAGTTCAAGGGTGATTTTTGTAAAAAAACGTACTACACTGTCAGTGCCCATTTATTTAATAATATGCCTGCTAAATACCGATTTCAAAATGGTATCACTATAACAGATCCTATTATAGATTCCAATTTTAATTGAAGAAAAGAAGATTTTCATTAAACAATTTTTTTAAACTTTACTGCGTTAATACTTACGATATTTGCAAAAAAATACACTACAGTGTCAGTGCCCATTTGTTTTAAAAAAAACTACTATTGCAGAGTTATCTAGAATTCTAGACCTAACTTGTTACTTTAGGAATTTGAACAACGAATTAAAAAAAACAAATCACTTTATTTATCATTTATACACTTTGTCATGATTAAAATCATTAAAATCAAACAAAATGTTTAAAATGGCCCCCATTCGCAGCTATACACGCTCTGCAACGTCGAATAAACGACCGTTTAAGTCGTCGGGCAAACCCGCTTTCGCTGATTTCTCCAGATAGATTAGACCAATATTGTGGCCACCACGCTCGCCAGATCTAAATCCCCTAGATTTCTTTTATTGGGGTTGCCTAAAAGAAAAAGTCTATAGCAGGGAATATGCAAGAAATACAAAAGTCTTTTTATTTATTAAAAATGCCTTGTATTGGCGCATACAAACATTATGGTACACTTGTTTAAGTTTCTAAAACATCACTTATTTTACAATTTATTGTTTTATGTAGCATGTTTTTGGTGAAACGGAACGCACTCTCAAAACACGCCGTCCTCGATAGGGGCGGTAGTGACATCAAAATTCATAAGTCAAAAAATAACTTTTATTTGAAATGTAGGTAAAGTTGCACTACGATTTTATTATAATATCGTTATCGCAATTTTTGCTTGAATAAAGCACATACAATTAGTAAAATTACTTTATTAAGGCCAAAAAAATAAATGTAAACAAGGTAGATTTTGGTAAATGACGTCAAAGTATGGTCGCGACAATCACGTTTGAACTGTCATAGAAAATTGCAGGAGTTTAGTATTATTTTTAAGCGACAAGCAGTAGTTGAAATTAACTTTTAATACTTCTCTTGGGTTGATAATAGTGTAATTAATTGATTTAAGTGAAGAAAAAAAATCATGCATATTCCCTGCAGCAGCTAGAGAAATCAGCGAAAGCGAGTTTGCCCGACGACTTAAACGGTCGTTTATTCTACGTTGCAGAGCGTGTATAGCTGCGAATGGGGGCCATTTTGAACATTTTGTTTAATTTTATTTAATTATTGTAATCATGACAAAGTGTATAAATGATATATAAAGTGATTTGTTTTTTTTTAATTCTTTGTTCAAATTCCTTGTTCAAATTCCTAAAGTAACAAGTTAGGTCTAGAATTCTAGATAACTCTGCAATAGTAGTTTTTTTTTTAAACAAATGGGCACTGACACTGTAGTGTATTTTTTTTGCAAATATCGTAAGTATTAACGCAGTAAAGTTTAAAAAAATTGTTTAATGAAAATCTTCTTTTCTTCAATTAAAATTGGAATCTATAATAGGATCTGTTATAGTGATACCATTTTGAAATCGGTATTTAGTAGGCATATTATTAAATAAATGGGCACTGACAGTGTAGTACGTTTTTTTTACAAAAATCACCCTTGAACTTGGATGATATGTAAAAATTAGGGTTAAAATTAGAGAAGAACCAACTTTTTCTTCAAAAGAGCTAAATTTACATAAAAAATCATTACCTATTTATCATGATAGCTCTAGTATTCAGCAGTAATTAACAGAAATCAAAATGAAAAAATAATGGTTTTTGTTGAAACTACAAACAAATTTGTAATAAATGGTAGAAATTTCGTAAATAAAAGACAGAAAGGAAATATTTTCGGAACCCTTGGGTAAAAATGGTTAAAATTTTTAATTGTTATAGTCAATTATCTGGTTCATCGAATCCTGAACGGTGGACCACTACTTACGCCACACCCTGTATGTATAATCTCAGCATGAATGATGTAACCAAGATTTTGTAACAACATTTTTATTGAAAAGTGTCCATGGAGTTTCTTGCCCGTTCTTCTCCATAGAGATCTACGCCAGGGAATGGGCAACTATAGTACTTTCTCAAGTTATTATACATATAAGCCTTGTGTCTGTGACTGTTGCTTCGCTTGTTTTTCGTTTTATTGACATTCAAAACTGCCGTAATGGCCTAATTGAAGTAAATGATTTGATTTTGAGTTTACTCGAGCTAAAATGTTGCAATTTCCATGTGTTTAATTTTTTTGCGTGTATGTTACCGGCCAAACCCGATTTCAGGACAAACTAGTTTTGTCTATTCGCTCGCTTCGCTCGCTCTTTCGAACCCGCCATGCCCTTCGTGGTAATTTTTTATAAATCATTCAGAAGCAGGAGCCCCGCGAAGCGGGGCTCAGTCGACCAGGTCTCCCTCGACTAGGATGCAAGAATGAGCTCAAGTTTCAGTTTAGCCTAGGCCAAACTAGCTGGTCCTGAAATCGGGTTTGGCCGGTAACATTTACAATAGATTATAAGAATTTATTACCAGCATGTTTCAATGATTTGTGATTCGCTTATTGTGTGCTTTTGTCTTTTCTGTGATTTCTTCTATAACACTTTTGTGCAGAATGTGATAGGTAATACATGACGAGGGTAAAAAAAAATGCAAATCCATTTAGTCTGTCCGTCAGTTAAAGTATTGTAAAATAATGGACACGTGCCTATTTTTGCTTTTGTAAATCAATGAATATTGACAAAGATGAAACGCACCAAAACCAGGGAGTGGGGGCTCGTGACGTCAGAACTCACTCAAAATTATACCAAGGCGTGACGTTTTGAGAATTTTAAAAGTAAATTCGTAAATTTTGGTTATGTAACAAAAGAATAAAATATGGGTCAAATATTTGTTGATTTTCTAAATGACGGACTAATTAGATTAGTTTTTGTCGTCAACCCTATTGTTTGATTCAAACACGCATGGTGTGGTTATTGTCATGTATAGTATTTTTGATTGGAACCTCTTGAATAATTGTCAATATTTGATGTTTCTGATGCTGATCCCTAGAATTGTAGGCCATATGTCTGTGTGTGTGCAAATTTATGAGTTTGGAGGCTTTGAGGATTAAGGGCTGTTAAATAGCCAATACATTGTGTGCAACTGTTGATCCAAAGCCAAATGCTTTGGGAGAGTGAGATTCTTTGCGGATAGGCTTGTTTAAATTTTGAAACAAAATGTAATGGTTTTGTATTCCATTTACAATCAATGCAATCGGAGTCAGAAACATATTTTTCAATTTCTTCTTTATTTTCAGAAAAGTCATGGTGATTAAAAAATTACCAGATCAATCGGGAAACAGTACAGCTTCAAGTTCTTGGTGAGTTACAATTCTTACAATACCTGCCTTGTCTTGCACTGCCTTGCCCTGCATGGTGTCACAGAAATATGCTGAGCCTTTTTGTATGGATCATCATCATCATCTACGAGGAGCTCATGGCAGCTCGGGTCATTGTTAGATTAAGCCGTGCTTCCCTAGGTTGGTCTGTCGATGGATGACCGAGTTTCCTCTGTGCCTCGGAAAGCACGTTAAGCTGTTGGTCCCGGCTGCCATTTGTCTATCTATGACAGTCGTTACAGGTAGTCAGTGGCCTTAAAAGTCTTGACAACCAGTCTTACCAAGTGGTATCGTATTTCCCAATATTAACTGGGTTGTGGAGGTCAGATAGGCAGTCGCTCAAAGGCTAGGCAAATGATGATGTGCATCATCATCTGCCTAGCCTTTTCCCAACTGTCTTGGGGTCGGCTTCCAGTCTAACCGGATTCAGCTGAATACCAGTATGTTACATGGAGCGACTGCTCTTTTTGTATGGATGTGATGCAAAATGCTTTTGCCTGCGTCGTCGCTCGCGTTTTGTTCGGAAATCATCCCATGAGAACGTGTTAATTATAGCCCATCCCTTTATCTGTTGACCCAGTCCGAATCAGTCCGATGCAATTGTTTAACTATTGTGTCTACCTTGCGAATTGAACTATGACACTCACAAATAATGTGGCTCTCTATTGGTAAAATAATTTTCAAAATCGGTTCAGTAGATCTAGAGATAAATATAAATATCGCTGGACATCAACACACAGCGCCATATAGTGCCACACTAAGCAAGGCTTGGGTTGTGGACACCAGATAGTTGATATACTACATATTATATACTACAATATATACTATAACCCCCTACAATGTCACAAACTTTACCTCTCTATAATATTATTAGGTACATTGCCCGGATATTGGGCTACCTGGCTATCTGGAATCCGGTCGCATGGGCCCGATAACGGATAGTTGCCGGATATCTATTTCATCTCTAGCTGAATCTTATTGCTATGAGTATAAAGGTCATTGTGATTTTAACAGTGATACAAAGTCATAGGTAAAATGGTTGTGGATTGACTACTGTTTGATTGTTATGCTTAGACATGTGTGCATTTGCTTGATTTATGTCATGCCATGTGATTGATCCCTTGATAAAGTTTTTTTTAAGCTGTGCGTAAGGGGGCGTCCATTAATTACGTGCGGCTATTTTAGCGAATTTTCCACCCCCCTCCCAGTTACTGAAATATCGTGAGATTTGACTTGACGTTTTCACCCTCCACCTAATCTCACGTGAGATTTATCAAAATGCGTAGTTTAGTTTATATGCCTACGGTAATCTGTGCTTGATTGTTTAATCAATATTATTGGGCCATTATTTAGTTGCGAGATATAATGAATTAATTAAACCTAGTTTTCTCGTAATTATACCTGTTTCTTGCAGGTGAAAAATTACGTGATATTTGCAGAGACCACCCCTCTCTCCCACGTGAGATTCGGCTCGACGCCCCCACACCCCCTCCCCCTAAATGCCTCACGTAATTAATGGATGCCCCCTAATGTATAATATAAATAAATATTTAAAACAGTTCTTGTCTCCACTAATACAGACAAATCACAAATCTTTTTTTTTGTTACAGTTCAAGCGGGAGCTCAATGTTGCCATCACAAAAATCAACGAATTTGGTCACCAAACACCAAAGTAGATCACTCTTACCTCCTGCCATATCTACTGGCTTTAAAATCCACTGCCTTCGCACATTGCTGGTTTTTGTAACGAAAGATGCTATATTAAAAAAAGAATTCCCCGAATTGAGCACGGACCAAGCGAAATTCTTGGAATTGCTACTTGGAAAAGTTAAAAAAGAAAATTTTGATAGAAATAAAGAAGTAACGGATTTGTATCGAGAGTTGGTACATGCTGTCAAGACGAACGAATTGAAATATGAGTTTCGAATTAAGTGCAACGAAAGTTCTGATGGAAAGAAGTAAGTATTTGAGGGGATAACATTGAGTACAAGCTTTTTTTATAGTGAAATTTCAACATCTGCCTAGCCTTTTCCTAACTATTTTGGGGTCGGCTTCCAGTCTAAACGGATGCAGCTGAATATCAGTATTTTACATGGAGCGACTGCCTATCTGAGTCCACAATCCAGTTAGTACTGGGTAATACAATACCCCTTGATAAGACTTTTTTAGGCCACTGACTACCTGTAACGACTGTCAAATATCTACAAATGACAGCCGGGACCAACTGCTTAACGTGCTTTCCGAGACACGGAGGAAACTCGGTATGTAATAGGTGGTCTAGTCACCCATCCACAGACCTACCTAGGCAAGCACGGCTTAACCTAAAGATCGACCCGAGCGTCGGTTGCCATGAGCTCCTGGTTTTTACAGCGAAATGTAACATCATTAATTCTATGCCACAGTAAAAATATGTGCAGTCTAGCACATAAAGCTGCTACAATCTGTCTTTCATTTGTGGTGGTTCAAACTTCGTTTGAGATACTGTTAGAATAAAGTTCTAATCAGCTTGCACTACAAAGTGGTGGTTACGTCAGTCACTCCGGGCCGAATAGTGCGAAATGAGTGGTTTCGATCGATTTACAAAAATCTATTGATTGGAATAAAAAAATAAAACACTATGATGCTAAAATGTTGCTTGTATAGAATTATTTGACAAAAAAATCAGAATTTTCGCATGTATTTTAGTACTTATGGTTTTTACTTGTTACAAGAAATTTTCTGAGATAAGTTCGTGATTTTTTATCGAATAAAATTAATTGTATTATGTTTTCAAAACACTATCATACTGGCATATATCCTGAAGAATACCATAAATATTTTTCTGCTTTTGTTTATTGCTCGCGTTTAGCTCTATTGAACTTTATCGCTGAAGTATCGGGTAGACTTACGTGCAAGGCCGTAAGTTAGGATTTTGTTACAGGGGGGGGGGGGGGGGGAGGCAGGTGTAGACAAACCAAGAATAAATCTAAGGTAAATGCTGCATGAGCAATGGGACAGGTTTCATTAAAAATAAAATATCCATGGTTTGGTGTACCGTTCATAGTACGGTCGACCAATCTGTGTATTTGGTTTAGGTTTAAAGATATTTATTTCTCATAAGAACTTTGAAATAACATTTCACTTATAATGAGATACAAGTAACATTAGTGTACATTATACAATCTATTTTAGGTTTAAAATGTAATCCAAATACATTGGTCGACCTTACAATCTTATAAAAAATTCGCCTTTCAGGGGAATCAACTTTGTTTTTGTTTATTAATAGGCTACATACGTAATATTACTTTACGATTTGTGAGCATTCCTTTAAAGTCACAGGTAGGGAGAGGGTCTGCCCCCCCCCCCCCCCCTACCCCGTACCCCGCTACGCCTTTGCTGATGAGTTATTTTACAGGAGTGTGGTGTTTGAAAAAGTACCAGTACCTATACAGTCTGAAACTGCGGTCCATTCAGATCAAACAGCAGACAAATCTAAACAGTAAGTATCAATGCTGTTTCATTTAATGGGGTTCCGTAACCACAGGGTAAAAACGGGAACCAATTACTAAGACTCCACTGTCCGTCTGTCGGTCACCGGGCTGTATCTCATGAACCGTGACAGCTAGACAGTTGAAATTTTCACAGATGATGCATTTCAACTAAAAACAATAAATTAAATGTTTAAGGGGGCTCCTATGCAAACAACGTGATTGTTTTGCCGTTTTGTCTAATGTTGTAGATAATTTTAAGGAATCGGTTGCGATTCTGGCTCGCACTTGTCCGGCTTTTATTCTCTTTTTCTTGCACGTCTCATTGTATAGATATTTTGGTAAAATACCTAAATGGCTTTGAGTTATGTGCCTATTTTCATTATAGTGTCCACTGTCCTCTTAATAAACCTGTAAAAGGCTGACATCAATACTAACAAGTATTGATTGTGACAAAATCTTCTAAAGTGTCACATTTCCAAGATATAAGTTAACAAAGTTGGATTCTATTCACTTATGGCTCAATCAATACAACTTTGATTAATTACCCTCGCATAAAACCTTTATTAATCAATTGCTGGCATCAATATTAAGAAGTAGTAAATGTGACAAAAATCTTCTCAAGTGTCACATTTCCGAAAGCTTTAGCTTTGATGACATAAATCTCGGAAACGTGGCTAGACTTAAATTTCGAAAACGAGGTTTAGTAGGTTCTCGTGTTTTAGTAAGTATAGTTCCGGCATTACACAAATAATACAGCAATAGAAGACTAAAGTTAGTCTTATTTTACAGGAATGTGGCGTTTAAAATACCAGCATTTGTATGGTCTGAAAGTATTCTCGATGAAGATAAAACGGCTGAAAAATCAAAAGAAACCATGTAAGTATTATTGCTTTATTTAATTCATCATTATCTTGATTCATGTGGCTTTGAATTATGTGGCCTGCCTGACTTCCGCTATTTTATTTTCATCATAAAGGGCGTAAAACACCTCTTAACGAAGCCGAAAGGCACTTGTTCTCCCCGTCATGCGTCATTGCAATCATTTTTTTGTTCTACACCATACCATTTTTTTTTCGGATGGGAAATCATCAAATGACTCCCCCACTCTGGGCGGAGCGGGCGGGAGGGACTTTTACTGACTAGAAACCATCCATGTTCCTTCCTCGCCCTTTACGTTCCGGGGCCGCGGTATCTCTTTCGAACAGTCCCGCAGCCCCGGCAGGCTTAGGCCCTTGCAGGCCCCTTCCTTTATGCTGACATCTTTTTGAGGCGCACGTGGAACACAAACGCGCCGTCGACACGGCCTCTACACTACACCTACCGACATCTTGACGAGTTTTTTTTTTTAAATACAAGTTTTTAATGTAAGTGGTTTACTTTAAACACCTCTACGACTCCCGTACTATTCAATCCATCCATCATTTCAATATTTCAAGTGTGTGACATTGAGTTCTACCACAAAACATGATTTTTCACCCCAAAAAAAGTCGTTTCCCAGCAATATTTTTAACGTAAAGTTACTTCGTTTGATATACAGAATGCTTGCTTGACGGCTTCGTGATGAGGTGGCTTACACCCTAGAGTGTCCACTGTCCACGTATGCAACCTGAATTAATCAAAGGCTGGCATAAATACTAACAAGTATTGAATGTGATAAAATCTTCTAAAGTGTCACGTTCCCAAGATTCGTCTCGGAAACGTGGCTAGGCTTAAATCTCGGAAATGTAGTGCCGCCATTAAACAAAAAAAGAAATACAGTAATAGAAGACTAAAGTTAAAAAACACGCACATTTTAATTCATTTTAATATACAATTATGATAATGGGCCTCTGGTTTTTTTAGCTGTTTCAATATTTTTTTTTAAGTCCATCATTTTAGTTTAGTAACGTAAAAGATTTAACTTTTTATATACCTTATACCCTAAACATATTAAAAAGTTTGAATATAGTCAGTGACACTCGCGTCAACAAGACAACTAAATGAATAAATAAATATCCAAGTCCGTTCATCCAAATGTACATGAAAATTGCAAAAGCAGCAATCATATAATATTTTGGACATTCGTTCTAAGGCGTGAACAATGTTGGATTTCACTTGTTATCCCGTGGTAGAAATGGACGAGGGCGTTTCTGTCATAATGTTAAAGAGTACCTTGACAGCAAAACGGCCTGAGAGCTACTCCAATGCACCCTTAAGGCTAATGCTCCAGGGTAGCCAGCGAAATTCAAATATTCTTACGTTTTTTTGCAATTTTCAAAGGTCTAGGAACGACTTTTTCATGGCTTATGGCCATCCACATTCATACTCAAAACATTCATAATTATGATTTGAACATTCTTTACTCATTTCCACAAACTTTTTAGTCACTGGTCCTACTTTCAGACTCTTTGTTCCTCCAGGTAACTCACTATTTTTGTCGGCAGGAATCGAAAAGCGAATATCCAAATTGCAGAAAACCCTAACACAGACGCCCCTAAACCAGATGCCTCAAACCCCGAATTCTCAAAGCCAGGTACTGCTGAGTCACAAGCTCCAAAGAAAGATGTGCTTAAACCAGATACCACCACTAAATCAAATGACTCAACGAAAGATGTGCTAAACCAAGATACCACTAAATCAAATGGCTCAAAGAAAGATGTTCTAAAGCCAGATACCACTAAAGCAAATGACACAAACATAAATGTGCCAAAGACGGATGCCCTTGTATATCATGGCCCAAAGATTGATGTGCTACAGCCAGATACCACTAAACCAAATGGCCCAAAGATAGATGTGCTAAAGCTAAATACTACTCACTCAAATGTCCCAAAGAAAGATGTGTTAAAGCCAGATACCATTAAATCAAATGGCTCAAAGATAGATGTGCTAAAGCCAGATACCACTAAATCAAATGGCACAAAGATAAATATGCCGAAGACGGGTGCCCCTGTATCACATGGCCCAAAGATAGATGTGCTAAAGCTAGATACCACTAAATCAAATGGCTCAAAGATAGATGTGTTAAAGCCAGATACTACTAAATCAAATGGCTCAAAGATAGATGTGCTGAAGCCAGATATCACTAAACCAAATGCCCAAAAGATAGATGTGCTAAAGCCAGATGTCACTAAACCAAAAGGCCAAAAGATAGCCGTGCTAAAGCCAGATATCCCCAAATCAAATGGCCCAAAGATAGATGTGCCTAAGCAAGATGCCTCTAAATCACAGAACTCAAAGATGGATCTGCCACAGACAGATATCCCTGAATCACATGACCCAAAGATAGATGTGCTAAAGCCAGAGGCTCCCAAAGCACAGCCCCTGAAGATCTCTGATGCATGGGCCTCAATTACAGAAACCCCTCAGCCAGAATCATGGTTCAAATTTACAAAACCCCTAAGTCGAACACAACAAAAGGCAATTAAAAAAAAAAATAATATCATCGAAAATACACCTAAAGAATTCATCGCGGACACTTTAAATAAAATCCTGGATTTTTTATTAAATGGTGATATGGAAACATTGGTGTTTGTGCCAAAAACTAAGGCTGAAATAGTATTCTATAGGAGATGCATTATTTGGTGTAGTTCCGGTGAAGATTTGTCGCAGTTTGGTGAAGAATTTCGAGAGATACATTGTCGAATTTTGCACTTATTGTGTCGGTTTAACGTTCAAGTCACGAGGCGAGGCCAGAATGCGATTAATCCAATCACTCGGCTTAAGTAAGTCTATCCATATTTCCATACTTATGTTATAAATGCCAAAGCAACTGTCTGCGTCTAAAATTATATGTCATGCGACCCTAACGTAAAGCAAGACGTTATCACCCGCTGGTCAACAATTTGATATGAATTTGAAACCTCTAAAATGTTACCAAAGACTTCGCTTCGTAGGTTTTTAATCACCGTCGATGAACAAAACAATTTAATGACGCAACTTAAATAGTAATATCATGTGGTATTCTAAGAAACAATAAAGTAAATTTTCGTTAATTGGCGAGACTAGGCGCAATTTCGAGTACAGTGGAAGGAATGCTGCAAATGATCAAGTCAAAAATTGTTGAATAATAGACTCGCCCAAATCTTTTTCTAACATTATCTATGGCGGCAATAGTAATGACGGCAAGTCATCGCAACAGCTGATCGACTGCTATGGTGCTTACTCCCACGGTAGAATTTTGGTGAATAGTAAAAAGTAGCCTATGCTCCTCGGGGATTAAGTTGGCTTCTTCTGTAGTTCTTCTTCTCTTCTGAGCTTAAATCCCTCACTGTTTTCAGGAGTCAAGTCTTAACTCTTTCGCTTCTCTCAGGAGTTTGCTAAAACTTACTTCGCTGCGCTCGGGATTCAAAATAGCGCCCCTGACATAAGACACTGCGGTATACCCTCAATGCATAATCTACTATTTAATCTCGGTAGTAGGTTCCCGTGGGTTGTTCGTGTCGCTAACACCGCAAAGTTTTGGGCCCACAACATTACTAAGTTCACCCTAATAATATTGTGGGCCCAAAACTATGCGGTTTCCACGGCGACGTAGCTAGTTATTTTCTTTTGCAAAAAAACGTATTATATGCTGGAAAATAAAAACAGTGATCGGCACATCAAGACAAGTTTGCGCTGTAATTTAAAATAGTTTTATGCCTTGCGTTTTCAACCGACTTCTAAAAAGAGGAGGTTCTCAATTCGTCTGTATTTTTTTTTTTTTTTTTTTTTGTGTTTGTTACCTCAGAACTTTCGACTGGCTGAACCGATTTTGATGATTCTTTTTTTATTTGAAAGCTGGTGCTTCCCGTTGGGTCCCATTTTAATTTGTTGAAGATCTGATGCTGATCTTCGGAGATATACAATGGAACTCTTCAAAAATAGACGGCAAATCTGCAGTGATTGCTGCATCCGCTTGTAGGTTCATTGCTTATACTACATCATGACGTAACATCACGCCTGTATGCTCTGAGGGGGTACGCAGATGTGTACAATATACCCAGATTTCGACAATGTTTGTTACCTCAGAACTTTCGACTGGGTGAACCGATTTTGATGATTCTTCTTTTATTTGAAAGCTGGTGCTTTCCGTGTGGTTCCATGTCAATTTGGTTAAGATCTTACGCTGATCTTCGGAGATATAAATGGAACTCTTCAAAAATACACGGCAAAGCTGCAGGTAATTGCTGCAATCGCTTGGTTGTTTATTGTTTATACAACATCATGACGTAACATCACACCTGTATGCTCTGAGGGAGTACGCAGAAGTATACAATACACCCAGATTTCGACAGTTAGACGTGTAAAGTTCCATTCAACGGGATCCCGGAGAAATAGAGGTAACTCCTTAACTTTATAGGCACACCAGAAGCGGTTTGGGTAGTTTTAGGCAGAGTACTTTCTCGGAGTGATCCCATTTGGATTTGATAAAGATCTGGTGACTTCGGAAGATAGGCAACTGAACTCCTTAATAAATGATAGCAAAGGTACTGAGATCGCTGAAGACTCACGTCTGTCTATTGTTTACACCAGTTCATATAAAAAAATCACAGAGAAACGCTGTGAAAGGGTAAGCACATGTGAACCACTAAAAAGTGAAAAATAAAAACTTTTTTGCAAAAAATATAACCGACTTCACACAAAAAAGTGAAAAATAACTTTAGCTTCAGAAGTCGGTGACAAAAAAACTAAATCAATCAAACAAAGGTCACCGACTTCTGAAGCTAAAGTTATTTTTCACTTTTTTGTGTGAAGTCGGTTATATTTTTTGCAAAAAAGTTTTTATTTTTTTCAGTAACAGCAGTATTAAATTCTGAAGCTGCGAACTTCTCAAACTAGAAACAGGATCGTTTCAAACGAAAGTGAATTTTGTCTGTGTAAATGTGCATATCCTCTAAGCGAATGTTATCAATCGTATCATTCCACACTAAAATAAACATAATTCAAAGGCGAATACGTTTCATTTTCGTAACGTTTGTAGTTTGAGAAAAGGCGAATAACATTTGTCGAAGATTTATAAAAAAATGGCTTCTTTTTTCGTATTGATAATACGACTTATTTGAGTTTCTTGAAAATGGCTGACCGGTCTAAATCTTTTCTTTTTATTGCTTCAGGGAAGTAAGTTATGTGAAAACACGGAAAAACTATGCACCTGAAGCGGAAGCAAAGGAAACATCGGATGGTAGTGAATTGCAAAGGTAAGGTTAACTACTAATAAGACCTGTTTGCTGTTTTTGAGAGCAGTTTAGCAGTGGTGGCCGTGTATTGGCCCCGACTTCCGACTTTGTAGGACGTGGGTTCGAACCTAGACAGGCGCATTACTCTATGTAAAATTTATCTTTTCTCAAATTGGTGAAGAAAAACAATTGTGGCGAAGCCGTCCTAGAATCAAAAAAATCGAATATACAGGGTGGAATTTTTCAATGCCACCTGTAGGGAAAGTACTCGAATGTGCAATTTTTACTCAAAGGGAACATTCCTTTATTTTTAAAAAGAAACATCTGCATTCACATATTTTCGAAAAATTTCTTGCCACACTCGGGCATCGAACCCGGGATGGATCGACTAAAGTTCGAAAAATGACCCTATTGGCACCTACGTTTTTTACAATTTGCAGGCCAGTGGTAGGTTGCATGAAGTTGAAAATATCGTTTACGACTGTAGAACGTAATGTATGTAGTTACAAAATTATAATCATCTAAATCAGCGGTCGGCAACCCGCGGCCCGCGGGCCAGAAGCGCCCCGCGGACGTCCTCCTTGCGGCCCGTGAACGTTTTGTAAAAGTTATAAATATTTAAAAAAAAACCGATTATTGTGGATCCAGTTCGACACTAGGTGACACTCGACATTTTTTGTGAATTTCGGGAGGGAATTACTCCACTGCAACTGTTTGAAATTGTACTTCCAAAGTCGAATATGATATCGTTTTGTCTCATCATTAATTTTGTTTGTGCGGAAACAGAATAGTAGAATAAAAATCAATGAAAAAGTTGGGAGCTACCAAAGATTCGTTTTTATTGCCAATTTTGCGCAACTTAGTAATAAAAGAAGTGTCAAAATTCCAAAACAAAGTCGGTACCGACAATGCACAATTATCTAAGAATTCAATAAAATTTATTTGTAATAGGCTAGTTTCCACCATCAATAAATTGCAAAACTAATTAGTCCGTCAGTTAGAGTATTGGAAAATAATGGACACGTATTTTTTGTTTTTGTAAATCACTGAATACTGACAAAGATAAAACGCATCAAAACTCGGGAGTGGGGGCTCGTGACGTCACAACGCACTAAAAACTATAGCACGGCGTGACGTATTGCGAATTTTAAAAGCGTCGTATCTTCGTCAATTTTGGTTTATGTAACAAAAGAAAAAATACGGGTCAAATATTTTTTATAATCTAACTGACGGACTAATTAGATTTTTTAGGACACAAGCCTATTGATTTATGCAGTGGATTTTTTTCATAAAACTCGGTTTTCCAAAAGCTTTATCGTTTATTTTTTTTTCGCTTTTCATTTTCTCAATGGGATATGACCAAATATACATAGGTACATTGAACTTCTAGGGTTAATTAATATCACAAGTGCGGCCCGCCTTTACATTATTTTGTCACCTTGTGGCCCTTACCTGCCAAAAGGTTGCCGACCGGTGATCTAAATCATCAATACAACCCTCTTAGGCCAATAAAATTAGCTTAACCCGGACATAATTCTATAACTGAAATTTTCTTTTTCTATAACATAGAGCAGTGTAATTTATAATGTAATTTATAAAAATTAAACAATTTTGAGATGCGCGTCAATAAAAAAAAAACGAAAAACGAAATTTTACGAAATTAAGATTTCTTGTCAACAGCATAATAGATAACTTTGTCTGAATACTTATTTTATGTTATATTACTTGAACTCCAGTTATAGAACACAAAATTAAACAAATCAGTCATCCGTGACTATCATTAATCAAGGGGGTTCGCAACATTTCATATTTTTCGGTTTACTTAACTAGGCATTATAGATAACTGCAGCCCAACAATCTATTTAGGGTAGTTCGCTATTTTCTTTAACCCATTTAATAAAATTAAACAATTTCTTTTTACGGATTTTTTTAATTAAAAATATTTGTATTTTTGGGAAAACCAAAATACGTAACTATTTCAAAAGTTTTTAATTTAAGCTTAAAAATTATTACTAATACTATGGAAAACAAATTAAACAATAATAGTCCACGGATATTTATTTATAGAATTATTTATTAAGTCACATTGTAATATAGACGTTATTACGTACGACATGAAGCCGTAATTGGTTTGTATCGAGACGCGACGCGCGGATGGCTAGACACAACGCCGTCACGTGTGTGTGCGTTCCCGAGCGATTCGCATTTTCTATACCTAAAATGACGTAAATATTACCGTCTCGTTATTGCATTATAGAAGAAAAATAAGATCGTATCTCGTTATTTTATTTTCTTCTTTTATATTAGCACGTAGGTACTGATAAGTATTTTTACCTAAAATATTTACTTACCCAAAAGCAATCAATCTAAATGAAAGTGAACAAAAAACAATCGAAATTCAATGTTCGGGTCTTAGAGGTGCTAACTAAAACCTACCTTTATGATCTGCTTTCCATACGAAAAATAAAATCACTCTTATTTACCAAATTAATATCTTAAAAAAACTATAGGTAGGTACTACTAGCAGTGCGCTTCGGCTTCGGCCGTGGTTCATCTTTTTATCAGTTGTTTGTTTACTTGATTTTAATATTGAGCCGTCGTTAGTTTTTTTATTGTTTTGTATTCACCGTTTACTTTTACGAAATCGGGGCTCAACGGGGCTCGCGGTTCTCGCGTCGTACCTACAGTTCCCGCTCGAACCGTTATTAGTATGTGTAAACCGAGCGTAGGCATAAAAAATGAAGTACATCATGAGATTGTCTTCTGTACCTATCTATTTTGTGCAACATTTTGTGGTTGCGCGATGCCGTGGCCACCGCGAGCACATGAGTAGAACCGCGAGTGTAGGTACGTACGCTGTCCCATGCAAATATGCAGCCCCGGATCTAGGGGGGGGCTAGCCGGGGCCCATGCCCCGGGCGGCAAGTTCAGAGGGCGGCCAAATTCACACTTTACAAACGAATGGACAACTCATCATTTACTTAACTTTGACCACGGAATAAATATTAGTACAAGTACAGAAACATGGTCATATTTTAACTCGACCGATACCCAGAGCGTGGAGTGAGACGTGCTGCACGAACATTTATTATTGGCGAGGCGCGTAGGCATAGTTCAAAATACGCGCACAACTAAAACTAATTAAAAATTATTTGCGATCTTCTATGAGCCAGGAACGCTTATCGAGTCTTGCAATCTTGGCGATAGAAAATCGAATTGCACACGAGTTAAATTATGACAAGGCCATAGATTTATTTGCTAAACAAAAAGCTCGAAGAGTAAAATTGTAATTTCAGTTCACAAATGCAATAATATATTTCATTTTTTTTTTATTATCATCATCATCATTTCAGCCGAAAGACGTCCACTGCTGGACATAGGCCTCCCCCAAGTGTCGCCACATTGACCGGTCCCGTGCGACTCGCATCCAACAGATTCCCGCAACCTTCACCAGGTCATCGGTCCACCTAGACTCTAGGTTAGGTTAGACCTCCCTCTAGGTCCTAGAGGGTGGTCTTTCAACGCATCGTCTTCCGGTTCGCGGTCGCCACTCCAGAACTTTTCGGCCCCATCGGTCAACCGTTCTGCGAGCAATGTGCCCTGCCCAATGCCACTGAAGTTTGGAAATTCTTCGGGCTTGTCGGTGACCTTGGTTCTCTTGCGGATGTCTTCATTTCAGATTCGATCACGCCCTTTGGGTGACTTCAAGCCTTTTGATAAGGCCCATTGTGAGCGACCACGTTTCGGTCCCGTATGTAATCACTGGCAACTCACACTGCTCACTGACTTTCGTCTTGAGACACTGCGGTAAGTTGGACGAGAAGATACTGCGCAGCTTCCCGAACGCTGCCCAGCCGAGTTGGATTCGACGATTGACCTCTTTCTCGAAGTTAGACCTACCTAACTGGACCGTTTGTCCTAGGTAATCGTCTACAATTTCGAGTGTAGAGTCTCCAATCTTGATAGGAATGGGTGTGACATGGGCATTCAACATGACCTTCGTCTTGTCCATGTTCATTTTTAGACCCACTCTTTCGGAAGCTCTACTGAGGTCATCGAGCATTGTACTGAGGTCCTCCATGGTCTCAGCCATGACCACTATATCGTCGGCAAACCGAAGGTGAGTGATGTACTCGCCGTTGACGTGGATGCCTAGCCCTCTCCAGTCCAGAACCTTGAAGACATCCTCCAGTGCAGCGGTGAACAGTTTCGGAGATATGACGTCTCCCTGTCTTACACCTCGCTGCAGAAGGATAGATTCCGAGGTTTGGTCCTGAAGTCGGACTGACATGGTGGCTTTTTTGTACAAACACTTCAACACCTCGATGTACCGGTAGTCAATTTGGCACCGTTGGAGAGACTGCAGTACAGCCCAGGTCTCGATCGAATCAAAGACTTTCTCGTAGTCCACAAACGCTAAACAGAGGCAAGTTGTACTCTTCGGTCTTCTGTATAACCTGCCGCAGCGTATGTATGTGGTCCACAGTGCTAAAGCCTTTTCGGAAACCGGCTTGTTCGGGTGGTTAGAAATCGTCAAACCTGCGCGCGAGACGATTCGTGATGACTCTTGAGAAAACAACTTGTGGACATGGCTTAGAAGTGACATGGGCCTGTAATTCTTCAACCGGGCATTGTCACCCTTCTTGAAGAAGAGTACCACCACACCCCTGCACCATGCCTGTGGCGTTTTCCCCTCGAGTATGACGGAATTAAACAGCTTCTGAAGGGCCTCCACCCGCCTTCAGGAGTTCGGCCGTAATGCCGTCATCACCCGGTGCTTTGTTGTTTTTGAGCTGTTTCAGAGCCATCCTAATCTCGTACAGGCTGACGTCCAGGATGTCTTCGGTATAGTGTGAGGATAGTCTAGCTCTTGGGTCGTTTGCTAGATCGACAATGGGTTTGCTGGTTGACGTGTAAGAACAGCGATGGATGCATTATTTCCGGAAGGCCTATGTAGGCTATGTCCAGATTTCAATCAATTAGTGGACATCTGATGGCTGAAACTATATGGATGATAAAGGTAAAAATAAATGTAAGTAGGTGGGGGCGGCATTTTTCAGTTTTTGCCCCGCCTAAAAAAAATTGAAGATCCGGGGCTGCAAATATGCTAGGGATGTCACAAAATTTTAATTAAATTAGTAAAATTATTCTGTCTTCTTGGTGTTTTCTGATTTGACTGCGGATGAAATTCTCCGAAGCATCTTCTTTGCACAACAGACACTGTTTTTGATAATCAAACGGTTCAACAGTAATAGGATTTAGTTGGTTTTTCTCAGCACTAATTATAGATCGTTCATTAGTATACACCGCTCTGCACTTACTGTGTAATGTTAAATTTTCATCAAAAATTAAAAATATGTTGTCCCTACGCCTTTTACTGGCAGCAATTAACTTTCTCTGTCCCTTTTCACCTACTTTAACTATATCGAAGTTTAAAGCGCACTGGCAAATCTTGCAAGTAGGGAACTCCATTTTTTGAATAGAAAACACGCGCGCACGCAAACGACGAAATGAAGTTATGATGAGGTATCGAGCGGCGCGCCGGCGCGGCGCGCGGGCGGTGGCAGAACGCGACGCCGCTGTGTCTCCCCGCCCCGCGCCTGCGCTCGCCGCCCCGTTCACTCCGGTCGCTCGCGCGTATTTTCAATATTTTTGAAAATATCAAAAACGTGTCATTAAACTGTATAATTTTGATTAAAACATGATTGTAGAGCACAAAAAATTATAATTAAACAAAAATTCCACAGTTCCGATTTTTAACTATTGAGAAATAACTTTTTCTTTAAACGTTAAAAAATAATGTTTAATTTTTGTGTTATGTATCTATAAATACTCCATTAAGCTTAGCACAAACATAACATAGTAGTTATTATTTTTGCTTAACGATATATATGCACAAAATGAATACTGGTAAAAAAAACACATAAACGAATTTAGGTTTTGTTTAATTTTCATATCAGGTGGTAGCATTTGACTACAGCTGAAAATTATACTAACAAGGTTTTTGGTTACGTATTTTACTTTTACGTTAAAGTTTGGCAATCAATGAAATCGTATGATTTCTAATAAAAAAAATGACCACCCCGGACTTTTAACGACACGGTATTCATTTACATTTGATACTCAACACAATATCCGAAAAAAAAGAAAAAACTTGCAGTTTATGAATTATGTCCGGGTTAAGCTAATTTTATTGGCCTATCTAAGTTTATATAAGTCGAGGAACGATTTTTTCACGGTCAAAGTCGTTCCAAGACTAGTGAGCTTGGAGGGTTGTATTGAAAGAAAGAAAGAAAATTGTGTTTATTTGGCATTAAAATACCTATAACATTTTACATAATACATAAACAAACAGCTTATAATGCCAAAAGGGCCTCAGCTCAGCATAATGTCAGATGGCAACACAAGGTGTGCCACCTGACGCTGAATTTCAGCTGCAGCCCACGAGTGCCATACGCTCGACAACATAAACAAACATTGATGATTTCGATGATCATAATTCTGTAACTACATACGTTTTACAGTCGCAAACAATATTTTCATAAACACAATCTAGCAATGGCCTACAAATTGTGAAAAACGTAAAAAAAAATAAATTTCGCTGGGTACCTTGACGCTTTCACCTTAAAATTGTTGACTCATACAATACTTGTTTCAATTTAGATCTGCTATAGATTAATACTGATTTTATGCGTAGCAGCTATTTGGAAAATGAAATAAAGTGGCGGGAGTTAGGCTGACTAGGGCTTCCGTCATTTAAGACCGTTTTTTGATCAGTGTGTTTTTTTATACGTTCTTCGGTAGTTGCCTGTGTTATTTATTTTTTACTTATTATTGTTTTTTTTTATATTATTTAGCACGCCAAGGAAGCCGAAAGTAAATGTACAAAAAGCTTTGCAGTTAGCTGCGACGGATTATATTAAGTTGGATAAAGTTCTTAACTTGAATCAGAGGTATGGCAACACTGCCAAAAAACATTAGCTATAAATTGCTTTGAGATATATTCTTACGTTGTCTAAGGCCATGTTCACACCAAACATTTAGTCGGCAACCGACTGTTGATATACTTCGACTTAAGGCGACTACAGGAGCTAAACGCGAGTTTTACAATGCCTGAAAGTATATGATTCACTGCAATATTCAAAACCAGAAAAATATATGATATTCTTCAGGATATATGCTAGTATTATAGCGTTTTACAATAATTAATACAATTAATTTTCCTCAATAAAAAAAAAATCACAAACTTACCTCTAAACATTTCTTTTAACGAGTAAAAACCATACTAAAATACATGCGATCATTCTGATTTTGTGGCAAATAATTCTACAAGCAACATATTAGAATCATTGTTTTATTTTTTTAGTCCAATCAATAGATTTTTTGTAAATCGATCGAAACCACTCATTTCACACTATTCGGCCCGCAGTGACTGACGTAACAACTACTTTGGTCCACTGGTCATCTCTTAGTTGCCATGGCTTATTTGAATGAATTATTTTGTTTTTACTATGGACACTTTTAACGTGCACATCTTGCTACATTGTTCTCACATAATATACCATCTCAACATGAATGATGTAACCAAGATTGTGTAACAAAATTTTGATATAAAAGAGTGTCTATGGAGTTTCTTGCCCGTTCTTCTCCATAGAGATCTACGTTAAGGAATGGACAACTACAGTACTTTCAGTTTTTATGTCTTGTGACTGGGACTGTAGCTACATTTAATTTTCATCTTTGTTTCGACAATTCAAAAGTGCCTGTGTGGCCTACTTGAAATAAATGCTTTGATTTTGATTTTAATTTTGATTTTTGTAGAGCAAGCTGATTAGAACTTTATTCTAACAGTATTTCAAACGAAGTTTTAACCACCACAAATAGAGTTGCTAATATAGCTCCAGTAGTCGACTTGAGGATATACAACAAACGTCACCACTTGCGTTTAAGTAGGTACAAGAGCGGGATGGGTCAGGAGTACGGTGGGTGTATTGTGTATTGAATACGTTGTGAACTTGACGCTTAGGCCTGAATTCTTGTCGCGCGGACGATGACGGTCGGTCGCGTACGAGTATACATTGTGTTCTATAAAGGGTGTAAAAAACCTCTGTACAAAGCCGAAATGCACTTGTTCTCCCCGATATTACGATATGTTTTTTGTTCTACACCATACCGTGGGAATCTTGTAGTTACGGAGATATTGGGGGTCAAAGTTCCAACTTTTTGACAAGGTTTTTTTTTTAAATACAACTTTTTATTGTAAGATTTTTACTGTAAACACCTCCCCTACCCCCTTACTATTCAATCCATCCACCAGCACAATGTTTTGAGTGCGTTAACTTGAGTTCTACCACAAAACATAATTTTTCACCGCCAAAAAAGCAGTTTCCCAGCAATAATTTTTGCATAAAGTTACTTAGTTTGATGTACAGAATGCTTGGTTGATGGCTTCGTGATGAGGTGGTTTACGCCCTGTATAGCATCATACTGAGACGCTGACGTCAGCGGCGACCGAAAGCCATATTTTGTGCTCGCTGACTTCACGACCGACCGCAGCGCCGTCAGCGCGACAAGAATTCAGGCCTTAAGTTCGACGGTTAAAAAGTTTGGTGTGACCTCGGCTTAGTAAAAAGAAATATTCTTTTTAACCGACTTCCAAAAAGGAGGAGTGTATGTATTTTTTTTTTTTTTTTATGTATGTTCACCGATTACTCGAAGACGCCTGAACCGATTTGAAAAATTATTTTTTTGTTTGAAAGGGTATACTTCCAAGTTGGTCCCATAGTCGCCAAGTCGGGATCTGATGATGGAATCTTGGGGAAATCGAGGGAACTCTTCAAATTTTATAGGATAACGTACAGCAATTTTGGTATTTTCTACAACAAGTGAAGCATTTGCGTTTTATAAGAACCATTCTACCATCAGATCTGATGATGAAGCCAAGAGTCACGGAACTCCATAATGAGACAATGTATCCTAGTCGTGTTTGGGCTTGTTGTAATTGTAACGGTATGCACTTTCCATGTGTACCAAGCACATGTGAACCACTAAAAAGTGAAAAATAAAAACTTTTTTGCAAAAAATAAAACCGACTTCAAAAAAAAAACCAAAAAAGTGAAAAATAACTTTAGCTTCTGAAGTCGGTGACAAAAAAATTAAATCAATTATACAAACGTCACCTACTTCAGAAGCTAAAGTTATTTTTCACTTCAAAAGTTTCAATAAACCGAAAACTAAAGGTAATAAATTGAATACTACACACCTGAATCCTAAGTACGTGGCTAAACCTTTATATGTAGCGGAGACTCTCACCTACAAAACTCAAAAACTTTACTTCCTGGCGAGACAATTCAAGAATAGCCATGGCTTCAATTTCTGTTGGACAACGAATGGGATTGTATACCTCAAAAAAAAATGAAGACTCCGCACATATTCGTATCACCGACGCGGCTGACTTGGAAAAGATACGAAACACACTATGACTATTATTTGTTACGAATTGTCTATTTAGATTGTTTATAGTTTTTTTAATGCATGCTTTCCTTTATTGTTTTCATCTAGGGTATTTTTTTCCCGCCTTTTGTAATACATATTTTAGAACACATTTACTTTACACACTAAACGTATTAACTCACCTCTATTACCACTCGTTCAGTTGTAGTTTTAAAATAACGCAAACACTTAATTTACACTACATATTACAAATCAACATACACACAAACATACCATACAAACCCTTCCTCATAAATAAAATACATATTTTAAAAGCAACTTACTCCATTAAACTTAAAAATGCTCTCTATAGTAATGTTCAATCCCCGATAAAAATTCGTTCCAAAATTATGTTTTTTACTAAAATTCAGTGATATTATCGACCTTACAGCTAACGTTGACAGGTTATCCGTGTCCCACTCGCAGACTGCTGACGTAGAAGAATGTCACACTATCGTCACTAGTACTTCCAATCAAATGATTGTATTAACGCAGAACATTCGCAGTATAAACTGCAATATGTCCGGCTTTGAGATATTATTGAGTAGGTTAAAACTAGATTGTGACATTTTAATACTAACTGAGTGTTGGCTCTCTTGTGTATCAGTAATTCCAAAACTAGATGGATATTGTCATGCAGCAACTAAAAAGAACAACAAACAAAATGATGGTGTAGTTATTTATTATAAAGCGAATCTCAATGTGCGCATAGAGGAACCCGACTTTCAAGACTGTAATTGTCTGGTGGCTATTGTAGAAGAGCAAGTCGCTATTATAGGTTTATACAGATCGCCATCATATACTAACATAGATCCATTCCTCTCTTCCTTAGACAAAACACTTCAACTAGTATCGATCTACAAGCACAATGTGTTAATGGGAGATATAAACATACCAATAAATCCAAACAAAATAGACATACATGGGGAACGGTATTTGTCTTTAGTTGCTACACACGGCTTACTTCCAGCACATAGCCTAGTAACTCGTAGTGACAGTGAAACTTGCTTGGATCACGCCATAATAAAAACTTTAAGCACTGCCACTGCAATAGTCCCATTTTCAACGTTAACAGACCATTTTCCGGTTTTACTATGCCTACAGCTAAAAAAAACCAGGCATTATACAACTACAACTATAACTAAAGTTAACAATGAGGGCATAGTACAAGACCTATTACAGCTTAATCTTGATTTAATTTATCATTCGGCAGATCCTAACATTACATTAAATTATTTGACTCAGTCCCTTCAAAATATTATTGAAAAAAACACACTAACAAAAACTTTGCCAAGACGGTCAAAAATCATCAAGCCTTGGATAACTACGGGATTACTGAGGTGCATGCGAAACAGGGACAAGTTACATAGAAAAGCAAAGCTATCACCGAAAAATGAAAATGTTCAAATAACCTACAGACGTTACAGGAATTTTTGTAACGCGCTGTTACGAAAAATAAAGAGAGCATATGAAAAAAACCTAATACAAAGTGCACAAAAAGACAGTAAAAAATTATGGAAAGCTATTCGAAACATCGCTAACACAACAAAACCAATGCAACGCACAAAAGAACTCCTAACATTCTCTACTTCTCCAGAGCAATCTTTGAATAAAATAAATAGTTATTTCATTAATGTTGGAGCTTCACTGGCTGATAAAATTTATCAAAACACAAACACACTAGATGCACATTCTCAGTATCATACAGACGAGTGTAACCAGCAGAATAATTCGTTTGTTTTGATGGACACTGATGAGCAAGAAGTCGACCAAATTATAAATGGTCTAAAAACAGATTGTTCATCGGGTTGTGACAAGATAAGTGGTAAATTTCTAAAATTGCACAAAAATATTCTTGTACCACCTATTACTAAAATTGTCAATGACAGCTTACAGTCAGGCGTATTCCCTGATTCCCTGAAAAGGTCAGAAGTGTGCCCAATCTATAAGAGCGGGGACAGAAACCAAATCAATAATTATAGGCCAATATCCATATTACCGGCGATTTCGAAAATATTTGAAAAAATCATGAACATTCGCTTAATAAAATATCTGGAAAAAAATAATATACTGTCTGAAAATCAGTATGGATTTCGGCATGGTAAGTCTACTGAACAAGCAGTGAACAAACTCACTGGGTTTATTAGCACAAATTTGGACAAAGGAAAAAAATGCATTTCAATATTTCTCGATCTCGCCAAGGCATTCGATACGATTTCTGTTTCCCTCTTGTTGACTAAACTCGAGAAGATAGGAATCAGAGGTACTCAGCTACAACTCTTTAAAAGTTACTTGTCTGGGCGACATCAGTGTGTTCGTGTCAGTGAATACAAAAGTACCTACCTTCCAGTTACTCATGGCGTACCTCAGGGCAGCATCTTAGGACCCACCTTATTTCTTGTCTATATTAATGAACTCACGAGTCTTAAACTCACCCAAGGCCAAATCATCTCCTTCGCAGACGACACTGCTTTAGTTTTTGCCGCCCATACTTGGGATGAGGTATTTGATGCTGCTCAACAGGGCTATAATATCACTAGAAGCTGGCTTCAGGCGAACATTCTAACTTTAAATGTGGAAAAAACCAAGTATATTTCGTTCAGCATCAAAAATTATTCAAGTTTCAGTAGCAGCCGCAAAATTATTTCTCACGAGTGTAACCTGAAAGTCAGCTGCGCGTGTTCTTCGCTAGAGGGTGTACATACCATCAAGTACTTAGGTGTTACTATAGATAGAAATCTAAATTTCAAAGAACATATCAAGCTGCTAGGTGCGCGAGTACGAAAACTCATATATGTTTTTAAAAATCTGCGACACGCTGCTGAGCCTTTTATCCTTAAGCAAATTTATTATGCCCTATGTCAGTCCTTATTAAATTATTGCATCTCATCCTGGGGGGGTACTTTTAAAACCACTATGAAGTCCATTGAAATCGCTCAGCGCGCAATTCTAAAGGTGTGTATTTATAAACCTATCCTTTTTCCTACTGTGTCTCTATATCAGATTTGTGGGGTTCTTACCGTAAGACAGCTTTTCGTCCTCAACATTATCCTAAAACAACATACAAAACTACCCTATGACCCACTCGTGCAAAACCGAAGAAATAAAAAAGTACGTATGGAACGGCTCACTTGTAAAAGCAAATTTAGTGAAAGATTTATTGAATTTCTTGGTCCGTTCCTTTATAGCAAAATAAATAAAGAACTAAATATTTACCCGCTCACTAAACATAAATGTAAACAAATAGTAAGTGAATATTTGCAACAACTAAATTATGAAGAAACGGAGTTGTTACTAAGCGTCAAACAGTAATTAAAATGCTAGGTTCGAATTAGTTTAAATAATCTTAGATAATAATCATGCTCACGCACTTAGATCAAACACACACACATACCCACATACATCAACACACACACGCACCCACATCACTCAAACTCCACATAAATCACCACTAGTTAACACACACTCATAAACACTTCTCACTCACGTATAGACCATTTGTTTGTATACTATGTGTAATTTAAATTTTAAACAATAAGATTTTTAATTATTAGTACAACCAACTATATTTCTTTACTGGCATTTTATTGTCTAAATATCGAGGGAAAAGGCGCTGAAAACCGAAATACAGGCATTGCCTAGTTCGGTTGCAGTGGCTACATCCACTTATTAGAAATTAAAATTGCCATACAAAAAATTTTTTGTAAAATACTACTAAGTTTTTTGAGAAATAAAATTTATTATTATTATTATTACTTTTTTGGTTTTTTAATTTTTTTTTTGAAGTCGGTTTTATTTTTTGCAAAAAAGTTTTTTAATTACTTACTTACTTTTTTTTTGTATTTATTATTTTGCTTTTCTTATTTAGCTTGAGAAGTAAAAAGAAAGATAAAAAACGGGAGAAAGCAGAAAAAAAGAAAGCAAAAAAAGGCAAAGATGCAAGGTTTGTTTCCCTTTTGCAGCTTTAATTTTAATCGTAACCTTTTCCCTGTTACAAAATAAACTGTGGTTCAGGGCGTAACAATTTTGAGGCTCATTTTCATTGGTCGATTTCTGTAACGCATGCTTGCAAGAACCGAACCTAACGAAAACGTTAGTCTATAAGGATTTTGGTATAGGAGAACCTGCACCGCGCGTTTGGCAGTTTTTTTGAGAGAGTGGCACTTAACAACCGTCAAGTACAGCTTGGCAAAAAAAAGTGAGGCGGTGACAGTTGGAAGTTGGAACTACAAATTTCCTACCTGGCAATACCACGCTTTCTTTCAAACTCGGCAATGTCATTGGCTTGTCACTGCTCAGGGTTTCCAGTATGTCGCTAATAATTTGCTCTTTTTTTCCATACTCTATTTTGGCAGAATGTACGTTTGTTTATCCTCTTTACTTTCATTGCTCTCCCTGCATGCTTCATATCGACCAATGACATTGAGCCATTAATGCTTATGCTACTTTTCAATTTTTAACATATTTGTTTATAAGTTCACCAAAAACTCATTTACATCATGTAAAAGGGGTTTTTGGTGAACTAGTCATGTAAACATTATTTATTTTGTTGATACTGCTGTAACTTCTTGCATGTACTATGTAATTCTGGTGAAGGTTACGGGGATCTGCTGGTTGCGAGTCGCACGGGACCGGTCAATGTGACACTTGAGGGAGGCCTATGTCCAGCAGTGAACGTCTTTCGACTGAAATTATGATGATGCAAATCAGTCTCCGCGTCCTAAACAAAGCTATCCGTCGCATTCGTATGTCTATGTTTGAAAATCTTTATTGCCCCTCTGTCGGTGCGACCACGCGTTCGGGTGTCCCCAACGAAATTAACGAGACGGTTATGACTTTTCGCGAAAATTGCTTTGCTTAGGACGCGGCGTAGAACCCAGACGTAGCCAGAAGGTGACGCGGTAGACGCGCAGGAGATGGTGGGAAGAGCTAGACAGAACCAACGATCAGTTGTCCACATTGACCCTGAATCGAAGAATTTGGAAGTCACGACGAGAGGTCATTGCCCAGCAGTGGGTTGATACAGTAATAGTGCAGCGTGAATCCACTAAATGACATCTAGTTACAGGATTACAATCATCAAAATCATCGAGTCTTCCCTCCAAGTTCATAAAGGTCTAGAAACTGGTTTTTCAAGGTCAAAATCGTTCCTCGACCTTTATGAAATTGCAGAGTTATAATGATGTCTTACAGTCGCGAACGACATTTTAATCAACATAAAACCTAGCATTGACTGGCAAATTGCAAAAAACGTAAGAAAATTTGAATTTCGCGGGATACCCTGACGGTTTTACCTTAATTTTAATCGGACATTAAAAAAAAAATCTCTTATTGCGTTAATCGTACGGTCGAACAAGCTATTTGGTTTACAGTTTAACGAACAAATTACATTGTAAAATGTATACCAATTAGCTTGTACGACCGTACAAATCATTAAAATCGACTTGGGTTTCTTGTAGTTCGAGCAGTTGTTCCAGTCGAGACAGCAGCATTGATAGAGTGAAATCGAATATGGGTGCCGCTTACGTCCCACCGGGCCCAAAAGTTTCCAAGTAAGTGTTTATAGCATTTATAGAACGTGTACCAGAAAGGTATGAAAGAAAAAAGAAAGAAAATAACATGCCACAATTGCACACAGAATAAAAAAATATATCGCGAAAAGAGATTATCAGCAAGTAGGTCGAGTTTTTTATCGACAGCTGATTTTTTTAATAATTTTACAAACTTAAGATTTATTTATTTAAAATAGGTGCACCAACAGTACATGACATACATAAAACATTTATAATTAAAGGTCCATTAAAGGTTCTAATGTACGTACCAATTATAGGTGTACACAACATTCATAACAAAATAAAGCAACCATGACTTAAAACTAAAAAAGAGATCAAATAACAGACTTACAATAACACACTTAAAATACTAAAGCATTAAAGACCAAAATAAAATAACAAAATTTAAATGTAAGTATGTAAAGATTGAAAACAAAAATAAAAAATTAAAAAATTGCTTAAGGCTATTTAAATGTCGGTTCAAATGGGAGCGCAACCGGGTTTTGAACCTGGGTAGGGAACCAAAGAACACATCCAAGTCAGGCAATTTTGAAGATACTGTAGTAATCACCGACCGTCTAATACGAGTAACTTCTAAGTTTTGGCGCCGGTTCACGTTCTAATTTCAATTTTTTGGTATCTCTTTGCGGTAGAAAACAACAGTCATCATTCTCTTGACCTTATCCCAATTCATTTGGGGTCGGCTCAGCAGAGAGAAGACCTTCTTCCACACTCCTCTATTACTCGTCACGTCATCTCATCAGACACTTCTTTTCTTGCCATATCATTTTTAACACAGTCCATCCATCGTTTCTTTGGTTTTCCTCTACTCGTATACTCATCCACATTCGTACTCAAAACTTTCGTCACGACATTTTCCTCATTCCTCCGCATCACACAACTCATTAGTAACGGGCGACACTTTCAGGCTCCCTCTTATACAGAGTGGTCCAGGCCAGAAAGTAGTCGGCATATGGACCTATTTGTACCCGCCAGGAAAAAAGTCGCTTGTGACCCACTTACAAGATATGATTTTTTTTTTAATTTTAGAAATATTACCACTTTAAATGTTTTCACGATTTGTAATTTACTTTTAAAATGAAAAATTCTATATTTTTTTTTATTTAAGGGGCCGGCGGAGCGTGCGTTGTTTATACAAACGTAATACCAAAATAATTCGTAAACCAAACATATTCTTAAGGAAGTGTGTATTTATTTCGATTGGATTACATAATATCTAGGTTCCCAAAAATATATTTTGAAAGGACAATGATATTTAGACGAGATATGAGGAATTTAAAATTTCTATAGAAAACTATTTTTTCCTCATAACTCTTGTTTAAATCAATGCCCATTCATAATATATATTTGGGATTAAATGCTATGAAAAATATTTAGTTTTAATACCGCTAGACAAAAATATCCAGGTCTGAAAGCAGGACACAAATCCCACCGTCATGCATATGCACATGCACATATGGGCCCACCCTCCCGCCCTCATGCATATGCACACATACAAGACAAGTGAGAAATAATTAGCATGCCATGCAACCAAACCTTTACTCGACACGTGTTTCGCCCCTCCACGGGGCATCCTCAGGAGTTGTTGACTCGTCGAGCGTTTGAGCTCGAATGAGCTAGACGCACCGCTGTCGGCCCTTTAGTCATTCGAGCTCAAACGCATGAGGGCGGGAGGGTGGGCCCATATGTGCATGTGCATATGCATGACGGTGGGATTTGTGTCCTGCTTTCAGACCTGGATATTTTTGTCTAGCGGTATTAAAACTAAATATTTTTCATAGCATTTAATGCCATGGATTTCCGCAAAGTAACGCCTGATTCCATAACTTATATATTTGGGAACCTAGATATTATGTAATCCAATCGAAATAAATACACACTTCCTTAAGAATATGTTTGATTTACAAATTATTTTGGCATTACGTTTGAATGAAAGACGCATGCTCCGCCGGCCCCTTAAGGTGCTTACTTAGACATTGCACTCTCTAAGAATAAAATTCAGACTGATCTGCAAATTTGAAGTGCATTTAATTTCATATCAATGCAGGAATATTACTTTCCTTGAAATCGACAGATTTTTCGTCAACTCCAATAAAAAATTAAAAAAGCGATTTTTTTCCTGGCGGGTGGGTGGTACAAATAGGTCCCTAAGCCGACTAAAAAAATTTTTATATCCATCTGGCCTGGACCACCCTGTATACTCATTTCTTACTTTATCCATCCGCGTAACACTACACCCTATTAGCATTCTCATCTCCGCGATATGCAAATGCCTTTCATTTATATCTTTAAAATATGCTTATCAAGTATAATAAATTATCAGAGCATAAAATAAAAAAAAAACTAACATTATTATCACACATTATTAAATAATCCAACATTCTAAAAAAACTTAATTTATGATCTTTAAAGGAGACCATCTTGCGAGATCAGCCAAAGCCCTAGGAAGACTTCTTCAAGATGGTCAAGCGGGGATTCGCTCAGACATGAAAAGCTTAGAGAGGCTATGTCTGTGCCTGTCCAAAGTGACAAAGCAATGAGGTCAGTAAGCATTTAATAGGATAGACGACAAAAAAAAACTAATTAGTCCGTCAGTTAGATTATGAAAAAATATTGGACCCGTATTTTTTCTTTTGTCACGTAAACCAAAATTGACGAAGATACGAGTAAGACGCTTTTAAGGCGCCTATACGAGCTAAATTAGCAACTCTATTTGTGGTGGTTCAAACTTCATTTGAAATGCTGTTAGAATAAAGTTCTAATCAGCTTGCACTACAAAGTGGTTGTTACGTCAGCCACTGCGGGCCAAATAGCGCGAAATGAGTGGTTTCGATCGATTTACAAAAAAACTATTGATTGGATTAAAAAACTAAAACAGTATCATGCTAATATATTGCTTGTAGAATTATTTGCCAAAAAATCAGAATGATCGCATGCATATTAGTATGTTTTCTATTGTTTGAAAGATATTTTTAGAGGTAAGTTCGTGATTTCTTTTTATCGAGCCAAATTAATTGTATTATGTTTTCAAAACAGTATCATGCTAGCATATATCCTGAAGAATATCATATATTTTTCTGGTCTTGTTTATAGCAGTGAATCATATACTTTTAGTAATTATAAAACTCGCGTTTAGCTCGTGTAGTCGCCTTAACATTCTCAATACGTCACGCCTTGCTATAATTTTTAGTGAGTTCTGACGTCACGAGCCCCTAATCCCGACTTTTGATGCGTTTTATTTTTGTCAATATTCATTGATTTACAAAAACAAAAAATACGTGTCCATTATTTTCGAATACTCTAACTGACGGACTAAATACATTTGCAATTTTTTGATACTGTCGTTATGCCTTTTCCAAAAATACACAAACATTTAAATATATCTGGGATTGGGGATCATTCCCCGAAGCAGTGGAATGAGGGAATTATCAGAAATAAGGGTGCTTACATAAAGAAACAGGTTTCCGGTACCGACAAATCTGTACGGGTCGGTACCGATCGGTACAGTGTTGACTCGCATAAAGAAACAGGTGAATCGGTCCTTAGTGACAATCATGGCCTCCAGTTCGTCGGACGAAGATTTTTTACTTTTTAACCGACTTCCAAAAAGGAGGAGGTTCTCTATTCGACTGTATGTATTTTTTTTTTTTTTTATTTATGTTCACCGATTACTCGAAGACGCCTGATCCGATTTGAAAAATTCTTTTTTTGTTTGAAAGGGTATACTTCCAAGTTGGTCCCATAGTCGCCAAGTCGGGATCTGATGATGGAATCTTGGCGAAATCGAGGGAACTCTTCAAATTTTATAGGATAACGTACAGCAATTTTGGTATTTTCTACAACAAGTGAAGCATTTGCGTTTGATAAGAACCATTCTACTATCAGATCTGATGATGAAGCCAAGAGTCACGGAACTCCATAATGAGACAATGTATCCTAGTCGTGTTTGGGCTTGTTGTAATTGTAACGGTATGCACTTTCCATGTGTACCAAGCACATGTGAACCACTAAAAAGTGAAAAATAAAAACTTTTTTGCAAAAAATAAAACCGACTTCAAAAAAAAAAACCAAAAAAGTGAAAAATGACTTTAGCTTCTGAAGTCGGTGACAAAAAAATTAAATCAATCATACACACGTGTTATAGCCTCGTTAGTGTGAGTGCAGTGTACCTAAGTGTGTGTGCCGTGTCGTAGGGACGTGCAGAGACAGACACTTACTCTCGTTCGGAACTTTAAGCTAGATACTTGTACCTACATGTAATCATTATAAAATAAAGTATAAAAAGTTATAGAAAACTTTATATTCAACCTCACCGATTGCCCCAAAACTATAATTGGCGCAGTCGTCAGGATTGTTGTCTAGGAAACCTGAGCTTTTCAAAAATCAAGAGCTTGGGAACTTCCTCTTCAGTTGCAACCTCGTTCCTGTTAATTGTGGCCTTCGGTGACAAAAGTGGTTTCGATCATGAGACTGTGGACCTGGATTTTCATCAAATCGTAAGTCCAGATTTATTTGATTTTGTGGATTTAATATTGTGGAGATTTTGGGAACTTCAGAAAAATATATATATAAATATAATAAGTAAGTTCATTGAACGAGAGTCAATTCGTGAATCGTGTTATTTTATTTTTATCAAAAACATTGTTTGTTTGTTATTATTAATATACCAATAAGAATTTGTAATTGTTAACATATATTTCATAAAATGGATCCTGCAACTTTATCATGTATTAAAACATCTCTACTGATAATTCCTAAATATGATGGAAATCCAAACCAATTGAATAGATTCATTACAACTTGTGAAACTATTTTGACTGAATTTTATAATAGAACTGATCCGAATTGTTTTTCCAATACAATTATATTGCACAATATTTTGAACAGACTTGAAGGAAAGGCAGAGGAAATAGTTAATATACATGGTGTATCCTCTTGGGAACTCATAAAAAATGTTTTATTGAAAAATTTTGGTGATCAGAGAGATGAAAACTCTCTAAATAGAGATCTAGTTAATATGAGGCAAGATAATGAGACACCCCAAGAGTACTATAACCGTTGCATGCATATTTTAAGTACTATTATTAATTATGTAGACTAACATGAAACAGAGCAGTCTGTAAAAGATTGCAAACGAAGTTTCTTTCAAGCTCAAACCCTAAAGACATTTTTAGCTGGTTTGAAGGAACCTTTAGGTACATCTATCAGAGCAATGCGACCTTCAGACATGCCCACAGCGCTGAATTTTATTAAGGAGGAAGAAAATATTCGATACGTACAGAAAAGTTATTATAATAATAAGCCGTTTGATAATACTAAACCATCTCAGAACAACAACAATAATTCAAAATTTTTACCATTCCCAAACATAAACAGGCCAGTACAACCTGCTAAACCTAATAATAACATGCAACAATTTAGGCCGTATTTCAATCGAAATAATAATCAGTTTGGCATCCCAAGGCCAAATTTTAATAAACAACAATTTAATCATAATGCGTGGAATAGACCCCAGTTCCCATACAGGCCAATGCAACATGGCTCGAACAACATACTCGTAAATACGAATAATAAACCAAAACCAGAGCCCATGAGTGGAATATCCTATCAATCTGCTCATACCCCTTTGCGACAACCGGTGGCAAATTATCATAGTACCAAATATGCAAGTGCAGCTGCATGTAATCAGTTCGATGTAACCGAGCCTAACCCAAACAACGCCTACGCCGAACCGAGCTGCGATGCGCTACTCACTGATAACGTTGATCCGTGTACAAGTTATAATGAATGTTATGAACCTGTATTTTATAATGAATCGAATGTTAATACGCAATTCAACCCTGAAAATGTTGTCGTTTCGGATGAACAAAATTTTCTCCAGGATTTGAATATCAACCCCGAAACCTAACAGAAATAAATACTCATATACAGCGGCAATTACCATACATCGAAATAAAGGAACCACCCATAAAACTGTTGATTGATACTGGGGCTAATCAATCATTTTTATCCCCAGAAGTAATCGAAAAATATTACCAACACATACCTCCGAATGAGGAGCCTTTCATCGTAACTAACATTAACAGCTACACTACTGTTAACAATTACTCTATAAATATACCTACTTTTTTCGAACTAAACGAAAACTCTTTCTCTAAGTTCTACATTTATAAGTTTCACAATGTCTTCGACGGCTTAATTGGATTTAAAATGTTGGAAAATTTAAAGGCAAACGTAGACCTCCACAGAAAAAAAATAGTTACACCAAATGCGGAAGTGCCTATAAAACTTTTAGACAGTGGAGTAAATAATCTTTTTGAGGCCTTAATTAGGTCAGAGTCGTCACAAACTGTAAAAATCCCTGTTAGTAATTTAAATGGTGATATTTTTGTACCGGAGACTAACATAAACAACTGTCGCATACCAGCCACGATAAGTCGAGCGCACTCTGGCTATGCATACCTGGAGATAACGAATCCCACTAATAATGACATCATAGTGAGTTTAGTTTCGCCTCTGAAGGTTGAAATATTACATGATCATTATGATCTGTTTAATTTTGAATGCATTAGTGAAGATAAACCAAATAAACAAATAATAGATTATTTAATTCGTACTGACCATCTTAATTCGGAAGAAAAGTATAATTTATTAGAGTTATGCCGTAAATACAGTGACATATTTTATGTTGAAAACAATCAGTTGACCTTCACGAATCAAATCAAACATCAAATAAATACTTCAGACGAGATACCAGTTTTTTGTAGATCTTATAGATATCCTCACATACATAAAGAAGAAGTCAAAAATCAAATAGAGGAAATGTTACATCAAAATATTATTAGACCATCAAATAGCCCTTGGTCTTCACCAATATGGATAGTGCCTAAAAAACAGGATGCTTCGGGTAAAACAAAATGGCGCTTGGTGATAGACTTTAGAAAGCTAAATGAAAAAACAATAAGTGACCGGTATCCAATCCCAAATATTAGTGATATCTTAGATAAATTGGGTAGAAGCCAATACTTTACGGTGTTAGATTTAAAATCTGGCTTCCACCAAATTGAAATTTGTCCCAAGGACATTCCAAAAACTGCTTTCAGTGTTGATGACGGATATCGTGGCCACTACGAATTCTTGAGGATGCCCTTTGGGTTAAAAAATGCCCCATCCACATTCCAAAGGGTCATGGATAATGTTCTTCGCGGTCTTAAAAATGTTACTGTGTATATGGATGATATTTGTATCTATAGTACATCACTACAAGAGTATATTCAGGACCTGGAAGCTGTTTTCCAACGGCTCCGGGAAGCAAACTTCAAAATCCAACTTGACAAGACAGAATTTATGAAAAAAGAAACGCCCTTTTTAGGTCACATTGTTACTGCTGACGGAGTTAAGCCCGATCCTAACAAAATCAAGGCCGTTCAAAAGTTCCCTATACCTCGAACTACCAAGGAAATTAAGTCTTTCCTTGGTCTGATCGGTTATTACAGAAAATTCATACCTAATTTTGCCCATGTAGTCAAACCCCTAACTATGTGTTTAAAAAAAGGTGCAAAAATTCAGCTTACTCCAGAGTACATTAATTGTTTTAAACACTGTCAAAGTTTACTTATTAATGACCCAATATTACAATACCCTGATTTCGAAAAGGATTTTAATTTACGGACAGATGCCTCCAATGTTGCATTAGGCGCAGTTCTCTCACAGGGTCCCATAGGCTCCGATAAGCCAATTGCATATGCATCACGTACTCTCAATGATAGCGAATCAAAATACAGTACTATCGAAAAAGAGTTGCTTGCAATTGTGTGGGCAACTAAATACTTTCGACCATACCTTTATGGCAGAAAGTTTAATATCATAACAGATCATAAACCTTTACAATATCTTATGAATATGAAAGACTCTAATGACCGTCTGACTCGTTGGCGACTTCGTTTGGCAGAATTTGAATACAATATTATATATCAGAAAGGCTCACTCAATAAAAATGCAGACGCTCTTTCAAGATTAGAGATTAACAATAATGATATCGAAACTATGTCCCAGAGCAGTGAGGAAGACGACATACCGCTTTCGATGATAGTAAATCAATCAAAAAAACCTACAGCTAACGAACTACCTGGCGATAGTGATACCTTCCATACTGAATTGGAAAACCCTATCCTAGAAATTCCTATTTCTGAAAAACATATTAACGTTTTTGACAATCAGATTTTCCTAAATTTTGTACATCATTCACCTACTAAACCAAAAACAATTGAAGTCTTTCCGGGAAAAAAGAGGTCGTTAATACAGGTAGATAAGAGTAATTTGGAAAATAGTATTATAAATATATTCAAGGAATATGTTAAACCAGGTATTAAATATGGTATATACACTGTTGAATCTAGATTTATCCCCTTAATTACTACTGTATTACAGAAAACATTCCAAAATTCTGCTTATAATTTAACTTTTTGTAAAACTAAAATTGAAGATATAACATGCCAGGATAGACAATATCAAATTATTAAAAATTACCACGACAGTAAAAGTAATCATCGCGGAATACAAGAAGTTTACCAAAGGATTAAGTTACTTTATTATTGGCCTAAAATTAAAAATCAGATAACAGAATACATAAATAATTGCGATATTTGCCAAACTTGCAAGTATGAAAGAGCCCCAAATAAACAAAGTTTCCAGGTAGTTCCCATTCCAGATACGCCCTTTGATGTTTTGCACATTGACACTCTAACCGTTAATCGACAAAAGTTTTTAACCATTATAGACGTATTTTCCAAATATGCCCAAGCATATCCCTTAGAATCGCTTACAGGAGTGAGTGTAATGAACGCGTTGTCAATTTATATATCTCATCATGGTGTACCGATAAGTGTTACAGCCGATCAGGGAACCGAGTTTAAAAACAAACCCTTACAAGAGCTTGCAAACTTACACAAAATTAAGCTACACTTTATTAGCGTCAATAATCCCCAATCAAATGGAGCTATCGAAAGGTTTCATTCCACTATTTTAGAACACATTCGCATATTGTCTAAAACTCATTCTGATTTATCTACAAATGAATTGATGTTATATGCTGTCATAGGATATAACAATAGTATTCATTCGGTTACAAATATGAAACCTATGGAAATTATAACCGGGCATACCATCAACAACGATCCTTTTGATATAAATTTAGAAAACATCTATCTTCAACATTATGTTAATAGACACAAAACTATAACCATGGAGTTGTACAGGGAAATTAATAAAAAATTATACAATAACCAGATTAAGACAATATCTAATGCTAATAAAGACAAATTGGAACCCCTTCAATACGAAGATGGTAAGGCACTATACGTACAAAACCCTCTTGCAGTTCGGCATAAGACCAAACCCCGTTATCTAGGACGTAAGGTTAAGAAAAACTTAGATATAAAAGTTATTGATGATAAAAACATTGTTCACCATAAACGTATCTTGAGAAAACCTCTAAGATATCAAAATACCTTGTTCCAGGGTGTTGGCACTGATCCGGGCTGAACAAATAGTGACCACGGAGCTGGTGAACAATCCAGGGATACTTCCCTTTAGGTTAGGTAGCGTTAAGTTTCAAAAGACAGAACATGTGTTCTTACATTATTATGAATTAGATAGAATTAAGGATAGCATTAATACTATAGAAAGTTATTTAGGCATTTACATAGAATACATTAGGTCATCAGACCAAGCTTACTTTAGCGATAACTTATTAGTTACAAATCAAGTGCTCGTAAGTATGTTAGAAACTATATACAATAAGTTTAACTCTCTCTATAAGCAATCCAATCAAAAACGTGGTCTAATCAATGGTTTGGGCTCAATCATAAAAGGAATATCAGGTAATTTGGATCAGGATGACGCTTTGTTTTACAATAAAGCCATAAACATTTTGCAAAGTAATCAACAGGCTTTAACAGATAAATTAAATTCTGGAATTAGTTTAAACAAGCAATTACTACAGGCTTTTAACGTTACATTATCCACTCTTGTATAAAATGAATATAAAATACATGCAAAACTAAATGATGTTATTAGTACTATTAATATGACTAATTATAGGTTAAGTGATTTTGTTAAAATTAACGGATTGTTTAGTTTGATAGAAATCAATTTACAAAATATTTTAAATTATGTAACATCCTTAGAAAACGCCTTGAGTTTTTCTAAGCTTTCCATAACTCATCATAGTGTTATAAGTTCCGAAAATATCCGTTCTATGCTCGATGTATTACTCAAGTTGTATGATAAATCTGAATTAATGATTGACGAATATACGGAAGTAAGAGACTTTTATGATGTTATTGTATGTGGTTCGTATTATGTAGACAACACGGTTGTATTCATTCTGAAGTTCCCCATATTGTATTCGAACATTTACACTTATTACCATCTTTTCCCTACTCCAACTGTTAATAACACAATATTAATTCCACCTAAACCATATCTGGCAATGAACGGTGACGACCATCGATATATGGACAAGGAATGCAAAAGGTTCCACAAAGTATATTATTGCCAAGAAGGTGAACTTACGACCAATACAAACCCAACCGATTGTATTTATCAATTGATGCTAAAACAAGAATTAATTAGCAGCTGCAGTTTCGTACAATTCAAGGCCGAATCTGAGATATTACAGAAATTAGATGATTACCACTATATTTTGTCATGTACCAGAATCACTAAGGTGCAATCGCATTGTGACCGAGATGCATATCAGTCATTACAAGGTACATACCTGATCGAAGTACCGGAATGTTGCAATTTTTCTACACACCTCCATCACATACGGAATAACAGGAACAAACTAAGAGGGACTGCGATAAAGTTGCTGTCCTTCCATGTCAGTAACATAACCATTAAGAATAAAGATCACCCATTACTACTGGAAAACGTTTCACTAGACGAACTGCATAGATTGGAGAATTTGGTAGAAAAAGAAAATGACCTAGAATTGGATAAATATCAAGATAACAGTTATCATTTCTGGACTGCTCCTATCTACATTATAATGATCCTAGCTGTTATCATGTTTGCTGTCTACCAATGGTTGAAGACAAAGAAGATTAATCCAGCAGTAACAGAGCAAGCTGAATTAGGAAGTGGCGGTGCTCAGCTCTTCTTCTCTGGAGGAGAAAGAGCTTCGAACTAATGCGGGGGGTGTTATAGCCTCGTTAGTGTGAGTGCAGTGTACCTAAGTGTGTGTGCCGTGTCGTAGGGACGTGCAGAGACAGACACTTACTCTCGTTCGGAACTTTAAGCTAGATACTTGTACCTACATGTAATCATTATAAAATAAAGTATAAAAAGTTATAGAAAACTTTATATTCAACCTCACCGATTGCCCCAAAACTATAATTCACGTCACCGACTTCAGAAGCTAAAGTTATTTTTCACTTTTTTGGTTTTTTTTTTGAAGTCGGTTTTATTTTTTGCAAAAAAGTTTTAGAAAGTAGGTACTTACGTCAAATATAGAAAGAGAAGAACAGTACATATTAGTGTATCTGATATTAACAGAAAAAGAACTAAATATGGAACATATCATTTATTCTTAAAAGATATAAAGGACGATGAAAAGGAATTTTATGATTATACAAGGATGACTCAAGAAACGTTTTACTACATATTAAATATAATATTAAATATAACATTATAAAGAGGAAAACTTTGTTTGTTTGGTTGTAATGAATAGGCTTAAAAACTACTGGACCGTTTTTAAAAATTCTTTCACCATTCGAAAGCTACATTATCCACGAGTAACATAGGCTACATTTTATCCCCATACTCGCATGGGAACGGGAACTATGCGGGTGAAACCGCGTGAGGTCCGCTAGTCTACACTAATATTATAAAGAGGAAAACTTTGTTTGTTTGTTTGTTTGGTTGTAATGAATAGGCTTAAAAACTACTGGACCGTTTTTAAAAATTCTTTCACCATTCGAAAGCTACATTATCCACGAGTAACATAGGATATATTTTATCCCCGTACTCCCACGGGAACGGGAACTATGCGGGTGAAACCGCGGGACGTCCGCTAGTATTAAATAAAATCGAACATCGCTTAATTATGAAATGGTGTAACTGGCATGTTCAACCAATTTTTCATTTCCAAACTGATCTCTTTCCAACACATGTCTGTAACATTTCTGTTGCTGTGGAACTTGTTTTGTCCCATAAACATTGTTTATCAAATACCAAGGCTATCAAAACTTCGTTATCCAATTTATCCATTTTCAATATTATTAACACACACCCTACACCAGTAAATGCTTAAACCCGTATGGCTCGGTCCAGGTAGTCGGCACCGACAAGTTACAACCTGTTTCTTTATAAGTGAGTCAATAGAATTATATTGAAATATTATGCCTGTACCGATCGGTACCGACCCGTACCGATTTGTCTGTACCGGAAACCTGTTTCTTTATGTAAGCACCCTAAAATGTAGTCAAAGGCTTTAGTCCGGTACACTAGGATATTCACTGAATATTTAGACCCAGTTACGATACGATACGGCTTGTTCTAGAACTTTTAAGAGGGCCTTATCTAGAACCTTTCAGAACATAAATTAAAAATAAATTCTTACAATCAGGCATCGAAGGCCTTATAAATATGTTAGTTTAGGGGCTTGGTTAAGAGATAACTTCCTTAGGTCCATGTACACCGAAAAGATAACGGTCTGATTATTCAAAAACAGCTGTTTCCACTACAAAAATGTAACTGAAGTAATGCTACGTCTTTCAAAAAATTAACCTAAATGTACCATTTCAGAATGATGCTCGGTATGGGTTGGAATGGCGGTGCGTTAGGACCGAGAGGCGACGGCATAACCGAGCCAATAATGCCAGCTTTCGATAGAGTAAGTACCTATCATATCCCACCTCTGCTTATCCCTTTCTATATGGGACCGGTGCGATTCACCTTCGTCGCTCATACTTCCAGACTTGTCGTGCGATCTGAGGTAAGTTATACTTGGTGTTATTGGGATAGCTGAAGACCTCTAAAACTGCCTTGTAATAGACCCAAACAATTCTACCAACCCGCAAAGGGCCCTCGTGGTGGATTGCGGCCCACAGAGGGGGAGGCCTGTGAGACTTGTGTCCTAGAAATGGGAACATTATCACATCGGAAATCTGAAAGTGGCGCCGGTGACTGAAAAGTTGTGTGGTAATCGATTGTCTTGGTATGGTCATGTGATGCGGAGGAATGAAGAAAATGTCGTGAGGAAAGTTCTGAGTATGAATGTGGATGGGTATAAGAGTAGAGGAAGACTAAAGAAAAGATGGATGGAATGTTTGAAGGATGATATGGCAAGAAAGGAGGCGTCTGATGAGATGACGAGTAATAGTATGGATGAAGAAGACATGTTGCGCAGACCGAATGATTAAATGTAAGCAGCAGATTTTTTTTTTTTTAATTCGGGTATGGTTTAATTGTGATAGTGGTTCATTATGATGATAATGAGACAGTGATCCCTTAGAGGTATTCAGTTATTTAAATTTCAACCTGTATACGATACAAATTCAGGACTCGGAGTAATAACTAACATAGACACCGAATAAGGTTATATCGACCACTCAGTGAACCCACCCATTAGGCCAAGATTAACAAACGTATTCAGTATGTATTTGGCTTAAATATCGACACCTACAAGGCATAACATTGTAACTCATTGAATATTTTGTGAAGAGGAGAGTACTTGTTTTTATTGATCTGGCAGTTTGAGTACTTAGCCTACCCAAATGTCCTTTCTTTGGGATTGTTAGTAGAGCGTCATTGATCTAAAGGAGGGTGTAGATTCTACACGATAACTGATAAATGCTAATATACAAATATATTCAATCTATACTATTACTTTATAATATTATAAAGAAGAAAGCTTTTTTTGTTTGTTTGTACCGAATAAAGTCAGATAGACTCGTTCGGGAAGTTGCGTAGTATCTTCTCGTCCAACATACCGCAGTGTCTCAAGACGAACGTCTATGACCAGTGTATGTTGCCAGTGATTACATACGGAACCGAAACGTGGTCACTCAAAATGGGCGTCATCAGACAGCTTTAAGTCACACAGAAGGCAATGGAGAGGACTATGCTCGGAATTTCCTTGAGTGGTCGAATCAAAAATGAAGACATCCGCAAGAGAACGAACGTTACCGATGTAGCCCGAAGAATTGCCAGACTTAAGAGGCAGATTACTCGCAGAACGGATGCTCGATGCGGCCGAAAAGTTTTGGTTCGCTCACGCTTGCATTGGAAGGCCTCCCACTAGGTGCACCGATGACCTGGTGAAGGCTGTGGGAATCCAATGGATGCGAGTCGCACGGGACCGGTCAATGGGGCGACACTTGAGGGTCTATGTCCAGCAGTGGACGTCTTTCGGCTGAAATGATGATGATGATGAAACTCGAAACTACTGTACCGATTTTGGCCGCTCAGAACTTGCTAAATTATCAGGAAATAACATAGGTAGGCTTATAGGAAATAAATTGCCTAAAACTGAGTTACAATGTTATTCCTTGCAGGTATCGAAATGTGTTCTTTACTTGTAAATAACACTTTTTCCTTATTTCTTTGTCTTTCGTTTCTGTTGTCTTTATAGTCTTGACCTAAATTCGACTAACTGCGAGTTTTGAGGAAACTCTGTAGGGTAAGTTATGTTTCTTTTATTTTTTCTTTCACTTTTTGTTTTTCTTTTATTGTTTTGAATGGGACATTAAGGACAGGCATAATATAATAAAATATGACAATAAGGTAGATGAGACACCAATCAATTGACATACTTTTTAAGAGCTGTCAAAACGCGGTTCTCTAACAGATTTTGTATGGCAATAGCACGCTGTGACGTCACTGTTTAGTCAACTCAATGACTCGACTATTTATTGATTTCAAAGCAACTAAAAATCGAATTTGGCAAATAATTGAAAATAAATGGGGTTATCAGGCCCAAAATAAAGTTTTTTTTAAGAGATTGGTGCCTTGGAATTACTGTTTATGGTGTCATATACCCTATTATATTTTTTTTCTAGCTGACATTTTGTTTTGCCCAAATCTTTAAATGCAGATACGAGGCATGCCTTTTAAGTTTTGTCGTTTGAAGAAAAAAACACAACTAGAACCTTGTAGTAATTTTTATTGTTTTTCAAAGTATTCACCACGTAGCTTAATACACTTTTCCATTCGCTCAAACCAGTTATTATAACATTTATTCCACTCTAAAGGGGGGGTGTTCAAAATGGCCGACTTGAAAGCGTCGACTGCTTCTTCACCGGACTGGAACCTTTGACCATGAAGACTTTTCTTAATTTTAGGAAATGTAAAGAAATCGTTAGGGCTTAGGTCAGGACTGTATGGAGGATGGTCAAGAATTTCTTTTTCCTGCTTCAAATACTCAATCGTTTGACGAGCGCTGTGTGAGCATGCGTTGTCGTGGTGCAGGATGATGCGTCGCTTTGAGTTAGATTTTCGAAGTTCGGCGATGACTTGTGGTAAACAAACTGTGGTATACCACTCTGCGTTAACCGTTCTACGATCTTCAAGTGCAATAGTCGCAACATGACCGGTTTTTCCAACGAACGTGGCCACCATCTTCTTTGAAGTGCTTCGAGAACGAACAGCTTTAGTCGGCTTTGGCTCGTCTTGAAAGACCCAGATTGTAGATTGTTGTTTGGAATCAGGATCGTAGGCATAGATCCAAGATTCGTCACCACTGATGATATCGTAGACGTGATTTGACTCTCCTCGGTTGAACCTCTGAAGAGTTTTCTTACACCATCTGACGCGGGCCGCCTTGTGATCGTCGGAAAGCAGATGCGGTATCCAACCAACGGCATACTAGCTTTCTCACACCAAGCGCTTCATGCAAGATCTTCTGAATGGTTGTCCCTGAGATGCCTAATAGAGCCTCTATCTCTCGATACGTCACATGACGATCTTCGAGAATTAGTTGTCTCACAGCAATGATGTTATCTTCAGTGAAGGCGGACTTTGGGCGTCCTTCGCGAGATTTGTCACTAACACTAGTATGTCCACGCTGGAATTCTAAATAACAGCGTTCGACAGTCCGCAGACATGGGGCTTCATCATTGAACACAGATGTTAGCTCTTCAAAACACTGAAGCCGTGTCAGGCCTCTTCTAAAGTTGTAGAAAATTATTGCACGAACATTTTCCTTCGAAAGATTCATTTTCGTACGTGACCTCACAGGTTCCAATCGTCGCTGTGACTAAACAATAGCATTAATCCTAATACTTTCAACTGTTTTGAGATTCAAAATTTAAACACATTCGAATATAGAACAGTTCCAAATTCAAAATTGCCGGGAAATATGGAAACGACAGAACATAAAAGGCATGCCTGGTATACAGGGTGGAATTTTTCAATGACACCTGGAGGGAAATTGCTCTAAGCTCCTCTCACTTGCTGAAGGTCGTTGGCGTGAAGTAGGCCCTTAAACTTAACTGTCGAAATGTTGGTACATACTGCCTAGAGATCAACAACAACCGTGTTGGTAAATAATGCTTGCCCTAAATGTTTATATTATATTATTTCAAATCATTCCCTCTATGTTGGTTCTTACTCTGAGCTTTGATCTACGATCACCAATGCTTTATAACCCTTTTCAGGCCAGAGGAGCGGGCTTCGGCCTACCAAGTCACATAACACAAACACAAAACTCAAACCCGGACACAGTCCCGGTCTTAAAGAAACCGGAAGTACCAAATCCACAAACTCCTTTGAAGCCCGGAAGCGATGTTGTAGTGGAAAAAACGAAGCAACTACTATTTGAAGATGTTTCATTTGATACCGTCATCAAAGCCACTGAGCCAGCAAAATTAAAAATCAACGTTGAGCCTCCAAAACCAACAACTGCTAAAGTTGAGCTCCCAACACAAGCTAGATCTAGTATTGGGAATCAAAAACCAGAAAATGTTTTGAAATTAGGCCCACCATTCCGCATGGAAATTTTGCAAGGCATTTGGGACTTAATAAATTCAGATGCTTCTCGCAAAAAGTTGAGATACGATGGAATAATTAGAAAGAATCGAATAAAATTCGTGTCATTTGCTTTGCAAACGTTAGGTGGAAAGAAAGATCCTGATTTAGTTATTAAAAGGTTGTTCCAACACCAGGAAGTTCTTCTATGTCAAAAAATCCGTAATAAATATATTGAGGCTCAAATTATTGTCCAAGCACAATATTTTTATGATTGCATGTAAGTTTACTATTTTATTACCTATTTTTAAAGGCGCTCCTTAACCGATACATTCGCCTTTAATGTAATGTAAGAAATCTAAGATTTGATTTTGAGCATTACAAATATAGATGCAGCATTTGCCCTGAATGTAACAATCAAAGTTCGAGTTTGCACTGAAACAAGAGATTGTAACTTATTGTATCGTTACAGTGTGCAACATTTAATGTCACTATTTGTAAAATGAAGTCTTGTAATTTAATGCTCAAAACTAATTTGAATTGTTACATTGCAAGTGAATGTCCCGGTGAAAGAGCGCCTTGGGGCTAAGGGCGGTTGCAGATTAGAATATTTTCGGCGCTTGTAAGCTCGTTTTTTTGCGTACGTGTATTATACGCGCTTTCGGCCACGTATGGGATTTGTACGCGCTACAAAATACGCTAGTCTAAATCCGCTCTAAGTGCATTTGGTTCTGCCAACCCAAAATCTTTCATTAATTAACTTATTTTTATATGTAAATTATAATCTACCGTTACAATTTTAGGGGAGTAGAATTAGTTAAGGTGCCAAAGAAATTCAACCTACCAATAGACTTACAGGAGCTACAGGAGCTCACAGAGAAATTTAACCCACAAACACCACTAGAAAACAAAGAAGACGCTGCAAAAATTACTGACTGCAATCAAATAATAAATGCTGTATTAGAAAATACTGCAACAATTACTAACTGCAATGAAATAATAAATGATGAAAACTTAAAATCTTACATCTTCTCCATGAACGGAATGACTCACCAATCTATAGTGTCAATGAAAAATATGCAATTCAAAGTACTATTTTTAATGCACATGTTGATATTTGTCAAATCTTTCAATGAAGAATACGAAGTTACATTTAATAAGGAATTGAGCAGGAAAGAAAAGTCATTCATGGAGAATGTTGTCGAACAAATCAATATGAGAATCAAGTTTGGGTCAAGTCTAGCTGAAAGCAAGTTGGGCGATCTAATCAGGCAGCATGTGAAAGATGCGTTCTTGGGTATCATGTATGATCATCAGTATACGTGAGTATTATGTTTTTATTGTTCCTTTTTATCATCATTTCAGCTGAAAGACGTCCACTGCTTGACATAAGCAAAGTGTGGCCACATTGATCGGTCCCGTGAACTCCCGTGCGACTCGCATCCAGCGGATTCCCGCAGCCTTCACCAGGTCTCGATCCACCTAATGGGAGGCCTTCCAACGTAACGTGTTCGCAGTCGCCTTATTCCTTTTACTAGTGATAGACTGCTTCATTGTTCGAGTGGTAGGGTTTAGATTCTCAGATGGAAAAAGTATTATAAGGTTTTCCGTAAGGAATCACAGTAGCAGCCAAAGTCTGCATATTATGTGCCTTGTTGATGTCAATAGGTCGGCCCCACATTAGGTACACTTCTACATATTCAGGGATTACAAGCTTAATGTTTATATTATTAAATTTAGTAGATAGCATTCTTAACTACCAAAAAATGACAAAGGCAATAAAATATGGCGAAAACGTCCAAAATAACGTTAGTATCGGAAATCATCATCAAATGGGCAGCCTGTTTGGTTGTCGGTTGATAGTAGGGTCGCCCTAAAGTACCCTCGTAACAGAATTGTGGCCTAGCATTAAACCTATCCTTCAAATAGTATTTTTAACGACATACTAAAAAACTTATTTTTTTTCTTTCAGAACTGTAACTCTCAGCAAATTTTTCCGTTTCAAGCGTCTTAACAGGCCGGACAACGCTGTTAGACGCAAAGCTCAGGCTAGTGTAAATCTCGACGATTTCACTAGTGAAACTGTCATTGAAAGTTCCGCTAGTGAAATGTCGAAGCAAAGTGTGGCCACATTGACCGGTACCGTGCGACTCGCATCCAGCGGATTCCCACAGCCTTCACCAGGTCATCAGTCCACCTAATGGGAGTCCTTCCAACGTAACGTCTCCCGGTTCGCAGTTGCCTTATTCCTTTTACTAGTGATAGACTGCTTCGTTGTTCCAGTGGTAGGGTTTAGATTCTCAGATGGAAAAAGTATTATAAGGTTTTCCGTAAGGAATCTCAGTAGCATTTTGTGTCTTGTTGATGTCAATAGGTCGGCCCCACATTAGGTACACTTCTACATACTCAGGGATTACAAGCTTAATGTTTATATTATTAGTAGATAGCATTCTTAACTACCAAAAAATGGCAAAGGCAATAAAATATGGCGAAAACGTCCAAAATAACTTTAGTATCGGAAATCATCATCAAATAGGCTGCCTGTTTGGTTGTCGGTTGATACTAGGGTCGCCCTAAAGTACCCTCGTAACAGAAACGTGGCCTAGCATTAAACCTATCCTTCAAATAGTATTCTTTAACGACATACTAAAATACTTAACTTTTATCTACTTTCAGAACTGTAACTCTCAGCAAATATTTTCGTTTCAAGCGTCTAAACAGGCCGGAAAACGCTGTTAGACGCAAAGCTCAAGCTAGTGTCAATCTCGACGATTTCACTAGCGAAGCTCTTATTGAATCTAAATTAAACACAGATGATACAGAAATTAAAGAGAAATATAATTTTTCCGAAAATACTGATGATGTTACAGAAACAGTCAATACGCAAATTTCCACTGAAAATACGACTGTTAATGTATCTGACGATGACATTTCAGAAGCGTTACCAAATAGTAACGAATTGAGATCTTATGATAGTGACGATAGTAGTGTTGAAGAATACAAAAACAATAACGCGAACACCAAAGTACCTAAACTACTACCTGGTGAAGAGGGCGTTAACATATCTAACTTTCTATGCCTATATGATAAAGAAAACACTAATACAGCTGGGATTAGGAACAATAGTATTATTAATAATGATTCCGCCTCGACTGTGACTGAAAATAGGGATAGTAAGAATAATATTGGTAATGGGAACGTGGTTATTGATAATAATGATAGTCAATTTATTGATATGAAGAGAGCTTGCGGTAATGCACAAAATACTCAAAAGGAAAATAATTTTGATTCGGAAAAGACTAAATATGTTGTATGTATTGATGATAGAGAAGAAAAAGAACTAAAAAGTGCAGAAAATTCAATTCATATTGATAGCAAAGAAATTAATTTACCAAAAAAAGTAAAGGAAGATGAAATAATCACTTACAAAATAGACTCATGCAAAGATATTTTACAAATCAACGATGAAGTTACCTCAAACAAAGATTTAGACCCAAACGTTATAGTTATAGAAGATTCTGACTCTGATAGTGATTGCTTTGAAAACAAGGCAAAAGACAAAATAAAAAATACTATTAAAAAACTGCCACGTGAGGATTGCAAAGGAGAAACAGATGTGATAATAAAAGACATTGATAAAACAATGAAAATAATCAATATTACAGAAGACTCCATGGAAGGAATCACTACAGAACCCGTACATGGAATCGTCAAAGATTCGACTGCTATAATCAACAAAGATAAATTGAAGGTCGCAATCAACCCAGGTCATCCAATACCCGTAATCATCACAGGGGAAACGATGGCTGGAATCGACAAAGATGAATCGCAGGCAGTAATCGACATAGATCAATCGAAGGCCGTAATCGACCCAGGCGATCCGACACCCGTTAGCATCACAGGGGAATCGATGGCTGTAATCGACAAAGATGAAATCATCCAAGGTGAATCAACGGCTATGTTCAACACGGTTGAATCTTCAAAAGATAAAGAAGTTGCACAAATTAAAGAAGGAACCAGTATTAACCCAAGTGATGAAAATATCGTGAAAGACGATTTAGTCATTAAGTCTGATTGTGATAGAATTAAAAAAGATAACATAGTTTTAAGTAAAGAGTTTTGTAATACTCAAAAATCTAGTCGTGAACAAACTGCTGGTATAGGAACAGATTTCCTTTACGATAAAGATTCAGAAATAAAAAATGTACGCATCGGACATACTGATCATCCTTTCAAGAAGTTAAGCAATGAAAAAATTAAAAAAATTCAATGGCATATTTCTGATTGTATTAAGCTAGGTACAGAGTTACCTTTACTGAAGTGTCATGGCGTCCAAAATGGCGCACTATTTTATACTTGCCACAACAAAAAAACTTACGATTGGCTTCAAAATACAATCGGTGTTGCCAGTTACGCTAAAGTGTTTGACACTGAGGAAGTAACTAAAATGGCTTTAAAATTGTGTGGGTATTTCGATTTTGATGGTAACTATTTGTTTAAGATGCTTGAAATGTATAATAAGAAGATATCCACCAAAGAGTGGGTTGTCGAAAAGACGGAAAAAAAGGGTGATGAAATTATTTTTATCGTGAAAATGGATTCATTTTCCATTAAGTTTATACAAGAATCGGACTTGGCTTTATTTGCTGGTATCGATAAAGTTCATTTCAGTCTCATTTGTGAGTGAATGAATAAATTTTATATAAGTTTTCAACCCCTCCGATCAAAAAAGCGCGGGGGTGTTAAGTTTCCTTGAATTAAGTTTCTTTTTAATCTTGTAGTTTTTTATTTGTCTTGCCATCAATTAGGACTGAGCAAAAATTTGTATTAGTATGGTTACCTAACACGTTAAGATAAAAAATTGTCCTGATCTTAGTTAGGTACTACGAGTACCTACCCAAACATAAGTTTTTTGACTTAGACCAATTGCGCCAGAAAAAAATGTGTATAGGTACAGGGTGCATTAAAAAAAAATCGAGATTTTCGTCGCTCTTATACAATGCTTTTGTGAAAAAAAAAACGTGTATACAGGGTATGTTAATTTTTTTCGAATTTTTCGTCGCTCTATACACGAATCTTGCAGGGGCAGATTTGATATGTTGGCTGCCCTAGGCCTACGAAAGATTGCCGCCCCCCTATGTGCTGTAAAGCATGAAAAAGTAAATGAAGTGCAGTCAGCAATTATTCAGTTGGATAAGCAACACTTCTAATTATCATAATCGCCATACATGTCATTTTTTTTGCGGGATGCATTAAGGACACTTTTTTGAGTATTAAAAAAAAAATACCAAATTTTGCCGCCCTAGGCCCGAGCCTACTCGGCCTTTAGGGAAATCGCCCCTGAACTTAAATTCATACGGTAAGTGAAATTTGCGAAATGTTCTGAGTGTCTGAAAGCTATCCATACTTTTGAGTTTTTCTCCAATGTTACTAAGCACTAAGCAGGTCATAGGCCTAACGTAATGATATTTTCATCTTTCCCTTGTCGACGGATTATTGTAACCTTCGATTGAAGGATTTCAGTTAGCGTTTCAGTGTTGCCAGTTACGTAAAAGTGTTTTGACACTGAATAAATCACAAAAATGTCTTTTAAAATTGTTTGGCTGTTTCGATTTTGATATTAACTATTTGTTTAAGATGCTTGAAATGTATATTATGGGAATATCTACCAAGAGTAGGTTGTCGTTAGGACGGAAAAAAAATGGTGATTATGTTTTTTTTATTGTATAATGGATAAGTTTTCTACTAAAGGATTTTGACTGACACAAGTCAAAAGTGGTTTCGACCGATTACTGTAACATAGATACTGCATGCGTGCATTAACAGATTTTTGTATTTTACCTTGCTGGGTACATGAAGCTGTACAATATTATGATCTCTAATACTCAAGTTCATACGGCAACTGATTTTTGTGAAATTTTCTGAGTGTTTAAAAGCTCCTCCAGTCTTTCAAAAATTAGATATGATAGGCAGGTCCTAGGCCTAAAATAATAATATTTTCGCCTTGTCGGCGAATTTATTATCTCGATAATGATCTCGATGTGACCTTTGATAGATTTCAGTGTCGCCAGTCACATAAAAGTGTTTGACACTAAAGAAGTAACAAAAATGACTTTAAATTGTGTGGCTGTTTTAATTTTGATAGTATTATAATTGTTTAAGATGCTAGAAATGTAGGTATAATAAGAAGATAGCCCCCAGAGTGGGGTGGTCGATGAAAAAAAGGTGATTACTTTTTTCATCGTGAAAATTGATGTTTTGTACTCGGTGTATATCGGACTTTGCGTATCGACAAAGTTCATTTCAATCTCATTTGGGAGTGAATAAATGACTTGTCATCTCAAATTTTGTGTTTTATTTGTTTTGCAATCAAATTAGACCTTGAAATATAGTAGGTACTTATAAACCGTGCCACGAAAGATGACACTTGACAAACCACTTATTAACGAGTGAAACTTTCTGAATTCTTAATTATGCCTTGAAATGAAACATGCTCCAGAGTAGCCCGCGAAATTCAAATTTTCCAACGTTTTTTGCAATTTTGAACGACTTTGTCCGTGAAAAGTTCGTTCCTCAACTTTCATGAACTTGGAGGGCTGCACCGATGATTCTGATGACTACAATTCTACAACCACATACGCCCCACAGCCGCGAACGGTACTTCCACCAACATACAACGCAGCACTGTCCCGCAAATTAAATAAAATGTAAGAAAATTTGAATTTCGCGGGCTACCCTCAGGCTTCCCCTATAAGATGACAAAGTGGGAGTATGGTTTACGACGTGACGACCTACATGTTAAAAGAAGTATTTCGTACCTGCGCAAGCTCCCCACTACTGACGCTCTCATCTTTCGTGACGCGGTCCCTATCATCTTGATTATGCCTCGAGGTAAAACTTGAAATGTGTATCTGACTGTGGTATGTAACATACATAGCTCCTGAATGAATGAACCGATTTTATTTTTTCGTTTGAAAGACTGACCGAGAGTTTTCTTAAATAAATTTCAAGAAAATCTGCTCAGTCGTTTGAAGATAATCACCTCTTTTCTAGTTGCAGGCACGTATACAAGGGGGAGGGGGATAGTTGGGATTTATCCCCCCCCCCCCCCCCGAAATCTGACTGAAGTTAAACGGGACCATTACCACTGCGAACGTACGTTAATATGGTACAGTGATTACAACAATTTTTTACACAGTTCCATGGGCGCCGGCCACAATGGAAAAGAAAATATTAAAGGCACACTTGATGTCATTTGGGTAGTTTTTGGAAGAGTACTTTCTTAATACATAGAAAAACCAACCATCCGAACCAGAAAGCGAAAATTTTCGAGCTCGCTGCGCTCGTATTTTCTTTCTCCTAATAACAAAAAAAACTTAATTAATCACAAAATATACGAGCGAGCTCAAACATATTATTATGTCCGTTGCGTTCATAAGCTTTTCTTGATAAATATGCAGAATGGGGTATTTCTTTATTATGGGACAAAATAAAAACCTATCAAATTTGACGACCCGAATGGCGCAGCGGTAGTGAGGCTGCCTTACGTTCTTAGGGTCCCGGGTTCGAATCCCGGTAGGAGCAAATGTTTATGTGATGAGCATGGACATTTGTATACCTATAATAAGTATGTATTTACAAACAAAAAGTATATTGTGTAGTATATCACAACTGTCTGGTGACCACGACACAAGCCTTGCTTAGTGTGGCACTAGACGGCGCTGTATGTAATGTCCAGCGATATTTATTTATAAATTCGAGGTGAATGCAAAAATTTTCAAGCTCGCTGCGCTCGCTTTTCGAAACATGCTATTTTTTTTTAAAAAAGTGCCGGCGCCCATGCCCCGTTTTCATGGTTGTTTCAATGCTTTATAAAATCAAAGTTTCAATGTTTGTCCCAAGAGCCCCCCCCCCCCCCCCCCCCCGCACCAAAAGTCTGGATACGTGGTTGTCTAGTTGATAAAAAAGATTAAACAACTTCCGCAGGTCTGATGGATTTGAAATCCTGTCACTTTTCAATAATATGTCAAAAGTATGATACTTGACATGATGCGCAAGCATCCTCCGGGAAGAACTCTTCAACGGTGCACGGCATCTACCTTGTGTGTGCATACGATGCGTTTTGACGAGCACATCATCACACAGAGCTATTACACGCTGGAGGTTAGGGTCATAATCTAGGTAAAAACGTATACATTGTCGCTACAACCGGATATAGCGCTAAAAAGTAGACGAAACCTATGTAAGGTCACCAGTGGTGAGAAAGGGACACTACAGGTATGAGGTAGTGGCCCTTTCTCAACATCATACGCTCTGGGGGTCAGACAGTTCCACCAGTCCTTATCTTCCCAAGAAAAAATACGAATCCTCACATGGCTGTTGGTACCCCTCCTGTATCATTAATTCTGGAAACCCATCTGGGTGGATGAATGGGTGATGAATGATTTCTTAGAAAAAAGTTTTTTTTTATATGTCACTATAGTGTGGTTGCTAATCTTAACGATGCTTAAAAATAAACATCCAGTTATCTAGACTTTTATTACTTTATTGTTCAGATTTTCTTTGATCCACTGTAAACCAAGGGGTGATCCACTACTGAGGACCAGGATCAAAGCGCACTATAAAAAACTTAAAATCTTTCTTATTGTAGTGTACTGTGTTGGTCAGAAAGGCCAATAAAATTGTAAAACTGAATAACTATATGTGCCTCTAGCAATTTTTCGTGCAATTCTGCTGACTATTAGTTTAGATATTATGATGCGTATCAAAAACAGTGATCCACTGTTGACCATGTTACCCTACTTACATGATTTTCGAAAAATCTGGCGAGGTCCCGTCATTTTGTCGTTCTCGTTCATGATCCAGATGCACATCACCAATTTTCTTGACAAAGAAATGATTTATAATGTTGCCCCACACTAGTAATTTCTCCTGTATTGTGGATGCGTTTACAACAATAATTAATAACAATATCGCGCACCATACATTTGTTATGGACACGTTTGTACTAGGTATACTATATGTATATTATTGGCTTAGGTACTATACGCTATAAAATGGAGCGATACGCCGAGTTCATGTTGTGCTATATCACGCGCCGCCCTCTTCCTCCCTCACCCCCGGCCGTACCGCAAGACTTCCAAGATCGCGGTCAACTAAGCTTGCAGACTTGAGAGAAATAATCCCCGCGCGGTCTCGGGCATTTTCTTTACGGATCGCGAATGCTCGAGCGTATCTTCGAGTACACGCGAGCATTTTTCGTGAGGTTCAAGCATTTATGCACTTTATTGTAATTTTAAAGTTTTATTTTCAAGTGCGTTAATAAAATCCTCTCCGCTGCGCTCCGTTGTCTGCGCTGAGCCCTAAGGTCGAAGCATCACTAAAGACCAAATAAAATACAAACAAAATTTCCTTGTAACCATATTAAAATCATTTTTCATCGCATTTAAAATTACAAAGCATCACAGTATTTAGAAATGCATCAAACAAAAAAAACTAACCCATGAAGAAAAAAGAAATAGTAATATTCTTAAACAATATTATTATTTGTTATAAAGCCAGTTCCACACTTAGCCAGGAGGCCACTGCATTTGACGGCCTCCTAGAATGTGAATATGGAGGTGATATACACTCTGTGCCCCATTCTTGCCATCGTTGATGACCAGGCGGAAGCCAGACTTGTCCAGGCCCTCCTTATGGGCAACTTTACGAGCAGAGGTCAGCAAGTGTCCTGGAATAATAATAAAAAATTACAATGAAGCTTGATTGAAAGGTGACCAGACTCCTAGCAGTGACAATCTTTTGAAGTCTATGATACTGCAATAAAAATGATTGCAGAGGTAGAGGTAGATGACAAAAAAAAAACTAGTCCATCAGTTAGATTATCAAAAAATATTTGACCCATTTTTTTTTTGTTACGTATACCAATATGATGAAGATTTTTGATGGTGGAAACTAGCCGAGTGTAAAGTTGTTTTTTTTACAGATTCCAGTCTTTTTAGATAGCAGCCACTTTCTGTGCAGACATAACTAAATCAATGTCTAATAAGACTTTTTAAGATAAACCACTTGTGAGTGGATTGTATTTTAAGTATTTTGTTAATTATACATAGCTTTTATCTATAAAAAATAAATCAATATTATGGGGCACAGCAACTTGATATTCTACCTACATAAAAATGTGAAAGTTCGTTAAAATGGATGGATATTGGTTACATTCATGCAAAAACTTCTGAATGGATTTGGATGGCACACAATTTGGATTAACTCGTAGGATACTTTGATCCCAGTGATATCCTATGGGAAAATTCCCTCAGATCAGGCTGTGGATAACTAATTGTTACAACCAGGTCTATACCTCTTAAAGAGGAGGTGGATTATTATGATTATTATCAGGCCGGGAGTTATTACACCAGATACCTGTCTGTACCCTACAAGTTTGTAGACAATCACTTGATCAGATACAAAAGAGGTTGCAATGTAAATTACCAAGAAGTTGTTCATCACTATCTTCAGCTTTTGACAGCTGGGTGATGGGCTTCCTCGGGATCACCAGGATATGAGTCGGAGCTTGCGGATTCACGTCGTGGAACGCGATACACTAAAATATAAAGGACAATATTATGTCAGTGTAATTTATGCATTTTATTTGTTTAGATATTCATGAAATGTTTTTTTTTATTTATAAATTAATGTACCAAATGGTTATCTTTGTCAATAATATAGCCAAATGAAATATTGCAAAGACAACAGCAGATAGCAAATAATTATCAGCTTGCCGGTTTGCTAAAATTTTCCATTGACCTGCCTAAATACTTTGAAAGACTTACCTGTTCGTCTTCGTAGACGATCTTTGCAGGTATTTCCTTCCTCAATATCTTTCCAAATATCGTATCGGCGGCCGGAGCGGCCGATTGCGCTAATTCTACCTCACCGCCAGCCATTTTTTTATGAAGGAAAATAGGAAATCACAGTAATAAAAATTTCACGACAAACGTCAACGTCATTTTATCTTGACGTACACGTTTCTTTTTACGAGATTGAGATGCTATATGGATTGAGTGAATAAAACAAAATGTAAAATCAGACTTTCTTTTATTTAACAAAATTACACTAAAAACATATTTTTTCTTATTCTAATCGAATTCATCTTTCAGATTCATTCTTAGTTGGAGCACCATTGGCTTGGTCGCCATTTCATGTCTAAGTTTTCTGCTTACAGTCGACATCCTGGCCCAACTGGCCACAACATATGATGCAGCGCTCTTCCGAAGATATGAAAAGCCTTGAGAGTCTTAGTATGATGCTCTTCATCAACCATCACATGATAACCAGTTCTGTCTAGACCCCTTTCTATGGCTATCTGTTTCGCTACCAACAGCATGTGGCCTGAAACAAAATAAATGAAAATTGTAAAAGACTGATCTGAACCATTATACAGACCCAGACCGTTAGGTACGCCATCGTACTAAGTATATCTCCCTTGAGGTTTTCTCCCTTTTGTGCCACGCTTCCTATGTGGAAGTCTCAAAAAAGCTCAAAACTTAGCAGTTGTAGGAGAGATCTGTACTGAAGCGGGTGGAACAAAGCAGCTAATAATGATGATGTTGCTGCCAAGGAGTTCCTTGAATGAAGTTATTAAGTTGTTTATGGGTTTATTTTCCCTCGGTAGATCAAAAAGGTGTCTCTTAATGAAATCACAGTCTGCTCAGTGCTGTGAAAATGCACAGCTATTTAAAGTCTATCAAGCAAACTCATCGTGGTCTAGCTACTCTTGATTATGTAATGAAACACTAAATGTTAAATTGAACTTTATTTCCTACGAAAACGGCCACCACATCTGCCTTCCCCCAAGAATTTGAACATAAAACTGGTTTACGTCTTGACACGAATGAGGTCCTTCATTCATTACAACTCTGAAGCCTGTTTTGTCTATGCCTTTCTGTTTGGCAATGCGGCGCCCGACGACCAGCAGGTGACCTGAGTTTAAAGTTATAAATTATTATTTTTAGCATTTCATTTACATTTTCAACAGTTTGGTTAAAATTGGAAATTGTTAAAATTCTTGGCGTTAGTCAGATTAGTTAGTAGAGGATGAAGTAAAAAGTATTTCAAACTAAAGTGGGCAATTTGTTAATAGGCTGAATGCTGTTCATGATTCATAATGATGTGACACAAAAACTAAAAGTAACTGAATGATTCAGAATGTCGAAGTCATCACTACTAGGCAGTTATTCACAAGAAGCAATCAGCTGGATGATCAAAAGTTACTAAATAATTAAATAAGGTAAGTAATAAACGTGATTACGGTTGCCGCGAATATTTGACGCACAGAGGCGCCAGACGGGCGGGCCGCCCGCCCTTTCTGTTTACTTAATAATCGTGTTACGAATTTAAACGGAGAAACAATTCATACTCTTAAAATAATGCCCCTCCTAAATTGTATCTTCGTTATATTTAATTAATTATTAATGACAGTGACGTCCACTGAAACGTCAGATGTGACGGGAAACGTCACGTCACTTCGCGGCGACTAAAATGGAACATCCCGCAGCATTGAAACACAAGGCTGTGACCGTGTACAAGACCTCGCACAAGGCCAAGGTTAGAACCATGAGAAACGACCTCGATCTTGTGCGAGTACAAAATGATTCACCTCGACTCATTCGAGGCCATTTTGCGTTACCTTGCGAATTGGCGCGTCCTCTGATAACGAATGTGTATTAATTTTTCATGTTTTTATCTTTTGGAAAAAATTAATAGTCATTGTGATTATTGTTTTTTTTTTTAAATATGAGTCATTCAATTTGATACGTTGGCTGCCTGCCTACGAAAGATTGCCGCCCTATAATGGCGCCACCCCGAGCTAAGTGGCGCCCTCATTGAATAAAAAATCGTAGCATAGCATAGAAAACAAAAATAAAAAAATTGAATCTTGGAGTTTGTTACAAAGAGGATAAAGTATTTTTACGTTGTTAAAACAGGACTCAAAATGTTTAGTATCCAAAGTAGATAGCAAAAGTACCAAAACCGGCCGTTTTTGACAGTTTTGCCATCTACTTTGGATACTAAACATTTTGAGTCCTGTTTTAACAACGTAAAAATACTTTATCCTCTTTGTAACAAACTCCACGATTCAATTTTTTTATTTTTGTTTTCTATGCTATGCTACGATTTTTTATTGAATGAGGGCGCCACTTAGCTCGAGGTAGCGCCTTAAGTGCTGTAAAGCATGAAAATTTAGATGAGCAACACTTCTAATAATCGTAATCGCCATACATGTATTTTTTTTTTGGGGATGCTATGTTGACACATTTTTGAGTTTTTACACGTAGGTGCGTGGGCAACTACTAACAAAAAAAGAACGACCAAATTTTGCCGCCCTAAGCCCGGGCCTACTCGGCCTATAGGGAAATCCGCCCCTGAGTTTGAGCACAGATAAGTTTGAGCATAGTGCAGAATGTTCCACCCACTTACAGATGCCAGAACTTCAAGGGAATATCCAGGACCGGATGCGGATTTGCTATGGCGGGTCCACATCCAGTCACCCCTCTTGTAAAATAAGAATGAGCAGAATGTTACCTGCTTCCGCCAATCATTGCAATTTAAACCTTATGTCAATGTGTGCCTCAGCCATATAGGTAGAATCAGTCTGGGGACACGACGATAACTTAGTGCGATCGTAAATTCGTAAAGGCATGGTGATGAATAGAGTTACAACGTAAAGAGGCAAGTTCATAAAGGAACTAGGCACAAGGCACTAGGTCTTCAAGGTCAAAATCGTTCCTCGACCTATCGACCTGAATAAACTTAGATGTATGATGATTTTGATACAAATAATTATGTAACTACATATGTCTTACAGTCGCGAACGATATTTTAATCAACATACAACCTAGCATTGGCCTACAAATTGCAAGAAACGTGAGAAAATTTGAATTACGCGGGCAACCCTTTTTTTTTAGGATGGGAAATCATCAAATGACTTCTCCCACTCTGGGCGGAGCGGGAGGGAGTGTCAGACTCTTACTGACTAAAACCCATCCATGTTCCTTCCTCGCCCTTTACGTTCCGGGGCCGCGGTATCTCTTTCGAACAGTCCCGCAACCCCGGCACGCGGGCAACCCTGACGCTGTCACCTGTCACCATTATATGAACGTAAACGAACCAAAAAGAGTATGCATGATCGTAGCAGCTTGCGTTACCTATACAGGGTGATTGGTAATTGGATGCAGCCCTTGAAATGGGGGATACTAGACGTTACTTGCAACAATTTTGACCCGATAACTTGGGGTCCAAACTGGGTGGTTTTTGAGAAATCGAACTTTTAAAGTTTTCCTTGAAATGTTCCACCTTTACACCATACAGTGCCGATTGTGAGAAGTCTTTGCCATTGAGGATATTAAACTGATACTTTTCTGGTAGCTCATGAACGAATGTATCCTCCGAAAACCAATTTATCAAAACAGTACATCTGCCTTTAGAAAATAGGCGCCTTATAGATCATCAAGAAAATGACTGCTTTGTCTGTCTGAAAGGGTAGGTTAAAATACACTTGATAGAGACAGATCTTACATGATCTGATGGACCAGGATCGTCAAACTGCTAACATTACATAGCGGTAACAAGAAAATCTGCAACAAGGTAGACTTACATCGGAAAACTTCCTATTACATAGTTTTATTAAAATACTACCTTCTCATAAACAATCGTTGTTTTCTGTTCCCTTATAAAAGAGGGTATTGTGGTACCATTTGGGAAAGCTAATGAGACAACAAAGTCGGTTCTGTAATCTGCACGACAAGTGTCATACCTACATTTATTTTGAGAAACCGGCCTCGAAAAACAAGAAAACTTTCAAGAAATTTTTAGAAGATGACCTCTATGGCGCCTATTTTCCAAAGGCAGATGTACTATTTTGATAAATTGGTTTCCGGAGGATACATTCGTTCATGCTATCAGTTTAATATTCTGAATGGCGTAGATTTCTCACAATCTGCACTTTATGGTGTAAAGGTGGAATATATCAAAGAAAACTTTAAAAGTTCGATTTCACAAAAACCACCCAGTTTGGACCCCAAGTTATCGGGGGTCAAAATTGTTGCAAATAACGTCTAGTATCCCCCATTTCAAGGCCTGTACCCAATAACCAATCACCTTGTATAATTTCTGCCTACCTTCATGAGAAAACGGCGTGAATATGTACGCGGATATGTGGTATCCATGAGACGATGACGATATTCAGTTCTACTAACCTAATAGTAATTCATCATCTACCGTTGTCTCTATTAGAGACGGTATAGTTTTCTTGGGTACCACTAGGAAATGTACGGGCGCCTGTTTGTTTCTTGTTTCTTCGAAAACAACACACTGGAACAGAACATGGAAAGAACATGAGGAAGAAATGGTTGGTAAAGGCAAAAAGAAAAGAATCGTCATCATCTGATTAGCCTTTTACCAACTGTGTTGGGGTCGGCTTGCAGTCTTACCGGATGCAGCTGAATACTAGTATTTTACATGGAGCGACTGCTTATCTGACCTCCACAACCCAGTTCGATACCCCTTGATAAGAATGGTTGTTAGAAAAAAATGGGAATAGGGAAAATCAGTTCTGCGTATTGAAGAACACAAACGCAATGATTAGCAATTTTGCAGTGTAGGTAAATCTAATTACCTATCAAAGATAGATAGATGCTTTTATTGTTATTAATGACATATTCTAGCATTGTTTTATAATAACAGAACCCAATTACCATATTTATAAAAAATGATTACCTCTTCGTCTTCGAATATGAACTGTGTTGGTTCCTTCCCGCCGTTAAATTCAGCAAAACTAGGCCTTTTCTGACCCGCCGTGGTCGCCATTTTTAATTTAAAATAATAAACATACAATATGTATTACTTCTGTTTAATATCAATAAGTTATATCCGCTAATCACGTCTTATTTGTATATGGGTGCTTCGAAAAGATAAAACTCCAACCTGTAAATTGATAAATGAATTATTCATAAGTACATATTTGCCATCGCTTTCTGCTACATACACATTTTGTTGTAAAAGAGGGAGATAGATATATAACTAAGACAGCCATTTATACGAGTAGAGGAAAACAAAATGACGAAATTGTTTGAAATCAGAAATAACTAATTATGAATGAATGTTCACCTTCGATACGTTCCATTTCACGAAACTAGCAAATACTTACTGCGCGATCTAAGCTAATACTGCGTCGTTATTTTAGCGTGTGGCAATAGTTGGAACTAATGCCGCCATTTTGTTTTTAAATACACAAGACTTGAGACCACTTTATGGCTTGAGACAATTTTATTTCCCACAATATTTACCAAGAGCTCTCTCCTGACAGTCATTCAAGCACTACAATATCCAGACTACTGTCAAATTCGAGTATCTTATTGAAACGATTATAAAGGTTAGCCGAAACAATAAAACCTGCTCCAGAAGACGACTCCGCCCTAGAGTGGCTGATGGCTGAGTGTACCTAGGTAATGCGGTGCCGATCCACAAACATCATCATCATCATCTCAGCGGAAAGACGTCCACTGCTGGACATAGGCCTCCCCCAAGTGTCGCCACATTGACCGGTCCCTTGCGACTCGCATCCACCGGATTCCCGCAACCTTCACCAGATCATCGGTCCACCTAGTGGGAGGTCTTCCAAGGCATCGTCTTCCGGTTCGCGGTCGCCACTCCAGAACTTTTCGGCCCCAACGGCCATCCGTTCTGCGAGCAATGTGCCCTGCCCACTGCCACTTAAGTTTAGCAATTCTTCGGGCTACGTCGGTGACCTTGGTTCTCTTGCGGATGTCTTCATTTCTGATTCGATCACGCAAGGAAACTCCGAGCATAGCCCTCTCCATTGCCCTTTGGGTGACTTTAAGCCTTTTGATAAGGCCCATTGCCCACAAACATAGGGACAGCTAAAATCGGTTCCTGTTTGCTCGTTATAGGAACTGATGGACGCTCCTGAAAGCGTCCAAACCGTAGTCAAATTCTGGCCTGTCTCAATATAAATCTATATTTTGTCTACACGCATTCTCAAGCGCGGGTGAGGAGACACCAAATGTCTGCGTCTAATTTTACACTTAGGTCCATGTTCACCGAGAAGATAACAGTCTGATTATCTAAAACAGCTGTTTAAAACACATTTTTGTATGGGAACATGTCACAGTGACAGCTGTTTTTCGATAATCAGACTGTTATCTTCTCGGTGAACATGGACCTTACTATACTAGTTACAATTCTGATAGTTCGACTGAATAAAAGCTATTTACGATATAAAATAAGAATGGGACAAGGATCCGAATCCTATTTTTTTAAATAAAATAACAGTATCTATTCAGTCAGTTTAATTGATACGAAAAAGTACTTATGGATACTGTAATTTTACTCACATGAGATAGATAGAGATAAGTCCGTATCGATTCATTCATTTTATCGATGTTTTTACCTCACTATACTTACCTCAAAACTGACAGAAGTCAAAAATACTATTAATGTGGCCCTACTATAACCAAGTTTGGTTCGGGCCCTTTAGGGGTCTGACACACAAACCTCCGCTGGCTTAGTATGGGCCCTGAAAGGGGCTGGCACTGATAGAGTTCATTCTTTATTCAGTAACACAAAAAGAGCGCGAGGTTTTTCCGCTTAGGTACTGGAATCGGACCCCATAAAGCCAGATTAGTACTTACCACGATACCCAAGGCGTTTGGGCTATCACAATATGCATAGGTAAACAAAAACAATGCGAAATAAACAAAACCATTTAATAATAAGTTAATATATTAAGTTATAAATACATAACTTGGGCTATATACACGCACAATAATATAATACAATGCAGATCACAGTCTTATATGGTATCAGTATGTTTAGATGTTGGTTGATGAGAAATACATTGTGAACTGGATACAAACAAACCATTCAAAAGTAATGTCAAAATATTAAGAATAAAGCTCTGGCTGCACTTATGCGAATCCCGGTCGGACTTGCACGCCTACTGTCCCTTTATTTGTAGGGACACATTAGAAGACAAATAGATACAATCGGCATGACAACAGTATCAAAAAATTGCAAATCTATTTAGTCCGTCAGTTAGAGTATTGGAAAGTAATGCACACGTATTTTTTGTTTTTGTAAATCAATGAATATTGACCAAGATAAAACACACCAAAACTCGGGAGTGACGCACTAAAAATTATACCAAGGCGTGACGTATGGAAAATTTTAAAAACATCGTATCTTCGTCAATTTTAGTTGATGTGACAAAAGAAGAAATACCTACGGGTCAATTATTTTTTGATAATGTAACTGACGGACTAATTTGTTTTTTTTTCTCGTCTAAAAACACTGCGTCGGTCGGCTGCTTTTAAGTGGATGATGGCACACAGAACAGATAAAAGAGGAAAGAAAGGAAATAGTTCCTAATTTGTACTAACTACTACTCTTTAACTCCACTACAAGCAAGAGACCCATACGTACGTGCATTACGCACACAAATAAACTACTCACGCTTAGATCGCGAGCTTGCTATTGATTGTCACACTAACGCTAACACTATGCTTGACGTACACTCACACATCATGTATGTGTGAGTCTTACGGTGACCAATGAGCAATCGATTTGCGTTCTCTCATATGAGCGTTCTCTCATATGAGCGGCGTGCCTTTCCCGCCTACAAGGCCGTTCTAACCTCTTTCATTTGTTCTGTGATGCCACACATCTAGTTTCATAAACCCGGACGCGGGACGGAATTTACTTCTACTGATTATGTAAACTTCTAGGTGTTCAAACTTCCGCAAATTATTGCGTGAATTTCTAATCATTGAAACATCCGACGAGCAAAGTTGCATCACGGATTGTTCTCAGTGTGACCAAAGCTTTAACATACATTCATTAACTTCAATAAAATTATGGAATGGATTTTTTATAAAATGGTGAATATTTTTGGTGACATTTTCAAATATTTAAATAAAAATTATTCGAGATGTGACTATATTACTTACGATCATTTAAATTAAATTATATTTTATTGCACAATGTTGAGTCAAAAAATAAATAAAAGATGAGCGAGAAATTCTTCGTACTAGACATAATAATAGGTCAAACTATATTTAAGATCCAAAATATAATAATTGTAATGTTACAGAAATGTGATCATTCTTCACAAAACCACGTAGGTCTAGCAACCTCGATATCGTAAAGGGGCGTCCATTAATTACGTGAGGGGGGAGCGGGGGAGGGGGAGCGGGGGCGAGGAGAGGGCGGACGTGGTAGAGCGTAGAGCAATAGGGAGCGAAACTATTCCCATCAACAAGGCACAATTCTGGACTCCGTCGCTGCTACGGAGATATTCCTCTGAAGGAAAAACCGAATAACAATTTGCCCGTTTCGGGAATCAACCCTTATTTATTTTATTTTTTTCGGTTGGGAAATCATCAAATGACTCCTCCCACTCTGGGCGGAGCAGGAGGGAGTGTCAGACTTTTACTAACTAAACCCATCCATGTTCCTTTGTCGCCCTTTATATTCCGGGGCTACGGAAACCGGGGCTTTCGAACAGTCCTGCAGCCCCGGCAGGCTTCGGCCAGGGAATCAAACCCTCGACTTCATGCTCAACAAGGAAGCAGCCTTACGCGGATATGAAATCACATTTCTTTAAAAAAATTACGTAAAACAAAGAAATATTTAAATTAATGGAAGATCTTTTTTTTAAATGACAAGGAACTTATCTTATATTTGTAACGTCATATGTCGGTAATTATTAAATATACTTGCTTTGGTAATGCACTATATTATTATTACACAGAAAAACAAAAAAACTTCAACAGTTTTTGATTGACAACAATGAACTAAATTCTAACCGAAATAGAGTTTAAAGTAATCTGCAAGATTCGGGCGTACTCGCTCAAATTTTAAACAGAATACAACTGATTTAGGGAGATTTTTCAATGATCGCGTAATCTTTATTGGTGTCTTGTAAAGTTTAGAATAGCTGGCGGGCCGGATGAAAGACCTACGCGGGCTGCTAGGGGGCCCAGGGGCCCGGGGGCCCAGGGGCCCGGGGGCCCAGGGGCCCGGGGGCCCGAGGGCCCGGGGGACGCCATGTTGGACGGGCCTGTTTCTAGTTTCTCTGACCCGTTTACTATATCTGAGATATCATCATCATCTACCCGCTTTTCCCAACTATGTTGGGGTCGGCTTCCAGTCTAACCGGATGCAGCTGAATACCAGTATTCTACATGGAGCGACTGCCTATCTGACCTCTACAACCCAGTTAGTACTGGGGCCAATGACTACCTGTAACGACTGTCAAATATCTACAAATGACAGCCGGGACCAACTGCTTAATTTGTGGGTGGTCATGGTCAACCATCCACAGACCAACCTAGGCAAGTACGGCTTAACCTAAAGATCGTCCCGAGCGGCTGTTATTATTTAGTCAAGAACTCCCCCTCCAGATACTGTACTTAAAACAAAAAAAAATTAAAAATTCTTTCAGTAATGGATAGCTACATTATCAGCGAGTAACATAGGCTATATTTTATCCCCGTACTCGTGAAACCGCGTGACGTCAGTATTAGAATATAGTGCATAACCAAAGTACCTTAAGCTAGCTAAATTATAATTATAATATTTACAAAATTATCTAGAATCACTTGATGTAGTAACTTTTATAGTTTAAGTTACTATTATAAAATAACTTATTTTAGTCGACTCGACTTCTTATATTAATGTTGGCATTATCATATTGTTTTCATAGCATTCGTTGAAGCCGCCATTTTGGTAGAACAAGTTAGGCAAAAGAATTGAGGACGCGTGAGAGTAACTAATAACATTAGTTACTACTACATATTTAAAATATTAAACAAATAAATATGAGTCGCAAACTAAGTATACAGGTGGATTTTTTCAACGCCACCTGGAGGGAAAGTACTCTAAATACTGGATAAAAAAAATTTACTCAAAGGAAACATTTCTCTGTTAAAAAAAAAAAAACCTGCGTTCACAGATTTTCGAGAATTCGCTTGCCACACTCGGGAATCGAGCAGACTAAAATTGGAAAAAATAACATTCTGTACTTTTTTGACATCAATCGATAAGGTCAATCACATGGATCAAATATCTCCAACAAACATGATAAATTAAATGGAAGGAAAAACATAAATTCAATAAAAAATTGGTATCTAGTATTTAGAGTACTTTCCCTCCAGGTAATATCCATCTCAACATGAATTATGTAACCAAGATATTGTAACAACATTATGATTTAAAAGAGTGCCCATAGAGTTTCTTGCCCGTTCTTCTCCAGAGATCCACGCTAGTGTCCATGGAGTTTCTTACCCGTTCTTCTCCTTAGAGATCTACGCTAGAGAATGGGCAACTACAATGGTGTCGATTCTGTTGTGCACAAACTAAACTTAATTTAGGCTATTACTAGCTTTTTCTCACCAATAAAACGAGAAAGAGACGGACGTAATTTAGAGCTGTCAAATTTAATTCGAACTAATATTTCCATACAAATGAAGGGTGCACGTAAAAACATGTCGACTAAAAACACGGTGAAGCGCAAGGCATAAACTAGTTTGACATTTCTAACTTAGTGCATAGCTATAGCCGTCCTTTTCTCGCACTGCCTTTTAGTAAAAGATAGCAATAGTCTATATTAAGTTTAGTTTGTGCACAACAGAATCGACACCAATGTCTTGTGACTAGGACTGTAGCTACATTTAATGTTCATTCTTGTTTCGACTATTTCGATTTTGGTGGCGTTCCAACCTATGTACCTACTCGTAATAGCTAATTGTATAAAATATCTTGAGTGGTCAGAACGTGCTCAGTAGGATAATATTTCCCCATTACGACTGGGATTAACAAAAATGTGGCTTCAATGTAACGCTATTCCGTATGTTTGAGCAATAAGCTTAATTTCGTTATACAGTTGAATTCTAAGTCATTTTCACATTTTTAAACTTCAAGTGGTAACACTTGGTCTACGAAAGTCGCCTTAAGGTGGATGCTCCAGAGTAGCTCGTGAAATTTAAATTTTCCTACGGTTTTTGGAATTTGCAGGCCCGTGTCAGTTTGTATGCTGATTAAAATGAAGTAGCGCAAGTAACACGTATATAGTTACAGAATTATAATCATTAAAATCATCAATATAACCCTCCAAGTTCATAAAGATCTAGGCACGACTTTTTCAAGGTCAAACACATCCTCGACCTTTACGAATTTGAAGGGTTATATTGATGATTTTGATGATTATAATTCTGTAACTACATAAGTCTTACATCTAAATCATCAATACAACCCTTTAAGGGGCCGGCGGAGCATGCGTTTTTCATACAAACGTAATACCAAAATAATATGAAAAGCAAACATATTCTTAAGGTAGTGTGTATTTATTTCGAGTGCTATAGAAAATTTATTTTTCTCATAACTCTTGTTTAAATCAGTTTCCATTAAAAATATGTGATTGGGAACCTATATATTCTGTTATACAATCGAAATAAATACACACTACCTTAAGAATATGTTTGATTTACTAATTATTTTGGTATTACGTTTGTATGAAAAACGCATGCTCCGCAGGCCTCTTAAGTTCATTTTACGCCTATTAAATAATATTTCATGAAAAACTCATTCAATAACCATTTCATGAAAAAGTCATTCAATAGGGTTACATGAAGTTGGAGAGTAGGAATATTATAATCAACAAACAACTTGAAAAGTTGACACTGACCTGAAAATTACAAAAAAACGTAAAACAAAATGAGTTTCGCGGGGTATTCTGTCAGTTCCACCTACTTATAGGCGTCGTAATTGTCAAATAGTTACCACTGATATGCAGTTTACGTCAACTGTCAAACGAAACTAAGCTTTCAGAACAGAACTAACTCCGGTAGTAAAGTCCGCTCGTCAATTAAACCTAGTTTAGTGTAAATATTCGAAAAGACTCGAGGACAAACTCGAATTTATTTACAATAATTATTTTATCTAGCACTATAGTGACAAGACAGCCATACAAACCATGTTTATAATTAATAATTTAAATAATTACGATACACTCTTTCTGAAAACCCAATTCTTGTCTGGCATTGCAACACCAAGATTTGACAACAGATGCACAGTGCCGGCGTTAGGGGACCGGCCCGGGGCCCCAAATATGAAATTCTTAATGAAAAAACGTATCTATGTAATATATCAACTATCTGGTGTCCCCGACGAAAGCCTCGTTGCTTAGTGTGGCACTAGCTGGGGCAGCGACATTTATTTATTCACATTGGTTCACCAAAAAAAATAACACTAGATAATGATTTCCTTAAGGTTGAAGCTTCAAGGAATCCCGCGAAATTCAAAGTTTATTTTAACTTTTTTTTGCAATTTGCAGGCCAGTGCTAAGTTGTATGTTGATTATAATCTGATTCCCGACTGTAAAACGTATGTAGTTACAGAATTATAATCATCAAAATTATCAATACAGCCCTTCAAGTTCATAATGACCTTGACCTTGAATAAGTCTTTGACCTGCAAATTGCAAAAAACGTAAAAAAAAAAATAATTTCGCGGGCTACCCTGAAGTATCCACCTTAAGAGGGTACCACAATATTGTTGCCCGGGGCGTTAGTGGCCCTAACGTCAGCACTGATCCCAAACTTGATTAGGCTTCCAGAAATCGGCAGTTTTTTATTAATTCGTTACCGAGATAATTTGTTTTATTTTTACAGTTAAAACTCAACTGAAATTTCAACTAAATGACTTTTGAAGTCCGTTTTATCAATGTATTGCTTTGAATATTCCTGCGCAGGTAATTTTACAAATGTGTTTAGCGTGGGTGTTACAAAGCTCGACGCGGTGTAAAATTTTCTCGAGATAAAATCGGTTGTTTTCCTGACTGAATATGTGAACTTTAATATAAAATGCAGTGTGCTTGTACTGTGGGGTGCTGCAGTAACCCAAATGAGGATTATTGCACCTCAGGTAGGGTTGAAAAGACTAGTCTTTCGGGTTCAAATCTGGACTACCAGATGGGGTTCCACCGTACCCTAGATGGGGTGCCACAGTACCCCTTGCGTCACTATAGTTACACTGTTGGCTACTTATTTGGACTTCAATATAAAATGCTAGCGCTCATACTATAGGATACTGTGTAACCCCACACATAACCCAAGATGGGGCCCAACAGTACCCCAGCTGGGGTCCAACAGTACCCGATATGGGGTCCAACGGTACCCGACCTGGGGTCCAACAGTACCCGAGCTGGGGTCCAACAGTATCCGAGTTGGGGTCAAACAGTACCCGAGCTGGGGTGCCACAGTAACCTTCGCGTCACCTATTACTCTGTCGGCTGCACATGCGGGGTAGTACAAACGGCTCGGCTTCGCTAGCCCCACGTGGGGTCGTACTTGGTCCAGTCGAAGTCCGGCGCGAGGTACACGCGACGCCCGTGCACGTAGCATGTCACTATGCCACGGTAAGCCGTGCGGGGTACGCCGCTCTGGGGAAAAAAAAAAGTTATTGAAATTAGAATTAAATCTAAAACAAATTAAAAATAAAATTGTATTTACTTTCAGGGTTATACATGGTTACTCGCGTCTGTTACCTTGGTCAGGGAGTTGGCAACTTCTGTAATAATAATCCGCCACTTACCCTAAAGTCGTCTATGGGTCCTAGTCTCTTGGCACCGCTCTGGTAAGTCTTGGCATTGCTGTACACGTCACTAGCAGTCAACACTAGTGAGGTTAATGATCCGCCACTTACCGTAAAGTCGTCCATGGGTCCTAGATCTCTTGGCGGCGCGCTGGTAAGTCTTGGCATTACTGTATGGTCGAACAAGCCGTTTGGTTAACATTTTACAATGTAATTTGTGGGTTAAAATGTAAACCAAAGAGCTTGTTCGACCGTACGTACGTGACACTAGCAGTCAACACTAGTGAGGGTAATGATCCGCAACTTACCCTAAAGTCGTCCATGAGTCCTAGTCTCTTGGCGGCGCGCTGGAAAGTCTTAGCGGTGCTGTACATGACGCGCACGGCTGTGTGACTCTCATTGTCGCTGAATACTTCGTCTGCTGTCATTTCTGGTAGCTTTTCTACGATGCGTAGTAGGGTGTCGTCGTATTGGTCCTAGAAGGGAGAAAAAAATAATAAAATTCCTGACACCATTACAAGTTTTATACCACTCATGTTTTAAACTATCTGCCGGTAAATGTGCCGTCAAATCGGTCTAGCCGTTTCGGAGATTAGCCGGAACAAACAGACGGACAAAAATTTTAAAAGATTTATTTTTTGTTATAAAACTGTATGTACTTTCATTATTGCATTTAGTAAAAACCGGTTATTTTGTTGTTACAAACAGACACTTTGGTTTTATTTATTTGTATAAAATATTATAGGAAAACTGAACAAACCAAGCGTTCCACAAATTTATTGATACATTTCTTCTATTTTATAACTTATGTTTTCCTACCATTCGCGTAAAAGTAACAAATAAAGCATCAAATAAATTAAACTGGCTTTCTAAAGGTATAAAGATAAGCTGTAAGCAGAAAAGTAAATTACACTATAAACTAAAATATAAAAATCACGAATCTCATAAAAACAATTACAAAAGTTATTGTGATTTATTGAAAAGTTGCATTTTATCGTCTCGGAAAAATAATAATACCAAAAAAATAAATAAATCTCAAAATAAGTGTAAATATAATAAAAAAGCATACCGGCACAGATTTAAAACGCTCCTGTATTTCAAAAATTACTATAGACAACAGCGACTGTATAAGTCCGGATTCTATCGCAAATCATTTTAATAATTTTTTCATTAACACGGTTACCAATAGCCTTGATAATACAGAAGATCCAAGATTAAAACAAATGGATCATATTGAATCAATCAGTAATTCAATATTTTTGTCCCCACTGGATGGTAGCGACCTTAAAAAAATAGTAATGTCTCTGAATGATTCCAAAGCTTATAGGTTATGATAATATTCGCACAGACATCATAAAACTGTCAGTCAACATAATTCTAGAGCCACTTTTACATGTGGTTAACCTCTCTCTAGAACAAGGAATATTTCCCGATTTATTAAAGAGATCAATAGTGAAACCAATATTCAAAAAACTTTTTTGAAAAAATAAAACCGACTTCAAAAAGAAAAAGTGAAAAATAACTTTAGCTTCTGAAGTCGGTGACGTTTGTATGATTGATTTAATTTTTTGTCACCGACTTCAGAAGCTAAAGTTATTTTTCACTTTTTCTTTTTGAAGTCGGTTTTATTTTTTGCAAAAAAGTTTTTATTTTTCACTTTTTAGTGGTTCACATGGAAAGTGCATACCGTTACAATTACAACAAGCCCAAACACGACTAGGATACATTGTCTCATTATGGAGTTCCGTGACTCTTGGCTTCATCATCAGATCTGATGGTAGAATGGTTCTTATCAAACGCAAATGCTTCACTTGTTGTAGAAAATACCAAAATTGCTGTACGTTATCCTATAAAATTTGAAGAGTTCCCTCGATTTCGCCAAGATTCCATCATCAGATCCCGACTTGGCGACTATGGGACCAACTTGGAAGTATACCCTTTCAAACAAAAAAAGAATTTTTCAAATCGGTTTAGGCGTCTTCGAGTAATCGGTGAACATACATAAAAAAAAAAAAAAAAAAAAAATACATACATACAGTCGAATAGAGAACCTCCTCCTTTTTGGAAGTCGGTTAAAAAGGGGATAGCACTCAAATGGACAATTACAGACCCGTAACTTTGATACCTTTATTTTCCAAAATTTTTGAAAAAGCGTTTCATAATAAATTAGCAAACTTCATTGAAAAGCACAAGATTATTAAGGACGAACAGAATGGGTTTCGTAAAAATAGTACATCTTTGGCAGCTTATTTTCAATTAATAAAAGAAATAACAGACTGTATTGATAAGAAAATACCTGTTACAGTTTTATTCATAGATATGAGTAAAGCGTTCGATCACGTATCTCATGAACGGTTATTGGAAAAGGTTTCCAGATATGGAGTCAGAGGAACAGCATTTAACTGGCTGGAATCTTATTTGTCCGACAGAGAACAATCAGTGGAAGTAACGAACTATAATGACCAAACTAAAACATTGGAATCATTCCAATCTTCATTTATGTGTAATAAATATGGCGTGCCACAGGGCAGTATTTTGGGGCCGCCATTGTTTTTGCTCTACATTAATGATTTCCCAGAAGTTATAAATCATAAATGTGTACTGTTCGCGGACGATACTACAATTATAATCAAAGGACAAGATAGAAATTCGTACGAACAAGAAATAAACATCGTTCTACAAATAACTATAGAGTGGCTACAGGCTAATAATTTAAAAGTTAATATTAATAAAACTAAATTCATGCAATTTCATACCTATCGATCAAAACCGTTGGCTCTAAATATATCTTATAAAGGGGTCGCCCTGTCAGAAACTGACTCGGTTAAGTTTCTTGGAATTAATTTAGATAAATTTTGTTCATGGAAAAATCATATAAATGACATGTGTTAAAATAAATAAATTGATATATCCTCTGAGACGTATTAGCTGCGAGGTATCCAGGAATGCCGCAATAACGGCGTTCCATGGCTATATAACCTCCACTCTAAGGTATGGTGTTATCCTGTGGGGTCGTTGTGTGGAGATCAGGCTTTCGTAATGCAAAAAAAGTGTCTAAGAGCTATATTTGGGTTGAAGCAAGTAGAGTCATGTCGTCCTTTCTTTAGGAAATACAAAATCCTAACGCTACCATGTATTTATATATTGGAATGCTGTATATTTGTTTTCAAACATAAGAGACTTTTCCCGCAAGCAACTAACTACTATGCCCCACGCTCTATGTATACTAATAAGTTACTTAAACCAAGGACGAATCTCACACTTACAGGTAACAACAGCTACATTATGTGCATAAAACTGTTTAACAAAGTACCGAATTCCATAAAAACGCCACCATTTTCTAGATTTAAAAATAATTTGACAAGGTTTTTAATTGAAAAATGCTTTTATAGTGTACATGAGTTTTTGGATTATAAATTGTAAGTTTTGTTAATTGCAAGGTCATTTTAAATAACTATTGTGGAATCGCTCCCATTATTGACATTATTATGATTGATATTTTTGCTTATTATTTTTTCATTATTATATAGACATTTATTTCATTTAATACCTAATATAATTTTAATTGAGCTTTTAGGGTATAAATTGCAATTTTTATAAATTGCATGGTCATTTTAAATTATTATTTCTTATATTATTGGGGGGCGAATCTCTCCCATTATTGAAATGATTATTATTGACATTTATGATTATTACTTTTATTATTAGTTTGACATTTATTAAATTCAATATTATTTTAATGGGATTATCTGCTTAATTACTGCATGATTGTGATATATAATTAATTTAAATTAATAAAAAATATGTAACTTTAGCTTATATTTGCACGCCGAAATTAAAGGCAGAATAAGAGAACAATTGCATACATTTTACCAACCTTCTGTACCTTATTTACGCAAATAAATGATTTTTGTTTTTGTTTTGTTTTAGGAACTTTTCCTGAAAATAGGGAAGTAATGATGTTATAATAATAATATAAAAAGGCTGCCCAACTCAAATGGGACTGGGCAGGACACGTCTGCCGCATGCCATGGCAGGAAACTGGTGCCCTGACACAGTGAGGCGGGGTCGCGGCAGACAACGAAGGAGATGGCGGGACCAACTGGACAGGTTCCGTCCAAACAGGAGGGAGGACGCGCGGGTTCGCGAGAGGTGGAAAGAGTGGAGGGAGGCCTTTGCCCAGGAGCGGGACAGAGCCGGCTAGCAAAAAAAAAAAAATAATTTCACGCCGACGAAGGGGTTGGACCGATGACCTGGTGAAGGTTGCGTGAAGCTGCTGAATGCGAGTCGCAAGGGACCAGTCAATATGGTGACACTTGGGAGAGGCCTATGTCCAGCAGTGGACGTCTGCAGGCTGAAATGATAATGATGATGACCAAAATTTATCATCTTACTTTAGCACTATGCTCAGGGGCGGATTTTCCTATAGGCCGATTAGGCCCGGGCTTAGGGCGGCAAAATTTAGGGGGCGGCAAAATTTGGTTGTTTTTTTTTGTAGTTGTGAAAACTCAAAAATGTGTCCATTCCATATAATATCCCGCAAAAAAATGACATGTATGGCGATTAAAATTATTAGAAGTGTTGCTCATCCAACTGAATCTTTGCTTACTAGTTTATTCCAAGGTTAATTTAATTTCTATAGTTTATTTAATTTTTCATGCTTTACAGCACATAGGGGGGCGGCAATCTTTCGAAGGCCTAGGGGGCAGCCGACGTATCAAATCCGCCCCTGACTATGCTTTTCAATCGGACCTTGACGAAGTCTTTCTGTTCATAGTATTGACATTGAATTTGACATTATACCGCTAATCTTATTGACAGTGTATTTATTTTGTTGACATATTTTAAATTAATTGACTCTTGAACTAAACTTTTCACTTCAATTTTAATAGGCTTTTAAATATGTTATGTCCAACGCAATGTTTATTGTTTATAAATAAATAAATAAATTAACGAAAAAATGGTTGCTGGTAACAAATAAAGTATAGTAAGCCTTACCTTGAGCAGATAAGTGAGGTTCAACTTGGTAAACTCCACAAACTCCATGTTGAGAAGTATATTGCGGAGATGCATCTCGAAGAACAGCCCTTTACTTACGCCTGTCTGTTGGAGATTAAGATAAAAAAAAAACAATTTAATACTTATGGATTCTTTAGTTTACTTAAATTATTTTGTTATAAATTTTGATCTTTCAACTATTATTTAATCATTAATTTCGCATGGCTGTTAGGTTTTTTTTTTTATTTTTCCATTATTCCTTGAGGGGTTAAGGGGCCGGCGGAGCATGCGTTTTTCATACTAACGTAATACCAAAATAATATGAAAATCAAACATATTCATTCATAAGGTAGTGTGTCTATGTTCACTATCTATGTTCCCAAATAAATATTTTGAAAGGACAATGATCTAAGAGATATGAGGAATTTTAATTTTTTATAGAAAATTTATTTTTCTCATAACTCAACGTAAATCAGTGATGTATTTGGGAACCTATATATTCTGTAATCCAATCAAAATAAATACACACTACCTTAAGAATATGATTGATTTACAAATTATTTTGGTATGACGTTTGTATGAAAAATGCATGCTCCATTAAGCAGAGGTGTATCTAATAGTACGGTCGAACAAGCTATTTGGTTTACAGTTTAACCCACAAATTACATTGTAAAATGTAAACCAAATAGCTTGTTCGACCGTACACCCACATTTCAACAATTATGTTTATGTTACATGAACTAAGGGGCGAGAATATTGTGATAGCAATAAGTTCGCCCCCGCAGTGAAAAACATCGATCTGTCCTCACAAACTTGTATAGCGACTGTAAAAACATTTTCCATGGACTGTATCTTTATAAAAATTAAACGTCATTATTACCTTTCCAAAAGAGTATGTTCTTGATATTTCAGGTCGTATACACGCTTTGCCATCTATGTTCACTGGATTACGAAGCCAATCGTCGAAGAAACTGGAATATAAATTATTATACATAAAAAAACAAGCTTTTATTAAAATGAAAACAAAAAAAAAAACTTGCTGTTTCCTACAAAATACGTTCGCTTATCTCGTCAATAATATGTAGGGAACAGCTGATTTATTTTTCGCGATTCAGGGTTTGTTCCCGTAGTAAAAGTTGTTCATAATGATGAGTACAATGACCCCTTAAGAGATTTCGTGCAAGAATAGAAAGTAAAAAAAGAAAGAAAGAAAAAATGTTTTTTTGACGCCAGTATTAAGCACACACACAATAATAATAAAAAAGTTACCAAAAGGACAAAAATACATAGTAGGTATGTACTGTGTGCCTCACGGCTGCGCCAAAAAGGTCCATTTCAGCATTCATGCCAGACAGGTGAATAGGATACACCTTAAATACGAGTACACCAAAATGTTATTGATATTTTCCATCAGGAATTTATCAGTAGCAGCCAATCAAAGTGTTGCTAGAGTTTGTAAAATAAATTCTACTATACTTACACCAATCGACAGTTATGGATATTTTTGTTCTAAATTCTGGATCGTCCCAAATAAACCCAAATATCCCCGTTTTACGTACGTACGGTCGAAAAAGCTATTTGGTTTACATTATACAATGTAATTTGTGGGTTAAACCGTAAACCAAATAGCTTGTTCGACCGTACATATTTTTAATTTTTTTTTTGTTTGGTTGGTACTCACGCGACTGGCCACTTGGGCGCCAGCTTGGTCCAGGTGTCCTTCCTCAGCAACCAACCTAACCCCGGGAAGAAGTCAGTGCGATGTAGCAGCTGCGGACGGGACACGTCTATCACTCCCACCTTACCGTTGTCGTTCCACGCTGATATGCACCTGAAGGTTAAAGAAAACAAGTATTAAGTTGAAAACTGGAAAGCAATAGAACAAGAACTTGGTACAAGCACATGTAATAGAAAATCAACTGAATAAAACAACAAGATGGCTCCCATTCGCAGGGTGTTGGGTTAGGAGTATTTATAAACGTGTATTTGTCGATTGAAATGAGTATGTAACATGTAGAATGAGTATGTAACATGTGAAAATAAGTATGTAACATGTAGAAATGAGAATGTACATGACCTTGTAATTTCAGTAACCGTTAAAAAACACATTGTTTACGATTTTTTCCCTTATTTTTTACGATTTACGAAAAATAAAATTGTTTAAAACTTACCACAGCGTACTATCCTTGAGTAGCAAAGGATATGTGCCAAGGAAGTACTCGAAGAAATCCGGGGATATGTCGAGGTCATCTGCAGATTAAAACAGTTAATTCACAGTTTTATAACAGAGAGTAACATAGGCTATACATTACATGTACGAGTATAATTATCATGAAAATTAGCCGAGCTTTCACAATTTTACAAATTTCGTGTAAATTTTGAATAGTCTGAAAAAAAAAATAGCCTACGACCGGCGACCTGCTCTCAGACCTCCTACCAAATGCATACACACAAAAAAAAAACATAAATCACGTAAATCGGTCAAGCCGTTTCGGAGGAGTTCGGATAACATACACTGTGACACGAGATTTTTATATTATTAAAAGATTAGAAGTAAGTGCTCTTCAACCGTTACTGATAACACCTATGTTTAGTATTTCGCTCCACTGGAGTGCGGTACGTAATACGCTTTTGGTTCTATAATTTAATATTTAATGTTTGAATGCAAGTTTGGCATTTTCAGAACGACTGTTTTATATGACAAGTACAATCAGATTTTATAACCGTGAAAGCTTAAGCAGTGTTTTACTGACAGCTTCTAAGGTCCATGTTCACCAAAAAGATGACAGTCTGATTATCTAAAACAGCTGTTTAGCACGCATTTGTGTATGGGAACATGTCACACTGACAGCTGTTTTTAGATAAACAGACGGTTATCTTTTCGGTGAACATGGACCTAAGTAGTCTGTAATTCTTACAGAACAGATAGAGGTTAGAAGGGCCTTATGGGCGGGACAGGCGCGCCGCTCATATGAGAGAACGCTCATATGTCAATCGATTGCTCATTGGTCACCGTAACATGCGTAAGTGCACGTCAAGCACAGTTTTTGCATTAGTGTGACAATCAATAGCTAGCTCGCGATCTAAGCGTGAGTAGTTTAATTGTGTGCGTAATGCACGTACGTATGGGTCTCTTGCTTGTAGTGGAGTTAAGGCGCTTAGACGAGCTAAACTAGCAACTCTATTTGTGGTGGTTCAAACTTCGTTTGAAATGCTGTGAGAATAAAGTTCTAATCAGCTTGCACTACAAAGTGGTTGTTACGTCAGCCACTGCGGGCCAAATAGCGCGAAATGAGTGGTTTCGATCGATTTACAAAAAAAACCATTGATTGGATTAAAAAACTAAAACAGTATCATGCTAATATATTGCTTATAGAATTATTTGCCAAAAAATCAGAATGATCGCATGCATATTAGTATGTTTTTTATTGTTTGAAAGATATTTTTAGAGGTAAGTTCGTGATTTCTTTTTATCGAGCCAAATTAATTGTATTATGTTTTCAAAACAGTATCATGCTAGCATATATCCTGAAGAATATCATATATTTTTCTGGTCTTGTTTATAGCAGTGAATCATATACTTTTAGTAATTATAAAACTCGCATTTAGCTCGTGTAATCGCCTTAAAGAGTGGGAGACAAGCGGCGACACGCATTCTAATATAAATCAATAGTTCTTGATTGACGATAGATGACCTTTCTAACCTCTTTTATCTGTTCTGTAGTAATACTAACATGAAATAATGAGGGATTTTCTTTTCAACTCTTCCCTAGTCGCTGGATAGATGGCGCTGATCTCGGTATGTTACTGCAAGGAACAGAATGTCACATAATTTCACTTAGACCTATTGTATTGTACAACGGGCTGGCGTCCGCAACTCCACGTCAAAGCGCGTATTTTGCGTATAGGGCAAACACTTAGACCTAATGGTTACATTCGGAAGCTTATGCAAACGTTTTGGCTTTGGCACCTAGTAACGTAATCAGTTCAACGCCATCTACCGAGTTCTTGGAAACCTTTTATTTTTTAATTCTCAATAAGAAAACCCCTCATTAAGACCTACGTTTTAGTCTTTTTTGCTCCTTGCTTTACTTGTAAAGTAAAGACTAAAGTATTACAAGTATAAACTACGAGCCATTTTGAGTAGGTATGGAAGATATAGAGTATGTTATATAAATGGTGGTATATTACCGATAAAGTCTTTGCATTTCAACATTCTAGCAATTTTCCCTTATCAATTAATTGTTATTTCATGCAAATAAGCAATGTTTTTACAGTTTATTGATTAAAACTCTTTAATATAACTAGTTGTATATTCTTTAACGTCAATTTAAATTAGCTCATGTGTCGACAGGGGAGATGGGAGTACCTATCGATATTTACAAGCTTAGTGTTTCCCCAACATAGTTAAATGTCAATCCGGATCCACCAGGACCAGCAGTATTTTACATGGAGCACGTGCCTATCTAACCTCTACAACCCAGTTAGTACTGAGTTATACGGTAACCCTCGGTGAGAGTATTTGTCATACTTTCAGGCCACTAACTACGTGTAACGACTATCAACGGCCGACAAATGACAGCCGTGACCAATGGCTAAACATAACATAACTTGTTTTCTCCATGCCTCACGAAAGTACCTACTTTCGTGAGGCATGGAGAAAACAAATTATGTTTTACTATTTAAAGAGTGGGAGACAAGCGGCGACACGCGTTCTAATACAAGTTAGGAACTATTTCCTTTCTAACAAAATATTTTTATTATATTTTTTTTATTCTTGATTTACAAACCCTCTATAAAGTTCACTCGACTCCAAAATAATTAAAGCATATTTTTGTTTTGCTATGGACACTTTTAACGTGCACATCTTGCTACATCGTTCTCACATAATATACCATCTCAACATGAAGGATGTAACCAAGATTTTGTATCAATATTTTGATTTAAAAGAGTGTCCATGGAGTTTCTTGCCTGTTCTTCTCCATAGAGATCTACGCTAGGGAATGGGCAACTACAGTACTTTCACAGTTTTTATGTCTTGTGACTGGGATTGTAGCTACATTTAATTTTCATTTATGTTTCGACAATTCTAAAGTGCCTGTTACTGGCATACTTGAAATGAATGCTTTGATTTTGATTAGGAATATTTAGGCTGTGAAAACTGCATTCAAAACCTTAAAAAAAAATCGGCCGAACTATGAGTCTATTTGGTTGTGTGTATTGACAATGCCTGATGATTGGTCAACAAGGTCGCCGTACCTAACGGTCCACCATTGTATGTTAACAAAATGACATACAAACGAAGTCATTGAAAAGGACTAAATTCTATTTGGTAGATAGGCTTGTGTCCTGAAAAAATCAAAATGTAATTAGTCCGTCAGTTAGATTAAATTTGACTCGTTTTTTTTTCTTTTGTTACGTAAACCAAAAATGACAAAGATATGCAAAAACGAAAAAAAAAATATATAAAAATAAAATTATTATATTTAATTATTATTTTAAAATTCGCAATACATCACGACGTGGTATAATTTTTAGTGCGCTGTGACGTCACAAGCCCCCACTTCCAAGTTTTAATGCGCTATATCTTTGTCAATATTCATTGATTTACAAAAACAAAAACTACGTGCTCATTATTTTCCAATACTCTAACTGACGGACTAGTTAGATTTGCAATTCATTAATGGTGGAAATTAGCCTCATATTAGAACCGTGTAATTTTGTTAGCTCAGTTACTTTTACTGTAGTATCTTCTACAGTCTACAGATAAGCTTGTGGCTAAATAATAACAGCCGCTAGGGTCAATCTTCAAGGTGAGCCGTGCTTGTCTAGGTTGGTCCGTGGATGGGTGATCACTCATTACATACAGTTTCCTTCGTACCTCGGTAAACACGCTAAGCCATTGGTCACGGTTGTCAACGGGGATGCACACTGTGGAACTAATGGCGCTAGCATAGCTGCAGTACAAGTACGTAAGATTCGATAGGACTCGATTAGATAAATTTGACAGTTATTCTCGATAAAATATATTTTCTATCTCAATGCCACGGCGGATCTCAGGGCAATCGTACTTAGACGGAGAATAGTATTCTCTGCTAACTGCGAAGGAAATATTAGATTTTATTTTATTTTTATTTTTTTATTATTAGCTTTCATGTCTTCTTGTATTTTGTAGGGTTGCGTTTTATTATTGCGCGTTTGTAGTCTGTGCAAAATAAACGGTTTTTCTTTCTTTCTTCTTTCTTTCATAAAATGAGTTTTTATGGACTCAAAATCTCATTTTATCGACAATAACTGTCAAATTTATCTAATCGAGTCCTATCGAATCTTACGTACTTGTACTGCTGGTTCGGAGCATCATCATTGGTTGAAAATCAAGGAATGTCATTTCATATTTTAAAATACCTTGACCTCATTGGTCAGATTGAGACCAGCTATGGTGGTGCCATCTACTATTAGCTTTTAACGGTCTTCCCCATTGTAGATCTTTGACAGTCGCTGGGTAGTCAGTGGCCCAAAAGTCTGACAACCAGTCTTATGTCCATGTTCACCGAAAAGATAACCGTCTGATTATCTAAAAACAGCTGTCACTGTGACATGTTCCCACTTCCCATACAAAAATGCGTTTTAAACAGCTGTTATTGGTAATCAGACTGTCATCTTTTTGATGAACATGGATCTAAGTCTTCTTCACATCCAATCAATGTCATAGCCAATATCTTTAAAAGCCATTAAATTATACGTCCGTTGGTGCGGTTGATTTTAGTTGAATCAAAATTAGGTATGTTAAACAGTAGGTTGGCAGTCGCTCCATGTAAGTTACTGGTATTCAGCAGCGTCCGCGGTTAGACTGGAAGCCGACCCCAACATAGATGGGAAAAGGCTAGGCAGATGATGAAGTATAATATTGCATGCAAATACACTTCTCATCAAAAAATTCGAAACACTTTCGTTTTTATTGTTTTTGTCCTAATTTTTTACAAAAGAGAATTCATTCCATGAAAAAAAAAACATTATTGTGTAGCTGGCAGTTTGGTCATTACAGTAAGAAGAAAAAAATCAAAATTCGAAATTAGAATTTCATTTGTTTATCCTATAAATGAAATTAATTACTGTTTTGAGACATATGTGTATTTAGGGTTGGAGTACGTTTCTCGTTTAAAAACTAAAAATTAGCGCTTGTCTTTAAACTTTTTGTTTCTTATTTCATTTACTGTGACTTTGGGACGTCTGAAAAAACTTTTTTTTCTAAAACATATGGATACTTCGCCCGCAGAAGCCGCCCAAGTGGTGGCATTGCTGGATTCTGGACTTAGTCAGCGTGTTGTGGCTGCAAGATTGCATCTAAGCTTATCATCTGTTCATAGAGTCTACAAACGCTATCGGGAGACTGGTTCGTTCACGCGCCGTTCAGGATCTGGCAGGAACCGGGTCACTTCTGAGCGAGATGATCGATTTATTGTAACAACTTCTTTACGAAATCGACGCCTTAACGCTTTTCAACTACAGCAGCAGCTTCGCGTTGTACGAAGAGTAGCTGTAAGTGACTCTACAATAAGAAGAAGGTTGAAGGAACGCGGATTGGCACCGCATAAGCCAGCGAATGGGCCGAAATTAACTGCAGACCATCGAAGAGCGCGCCTTAACTTTGCACGCGAGCACCTAACTTGGTCATACCTTCAGTGGAGCAAAGTACTGTTTTCTGATGAGTGTAAAATTATGCTGTATGGTAACGACGGAAGGAACAAGGTCTACAGAAGAGATGGAGAACGCTTTGCACAATGCTGCATTGAAGAAAAGGTCAGCTATGGTGGCGGTTCGTGGACGGTTTGGGGAGGAATCAGCGCCGACGATAAGACAGAACTTGCCTTTGTGTCTGGGCCACGGCTGCCTGCACTAAACTCTCATCGGTACATCGAACAGTGTCTTGAACCTCATGTGATGCCCTATGCACATTTTATTGGCAACGACTTCGTATTCATGCACGACAATGCTAGAGCTCACACCGCGGGCGTCGTACGAGATTATCTTACCGAAGTCGGTATCTCCATTATGGTATGGCCAGCAAGAAGCCCGGACATGAATCCCATTGAACATCTATGGGATGAATTAAAGAGACGAATTCGAGCAAGAGATCCAGCCCCAGAAACACTTAGCCAGCTGCAAAATGCAATCCAAGAGGAATGGGATAATATACCACAACATGTGATCGTGACTCTCATCCGATCGATGAAGAACCGTATGGAAGAAGTAATAAGAGCTCGCGGAGGGAATACAAGTTATTAAATAAACGTTTCTTACATTTTTTTTTCATTTACGCGTGTTGTTTTACCCATTTCCTTCATATTCCATACAGGGTAAAAATTACTCATTATACAAAATACGAAACCTATGAAGACTTAATTTGAATTTAGAACATTAACATTAGGATTTAAAAACCTCATACTACTCACTATTAAATGACATTTTACATTTATTCCAAAATATACACATTTTTCTGATAATCCTTATCAAATCATAAACTGCGAGGTGTTTCGATTTTTTTGATGAGAAGTGTATTTAGTTTATGTACGTACAAAAAAATAGGCTAGTTTCCACCATCAATAAATTGCAAAACTAATTAGTCCGTCAGTTAGAGTATTGGAAAATAATGAACACGTATTTTTTGTTTTTGTAAATCACTGAGTACTGACAAAGATAAAACGCATCAAAACTCGGGAGTGGGGACTCGTGACGTCACAACGCACTATAAACTATAGCACGGCGTGACGTATTGCGAATTTTAAAAGCGTCGTATCTTCGTCAATTTTGGTTTATGTAACAAAAGAAAAAATACGGGTCAAATATTTTTTTATAATCTAACTAACGGACTAATTAGATTTTTTTAGGACACAAGCCTATTGTTTGTATGTACGAGTAGAATTCTTTCACGACAGGAAGCCACATTAACCCCGAGTGACATAGGCTACATTTAAAACGTTCCGGTGGGTTCCGTACATGACGGAAGCGAAGCAGCGAGCAAAAGCCAGTAGTCTATATCATCATCGACATCTTCCTAGCCTTTTCCCAACTATGTTGGGGTCGGCTTCCAGTCTAACCGTATGCAGCTGAATACCAGTATTTTACATCGAGTCGCTCCATGTAAAATACTCCACAATCCAGTTAGTACTGGATAATACTCGTACGATACCTATAGTAATGTATATGTCCACATTAATTTGCCTCCTTCAGCTAGGTTGCACAATGGTAACAGTCTAAAAAGGTATGTCGCCGCTAATCATAAAATGCGGCTAACAGTAATACTGTTATGTACTCGTGTGTATTATAATATCTGCATGTTAATTCAGGAAAATGTTTCGGGTTTTCATTTTCCTCCTAATTAAGCGCCAAAGTTATCGAAATATTTTCTGGGGCACAATGGAAAACCTGCCTGTATCTTTTTATTTGTGGAAAAAAAAAGAAGTAGAAAATAAAAAAAGAGACTTTTAAGCATCAAAACAAGTGTGCGCACAGGTGCACTCTCTGTTCGTTTACTCTCATAGTCCTCAGGGACGGCAATACCTAAGTTTATCCTAATTGATATTATAACTACGGTCCAAAGACCTACTGTTTAAAATACCCACACATCGTTTCACAGATTTTTGTAATAACTAATGAACAAATCCATAAAGGACCATTCATCTACGGTTGACTCACCTAAACTCAGTATTGCTTAGTTCTTTTCTGCATTGGGTCTTGCTAGCTGGCGTGAGGAGCGTAGGCTGAAGGCCGGCCGGCGGAGCGACGACGAAATTTGTGACAGAAAGTGGGTGTGGAATGTAAAATGCGAGCGTAGCGAGCGCGCTTCACATCCAATCAGTGTCATACCCAATATCTTAAGATATTAACGAAGATTTGACGATTGAACGATTAAAACCATTAGATTAATCGTTCGTTGGTGCGATCGATTTTAGTTGAATCAAAATTAGGTAAGTTAAACAGTAGGTGAGCCGTCGAATATGCGTTATGAACATATGTGAATCAACCGTAGTTATAATGAAAATAGTTGACATATACGTAACCCGGTAATCCGACACGACCGGAGAGAGATCAGGCGCAGCGGGTCTACTCTCTAAGTCCGTCAACGAAGATACGGGCCACGGGGTCCGTCCGAAATTAGCTTATACTTTGAAATGACCCCTGCTTCCTAATATTTTCGAATTCATGTGTTTTGAAAACACATCGGGAGTAAGGACAGATGACCAATTGTGATTCATTTTTAGTTCGGGCCCTTTACGAATCTTATGTCCGTAAATGATACGGAGTTGGAAACGACCGTAACTGCGCTCGAAACTACAGATTTCGTGCTTAGTGAGTAGACCTGCAGGCAGGACCAATGGCTTAACATGCTTTTCGAGGTTCGGGGGAGATACCACTATCAAACCCCGAACCACTCCACCTTCTCTATGTTCCTCTGAAATGATACGGAGTAGGAAGCGACCGTAGCTTCGGCCGAAACTACAGATTTAGTGCATAGAGAGTAGACATGCAGGACCAACGGCTTATAACGTGCTTTTCGAGGCACGAGGATAGACATACCGCCAACTACCAAACCCCGCGCCCCCCCACCTCTTCTGTTTCTCTATTGCTCTGAACTTGTATTGTAATAACGGGCTGGTGTCCGCAACTCATTTGCGTATGTGTATAATCCACCACGCGGGCCCAGTGCGGGTTGGTAGATGTCATATGTTTTCGAATTTTTGGTTCTAGGACATGCCGGTTTCCTCACGATGTTTTCCTTCACCGTTTTTGAGAGCAGTGGTGATGAAATAAGGGAGAATGACTAAAAAAGTTAGGGCTGAGGTCCAAAACAAAATCTGCTGCCCCCAGGGTTGACTCTATTATGGGTTGACTTATTATACTGTTGGACTATCTATGTGCACAAATGTACATCAAATTCTAACCTACAGTTATAGCACATTCAACGATATTTAAACTACTGCAAGCGTGTATCACACTTTTTAGACTTCGTCGACTCTAATATCTATGATTCAGTGGGACAGATTTTTCAGATCTATAGAAGAAAATGTTGCATTTGAACCGTTCTTTCAAATGAGCTATAAAGTAAATGTGGGGACACAATTTGTTTTTTTTTTTATAAATAGTTGGACCTGTTTGGTAATTCTCCCTACACAAAGTAGTGCGCCTGTGTGGGTTTTTGGGAGTCGAGGTCGCCTCCACTGGGCCACCGCGGCTTTCTACAGCTCTACTGCTCTTCTGAACTTACAAAGACCATGAACGTATACTAACCTTCAACAATAATGACGGCTTCATGTCCCAGCGTCTCAAAAACATGGTTGAGCGCGAACTTGAAGTGCCTGGCGATCTTGTAGTATCCTCTAAACTTGACCTTGGGTCTGGGGAGCACTATTTCTGACAGGTCTGGTTGTCTGACCACGGATATCGTCGGATCCGAGACCGTGTACGATTTTATGACTTCATATGTGCGGTTATGGCCGCAATCCTGGTGGGCAAATGGAAAGTAAGAGTTAGAAATGTTTAAGATAATATTCTTCTTTGTCGTTCCCTGTAACGGATGGAGAGGGAGAAGAAGAGGAAGACCAAAGAAACGATGTATGGATTGTGTGAGGAATGATATGAAAGATAAAGGAGTAAATGATAGTGTGACGGTTGACAGAGGAGAATGGAAGACAAAAATGGTGTCTACGTCGAAGCTCTTTCCGTTCCTGTATCAAGTTGGTAAAATTGATAACAATCAAAGATTTGATGTTTTGTTTGTTTGTTTGTTACGATTTAACTCAAGAACTACTCAACCGATTGAAAAAAAAATCACCCCTATTTAGGTTTAAATTCCGTCACAAATTTTTTGATAAAAATTAATATAGCCTATGTTACCAGAGCCATAATAACGAATCGATTGACTTCTTACTCATCAAAATTAAATGAATATTTAAGGCGCTACGGTGGAACATACGTAAATGCAAATATACATACATACATATAATAAACTGTTAAAATCATAACCCCTTCTTTTGGCTTTGCCGTAGTCGGGTAAAAAGCTGTTACTTTGACATTACAAACCGACACATTCTTTATTTATTTGTTTCGAGGTATATATAGACAAAAGCGGGTTCTGAAACAGTTAATATTGACAACACGATTAATTTCACTGTATCACGCAAACTAGTCCAATGAATTACATCAATAATGTAGACACTTGTGAATTATTGATTATCTTTAGTGGCGACCATGACCGATTTACTGAAATAAAATATATCACACCTTTGTTTGAACATAATATAACGCTAGGTAAAACGGGGTGAACAGAAATGCAGGGGTGAATGGAAACAAAACTTTAAAATGGATTCTAAAGTTGTATTCACATGATATGTTGAGGTGCGTCCAAACCTGGCGAACATAAAGCTCACAACTTAGGTCGCATTAACGTTAATATTTATCCGTGGTGCTAGGCAATTGGGCCTATTACAGTTCTAAACGTCCCGTTGTGCCTACTGGCCTTGTTTCGTTCTGTCTCCTGCTGATATGGAGGGAAGTGGAAATTACGGCTTTTCCTACTCCTCCGCTCGCGATATACTTCAGCATTAGCGTTTGCAACCACTTGACCAGCGTCTCAGCGAGGCAGTCATTTTCTGCTAAGGCTTTTTCCAACTATGTTGGGGACGTTGTGGGGTCGTCTTTCAGTCTAACCGGATGCCTATCTGACCTCCACAAGTTGTGGAGGTCGGGGTCCCCTTGCTAAGACTGGTTGTCACACTTTTGGACCACCTGTGACTACTGTCAAAAAGATCTACAAATGACAGCCGGGATGAACGACTTAACGTGCTTTCCGTGTCACGAAGTAAACTCGGTATGTTGTGGGCGGTCACCCATCCACAGACCCACTTAGGCAAGCACGGCTTAACCGAACGGCTGTTATTATTTAGCCACGAGATTCTTAGCCTTTCTTTGAAATATGAAAACAATGTTTACAGATTCTAATCTTCATAGGCTTGTAAAACAGCAATAATAAAAACTCCATTACCTATATAGTCTTATCGTTGAGTAGTATATGAGCCATACACAATTTCGTCTGATCATAAAATGTAATCATCTTTGCAAGGACATACAGATGGAAATGCGAATCGAGTTTCATGCTTATGTGTATTTTTAGGAGTGGTACTATTCGTGGTAAAGGTGAAAGCGTTAGGGTGGGCAGCGAAATTCAAATTTTCTTACGTTTTATGCAATTTGCAGGGCAGTGGTACTTATGTTGTATGTTGATAAAGATGTTGTTCGCGACTGTAAGACGTGTGTAGTTACAGAATTATAGCCCCCCATATTTATAAAGGTCGAGGAACGACTTTGATCTTGAAAAAATCATTCCTCGACCTTTATGTACTTGTAGGGAGGCTGTATTGATGATTTTAATGATTATAATTGGCCAGCAAATAGCAGAAAACGTAAGAAAATTTGTATTTCGCGGGCTACCCTGGAGCATTAGCTTTAATACTGTTACATCGGACCTACTAGAACATTCGAGAAAGCACGTGATCACAGTATGTGTACGTTGGAATTTCGAGAGCTTTCTGTTATTATTAGTTTTAAAGTTAAGTAGGTACAAACATGCGACCTCTTTATAAAAATACATTAGAATTTCAACCGTACGCCTAGAGCATACGGTTCATATTTGTTTGTTTTGTACAAGTAGCTAGTAATAATAATTACCTAGCTAAGCTACTTACCTACTGTTTTTTTATGACCCTCTAGAATATTCTTGGTTATTCTGGTGTGTCTGTTGGCGAGTATAAATAGACCGTTCAGGGCCGCGACGGTCAGTCTTGTTTTGGCTATACAACGAAGCGAATCGAAGTGAACTTGAAGTGCGATATCTAAGTGAATAGTGAACAGTAGTGTATTGTAGTGTACTTGTGATTAAGTTTAAATTGTTTTGTGATTAATAAAGTTATTGTGTTGTTTAATCAGTAGTAATTAATTTATCTCATACCCAGCCCGTAACAATACCAAATAAAACAATACTTGTATAGAAGACCTATGAAAGCAGTGAAAATCCTCACTAATAAGATTTTACTACGAAGCACCAATTTCTTTAAATACGGAAGTGATTTGTCTGTAATGTTTATCGACAACTGCTGAAGCCATTTCGGTACAAAGATTCAAGTTGTGGTGTTTTTTTTTGTCTTCTTTTACCAAGCAACAGTACGCTTGGTTTTTTGATTAGAGATAGTTTAGACGAAAAGAAATAGGTTTTGCTGTCTATCCGGGAAACTGCAAGGTTCTTGTGGGAATATCGATGCGAGTAAATCCTGGGGAATATCTCGATACTTAACACGTGATTGTGCTCATGATAAATGTACTGAACAGCTGTTTTTATTCGCAATTTTAGGTTTGGTCCCATTGTAAAAGTTGTTTGTTATCATATAGCACTGGGCCAAGTGGTGCTGTCGGCCCGTTTTCCAAGAAAGCCGAAAAAAGCAGAGCTGATACGAGATGCGTTGTGGATTTTAAATATTTTAACTAATGTGTGTATCATCATTCTAATATGTAAAGCCCTTATCCCAATTTATTTTGGAACGGCGCAGCAAGTGCATGTCTTCGTCTTGCATAAGTCTCTATTACTCGTCATCTTAGCAGCCACGTTTGTAGCAGCAAACGGACACCTGAGGCACTCCAGCAGTTTAGTGGTGGGTCGTTCTCGAATTTTTGACGGACGAAACGCAACCGTTTTCCTGACGACGAAAACGGTTGCAGAAAACGGTCGTCGTTGCAACTGGTTTGAAGACGGCTCAAAGGAAGAAACTGACGTTTACAGACCCCCTAATTACTTGAACTACTCTATCTTTGAGTCAGTAATGGAAGATGCTTTGGCAAAACTTGTAACTGGTAATAAACCAATAATTATCTGTGGTGACTTCAATGTTAATATCTTAGAAAATAATGTAAATAGCAGTAGATTTTTAAGTCTTTTTAAATCATTTAATTTGTCAAACGTGTTTTCAGAACCAACTAGAATTACTACAAATACTGCTACATGTATTGATAATGTTTTTTGTTGCTGCGACTACATACATAAATCCATCGTAAATTACCTTCCTTCTGATCACAGCGGTCAGACCGTTGCTTTCGCGTCCAATATACAATTGCAAAGAATTCAGATACAAACTAGACAAATGACACCAAGCAATTTAGACAAATTTAATAATAATTTAATTAAGAAGTTAAGTATACCGGGCCCTAATTTAGAGAATGTAAATGAATTTTATGAAGAATTCTTTTCGGTTGTGCACACCGAGTTCAATAATACTTTAAAAAAGAAATCTAAAACCATTGGCCCTAAGTTTATTTTCAGTGAATGGGCAACACAGGGTATTAGGAAAAGTAGGGAACGGTTGTTTGAGCTGTACGGTCTTAAGCCTTATATCAACACAGAATCTTTTAATAAATATGTTGCTACTTACTCGAAAATTTTTAAAACCACTTGCAAGGTAGCCAAATCCTTATACATTAGCAACAAGATTAAATCAGCCGATAATAAAATAAAGACGGTTTGGAAAATAATCAACAGTGAAACAAATAGAAATAAAAAACAAAGTAATGACTTCACACTAGAGACCTCACGTGGCCTCGTCAGCTCCAACAGTGAAGTTGCTCAAGAATTTGTAAATTTCTTTACCAGCATCCCAATTAAAACTACAGAAACCTTAAATTCCTCTCCCTTACTCTCTATTGATTTATTGAAAGCGAACGTTTCAGCCTGTCCAAATGAATTTAAATTTCAGCATATTAACCCCATAACAGTCGTAAAAGCTTTTAAGCAAATCAAGATCAAATTAACCGAAGATCTATGGGGTTTGTCTATCAAAGCGTGTACCTCAATTATTGAGACTGTAGCACCGTATTTAGCCTTAATATTTAATTTGTGCGTGGATCAAGGGGTCTTTCCGGATCTTATGAAATTCAGTAAGGTAATACCGCTTTTTAAATCCGGGGACAGTAAGGACACTAATAACTATAGGCCCGTATCCGTGTTGCCGGTTTTCAGCAAGGTGTTTGAAAAGATAATGCTCAATCAAATGCTTAACCATTTTAACATCAATAAAATATTACACGAGCAGCAGTATGGTTTCACCAAAGGTCGTTGTACAACTGACGCCGGTGTCACTTTATTAAAACACATATTTACTGCGTGGGAAGAGGCACAAGATGCCATAGGAATCTTCTGTGACCTTTCGAAGGCATTTGATTGCGTAAATCACGAAACCCTGATCTTGAAACTTGAGCATTACGGTTTAGGTAAACTTGCGCTCAGTTTAATAAAATCGTATTTGAGTGATAGACAGCAGCAGGTACAAATAAATGGCGTGAATTCAATGGGTTTAAAAGTAAAAATGGGTGTACCACAAGGTTCCATATTGGGTCCCTTCCTCTTTTTAGTTTATATAAATGACCTACCCCATTTATTTAACAACCACCCGCAAATGGTGTTGTTTGCTGATGATACTTCTTTAATATTTAGGATAAACAGACGTGCCACTAATCTTGACGACGTAAATAACGCCTTACTGCAGGTCCATGATTGGTTTACCGCAAACAATTTAGTTCTAAATGGGAAAAAAACTAAGTGCATTAGATTTGCTCTACCAAATGTCAAAAGTAGTGATTGTGACATAGTATTGAATCAAGAGAAACTAGAATTTGTCGATAAAACGGTTTTCTTGGGAATCGCGCTCGATTCAAGGCTACAATGGGGCCCTCATTTAACATCTCTTGCAGGACGGCTGAGCTCAGCAGCATATGCTGTTAGAAAAATCCGTCAATTTACTGATGTCGATACCGCGAGGCTGGTCTATTATAGTTATTTTCACAGTATTATGTCATACGGTATTTTACTATGGGGACGGGCTGCAGACATCGAGTCTATATTTATTCTGCAAAAAAGAGCCGTCAGAGCCATATATGACTTACGTCGACGTGATTCTCTAAGAGAGCTGTTCAAGAAAATTAATATCATGACAGTACCTTGTCAATATATCTATGAAAACATCATGTACGTTAGGAAAAACCTGCATTTATTCAGTAAAAGAGGTGACAGACATCACTATAGTACTAGAAATAGGGATCAACTAGTTCAGCCAGGTTTCAGGCTTGCTAAAGTAGATTCAACTTTCATGGGGTACTGTTTAAAATGTTACAATAAAATCCCTCCCCACATTCTTCAACTGAATGAGACAAAGTTTAAATCTTGTATAAAACGCACACTATGTAGGCAAGCATATTATAAGTTGGGGGATTACATTGATGATAAAAATGCTTGGCTCAATGCTGGTCCTGCTCCACAACCATAGGGGCAAACCAATTGATTCCCAGTTTAGTTATTGTGGAAGCTGCAGAAGATTGTAAAAAAGATCCTTGCATTGTATAGATTCCATATATTAGTATTATATAACTTCATAGCGCATGTGTGAGTACTATGCACTGTAAAGCCACCATTTACATCTAGTTATTTTATTTTTTTTGACTTGAATAAGCCTTGGCGGCTGAGAGAATGTCATGCTCACTCAAATGTCTCGGTGATGGCGGCGGGTGTGTCGGGTCATTTAGTTCCCTTCAATATGGTTGAGCTGAATGGTGCTGATACATGCGTCATGTTCGTGAACGGGCGCTGTCAGTTGAGACTGGTCATCTCTTAGCTGCCACGGTTAATTTTAATTACTTTATTTTTATGATGTTGATTTAATCTTTTCTCTGGACGCTCTTAATGTGCACGTCTTTGTACATCGTTCTCACATATATGTTTAATCACAACATGAATGATGTAACCAAGATTTTGTAACTATATTTTGATTTAAAAGAGTGTCCATGGAGTTTCTTGCCCGTTCTTCTCCATAGAGATCTACGCTAGGGAATGGGCAACTACAGTACTTTCTCAAGTTATTATGCCTTGTGTCTGTGACTGTAGCTTTGATTTTTCTTTGTATTTTTGACATTCAAAAGTGCCGTAATGGTCTAATTGAAATAAATGCTTTGAGTTTTGAGTTTTGAGTTTTGACTTATGCAACGTCGTCGAGAGTTGTTCGTTGAAATGCGTTTTCGTAGAGGGAAATAGTTGCAGTTTCTTACAACTACTGTAAGGACTGTTTTGTCAACGAACGCGGAACGACGCGACGAGTGACTCTAGTGAGAAAGATAGTTGAATCATTGCGTTCTCGACTGTATTTTCATAGAAGTAAAATAAAAAATCGCACCAAGTAGTTCGAAGACTGGTTTGTGCAACGAAGACTGTTTGAACCCAGGACGTAAAACGGTTTCATCGTCGCAGAACACAAAACGGTCTTTGAAAACGGTTCGTCGTCGCAACGCCCACCTTTACAGCAGGTCAGACTCAAAATGTTTAGTATCCAAAGTAGATAGCAAAAGTACCAAAAGCGGCCGTTTTTGACAGTTTTGCCATCTACTTTGGATACTAAACATTTAGAGTCCTGTTTTAACAACGTAAAAATACTTCATCCTCTTTGTAACAAACTCCAAGATTCAATTTTTTTATTTTTGTTTTCTATGCTATGCTACGATTTTTTATTCAATGAGGGCGCCACTTAGCTCGGGGTAGCGCCTTAAGAAATGCGGGTGTGTGCGCGACCAGTGTTGCCAGATGGAATCTGAAGAAATCAGTAGAAAAGTTAAAGTTTTAGCAGTAGATCGGAGGAAAAATCAGTAGATTAAAGAAGTCATACCTACATGGGATAAAATGGACTTGAGCTTGAATTATAAGTATGATTTAATACATTAGAACATATAAATACACATATTTATGTAAATATTTACCTACTGTTCTTACCTAACTTAATCTGAGTCAATGCTTCTCTCTTATTTGCCATGGCTTATTTTTTTTTTCACTATGGACACTTTTCAACAAAAAAACTTGTTGCATCATTCTCACATAATGTGCCATCAAAACATGAATGATACATCATTCATGTCATGTCATGTAAGGTTTTGTAAACGAATTTTACAAAACCTTAGTTACAAGTAAGTTTTATAAAATTATTTGACTTCAAAGAGTGTCTATGGAGTTTCTTGCCCGTTCTTCTCCATAGAGATCTAAGCTATGGAATGGGCAATTACAGTACTTTCACAGTTTTAATGCCTTGTGACTGGGACTGTCAGTGATTGGTCGGTATTGCACACAATATAGATGAAAAATACCGCGATAACACAAAACTTGTTGAAAAAAGGTCATGTTATTTATGCCAAATGACACGACACGACGACGAGACTAGATGATCCGATCTGATTTGGAAAAAAGCAGGTAGATTTCTTATATAATATCAATCAAGGCAGTAGATCAGTAGATCTGGCATCACTGTGCGCGACTGCGTATCTATTGCTTTTACTGAACTGCATGTGTAGTAGTTGCCGTGTGGTAGGGATAAAGTGGAGACACAGGTTCCGATACATTTTCGTCTAACGGGCATATCTCCTTCTTTATTATATCTGTGGCAGCGGCCTACTTGGACACGCAATCGATTCAATGCTTTCCAAATAGGGTACAACCAAGAAGCAGTCTACTCTCTCAGGCCATCAACGCAGAGACGGGGCCCATCCGAAAGTAGCTTATTATACTTTAAAATGAACCCTACTCCCTAATATTTTCGGAATCATGAGTTTTGCAAACACATTGGACAGATGACCAATCGTGTTGTCATTCATTTTAAGTTCGGTCTCCTAGCTAATTTTATGTTCGTAGGAAACGGCCGTAACTTCGGCCAAAACTCCGGATTTCGTCATAAATGATGTTTATTTAGCAAGTAGGTTTTAACAAACAGTTTTACACGTAATTTTTTAAACTAGATGGGTCCGGTGTTTCGTACCTGACTACTCTGAGAAGAAACAGCCAAAACAAACTCAGAGGTCATAGTCTCTTTTGAAGTCCAGACATAATCTTGCTCAATTCACATGAGGACTATGCAGAGTAGTGTCTGAGATGGTCTTTTGAAGAAAGTCGTGCTTATAGACCTCCAGGTGCGCTGTAAACTGCTGTGAGCTGATGCTGAAGGTGTAAGACACTTACCTGACTAACTATAATAGGAAAAATCTCCTTGCTAGGTCTAAACTTGACTAAGTTGTCCAGACATCGCTGCACCGTGATCCTGTCGCACGCTATCACTAATACAGGCAGGACTGTTTGAGCGGCATCTGTAATTAGACAATATTTTATGAATACTAGCTTTATTAAGCTAGATCACCTTCAGCTATCATCATCATCATTTCAGCCTGCAGACGTATTTTACACGATTTATTTTTTATTGAAATGATTTATTCTTTCGTTAACTTGATTTATTCTATTGAAATACATAATTATTTTCAAATTTTATTTGTATTACTTACTTTTAAATTGTAAACGTTATCCAACTTTCGTGTTAAATTTTATTTTTGAATTGTAAACGTTAAAATCCGTGTTGTGTTAGTTTTAAATGAGTTTTCGATACAATGTAAAAATTGTTTATGAAATGACTTCTAAATGATAAGTGCTCTCCACATATCTTACTTTTGCTGTGCCCGACAGGGTCCACGATTGTCTCTAAATATATTATGTTTACCACCTAAGCCTACATTGTGGAATGCAATAAAGTATTGAGTATTGAGTATTGACGTCCATTGCTGGACATAGGCCTCCCCCAAGTGTCGCCACATTAACCGGTCCCGTGCGACTCTCATCCAGCGGATTCCCGCTACCTTCACCAGGTCCCGCTTTGTGCTCGGAGTTTTTCGGCTACAGTTGAATATGCTAGCCACTTGAGAGCACATGAAAGAGCATACCAAAGCTCTCGACACCCTAGAAAGCCGATAGAAGAAATCGGCTTGATGGCATCATCATCATCATCATCATCAATACTAGCTTATGCCCCACGGCTTCACCCGCGTGAAGTTCGCTAGTTGTCCCACGGGATCGTAATACCGGGATAAAAGGTATCTTATGTGATAATCCTGGCTATAAAACTATCTGTATTTAATTTCAAAACTGTTCAGTAGTACTAGTAGGTAGCAGCTTGGTAATATAGACTTTAAAGAATGTGTCCACGAGTTAAGGCGCAGACACATGACTTTTAGTGATTTTAAATTGATCATCACGTCTTAACTTCTAGTCTAATTTCTTTGAAAAAAATATATGTTATACTAGACCATTTCTTTCATAATTTGATATGTGAAAATGTGAAGAAATATTTTTATAACTTAGTGTAATTAATTTGTGAAGTAATGTCTAACGCGGCAAAAAAAACGATCATCACGCAAAAACTATCGGGCGTATTTGCATGAAACTTAGATCAGCAAAGACAATTTAATGCCCTTTATAATAGTATACGGCTTTTATCCGTATTGTGTTTGATAAATTTTAATCAAGGTGGGTTGTTTTTTCGAATAATCTTGGTGCTCCTCGGGGCGACGGGCGGCAGTGTATCGCTGACCACTCTCACGCACGGGTATACGCTATTGCTAAACTTCTCCCACTCGCTCAAGGTCGTTGGCGTGAGGTAGCCCCTTAATACCGTTTATGGATTGTAAAATTTGTTCCGATCCGATGCGATGCGAGTCGTTTGGTGGAAATCATTCATAATTAGGTTTACAGGTTTTCGTGGTTTTTTAATTTAATTTGTTCCTTAACTTTCTGCAATCTCTTCTTCTGCCTTGCCTCTATCCAACTATGTTGGAGTCTGCTTCCAGTCTAACCGGATGCAGCTGAATACCAGTTATTTACATGGAGCGACTGCCTGTACTGGGTAATGCTGTACCTGGTAAGACTAGTTGTCAGACTTTTTGGGCCACTGACTACCTATAACGACTGCCAAAGAGCTACAAATGACAGCCGGGACCAACTGCTAAACGTGCTTTCCGAAGCACGGAGAAAACTCGGTATGTAATGTGTGATGATCACCCATCCATAGACCAACCTAGGCTGTTATTATTTAGCAAGGAGGTTTCCCACGGCGGCGGCGCTGTGATTGTGGACTTTCTACAATCTACATAACGTAATGATGTATGATCAGTGTGGTCACCGACATTACCTAAATTGTAATAGTACTGACATTGAACGATTCGTACAATCATAGATTAAAGTGTCACAAATTGAGGCTATTTCCAACGATTTTCAGTACAATTGTCTTTTCAAGGACTGCTGTAATTTGCTTGTTTTACTAGAGTAGGTATTGTAGAAGTGTAGAACGCATATAGGTAGTTAGTTTTTGAAATGAAAACTTCTTTAGGTGCGTTGAACACTTTTTGGGTGAACAAAAATCATGGAACTCGCGTCATCGTCACCGAACGCATTCATAGAACAGTTGGTCAAAATGAACCTTACATTATTTAAATAAGGTTTATTTTGGATGGGCTGGCAGAAGCTAGTTTAAAATAGTTTCTTCTAGTTTCTTTAGATTCTAGTATCTCCTTTGGCAGGTTTGCTGGAAGAGATTTCTAGAAATAAGCATCACGTTTGTACTATTTTCTGTTCCTTTCTTTTTTCTATATTTAGTGTGTAAGTACATAAATATTGTTAAATAAATAAATAAATAACATTAGTGAGACTCAAAAAATGCATTGCCAACTAAATATAACAAACATAAATAATACTCTAATTGGCATAATTAAACTCTATTTAACAATAACAAACTCTATTTCACCCGTTTAAAGGTTGAAATCCACCTATCCAACTATTACATTGTAGCTGAATGAAAAGAAACTCTATCCCATCCACATAAAGGGTATAATTCTCCTATACTAAAATCACACTGTAAGCTAACAAAACACAGGTCAGACAATGATAAAGCCATGATATTGTGATAAAAACGTCATCAGTTCACATCTGGTTGGCATGTGGAAGATAAATTTAGTATGTGAATTTGTGTTAATTATTTTACTGATAATTTTCTCTGGTGTGTAATTTTATTATATACATATGTAGGTAACTGTATTCACTGAACCGTAAACTTTCTACTAGGCCTAATGATAACATTTTAAAGCCAAATTGTTTTTATAAAATGGCATGAGAATAAATTAAAAATGTCTTATATGGCAGACATTTTTTTTTTAACTCATTGCGCAATAAGTTGTGGGTCAAAATAACGACTATATGGAATCGGCAGTGGCGTAGCGTGTGTGTCAGCCGCCAGGGGCGGGAGACAATTTTGCCGCCCTTTTATTTAGGTATTTCAATTTGATGTATTTGGGCATACTATTAGGGCATGCAGAACCGGTTCTTGATTTAGATTTTGCTTACCCGGTTGTAGGGGTGTTCGGAATCGGGTCACCCGGTTCTACCCGGTTCCAAGCGACGAAATCGTATATTTATGTATTTTTTATCATCGCCATTTGCCACTCGAAAAGGACATTTTGTTTATCGATACATGCCGATCGGCATCTACTGTTAAAGAATCATATTCGGGTCGGCTCGGCATAATGCAGACTTTTCTCCAACGAATATCTACATTTAATATTCGACTTCTGTAATGAAGCATATTTTTCGAGCCAGATGCAGTTCAAAAGCGCTCTTACGGTCAAGCTAAGAAGAATTGACATCGTCGTAATTATATATAGGTGTCTAGTTCGAGTCAGTTTTCAGGAAACAAAATATTTTGTTTATTTTATCTAAAAATAATTTAATACTTTCGTTTTACAGTGATAAATAGAAAAAAAATATTTTACAACATTTCCTTTCACGCCAGTTCCATGTGACGTGCAATACTATTAGCAATTAATGCAAAATTACAATAATCTTATCAGAACCGGGTCAACCCGGTTCCATCACTCAGAGCCGGTTCCACAGAATTATTAAAATACCCGGATATTGCAGAATCGGGTGGAACCGCGTGCATGCAATATATACTATACATTAATTCTAGAACTTTTTTTTTGGCAAGAACAGTCCTTATTATTTTGCATTATTATCGCAACCACTACCTACACGTAGGTACTTATTTGCACAAAAATCACAGTTTTAAAGCGTAACATAAATAACTACGATACGTAAATGTGAAATGGACACCTGACAATCTATCAATAAAACTTTCTTTGAATTGCCATAGTTCTTCCTCACTATTATAAAATCCAGGGAATCCCCGCGAGTCAGTATAGACCCTGTTGCCAGCAGTAGATACAAAATACCATTCAAAGGAAGTGGGATTCCTCGAATTTGTCACAGAATAAGGAAATTAAAAAATCCGTGCTCTTTTCAATCGGTCTCATGTCCTAGAATAAAAAAAAAATCGAAGACATGTGACTTCTACCATCCCGCACTGGGCCCGCGTGGTGGATTATAGCCCATACGCAAAATACGCGCTTTGAGGTGGACTTGCGGACACCAGCCCGTTGTACAATACAATACAATAAATATTAAATGATTCAAATATTTTTATTATTGATTGTGAAATTTTGCCGCCCGCTAAAAAGTGCCGCCCGGGGCGGGCCGCCCCCTCCCCCCCGCCCACTCTACGCTACGCCACTGGGAATCGGACAGTAGACATCGCGGCAGACACCGTAGAAAATGGTGAGATAATCAGTAATCTGGACGAAACCAAAGGAGCAGTGGTTCACATAAGTCTTGAACTGAAAATTGTTCGTAAAACGGATGGCGTATGGGTCCGACAAGTTCTGGAATGGCGACCGCGAATCAGAAGACGTTGCGGAAGAGGTGGACCTGGATGACCTGGTGAAGTTTGCGGTAATCCGCTGGATGAGAGTCGCACGGGACCAGTCAATGTGGCGACACTTGGGGGAGGCCCATATCCAGCTGTGGACGTCTTCCGGCTGAAATGATGGTGATGAAAATGCTGGAAGTCATGGAGAAGGCTTTGCCCTGGAAGTACCCAGAAGTAAGACTCCTGACGAGCTTATTAAAGTCTGTGTTCAGACTGGACAGAATGGGATATCCCTATTTGCAAAAGCAAGTTTAAAGTACCAAGGGTGGTTAGTCCTATTACTCGACATTTTCCTGAACACATAATTTTAAGATTTGATATGGTTAGTTACCTTAAAAGAAGTAAAATTTGTGAACATTAAGTGTCTGCACTAATTATTAACCTTATTTTTAATACTCACTGTTTATTATTGTGTTTTGTTTGTTTATTTAAATGGCTTTGTGGGGCATAGATTTTAAGTTTAAGACTTTCATACAACTTTGTTTTACTTAATAAAATAAATAATAATCATGTATCTCTATGGGAATGTATTGTTTACTAATATTACAAACACAAGACAAACTCTGTTGCCTATTTGTTACCTTTGATGTTATAATGTCTGTTAAAACAGAATAATCACAATACCACAATAGGAACATCTGTCTATAACTTCGTGCTGTTTTAACAGTTACAATAGCATAATTATCTACCAAGCCTTTTCCCAACTGTGTTGGTCAGTCTAACCAGATGCAGCTGAATACCAGTATTTTACATGGAGCAACGGCCTATCTTTATTTACACAGACAGTAGTAGATTTCTGTTTTAATTAATCACCTTTCTCAGTAATACATTAGACACATCACAATAGTAACATGATCTTTCTATTATTTCATGCTGAACAGTTACAATAGCTGAATACCTCATACACTGTAACACCTGTGCTAATATCAGAGGTTCATTGACATTATGTTTGCTAACCATTTAGTAAAACTTATTTGTGAACATGCATTCCCCTTAAACTCAAGAGGAAGGTTTATAAAACCATGGTTAGACCTGCTGTCTTGTATGGATCAGAATGTTGGGCCATTAGATTCTCATTATGGGAATGTGTAGTGTGGTGTAGTGTATCGCAAATGGATAAAATAAGGAATGACATTGGAAGAAGTCTAAATGTGACGCCGCCGCGCCGGTAATTAAAACTGGTTATCGTGGTTCGGACATGTGATGCAGACTGCAGAGGAATGAGGAAAATGTATTAAATTACCTATTAGGTAAGCACCGAGACTAGTTTTATTTGTAACATCATTTGTTTACTAAAGCACGGAGCCTAATAGGCACATAAGTAGCTCTTTATTGAATAATAATCTGATTAATTTCAAAGAAGACCACCCTAACGTAGTCAGAAGGTATGAGAGTTAATTGATAGACAGAGAGGCTCTTGTAATGTACTGTACTTTTTCTTTTGTTACATAGACCAAAATTGACGAAGTTACGATTCTTTTAAAATTCTCAATACGTCACTCCGAGCTATAATTTTTAGTGTGTTATGACGTCACGAGTCCCCACTCCCGAGGATTGATTGATGCATTCTAAATATTTTGTAAATATTTATCGATTTACAAAAACAATAAATGTGTCGATTATTTTCCAATACTCTGACTGACTAAATAGATTTGCAATTTATTGATGGTGGAAACTAGCCTATTACACTTTAATGTTTTAGGGAAAAAGTTGCCATTTATTTAATGATTCTGTATTCCGTGGTTATGATAAGCTGATGAAATATCATATGTTAATCAGCAGCTATATTATGTTAATATAATGATTAAAATTGGTTTTCTTAGAAGGAAACAGTAGATATAAGTAATTTGAATTAGATTTGCATGACAGGAAGTATAAGTTTTCTAGATTTGCAATAATTGATTATTCTACATTTTGTTTTAATACTTAAGTTCTGCATTATGAATTTTATAAATTGTGTGTGTATTTATAAATTTGCATTATGATAAAAACATGTGATAAAATTTTGAATAATTTTTGCACCTTTTACATTACATGATGGACATTTAAATAGCTGATAAACATATTTAATAAAGCACTTTATTGTATAGTTATACTCAACAAATATTGTATGAACTAAAAATAGTATATTACGGCGGGTGAGAGATTAGATGTACTAACAACTATAAATAAACGTTAACACCTTATATCTGTTTCAATTGTATTTTTTTTGTTTATGGGTATTTTTGCCTGCAATAAAACACTAAGTATTTATTTTTATTGATAATACTGATTGTAATGATTGTTGGCAATCGCCATGACAATATGTTAGTAAAGGAGTTCTTATTTCGTTGTGTAATTATTTTACTTGTTGTGGACTTATGACTTCTCAAGTCTTTCACTCTCATCAACCTGTTACATTTTTACAAAAAATATTAAACTTACTCTGCAAGACTTCCAAATCTTTAGCATTTTCTTCTTCTTCTTCCTTCATAATCTCATCTTCCTCTTCTTTAGCATTCTCTATCTTCTTCAATTTCTTTACTTTCTCTAGAAGTTTATTGCTTTCAGCTTTCTGTACGTCCATTTGTTTTTGGAGCCTTGTTATCCTATTTTCTATTTCTACGGCGGGATTTCTCGACCTAACAGACCTTGGTACTTCTATTACAGACCCGTATGAAATCATAAGCCATAAAACGAACACCACACCGACAGCAATAGTCACTTTTTTTACATTTAAACGCATTGTAGATTTCAGATTTATAACGGGCTTGGTAAGTGAGGGATTGGATGTCATTAACCACTTATCGCGTCCATAGTCCCGTAAGGTATGTTCCCGCTATCCGGTGGACGCAAAAGTAAACAAGAAACATCACTAACAATAAAACGATCAGAAAAAATCCAGTTCAAAATTGTTTCTCCACGATCACAGTTAATCGCATCACAAACCTCGTTACAACGAAATAAACTTTATTACCCCTGTTAATTAACACTTCTACTGTAGATAAAGCGTATGGACTGCAAATTGATAATTGAAAAACTACGATTTTTTCCTACAAAAACCACAACAAACACCGCTCGAACGTCTGTACACGTCAAAAAACAAATGACGGCTGGCCAGTGTTGCCAGATGGAATCTGAAGAAATCAGTAGTAAAATTGAAGTTTTAGCAGTAGATCGGAGGAAAAATCAGTAGATTAAAAAAGTCATACCCACATGAGGTAAAATGGACTTGAGCTGGAATTATAAGTATGATATAATAAATTAGAACATATAAATACACATATTTATGTAAATATGATGTACCTACCTAACTTAATCTGAGTCGATGCTTCTCTCATAATTTTGCCATGGCTTTTGTTTCTTTGTTTTTTTTGCTATGGGCACTTATAACGTGAAAATCTTGCTACATCGTCCTCACATAATGTACCATCAAAACATTAATGATGTAACTAAGGTTTTGTAAAATTATTTGACTTAAAAGACTGAAGTTTCTTGCACGTTCTTCTCCATAGAGATCTAAGCTATGGTATGGGCAACTACAGTACTTTCACAGTTTTAATGCTTTGTGACTGGGACTGTCAGTGATTGGTCGGTATTGCACACAACACAGATAGAAAATACCGCGACATCACAAAACTTGTTGAACAAATGTCATGTTAATTAGGCCTTTATGCCAGATGACGCGACACGACGACAATAACTAGATGATCCCATCTGATTTGGAAAAAGCAGGTAGATTTATTAAATAATATCAATCAAGGCAGTAGATCAGTAGATTTTTTTCAAATCAGGTAGATCTACTGCTAAATCAGTAGATCTGGCATCACTGCGGCTGGCTGACAGCGCGGTGTGGCTAGTTCTTACAAGAATTTCCTACCAGCACACGGTAGAAATAAAACTAAGTAACTTGGTAGGATTTAAAAAATGTGTGTTGCTACAGGCATTTTATTTGCGGCAATAATAAGATTTCAACTAACTACTTGACTTTCTTTGTCCAGTATAGGACACCTTCGTCCGCGAGAAAATGTTATAAAATATTACTACCCTATTTAAATCGGATTTTGTTAACAATTTCAAGTGTTTTTGTGCACGGAACCCTAATTTTTTTTTGTTTTTTAATAACACGTAGCTTAAGTTACTCCTTATAAGATCAGCTATTATACAGTAAAAATCTTACCGTAAATACTACCGTGTTTTTAGGTAGGTATTGTACTCGTATGGACTTTTATATGCATGCTCCGTTAGTCTTGTGGTCGCTAAGTGCGACTGCTGAGCGTGGGGACCTGGGTTCGATTCCTGGGTCGGTCAAAACCTACTATTTGGTTTATTCCATTAGAAATTTCTCTAGTAGGTATCTGTATAACTATACATTTTATATCTGACATTTTATTTCTACAATTAGATGACATATTATTATGACTTAAGTCAGTATTAGCTCGGAGTTTGGAAGTTGGCGGTATGGTACCCCGAAGCCCTACTCCCTAACGTTTCGTCCGTATATTCGGATCTATCCGCGTCTCTCACTCGCACTCATCTGCAGACGTGCGCGAGAGAGACGGATAGATCCAAACATACGGACGAAGCGTTAGGGAGTAGGGCCTCTGATCTCTCCCCGGTCGTGGAGGATTGCCGTCCCATCGGAGTTCGGACTATGAGAGTAAAGGAAAAAAGAGTGCACCTCCGCCTGCGCACACTTTTGTGCACTATAATATTTCCCTCGCCGATGGCTAAACTACGCTAAGATTGGCCACCGTGACCGAAAAAGATCAGCAGCAAAATGAAAATGGGATGAGAATGGAATCAAATGGGATGAGATTGAATGTGTCCTGGCGGTTGAGAGTATGTCATGCTCACTCAAATGTCTCGCTGATTATGGCGCGTGTGTGGGATCATTTAGTTCCCTTCAAAATGGTTGAGCTGTATGATGCTGATCCATGCGTCATGTGCGTGAACGGGCGCTGTCAGTTGTGACTGGTCATCTCTTAGTCGCCATGGTTTATTTGAACTAATTATTTTGTTTTTGAGTTGTATTTTGTTTTGGTTTTGCTAAAGACACATAACGTGCACATCTTGCTACATTGTTCTCACATAGGTAATAATTTATACCATCTCAACATGAATGATGTAACCAAGATTTTGTAACAATATTTTGATTTAAAAGAGTGTCCATCTTGCCCGTTCTTCTCCATAGAGATCTACGCTAGGGAATGGGCAACTACAGTACTTTCACAGTTTTTATGTCTTGTGACTGGGACTGTAGCTACATTTGATTTTCATCTTTGTTTCGACAATTCAAAAGTGCCTGTTATTGGCCTACTTGAAATAAATGCTTTGATTTAGATTTTGAATCGTGTTGGAGTGACGAATTTATTAAAATAGCAGAATTAGGCCCCAGGAGGACTATTATGCATTCAGTAAAAAGCGGTTATTTTGAAATTAGATACAATTTCAGCACAAATTGAAGTTTATGATAACGCGATAGAAAACTTAAGAAAGTCAAACCGGCGCAAATCATATTCCCTAGTACCACAGCTAGTAGTAAGTAGGTAGTGGAGGTCAGATAAAGCTCCGTGTAAAATACTGATATTCAGTTCCATCTGGTTAGGCTGGAAGCCGTCCCCAACATAGTTTAGTAGTGGCGGGAAAAGGGCGGGCTAATGATAATCAGACAATGCAAACCTGTCTATTGAATATTGAGTGGAGTCGATGATGATACTTACTTGTCTTCGTAACAATCCTTCTATCAAAATTTGAAGTAGATTCAATCACTTCAATTTTGTTATCATTTCTTTTTCTATTAGAATCTATCAGCAGTAAGTATATTGAAAATACACAAAACACCGCACAAAATGCTTGTAGCGAGCAAAAGGCACACCCAGTCCACCGTTTGTAAACAGTATAAAACCTCATTTTTTTTTTAAATGTTTTACTCAGGTACATAAACACTAGGCACTTTGGTAGATTTACAAAAAAAAATGAAAATCCACAGTAGCTATTATTCGATCAAAAAGTAGAGTAGTTTTGTAATAGTATGTACCTAAGTACAGAAACTATTCGATAAAAGAACACATAAAATTCTATCAAGTTATAAAAATCTGAATGCTTATTTAGTTTTGAGGCGAAACATACAAAAAAAATCTGAGTTACTTGAAATAAACTCTAGCTACTTAGGTAATTACTTTCTGTATCAATTCGTTAATATACTTCGAGGCCCGCACATTTAAACGTACCGGTTCATACAGACTGAAGTATGTACTATGTAATTAACGCAGATAACTGTACCTTAAGAGCACAATAGCAGTTGTTTTCACGGTAGAAGCAATAACAAAACAATTAAAGTGTACTACATTACATGCCGCAACAATGCTCTCGACTTATCATGAGCAATTTGAAGCATTCACGATTTATACGAGGTGCATTCAATAATATCTCAAGAATCGAAATCAGAATCTCTGCTAGTCTTTTTAATAACTTTGACAACTTATTAACTTATTAAAAAGACTAGCAGAGAATTTGAACCTAGGTTCATCATGTTAAAAAACACCCCATGTAGTATATGCCATGGGTTGTATTTTTAAACGACTTTAAGAAGGAGGAGGTTCTCAATCTGTGCGGGACAACGATAAACAGTGCACAGTGTTAAATAGATTCTAATAGGACAGTACATAATGTAAAGTGTTACATAGATTCTAATAGGACAGTACATAATGTGACAGTGATATATAGACACTTATTTACAGTGAAAAAGTGTATATTAACTTAGTTTTTTGATAGTTTGTTTTAACGTACTTAGTAGACTTAGTGTTAGGATATATAAGTTCTATTATGTTATGTTTTTGCTGATTTTATATTTTTGTATGATAGTTCGTGAATTCGTGATACATAGATCTCATAAATACATAGTTTTATATACGTTTACATAGAAAAAGTTAGTTAAAAACGTAAATATTGTTACGCGGTCCTCGTTACGGTAAAGTGTCTCAGTGCTTAAGGTAATGTGCACAATGTTTTCGCGCGTTTTTGCCTTGTTCTGATTGGATTTTAGTTTTTCCCGCACTTTTTGTAAAATCTAATTAGATTCTGATTGGTTAATCGCTCAATAATTTTTGTATAAAAGACGTGCCATTTTGGTGGTTCGACACAGTCGTCGGCCAGCCAGTATTAGAAACACTCTCCTAATATAGAAGAAAGAAGCAACCAGTGGTTTTATTCTCCACCAACCCAGTACACAAGTGTGCCCAGTCTGCACACAATCCGTTGGAACCTTTTTTTATTTTTTTTTGTATTTTCCCCGATTACTCGAAGATGGCTGGACCAATTTGGATTTTTCTGTTTTTGTTTGAAAAGGTATACTTCCCAAGTGGTCCCATGATCATCAAGTAAAGATCTGATGATGGGATCCTGGAGAAATAAAGAGAACTCTGAAAATTTAATAGGCTCACTAGAAGCGATTTGGGTAGCTTTTGGAAGAGTACTTTCTCGGAGTGGTGTCATTTCAATTTGGTGAAGATCGTGCAACGGAACTCCTCAATAAATGATAGCAAATGGACTGGGATTGCTGAAATCTCATGTCTGTCTATTGATTACACTAGATCACGCCGGTTCGCTGTGAAGGCGTGCTTACCAGCACATGTGACCCACAATAAATGAAAAATAAAAACCACGAGCTCTTCCTATTGGAAATCTTACCTGATGTGTTTACCTTATGTGTTTAATGATTATTGACGGTTTTTTTACAAGTTAGAGAGATATGGTTGATTATAATAATAATCTTTATTGAAAAAAGAGGAAATACATAATACCTCACAATATTGACACAAGTACAGTAGGTAAGTAAGTAAACAGATCAAAATGAACCCTAACGTCTAAACTAGGCCAAGCCTGTATCTTAGACGTTAGTCTCTTCCAATGTTGTTACACGGAAAAAATTTGAAGTCAACCAAGGACCTTTTTGGCTCGGTTAACTGCATATTATTTAATATTGACAAAGACATTATTAAAAAGCTTGAAGTACTTTTGGTAATTAACAACCACGAGAACATTGTTAATTCGTGTTGTTTATTAACAACACTTAACTCAGTAAATTGAAAATGAGATAATCGGTTAATTTTATAGTTTTTAAATTTCATTAAAAATAACCAAGTTCACTTAGTAAGCTGTAGCAACAGATTTGTGTAAATTTTACCCATTAAACACAGTTTTAAAAATAATTAAGTAACTGAATCACTATTAATCGACTAACTTTGCTAAATACAACAGAACATCTTGTTAGTTGTTAACCGACAATACTATCTATTAGTATCTGTTATTTTTAGATGTATGATGGTTTATTTATAGCTGTGTGTTTATTTAGTGCTTGTTCAGTATCCAATATCAAATCATCTTAGACTAATCAAGTGAGATTGTTGATGTTTAAATCTATAATACATCTAATACTAACCAAGTGAGATTGTTGATGTTTAAATCTATAATACATCTAATACTAACCAAGTGAGATTGTTGATGTTTAAGTCTATAATACATCTAATACTAACCAAGTGAGATTGTTGATGTTTAAGTCTATATGAGTAATAAACAACCACGAGAACATTGCTAATGCGTGTTGTTTACCCAATAAAAACAGTGTTAAAAATAATTAAGTAACTGAATCACTATTAATCACTAACTTTGCTAAATACAACAGAACATCTTGCTAGTTGCTAACCGACAATATTATTATTAGTGTCTGTTATTTTTTGATGTTTGATGGTTTATTTATAGCTGTGTGTTTATTTAGTACTTGTTCAGTATCCAATATCAAGTCATCTAATACTAACCAAGTGAGATTGTTGATGTTTAAATCTATAATACATCTAATATTAACCAAGTGAGATTGTTGATGTTTAAGTCTATATGAGTAATAAACAACCACGAGAACATTGCTAATTCGTGTTGTTTACCCAATCAAAACAGTGTTAAAAATAATTAAGTAACTGAATCACTATTAATCGACTAACTTTGCTAAATACAACAGAACGTCTTGCTAGTTGCTAACTGACAATATAATTATTAGTGTCTGTTATTTTTAGATGTTTGATGGTTTATTTATAGCTGTGTGTTTATTAAGTACTTGTTCAGTATCCAATATCAAGTCATCTAATACTAACCAAGTGAGATTGTTGATGTTTAAATCTATAATACATCTAATATTAACCAATACTAAACCAATAATATTGTCGGTTAGCAACTAGCAAGATGTTCTGTTGTATTTAGCAAAGTTAGTCGATTAATAGTGATTCAGTTACATAATTATTTTTAACACTGTTTTGATTGGGTAAACAACACGAATTAGCAATGTTCTCGTGGTTGTTTATTACTCATATAGACTTAAACATCAACAATCTCACTTGGTTAATATTAGATGTATTATAGATTTAAACATCAACAATCTCACTTGGTTAGTATTAGATGACTTGATATTGGATACTGAACAAGTACTAAATAAACACACAGCTATAAACAAACCATCAAACATCAAAAAATAACAGACACTAATAATAATATTGTCGGTTAGCAACTAGCAAGATGTTCTGTTGTATTTAGCAAAGTTAGTCGATTAATAGTGATTCAGTTACTTAATTATTTTTAACACTGTTTTGATTGGGTAAACAACAGGAATTAGCAATGTTCTCGTGGTTGTTTATTACTCATATAGACTTAAACATCAACAATCACACTTGGTTAATATTAGATGTATTATAGATTTAAACATCAACAATCTCACTTGGTTAGTATTAGATGACTTGATATTGGATACTGAATAAGCACTAAATAAACACACAACTATAAATAAACCATCGAACTTCTAAAAATAACAGATTATTTTAGTTACCTACTTAAATAGGTAAGTACTAACCTATTTAAGTAGGTAACTGAATCACTATTAATCGACTAACTTTGCTAAAAACAACAGAATATCTTGTTATTTGCTAACCGACAATACTATTTATTAGTATCTGTGTGAAGTTTGTTATTTTTAGAAGTTTAATGGTTTAATAGTAGCTGTGTGTTTATTTAGTGCTTGTTCAGAGACAACCAAGCCAAATCATCTAATAATAACCAAGTAAACTATTTATCAAGCGATAGCCAATTTACTTGTTTAGCCATACATAACAACTCGGTTATTATTACCTACATTTTGAACCGCGCACCGGGCGCGGTGCGGCGCGGCGGCAACAGTCGTGCGACAGTTGCCGTACCCGTTAGTTGTGGTCAAATTACTCTGTGGTTGTGGTCAGTCAGACTCAGAAAGTCAGCAGAATCAGTGATCAGTGTTCAAAACGATTAGGTTATTGTACATTCATGGACGAAGAAGTGCAAAACCTTCTAAAAGCGTGGGAGCTTGAGGAGTACATAGATGTTTTCAAAGGTGAGTTTTCAAGCTGTTTTATTTATTCTGTCTGTTACAAGTGTGGTTGTGGTACCCAATAGGTACTTAATATGGGACCACGAGTTCCATAAACCCTTTTTGTAAGTAATTGTATGTAGTGTTAATCCGTGTAGTGTACCTTACCTACCTATCTTATAAAATAAACAGCGCGTGGCGCAAGTGCAGCGCAGACGCTTCTTTCATATTTTGTACAAAACGAATGGAAATAAAGTCGCCATTTTGAACACCGAATCCTTTGGACGCGGCTGTCGACTTGTCTTTCGACTTTATTTACATCCGTTTTGTAGGTTCGAGACGCCCCGCTCCGCCGCTCCGCCGCCGCTTGTAGTAGGTACCTACCTGAGTATAATAGTAGGTATGTCCCGCGCCTAAACAGGAGGTAAGCACGTGGTCTGTGCTGTGATAACCAACCATCCATGTCCATCGGCGCCGGCGCCGGCTGCGGCGGCGGCGCGGCGGCGGCGCGACGGCACGGCATCGGCTGATCCTGTGGCTCATCGGCATGGCAATCCGAGTATCCAACGAATAGTAGGTAGGTACAATATATGACAAAAACATGTTGCTTATGCATTGGCGAGGGAGTGCTTGACCCATCAGACTTGGTAGCGCCTCCCGGCTCGGATGCCTCCTTCCCCCTTCGGTACGCGCATGCATCTCTTGGCTAGGTACTCTAACAATCCAATGTACCTACAATCCGTTCAAAGAAAGAAGAGACCTCGAGAGTGCAGGAAATTGCTCTCTTCTCACAAAATAAAAATGTCGGTTTTAATAATAAAAATAATTTTGCCACTTCGTTAATAGGTATTTGTTGTTGTAGTGGCAATAGAAAAACATATCAAAAAAATTCAACTGTCTTCCAATTACGGGTCGTGAGATAAACAGCCTGGTGACAAAAAGACAAACAAACAGCGGAGGCTTAGTAGTAGGGTCCCGTTGGCACCCTTTGGGTACGGATATACCTACTTTGGTTTCATGATTATTTAGTTGTTGCCCTGTAAATGTCCATTTCAAATTTCAATACTACGAACGACGACACCCCGCCGCCCCGCCCCGCCATGCGCCATGGTGAAAACGAATTGATTACATTTTATTGCAACCGACTGTACCTACCTCTTGTTTTTTTGCAGTGATATCGCCTTTTGTTCGCACGGAAAAAATGACATTAGTAATGGACTGACACAACGAACACACGTTTAAACATAAATCTAAGAACATGCTAAAGGTCAACTCGGCGAAGACCGTCTGGCGGGTAAGATCGTACAATAAGCAATACAGCAAACTCTGAATAACCACAGCAATGACAACCCGAACTACAAAAACTTTAAACTGTTTTAGTTTCAATAAATTGACACAGATGGCGCTATTTACAAAACAAAGAGAAAAAATGACGTCCAAAATTTAGTCGGGTTAACAACTTGCAACACGACCAGCACCAAGCTGGCATAAAAAATGTTTTAAGTGCTATTTCGTGATTTAAAACAGGATTTGTTTGGGTAAGTTCATTTATGATTAATATCTTTACCTAATTATAATATTAGAATGTAATAAAGCATATTTTTTACGAAGTTACATCTAGTGGAAGAAACCTAACCTCAAATTGGAATAGTGGAGAAGTCCGTCTAGTACTTGGAGGGAAACATCGGCATATGCCGATCTTCGCCGTTTTCAGATGTCACAAACCTTTTTACGCTTACGCTAATTTTATGACTGATTCGTATTTTTCAGCTTCCAGCGTAATGAGTAACCATGAGTTCTACTCTTAAAAAACCGGCCAAGTGCGAGTCGGACTCGTCCATGAAGGGTTCCGTAGCAGCAAGTGGATGACATAATATAACTTGGTTTTTATTATTTTTACAGGTAATAAAAAAAAAACACAAATATGGGAAAGTATCAAAGAAAAACAAATAGAGGGTCTTATTCGAAAGAAAAATTTAAAGAAGCCGTGGAAGAGGTGGAATCTGGCAGATTGAGTGGATACAGTGCGTCAAAGAAATTTAACATACCTCGCATGACCATTATGGACCATGTTAAAAAAAGAAGGACGAAATCAACAACGCTTGGGCGAAATACAGCAATAGCACCTGAAATTGAATTTAAGTTGGCAACGAATCTCCATGTAATGGAAAAATGTGGATTCGGGCTTACCAGAAAAGAAGTGATGCAGATGGTTGGTGAATATGTCAACAAAAACGATATGATTACACCCTTTAAAAATGGAATACCGGGTAAAGACTGGTTCTTGGCTTTTAAAGAACGTCATGGTCTATCCATGAAAAAACCTCAAGCTGTAGAGTACGCGCGAAAACGAGCCGTTGACCCATTTATAATCTATCCATATTTTGATCTCCTCGAAAGTACAATACGCGAGTTAAATTTAGAAAACAAACCGTCAGCCATATGGAATCTTGACGAAACGAGCTTTTCCAAGGACCCAGCCAAAACTAAAATCATTGGTGCTAAAGGTCATGCAGCAACTAGGATTATTTCTTCACCTGGACGCGATAACACTACAGTGCTGCTTGGTGCCAGTGCTTCAGGAGAAAAGACACCGCCTCTAATTGTCTAGAAAGGCAAGAATGTATGGGATACATGGACATCTTCTAAAGCATATCCAGGGACATCTTACGCCGCAACAAAAAATGGTTGGATGGAGACAGAGGTGTTTGAAATTTTTTTTAAAAAAACTTTTTTGCCTGCTGTTCAAAACCAACGCCCAGTGCTGCTTATATACGATGGACACTCCACACACGTAGGCCTAAATATCATTGAAGAGGCTCGCAAAGAAAACATAACAATTTTGAAATTGCCGCCGCACACCAGTCACATTTTACAACCATTGGATATTGCAGTTATGAAGTCATTCAAAGACCGATGGGATCCCTTATTGGTTCGTTGGCAGCGGCTGAACGTCGGGCGTGTTATGCCAAAAAGTGAGTTTGCAAGACTAATTGGACAAGTATGGGCTGAGATAGATCCTCAGGTCCTACGTAATGGATTTAGAAAAGCGGGAATATATCCTGTAAACCGTGAGGAAATTAAAGAAAATCAGTTTGATAACTTGAAGCTAAGACATTGGAGAGAACACGAGAGTTCACGAAATATGGCGGAAAAGCACAAAACAATAAAGAGAAACCCGGAAACTTTGTTAACGTTAGTACTTAATTTTTTCAATCAAATTCAAACTCGTGAGAACATTGAAGTAATCAACAGTCGTAACGAATCATTGGAATATCCATATACAAGACCAGAAAATTTCATTCGAAGAACCATCATTGGAATATCACATACAAGACCAGAAAATTTCATTCGAAGAACCATCATTGGAATATCATATACAAGAACAGAAAATTTCATTCGAAGAATTACTTCTGCAAAAAGTTAAACGTGGTGATAGCTCACCAAAGCAACTGCGTCGAAAGGTAGCACCAGGTGCTGAGGTAATAACTCACAGTGATGTTTTGGAAATGAAAAGGGAAGAACAAAGAAAAAGCATTAATAAGAATACAAAAAGAAAGGGTAATAAAAAACAACCACAGTCTTCTCCCAAAATCACTGATGATGTTGTTTACTTGACAAATGTCTCAAATAATGATTGTCAGAATCGACCATTTTCAGCAAAAGATGTAAGTAACTTACCTACTTGTTTACAAAAGCCAAAAACTAATTCTCCAAAAATAAAAATTCTGTCTAATGTAATCATTAAAGAAGCCAATACCGAAAAAGAAGCGAAAGATAATACTAGAAATAAAAAATATAACAAGATTATCAAACCGGCAATAACAGCTAAAGAAAAAAAGCACATTCAATCAGAAAACAAATATAAAGATAATAAGGTGCTTCAACAGCATATAAAACTTAGACAGACAAGTACACGGAAAGATCAGGTTTTCGACTCTAAGAATATTTACTTAAATCCCAAACCAGGACCATCGGGACTATGTAAAGCCAGATATAGAAAACGTTCATCTTCAACAACTAGTGTTTCCGGTTCAATTAGTTGCCATAGCGATTCAGACATAATGGATGTAGTATCAGATAGTATTTTAAACAACGACGACGAAGATAATAGTTCCTACACTTTGCCACAAACTTTTAATATAATTCAAGACATTGACGCGATAGACAATTTCAACCCTGATATTGTATGCAATACTAATGAAGAACATCAAATAGCCACCTATTATGCTGGGGACGATATTTTAAATTCCAACGGTTTACCACAAAGTCTTAATATGGAAAAAATTGATGTGGCAATAGATTTCACCCCTGATATAGACTTAACTAATAATGAACATGAATTTGCTACTTATTATGCTGGGGACGATGTCCTAGTAAGATACCATGTCAGACAAAAATGGAAATACTATGTGGGGCAAATTGAAGATATGAAGATTATAGACGAGGAACTCTGTTACTCAATTAAATACTATAAAACAATAAAGAAACCGGAATTAACGTTTAGAATGACAAAAAAAATCGACCGCGATGATGTTCCTGCAACACTCATAGTAAAAAAAGTTAATTTGACTCAAGATCCCGTTACACTAAATTACTCTTTTACGCATCCTGGTGAGGATTCTGTTTACTTTTAAATTTTTATTACGAGGTGAAAGCTTCAAGGTGGCCCGCGAAATTCAGATTTTTTTACGTTCTTTGCCTTTTGCAGGAAATTTTCAAATTTATGCTAATTAAAATATGATTCGCGAGCGTAACAAATCTAATTTTTTTAAGTTATAATCATTACAATTATAATTTCAATTATTATAACTCAATGACACTCAATAACTCACTTTTCTAATATTATGCGCTAACGTAACAACAATGACTACATTGGATTATAATAATTGAAATCATTATTGTAATTACTAAAACTCAGTAAAGTCATATATATCTGTTAAGCTCGCGAATCATATTTTAATGAATATACAACCTTAGCCGGACTTGAAAAACGCGAAAATTGAAAGAAAATTTGAATTTTTTCGAGCCACTCTGGCACTTCCACCTAAATGCTTTAGTTTAGTTTAATTGTTTGTGATTTTGTATGTAAAATAAGTCAAAAGGTGTAAAGGGCCTATAGACTAGTAAATAAGTAAAAGTTTATAGATAATAATTATGTTATAAAATATAGAAAGTTGTCTATCTTACCTACTTGGTTAGATAAAGTAAGCTCATACAACTTTAGGTAGCTATTTCTATAACATTACCAAGACTGTTACAAATATATTTTTTTATTTTTACTATTTTATCTACATGTTCCTATTAGGTTAATACAATTTTAACTAGTGCCAAAATAGTTAACAAAATTAAGTAAGTAATGTTGATCTCAAGTGCTATTAGTAGGTAAGTTAGCAAGTAAGCATTACTACCATCAATATGGTGAAGATTATAATTTTGTAGTTTATGTTTAGTGTTTGCTAAGAAAAGTTTTTATATTAGTTTAATTGTTTATGATTTTGCATGTAAAATAAGTCAAAAGATGTAAAGAGCCTACAGAATATACTAAGTAGGTAAGTAAGAATTTATAATTAGAATATGTTATAAATATAAAATAAAGTAAGCTGATACAACTTTAGGTAGGTATTTCTATAACAACCAAGACTGTTACAAATATATTTTATTGCAATTTTTTCTACATATTCCTATCTAGTGCCAAAATTAAGTAATATTCAATTAAATGACAAATATGCAAAGGTAGAGTCTTTAAACATCCTATATGTTTAAAGACTCTACCTTTGCATATTTGTCATTTACTATATACTCATAATAATTTAAACACAATATTCAAATGTTATTGGAGCTTATTACAATAATTTTAACTGCTATACGAATAAAATGTTGATCTCAAGTGCTATTAGTAAGTTAGCAAGTAAGCATTACTACCATAAATATGGTAAAGATTATTATTTTGTTTATTTAATGTGTTTGCTAAGAAAAGTTTTTATTTGAATTAGTATCACTTTCTAAATGAGTGTTGTTATTTTTTTTAACTAAGTACTTAAAACATTTTATTTCATTGTTTCGGCGAATTAGCATAATTTTATTTCATTTAAAATATATGTAGAAGGGAGAACATAAAACTATCTCTTTCATATCTTTTAAGTTCAATTCCTTTCCATAACTGGCAATTCTTTCAATAAAAGCTGATTTAAGTACCAAAACAAAGTTTTGTTATTTAAGTAATGAAACTGTTTTTAACCCCTGACTGGCGATCTATGCCGGACTTACCCGACAAACGCTTCTTTTTGAAATGGATGCCGATTGGAGCCTTTAATTTGATAAACGACAGCACACATTGAAAGGCCTTTGAAACACACACACGTACACAATGTCTTTCTTTGAGTAAATCGACTATTTATAGGTATTTTCCTCATTAGACGGTCTTTTCCGACGTGGTAGTAAATTCCGTCTACTTAACCGTTTTTTCGAAATTTGAATGTATTTAATTAATCGATAAGCTTAAAGCAATATTGACAATATTTTTTCATAGTCATCTAAATGTTTAATCACCTCATTGCATAAAACTTGCCAAAAATATAATAGAAATGGCAAAAAAAATCTAATGAATTAAATTTTTAATGAAGTATGCCGATCTTCGCCGAGTTGACCTAATATCTGAATATTTCAATGAATACCCTGCTCTACAGAAGCCGACGGGATACCTTTTGGTAAGTACCTACTAGTTTCTAGTAGGAGTTTGGCGTGACAAACATCCATCCATACATCTAAACTACACAATACAAGTAATACCTGTAACCAATCATTTTTAACTTACTCGTTTTTTTTGTTGTTTACAGCTAGAAAAAGACTTTGATAATTTATAAACCGGGCAGTACTCTGAGCTTTTTGAAAACCTCCCTACATTAAAAGAAAGGCTTAATAATCTAGCGAAAAAAAAGTTGAGCAATAATAATAAGGATAAAAACTTGGTTACCTTGGTCGCTTTGCAAGATTGTGAGTACCTATACCTACTTAAGTACCTACCTACCTATGATAAGTATGTTTAACACTATCTACACTCTCGCAGGCACACCTCGGGGTAGTGTTCATGTGACGCTGCAAGCCGTGGCTGCATGACTGTATTCCATTCTCAATTTATCTCCACTTCTCCTATTATCCAGATTGCTGGAAGTCGGTGGATAGAGAGGGATTAGAATAGTTCTTTCTGGCAATGTCTATATCCAGCAATGGACCTACTAGTGATGATGATGACTGACTTCTACTTGCTTATCCGTACTTCCAAATAAATAAGTAGGTACCTAAGTAAAATGAAATGGGTGGGGGGATTCGGACCAATTAATAAGTTAAGTTAGTAATATTACGAACCAGCCTATCAAGAACCAGCCTTCCGGATCAAACCAACTTTCAACTTTAGGTTACCTACCTACTGTTAGTAGGATCGTATTAAAATTTTGCTATTTTATATTGTTTCAGCATCGGAAGAAAACGCCAATATTGGAACTTTGCTGCTCATACGTTCAGTTTTATCAGTGACAAGCATTCGTTTGAAGGGAAAACAAAAGAAAGTGTGGCGTCCTTCTAAAACAGAGGTGCGGGAAGGGTTCATTACGCATGTTAGGGATGACTCTGACATAATATCAGTGATAAATATAAGGCGCGAAAAGTTCACCGATTTTAGTCTGACCCTACAACCGTTTGTAATTATTGTGGGCCCATCTCTGGAAGAGATTAAATCGTATTATGTAATAATCGATAAGGTATGGTACATTGTTCCTGATATTATGTCAGCAGTCAATGCTTGTTTCAAAATAATATGGGTAGTCAATGCTCAATACCCCATGGAATGTCATAGCACATGGATGTTCATTCAGCATGCAATTTACAAATTCAAAACATCATTTGATAAATCTTCCACGTCTAGTCATACCTTAATGGGAGAATTGGGCATTCATTAAGTTTTAAGGTGCCTGTATTTAAGTTTTAAGGTGCCTGTATGCGTGAAACTAGCGCCGCCGCCTATTTTATCTTATTATTACGTTGAACAAAGGAATTAAAAAATATATATTGTTCCGTTTGTGAAACCTATCATAAGCTTTTTTTAATACCTCTGTAATAGTTTTATTTTTTATAGTTTAGGAAGAGTAGCGAAAACAGAGGTTGGTGGCCAGCAAGTGCAACTTCGCTACTCCTCTTATACTATACCAAATAAAACTAAAGTATTTTTAGTTATTCGTACCCTCAGTGTATCTACATTAGATACTATAGGTACGATTGTACAGTTACTAGGAGTAGGTTACCTATCTCATAGTGGTTAGTTGAATTCAGTTTTGATGGCAATGTTTTTATTTTATTTTTGGATAGATTTATTTTTAAATTACGGATACTTCAGCGCGTTAAGCTACTTACACTATGGTTATTTGTTTTTTATGTAAGGACTCAGTGCAATTAAAAGCACTTCAATATCATTTTAATTTTAAACACAACGGATACGAGATAGAACAATACAAATGCTGCTAAGATAACTGTAAGCGGTCATTTCAATTATTGTGTAGTTTTAAAAGACATATACGAAAATTTCATATACCAGAGGCTGAATCTTTCTCCATAGATATTGTACAAAACAGTGATATTATATTATATTGTCCCGACGTTTCAACTGGATTGCACTAGCCGTGGTCGCGGGTACACTGAAGTAATGGAGATTCCGCAGCAAAGGCGTTTCTTGAATTACCTTCACTTGATGTGTACGTTACCCCAGCAGGAAAGTGTCTCCTAGAGTTATATGAGAGGAACGTTTACTTTGTGCCTTATCTGCTGTAAATGTGCCACATAAAAATGTGTGCCCCCTGTCGTTTTGGAAAATAACGGAAAAAACGATTCCTGCTGGGGTAACGTTTTTCCAGCAGGAAAATTTTAAACGAATGATCGGAGAGAGAAACATTTTGCATGGCCTTGTAGCTTATATTAGTGCCTTAATGTGCCCCCAAAAATAAATTCTGTGCCCATCAGGTTTTATTAATTTTCCTGCTGGAAAAATGTTACCCCAGCATGAATCGTTTTTTTTTTAAACGACAGGGGGCACAAATTTTTATGTGGGGGCACATTTACAGCAGATAAGGCACAAAATAAACGTTCCACTCATATAACTCTCAAGAGACACTTTCCTGCTGGGGTAACACTCACTTGATTGTCAGAAATTATCATAAGGGCCGGTTCACAGGTGCCTTCGCTTTGCTGCGGAATCTCCATTACTTCAGTTTCTGGATACTGTTGAAACGTCGGGACAAAATAATAGGTATCGTGATCAATACCCGTACTTACATAAATATGGGTTTATAATAAGCATACAACATGTTAAACATGTAAAATCCAAAATAATGAATGACGTAGAACAAAAGCTGTTCACATAGATGATATGGAGAATGAACCCTCACCTTTTCATCGATGTGAGCAGCGTTTCTTCCACGTCATTATTTTGGATTTTATCATGTTCGTTTTTTTTTCGGTCTTACATTTCAACATTTTTGAAGATATAAAATCACTGAATTAAAAATTTAGTCTCAAAATTTAAAATTAAATATTTTTTTTTTATTTTAAAATTTAGATTTTCCATACTTACAGTGATTTTAAATCTTAAAAAATTTTGAAATGTGTCGTGTCATTAAATTGTTACATAATACATAATAAATATATTAAAATGTCTAATTACAGTTGTTTTCCATACAGTGATTTTAAATCTTAAAAAAAATTAAAATGTGTCGTCTCATTAAATTGATACATAATAAATATATTAAAATGTCTAATTATAGTTGTTTTTAATGCTAGCTGTTAATGTACCTACTCCCAATTGCAGATAGGTATTTAGGTAGCAAAGTTTGTGTTAGTTCTTGTACATTTTACGTTGGCTTTAAGTAAGCACAACCAACCTAGCATGCGTTTAGCGTATTCTTGGTGAATTGACTTAGTGGTTATTATTATAAAGTCAATTCGCCAATAATACGCTAAAACTACATGGTAGATTGGTTGTGGTTACCTATAGCTAAGGTAAAATGTTGGCTCAAAGTATCGAGAGAGTCGGTTGTGGGCGTTGTGGCTACAAAGTAGGTTGGCTGTGGTTACCTAGTAAACTAGCTCAAAGTACCGAGAAAGTTGGTTATGGCTACAAAGTAAATTCACTAATACTACAGAGTAGGTTGGCTGCGGTTACCTAGTAAACTAGCTCAAAGTACCGAGAGGGTCGGTTGTGGCAACAAAGTAGGTTGGCTGTGGTTACCTAGTAAACTAGCTTGAAGTACCGAGAGAGTCGGTTGTGGCAACAAAGTAGGTTGGCTGTGGTTACCTAGTAAACTAGCTCAAAGTACCGAGAGAGTCGGTTGTGGCAACAGAGTAGGTTAGCTGTGGTTACCTAGTAAACTAGCTCAAAGTACCGAGAGAGTCGGTTGTGGCAACAAAGTAGGTTGGCTGTGGTTACCTAGTAAACTAGCTCAAAGTATCGAGAGAGTCGGTTGTGGCTACAAAGTAGGTTGGCTGTGGCTACCTAGTAAACCAGCTCAAAGTACCGAGAGAGTCGGTTGTGGCAACAAAGTAGGTTGGCTGTGGTTACCTATTAAATTAGCTCAAAGTATCGAGAGAGTCGGTTGTGGCTACAAAGTAGGTTGGCTGTGGTTACCTAGTAAACTAGCTCAAAGTATCGAGAGAGTCGGTTGTGGCTACAAAGTAGGTTGGCTGTGGTTGCCTAGTAAACTAGCTCAAAGTACCGAGAGAGTCGGTTGTGGCAACAAAGTAGGTTGGCTGTGGTTACCTATTAAACTAGCTCAAAGTATCGAGAGAGTCGGTTGTGGCTACAAAGTAGGTTGGCTGTGGTTACCTAGTAAACTAGCTCAAAGTATCGAGAGAGTCGGTTGTGGCTACAAAGTAGGTTGGCTGTGGTTACCTAGTAAACTAGCTCAAAGTACCGAGAAAGTTGGTTATGGCTACAAAGTAAATTCACTCATACTACAGAGTAGGTTGGCTGTGGTTACCTAGTAAACTAGCTCAAAGTACCGAGAGAGTCGATTGTGGCTACAGAGTAAATTCACTAATACTACAGAGTAGGTTGACTGTGGTTACCTAGTAAATAGGGTTATTTTTTAATAAACAATTCTAACCATTTAATCATGTTAATATTGATCAAGTAAAGTTAGCAAACTTGACTTGTTTATTTTTAACTATAAACTTTGCAGGCGCTATATTGATCAACCTGCTTAGTAATTTTCTGCCAAGAGTTGGTTATTTTTACACGTAGAATTTTTTCCGTGTACAATCAGAAATGCGTAGTGTGATTAAACATTAATAAATAGAAATATATTACTAAAAATGTATGTGCTCAGCTTAGAATGTGGGTAGGTAGTTACTATCAAGTATTATTAAAGTCAACGTAGGTATGACTGTTTACCTTTTTTGTTTTCTAAGCATTAGCTAAGACCGTTCATAAAGCTGTATTAGCTTTATGAATCTCATCAATCTTAGCTCATTTTTACGCACAAGTCTTGTTACACAACCTAACACATTTTTGGTGAAAATACCTACAGTCTAAGGATCGGACTTCACCAAAGCGGACACGATAAATACCATATGGCTATAGGCCCATGATGCAGACGAGGCCCATTCCCGATAGGCATTCAATCAATTTGATTCATTTTTTTTTATAAACAACTCACACACACAGTCAAACTATTTTGTCATATTTTTTTGTTGACCAAAAAAATATGACAAAATAGTTTTCATGAAAAAAGAGCTAAAGTTTATGCAAAGTGTTGGTTTGCATTCTAGTCAAATTAAAAGGTGTGCTACAGACCATCAAACTGAACAACTTTCTCCATGGGACCAGCATCGTACTCGTAAAAAATAAACCGCTGTCTCATAAATTAAAAAAAATATATATATATGTCACCGTAAAATTGTCAAAAACGTTATACTTATTGTAATATCTCTAGCGATATTGTAAAGTCTCGAATTATTGTCAAATGAACATACTGCTTACAATAAAACGCATTATTTTTCGTGAAATGCATGCGATGGTAGTCAACTCACGCGGTGTGGAGAGAAGGAGGGGTCCCCCTTGCCCAGTGGTACCACTCTCATGAAAAGATACTGTACCATTCCTGAGAAATATCAATTAATATAACCTAACCTTAAAACACTTCATATTCCCCTAAAAAGCGTAGTCGACGGAGCCCCGCTTCGCGGGGCCCCTATTTCCGAGTGCAGGGTTTAAAGGAACCTAACTAACCCAACGGGGGGCTGCCCCAAGTCCCGTTTATGGGGGCAAGAGATACTTCCGTATGTTCAGTTGACAATAATTCGAGACTTTACAATATCGCTAGAGAGATACACGTTATATTGTAATATAACGAATTTGACAATTTTACGGTGACATATATATATCGCTGGACATTAACACACATCGCCATCTAGTGCCACACTAAGCAAGGCTTGTGTCTTGGACACCAGATAGTTGTTATACTATATTTATAACATTTTTGTTTGTAAATACATACTTATTATACATATAAACATCCATGACTCGGAAACAAATGTCCATGCTCATCACACAAACATTTGCTCCTACCGGAATTCGAACCCAGGACCCTAAGAACGTAAGGCAACCTCACTACCACTACGCCATTCGGGTCGTCATTTGGTCGAGTAGGTATTGGAATTTTGTATGGGGTCTTTGATTATTTTTTTGCGATTAGAACACCTTGTATATCTCTACCGCGTGTACGTTACCCTAGCAGGAAACTGTCTCCTAGAGTTCTCTGAGTAGAATGTATTATTAGTGCCTTAGCTGCTTCAAATGTGCCCCAGACATAAAGAATTGGTGCCCTTTGTAGTTTTGGAGAAAAACTGAAAAAACGATTCCTGCTAGGGTAACGTTTTTCCAGCAGGAAAATTATAAACGAATGATCGGAGAGAAAGACATTGTGCATGGCCAGAGAGCTTATATAAGTGCCAAAAAGGGCCTCCAAAAATAAAATTAGTGCCCCTTCAGGTTTTCGAGATATTGTATTTCTCTAAAACCATTGCATGTGCCCCTGTAGAATAAACATACACGTGTAGCTCTTAATTAGTGCCCATCAGTGCCCCAATTAGATTTAAGAAAATATTTATAAGCATCAATTCTTTATGTGGGGCACATTTACAGCAGATATGGCACTAATTATACCTACATTCTACTCAGATAACTCTAGGAGACGCTTTCCTGCTAGGGTAACGTACCGTAAACCCCTACCACTCTATTCGTACCAGTCATACATTACTATTATATCTAATATCAGCAGGCAGTTATACTAAATTTAAAATAACTGAGCTAAATATTTGTTACCACGGTTTGTTGCCAAAATATGCTTATTGATCAATGAAGATCGATTTCGCGTGCCAATGCAATTGTCATGAGCCCGCGTGTTGACAAAACACGCCTAATTGCGTGCTCGTAACAGATTGTTGGCAGATTTATGTAATTAATTTGAATATTTCGAGATTTTGTTGCTTCAAAAGGGTTCTCAAATGTCAGATTGCAGCATGACTGGGTTTTTTATCCCATACTGTTCCACTGCTGGGCAAATATCTCTCCTATAATAATAATAATATATAACTTTCCACTTCTTCCTGTGTGTAGGCCTCGCTGTACCATCTCTCACAGATGACTCATATCTGATTGATAAATAATTATAATAAACGCACTACGTCCAACGCATCAGAAATCCCATGGTATTGCTGCAGTTCTTAAAAGGCAAACCTAACTCTGTGCGTTAGAACAGCGAGACCATTAAATTATTGAAAAAAACTGAAAAATATTTGAATTTGGAAGATAGATATCACCCCTGAAAGTTTTTATAACGCGCTGCCGATTGGCGAATCCCAAAAATGTAAGAGTACCTTCACTACTTACATATTTTAAAACAAAGTCCTCCGCCGCGTCTATCTATCTGTCTGTTGGCGATACACTCACAAACTACTGCACCGATTTTCATGCTGTATCCACCAATGGATAGAGTGGTTCTCGGGGAAGATTTCGGTATATAATTTATACACGGGCGAAGTAGCGGGCATCAGCTAGTCTTACATAAATACTGAGGGCTGATAGAGCAGCATCAGTAGTCTATCTTAACCTAGAGGTCGAGACACAAACATAAAATTGCCTATGTCATTCGAGACTTCATTCAACGGGTTAATGGTAGCGTGGCAATCACTCAATTCGCAGCCCGTTTTCTCGATATGCCTAACCGATTAAGCTAGCAGCTGTCTATATTTAACGTTCCAGCAGTGCAAGTACGTAGGATGCGACATGACTCGATTAGATAAATTTGACAGTTAAGTAATTCTCGATAAAATGAGTTTTTATGGAGTAAAAACCACCAGTGATCATTTTTACCTTACCTACACCTATTTGCCGCCAGTACCTAACCAAAAACAATAGGTATTCTAAGAGCGTGGTCCGGTTTCTTGACGCGAAAAAAAAACCCATAAAAAAAGAAAGACGCCCCGACTTGGCGACGCGCGACGCGCGACTTTGCGACAGTCCTAAAAGAAAAGACGTCATTTAAATCCTTCGTCTCCAGCCGATTGAGAAAAGTGCATTTTATCAATATCTTATCGATAGTTTGTTATAAATTTATTTTTAATCTTCAGACATTATGTTCAGGTATGCCCCACAAAGCAATAATTAAGCTTCAGGTATTTGGAGAAAGCAAACATTCCGTAGTGTGAAGTCGTATGTCTTTTTGTGTTAAATATTTTGTGTGCCGTTAAGAGATTCCATAAATTCCTCTGTTTCATACAAAAACTATCTTTATATATAGGTTCCGCACAGTTCCGCGTCATAAATATTTGACAGTTAGAGTTTTTTTCTAGGAAGTTAATTGCTATTGCCATAAACAAAAATTCGGATGATTTAAGTAGAAATATGTCACGGTTTTTATTGTGCAGGATGTGCAAAGTTCAAATACAAGAGATAGGTAATGTAAGAACAAGAGAATGTGGGGTGTCGATTAATTAGAGAAAGCACCTTTATGTTCAATTTTGTTAACATAATATGTTACGTCCTTTGTTTATTTCTAGTTCCTATAAACACTCAAGTCCACAGTCCTAGCTTGTGTAGTTATTAAAACGGATTTAATCAAGAGTTAAAGTAAAATAGAATAGGCAAAAGAAAGAAGGTTATAAAAATAAAAACAAGAAGAATGCTAAAGAATACGATTAAAAAATCTGCTTCACTCATATTGACCTCTGCTTAGAAGTTATGGTCTTGAAATTTCTTGTCAAACCAAATCCAGATCAATTAAAAATGCTACTCTTACCAATTACTCTAAACATTATAGAAACAAGCTAATTAAGCGGTAACCGAGCTCATCCGTTTCTACACGTGTTTATTGATAAACGACATCGACGCTCGCGCGTCAAAGAAAAAAAAACTGCAGTATTCCTGCTCCGAGCAGCGGGGCCCAGTGGCACAGTCAGCCGCATTACTTTGTGTAATTTATTTCATCATCACTGCTCTCAAAACGGTGAAGAAAAACATCGTGAAGAAACCGGCATGTCCTAGAACCAAAAAATTCGAAGACATGACATCTACCACCCTGCATTATGCCCACGTGGTGAATTTTAACCTATTCACTCTCAGAGAGGAAGCCGTGTGTCCCAGCAGTGGGAACAATATAGGCTGATAATGCTATGCTTGCTATTCCTAATCCTAACGACAGGGAACTTATGCTTTCACAGATTTAAATCGATTGCGTATTTTTACATTCATCATTCCTATCTATACTAGGTATAGCAGAAAAGTTTGTTTGTTTGTTTGGTTGAACGCGCTAATCTCAGGAACTACCGGCTCGAATTGAAAAATTATTTTTGCGTTGGATAGTCCATTTATCGAGGAAGGCTCTAGGCTATATAACATCACGCTATGACCAATAGGAGCGGAGCAGCAATAAGAAATTTTGCAAGCGGAAAAAAGCTTCCGTTGAGCAGGCGATGCGTTGCGATATCAAAACTTCACGGGAACGAAGTTGCGGGCAGAGTTACCATATATGACATACAAATGCGTACATCTCGACTAATGAACGTGTAGTTAGTGTAGTCACTATAGATCGTCTGTAATTCTATAATTTGTTATTTTGTGCATGTCATCATCTGCTGAGCCTTTTCCCAACTATTTTGGGGTTTGCTTTCAGTCTAACCGGATGCAGATGAATACCAGTATTTTACATGGAGCGACTGCCTATCTGACCTGCAAAACCCAGTTAGCACTAGACTTAGAAATATAAAAACAGAAACTAAACTTCTTTATTATACATATCTATGGTACTGGGTAATACGATGCCCCCTGGTGTCACTGGTTGTCAGACCTTTATGGGTCATTGACGACCTGTAACCAGGGACTGAATTACCCAAAAATTAAGATACTTACCTTTAAATTTCGGTATGACGTCATACCGTTATTTAATATTTACTTACCGAAATATATCGATACCGTTTTTTTTTTCAGTACCTAACGGAATTTTGAGGTTGGAAATGCATACCTACCGGTATATTCGGTAGAAGTACCATAACCTTTACAAATGTTTCGGTAGCAGTACCTGCCGAATCGACTCCGCCCCGCGCACCCGCGCCCCTCCGTCTCGCATGTTTTTCGGTATCTACCGAAATCATGTATAGGTTAAATAACGATATAGCCCAACCTTTATTGATTTAAGATATCGGTATAGCTCAACCTTTATTTTAAATCGATACCGATACATTTTTGAGGTATCTTAACCTATAACCGTAACCGCTTTTATTACCGTTATCGTGTATGGGTTAAATCATGATATACCCCTACCTTTATTTATTAAGGTATCGGTATAGCTCAACCTTTATTTTAAATCGGTACCGATATATTTTTGAGGTATCTTAACCTCTAACCGTAACCGCTTTCAGTCCCTGCCTGTAACGTCTGTTAAAGATCTACAAAGGCACGAAGGAAACTCGGTAGGTATGTTACGTGAGGTCACTCATCCACAGACCAATAATAGGCAAGCACGGCTTAACCTAAAGATCGACCCGGGCGGCCCGCGGCTGTTATTATTTAGACACAAGCTCCTTTCAGATCGCCTGTATTTCTATAATTTGTAATGTTGGGCATGTCTATGACTTACACTTAAATAAATAAAACCAGTTTTTCTACCAGGCAGGTTTATTAAAATTACATGCTTACAATTTTTTTTCCAATTCACAAAGTGGAACTTCTGCCGCGTATTTAATTTCGTGTCAGCCATACTGCGCTCGCGCATACTGTAGCAATTTAGATCATTTAGATGTAGGGATCGCATGCCACAGTCAAATATGCGGAAACGAAACAGTGTGGAGTTGTCGAAAACTAATTCACGGTTTAGGATGCCGTGGAGAATTAAGAGAAACGATTATTGAAGAACTGGCGACAGGTACTAATCAAAATCAAAGCATTTATTTAAAGTAGACCAGTTTCAGGCACTTTTTAACTTTCGAAACAAAGATGAGAATTAAATGCTACAGACGCTACAGTCCCATGTCACAAGAAATGAAAACTGTGAAAGTGCCAACTGTAATTGCCCATTCCCGAGCGTAGATCTCTATCATATGGAGAAGAGCGGGCAAGAAACTCCATGGACACTCTTTTAAACCCACCCGCTGTGGAGTCCAAAAGTATCAAAAAGTATCTTGCAAGCCGAAACCAACCACAGTAGTCATTCACTTTTTTTTTAAATCCGAAGAGTGATATCACAATCTGCTACTGTTTTGTTTTTCTCTTTGTAAGTAATGGATGTTTCATGTTTGTTAGGTACTCTTTCACGCAAAAACTACTGAACGGGTTCGGACGAAATTTAGCACATGGATAGTCTTTAACCTGGATTAACATAAAGGATACTTTTTATCCCGGTAGTACGATCCCGTGGGACAAAAGTCGACTTTCACGCGGGCAAAGTGGCGTGTACAAGTTGGTATACTATACAAGCCAACAGCGTAGAGGGCAAAAAAAAACGAACACAACCTAACAAACAATAAATTAAAACAATATCTCTATTCTCTACGGAACCCTAAAGCGCCATCCTATAATTTTTAAACGGGAACACCATGCAACATTCATCATTTTGGTAGAAAAAATTAAGAAAAAACGCTAAGCGCCACCGAGCTCCCTATTCAGCCTAATTATGACAATATACGTCGGAGGTTTGAATGGGCGACACGAACGAGTTTTTTTTTTTAATTTATTGGTTTTTATCATGGTTTGCATTTGTTTCCAAAATGCTTGTTTTTTCATTGAAACTTTAGAACGTGTAAAACATTGTTGAAGTCAGTATTCATCCGCCTAATTTTAGATCGGGCCCGATTATTTAGAATTTAGTCATCCAGGCTAGTTAGACTATACGAAGACCTATAAATTATTAAAAAAACTAGCACCAGGGTAGTCCCATTCAATAACAATTAGCAGAGATAGATTATTGGTGGGACTCGTGGACTGTCAAGGTATGTGTCTCAAGTTCCAACCCTAGACTGCATAGACGCGCAACTCTGATTTTTCGGATCACGTGCGTGTTGTATGTTATCTATCATTTGCTTCGGTGGAGGAGCTCTTGGCTTACTAATAACAGCCGCTCGGGCCGATCTTTAGGCCGTGGTTGCCTAGGGTTGGTCTGTGGATGGGTGACCACCCTTACATACCGAGTTTCCTCCGTGCCTCGGAAAGCACGTTAAGATGTTGGTCCCGGCTGTCATTTGTAGATCTTTGGCAGTCGTTACTGGTAGTCATAGGCCCAAAAAGTCTGACAACCTCAGCAGCTGACAACAACAGTCTTACCAAGTGGTATCGTATTACCCACCCAGCTGCACCCGGTTAGACTGGAAGCCTGCCCCAACATAGTTGGAAAAAGGCTAGGCAGACCGCAGATGAGATGATGCTTCGGTGAAGAAAATTTCGCGAGGAAACCAGAACCCCTGAGAGATGTCTTGACGGCATGTAAAGCCACCAGCCAAGCTATAGTTGTAGTAACTTAACTTGACATAAATAAATATAAAAATGAGTGCGTTACATACATTTAGTACCTACCACCGTAAAACGGAATGTTTCACCCAAAAAAAATCGTTTCCCAAAAAAAAAATTACGTTGAGTTACATAACTTGTCTTGTGGTCGCAAGCGCGTCCTAGGTACTTATAAAGTCCTGGATTCGATTTCCGGGTAGGGCAAAGTGTTTTTGGGTTTTTCCAGCATAGCTGCTACTAGCAACCACGGGGTCTGGATTTGGGCCCGGTTGATGGCAAAAGGTCCCTAGAACTGGTGAAATGTTGCTTTACAACTAAGTACGCCTGTACCAATGATACGGGGTCCCCGAGTAACAAAGACCCCTGATGAGAAAAAAATCACAAAATCTTCTCACAACCTCAAATGTCATGATTTAAAGATGAAATATAACTTATCACGGTCCAGAAACTCCAGTTGTCAGGATGCTATTTTCTTTGCAAAAGTCATTTTTGTTTGACATTCATGATTTTCTCCTCTTGTCGGGCTTCGCCGCACTCAACCCGGGTGCGGCAAAAGGGCCCCCAAAAAAAGTTGATACTGGGCCCTACTACGACTAGCTAAGCCACTGCCTCTGCCTAACCCTTTGTGGGATTCCAGGCGTGATGTTATGTTATGTTACTTCGATGTGCAGAATGCCGTGTCCCACCTGCTGGGCAAAGGCAAAGTGTTCCCTCCAATCTTTCCATTTCTCACGGTTGTCCGCTTCTGATAGATACGCAGTTCCGCAATCTATACTAATACATATTATAAAGAGTGTGTAAGTGATAGGTTGTCAAGTATGTTTTTATGTATATGTCACCGTAAAATTGTCAAACACGTTATATTGTAATCTCTCCAGCGAGATTGTAAACTCTCGAAATATTGTCAACTGAACATACGGAAGTATCTCTGCCCCCATAATCGGGACTTGGGGCACCCCCACGTTAGGTTAGTTAGGTTCCTTTAAACCCTGCACTTGGAAATACACCCCGCGTAGCAGGGCCCCGTTGACTACGCTTTTTAGGGGAATATAAAGTGTTTAAAGGATAGGTTATATTAATCGGTATTTCTCAGGAATGGTACATTATCTTTTCATGAGAATGGTACCATTGGGCAAGGGGGACCCCTCCTTCCCTCCATACCGCGTGAGTTGACTACCATCGCATGCATTTCACGAAAAATGATGCGTTTTATTGTAAGCAGTATGTTCGTTTGACAATATTTCGAGAGTTTACAATCTCTCTAGTTATTTTACAATCTAACGTGTTTGACAATTTTACGGTGACAATACAGGGTGTAAACAACCTCATCACGAAGCCGTCAACCAAGCATTCTGTACATCAAACTAAGTAACTTTACGCAAAAAATATTGCTGAGAAACGACTTATTCTTTTTGGGGTGAAAAATCATGTTTTGTGGTAGAACTCAATGTCACACACTTGAAACATTGTGATGGATGGATTGAATAGATGGTCGTAGAGGTGTTTAAAGTTAAAATGTTACAATAAAAACTTGTACATATTTAAAAAAAACTTGACAAAAAGTTGGAAACTTTGGAAAGTTTACCCCCAATATCTCCGTAACTAGAAGGTTCCCAGGTATGGTGTATGTAATGTACCTACAAAAAATAATCGCAACGACGAGGAGAACCAGTGCGTTTCAGCTCCGTGAAGAGGTGTTTTACCGCAGGCCGCAGGTGAAGTGCTGGTATTAAATTTAATATGGATATGTCAGCTGCATTCATTTATAGTTAAATTGCTTATCAGTCTGTTAGGCTAGATTGAAATCAACTATTGGTAAACTCAAAACTCAAATCATTTATTTCAATTAGACCATTACGGCACTTTTGAATGTCAAAAATACAAAACTAAATCAAAGCTACAGTCACAGTCACAAGGCATAATAACTTGAGAAAGTACTGTAGTTGCTTTAGTAATGGTACCTACGGTTACCATTACTAAAGGACAAAAAAGGCATCCGGTTGTACAGGAAGACAGCTTAGAAGAATGAATTTACATTTAATTTACATTTAATTTCTGCTTCATACTTACGATCAAAATTAACCAAAACATTAATTTCTCAATTTCAAAACTCAAAAACAATTAACAACAAAATTAAGAAGTTATAATCAAAACCTACTCGACAGCCATAACGTAGGAGCGAACAATAAATCAATGGAGTCGCCTCCGTTCTATAAGCGACCATCTGACTACTCCAATTAAACGAACTAACTAAATAATTATCAGAATTAATGACTCCACACATATATCAGCAGACTCCTTAAATAAATCTCCCGTTTGATGTACAAGGAGTGCGCAAACGCACGCTTGAGACGCTCGCCACGCCCCCTGACGGTGATTGGTCCAACTCTAATTATAACTTCGTGGATCTTCATGAGCTATTTGCATCGTTTAACTATATAAAAATAATTATAAACTCTGTTTCTACCACGTAGAGTGTATATTTCAGTGAGTTTTGCACGGAAATACTGTCATCCAGAAAGACGCCCATTAGTAAAGGCTCTCAATCTTCATTCAGATCAGTCGCACCACTGCCAGATATAACTAATTTGATAATTAAACGATTTTCAACCTTATAGCTATTGTGATAAGGGAGATAGAAGCCAAAATATGTTGAGATACGATTATGTTTTTCAAAAGAGGCAGTTAACATTCCGTCCTCAGACGTTTCAGCGGACGAATTGACAAAAACGCATCGTGAAAGTTTCTTATTAGTTTAAATTATCGCTCTGTGAGAGATACTACACTTTGCGTAGTTCAGTGCTTAAATTGTGATTCAAAATATCCCTCAAACTCCTACAGTACACACGTTGAATAATTAATTAAATAAATAAATAAGAAAATCCAAAATGGATCCGTCAGAATCTACAATGGACGTTGAAGAAATAAAAACAGAAAAATCAGAAACAAAACTGCCGTTTTCCATAGAGAATTTACTGGCTGATAAATTCGAAAAAAGTTCTAATGATTTTACAAATGATGCGAACGCGTCTACGAGTGGTGTGAATTGTGATTTAAAAAACAATTTTACTAGTGATGTGACTGATACTATCGATTCTGACGATGACGATAGAGTTAGTAGCGATAGTTCGGAAAATGTCGACGTTGAGAGTTCCACCGTCGGTGATGCGCAAGAGTTCCTGGACTTGAAATCTACGGATTATGGACAATCAGGTACTGCTACATTTTATTTTGTAATCATTCGTAACAAAATCTGCCATGGTTATAACGTGACAAAACTAGTAAAAAAAGGGATATTTTATTTTTTTCACTCCTCTTGCTCGAAAAGACCGTCATAATAGCGTACCAGAGGGGCCGTAAAATTGCTCATTATAGCCCTAGGGAAAATAAGGTTTTTTTTTTTTAATTTCGTCGTCGGTGTTCGAAAACGCAAAGTCTTTACTCATAATTCATAAAGAATTGACTTTTTCCGGTTCATTAAAAAAAAAAACATTTCATTTTAAAAATGGAACCAAACGCGCCGAACGCCGAACTCTTTTGAAGAAATAAAAAAAGGCATTGGCGCGAAATTTTAAGATATTTTCTGTATTATTTATTTGAATTATAATTATGTAGGATTCCTTTTTATCTCCTACGTTTACCCCACAGACGACACAATATTATATTCGTCTTCACAGAGAACTGAGATTATGTTGCCGGGAAAAAACATCTCATTAGAACAACAGTACAAATTGTACATTTAATTTTTAATAAAATAAACTATCATATTAAATATGGTTATTTTATTTTCTCGCAATCGTAGTGAAAAGTACGGTGTAACACACGGCGCTAAAATCCCATTATAACTCGGTTCCTATTTACTACCTCGCTAAAGCTCGGTAGTAAAAACTACCTCGTCTATAATGGGTCATTTTAGCCCCTTGTATCACAATGTACTATTGTTCAACATGCTTTTATTTTTTCAGCATTGACGTTTTACTCCAATAAGATTCGCTCTCGAGTAGTCTCGAGTGAGACTATCTAGTTGGTTACTTCTACTTTAATTTTTTGTTTGAATATCTTCTCTTCTTCTATCTTATCTTCAATTTCGTTATATTATCAATTCGACCTGACCCTTCCTGATAGCTGTGAAATGGTACAGGTTACATCCGGAATAATTTACTATACGTACCTTGTAGAAACCAGAACAAACCGTACGTTCAAACGTTTTTGCCATACCTATTATTGGAATCAAATATAACAGCTCGTACCCATTACTGTTAATATTTATCCGTGGTGCTAAGCAACTTGGCCTATGCCAGTTGTAAACATCCCTTTGTGCCTATTGGCCATGTTTCGTTCTGTCTCCTGCTATTTTTATGTGTTTTGTCCTGTGCGGGCTAATGCTTCTTCTTTCTTTCTATGTTTCTTTCTTTATGGAGGGAAGTGGGAATAACGGTTTTTCCTACTGCTCCACTAATCGCTATATTTTTCTGATTAATTTCGTTGCGGGATCCAAGACAGTTAAATTCTATCTCTGGGACTTCGTCGAGCTTCATTGTCTCGGCGCGTTTCTTGTGGTCGTCACTGTTGATTCTGGCTTTCAGGAGTTACAGTGTTTGGCGAAAAGTGTGGCTGGATTGTCCTACAGAAAAGCTGTGAAAGAAAAAACTTTTTTGCAAAAAATAAAACCGACTTCACACAAAAAAGTGAAAAATAACTTTAGCTTCTGAAGTCGGTGACCTTTGTTTGATTGATTTAATTTTTTTCTCACCGACTTCAGAAGCTAAAGTTATTTTTCACTTTTTTGTGTGAAGTCGGTTTTATTTTTTGCAAAAAAGTTTTTATTTTTCACTTTTTAGTGGTTCACAATATGTGCATACCCTTTCACAGCGTACCAGCGTCATTTTTTGTTATGAACTGGTGTAAACAATAGACAGACATGAGATTTCAGCAATCCCAGTAAGAGACACACATTTGCTACATTTAATGAGGAGTTCCGTTGCCTTTCTCCGAAGTTCTTCATCAGATCTTAACCAAATTTAAATAGGATCACTCCGAGAAACTACTCTTTCAAAAACTACCCAAATCGCTTCTGGTGTGCCTATAAAATTTGAAGAGTTCTCTCTATTTCTCCAGGATCCCATTATCAGGATCCTGACTTGATGATTATGGGACCTTCGGGGAAGTATACCCTTTCAAACAATTAAAAAACAAATTCGGTCCAGTCATCTTCGAGTAATCGGGGAACATTGAATTGAGAACCTCCTTTTTGAAGTCGGTTAATAACGACGTTATGGTACGTGACTCAAATATCCGGATAGCCTTTAAAAGATTTGGCCGAGAATCGGTAATTTGCTTCTAAGAATTGAAGAGTTCCGTTCCTTTGTCATGGATCCCATAATCAGAACCTAACCAAATTCTCATCAAACTACCCTTGAAGTGCCCTTGCCAATAAAATAAAAAAAAACTTATCCCCAATAAATGGAACTTAATGCACCTAACTGTCGAAATCTGGGAATATTGTACACATCTGCGTACCCCCTCAGAGCATACAGGCGTGATGTTACGTCATGATGTTGTATAAACAATAAACATTCAAGCGATTGCAGCAGTTACTGCAGATTTGCCGTGTATATTTGAAGAGTTCCATTGTATATCTCCGAAGATCCGGATCAGATCTTCAGCAAATTAAAATATAACCACACGGGAAGCACCAGCGTTCAAATTAAAAAAGAATCATCAAAATCGGTTCACCCAGTCGAAAGTACTGAGGTAACAAACACTGTCGAAATCTGGGTGTATTGTACACATCTGCGTACCCCCTCAGAGCATACAGGCGTGATATTACGTCATGATGTTGTATAAACAATAAACCTACAAGCGATAATAGCAATCACTGCAGATTTGCCGTACATTTTTGAAGAGTTCCATTGTATATCTCCGAAGACCAGCATCAGATCTTCAGCAAATTAAAATGGGACCACATGGGAAGCACCAGCTTTCAAATAAAAAAAGAATCATCAAAATCGGTTCACGCAGTCGAAAGTTATGAGGTAACAAACACAAAAAAAAAAAAAAAAAAAAAAAAAACATACAGACGAATTGATAACCTCCTCTTTTTGGAAGTCGGTTGAAAAGCAGAAAAACTTTCGTTGGGATAAGTTTAATTAATTCTCAGGTATCTTAGCCCCAAGCTAACAAGATTTGGTGAAAACACGGGAAACAACAAAACAATAGTAAAAAGAGTTTATTTTAAAATTAAAGGAAAGCGAAGATTGAAGTAAGCACCATAATTAAAGTCAATAATTATGAACTATACCACTCGTCATCTCATCAGTAACCTCCTATTGAAGCATAAAGCAATGTTGATAAACATTTGCCTACACAAATAAATAATTCGATAACAAATTGATGAAGGCCAAACTGCAAAGAAAATACAAAGGGTACTAAGGCCATGATCAACTCATTTAAATTATTGCATAATCAGCCTATGTGTATATCAGGCCGTGTGTCCCACTGCTGGGACACACGGCCTCATCTCTATGAGAGGGAATGGGCTGGCAGTGCGGGATGGTAGATGTAACATATCTTTGAATTTTTGGTTTTAGGACATCCCAGTTTCCTCGTGATGTTTTCCTTCACCGTTTTTGTTGAGAGCAGTGATGATGATATAAATTAAACAAAGTAATGCGCTTGTCTGAGTTCTAACCCACGGCTTACTTACTGTTCGTAAGTAGGGGCTGCCACCACTGAGGTCGATGGTTAATGGTAACTAGTCATCATCGGCTCACCGCTAAGTAAGATTTACTGGCATGGCTGTATTCATTATTATTCATACACGAAATCTCTTAAGCGGTCATGGACTCATCATTATGAACAACTATTACTATGGAACCAAACCCTTAATTGCGAAAAAAAATTGAGCTTTTCCATACATTTTGACGAGTTATGCGAGCGAACATAAACCTAATAGATACTAGGAATATTTTCGATAATAATTATATTAGTTATAGTTAGTTATATTATGGTGTCGATTCTGTTGTGCACAAACTAAACTTAATTTAGACTATTGCTATCTTTTACTAAAAGGCAGGGCGAGAAAAGGACGGCTATAGCTATGCACTAAGTTAGAAATGTCAAACTAGTTTATGCCTTGCGCTTCACCGTGTTATTAGTCGACATGTTTTTACGTGCACCCTTCATTTGATGGAAATATTAGTTCGAATTAAATTTGACAGCTCTAAATTACGTCCGTCTCTATCTCGTTTTATTAGTGAGAAAAAGATAGTAATAGCCTAAATTAAGTTTAGTTTGTGCACAACAGAATCGACACCTATGTTTGTTTAACAAACTCGCAATCCAGTATACCTACTCACTGGATGCTTGTTTGGTTCAATATATTATGTTGCCGTGCCCCAACCGGGTTTCATGTTGGAACTTACCTACATTATATGTAACAACTGAATGTACACATGAATGCAATAAAGAGTTTGAGTTTGAACATATTGTAGGGAACAGCTGATTTTTTTTTGGCAATGATACTTCTTACATTAGGTATCCCCGATTTCGTCAAATTGCGCTTGCAGCAGCTTGCTAACCTGGAAGTCCTTGAGAAAGACGAATTCATCTACGCCTGCCGTTATATAGGTATGTTCATTTTTCCGCTGGTTCAAACTTTCCGAATAAAGTGCAACTTCAGGTCGGGGATGATTTGGCGATTGTTAGATCAGTCTCAGTAGAGCCTGAACTTTTTTCAGCAAACTGCTTAAAAATCTGATTACCTAAGTAAATCAAAATTCTTGCATTCTTGTATCAACATTTTGACCGTCAGAAATAACATGAGACCTGCTCCAAAACGTCCACCCTTTGCCATTTCCTAGGATTCTAGCCGAGATAGTTGCGTAATTAAGGGTGTAAAACACCTCTTTACGAAGCCGAAAGGCACTTACTCTCCCCATCAATGCGATCATTTTTTTGTTCCACACCATACCTGGGAACCTTCTAGTTACGGAGATATGGGGGGTCAAAGTTACAACTTTCTGACAAGTTTTTTTTTGAGTACAAGTTTTTTTTGTAAGATTTTAACTTTTAACACCTCCACGACCCCCGTACTATTCAACCCATCCATCAGCACAATGTTTTAAGTGCGTTACATTGAGTTATACCACAAAACATGATTTATAACCTCAAAAAAAAAAAGTTGTTATTTTTTATTTTTAACCGACTTCTAAAAAAGGAGGAGGTTCTCAATTCGGATGTTTCTATTTTTTTTGCGTAAAGTTACTTAGTTTGATGTACAGAATGCTTGGTTAACGGCTTTGTGATGAGGTGGTTTACACCCTGTATATTTGCAAGGTCCTCGTCCTCTTTGTGTTTACCCCTTTACAACCGGAAGTGAGAAAACTCGCGTAGATCAGTAAAAACATAGATAACGTTTAGAAACTGTTCAGAGGCCTTGGAAAAAATACTGAAAAAAATCTCATGAAAGCTGGTCTTCAGCAATCAGACCCTCACGTTCGTGAGGTTCAGGTATTATTTGCTAGTCGCACGATCGTGAGTGTATGGTAATAATTAATGTTTTAGGTCAGATTAATGAAATAATTAACACCAATTCAAATACAATATGATGATTAATGTTGTCTTATTACTTTAATCAGTTTGTGTTACCAAATAAACTATTTTCATTTATAAAATCACGTATTGCAAAAATGAACTTTATTTACTAAAACAATCAACGAGATCTTAGTTTTTTTACTTACTGCAATTAATGAAATCGACATATTATTGTGTGTAATAAATCTTAAAACAATTCTTATCACGAGATAAGCGTAAATACACGTAACATTTATCACACACACTGCACACACGACTGCTGCCAGTTTCCAGTTTCCAACCCCCAGGTTGTTTTCAACCTGGGGGTTGTACTGGTACTTTTATGTCGTCGGTGATGGGAAAATGCTTAAACCCATCTCATCGTTTTTCTGCTGACGGTCTATCCGGTGGTTTATATATCTTACAGTGGCGACGAGGAGCTGATAAGCGATTCGATCTTTACTTGGTGTACAAGATAAGGCATCTGCCACATCCAAGCGGAAATCCAGTAAAAGCATCGTGCTTTTCCTTGCATAATTTGATCAATCATGGGTTAAACCTTTCATAGTGGATAACCAGTTTCGGTTGCAGGTGGAGGACGTGAGTCAACTACGTGTAGTGCATTGCGAAGGGTAAATAACCTGTCCCATGGCATTAAACCGCTGATGATTTCCAACCTATTACCAGCCACCCAATACATGGGCAGTCGGGGATAAGAAACAAGTCCCATAATTATTTGTATTGCCACGAGCTTTTCGATCTCACTGCTTGTAGTTTTCAATTCATGGCCGGTAATACGTAAATAATATGAGTTAGTACAGTGAAAAATCGTTTTTGTAAACTCGTTTTTCGTCTATGTACTCCCGAAAGTAGTCGATGGGACGCCTTACTGGTTTAGTAGGTAAGGGAAGATGGTTATGTAGTTTATCTACCAATGGAACCGGCTTCCACACTCTTTCCCAACTACTTGGACGGTTGATGACATTCTTCTCCCTCTAAAACATCGTGTTGACACCGATCTTCTTCTTTAACACTGGTGGTTGATCTCGATCGCTCGATGATAAATCTATGAACCCTTCTAGATGTGAAGAACGATGCAAAGCGAATAATAACGGGAGACAGAGGCTTGTAATGATGCTGGAGACTGCGTCATCGGTGGCGGAGGATGTTGCGTCATTAATGACTCAGGACTATAGTAAAAACACTTACCCAGATCTTCGTGGAGTCCTGGAAGGATTACTGTTCCGCTTTTCACAATTTTTATCAACTATTCCACTTTTATAAATTCACACTCTCGTCTCCTGTTCTACCGTTTTTTTCAATATGGCCGTCGCTCCCCCGCGCCGGCCTCATTTCCGCTATTCTTATTAAACTTAAAATGAATGAAAGCGTTATAAAATATGCCAATAACTCAATAATTCGTGACATGTTTTTAAATACGTGTTTACAATTTATTAAATATGATTACTCTTGAATAAAAATAATATCGTGATCAACCGGATGTTAACAGTCGGCCATCCTGTTTCAGGAATGTCCTCATTCCAATATCGGCCATCTTGCAAGTGAATGGTCCCACACCTCATTCACACCATTGCAGGCTCTCTTTGAATTAAATTAGTATCCAGAAAACCTCTAAGTTGTACATTATTCATAATAAAATAACTTACCATCTTAAAGAAGCTTTTCAGCCTTCATCAGATACGATACATGTGCGCACCGCCTGTTCACTTAGAACTACGGCTTCCGTCACAATATTCTATCATAGGTCATGTGCGCACCGCTTGCTCACTTAGAACATCGGCCTCCGTCACATGTATTATCTTTGGTTATGTGCGCACCGCCTGTTCACTTAGAACTACGGCTTCCGTCACATGATATGTCATTTGGCATGTGCGCACCGCTTGCTCACTTAGAACATCGGCCTCCGTCACATGTATTATCTTTGGTTATGTGCGCACCGCCTGTTCACTAAGAACTACGGCTTCCGTCACATGTTTCATTCGATCCATACGTGCACCGCTTGTTCAAGAACTTCGGCCTCCTTAAACGTCTGGTCCATTCCAGTAATTGAAATTCTGTCTTCCTCTTAATCTGTGATAGTCTGCCAGGGATTGTGGTTGGTTTTTGAAGGGAAAATGAGGAAAAGGGGGGCCAGGGGTATGCATTATATGGTTAATGGGGATGAACAAACCAAATTGTCTTAATCAACTGAGTCTCATTTATAAAACATGATAGTGATTCGTGCCATTCATGGCGGGTAATCATATTTTCCATTAAGTTATATTATCAATAAATCACTAAATCAATTGTATTATTTTCATCATTTGTTTCCCTAACAAATAATTTTAATGAAATTTTTTTTTTTTTTTTTTTTTATTGTCTATACTTTTTTTTTTTTTTTTTTAATGACCATTCTTATTTTTCGCTTTCATCTGATGTGATGGAGTCAGATTCGCTTGCCCCTGGAGATGAATGAAAAGTAATCCATGGCTTCAAGTGATCGGCAGGAAAAATATTTTTGTATTTACGCATGGTGTGTCCTTCAATACTGGATACTTCGTATCTGTCATAGTTTAACACCTTTGTTATTTTATACGGCCCTCTGAATTTGGGCGTAAGTTTATTGCTTTTCCCTCGTTCTTGATTTAAATTCGGAATCATGACCAAGTCTCCTTCATTATAAAATTTTGTAGGGGCCCTCATCTTGTCGAAACGTTCTTTCATTGTCCGCTGTTGCTTTACTATTGTGTTCTTTACCTCTTCACGAATCTCTTCTCTACTTTTTTCGTTACTTGTATCGTTTCCTTCTGTTAGATCTCTAATTATCCCTTCTGAAGGAGCAGCAGACCTATTTCCAAAGACGACCTCCGCTGGAGCTTTCCCGATGCTTCTATTTAGAGTATTATTCAAGCTCAACTGTAGTTTCGGTAAATTTAGGTCCCAATCAGTTTCACTGAGGTTGTGGTTCATCGCTGCTAGCGAGCTCAAAATGGTCCTATTGTATCGCTCGATTTGTCCATTGGCACGAGGTGTCGCCACTGCATTCAACACATGTTTAGCACCTATCAATTGCATGTAAGCTTTAAACTCAGATGATGTGAAGCTGCTTCCTTGGTCCGATATTATTACTTTAGGACAGCCCACGGTTGAAAATATGTCATCCAATGCTTTTATGGTTGTCTTAGATTTGGTATCACGAACACCCTTTACAAAGATAAACTTGCTGAAGCTGTCGATAACACCAAGAATGTACGTATTTCCTCTTTTGCTTCTGATGAACGGACCTAAATGGTCTAGGTGCATTGTATGAAACACTTCATCAGGTTTTGGGATCGGGTGTAGATATCCAGATTCTTTTCCGGTAGGTTTCTTATAGTAAGCACAGTTCAAACAGGCTGCTACATATTTTTTAACAAACCGTCTCATTTTAGGAAACCAATATTCTTTATTCATTTTCTCAATCGTTTTATCGAAACCGAAATGTCCTGATTCATCATGACACAGTTGACAAATTCGCCATTTAGCGCCATTTGGTACGACCCATTTCAAGCTTTTACCCACACGTCTATATAACTTACCTTCCTTAATCACATAGTTATTAGTAATGTCTTTGATATCAGTTTCCTTGGTGTCCAATATATCTTTTATATGTTTTAGTTTGGGGTCAGTCATTTGCACTGTATGTAACCAGTCTTCCGTTCTGATATTCATTATGGCCAGTGGTTCAATAACAACAGGGTTTCGGCTTAATGCGTCAGCGTGTTTCATCGACTGTCCTGGTCGATATTCCACCGTAAAATCAAATTCGAGTAATTGAAGCCACCATCTTGCAATTCGAGGGATTAAATCCCTTTTACTGAGCGTTGCTCTCAATGCATTGCAGTCTGTCAGAACTTTAAACTGTAACCCTATCAAATATATCCGAAACTTTTTTAAACTCGCTACAACTGCCATAGTCTCCAGTTCATAGGAATGCCAGAACTCCTCCTCCTTTGTTGTCTGCCGGCTATAATATGCAACAGGTCTTAACGGGGCTTTATCATCCGATTTCTGTAAGAGAATGCCTCCCAATCCATGTTTACTGGCATCACAATGTACTTCAGTTATGTTATCGGGGTTGTATAATGCCAACACGGGACGTGACGTGAGGCGCGTTTTTATCTCTTGAAAGGCGTTTTCTTGTTCCGTTCCCCAACTCCATGGTATTTCATTTTTGGTGAGAATCGTTAGGGGTCGTGCTATGCGGGCAAAGTCATTTATGAACCTTCGGAAGAAACTTGCTAGACCAACGAATTGGCGTATCTGGTGTACATTAGTAGGAACAGGGAAATTGGAAACTGCACGAGTCTTGTTTAAACCTGGTTTGAGACCATCTTCTGAAATTTCGTACCCTAAATACTCAATCGAAGACTGCAGAAAGTGGCATTTACTTATATTCAAGGTTAGATTGGCTTCCCGTAACAGAACTAGAATTGATTCTAATTTCTCTAAAGACTTTTCTATTGTAGGAGCAGCAGTTAAGATGTCATCCAGATAAGGTATGGCTAATTCAAATCTCTTGGACCCGAGAGCTTTGTTAATCATCTGTTGGAATACTGCTGGTGCGTTAACTAAGCCAAATGGCATTCGAGAGTACTCATAATGACCATCTGGCGTTATAAAAGCGGTTAAATGTCTGGATTCTTCAGCAACTGGAATTTGATGGTAACCGGATGCCAGATCAAGGCTGGTGAAGAATTTGTTACCACTCAACCGATCCAATTGATCATCGATCACCGGCATCGGATATTTGTCCTTAACTGTTTTTTTATTTAGAGCTCTGTAGTCCACGCAGAGCCGATAGTCATTGTTCTTTTTCTTTACCAGCACAATCGGACTTGCATACTCCGATTGTGATTCTCTTATTACCTGGTTTTGCAGTAATTCTTCAACCATACCTTGAACAATTCTTCGTTCAGCAAAAGGTAGTCGATATGGTTTATACGATATTGGACTGTTGTCTGTCAGTCTAATGTGCATCTCTGTCACAGCTGTAAGTCCAAGTTCCTGTGGTGACAGAGCAAAACATTCCCGATATCTATTTAACAAGTTAATCAGTTTCACTTTTTCATCCTCTGCAACATTTTCACCAATATTTAACATTTCTGACGTGATATCATCTCTTTTGGTATCCTCTTCGGCTATTTCCTGATTACATTCTGTAATTCTTTGTATTTGTTTTACATCTACAGGTACAGCCTTGAAATTATTTATCGCCGGTAGTATATGTCCTCTACTTAGTAATTTGTTTTCATTGAAATGTACATTACCACCCGATAAATTGACAACCACTAAATGACCGTGCCCTTCAGTCAATGTATAGATTCCTTGGAGAATAATATACTGCGAGTTTTCCTTCATACATATACATGCGGGAATATACATGTACCCTGTAATTTGGTTGTTTGCATGTACTGGTATGGGTTGTATACCAGTTAAGTTAACATCTGCGTCATTATAAAGTGCTACTTTATCTAAAGTTGTTTCACTAGTGTAAAGGTATAAGTCGGTATCGGTTTTATATCGACACCTGCAATTTAAAACATCGTAACTCATTTTTCCCTACTTTTCAGTAGAGCGAATCAAAGATTAAAAAAATTCTTACTCTGTTCCTATAAGTCCTAGGGACCTCCAACTTTGTAAATACAAGTAAAAAGGTATAATCTACATTCCAGTATGACTAATACGTTGTTTACTTATGTATTTCATATATTTTTGTGACTTACAATGATATTTCACGAAAAACGGTTTTCCAAATTACAATTGTAACTCAGACATACAATGCAATTTAGTATGATTATAACTATATTCACCGAAAAAATAATTGTAAGTCTGAGCTACAATGCATAATATTAATTTTTTTCTATTATTGGAGTTGCCATAAAAATAAAAAAATGAAATAATTAGCAATGTTTTTATTATTATAATTATAAAATAACAAAGTTAAGCATAAACTAATCAGCCTTTACAATTAGGTTGACAAACCAAAAGTTTTACAAAGAAAAGTAATGTAAAACATAATTTTAAAATATTTTAATCAAATTTTTGAGGACACACAGTTCCCATTAGGCTTTTAATGTATTTGGAGAAAGGGGGAAAAATTGTCTTTTGTGAGTGAGACACAAAAGACAATTTCCTCCACTTATATCCAAATACAATAAAGTTTGACAGAAAATGTAACAAAAAATAGAATTTTAAATCTTTAATAGTAAAAAAATTAAGCATTAAGCTAATCAGCCTTTACAATTTAAGAAAATGTCTGTGTTTCACTTCTGCTAACTTTATTGAAGTTGATCAGAGTGAAATCAGAGTGATGGTTTGCTTCTTCCTCCAGTTTTACTGGAGGAAGAAGCAAACCATCACTCTGATTTAGAGTTTTAATTCAAAGGCAGGATCGAGCGATCATATTTTTCCCTCTGCTTCAACGCAAGTTTATAGTATTTGCGTGAAAGACAATTCCCTCCACTGTATTTGTATGATGCAAGCGATGGCTTGTTTCTTCCTCCAGTTTCGCGTAACTACAATAAAGTTTGACAGGACTGTAACACAGACATTTTTTAAATCTTTTTAAGAACTAGTGAAATCAACTAATCACTTTCTCACTATATTTCAACTAATTAAAATCAGTCTTGATCATCTTCAATAGAAATATTTGGGTCTTGGTGGTAACGAGGTAAATTTTTGAAATAATCATGATAGATCTCTGGAATAGCCTTGCTATTGCACAAGTTTATCAAATCTTTATATTTTGCCTCAGATATAGGCAAGCGCCCGTTATAAGCTATTGGAATGTTTATATTTTGGTCATTATTTTGAGGTTCTTTTGCACTGCGACGAGTACCTGATCGACGAGAAACTTCAGCTATGTTTATAGACTTGTCAGTGTCACTTAAAGAATCATATTGGAAAGTAATTATATTTGGTAAGCTACTGATAAATTGAATGTGCATTATTTTACTCCAGGTTACTTTTACATTATTCACATCGCGGTCCCAATTTTTGTAGAACGATAACAGCTGTTTGTAATCAAATATATCATCTTGGTTGACTTCTTTGACAATATAAGGTGAACCAGTAGATTTGACGCATCTGATCAACGTCATCCATTGCTGAGGGACATAAATAACTTTATATTTTTTTCTCCGCTCTATAAGTGCGTGCATTGCGTCACCCTCATTTTGAGAGTGTCCAACTTCGAAAAAGTGATGATTTATAGTAATATTGAACATCTTACTAGCATACGCGTACATCGAAAACACTATCCTGTTTTTGTTTTGACCGCCACAACTATCGGAGTAGAAATTGAATTCCGTATAACCTTCCTGTACCTTCATTTTTATAAAGTCGAAAACAAAGCTACTTATTTCATTCGAACCCTTACGTCCGATAGTCTCGTCCCACACATAGCAATATCCTACACGTTTACCCATGTCAAAAATTGTGAAATTGTAAGTTGCAAGTTTTCTTTTATAATAAAATATTGAAAATATAATTATATTTTTAAGAATAACAACATTGTAACTCAATGAAATATTTCATATTTTATGTAAGAAATCTTACCGAAAAAAATTGCATATTAAGTTACAATTATTGTTTTGTAAAATTATTAAAACTTACCACGGGTAAGTGTATCTAACTAAAGATACCTTTTTATCACTGTCAGTGGATGACTAGTTACAATTTTTTTACGCTGGCTAAAATCATAACGGGAGTGAATTGGGCTACGAGGGTGAGCGCAAACGATAGAGCATTTTTTTATTAGTTAGGCTGTGTTTATAACTCAATTTCGCTAAAAAGTGAGTTACGATGTTTTAAATTGCAGGTGTCGATATACCCTTACTGAGGGTAATTCAGTTAGTGTCTGGCCAATTAGAAGGTCCGTTTTGAGCATATCATCGCCTACAACATACATTTTAATATCGGCAGAAACCCCATCTACTTTAACATTTGCCTCGCAGCTTCCAATTGGTAAAATATTATTGCCAGTGCCAAAACCTTTAAGTGCTGGAACGTTTTCTCCGCAGACCTCCAGATTCATTTGCATAGCTACACTAGCCTTAATAACAGAACACTCACTGCCAAAGTCAATGTAAGCTGAATGAGGCACTTCATTGACTGATATGGTCTTAACGTATTTATCTCCCTTGGATGTGTCAAGCTCAGTAATTTTAAGAACTTGCGTTGGTAATGATCCAGTGTCTACTCTATTATTCATATTAGATTGTCTTCCCATTGCCTTAAAACAGTGGTTTTGATCGTGACCAACTCGGGAACAGAGACTACATTTCTTCATAGGTTTAGAACACTTGTTTGCTATATGACCCACTTCTTGACAATTGTAGCATTTCAAATTCCTATTTTTATTTTCCTTAGTATCACTTCTATCTGTGTTTTCCCTAGGACGCGATCTATTTAACGCTTGTGTTCTGCTGTTTTGACTTGTGTTTCTATTTGAAATACTTCTTAAAAATTTAAGGAGGTCATCAGGTTCGCGAAAATTAGAGCCTTGTGCATTCAGTCTGATATTATTGTCGAAAATTCCGTGAGTAATGCAATCGACCGCATTTTTATTTGTAATACCGCATGCATTCACAAGTGCAGCCTTATCGTAATAATATTCTTCTAACGTTTCTTCACGTCTACTCCTTCGTTGCAACATTTCTGTAAGTTTATCAGCATAATTCCGGTCATCTGGAAATGTATTCAATATACGTTCTTGCCATTCGCTCCAAGATAAATCGACTGAATTGAGTCCTTCATACCATCGTTTCGCTAGACCAGAAAGTTTGGACAGAGCATAAAAAATTATCTGTTTCTCGTGCCAGTTGTAAATAGTAGCTATTTCATTGACCTTTCGAAGCCAATCTGCAGCAGACTGAGTGTTGGATTTTGGGTCAAATTCTGGTATCACTTTCTGTGCCCCCAGGAGACTGCTGTTCGTGTACTTGTCACCCAGCAAGCCAATGAACTTTTTTAACAGTGTGTTGTCGTTAGACAACTTCTCCTCCGAAAACGACCTTGATCGCGCTTGTTGCTGTTTTGATCGTGAATGTACTCGTTTGCGTTCGGTATGACGTTTGCTTTTGGACTGCTGACCACGTCGTTTGTAACGACTCCCTGAACGCGATAATGGCGATGAGTGTGGCGTTGTGGATGTCGAAGACCTACGATCACGATATGGTCTTAACCTCGTCTTATTCCGGTTACGCCTTGGTAATCTCATTCGGTCTCTGGGTGAACTACGATAACGAGATCTTCTGCCCGTTTTCCGTTCTTTGGACCTAGACCGATCATTCATGTGAGTAGTGGATGTTGAAGATACTGATCGACGACGCTTGCGATGTTCAAACTTATTTCTGCTACTAGCCGGTGTAGTTCTGCCCATTGTTTGGTCTGTATCACTCATGTCTATAGGTCTATTATATGTATGTACCTATGTGTTATTGTTAAAAGTCTATTTACTTTTGGTTTTGGGAAATATCAGAGGTGTAGTAGGATATGGCAGAGAGACATAATAATATAAGTATTTTAACACAAAGTCAAACATAGAATTGTAACCAATTTCAATCAATTATCAAAGATAATCATAACACTCCAGGTATGCAGATAAAAGTAAGTAAACACTGGTACAATCATGTAATCATCCTGTACTTTAATATAAATACATAATTATAATAAGTAATATACCTTGCATCAAAACATAGATAAATTATTGGTTATAACTTCATTTCCAAGTACAGAAAATTTTATTTAGGTACTCCATTTTGTTAATTGTACCTATCACTAATTAGGTACATAAAAGAATAAATTTCAAAATTTTAACACCGATAATTGCTTATTCAATCAACCAAACTATAACACCCACATTAGGGTTCTTGGATGTGTCTGGTACACATAAGGCATATCATTACTTTTCTGTTGTTTTCTCATAATGTAACTTAACAGAACTATGTAGTTCGATTGAAAATCATTAAAACAATTACACTATCACAATAAGAAAACATCATAAACTCTTGAGTAACTGCACACCATTTAGTTATTACTGATTAGGTTTAGAGGTTTCAAAATTTGCTATTAAGATGCTATTATGGGAGTTATTTAATACCCACTTTTAGTGTGGCATCAACCATAAATCAAATTATTACTTGTTCATTTCAAAGTATAATTAGCATTTAATAACAACTAAAATATTAAAATATAACAACCAAAAAATTAATCATTTAGTTTCCCCACACAATATTATCATGGCAGTATTTAATCCGGCTAATATTATGTTATTACTTTGATCTGTTATGTACTGAAGCACTGATAGCGCAGTCAACATCCAAGTTAACTTTAGGCTATGTACAAGGTATTTAAATTACATTCGAATTTGAAGATCTTACCCACTAAACCCATCTCAGTAGCATTTGTAGATAACTTCCTAGTGCATAATAGTAATTTTGTATCAATTTTTCTACTAATTAGTTGGTGCCAGATTCTTTTGAATTATTTTATTCCGTTGCTAAGTCTAGAATCTGTGTAGGAACTCTTCTTTATTCATAATTAATCATTTATATAAATACTTATGTGACAAATAGTACAGTGGGTGCATACCTACTACAATTATTTTGTGTTGATAATTTCATACCGTGTACACTCCTAGCTAAGTATAGTAGATGTTTATATAATGAAAGGCAATAGAAGTCTCCCTGTTTAGTACTGCTCAGGTATTGAATTTAGGTAGGTGTATCAGTATATCTAAATATAGTATTATGATTGTATCAGTATTCACTCACCTTGACAGAAGTTTTCTCCGTATAGCTACCACAGCATTGACTACTCGCAGAAGTCATGATATAAGTAAGTACACATAAAATAAAGATAAGTAGGTAGGTATGCTCAGTATGTAAGTCCAAGGTATATTATTCATGAAAATGTATTGGTTAGCAGCAATAATTAGGGAGGTATTTAAATCTTTTACTGATAACGAGGGGACACAATAGTTAACCAATTGACATAAATCTCCTGGAGATTTAGAAACGGACGGGAGGCCTAGTCGCCTAGGTACCTTCCCATTTCAAATTAAAATCTGACTGACCAAAGTTATTCACTAGGCATAACCACGTAATTAAATAATTTAAGTAGTCAAATGTAAGAATTCTACGGCGCAATATGTTCTATATTAAGTAAGGCCTCGAAAACAGTGAAAACAAAAGTTATGCAAATTGTAAAACTTTCATTCAAGTAACAAGTGCTCTCCTCGTTTTACGTTTGGATTCACGTTCCACTTCTGATTTATAGTAAAAACACTTACCCAGATCTTCGTGGAGTCCTGGAAGGATTACTGTTCCGCTTTTCACAATTTTTATCAACTATTCCACTTTTATAAATTCACACTCTCGTCTCCTGTTCTACCGTTTTTTTCAATATGGCCGTCGCTCCCCCGCGCCGGCCTCATTTCCGCTATTCTTATTAAACTTAAAATGAATGAAAGCGTTATAAAATATGCCAATAACTCAATAATTCGTGACATGTTTTTAAATATGTGTTTACAATTTATTAAATATGATTACTCTTGAATAAAAATAATATCGTGATCAACCGGATGTTAACAGGACGTCGGGTCATCGATGTAGATGGATGTTCCACCACACCGGTGGTTATCAATGGTGATGTTTGCTGACTTATTTCTTCATCTTTATCAGCATTGTCACCATCGGAGAGATCTTCGGAAGCCAATTAATCAAATAAGGTATTTGGTTCAAAATCAAAGTCGTCATCGTAAAAATCTTCAATCTCCGATAGATTTCCGTCCAAAAATTGGTCTAATATTACATCATTCTGTAATTCAAAGCCTTAAAAGAAGAAAAAGCAATTTTAACACTGGATAGGATCAAAATAACACATAAAATACAAAATAACAAAATGTAACAACATTAGATGCTACGACCGATGATGCATGATCGTGCGAGTTCAATTTTGACAGAAAATAATTACGAAACTACTTAATGCAATCAATTGCAAAACCTCGATGAGTAAACCTAAAAACACTCGCATGTAATCAAATAACATAAAAAAATATCAAATATTTCAATACAATTACTAAAAATCGATCTACTTACGTGCGCGGGTATCGGGATTACAAAACGCAGCCATCCCTCATCCGGCTTTCGACGATCTAGCAGGAAAAAACGCGCGCGCAGAGTGCCAGACTATTTCTTCTCTCATTCGTAAATATACTCACGATAGATCGACGCCGGTTGCGTCCGCAAAAAGTAGTTTAGATTTCGGCTTAGAATTTTGTAAAGTCGAAACTCACGATCAGTTTAACTCGGGTGGAAAGGGTTACAGCAGTTTTTCGTGGTATAAGTAGCTTGAGAACGGCAACTTCTTCTAAGTCTATCGTTAACCCCATTCTGAAGTTTTCGATCTACAAGAGCTTCATTGCGATTTTTAGACAAATCAACATGACTGTCAACCCATTCAACCAGACTCTCGTCGCTTTAGTTCTTTCTTTATCGTGAATTTAGTGCCTCGATTAGGTTTTGACAGTTACTCTCGATAAAATGAGTTTTTGACTCCATAAAAACTCATTTTATCGAGAATAACTGTCAAATTTATCTTATCGAGTCCTATCATAATCATACGTACTTGCACTTGGTGTCAGAGTTATTATGGCCGCCCAGGTGCGTCCAGAGCAGAGAGATGGCACAGATAATAAAATACTAGCTACCGACCGTCATACTCGTACCACTAGACAATCACTGCAATGTCGGTTTAGTTGTAGTAACTAAAGCAACGGGAGGCTGCAGAATCGGAGGGAGAGTGATTTGAACAATGGTTTCTTTTGTACGTTCGAACAAGCTATTTGATTTACATTTTACAATGTAATTTGTAGTTAAAATATAAACCAAATAGCTTGTTCGGCCGTACATCGCCATTTTGTCTCACCATATTTGCCCTATAGTAAATCTATTTTGAGAAATATTGGTTCATACCTATTCTCCAAATAATTGACGGGATTATTTGACAGTTTCTAATACACACCGTGCTTAGTATCACGGTTTTTTCTTGCTTGTTCCTTAGCAAAGAGTAAAGTATTTATAACCTCGAATGCGTTGAAATTAAACAAATTAAATTGCCCAACCCACCACCTATTTACGGAGGTCATGCCATCAGGCCCGGGCAAGGTAGCATGCAAAAAATGCACTTTATTACATAATTATCTAACATTATTAGGTAACTAAACAAGCTTTTACCCGTAGCTTCGCTCACTGGATTCTCGAAAATTATTCAACGGTAACCTACCTGGACAAAAATTGTCCTTCAACCCAGAATCTATACGTGTGTCAATAATTACCAGCCAAATCCGTTCAGCCGTTCAGACTCTGGTTCAGACCCCCCCCGTATTCAGAAACGCTCGACTCGTTTCCGATACAAAGTCGTATATCTGTCTTCTTTTGGCATTACGAAAATGACCGAGATAGACATACGACTTCCCGAATCGGAATCTAATCGAAGCGTTGTGAATACGGAGTCAGGTGTGACAAACAGACAGACAGCCTAGATAGCTTTCGCATTTTTTAAGCATGTAATTGATCTATGTACGAACACGCACCTACAAGGATCATTGTATAAAATGTTTGCACCCTCAGGATAAAAATCGTGAAAGATGTTGAAAATTAACAAAAAGGCTGTTTAGGCTAGTATATCAAACAAAAAACCTGTAACTTAAAAAACTTCGACAAAAATAAACACTTCATCCGGCGACAAAATGAAATAAAAAATATTCAATTTCAAAAATGAAAATACACCTATTTGAAACAAAGAAATAAATCACAGAAACGCGAGCTTGTAATTTGAAACAACATAATTAATGAAAAAAGATAAAAAGTCAAGCAATTGACGCCTTCCCGCGCCATTTGACTTCACGCAACGCTCCCGCGCTTCGTGTATTTTTGGCGCCAATTAATCTGTTGGTTCGTTCGGATATTTTCTTCAATTTTTTAATGACACCACTAAAATTAAAGAGACGTGGAATTAAAAAAAATACAAAAATACAAAAAAATACAAAAAGTTTTATTCACAAAATTTGTTACAAAAATGGGTGGTTGTGTTTAGGGACTCCTTTTAAGCAAATTTTGCCTGTGTTAGGAGACCCCGCTCTTCCATAGCACAATAATTACAGCAGTAACAAAAATGTGGATTATTAATCTTATACTTAATTTTAATTTCTAACTTATTATATATTTTATTTTAATTTAATTTAAAACAGGGTAACAATAAGATGTAAAACAAGAAAAATAGAGTAAAAGTGTGTGATTGATGAGTGTGAGTGTGTATGTGTATAAGAGTGAGCGTGGGTGTGTGTGTGAGTGTGAGTGTGCGTGTGTGTGTGCGGTTCTATTTGATTTTTAAGTGCCAGTTTTTGTGAAATTGAATAACATATTGTTATTTTGTATCTTGCTATTTGGTGTACTGTAGAAGTGCCTCAGTCTCTTCATACGTGAGTTTTTTGATCCAGTTGGTTATGGTTTTCTTACAGTTATATGTGTTTTTGGTGTATATGAATACTTTTTTGTTTACTTTATTGTATAGTTCGGCTGAGCGTTTATTAAATTGTCTGCTAGCAAACACGGTTTTAGTTTGGGAAACTGGTGCTACCAAGTCTTTCCTTCTTTTAGTTAATTTTTCCGAATCAAATGGTAGGGTTTTATGTTTTTTCAAGACGGTTTGGATTATGTACAACTTTCTAATTGAGATTATATTGCTGATAGTATAGAGGCTATTTGTAGGGTATAATATGTTTTTGAAGTACATAATCTTAATAAGAGCTCGCTGGGCTCGCTCTAAGTATATAAGTTTGGTTTTGGTTGCACCTCCCCAAACCGTGATACAGTACAGTAAAACCGATTGAACCAGAGCCAAGTATACCTCATTCAGGATGTTTCTAGTACATTCACGTTTACTGATTATGTCTTTTGGAGCAATGTGACGTAGTGATTTAAAAATCCAGCTTAATCTCCTAACTCTGCTTGTAACCTGTTCTATATGCTGGTACCATGATAGGCGTTGGTCAATTACTACTCCCAGGTACTTAGTCTGTGCAATTTTGGAAATACATAGACAGGCACAACAGTTATTTATTGGATTTCCGCAGACATGTATTTTTATGTTAAAATCGTCACTTGGCTGTGTCCTGTTACTCACGCTAAAGCATACGTAATTTGTCTTGGATGTGTTTAGCGTGAGCAAGTTATTACTCAGCCAGCTGGCAATTTGGGCCATGCCCATTTCTGTTTTTAGTTTTACGTCGTGCCATGAGTTCCCAGTAAAAACGACAGAGGTGTCATCGGCGTACGAGAAGATTTTTGCATTGTCGATGTTCATGTTGCACAGGTCGTTAATATACAAAAGAAAAAGGGTAGGACCCAGTATGCTACCCTGTGGGACACCATATGTCACCTCAGTGTGTTCACTGACATATTCTTCGATCTTTACCCTCTGCCTTCTTCTTGAGAGGTAGTCCTTGAATAAATTCAGAGGAATATCTCTCACTCCTGCATTTTCGAGTTTGTTCACAAGGTTTGGGACAGAGACGGTGTCAAATGCTTTTTTAAGATCTAGAAAGACCGCTAAGCATTTATTCCCAGCATCAAGATGTTCAGTTACCAGAGAACTTAAAGCTGAAACTGCATCTTCCGTTGATAATCCTTGCCTGAATCCAAACTGTTGGTTCGATAGTAAGCTGAATTTGTCATTTAAAATTAGCTTTACAAGTGATAAACATAATTAGGGCTTGGGTAGTGGACAAAATACTAAAATGTAGCGTTACAAACTGACGAAAACTGTACTTGAAACCTCTAGTTCTAAGTAAGTATTCCTTTCACATGATTAAAATGACGAAAAAGAAAAATGTACAGCAAGACAATTAAAATTGGGTCAATCCGTATGTTTTTATTATTTAGATCATTTTAGGTAAGTAGTTCTTTTCTAAAATATTTTTTGAAGTGATAATATAACTTCTTTAGGCGCATTGATCACTTTTTGAGTGAACAATAATCATGGAACTCGCGTGACCGTCACGTACGGTTTTATTCGTACCATCTTTTCGTTTCTAGTAGCCGTAGCGGATCGGCTACGAGTTTTCACTTCGATCAGCAGTCCCCAAAGACTCCGCGTGTTTTTTTTTTCTATAATGCATCATGCAAATAATGGATTCAACATTGATTTAATTTATAAACGATAGCCAAAAACGAAATGTTAATTCCAGTTTTTACAAGATTCAAGTCAACCTTTCGCTTTTGAACATTTTGTTTCTTTCATTGAACTGTTACAAACGCGAGAAGACAGCTGACACCGCCCGTTTTTCATCGATTCTGCACCAACTAAAAATATTTTGATTAATGATTTTCTTGTTTGCCTGTCTACCAAAACATTCGTTAATGCTTTCTTCCCGTGTGGTCCACGGTGTCACGGACACCTCATTTTTCCATACAATTATTGCAACATAACATTCAGCATTTCAAGCTACGCCCTTTTGTCAGTTATTAAAAAAACAAACGGTCAAAATGTATGGAACAGCTGTTTTTTTTATAACCTACTAGCTTCTGCCCGCGACTTCGTTCGCGTGAATATCCCGCTCGAAACATTTCTTATTGCTGCTCCGCTCCTATTGGTCATAGCGTGATGTTATATAGCCTATAGCCTTCCTCGATAAATGGACTATCCAACAAAAAAGAATTTTTCAATTCGAGCCGGTAGTTCTTGAGATTAGCGCGTTCAACCAAACAAACAAACAAACAAACTCTCCTTCTTTATAATATTAGTATAGATAAATAATTTATAAATGATGTTTATTTTGAAAGTAGATTTTTACAACACACGTAATTTTTTTAAACTTTAGTGTCTGACAGTCTGAGATGATCTTTTAAAGAAAGAACCACACAGATTAGAGTGGGCCTGTCCAGTCAGTGCAAGCATTTATCAGTTAAATTGTCGCTCGACTTATAACTCAAGGAGCTCAACGAAATGACGAACAATACCAAAGAAGGGACATTTGGGTACCTAGGTCGTCTATCTATCATGGGGTTTAGGTTTCCGCACTTAGTCCTAAAAGTGGACCATTGTGCGTGAGCCATGGTGGCCGATTACTCCAAACAGCCCACCTCCCTCCAGAAGCAGATCAAACTTCCCGGTCTCCTCAGGGCATCCGCAAGTGATCTTGGCGTTCCCAGGGTCTCCTCGCGAATCTTGGTAACGCCTGTGCACTCAAGGAGCACATGCGCCACCGTTTCCTCCACCTCCATGCACGCTCTGCACAGGGGACTGTCAGTGATTCCTAGGGTGTGGAAGTGTTTATTCAGTGAGCTGTGTCCAGTGATGGTTTCCGCCACCAGACGCAGGCTATCTCTGTCCAGGCACAGAAGGCACCTGGTCAGCTTTGTATCCAGGGATTGTAGGCAATCCAAGGAAGCTTCCTTGGATTGCCTACATCCTGGTCTCGAGGTCCACCATTTCTCCGCTTGTATTTGGGTGTGTTCCTTTAACCAGCTTCATAGCTGCTTGAAGGGAATGGGCACAATGGGTTCGGGCCCGTAGGCTTTTGTGTTGGATCCTCTTCTGGCAAGTTTGTCAGCCGCATCTTTGCCAAGTGATCCACTAGGCTGTGACCTCTAATCCATTGCAGCGTTACCGTGTTGTGATTTAGCACAGTGAATCGTTCTAGGGCCTTATGGCATTCTAGTGTTAGTCTAGTCTCGACGTGATCTGATTACTCTTTAGGGATTGAAGAACTGAGGCACTGTCGGAGAGCATTCGAATGTTGCTATCCGTAACCTCCCTGGCCTCTATAACGTGTGCTGTTAGAGTTGAGCATTCCAAAAGGATTGTATATTTTAATGTTTAGGTCGTCTGAGAACACTCCGACGCCTGTCACATCGTTGGTTTTTGGTCCATCAGTATAGATCCTTAGCTCTTTTGTGTCTGAGTAGTCACACAACTCCTCTATGAGCTCTATGTTAGTGTTTTTTGAAGCAGTGGGTCTTCAGGATTCTGTCGATAGGTGATGCCATCATCGGCTGTTCTTTGATTGCATCTTTTCTGATGCGTGCCATGTGTGTTTGATTCTAGAGTCGTAACATAGGGTGCCGGATACCTCGAGTCTGAAAGTCGCTATGGCCGCCTCCTCTCTTACGACGAGGTGCAGGGGTTAGTTTGTGAGTATCGATGTTTATTACTCTTTCACGCAAAAAGTACAAAACGGATTTGGATGAAATTTTGCACACAGATAGTTTAAAACATAAGAGTTTTTATCCCGGTGGTAAGATCCCATGGGACAATTATCAAAGTTCACGCTGGCGAAACCGCTCGCAGCAGCTAGTTTTAATTCCTCTTCCCATCTCATTTTTGGTCTTCACCCGTTTCCAGGCACTGCCTCAGAGTAACTTTTATCTGTTGTTAGGGTCATATAAGTACGTATACTTCGTCGGCCTACCTTGACTAAAACAGATTTTGAAACGGATTTACAGGAAAATGATCCCAAAAAAAATGATCCGTTCGTTTTTTGGGATAATTGGCCTGTTTCGCCGGATTATTTATTAATTAAGTTAAAATAGGTAATATTTTGATTTTATAAACTCTCGTTCTGAGTAGTTAGGTATGTGTATTATGTCTTTTGTAAAATATTTAATAACAGAGAATCTTGTTTTTTTTTTTATGTAAGTAGAAGATTTTTAACGTTCTACATTTCAAACTTATGTAAAAATATCCGTATCACACATTATATCAGACAATAAAATACAAAATATATAAATCGTTTTCATAGCAAAAACATAATGAAAAAATATCACAAGATTTTTTTCAGTGACAATTGCCAATAACTCGTTGTAACGAGTTTTACGCGAAAAAAACATCATAAAACGCTAATTTATTTACGATCTGCCAACTATAAAGCGCCTCTGGACATTTTTGTTCGAGCAATTGCGGCTCGAATTAGCCGTTTGAATTGGTTTCCCGCGTTCCACTCACACAGACGAATGGAACGATTTAAATTTACTCACACTGGCTTCGATAGGGACGAACTGAAATGATAGAAATTTCCACGCGTTTCAAATAATTTTAAAATTAGCTATTATGCATGTCATCAGATTTTCTTACTACGGAAATTGATGACAGCATTATTGCCTGTCCAATAGTTATCTCAAGTTTTCATCGTGATTGCCACCTGCCTTTTTTCGAATTGTTAGAATGTTTTTAAACAATTTCACTTAATTCCAATTTACATTTTAATCTTCTTTTAACCACCAGATAGGCGCCGTGTTTTTGAATGATATATCACAGAACAAATTAACTCCAAGCCAGCAGTTTATCACTGAGTTCATAAAATGTCAAATATTTTCGTAAAACTGACAGCCCTACACTTATACACCCGTTAACCGCGCAGTGATGTCTCATTTTCTAAATTTGTTACGAAAAGATAAATCTCCACGCGTCCCGGCTCTCGTTAGCTAAATCTTTCTCCCCTGTAATTATTCACTCGTTAGAAAAAAAAGGAAATTTAAACATGAAAAGAAACGTCTCACAACTGAAATTTAGTAAGTGGCCTGAGCTCATTAAAAAGCTGTAAAATTCTATTACCAGACAACGGATGGGTGTGTATCCGAACGAGGCAAACGTCATAGAGAACCAACCATTTTGTTTTTATCGTTTGACAGCCGAATATCATTTGAAAAGAGTCTTTATTTCGACGGTTTAGAAGTGTAAATTGGATGATTTGTCAGTAAATGGAATAGTGTGGGGTTCACAATGGCGGGAAACAAAGACGTGAAGCGTTGACAAGCGAGGATAAATTGACATTAATTGCTTTACCACTGTCGTAGTGGTTTGCAAGCGTGTTATTTGGTCGTTTTTGACGGGAATAGGATTATTTTGGGCGCTAATTAATTTACTTTCTACATTATTGCGAGCGATTTGATGCATTGCGTCTGGAAGCCGTTTTGGTGTGAGAAATGTTTGATGTTAGACATTCAGAGGCGTTCGGATACATTTATTTAGTAAACAAAGGATTTAACAACACATTTATTCTGATCAAGCTAGAATACTTCAGATTCTTCATAGAATGTTGTTAGATCATATCGTTTATTTCTGGCTAATAATACATGATGGTTATTTTGTGTCTATCAATTCTCAAACAGTCTCTATGACTCCCGAGAATTCCCCAACACCTGACAAAATTGTGTCATAGTAAGTAGTCGACAATTGATAATATAATTCATTCATTTATTTATCAAGTAACAAGGACTCATTAATACACAGAAATTAAATATACCTATAGCACAAAGGAGACAATTTTTTTTGTTCGGCGATTAGGCCACCCACATAAATTGTAGCATTTAATAATGAAACTTATGGATTTCTTTCTTATAACCTCTAGATTCCAGTGGTTAAATTAGCTAAGCATTGTCTAACCGGAATAAATGTGAAAAATCTGCAAAAACACTTACGTAAACCAAAATAAACAGAAAAAGTAATTGTCAAAATAATGAAGTTGTTTGTCAATCTCTCTGTCTCTGTCTGTCTGATGGTTATGGGAATGGTTCCATAACCATCAAGATGAGATCTCCCAGATGGCTGGGAAGTATACATTTTCAATCACAAAAATAATGATTCAAATCGGTCCAGCCAGAAATCGGGGAACATACTTACATAAAAAAAATATAATAATAAAAAAGAGGTTCCGACAAATTGAGAACCTCCTCCTTTTTGAAGTCCGTTAAAAAAGAATAATTTGTACATGTACATTCTTCTTCGTATTACCCAGTACTAGCTGGGTTGTGAAGGTCAGATAGGCAGTCGCTCCATGTAAAATGCTGGTATTCAACTGCGTCCGGTTAGACTGGAAGCCGACCCCAACATGGTCGGGAAAAGGCTAGGTAGATGGTGATGATGATGATTCGTCTTCAACAATTTTTCATGTTGGTACATACTTAAGTCTTTTTCTACCTGCCCTTGTTATATATACTTTGGGTCGGCGCAACACGTTCCTCTCTTTAATCCCCTGTGCACCGCCAAGCCATCATTCATTCATCTTTCTGTGATATCATTTCTCACACAATCCATCTATCATATCTTTGATCTTCCTCTCCTTCTTCATCCATCAAAAAACACTCTTCCAGTCTCAATTTACCTAAATATGATTTAGAAATATCGAAATAATTTCAGGAAGAACATTTAAGCATGATATGAAAACATTTGAAAGATGGCGGCACCACTTATCAAATCGTTGTGGAGATTTATTTTATCATCTCTGATCATATCCGACTCGTTATTTCTACGATTAATTTGAATTTATATTTTATTTCTGGTAAATTGGTTGATGATGTGCTGAGACGAATTTATTCAGTTCTACGAAGTCATCTGCGTTTGGTGCATATTATGATGTTGTACTTTTTAGTAGTTACATGACATAGGTACTAGGTAGCTTCATGTGAGCCATAAATTGTTATACTATCAATTTTGAAATACATTTCCGTCCGATATCATATTTTTTAACCAAATAACTATTTCGAAACTGCCTTGTTAGGCTGCTTTGTATGACGAGAAAATATAGTGAGGTACCTATCCGAACATCGTAGTCTCAGCTCAGCACTCTCAGCTTAGTCTCTGCAATCATTAAATTGGGAACTTAAGATTTACTCAAGACTTCTCCAGATTTTTTAACATAAATTATCACATTTATCACACAACCACTTAATTGGCTGCACAGTTTATGAAGTCACTACACCTAAACAAATATTTAAAAAATAAAAGCTGACGTTTATTTTGGCGCGCTAATTAGCGCGTTCGGATAGTCAGTGTGGCGCTCAGAGTCGATTCCAAGATGGCGGCCGCCGGCTTGACAAGTTGATATATTACCACTAATTACTCAAAGCGGGGAGGTGTTTATTGAAAATAGCTGTACGGTGACGACGAGTTGTGTCTGCTACGATTTCTATGTCCGTTCGGAATGACTTCCGTAATAAATTAAGTGTAGTTAGGTACAAACATTAGTTTAAGAAACTAATTGTGAAATTAATGGAAGCCAAAGAGATTTAAGAATTAGGTAAAATAGAAAAAGACATGCTAACAGAAGACATATGTCTTCTACTAAATGTGAACCTATGTCATGTCTCAGAGACGTCTTAAATCAAAATGACTTAACTGCGAGTCTGCCACGTTAGTCTTTTGATAGGTATTCTACTCTTGGCGTTAGTTGATAGTTGATACATTTGTTATTCAATGGCAACTACATATTTGTTCCGGTCTGGTTGTCTAAGGGGGAAACAGGGTGTAAAGGACATCGACGCACAAACAATTACATCAGTTCGAAACGCACACAAGAATTATTTATCGGTTTTTTCAAGTGCGCCACCACCACGGTCAAAATGTAAGGATTACAATTATTTTTTAAATCACAGATTAAAAATTTCGATGCATCGATGTCTTCTCCACCCTGTATATTATATAAACTAGCGTCTGCCAGCGACTTCGCACGCGTGAAGATTGATAAAATAAAAATTGTCCCATGGAATCTTAGTAAGTTACCCCCTTACTAAGATTCCATGGGACAATTTTTAAAGTATCGTACGTTTTAATTCTGGTTATAAACTATGTGTGCAAAATTTCATCCAAATCCTTTCAGTGGTTTTTGCGTGAAAGATTGACAAACATCCATACTCTTCAAACTTTCACATTTATAATATTAGTAGGAACTGTACTTTGATGGAAGTAAGTATATGCCACCGTAAAATTGTCAAACACATTATAGATTGTAATAAAACTAGAGAGATTGTAAACTCTCGACAGATTGTCAAACGAACATACTGCTTACAATATAACGCATTATTTTTCGGTAGATTGTAATCTATCGAAGTGAAACCGTAATATTGTGAAATGTTACGGTGACACATACAAACAATACGATTGGCAACTAACCTAACTTGGCCCCAAGTCCCGATTATGGTGGCAGAGATACTTCCGTCCCATGCATTTCACAATATTACGGTTTCACTTCGATAGATTACAATCTACCGAAAAATAAAGCGTTATATTGTAAGCACTATCTTCAGTTGACAATATTTCGAGTGTTTACAATCTCGCTAGAGAGATTACAATCTAACGTGTTTGACAATTTAACGGTGACATACACATTAGGTACTGACGTTGGCTGCTAGATTCCAAATGGCGAAATTAGTTTACCGAGATCGCTCAAATCTCAACATGTCTCTTTGCCAAAACACCGAATACTTGGCTTGTAACAGCGATCGTAATCGATCAACGCTTAAACTAAACAATTCACAGATGTCAGTCATCTTTCGTTACGACTAGTTACGTATTTAGATCGTTAGCAGTCTGATGAGTGACAAGTCATTCACTAGTCAGTTCATTGAAGAACTGTTTCGATTTCTTTAATCGTGTTTTGCCAATCCCGTACTCTTTCCTTGTCATTTTCTTTTAGTTGTAATGGTAAAAGATAAACTAGTAATAGAGTTCTCTTCTTCTAGCGTATCATGTTCTTTACGTCATCAGCATCATCATTCTCTACTTCCAAACTTCTCTATCACTCTTTAACTTATCAGTCTGTCAGAGATACCTACTTTCTAGCCATATCATCATTTCCTTTTTCTTTTTTTTACATCCATCGTTTCTTTAGTCTTCCTCTACTCTTATACCCATTCACATTCATACTGAAAACTTTCCTCATGACATTTTTCTCATTCCTCAGCATCAAATGCCCATACCACGACAACCGATTACCACACAACTTTTTAGTCACCGGCGCTCTTTCAAATATCCCCATTTCACTTATATGTTAGTACATATTCCTTATTTTATTCATTCTCATGATTCTTCACGTATCGATGGTTATATGAATTGCGTTGGTCCATAGAACCTGGCACCTTTTCTAGTCATATCATACTTCGCATGGTTCATCCATCGCTTCTTTGGTCTTCTTCTACTCTTAGCCCCTTCGTACACAAGGCTCCAAAAATCTTCGATACTTAACGATTTTAGTCTTCAAGCGACTGCCGCCATACAAATCCATTGAAGTTCGTACACGAGTCGCGTCGCCGACATTATGGATTTGTATGGCGTCAGTCGCTTGAAGACTAAAATCGTTGAGTATCGAAGATTTGTGTAGCCTTGTGTACGAAGGGGCTTATAGCGACGACGTTCACGACGTTTCCCGCTTTTTCGTTGTCAAGTTACCTACAACTGGAAAGAGCAACTGTCCTATTATTTTAGGAACTAGGTAGGTACACCACATTGACTCTCCCGGGCAGTCACAGCAAACACAAAGACAGTAGAATTGTACAACATTGTTTTTATTTAAACGATTAGATGACTGAAACCTATAAAGCATAGCATAAAATGTTTCTGCAAATGGTATGCTATCAGACACTGATCCACGTAAAATCATCAGTATTTAATAAAATGTACATAAATAGATATAGAGGAACTCGTGGCTAAAGAAAAACAGCCGCACGGGTCGATCTTCAGGTTGGGACGCTCTTGCCAAGGTCGGTCTGTAGATAGCTGACCATCATTCCATACAGAGTTTCCTCCGGGCCTCGGAAAGAACGTTAAGCCGTTAGTCTGGCCGTAATTTTTAGACCTTTATTTGTAGACAGACGTTCAGGTAGTCCGTGGCCCAAAATTCTGACAAGCAATCTTACCAAGGTGTATCGTAATACCCAGTACTAACTGGTTGTGGAGGTCAGATAGGAAGTCTCTCCATGTAAAATACTGGTATTCAACTGCATCCGGTAAGACTGGAAGCCGAGATTCCCTAACAATAAATATGTCTTTCATTCACAGGATCCTGCTCATCTCGGGGCAAGCGAGCTCGCACAGCGTTCAGCGCGCAACAGATCAAGAGTCTAGAAGCAGAGTTTGAGAAAAACCGCTATCTGTCAGTGGCGGCACGTGGCAGACTCGCCAGGCAACTTAGACTTACTGAGACACAGGTAACTCGAGTTTTAAGATTAGCGTATGACATATAGTACCAGTACTACGCTTTATTATTTAATCCAAAAGATCTCCGCAGTAACCGTTTCGTGGTGGTTTCGTGTCGCACCGCCGCGGTCCCGAAGCGGTGCGTTTATCGCCTTGCGTAGTAGGAACGTTCGTTTGTTTTCATACAAAACACGCGGTGCGGCAACAATGCGGCGTCGGCGTCACGAAACGTCTAAATTGAAAGCGCCCTACGTTTGTTTGTGATTGTGTCGTCGAGATATTTGTTTTTATTCGCGAAAAAAATGTCTGAACAATGGCGGCAACATCTTTTTGATTCAAATTTATTCCTAACGCTCGATTTATTGTGGGCAAAAGAAGAAGTAAATCCGTACTATAAAGCAAGGAATATAAAATGCGAGTTTTATCGAAATTATGAAGAACAGAGACAGTGGTGTCGATTCTGTTGTGCACAAACCAAACTTAATATAGACTATTGCTATCTTTTACTAAAAGACAGTGCGAGAAAAGGACGGCTATAGCTATGCACTAAGTTAGAAATGTCAAACTAGTTTATGCCTTGCGCTTCACCGTGTTTTTAGTCGACATGCTTTTACGTGCACCCTTCATTTGTATAGAAATATTAGTTCGAATTAAATTTGACAGCTCTAAATTACGTCCGTCTCTTTCTCGTTTTATTGGTGAGAAAAAGATAGTAATAGCCTAAATTAAGTTTAGTTTGTGCACAACAGAATCGACACCAATGACCCGAGTTCCCGACAAATTCTACGACTACACCAGAATCAGTGAATCAGAATTCAGTTCGTTTTTAATTTCTTCCCATAACTGGTTAATTACTCTTCTGTTTTTATGATTCACATCTTTGCTGTTCCATATATCGGTGTCCTCTCAAAAATTGCTGAAATAATTTGCTCTAACCCGTCCGAGGACATTTCCGCCGCCCCGCTGCCGCGCCGCTGTTTTCGAGGGCCGGTCCATTTGATTATACGCATAAGATCCTGCCGCTCCCGCGCCGCCGCCGCCGCCGCGCCGCCGCCCCGCTGCCCGCAAGATTCGAGGCAGAGGCCTAATAGTCCTTAAGTTTAGTTTGTGCACAACAGAATCGACACCAATGACCCGAGTTCCCGACAAATTCTACGACTACACCAGAATCAGTGAATCAGAATTCAGTTCGTTTTTAATTTCTTCCCATAACTGGTTAATTACTCTTCTGTTTTTATGATTCACATCTTTGCTGTTCCATATATCGGTGTCCTCTCAAAAATTGCTGAAATAATTTGCTCTAACCCGTCCGAGGACATTTCCGCCGCCCCGCTGCCGCGCCGCTGTTTTCGAGGGCCGGTCCATTTGATTATACGCATAAGATCCTGCCGCTCCCGCGCCGCCGCCGCCGCCGCGCCGCCGCCCCGCTGCCCGCAAGATTCGAGGCAGAGGCCTAATAGTCCTTAAGTTTAGTTTGTGCACAACAGAATCGACACCAATGACCCGAGTTCCCGACAAATTCTACGACTACACCAGAATCAGTGAATCAGAATTCAGTTCGTTTTTAATTTCTTCCCATAACTGGTTAATTACTCTTCTGTTTTTATGATTCACATCTTTGCTGTTCCATATATCGGTGTCCTCTCAAAAATTGCTGAAATAATTTGCTCTAACCCGTCCGAGGACATTTCCGCCGCCCCGCTGCCGCGCCGCTGTTTTCGAGGGCCGGTCCATTTGATTATTTATACGCATAAGATCCTGCCGCTCCCGCGCCGCCGCCGCCGCCGCGCCGCCGCCCCGCTGCCCGCAAGATTCGAGGCAGAGGCCTAATAGTCCTCCTAACTGGGCCTCAAGTCTGCTATTACAATAGTGTCAGAATGGTCTATCATTGATTTCATAATCGACAACCTCATTAAAACACAATTTTATTACGAGACCATTAACCGACCAATGACCCACCATTATGAATTTAGCTGATTACGAACTTTTAGCAAAATGACAATGGAATGGGAATATGGGAATGGAATCGTGTTGGGGTGACGAATTCATAAAAATAGCAGACTTGGACTTGGTTTTGGCCACGGCGGCAAAGGACAATCTCGGCGAAAAAGTAGCAACTATATAAGAAATATTACAGTGCAGAAGTGTGAACGGAGGCACATCACGTGTGTTTTCTCTCTTTCTCTCATAGCAATCCGATAAGCCTCACGAACCGAGCTAAAGCTACTAATTTCTATTACCATGAAGAAAACAATGATAGTTGGTCCGATAATCCAAAAGTGTGGTTTGTGGCAGCTGCTACGATTAGGTACTAAGTAACACACTAGACATAAAATATCTAGTGTCTTTGACAAAAAATATTTAAAAGGTAAAATTCTTTTTTCTCATTCCAGATAAAGATATGGTTTCAAAACCGTCGAACAAAATGGAAACGAAAATATACAAACGACATCGAACTCCTTGCACAGCAGTATTACAGCAGCCTTGGCATCGTCAGTCCTCGACCAATGTTTGTCGGAGATCGCCTATGGATCTTCAATTACCCCAACAGAGTCCCTCCTACGCAACAACAACAATGGATGAAGTCCTTAAACACAATGAACGCCCAACACCAAATAATAGACAGAACTAATATGTTTCGAAACCTACCAAAACCTGACGTTCCATTTCTAAACCCCACAGTGTATCCGAACGAAAGAGTTTTCATGGACCGCGGTTTAAATATGGCGGCGGGAAATGTCAAAATTCCCGCCCAAAATCGCATTCTGCCAAGAGAAGTTTACAATAATATGGCGCAAAGAAGTATGGATGTTTATAAAAATAATATTTTAAGTCACAGTAGCCCACCGCAAGAGTCTAATGTTGATCATTTGAGGAGATTGGAGGAGAATTTCAGTATTTAAAGCCGTATACAGACTTTGCGAGGCATGCGCCGCGAATCGCGAACAGCGCACAGCGAATGCCTCGCAATGTGTGTACCTTTATATTCATGGCGAGGCATGTGCTATGCACGTGCGAGGGCGAACCAACGTATGTTCGCAAATAGTTGTGGACGTAGTCGCGCATGCACGTTTGAGGTTTGCGCCGCGTACGATATCCACGCACGCCTCGGGTCAAACAGCGCGCAGCGCATGCTCGGGCTGATCCAACCGACACAGCAGCATTCAAGACACGCACGCCTCACACGCGCGCCGCACTCGCGTTCTGTTCGTAGCAAATGCCTCGCCAAACTCAACCCGAGCATAATATGTTAGTATATAATTTTCAACACACACGCCCTTCGATCAATACACGCCTCAAGCAGTGGCATTCGTTGTGCGCCGTTCGTGGCGCATGCCTCGCAGTCACTTTTGTATCATCTTCATATTGTGAATACTTTTAGGTACAGCTTTACATAAATCGTTTGTACTTAAATAAAGTTTTGGTCGTGTTTTTTTTTGTTTTAATTATTATCTATCATTTGCGTTGCGCCCTTTAAAATGAAATTCTGGTATTGAGCTGCATCCGGATAGACTGGAAGCCGAACCCAACATGGTTGGGAAAAGGCTAGGCAGATGATGATTTGCTCAGCCATCATGCCGTTAAAACGACCAGAGACAAGTTAATATATTACTTAAATTAAAATTTTAAAAAACCCCACACGTAGGGTCATAATTTCAAGGTACTCCCGGTTTTTGGTGTAAGTGTATAGCATTCTACAAGTCAAGCCCTTTCATTTGATACCCATATTGAGGGAGTTGTTGAATAAATATGTAATTCATCAATTTGTGGGGGCGGCCATCTTGGAGTGATTTTTATCAAACATAACTAAGAACACTCCCGACTAATTCGCCTTTCAAACAAAAAAAAAACAAATCAAAATCGGTTCATCCGTTCGGGCGCCACAGACAGACACACACATACACACACAGACTCATCAAACTCATAACACCCCGTCGTTTTTGCGTCGGGGGTTAAAAACAGATGACACGATGAATTGAAACTACGTTCTTCAAAGTGTGAATTTTGAGCTAGGTACTCGTACCTACAAAATGTAGGTAAGTATGTATGTAATTGTAATATTCAAGGGAAGCAATCCGATATGGTCGCCAGCTCTAATCTAACGTCGCGTTGTAGACACGGTGGACGTGCCCCTATTTTGAAGACGATTGTCTAAGACTAACTCATAAGTAAAGGTAGGTAATGGCACATTAAAAACTCAACATAGGTATATTATCAGTTCCCATAATTAATCATCAACATTACATACAACTTCGTACAACACGATTTCTACATAGTTTTTTTGAGAAAATACTACTTTCTCGATGAGTCTCATTCACAGATTCTTCTGCAATTGCATCGACTACGACAGATTTATTTAAATTTTCTTTAGAGTGATCTATGTAAGAGACTTCTAAGTTGTTTTTTATATCTCGTCTATCTCTTCCGACATATTTGCTAGATTCTGTTGAGTCGCTGATATCCTCATAAACATCATGGACATTATCTTGTGAAAATAAACTTTTAACTCTTCTACGAGTATACAGTGCTGATTCAACATTCCTCAGGTGAGATTCGTTCTCATTCACTTCTTTTTTGTAAATGTTCTTATTTTTATCAAAAAGCCATGGAAATAGTAAGTCGAATGTTGAAAAAAAATCCTCCATGTAGATAACAAAGAAGTAGACCAGAAAGAAGATGAAGATCAATGTTCCGAACATAACGCAATTGGAGCATGCAGTTTTCATGGGGTACCCTGGATTACACCACTCGGAGGTAAAACAATTGAAACAATGCTTTGTCCATAAGAATACCAAACACATTGGAATCAGGCCCAGCGCGTGGCAGATCCATGAGACCAAGTCGTGTACGGTTACAATAATCATCCGCAATATACTTTCCATCGCAAGCACATATGTCATGAAAACTCGAGATATAGTCTGCAAAGTGCAGTAAATTGGCACGATCACCAACGTATAACACATTCTGATTTTAGCTTACTGTGTTACTTGGAACTAAAAGTTATAAGTTTTCACAATTATTAGGTACAACACTTGGAATTGTGTCGTACCGAGACCAACGTTTGATTTTTCGATTTTTATCTAAGATTTAAATAATTGTTATTAAGTAAGTAGTTACGTATTTAGTTCATTTTTTTTATTTACAAACCCGTTTTTTTCTTTCTAAATTAACTGTACCTAAGTGTCAGATCATACTCCACAGAGTAGGTAAAAAATCTGACATCACACAACATAGATCCATGCGTGGCATAATATTAGCTCTGACCTTTTTTGAGAAACTTCTTACAAAGAAGTTCCTAATATGTCACATACGCCGTGGAATGGATGGAAAAAGGAAGAGGTCTACTTACACCACAATAGAAATAGGCATGACGCCAGTATCAAAAATTGCAAATCTATTTAGTCCGTCAGAGTATTGGAAAATAATGGACACGTATTTTTAGTTTTTGTAAATCAATGAATATTGACATAGATAAAACCAAAACGCATCAAAACTCGGGAGTGGGGCCTCGTGACGTCAGAACTCGCAAAAAATTATACCAAGGCGTGACTAATTGAGAATTTTAAAAGCGTCGTATCTTCGTCAATTTTGGTTTATGTAACAAACAATAACAATAACAATAACAATAATTGTATACATACATTTTTTTTTCATAATCTGACTGATGGACTAAATAATATTATTTTGTCATAGATCTACCTTATTCTACACTCAGTATCGGGTGGCCAAAGGTTGAATAAAAAAAGTAGAAAGAAGTCTAACGCCGGCCGGCCTAGTCGTGGAGCACAAACGGATGATTTTCTCCACGACCGAATAGTAACAATAGGTGTTTACAAGATTCCCAATTATCAAACAAAAAACCTGTGGGGCAGTCTTTGGGGCTGTCGATCAATGATATAATAAGTTTATATCATTGTGACAGTTTAATTTTAGTTTTATGCCGTGCAAGAATCTGACAGCTATTTAATTGTTTTATTACTTCTTTCCTTTTTTTTTCTTCTACTCTTTCTTTCTTTCCTTTTCTATAAACATCTCTTGCTTTCTCATTTCACTTCTGAATTCTCGACATTGGCATCGACAGCATTTGCCATAAACACAAATAGAATAGATGAATCTGACAGCCCCGATAAACAAAAGTGTTGGTACAAATTAATATCCGTATTATTTTACCAAACATGTTCAATGTCTTCAAAAAATGTGGAACGCTTCACGATTTTGCGTGTCATCCTTGCGCAGGGGCCATGCTAATCTTCTCTGTATCGTTCCAATTTTAGTATATGTACTGCCGAAGCAAGTACACTAGTAGTGCACAAAATTTTGTACATGAGCGTCCCAAGAGAAAAACTTTGATACCGCGATTTAGATTTTTTCGATATTTTTCCCAAAATATTCTCGACATTTTAGTGAAAGTAACTTCTAGTTGTCACTCAATGTATTACAATTATTTTAATGATACAATATATTTAAATAATCTACGCCATTGTTGATAGATTTGAAAAAAAAACATATTTTGGCTCGTCCAGCGACCTCAGCGCCATCTATGTTCCAAACTCAGGGTGAGTTTGCAAGTTTGCAAGTGAACCCCACTTTTGGAGAAATGACGTCATATTCAGAAATTGCATATTTTTTTTTTTACTGTACGTGTACTTTAACTGTACGTGTTTTATATTGTGCATTGTTGTACTAGTGTTGAATGGAACTGTGCTTGTCAAATGAAGATAGCTTTTTCCCCTTGCGAAATGCTATCACTATTGGAGAATAATGGACACGTACTTTTTGATAATATTGACAAAGATAAAACGCATCAAAACTCGGGAGGGGGACTCGTGACGTCAGAACGCACTAAAATAACTACGGCGCGGCGTGACGTATTGAGAATTTTAAAAGCGTTTATCTTCGTCAATAAGAAAAAAGTTCGGGTCAAATATTTGTTGATAATCTAACGAACGTACTATTTTTTTTTTGTCGCCTTTTTAATTCTATTATTTTAAGAACTAGGTAAACCACATTTACTCTCCCGGGCAGTCGCAACAATCAACACAAAGACAGTAGAATTGTACAATTAGATGACTGAAAATAAAGCACATGCAACATCACTACATATTATAAAACACAGTCCTCCGCCGCGTCTGTCTGTCAGCTATTACCTATTTTCATGCTGTTCACCAATGGATGGATAGAGTAGTTCTTGTGTAAGGTTTTATTATATTAGTGTTAGACGTCAATCGGGCGGGTGAAGGTGCGGGCATCAGCTAGTAGGTAGGTTATAAGTCCCCCTTACCGATTTTGGCAACGGGGGTGCCTTTATTTTACTGGACCGACCGAATTTGCCTTTAAACTTTTAGTCAATTTCAATCCCAACTTTACTAATGTAATGTAACTTTACTAATGTATTGTAACTTTACTAATGTAATGTAACTTTACTAATGTATTGTAACTTTACTAATGTAATCGTAAACTCATAACTACAATAATAATTGCTCTAACACTACGCTGCTAGGTGCTTAAGTCAAATCTATGGTAACCATGCTTTGCCATCCAGTTATTTATTTATTTATTCAATGCACAATGTACACAACCAATTTCACGCTTAAAACTAGTGAGTACATGACCCTGTTAGGGCGCAGCAAGATAACTTATAACTAATACGTAACTAACTACTTAATTAATATTGCAGAGCATCTATTATTTATATTCATTAAACTTACATCTAGCTTTACACAATTAGGCAAGTAAAAATTAACTAACTAAATAAAAATAAAACCATCAAAACATTTTTAAATGTCGTACCTACATGAACTATATATCTATAATCTATAAACATATAATAAACATATAATAAAAGAGTAAAAAAACTGTGTCTGTACATTGAATATATTTAAAAAATAATAATTGAAGGGGGTTTAGAAACAGTAATAGAGTACGAATCCAAAAAAAAAAGTTTGTCTGTTTGTCTGTTTGTCTGTTTGTCTGTTTGTCTGTGTTACACGCTAATCTTCGGAAGTTCTGGACGGATTTGAATGATTTTTTTTTTGTTGTATAGATATTATGTCTGGGCAACATATAGGCTATAATTTATCTTGGAAACCTGAACACCTGATGTAGAACCGCAACAGACCAGCTAAACTATAAGAGATACAAAAATGACACCATAGCAAAAATTGTTCCACGTGATGAGCATTTTCTGCTGAGAGAATAAATTTGAAGACATGGAACACCTGATGTGGAACTCCAAGAGCCCAGTTATACCATAACACATATAGGAATGACGTCTTAGCAAAAGTTGTTCAATCTGATGAGCACTCTCTGTTGACTTATAATAATCGAAGATCTGGGACAACTGTCGTGGAACTCCAACAGCCCAGCTACACCATAACACATATAGGAATGACGTCTTAGCAAAAGTTGTTCAATCTGATGAGCACTCTCTGTTGACTTATAAAAATCGAAGATCTGGGACACCTTTCGTGGAACTCCAATAGCCCAGCTACACCGTAACACATATAGGAATGACGTCTTAGCAAAAGTTGTTCAATCTGATGAGCACTCTCTGTTGACATATAAAAATCGAAGATCTGGGACACCTGTTGTGGAACTCCAAGAGCCCAGCTACACCATAACACATATAGGAATGATGACGTCTTAGCAAAAGTGGTTCGGTCTGATGGGCATTTCCTGTTGACTTATAAAAAATCGAAGATCAGAAACATCTGATGTGAAAATTATTGCAAAACTATCACTAATTTCACTGTATAATTATAAAATTACAAAAACTGGGAGTACCTCCACACGGTTAAGGCGGTAACAGTTTAGGACTGATTTTCGATTTTCGATGACGATAATTTGACTCTACTGGCCAAAACTCCCATTTATTATTTTATTTTATCGAATAAATATGTCTTCGAGCTTATGTTATTTGAGTGTTTTTGGCATGAAGAGACAGAAGAAGAGCGCCGAACTCGCACACAACAAAATATTCATAATCTGTTAGAAAGTGAGAGAGAAAGAATTGCTGGAGTACGGCATGAAGAGACTAAAGAAGAGCGCGAAGACTTCGACATTCTCTGAACAGAATGTCGATAACATCTGAAGAATCGGGTGTCTCAAGATATAGCCGTAGGGCATGACGACCTTCCTTGGGTTGATAAGAAACGGAGTTCATTTACGTATACTCCTATGATTGAATACGCCACATATTCCGCCATCGGAGGTATTGTTCAAAATCTTACTTTTTGTGAAGCTGTTAAATTGCAAAAAGAAACAAACGGTATGTGTTGCTCAGGTGGGAAATATCCGTTATTTTCCCGTCCCCGGGCTCTTAGAATTAGACGTTTCAGATCTTCGATTTTGACGAACCCGGTGTCGCTGGCAAATGCAACAGGATCCGCGTACGAAGTCGCGGGCAGAAGCTAGTTAATCATAAAAATGTAAAATTGTTAAAAAATTGAATAAAGATAATAATAATAATAAAATGAACGTCAAATTTAAAATCATATTTAAAATCATCGTCAAGTTAACTGTAGCAATACTAACTACTTACTACTCTACTACCGCGATACTAGATGCGAGCAGAAACTTACATAAGTATTTTCGATGTCTTTGGGTTGGTGGGTGGTGGGTGGCAGTTGCACTTGATAAGTAGCTATACTAAACATATATTGTCCCTTACGGGATATCTTTCGTGATTATTTTTTTTTTTTTTTTTTCGATCATGGCGCTTCCAATAGCGTCGAAATATTGGGAGCTCAAAATAATAAATAATCACGGAAGATATCCCGTAAGTGACAATGTAAGTTTAGTTTTAAACCTAGATAAAGGGTGTAAAACACCTCTTCACGAAGCCGAAAGGCACTTGTTCTCCCCATCATTGCGTTCATTTTTTTTGTTCAACACCATACCCAACCTTCTAGTTACGGAGATATGGAGGGTCAAAGTTACAACTTTTAGACAAGTTTTTTTTCGTTATACATTGAGTTCTACCACAAAACATGATTTATAACCTCAAAAAAAAAAGTTGTTTCCCAGCAATAATTTTTGCGTAAAGTTACTTAGTTTGATGCACAGAATGCTTGGTTGACGGCTTTGTGATGAGGTGGTTTACATCCTGTATATACGCGGGGTGGAAGGGTTGTCATCTTTCAAATTTGGCAACAAAGGGTTCCAGAACCCGGACATGTCAACAGGGTTTTTTTAAACACAGCCAGTGTAATAACAAGTAAAATTTAATTGTAATGGAAACACCCATGCGTTTCCTCCCGCCCGATTCGGTGCAGGTACCTCCCGAAACATCCGTGTCCGGTGAGGACCTGCGTCAGGCGGAAGGTGAGGACGCCGTGGCGCCTCTCCAGCCACTCCTCAAAGATGGGACTTACCGCCACTATCGTGGCGTGCCCTGCACGGGGTTACGACAGTCGCTCTCTCCATGTCGCCATGAGATCGCGCCGGAGGTCAGTCCGCTGAGCGGCAATTGCCGCGGCATGCAGCGGAGTTTCCCCCCGGCGTAGTGCCTCCGCGCGCCAGTCGTGCAGGCGCGCGAGGACTATCGCATCCCATGGCGGCAATCCGGCAAGCAGGCCTCGCGGGAGATCGTGCGATACCCACGGACCATCTTTACGGCCACCACTTTTTGGGGCGCGTTCAGATAATGGACGGCTCGCCGCCTCAAGGAACGCGCCCACACTGGGGCCCCGTAAAGTGCCATAGACCGCACAAAAAAAACGAAAGGGCTTAACTTGTAGAATACTGCGCGCTGTATTAAATTTCAAATCCAAGATGGCCGCCACCACAAAATGCAATGGTGACTTACATTTTTTTTTCACAACTTCCTCAATACGGGTATCAAATGAAAGGGCTCGACACTTCGTTCCAAAAAAAATATCGTAAAATGATGACATAATTATGAGTATGATGTGTCGGGGTTTTTTTTAATTTTAAATTTAATGTTACTTGTTTTTATCATCATTTTGATGTATCTGACCGTGAAAGTCGGAAAAGACTGCCCCGCAAGTTCTTTTTCTATAAATTACGGTCAGTGGGTCGTCTTAAGGCCCCTACTCAAAGCACTGCATGTAGGGCCCTGCCTGCAGGGACACTGCCAATCGTACTATGTGTGTATGCATGCAGGGCCGATATCTTAATTGTTCACATTGTTCTTAATTTGAATTGTTCGCAGTGCTTTGAGTAGGGGCCTTTAGGGGCGGAAAAAAATCCGGACATAGACAAATAATGCACTGATGTATAGACTGTGAGTTTATAAAATATGTCCGCAGCCGGTCTTAAAATTGTTTGTCCGTCTCGGATAGTCTAAAGAACTGTCTATGAGTAGGACCCAGGACGAGAGGAGCCAGGGGAGCGCAGTGCAAATTGCCCGTTTTAACCGACTTCTTGCACCGTCTGGGAAGACGGTTTGGTTATGTGGGGCTTGCACCCACTAAAAAAAAACACCGCTAGGCACGTATCCAGGGGGTGGGGCGGGGATAGTTAGTATTAATCCCCCTCCCGAAATCTGACAATAAACGGGATCATAACCACTGCGAAGTAAGTAAATGATATTGCAGTGATTACAGCGATATTTACGCAGTTCATGTGGTTGTTTCAATGTTTGCTCCCCCCCCCCCCGAACCAAGTCTTGATACGTGTTTGAATATCGCCGTGTGCCTGCTGTCGCCTTCCTTTGTGGATGGGCCGCGAGAACTGCAACGCATGACGTTCGCGACCGCAGTGCAGATTGCCTAGCCACAGAACAATCATTGTTTCTGTTCTGTGGATAGGTAATAAGAAGGTTTTGTATCCTAATACTCAACTTTGAAAAAATTAAAACAGGCAGAAATTCTTCATTATGTAAACATAGATCGCTTAAGAAAAAAAATAAAACTAATAAAAAGATACATTGAACTTGTTTGTTAATTAAAGTAAGTAATCAAGATTACCTTTTCTAAACATGTTTAATGTCTTCAAAAAATGTGGAACGCTTCACGATTTTGCGTGTCATCCTTGCGCAGGGGCCATGCTAATCTTCTCTGTATCGTTCCAATTTTAGTATATGTACTGCCGAAGCAAGTACACTAGTAGCGCACAAAATTTTGTACATGAGCGTCCCACGAGAAAAACTTTGATACCGCGATCTAGGACTACGCGATATATTTCTTAAAATAGTCACAATATTTGAGTGAAAAACCTTTTAGTTATAATCCAATATATCAAAATTGTTTTAATGAGTCAAAAAGCTAAAATATTAAGCGACTTTAATAATTATTTCAAAAATTCAATCTTTTCAGCTCATTCAGATACCTCAGCGCCATCTATTTATTTACATTGGAACTACAAGCGCATATCATGGCGCTACATCGCCACTTGGAATGCATACAATGACTACTATGTGAATATAGATGGCACTGATCACAGCGTATTCGTTTTTAGCAATAATCGTACTCGGTGATGAGCAGCATGCGTGAGCCGTAGTCGTCGTAGTTTAGCTTAATAGCTTTGTCGGTATCATTCGATCATTCGTCATAGAAGTGAAGAATCTGCAATAACTGTTGTTTCACCAGGGCTCTGTCAATCCGTGTGTAGCATGAGATAATGGGGAGAAAAACTCAAAGGTCGACATAGATGTCGCTAGCATCGACTGTGTTGCTAGCTAAACTTTCACGTTATAGTGAATTTGATAGTCCTGTTTTCGAATAATTTTTATATTTTGTATGTGTCTTTTTGGACTGTTTCACGCTGTGGTTTCACGATTTACGTAAAAGAAATGCATAAACAGCAGGGAAAAAGCAGTTTTTATTGAAAGGGAACCAATAAATAATGTTAAGCTTTGGTTACGCCAAGGAAACGTAAATGAAAAATAAGTTCTACCACTTGTTGACATGTTTGTGCTTTGACCAAACCATGGATTAGACTATTCACGATACTACCTATTTATTTACAGTTGACAGTTACATTTAACTGTAGTTTAATCGGGTTCTAGTTTAGAAGATATTTATGAGTTCAAATAATAAGGTATAGTCCAAGAGGTAGATTTACTAGATTGTCGTGAACTCTTCGATCTAATAGCTCTTGGGATATACCTTAATAATTGAACTCATATCTTCTAAACTAAGACCCGACTAAATCTGTGACTTAGCGACCAATTGCGACTAATTGGTGACTAAATATGGGATAAAACAGATCTTCGCTAGGTGCTCTAGTTTTTGAGATATAAATGCGGCCAAGCTAGGGAGACTCTCCAGATCGGTCACCTATAAACCCATCATTTTGAACCAGTGACCTACAAATTCTGATATTTGGCGATAAATTTCGACTAATTAGCGACAATTTTTTTGTGTTTCAAATTAAATTCCCTAACGGTAACCAGTGTCAATCACACCATATTGCGTGGTTTCAGCTAAGCATTGTAAACTATTTTTTTAATCTTTTTCCCAACTTTGGTATACTCAAATGTGCAAACCGGTAAGGGCCAAACTGGGAAGGGCCAAACCGGTAAGGTGTGGCATCACAATGGAATGGGTTAGGTTAGGATAACCAGCTACATCCAAACATTTATTATAATTTAGTCTCTACTAATTTTGTCATCATTAAGACTACGAGACCGACTACTTGAGTAGTCTTTTTAAATTGTAAAGACTACTTGAGTAGTCTTTACCATTTACACACGGTAAACCAGTAAACCGAATAATACCAAGAAAAACCAATTAATTGAAATTATTTCAGGTGTTAATGATGACAAAATTAGTAGAGACTAAATTATAATAAATGTTTTATCTCTGGTGTAAATGCGGAGATACAAATAAGTGTCTGCTATAAAAATACCGTGTTATCCACCAGATAAATAAATAAAATAAACATTAGTTTTAAATACATAATTTATTTCTATGGTACAAGATATTTCCAATGATTTGCCGTTACAGAATTTATAATTGCAATATCAAAACAAAATGTACAATAATGTTAACTGGAGCGCTTTGCTTTGTTTACCCAATGTTTCTCAATTTTTATAACAATTTCGTTTAAATATAAAAATCTATACTCCACGCTTGGTTTATTGATTATTTAACACTTAAAATCATCGGTTCTGTATATAAATAATTCCACCAATTTTTTTCCCTAAATGTCCATTTCCACGCATACGAGACACATTTTTTTTATTATTTATTTATCAATATAAACATAAAAAATAACAAATCGCACATTCATTTCTTGCTTTTACACTTTTTTCAAGACAGTTGCCATATGTTGTGTTGTAAAAAGTATTCCTAAAATGAGTGTTTCTTACATTAAGTCCGAAAGTACTTTAGGCATTAATTTATTGTCTATAATTCATACAAAACGAACGTCGTCGAAAAGAATCGATTACGAGCAAATCGATTAAAAATTACTGGCTTAACAAATAACAGCACTGAAGAAAAAAAAATCGAATTCAAACTTGGAACAGTATTGTAGCAACTGTCTGGCCGCCATTTTGTGGGTCCGGTATGGGGCAACATATGAAATGCATGTTGTTCTTTCTGTTTGAGTGTGTATAGGTAATATATTGTATATGCTATGCGCCAGGCTTCGCTTACAAGTCCATATTGACACTTCACTTTACTGCAGCGTATCACGTTGTGGGTTTGTGTTACCTGGAAACAAAATTGATATTGTTAGATGTGTCACAATTAAATTAATATCCTGACTTGGCTCGTGACTTCGCGAGGTTGTCGACATGTGGGTTGTGGACTCGGCGAAGATTGTGCCGATCGTTGTATCTGCACATGGCTTAATTGCCAAGAGCCTCGATCAATACCTGAGGAGGCTTTCGATGGGCAGCTTAATTCAGTGCGCGGTGCTCCTGGATACGATGAGTATTTTTAGGCGGTTCCTCTCTCTGGAACCCTGACTGTCGGTAGCTTGGACCCTTTTCCCGATACGATATATTTGAAAATGTTAATTATACCTGGCTAGCTGTGGTCCTGCAGCGAGTTGAAGCGGTTCCCGAGCGCGAGCGGCTGTCGCGCGGCGGTGGGCTCCCGCGATATGTTAGTGTATACCTGGCTAGCTGTCGTCCTGCAGCGAGGTGAAGCGGTTCCCGAGTGCGAGCGGCTGTCGCGCGGCGGTGGGCTCCCGCGATATGTTAGTGTATACCTGGCTAGCTGTGGTCCTGCAGCGAGGTGAAGCGGTTCCCGAGCGCGAGCGGCTGTCGCGCGGCGGTGGGCTCCCGCGATATGTTAGTGTATACCTGGCTAGCTGTCGTCCTGCAGCGAGGTGAAGCGGTTCCCGAGCGCGAGCGGCTGTCGCGCGGCGGTGGGCTCCCGCGATATGTTAGTGTATACCTGGCTAGCTGTCGTCCTGCAGCGAGGTGAAGCGGTTCCCGAGCGCGAGCGGCTGTCGCGCGGCGGTGGGCTCCCGCGATATGTTAGTGTATACCTGGCTAGCTGTCGTCCTGCAGCGAGGTGAAGCGGTTCCCGAGCGCGAGCGGCTGTCGCGCGGCGGTGGGCTCCCGCGATATGTTAGTGTATACCTGGCTAGCTGTCGTCCTGCAGCGAGGTGAAGCGGTTCCCGAGCGCGAGCGGCTGTCGCGCGGCGGTGGGCTCCCGCGATATGTTAGTGTATACCTGGCTAGCTGTCGTCCTGCAGCGAGGTGAAGCGGTTCCCGAGCGCGAGCGGCTGTCGCGCGGCGGTGGGCTCCCGCGATATGTTAGTGTATACCTGGCTAGCTGTCGTCCTGCAGCGAGGTGAAGCGGTTCCCGAGCGCGAGCGGCTGTCGCGCGGCGGTGGGCTCCCGCGATATGTTAGTGTATACCTGGCTAGCTGTCGTCCTGCAGCGAGGTGAAGCGGTTCCCGAGCGCGAGCGGCTGTCGCGCGGCGGTGGGCTCCCGCGATATGTTAGTGTATACCTGGCTAGCTGTCGTCCTGCAGCGAGGTGAAGCGGTTCCCGAGCGCGAGCGGCTGTCGCGCGGCGGTGGGCTCCCGCGATATGTTAGTGTATACCTGGCTAGCTGTCGTCCTGCAGCGAGGTGAAGCGGTTCCCGAGCGCGAGCGGCCGTCGCGCGGCGGTGGGCTCCCGCGATATGTTAGTGTATACCTGGCTAGCTGTCGTCCTGCAGCGAGGTGAAGCGGTTCCCGAGCGCGAGCGGCTGTCGCGCGGCGGTGGGCTCCCGCGATATGTTAGTGTATACCTGGCTAGCTGTCGTCCTGCAGCGAGGTGAAGCGGTTCCCGAGCACGAGCGGCTGTCGCGCGGCGGTGGGCTCCCGCGATATGTTAGTGTATACCTGGCTAGCTGTCGTCCTGCAGCGAGGTGAAGCGGTTCCCGAGTGCGAGCGGCTGTCGCGCGGCGGTGGGCTCCCGCGATATGTTAGTGTATACCTGGCTAGCTGTCGTCCTGCAGCGAGGTGAAGCGGTTCCCGAGTGCGAGCGGCTGTCGCGCGGCGGTGGGCTCCCGCGATATGTTAGTGTATACCTGGCTAGCTGTCGTCCTGCAGCGAGGTGAAGCGGTTCCCGAGTGCGAGCGGCTGTCGCGCGGCGGTGGGCTCCCGCGATATGTTAGTGTATACCTGGCTAGCTGTCGTCCTGCAGCGAGGTGAAGCGGTTCCCGAGTGCGAGCGGCTGTCGCGCGGCGGTGGGCTTCCGCGATATGTTAGTGTATACCTGGCTAGCTGTCGTCCTGCAGCGAGGTGAAGCGGTTCCCGAGCGCGAGCGGCTGTCGCGCGGCGGTGGGCTCCCGCGATCTGTTAGTGTATACCTGGCTAGCTGTCGTCCTGCAGCGAGGTGAAGCGGTTCCCGAGCGCGAGCGGCTGTCGCGCGGCGGTGGGCTCCCGCGATATGTTAGTGTATACCTGGCTAGCTGTCGTCCTGCAGCGAGGTGAAGCGGTTCCCGAGCGCGAGCGGCTGTCGCGCGGCGGTGGGCTCCCGCGATATGTTAGTGTATACCTGGCTAGCTGTCGTCCTGCAGCGAGGTGAAGCGGTTCCCGAGCGCGAGCGGCTGTCGCGCGGCGGTGGGCTCCCGCGATATGTTAGTGTATACCTGGCTAGCTGTCGTCCTGCAGCGAGGTGAAGCGGTTCCCGAGCGCGAGCGGCTGTCGCGCGGCGGTGGGCTCCCGCGATATGTTAGTGTATACCTGGCTAGCTGTCGTCCTGCAGCGAGGTGAAGCGGTTCCCGAGCGCGAGCGGCTGTCGCGCGGCGGTGGGCTCCCGCGATATGTTAGTGTATACCTGGCTAGCTGTCGTCCTGCAGCGAGGTGAAGCGGTTCCCGAGCGCGAGCGGCTGTCGCGCGGCGGTGGGCTCCCGCGATATGTTAGTGTATACCTGGCTAGCTGTCGTCCTGCAGCGAGGTGAAGCGGTTCCCGAGCGCGAGCGGCTGTCGCGCGGCGGTGGGCTCCCGCGATATGTTAGTGTATACCTGGCTAGCTGTCGTCCTGCAGCGAGGTGAAGCGGTTCCCGAGCGCGAGCGGCTGTCGCGCGGCGGTGGGCTCCCGCGATATGTTAGTGTATACCTGGCTAGCTGTCGTCCTGCAGCGAGGTGAAGCGGTTCCCGAGCGCGAGCGGCTGTCGCGCGGCGGTGGGCTCCCGCGATATGTTAGTGTATACCTGGCTAGCTGTCGTCCTGCAGCGAGGTGAAGCGGTTCCCGAGCGCGAGCGGCTGTCGCGCGGCGGTGGGCTCCCGCGATATGTTAGTGTATACCTGGCTAGCTGTCGTCCTGCAGCGAGGTGAAGCGGTTCCCGAGCGCGAGCGGCTGTCGCGCGGCGGTGGGCTCCCGCGATATGTTAGTGTATACCTGGCTAGCTGTCGTCCTGCAGCGAGGTGAAGCGGTTCCCGAGCGCGAGCGGCTGTCGCGCGGCGGTGGGCTCCCGCGATATGTTAGTGTATACCTGGCTAGCTGTCGTCCTGCAGCGAGGTGAAGCGGTTCCCGAGCGCGAGCGGCTGTCGCGCGGCGGTGGGCTCCCGCGATATGTTAGTGTATACCTGGCTAGCTGTCGTCCTGCAGCGAGGTGAAGCGGTTCCCGAGCGCGAGCGGCTGTCGCGCGGCGGTGGGCTCCCGCGATATGTTAGTGTATACCTGGCTAGCTGTTGTCCTGCAGCGAGGTGAAGCGGTTCCCGAGCGCGAGCGGCTGTCGCGCGGCGGTGGGCTCCCGCGCCGCGCCGGCGCCCGCCGTGCTCCACCCGCCGCCGCCGCGCTTGGCGCTGGCGCCCAGCACGGGGAAGTAGTCGTCGTTGTGGATGTCGGGCGCGTGCTTCTACACACAACAGAACAACTCACGTCACTAATGTTTCACTAAATAGTCCGTCAGAGATTTCCGAAAAAATATTGGACACATTTTTCCTTTTTTCACTTAAACACAAGATGAAGACATCACAATGCATCGAAAACTCGTGTGACGTCACATTTGAGTACATTTCTGACCGGAAAGTGACGTCACAAGACCTCTTCTCCCATCCATGATTAGGTAAATGTGGATGAGATATCCTTTGACCATGAGCTTTGCTACAAGATATTCCTCTTAAAGCAGAATTGTTTTAATCTTATTCCAGAGTGAGAAAGAGTGCTAGACGTCTATAGCTCCATCACTTTCCCACACTAGAATAACATTACTTAAAGCAATCCTCAGGTGGCGCAATGAGTTTTCTCAAGACTAACCGCACTCAGTGGCGTAGCATAGTGGGGGCGGGGGGGGCTTTCCGCCCCGGGCGGCACTTTTTAGGGGGCGGCAAAAATTCACAATAAATAATAAAAATATTTGAACCATTTCATATTTTTATCGCAACTACAAATTTGGACCGATTGAAAAGAGCACGGAGTTTTTCATTTACTTATTCTGTGGCAAATTCGGGGAATCCACTTCCTTGAATGGTATTTTGTAGCGACTGCTGGCAACACCGTCTATACTGACTCGCGGGATTCCCTGTCTATTATAATAGTAAGGAAGTACGTGATGCTTTGACAATTCAAAGAAAGTTTTATTGATGGATTGTCAGTTATCCATTTCACATTAAATTTACGTATCGTAATTTATGTAACGCTTTATAACTGTGATTTATGTGCAAATAAATACCCACGTTGAAAAATTGAATTTTTCTGCTCCTTTTACCTGAATTAAACTGTGTAAGTATTAAATACGTATTTTATTTATGTAATTATTATTGTATGTTGGATAAAAACGAAAACGGCCAAGTGCGAGTTTTACACTCGCGTACTCACGGTTCCGTACAAATATTTACGGTTTTCAGATTTTTCCCTATGGACAGATGTGCTGTAAGATATACCTAAGTACCTAGATTCCTGTCAAATTTCATGTTTATAGGTCAACGGGAAGTACCGTATAGGTTTTGATTGCCTTGTGATATTACGAAAATTCACGAAAATTGCAAGATTTTACCACATAAACGGTCATATCTGATCGCGTTGACCTACAAGTTTCATTTTTTCACTGATTGATGGGACTGTAGATCGGAATCTTTAATAAACATTTCAATTTGGTATGTGTAGGAAATCGTTCTTACGAAAAAAGGTTTTGACAGACAGACAGACGGACAGTAAAATTATCCTGTATAGGTTCCGTTTTTTTCCTTTTGAGGTACGAAACTAAAAAAACGGAAAATTTCAGTAACGCAATTTATTCTTTTTTCTATTTATTACTTAGTAGGTATTTATTTCGAAGTGTTCAAAAGTTTCGTTTACGACTTTTAACTTGTACTTTTGTATTTTTTTGTTTTAGCATCAAAAATGAAAAGAGTAAAAAAGTGGGGCATTTTACCGTGATAAGAGAAGAGCTGAAATTGAAAATATTAGAGCAAATAAAGGAGCTATACTTAAATATGTGAAAAGTGTTGTTCCTGAGACGTCAGATTCCATATTAGGCTTAAATTCATCACAAACAGCTGGGCCTTCAAACCCAAAACAAGCTGAAAAAGTACAAGTTAAAAGTCGTAAAGGAAACTATCGCATATTAATACTAACTTCGCTGAAATGTCAACAGTAACAAGTTCAGATTCGTGCTCTAAAACATCAAAATGAGAGACAAGACGGCTAACTCAGGAATGGTTTTACCGTACATTATGTTAATAATGTTAAATTAACGTGTGTGGCTGCCATAAGTGGTTGAAGTAGAATATTTTTTGTATTAATAAACGTGATTGTAAAACTTTTTATTTAAAATATTACCTGTAGGTATAATGCAAAATAATAATGACTGTTCTTGGCAAAAAAAATCTCTAGAATTAATGTATGTAATGTATAGTATACATCAAATTGAAATAAATAAAAGGGCGGCGAAATTGTCTTCCGCCCCGGGCGGCTGACACCCACGCTACGCCACTGACCGTACTCCTGCGCACTAAATAGAAAACGACTACCATTCAAACTCCATTTTCACATATGGATCCCTGACTTGGTGCTGACAAATATTCAAAAGTCCAAGCTCAAGGTTTGCCAACGTGCATTGGAACGCAGTTCCCTAGGCGTCGAATTTACCGGCAATGTACGCACCACACTGCACTCCTAAATACAAATCACTGACGTTGCTCAAAAAGCCGCTAAGCTAAAGTAGGTCTGTGCTGGCCTTATCTGCCGTATGTGTGGGTCAAAATAACCACGACGTGGAGCTCTAACACAGCCAGAAGGCGACGCGATAGACCTCGCAGGAGATGGCAGGACAAGCTAGACAAAACCAACGACCAGTGGCCCACATTGGCCCTCATTATCATCATATCAGCTCGGAATCACCAACTGGTGGGTATAGACCTCTGTTTTTTTCTGTGCATCCTTTATACAGGTGTTTACCGCGACTTTGAAGATGTCGTCGACCCAACGAGCTTTAGGACTTCCCTGGTTTCTATGGCCTGAGCTTGGCCACCACTCAGTCAAAGCCTTGCTACATCGGCCATCTCCGCGTCTAGCCAGATTGGATCTGGATTGAAGAATTTAGAGCAGTCATGGGGCTCTGACCTTTACTCAGCGGTAACTTCGTCACTTACCGTACTCCTGCGCACGTTCTCGACGGGCCGCTGACGCACCGAAGGCGGCACGTACGTCGCCGGCTTGCTCTCACGCGGCTTCGGCTGATCCTCCACCGGCGGCGGCGCTGGGGTCTCCACTTCCGGTTGGTGCTGCAATCAAATATGGCGGTATTAAAATTATGATATGACTAATCCATGAGGTAAATACAAGTAAGTATTAAGGTTATTTAATGACTGGCAGCAGTCTAAAATATTACTACCCAAGTTACTGCATGTCATCTAAATCGGTCCAGGATTTCGCACACCCTTTTCATAACCGATTGCGGGTGATGCGGAGTGTTTACCTTCATATTTGATTTGTACTTATAAAGACTCGCAGCTCGCAGCGTGACGTAACGTTAGTCGGATTTTGCGGCAGAGGTCGTACTTTAACGTTTAATATCTGTCAGTTTTGAAGATAGATGATGGCAGGCATGCTTCCTCTATTCGCATATTCGGTGGTAGGTCGCCACGCCTATTGCGTGTGCATCATCATCCATCATCATCATTTCAGCCGAAAGACGTCAACTGCTGGACAAAGGCCTCCCCAAGTATCACCACATCGACCGGGCCCATGCGACTTGCAACCAGCGGATTCCCGCAACCTTCACCCGGTCACCGGTCCACCTAGTGGGAGGCCTTCTAACGCAACGTCTTCCGGTTGACGGTCGCCACTCCAGAACTCTTCGGCCCTTTGCGTGTGCATATGAACAGACATTTTGGACACTCCAGCAGAAGTGGCTGGCTTTCTCCTTCTTTCAATGTTACTTACAGGCTTGTTCCAAGGACCCTTGACCTTCCCGCCTTCCATCGGGGTGTCCTCCGAGGCTGAATCGCGGCCCGACTCGGACTGCTGGTTGCCTCCCTGCAACACCTGGATTTTGAGGCCGGTGTAGTCTTTCACCGGTTCTTCATACTCCTTCCATTCTTCTTCTTCCTGGAAAGATTGGAGAAGATTCGTTTAGTCGTAGTACAGTATTAATCTACTAGTACTTCGTCCGCGAAAATTGTGATAGCTCAGCCATTTTGCATGATATCAATATAATTTATAGCCTGTGTTACTCGGTAAAGATGTAACTTTCTAATGGTGAAAGAATTTTTAAAATCGTGTGAAATCGTAACAAACAAAATCAAATCTTTCCTCTTTATAATATTAGTTTAAATTATCAACATTTTAAAGAGGCTGTAAGTTTGGATGTAGGACCCATCAATCACTAATGATCAAGAAGAAAAAATGAAGCACTGTTGCCATGTGCTGTAGAAAGTTTTCCTATATTCCATGCAAAACTGGCAGTATGCAAATACATATTCTTTGTACCTTAATGATCTAATGAGTAAATAAGGATAGCAAGTTCGACAAGTAATAGCGACTGACGAAAATTATGCCTAGAAGAGGATAGACCCTTATAACCTTTGCTTTTGATGACCAAAAAAATTATGTTATCCCGTTTTTACAGACAGACAAGATATGACCATCGTCCACCCATGACTACAAACCACGTAGAATAAAAGGAATCTCCCAAAATTTTCGTTTTAAAGAAAATCTTATACAATTTCCAACCTTAAGGGCCTTAGAACACTACGCCTAGGCCCGGTTTCCACCAAAGCGGAGAAGAGATGTGCAAGATTCGATACAGTGAAGACTTCAACTAATGTGATTGGTCGAAACTTGCACATCTGCTCAGCTCCGCTCTGCTCATCTCTGCTTTGGTGCAAACCGGGCCTTAGGGTGAGGCCAAACGACAATAAATTCGGTTTCATACATGTTGGGCTCATTTTACGTCGTCATGTGACACAAACCAGACACCTGTATCATAATTACGTTCGTTTGGTATCACCCTAAAGGTGAACGCACACTTATCAGAGCCGAAGGAGGCGAAAAAGCCGAAAGAATCGAATTTCAGAATTATATGATTGTGTCATTATATAGATTTGTATGAAATCCTATAATGTATCGCACTCTTACCTTCGTCGAATAGGACGAATAGACAACGTTATGCGGATGAAATAATGTTTCTTTCGGCGTGGTCGGTTCTTACGGCGCGGATTAATGTGCGTTCACCTTTAGTGTTACATAACGAATCGTTTCATTTGAAAATTGAAACTGAAGCCATGTTCTCTTCTCGGCAACCTAAATCTATTATGAACAGTCAATAGTAAAACAGTGTAGTAGAGTTAGAGTAGAGTAGAGTAGAGTAGAGTAGAGTAGAGTAGAGTAGTGTAGTGTAGTAGAGTAGAGTAGTGTAGTTAATCTTGTGTATTTTATCTTTGGGCCTTAGTTGTCTGATAATAAAATGAGGGATTTCCGAACTGCGAGAGTCCTTAGTTGTCTGGTAATAAAATGAGGGATTTCCGAACTGCGAGAGTCCTTAGTTGTCTGATAATAAAATGAGGGATTTCCGAACTGCGAGAGTCCTTAGTTGTCTGATAATAAAATGAGGGATTTCCGAACTGCGAGAGTCCTTAGTTGTCTGACGACGAACGACTATCGAACGCATTTATTTAAATAGGGGAATAACTCAATATTTTAAAAATGCAAAACACATTACCCTCCTTTGCTTCGCGCAGTCGGGTTAACGTATCTCTCTCACATCTAAAAGCCTGGTTCCCACCACAAGCAGAGCGGAACCATTAATTTATAATAATCCATCCCTTCAATATTTTACCTCAAAAGAGAAAACTATTTACATGTGTTTCCACCCACAAATAGTCAAGCAGAAATGACTCAGCGCGCAAAAAGTGTAAAACTGAACTCGCTCTGCTCATTCTTGTTTAATTTCTCTTTTGCGGTGGGAATCAAAGGACTGAACTCTTTCTTGATGTCAACTAAAACCTATTTCATGAAAATGAAGTCCGCTTTGCTTAGACATTTTGGAATCATTACTCTTTCACATTGGAAACCGCACTCTAATTGTCAACTCAGTAGACACCTTCTTCCTCGATCTAGCCAGTTGTTCACTTACAAAATTTATTTATTTATTTAATACAAAATTAGTATGAGCAGAAGAACAATGATAACTTTTGATGTTTTACTGAGAGAATCCTCATCATTATCTTTCTGCCATGTTTCTTGGGGTTCGTTAACACGTTTTTTTCTTCAATTCTACTCTGTCAACAATCACACAATCGTTTACACCTTTTTCTTTCATATCATTCCTCACACAATCCGTCCATTATTTCCTTGGTCTTTGTCTCCATATTCATCAACATTTATTTTCAGCACTCTTTTAGTCACATGTGATTCACCCCTCCTCAACACATATCTATACTAAGACAGTTTTCAATTCTCTTTCAGCTTTTCTGTACCGTAACTGGTGCAACTTTCAAACTTTCTATGATAATGGGTGTAAAAAACGTCTTAACAGAGCTAAAAGGCACTTGTTCTCCCCGTCGTTGCGATATTTTTTTTGTTCTACACCGTACCTGGGAACCTTCTAGTTGCGGAGATATTAGGGGTCAAAGTTTTTTTTATAAATACCAAGTTTTTATTGTATGATTTTTACTTTAAACCTATCCATGCCCCCTGTACTATTCAATCCATCCATTAGCACAATGTTTTGAGAGTGTTACATTGAGTTCTACCACAAAACATGATTTTTCACCCCAAAAAAAGAAGTTGTTTCCCAGCCATAATTTTTGCATAAAGTTACGAAGTTTGATGTACAGAATGCTTGATTGATGGCTTTGTGATGATGTTGTTTACACCCTGTATATTAATTACTTACTTTATCCATTCTTGTACAATACGAAAAGACTAATGATTTGATAAGGTACTTTAAAAAAACATGTTGGTAGGTAGGCAAAAAACAGGTGGTACACCAGGACACAGATATTATAATACTACCAGGATGATGTCATCACTTTGCAAAAAATGTTATAATATTTGAAAAATAAAAGTAATCTCCTAATAAATACCTATTTGTATCATTATCAATGCTTGTGCCTTCTCTTTATGAGAAGAGGGCTTTGCCCAGTAGTGGGCTGGTAATATTTTTTTAGTAATTCATCTCAACAAAATCATTTTCTGCACGATTTTGCAGGACTGTAGTCATGGAATAATATTTATGTGATGAATCAAGTATACAGACTTAAGTCATAGGATGGCTGGAGTTAGTTATAATTCAAAATAACTGAAGTATATCTTGAAGTCAAACACTTACAATTCCAAATAACACATTATTTTATCAGACGTTATTGTTTTCCTTAAACGCTACATAAATATGACTGTCTGAATTGTCACAATTCCTTATTTACATACATTTATATTTTACTTTGTGTTGTTTACATTTTATTGTAAACAACACAAAGAATAAGATAAAGAATTGTTAAAAACAAAGAAGGTTCAATTAAGTATTTGGCTATATTCAGTTTACCTTGACATTACAAAAAAAAAATCTATGGTAAGTGTCTATGGATGGACAGACATTAATATTTCAAGATGATGGTTCTCTAATTTCTGAGATTTATTGTTTGAAAAATGATGACAGTGTTTTGGTTTTAATACAAGCAAACCTAGGCAATTTTATTTAGAAAATAAATTACAATGATTTGGTTCACACCTTCACAGTCAAACACAACTTTCTTTTATGAAAATGTTGAACATAACCTATTTTGTTTCTTTCCATGAATGACATTGCATTATGAGTACCTATCATCTGTGGAGACACGTCTACCTGCCGATAGACACATTACATGGAAAGTACCCTTGAGAATCAAGTTAATTGCTCGAAATTAGGGTAAAAGATTGACGACCTACAAAAAATAAGTAGTTCCATTTTCGTATGAAACCAGGTCAAACGGTATTCAACCGCGAGAAGTGATCATCGGCCACCGCGGAATAAACAGGGCTACACTAATATTCTGGAAAATGACCACGAATCGCTCAGACACAAAGCTTGTCATGATGTTGTGTTAAAATTTAAATGTTTAGTATCAGAACTCACCCCTTTTCGACCTCCTTCCTCTCCCTCCTGAACCGGCCGCTCCTTCTTCGGCCTTACATCTGATTTCTGTTTTGGATCGTCCAATTTTTTGGCTAACTCATCGGCTGTAGCGAACTTTTTCACTGCCTTTGACTTTTTGCGATCTTTTTTCGCGAAGAAATCGTCCAAGTCGGCCATATTTAATTTTGACTTACGATTTAAAGTTTTGCTCTGGTAATGAAGTAATTACAGCAATATTGGAACTAAACGTAAAGGGGGAAAATAGGCCCCCGAAAAGTGAAATGATTTCTGTAGCAAGCGTGGCCGACTGTTTCTTTTTTTTAAAATGGCAGATCCTATGTTGCCATTTTAGAACGCGAAAATGTCATTCGCAAATTGCCATTATATTAAATAAAAAAGCTACTATTTTCTTGACCAGAGTACCCGTTTGTTACGGAAAGCGATTATAATTATTATTTTATTCATGAATTGGAAATTCCATGAATTGAAAAAACGAATGTTTATTAAATATAAAAAGGGCAACAGTAGAAGTTCACTAAAATACGATCATATAGGTAATAACTTTGCAAAGCTAAAATGTTATACACCATTTAAGGAAAAGTTTACAAAAAAATAGTCTCAGTTAATTGTATTTAATGTAAGTTTATCCTTCCCTATGATATTTATAAGCAAAAGAGTATGCTGCAGTGCCCTCTGTATTTAAGAGTTTTCAATAAACAGCTGAATTCAATTTTATTGGAGATGCATAGTTTCATATAGGTTCTCACATCGATTTTTTCGATTTTGAAAATTTCAAAATCGAAAAAATAGATGTTGATTAATGTTGATTATAATTTTTTGATGTGCTGACAGCCTCGTTGATGTAGTGGCCACAAGCGTGACTGTGAAGCGTGAGATTCTGAGTTCGATCCCCAGGTCGGGCAACGTGTTAGTGGGTTCATCAAGACTTGGTCAGTAACTGCCACTAAGCCTGGATTTATTTATTGATGGCAGTAGTCTTGCCCCCTACTACAAGGGACTCAAACAAAACTGGCGAAAACGGATGTTAGTTTATTAGGTACACCTCTGCCTAACTTCAGGGATTACAGAATTTAAAAAGAGACAACTGTGCATTAAATAAAACATACCCCTTTTATGCTGTTCCACGGACACACTATCAAATTATTTAAAGAATCAATAAGTGTTTTCAATATTTTCAGAAGAGCTACAATAGTTACCTATTTCCATGTCATGTGAGAACAAGGACTTATTATTCAACCTTTCCCAAAACCTGGATATTTAAACGCAATACCTACAATGAACGAGGCCTCGCAGAGTCGTAGCTACTTATCTGAGGAAATAAAATAGTTTCTAGCAGATTTGATATAGGTAGGTACTTATGGTAAGAAATATGGAGAAGAAGATATGCTGGGTGGGCCGACCCCAAAACTGAATTAAATAAGGTCAAAAGAATGACGATCTGCTCAAGTACTCATGCTGTAACAGAATACCAAATGATTTGAAAAGAGTAACCATGGACATTTTTGCCGGTTTTTTCTCCCCAGGAAACGACCAACCCGAACCAACCGTTCACCTTTTTTGAAGTTTTAAAAGCGCCCATCTACGTCTATGTGAAAAAAAATACTTTTAATTTGATTTTTGATGATGATGATAACAGATTTGTTATAATCTACTTATACTTCGAATTTAATCATTCGATTCAAAATGAAAATATTTTATTTCAGACAATCCACAAAATGCCCATTTTCCTCAACAGCAACAACATTACAACCCAATCACTTTCAATAGGTTCTCATTCGTACATGAATACTAAACCAACTCCATCAATTTCACATCGACGGATTATACCAACGTATCCGTTTGCCACTTCAGTTGAAGCTTATCAGCCTACGGCCCGGTCAGTACCCACCCGATAACCAATTCCATTATCTTATCTATCTATACCTGGCCATTTTGTTCAGTCAGTAAAAAAAAAAGAGTCGAAATGTTGGGTCCACTAGCAAGGATTTCAAACCAGTCTGGAAGAAATGTGATGAGGAGTTTCATTAGAAACGGATCCCATGGAGGTGTTCCCGGAGAGGTATGTCTAGACTCTTTATAATTTTGTTTGTTACATAATTACAGATGTATTTTTCCAATTGAAGCACGTTTTTTGGTCCTTTTAAAGGCGTGCCTAGTACGAATAGTAATAGGTATTGTTAATGCGTGTTAAGAAGGTCTCAGTACACATAGAAAATGAGTTCTTGTTTGCGATTATAAGTATTATTTGATTAGATAGAAGTAGAACTAAGTATTATATTATATGACTTTAGTGTTTCGCAATCTAATGCATGGATACATAGTACCTATGTGTATGTATTAGTATAGATTCCTAAACGGGTAGAAACACCGTAATTAAGTTTAGAAACAACGATCCTGTTCTTTCCTGGTATAGGTATTATGTAAGTCTGTTATGTATACTTCTATTATAACGATATCAAGCGAAAGAGTTCTTCAATCTTCTAGAATCTCAAGAACTACTGGTTCCAATTTGAAAATTCATTTAGTGTTGGATAGCCCATTTATCGAGGAAGGCTATATAACAACACGGTACTAGCGGAGCGTCAATGAAAAATGTTGCAAAAACGGGGAAATTATTTTTTTTACAAATTATTTATTTTTAGATTATTAAAAATACTATTTTTAAAACAATTTCACGTAGTTGAAGGTCGCGGGCAAGAGTTACTAAATAATAGAGTTACGTGGTCGGTAGTAAGACCGCCTGGCAGTTTCCAGCAAAAAATCCCTAATTATCTAGGAAAAGAATAAAGCAGAAGTATAGAAAACAAATGGTCAGTGGCTCGTCTAGGTGTCTAGGAGGTGGAGCGTGAAAACGTTAATTTACTTAATTTTATGAGGCGCTGCACGCTGTTAAGTGGGAGTGCCCGAATGTCCAAGGTTGGCACTCCTATTTGTTATGTAGTTAGATATCATTTTTCGCCAGTTTTTGTTTTAAGGAAACGTTAAGAGAGATTTCGTGGCAAAATGTATTTAAGTACGTATTAGAGAGATAGCTCTCTAAAGTAACATTTAGGTAGTTAAATCCCTCTGCGACAGTACCAACATTAAAGGAAAGTTAAGGAATTCTTTGTACAGAGCAGGCAGATAAATTTGCACGTCCACATATAACTAAGATTTCAAAAGATTCCCAATATAAGCTGACCTCGTTTTATGCAATTTTTCAATGCAGGTCAGTTTGTACTCTTATAATTTCTGTGATGAACACAACCGGTCCTTATATCCACAAGCCACAAGTCATAACATCGACTCATACTGAATGCATGTTTACAAAAGCCATGACTGTTTGCAAAACCACACATACTCGTGAACTACACTATTCAGTACTTACATGTACAAACACGAGAATATACAACACGCGAGACTTTGCGAAACTCGCATATAGGTTTGTTATAGTCGTAAAAATCTAATCAATCTAAGAGGGCATCGTATTACATTGGTTTTCACTAAGTTGGAATAAGGAAAATACACTTATTTATTCGGCTCTATTAGGCGTAACAAGTTTGTTCCAATTCTGGTAAAAAGTGTCTTTGAATGCAAATATCGCTTTTATTAGCGTTAGCAAGTGGTTCTAATTTTCTAGCAGTTTTTTTCCTTGCCAACTTTGCCCTACACACAAGACAGTAATCCTAACAAGTTCTGTGTTGGCTAACTTGGTATTCCAGTCCTACAGACCTACTTATCCGTATTTATCAGTGTTTCATGTTTAAAAATAATCGGCCAAGTGCGTGTCGGGCCACGCGCAGATTAGGGTTCCGTAGTAGCCCGTTATCACAATATAGATTGATTTATTCTAAGGATTTTGTGTTTGGTACAATATTATACAACACTCAAGTGCAACAACTATTAGGTACTGCTAAACTAATAAAGTTATCTTACTATATTTTTTCTATAAAGTTCATGAAATGCCTATTATCATGAATTTTTCAAGATTTTTTAAGCTATTGGAACAGATATTCACACTTCGATGTTTAATATTTCATAGATGGAGCATTAAATCAAAAAAAATGGTAGCAACCCCTAAGTCATTTGAAAAGACCTATTCAACGATACCCCACACACGATGGGATAGACGACGAAAAAATGATTCATAAAAAAAATATTTTCCAAAATTAAATTTTACCGTTTTGTCGGCGTAATTGATATAAACACACACCTCTACAAAATTACAGCTTTCCAGTACTAATAACAGTCTCTGATCAAAACCTCAGACGGACGTACGGACAGACGGACATTACGAGGGTTCCTTGTCACGACTACGGAACCCTAGAAAGGATCATATTAGCACGGTCATGCCGACTCCACCCAGCACTGAAGCCTCTTCTTTTTTTTGTATTCGCACGAACATACAAATAACTCATGATGAGGTAACAATATTAGCTCATTCAGTGTCAAGAAGGTACTACCCTGACGGGGTTGATGCCCAGGGTACATTAAGTATCAGCTGAGCACTCGTATCAGCATTGTCAGTTCACAACATTCTCCTACTGATTGTATTGAATGTAAATATATTTTTATAATGATTTGCGATTAATAATCTATGTAAAGTTCAAAAATTCCTCATCAACGCTGTCAACAGTAATGTGCCCAAGCCTATGACTTGAGGCATGGCCACTTCATATGGCTAGCCTTTGGCCAATGTAAAAACCAGTCCTTGGGTCACAGGAAGTTAAAAGCGGGAAGAGGAGACGGCTGGCGCATGAATGAAGCCTACTCATCTTCCATGGCCGTCTGATCTTTTGACATAGTCACGTGCCAAGCCATTGCTTTCTAAAACAACTAGAATACCGTCGGCACCATAACATGTCGGATGATGTCGTTTATTGAATTAAAAACAAAATGTCTTCTATTTCCAGAACCTGCCATTCGACATCCACAACCGTACGCGCGTGACCCTCAACTTCTTTTGGTATGTCGGCACCGGCCTCGCGGCACCCTTCGTCGTGCTGTGGCACCAGATGAACAAGAACTAAACTTGGTAATATATCATCATTATTAGTTGTTATCATTATTACTTATTTTTTCCTGCTAATTTATGAGCATTTGAACCACGTATGAATTCTTATGTTGTATTTATTTACTTAAGATATTTAATCTGTTATAAGTATTCCATTTTCTCTCCTTCTTTTACACACTATAATATCTACATCTCTTTTTTAGTATCTCCTTTCGCAGGTATTCTGGAAGAGATTTCTTTAGAAATAAGCATCACTATTCGTACTATTTTCTGTTCCCTTCTTCTTTTCTTTATTAAGTACATTAACTGTTAAATAAATAAATACATAATCATCGGTCCTGCCCTGTGCGAGTCTCAAAGAGGTCTTACGCGTGGATTATCCTGGGTGGATGACCTGGCTAATTTTGAAGTCAGCGGCTTTGATACCAACAACGTGCGGTGTCACCAAAGTCATCGTGTTTGCTAGTCACTGATGGGTAGTGGAGGTCTGATAGGCAGTCATCAAAAACTTCATAAAACTTGTATTCAGCTGTTGACTGTGAGCTAACCCCAACATAGTTGGAAAAAGGTTAGGTGAACAGCTTTCCTATATGCGTGAGTTTTTGATCTAGTGAATAGGTACCTATGTACATTTATACACAACTAGCTGACCCGCGCAACTTCGTCTGCGAGTGAGGGTTAGAGAAAGTGTGAGTCAACCTTCAAAAAAGGACATAATATGCTATCGCGGACTTTTTTTTTAATGCTTAAGAGGAACAATTCCTTCGTACGTGCAACGGAAGCCAAGAAAAAGGAATAAATCTTTGTTTTTGGGATTTTTTTCATTGATGCTCCGCTCCTATTGGTGATGTTAGCCTTCCTTGATGAACGGGGTGTCCAACACTAAAATATGTTTTTAACTCGAACCACCATTTCCTGAAATTAGCGCATTCAACCAAACAAACAAACTCTTCAGCTTTATAATATTTGTGTAGATTCAAGTAGGTAACAATTTAATTTCTCGGAAATCTTTGCATTAATCGCTCATACTTATGGTTTTCCAAATAAGGGCTTCCCTCGAAAGCTGGCCCATGCTGGCTCACTGCAGGCGGCTGCACACATAGGTGTAAAATTTTTCAATTTTTTTACTCTACGTCCCATGAGGCCGTGTCTTAATAGTGCATAACCTCTAAAGCTTTGAAACCTTCAAATATAATACGGTGACTTTCGAGAAATTCCAATTTTAGAGTATTAGCACCAAGGTTTTATGTGAGTTCAACCTTTTTGAATAAAATCGAATTGAGTTTTCAAACATGTGTCAAAATAAAATCTAGTTTAAATCAAAAGCTTTGAGTATTTATATCAACTTCGAAGCAAATCAGCGCCATGGCCAAAATAATTGTTTACCCTTTTTTAACCCCGTTAGGGGTTCATTTCAATAAAATACGAAACACGTCTTCCATCAATTCTGTTAAAAGGTTTATGCAAAATTTCAAGTAGATTGGACCAAGGAATCACGTTGTCTCTTAAAAACTTTGCCCCCTTTTTTACCCCCTTATGGGTTCAATCTTGTAAAATTCATCTATACCGGATGCCTACATCATATAAAGAACACACCCTGCTAGTTTCAGGTCTCTGCGATCAGCGGTATAAGCTGTGCGTTGATTCATGAGTCACTAAAGCTAAATCGTCAGTCATTAAATCGCTATTTTGTTCGTATTCAATTTTCACCTCAAAAATCAAATTTCAAGGAAACTGAGAAATTATATTTACTTGTATTAGATTTGAAGTATATGTAGCAACTTTTAAAGGTTTACACTTCATTGGATTTTATTCTATAGGTGTATGAAGTTAATTAATTTTAAACACAAAACCCTCTTTTTTACGTCTCTGGATGATTTTTTTTAAAAATGCTGAAACAGGTATTTATTTATTTTTAATAATAAGTATTTACTCTGAGTTTCATGATTCTAGAACAATCAAAATTTTTTTTTTCATACAAACTTTACCCCCCCTTTTCACCCCCTTTATCCAAAATTTTCCATAATTTCTATAGCCTAAATGTTATTCTGAGTTTATTTAAATAGATTAGTGAAGTTTTCATCAAAATCCGTCCAGCAGTTTTTACGTGATGCGCGTTCAAACAAACAAACAAACAAACAAACAAACAAACAAACAAACAAACAAACAAACAAACAAAAATTTTAAAAATGGTTTTAATTTGTTCAGTTACTTATTTTAAGTCACCCTGGTCGATTTTTTTTTTGAAATCTTCAATGTACAGATTTTTTGGTCTCAACGATTTTATTATATGTATAGATAGATATAGGCTAAAGGTACTCGGTAGATTCGCAGTTTCACTCACCGTTTCTCGTTTTGATCGACTCCCAAGATTCGTAACGTGAAATTAAATATACTTAGCCTAAAACCTTCCTTAAGATCTACAAATAATATTTATTTTTTTCAAATCCGACATGTAGGTCCAGAGATTTAGCTCATTCAAACAAACAGCAGATTCGTCATACAAGTAAAGATTACCAACCAACCTACTTGTTCACGCGCGTTAGAGCTTACTCCTGTTCCTAATAGTAATCTGAAATTAATTAAGGTTTTTAACGAGAAAAAGTTACACAACGACCTACTTTCATTGATTAGCTCTAAAAGTCTTAACATACCTACCTATAACAGAAAATAAAATACTATGAGGTACCTACTTTTTCTGTTTTGTGCCACTAAGGCTAATTAAAGTGTCATTCAGTCGTTCTATTAACAGAATAGTTATGTTGTCCTAAGTTAGGTATATTTAATTAGTGCTAATAGACATTACTGAGATGTCGTGCAAGTCTAATTTATATTATCATGTTCGAAATACACATATATTCACGCCTTTTCCCATGGGGATAGACAAGAAGCTACAGAACGCCTTTTTTTGTGAATGTCATCTCGCAGTTCATCCAGAAAGGTTGTCGGTCATTCTTTGCTATACTATATAGCACAATAGCATAGCGTAGTCTGAAAGCAGCTTTAACTGGACTATACCTACAGAGCGTCACTTGTTACAATCCATAAAAATACTCCTTTCTCCTCGTCCATGTACCACGGCCACATCGATTGCGAGTACGCTCCTGACCTTCTGAAGAATATCACCAAAAATATCAGAGTATGTTCTACTCTTGTTCTAGGTCGTCCCCTACCAGCGTCACTACTCATATCTGCCTTGTAATTACGAATCACTCCCTAATTCGAAGGCAAATGATAAACGACGTAAAAAAACACACACACAATAATTTAAATGAACTTCCAGGGGCCTAATTCTGCCATTTTAATAAAATCGTCACTCCAACGCGATTCCATTCTCATCCCATTGTCATTTTGCTTAAGTCATAAGTAATTTAATCATTTGTTAACATAGTTACAATAAATAGTTGTTTTAAAAGATTACAAGCGCGCTATGTTATGCCCGAAGGCGTACAAATATTTATAGAGGTCATTGAAATTAAAAATTGAAAAACCTTTTAAAGTATACTACTGCAATACAAAGAATAAAAACATATCATTAATTAAGAAAATGAAATAAAATAAAAATAATAATAAAAACAAAAAAAAGAAATACGTATATATATAAATGTCAAAACTAAGTGACACTTTACCACGTCAAAATGCAAATCAAGTACTTCTTATAACACAAAATGCCAAAGATAAAATAATCATTAAAATAATACAAAATGTCATGTGCAAGTTCGTAATCTGCTAAATTCACAATAGTCGGTCAATGGTCTCGTAATAAAATTGTGTTTTAATGGCATTGTCGTATTGTCATTATTATAAAACCCTTAGTACAAATGGTTTTCGAAATCTACTACTAAAGCGAACATTTATTCATGCCAGATTTCATGCACGAGATTAATATTCTATGACATTTCTTTCAATGGAGTGTCAGTGATGGTTGTTCATTGAGAAGTCATAATGGCGTCATTATGATAGTAGAATTAACAAACATGTCAAAATTTGAAAGAACTTGATCATTATGAAATCAATGATCGAATACTCTGACACTATTGTAATAGCGGAATCGAGACCCTGTTGTTTTGTTAAACTTGCACTATGCTAGTAAATGGATTTGTTTAACATATTTTCACCTCCATTTATTGATAGAAATATCTCAAGTTTTATAGACATCATAACAAGTCCCAATAAATAACTGATACCTACCTACGTATAGGTATTCTTGAGACAGACCACCGTTAAACTTGACTCCATATTACCCTGTAATACTGACTGACCCATAAACACTGTATCTCTGTAAGGACATATAATTTTATTGCTCATTGTTTCGAAATATGCGTTGTTTGAAGTGTGTCCTTGTCATGATTTCAGGGTATTCCTTTTCAGGGTACCCACCGCCTTGTGCCGCCTAACGTAATGTGCGCACCCTCAAAAGGGGTAGACAGGCTTCAACATCCACCTTGAAAGCCTTCTATTTACCTACATTTACCCAGGTCCCATACAATGCTTACCTACTAGCTGACCCACGCAACTTCGTCTGCGTCACATAAAAGAGATGACCTTTGTTTGATTGATTTAGTATTTTATCACCGACTTCTGAAGCTATTTTTCATATTTTTATGTGAAGTCGGTTTTATTTTTTGCAAAAGAGTTTTTTATTTTTCACATTTTAGTGGTTCATATGTACTTACCCTTTCACAGCGTACCGGCGTGGTTTTTTGTTATGAACTGGTGTAAACAATAGACAGACATGAAATTTCAGCAATCCCAGCACATTTGCTATCATTTATTCAGGAGTTCACCTATCTCTCTCTCTTCATCAGATTTGCACCAAATTGAAACGGGATCACCCCGAGAAAGTACTCTTCCAAAAACTACCCAAATCGCATCAAGTGTCCCTATAAAATTTGAAGAGTTCGTTTATTTTTCCCGGATCTCATCATCAATCTCCTAACTTGATGATTATGGAACAATCTGGGAAGTATACCCATCCAAACAATTAAAAAAAAACTTAATCGGTCCAGCCATCTTCGAGTAATCGGGGAACATTGAATTGAGAACCTCCTCCTTTTTGAAGTCGGTTAATAACGACGTTATGGTAGGTGACTCAAATATCCGGGTAGCCTATAAAAGATTTGGCCGAGTATCCTAAGAATCCTAAGAATTGAAGAGTTCCGTTTCTTTGTCATGGATCCCATAATCAGAACCTAACCAAACACTTATCAAACTACCCTTGAAGTACACCCTTTCCAATAACATAAAAAACAGTACATGTCACGGTAATAGGCTTATCCCCAATAAATGGAACATAACACACCTAACTGTCGAAACATGGGACCACACATAAATATTCCCCGTTTTTGCAACAATTTTCATTTGTGCTCCTCTCCTATTGGTTGTAGCGTGATGTTATATAGCTTATAACCTTCTTCGATAAATGGAATATCCAACACAATTAGATCTTTTTCAATTTCAATCACTAGTTTCTGAGATTAGCGCGTTCAAACAAACAAACTCTTCCGCTTTATAATATTAGTACAGATTATTCATCACCTATTTTATTATAGCATCGTAATGCTTTACAGGGATTACCATTGCTCATATCCCAAAAACACCCAATGTTTAAAGAATTTTGTTGACGAATCCCTTCATCCATTTTCCGTGTAAAATGTAGTGATACTTTAGGTCATCACAAATAAAATGTATTGAATAAAATTTTAAAAAATATTCTCATCCGCGAAATTCAAATTTTCTTACGTTTTTTGAAATTTCCAGGGCAGTGCTACGTTTTATGTTGACATAAGAGTCGAAGAAGGACTTTGACCGTGAAAAATTCGTTCATCGACTCTTTTGAACTTGGAGGGTTGTATTGATGATTTTGATGATTATAATTCTATGACTTAATACGTCTTACATTCGCGACCGATACGTTTATCAACATACAACTTAGCACTGCCCTGCAAATTGCAAAAAACGTAAGAAAATTTTAATTTCGCGGGCTACCTTGGAGCATCCCCCTTAATCAATTAATTTTCAGAGAGCCATGAGCCATCTGCCCTTTAAATCCTCTAATACACAGTGCTGCCAATCGTGCGTCTTTAAATATATATATTTTTTTGTTGCAGGCTTGCAGGTTCCAGCGGACGAAAGTTAAACTTAATTATTTATGAAATAATTTTGTAACTAACCATGTAGATAAATCTCAAATATAAGTCATAGAAAATAAAAGATGCAGTTTCATTTTTTATTTTCCCACGTTACAGATGCGTTCCTTAAAAAAACTACCATGAATTAAAAACAACAGGAACGCAATAGTAGTTTTCGCTAAAACTTCCTTCCTTCACTCCTTTTCGTCGTGAAGGAAATCGAATTTTCTGTTTTTCGCGAGATTGCCAAGGATATCTTGAAATAACAAAATGTTTGCTCCCTTAGCTCGTGTTTCTAACAAGATGGGCAGGAATGTGATGACCACCATGGTGAGGAACCACTCACACGGAGGTGTCCCTGGCGAGGTAAGTTCTTAATTCAAAATTTTACGTCATTACATAATCTAAGAATGCGTCAGTCTATTGTTTTTGTTACAGTAAAATTAACATTTAATTAATCACATCCCTTTTCTTCAGCTCTCCTAACTACACAGAATATTGATAGCGAGTTCACTAACATTAAATTTTGTCTGAAAACGTCATAGGTTAAGTACTGAGTTAAGTAATACTGCAGTGCGTTTTGTTTTGTTAAACTGCACTAGAAAAAAAACACTGGTCATGTTTCTGCTTAAATAGGTAAAAACATGATTGATGCGCGTTTTACTCAATTCAAAGTAAACAACAGAAAAATTCAAATAAGACAATTTAAGTATTTCCCAAATTACAATTTACAAGGTACCATTCTACATTATTTCAATCAAACTGTTTCAGAACCTGCCCTTCGACATCAACAACCGCTACAAGCTGACAGTCTACTTCATCGGATTCTTTGGCTCTGGTCTGGCTGCCCCCTACCTGATCTGCCGTCATCAACTCCTCAAGAAGTAAGTCATTTGTTTTATTTACTCTACGGTTTTGCAGAGGAGGTTGTACTTGTATCAAACTTAAAACATTTCAATGCAACCGTTTGTCCTCACATTTGAAGTATTGTCCAAGTAGGTAGGTTTCAGTTTAATGATGAAGCCACAGTCCCAGTTACATGGCAAAACAATTGTGATAAGACTAATTGCCCATTCCAAAGAGTAGGTGTCTGTGGAGAAGAACGGGAACTTGAAATTATGATTTTGGAAGCATCCTTGCATGTATTTGGGCCTATCATGTCTAAAATAATTCTCTAATTTAAGACCTCCATTTAATTAAACTAAGTTTAAACTAATGTTTTTGATTTTTTTTGGGTCTGTAATGTAAAAGTTCATGCAAGAAGATCAGAATTGTGAAGCTGCAGGTAGTTCCGGCCTTGGCACATAATACTACTGCATGTGTACACTTTAGTAATATTTTTTAAATGAATTATTCTTGTTCTAAACTTAAAAGTAAAAGACTGCCTCATTGATCTTCTTGGATTTAATTTCAAGGTCAGTGTCATTGAGTTTTCCCTTATGAAATTTCTCAGTAACAGTCTAGAGTTCAGTTAAGGGCAAAAGGCACAAGCCTTCATAACTGTTGTTTGGCATTTCTGCCAAACCCTTAACACAAAATAGGTCTTGATAATATAATGTTAGTGAATGTGCGAGTCTTTTGGTATAGGTTGTAATAAGAACTCTTGGGCGTTGTGCAGTCCTTAAATTACTGATCTCAATAAAAACTGCTAGAATAGACTGTGTTTTAAATAAGAAATGGTATGTCAATGACCTCAAACAATGGTCACATAACAAAAGAATGGGTATCTAAAAATTGTTGTGAATAATATGCATAAAAATATGTAAACACTTTTTTTTTACAATAGTTTTATCTTTATACATGTTAACTCAGTTGATCTGAGCATATTAAAAACAAAAAAGTATATAATGTAGTATATCAACTATCTGGTGCCCACGACACAAGCCTTGCTTAGTAACCGTTTTTTAAATAATGGAAGTGTTGAATCAATTGACATCTAAAAAACAACTGATTTATTCACCAGTTATTTTATGTTTACACAAAACAATTGTTTTTGTTATGGAATGCTCTCGACCTATATTGGTTGGTATTGTTTTTTTTTTCCGCCCCTATAGAAATAGGTAGTTTTGTTATAGTTAGATAAGCATAACAATCACCCCGTATGAACTGATCTACCACAATCCGGATTGAGTTTACTGCAATAAAAATATCCGATTTTTTTGTCATTTTCTCCTACATGTATAAAGTTTAGTTTGAGAAATATACTGGCCACTGGGGCCCATTCATATGTTCTAATTAATTGTTCTTTTTTTTACAGGTAAGCTTCAAGTGTGTTGCCGCATAAAATGTTTTAGGTTTAAGCTAGCAAACTGTACAATATGTTATCATAAATTATGATTTAATAAATTCCGAATAGAGTTATCTCTTTGTTTTTGTTCTACTGCAGTTTGGACTTTCTTGTGGTACTATTAAGTAGTATGTACAATATTGTTACTTTCTATTGCCATTTACAAGCATTTTCTTGAATCCAAGAGGAAAGGTGGGATCTAGGATAGTGATGATTATCAAAGAAAAACAATTAGCGTACCTATTTATGATAATTATTTTATTATTGGTTATATAATAAAATTTGTTATACCGATGATAAATGTAACACATTGGCACATAGCTACTTACATTCAAAATAATATTTTGATAATAATAAACCTGAACGTGTACCGCGAGGGCTGGCCCGAGGTGGCGCGGAAAAAGAGTTCATGGAAGGAATTGGGGGAAAACTTTGCCCAGCTGTGGGAAAATAAACACTTATTGACCAGTTTTAGGTAATTGAAGGGTATTCATTGACCAAACATATTATGTGGATGTCAAGATATACATGAGTAACAAGTGCAGCTATCTTCTAATTCCCCTATAGTTCTGGTAGTAAATTAACAAATTATCAGTGCTATCCATTATCAAAGAGATTGCATAGCAAAAAGAATATTAATATAGATCTCGCGTTCTTTTGTAAAACTTGATACATTGTGGAATCCAATTAATTCTAACAGTTTAGAAACAATTTAACATAGGTACTTAACATTAACTGACTTTAAGAGTTAAGTTTAAATTAAATACCTACTGAATAAATCCTCTAGTACTACATAAGGTGTTGTAACACCATTATAAACTTGATTCATCGTGAATCACAAATCATATTAGCATTAGGTACATTAAAAGCATCACATTTAGCAACATTACATTAATTCTATGAAATTCATTCATATCATTACAGAGCATTACATTAATTCCATGAAATTCTATCATATCATTACATTAATTCCATGAAATTCTATCATATCATTACATTAATTCCATGAAATTCATTCATTTCATTACAGAGCATTACATTAATTCCATGAAATTCATTCATTTCATTACAGAGCATTACATTAATTCCATGAAATTCATTCATATCATTACATTAATTTCATTACATCCATTTAACATTACGTTCCTTTAATTACTTTACTTACATTAATAAAATAACATTATTTACGCCTTTGCGGCCGGTAGGTAGGTACATATTAAAGTAGTAGTCAGGCCGATTAAAATTTAAAATAAGGGCCTGCGCAGACAACAGACTTATTGTGCGCGACGGACAAAAAGTCTGCGACAAATTTTGCGTGATTAGTTGTGTTTCACTACGTTTTTGTCCACTATAAGGATCTACTGCTGAAAAGGCTCCTACTGATCGCCTTTTAGTCGACAAAAAAGGTCAAATAAGTAGTCAAATACATTAATCACGCAAAATTTGTCGCAGACTTTTTGTCCATCGCGCACATGTCGTCTGCGCAGGCCCTTAGTGGAACTATTACAAACACTATGGGGGTAGCCCGATATAAATGCTTACAGCTGATAAAAAAATAATCCGCGGATATTGAGCGCGTACCTTCACCTGCAGAAGCGAGTCTCACTCTGTCACCGATCGCTTAGATTCGTGCAGCATTATTTTATCAGCATCACCTGCTTCGTGGGATAGTATTTAAACGAGCGAAAATAAATTCAAATTAAAGGTGTCATAAATACTGACTTAGGGGCTACTGAAATACTATTTAGGTGGGCGAATGAAAACGGCGACATGAAACACAAATGTTTTAAAACAGCGACTCATATTTTTTTGGAAAAAATAAAACCGACTTCAAAAACGTGAAAAATAACTTTAGCTTGATAATTTGGTGACTTTTGCTTGTTTATTTTAAAATAAACAATCTGAGGTCTGAGGGGGTCATCAGAGCACACAGGCGTGATGTTACGTTATGATGTTGTGTAAACAATAAACATCCAATCGATTGCAGCAATCGCTAGTGTGACAAGGCCGAAGTAATTAAGGTGAACGCAGAACTGGCCGCACCGCACGCGCTGCAGTCGCCGCATTCGAATTCTTCGTGTGAAGTTCTATGCAATCTCGCACACCCGCCCGCACCACAGTCGCCGCAGTACCTGAAGCGGCCGAACTCCCCAAGCCGCAGCTGATGACGTCATCAACGCCGCCAGATAGAGAGAGAGAGATAGTATGAATGCCTCGATTAATGTTCTGTGGTGCGAGGCGTGCGGCCAAAGGAACGATTGCGGTGACTGCAGCGCGGACAGGTATGCGAAGTCATTAACAAAAGCGATAACTGCGGCGCGTGCGGTGCGGCCGGCTAGGTCTGCGTTCACCTATAAAAACCGCTTTTGGTTTTGGAATATTGCGTCTTCTTCTAAATTATATAGGGTGTAAACAGGCTCTTCACGAGCCCGTCAACGGCTTGTGCTGTAAATTAAACTATGTAACTAATACGCAAAAATGCTGGGAAATTACCTACCTTAATTTTTGGGTGATAAAATCACGTTTTACGGTTGGACTCAATGTAACGCAAGGTGAACCGAACAGTACACCCATAGTTCGCTAGTTATATTTAGGTCCCATGAATCTAATAAGGGACAAGCATAGTGCCATCAACCAGGTCAAGGTCTAGACTCCTCGCGAATTTCCTGATTGAAAAACCCAACATAATTTTGCCCATTGTAATGATGGATGGACAGAGATGAACAGTCTGTACTGGGGTCGTGCAGACCAGGTGCCTAAGGCGCGGGTCATATATAAGTGGCGTATGGCGATGGCTCAGCTGCAGGTGGGCGGGGGGCGAAGAAGTGGCGCCACTTCCTCGCCCTCCCGCGCACCCGCGCCGCCGCAATACGCCATACGCCACTCGTATTTGTCCCGCGGCTTACATTATGAACATGTATTTAAAAAAACTTGTGAAAAAGTAAGAACACCCCCAATATATCCGTAACTAAAGGTTCCCGCCAGGTACTATACCTGGGAACCTTTAGTTACGGAGATATTGGGTATTGGTAGCTAGACTATTCTAGCTAGAACAAAAAAATTATCGCAATGACGGGAAAAACAAGCGCCTTTGACTTCGATGAGGGTTTTTTTACATCTTTTAAAATGATTCTCGGTTTTAATGAGTTTTAAAATTAAAGCTTTGGTGTTACGTTGTCGGTTTGAGTATTTTTATTTGATCTTGTTTGTGTGGAATGGTTGGCCAAAAGGGTTTTGTTTGTCATTAGCTGATATTTTTTAAAAAAAAGTTTATAAGGCACTGCCAATTCCCCCAATGTTGCGTCGCTCCAATCAGTACCTCGTTTGATCAGGGATTCGTGAAAGTGCTCTTCGCACACGACGTATTGTGGTCCCAATTCTTTGTCAATCAGATCATTACGCTTGATTAAGATAAGCCATTGCTTCCGTCTGAAAAAAAGTTATCATTACGGCATTATAGAGAACTACAAATCCAGTATATAGGTACCTTGACTAGGCTTGCAAGGTTGTCGACATGTGGTATGTGAACTCAGCGATCATTGTGCTAATAGTCGTGTCACCCAATTACTTAATTGCCAAAAGCAGCAACACCTGAGGAGGCCATCTGTTAGCAACGGGATCTATAGCTTATTCACAATCAGTGTTGCCAACTCTATCTGTCAAAAAGTCGTCAACTTACGCTTGAAAAGTCGCTAGATGTCGTTAGCTACGGACAAATATCAAAAGTCGCTAGAAGTCGCTAGAATGCATGCTTTTTGGTCTGTTGGAATAAAAGAAAATAATTTGTATTTCCAACTTATAATTTTGATAAACAATTGAAAATTATAAAAACCAACTAAAATATTATTATTTCACAAACAAAAAATCAAAAACTTAACACTAAAAACAGTATAAGATGAAAAAGTTCAGATTATTAGCGATAGTTCGAATCATAATCACGATTCATTCATCATCAGAATTATCGCTAATGTAATGAAAATCTGAAATGATGATGCATCCACTCTGGAACTGACAGTAATTCCTGACGTTTTATTAGTCGTTAGAATAGTCGCTAGATTTTTTTTGTCGCTAGATGCATAATTTAAGCCGCTGTAGAATACGAAATGTCGCTAGATCTAGCGACTAAGTCGCTAAATTGGCAACACTGTTCACAATTTCACAAACGCTTCGATTCGGAAAGTCCTATGTCTATCCCGCTCGCTTTCATTAATGTCAAAAAAAGATGACGTAAGACTGGTCGAATCGATGCGTTTATGAATAGCTATGCAAGGGCCTGATCAAAGAGTATAATAATAAGTAAATGGGCCTGATTTAGAACAGACACCAGTACTGTACTTCTTGACCCGGCATTATGAGAAGGTTACTCTCTCTAGACTGGCTGGAGCTCTAAGCGACGCCCGCCGCGCCGGTAGCTTGGACTCACAATACCGGTGGTTTTTAATAATAAAAGTTTATACTACCTACCTCTGGCGATCTCATCACGTTCGCGGGGTAACATTGACCAGATTGCACAAAACAGAGAGGTTTTGAAAGAAAAAGGGAGGCCTATGTTCAGCAGTGGCCCAGTGGGACACGGAACCTAACTAAAAACGTATATGCCTATAGAAGAATAAAGTCTCACCTTTCTTCATCCTCAGGCATCTCAAAAAAAATAAGCTCTGGTTTCGACATCGTTGAGTTTTGGCAGGCTAGTGCGCTGCAGTATAATTGTGGTCGTCGGAACATGGTTTTAAATCGTCAGAAAGTTGAAGATAAAAATGTGAATGAATACTATATTTTCCAAAAGACTTGCCTTATTAAAGACTTGCCTTGATAAGTAAAAATGATTTATTTTAGAAATACATTAAAGACTTGTTCCGTACTGGATGCACGATACGACTTACTTAATTTTGGTTTATGGGTACTCAATCCTTTAAGGACGATCACGACAGCCACGCCCGAGGTATTTATTACCAGAGACGAACTGTTTGGCCAGGTTTGGCCATGGTTTAGTTTAGTGGACGGCCAAGTATGACAATCTATGACGATGATCTATGCATTTGTTCTTGATCTTACTACATGGACACTTTTGTCATTTTATCTTTTGTTTAATCTGCATGGACCAATATTAATAGTCTTCGTATTCAATATTAATACTACTGCTAATATTAAACTATATTTCAAAAGGCTGAGGGTCGAAGTTAAAAAAATCCCAATGGAATCATAAAAACTAAAACGTCAAATAATCTGACATTTGTTTTGTTTTGGATGTGGTTTTGGAAGCGAGCGTTAGGCTCAAGGCTGTACATTCAGTTATTAGTGTACTCTGTGCTGTTCATTTTTCAATAAAAAAAGTAAGACTTAGAAGACTTATTTCATGTGAATTGAATTCAGCTTGCAAAAATGAGTGCTAAGAAGTATAACTCAACGTAACACCACATTTTCGCTGGGTATTTTCCACCGGTAACCTATACCGGAAAAAACAAAAATGAGCGAGACATCATGTTTTATCTTAGACAATGGGGGCTATTCAGCCAAGGTAGGCTTCTCCTGCTTGGAACCGAAGGTAGTCCCCAACTGCATCATGAAAGCTAAGTCAGAAAGACGCCGCGCATTCATCGGATCACAGATCGACGATTGTCGAGACGCATCAGGACTTTTTTACATCCTCCCTTTCCAAAGAGGTTTTTTAATCAACTGGGATACACAAAAAACTGTATGGGACTACATGTTCAGTAAGGAATGTTGTCCTGTCAACTTTAACGAAACCCCTCTGATTATCACTGAGCCATTATTCAACTTTGCGTCCATTCAAGAAGCAATAACAGAAATATTCTTTGAAGAATACGAATGTTCTTCTTTGCTACGTATAAACGCTACAGATTTGGCTGATTACAAGTACCGGAAAGACCATAAGAATAAATGTACGCTTGTTGTGGACACCGGTTACAGTTTTACGAATATAGTCCCTTACATTAATGGGAAGAAGTACCGGGATGCCATAAGAAGGATAGACGTTGGTGGTAAAGTGCTGACAAATCATTTGAAGGAGGTTCTGTCTTATAGACAGCTGAATGTTATGGATGAGACATATGTTATCAATCAGGCCAAGGAGGATTCATGTTTTGTGTCGCAAGACTTCTTGGGGGATATGGAGATTGCTAAGAAAAAGGGTAATATTTTTTTATTTGTTAGTTATGCAAATAATTAAATCTTTGGGGAAAATCCCATAGTAGTTTAATTCCTGGCTTAATTTAGGAAATATCTACTTGAAAATAATGTTAAAGAATATCACCAGACCATGGACCTAAAAAAAAGGCAGTTTAAACTTCACTAAGAAACAATTTGGAAGTACCACAATGGCAGCATCATAATTGTGTGTGCAAATGGATGCCAGGTGAAGGAAAATTACCCATTTTTAAAATATTTCAATAAAAAAAACAAAAAAAAAAGAGACGAAATGCTCACAAACCGTAAAGTAATATTATGTAGGCAGCCTAAAATCAAAGTAGATTCTATCAACAGGCGAATTTTATAAGATTGCTAATATGCGATGAATGGTTGAATTTATTTATTTATAACATGATCTGTCCTTACCTTAGAATATTCTTGGTTTCATCTATGCCCCCATCTTTTTAGGTCCATGCATCAAACCATCTTTTAAAAAAAGTCTTAAGAACTTATTCATGTTTTTTTTATTTATATTATTTAATTTGTTGTTATTTGAAGAGAATTTTAGTTAAATACAATTTCTTGACATTTGCACATGTATAATATTGTTTTTACGTCTTGCACTCATATATTTTCTTGTATGAATGACACATGTTTAATTAAATAAATGTTATCAGTCATCCAGGATGCTTATCATGACCATCCATCTCTATTCTACAAATAATAGACAAAACTCGACATTTCTGCCTTCAAAAAAAAGATAATGAATAAAAAAAAATGTAAATGGCCCAGTAAACACAGTAAAATCGGTGAACATCCGTGAAAACAAAATATGTTGGCCGAATACATCATTGTTGCCCTTGTCCTTTTTAGGGTTCCGTAGCCAAATGGCAAAAAACGGAACCCTTATAGTTTCGCCATGTCTGTCTGTCTGTCTGTCTGTCTGTCTGTCCGCGGATAATCTCAGTGACCGTTAGCACCAGAAAGCTGAAATTTGGTACCAATATGTATATCAATCATGCCGACAAAGTGCAAAAATAAAAATTTAAAAAAACATTTTTATTAGGGTACCTCCCCCAGACGTAAAGTGGGGAGCGATTTTTTTTTTAATTTTGACCCTGACGTGTGATATATATATTGTTGGATAGGTATTTAAAAATGAATAGGGGTTTTCTAAAATAATTTTTTGATAATATTAATATTTTAGGAAATAATCGCTCCGAAAGTCAAAAACAATGTGTCCCCCCCCCCTCTAACTTTTGAACCATAAGTTTAAAAAATATGAAAAAAATCACAGAAGTAGACCTTTATATGAACTTTCTAGGAAAATTATTTTCAACTTGATGAGTTGAATAGTTTTTGAGTTATATAGCACTTTTTCAAAAAAACGCAAATGATAACTTTGTTTTTCATACAAATACTATGAAAAACAAAGTTATTTTTGCTGACGAAAAATGTTGGTATTTTTAATGGTCTGGGAAGCTACGGAACCCTACAGTGAGCGTGGCCCGACACGCTCTTGGCCGGTTTTTTTTCTTCTATTCTCTTTTGTCAGACGTCACCCTATCATCAAGCTTGTACCAAACTTTTGGTTCGAGGGGGGTTAAACATTGAAACAACCATGTGAACTGTGTAAAAAATCGCTGTAATCACTGAAATAGTTTGCGGTGTTATGATCCCGTTTATTTTTTTATTCAGTCAGAGGATAAATTCGTGCATGGCTATAATTTTCTGCTTTTTCATTCATATTATTCCTTACACAATCCATCTATTGGTTCTTTGGTTTTCCGCTCCTCTCCATACATCAATACTCATGATCATAACCTGCTCCTTTTTTGCTAAATAATACGTTACTTCTATTACAGGTGCAGAAAACAAGATAGTCAAAGACTATGTCCTCCCAGATTACACCTCAATCCGACGCGGCTACCTCCGAGACATCGTGAAACCCGACGAAGACTTAGAACAGCAAACTCTACGACTGAACAACGAAAGATTCGCCATTCCAGAGCTCCTATTCCATCCTTCAGATGTAGGGATCCCACAGATGGGGATACCAGAAGCCATAATGAACTCTATCAATGCTTGTCCGGAGGAAAATACAGAGAGTTTGCTTGAAAATATCGTTTTATACGGCGGTAATGCTATGTTTCGTGGTTTCCGAGACAGAGTGTATAACGAGGTTCGTTCCTTTGCTTTAGACCACTTCGATGTGAATGTAACTAAACCAGAAAATCCTTTGACATACTCCTGGGAAGGCGGCAAACAAATCTTCAGGGATCCCGATTTCTATTCCTTCTGCGTTACAAGAGAAGAGTATGAAGAAGAAGGGAAGTCTTTGGCTTTCGAAAGATTCGAGATTTAACGGCGAAAACGAGCGAGAAAGTCTTCGGAATAAGACTCCTCGCTCGGTAAAAGTTCGTCGGATAGTGTGGACATTATTGATGGTGAATTGTGAAGGATAGCACAAATAAGTTACATGCACTATGATATGAATATTGATATATTAATTATGATGATAGCAATATAATCGTATTTTTGTGTATTTCGCTGTTTTAGTCACGTCATACTCGTGCGCACAATATATGGCACAATCCCTATTTTGCCATAGCGATATTTGCCATAAAACCCAACATTGAAATGCTTCCTTACGATGACAGCACAAGTTTCAAATGTTACATGGGTAGGACAAAACTATAAGTACTTGTTCACGTAGGAACGCGCGGGCGCGGTAGCGCCGGTAGCGGGTGCGGGCGCGGAGCGGAGACGTGCCGAGTTCGTGTTCACATTGGCCGCCAGGCTTTTGAGCCAAAGAGTCATTATATATATTGTAGTCTTTGCCAAAGAGTACAGTATATACATATATAAGAGGTTTGCGCGAGTCCGTTTCTAGCGACAAGTTCATACTGGTTGAACTTACCTGACGTCGCGAGTAAATCGCGCGCTCCACCGCTAGTTCGACGTGAACACACACAAACATCTCACGCGTTTGATATTGCCGCGAGCCCGCCGCGCGCGTCAGTTGCTAGCTTGCCCGCTACTTAGACCGCACGTGCGTTGTGTACGTGAACACTTGGATATTACGCCATATGTTTGATATTTCGCGCCCGCGCCCGCGAGTCAACGTGAATGAGTACTTAAGTTAGCCGCGCAATCCAAAAATCTTAAAAACCGTCCGGAAATATGCCAGTAGCTCAACGTATACAACATCTGTCGGGTCAGGGGATTCGTCCTTCCCAGAGGATGAGGAACTACCCTTTTCCTAAGTTTCTAAACCAGCATAATCCAATACTATTATTATCCCTAGGAATTTCCAATGCTCCGTGGATTTGCTTGCACAGTTGCACCCGTTTTGAGGTTTTTTAGGTCAGCTTCCACCAAAAAAATATAGATGGCGCCGTATATGACCAGTGTAAAAAAAAAATGATTGTGTGGAGATGGCCTTTCAAAACTGTTCCTTCCTAGTTTGTGTAAGTTCGTCTTTCTTAGTTCGATTTGCGTTTTTGGTGCATTACAACTCTTTTTTATATATTACAATATATTTTAATATTAATAATTAATACTATATAAAAAACCGGCCAAGAGCGTGTCGGGCCACGCTCACTGTAGGGTTCCGTAGCTTCCCAGACCATTAAAAATACCAACATTTTTCGTCAGCAAAAATAACTTTGTTTTTCATAGTATTTGTATGAAAAACAAAGTTATCATTTGCGTTTTTTTGAAAAAGTGCTATATAACTCAAAAACTATTCAACTCATCAAGTTGAAAATAATTTTCCTAGAAAGTTCATATAAAGGTCTACTTCTGTGATTTTTTTCATATTTTTTAAACTTATGGTTCAAAAGTTAGAGGGGGGGGGGACACATTGTTTTTGACTTTCGGAGCGATTATTTCCTAAAATATTAATATTATCAAAAAATGATTTTAGAAAACCCCTATTCATTTTTAAATACCTATCCAACAATATATCACACGTCAGGGTCAAAATTAAAAAAAAAATCGCTCCCCACTTTACGTCTGGGGGAGGTACCCTAATAAAAATGTTTTTTTAAATTTTTATTTTTGCACTTTGTCGGCATGATTGATATACATATTGGTACCAAATTTCAGCTTTCTGGTGCTAACGGTCACTGAGATTATCCGCGGACAGACAGACAGACAGACATGGCGAAACTATAAGGGTTCCGTTTTTTGCCATTTGGCTACGGAACCCTAAAAACTGAAGAGTTTGTTTGTTTGAACGCGCTAATCTCAGGAACTACTGATTGAAATTGAAAAAATGTTTTTGTGTTTGATAGTCTATTTATCGAGGTCATCGAGGAAGGTATATAACTTCACGCTACAACCAATAGGAGAGGAGCATACATGAAAATTGTTGCAAAAACAGGGAATATTTATTCCTTTTGTGGGCTTATTCGACGCATGACGCATTATGTGACGCAGACAAAGTTGCGTGGGTCAGCTAGTTTTCTATAAAATACGACCTGGCACCGAATATTTAGACACCAATATTTGCTGCACGTAAATACTTGATTTGGCTACGACCGGACACCGAAAAGATTTTTAATACACTTGAGTCTCTGAGTCTTAGGTATACAGCGTCATCTAAGTATAGTTTTTTAATGGAAGCTGACCTAGAAAAAACCTCTTTTTTCATGCCTTATGTGACCAGTTTTAAAACAAAGCAACAGGCCACTCAGAAATTAAAAGCTTTCCAAAGAAAACAACCGTCAAAACGAACGTCCATCAAAGTCATGTCATTAACTCATTACATTCAACGAACTGATTCCGAACCGATCAAATTATTATGTTACTCAGAATTATTGCAAAATATCTACGGCGGGGCCGTGCCATTTCTACAACACCGGCTTTGTTCCAACAGAGAAGTTTAATTAAATTGAAGAAACTACAAGCAGATTTTCAGTGCGAAGATGGGCGCCCCGTGTTTCTGAAAAGAGGCTTTAGTGATAAAATCCTCTATACTACTACTCTCCTAATGTGCCTGGCAGGCGTAATTTTGTCGCTCTCTGTTATTTATGAACACGCTAAACCGCCTTCGTGGAGAACAGTGTGCCGATAAAAATTAAATACTTATAATATAATGATGTTGATACATAAAATAAATATATGTTAAAGTAATGATAATTTGTTTCATTTAGATATTGTGAAGGTGCGATTCAGGCTGTCGCAACTAGGAACATATTTTTTGTCTATGGACTTTACGTGGCAAATAATGGTGGATTTGCTATCACACTCCCTCAGTGGGGTTTCTCTTTCTTGCAATATCCCGTCAAGTGTCAGCATGTTGTTTGTTGTCAAAGCTTCATTTCGCGCCGTGTGTTTGAATACATTTATGCTTGTTTGACTGTGGATTTTAATTATTTTAAGTAAAATTGTACATCAAAATTTGCGTCGAGTCATCGGGAGTGAACTTTAATTAAAAATGCCAGCAAGAAGACGTTTTATTACTTGCGAAATTTGTAAAAACCGTGCAAGTCGTTCCAGTAACCAAAAAAGGATGTTTATGGCGAGATTTCCCTTAGATGAAGCCCGGTAAGCCCTTAAAAATGATACTTTGCAGCCTACTTTTAAGCTTTACTTTAAAGCAGGCTAAGAACAAGTTAAATTAATTAAATAATTTAATTTAAAATATGTGCTAGTGATGTACTGCAACTGGTAAATATCCACATATCGATAACAACGTTATTGTTTACCTATCATTGAAAAAAAACGAGAAATGTAATGTTGCGTGAAAGATTAGGGACACAATGTTTTGCATATTTAAATGGCGTGTCTACATACAAATTAGCAAGGAACGGTTGTGCAATTTTAAATTTAATTTTGTTTAAAATTTCAGGTGCATACAGTGGGTCAAGTTTGTGGGCAATGAAGATTTGACATATGTTCCCATTGAAAAGTTGCATACACTAAAATATGTATGTGGAAACCACTTTGACAAAAAAGCTTTCAATAAAAAACAAAATCGTCTCAAAAATTGTGCCATACCATCAAAAAATTTGAAAGCTGTTCCACTTCCTGATGAAATGTTGCTTGAATTTCCTTGTCACATTTATTCAAACATTGACGTTACAACGACAAATACTTCTCAAGGGATAAACGATAATGTAGCTTCATTATTCCAGGCTGGACCAAGTAACTCAGGTACAATCTCATTTTTACATCTTTTTTTAAATTTTTAGAACTAATATTTATAGGATTTTGATTCTATTTTATGTTGCAATTATTTCCAGACTCATTTACAGCAGGACAGCAGCAGTTGGCTCAAGTATTATTGTTGTTCAAGTTGTTCTTTCATTTCAGTAATAAAATATTAATTAAAAAACAGTTTTTGATTTTATTTCGGGTCCGCATTTAAGTCTATTTCTCTTGTATTAGTACCAAATATCCCCTCACCAATATTGGACTCATAAATGCGGATTCGATACTTACTTAAAATTAAAAATATTTAGCAATAACCTCAGTTTCTACGTTGCATATTTTATCGATATCGATAAAAAGCTATTTGTTAAGCACTATTTGGTTCATTAGGTTGGCACGGTTGGCACTCCTGCTTAAACGTAAGGATTATATAATCTGTGCACCTGTTGTTTGACATCTTTGTGGTATCTGTTGGTGTTGGATGCCATGTAATGCGTTTCCGTTTCCAATGGAATGTATGGAAGTCGTGATTATATACTCTGTGGTGCGATTGCCCCAAAAATGCGGGTATGTTCTCGTTGGCCTCACCACGCCGTGGCTGAATGCGTCAGAGTAGCCCGAGAACACAGATTAGCTAGCTACCCGAGAAATTCAAATTTTCTTACGTTATTTGCAATTTTGCAGGCCAGACATTCTGCGCCTAAACGAGTGCTAGTTATGTTGATAAAATTTTGTTCGCGACTAGTTACTTACAGAATTAAAATCATCAATATGTGATTTATGACCCTCCAAGTTCACAAAGGTCGAGAAACGACTTTGTCTTTGAAAAAATCGTTCCTCAACTTATACAGGGTCACTTCATCACGAAGCCGTCAACCAAGCATTCTGTACATCAAACTTAGTACTTTTACGCAAAAATTATTGCTGGGAAACAACTTTTTTTTTTGGGGTGAAAAATCACGTTTTGTGGTCTAAGTCAATGTAACGCACTCAAAACATTGTGCGGATGGATGGATTGAATAGTACGGGGGTCGGATCGTAGAGATATTTAAAGTAAAAATCTTGCGATAAAAAGTTGTATTTAAAAAAAAACTTGTCGAAATCTGATCCCCAATACCTCCGTAACTAGAAGGTTCCCAGGTATGGTGTACAACAAAAAAATCACAGAGTATATAATCACTACTACGTTTAAAAAAAATGATCGGAATGACGCGGGGAGAACAAGTTCCTTTCGTATTCGTTAAGAGGTGTTTTTACACCCTTTATGAACTGGTTGTATTAATGATGGTTTTGATAACTATAATTCTGTAAATACGTTTTACAGTCGCGAACGATACTCGTATTTTTAACATCATACAGCCTACCATTGGCCCGGAAATTGCAAAAAACGTAAAAAAAGGACAATATTGGGCAAAAATGTACGGAAGCTGGTAGGTACACCCCTCCAATCGCAATGACATAAATACGTCGTTGGATAGGTATTTTGAAATGGAACATCATTCTGAAATGTTTGTTCATTCTGAGTAATAGGTTAATTAAAAACTAAGGTAAAAATTAATGCCTAGTGATTTCATATATCTTAGTAGGTACTAATTGCGTTGTGGAGGCCAGATAGGCAGTCGCTTCAAGTAAAATACTGATATTCAGCTGCATCCGGTTAGACTGGAAGCCGACCCCAACATCGTTGGGAAAAGGCTAGTCAGATGATGATTGTAATGTCTAGTCTCTGAGAAAATATAACACCAATGACGTTTTTACTCATTTGTAGGTATAGGTACACGCATTGTTTACATTTTTTAATATTCCAATATAAAACATTTAAAAAATAACCAAAATAGTAGCCTACCAGCGCTGCGAACAGGGTTCGAGCTACCAGTGGTCAGGGCTTTCGAGAGAGGAACTTTGCGATACGCCTCGTGTTCAGAAGTATTGCTTTCTGAATCATCCAGCTGCCAGGCGAGCGTTCTAAGATGCTGGTCGAGACGACTATCGGCACAACGACTGTTTTATTACATATTTAAATCATTGTCCCTATAAATCATCATCATCAAGCTACAGTAGTAAGTACACATCACACTACGGACACGGATCTCCACTGTAGAAATAAAGCTCATTTGGTCTATAATAACGTTATTATGGAACATATTATTGCCGCTGCTTTAAGTCCTTCGAGAACCTCGTATGCTAAATAGGTACCATATAGATATAAGCGCACATGTATGATGTACCCAATCGTCGAAATCATCGAATCCGACTCGGCTGTACAGCGTTCGGGCAGTTGCGCAGTAACTTGTCTTCTCTTACTGCAGTATCTCAAGTCATGACGAAAGTCTATATGACCAGTGTGTCTTTATGGCCAGTGATTACATATGGAACCGAAACGTGGTCACTCACAATCGGCCTCATCAGAGGGCTTAAAGTCACCCAAAAGGGCAATGAAGAGGGCTATGCTCGGAGTTTCCTTGCGTGGTCGAATCCGAAATGAAGACTTCCGCAAGAGAACCAAGGTTACCGACGTAGCTCGAAGAATTGCAAAACTTAGGGCAGGGCACATTGCTCGCAGAACGGATAACCGATGCGATGGGGCCGAAAAGTTCTGGAGTGGCGACCACGAACCGGAAGACGTTGCGTTGGAAGGCCTCCCACTAGGTGGACCGATGAAGGCTGATGCGGGAATCCGCTGGATGCGAGTCGCATGAGACCGGTCAATGTGGCGACACTTGGGGGAGGCCTATGTCCAGCAGTGGAACCGTATTCGGCTGAGATGATGATGATGATGATGATCACATGTACCCATGGTGCGCCGTCCTGACAAATACGTAGGTACAGTAGTGTTGAAGTATGTTGTTGCTGATTTCAATGTAGGTATTATTTATCAAAGTGTAGCAATAATCTAGCCGTGTCAAGACCGTATGCGTCCACGTAAAAGCCACACTTCTTCATGGATTCCGTAATCTGGCAAGTCATTCAGTTGAATATCTCTGGAAGTCTCTAAAAGTTGTAAACCGAAGCCCCTAAGGGACCAGTTCTCCGACCTTATGAGGGCCATCTTCAGGCATATTCCCCCACCTGTGACTGCAGTGCGAATGCAGAAATCTTCCAGTAGCTGCGGTCTTGCGGCATTGCATAGGTTCAGTATAAGCTCTCCACCGCAGCACAGCACCAATTATTAAGTGTTAATAACAACAAAAATCTCGAATATTGTTTTTAAAATCTTTAGTTGTTATAACCACAGTTATAACATAGATAAAAAGTGTTTATAACTTCTTAAAGTTTTCAATTACGTTATTATTTTATGTATGTAGCTTCTGCTTGAAATGGAGTTTTTCAATAGTCTGTCTGTGGTCACGGGTTGTGAAATTGTCATGACTTCATGAGTGTCAAATTCAATTTGTAGAACTGTCATTTGGTTTTTGTTTCGATTTTGGTGGAATCTATGAAACTAAATCTGCTTTCATCTTGAGTTCGTGAAGTGATAATATAGTAAAAAATGGCTCTGTTCCCCGGAGCGGTAGCCTTCGACGAGTATGGTCGTCCATTTATCATTTTGAGGGACCAAGATAGGCAGAAACGGCTAACCGGTATCGATGCCTTGAAGGTAATTTATTTCATTTTTTCTGCTTTCCCCGATACAATAACATTTACAAAGGCTAATTTAGGGCTTCATTGACTTGTCCTACCAAGATCCCAACAACAGCTTTACAAATTAACCCAACAAATAATTACCAATAAATGTTATAACCTAAACTTGTCAACAAAAATTCGAATAATCGAGAAAAAATTATAAAATATGTGATGTTATAAATAAAACTTACATTTAAATTGTAATTTACCCCTGCCTTTACCTTATTATACCCTTAAGTTTAAGATTTAATACAGTTTTATAGAGTTACATGCATTCTTAAAATCAGGTGCTATGAATCACATGATCCGAAATTGGGCAACCTGTACGATTTTTATCAAGATATTATCTCCGTAACATCTTGAAATACCTCTTAGTCTCAATATAAACAACTATAACAAAGAAAAATTGAAGTTTCGAGTTTAATTCCCTTCAGATAGTAATTTGTTTAGACTTTCCCATTGTTTTAATTAGTTAACCTAACATCTCTTTGTTTGGGTTCATTTGATCATCTCTTATACTTACTTAATGAATCTCTGAATTTCATATAAATTTGCTTATATTTGATAGCAACAAAAGGTGCCAAGCAGAGTTGGGCGTAATCAACTACTTTTGTAATCGGATTAATAATCTGATTGAAAGTAATCATGAATACATCAATCATGATTACTTTTAATCTTGATTACTTTCAATCATGACTACATTTGTAATCATTAGTTTTGATTACAATAGTCAGTAATCTTGATTACATGGGTAGATTTGATTATTTTTTTAAGCATATTTTTAATAAATGCGGTTGTATCGATGCTAAATCGATACCCTGAAATTAAACGTGTTTTAAAAAAATATAACACACCTCTTCCGTCATCGGGTCCTGTCGAAAGACTTTTCTCATATGCGACCATGACCAATTTACCTAAATCACACAGACTTTTGGATGAGATGTTTGAAAAGAGGGTGCTTTTAACATCTAATTTAAGCCACACATGGCACACATAAAAATAATTCTTGATTGTTTTCTTAAGTATAATAATTATTAAAAAAAATTAATTCATGAGACAGATCAAAAAATAAAGATGATTTACAATGTTAATGATTTTATTTTTCGAATTCCTAAATGTAGTTAGTATGCATCAATCAAAAAAGTAATCAAAATAGTAATCAAAATAACGATTACAAACTAATAATCATTAATCACCGATATGATTACATTCTTGATTAATTTCCGTAATCTGTAATCTTGATTGATGATTACAACATGTAATCGTAATCCTTAATCATTAATCTGATTACAATTTGCCCAACTCTGGTGCCAAGCATTGTAAAAGTGATATTCATTCAAATCATGATCTATGTTAATTGATTATAAACTTTTATAGAGTTTATAAACAATTTTTTAAATTTCAGTGACCCTGTTTAAATGTGATCTAAGAATAGAGCTTTCTTAGATCTTAAATTAAAGAAAAACAACAATTCAATCTAAATTCTCAAATAAGACAAAGTAGTTGGTTTAAGTAATTAGAATGATAATCATGAATTTTAAAAGTTAATTAAGCTTTCTGAAATGATATAGTAGCTAAATATTATCATAGTGAAAATGACTTATCATACTCTGACTCTGAAATGACTCACACACTATATTTTTTGTACTAGAAAGTTTTAATTTATCTTTTCTCTGAGCATTATGTCCTGGGTTCAATTTGCAGGGCTTTTACGATTTTTTCCATAAGCAAATTCTTAGTTACAGCCGTGGGCTCTGAATTTGTGCCCAGTTTAGTATCAGATGTGATGTTATGTTCATGACATTCATTAATTTATCTCCCTACAGTCACACATCTCAGCCGCCCGCCAGATCGCAGGCATCCTCCGCACTTCCCTCGGTCCTCGTGGGTTGGACAAGCTCATGGTCTCTCCTGACGGAGATGTGACCGTGACCAACGATGGAGCCACCATCTTGAAGCTAATGGATGTGGAGCACCAGATCGGGAAGCTCCTGGTGCAGTTGGCACAGAGTCAAGATGATGAGATTGGTGATGGAACTACCGGTGTTGTGGTTTTGGCTGGTGAGTTCCCCTGTTCAGATGTCATCACCATGTCAAATAAATAAGTTGAACCGATGATCAATAATGTGTGTTGTGGCAGTCATGGGTAGGAATGGTTAGGGTTAAGGCGCGGGCCCACCGCGGTGCACGGAGAGGCTACGCACGTGTATTAAGCTTCGCTTTGTAAGAAAATGTATGTGGTTGTGTCCACAGCAACCCACGGAGAGGCTACGCATGAATTGACGTCATTGATATATGCGTGGCTTGTTCGAATAAGGCGCACAGGTAGCTCAACGCTATGCACGCTGTGCACGCGGTACACGCTATACACGAATATTCACCCTCGACTAGGTCGCGGTGGGCCACACACGCTATAGTTGTACAACAGTGGAAACGTAGACCCACGTTGTTAAACAAATTAATACACGCAGCTAAAATGCACCGCGTGCCCGTGCACAGCATGCGTCGCGGTTGGCCCGCGCCTTTAAGTACAGGGTTATTTTTTTTCCTTGTTTATGATGCGATCTGTCCATTTACAGACATTCACAGCATCTCTTGTTTTAAGTTTAATGCCAGTTTATCAGGATGAGTAGTTATCCTATTCTTGTAGGCTTGTGTTATTTGTTATTTCACCTGTGATTAAATCCTCTCTAAATCATAGACTGTAATAAATAATATCTTTTCCTCTCAGGTGCTCTCTTGGAACAGGCCTCCATCCTCCTCGACAAGGGTATTCACCCCATCCGTGTAGCAGACGGCTTCGAGATGGCCGCTGCCACAGCGCTCACTCACTTGGATGCCATCAGTGAAGCATTCCCTGTGAACAAGGATACTAGGGAGCATCTGATCAAGGTTGCCATGACTACACTAGGCAGCAAGGTCGTTGTCAAGTGCCATCGGTTGATGGCTGAGATTGCTGTTGATGTAAGTTGCATTTTAATTATTTCTATTGCCTCTAGTTGCGGTTCGAAATTTACAGAACTGATTTTCTCATGCAAGTCCTATTTTTCATTTATTTTATAACATTTTAAATACAACACACTGACAAAATTAGGGGATACAATCCCAATCTCGTTAGAATGTAGAGCGAGATCTAGAATTGACAATATCAACCCTAGACATAGAACTATTAGATATATTCATAAAACATATGTTACTGTAATGGATACTTAACCATTCATTTAATTCTTCTAAATAAAGCTCGAAAGTATTTTATGGGATATGGGAAAGTATTATATTTCGCTAGGGTCCTCTTGGAACACCAAGATCCGTTGCCGATGCCCTGAGAAGACCGGGAAGTTTGATCTGCTTCTGGATCGGAGGTGGGCTGGTTGGAGTAACTGCCACCATAGGTCACAGACAATGGTCCACTTAGGGACGAAGTGTGGAAACCAAAACCGTTACAAAGAACACAACATAGAAGAGACTTGCTAGAATTATTTTGTACACTAAACACACCCAAATCTATTTGTAATTTATTGGCCAAATTGAAAATAGGGTAGACAACAAAAAAACTAATTAGTTCATCATTTAGAATTTAAGATTATCAAAAAATATTTAACCCGTATTTTTTCTTTTGTTACGTAAATCAAAATTGGCGAAGATACGACGCTTTTAAAATTCTCAATACATCACGTCTATAAAGGTAAAATTTTTAGAGTACTGACGTCATGAGCCCCTACTCCCAAGTTTTGATGCGTTTTATCTTAATCAATATTCATTGATTTACAAAAACAAAAATACGTGTCCATTATTTTCCAATACTCTAACTGACTGAAGAGATTTGTAATTTTTTAATACTGTTAAATGATAAATGATAAATGATATTTATTCAGTAAGTAGGTTTTCTCAAACACTTTTACACGTCATGTTTTTAAACTAGATGGGGCCGGTGTTTCGTACCTGACTACTCTGAGAAGAAACAGCCGAAACAAACTCAGAGGTCATAGTCTCTTTTAAAGTCCAGACAATCTTGTTCAACTCACATGAGAACTATGCAGATTAGTGTCTGAGATGGTCTTTTGAAGAAAGAACCATACAGATTTGAGTGGACCTGTCCAGTCAGTGCAAGCATTTGTCAGTTATCGTGTAGCTCGACCTTTAACTCAAGGAGCTCAACGAAACGACGAACAATACCAAAGAAAGGACATTTGGGTAGGTCGCTTATAGTACTCAAACTGCCAGACAGTCGTGGGAAAAAAAAAAAAAACAACAACAAGTGACCCACAAGGTCCTCACATTCACAATAATTAAATAAAATAAATAATAATATTACAATTCAAATTCGAATGTCAATAAAAATACGAAATGTCAAACACACACATAAAATAAACAAAAATAAAGTAAAAAATAATAAAATACTGAACTAAGTATTCATGTCAAATCATTAAATGTCATGACAGTCACAAGTAAATATTCATGTCAAATAAACACACACGTAAAAAATAAGTAAAGTAAAAAAAAAATAATAAATTACTGAACTAAGTATTCTTGTCAAATCATTCAATGTCACAGTGTATAAAATAAAGGAATCAATAATAAACAAGCGAAGCCCGAAATTTCAACATTCACAGAGCAAATTGGAGCAGCTTAATCCCAAGCCTTTTTATCTTCGAGATAGTGATTAACATGATAGAAGGCTTTCAGGCATAACTTCCGTTTTATAAACGATTTGAATTTATTTAGGCTTAGTGCTTGAATATGGCTCGGAAGTTTATTGTAAAAACGTATACATTGGCATTTGAACGTACCCCCTATTTTTTTGAGCCTCGTTGCAGGAATAATAAATTTGTGTTTGTTCCTCGTATTTATGTTGTGGATATCACTGTATTTTTTAAACAAATTAGTATTTTTGTGTGCGTACAAAAGGTTTTCATAAATAAACTGAGAGGGCACAGTAAGAATATTAATCTCTTTAAATTTTTCTCTGAGGGAGTATCTGGGACTTAGTTTATAAATTGAACGAATTGCCCTTTTTTGTAAAACAAATATTGTTTGAATATCGGCGGCATTGCCCCACAAGAGAATACCGTACGACATCACGCTATGGAAATAACTAAAGTAAACTAAACGGGCTGTCTCTAAATCAGTTAATTCACGAATTTTTCTAACGGCGTATGCTGCAGAGCTAAGTTTTTTCGACAATTTGTCTATGTGCGGGCCCCACTGAAGCTTTGCATCCAAAGTTATGCCTAAGAACACTGTGCTATTTTCCAGTTGCAACTCTTCATCCTTAATTAGTACAGTAGTTTCAACTTGTCTTACATGGGGTATCGTAAACTTAATACATTTAGTTTTTTTCTCATTTAAGAGTAGATTATTAACATTAAACCAATTAACGACTTTTGCCAGGGCGCTATTAACATTATCCATAACTGACTGCTGACGTTTGAGTTTAAATAAAAGAGAAGTGTCGTCTGCAAACAATACTACGTCATGATTATCCTTTATGAGGTAAGGCAAGTCATTTATGTAAATCAAAAACAAAAATGGACCAAGAATTGAGCCCTGGGGTACCCCCATTTTTACCACGGATCCGGGAGATCTTTTCCCGTTAACATCAACTCTCTGAATCCTGTCACTCAAATATGAAGTAAGAAGATCCAGCGAGGCGTTACGGATTCCGTAGTGGTGTAGTTTCCTGATTAATGTTTCATGAAGAACGCAATCGAAAGCTTTAGATAAATCGCAAAAAATTCCCAAAGCATCGCATTTGTCCTCCCAAGCATTATAAATGTGTCCTAAAAGTTCAACACCGGCATCAGTAGTTGAACGACCCCTTGTAAAACCGAACTGTTTATTATGCAATAACTTATGTTTATTGAAATAACTTTGCATTTGTTCCAAAATTAATTTTTCAAAAATTTTACTAAAAGTTATCATGCCTATTCCATTGTCATTAAGTTTTTCTCATTGTCATCCGCAGGCTGTTCTCTCAGTAGCAGACCTCGAGAAACGCGACGTGAACTTTGAGCTGATCAAGGTGGAAGGCAAGGTCGGAGGCCGTATGGAAGACTCCATGCTTGTCAAGGGAGTCGTCATCGATAAGACCATGAGTCACCCGCAGATGCCTAAGAAACTGAGGGTAAGTTGGAGATTTTGTTGCATTATATCGAGAAGGAGAATTATCTTCTTGCATACTATAATGGGCTGGTGTCCGATATTTTGCGTATGTGTGCGAGTTGATAATTGGTACCTGGGCTGTTGCTGCCCAGGTACTCTTTGTGATGGGAAAGAGAGCGTACCTCTCACTCTACCCGCATCAGAAGGGCAGCCGGGCATCCAAGGGTGCTTAACGATCTCCGGCCGCCATATGCGGGCGACGAACTTAGGACTGAGTCGTCGCCCAACCAGCCGGGTTCAAAGAGGTGACGCGCCGTTATGGAGAACTTGCGGTCGTTGACTGCACGTGGCGATGGGGTCCGCCGTGAAAGACGGGCTGATACCAGTCGAGGGTGTGCGCGAATTTAGGGACTACTCACATCTATTCAGCTGCGACGCGTACGCGTCTCATACAAAATCGTTGTTTTCTATGGGAATAAGCTGAATAGAGCTGAATAGATGTGAGTAGTCCCTAATATGTATCTCCCGGGCCCCCGATACATGGTAGTAGTAGGAACAGTGGGTTTTTAGTCAGTTAGAGTCCAACATAACCCTCCAGGACTACTGGCAGATAGCTAACAAGAAAGTGTCATCAATATAGCTGCTAATTTGACTGTATTTCTTCTCTGACTACAGGATGTAAAGCTCGCCATCCTTACCTGCCCGTTCGAGCCGCCCAAACCTAAGACCAAGCACAAGCTGAACGTAGGCTCAGCGGACGAGTACCGCGAGCTGCGCGCCTACGAACACGACAAGTTCTTGGAGATGGTGCGCCGAGTCAAGGTAAACTGTTCCCTAAGTGTGTAGCCGTAGAGCTCTCTAAGACGTTTCACTTACGTTACTACGTATGTTACTCTATGAAAAGGCTTCGGTCGATTACGACATTATCGCCTGGCGCTGCGGTCGAGCTCAAACCAGGTAAACGTCACTGGTTTACTGACTAACAAACAAGACGTATTTTTTTGTTCGATTAAAGTGTAACGGAAGAACAGAAAAGCCGCTGTCGTCGAAATAGGGTAGATAACAAAAAAAAAATCTAAAAAGTTCGTCAGATAGATATCCAAAAAATATTGGACATTTTTCACATTTGAGCACATTTTTACCGGATAGTGACGTCACAAGCCCCCACTACCACATTCGTGTCTCTAATTATGACTTGCAATTTTCTAGGACGCGGGCGCAACCCTAGCCATCTGCCAATGGGGCTTCGACGACGAAGCGAACCACCTTCTCCTGGCTGAAGGTCTGCCGGCTGTGCGCTGGGTGGGCGGCCCCGAGATGGAGCTGATCGCCATCGCTACGGGAGGTCGCATCGTGCCGCGCTTCGAGGAGTTGACTCCGGACAAGTTGGGATCGTGTGGACTTGTGAGGGAGCTTAGTAAGTTGTGTTTTTGTAACTCAATAGCTTATGCCTTCGGCTTCGCCCGCGCTATCTATGTGCCAAGTTTCATACAAATCCATTCAGTAGAATCCATAGTACAAACAAACACATCTTTCCATAGATAACAGATTATGCTACAAAATGCCAAGTCCAGCTTAAGGCATTAGGCATTTTTTGGGGTTCCGTAGTGCTGACCAAGGAACCCTTACAGTTTCGTCATGTCATTCTGTCCGTCCGTCCGGGGTGTTTCTCAGAGACTGTTAGTACTAGAAAGCTGTAATTTTGTAGAGGTGTGTATATCAATTACGCCGACAAAATGGTAAAATGTTTTGTTTTTCGTCGTCTTTCCTATCGTGTGGGGTCCTATTTTCAACCGACTTCTAAAAAGAGGAGGTTCTCAATTCGTCTGTATTTTTTTTTTTTGTGTTTGTTACCTCAGAACTTTCGACTGGGTGAACCGATTTTGATGATTTTTTTTTTAATTGAAAGCTGGTGCTTCCCGTTGGGTCCCATTTTAATTTGTTGAAGATCTGATGCTGATCTTCGGAGATATACAATGGAACTCTTCAAAAATAGACGGCAAAGCTGCAGTAATTGCTGCAATCGCTTGATTGTTTATTGTTTATACAACATCATGACGTAACATCACACCTGTATGCTCTGAGGGAGTACGCAGAAGTATACAATACACCCAGATTTCGACAGTTAGACGTGTAAAGTTCCATTCAATGGGATCCCGGAGAAATAGAGGAAACTCCTTAACTTTATAGGCACACCAGAAGCGGTTTGGGTAGTTTTAGGCAGAGTACTTTCTCGGAGTGATCCCATTTCGATTTGATAAAGATCTGGTGACTTCGGAAGATATGCAACTGAACTTGTACGAGTCATGTTTCGTACATGGCACGCGCGCATTGCATATATCAGCACTTTTCCGTCACCTTGCACAAATTATAGTGTAAAGCGACAGTACACAATCAGCGTTCATAGTCAGCTGTACTCATTCACGCATTATTCATATAGCATTAGTTACGTGGTAGTTAAATATATTCAATAAACCATCATCTTTGACTATCCGTGACTTATCATTCAAGCTATCAATCAAGGTGTGTGCGACCCATTCAGCAGCGCATACATCTTTATGGTCCTTCGAGCCGGATAACCACTCCTGGAGCAAACAGTGCTGCAAGCCGCACAGGTACGAAGTGTTTCTACTTACGATAGCGAATCGGTTTGACTGGTCTTCCACAAGCGGATCGCCCCAGTCAGATTGAGAAGGCGCTCAATATCGTACGGAGAGATTCCTTCGGACCCTGTGATCGCCACAGGAAACATTAACATTTGGTGGTTCGGGAACTACATCTCAGTGAGAGGAGGCCAGTGCATCAGCAGCGCATACAAGAGATCACCGAAAAACATCAGCATCGAAACAGTTTTGGTGACTTGAAGTACATATCATTAATTTTCCAATCATGGAGCAAATTATTCAAACTCAATATCAAGTCATGGAAGGAATGCAGAAACTTCTTATCAATTTCAAAAAAGAAGGAGGAAGCCGTAAGACTCCCGACAGTGTGCAGAGAAAAATAGACCTTCTCGACAAGTATTGGGCAGAATTTCAAAATAACCACGAGAAAATTAGTGAGCGCGAAGATCCTTCTCATCAATACTTTGTGCAAAATTCCCACGAACAGACAAGACAATTTTACAAAACCACTAGGGAATTCTTCGTAAAGTATTTAACTCAAGAACAAAAACCAGCTTCACCAGTATTGAAGCCAGCAGGCTTTGCTTTTGAGCCCACACCGTCCACCTCGCAGTCATCAGAGCCAAAACTCCTTCAAGAGCAAGGTGGAGCTGAACGTGGTAATCAATCACCCCTTTCAATAAAGGTACCGGAAACAGCTGAGATCGCAAGTTATAGCAAAACCGACGAAATGCTACGCAAACAAAGGAGCAACATCAAAGCGTTCCAAAGGACCGCAACAAACATCAATGTGGACCTCCTCAAAGAAAATTGGCAGTTTGAAGACGCCTTAAAGGTACTAGAGTCCAGGTGGAAAGCAGTGGATTCACTTTATTGGGACCTTGACAGTTTACCCAATCAAGCAAATGTACAGTATGAGATGTCTTACAATACGTGCGAACTCGTTTACAACGAAATGAAAGCAACCATCAATTCCAAAATGTGGTCAGTTACTCACCGAGAGAAGTCGACGCCAAAGATCGAAATTCCAGCCTTTAGTGGTAGCTACGAACACTGGACAGCATTCAAAGATTTATTTGTTGAGACCATCCATTCCAGTCCGTCTCTTTCTAACGCACAAAGAATGCAGTTTCTCAAAAGTAAGGTGAAAGGCGAAGCCGAGAAACTCATTCAGCATCTATCAATCAGCTCGGAAAATTATGAGACCGCATGGGAGATCCTCAACCGCAGATACAACAACAGGAAACTGATCTTCACGTCACATCTCAATTCATTACTGGCTGTTCCTATCACTCAACATTTATCAGCCGGATCAGTCAAAAAACTCCACGATACTACAAAAGAATGTATCAATGCGATCAAGAACCTTGGTGTAGACACGTCATCATGGGACCCAATACTGGTACACTTGCTTTCACAAAAGTTGGATACGGTGACTCATAACGACTACTTGGAGTCTCTGGCGGAGCCGCGTGAGCTACCTAACATAGTAGAATTTCTCGATTTTCTAGAAGGAAAATTTACATCATGGGAATCATCTCGTCGGAAACCAGAAACAACAAAACCATCTCAGTCGGAGCCTGCACAGACAACCAAGAAATTTCATTCATACAAAGCATTCAGCGCAAATCAGAACAAGAATAATAAGTATAAATCAAATTCATTGACAAAAGACAATGAAAGCGCAACAAACTGTCCACATTGCAATCAAGAGCACAAGTTGTTTTCGTGCAAAACATTTCTCGAATTACAACCTGACGCAAAACGGAAGGCAGTTGCGAAATACAATTTATGCAAAAACTGCCTAAACGTACATACGAATAACAACGAATGCTCGTCAAGAAAAAAATGCCGCGTCTGCAACTCAGATCATAATACATTGCTTCACGACGCCTACGGCAAATGGGGTGGGCAGAAATCAAACAGCAATTCAGTGCAGCAATCAACAGCGGGCACTGATAGCAAGAAAACAACAAGTGACAGCAGCAACCACGTGTCTCAAGAGGATGTATCAGAAACTCTGCTTACCACAGCATTGATCAAAGTGCAAGCATATGATGGGTCACTGATAACTTTACGAGCACTCCTTGATCAGGGTTCACAAACATCCCTGATAACTGAAAAAGCAGCACAGAAACTAAGAATACCCCGTGGCCGCTGCAAAGGTGTCATATTCGGTGTCGGGGCGAAAGAAAATAATTGCAAAGGCGTCATACAAATCACGTGCAGTGCCATGCAAGGCAATTATACATTTGACACCGATGTTTTCATAATGCGAAATTTGATCAACAATTTGCCGAACAAATCATTCACAAAGCCAAAATCATGGACATTTATAGAAAATATCACGTTGGCTGATCCAGATTTTCATGAGAGTCGTCCTGTAGACATTTTACTCGGGGCTGAGATATACTCAAGCATAATCCAAGAAGGTATCATCAGGCACGAAAATTCACAACCAGTCGCACAGCAAACACGTCTGGGCTGGATATTATGTGGCAACGTCCAAACAACATTTCAATGTAACGTTGTGATAAACAACATCGAAGACATTCAACAATTTTGGACAGTAGAAGACATAGCAGAAAATTCGGGAATGTCGCAGCATGACCTGGATTGTTTGCAGCACTACAAGAACACAACAACTCGCGACAAAGAAGGTCGCTACATTGTTGAGATACCGTTCGAACCAAACTTTCAAGAAAAGCTAGGAGCTACGAAACCCATGGCTTTGGCACAATTCAGGCAACTGGAGAGAAAATTTAGCAAACAACCACAATTAGCAGAAGCATACAAGCAGTTCATTCATGAATATCAAGCACTGAATCATATGGTCGAGTGTACTAATAACGTGACACCGACTTGCTATTTACCTCACCATTGTGTTCAGCGCGCCGATTCCGCAACTACGGCGTTAAGAGTAGTATTCAACGCATCGGCGAAAACATCGACGGGCTACACTTTGAACGACCTCATGAAGCGTGGCCCAAATTTACAGCAAGACCTCATGTCATTGATCTTGCGATGGAGGCAATATCAGTTTGCGTATACGGCGGATATAGAGAAAATGTATCGACAGATACTTTGCAACACTGAACATCAAACCTATCAGAAGATACTATGGAGGAACAGTCCTGACCAACGTATACGAGAATATAAGCTCACGACAGTCACGTATGGCATGAAAGCAGCTCCATTCTTAGCCATGATGACTTTGAAACAGTTGGCGGCTGATGAAGGCCACAAGTATCAACACAGCAGGGCAGCACAAGCGTTGCAAGAAGAATTTTATATGGATGACCTTGTAAGTGGAAGCTACACATTGTCGTCGGCCAAACAATTGCAACACGATTTGATCCAGTTACTACAGTCGGGAGGTTTCAATTTACGAAAATGGTCGGGCAACAGCGAAGAATTACTTCAAAACGTCAGCAGAGCGTCCTCAAATCAACCATCATTTGATTTCAAGCAAGCAGAATCAACAAAGACGCTCGGGTTGAAATGGAACCCAAATGAAGATACGTTCTCGTTCGAGCTAAAAATAAGCAAAACCAAACCAACAGAAAAACATACAAAACGTTCATTGCTATCAATAATCTTTGGTGGAGCGGCCCGCAATTTCTCCCTGGATTTGATGTGTCATCAGTAGTGGAGAAGAGCGTCTACGTCACGGATCAAGAAGAAAGAAAATCAAAACATAGCAACGTCACAATTCGTCAGACTCAAAGCGATGATGTCATAGAATCCATACTACATAGAAACAGTAACTTGACACGCGCCGTGCGCGTGCTGGCCTGGGTGCTACGTATTACACGACGTCACAGCGAGCGCACTGCTTACTTGCACGGAAATGAATTAGAAACCGCAAAACATATGATTATAAAACATGTACAAGAAACTCAATTTTCGGAAGAAATTAGCAAGCTGCGAAAACAGGAGCAAATACATAACAAAAGTAAAACTTTGTGCCTTAACCCATTTTTGGACAAGGATGGACTTTTGAGAGTGGGAGGCAGACTCAAGCATGCAAATATTGACGAAGATATGAAGCATCCACTGATCATACCCCACAGCAGCCATGTTACTGACCTTATTATAGACCAAGCCCACCGCCGCACGTTTCATGCGGGGGCCCGGTCGACGCTCTCGAGTATCAGACAAAACTACTGGATATTAGGCGGAAACAGAGCTGTTAAGAAGCGCTTACATACATGCATTACGTGTAAGAAGCATAAAGCTGTCATACCAAAACAATTAATGGGGGACTTACCGGAATCTCGGAGCAATCCGTCGCGTCCATTTCAACACACTGGCGTTGATTTCACAGGATACGTTGACGTGAAACTCAATAAAGGGCGAGGAGTCAAGACAAGTAAGGGATACATCGCAGTGTTCGTGTGCATGGTAACCAAAGCTGTGCACCTCGAACTTGTATCAGACCTGAGCTCATCTGCATTCTTAGCTGCTCTAAAACGCATGTCTTCACGTCGGGGTAAGCCACAGCATATCTACAGCGACAACGGCACCAATTTTGTTGGAGCCAATAGAGCTCTGCAGCAAGGACCATCGGAACTATGCAAAACGTTCAACGCTGAGTTTTATACAGAGATAAATGAGTTGGGAATACAGTGGCATTTTAACGCCCCTGCCTGGCCAAGCGCAGGAGGCCTATGGGAAGCAGCGGTAAAAAGTCTGAAGCATCATCTTCGACGTGTTGTTGGCGAGCAAAAACTCACGTTTGAGGAATACAGTACTTTACTTGCTCAACTCGAAGCATGTCTCAACAGTCGGCCGCTGTGCGCACTTACAGAGGATCCAGATGATTTGAATTATCTAACTCCATCACACTTTTTGAGCAGCGGCCCCATACTGACTATCTTCGATACCGAACAAGATGAAAGGACAAGATGGAAACGAACACAGAACATTTTCGAAGATATCTGGAAGAGGTGGCAATCCGAGTATCTCGCGACACTTTCAACACGGAGTAAATGGAAGAGACCTCACATAAACGTTCAAGAAAATGACGTTGTCATCATTCATGAGCCTCACCTCCCCGCGGGAAGATGGGCTCTAGGCAGAGTCACTGAGCTACATCCCGGTAGCGATGGATTGGTCAGGGTTGTCACCCTAAAAACACAAAATGGGTACCTCAAGCGCCCAGTGATTAAACTGTCAGTGCTGATATCTGACCAAACAAATCACAAATCACTACCCGAGCAAACAGGGAAAAACTCAGACTGCCAAAATAACAAGACCACGAACACACAATCAAAACAACGACCTGGAACGGCGTCTAATCTGATAGCAACTATCATCACACTATTTCTCTTCATGACATCCATATTTGGCCACGAACAGTCAACATCCCCATATACTTTGACAACAATACGCAAAGCACTCTATTTTGATCGAATCTCAAACATGCAGTTCATTCGAGACGAATGGAAACTCATCGTGTATTACGACATGAACCCTTACTGGGACGGTACGGCAACCTGCGACAAATACCTCAAACAGATAAACAGCGTATGTGAAGGAGAAACAAACAAAGCACTATGTGACATCATCCTAATGCAGTTACATCACTCTCATGACGAACTGAATTATTACAATGGAATGTTACTGAGGCAGCATTTTGAAGAACGCTCACGAAGGCGACGAGGCATCATCGACGGGGTGGGCTACGTGGCCAACAGTTTATTTGGAGTTCTAGATCAACGTTTCGCCGATCAATACAAGCAAGATATTGATCTTATAAAAGGAAATCAAAATCACCTAGCACTCTTATGGAAAAACCAGACCTCTGTAGTAGAAGCAGAATATAATTTACTCAAGAGAACTGAAGAGTCAATCAATCGGCAACACAAGGCCATCAATCAACATCTAAATAACCTAACGAAGGCAACCAATATGTTGAACAAAGGTTTGCAGGAGCAAGAAGTAAAGAACGAGCTGGCACTGTCCACCATCATAGCTACAAATATGCTCACTAAGCTAAAATCCATACAAGACACAATAATCGACACAATAACAGATGTTCATCATGGAATGTTTAGCGTTCATTTACTAACGCCGAAGCAATTACGAGACCAACTCAGCATAATCTCAGGACAATTATCGCGAGAGTTATCTTTACCGATAGAAAACATACAGACAGATCTACCAAAAATTTACCACCTTCTGAAGGTCAAAACAAGGGTAACACAGCAGTATCTCATATTTGAAATTAGAATACCACTGGTCAATAGAGAGAGTTATGAGTTATATCAACTGATATCAATACCACAACAACATGGGAACACTACGGTCGCCGTCGTGCCGATATCAGATTACATCGCAATCAACTTACGCAAGGACACCTATCTGGCAATGACGGCGAGAGACATACAACAATGTGTCCAATACGACGAATCTACTCGCCTCTGTCACTCCAGAAAACCCATCTTCCAGTTCAAGTCAGAAGACAGCATGTGTATCAAAGATAAAGGCTCAAACAGATGTCTTACAAACATAGCAGCATGCCGTAATAATTGGATGGAATTAAACAAAATAAATACTTACCTTTATTATTGTTGCGGACAGTGCGCACTTCGTGTCATATGCGAGCATCAGATTACCGCAATACAAATCGCTAAAGCCGGGGTCATAGCACTAGATTCAGATTGCGTAATTAAAGGAGAAGACTTCACCGTTTTTTCACACAAACTGGGATACACGGAGTTAAAAACTGCGATTGACTTGGAATCGCAACAAATCGCACCTATCAACCATATCATCAACGTCAGCGTGCCACAATTAGAAATCAACGTCACTGATCATGAAACCACATTGCGGCACATCAAAGAACAGATCGAGCAGATGAAATCAGAAAACCCCTTGAACACAGGGATCTCAAGCCACGACATCCACCAATATTCAGCTATCTACGTGTTGTTGGCATGCGCTATACTAGCAGTCGCAGTATATCTGTGTCGGTGGATCTGTCGTCGTCGGCAGAGAAGTGCCAACTTACAGTCGGACTTCGAGACGCAGCCTCCGCCGCCGCCGGTGCGGACACAGCACGAGGTCGTCGACGCTCCGACGCCACGCACGAGAGACTTGAAAAAGCCAGAAGAGGCGGTTGAGTTAAGAAACTTTTCGAGTTTACTCAGCAGCATCAAACGCCACAAGAGGACACCTACATTCGCCACACCGGTGTCTGGTGACAGTGACTAATTCTAGTTATGTCTAAGAATAGTTATAAGTCATGTTTTGTAACTTGGGTGAAATTTATAAGTTTAGCATTTAAGCACTCTGTAACTCATTTTCATCATCCACTCGCATCTCTCTCGCCCGGGAATATGTACGAGTCATGTTTCGTACATGGCACGCGCGCATTGCATATATCAGCACTTTTCCGTCACCTTGCACAAATTATAGTGTAAAGCGACAGTACACAATCAGCGTTCATAGTCAGCTGTACTCATTCACGCATTATTCATATAGCATTAGTTACGTGGTAGTTAAATATATTCAATAAACCATCATCTTTGACTATCCGTGACTTATCATTCAAGCTATCAATCAAGGTGTGTGCGACCCATTCAGCAGCGCATACAGAACTCCTTAATAAATGATAGCAAATGTACTGGGATCGCTGAAGACTCACGTCTGTCTATTGTTTACACCAGTTCATAACAAAAAATCACACCGATACGCTGTGAAAGGGTAAGCACCTGTGAATCACTAAAAAGTGAAAAATAAAAACTTTTTTGCAAAAAATATAACCGACTTCACACAAAAAAGTGAAAAATAACTTTAGCTTCTGAAGTCGGTGACAAAAAAATTAAATCAATCAAACAAAGGTCACCGACTTCTGAAGCTAAAGTTATTTTTCACTTTTTTGTGTGAAGTCGGTTATATTTTTTGCAAAAAAGTTTTTTCGATTTAATGCTCTATTTATTTACGAAATATTAAACTTCAAAGTTAATTGTTCCATTAGGGCGTCCCCCCCCCCCCTCTTAAAGCTAAACTTGGGAAAATTCATGATGTTAGTACATTTCATGAACTTTAAAGGAAAATGGCAGCGGTTAAGATAACTAGTTTAGCAGTAATAGTTGTTGAACTTGGGTGTTAAATAATTTTGTACCAAATACAAAACCCATAAAATAAATCGTTTTATATTGTGATAACGGGCTACTACGGAACCCTATACTGCGCGTAGCCCGACACGCACTTGGCCGGTTTTTAGTACAAAATGGGCTTGATCTTGCCCTTGATGTGATGAAATGATTGATTTCCATCAGGCATGTGATGGAAATAAAACATTTCTTCAATTTCACCCTCAATCAACTCGGCTTTCCTATTGCCACTCCATCAGTGGAGTCTCCACTGATGAAAATGGGCCTCTTCAGCTCAAACCTGCGAATAAAAAAAACTATAATTTGTTTATCTCCGTCCTCAGCATTCGGCACATCCAAGGAAGAGATGTTGGTGATCGAGGAGTGCTCCAACAGTCGCGCGGTGACCGTCCTCATGCGCGGCGGGAACCGCATGATCGTGGACGAGGCCAAGCGCTCCGTGCACGACGCGCTCTGCATCGTGCGCAGTCTCGTGCAGGTATATAGGCAGCATACCTAACTCATCAATAGGGGGTTATCATCATCATTTCAGCTGAAAGACGTCCACTGCTGGACATAGGCCTCCACCAAGTGTCACCACATTGACCGGTCCCGTGCGACTCGCATTCAGCGGATCCCCGCAACCTTTACCAGGTCAGCGCTACACCTAGTGGGAGGTCATCCAACGCAACGTCTTTCGGTTCGCGCTCGCTCCAGAACTTTTCGGCCCCATCCGTTCTGCAAGCAAAATGCCCTGCCCACTGCCACTGAAGTTTGGCAATAGATTCGTCAGTTAGATTATTAAAAAATATTTGAGCCGTACTTTTTCTTTTGTTACATAAACAAAAGAGGATTGTGTGGTTTTATGAAACCACGGTAAAAGTGAAACTTTTTTTCACATTATAGACATTTAATTAAAAAAATTTGGAATAGTATTCCGTTATGGGTATAAAAATCGCTTTATCAATCTTAGTTTTATACTTGGAAAATTGGAATGATAATGGGAAATAATAAAAGTAGACAAAGTCTCCAACTAATATTACGAACTATAGGCGCCGCCATATTGGCCTTGGCTGCTCTGACGAGCCTTTCACTTTATCCCTACTCCGCGGCCGACCGTCACGCGACATGCAACACACAGACGAAAAAGTTTGAGACGAGACGAGATTTTTAGTGCGTTCTGACGTCACAAGCCTCCTACTCCCGAGTTTTGATTTGTTTTTTTAAGTGTTCCATTATTTTCCAATACTCGAACTGACATACTAAACAGAATCAATTGTTGTCTGAAATCATCCCTATTAGCCATGCTCTCATCGACTTTTCAAATATTAAACCTTTCTTTTCCATCGGCAGGACTCTCGCGTGGTATACGGCGGCGGTGCAGCTGAGATCTCATGTTCCGTGGCAGTAGCGCGCGCCGCCGAGAAGGTGTCGTCGCTGGACCAGTACGCGTACCGCGCCTTCGCAGACGCGCTAGAAGCCATCCCTCTGGCGCTGTCTGAGAACAGGTAAATATGCCGCTTTTGTTATGGCAACGAAGAATATCGCTGGACATTACACACAGCGCCATCTAGTGCCACACTAAGCAACGAGGCTTGTGTCGTGAACACCAGATAGTTGATCTACATAGATATCTTTTTGTTTGTAAATGCATTGTTTAAAACATCCTTGTCTAGGAAATAAATATTCATGCTCATCGCACAAACATTTGCTCCTACTGGGATTCGACCCGGGACCCTAAGAAGGTAAGGCAGCCTCACTACCGCTGCGCCAATCGGGTCGTCAGTAAGAAAGGTGTCTGATGACAAGACGAGTAATAGAGAAGGTATGGAAGTAGAAGACATGCTGCGCAGACCACAAATGAATTGGCAAGAGAATGATGAAGGGAAATTAAGAAAGTAATCGGTCTAAGACCACGTTGGCAATACGTCTGCGTAGCTGAAATGGGACTAGGCGGGTAACATCCCTAGGTTGAAGCCGGACAGATGGGCGAAGATAGTCACACAGTGGGTGCCTGAAGACGGCCGTCGAAACCAAGGCAGGCCCAAGAAACGCTGGCGTGACGATCTAGCCCCGTTCTTGACGGATTGGTCAGATGGCACAATTTGTAAGATTAGAAAGCCATGGGGGGGGGGGGGGGGGGAGGCCTTTGCCCAGCACCAAAAATTGTGTGTTTATTTCAAATGTGCTCTTGTAGTTGGTGCACGATGCGATGGAGATATGAATATGATATATTTCAAGTATCTACAGCTTTTACCATTTTTAAGTTGACATTAGTAAGCCGCCTGTGTGTTGCCAACTAATTCTGCATACCATGACGGAGACTACAGGCCGTGGCTAATGGCTAAGTAAAGCAGACTTCGTTTTCATGAAATAGGTTTGCGTTTCCACCAATTTAATAGTCTGATTCTCACCGCAAGAGAAAGGAAACAAGAATGAGCAAAGCAAGCTCATTATAACTCTTTTTCTCTTCTTTCTTTTTCCCGCTGAGTCATTTCCGCTCGAATCTTTATTGGTGGAAACACATTTAAGGAGTTTTCTCTTGCGAAGTCCTTGGCGGCAGTAACTTAAAACAAATATCTCTTTTATGTGTACATCTATAACTCGCACTTGGTAACGCAAAGTTGAGCTGAGTAGTCCATCCACCACGATCCTGAAATTAGTTTACTTTGATTGTATTAATAGGTTTTGTTGTGTTTTTACAGCGGCCTGTCACCTATAGACACCCTATCTGAGGTGAAGTCGCGGCAGGTGACTGAGAGCAACTACAACCTTGGTATCGACTGCATGGGCACAGGTAAATATTCAATTCTTCCATCAATATTATATAAAAATCAATGCCACTTTTCGTTGTAATTTTATAACTTAAGAACGGGCTCACCTATCCAAACCAAATTTTTAGGCTTTGTTCGGACTATTTAGATAGATGTTTTATGTGAAGCTAGTAATGTATAAAGATGGAAGGTTCACAATAGGCTAGTTTCCACCATCAATAAATTGCAAATCTATTTAGTCCGTCAGTTAGAGTATTGGAAAATAATGGACACGTATTTTTTGTTTTTATAAATCAACGAATATTGACAAAGATAAAACGCATCAAAACTCGGGAGTGGGGGCTCGCGACGTCAGAACTCACTAAGAATGATACCAAACAGTGACGTATTGGGAACTTTAAAAGCGTCGTATCTTCGTCAATTTTGGTTTATGTGACAAAAGAAAAAATACGGGTCAAATATTTTTTGATAATCTAAGTGACGTACTAATTAGATTTTTTCAGTTAACAAGCCTATTATGGACCCTGTCGGGCACAGCATAGATTAAGTAGGAGAGAGAATACACTTATACAAGACTAGCGGACGTCATGCGATTTCACCCATGTAGTTCACGTTCCTGTACTCCCATACAGGGATAAAATGTAGCCTATGTTACTCGCTGATAATGTAGCTAGCCATTGCTGAAAGAATTTTTCAAATCGGTCCAGTAGTTTTTAAGTTTATTCGTTACATACAAAAATACATATCTTTCCTCTTGATAATATTAGTATAAATTAGAAGACACTTCTTCTTTTATTCTTCTTTCTTCTTCTTTGATTCTTCTTTTTCGTGTGGTTAGTGTCTAAACTAAATGGTGAAGGAAAACATCGTGAGGAAATCGACATGTCCTAGAACCAAAAATTCGAAGACATGTGACATCCACCAATCCGCACTAGGCCCGCGTGGTGGATTATAGCCCATTCCCTCTCATTGATGATGCCTAACCTAGGGTCAGAGTTTTTAGGCCGTCCAATGAATCTCTGACATTTTACTTTTTTTTTTGTGTAGTAAGCAACAATCTATTGTTGGGCTTACGCTGCCCCCCACACTTAAGTACCACAGAACAGATAAAAGAGGTCAGAAGGGCCTTGTGGGCGGGGCAGGCGCGCCGCTCATATAAGTGAACGCTCATATGTCAATCGATTGCTCATTGGTCACCGTAACATGTATGTGTGAGTGCACGTCAAGCACAGTTGTTGCGTTAGTGTGACAACCAATAGCAAGCTCGCGATCTAAGTGTGAGTAGTTTATTTGTGTGCGTAATGCACGTACGTATGAGTCTCTTGCTTGTAGTGGAGTTAGAGTAGGAGACAAGCGGCGACACGCGTTGTAATACAAATCAGGAACTATTACCTTTCTTACCTCTTTTTATCTGGTCTGTGTTAAGTACCAATGCTGTCACATAGTAATATTGTAATACCAAATGGTTTCAAAAGATTAACCATGGAGTTTCTTGCCCGTTCTTCTCCATGGAAACGACTAACCGGAACCGTGCACCTGTCGTTTTATTAGTACCCATCCATCTAGGCCGATGAAATAAAATATTTCGATTTTGAAGTGAAAACTTCTTTAGCACTTTTTGGGTGAACAAAAATCACGCAAAAATCTCGCGTGATCGTTACCTACGGCTTCATAGCACTCGTAGCCGATCCGCTACAGCTTAGCAACACGGGGTACAACCCGTAGTAGATACGTTTAAGCGCAGAATGTCCAATTCGCAAAATGTCAAATTCGCAAAACAGTTTTCGGATTGGACATTTTGCGAATTAGACATTTTGCGATATGGACATTTTGCGAATTGGACATTCTGCGCCTAAACGAGTAGATAGATTACTTAGTTTTCTCTTCAATCGGCAGTCCCCAAAGACTTTTTTATTCTAATTACGGTTATTTTCTTTCCGCAGGTTCCAACGACATGAAAACAATGAACGTTATAGAGTCTCTCCACTCGAAGAAACAACAAATTTCACTCGCGACGCAACTCGTCAAGATGATACTCAAGATCGACGACGTTCGCTCCCCAGCCGACTCGATCGAGTAAAAGTATTAATTCTAACTCTTATTTACGCGTTATATCTATGATCTTTTATAATAAAACACGCCTAACTGGTGTCCTTTACATATGTACTACAAAAACTATTGTATAAGCCGACTTGAGACGCGGTCGTTAAAAGTGACAGCGAGATAATTGCGTTAATCTTAGCAGTCGATTCGGCTACGAGTGCATCAGTTCCTTTAATGTGAAAATATTAAGTGTCCCATTGTTTGTGGAACGGCACCACATTTACACTCCAGGGAGGGTAGACATTCATATTTTCTTACGTTTTTTTTTTTCAATTTGCTGGTAGGTTGTATGTTGTATCGTGGCTGTAAGACGTATGTAGTTACAGAATTATAACTTACTTGCTCTTTTATGACCGCGGCTACAAGAGTCTTGGCTTTTAAATTAGTTTCGAAATAGATTTGCAAATAATTGTGCATATTTTGACAATAGACGCAAATCTGTGCATTACATATGCGATAGAGACTAGTAAAATAGATTATTATTAAAATGTGGAGGTTGACAGTGTACTGTGCTGGGATTACAATAATGTCGAATTTTACCCACTTATGTTCAGCCGTTTATGTGGTGTCATCAAGCATTTACCATAGACTTCGAAGAAATCCGGCCAAAACCAATATGCTAAAAACAACTAGCAGATCAAAACTTACGAATTAATATCACAAATGTACATATTTTTATATGTAGTACGCAACCACATAATTAGAATTTACTTGTTTTATTATTTAACCTTTCAACACTAGACGGATTCGCTAGATATCCTATGAAGAGCTTACTTTGAAATCTGTCTCAAAAATCAACCCGTTTTCGACTTGTATGGACGTCGAATGGGTTACAATTGTTAGAACTTTGAATGCTAATATGGGTGTTTTATATGACTATGCAAACCCCAGGGAATCTTTCAATAAGTAACAGCTAAATGATAGAAACCAAGTTTCCTGTGGTTGGGCAGACTATCCAGATTTCATCGTATCCTTTGATCTGTCAAGCCTGACCGTAGTGGTCAGACGCCATTGTTCCCAACTATGTTAGGGTCGGCTTCTAGTCTAACTGGATGCAGCTGAGTACCAGTATTTAACATTAAGCGACTGCCTATCTGACCTCTACAACCCAGTTAATTCTGGGTAATACAATACCTCTTGGTAAGACTGGTTGTCAAACTTTTGGGCCACTGACTACCTGTAACGACTGTCAAGATCTAAAAAAAAAAAAAATGTCTTGCTCTGCGTGTAAAATAGAAAATTAGTCAGATTTGAGATTTTAATAAAATACTGTCCAAATTTCGTCACTGTACTATCTCCTTCGTTTGATGGTCTATCATTAGATGTACAGGATATTGGCAAAATTGTGGTGTCTCTTTCACAAAAGCCATTAACTAAGAGTTGTAGTTGATCTACAAATGACAGCCGGGACCAACGGCTTAACGTGTTTTCCGAGGCAGAGAGGAAACTCATGTACTGGGTGGTCACCAATCCACAGGCCAACCTAGGTAAGCACGGCTGTTATTATTTAGCTGTGTGAAAAACACTAATATTAGCATTCAAAGTGAAATTCTAATTCTATTTTGTCACACGCTTAGCTGCGCTAAGCCTCTCGGACTTGGCGTTATCATATAATGTTATTATTTTAATTACATAATATAAGTCAATGCATTTTACTGTTTGCGAGCGGTTGTACCAAACGTATTGGATGCCTTATTGCACTAATAAAATAATAAGCTAATTTAGTTATTGGAGTTTTATTTCTTTGTTTATAAAACTTAGCCTCAATTTATGGTTTTCAATGAACTTTCAATGTTAGCATTCGCCTGTAATGTAAAGTTACAGAGTCGAGCATGAAAGAGAAGAAAACCGAGCATTACAGCACGTAACCTGTAATGTTACAGATTCGAGCATTACATCAGTGAGGGAAGAGAACCGAGCATTACAGCGCGTAACCTGTAATGTTACAGATTCGAGCATTACATTGGTGAGGGAAGAGAACCGAGCATTACAGCGCGTAACCTGTAATGTTACAGATTCGAGCATTACATTGGTGAGGGAAGAAAACCGAGCATTACAGCGCGTAACCTGTATTCGAGCGTATCTGTAACATTACAGGGAATGAGGGAAGAGAACCGAGCAGTGCGCAGCTTGATGATACAATGTGTACAATTAATATTTCCGCGCTTAGCACAACGACCGCATTATCTGACATTGTGGAGAAACTGGTCTCCCTCTTGGTCCTACTAGTATAGTAGGACCAGGAGAAAACGCCCGAAACTAAATCGATTTCGAAATCGAATCTGAAAATGTTACATTACAGATGAATGCTCGTCAAGTCAGGGAGGCGGACTGGTATGTAATGATCTAAATCGAATCTGAAAAGTTACATTTCAGACGAATGCTTCAGGTGAGGGAGCACCTTTAAAGAGCATACAAACCAAATACTAACCAAAAATTGCGGTACACAGAGTCTACGAAAACGCTGGGATGCGCGAGAATTCTCGAGCATTCGCGCGCCTTCTCGCTCTTGAGGCGAAATTGACGCTTCCATTCCATTCCGCGGCGGTGTAAATTGAGCCTTATCCCACGCACTACTCTAAACGTGGTGATTATATAATCTGTGCAACTATATACTCTATCAAAGCGGGACGAGCTATTCTAAGCCTCAGAACAATAACAAAAGCGGATAGACGAGATGAAACCAACCAATCTTTTTTTTTCTTTTAGGATGGGAAATCATCAAATGACTTCTCCCACTCTGGGCGGAGCGGGAGGGAGTGTCAGAATTTTACTGACTAAAACCCATCCATGTTCCTTCCTCGCCCTTTACGTTCCGGGGCCGCGGTATCTCTTTCGAACAGTCCCGCAACCCCGGCAGGCTTCGGCCCTTGCGGGCCCCTCTTTACGCTGACATCTCTTTGAGGCGCGCGTGGAACACGAACGCGCCGTCGACACGGCCTGTCGTCACTAGACGGACGGACGGCTAGCTAGCCCATAGCTTACCGTCCACAGGCCCGCATCTACGGTGGCCGGTAGCCACCACGTGGCCCCCGACGCCCGGTGCGTCTCCCGCGGCGGCTGGGATGAGAGGCTCTTTCCCTCTCGTTCCGCCACCTCCTTCGCAAGCATGACTGCTTCGCAGAAGGTGACGGCTTCCCATTCGGTCTCGCTCCGGACCATGAAAAACCAACCAATCTCAATGAGGGATTTTCTTTTTAAAGTCTTCCCTAGTCGCTGGATAGATGGCGTTGAACTTGGTAAGTAACATCAGAACAATAATTATTTTCGGAGCAAACGAAAGTGTCAGTCAACGAGTGTTTGTGACGTCTGCAGTTCAACGCCATCTATAAGTTCTTAGAAGGTTACCAACTTCTTCACAAGATTTTTTTCAAATACTAGTTTATAAGGTCTTAGCTTTGTTTTAAATGCCTCCATGACGCGTTTACTATTAAATGCGTCCATTTTAGGCTTGTGAAAAAATAATCGATTATGGAAATAATCGATTAAAAACCGATTATTTAAAAATAAAAATCGATTTTAATACGTGATTTAATTTTTATGAATAATCGATTATTCATGAGCTGGAGACCGTTTCGGGTAAAAAAAATACATAAATTGTTTTTAATTGTGCTATATATCAACTATCTGGTGTCCACGACACAAGCCTTGCTTAGTGTGGCACTAGGTGGCGCTGTGTGTTAATGTCCAGCGATATTTACTTATTTAGTTATACTGTTAATGTTGTTAACTTAATGTTAACGTTGGCTTGCACTCCGAATAAATATTTTCTATTCTATTCTATATATGTTGGCCCAACATACTCCGAAGGGGTGAAAAACATTTTAATTTGAATCTTTTGTAACTTGATTGTTCTAAAACTTTAATTTGAGTTGATTATATAAGAACTTACTATTTCTGTTGTTTATTTGTAATTAATAAATTTATAGATTTATTATTTATGGCGTTTATTTTGAAAAAATCGATTATTTTCTTGAGAAATATCGATTATTTATTAATCGATTTTTCGTGCCAAAGAAAAAACCGATTAATTAAAAATCGTTTTTTTATGTACAATGTCACATCCCTAGTCCATTTAAAGCACAATGTTTTGATTGTTACATTGAGTTTTACCGGTAAAGCGTGATTACCACCCCTAAAGCGTCGATTCCCAGCAATAATTTATGCGTAGAGTTACCAAGCTTCGTGATGGTCCGTTTAGAAATGAAAGTCACAAATAGTATTACCATAATTTTATTGTAGTTGAAGTAAACCTATATACATTCCCGTACCGTACAAAACATTGCTATCGTCAACCTCGACCTTTGGATTCTTGTTGAATGTGCGAGCGAGAGGTGATTTACAGCTGTCTCTCTCCCACTCGCGTGGAGACTATTAACGGAGACTTAAAGCTAGAAGTTAAAATACTCTTGACTATGCTCAGGAACTTTACATTGTCAGCTCCTGGAAAAGAAAGAAAGATAAATAAGCAATAATATAAGACAGGCTGGTGTATTGGGGATCCTGTTAGTTCTCATCAACGACCATACAGCCTATAGACGCCTAATACACGATCTAACGCACGAAAACTATTCTGTCAACTCGCTGAGGTACGAAGTACGCGAGGGGGACGGGGTACTGCGTTCTGATTGGCCAATTCAAGGTCATTGCATTTCACTAGGGATGGGACAGTTTTAAATCAAACAAGAAAGTATCGATATTTTTCAACTGTAGGTATAATAAAATATGTTTTACATACTTTACTTGCATTAAATTACCTTCTTTATTCTAATTACGATTGAATCATGTATGTAAAATATCTGAACTTATATGAACTTAGTAGGCGGCGACGGTTTTTCATAGGGATAAAACAATCTTCGGTAAAGTGACGTGAACATATTAATAAATAAATAAATGTTGTAATTTTTAATTATTAAAAATATATTTTTTGCATAAATAAATAGTTATAGGTTTTATTTTTTGCTTTATCGACAACAGAGGTGGTCGTACGATTTGGAACATCACTAATTATGTTAACGTAACATCGAGGAAAAGAGATAGAGAAAAAAGTACTTTCAAAAGAAAGGGACGCAATCATAAAAGACATCAAGTATGACCAGTATAAGATGAACTCCGATAAATATTGTCAGAAAGGACATGGCTAAATGGAAGTATGGGCGCGGCCCCCGTAATGTATAAACATGGAACCTTGCAATAAGTAATGCTGATTATGTGAATATTAGTATTTCATATGAAAAAAGTGTCAGAAAGTTGTAATATCTTTACAATACCGAAAATATATTCGGGTAACTCCTACATCAATAGGTATAAAAAACTGCAAACAAATGACATATTGCTATGAACTTTTTCCTAGGCGTTTGGACATTTCTGCTGAATGATTTACGATATTTTTAACTAGCGACACACCCCGATTTCGCACGGTGGTACTTCTTTCTACAATCCGCACAAAAATCACTCCCGCCCGACTTTAAGAATATATGTATTTACTATTTAATAATGTTTCCTACTAGCAGAATTGTTTATCTATCACAAGTACAAAAATCTATAGTTGTTTGGGTCAGTCTGTTAATATTACTCCCTATTTTCAAATACGTTCATCATATCAACCATTTATTTATAAATTGTCTGTGAAAACTTTCATTATTTCAACTCATTATCCTACACGAATCTAGGTATGCCTAAACCTTTCGAAAGAACCAATTGCAATCTAACTACTAGCAACCCCCTCAAAATCTGTTTGTTGATACATCCGTAGGCAGACAGACTAACAGACGAACGCGCAAGAGGGCCTTAATTTAGTAAGTAGGTACCTACGTGGTGATTGATGAATCTTGCCTAAACTACGTTATCTAGTTTAGGCACTGAGTAACTAATCTGTCAGCTACCGAATGAAAACACTGTTGCAACTCGCACTGTTGTGTCGTAGCAACACAACATCATAATAATGGTGCAGGCATGCACACATTATGCGCATACATACACATCAGTACCCAAGGACTTATGAAGATATTTTAATAATACAACAAAAATACGATTTATTTATTTATTAGTTATTCTGTTATTCTTACTAGAACATCATCTAAAAATGAAGCCGGGGCTGACAATGTGTTCTGGTGTCTCGCCCAACCCAGATACCAGATCACTGTCATGACATGACAGCAACAGCCCAGAGTTCTGTTCCCCACAATACAGATGCAGTAATATGACAGTATGTCATCTAGAGGATTATTTGTTGATTAGCTTTCATATAAAATATACACGTAGTAATTCTTTGGCTGATATGCCTTGATTTTATTCGGCCTCTTAAAAGTTGAGGTCTTGAACCCCCTAAATGAATTACTCTTTCAAGATCCGGGCACACTTCGATATCATAAACACCATTTGCTCTTATATGCTCTCCGTAGTACGACCGGGCTTGTTTAACCTGATATGGTCCTAATGCCATCAATAATAATTGGCAATGAAGAAGGTATATGCCGCCGCAGTCTTTGCGTGGCCACACCGGCAGTTTATGCATCGCATGATGATTTGATTGGTAGTCCGGGTCGAGTAGCGAGAAGTCAGTAGATAGGCAAGCACACAATAAGTCCAATAAACAAGCGAGGGTCAAATAAACGAGGGTTTTTGAAAATCCGAAATAAAATAACACAACAACAAGCAAAGTAAGCAGAGCGTTGAAACGGCGTCTGTTGTCTTTTGATGGTCTGTTGTATGCACAGAACATATATACTCTAAAAGGAGGTTGTATGACATCTGATGACATCTGACCATAGAAAATACACTAGCAAGTGCCGTTTATTTTTTTTTTCAAAAATGGCTTGAACTTCAAAAATCAATATAAGTACAGTTTCATTTGACATTTTGGAAAACCGATATGAACCCTCCGTAACTTGCAGTAGCGTTATTTCCCCTTGACCTTGTCATGTAGGTCCAATCAAAAAAGCAATTAATAATATTCTTTTTTTATATTTAACAGTTCACGCAACTCTTAGGAAATTATTAAATACTAAATAATTCATGAATGATTTTTTAAATATTACGAGTTAATGTAAGATTCCTATACTTGCTTGGGGTATTCATTTAGCCATCTCCTTTAATCTAATTTAGATTATGGAACTTTTAAATTACCGATGAAATGTGATACCGTCTTTCAGGAAACTTGAAGTCCGGCTTTCTTTATCACACCAACGTATTATACACGGGGCCATATTATGTCTATTTTCTCGATTTTTTAAAGGAGCAATGCGGAAGTGTTTGCGGCTCACAGGAGTGGTCGAAACTAATTTGAACTCGGTGAGTGACGACGGCTATAAGATTTATACCCCTTATGTGTTGACAGACATCGGTCGCCTGTTATTAGGAGTCTAGAGGCTGTATGGTCGTTGGTTCTCATAGAAGCATGACAAACCATCATAGGTCTGCTGTCAAAATCAGTGGTGGGCAGGGCCCCACTGTCTTTCCACCACAATAAATTATGTATAGTAAGTACCTGCATAATTTTATTGAGAAACATACAAAGTAAGAAGCCGGATAGTCAGCGCAATTTGACGAATAGTGGCCGTATAGTCGGCGCTCTTTGACGAATAGTTGCCGGATAGTCGGCGCTCTTTGCCGAATAGTCGACGCTCTTTGCCAAATAGTGGCCGGATAGTCGACGCTCTTTGCCGAATAGTGGCCGGATAGTCGGCGCTCTTTGCCGAATAGTGGCCGGATAATCGGCGCTCTTTGCCGAGTAGTCGGCACATTCTCAAAAGTTAATCATGTCTTGGAACATCTGGATATGAAAAAATAAAAATTTTGTACGTACCATAATAGCGTTGACAATATCCGACTGGTTGTTCCTGAGCGCGCGCACAGCCCGCGCTCGCGACACGTTGGCTTGTGACATAACGATCTCCACGTCCTTTTCGTCCACTCCCGTCTCGTCTACGCCTTCTTCATCTTCTTCCTCTGCTATGGGTGCCACCGTCTGGAGAATATGGAGAAATTTTGTGTTAGGATGAGTTTTGGTTGCAGTCTTGTGTCTGCAGATAATTCAAGATATGGGAGAAATTTATTAGAGATAATCTAGACTTTACTCATAGTTGCCATAAACTATACTTGTAAAATCTAGATTAATGGACATCACACAGGTATCCATCACTCAACTTAAACCATTCGGGATTCTTTCTTTGCAACTCCTTACTGCACGCACTGCTTTACGATGTATCTGTCACCGTAAAATTGTCAAATACGTTATATTGTAATATCTCTAGCGATATTGTAAAATCTCGAAATATTGTCAAATGAACGTACCTACTGCTTACAACAAAACGCATTATTTTACGTAAAATGCATGCGATGGTAGTCAACTCACGCGGTGTGGAGGGAAGGAGGAGTCCCCCTTGCCCAGTGGTACAACTCTCATGAAAAGATATTGTACCATTCCTGAGAAATACCGATTATTATAACCTGACCTTAAAACACTTTATATTCCCCTAAAAAGCGTAGTCGACGGAGCCCCGCTTCGCGGGGCCCCTGTTTCCGGGTGCAGGGTTTAAAGGAACCTAACTAACCTAACGGGGGGGTGCCCCAAGTCCCGATTATGGGGGCAGAGATACTTCCGTATGTTCAGTTGACAATAATTCGAGACTTTACAATATCGCTGGAGAGATACACGTTATATTGTAATATAACGTATTTGACAATTTTACGGTGACATATCCAATACAACATTAACCAGATTTCACTTATACTTATTGTGATGGACTTTTCAGACACAGCCAAGGTAGATTTCATAATAAATCAAAAGTATTGTTTTTGTATCATCATTAATGTCCAAACAATAAATGGCATTACTTGGTACATTTAGTATCTCCAAGATTTTAATGAAGACCTATCCGGCTCGAAGGACCATGTAAAAAGTAGGTGTCTGGGCGCTATGGTGACCTTACACTCCTTTCTCGTATGAATAGGTTATGGTTTATGGTAAAATTTGAAGTCTCGAATTGTAAGGGAAATAGCTATACATTAAATCACTATGACACTCAGACAACGGTTTTTGAGAATGCGGTGTCTGTAATAAGATCTCAACACAAACTGGCCCACATTTTAGTGAACAAGCGAATGTGCATACTTGAGTTCGATGCAATTATGCATTTTCACTGAGTGTTCGATTTAAACTCGAACATGTTTTAATTTAGATTTTAATGTAGAACTATTATTTGTTACCATCTGAATACTAGTAAACTTCTGCAAATCATGACCTACTTCGCTACTGTTATTGTCAATTCACAGATTATAAACCTTTATTACAAAAACAGACAAACATCTTACCGTGCCTGCAGCAGCGGCATCATTGCCAGCAGCAGCACTCTCTGGAGCCTTGAACCTCTCAGCAGCGGCCATGGTAGCCTGTTGGGACAGATCCTCGATCTTGGCCTCTCCGAACACAATGTAGGTGTCCGAGTGAGGGTTCTTGTACACGTCCGGGGAGTTGATCACGAAGAGGATGTTCTTGGACTTCCTGATTGTGACTCTGTTTACACCTTGGACCTGGAATTTGTAGCGTTTTGAATTATGAAATTGTACTTTTAAGTTTCATTATGAAGTTCATATTCAGAGTGAAATTATAAACCCACATAAATATTTTTACAAGGGAGAAAACTAAAAGTTGTTGATATGTTGACCACAAAATTATGTTTCACACACATTGTACTACTATCAATAAAATTGTGGTCAGATAGTGTGAATGTTATAGTATATCTGACCTGTGAAAGATGCAATGGTTTTTGAGTTGAGATTAAGGAAATAGTTTTTTCTTTAAGTTGGGTAGTACACAAAATTTGCGTTAGTCTCTCTCGTTTCTCCGGTGGTCATGCTAAGCAGGCAGGCGTGCACCCACAACACGTAGCAGATATAGATTACTTACTTAATACTTTTCACTTCTATCGGCAGTCCGCTAAGACTGCCCTGAATATTTTTTTTTTATGAAATGGTTCTGCTCTTGACTTCATCAATCACGCATGATGGAAAGCGATGAATGAGGTCTATGATGGAACGAGCGTGCCCAGAACATGCCTGTTCACTCTTGCTTTGAAGGCAGACAGGTAAAATGTGGGAGGGAACTCAGATACAGGCAGAGTTCCACTATTTTAGTCACACGCGCCGATAACGCGCGACTCTGATGTGCGATTCATACCAAAATGGCCGCGACGGTTGTGGTGGCAAGACGAGGGTTTGCAACGTAAGTATACTCACAGGCTTAAGTCCAAGTTTGCTCATAATCTTGCGAGCTTTCTTCTCACCGCGCGACTGCTTCGCCTTCGACACAATGTCGATTCCAGCGATGGGGTTGGAGATGCCTCCGGTGCCTGGTGCACCTATGAACAAGAAAAATATTTTTAGGTGGATAAGAGTGGAGATAAACTACCAAGGAGTGGGACAGAGCATGCTAGAAAAAAAAAACAAAAAAAAAAGAACTTACAGTACTATTCAAGAATATTGTGAGAACAGTACCGTTTTTTTAAATTTGGGAAAGTGTAGGACAAAGAAGTACAGAAGGTGGTGATTTAGACACTTCAGACACAGCCAAGGTGGTTTTCATATTTAATCAAAAAAAAACATGTTTTTATCATCATTAGTGTCAGCTTCCCCACCATTCTATCTTACTGATATTATAAATGCGAAAGTTCATGACAATTGATGGATGTTTATTACTTTCATGGAACAAATACTGATCGGATTAGGATGAAATTTTACACACACACAGTTTATAACTTGGGATACTTTTTATCCGAATATGACTTGGGCGAACATGTAGGCGCAAGATAGTGTTTAATATATTTTATGGCACTTTCAAGAAACAAGTGATTCATTAACACAATATCAGTCAATTTTGATAGAAATGACTTTCATATTCTGATGTAATTTCAACAAAAAACAGAAATTCAGCATAACTGCATCATATCAAGGACAGGAAAAATAAAAAAGTTATCGAATCTTCTTACCAGCATCTTCCAATTCTGGGATAGTGTCATCGGAGTCACTGTCCGAAGAGGCAGTTTCTTCCTTGCGTTTCTCTGTCATGGAGGCAGTGGCCTTGTCCAGCTCAGTCAGTTCTGGCATCTTGGTGTTTGTGATAGATGTTATCTTGCGTTACGGAAGAATTCCTGTTGAAGATGGAAAATACTGTTTAATTTAATTTACAGTACTATTCTTATGGGTTGATCTATGTATTCAGATGCATACAATTTATTGAAAGACACAATTAGATTGGTAGACAACTTTGACAACACTTCTTAAAAGGTTTCATAGATTATGTTATACATTCTCATGTTACACTTTAGCTTGTGTTTTCTAATGTTATTACTAAATAAAATAAATAAATAAAACTTATTTCTAATTGAAAATAATTGTTTTGTTTTTGCCTTTCCTTTAGTACTGTGGAAACATAGGTCAGTGGGTCGTCTCAGGGGAATAGATGGATATAGGGCAAACTCTTCAAAGATTCAGAACTAACTGATTTTAACACATGATTACCTTGCAAAAGAGTAACATTTTTATACAGAGCATTTTTAAACACACGGACCTTTTCAAACTATTAATAAGAGACAAAGGTTTCAAGTTACAGATTCCAGAATGGTTGTTTATGCACTAGAAAATCAATAGAAAATCAACTCTACTAAGGAAACAATGTGATTAACACATCTAAAGCTGAGCTACAATACTAGGTGACATTGGAGCAAGAAATAAAGCTGAAATTAAGTTTTGAAACATTAATTGACTCAAAATAATATCTTACAGGCCACATTTATAAGTTTTTTTTTAGGTAGCTCTATCATAAAAGTCGAAGACTCGAAGTTAGAGGTCCGTAATGCGCAAATGCATGTCTAGTGCTTAAAACTACAACATAAATGACGAGTGAGTGCCTACTATCTGTATTCTGTAATAATGCCATTTCAATCACCACTTTATGTGATGAACTGACCATATTAGGGCACAGTAATGATGGAATTACTCTGGAATTTATGATAGCGGACTTTTAGGCAATCGCCGGACAAAATAACCAAGCAAGTGGACCCGAATTGCATGAATAAATGACCGTGAGCTTCAATTAGTAGAATTCGTGAACACTGAGCTTCGATTTACAGCGTTCACACATTTATGGTATCTTAAAGTGTCACAGAAGTCTTTTGAACACATAATATCACTGAAAACTAGAAATATTTCAACACTTGTGCGAAAATAATATGGGCGCGGGTTTCGCGCATACACCGAACAAAAATATTGAAATAACAACGCAAATTTGTCGTGATCACACCTCAATACACTATAACATTTTAATATTTCACTTAAACATTAAGATTTATTTAAAAACTACGGATTTATTACCTTTATTTAGGAATATCGATATCAAAGGAATCAACGGGGATTCGCTTCAATTTGACAAGAGCAGAAAGAAAATTTGAACCACAGATAAAATAAGATTGAATTCCGGTGATCCAGTCAGTTCATGTGCGTATCCGAATGGATTTATCAAAAAAAAATTATTACGTATGGCAACATGCAGTGTTTTGTCAATCATCACTAGTGTTGTGGCTATTTACTGTCTCGATATCGATAACTTCGTCTTATTCAGCATTCCTAACTAATTCGCAATAATTAATAAAAAATGCAAAAATAGTAAGCTGTCGTTTGGTAACCATTTGATATTCACAAAATCATGATAAACAACTCTTTGCAGTTGATGAATATTAAACTGCCAAAATGATTGTTTTAGCCTAAGTATTAGATAAATTGACGCAGCTATTCAGCAGGAGTTGAAATTTGAGTTTGAGGACGATTAAACGCTAATTTTCCCTTACTTTGCGTGTCTCTGAGTTTACATTTTTTAGATGTGGAATTTTCCACCCATTTATCGATAACGATTGTTGTTCCAGAAGCACTTCCCCCTGCATTAACGTCAATATTGTCAAATCACTCGCCTTCACTTCATTTCGGTCGAAGGTGGTGCTATTTGTTCATCGCAGTTCTTGTCTGTATTCATCGTTTTTCATCCAAATACAATCGTTGTTGTAAATACGTCACGCAGTGTCTTTTACATATAAATATTCATTACAGTGATTGTGTTGGAAACATGTCGTCAATGGTGCTGTGATTCGGTGTTTTTAATTCCGTCACCAATTATCAAGTCCAAAGTGCGTGTTGTTTTAAATTAATATTTAGTGTTTGTGATCAAAATTACGTGCCAAAGCCCAGAAATGTCTTTGGAAGACAAGTTTAACGCTGCGGTGAACGTGATTCGGAGTTTGCCGAAGAGTGGTGAGTTTGTATTTTTTTTTTAATGCCCCTGTTATTATCGATTATGTCCAAGGAGTTGTTACATAAATTTATCGCGGTTAATCTCTTCGTAATGACACCAGAAACGAGATATTATGCAAAGTGCTATCAAGATGCGTGTCGCCCATTGTATGGTAATGTAAACATGATCAGCAAGTTTGCTGGTTGCTATGGACATTGTTAGTACTGAATCATCATCTGTCTAGCCTTTCCTAACTATGTTGGGGTCGGCTTCTAGTCTAATCGGAAGCAGCTGGATACCAGTATTTTACATGGAGCGACTGCCTATCTGATCTCCACAACCCAGTTAAAACTTATTCATAGGGAGGTACTTATGATTAAGTTTATTATTGTTTTGTGCCTTGGGTCATGTTCTGGTTAACATTATCTGTAAGAATAATTACTGTGCTCCATTTTTTGCACTGGGGTGGAATATACAAATAAATTAATAATTGATGGCACTAAATTACCCTCTGAGCTCAAAACTTTTTGGATTAAAAATTAATTCTCTTTAAATTCATTTTACATAGACCTGTATGGGTGCTGGAGAGCCATGTAGGTGTGGACATATCTTTTCATTTAAAAAACATCCATAGAAAATAAAGTTTCATTCATCATCTGCCTTTTTTGCCTTCCATTCTACCCTTTCAATTTTCACACTATCTGCATGGTGCAACCGCACATTCTGCAATTCAGCAGTTTATGCCACATTCATTTCAACTTATAAGTAATCATTAGTTCAGTTTGCGTTGAGCTATCAAGTCAGCCAGGCGTTCTCGTTACAGCCAACAAGGGCCGCGTCACTCACTTCATTTCTGCACAATCAGTTCATTAAGCTCATTTTACTTTAAGTACCTTTGGGACAATACGTGTTTCAGTACTTTACTTTCTTTTATTCCATTCACCTATCATCTAAAAGTAATGTCTGGTCTAGCAAGAGATCATACACTATCCAACAACTCCTTAATCCATTACATAAGTTTCATTAAGTATTTGTTATGTATGTGTGTGTATGTGTAGTAGTTTTTCAAACATAATTTAATTATTATCTTTTACCACTACTGTTTGTTTGATAAAGATAAAACACATTCTAAAGTGGAATAAATCTCTGATTTATACAAACTGGCCTTCTTGTGTTTATCACAGTAATCACACTTATCCTGTAAAGGTGAAAGTTACACTTTCACGAAAAAACTAATTTATTAATTTTATTGTGTTTGGGTGGCTTACAACAGCTAACAATACAAACATATATAGTGAGGCAATCAATGAAAAGACATTTAGAAGCCTCCACAGTTAGTACTAAACTATTGCTGCACAAACTAATATCTAAGCATAATATAAATATGTCGGGTTTGTCAGGATTTATTTCGTTAGGCTCGAGCATTATGTGGGCAGAAGACGGGTTTCGTGCTATGAAAACTCACTAAATGCGATACTTTGTTTATTGTCAGGTGCTCGGTTCGGGTTGGTTGTTTCCATGGAGAAGAACCGGCAAGAAACTCCATGGTTACTCTTTTCAAACATATCTACACTGAGTAAACTAACAAATTACTTGACATTACACTTTCACACTAACACTGGGCACAATGAATCGGATACAGTTTCAAGACGTCTGAACTCCGCTGCGATCCGACCCAGAATGTCGTCCTCGCGGTGATCTGTTAACGTCAGGACTCTGTCGAAGCACGCCATGGCGAGGGTAGACTGGTCTCTAGGTCGCGTGATGTCACCACTGGCGCACTTTGATTCATTCCCGTGTCAATACCAATGACTGGATCCGACAAATATTATAACTTATCATTATATAATAACAAAGAATACGTTCACAAACAACATAGGTTTTAGACAAGGCAGTACTAATGGCGGCTAAGCTACTTGCAGACAAATCGCTTGATCAGTGTTTGTTAGTTACAATTGGGTTAAATGCTTTGATGGAACTTAGCAAAAAAAGTATTGCTATGGTGCGAGCGTACGGAGCACAAAAAAAAATTTCTCAAGTGAGAATGGCGAGGAGGAATATTCAGGGACAGCTTAGAAAGAAGTTCAGGACACTCGATGCACAGATTTGGATGAAATTTAGCACACGGATGGTTTATAACCTGGATAAACACAAAGAAAACTCTTTATTCTGGTAGTATGGTCATTTATCAAACTCCACGCAGGCAAAGCTGTTCTCCTCCATTGCACAGTTGTAAGTCCATCTGGTCTCTGCCCTGGCCATGCTCCTATGCTTAGTTCTTGGTCTCCACTTGAACACCGTCCAAATGATACAATACATTATGGATACATTATTGCATTTTGATTTGTGAATGTAGACGCAGTCTTCATTGTTGTGTCAATGGTTTCCCCTATTTTTTAAATATTATTTTCGACCAGTACTCTGCCACCTCGAAAAGAAGAATATGTATTGTGATTGGCTTGTAACATGTTTTTTAAATTTTTTAAGTGTCTAATACCTAAATATTTTGTTTATTGTATAATGCACTGCTGTCCGCAACTCCATATCAAAGCTCATATTTTGCCAACATGTGTGTATGGTGTCGGTATGTTTTATGTCCAAACAGACTCATGTGAGTCAAAGATCTTAAATCATTTGTTTGAACAACAATGTAAGTTATAAATGTATTTAAATACAATATTGCCCTCAATATGTGACCTCAAATGTTAGTTAATTTTGCAATGTAATGTAAGCAAGCATAATAAAATTATTATTGCCTTCTTTATATGAGAAGAAGCCTTCACCCTTTGCTTAGCAATTACTGGCTAGGACTTATATTAAGCTAACCTAAACAACTTTATGGCCGTAATATGCGAACAGAGTATAATCCAACACAAATTATAATCTATAGCTATACTAATATTATAACGCTGAAGAGTTTGTTTGCTTGTTTGGTTGAACGCACTAATCTCAGGAACTACTGGTTGGTATTGAAAAATATGTCCATTTATTTAGGTATGGAAACATTTATTCCCTTTGTGAACTTTTTCTCATAAGTGACGCAGATGAAGTTCAGTGAGTCAGCTAGTTTTGTAATATTTAAAATAAACAATACATTGAGGTAACCACTTGAGAGTAAAACCTATTTGAATGCAACCTCTACAAATACATTAACTTTGTTTTCTTAATCTATGTAACATTACGAAACAAAAGGCAAAGCTTTCTGGCCAGTACCGTAAAATGAATTAAGAAATATCCCCCCTCCCCCCCCGCTTCCCCCCCTTCACCCCTTCCCCCCCTAGAAGATGCAGAAATGCTCAGAAACCGTAAAGTAATTTTACGTAGGTAGCCTATTAATAAACCAAAATAAGTTGATTCTATCGACAGGCGAATTATGTTACATTGTACTATGAATGGTTAAATGTACATTTTGTTTTTTGCTCATGCAGCATTTATTTACCTTAGAATACCTATTCTTGGTTTGTCTACGCCTGAAACATCCCCTCCCCCTTAACAAAATCCTAGCTACACCCATGCCGTCGGGCAAGACTGGAAGCCAACCTTAACATCATCATCATCATCTCGTATTACCCAGTACTAACTGGGTTGTGGAGGTCAGATAAGCAGTCGCTCCATGTAAAATACTGGTATTCAGCTGCATCCGGTTAGACTGGAAGCCGACCCCAACATAGTTGGGAAATAAAGGCTATGTTAACAATGAGAAAACTTTATTTGGAATATTTTCAACCGACTTCTAAAAAGAGGAGGTTCTCAATTCGTCTGTATTTTTTTTTTTTTTTGTGTTTGTTACCTCAGAACTTTCGACTGGGTGAACCGATTTTGATAATTCTTTTTTTATTTGAAAGCTGGTGCTTCCCGTTGGGTCCCATTTTAATTTGTTGAAGATCTGATGCTGATCTTCGGAGATATACAATGGAACTCTTCAAAAATAGACGGCAAATCTGCAGTGATTGCTGCATCCGCTTGTAGGTTCATTGTTTATACTACATCATGACGTAACATCACGCCTGTATGCTCTGAGGGGGTACGCAGATGTGTACAATATACCCAGATTTCGACAATGTTTGTTACCTAACTTTCGACTGGGTGAACCGATTTTGATGATTCTTCTTTTATTTGAAAGCTGGTGCTTACCGTGTGGTTCCATGTCAATTTGGTTAAGATCTTACGCTGATCTTCGGAGATATAAATGGAACTCTTCAAAAATACACTTCAAAGCTGCAGTAATTGCTGCAATCGCTTGGTTGTTTATTGTTTATACAACATCATGACGTAACATCACACCTGTATGCTCTGAGGGAGTACGCAGAAGTATACAATACACCCAGATTTCGACAGATAGACGTGTAAAGTTCCATTCAATGGGATCCCGGAGAAATAGAGGTAACTCCTTAACTTTATAGGCACACCAGAAGCGGTTTGGGTAGTTTTAGGCAGAGTACTTTCTCGGAGTGATCCCATTTCGATTTGATAAAGATCTGGTGACTTCGGAAGATAGGCAACTGAACTCCTTAATAAATGATAGCAAATGTACTGGGATCGCTGAAGACTTACGTCTGTCTATTGTTTACACCAGTACATAACAAAAAATCACACCGATACGCTGTGAAAGGGTAAGCACATGTGAACCACTAAAAAGGTTAGTTTGTAATTAGTTATAGATATTAGTTTATCGCTTTGGTTAGCTGTAATAGTACATACATGTAAGTAGATTAATAAATAAAATAAAAAACTTTTTTGCAAAAATGTAACCGACTTCACACAAAAAAGTGAAAAATAACTTTAGCTTCAGAAGTCGGTGACAAAAAAACTAAATCAATCAAACAAAGGTCACCGACTTTTGAAGCTAAAGTTATTTTTCACTTTTTTGTGTGAAGTCGGTTACATTTTTGCAAAAAAGTTTTTTATTTTATTTATTAATCTACTTACATGTATGTACTATTACAGCTAACCAAAGCGATAAACTAATATCTATAACTAATTACAAACTAACCATTCCATTTGAATTCACCCAGATAATGAGATATAATTATGTAAAAATTAATTTATGTCGTATGTAATAAGTACCTAATCGTACCTAGTACAATTAGGTACTTATTTGTTCTTATTTGTACACTGTCCTAACCATTAAGGCTAGGTACAGACTCTACAGACAGGCCCAGTGGAGGCGGCCCCGTCTTACGAGCAGTAAGTCGTGAGTTCGAACACAGGCAGGTGCATTACTTTGTGTAATTTCATCCGGAAACCGGTATGTCCTAGAACCAACAATTCGAAGACATGTGACATCTACCAACCCGCACTGGGCCCGCGTGGTGGATTATAGCCCATTCCCTCTCTATGAGAGGAGGTCTGTTCCAACAGTGGGAACATTATAGGCTGATGATGATGATGATAATATGATGACAGACGCTAGACTATACATCAAGCTACCCAAAACTGTCAAATTTTTCCAAGCAACCTTGCAGGTTGTAGTGATCGCAAAAGAGGTCATTGCCCTTTCTGAAATATCTCTTCGTACGAACCAAAACAAATGAACCATGTAGGTATCGTGTTTCATTCATTAGGAAAAATTTTGAAGATCACGATAGATGACGATTCAAGATTTGAACAGGCTTATTTTTATTTCAAAGTTAAGAACTTTGATAACAGTGGGTCAATGGTGTCGATTCTGTTGTGCACAAACTAAACTTAATTTAGACTATTGCTATCTTTTACTAAAAGGCAGGGCGAGAAAAGAACGGCTATAGCTATGCACTAAGTTAGAGATGTCAAACTAGTTTATGCCTTGCGCTTCACCGTGTTTTTAGTCGACATGTTTTTACGTGCACCCTTCATTTGTATGGAAATATTAGTTCGAATTAAATTTGACAGCTCTAAATTACGTCCGTCTCTTTCTCGTTTTATTAGAGAGAAAAAGATAGTAATAGCCTAAATAAAGTTTAGTTTGTGCACAACAGAATCGGCACCATTGACTTATATTGTGATCTTAACTGACAGCAATTATAGCGTTTGGTACTCTTATGTACCTACCTACTATGGATATCAATGGCGGAAAGTCGTTAAAAAACCGTTACTAATTCTTCACAGCCATCACTCACCTAACGCCTTTCTTTAACAATAGCATCTCCATAAAAATGAAGAATCAAAAAACAATTAATTCTAATTATCCAGCCGTACGTAAAAGCCAGTAAATAATAACCGTCTACGGCGCCATTATACAGGGAAAGGAAAGTCTTTACGTAATAAATTTTCTCTGTATTCATGACCATACAAAATGTATGGGTTTTTAACGAGTATGGTAAACGTTAGAGCGTTTTGTAAGAAACGGTTGTGTTTTGTTTTTAATGTCAACGTGCCGTATCTTGGAGATGAATAGGTAATTTCTTCAGCTTTGGTTGTCATCATAGAAGATCAGGGGGTAATGACAAAAAAAGTAATATCTAGCCACACAATTGTCCACTGCACTGCTCTGCCAATCCAATACAATACAGTTAGCAACTACACTGACTATCCTCCGAAAAAAAACTTCAGGGCAACGGAATTCTGTCTCGCATTTCTATGCTCGCAGACAAAGATTGTTTTGGCAATGGTTTAGGCCTGGTTGTGGGAATCCGTTGAATGCGATTCGCACAGGACCGGTCAATGTGGCGACACTTGGTTGGCTGAAATGATCTATAATCCCGACCTGGCTTAGGATATAAGGCGCTTTATCCCTGTAGTCTGTTTCCGGAGTAACTTTCGATTCCCGGGAAGAACCACAGGTAAAAACTTGTAATATTTTGGGATCCAATTCATTTTCGCGCAAAAGCATTAAATGGAACGGTGATTGCCTGCAAATCCATATGCCACAATAGCCATTTGTCAATTCTATCAGATGAACACAAGATGTCAGATTACGCATCCAAGGATGTAAACTCACAAGAGCACTCGAGTTAAAGACTGTAATTTGTGATGATAAATGATAAGAGATTACGCTAAGCAGCTAATGATGGAGATAGTGAATTATCTGAGACAGATAGGGAACAGGTAGCAAACTATCTGTTAAAGTCGAATGTGAATCAAGTGTTCACCATTTATTATTGTGGTTTGAAAGTACTCTTTGTAGGCCTTTTACCCTTCGACAATAATTCAATTTAAAAGTTGTATCCAAGAAGGTTTCTTGCTCGTTCCATCATACACCATCGTCCATCACTTTCCATCAGACGTGATTGAGGTCAAGAGCAGGCACATTTTACAATAAAAAAATATAAAACTCGACTTACAGGAGGGTGGTTTTTCGCATACGAGTCACTGTCCTCATGAAGTAACCTCATCCCGAATTCCTGAACCAGTGTGATATTTAAATAGAAGAGCGTTATTCTTAGATTAATAGATTGTTCACTGTTTTAGGCTTTCACGGTTTAAAACTAAACTTATATTGTCACTTACGGGATATCTTCCGTGATTATTTATTGTTTTGAGCAACCCGCGAACATGGCGCTTGCAACAGCGTCGAAATATCGGGAGCTCAAAACAATAAATAATCACGGAAGATATCCCGTAAGTGACAATATAAGTTTAATAGATTGTTGTTGCAACTGTTCTTCGTAAACGAAACCTCGGTTCATGAACGAAAGAATGCCACTCGCTCAAAGTTTAAGTAGATGCTGAATTAATCTCGGAGTTATCTAGCATAATTGTTTAAATCCATAGAGTGTTAGTAACCTAATATTAAATTAGTACCAAATACTGTCTGCACAAGAAAAATGATATTTGGAGAGCTCTTCGCATCAGTTCTCAGGATGCAGTTGCGACAATCTGTAGCTCTCCTTTTTCTGCGAAGTTGCGAACAATCGCGTGATACCCGTCGGTAGGAGCTTGCGCAAACATCTCCGACGCACTGCAGTAGCGAGGTAGTCTCAAAAACATCCTGAAAGCATTATTATATTGGACGTGTAGGACATTTAGCGAAACATTACCTAGATTTGTATAGATATAGCCTATTTGGTTTGGGCAAAAAGCAATACAGGACTTGTATTCCAACGTGTCGAAAAGCTTTGGTTCTGGGTAACTGCCTGTTGGTTCCCTATTCTTTAGAGTTCGAAGACCTTACATACATACATCATCTAGAAGGATCATTTTCTCCGACATCCGAGCCAATGGGAACTAGAGCTATAGTTTCTAGAGCTTGCACGCTACGGAACAGCTCATCTAAGTTTGCAAATCATTTCCATTGTGTGGGGCGTGAGACAGAACCACAATGAGCTTAGGTAAATGCATTGTCGGGGAAGCGTTGTGAAAGAAAAACAAGGTAGAAATACCTATTTGAAATTGAGTATGTTATTAAATGTTTTGTAATTCTACTATTTTTCGTAATACTGGTACAGCTGCATCCGGTTAGTCTGGAAGCCGACCCCAACAACGTTGGGAAAAGGCTAGGCAGATGATGAATCTACTTTACCCTCTATGATGAATTTACTTTAACCTCGTGTCAGAGTTTTTATGGTTTTTATGCCGCCCATAGGCTTAGCTTTACATGCCGTCGAGAATTAATATCTGATCTCTCAGGCATGCTGGTTTTTACTTACCTTAAGGCATCAAACCACATTTAAAATTATCAAATACATTGAATTACTTGACAGTCCATCAAAAATGGGGTTTTTTCGTTTTTAGGAAGTCCGAAGGTAGAATAAACATAAGCAGCATGTAATGATGCAAAAGTGGAGAGATTAGGAGCTTCACTCAGCTTTGGGTGGCTAAGAGTTGAAGAAGACGAAGAATGATCGCACTGCTGGATCACATGCCTTAGTGCGGATTGCTGGTCGCCAGGTGTTCGGATTTTGGCCAAAGTTAGCTTTAAGTCAAATGTTGTCGAGGATCTTGTTTTTCATTTGGTGCCTCTCCTATTACTGTAGATTGTGCATTAACTTTGAATAAGTTTAAGACGGTCTGGTTTTTTGCCTGTAGACCTAACATCGTCTACTTACTGTGCCTTAACCACGATGTTAATGACATACCGGTTAATGAGTCCTTATTGGATTGGCAAACGACCGTGCTTTTGCTAATCTTTCAGCTGTCCAGGGCTAGCAGTCTCGACAGAGATAACGATAAAATCGTTAACATTCGATTGCTTATTACTAACGAATAAATTCGGTTGCAATAATGATGCTTGTGAGTAATGAAAGTCTCTACATCCTAGATGCGTTTCTCGTAAGCATAATTATTGCAACCGAATTTATTCGTTAGTAATCAGCGACCACAAGGTAGCGATTTTGTCGCTATCTCTGTCGAGACTACCGGCCCTGTCTTCGATTCGTGGCTTCCGACTCAATCGTTTTGAAAACACACTAACAATGTTTTTCTTCGTATCCAAGTCTGGTCATTATATTTCCATCAAGTATTTACTGCGTAATCTCCTAAGCGATCTTACGCCGTTCACCAATTTAGAATTATGTAATTGATTGCAACGGATCTATGTTTTTTGTTCGTTTTACAATGTTGCGTGTTTGCATAATCTAAATATACTTACTTTAATAAATTTGATTCGACGTAGCTTGGTGGTATCACTGTATAAAAATAACCAGAAGGCCAAAAAAGCCTCTTAACTCCTCAAATACTGGTGATAGGCTGTGACGTAACTTTAACTAGCCTTTTTGCGCCCAAATGCAAAAAAAAAAACGAAGCCCTTTGCCTATTATGAAAACGAAAGTGTACTGTCAAGCGGTGCACGAGAAATCGGGAGAAAGGACAAGTTTCTATTTTTTTTTGTTCGTGCCTGTATCTAATGTTACGTCCGTAAGTAATACGGAGAAGGATACGCCCGTCACTATAGCCGAAACTACGGGTCTCATGCTTAGAGTTGTGCCTGTAGCTGTGAGCCTATTCCGGTAATTTGTTCCAAGTTGAATTACTGTGTTGGTGCTGAGTAGTGAACAAGCAACGGTTTTTATTTCACACCGCTCGCTCTGAGCAAAGTTGGGCCATTAAAAATAGTAGCGCATGTTTTGGCGTAGTTTTTGTACTTTTTGTGCTCCAAAAGTAGAATTTTAGAGTGTGCATTGCGAATTTTAGAATGAAAGGGGTTTGAGAACGTAGTGCGAGTTATTGCAAAACTTTAATTTGTGAAGCTGTGTCTGACGAAGTAGGTCAAAAATGGGAAACACAATTAATCCATAAAGTTGGAGCTTACTTCGAAACAATCGGGTAGGTTTTGTCAGTGTCATAGAACTGCTAATTACTTTCAATGCGTCGTTAACTAATGAGGAAACTTTTTGAGAAGGTATCGCATCACAATTAACTACATACAGTGAAACCTTGATGACTGGGACAGTCAAGGGACCTGCAAATTGGTTTCACTTAAAGAGGTATCCTACTTACCCAGTGTCTCAGATATCCAGACATAATAACTGTCGGGACTTCAGCATGAGTTCCAGCTAAGGAGGTTTCTCACTTATACAGGTCCCACTTAACCAAGTTTAACTGTATATTGAAAATCTAGAACATATCTGAATATTTATCCAGCAACGCTTTTCAGCTCTATGAGATAATAACCTAGTATGGTAATATGTCTCAGTGAAAAAGCAAATAACAGGGACGTCGTGTAAAATAACTGGTCGTACGAGTATTTGGCAAGAAACACCAAAAATAAAGTATCAAGTTTACATTAAGGTCAAGGCGATCATGAAGTTGCTTATTTATCACTAAATTCAAGGTGGTACTGCAAAACCTAGTAAATTGTAATTCTAACTACACACACTGGCAAAATTAGGGAACACAATAAAAAAGCTTTTCAAACACAACATTCTCTTTAGATTTATAAACCACTAAAGCAGACTAGGTATCTGGTGTGTTATTAACAGCTGATATCATGATGACAAAACTAAGCTTATCTTAAGACAGGTCGAGCGTAATCGTAAAGCGTTTATCATAAGAGTGCTCGACTGATCCGAAATTTTTGTTATTAAATTACCGTTGTTTTTAATTTTATTTATGCAAATACGTATACTCGTGAGTCGTGATATCAAACCCAAGGTTATCAAACCTTTGATATCACGAGTTGCAAATGGATTGGACGGGATGGGATCTACTTGTTTCGTTTTTGATAAGGTCTTGTTATGGAAATTATGCTTCTGGCTCTGCTCCTTTTCGCCAAAACAAAGTACTGCTTTTATCAGCTTAGGGTAGTTTAGTAGCTCTCACATATTGTAGTATCAACAATCTAAAGCTCTATGTGAAAAAGTTCTGCCAGGGAACTACCGCCGTAGGGTGCTTGCTGTCTCTGCAGGAATTCTAAAGCAATGGTAACCACTTATCATCAGATAAGACTGCCTGCTTTTTTGCTATCTTACAACATTTTAAATATCACAGTTATGTCTGCTCTGTAGACTCCTTGCGACACACCTTTGGAGCCCAATTACTCCATGAATCCCAAATTTGGACGCTCTGAGTAAAAAAACGAACAAATAAACATTAATTTGCAGTGAGGAATTATGACACTTAAAAATGCAAAATCTACTCTATGTAGGGCTTCGAAATCAACATCTAATAAAAAATACGCCAGAGCAAAGCAGTTCGTTGCGCGCTTAGAGTGGAATTTTACTCGTCTATGTCGATAACCTCCAAAACGTGTCTGCGTATCTAGGTGAATGCTCGGCGCCTTCATATTATTGTATCATTCCATTTTGATGCACCGCAGCTTATTTTGGCCATTAAGAGTAGGAGATTGCTAATAAACTGAAGAATAACTGGTACTTTGATGTGATAGATAGTGATGGAAATACTGGTATTCAGCTGCATCCGTTTATAATGGAAGCCGATCCCATTGTTTTTTGGAAAAAGGTTAGACAGACTAAGTAGAAGAGGGAGACAAACAAAATATGGTTGGACTGTGTGCGAGTCACAATAAGACTGAAATTGGACTAAATGATAACGTAACATTTCAAATAGTGAATGGAATAGAAAAACAAACAGGCTGTAAACGGACCCTCCACGAAGCCGTCCACCAAGCATTATGTACATTAAACCAAGTAACTTTACTCAAAAATTCTTGCTGGGAAACGACTTCTATTTTTAAGTGAGAAATTGCGTTTTACATTAGGACTCAATATAGCACACTCAAAAAATCGTGCTGATGGATGGATTGAATAGTAGGGGGAGGTAGGGGTGTCTAAAGTAAAGTTACATTAAAAACTTGTGAAAAAGTTTGAACTTCGACCGCCAATATCTCCGTAATTAGAAGGTATGGTCCAGAATAAAAAAAAATATCGTAATGACGGAGGGAACAAGTACCTTTTGGCTTGGTGAAGGCCAGGGTCTTTTACACCCTTTATAAAATTAACCCTAAGTATGAAGTAAGATGCAAAGAGAAGAAAATACGACCAAAGAAACGTTAAATGGACAGTAATAGAGACAATATGCAAATGAAATGAGAGAGAATGGGCTTAAAACTGAAGATGATAACTAATAGAGATGTTTAGATGACGAAGATGTTGTGGTGATGGAGGGTTTTCGTGCAGTTGTGTTACCTTTAGATGGAATTATACAGGATGAACATAGTAATAATCAGCCTGTAATGTTTCCAATGCTGGGACAGACGGCCTCCTCTCTATGAGAGGAAATGGGCTATAATCATCCATGCGGGTTCTGTGCGATTTGGTAGATGTCACTTGTCTTCGAATTTTTGTTCCTAGGACATATGATACCAGCTGATTCGCTAATTATTACAGTCATCTGTCTGAATTGCATCCGTATTTCGGCTTTAAAACTGTGTATGGTATCGCTTTTAATTTTGTTTTCTCTATCATTCATTGCACACAACGTAGATTCAAATAAAAGTACTCGTGAAAACTATTTCTATGCACATAAATCAATGTAAAACAAAACATTATCATTTCAAATGAATAAATAATTAGTCAAAGACTGTATATTTCAACCTCTGACCTCTGAACCATTTCCAATAGAAACTACTATTTACGTCGTTCATGTACTCGAATACAACGAAGTATAAAATGTATTTAATTATATACTAAAGACTACAAGTCATTGTACTGTATTGCATACATATTGAAACCAGTAATTAGAATACCTAGTTGAGTAACCATGCTTCTCTTTCATAGGTTATGGTTGAACCATATCTATCAGCACGGATAGCTCCCAGCCCGCTTAGCATGACCACCGGAGAAACGAGAGAGACTCGACAAATCTTTTGTTCATCTGTCATTGAATCGACAAAATGACAGATGAACAAAAGATTTGTTGACTCTGGTGTCTACGGTGGTCATGCTACGCGGGCAGGGATAGACTTCAACTAGGCGCAGGCATGAAATCCGGATTACTCCTCCGGATGGACCTAAATAAAAAGGTATTAAATCTCCTAACCTAAGGTTGGTACTTTGTAGTAACTAGGTTTCGGAGATCAGGTATCAGGTAGTCGCTTCATATAAAATACTGGTATATTCAGTTGCATCCGGTTAGACTGGAAGCCGACGCCAACATATTTAGGACACATCAGATGATCATACTAACCCCGGTCATAGAGTACCTGTGTGCCCAAAATCAAAATCCCTTCAAAGGCAATAGATAGAAATACTTTTGCGTCTATTATATCAGTTAGCATTATTATGGATGGTAAAGGCTGTGCATCCGAACTCCGGAGGTCAACGTCTTACAGTAGTCTAGATAGACTCAATCGATTACTCAGACTTATAGAGGTCAAAGGACAGTGAATCATATTGGGTGGGAGTGAAGGAGAGAAATAGCTTGTTCCAGAAAATATTAAGTTTTAATTTGAAGTCAGAACAATTTCCGCATAATCGTGGTTTTAAGAGCTGGTTGAGGATTAAAGGCTTTTCAACCTAGTACCGTGGACAGCCATAATTCAATGAGGGCAAGTCTACCTAAGACATGAAAAATCAGAAATGTGCAAAGGTCATCAGTATTTTGGACTGGATTTTTGGACAAAGAGCGTGTGCCATTTCTGCACCTCATAAGAATCACATTCATAGTCAATTATGCCAGTGTTCGTAATTAAAAACGTTCAGATTTATGTTTCTTCCGTAAATTGCATTGAATGGTAACCATTTAGTGATTTACGATGTCAGATTACATCAAGCCTAGAATTAGTCTAAAAATAAATCTTCATATAGCCCCCAGACACAAAGATTGCACAAATGGATAGACTAGGTTACAAACTACCCAACAATGCCGCAATCAATGCATTGAGTGCCACAGAATAAATATTCTGTAAGCAAGATGTGCCTGCATTGTGCAATGCAAGTGTACTATGCTAGATCTTGTTTGTTTAACGTACCTATGTTTAAAAACCTCTTGAGAAGTGTTAAAAAGAAAGAGAAGTGTTGAGGCGTCTGTTCAATTGCCGGGGACTACTTAAGGGAAGCTCATAGCATGAACATTGTCTATGAGCCTGTACTGCTCCCACAGCTGAGACACAGGTCTCTGTTCTGTGCCAGGGAATGGGTGAAATTAACAACGCAGGGCCAGTCTGGATTAGTAGATGTCACATGTCTTCGAATTTATTTTTAAAATAGCTCATGCCAATCCCCCAGACCTTCCGATGCTCTCTTCAATTGGCTTATGTTCTTGCGGATACCAACCCTGGATTGGATTTGTTTGCTGATGAATGCGGTTTTGTGAGACGACAGTGTGTTAAGATAACTTAATTTGGTATTATTGGGTAATCATCATCTGCCTAGCCTTTTCCCAACTTTGTTAGGGTCGGCTTCCTGTTTAACCAGATGCAGCTGAATACCAGTATTTTACATGGAGCGACTGCCTATCTGACCTCCACAACCCAGATAATGCTGGGTAATACGATACCCCTTGGTAAGATTGGTATTATTGGCTAATGCTATAATAAATAAATTATAAAATAATTAAAGAAATAAAAGTAATCAAATTTTAATAAATGCCGTGGTAAAAGAGCCAATCAGCAAATAGGTATCGGGTCTGGATGCTCTAAGTGCAACGGAAATACACTTGAGTATTACCTCTAATCTAAATTTTTTTGCCAATTTTTGCACGTGTTTCAGAGATCTCGTCAAGGGTAAATTCCGAATAATATACGAATATGCTAGGTAGTTGGGAGTATAGTGGCTTAGAAATCTAATCTAGGCTGGGGGTATCGGTATTTCCAAGAAATTGGGTTGCAGAACTAAAATGACTTAACTGGAAATGACGGTTCAATGTAAACGTTCCTCGTAAGTCTAGTAACTGGTATAATGTTACCGTCAGAAATCCTAAAAGCATCCAATTGATGTAAATGGGTTCCATTTGTGAAGTTTGTTTTGCTTTAAAGTGCATTTGTAAATACGAGCTCGACCCATTGCTTAAAGCTATGACGGGCTTTGGCAATAGGCCAGCAAAGATTAGGAAAAATTTACGCTCTAGGGTCGCATTAAGTGCCTCAACATAATGCCTTGCAATTGTACCCTTTGCATCCTGGTACAATAATTACAAGGTCTTTTTCTTTCTACTTAATTCATCACGCGTGGATGAGATCTTTTGGGTTGTTTTTGCGCGTTAGTAGGTTTTGGAAACTTGAAAAACAATTTCATTGTTCTAGAATCCTTTATTATCATTGCCTGAATCTATTTAATTTTTTAATTGTATAATTAGCTCTCACAATTTAACGCAATTTGGGTTTAGGTACTTCTTAATTATCTGCCGTAGAATTTGCAATATCATATTCTGAATCTCTGAAACCAGTCCTATCGGAATTGGACTCCGTAAATGGTAATTGAATTGCTTCCGGGCATTTCTCTATCGAACCATGAATAACGAAATAATTACTTCTCCCAATTACCTAGCCCTTCGGTTATCTTCGGCATGTTTCGGGGGTCTTCAGGAATCAGCTAAAGTGTTTATTTCATTTTATAGTGCTACACGAACATCTGATTCTATTCAAGTTAAAGATATTGTTAAAATCGAAAGTGGGCGCAACCAGTTTGGAAATAAATATTCCGTTCACGTCAAACTGGTTTGGCTTAAGAAGCAAGATTTGTATTTAGGCTTCGATTATTGTGTTTATATTGTTGGATAAATTGCGATGCCTACAATTTATTTGAAGATGATTGTTCAATTAGTAAAGGTTCTGTCATTTTTTTAAACCCACACTATAGTCGCATGGATCGTATTTTGCCAGCTGCGACTCCGCGAGGCACATAATACGGTTATGACCAGTTGTAACTTTGACTTCCAGTTATCTCCGTAACTAGAAGGTCCCGGCCCGGCTAGCATGGGCAGGGGATAAAATTTTATCCACCGGTTATTTCCACTGACAAGGGACAAAATTCAAACAAAAGTGGAAATAACCGGTGGATACAATTTTTATCCCCTGCCCATGCTAGCCGGGCAGGTATGGTCCAGAACACAAAAATGATTGCAAGGACGGGGGAAAAAGTCGCCTTTCAGCTTCGTTAAGTCTTTTTTCACCCATTATACTTCCAAGTAATCATGCTTCGTCTGAGATTTGGTGGCAGTCATATTATTCAGTCCCTAAATGTACTAATATGGACGATTTACTAATTCTTCTTCAGTTTGTAACTTTCTATGATTTTGTAAAGTTGTTTTGAAGTAAAAACTACAATTATTTAGTCGGTTCTTAAAATAGCTTTGATGACTTAGATAACATTAAACATCACAAGTTTGATTAGTCTTGCATGTGTAGTGTCTATTTATAGAATACTCTTACCTACCTACTTTGTTTTTTGTTCGGTGTCTGAGCTAGCGAATAACCATTAGTTTCCTTGTGTGTGTTTTTTAATTTATTCCTTTTCTTAAATTAAACTCCAAGTCATTGTATGAGCTTTCTAAATGCATTTTCTCTTCTGTCTTGGATGCTTTGTTTCAGCAGTAGACTGCTAAATTCAAGAAGTTTCGAGTCTTATTTCATGCTACTAGATTTCGAGATATTTTATTCTTTGGCATTTTGAACGAACTGCACCGTCCCTATATCTTGCATTGAGCCGGGTCAATTCCCGTTCCCTCTTTTAGGGTCCTCCCTGATGCTCCCTTTCCCTTGGCCTGTGTTCCAACAGTGGGAATTTTATAGGTAAGTATATGACGCTATACCGTCGTGTATGGCTAGAATCTATAATACGCCTGCCAGTGATTACGTCTAGCTCATTAAGCTGTGCTTAGTTTTCTCCCGTATTACGAACTATTTCAGAAAAATCTTAAACCGTAATAGCGGTGCTTACTGCCCAGTGTCCAGTAACCAAGGGCCGCGGACGTACATTTAAGTATCACATCACAAAGCCATAGTAAAATTGAACCCATAGTTTTCGATTAACCAAAAGTATAGGAAGGGCGTCCCATCCAGACACTGTCCTTGAGTGTAAGCAGCAAGCTGTAATCTACTGCGGTTGGTACAACCGAAATGATGGTAATTTGTGGTTTTGAGAGCACTGCCCTATAAACGATATAATTACCGTCATGCTTTGGACTTCACAACGTATAATTTTGGTTTTAAAACTGATTTTGTTTCCAAAAGTGTTTTATTGGAAGACAAGTTTTGGATAATTGGGGCAATTTGACTTCCCAACAATAGTCTCCTACTTGACTACCATCTGATAGTAACCAAAGATGAGATCGACGATCTTTTGAACTTGTTTAGAAGCAATCTATTCATTTAAAAATTCTGCAATCGCTATCGTTGAACAGACTCAAGTTCATGTGAAGCTGTCAAAACCTGTCTTGCCTGAGGTTATTTGTTAATTGAAGCGAGAAGTAACGGAGAAATGCGAACGTTTTTAATAGAACATTACGGGCTGCAGTATATTCCTCATCAGTGTGAATTTTGTTTCGAGTGAATCAATATTTCAGCCGAAAGCCGTTGACTGCATCAGACCTCCCCCGAACGACGCCATATTGACACCTTGTTTAAACAAATCAACCGGTGATATTATAACAAGCTGATATCCTTACTAAGTCTAAGGAAGCATTTTTGTTTGTACGTCATAGCAGTTATTAATATAAAGGCCACTCCCAAACTTCTTATTTGTTGACAATGTAATGTTTCTGAACATTTGTGAAACAAACCTACCGTACCTACCTTAAGATGATAAATTTTCAGCTTTTTATAAAGTTGATTGACTTCAACAATAACTGTGGCCGTTTTTTCAATCGATTTTTTCAAGATGTAATTGCATTATCTACTTGAGATGATCTTCACACGCTTATCCTCAAAATTACTTCTTATGTTTTGAAAGTACTTGGATTATTAAAACTTGATATTAATTAACATTTTGACTCAGATTTAGGTGTCTTATCCAAAGTTACGTCAAGGTTACCCAAAGGTAGATTACATGTAAAAACGAACATAATTATATTATTTTGTTTAGAAGCTACACGTGACTGGGCAACATACTATTGTCCGTGTAAAAAGCATTATCAGAATTCGCTTATCATATTATGCAGAATAATCGTAAAATATAAATAAAATACCCGCTATAGCGTGAAATGCAACTATTGTTCTATTATTGTTATATACCTTCGCTGTTAAGTGAATATATATAAATTACAACCAGTGATAACTATGCTATGGCTCGTTTAGCCTTATCTCAATATTAATTTAGCCAAAATCAGAAAATACACCTTCAATTGTCTTGCATTCATACGTGATAATATTAACCTGTAACTAATTATAAATTAGAAGAAACATCAAAAATAAAATGTACTTTAGATAAAGATAATGTTCTGGAATATATTTTCTCTAGTTTGCAAGATTATGTTCTAGCTGAACTCTCGCAAGATTTATTGCCATCTTACAAAACGTATATCTAAATCTTAGTCACTATTGTCACTAAACTAAATTTTCGAGAGAGGAAAGAGAGCAGCGGTGGCCCAGTGATGGCCGATCAGTAAGTCGTGGGTTCGAACCCATGCAGGCGCCTTAATTTGTGAAATTCATTTCATTTTGAGAGAAATGAACTACACAAAGTAAGGCATGCAGGCGCTTTACTTTGTGTAATTCATATCATCACCATATCGCTCTCAAAATGGTGAAGAAAAATATCGTGAGGGAACCAAAAATTTGAAGATTTTTGACGTCTTCCAACCCGCACTAGGTCCGCGTGGTGGATTATAGTCAACTCCCTCTACCAGCAGTGGGAACATTACAGGCCGATTGTGCTCATCCTAGTCACTAAGCTAAATCTTCCATTACTTCCGACGAATCAAAGGAACTGGTTACAGTAAACGTGAAAGTTACGTAAGAATGTCGTTATCGTTATTTACTTCATGGGCGCACCGAGTTGATTCAAGTGATTATATTCATGCTTTGATTTGTTTTTATTGAACAATTTTGGTTGGTTTTGTAGAAAACTTCTCGGCATTGCGTTGGTAATACGCATTTACGCAGTGTTCTTTTTTTGTTTATGGTTATGGTGCTTTTTCGTAACCGTCACCGCTTTGAACAAGTTTGGTGAATGTTATGCTTCTTTAATTTTTACCCCACTACGGCGAAGCCAAAAGAAAGGGTTATGATTTTAAATGTTTATATGTATGTTTGTGCTTTTTACAAGCAACTGATTTTTATTTGCGTTTTCTTGGTCGGTAAAGTCGGTATAGTTAAAAAAATGGTCATTTATGTCACTCCTTAAAAGTGTTGCCAACGTTTAACAAATCACCCAGTTTAAAACTAAGAATCTGTTACTGGTTTATGAAGGATTATCACTTGAATGGGCTCGACGAACACGTCAGGACAAGGTTTGTAAAAAAACTATATTTTTTTAATTCTCCTTTATTTCATTAGTAAAATTGCACCCGGGGCGGTTCGCTAGCTTAAAATACTGCTACTGATAATATGCTGTGTTAATCTTTTGAAGAAAATAGAATCAGAATAACTTTTTTTGAAATTAGTTAACCTCTCACGTATAGTATAGTGATTTGTGGTGCAAGCAAGCCTGCGGTTTTCCGAACTAAGTTGGACTTGACCTAGTTCAGGGTTTCTATCAAATAGCAGTAGCTGCTTTCTTTGCATACCTAACTTTCAATTTTATTTCCTTGTCATGCCGGACGTGATTCTAATCGACTTTCGAAGTAAATTAACTAGAAATTGTAATCCAATACTTGCCGTCTTGAGTTCTATAGCCAGGTACGTCCCGGTACGTCATCTAGATATACCACTACCCCATCCAATTTCATTTTAATAACAGTTACATAGCATTATGACATGAAAGTTGTCTTACAAATCGATCCGTGTGCCTCCGTCCGTGTGCCAGTGCCTAGGGATGTCAGATTCATTACTTCGTTTTTCCGAAGAGCATTCCGGACATTTTAAGAAAATTACGGCCTTTTTTTTCTTTTGGATGTGTCACCGTAAAATTGTCAAATCCGTATATTACAATATAACGTGTATCTCTCTAGCGATATTGTAAAGTCTCGAATTATTGTCAACTGAACATTCGGAAGTATCTCTTGCCCCCATAAACGGGACTTGGGGCACCCCCCCGTTAGGTTAGTTAGGTTCCTTTAAACCCTGCACTCGGAAATAGGGGCCCCGCGAAGCGGGGCTCCGTCGACTACGCTTTTTAGGGGAATATGAAGTGTTTTAAGGTTAGGTTATATTAATCGATATTTCTCAGGAATGGTACAGTATCTTTTCATGAGAGTGGTACCACTGGGTAAGGGGGACCCCTCCTTCACTCCACACCGCGTGACTTGACTACCATCGCATGCATTTCACGAAAAATAATGCGTTTTATTGTAAGCAGTATGTTCATTTGACAATAATTCGAGACTTTACAATATCGCTAGAGATATTACAATTAACGTATTTGACAATTTTACGGTGACAGATGCATTGCATTGTGCAGTATAGTTTTTTTGCAAAGATGTCTAATAGATTGAGAAAGGTTTGTTGCAAAACATCGCTGGGTGTTACTGTGGATTGCTATGTAGATTAAAAAAAAAATGTTTATTTTGCCGTAGACTTCTTTCTTTATCCTGTAGTTAGTGCCTAACCTGGTGTCATAGTGTATATGCCGCCCATGGGCCTCTGACCTGGCTTAGCATGCCGTCAAGAAATATCTCTCAGTCATGCTGGTTTCCTCAAGATGTTTTCCTTCACCGAAGCAACTGATAGTTATAAAATACGCACATGAATCCGATAAATCAGAGGTGCGAGCCTTGGGTTGGAACTCAAGAGCTATGATTTGGCCGACGCTCACACCTAGGCTATCCACCTGACTGTTTAATTGTATAATTCTTCGTACCTATGGCAAGTTGGCAACCCTATCCGTTTATTCCGTGCCCCATTTACGATAATGTGTCCACGAAATAATGAAATGATATCAATGATTGTACTTTCGTATGTACTGGATGCGCAATTTCGTCAGCTACGAATGCTACGATCGTAAATTCATTACCTTTAGGGCCAAATATGGTTTCAATTAGTGCTTAGTGGTTTGTGGCACGTTTGTATTGTCTTGTGTTAGAAGTTAGTAATGACGTGTTGATTATGACAGCTTGCTTAATCCTTTTTTAAGTCTCTGTTAGTCCTAAGTCAGCTCTTGGCTAAATAATAACAGTTGCCTGGTCGATCTTCAAGGTGAAGCTGCGCTTCCCAAGGTCGATCTGTAGATGGGTGAGCATTCATTACATATTGAATTTCTTCCATGTCGAGAAAAACCCATTCGCCGTTGTTTCCGGCTGTCGGTGCATGTAAAATACTGGTATTCAGCTTCTTTCGGTTACTCTTGAAGCCGACTCTAACATGATAGGGGAAAAAGCTACGCAGATCTCTGTTAATACTGAACTACTGACTTAAAAAAAATAAAACAACTTGGAATGAATGCAACTAGGTATCTACTGTGGAAGCCTCACATTGAGAAATGGTGTTAATCATGTTACCGGTACCAGCATGTAAGCATTCAGTTAACATGGCCCTGCTGCTATGCAGTTCTCTTTCAATAAACGATTTCAACTTCATTTACCACTATAGTTTCATCTCAGAAGCTAGTTATAATCAGGTTTGAGCGGGATTGTCAATCGTTTTACTTTACGTTTGACTTACGAAGTTACGAAGCGGACATTGAGAATAACTACAAACAAAAATTTTGATCTAGCCTGCCACACTATTTCCAAACCACTGTAACTCCTGGAAACCAGAATCAACCAGAAAAGCGCCGAGACAATGAAGCTCGACGAAGTCTCAGGGAAAAAAAATTAATTGTCTCGGATCCCTTAACGATATAAATCAGAAAAGTATCGCTATACTTAAGGCGGAGGAAAAACCATAATTCCCACTATAATTCGTTCGGATGAAGGCAGTAGGCCTAGGAATTACTGGCGAAATGTGGATGTGCTTAATTGATTATAAACCTGTGTCTTCGGGGAATAGCAGACGTGATATTCATTATGTATGACTTTTGAAGGACCAGAGGTAGGTATTTTGTATTTTCTCGCTAGTATTTAACTCAGTAACATTTCTTTTTGAAGTTAAAACTTCTTTGTTTTATTTTTTTTTCATCCAAAAAGTACTCCCGCGTCACCTAACGCATAGCACTCGTAGCCGATCCGCTACCGCATATAGACCAATTAGGCGTGAGCGGGGCATAACCCGTAGCAGCATATTAATGGCTTAGTTTTCACATCTTTCAGCAGTCCCAGTCCCCAAAGACTGCCCCCCATTTTGTTTTTCTCACTTTTTCCTGAATGGAAATGCAATTTCCTACTACTCAAGACCTAATCAATATTCAGTACGTATTCGTTGACTACTTATTAACCACTCGTGGAAAGAATGACAATGGGTAGTCCAAGGTCTTCATCGATCCGTTGATGGGTCTTGTCTTGAAGGTAACTGCTGATTTCTATTTCTGTTTCTACATATCGATCTGCATTTATGTTGAAAAGTTTTCTTGTGTTTTGATAAAAAAAAAATAAGTTTCTGCGTCCTTTACTTATAAGGTTTCTAATTTCTATCTTGCTCTTGTTATTTTATTAACATCGAACGAAGTTAAAGACAGCTGTAGTTTGTCGATTCTTGGAGAGGACAAATTACGGTTAAAGGTTTTAAATTTTCAATATTTACCGTCACTTGACGAATTCGAAACGCAATCCAATGAATAACGAACAAGATGGTTCAAGGTTTAATACGCGTATTTGCAAGACTGGTGTAGTAGCAGAACTAGTTTCTGTCACTATACTAAATTAATGGTTGTAGTATTTATGTCACCGTAAAATTGTCAAATACGTTATATTACAATATAACGTGTATCTCTCTAGCGATATTGTAAAGTCTCGAATTATTTTCAACTGAACATGACGGAAGTATCTCTGCCCCCATAATCGGGACTTGGGGCACCCCCCCGTTAGGTTAGTTAGGTTCCTTTAAACCCTGCACCCGGAAATAGGGGCCCCGCGAAGCGGGGCTCCGTCGACTACGCTTTTTAGGCGAATATAAAGTGTTTTAAGGTTAGGTTATAATAATCGGTATTTCTCAGGAATGGTACAATATCTTTTCATGAGAGTTGTACCACTGGGCAAGGGGGACTCCTCCTTCCCTCCACACCGCGTGAGTTGACTACCATCGCATGCATTTCACGTAAAATAATGCGTTTTGTTGTAAGCAGTATGTTCATTTGACAATATTTCGAGATTTTACAATATCGCTAGAGAGATTACAATATAACGTATTTGACAATTTTACGGTGACATTTATATTAATTGCTGCTGTTGATTAACAAGTATTTCACAAATAATCACTACTTCGTTGGTCTAGTGGTCGCAAGTGCGATTCCTGAGCTTGAGGTCCTGGTTCAATTCTCGGATCGGGCAATGTTATAGGGTTTTTCCATTAGGAATTTCCCAGTAGCGGAATCTGAATTCAAACCGGTCACAAATTCAGACTCCGTGGCTCCGTGTGCTTTGTTCAAATAAATAAAATATGAAAGAATTATAAAATTCTATCGATTCGTATTCTAGAAAATCTCAACCATTTATGCATTGGTGGGTCATCTAACTGCTATCACTCACTGTACTATTAATGATAATGTAATGTCTCTCTGTCGTTACATAATACATTGTCACATTTTCAAGACTGTTCTTTCGAACAGAAAGGTCTTTCTTCTTCTTTCCGAAAATTTTGAAGTATTTAACGCTTGGTATAAAAATTGTTTACCAGCTATTAAGAAAGTAAGGTCGCTATCAAAACGTCTACTATGTGTGTGTCACGCACTTTCTCTTTACGAGCGAACGTTGCCCAAATTATGGAACGCAATTGTTTTTGTTATTATTTTTGTGCTCACGCGATAAGCTGTTGGTCCCGGCTGTCATTTATCCATCTTTGACAGTCACAGATACAAGTAGTCAGTGGCCCAAAAAGTCTGACAACCAGGCTTAAGTATTCCCTCCATGTAAAATATTGGTATTCAACTGCATCCGGTTAGACTGGAAGCCGACCCCAACATAGTTAGGAAAAGGGTATGCAGATGATACTGATGACGCGATAAGCAGGCGGAGACTTGCATCTAAGTAGATCTTCATCCATTAGCGAAGTAGATACAATAGTTAAACAATGGAGTCAGACCGTTTCGGTCGGACATCACAGAAAGAGAAGGAATAATACAAATAAAATATTGCTAGACATTACACACACCGCCATCTCGTGCCACACTGAGCAACGAAGCTTGTGCTCGTGGACACCAGGATCTGGATTGGGAACCAGGATTCAAGACAATTAAAAAGCCCGAATCTGGTTATTTGCTCGGTTCATGGCAATAGAGTTGCCCTCTTTTATAACTGGTAAAATGTGGCAACACATCTACCGGCCGATCTATTGTTATAGACCAACTTGACCTTCCCGAATCACTTTTAAAAGGTAAAGGAGTCCTGCTTATTGGTCTTTCATTACTCGTATTTATTTTTTGGTATCCCAATACCTATAATTTATTACCAGGAGATAAAATCACAGTTCATGTAGTTTTTCGTACAATACGCATACGACAGTATCCGTTAGAGTATTGGACAATAATGGACACGTATTTTTTGTTTTTGTAAATCAATGAATATTGACAAAGATAAAACGCATCAAAACTGGGGAGTGGAGCTCGTGACGTCAGAACTCGCTAAAAGTTATATCAAGGCGTAACGTATTGAGAATTTTAAAAGCGTCGTATCTTGGTCAATTTTTGTTTATGTTACAAAACAAAAAATACAGGTCAAATATTTGTTGATAATCTAAGTGACGGACTAATTTTTTTTGTCCCTATTAGCTAGTCGTTGGTAGCTAGTTTACAAAAAGGCCAAGACTTTAAAGACTGACATAAGCCATACTTTCTCTTCTCTATGGTCGTTGCCTAAAACGGAACGTTATTGACTTAAACCACCTCTAGTTTCGACGTTACGTGGATTTAATTGAAGAACGGAAGCCTTCGTGACATCAATTTGATACGTGTCTATTTCATTTCCATGAGGTGTTTTTCTTTCTTGGTGGTTAGGCTAAGCGCGTACTACGAAATTACCAATCTTCAATACGATTTTACTCGTACTGAGTTCCGCGCACTGCGAAATGAGATCGTTTGCGATCTAATTCGCATTTGAAAATCGTACTTCAACACTTTTTCTGAACCAAACTAGGGAACCTTCAAGTTACGGAGATATAGTTTTTTTAATACTAGTTTTTAAGGGAGATGGCAATGCTTTGATGCCGAATAAAGAATATGTCTTATGTGTGTATATGTATGTATTTATTTATTGTATATAATTATGTAAATGGTACACCACAGCCTACCTGCAGTATTGTCTCTCCTTCCCCTTTAAATCCATCCAAAGGTTGTCTTTAAAAGATCGCTTTTAGCGATAAGACCGCCCATTGTGTCACCCCTTGTAAAATGTTTAAAATTTTTGTATTTCTATTTTTCGGTGTACATAATAAAGAGTATTCTATTCTATTCTATTCTATTCTAATAAAAAGATGTTTCTCAGCAATTTTTGCTTAGGGTCACTTAGTTTGATGTACAGAATGCTTGACTCATGACATGGTGATGTGTCCATTTACACCCTGTATGTCTTTGGCGACAAATTGTGCCCTTACATTCGACTCGCTCTTGACGCTCTCTAGCTAAATCACGACTTTTGGAAAGGCACCGGCGCGGCGCCGACGCATAGAACTATTACATCTACGTTATCTAGATGGAGCTAGCTCTTATGTTTTTTTTTTATATTGTTTTGTGATTGTGTAAGTAATACAAGCTTTTAGACTGCGGTTTCGTCTGCTCTGATTTTGGTAATTGTTACGACCTTAGGCGACCCGAATGACGCAGCGGTACGTTCTTAGGGTTCCCGGTTCGACGAATCCCGGTAGCAGCAAATGTTTCGGATGAGCATGGACATGTTTCCGATTCATGGATGTTTATTGAAGAAAAAAAATGTCTATTAAGTAAATCAGTCTAGTGTCCACGACACATGCCTCGTTGATTAGTGTGGCACTAGATGGCGCCGTGTGTAATGTCCAGCGATATTTATTTATTAAGCAGGCTCATGGTCCCTCCCTGGGTCCTTCATTCAAATCTTTTCAACCTTTAAGGCGTTGAAAAGTGACATACAGGTAGACAGAGTAACGTTCGCAATTTCCTGGATTGGTGCCTGTTTCATGATAATAGCGTCGCCTAATCATCATCTGCTTTGCCTTTTCTCAGACAGCTTCCAGTCTAACCAGATGCAGTTGAATACCAGTATTATACAGGGTTATTTATAAAACACCAACAACCGCGCAGGAGTAGATTACTAACATCATAAACAACAACATTTATACCATACCTACTCTAAAGAGCTTATTTTATTCACCCAAAACAGTGAATAAAAAGGTCTTTTTTTCACTGTTTTGTTTTTATTCACTATTTTGGTGTTTGAATTTGGAACACAAAAATATATCCGGTCTCTATTTCAATGCTTACACAAACTCCTTGCGCTAAGATTCGAAATTCAAAACTCTTTGGTGCAAATAAATTCTCGAGATTTGATTGGTCGATATTTGCGAGAAGGAGTTTGGCATTAGATTAAAAACTGTTTTGTGTTCTTTGCTGCCTTTATAGAAAAAAAAATAGTGAATTGGCGCCATTTCAAATACTTACTGTGAATTGTACGGACATAATAAAACGATTGAATTATAATATAAATATTGTTTCACAAGTTGACCACCCTAATGTTAATAATAAGAAAATTACGCTTAATTTCAGTCATTGCTCTAATTTTAATGTCCATTTCAATTAATGTAACAATTCTTATTTCTTGATTAAATTTCTATTTTCGCTTAAATTATGTCTTTTCTCGTAGTCATGGTATAAAGTATAGTACCTATGCAACTCCTGAATAAAGTACGAATTTATATCGAGGGCCATGAATCACTCGCGTCGTTCAGGATTCTAACAGTTGAATCACTCGCTGCGCTCGTGATTCAATCATTAGAATCCTTCACTTGCTCGTGACTCATCTACGGCCCTCGCTTTAAATCCGTCCTTTATTCACTAGTTGCATAATATACTATTGTTCTACGACTTTTCCGAAAACAGACAAGAAAAAATTCAACTCTCCATACATATGTCCAAACAGCTGATCGAGTTTCGTATGAAAATTGGATATTTATTGCCTGTTTTCGAAAAGGTCGTCGAACAATTATTGTTGTTGTTTATGATGTTAGTAATCTACTCCTGCGAGGTTGTTGGTGTTTTCCAAATAACCCTGTACATGGAACGACTGTCTATCTGTATCTGACCTCCACAACCCAGGTAGTCATAGGTAAAACGATTTACGATACCCCTTCGTAAGATTCGTTGTCAGACTTTTGGGCTACAAACTTCCTGAAAGATCTACAAATGACCGCAGGACCAACGTCTTAGTCGCGATTTCCAAGGAACGAAGGAAACTTTGTTTCTTATGGGTGGTCACCCATCCACAGACCAACCTAGGGAAGCGCTTGCTTAATTAAATATTCCATGACCTCAGTTGGGTCCTCCAGTACCCCGGTTTCGAACTTAGGTTCTTTCAAGAGGTACCCCTCTTGAAAGAACCTAAATGTAACGTTAAGAACCTGAACGTAATCCATGCATACTGATATTATTATTTGAAATGCAAACGGAACTCTGTCGGTCTGTCTGTATGTATGTACAGTCAGCGTCACGATGTGGGGTACCACATCGCGACGCTGACTGTACTGACTGCTACGTAATGATATTCCGTTGCATAATCTGGCAAATACCTACTTACAATCTAAAATTATATTATTCCGTTAGATATAACATGTACCTATGTTTTTTGTCACTTTTTTACGTACCTATCTATCTTCTGTTAATATTGTGCATCCGTTATGTCATTTGTATATTATTTACAGTCGGTATGGTGGTATTTATTTTGTATTTTGTAACAATGGTCTGATTTAAAGGAGTGCCCGGTCCATGGAGTTTCTTGCCTGTTCTTCTCCATAGAGATTCGAACTACGCTTTGGAATGAACAACTACAGTACTATCACATTTATTATGCCATGTGACTGGGACTGTTGCTTCATTATTATTTTTGTCGTGTTCTCGGCAATTCAAAAGTGCCTATAACTACCCACTAGAAATAAATGGTTTGTTTTATTTTTCTTCTTTTCGTATCGAAAGACTCAAATAATATCAGCTCTGTCGTTGGCGGCGCTTGAATCCTAGAAGATCCTGGATGGGCAGAAAGGAGGTGGGGCATATCCTGTAGAAGGGCTCCACACTGATATTCTCTTTGGGACGGGTTGATGAAACCCTATTTGGCCGGATTATTTCTACAGTGGCCAACTTGGGCACGAAAACTTTTAAGAGATTTTATGATTGGCCACTGCAGTTCCTGTCCAGGAGGAAGATGTTCTGCTGGATTGAAGAAGTCAGGAGGGGTGGAATGTCTGTTCCTCCACAATAGGCATGACGACAGTGTCAATAAATTATAAATCTATTTAGTCCGTCAGTTAGAGTATTGAAAAAAAATGGACACGTATTTTTTGTTTTTGTAAATCAATGAATATTGGTAAGGATAAAACGCATCAAAACTCGGGAGTGGGGGTTCGTGACGTCAGAACTAGCTAAAAATTATACCTAGGCGTGACGTATTGAGAATTTTAAAAGCGTCGTATCTTCGTCAATTTTGATTTACGTAACAAAAGAAAAAATACGGGTCAAATATTTTTTAATTATCTACCTGACGGACTAATTAGTTTTTCTTTGTCGTCTCCCCTCATCTGACGCACTGGGTACGTTTGTTTGATTGATTCCCGGGGATTTCCTCCAGCCAAATGTTTGCAAACTTAGTTTGCAGAGTAAAAATATGTACTTAGTAACTAGACATAAATTTATAAGTGGTTCCTTCTTTGAATTGTCTATGGTGATGTTATGTCTATGACAAGTCGATGTTAGTTTATAAAACAAATGTGTAGTGGAATGAGTTTCTCAAAGCATGAATAAAAGCGCTTTATCTTATTGAATTTATAACTGTTTTAATTTACATTTCGTGGTTTTCCCTTCATTTGAGGGGACTGGACTACAGGAGCTAAATAAAATTAGCAACTCTATTTGTGGTGGTTAGATAAAGTTCTAATCAGCTTGCACTACAAAGTGGTTGTTACGTCAGAATAGTGCGAAATGAGTGGTTTCAGATTATTCAGATTTACAAAAAATCTACTGATTGGACTAAAAAAATCAAATAATATGATGCCAATAGGTATGTTGCTTGTAGAATTATTTTTACCAAAAAATGAAAATGTTCGCAAGGCAAGTACTTATTTTAGTAATATGGTTTTTACTCGTTAAATGAAATTTTTAGAGATATTTTCGTGATTTTTGTTTATCGAGTAAATTTAATTGTATTATGTTTTCAAAACACTATCATACTAGCATATATCCTGAAGAATATCATATTTTCTGGTTTTGTTTATTGCAGTGACTGATATACTTTCAGGCATTTTAAAACTCGCGTTTAGCTCCTGTAGTCGCCTTTAATTATCATGTTTGTTAGAGAGATATTTTGATCTATATAATTATATTATTGCCCCTATCGATTGATGTAAAAAAAGTACAGGATGTTATTTGAACTTCAGTCGATTCGATTCCCGAGTATAGCGTGTAATCGAATTTTCGAAAATGTGAGAATGCAGTTTTGTTTCTTTTAAAAAATAAAGGAATGTTTCCTTTGAGTAAAATTTTGCTATCTCCAGTATTTTGAGTACCTAGGTACTTTCCCTCCAGGTGGCATTGAAACCTCATAATATGTACTAGTTTTGCACACACACACCTGTTAGGCACGGATAGGTATGGCTCTGTTGTGTTTCATCCTTATGTGCACCCATTTTTCTTCTTTTTTTTTTTTTATTAGCCTGTATTGTCCCACTGCTGGGCAAAGGCCTCCCCCATAGTCTTCCACTCCTCTCTACGTGCGGCTCTCTCAGGGCAATCTATCGCAAATGCTTCTAAGTCGTCACGCCAGCGTTTTCTAGGCCTCCCTCGGCGACGCTGCCCGTCTTCTGGCACCCACTGAGTGGCGACTTTGGCCCATCGGTCCTGATGCATTCTACAGACATGGCCCGCCCAATCCCACTTCAACCCAGCAGTCCTACTGCCCACATCAGCGATTCCCGTTTTTGAGCGTATTGTGGTATTGCGAATACCACAATACGCTCCATCGCCCTTTGGCAAACCTTGAGTGCACCCATATTCTAGCAAAATAAATGATTTGATTTAATCCATAACATATTCTTTTAACTGTCAAATCATAATCTGCCTAGCCTTTTCCCAACTATGTTGGGGTCGGCTTCCAATCTACCGGATGCAGCTGATTACCAATATTTTACATGGAACGATTACCTATCTGACCTCCACAACCCAGTTAGTACTGGGTAATACGAGGTAATGGTTGTCAGACTTTTTAGGCCATTGACTAACTGTAACGACGGTCAAAGATCTACAAATGACAGCCGGGACCAACTGCTAAACGTGCTTTCCGAGGCACGGAGGAGACTCTGTATGTAAGGGTGGTCACCCATCCACAGACCAACCTAGCCTCGTTCTGCCCAAGCAAATTAGAACCTGTTTGGTAATTCTGCCCACTGTTCTCTTCAAAGTACAAAATCTTACAAGTGCTTCCTGCCCAGAATAATTAGACCAAAAAAAATGGTCATGCATAAGATATAAATTTTTTATATTTTTTTATGGCAGTAAATAGATCATAATGAAACGATTTACGCTATTTTTAAAATCATACATTTTGTTCTTTTTACAGTACACTGGGCAGAATTACCAAAATCAGCTGTATTTTGTTTGTCCTTCATAAAAGACACTGGGTACAATGGGGTAAATAAAACAAGAGTAACTTTTTATGTTATTTATTATGTACCTTCTTAATCAGTCTTGAATTGTCATCTCTTTATTTAGTAATTAATGTACTAACTTTTATTGCAGCCTCTCTGGACTAAAAAAAACTTTTTTGCAAAAAATAAAACCGACTTCAAACAAAAACAAAAAAGTGAATAATAACTTTAGCTTCTGAAGTCGGTGACTTTTGTTTGATTGATTTAATTTTTTGTCACCGACTTCAGAAGCTAAAGTAATTTCACTGTTTCTGTCACTTTTTTGTTTTTGTTTGAAATCGGTTTTATTTTTTGCAAAAACGTTTATATTTTTCACTTTTTAGTGGTTCACATGTGCTTAGTAAACATGGAAAGTGCACACCGTTACAATTACAACAAGCCCAAACACGACTAGGATAGATTGTCCCATTATGGAGTTCCGGTGCCTGAATCTTGGCCAACCGGGATCTATTCGGCAACGTCACGTCATATACAATAGTGTTACATACTAAAACCTTCCCCAGAATGTAACAAACCCTTTTCTAAAAACCGCATTAAAATGGGTTCCGCCAAACGCGAGATAATCGCGGGCAAACATACAATCGTCTTTCATTCAAAATCTACAATCCAAGAAAGCAAAACGGGATCTATGCAGCAACGTCACGGGATATCCATTAGTGTTATATACTAAAACCTTCCCCAGAATGTAACGAACACTTTTCTGAAAACCGCATCGAAATCGGTTCAGCCAAACGCGAGATAATCGCGGACAAACATACATACATACATACATACGCAAATTCTGCGACAAAAAAAAAAGATCACAATATACCAAAAAGTACTGCCCGATGTGATTTTTGCATCACATAATATTATTTATGTTTCCTAAAAATACAATTATTAACGAAAATCAAAAATAGTTACAAAAGTCAAAGTATTGACTATTTAACTTTAATCCTGTCTGTTTTTAATAAAGAAAAACCACCGATCTAAATAATAATAAGAGATTAAACATACTTCTTCTCCGACGTGACTCCATTTTTAACACGTGAATGGCTTCTGACGTTAATCTGTTGTCTATTACTCGAATAGATTTAAGGTTCCCTTATTGGTTATAACCTAACCAATCACAGGAAACTTCAAAAACGACAGCTGAGTAGAAAATACAAATTCTAGGCGCGAAAGTTTAATATGTGATTTTTGAAGGACAGTGGGCAGAATTTAGAATTTTACAATATTTTAGATGGGCAGGAACCGTGAAGTATGTTTTGTGATTTTGAAATCACAATGGGCAGGACGAGGCTAGGCAAGCACGGCTTAACCTACCCGAGTGTCTTTTATCATTTAGCCACTCTCACTGTTAATTAATTTTTCAAAATATTTATCGAATCGTATTAATTATAATCGTTTGTAAATAAAGCTTTGAATATTAATATTACTTATAGTCTATTATGAACATTTGCAGACATAAACAAACTGCTCGGGTCAAGAGTTCAAACCTTGTTGAAACAAAGGCCAAACTTCAGCGTCAAATATACTCTAACTTCTTGAACATATGGTTGATTTTATAACTGCATGTGTTTATCTATGTGGACAGTATGACGGTTTGCGACAAGTAGGTACCACGTTTATCATACGGGTACTAGCTGACCCACGCAACTTCGTCTGCGTCACATAAGAGGGAAAAAGCTACCTACTACTACCTACCTACTACTACCTACCTACTACTACCTACCTACCTACCTACTACTACCTACCTACTACTACTTTTTTTTCATAAGAACTTTCTCCTGACAATAACAAATACAACAAAAAAAGAATTAGTGAAATCGGTCCAGGCGTTGTTGAGTTATGCGCTTACCAACACATTTTGCGATTCATTTTTATTAAATTGCATTGTTGCAAAAATTGTTCTAGGTGGTTTTATTTTCGCTGCCCTTATCCCAATTAATTTGGGGTTTAGGGGGTTGCTTGTCTTCATCCATACTTTTCCATTATGATGAGTAACTTATTTCACGACATTATCTTGTTTCACATAGTCTAAATGATAGCCGGACAAAGCTAGGGATGTTATGCATGGTCAACCATCCAAATACCAAACCTGGGAAGCGCTGCTTAACCTTGACGATCGACTCTGTGGCAGTAATTATGAAGGAACGAGCTCTTCGACTTTCGGTGCAGCAGAACATAAAAGTTTAAGAGAGCGGTTTTAATTAGGCAATTAATTTGAGTGTGTCGCTTGGTATCAGTGTAAACTTGTATATCGGTAAAGTAACGAAAGTAATGTATATTATGGCGCAATCATAATGGTCGTTCGCCCGAAGTCGATTGCCTATGGAATTCGGTCAAACGACCAGGTGTAAATGAACGCGGTCGAATCGATCACGCCCCGTCTTCGGATAAAATCTTCCGGCTTCATTTACAGAGATTATGGGTATCGAATGCGTTGGAAGACCCACTAGGTGGACCGATGACCTGGTGAAGGTTGCAGGGATCCGCTGAATGCGAGTCGCACGGGACCGGTCAATGTGGTGACACTTGGGAGAGGCCTATGTCCAGTGCAGTGCAGTGGACGTCTTTCGGCTGAAATGGATGATGATGATGATTATGGTTACCAATAATTAAACATTACCAAACAACACAAACGATAGGTATCTTTTAGATTGTTCTCGCAAGTTCGCAATTTAAATTGCAATGCGAAGTGGGCTGTTTAAATGAAACCTTGGCACACGAATCTAATTTCAATGAACTGGATAATTTTATGTATTTTATTTAATTATGTAAGTACATGAATGTTATGTAGTTAACCTTGTACATATTGTAGTCAGCTATGCGTAAATAAGTGCCAAAATGCGGCCGAAATATGCATTGATTATTTAGCTAATTCGGTAATTATGAACGAAACAGTATCGATCAGCGATCAGCCAAAACCAAAATGACCGCTTTACAATTTGGAAAATGATCAAAAAGCAACAATTCATAATATTAAATGCGTCTGTGAACATTTAAACATTTTATGAATTTTTACGTGATTTGAATATTATTATCTTGATGGTTCTGCTAAAGCGGCCATTTGTGATTTTTACTCTGTATTGATTGACAAGGTGACGAACAAATGTGGGTGAACCTAGACGCCTTTTTTTTTCGGATGGGAAATCATCGAATGACTCCTCCCGCTCTGGGTGGAGCGGGAGGGAGTGTCAGACTTTTACTGACTAAAACCATCCATGTTCCTTCATCGCCCTTTGTGTTCCGGGTCCACGGTATCTCTTTCGAACAATCCGGCAGCCCCAGCAGGCCCCGGCCCTTGCGGACTCCTTCCTTTCTGCTGGCATCTCTTTGAGGCGCGCGTGGAACACGAACGCGCCGTCGACACTGCCTGTCATCGTAAAACGGACGGACGGCGATCTAGCCGATAGCTCACCGTCCACAGACTCGCGCCTACAGTGGCCGGGGGCCACAACTTGGTGCTCCCAACGCCCGGTGCGTCTCCCGCGGCGGCTGGGAGAGAGGTTCTCTCCCTCTCACGTTCCGCCACCTCCTTCACTAGCATGACTGCTTCGCAGAAGGAGGTCACGGCTTCCCATTCCCTCTCGCTCCGGACCATGGATTGAACCAGTGCCGACTGCTGCATGCTTGCTACATACATGGAGTATGCTTGTTTGCATGTTGTGACAAATCTATGTGTCGGGTTTGTCAGGGTTTATTTCGTTAGGCTCGAGCATTATGTGGGCAGAAGACGGGTTTCGTGCTATGAAAACTCACTAAATGCGATACTTTGTTTATTGTCAGGTGCTCGGTTCGGGCTGGTTGTTTCCATGGAGAAGAACCGGCAAGAAACTCCATGGTTACTCTTTTCAAACAGATCTACACTGAGTAAACTAACGAATTACTTGACATTACACTTTCACACTAACACTCACTAAATGGGCAAACCGACAGTTTCGTTCTGGAGGAGTGATTTGGTTGGAGACTCGAGCAAAAGTGAGCTCAGCACAATCCCCACTCTCCAAGACGACTCTGTCCACGTGCCGCCAGTAAATCAACATCTGACGTCACGGCGTTTACCCCTACACAATAGTCAAATCAGCAATTTGATATTGAAAAGTTATCGCTTTCTCCGACACGGCCATCTTGACAATTCACACGTCCTCGTGTGAGGCATCTGAAACAAGAATTCATGGAAAGTAATACGTCCTTTGCACGGCCTTCCTGACCAAGGCATTCAAAATTAAAGTCACACAATACAATCAACACAATTTTGTTCTGATTCACATTCTCATCAAATCTTATTAAGGAATCTCAACATTGAAATCACCACTCTTCAGGAATCATCAGTTTTCGAAACAATTCATGAAAACTTCTAAGCAAATCTAGTATGCAATGCTCTGTTCGGAACTCAACTTCGTCACATACAACACATTGCCTCCATCCGGCAAACCAGCGGGACCTCCATCCGGTACCCGACTTCCACACACAACACATCACATTGCCTCCATCCGGCAAACCAGCGGGACCTCCATCCGGTACCCGACTTCCAAACACAACACATCACATTGCCTCCATCCGGCAAACCAGCGGGACCTCCATCCGGTACCCAACCTCAAGAGACAATACATTGCTTTTATTAAGCACCTTTGGCGATTACTTACATCGCTATGCTGGACAAGTCACGAACAGCATTGGGATGCATGCAATCTGAGTCACTTGCATACTACATTTGCATCCCCTCACTAAGGAGTGACACCATCGCCATCATGTTACTCATAAGGTGCGGTCTAACAGACCCACCGCCACGTGTTACTCACGGGTGCGGTCTAAAGTCTCGAGTATAAGTGTACAAGCCTTTCCTTATCAGATTTGGTCTCACTACCACTGTCATCAACTATGACATTTAACTCTCGAGGAACTTGGTGATCGGGGATCTTTCTCACAAAAGCTAGGGATCTTTCTCACAAAAGCTAAAATCTTCGAATTAGCTTTACTGAACCTTGGTCTATACTAGTTGTAGTAATGACAGCATCAATATGCTCACTCTTGAGTCCAGACAAAACTGAATTGGTACTCTACAGTCATAACAAAATGAAAACGACTCACCAGAGTGACGAAAAATCCCAGTAGATGCTCATGCGGTAATCACACACATGTCCACGCGAACGTTGCTTATGAGCTGCGCTCGCTGCATCACCGCTGCTAGTACCGCCATTCAAATTGGGGTAGCTTCATGTCCTTACTTGAACCTCCTGGTATGTCCTCGTGTGATGGTTACCCTGCAAACAAATACTCCACGACAGAATTTTGTTCCACTCGGTCAGTCCTGACCAAACTCTAGATTCACCGGGTCAGTGAAAATAAAGAACTCTGTTTTATTTTAACCCAATCCTATTCTAATAAAATCAAACGTCATAACATAACGCCTGAACTCCCCAAAGGGTTAAACAGAGGTGCACCTAATAGTACACTCACACTCCGGTAGTTAAGTCCAAGCCCTATGTACCATCAACTGGGCACCACTTTGCCCGATCTGGGAATCGAACCCAGGACCTCATGCTCAGCAGTCGCGTTTGCCCCCACTAGACCAACGACGTAGTTTATTAAATCAAACACGGTTAAATTGGTAATACTTGAAAATAGGTCAACCCTTGGGCCATGTACCACAGTCGTTCAAATCAACCTTTATAACTCAACTGTAATAATAACTACTGGTACGGTCAAACACACTACTAAACCGATAGGGTACTAAAACAGTGGTACACAACGTATGCAACGCACACACTACGCATGTAACGCACACACTACGCAAGCCACGCATGGACTACGTCTGCAACGCACACACTACGCAAGCTACGCATGGACTACGTATGTATCACATACACTACGCATCCACTACGTACGCACTACGTATGCACTACGTCTACACCACGCATCCACTACGCACGCACTACGTATGCACTACGCTCACACTACGTATGCACTACGTATACACTACGTATGCACACCTAAAAGTCTCAGCCCTACAGGTGCCACACAGGCTCAGGTTGCCACACAGGCTCAGGTTGCCACACGGGCCCAGATTGCCACACACGCTCAGGTTGCCACACAGGCTCAGGTTGCCACACAGGCACAGATTGCCACCACTTAAGCTTACTCATCATCATCAAAATAAACACCAACATTATTCAATATCGACTGGTACGTGACCCACTGGTATCTTCCTTAGCCTACCCTGTGCATATTTGTAGGCACGATTAATATTCAAAACTTTCAGTTTATGACGATCACCGTCCAAAATCTCAATCAACCTTTAACAGGAAACATTTTACTCTTTCATCAAAGATCATTCAGCTCCAGAATCAAAATCGAAACACTCACCAAAGTATTTCCATATTCCGACTCGACGGTGCAAAGGTCGACTTGCTTCTCCGCCAGTACATCAGCACTCGACCAGCGCTGTCCTGCTGCGCAGCGACTAGCAATGTGCCCCGGCGTGCCACACTTGGAGCACACCAGTGAACTGCTGCAGGCCTGCGGTCGCTGCCCAACGCCTGTAGCAGCCGTCACAGGCAACCGCTTCTTGATGGGGCGGTCGTCTTCGTCCGAAAATCCGCTTGTTTGTGTCGTTGTTTGCCGCATTCGCGACACTTGATTGGTGGTACTGATGAAAATATCAGACGTGTCTCGCTCCCTGACGACGGGCGCATATTTTACTTTGTTTATTTTTGTTTTTCACTATTCACGTAAATGACGAAAATGTCTCGACGTACACGAATCTGGCCTTGAACAATTCTTTAAACTGGTCCCACGACATACTCTAAACGATACAAAGTCTTTGTTTTGCATTTCAAATAGTAACCGTCACTGATTGTCATTAACACTAAAAAACGAGGTGTATCCCGTTTTTTTCACTTGGTAAATAACACTTGTTTACTGTCTGTTTTGAGTTTCTGGTATTTCGGCGCTGTTGCAAGCACTACGATCGCGGATAAACTAAAGTTATTGCGGGTGGGTGTTTATGCAGACAATTCGATCTACCCTCTTTCTTGTCCATTTTTTTTGCACTCAGTAACCGACACACGAAAAATTATCACGAACAAAGTTTTTTTTTCGACACTTTTTTTTCTGTTTTTACACAGTTGACATTGACACTGATTGTTATTAATACTGTCCCCGCAGCATGATTTCATTAGCACGATTTTATCCCAATTCTGATGTCGGGTTTGTCAGGGTTTATTTCGTTAGGCTCGAGCATTATGTGGGCAGAAGACGGGTTTCGTGCTATGAAAACTCACTAAATGCGATACTTTGTTTATTGTCAGGTGCTCGGTTCGGGCTGGTTGTTTCCATGGAGAAGAACCGGCAAGAAACTCCATGGTTACTCTTTTCAAACAGATCTACACTGAGTAAACTAACGAATTACTTGACATTACACTTTCACACTAACACTCACTAAATGGGCAAACCGACAGTTTCGTTCTGGAGGAGTGATTTGGTTGGAGACTCGAGCAAAAGTGAGCTCAGCACAATCCCCACTCTCCAAGACGACTCTGTCCACGTGCCGCCAGTAAATCAACATCTGACGTCACGGCGTTTACCCCTACACAATAGTCAAATCAGCAATTTGATATTGAAAAGTTATCGCTTTCTCCGACATATGCATTTCCTAAACGTTTTCTTAAAAAAGAGTGACAAAAAAAAATACCAGCCTGTAAATTATTTTATAGAAACGTGATTTATCCAAATGTACTTAAATAAAAAATAAATGATTAAATATCATCTGATGCATTTGATAAAAGAAGTATTTGCCAAATAAATGTTTGTAAAACGAATGTTTTTAAGAAATAAAACATATAAGTTGTTTGCGAAATAAATAGTATACGAAACGTTGGTTGTAAAATGAAATTATGTCAATGGAGTTTTGGTGAAACTTGAGTAAACCCGCTAGTACACCATATAGTGCGACGTATCGACCGAGCCACGCCTGTCTGCGTCTAGTCGTTTGTTGATGAAAGGGTAGAAAATTAAATTGTGCGACCCCGTTGTATATGCGCCGAGCCGCCGACCAAACGCATTTCATATGAGACTTTGAAGTTAGTAGCTTCATGAGTTTCTTAATGAGAGGTTTTGTTTTTGAGAATTAAAAAAAAAATAGTTTCCATGAACTCGGTACATGGCGTTAATCTGACTACGTTACTAGTTGCCAAAGCCAAAACGCTTGAAAAACAACGTCACATAGACGCTCGTTGACTAACACTTTCGTTTGCATAAGCTTCCGAATATAAGCATTAGGTCCAAGTGAAATTATGTGACGTTATGTTCCTTTCGTTAGACCTCAAGTGCGTATGCGGCGTCTCCCCACAGACAATGGCCACCTTCTTGCACCGCATATATCACCAGCGCACTTGATGATCTTTTTACTGTATCAATGCAGCAGTTCGCGTGGCTGAATTTGGACTAAACACATTTGAACTTGTTTGCCAATGATACGCTAAGAAGAAGTGCTAAATTCATCCATGGTGCTATAAAGGGTATCGTCGTGATTTCCGTGACTGGGCTGTAGAAGTCAACCCTATATCTGATCAGACTGGAAACCGACTATAAAATAGTTGGAAAAAGGCGGGCAGATTTGGTGTAACAGAGGCCATTAATCTTTTAATTTATTTACAAAAATGTGTGATTTCTCAACTCGACCTTCGAGGTTTTAATTTAAGCAATATAATTTGTAATCATAACGAAAAGTGAACTACCTTCTCACCCTTGACTTACAAACATAATATGGCGTGTGAACCTGTTGTTGATTCGTATTACCTGATGAAACACTTGATTGCGACCCATTTTTGACAACTGGGAAAGATATTACGAGACGAAGAATTTGTTTTTGAGGCAGTTGAAATTAAGTACATAGGTACGTAAAATCTCGCCTCTAAACCCCGGAAAAGTTTCAAGTTATACCCGGATGCAGCTGAAAACCAGTATTTTACATGGACCGGCTGCCTATCTGACCTTCGCAACGCAGTACTGGGTCATGATACGTCTTAGTAGGACTGGTAGTCTAACTTTCCGGCCACTGACTTCCTAATAACGACCGTCAAAGATCTACAAATGACAGCCGGGTCCAACGGCTTAACGTCCTTTGTGAGGCACGGATGGGCCTAGAAAGTTGGGGTTTAACATAGAATATCGACCCGTGCTGTTATTATTTAGCCACGATAAGCTTCTTTTCAAACCCCCGACGCAAAAACGACGGGGTTTTATAAGTTTGACGTGTCTGTGTGTGTGTGTGTGTTTGTCTGCCTGTGGCATCGTAGCGCCCGAACGTATGAACCGATTTGGATTTTGTTTTTTTTTTGTAAAAGGTGAATTAGTCGGGAGTGGTCTTAGTTATGTTTGATTAAAATCTGTCCCAGATGGCCGCCGCCACAAAATGGCGGATTACATATTTATTCAACAACTCCCTCAATATGAGTATCATCAAATGAAAGGGCTTAAATAGTTGAATACTATACACTGTGATAAATAAAAAATCCAAGATGGCCGCCACCACAAAAAGGCGAATTAACGAATTATTTTCTATTTAACTTTTAGTACATTGTGTCGGGGGTCTTAAATTTTAATTTTACTTGTTAATAACCAAATACTATTAAAGGAATTTCCATTCTTCCGCAGGATCATACCAGCCGAGCAATGAGTTGATGCTTCGCTTCTACAGCTACTACAAGCAAGCGAAAGATGGACCATGCGAAAAGATAAAGCCTGGATTCTGGGATGTGGTCAACAGGTAAGATGTGTAAAGAACTAAATACTCCTTCTTTTTTTCGGATGGGAAATCATCAAATGACTCCTCCCGCTCCGCCCCGAGCGGGAAGAGTCATTTGATGTTTTTCCATATTGAAACCAGTAATTAGATTACCTAGCTGAGTAACTATCCTACTGTTAGGTTGAACCAGATCAGCACGAATAGCTACCGGGGATAGACTCCAACTGGGCGCAAGCATGAGTCCGGATTACTCCAGGGCCCTACCCAAATAAAAAAAATATCATATCTGCTAACCCTTTTTTTCGGATGGAAAATCATCAAATGACTCCTCCCGCTCTAGGCGGAGCGGAGTGTCAGACTTTTACTGACTAAAACCCATCCATGTTCCTTCCTCGTCCTTTATCTTCCGGGGCCACGGTATCTCTTTCGAACAGTCCCGCAGAACTAAAGACTCCTAGGAAATGCTTAATGCACCTCTAATTTTTCGAATTCACATGCGTTTTGTATAATTATCACTTGCTTCGGTGAAGGAAGACATCGTGAGGAAACCAGTATGCCTGAGAGACATTTCTTGACGGCGTGTAAAGTCAAATCATGCAGAGGCCCATGGGCGCCATAAAAACTCTGACACCAGGATAGTTACTAACCACACGTACGATAAAGAAAAAGAAAAATGAGTTACTTGTGTTTTAAGATTACAGCATACCGACCTTCAAACCACTAAAAGGTTTACAGATACAAACCTGACAAAAACAACGAACAAAAAGTTATAATGTTTTTTTTTTTTCTTTTAGGGTTAATGACTATAGTTTGTGCAGTTTACTTAAAGTTATTGACCTCAAAGAATCTATTGTTTTTTGGTTGTATTGTGTCTAGAGATAGATAGATACCTGTCCCGACTGAGGTGGCCTTCTAGCTAATTAAATTTGACCCTATACATTTAAAGTGTTTATTTACACAAATCTGCATGGTTCTTATGTGAGTTGAGCAAGATTATGTCTGGAAATCTGGACTTTAAATAAGACTATATGACCTCTGAGTTTCTTTTGGCTGTTTCTTCTCAGAGTGGTCAGGTACGAAACCACCTAGTTAAAAAAAATACATGTAAAGGGTAAGATAGACTGCAGCCGTCGCCAACTGTCGACGGCAGTCGTTGACGCTTCGGCGACGGATGGTGACGTTGGCAGTTGTGGCATGCCGCGTAATTATGTGTGTCGACGATTGCCGCCGAATGCCACAACTGCAAGCGTCGACGCGTCGGCGACGGCTGCAGTTTATATGCCGTTGGCAACATATCGCTTGTCTGTGAGAACGCAGTGTTTGTAAAAACCAACTTGCAAAGTAATAGTACATTATGGTACAAGTGTGTAATGTTGGTGATTACCGCCGAGGCGCCATTGAGAACCGAGCCGTTAGGCGAGGTTCTTAAGAGAGCCGAGACGGTAATCATCAACACACACGTGTATCATACGACGTTTTTCAACACACTTGAGAATAAAATAATACTAAAAATAACTATAATTTCAACAGTGAAAACGAGTTGTGAATTTTTTTTCGCAATGGCGGGAATAATTCATCAGTTTTCCTATGCGCGCGCATCTAACAATGGCGATCGCCCATAGACTAAAAGAATGAGGTTCCTTTTTTTTTGGCTTTTCGCGGATAGCGTTTCAGCCACGTACGAAATGGGGAATTCGAAGTTTTATAATTTAAAAAAAAGTAAAAAAAAAGAAAACAAAAGTTGCATTTGAGTGAAAGTTTTATTTATTAAAAACTTATAAGTTGAAATTATCTATGTAGATACGAAGTTGTATGAAATGAGCAAGCAATAGGTACATTAATTTATTTGTACTATTGAACACGATCTTTTTTGTATCGAAACTTTTTTAAGAACAAAGCAATTCAACCAATAAAATAAAAAAAAACCCTATAACTCACTTGTGAATAATAGCAATGAAAAAGTCACAGTTTGATTACAGGTGTCATTATGTGCCTAATTGCGGTGAAATTAGAGCCACTTTATGAGCAAGTGTGTTGAAAAAATCTTTTTTTCATATGGCACACATTTTAATTCCATTCTTGTCTGATTTCAGAGCCAAATGGGAAGCCTGGAACAGATTAGGCAACATGACGAAGGATGAAGCGATGCAGGCATACGTCGACGAATTACACAAGGTGAACTAAGACATTCCTTTTATTAAAGAAAAAGCGAAAAAAAAAAACAAAACTTAAGCTGAAAAAATATGACGATCAACATTTCAAGAAATAATATAAGGGAGAAGTTATACATTATCTGTGGAGTGTGGATCATCTTCATTGTGAAAATGTTGAGAGTTTACATTTGTTGTGTTTTAAATTGTTAATCTGTGACTACCTGATTGAAGAAAAAACTGACCGCTCAGTTCAGAATTTTTGTCGAGTGTAAATTTGTTCGGTTTAAAGTAACTATTTTTCTCGCCCTCGAAGTGAAAAGTACAGTTTGCACCTCGAGACTAAACGCCAATTTAATATACCCTCGCTTTCATTGACTCCCTCGCAAGCTCGGGAGTCAAACCACCTCGGGTATATTATGGCTTCGTTTAGTCCCTCGTTATAAAATATACTATTCTGCCCCGCTGAAAGTACGCGCGCAACTTTCAACCGCGTGAAATTCATCATTTTCTTGACCTTATACCAATTCATTTGTGGTCTGCGCAGCATGTCTTCTTCTCCATGTTTCTCTACTCGTCATCTCATCAGATACTTTCTTTCTTGCCTAATCATTTTTAACACAGTCCACATCGTTTCGTTGGTCTTCCTCTACTCATACACCCATCCACATTCATATTCTAAACTTTCTTCACGACTTTTTCCTCATTCATCCGCATCACATACCACGACAATAGATTTATTATAAAAGATCAGTTTTTCCCGTTTTTGCAACATATTTCATTGACGCTCCGCCCCAATTGGTCGTAGCGTGATGTTATAGGGATGAGTAATAAATTAAAGTTTAAAGAAAGAAGGTTTTAAGGTTTATTTCCTTTTTAAAGCTTGATCAATATTGTTGCTTGTGTGTCTCACAAACAACCAATGCACAAGGCCACAAGAACTTCAATTAGACTCATTAGCACTTACGAACGAAGTAGGGAAGTGGTCCTAGGTTGTAGAGGTGCTAACTTCAGAAATGTTGTGGTAAATACACGTGCTATAATTTATTTTATACTAGCGACATGCCCCGGTTTCGCACGGGTGCAATGTAGATATAAACCTTTTTTTTTTCGGATGGGAAATCATCAAATGACTCCTACCGCTCTGGGCGGAGCGGAAGGGAGTGTCAGACTTTTACTAAGTAAAACCATTCATGTTCCTTCTTGGCCCTTTGTGTTCCAGAACCGCGGTTTCTCTTTCGAACAGTCCCGCTGCCTCAGCAGGATGTAGATATAATTCTCCTCTTGAATCACTATCTATTGCTGAAAACTGCATTAAAGTCTGTTGTATAGTTTAAAGTGTACAAACAGCGGGAGCGACTTTGTTTTGTACTATGTAAACATAAAATTTACTTATGATTTTGACATGTTGATACCAATAACATCCAAATATGTCCCAAGGACAGGACCTCCGATCAAATACATCAACAAACAATACCAAAGCGTATCGGATTACTAATACTTTGAAACTTTGTACCGAAAAAGAAATTGGAGATGAGCAGGACATCTGGCTAGAAGCGCACATGGCCGATTAAGTAAGGTTTTGACCAAATAGTGGCTAAGGTTAGGCCTAAGCAACCAGGGCCGTCCAAGAGTCCGTTGAGTAGACGATATCGTCAAAATCGCGATTAACATATGGTTGAGGGAAACATATGGGGATCCCAGGACCACCAGTTCTTCGATACCCCTGAGATCTCAGGTAGTCCAACAAATTGGTCTAGCTGGGTGGGAGTATCAAGGGAGTCCTTGGTTTTGTGGAGCACTAATGAGTTTTACAATGTAGCCTGCTGCGCTTTTCTGGTGGTCGCCACTGTTAATTCTGGCTTTCAGGAGTTACAGTGGTTTGGGAATAGTGTGGCGGGCTTGTCCCAAAAAGAATGTAGCCTGCTGTATCATACCACTGCTGGTAAAAGGCCTCTCGCGACATCGAAATTATTCGATCCAGGGCCAATGTTGACCACACTGGTCGTTTGTTTTGTGCAACTCGTCCGGCCATATCCTGCGTGATCTACCGCGTCGCCTTCTGGCTGTTTTACAATAATTTCAATAACATTTTTTTTCCAACAGATAGTTGAAACGATGTCCTACAACCAAGATATAGCGTCGTTCCTTTCGGTGGATGAAGACGATCAAGGGTTCCCCAACAATGACCTGGAGCTGGTCGCCGGCGACGTGCTGCGCAGGGTGCGCTCCGCGGAGAACAGTCCTGTGTGTGAGTACTATAGTTAAAACGATGACACTCAAAACGTAGCATTGTTTTTGGGTGAGTAAAGCAGTATACTCACCAAAAAAAAAAAAACGGTTTTCACTAACATCAGGCGACATGTAAACGAATTCCTTATAAAAGCGCCCTGTTGTATTATAAACGCTTGCATCAGCTTCAAAGAAGAAAAAAGACATACTGCGCCGAACCCTATGATGATGGATCAGCTTCAAAATTTACAACTTCTTTGTGTTGTTTTGGTTTCCAGATTTTGCCTATTTATAGTACATATTTGTAAAACCCCACGGTATTTTAGCTCTACTATAACCCCAAAAGTCCTAACTCTACTTCATCCTAGGTTCTCGGTCAGTGTCCGGAGCGTCGTCACCGGTTCGAGGTCCGTCGCCGCTGCCAGCTGTGAGACAGCGCCACGACTCCGAGGACGAGTTTATAGACACCGTTGATGTTAGTGTAGTACGTATGGCGATTGACTAATGCCTGGTAACGGGTACTAACTTGCTTATGAAGCTGAAAGGAGATGCACAAGACTTGTTGACCAATATCCACCTTTTTATTGTTATTATAGAAGATTTTTCCTATAAAATGACATAGGTTTTATGTCTGTACATTCTGGGGACCAGGCGCATACAATTTTTGGTCATCTCCTTTCGCTAGATAATTTAATGAAAAAAAAAAACACTAATTCCTTGTGCCGAGTACTAACTTTTTGTACACTTGAACCGGAATAGAAATGTGCTTCGGTAACTTTCGGCACAGCCTTCGGGTTTCCGAACTAACACGAACGCCGCACCACAGACTGACGCAAAACTACAAAATTTTGCACTGCCGCGCTTTGTACCAGAGCATCTGTTATCGTGTTTTAGTATTTCCGAACACAGACTATGATTGCCGAAGCCCAAACTCTTTCTGAGCCATCTGTATGTGTGTATATTAATAAAGGCTCCCACACACTATAATACTAATTATGGCCGACCCGAATGGCGCCGCGGTAGTTTATTCATTTATTTATTTAGTACGTTCGAATCCCGGTAGGAGCAAATATTTGTGTGATAAGCATGGACATTTGTTTCCGAGTCCTTGATGTTTATATTGATAATAAGTGTATATTTGCAAAAAATGCAATTGTGGGGCAATTTGGAGTTGGACGTCGGAACCACCGGGGCCACCAACTGGCTAGTTTTATGGAGAAGGAGGGCCTCTATATGATGAACTCCTTCTTCAAAAAGCGTGAGCACAGAAAGTGGACCTGGCAGAGCCCAGATGGTGCAACAAAAAACGAGATTGACTTCATCATGTCAACCAAGAAGCAAATGTTCAATGATGTCTCTGTGATCAATTCGGTGAAAACCGGGAGCGATCACCGCATGGTAAGAGGCACATTGAACATCAATATCAAGCTAGAAAGGTCTCGACTGATGAAGTCTACGCTCCGTCCAGCACAGATCCAAATCCAAAACCCCGAAAGCTTTCAGCTCGAACTCCAGAATCGTTTCGAGTGCCTAGGGAGCTCAGTGGACGAATACAACGATGGGTTCGTGGAAACTGTCCATATGACCGGGTCTAAGTTCTTCAAGACACGTCGTACAGATCAGAAAAAAAGGTTCTCCGATCAAACTCTCAAGCTCATGAAAGAACGGCGTGAGATGATCCTGCAATCTTCAGACGAGGCGTTGAAATACCGGCAGCTCAATAGACAGATCTCTAAATCCTTGAAGAGCGACCTCCGCCGCTATAATACCGAGCGCATTAAAGATGCAATCGAACGGAACAAAGGCTCCAAGGTATTTTCAAGAGATCTGGCTATTGGGCAGAGCCAGCTCACGAAACTGAAGACCGACGATGGCAGGATCTTATCCGCCAAACCGGAGCTACTGTGGGAGATCGAGAGCTTCTATGGACAGTTGTACACGTCAACCAGCAAACCCATTGTCGACCTAGCAAACGACCCAAGAGCTAGACTAACCCGACACTATACCGAAGACATCCCGGACGTCAGCCTGTACGAGATTAGGATGGCTCTGAAACAGCTCAAAAACAGCAAGGCACCGGGTGATGACGGAATTACGGCCGAACTCCTGAAGGCGGGTGGAAAACCGGTACTTAAGGCTCTTCAGAAGCTGTTTAATTCCTTCATACTCGAGGGGAAAACGCCACAGGCATGGTGCAGGGGTGTGGTGGTGCTCTTCTTCAAGAAGGGTGACAATGCCCGGTTGAAGAATTACAGGCCCATCTCACTTCTAAGCCATGTCTACAAGTTGTTTTCAAGAGTCATCACGAATCGTCTCGCGAACAAGCCGGTTTCCGAAAAGGCTTTAGCACCGTGGACCACATACATACGCTTCGGCAGGTTATACAGAAGACCGAAGAGTACAACTTGCCTCTCTGTTTAGCGTTTGTGGACTACGAGAAAGCCTTTGATTCGATCGAGACCTGGGCTGTACTGCAGTCTCTCCAACGGTGCCAAATTGACTACCGGTACATCGAGGTGTTGAAGTGTTTGTACAAAAACGCCACCAGGTCAGTCCGACTTCAGGACCAAGCCTCGGAACCTATCCTTCTACAGCGAGGTGTAAGACAGGGAGACGTAATATCTCCGAAACTGTTCACCGCTGCACTGGAGGATGTCTTCAAGGTTCTGGACTGGAGAGGGCTAGGCATCAACGTCAATGGCGAGTACATCACTCACCTTCGGTTTGCCGACGATATAGTGGTCATGGCTGAGACCATGGAGGACCTCAGTACAATGCTCGATGACCTCAGTAGAGCTTCCGAAAGAGTGGGTCTAAAAATGAACATGGACAAGACGAAGGTCATGTTGAATGCCCATGTCACACCCATTCCTATCAAGATCGGAGGCTTTACAATCGAAATTGTAGACGATTATGTATACCTAGGACAAACGATCCAGTTAGGTAGGTCTAATTTCGAGAAAGAGGTCAATCGTCGAATCCGACTCGGCTGGGCAGCGTTCGGGAAACTGCGCGGTATCTTCTCGTCCAACTTACCGCAGTGTCTCAAGACGAAAGTCTATGACCAGTGTGTGTTGCCAGTGATTACATACGGGACCGAAACGTGGTCGCTCACAATGGGCCTTATCAAAAGGCTTAAAGTCACCCAAAGGGCAATGGAGAGGGCTATGCTCGGAGTTTCCTTGCGTGATCGAATCAGAAATGAAGACATCCGCAAGAGAACCAAGGTCACCGACGTAGCCCGAAGAATTGCTAAACTTAAGTGGCAGTGGGCAGGGCACATTGCTCGCAGAACGGATGGCCGCTGGGGCCGAAAAGTTCTGTAGTGGCGACCGCGAACCGGAAGACGATGCGTTGGAAGACCTCCCACTAGGTGGACCGATGACCTGGTGAAGGTTGCGGGAATCCGGTGGATGCGAGTCGCAAGGGACCGGTCAATGTGGCGACACTTGGGGGAGGCCTATGTCCAGCAGTGGACGTCTTTCGGCTGAAATGATGATGATGATGATTTGCAAAAAAAAACATTATCTGTGTAGTATATCAATTACCTGGTGTCCACGACACAAGCATCGTTGCTTAATGTGGCACTAGATGGCGCTGTGTGTAATGTTCAGCGATATTTATGATTACTTTTCCTTGATAACAAATGACTATCGACATTACAGCGTCGCGACTCTGAGGATGAGTACATTGAAGCAGTCGATGTTAGTATAGTACGTATAACACTAATACCTGGTGCTGGGCACTAACTGTTTGTGTGTGTTAAACTACGAGTATGTATATCAAATAAATGTAGCAGGGGAAGCTGCGGAGTTTTAGCAAAGGACTTGGAAGGTTTTTGTACGAAGCCTGGCCGGCCTTTTTAACCTCCGCCAATTTTTTTTCCAAGTTGTGTCTACGAGATGAATATATGTGTTATGCGTAGACACAACTACCAGCTATCGCTGGTATCAATAGAAACAAGTTTAGTATGAGGCAAAATGTTCTAAAGTGTGCTAAAGATGCCATCAGTAAATGGGCTTTAAGGGCCAGTCGAGGGACTTTTGTCTGCCGGATAGAAACGAACGTTCCTGTTCATTGGTTGTTGTGTTGTTTTTCACCCCCGACGCAAGAACGAAGGGTTGTTATAAGTTCGACGTGTCTGTGTATGTGTGGTGTGTGTATCTGTGGCATCGTAGCACCCGAACGGATGAACCGATTTAGATTTTGTTTCTTTTGTTTGAAAGGTGAATTAGTCGAGAGTGTTCTTAGCTATGTTTGATAAAAATTAGTCCAAGATGGCCGCCGCCACAAAATGGCAGATTACATATTTATTTTACAACTCCCTCAACATGGGTATCAAAAGAAAAGGGCTTGACTAGTAGAATACTAATAATACATATCAAATCCAAGATGTCTGCCACCACAAAATGGTGAATTACTTATTTAATTTTTTATTTAACAATTTATGTACACACTTATTACAGAAAAGAAGAAAGGAACAGAAAATAGTACAAAGGTGATGCTTATTTCTAATTAAATCTCTTCCAGCATACCTGCGAAAGGAGATACTAAATAAAGAGATGTAGACATGATTAAATATCTTAAATATATACAAAATTTGAATACATACATACTCATATATACTAAAAAAAATACTATAAAACAATAAAAAAAAAAACTAACAATAAATACTTATGCAATTATATTTTTATGTGTTGGGGTTTTTTTTTAATTTTAAAGTAATCTAACTTGTTTCATCTATTGGTTGTTGCAAATTGTTCGCGGACAAATTGTCCATTGTCTTCGCAGGCCCTAACTTTGATAGCTCATATCTCGGAAACGTGATACCTTAGAGCATTTTGTGGTTTGGTGAGCATTTGGTGTCATACGTGGCCGCAACTTTGAAAAAGAAAATAAAAATTCTTCCAAGTCCTTTTTGGTTTAATTGGGTCAATGGCAGCTGGTAATTTGAAATGGCCGGATAGACGCTTCAGATGACCCGGTAAAGGGACGGCGCTGTTCCTATACATATAGGGTGTAAACAACTTCATCGCGAAGCCGTCAACCAAGCATTCTGTACATCAAACTAAGTAACAAAAATTATTGCGAGGAAACGACTTTTTTTAGGATGATAATCATGTTTTGTAGTAAAACTCAATGTAACGCACTCAAATCATTGTGCTGATGAATGGATTGAACAGTACGGGGATCGAAGATGTGTTAAAAGTAAAACAAATACAGTAAAAACTTAATTTGTATCTTTGACCCCCAATATCTCCGTAACTAGAAGGTTCCCAGGTATGGTGTAGAACAAAAAAATGATCGCAATGATGGGGAGAACCAGTGCCTTTCGGCTTCGTTGAGAGGTTATTTACACCCTTTATAACTCCAACTGTATCTATGGTACTTAAGTACCTAGTTTATGTTTGCTTTTTGACGTTCAAATATGATTGTCAATTTATATAGACAAAATGAACAAAGATATGACAAAGATTTAGGAATAAATAATAGCGTTACAATGGACAGGGGAGAATGCAAGAAAAAAAAACGTAAAATTGGACAACGGCGGGAATACCATGCTTTCGTCATGTGACTGTCGGGTGATCTTCAGAAATGATTATTATTCGGAGAGTAGTATTTAAATAAGTATGCTTCAAAACTTACAGAGCGAGCCAGAGGTGCCACAGCGCAGGGACTCAGCCGTTCAGAGGCAAACAAGCCAGAGGCTTAGCAATGGACATGCTCATCAAATCACCTCACAGCTTACACGTAAGTTTCATTTTGTAGCATTTTTTTAAGTGAAAATTTCTTTAGGCGCATTTACCACTTTTTGTGTGAAAAAAAATCATGGAACACGCGTGACCGTCACCTAACGTTTCGTAGCACTTGTAGCCGATCCGCTACGGCGTAGCACCACTGAGTAGCACTCGTAGCCCATCCGGTACGGCGTAGCACCACTTAGGCGTGCGCGGGGCAAAACCCGTAGCAGATATAGATTATTTAGTTTTCACTTCTGCATCGGCCAGTCCCCATTTTTTTTATTGCCAAGCCCGCCACTATTACAGTCGTTACAGGTAGTGGCAAAAAGTCTGACAAGCGGTCTTACCAAGTGGTATCGTATTACCCAGTAGGTACTAACTGGGTTGTGGAGATCAGATAGGCAGTCGCTTTATGTAAAATACTGGTATTCCGCTGCATCCGGTTAGACCTGAAGCCGACCACACTGGGAACCGACAGATTGTTACCTAATTTTACCGTGTAAACAGTGTTGAACCACAAAAAGTAACTGCGGTGAGGATGCAACGTTAGTGTGGCACTAGATGGCGGCGTGTGTAATGTCCGGCGATATTTATTTATTATTATATATTTTTAGCGCCGGCGAGGTAGACCTCGACGTAGGTGGCGTGACGATCTGATCACGTTTGCAGGGCCAACATGGCCGGAGATCGCACAAGACAGAGAGGTATGGAAGGAGAAAGGGGAGGCCTTTGCCCAGCAGTGGGACATGACGTAGGCTAGCAAAAAAAAAAAATATATATTTATTACATCAATTTTCAAGCGGTTATTTGGTCGTTCCAGATCTGAAGGTACTAGAGCAGCTGCCTGGCACTCTGGCGCGGTTGGAGGCAGACGTGGCGGCACTCAGGAAAGCTGTCGAAGGTGACCGTAGGATACTTGATGTAAGTCACATACCCATAAAGCAGCGGTCGCCAACCAGCGCAGCGGCCCGCGGACGTCTTACTTGCGGCCCATAAATGTTTTGTAAATCTATACTTAATGTTATAAAGCAGAAGAGTTTGTTTGATTGTTTGGTTGAACGCGCTAATCTCAGATACTACTGGTTCAAATTGAAAAATTCTTCTTCTTATCGAGGAAGGCTTTAGGCTATATAACATCACGATACGACCATTAAGAGCGGAGCAGGAATGAAAAATGTTGCAAAAAACGGGGTTTTTTTTTCCTTTCGTTTTTCTGTCTTATGTGACGCAGACGAAGTTGCGTGGGACAGCTAGTAAGTTATAAATATCAAAATAAATGCATGAACGAACCGCGATCGACCGTATAGTGTGGATCCAGCCATAAGGTTACACTGCTCGATATTTTTAGAAATTTCGGGAGGGAATAACTCCACTGTTTGAAACTGTACATCTAAAGTTAAATATGATATCGTTTTTTCTCATTATTAATTTTGTCTTTGCGGAAACAGAATAGTAAAATAAAAATCCATTAAAAAGTTAAGAGCTACCAAAGATTCGTTTTATTGCCAATTTTAACGCAACTTAGTACTTAATAAAAGAAGGGTCAAAATTCCAAAACGAAGTCGGTACAGACAAAGCACAATTATCGAAGAATTCAATAAATTTTATTTGTAATTGATTTATGCAGTGGTTTTTTTCGTAAAACTAGATTTTCCAAAGGCTTTTTCGTATTTTTTTTCGCTTTTCAGTTTTTCTATGGGATATACCTACAGTGAGCTTCTAGGGTTTAATATCACAAGTGCGGCCCGCCTTTAGTTTATTATGTCACCTTGTGGCCCTTGCCTGCCAAAAGGTTGCCGACCGCTGTCATACAGGACCAACCTTACTATGCAAACGTGATATATTTATAGGTATACTAATTTTCTTGAAGTTTAGGAAAATGTTTTATCAAGGTATTTTTCATATTTACTTATTAAATTAATTCGTTCTTGGTACCTAGAGATCCAGTTTGGCCTTTTTTGCTGCCAGTTAAAATGACAAAAGCGGTCATTGACCCACTACATTTATTCAAGTTCTTAACTTTGAAAACCGAAAATAAGCCTGTTCAAGTCGAGAATCTTCATCTATCTAATGAAAAATGATACATCATGGTTCATTTGTTTTGGTTCGTACGAAAAATATTAGGGCACAGAGTACAGTACAGATAAATAAGCTTCATACAACCACGCGAATCGGTTGCAGCACGTGCGTGACCACTGGCCGCTTGTCGCGTACGCGGCAAAAGTGGAAAAAACCGGTTTACGCAGTCACAGCCAGTTGACAATCTCAGGGTTGTCAGGGCAACACACATTGTTTGTTTTGTGACAAGTTAGAATATTTTAATGTAAAAACCTGGTATTTATTAATATTGGTGTTTTACTGTACTGTGTGTATGAATAATACTAGAAAAATATATCATACTTAATATATCATATTGTACTCCTTGGGATAGTTAATCCCAAGGAGTACAATAGGTAACTAAATATTTGATTAATTAGTCTTCACCTATTGTGACAACCCTACCAAAATAGGTAACATTTTTGCACGTTGTTAAGGAGCTTACACTTTGTATTATACTCTGTGATTAGGGAAAGGGCAATGACCGCTCTATTGTCATGTTAAGACGCTTAGACGAGCTAAATTAGCAACTCTATTTGTTGTGGTTCAAACTTCGTTTGAAATGCTGTTAGAATAAAGTTCTAATCAGCTTGCACTACAAAGTGGTTGTTACGTCAGCCACTGCGGGCCAAATAGCGCGAAATGAGTGGTTTCGATCGGTTTACAAAAAAACTATTGATTAGATTAAAAAACTAAAACAGTATCATGCTAATATATTGCTTGTAGAATTATTTGCCAAAAAATCAGAATGATCGCATGCATATTAGTATGTTTTTTATTGTTTGAAAGATATTTTTAGATGTAAGTTCGTGATTTCTTTTTATCGAGCCAAATTAATTGTATTATGTTTTCAAAACAGTATCATGCTAGCATATATCCTGAAGAATATCATATATTTTTCTGGTCTTGTTTATAGCAGTGAATCATATACTTTTAGTAATTATAAAACTCGCGTTTAGCTCGTGTAATCGCCTTAACTGGCAGTAACTATATGGCACCACTGTTTGTCCGTTTGTGTGTCAGTGATCTCAATGATCACTACATATTATAAAACAAAGTCTCCCGCCGGCGCCGCGTCGGTCTGTCCCTATGTATGCTTAGATCTTTAAAACTACGCAAAGGATTTTGATGCGGGTTTTTTTAATAGATAGACTGATTCAAGAGGAAGGTTTTACTCACTACAATGGTACAGGACCCTTCTTGCGCGAGTCCGACTTGCACTTAGCGGGTTATATTTGACAATAGTAAAGGTAATAACAGGCAAGTTGCCTGCGTTTTCTTTAATTTATTTCATATTTTTGCTGGACAAAGGCCAAAAGACAAATGCTAAGTTCTTCCACCAGATACTTTTTTCGATATTAAATGTATTAAGTATTCCTATTATGTATTTCCTTTATCAATTTATATAATATGTACTCGTAAAACATTACAAAATACAAAAAAATAGTAGCCCACCAGTATCGGGAACAGGGTCCAAGCTACCGGCAGTCAGGGCTCCAGACAGAGGAACCTCCTAACAATACTCACCGTGTCCAGGAGTACCGCGCACCAGCCTCGATCCAGCTGCCAAGCGAGAGCCTCCTCAGGTATTGATCGAGGCTCTAAGTATTCCGATTATTATGTGACGACCCGAATGGCGTAGTGATAGTGAGGCTGCCTTACGTTCGTAGGGTTCTGGGTTCGAGTCCCGGTAGGAGCAAATGTTTGTGTGATAAGCATGGACATTAGTTTCAGAGTCATGGATGTTTATATGTATACTAAGTATGTATTTACAAGCAAAAAAGTATATATGCAGTATATCAACTATCTGGTGTCCACGACACAAGCCTTGCTAAGTGTGGCACTAGATGGCGCTGTCTGTTAATGTCCAGCGATATATTTATTATTATAAAGTATTCACCTTCCAGCAAGTGTCCAGCGGCTGGCGATGGCCGTGGCAGGAGCTGAGTGCGCCGACCCTCGCTCTGCTGATCGTGTGGCCCTTCATAGCGTACAGGATCGCCTCGCGCGGACGTAGGAATGCGTAGAGTAAGTATGGAAACCGATAAATATTACTTTTGTCATGTAACTAGTAGGCGAGTACTCCCGTCAACGTTATACAACAAGTTGCTTTAGATCCTAGTCAAATTCAAGGGTGCTATAGACCATCAAACTGAACAACTTTCTCCATGGGACTACCTGGGACACACCTACATGGGACATCGTAATCGGAAAAAAAGTAATCAGCTGTCTCCATTGATGTATTAAAAGGTGGTAGATACGAGACATAGTCACAGTGCCTGGTCCTACTCAACTAAGTGATTGCCCGTAGTTTGTACTCAGTCGCGCACGGAACATCGTTGATCTCAATAATTTCAGTTTTTTTTGTCATAAATACGCGTCAGATTCACTTCGTGAGTAGCAAAACAGTGTTTTAATAATACAGGGAAGAAAAATAAGACGCATATGTTGAAGATTGTAAAAATATTTAATGTTTCCTTCGCCATGTTTGTGAGAGCGAGATATAGATATCACAAACATGCTTGAGAGACACGATACGCACATTATTCATAATCGTAAACATTCGGCCACAATCGGCGGCTAACGCGATTTCGCTCGCACGGTTGCCGGCTCCTATCTCTGTCCTTGTCTATCAGTGACTGTAGGTGATGACACTGATCGTGATCATAGATGTGTGTTTCGAGGCACAGGTTTTCTGATTGGGATGTTAGCGCGTAACGTATCTTCCTCCTTTTAATACAGGGTGAAATTGAATAGATGCGACAAATTGAAATATACAATAATACGTGTTGTCAAGAAAATGTATAAAATATCAAATGTAAAATTGTAATGAACGAAGGAAGGGTAGTGGGCGGCGCGCGGTCGCCGGGAAGGGATGTCAGCGCTGGCGCACATGCGAGGTTTGGCAACGTCGCGCGATACTTACATTAGAAACTAGGCTCAATTAGGTAAATGACCGCTATGAACGGGAATACCGATAATTCGTACTTAAATAAAGATAATAACATCAATGGACCTTTTGAAAACGATAATCGCGTAATTTTTTTTAACGGTTTAGATAGTAGAAAAAACAGTTTATAATTACTATGTTACTGTAACTGAAGCTCCCATTTCATTTTGTCGCATTTATTCAAATTCACCCTGTATATCAATGGCTGTCTCATACGTTTGGTCGAGTAGGTATTGGAATTTTGTTTGGGGCCGTTGATAATTTCTTTTCGCGATTACGATGGTGGTCCCATGTAGAATGTTGTTCAGTTTGATGGTCTGTGTAGTACACCCTTACATTTAACCAGGATGCGAAGCAATACCTTGTATAAATGAATTTACAAACAAGAAGTATCCTATCTGGTGTCCACGACACAAGCCTCGTTGCTTAGTGTGGCACTAGATGGCGCTGTGTGTAATTTGACCAGTATGAAAGGCAATACCTTGTATAAATGTATGTACAAACAAGAAGTATCCTATCTGGTGTCCACGACACAAGCCTCGTTGCTTAGTGTGGCACTAGATGGTGCTGTGTGTAATTTGACCAGTATGAAAGGCAATACCTTGTATAAATGTATGTACAAACAAGTAGTATCCTATCTGGTGTCCACTATACAAACCTCGTTGCTTAGTGTGGCACTAGATGGCGCTGTGTGTAATTTCCAGCGATATTTATTTATTATTATTATTTTATGTCAACGCCACTTTTTCTACAGTAACATGCAACTTCGTATTACATGTAAAATGTGTCTCTTATGCACCTCTAGCCACCGTTCTAGGGTCACAAGCGTTATATTAAAGCCTTATTTCTGTATAACAGGTAACAATGGTATAGGCCTAGCTACAAAGGATCACTGACGTCATCTCCGAGCGCTCACGACTCGGTAATTATCAACTATAACCGAAATTGTGGCTAAACTAGATATTTTGTTGGTGTATTTTGTATTTTGTACTCCGGTCATTGTGTATTTTATTGTGAAAAATATTCTTAAGGAATATGCGTTTAGGTAGCCCGCGAAATTCAAATTTTCCAACTTTTCTTTTTCTTAATTTGCGGGCCAGTGCTAGATTGTATGTTGATTAAAATATGATTCGCGTAACACATATGGCTTTACAGAATTATAATCATTAAAATCATCAGTACAACACTCCCTAGTTCATTTAATGCCATTGACTGATTTTTTAATGAAATCATCATTCAATTGACGACCCGAATGGCGCAGCGGTAGTGAGGCTGCCTTACGTTCTTATGTTTGTATGATGAGCATGGACATTTTGTTTTCGAGTCACGGATGTTTATATTTATAAAAAAAAGTATCTTTGTAGTATATCAACTATCTGGTGTCCACGACACAAGGGTTTAAAGGACATTGATCTGCAAATTGCAAAAAAACTACAGATAATTTGAATTTCGCGGGTTACCCGTTTCTACCTTAAACACTTTGTTTAGTCGACCACATTATATTGCTACAGCACCCTTACCAGCTTACGTGAATTTATGTCTTTTATAAATATATAATGTTTTTCAAGCGTCTTGGCTTTGGCACCTAGTAACGTAGTCAGTTCAACGCCATCTACCGAGTTCTTGGAAACTATTTTTTTATAATTCTCAGAAAGAAAACATCTCATGTGTGTATGTAACAGTAAAATAGAGTCGACCATAGTGATTTTTTTTTAATATTAAATAGGCCTACTTTTGACCTTGATCTAGTCCTGAGGACAGAGATGAGGTCGATGATGGAACGAGGTAACCCAAAAGAAGCCTATTTTATGCCTAAGAAGTTTCAATAGGGTAAATGACACATCAATCAATTGACATACTTATAAGAGCTGTCAAAACGTGGTTCTCTCATGGATTTTGTATGACAATAGCACGCTGTGACGTCACTGTTTAGTCAACTCAATGAGACAACTATTTATTGATTTCAAAGCAACTAAAGATCGAATTTGGCAATTAATTGCAATAAATCTGGTTTTCAGGCCCAATAAACGTTTCTTTTTAGAGAATGGTGTCTTGGAATTGTTTGTATGGTGTCATCTACCATATTTCTGTGAGTTTTCGTCAATAGTGTAAAAGTAATTTTAACGAGGTTACAATATAATTGTTACCCTACTGCAGCGGAGAAGGTAACTGATTTTTCTCCTCGATTTCTGTGAATATTTTCCTTCAGTCGTAATAATACTTCGTTTTTTATTTATCTGTAATTTCATATTAAAATACACTGTGATATTTATGATCTATAATACGAGTATGTATGGGTTGGTCCATTTCAAGTCCATGATTTAATATTGTAATATTATTGTATAATTAATGTTCCAAAACTCTTGTTTTTACTTTTGTTTCGAACTCGAAAACTTTCTGTCTGAAAGAAAACAAAGTAGATCAATAGCTATAAAATTTCGTTTTCTGAAATAAGAGTTAGAATTATTGAGTTGTTCAAATGATTTTTTATTAATATTATCACAAATATTGCATTTTCAATGTTTTAAGCGAGAGGCTGAGCGATATTATATATGTGTATGGGAATATGGTCTAGGATATTTAAGTTTATTTTTCATCTAAAACACAAATTTAAATGAATTATAAGACGTCTTGCCTCGACCAAAGTTGAGACCTCGCATATCTTTGAAACACTTGTAAAAGACAACAAAAATTGTTTTTTTTTATATATTTTAATGTCTTGAGGCGTTATGCCTCGATTACTCAAAACGAGGCGTTCAAGAATGTGTCAAAAAGAATGTTGTGGGTATATAATGTAATGTATAACTTTGAATATCTTCTCTTTGTAATGAGAGTATGAATAAGACAAGCCAATTTGCGCCTATGGTCAACTTGTTACTTAAATCGAGGCATAAGGTTGTTTTGTGCCTCATCGAGTGACGATTTACAAATGTTATTCCAGATCAACCTGGAGTCGATTCCATTCCGTTCCATTCCAGTCAGCCAATCTACCATATTGCTTTGTCCCTATAAACTAATATTAACACGAAAACTACTCGACTGATTTTAACAATTCTTTCACCATTAGAAAACTACATCTTTACCGAGTAACATAAGCTATCAGCGCCTCGCTTGAGACTTCGTCCGCAAAATTGATATAACTCGGCAAATATGCATGATATAAAAGTAATTTACAGCCTATGTTGCTTTCTGTTTATTAAGCTTTCTAATGGTGTTTTTTTTTTAATCTGGCCAGTAGTTTCGGAGCTTATTCGGTACAAACAAAAATAATCTTTCCTCTTTAGTATAGAAGTATAAATAAATATTATGTTAAAAAAAGGCCGGCTCCTATATTCGCTCGTCTAATTCATACTCTGAACTTTATACCACATTAATATAAAAGTGATATTTAACACAATGTTAGTCTGTCGGGTTTATACCCGAAATATGTTAGTTTTTTTACCATTTTAGGGAAGGTTTAGCTTTACTTAGGATTGAGAATGAAGAAGAAATGGGGCTCTCAGAGTATGAATGACCAATTTTTCCCCACTACTGAAATTGGACCGCCATGCGGGTCTCTTGTGGGTAAAGTTAGTTTTACTCTGACGGTCTCAAATATAAAAATGTAAGCGAGTGTCTTTAATTTTTATTTACATGGAATATTTATAGAGGGTGTCAGCCCTACGCAGACTGAGGAACGTCATTAATTTGATTTGTTTTTTTCTTATCTCAAACGCAATGTATCGTTACTGTGGCAAAACGCACGCAGCATAACGGCAAGCGCGACGACGAGTTCGATGTATGAAGTGAACAGCTGATTTCACGGGTCATTCGTTTAAGTATTAGTATCGAGTATTCCAATGTCCATGGTCTTAACCAAGAAGGGAATATTATATTGAAATAAAGGAATATTAAATAATAAAAAAATTAATATTTTCCTGAGAAAAATTCCGGTGGATTATTATTATTCAAGTTCCATTAGGGAGCTGTTTGCACCATTTCAGTTTGCAGAGGGCTGCCCCATAAACCCCATATTGAAAAAAACCCAATGAAATCTTTGTTTTACTTGAAATTGTTTCCACATTTAAATGTATTTATTTATTTTGCTCAAAACAAATTCTACAAAGACACAAGCAGGACAGTAAAACACTGTATTGCTTTTTCCTTGGCACACAAAATGGTGACCAACTCGCTTCAATTTAAAGAATTTAATCACACTGTTACCTATATTTTTAGTTTATCAAACTAAAAGTTTTTAATTTCATATTTTATGTTTTAAGTTTTGTTTTAAGTGGTAATTTAGTTTCAATTGTTGGTAATTTTTATGTGATATGTAGTATAGTGTTTTTGTGCGTAGGCAGCATTGTAAAACTAGAAGGTATTGTTTTTACTCTCAATTAAAATATTTTATTTACTTCCACATATTTTTTAAAGCAATTAATAAGTCGGAAAAATACTCACATAAAAAAAAAAAAACTAAAGAAAAAACCCGGAATTGAAGATAAGTACTCCATTTGGTTTTTAAGTCTGTCATAAATGTATTTATTTCTCTCCAACCAATTAATTATCTTCTAGACATTTCGTTTATTTTTCGAATATACATACGAGTATTATTATAATATTATTTACATTACATTGCTGCCTGCGCATATAATTAATAAAAAATAATAATTTCGTACAGATATTCCACCTTACGGGCTAAGTCAGATTCATAATTACGGTTAGATTAAACAATAAATCGATGTTACAACCCCTATACAGTACAAATCAGTTTCTAAAAGCTTGTTCAGTTCCAAATCTTTCCAAATTTTCATCTTTGAAATGCCAATAGTCATCATCGTGAGGAAACCAGCATGCCTGAGAGATATTTCTCGACGGTATGTAAAGCCAAGTCAGAGGCATAAAAACCCACCATGGGTGGCATAAAAACTCTGACACCAGCATTGCAAGTACGTAGGATTCGATAGCACTCGATTAGATAAATTTGACAGTTATTCTCGATAAAATGAGTTTTTATGGAGTCAAAAACCCATTTTATCGAGAATAACTGTCAAATTTATCTAATCGAGTCCTATCGATTCCTACGTACTTGTACTGCAGGTTAGATACTAGCCACACGATAAACAAGATATATGACGACATAAGCACATGAGTAAGTAAACGGAACAGAATATAAGCTTCTTACGAACGTGCAGAATACCTACCCACCCCCCTACCTAACCCCCACCTCCCTACCTATTTTGGTAGGGTTGTCAACTTGTCACAATAGGTGAAGACAGATTAATCGAATATTGACGTACTCCTTGGGATAGTTAAAGTATGATATATTTTTATTTTTCCTAGTATTATTCATACACACAGTACAATAAACATCCATTATTAATAAATACCACGTTTTCTACATTAAAATATTCAAACATGTCACAAAACAAACGTGTGTTGCCGTGACAACCCTGAGATTGTCAACTGGCTGTGACAGCGTAAACCGGTTTTTTCCTCTCTCGCCGCGTACGCGACAAGCGGCCAGTGGTCACGCACACCTGCTCCGCGTGCTTGTAGTAGTGCAACCGATTCGCGCGGTTCTATGAATCTTATACTCTGTTCCGTTTACTTACTCATGTGATATAAGACCTCTCTAAGTGTGCAGTTTAAAGTGCCGTTGCTTGTCAAGAAAATATGCGTCGATATGTCAAACTTGGTACATTTATTTTAGTTCTGTGTGTTACCGCCTGCGCAGATTAGTTGGTTGATGTGTACAGGAGATTTGCCAACGGATCATAACGGTTTAACTGATCAGGCTTTTAGAAATTAGGACTTAGTATCACACTATAGGAATGATATCGTGTTGGCTCTTAAGGCGGAATTCCATTAGGCAAGTTGCATACAACTTATTTGACGTTGTTTGACTTTGTACATTTTTTATTCAAGTGACGTGAAAATCGTACGCGCAAACGTTGCACGTTTCGAATTGCGCGATTGCGATTGACGTGTCCTACTCAATTGTTGAACATCTCCACTTGTATGCAAGTAAAACCTGCATGTAATTGGCACACTCTTGGAAACATGTTTCCAATCAAGCAAGCAACTTGTACGCAAATGTGACGTCACACTTGTATGCAAGACTTGCCTAATTGAATCAATTAACTTATTACAAAGATAATATTGACTGGGCGTGTGGTAGCTAACTAGCGTAAATAGGTGCAAAATGCGTTGCTGGATTTAAAGTCCACAGTCTCGTTTTGGACTTATTATGGCCATGCAACTAGACAAATTAAGTATAGCCATTTTGTTGATTTTATGCCAATAAAACTCACTTTATTTGGACATAAATTACTGAAAAAATACATACTGATTGACGTATTTTTAGATTTCAGTCAGCGGTGTCTTTACTATAGTGTGATCGAATTTTTTCTTCTATAATAATATAGCATATAGCCCATTCAAAGAATAAATGTAGAACAATATAATTAATCAATCAATATAAACCTATGAAAGGGCTACGAAGCAACGATAATTTTTCCTTTAATTTTCCGCTGTTTTTTGGTTCTCAGCTTATTATATTTAGTAAGAACTGGATTCGAGCAAAAAGTTTGCATACAAGGAGAAACCAATATATACTTCTGTCTCGTTTACTCTTACACTGGTGTGTCCTTGTGTCATTATAATTCAGTGACTTGTCTGTTTCTCATACTTTGTCTGCGGGTATAATTTTTTTCGATATTTCACAGACAGTTGTCGTTGCATCGAAACCCGATATAATAAAAACAAAAATTATAATGGATGTCTAAAATATTGGAACTTTAGTCAGATAAATGTCGATAGTAAATTATATATGAACATTTATTTGTTATTGTAATTATGAAATAAAGGGGATTTTTTACTGATGTCAGTTATTTTATTTTCCTTGATATGGATGAAGTGGTTTCAAATATGTTTCCTGGTATTGAGGGTGTAAAAACCTCCCAGTTTACACTAATGTTGGATAAACTGTACCTATTCATAGTTTTAACAGCCAGCGTTCTACGTGTATACGGCCTTAGTCTGGAACAAATGTTTTCTTGTTTAAATGGGCGTTAATAGCTGCGACACAGTTATATACTTTTGTAACTATCATCGTTTCCTTTGCAATTGTGCCAACTGTCTATGTTCCAAAATGAAAACTTTTACTTAATTTAAAAAGTTTTTAAAATACCCGTATCTTTAGCGGAGTGGCTTTGTAAGGGAATGTAGTTGAAATAATCCCCTGCACCCACGGCCACGCTACCTAGTAATGCGAGGCTCGTGGCCAGATGCTTGATCAAACAAACAAGTAAAATTAAATCAAAAATGTAAACAATCCCCGACACAATGTACTAAAAGTTAAATAGAAAATAATTCGTTAATCGTTTGTTCCTAACCAGGTACCAGTCATCATTCTCAGTTCGCAATTTTGTGGTGGCCATCTTGGATTTTAAATTTATCATAGTGTATAGTATTCTACTAGTCAAGCCGTTTAATTTGATACCCATATTGAGGCAGTTGTTGAACAAATATTTTAACCGCCATTTTGTGGCGGCAGCTATCTTGGACCGATTTTCATCAAAGATAGCTAAGGACACTCCCGACTAATACCGTTCAAACAAAAAAAAACAAAATTGTTTTAGCCGTTTGGAGCTACGATGCCATAGACAGACACACACACACAGACATGTCAAACTTATACACCCCGTCGTTTTTGCGTTGGGGGTTAATAAAACCGTGCCGCTACCGCGCGTAAATACTTTATGCACAACCTGAGCAGCATCATCTGCCTAGCCTTTTACCTATGATGGGGTCAGCTTCCAGTCCAACCGGATGCAGCTGAGTACCTGTATTTTACGTGAAGCGACTGCCTATATCTGACCTCCATAACCCAGTTCATAACTGGGTAATACAATACCACTTGGTAAGACTAGTTAGTTGTCAGACTTTTTAGCCCACTGACCTGTAACGACTGTCAAATATCCAACAGCTTAACGTGCTTCGGCATGTAAGGGTGGTCGGTCATCCATCCACCGACCAACCTAGTCAAGCACGGCTTAACCTAAAGATTGACCCGAGCGGCTGTTATTATTTAGCGACGAGCTGCACAACCTGAGCAGCAACGTAATTCATTATTTCTCTGGGACTTCGTCGAGGTTTATTGTGTCGGCGCTTTTCTGTTGGTCGCCACTGTTGATTCTTGGGCCACAGGAGTTACAGTGGGCAGGGAATGGTGTGGCGGGCTCGTTCCAAAGAGAAACAGGCACGGGTTCGTGCGGGTCTGACTTCTAAAAAGGAGGAGGTTCTATTACAGGGGTGTACAATATTTTTTTAACCGTAGTGGGCCAAAGGAATAAAATGGGACAAGGGCAGGAAGATGATGAGTGGGCCAAAGGAATGCAAACTGATCTTAAAAAAAATCAAGATAAATATGATGACGCGGGAAGATAAATTTGGCGCGGGAATAGTTGACCTAGGTACATTTTTTAACATAGCAATAGCTCGCGGGCCGCTAGAAAGCCCTACGCGGGCCGCTAAGTCGCCCGGGGGCCGTATATTATGTTGGACGGGACTGTTCAATTATAAGGACACTGACTACGGGCACCCGCTCCAAGCACTGCGTGAGTATAAGTGGACACTTAATATCTCTTTCTCTCTCGGTCTTTTGTAGATTTCTGAGTTGGAAAATAGCTGATAGACTTTTTTAATGAGCAGAGGGACAGGTGCCCCAAAACGACATCATCATCATCATCGACAGGCCTCTCTTTGCTTGTGCTAGCCTAGATATTCCTGCAGATTTCTGTCCCAAAAGGTAGGTAGTAATAATAAAATAAAACAGCCCAAATATAAAAACATATTCGTTATATTCGGTGTCCGACGTGGTCAGTTACAATAATATCAACAAAGCTAAGTGAAAGCGACATCGCCTTTGTACACTCACATGCAGTCGTTTACGTGGTGACATAATGAACTAATGACATACATACTCTCGAAAAACATAACTCTCCTTCTGTCGGGTAAATACAAAGATTACCCTTTTGTTAAAAACATTGGTTTTGCAATTTATTAGGGGTTACTGAGACTCAAATGGAGATTCAATTTATGGTGTTCGGTTGTCAGTTAAAATTTCTAAATCCAAATAATGATTGAAGTTAGCTAGCTATCAAGTATTAATGAATAACAGAGCCGCAGAAAAAAAACATGATGTCTTATAAGAGAGTGCGTTCTGAAAACAACGCAACGTCGTAAAAACCTGACAAATATAGTTACAGTTAGTGCTTTTCGACAACTATAGCAAAATATTTAGTGTCTCGATATTAGTTTTCCAACTTTTAGAATGCATCTTCGGATCAAAACTTGGAATTAAGGACACCCTTATGCCTAGCAGTATACTTGCAGACAATCAAATGCATTATCTCACCACGTATCGTCCACAAAACCCGCAACAATCTATAAAATCGCTCTATATCTATTGGTATACATTTACAACGTTTATTGGTGCGGCCCGCACACGTATTGACACAAAAAAAAAATCTTTTTTTAATTGAGGATTGATTATTTTCTTTAGCTTTTATGAAGTGAAAACTTTAGGCGCGTTGAACACTCTCTTAGGTGATGAAAAATCATGGAACTCGCGTGACCGTCACCTAACGCTTCGTAGCACTCGTAGCCGATCCGCTACGGCGTAGCATCACTTAGGCGTGCGCGGGGCACAATCCGTAGTAGATATAGTTTACTTAGTTTTCACTTTAATCGGTAAGCTATAAGACAGCTTAGAACGTTTTTTTTTACCAGGATCTTGGGCAGCGTCGTAACCAAAACGAGCGTCACGCAAACATGCGTTCGTTCGACGAACACAAACGCGTCATTGGCGCCCATAGACAGTGCCTTCCCAATTTCTGGACAAATGATCGCGTGGTCGCTAATGACGTAATAAACGTAACGATCGCGTATATGCGTGACCGATTCCTTTGGTTAAGACACAGAGGTATGAGTCATGGAGATGGCAAGTTGTAAATTTAATTTTACAAATACCTGCCAATAATTTCTTTGTCAATACGTCTACGGTATGTATAGATAAATGATACATTTTATTTTAAATATATTTCTTATCAACATGTCTATAGTTTGTTTTAATGATTTATTTTTATATCAAAGTCGTGATTTTAAAACCTTCTAATTAAACTTTTTTTCTACAACACCGAGAAACATTTTCTTTATTTAACAATTTACCTACCTTTTTAAAATCACGACCTTTTTTTAATTTGAAACAGTTTTTAACGTGAATTTGCTTACGAGAAAGTTATTTTTAAGTTTCTGTATAGGTTAGGTACTTTGTTATATCTTTCATTGCAATATAAATGGAATGAATTAAATGATATTTTTTGAATTAATCGGTCACTGTCCGAAACTAGATTCCGGACACGCTGCGGACACTAGCCTGATGTCTGAATTTTATTTTTTTGAATAATGATGATTTTTTTATTGTGACTATGACCGGTTAATACAAAAAACAACTACATTAATTGTAATATCATAATAAACACACCACAAATATAAAATTTTACAATAATTATATCGAATTCACGAGGAATACAGAATATTTACAAAAATATTTAAAGCTAAATGGAGTAAAATATCTAGAAACTATGTTTTCTTATTATAAAATAATAATAATAAAAAATAAACGTTATTAAAAAAAAACAAAAACATAATGTTTGTCAATTGTGGTGTAACTTAAACTTAACAAGTTATTAAAAAAATAAAACAAATTAAAAAAACATGGCTGTCCATTTATAATAGGAACTTAAATCTATGTACAAATTAAATGTAATAACGACAATCGGAATATGTCGGATATGACATTGAGCGTGCCAAGATTATATTTTCAACTTAAAGCGCTAAGCCGAACGTTGTATAACCAATAACCAACTCAATGTTTCGTACTGCATTTAAAATTTACACCGCATAAGGAAATCAACAAATATTTAAATCGTTCGATCTAGTTCTCTCTCTGTTTCGTATAGTGACATCAAACATTGATAAACTGTGATATCTAACGATTTAAACTTTTAGGGAACAATAATAATAATAATTAAAATTGATTAATTAGAGGAATCATCGACATAGTGAAGAAGACGTAATAATTTGCGCGTAATGAGGGATTTTCTTTTTCAACTCTTCCCTGGTCGCTGGATAGATGGCGCTGATCTCGGTATGATACTGCAAGGAACAGACCGTCACATAATTTCACTTGGACCTAATGGTTATATTCGGAAGCTTATGCAAACGAAAGTGTCAGTCAACGAGCGTATGTGACGTGTGGTTTTTCAAGCGTTTTGGCTTTGGCACCTAGTAACGTAGTCAGTTCAGCGCCCTCTACCGCGTTCTTGGAAACTAAAATATTTTTTTTATTGTCAAAAAGAAAACCTTTCATTTCAATAAAAGATTCAGGCAAGAGAACATTTGTGTAGAATCCCGTATATGTTACTCGTGTTAACAAGTCTTGATTTTACTTTATACATTCGTCGAATTAAAACATTTGAATTATCAACATCAGTTGCAAAAGACTTCATTTAAATTTTGTATACGCGCAAATTATTACCAACAACATGTAAAAAAAGACTACTTACTTCAATAAAAGTGTTACCCTTATCTTATTTAAAATGCATTAAAAATATACAGATATTAATAGGCATAGCCGGGTAAACTGGAAAGTATTTTATTTTATAGGAATAAATAGCATGCAAATTGCAGCAAAATTTTTAATTCAAAAACTCGTATGCCACGTTCTAACTAAAGCGAAAGTCTTGCGAACACACGAACAAATAGGTTGTTCGACCTTACCTAATAGTTCAGTAACATTTCGCTAGTTATGTTGAAGTCCCACGCAAGGCGGGCAAAAAACAGCCACAAATACAGATTTCGTGGTTGCTACTGAGAAATTCCTAATGGTAACCCCACCGAGTCTGTGACCAAATATATAAACGCGACGATCACATGTTCGCGCGCCCAATCGCTTTGGTTAGAACGCGGCGTTAGAAATAATGTATTAAATGCGAATAATATTCAAAATTTTGTTCGTTCGTTTGTAAAAAATCGATTTATATTAATAATAATTTGAAAAGCCACGAATTTTTATATTTAGATTAATTTTATACTTCTTAATTTCAACGTGAGGTAACGATTTCTATAATAAGCAAAACTTGCTTTTATTTATAGTAAATGTTTTTGCTGACTATACCTATAAATGCATTCGGAAATGACACTTTTTTTCAATCAGTTGTATTATTTTAATCATTTTTTTTCTCCACGTATTTTTCAATAATCCGTAATTAGAGTTTTTCAAATAACTCGATACTTTGTCACATAAATGTTTGCTCACAAAAATTATACAAATTAATAATGTAATATTAAAATAACGTTTACTGAATGCTTGTGATGACGTTGTTTAAAGCTGCGATTACACGAGCTATTTTTGGAATTATTGTTGCAATATGGAGCAATGTTCTACAGTTAGGCAGAGATACATCTAATAGTACACCCACATTTTGCCAGTTATGTTTAAGTCCCATGGAATAGGGAGCAAGCCTAATGCCATCAACTGGTCCCCAATCCTCCATGACTGCTCTTGATAAATTCCTGATAGAAAAATATTACCCAGGAATTGAACTCAAGATGTTATGTTCAGTAGGCGTGTGAAAAAAATTGCCCGTGTACGCGCAGAATTGCAAAATGCCTAACAGCTTTGTGAAATGAACAAATAACATTACAATTACAATAGAAAAGAACTATTGGATTGTATCTAGCATATCTTAATCAGGTATCTTTAATTAGTGACAGAATTATAATGCACATTTGCACTTTGGTAGGTACCAAAGATCATCCTTGCCTTGCCTTGCCTTTTCCCAACTATGTTGGGGTCGGCTTCCAGTCCAACCGGATGCAGCTGAATACTAGTATTTTACATGGAGCGACTGCCCATCTGACCTCCACCACCCAGTAAGTACTGGGTGAAATTCGGGAGACTTTTCTGACTTTTTGGGCCACTGACTACCTATAATTATGTCCTGCATAGCTCTTGTAATCTAATCTGACCCCGTTTTCACAACACTTCGATTCGGGAAGTCGTATGTCTATCTCGCTCGTTTTCGTTATGCCAAACAAGGATAGACCTACGACTTGTCGAATCGAAATTCATTCCGAGAGTTTGTGAATACGCGAGTTGGTGCAAATGAGCATTATACATTATTAAAATTAATACCTACATGTGACATAATCTGTATTTTTTATGGTTAGTCGCTTCTTGCAAGTATATTTTAACTTTTAGGTACTTTCACTCAAATTATAATAATTATGTGTATTTTTCGTGGGACCTAACTGCCCTTGCAAGAATATTTTGACGTTTACATTAACCCCATGTAATATAATCAATTCACAATAATATCAACACGACAATATAGGTCTTAAACACTCGTATTTACGGCTGAATTCTCAAAAGCAACATGTTTTTAAGTGACCATTAAGTCTTATGCTGTCTCTGTTACTTTGTGGTATATAGTAGAGACAGAAAGACGTTTTAAATCCCGTTTTCATTTCAAACAAAGTTGTGGAACATTGTTACACATGTTTTTTGTTGTGAGCAACATGTTGCAGTGTTAGGAGTGCCTAAAGACTTCATCAGATCTGTAGGTCGCATTCAGTTCAGCTGCATTATTTTGTTAACAAAATTGACACAGACGATTGCTAAACACATTTCATTCGGGACATGCCAATCAACAAAATCCGTTTACGTTATACAATAGGGTATATGACTAAGGTCCATGTTCACCGAGAATATAACGGTCTGATTATCTAAAAACATCTGTCAGTGTGACATGTTCCCATACAAAAATGTGTTTTAAACAGCCGTTTTTAGATAATCAGACCGTCATATTTTTGATGAACATGGACCCAAAAAATCTAATTAGTCCGTCAGACAAATTTCCAAAAAATATTGGACTCATATCTTTGCTTTTTCGCGTAAACAAGTATTGAAGACGATACAGTGCGTCGAAAACTCGTGTGACGTCACACTTGAGTACTTGTATTACCGGAAAGTGTCGTCACAAGCCCCCAAGTATCTTTGATGCGATTTACCGTCGTCATTTTTGTTTAATTTGATAAAACAAGAAACACGTTTCCAATATTTTTTTGGATAATCTAACTGACGGACTAAACAGAATCGTATTCTTTTTAGTCAGGAATCGCCCATATTCATGATGAAAAAAGTTTTACACTAGTTTGTTTTCAACAAAAACGCGGCATCAAACTATTTTTGAGAATTCTGACTCAACTTTCCAAAGACCATTTTTAGATTTTTACCTACAGACTATTACCAAACATCATTCTATCGTCATAGAGACTCAATCTATTACTTTCACTAGCTCGTCCTTTCTGAAGCGCCCTATCTCTTCTAGCTTTCCTAATGGCGACAGGAAGGTCCCCAGGGGTCTTAACCCTCCCTGCTGGGTTTAGAAGATTAACATCCCCCGCAGAAGAGAAGATTTCAGACACCTGTTCCAAAGAATGCTGTCTTTTTATAGCTAGATTCTTCAAAGTCGGTTTTGGAGAACGATTTCCGGGGTATTTCAGCTCTGCTGTATCAATTTCGCCGTTCAAAGCAGCTAAGTACACGGGATTATCGCCGCTATAACCGTTGACTAAGTTCTCTTTATCGTTCGGATCGCTAAATTCATTATCGAAGTTCGTGTATTTGTTTTGGAATTTGTTGAAAGTGAAATCGGTGACTTGGCTTGATTCTTTTAACACTTCATTTTGATAGATTTTTTTCTTTTCCGCGTCTGTTTTTGGTATGGCTTGCATTGTGATTTTTGAGCCGCCATTTTCTGATAGAAGCATTAAATGCTCGTCTTCGCTGCTTGAGCAATCAGAGTTTATGTCAAAAGGGCTAATAGTACCGTTGTAATTGTCTTGTGTATCGATGTATTGGAGTTCTAAGTTAATACTAGCCCTAGAAGAACTCCCGCTATTCGTAATTCTATTTTCACAACTCAACCGTTTTTTCACCGTCGAATCTTCAGATTCAGAATTAGATTTCAAAATACTTTGCGAAGAAAGTGATGTTTTAACAGATCTTTTATTTAAACTTTCCGAACTACCTCTTTTGCTTTTCATTTCTATAAAATCCGGTGGTTTTGCTTTCGGGACTATTACTGCGAAGATTTGGTTCGGTGTTCTCGCTTCGGTATCTCTGTTTGGGAGTTCTTTGAAACCAAAGACTTTGTTATCGGATTCCAGCATCATAGTTGGTGAAAGGGTCCTATTGGGCGGTGATAAGGTGCAAGGACCTTCGAAGTTATACGGGGACCTATCTTGGTTGATTGTCAGATTCGATGGTCTATCCTTCTCTGCTATATTTGATGGTTTATCAACGATAGATGTCATAGTTCTTTGCGAATTCTCTGCTAATTTCACCTCAGTTTCTTTTCTATTTAGTTTCTCGAAAAATTTCTTGATACCCCATTTAGGTTTTTCTACTTTAACGTCTTGTAGTAGGTTAGTTTGTTTTGGCGCTCTTTCCACGTCATGGGATGTGACGTCATTTTGAACGTATTCCAACGGTCTTTGGTAAGACCTTATTTCTGTTAAACCAGAATTTTCAAGTAAAGGTATTCTTGTATGACTTGAAACTCTAGCTACTGAAAGGCAATTTTCTTCATTGTTGGGGACACGTAAAGTCTCTATAGGTGCCGTTATATCTTTAAGAGACTTATGTATAAGTTCAACGGTCGCTTGTTGTGTGTTAGTATGTGTGTTGCGCTCTATGCACGCGTTACGACCAATGTGCGGTTGGGGGTACAGTAGAGGTGTGTGAACGTCGCAGTTTTGGGTGGAAGTGCAGTTTGAGTTCTTGTCTGTTTCCGGTGGGGCGGGGACGTTGGAGTCCGCTGTAAAAAAAGAACATTAACGATGTTAAAAAGTACGTTTGTACATGTAATAAGAGAATTTAATTAAAAATATTGCAACACCAATATTAAAATCTTTGATTATATACATGTCTAGATAGAGAGTTCGAGCGTCTAAACGTCAACAAAAATATCAGCCAACTGTTGGCTCATAAGCTAGTCCCGCCCACTCAGTGGCGACACTGTCATTGTACGGTAAACACGCTTTCAGTTGCTATATAAAATGACGATTTGCGCTATAAAAGTGTGCAGGAACTACAAAGGACGATTGAAAACAACTAAAAATGTTACCTATCATCGGTAGGTAAAGTTTAATAACCATATTATAGAGAAACAATTAAATTAACAAAATAAAATTTTATCATATGATGTACCGTTATTTTGACGGCATGTTTACAGGGTTGCCTGTTTATTGAAAGTAAATTTCCCATTTGATCATTAGCTCTAATTTAAAAATTGTTTAATCATGATTCAAAAAGTATATTTCCAGATTTCAAATCACCATTTTTCTGTGGTGCTGTACAATCACCACATAAAAATGTATCTATTTACTTATATATATTTCTTTAAATCTAAGGTTGTGGACATTGTTTATTTTAGTTAATAATCTGTAGTTAAGTAAAATTTTATGTGCTGATAACGAAAGTAGTATGTGTTCTACGTATTATAAATAAAGTATTAAACACTACACACACCTATATTCAAAGAGCAGGTCACTAAGTTGCCTGCTGTACACAGCATATAAAATAAATAGAGATTGTTAACCCTTTCTATGGTGAAGGGAATATTTTACTGGATGTTTTTGTTCAATAATTCCGAACTAGGATATTAAAAATAAATAATTTGAATAGCAATATCTTTTTCATTAAAATATATTTTACCTAGCAATTCAGATGCGCATACTCCTAATATGTAAAAAACACAATTGAAAGAATATAAATTTAAAAAAAATACCCAAAGATAATAATCTCAAAATCAAAACAATATTGTATTACCTTCTTTTATGGGAAATTTTCAAGGGCTGGTAATACTCAGTAGGCTTGTTACACAGTAAAAGACGCTTACTTGTGTGCGTGACACGCACACAACCGCTTCAAATCTGGCCTGTTATTTTTGCTGCGATTGCAGCGCAACACTCTATCTAGACATGTATATAATCAAAGATTAAAATGTCAATTATTATGTAAACCGTGGCAACACTCTTCCCTTCCATCTGCGACAATGGGACATTTTGCGATTATATCTTCCTCGGCACCAACGTACCACCTCAATTACTCGTACAAAGCTTTAGAATTGGAGCAGCTACAAGATGTGGAGTACCAACCCCAATTGTTGCGCAATCAGCCTACAATTTTCCCACTGCTGGGACACAGACCTCTCTATGAGAGGGAATGGGCTATATATAATCCACCACGCGGGCCCAGTGCGGATTGGTAGATGTCACATGTCTTCGAACTTTTGGTTCTAACACACATCCCACGTTTCCTCACGATGTTTCCCTTCACCGTTTTGAGAGCAGTGGTGATGAAATAAATTACACAAAGTAATGCGCCTGTCTGGGTTCGAAACCACGACTTAGTGTCAGCGCAGACAGAGAGGAATAATCCCCGCGCGGTCGCGGGCATTTTCTTTACGGATCGCGTATGCTCGAGCGTATCTTCGAGGACGCGCGAGCATTTTTTGTCAGGTTCAAGCATTTATGCACTTTATTGCAATAGTTTTAAAGTTTATTTTTAAGTGCGTTAATAAAATCCTCTTTTCACTTCACTTGGCCACCACTACTCGCAACTGATTTATTTTTAACTAGCGGACGTCCCGCGGTTTCACCCGCATAGTTCCCGTTCCCGTGGGAGTACGGGGATAAAATATATCCTATGTTACTCGTGGATACTGTAGCTTTCGAATGGTGAAAGAATTTTTAAAAACGGTCCAGTAGTTTTTAAGCCTATTCATTACAACCAAACAAACAAACAAACAAACAAAGTTTTCCTCTTTATAATATTAGTGTAGATGTAGATGTTTTGAACTTACCTCCAGGTTGGTGTGGATGCAGATTGTTGTCGTGTATGAGCGGTCCTTGCGCGTGCAACATCTGTTTCAGTTCAGCCATGCGCTCTTCTACGCATACTGCTGTTAGTCTGTGCAACAGGGAGAAAAACGTGAAATATTTTGGGTCTATTCAAGGAAAGGATTGTTGGATATATGGCCTATTAACGCTATGCTTTCTTCATCATCACCTGCCTAGCCTTTTCCTATGTTGTGGTCGGCTTCCAGTCTAACCGGATGCAGCTGAATACCAGTATTTTACATGGAGCGACTGCCTATCTGACCTCCACTACCCAGTTAGTACTGGCTAATTGGGCCACTAACTGCCTGTAACGTCTGTCAAAGATCTATAAATAACAGCTTGGGCAACAGCTTAACGTGCTTTCCGAGGCACGCAGAAAATTCGGTATTTAATGGGTGGTCACCCATTCACGGACCAACCTAGGCAAGTACAGCTTAACCTAAAGATAGACCTAGCTCCTAGCAACGTTATGCTTCTTATAACCTCAAAATCCGAAAGTATTTTGGACTTTTCAAGTATTTCCACCGCTAGTTTAATTAACTTTTGGTTGAATGTAGTCATACTCGTAGTTAAGAACAAGGAAAGTAATTTGGATGGTAGTTGCTTCTTAGGCAAATAATGTAAGGCTGCTGAACAATGTCCTTCAAAAGTTATGGGGAGGCTTTTGCCCAGCGATGGGAGAGAATAGGGCAACAAAACTGTAAATGTGTAGTTAAATAACAAATTACCTACAAGTTTATTCGAAACCGTCGGTGCGCAAGTCCAACTCGTTTTTAACCGGTTGTAAGACATTGCTTCTAGCCTTTTATGATTCTAGGTCGACGCGAAGTACCCAATTGGTTTGATTCCCTTGTGAAATCGCAAAAATATGTGACGTTGACTTTTACTGACTAAAACCCATCTATGTTCCTTCCTCGCCCTTTATGTTCCGGGGCCGCGGTATCTCTTTCGAATAGGCCCGCAACCCCGGAATAGGCCCGCAACCCCGGGGGTGTACTAGACCTGAGTTTTGATAATTTCAGCTTGATACCCCACACGCCTTCCTGGGAATAAGGGTCTTGACAGACGGACAACAAAGTAATCCTATAAGGGTTCCGTTTTTGCCGACTGAGGTACGGAACGCTAAAACGAGGTCAATACAAACAAAAATAGTCATATCTTCAAGCCTGATTTTCCTACCGCGGCCCCAGAACACAAAGAGAAGAAGAAGGAACATGGGAGAGTGTTTGTCGGTGAAGTCTGACACTCCCTCCCGCTCCGGAGCTCCCAGATCGTAAGAGGTCATTTGATAATTTCTCATCCGAAAAAAAAGCCCTGATTTTCCCGAAGAGGTAAACGTAACAGAATTTTATAGTGTGTATACCTTGTTAGAAAATATACAGGCTACGTTATTTCTTAATGGAAAACGGAGTGCTGTTAAGAGCGGGCCTAACGGCAGGATACAGTCTGATTACGAAAATCAGGACAAAAAGAAAATTCAAGCTGGCGCTTAGGAAAATTTTAGTTTTTCCGTCATGGGTGTCGGTTTCATGGTTTTTGGGGTCGCTGATTACAAAAATAGGGACAAAAAGAAAATTCAAGATGGCGCCCCGGAAAATTTTAGGATTTTCCGTCCCAAACATGATTTACTACTGTAAAAATCTACTCGTAATCTAAGACTAAAGATTTTCCTTTAAGCCCGATCTTAATACATTTTCTTTCCGCGATGTAAATATGCGACGATCAAGAGTTTATACTCGTAGCTCCTCTTTTTTACAGCAAAATATTTCTGTAACTTTTGACTTTTGCTAATTCTTATGTGTGTCCCAATAAATGTTTATTTAACGAGAATCTGCTGGATGCGAATCGCACGCACGGGACCGGTCAATGTGTTCTAGAGCAATGGACGTCTTTCGGCTGAAATGATGATGAAACGAGAATCTACTTCGACTTCGACGTCTTTGTCTTGCTGCACCGGTAAGTTAGTGATTGCAGTATTCTTATAATTATATTACCTTGCTTCAGCATCATGATCCCAGCATTCGTCGCAGGTATCAGCAGCTATCTTGAGCGCGCGCGACTGTTGCACCGGCCCCTTCGGTAGAGGGGGACGTGCTTTGTTGCGGGATACTAGACTCTGTTGGTAGAGAATAAAGATTAAATTAACCTTTTCAACGCCAGAGCATAAAGGCACGCACGTTCCTTTCACGCCAAGCCACAATTTCAACTATCATTTTGTCACATATTTGTGTCGTTTGGCATATAGGGCACTCTTGTCAGGTATAAAGGGTGTAAAACACCTCCTAACGAATCCGAAAACCACTTGTTCTCCCCGTCATTGCAATTACTTTTTTGTTCGACACCATACCTGGGAACCTTCTAGTTACGGAGTTATAGGGGGTCAAAGTTACAACTTTTTGACAAGTTTTTTTTTTTAAATACAAGTTTTTTTTGTAAGATTTTGACTTTTAACACCTCCACGACCCCCGTACTATCCAATCCATCCATCACCACAATGTTTTAAGTGCGTTACATTGAGTTCTACCGCAAAACATGATATAACCTCAAAAAAAAAAGTGGTTTCCCAGCAATAATTTTTGCGTAAAGTTAAATAGTTTGATGTACAGAATGCTTGGTTAACGGCTTTGTGATGAGGTGGTTTACACCCTGCATAGCATCCGGTGTTTGAGAAGCCGAGAAGTTTTAATTCTCCGTATATTATTTTGAAAGAGTTTTGTGTGTGACAATGGCGTTCAAAACGTTAAATTAAATAATATTAAATCTAAAGGGTGTAAAATACCTCTTCACGAAGCTAGAAGGCACTTGTTCTCCTCATCATTGCGGTAATTTTTTTGTTCGACACCATACCTGGGAACCTTCTAGTTACGGAGATATGGGGGGTCAAAGTTACAACTTTTTGACAAGTTTTTTTTTTAATACAAGTTTTTTTTTTGGAACATTTTGACTTTTAACACCTCTACGACCTACTATTCAATCCATCCATCAGCGCAATGTTTTAAGTGCGTTACATTGAGTTCTACCACAAAACATGATTTATAACCTCAAAAAACAAAAAGTTGTTTCCCAGCAATAATTTTTGCGTAAAGTTACTTAGTTTGATGTTACAGAATGCTTGGTTAACGGCTTTGTGATGAGGTGGTTTACACCCTGTATGTCTAGCAGTGGACGTCTTTCGGCTGAAATGGTGATGATGATGATGATGTTGATAACTGCGTTATAAGTTTGTGAGGATGGATGTTTGTTACTCTTTCACACGAAAACTACTGAACGGATTTGGATGAATATTACACACAGGTAGTTTATAATTTGGATTAACGCATAAATTACTATTTGCCCGGTAGTACTATCCTGTGGGACATTAGCCAAATCCGCGCAGGCGAAGCTAGTAAAGAGTAAATAAATAATTAGTGGTGCAGTTTATTTCAAAAAAAGTTTTATAGTCTAACGTCGATTTAGTGCGGCGATGACAATGTGGTCGATGATGGAGTACGCTTACAGGAACGAATTGTCTTTCGTAGGTGCCTTCGGGCTTACTTGGTGGACTGTTGACCTGGTGAAGGTTGCTAGGATCCGCTGGATACGAGTCGATCGGGACCGGGCAACGTGGCGACACTTGGGTAGGCCTATGACCAGCAGTGGGCGTCTTTCGGCTGAAATGATGATCCATTTACCTGCATGCAGGCCAGGCTGGGCCGCGGCGGCAGGCTGTGGTGCTGGTAGGGCGGCGCGTAGGGCGGCACGGGCCCCACGTGCGCGCCCTGTGTGCGCCACAGCATCTCCCACAGTACCAGCCCCAGCGCGAACACGTCCACAGCGCACAGCGCGGCGCGGGCCCCGCTCAGGTCCAGCGCGCCCTCCAGGGCTTCCGGGGACAGGTAGCGTAGTGTGCCGGCCTGGAGCAGACAAGAACTAGTTATTATTTCGGCACGGATGACATTAATTTCGAGGAATATGTTATCCTTTAGCCAGCACGTTAAGTACATTAAGAAAAGAAGTGGCCCTAAGACGCCACCCTGAGATACCCCAATGATTTTTTTGCTTCAAAAGTTGTTCTGAATGGGGCAGATACAAGTTTGTCATTCAATTGCTTTCTACTGCTTAGGTAGCTTTTAATCCATTCGAGTGCATTTCCACGAATTCGCTATAACTCGGATTTGTGGAGTTAGATTTAGTGATCTACAAAATCAAATGCTTTATACTGCGCAAAGAATACGGCAACAACTATAATTATTAAATATTTTCGGGTTAGTGAAAACACAGCTACAGTTATGGACTTATTTTTTTGAAAGCCTTTTCAATTACTTAATATTAAATCTAATTTTAAGAAATTTATAATTAGGAGATAATGATTTTATCAAAGATGATTGATAGGATTGACAATAACGTAATGGGGCTTTAGTTATTCATGTCTACTTTGGACACTATACGGAAGTACTTTGTCTATCTGTAAGTCTATTTCCTTGAAATTGCTGGCACACAGGTCGGCCATGACTTGTGTTAGGAGAATTTATTATAGTGAGAAGTATATTTCGGATAGCTAATTTTCCAAAAGTCACACAGGCGAATGCAATTTTTTATATTACTAGCTGACCCACGCAACTGCGTCACATAAGAGGGAAAAAGCTACCTACTACTACCTACCTACTACTACCTACCTACTACTACATTTTTTTTTCATTATAACCTTCTCCTGACAATAACAAACAACAAAAAAAGAATTAGTGAAATCGGTCCAGGCGTTGTTGAGTTATGCGCTTACCAACACATTTTGCGATTCATTTTTTTTTATATTATAGAAGATGCGACCCGCCCCGGCTTCGCACGGGTAATATAGATACTAATGTACATACAAGCCTCCCTCTTCAATAACTCTATCTATGGCTGAAAATTGCATTAAAAACCGTTGCGAAATTTAAAAGATAAGAGGAGTGTTATGTTTTCAGGATTCATGTATGTTTGTATGTATGTTCGTGAGTTTCTTTATTCCACCATAACTTCTAAACGCCTAAACCGATTTCGATGTACGTGGTATCGTTAGACACCTTGTGTTACTGTAGTGTGATCAGGTCGCTAGGTCGGAAGACAAAAATTAATTAATAATAAAAAATAATAATAATAATAATATTAATAATTAATTAAATTAATTTAAAATTTTCCGCGTATGCTTTGCAACTTCGGTCGTAGTTTTAGTTTTTAAAGGGTATGCTTCAACATATTTGCTGAGCTCGCACTGTAATGTTAAAATGTAACTGTAGCCTAAATCATCTTTATCTAATGGACCTACAATATCTAAGAAAATTTTCTCAAAGGATGAAGATGCTGTAGATGTAATTGTTAATGGTTCCTTATGGATCTTAGTATATTTTTGTTTTTGACACTTACCGCATTTTTGTACATAGCCCCTAACGTCTTTTTCTATTGATGGCCAATAATAATATTTTTTAATTTTACTTATCATTCTTCTAACGCCTACATGACCACTACTAGGTAATAAGTGAAAATCATTCATTATTACTTTTTTTTCGTCATCATCATTGATTCTTTGGACGTCCTTTACAACACATATTCGAGGTAAATCACTCGATTTCTTTGTAGCTATGTATTTAGCTATACTTTCAATGAGCTCTTTATTTTGACGCGTTTTCATAATTATTATTTCTTCTATATTTAATTTTTTGCAAAATAATGCCATTTCTTCCAATAAATCGTCTCGCGAGTTTACTGATAAAGAAGATGAACTTGCAAACAAATTATTTTTACTTTTACAATAAACAAAAGTCTTATTGCTTGATAATAATATCAAATCGTTATTATTCGATGGTTTTAGTAATCTGCGCAGATTTCTTTCCGGTAAAATAATTAATTCCACATCCATATCACATTTTTTAAGTACTTCCGCGACTTTAGGTTGATCAGACCTATTGTCATCGTTCGAAGTCTCAGTACTAGTTGTCACATCAGTTAATTGCTGAGCTTTCTTTGATTGCGCTCTAGTCATTACATTTACCAAATTGTTGTTCATTTGTTTTAACTCGTCTGAAGTTAAAATAACTCTAGAAAGGGCGTCAGCAACTACATTTTCCTTTCCTCTAACGTATTCTACTTTAAAGTCGTATTCCTATAAAAGACGAAATTTTGTTAAACGACTAGATGGATTTGTCATGTTAAAAAGATAAAGCAAAGGTCTATGGTCGGTTCTAATTACAAATTTCTTTCCATATAGGTATGGCCTAAAATACTTTATTGACCAAACTATTGCCAGAAGTTCCTTTTCTATTGTTGCATAATTTAACTCCGCTTTATTTAAACCTCTACTAGCGTATGCGACTGGTTTTCCGTTAGAATTACTTAAAACACTGCCTATAGCAAATCCTGAACTATCTGTCTGTAAAGTAAACTCATTTTCTGTTGTAAAATTTGGATAATCTAAAACGGGTGGAGTAGAAAGTAACTGTTTAAGAGTTTCAAAGGCATTCTGACATTCTGTTGTCCATTCAAATTGAACCTTCTTTCTACATAACTTGTTTAGTGGCAAAACAATAGCTGCAAAGTTGCGAATAAATTTCCTATAGTAATTACTAAATGCAACAAAACGCTTGACGTCATCCGCACATGTCGGTGTCGGATAACTTTCTATTACTCGGATCTTTTCAGGGTCAGGCAAAATACCTGAGGATGATATTACATGCCCTAAGTAAAGAATTTGTCGCTTTAAAAATTCACATTTAGATGGATTTAACTTTAATTTAACTTTTCGTAATCTTTCAAAAACTGACATGAGATTTGTATTATGTTCTGCTAAATTTCGACCAAATATAATTAAATCATCCAAATAAATAATGCATTTTTCGTAATTCAGACCTGACATTGCTACTGTCATTAATCTACTAAATGCTGAAGGGCTAATTTTTAATCCCATAGGTAATCTACACATTTGGTACTGGCCTTTATTAGTAGTGAATGCAGTATACTTTCTAGATTCTTTTGATAAATTACACTGATAATAACTACGACTTAAATCGCAATGACTAAAATAAAAAGCACCCGATAAAGACTCTAATATGTCTGTAATATTCGGGAGAGGAAATTTGTCATCCTGTACTCTCTCATTTAATTGTCTGTAGTCTATTACTACTCTCCATTGGCGTTTACCGCTCCTATCTAACTTCTTAGGCACTAGCAACAAGGGGCTGGACCACTCACTGCTAGTTTTTTCTATAATTCCATCTTGTAACATGTCATTTATCTGCCTATTAAGTTCTTCTTTCTGCGTGAAAGGAATTCTGTATTGTTTTCTATACACAGGCGTTGCATTATCTTTCAAATGAATTGATTGCTCATAAACGTTGGTAACGCTTAATTTATCACCTGGTAAATGAAATATGTCCGAATATTTGGCACAGATTTGCTCGATAGTCAATTCTTCCTCCTTATTTAAGTATGAACCTAGGTTAAGTAACGAAAATAAAGTTCGAATTCTCTCTACATTAACATCTGGCCTCTCAAAATTACAAAATTCGTAGTTTTCTAATGTATCAACCTCGATCTCATTCAAACATAGAGACACTTCCTCGTCTGTGGTATTCAAAAGTCTCACAGGTATTTTTCCATTTTTTGGCCTAGCTACTATACTAGCCAAAAAAATACCTGGAATTATTTCCTTTGGATAAATTACACAATCATAATTGATGCGCGTAGGTATATATTTAATAACCTCACATCGCGGTGCAATGGTTAAATTATAGTTATAACAATGTAAAGGCAATTTAACTTTTGAGTCTCCCACTTTGAGAGATAAAGTATTTAAGTCATAATCTATAACACCAGAGTACAGTTTAATAAAATCTTGTCCCAATATTCCTATCGACTTACATGGTAACTTCCTAAATACGTAAAACTTATGTTTAAAAATTATATTTTTTGATTCTAGAGTCAAGTAAACAAATCCTATAGACTTCGAACTTCCACCAATACCATGGATAGTTAAATCGCATTTATGCAACTCTAGCCTAGCTAATTTTAATATTGTATAATCAATACATGATAAAGAGGCCCCTGTATCTACTAAAAAATCTAGTTGTATCTTATTTAAACTTAGATTTACCCAATTAATACTATCACAAGCAAATACTTGATTAGGAACGAAAAAATTGTCCCAAATTCTGATCTGAAGAAAAATCATTACGACTATTTTGCGAAGTAGGTAAACCATGTTGTTCATTTGCAATGAAATGGTTTAAATTTCTATTATTGGAATGGCTTGCGCAATAGCCGCGATTTCCGCGAACATTCCTAGCACCGTAACTTGACGCTCCACGGCGATGTACATGGGCGTCGCGGTTGTCTCGCCACGTGTTCCTTGGCGCAGCAGAATTTTGATGCGAACCATGTGGTTGCCTACCATTGTAGTTACTACCTCGAAAATATCTCGATGTATTTCGACTACGAAATCCTCGCAGGGGAAATTTATTATTTCGAGTAGGCTGGCGATTATATGACATAACGGTCTGACGATCCGATGATGAGCTAGTTTCATCTTCGGCTACTCTAATGGCATCTTTTAATGAGGTCAAATTTCGTGCTGAAATAATTGTTCCTAACTTTTGGCTCTTTAAACCCTCGGAAAAACATCTAATAGCGTTCCTTTCATTGAGAGGACGCAACACTTCATACGCTTTATCATCGCCATTAGCCTGGGAAATTGTTAAATCTACAAACAACTTTTCTAACTCTTGGCCAAACTCTGTAACTGATTTTTCGCCTTGCCTAGCCTTTTGTAATCTAGACTGTAAAGCAGTATCTGACTTACGAGTAAGTAAATATTTACGCATATCTTCTAATAGCATCTCAACAGAAGTGTAAGAAGTTGCTAACCGCATTTTTGCTCCACTTGTTAATCTACTCTTTAAAACAAAATTTATTAAAGTCTTCTTATCACCATCATCAAGCATTGAGTCATACAACTCTATCGCAGATATTAATTCGTTGGTCACCTCTTCATCACCAGTCATTTTAGGCAATAGGCTTACAGCCGTCTTTAAATTAAACCTTTCTCCTGTTTCTGACATTGTTGCTGATTTATTTTGACTTTGACTCGTGCTGGATTCCGCCTCAAATTTCAAAATTTTATCATAGCAGTTGTTTATGCATGAACACAGAAATAATAATTCTTTAGACACTTCTTTAGGCAAACTACTTAAAACATTTTGAAATGACACATATAAGCTCTTAGCTTCTAAAATTTTACTCTCGTAATTACTACCTACTCTTCTTACAGGACCTAACTTAGAAATATAATCCGTACAATGTTTTAATTGCTTAAAAATATCTGCTAATTCTATTTCTATAGTCATAATCCAATGAAATATTTAAATTTACACTAAACTAAAATTACACAAAACAAGTACCTAGGTGATTTTACTCAATAAAACATAAGAAATGTGACGCGCGTGGGTATTAATTGCAACTTACTTGGTGGTCACGCTTACGCATTACTTTCTTGATTCTCACGCTCTCTGAGTTCCTTGTGACGTCGGTAGCTGACACGGGACAGGACTCGCTCCAAGGCTTCACTCCTCATCTGCTTCTGCATCCAGTTGGTGTGGCATCGCTTGTACAGGCAGAAGAATCCGATCAGTACCGCCAACAGCATACAGGCGCATATTATGGACAGAAGAATGTTGTTCGTCCGAAGGTGTTCCGCCGTCGCTTGTGCGTGGTTGCTTCCAGCTGCAGACTGCGCAATAACTACTTGCTCCTTGCTTTGCGTAGTTCCCATAGTCTTTCGATGTCCCAAATTGTTAATATATCGAAGGTCGGTGCGACGTTCCAAAAATTGAATATGGTTGAAGGTCGTTGCAGTATGTTAGAGTGATACGAGGACTGGCATAGCCATTGCAGTATGGTAGAGTGACATGAGGGCTGGCAGAGTCGTTGCAGTTCGGTAATTACAGTGACATGAGCACTGGCAGGGTCGCCATGTAGTGTGATCAGGTCGCTAGGTCGGAAGACTTGAAATGATACGTCCGTTTGGTTTCATGGTCTGGTTTAATGTGTATTAAAATACTTACAATTTGTAATAAAATAGTATTGCTGAAGAAGCACTTTAAATAAGGCTGTCTACATACATGCTTACTGTTACTTACACACTACATTACCGCGGGTAACATAGGCTAGTGAAGTAGTCGGGACCCATTACATAATCCAGATTATAATCATTACATCCAATATGGGTCCCGAGTGTTGCAGTCAATATGTTCTGTATTAGAATTTATTATTGAACTTGCTTTTTTGTTTTCAGTATTAATTTAAAGTTATTAGTTATTTTTCAGGGTTCGAAAACATCCGATATTTATTATAAATATCAAAATATCGAATATTTATGATATATATCAAGTTTGGATATATATCCATTTTGTATGAAAGCCATATTATTATTTTATTGAGTTATTTATGTAAACTAATTGCATATGTTATATGTTTTATTTATTTAGGTACTTAAAATCGGACTACGTACATAGAATCACGACTGACGCCATTAATGCCGGCAGTAGTGTTGCCATTTATGGATTAGAACTATGTTTTAATTGTACTCCAACGATATCTACTGTACTTACTGTATCTACTTCCCAAATGGAAGTAGAAATACAGTAACAAATGCCAAAAATTACTTAATAATTTAAATTTTTAAACCATTTTGTATTGATTGATATATAATTATCATAAAAAATCGTTTGATATTTCTATACTATCTATACTATAATATTATAAAGCAGAAGAGTTTGTTTGTTTGTTTGGTTGGTTGAACGCGCTAATCTGGGGAACTACTGGTTCAAATTGAAAAAAAAAAAAATATTGTGTTGGATAGTCCATTTATCGAGGAAGGCTTTAGGCTATATATCACGCTACAACCATTAGGAGCGGAGCAGGAATGAAAACTGTTGCAAAACAAAAACGGGGATTTTTTTTCCATTCGTTTTTCTCCCTTATGTGACGCAGACGAAGTTGCGTGGGTCAGCTAGTATCGGATATATATCATGATCTAAATATCCATTGATATATATCCTCGAACCCTGTTATTTTTTACGCAGTCGGTTTTTTTTTATAATACTATTTAAAGATACCTCAGTGATCCTTGTAGGTGTAGATCGGTCCCTGGCCGCGTGCAATAGCTGCGCCAGTCCCAAGTCTGCCAGGCGAGCGTCACCGTTAGCTGTCACTAGTACATTGCTGCTGTTCACGTCGCGATGTACTACGCAAGGCTTGCTGCCGGCTGCAGAAGAAGCAATGGATTAGATATAAACATTTTATGTCAAAGTCGCGGGTAACACCTGAATGAAAGATGTAAGGAACCGAGGAATTTGGTAGAAGAAAAGGTATGCATATAAAAAAACGTTTATTTTCAGACAAAATGGCGAATAAATAATGGTAAAGTAATAAAGGGTATAAATACACCACAAAGGTGGAAGGCACTGGTTCTCCCCGTCATTGCGATATTTTTTTTTTGTTCTACACCATACCTGGGAAACTTCTAGTTACGGAAATATTGGGAGTCAGCCAATTTTTCCCAAGTTTTTTAATGTAATATTTTAAACATCAATCCATCTATCAGCACAATGTTTTGAGTGCGTTACATTGAGTCCTACCGTGGAAAGTGATATTTTAACCCAATAAAAAGTTATTTCCCAGCAATAATGTTTGCATTGCATAATGCTTGGTTGACGGCTTCGTGAATAATATGTTTATAGTATACCCTGTGTATTAGGAGCCCGTGGCTAAATAATAACAGCGGCTCGGTTAAGCCGTGCTTGCCTAGGTTGGTCTGTGGATGGGTGACCACCCTTACATATCGAGTTTCCTCCGTGCCTCGGAAAGCACGTTAAGCCGTTGGTCCCGGCTGTCATTTGTAGATCTTTGGCAGTCGTTACAGATAGTCAGTGGTCCAAATAGTCTGACAACCAGTGTTACCAAGGGGTATCGTATTACCCAGTATTAACTGGGTTGTGGAGGTCAGATAGGCAGTCGCTTCATGTAAAATACTGGTATTCAGCTGCATCCGGTTAGACTGGAAGCCGACCACAACTTAGTTGGGAAAAGGCTAGGTAGATGATGAGTATACCCTGTATACTGGTAGTGTAATAATTGAACTGATATTAGAATATAACTTACTGGGAGTGTGCAGATGAGCGAGAGCGGAGGCGAGTCCGTGAGCGAGGTGAGCGAACTCGAGCCAAGCGAGCGGAGCGCTCTGCAGGCGAGCGCGGAGCGTACTCGGGCATAGTTCTACTACTATGAGATGTTCGCGACCTCCTTCTGTTAGGGTGGCGCGACTGTCGCTACCTGGGGAAGAAATATACATCCATAATAAATTAAGTCACACATTTTTTTTTACTATCAGCAAGTATAGTACCCGTTTTTAGGTTGATCGATTATTTATACACTATAGAAAAATTTTAGGTATTTCTTTAAAGCAAACGACATACTTAGAGTATTACTAGTATGTCGATAAAACCAACATTATGTAGAATGATAACGCTCGCTCTATCTTGTTTTCAAGAGTTTGGTCGAGTGGGTTAAAATAATACGGTTGACAAAAATAACAGCCAGTCTATTTATCGGCATTGTGCTTGGAATAAGCATATAGGGGGTAAGGACTCTTCGCAAATTAACCGGGTGCAATCAGCTCCTTATTTTGAATCATATTCTATTGATTTCTTCTCAGGATTTGTTTTGTTCGTGAAGGGTCCCTGTACCGATAGTAAGAAAGGCTAGATATATGATGATGTTTTTTTGACATGAACTCACCATAATATCTCAGTATGTTGGGATGCGCCAATTGCGGCAGCGCATACACACAGGCCTCTCTCTGCCACGTGTTGCAGTTTGAGTATAGTTTGACAGCTACAGGAGTGTTACCTAGGCTGCCTCGCCAGACTGAGCCGAATTTGCCTTGACCTGGTTGTTGAAAAAAAAAGAATTAGATTATCATTTTGTCTGTAATTGAGATGTGTACATGTACACTTCAACCAACTAATCTGTGCAGGCGGTAAAACATAGAACTAAAAGAAATGTACCAAGTTTGATATATTGATTCATTTTTTCTTGACAATCAACGCCACTTACAACACAACTGTACACTTACCCCCTTATTCATAATGGTCCGCTAACTTAAAAAGCTGCTATAGAGTGTTATTTTTCATTCTGACTTAGGTCAATAGAAGAAGACAGAGTGAGAATTAGCAATGCTTTAAGTTAGCAGACTATTATGAATAAGGGGGTTAAAGTGGTTATACTGTACAGACGCCAGCGCATCAAGCTTTTCGGCCCCATCGATTCTGCGAGCAATGTACCTTGCCGTGCTATAGTTTTTAGTGCGTTGTGACGTCACGAGCCCCCACTCCCGAGTTTTGATGCGTTTTATCTTTGTCAGTACTCAGTGATTTACAGAAACAAAAAATACGTGTTCATTATTTTCCAATACTCTAACTGACGGACTAATTAGTTTTGCAATTTATTGATGGTGGAAACTAGCCTATTCTTCGGGTTAAATCGGTAACCTTAGTTCTCTTGCGGATGGCTTCATTTCTGATTCGATCACGCAAGGAAATTTCGAACATAGCACTCTTAATAGTTTGTACGCTTTGAACAAACGCTTGTTTGCGAATATAATGACAGAACTCAAAAATATTGTGACAGCGTTTTTTTTAAGTGAGACTAAAAATATTGTAACTAAAGTGTTTACTGCTTAAGATTCGTAGGGACACGTGGAAAAACGATTTCTAAAGTTATACCATGTTTCTATGTTTGAGTAAATTAAAATAGAGTGGAAGTACTTACCAATATGTTCAATCAGCGTCAGATTATCGACACAAGACAACCCAGTCGCTAAAGAATCCGGTCCACTACCCATCACGTCTCCTGCAAAACAAAAACTTCATTCCTGGTTGATTTTTCTTTCGTCTTTTAGCCGAGTAATAAAATTGACGTTTTACTGTTTTTTTTTTGTGCAAAACTGTTTAAATACCTAAATTAAAAATAAAATATTTGGAAGTCAACGAGTGGTTTTTTCATTCAGGGCATTTTTGCCATCATATCATTATTGGCATTGTTAAAGAAATCATACTTTTATAACAGCATAATTGTATGTATCATACATACGCCCCAAAGATATGTGCCTGTGGCATTGTACGTTATGTATGTTGTACACAGTGATTATTTTTTGCGATACCTTATTGCGAAAATTATGAGTATTTTATTTACTATACAACTTTCTGCTATGTAGCGTCCCTTACTGCCTATTGGCCTTGTTTCGTTCTGTCTCCTGCATATAAGGAGGGAAGTGGAAATTATAGTTTTTTCTACTCCTCCGCTATACTTTTCTGATTAATTTCGTTGCGGGATTCAAGACAGTTAAATTATTTCTCTGGGACGTCGTGGAGCTTCATTGTCTCGGCGCTTTTCTGGTGGGCGCCACTGTTGATTCTGGGGCACAGGAGTTTCAGTGGGCAGGAAATAATAATAATAAATAAATATCGCTGGACATTACACACAGCGCCATCTAGTGCCACACTAAGCAAGGCTTGTGTCGTGGTCACCAGACAGTTGATATACTACATATATACTTTTTGTTTGTGAATACATACTTATTATATGGTGTGGTCTTGTCCCAATAAAAAAACACTACTTGCCTTTCTCAATATGCAAGGTGTCAGTATCACTGTGATGATGTCTATTACTACGACAGTACAGCTTGGTCAGTAGCAGCGCCATGATCAGTATAGCTACTAGCGCAAGTACGGATGACGCGAGTATGTTTGATGCGGCGACCATGTTCTGAGCGCCACTGTCCATTGTGGACTCCGCTTTCATTGTTACTGTTTCTTCTTTGAGGGTTACTGGTGAGAGAGAAATAAAACAAATTAGTTATACACAACGAAAGAATAACAAGAGGACAGGTTGGTCTGTGGATGGCTGACCACACAAGTATCTTGACTTGGCACGCGAGGTTGTCGACATGTGGGATGTGCCACTCAGCAATCATTGTGCCGATAGTCGTATTGGCTTAATTGCCAAGAGCCTTTTTTTTCTTTTTTTTTAGGATGGGAAATCATCAAATAACTTCTCCCAATCTGGGCGGAGCGGGAAGGAGTGTCAGACTGACTAAAACCCATCCATGTTCCTTCTTCACCCTTTATGTTCCGGGGCCGCGGTATCTCTTTCGAACAGGCCCGCAACCCCGGCAGATTGCCAAGAGCCTCGATCAATAACTGAGGAAACTCTCGTTAGGCAGCTAGATCAGGGGCTTGATTCAGAAAGCGGTACTCCCGAACACAGCTCGTCTTGTTAGGAGGTTCCTCTCTCAGGAGCCCTGACCGTCGGTAGCTTGGACCCTGTTCCCGATACCGGTGGGCTACAATTTTGGCCACTTACATGACAATTTTCTCTGTGCCTCGGAAAGCACGTTAAGCCGTTGGTCAAGGCTGTAATGACTGTAGTGACACGGAAGTCTGACAACCAGTCCTACCAAGGGCATCGTATTACTCAGTACTAACTTGGGTTCTGGAAATTAGATAGGCAGTCGCTCCATGTAAAATACTGGTATTCAGCTGCATCCGGTCAGACTGGAAGCCGACCCCAACATAGTTGAAAAAAGGCTAGGCAGATTATGAGTTATACACGACCAAACTACGCTCAAGGTGGTATAAAATTGACAGCAGGCATCCGGAGGTTTTGACAGATAATATAATGACATTTCTGCCAAATCCGGTGTCCGCAGCCGATTTGGAGTTCACCACAAATAGAGAAAAGTGGTCAAAGCCGATAGCCATAAGGTCGATATTGGATTGATTGGCTCCTATTACATTAGACTTAAACATAACTGGCGAAATGTAGGTGTCTTATTGATACACGTCTGCCTAACTCTTTAGGAATTATAGGCGTGATGTTATATATCGAAGATGGGGGTAGGCTAGACGGTAGGTATATAATAATATCAGAAGTATTGTAGAATAGAACATTTTGATACAAGTGGAGAAAGTTTGCAATTGTAATCGAGGCGGAATTAACACACGAGCCGTAGGCGAGTTTTTATTGAGCCGAGGGGTGCAATAACCCACTCTCCATGTGTATCAAACGACGTTTTTCAATACACTTTTGAAGAAACCATCATCATTATTTCAGCCGAAAACGTCCACTGCTAGACCTCCCCCAAGTGTCGACACATTGAGCGGTCCCATGCGACTCGCATCCAGCGGATCCCCGCAACATACACCAGGTCATCGGTCCACCTAGTGGAAAGTCTTTCAACGGAACGTCTTCTCGTTCGCAGTCGCACTTCCAGAACTTTTCGGCCCCATCAGCCATCCGTTCTGCGAGCAATTTGCCCTGCCCACTGCCACTTAACTTTGGCAATTCTTCGGGCTACGTCGATAACCTTGGTTCGCTTGCGGATGAGAGGAATTTATGAAAGCGTGAACCTTTACATTGTTATTTTGTATATTTTAATTTTATGTTATAACTGTTTTAGTTCTAGTTTTAGTTACTGTAATTGGTTTAGTTGCAACTTTTGTTCTCTGCTCTCAAAACGGTGAAGGAAAACATCGTGAGGAAACCGGCATGTCGTAAAATTGGAAGACATGTGACATCTACCAATCCGCACTGGGCCCGCGTGGTGGATTGTAGCCCATTCCTTCTCGTTGAGAGGAGGCCTGTGTCCCAGCAGTGGGAACATTGATAGGCCGATAATGATGATGATGATTGGTTTAGAAATACAACTGTTGTAATTAATTACATAATTATAATTAATAATAAAACAGAACTTACAGAAATCAGCGTTGCAGTAGGTATTGGTACAACAACAGAACTTGGTGCCGGGCAGTCTTGGTGCCGAAACCCTGGTGCACCTGTCACACGAACTTCGACCTTCCGTCTGAGATGAGCGCCAGCATCCTGCGAAGACAGTAAACAATACAGATAGAGGAAGCATTGGTTACGTCCCAGCCGCTGCAGGAGACGCACCGGGCCACCGTAGGCGCGGGCCTGTGGACGGTGAGCTATGGTCTAGCTCGCCATCCGTTCGTCTATATAAACTACGCATTGATCTCCAGAGAGTGCGCGTCGAAGACCAGACGCCTCTGGTGCAGTGCACGCGCTGCCTAGCATATGGTCACGGCAAGCGTCTCTGCGTAGAGCCAGCTGACCTATGCAGCCACTGCGGCGGTCCACACGTTAGGTTGGACTGCCCAGACAAACACCTTGGCGAAGCAGCAGCGTGCGTGAACTGCACCAGAGCCAAGCTCGGGGAACACTCGCACAATGCGTTCAGCAAAGAATGCCCGATACGCAGGAAGTGGGACGCATTCGCTAGAGCAACCATAGCGTATTGCTAAAGTTGTCGATGCGCCCACTTCCTCGTACCTAGAGATGACCAGTCTGACACAACCAGATTGCAGACGCATTGAGCGAACCACTAGGGTTGACTTAATGGATGGGGGTAATTGGAGTCACTTTCGTAAGAAAGTGGCTAAAATTTTGCTAGTTTGTAGGTCAACCTTAGTGGAATCGACAAGTTGTGTCAGATTGGCTAGAAATCGGTTTCGAAAATGTACGCCTGTAACGGGTGTTAAAACTATTTATTGTATGAAATTATATTAAATATATAGTGTTGATATAATATATAAGTATACCCAAAGCGAAATTATGCAATACAAAACGAAACTAGAGAAATACCATGAGGGCAGATTTAATGAGGATAGTTTTAAATTTGTAAAAAGAAACTAAAATGAGTAAGTAGTTAATAAAATAGAGTAGCAAAATTGTATAGGTATTGAAAGAAGTACAAATTAATAAAAAGCATAGTAAATAGTTAAGTAGAAAAAGTGAAATATAATATGTATAAATATAGTAGACAGCAATAGTTTTAATAAAATAAATATGAAATGTCTGAAAAGTTTTAAAAGAAAACATAGTGAAAATAATAACATGAAGCGTGGCCTCTTCGGCCTTTTTTAAATTTCAGTTGCCAAATAAGTTTTAAATTCAGTACACAAGGGCTCTGACCCATGTCAGAGGGACACTGGTGGGGCAGGAGTGTGGTTTTAGCCGGTTCGAGTCCGGCACTACCTCGACTGTCTCACAACCTGTGAGGTAGTCGAGGTGTCCGCGGGGATTTCCCACTCCTGCCAAAACAAAAAAAAAAAAAAAAAAAAATATCATTAAGGCGAAACTTAGTATAATAATACTTTATTTCTATAACTTCAAAACACATTACATCAGTGTGGTCTCAACCCCTGAACTAGGACAACCTGTATGACAGGGGTTGAGGTTTTGCCGGTTACATGGATCTGAGTTTGGAAGCTTAGACAGTGCTTACTGCAATTACTGTAAAAAAATAACTAAAACTAAATTTATATCTATTGTAGAAAATTGAATTAATATAAAGCAAACAAAAAAAAAATAAGATGAAATGACGGAAACTAGCAGAAGATTAAATAATAGGAAAATTAGATAAAACAAAATAAGGGGACATTTTCATAATAATATGGAATGGAGGTAGCGTGTGTGAGGTGAGATGTGTTTTAGTGTGTGTGTGTGTGTTATGTGTATTTATGTCACTAGGTCAAAGTACTGATAAGGGTTTCAGTGTCATCGAAGCTGTAATTTTCCAGCCAAAGTACTATTTCCTTTTTTATCTGGAAATTACTCACAAGCCTAATGCGTTTATACTGGCTAAGTTTGAGGTAGAGGCGTGGTGCCAGGCTGTTGTAGTGCTTTCGGGCAAACTTGCTCCTGACCCGTGGTACCGGGTATCTGTCAGATCTTTTGTTCGTATTTGGCAGATAGGGGACTGTAAAACGGTGATATCTCCGTAGACACTCGTAGATAAATATTTTTCTTACGCTCAACACTCGCGCTTGCTCGTACACTAAATTGGTTGGGGTTCTGAAGTTAAGTTACCTTCGGGAACAAGGCACTATACACGTAGTGCCAAAAACATTACAAAAATGCAAAAAAAATATGCTAACAAAGAAAGCAACAGGTAGCGCCAAATAAGCCGGTGCTAGGGTGTCACAATTCAGAACTAAAATCGTATGGACACGTGACTTCGCGGCTGGCAGTACTCATTATACGTCTGTGGGCAGTACCATTTTGTAGGTAAGCCTAAAATTATCGAGTTACGGCAGGGGCAGAAAAAGAAAGTATGTGTGGTAGAACGAGATAGAATGAGGAATGGTCGATATCGTATTTGGTACCAACTGTATTTTTATTTTTTGAGCTATTTACTTGATAATATCACTTTTTTTGGGGTCACTACTAATGAAGATTGGTCAAAATGAAAATCCAAAATGGCGCCGACGAATTTTTTGGACTTTTCATCATGGGTGTCGTTTTCGTGGTTTTTGGGGTCGCTGATGTTGAAAATGAGGTCAAAATGGAAATCCAAAAAGGCTCTGACAAAAATTTTCGATTTTTTCGTCATGGGTTTCGTTTTCATGGTTTTTAAGGTCGCTGATAATGAAAATGAGGTTAAAATGAAAATCAAAAAATGGCGCCGACGAACATTTTTGGTTTTTTCATCATGGTTGTCGTTTTCATCGTTTTTGGGGTCGCTGATGATGAAAATCAGGTCAAACTGAAAATCTAAAATGGCGCCGATGAACATTTTTGGATTTTTCATCATGGGTGTCGTTTTCGGGGTTTTTGGGGTCGCTGATGTTGAAAATGAGGTCAAAATTAACATGAAAAAAAAGCAATAACAATCAATTTTGTTTTTTTTGTTCAGCTTCCCCTGATATTATTTTCACCCTTCGCCACTAGTAGCCTATGTCACCCGGGGATAGTGTAGCTTCCCAACGGTGAAAGAATTTTTCAAACGGTCCAGCAGTTTTTGAGTTTATTTGTTACAAACATACAAAGCTTTCCTTTCTTCTTTATAATATTAATTTAGATGGAACTTTAACACAACAGTAGAAATGTGGGTGTATCATAAGGTGTGCACCACAACCTATCCCTGTGGGGATTACAGCCATTATGTTATTCTCCTCTTATATTCTTTTTTGAAGTAGTATTTCTTCCTCACCTTGTCCAAGCACAGTAATATTCGCTTCCTTGTCTTGATGCCACAGAGTATAACACGAAGCCCTGGTGTCCGTGCACTGTTCCACCTGAGCCACCTCTCCATTGGGTAGTGTGGTCTCCGATATGGGGCCTGTTTCTGAAACAATAGCTGCTGTCAATAGAATTTGAAGGGAAACTAAGTGTTTGTTTAAAAAAGTCTAGTTTGATGAGACAATTTTAGATTTGAACTGAACAAAACCGAACAACTGAAAACAGTTAAATTAAACGCAGCTTATAGCTGTGCAATATAGAAGTGTCCCGAAGGGAAATTGGCAATGCGAGTTGTATTTTCAAGCCTACAGAATTATTATTTGTGTAATGATACATTTAAGCTGATGAGTTACTGCACGAAAATATTATTAAGAATAATATAATAAATTCCAAGATACTAAAATGCTAATTATAAGAAAATACAGAATCAGGTCAATGATCTTTTAGGAAATATTAAACACCCTGTAAATATTATTAAGAATCATCATCTCAGCCGAAAGACGTCCACTGCTGGACATAGGCCTCCCCCAAGTGTCGCCACATTGACCGGTCCCTTGCAGTCCCTTTATTGAGAATAATATAATAAATTCCAAGATATTATAATGCAAATTATAAGAAAATATAGAATCAGGTCAATGAAATTTTAGGAAATATTAAACACCCTGTAAATATTAATGAGAATAATATAATAAATTCCAAGATAATATAGTGCACATTATAAGAAAATATAGATTCAAGTCAATGAACTTTTGGAAAATATTTTATGTGAGTATCCTGTTTGTCATTATAAAATTATGAAAACATAGAATTGGGTCAATGTCAGGTCAACTGTTAGGGAAAAATTTTGTTTTAAATATAGTGCAGCTAAACACTGCTATACACACAGTCTTATTTTTATTATTTCAATATTTGATATAATATTTATATTAAATTATTTAAAAAGTATAAAACAACAAACATGTTATGCCTACCAAAACTATCATTTTCCACCATAAGTTGGGCATTCCTCTCATCGGCATATGAAGGAGTGACACTCATGGCCACGCTATCGTGAATCTTGTACAAACAAGATATTGTAGGCCCCATTGTTGTAGTCTTTTCAGTCGGAAATACAGCCGCTTTCACTTTGTATGTCTTAATATCATTAGACAGACCATTCTTCCCTTTACCAGAACTTATAGCCTTTTTCTCAAAAGAGCTAACGATGTTATCTCTTACAGTGTCAGAGGTAAACTGATCAAGTTCATGAGAGGTACCAACAAACTCATTTGAATTTGGATTCTCAAGACTTCTTCTAACAATTTTTGTGTGTTCAACTGGCCAGTATTTATGCTTGATAGTGTCTTTAGTAATGCTTTTGAGAATATCATCCGGTATGCTTCTTTTTTTGAGTAATTTTGCATGTTGATACACTTTAGAAACACTTCTAGCTTCTACATAGTTAGGAACAGGATCAGCATTTCTTTTTCCTATCACTCTTGGCTGGTCATTTATAATTGGCCATTCATTATTCAAATCCTGATTGTTCCATTGTATTGTTCTTCTATGGTGGTATTTAGTAAATGTTCTTACATAGTGGGAAGGCTTTAAGTGTTGAATGCCATTCCTTAGATCCTGAGACTCTTGAGGCCGAGAAGTGAGTACCTTTGCCGTAAAAATAAACAGGAACAGAACTATGCATTTCAGTAGTGGTGTCACTCTGTTAGATATTATTCCTTCCATCATGTTTTTAACGGAATTTTGTAACAAAAACTTTGTTACTCACGTCATATTAAAGAAAACTTTATCCTTATGCGTTTATGTTGCACTGCATACGGTTACTCACAGCCTAGCAACGGAGACACTGCAGAAATATCGATTTTTCTGCCTTCACTATCATATGACTGAATGCAGTATAACAACACGAAATACACCGGATTTTTCAACATTCAACTGATTATAAAAGTTTTACACGGTGTTTTATGTATTTAATATTAGAAATAGAGTAAGAACTATAAAATTATGATTATTTTTATGTCGCAGGTAAGCGAGCTTTTGTGAAAGTATTAATGTTTACATATTTTTACGTCTATTTGCACTTTGTAAGTAACACGGAGGTGGTTAATTAAATTAATAAGAGATTGCGATTGATTTTTATGTTGTGTTGATTACTTAACTCGTTTTTTTTTTAATATAACAAGAAAAATCAATAGAATGTTGACAAACACATTTTGCCCGACATATTGCGGGACGTTTCGTTTCCTCGTTGTCTTGTCTCACTGCTCATAGCGGAAATATCATGCTACGTTTTGTTTCGCCAGTGAAGTAGATTCAATAAATAAATAAAAAAGTAACAAATCGAAAAGCTTTATTTCGTAGCTCTGTTTATTCAATGAATCAGGTTATTGGCTCGTTCTCATAGATTTAATCAAAAGGGCACATAAAATCAAATTAAGCCAACAACATAATAAGAAATTAACTTCTTCTAATTTTCTTTATTTTTGGAGCCAATATTGCGATTTTTTATTCGTGTTTTGTTCCAGTCTTTCGTTCTATGTGCTTTTGTAATAAAAAATTGAAATGGAAAAATAAATCGATCCGGCATCGAGTCTTACTAGAATCTCATTCTTCAAATCTTCTTGCATGCAAATGCAAGTTATGCAAGTGCAAATTTAGTCGCCTCGCAACTGGAACGTCACTAACATGAACATCTGTCGATCTTCCGTCATTCGAAAATCGAAAGGCTTGGTCGGTCGCTTCGCTTGCTAAATTTACAAAAAAATATACGAGTTCTTCGGATTCCTAACGAATTTGTGCTTCCATTTTATACTATCCATTAATTTAAGACTTTAGGTGTGCTACATACCTTCTAGAAATGTCTTCTACATCAGCAGCGGATGAAATTGATGAGGCAAAAGAGCGAGAGCACTTTCGCGCCGTTGTCACCGCTTTCAAATATTATAAGTAAGTAATAATTCAATTTATACGCGTATAATACGCCTGTTTAATCCTTGGTGATAGTTTGTGGTAGGTCTATAAATAGTTTGAGGCGAGAAACTAAGTTTTTATTTTGGGTAGCAACAACTTCTTTGTTTGAGCAAATCGTACGATCTAATTAACCTATTTAGATAGAAACCAAAACTCCTTTGTTTATATCCTCTTTGAAGTAGTGTAGTCTCTATGGTCCTGGGCTATAAGGGTGGGATTTTCGCGCTATCTGTTTTGGTACCTATATTTGTTGACTTTAAATGGTAACTGTAATTTTAGAAATTACATTTTAGATGCATCTAGAATTAATAAGTTGATGTAGCGCGTAGCTTCAAACAGAGTAAAATAGGTACTTGTATTGGTTTATTAATGGTGCACTTTGTCTTTGTGGTTTTTGAAGCATGGATTCTGTTTTTCTCATAATAATAAAAAAAGGAATATAACCTTCTTTATTTCTGCATTTGGTCAGTGGGACGTCTTTCTGTTTTGATTGGGACCCGAAACAAAGAAATTTAAAGCACCAGCACAAGGAAAAAAAAAGAACCTATTTATTAACAAAAAAACCTGCTGCATTCCGTTCCTACAACATAAAACCCATGAAATTCTCAACAATTACCGATTCAAATAGGGAATAAGTAATATTTTATAATAATTTCGCGCAGACGAAAGAAACAAGCTAGTAGATATAATTTATGATGGTCCAGTCTGCTGTGCTAATTAATTAAGTTTAATAAGGGTCTTAAAATTGCTGAATTAAACTTATAGAAAATAGGGTTAGTTCTTACGAAAGAATGCATATTCAGCTATACATGTAACAAAACATTTTTGCAAAACTTCAAAATCATTCCTAAAAAGAACATTTAAAAGTAAACATTTTTAGGCGCCATTTACTCGAAACTACTAAAACCTCCTTACTGCACTTCTAATTAGCACGGCAGCAGTAACAACATTCTATTTAAAACAAATATCTGAAGACTCCCAAAAACCTATTACCTACCATAGTAATTAGTATATAGAATGGTCCTGATGGATAACTCGCAACTTCTAATGCAATTTCATTTATTAGGCAAAAAAATCTAGACAAATTTATTCTTCGGTCTATCATAATAAGTTCAACATATTTGTTTAGTTAGAGTAGTAGAGACAAAAGATATTAGTTTAGTTTTGACAATGGAACTAAACTAAGTAATATCTTTCTCATATTAACATTATTTATCAATACATTATCCAAATTGAACAGCGAATAAATATTTGTACAATAGAATAATAGGGTCACTACTCACTACACACAGGTTTGGGTCACTAGGATGCGGCAACATTGAATTAGGTAGAAGTATGTTTGGACATGTTTGAGCTATGTCCCAGTGGAATCAAGGGCATGTTTTAGAATTAAAAAAATCAAAGACATTGTAACATCTACCAACCCTGGACTACAGTCCACTCTCAACAAGAGGAGGCCTGGGTCCCAGCAGTCTAGCTTAAAAAAAACCTCCCGTGTTAAGGTGACTTTTTTTTAATTTATTTAAGTATATCGTCTCAATACAGGTTACGTTTATTTTGTACCAGTAAACCAGACATGGTTTGTATTGGTACTCACATTCGCTAAAACAGCACTGCTTATTCACTACTCAACCATAAGTGACATAATTATAAGTAAAAATGTAGGTACATGAAAAAATATTTTAGCCGTAAACATCCATCAGTAAGTAACACGTTACTTGCTATTGGGCGCTCATTAGAAAGCCGGTTCTAGTCAACGTATCCTATGTATACAGGTTGCTTTGTTTTTTTGTTAGTGTTTTGTGGGTTTTTTTCCATGGTCTAAGTTGGCAGTTGTAATAGTATTTTTTATATTTTTGTTTGAATTCTTCCGCGTTTATTTCGTCTTTTACGGATTTTGGTATTTTATTGGTTATGGTTGGAATTAGAAATTTGACTGTTCGCCTTCCATAATAGTTTCTAACCTGAGGTACTATTAGTTGATTCCTGGTGATACTTCTTGTAATTACTTTATGTATTATGGGTTTTTTAATATTTTGGTTATTAAATTGCTAAATTAAGAGGGCCATGTCGATTCTAGTTTGTACTGGCAGAATTTTACAATATTTAAATTATTCGATGACATTCTCTTTGCATTGATGCTTTATTTTTCTAGGTGCGATTAGTTTTAAAAGTCTAACTTGCAATTTGTATATTCACTCATGAACTGCATGAGCTGAACGCGAGTTTTATAAAGCCTGAAAGTATATGATTCACTGCAATAAACAAAACCAGAAAAATATATGATATTCTTCAGGATATATGCTAGTGTTTTGAACACATATTACAATTAATTTTACTTAAAAACTTATCTCTAAAAATTTCTGTAAACAAGTAAAAAAAATACTAAAATACATGCGATCATTCTGATTTTTTGGCAAATAATTCTGCAAGCAACAAATTAGCATCAGTGTTTTATTTTTTTAGTCCAATCAATAGATTTTTTTGTAAATCGATCGAAACCACTCATTTCGCACTATTCGGCCCGCAGTGACTGACGTAACAACGTGCACTTTGTAGTGCAAGCTGATTAGAACTTTATTCTAACAGTATTTCAAAGGAAGTTTGAACCACCACTTGCAAATAGAGTTGCTAATTTAGCTCCTGTAGTCCCCTTAAATCTAATTGTGCCCAGCCAAGTATCAGCGATGGTAGATGCCAAACGTTGCTTCTCTATCGAGACGAGCCGAATGAAAGCCTACGAATATGTGTAGTGATTGCTTCGGTTCGTCACTCGTTCGGGTCGGCACATGTCATTTGCCGACCCGAACGAGTGACGAACCGAAGCAACGAACGAGTGAACCAGCAGCATTCTTTAGATGATGCAACATCTCACCTATATTTATCATTTACATTGTATTGAAGTAAATATTTGTTACAATAGTTTTCTCCCATGACGTGTATTGGCATGTGCCGGGGATTCGTCATTGTTGACTCGTGGGTGACGCTTATTGAGGAAATATGGAATTTGGTGAATCAATTCCTACTAATATTCCAACCAGCCTTACCAAGGAGTATCGTATTACCCAGTACTAACTGGGTTGTGGAGGTCAGATAGGCTGCATCCGGTTAGACTCGATGCCGACACTAGTATAGTTGGGAAAGGCTTGGCAGATGATGATTATAACTGGGAAAGTAACTCTGTCTGTTACCTTTTGACGTCTTAACGGCTGAAAGGGTTTCGATGACATTGGGGAGACGTATCGTAGACCATGCCCTGGGTGAGGATATAGGATACTTTTTATAATGGTAATACGTCGCCATATGGTAACTTCTGAGTTCCGTGAGGGCGAAGCCCTAGGCAAAAGCTAGTCCTTCTATAAACTTAACAAAATGTTCCCGAGGGATTTTTATGACCATAAGGCTAGACGAGACGACGCAGTGAAGACTTCAACCAATCACATTGGTTGAAGTCTTCACTGCGTCTCTCGTCTTTCCTGTGATTGGTCGAATTTTGCACATCTCTCCTCTCCGCTTTGGTGGAAACCGAGCCTTATGGTCATAAAAATCCCTCGAGATCATTTTGTTAAGTTTATAGAACATCTCGTCGAAACGCCTTGCGCGAGCGAAACTGTGGGCAACAATAGGCATGACTAAAGTATAAAAAAAAACGTAAATCTATTTAGTCCGTCAGATAGATTATTGAAAAATAATGGGCACGTATTTTTTGTTTTTGTAAATCAATGAATATTGACAAAGGTAAAACGCATCAAAACTCGGGAGTGGGAGCTCGTGACGTCAGAACTCGCAAAAATTATACCAAGGCGTGACGTATTGAGAATTTTAAAAGCGTCGTATCTTCGTCAATTTTGATTTACATAACAAAAGAAAAAAAAACAATGATAACGTTTTTTTTGGTCGTCTACCATATTACTACGTCTAATGTGATTTGCAAATTGTGTCAAAAATAATACATGTTTCCGATGTTTGCCGATGCACAATATTTATTCTGCAGCTCTGTGGTACCTACAACAAATAATACAATTCAATGACTAAGTACAAGAAGTTTACTGAATCATATTTTTTCCTTGTATTGGTCTACACGTGTCGCTATAAGAAGAGTTTTAATTATGTAGGTATAGCACGTCATTTCTACGTCCGTCGTAAGGAGGTAGGTAGTATTATTATTATTGTATGTAGGTAGGTATTTGTTGTCATTTGTAATCTATGATAGGAGTGCATCGATACAAATAAATACCTACCTAAAATTGAAGTGCCTGTTTGTAATATGAATGCATAAGTACCTATACAAAAACACATTTTTTTGTTTATCTGTCTGTCTGGTGGTCTGTTTGTGTGTTTGTTCCGGCTAATCTCCAAAACGGCTGGAGTGATCTTGACGGGACTTTTACTGGCAGATAGTTGATCTTATAACGTCTAATTTAGGTTACGTTTTTTTTAAATAATTAGGGTTCCGTACAAAATAATTAAAACCCTTGAAATTTATACTAAAAAGCATTTTCTTTTTTCTAATTTCAGACTATGCAGTTTAGACAGAATCCACAAATCAGAGAAAATAATATCAATACTACCACAAAATCACCAACGTCGCCTCGAAAAATACAAGACTTACCTCGCGAAATTCAAGAAATGTCTCGACGTAAACAACAGTATTGTGCACCTAATTATAAAAGACGTTGACACTATGTTCGAAAACGTTGACCATACGGTTACGGATACTTCTGGGACAAATGGGACAGAAAGTTTCGGGTGTAATTATAATAATTGTGAGATCGCTTCGCAGAAACAGCACAAAATGCAGCATGATGTTGAAAAGGTATGTATACACTCAAATAAGGGTTCATATAGACAAGCGGCACGTTGTCAACTGCCAATAAACTGCTGCCGTTGCTACCCAACGGCTGCCGTCGACGCGTTGACCGCAGCCGTCGTGGTGTCACGGCAGTCGTCGACAGGCGGCGACGACTGCAGTTAGGGTTCTTACAGACGTGCCACTCGTCTGTGAACCGTAACTGTCGGGTCCATATTAGGATTCCCGTGGTCGTCAGATTTCTTGATACTGCCGCCGCACCGCTTTCATATTTCTGAAAAAACTGTAAACATCTAAATCCGGAAATATTACTCTAATAAAGAACTGTTGATAGTTTACATTGATGATCAAGCCGATTTCGGCCATAGCGACTACATTCGATGGCTTTCTAGGTTGGTTGTCAAGAGCTTTGGTGTGCTGCTCATTCATGTGCTCACAAGTGGATAGCATAGGTATCCAACTTTGGCCGAAAAACTCCGAGCACAAAGCGGACATGTCAGAACACCATTGACGACATTGAAGGGTATAGCTGTAGGTGGCCTAGCTTTAAGGCAGTGGATCCCAATCTTTCTTGGACCAGTGACCACTTTGGTGTCTTTATTGTTGGCAGGGACCATAAGGTCCTAGCTAAACATGGGCCCCGCCAGGATTATATCTAGGGGGGTTGAATCTTTACTCACACAATGCGAAAATTGGAAAATTTGGTGAGAACCTTTAGAAAGTCAAAAATACAAAGAGTGATCGAAGTGAGCTCGGAAAATTTTGCCATCATATATCCTACTAATATTATAAATGCGAAAGTTTGTGAATATGTATGGATGGATGGATGTTTGTTGCTCTTGCACGCAAAATCTGCTGAACGGATTTGGATGAAATTCTGCACGCAGATGGTTTACAACCTGGATTTACACATAGGATACTTTTTATCCCGGTAGTAAGATCCCATGGGACAATTTAGAAACTTTATGCGGGCGAAGCCGCTGGCAGAAGCTACCTAGTACAGAAATAGAAATAGTAGATTTTTGCAGAAATGCTTACGCATCTTCCAAGAGCGAGCGCAGCAAGCTCAAAACAATTTTAGCACCTCGCCTCTGATAGGTTTACAATTAGGTTGGGTTACATCTTCTGTCCAAGTTAAAAAGTAAGAATAACATTTTAAACTTTTCGCGGACCATATTCGACCGGTGATCTGTGGACCATAGATTGGGACCCACTGGTTTAAGGTGGATGCTCCAGGATAGCCCGCAAAATTTAAATTTTCTTACGTTTTTTGCAATTCGCAGGACAGTGCTAGGTTGCATGTTGTAGAAGATATGATTCACGACTGTAAGACGTATGTAGTTACAGAATACGACGACTACGACTTTACTTTACGACTTTTTCAAGGTCAAAGACATTCCTCGACCTTTATGAACTTGAAGGGTTGCATTGATGATTTTGTTGCTGATAATTCTGTAACTACATACGTCTTACAGCCGTGACCGATATTTTCATCAACATACAACCTAGCACGGGCCTGTAGAATGTAAAACCGTAAAAAAAATGGATTTCGCGGACTGCTCTGACGCTTTCACCTGAAGGCCTTCGCATCTACCTGCGACCTTCTTCTCTCTTTAAAGGTTTACATTACGGCGAATACGACCATAACACTTGACAAACATCTGTTACAGGTACAATCTGTTTTAAAAAACATAGTTCGCGATTGGAGCGTCATGGGCGCAGCGGAAAGAGAGCAGTGTTACAAGCCTATACTGGATGAAATGGAGGAACGCTTCTCGTTGGATGAATATAGGTAAGGTGGATGTGTCTTGCCGGTCCATGGAGTTTCTTGCCGGTCCATGGAGTTTCTTGCTGGTCCATGGAGTGTCTTGCTGGTCCATGGAGTTTCTTGCCGGTCCATGCAGTTTCTTACCAGTCCATGGAGTTTCTTGCCGGTTCTTCTCCATAGGAAACGACCAAATATAAACCCTGCGCCATTTTGTCGAGTGTTATTACCCATGTAGGCCTATGTGAAATAAAATATTTTGTGTTTGATTCAGCCATCAAATGAATGAACGGAATATGCCGATCGGTACGATCCAGTATTGTAATTGTGTCAGCCTGAGCAATCTACGGTTCTGTTTGGTCATTTCATATGGAGAAGAACCGGCAAGAAACTCCATGGTTACTCTTTTCGGGGTTTACACGGTAAAATCGACTCTTCTTATTGTTGAAGTCGGTTAAATGTAGCCGTGCCATAATAACGAATTGATTGACACCTTATTCATCAAAATCGAATGGATGGTTTAGGCACTACGGAGGAACATTCGTAAATACATACATAGACAGCCAAAATCATAACCCTTCTTTTGGTTTCGCCGTCGTGGGGTGAAAAAAATACCTGCGGGGCAGTCTTTGGAGATTGCCAATGAAGTGAAAACTTAGTGATTTATATCTGCTACGGGGTTTGCCCCGCGAACGCCTAAGTGGTGCTACGCCGTAGCGGATCGGCTACGAGTGCAACGAAGTGTTAGGTGACAGTCACGCGAGTTCTATTATTTTTGTGTCTGTCTCCTTCTATCATAATTATTTTTTCAAATTTTCCAGCGACCGGACCCAAGTCCGCATACTAGTGCCGGGCGCAGGCCTAGGCCGCCTGGCGTGGGAGGTGGCGGCGCGCGGCTACACGTGCCAGGGCAACGAGTTCTCGCTGTTCATGCTGTTCGCGAGCAACTTCATACTCAACAGATGTACTGAGGTGGGTCATAGCTAGGATAATGAAGCCTACCCCAGGTCGAAGTCCACTGCTAGACTACAAACATGTATCCCCTTCAACAAGCCAAGTAACTTTATGCATAAAATATTGCTGGGAAACTACTTTTTTTAACGCAGTCAATGTAACGCACTTAGAACATTGTGCTGATGAAGGGATTGAATACCACGGGGTTCGTGGAGTTGTTAAAAGTAACAATATTACATTAAAAACTTGTATTAAAAAAAAAAAAAAAACTTGACAAAAAGTTGTAACTTTGAACACCATAGCTCCGTAACTAGAAGGTTCCCAGGTATGGTCTAGAACAAAAAATGATCGCAATGACGGGGAGAACAAGTGCCTTTCAGCTTCGTTAAGAGGTGTTTTACACCCTTTATAAAAAAACAATTAAGTACCATTAACAATGATAGAATTTTTTTAATTGAAAATTGTATATTAATAATATTAAATAATAGTTTTTCTATTGAGTATCAGTTCTTATCTCAAAGAAAATCTTTGAGCTTAACCTATTGACATCAACCGGGCACAAATCCAGCCACCGTGACTGCTACTGAGATATTCTTGATGTAAAATAACACTGCCCGAATTGGGAATAGTTCTAGGTATTTTACCAGTTTTGTAAAAATATCTCTATTAATGCGTCATTTTCAAACTACGTAATTATTTGAGAAATTTTTGCCATTCCTTCATAAAAAAATGTAATGTAAACTAAAAGTCGAACTAACTCAAAAACCACTGAATTACGGTAGAACATTTGGTGACTCAATTTTTTGCATCATAACCTTACTATGACGTCCAGCAAGGAATACGTCGAATAACCAATAACCCTGTATGTAACCTACATTTTAGTGTTACATTTCCAGATCAACAAATACACAGTCCACCCGTGGGTACACCAGTACGTGAACAACATAACGTGTGAACATCAGCTGATATCCGCCAAGTTCCCGGATGTGTGTCCCTCGGGCAACAGACCTAATCACAACTTCTCTATGACGGCTGGCGACTTTCTCAAAGTAAGAGGTTCATACTTATCCTTACTTGCTTCCTTACTTCTGTATGGGTTGACTATAACTAGTAGATTTTCGAAAAAAATGTTTACTTGTGATCAGTATTAGAAACAGGATCGATAAACATCAAAAAAATATTTTTTTCAAAACTTTCAAACAAAATGTATGGGATTTTTTTTACATTTTCTGACTTTTTTAGTACTCCAGCCTGGGTTGGTCCGATAGAACTTTTTGATCAGCATAAAAATAAGATCGATAGGCAATAATATTTTTGTGTAAAATGGCCATTTTCTTGCTAACTGTATTTTTTTTTAAATCTGTGAATGGGGATCAAAAATTCCCAAAAAATTAAAAATGGATTCCTGAGATCATTTTTGTCTATCTGCAACGGTTACCGTCTCCATCCTGTAAAGCAGAGTGCACGACAAATGTCGCGTGATGTGGCAATCAACGTGTCAAACTAATACATATATTTAATCAAATTAAATAATTATTTTAATTAATTATTTCATAATTAATTTGATTTGATTTGAAATTACAGGTATACACAGAAACAGACGAATGGTCTTGCGTAGCAACGTGCTTCTTCATTGACTGCGCCCCCAACGTCATCGAGTTCATAGAGAGAATATACACGATACTACAGCCTGGAGGCTACTGGATCAACCTGGGACCTCTGCTGTACCACTATAGGTAACAACTAAATGTACACTTAAACCAGAAAAGGTATGCTCTTCGTGTTTCCGAAGATAGACGATGATTGCCGAAGCGCAAACATTTCCTGGGTGATTTGTAGCTATAGTAATCGAGTTCATAGAGAGAATATACACGATACTACAGCCTGGCTGTACCACTATAGGTATCATCATCTGCCTAGCCTTTACCCAACTATGTTGGGGTCGGCTTCCAGTCTAACCGGATGCAGCTGAATACCAGTATTTTACATGGAGCGACTGCCTATCAGACCTCCACAACCCAGTTAGTACTGGGTAATACGATGCCCCTTGGTAAGACTGGTTGTCAGACTTTTTGGACCACTGACTATCTGTAACGACTGTCAAAGATCTACAAATGACAGCCGGGACCAACAACCTAACGTGCTTTCCGAGGCACGGAGGAAACTCGGTGTGTAATGGGTTGTCACCCTTACAAAGACCAACCTAGGCAAGCACGGTTTGGCCTAAAGATCGACCCGAATGCCTTTTATTATTTAGCTACGAGCTCCTCCGTAGGTAAGAATTAAATGTACAGTAAAACCAAAGTATACTGTTCGTAAACCTTCGTGTTTCCGAAGATACACGATGATTGCCGAAGCGCAAACATTCCCTGGGTGATCTGAAGGTTCTTTCTTAAATTATTTACAAAGCTAATGAATGAATAAAATTAATTATGTTTTTTTGCAGTGACATGCCAACGGAGAACAGTATCGAGCCGCCTTACGACATACTACTGGAGATTATTAGAGATATAGGATTTGATATATTGGTAAGTTTATTCGGTAATTTTTAACACTGGTGAAATATCTATTAGATACAACCTCTGTCTAAACCTTTGGGGATCATAGGCGTGAAGTTACGTGATGAGTATTGTAATGAAAATATTTGTACATACATTTTTGAAAAACATATCGTAGAATAAAAAAAATAAAATAAGCCCCACCAGCATCGGGAACAGCGTCCGAACTTCCGGCAGTCAGGTTCCAGAGAGAAGAACCCCCTAACAATAGGGAAGACCCGAATGGTGCAGTTGTAGCGAGGCCCTTACGTTCTTAGGGTCCCAGGGAGGACACTCAAGGTCCACTTCAAGGACTATTGTATTGTACAACGGGCCGGTGTCCGCAACTCCGCGTCAAAGCGCGTATTTTGCGTATGGGCTATAATCCACCACGCGGGCCCAGTGCGGATTGGTAGATGTCACATGTCTTCGAACTTTTGGTTCTAGGACATACCGGTTTCCTCACGATGTTTTCCTTCACCGTGTTTGAGAGCAGTGGTGATGAAATAATTTACACAAAGTAATGCGGCCTGCCTGGGTTCGAACCCACGCTTACTATTCGTAAGTCGGGGCCGCGACCACTGGGCTACCGCTGCTCTCCTTCAAGGACTAAGTGCGGAAACCTAAACCCCATGATAGATAGGGTCCCGGTTTCGAATCCTGGTAGGAGCAAATGTTTGTGTGATGAGCATGGACATAATGTTTCCGAGTCATGGATGTTTATATGCATAATAAGTATGTATTTACAAACAAAAAGTTTCTATGCAGTATATCAACTATCTGGTGTCCACGACACAAACCTCGTTGCTTATTGTGGCACTAGATGGCGCTGTGTGTAGTGTCCAGCGTTATTTATTTTATTTATTTAATACGTGTCGTGTCCAGGAGTATCACGCACTGAATCAAGCCCTTGATCCAGCTGCCAAGCGAGAGCCTCCTCAGGTATTGGTCGAGGCTATTGGCAATTAAGTCATTGGCCGACACGACTATCGGCACACTGACTGCTGTACTCACATCCCACATGTCGACAACTACGCGAACCAGATCTAGATATTTGGGAGCGCCCATTAATTACGTGAGGCAATTTTGGCCAGCCCAATAAGCTGTGGGCCAAAATAACCACTTTCTGGAGCCCTGATACAGCCAGAAGGTGTCGCGGCAGACCTCGCAGAAGATGGTGGGACGCGCTGGACAAAACCAATGACCAGTGGCCAACATTAGCCCTAGATCGAAACAACTGGAAATCATCGGGAGAGGCCTTTGCCCATCAGTGGGATGATGCAGGCTAGGAGTAACAGTAACAGTAATTTTGGCGATTTTTCGACGAACTTTCCCCCCTTGGTGAGATGTCGTGAGATTTACCTTGATCTCCTCACCCACACGTGAGATTTATCAAAATGCGTAGTTTAGTGTAAATACTTACGTTTATCTGTGCTTGATTGCGTTGGTTTTGTTTAAAAAAGCGTAATTTTCTTAATTCTTTTCATTGAATATTTATTACCTAACTAGCTTCTGCCAGCGGCTTCGCCCGCGTGAAGTTTGATTATTGTCCCATGGGATCTTACTACCGGGATAAAAAGTATCCGAAGTTTTAATCCAGGTTATAAACTGCATGTGTGCAAAATTTCATCCAAATCCGTTCAGTAGTTTTCGCGTGAAAGCGTAACAAACAAACTTACATTCACATTTATAATATTAGTAGGGATAGGGATAAATTTAGCGTAATTTTAGCGGAGAAAAATAATTACCTACTTATTTATTTTTTTCGCAATTTGTCAATGCTACTTGCGGAAAAAAAGGACTACGTGATTTTGTCCGAGACCCCTCCTCTCTCCCTCGTGAGATTGGGTGAGATTAGGCTAGAAATCCTCCCCCCTCCCCACCTCACGTGATTTATGGACACCCCCTTTGAATTTTTAATGAAAATATTATTATTTTGTCCACAGAAAGAACAAACGGGCGTCAAAACGAAATATGCGCAGAACCCACACTCTATGATGCAACACGAATACGACTCGGTGTTCTTCGTGTGTCGCAAACCATACTGTATGTAATCCTATACATATACGATATATTTTACGTTATTTATTATATAAAACCTTTTATATACAGTAGACTAAGATTGTAAGAGGATTAAAATTAGAATGTATGAATTTTTTGTCCAATTTTTGTAGGTAACTGTTGCGCCACCATAGTGCAGAAAGATATTTTAAAATAAGAACTTGCAACATTGCAATATTTGTATGGAAATGTGCTGTCTTCATCAAAAATATTACCTATTGTGTTACTAGAAACAATTAGTGATAAAAAATTGTTCTTTTAGTGGCAACTTAATTGCACAGGCCAATATTGGTATACATCATAAATGATGTCAAATCAACATTAAGAAATACTTTGAAACAATTGGCCGCGTTGCTTGACATATATTTGCAACAAAATCATGAGGATACAAGCAACTGTTTCATAAAATTCGCGCCACAGATGTCCCACTATCGAAATAAGCACAAAATCTATATGTGGATACTAATTTTTAGTTATGTTTAGCTACATAGTACATAATATGCTTTATTTATTATCATTATGAACATAAAGAAGGAGGAATTATTCAGAAATAACGGTTTGGGGAAGTATATCATTTTATTTTCGTCTATGATTGCCTCGTTAGTTTAGTGAGCCTGAAACCCATTTTTTTGTTTTTTTTTGGATGGGAAATCATCAAATGACTTCTCTCACTCTGGCCGGAGCGGGAGGGAGTGTCAGACTTTTACTGACTAAAACCCATCCATGTTCCTTCCTCGCCCCTTACGGGCTGCGGTATCTCTTTCGAACAGTCCCGCAGCCCCGGCAGTCCCGCAGCCCCGGCTATCCTGAGACCCTGGATACGATTTCCGGTTCAGGCAGTGGAACTAGGTTTTCTATCAGGAATTTCTCAGCAGCAGCCACGGACTCGGTTGATGGCAATAGGCTCGACTTCTATTATATGGACTTAAAACATAATTCATTAACTGTTAGCGAAGTAGACACAATAGTTAAACAATCGTGTCAGACCGATTCGGTCGGGGTCCACAGATGAAGGGTTAATTAACTGAAATGTTGGTGTACTATTAGATACACCTCTACTTAACCTTTTGGGGATTACAAGCGTGATGTTATTTTATATTTTTCTGTGTCGACCACATTCTGGTCTCATTATCATTTCAGCCGAAAGACGTCCACTGCTGGACATAGGCCTCCCCAAGTGTGGCCACATTGACCGGTCTCACTTTAGTTTAATCGTGAAAATCAATACTAATATTGAAATATAATAAGAATAGAAAATATTGAAAAACCAAAAACCTGTTTTCGTGATTTTCCCAAAACCGTTGTTTTCGAAATGGTTGTTTTTGAACAGTGATACCATGTTTTGGCGACCAAATGATGCTGATATGCGTCATCGATGTTTCATGGAACTCGATAAATTATGTTGTAAAAGTGACAAAGCGACGTAAAATACTGACAAAATAGGGTAGATGAGACACCAATCAATTGACATAGTTTTTAAGAGCTGTCAGTAGCACGCTGTGACGACACTGTTTAGTCAACTCAATAACTCAACTATTTATTGATTTCAAAGCAACTAAAAATCTAATTTGGCAATTAATTTAAAATAAATCGGGTTTTTAGGCCCAAAATAACGTTTTTAAGAGATTGGTATCTTGGAATTATTGTTTTAGAGATTGGTATCTTGGAATTATTGTTTTAGAGATTGGTATCTTGGAATTATTGTTTTAGGGTGTCATCTACCATATTGTGGACGTGGCTTCGGACACGGATACTGACAGATCTGACATGTCCTTAGCCGCGTTAGTAAACTGTCCATTCCGGTTTAGCCAATCCTTAATTTGTCATAAATGGGTATACAGGGTGTCGAAGCCGTCAACAAAAGCATTCTGTAAATCAAACTAAGTAACTCTACGCAAACAAAATGTCTGTGAAAAGACTTATGGAGGTGAGAAATCACTTTTACAAAGTAACACACACAAAATCTGTGAAAAAGGAACTTTGACCCCCAATATCTCCGTAACTAGAATGTTCACAGGTAAAAAGTACCTTTCGGCTTCGTTAAAGGTATTTTTACACTCATAACGTTTTTTTTTTCTATAATTAGGTTTCTACCGCAGACGTGGGGGTTAGTAACTTAAGATCTACGTGAGTCCATCCAATTTTTTTTTTTTAGCTATAACGTTTATACTAATACATTATTGAAAGAAAGTGTTGCATGTGAATCTCGTCCTTAAATATTGCAGTATTAAGGACGAGATTCACATACAACACTTTCTTTGCTAACTTTAGTAGGTAAGCCCCTTTATGCAAATTAAGGATGTCATTTCTATTGAATTATTAATTCTTACGAATATAATACTAAACATAAATTTCATTGTTCTAAAACAATAGGGCAGCTGAAAGCCATGTATATCCAAAAGATCTCTACGCCATAAGATAAAAAACGAAATAAGACAGTATAGTAGAGATTGCAGGTCAGTAAAGTGTGAGGTCAGTAATGTTACAGGTCAGTAATATTACAGGCCAGTAAAGTGCGAGATCAGTAATATTACAGGTCAGTAAAGTATGAGATCAGTAATATTACAGGCCAGTAAAGTGTGAGGTCAGTAATATTGCAGGTCAGTAAAGTGTTAGGTCAGTAATATTACACTCACAGTAACTAGCTCTCATTGTAATATGTTTTGAACCCAGTTGTTGGTTACGGACGGACAGATTTATCTGAACTGAGTATATTACAGGTCAGTAAAGTGCGAGATCAGTAATATTACAGGTCAGTAAAGTATGAGATCAGTAATATTACAGGCCAGTAAAGTGTGAGGTCAGTAATATTGCAGGTCAGTAAAGTATTAGGTCAGTAATATTACACTCACAGTAACTAGCTCTCATCATTGTAATATGTTTTGTAGCCAGTTGTTGGTTACGGACGGACAGATTTATCTGAAATGAGTATCGAAAAGGAGGAATATTAAACATTTGAATGAGCAAAGGAATCTTTTCTTTGATGACGTCATCAGCCAACTTTAAAATCTTCTTTTCATAGGATAAAACAAAGTCGCTCCCGCTGTTTATACGCTTAGATCTTTTAAACTGCACAACGGATTTTAATGCAGTTTTCAGCAATAGATATATTGGTTCAAGAGGACGGTTTATTTCTACATTGCACCCGTGCGAAGCCGGGGCTGATCACTAGTTTAATAAAAATTTAACTAGCCATTGAATTTCAATCATTTTCAAATTCGCTTCATAGCGAATATATAATACTATACCTATGTATTTTAACCAAAAAAATAAAAATACGCGTTAGATTTTTTGGACATTGGCATTGCCCATTAGCCCATTTTCAGAATTTAATCAACACCTTTAAAACCACTTTCTCTATCATTCAGTTTATCTGTTCATCCGTTTTCTAACACTTAATATAACTTTATTATTTAAGGGGCCGGCGGAGCATGCGTATTTCATACAAACGTAATACCAAAATAATTTGTAAATCAAACATATTCTTAAGGTAGTGTGTATTTATTTCGATTGGATTACAGAATATCTATGTTCCCAAATATAGTTTTTGAGAGGACAATGGTACAAAGACGAGTTATGAGGAATTTAAAATGTCTATAGAAAACTTATTTTTCTTATAACTCTTGTTAAAATCAGTGTCCAATCAAAATATATATTTGGGAACCTAGATATTCTGTAATTCAATCGAAATAAATACACACTACCTTAGGAATATGTTTAATTTACAAATTATTTTGGTATTACGTTTGTATGAAATACGCATGCTCCGCAGGCGTCTTAAGAGCTTCTTATTTACGAACACTAGTACACAAGCTTCTATCACAAAGTATTTTTTGTTTTAATTCTTGTCAGTTACTTTAATACGGTCTTGCTTTACTTCGGAAAGTCTAGTTTTAAAGTGGATACTCCATGGTAGCCCGCGAAATTCAAATTTTCTTACGTTTTTTTGCAATTTGCAGGCCAGCGCTAGGCGGTATGTTGATTAAAATATTGGTCGCGACTGTAAGACTTATCATCATCATCATCATCATTTCAGCCTAAAGACGTCCACTGCTGGACATAGGCCTCCCCCAAGTGTCGCCACATTGACCGGTCCCTTGCGACTCGCATCCAAAGGATTCCGGCAACCTTCACTAGGTCATCGGTCCACCTAGTGAGAGGTCTTCCAACGCACCGTCTTCCGGTTCGCGGTCGCCACTCTAGAAATTTTCGGCACCATCGGACATCCGTTCTGTAAGATGTATGTAGCTACAGACTTAACGATTTTGACCTTGAAAATACAGTTCCGCGACCTTTATGAACTTGAAAGGTTTGTATTGATGATTTTGATGATTATAATTCTGTAGCTACATTCGTCTTACAGTCGCGAACAATATTTTTATCAACAAACAACCTAGCACTGGCCTACAAATTGCAAAAAACGTAAGAAAATTTGAATTTCGCGGATTCGAATTTTTACCCTGACGCTTTCACCTTTAAATTCAAATCTCTCTGGAAATTAGTTTACGTACAGCAGTTGTATTAGACAAGTGTTTTACGGCCGTTTTCGATAACTTACTTACGTATAACTGTTAGTTAATATAGGTACGTCTCGTAGCAATCGGTGTTTCTATAATACCTGTCACTCGGAGGACTTTTGTCATTCATAGAAAAAAACAAACAAAAGCTTTTCTGAGACGTTTTGTTACGGTCCGTAAGCTAAATATCAAACAGTTAGAGATAGCAGCCTTCCGTTTCCTGTTAGTAAGTCATTGAAAATGGCCGATAAGAGGGCGTCCATTAATTTCGTGAGGCATTTTTAGCGAGTTTTCGATCCCCCTCGGTGAGATGTCGTGAGATTTGACTTGACCCCCTCACCCCCCTTTCTAGTTTCACGTGAGATTTATCTAAATGCGTGGTTTACTGTAAATAATAATTGTAATAACATTAATCTGAGCTTGATTACGTTGGGTATATTTGAAAACTAAAACATAATTTGCTTAATTATTTTCATTGAATATAAAATATTATTTTTATACAATATAATTGTGTAGGATTTAGCCATATTATCAAAATATTTTACGCTGTTTTTTGTCAGAACCACACCCCCTCTGTCCCTCGCCTCGTGAGATTCGGCTCGACACGCTCTCCCTCATAAACGCGTAACGTAATTAATGGACGGCCCCCTAAAGCCATATTTTTCTGGTACATCACTGCATACAGGGTGATAGGGACGCCGACGGTAACAAGTATTCAGTACATCATTCTCAACCCCCCCCAGACGAAAAACTGACTACTATTTTTGTGTCTGGCAAGAATTATTTAATAATCGCCCAGGCGAAAGCGACTGAAACGTAATAGATTTTTTTAATGAGGAGGTTTAGGGCCTAATATTGTGGGCACATTAATACATAATTATTTGATACCCTGATTACCCAAAAAAATCTAACGGGTTGGGTATCGGATCAACAATAATATAAGAAAATAACTTATCTAAATAAAAATGTCTTGTAAAGAGGCTCCACTCTTTGGAGTCCTGATTTACCGGTAGCTTGATTTTTACCCAACTGCGGCAGGATCCAAAAGGAAGGTAATGTTTTGTTTTTAGTAATTATATAAAATATGTATTGATGTGAAAGCCAAAATAAGAGCCGAAGCTTCATAGCTTTGTATTGATACAGATGTGTTACATATTTAATCATGACAAAAATATTTCAAAGTATGAAATTGACATTACTCGGCTGTTATTGCTTTCAATTACTTGCAATTATGAATTGAGAAAATATTCCGAGGCAGACTAAAACTATATTATGTAAATTGAACTTTAAACAATAGCTATTATGACACTTTTTTAATTGTAAAGTGCCCGTCACGAAAAGCTATAAATTTTGTGAATAAGGAACTTCTACCAATTTACGTAGCGACAATTCAATCAGCAACAAATAATCCCAATTTCAATCAACTCAAAGTAACTTGTGTAATATGAAACTAAGGATGTAATTTCACTTGGTCGGGTTATATTTTAGCGATATATATATATCACTGTCGTCTAATGTTTTTTTTTGTATTGGAACGCGTCTGACAAACCCTAATATGAAATTATAGCTTCTCTTGACGGGGACTAGTGCTTCAAATGATAAGTAGAGGAAATAGTTTTGTAACAATCATAATTAAGTATGTAAATCGGACCTTTATATAAATGCTATAAAACATTATTTTGTATCAATACAAAGAAACAGCAGATCGGTACGTACACACGTCCGTTTAGAAGTGATACATAGTCATAATGTTCTGTAATAAATAAATAATAAACTAAAGTTTTAACGTAACGTTGTAGTTGTAACGTACAAGGGGAGTCTAAAAGTTGGAGTAAAACGTTATTTTAGGAGAAATTATTTAATTTTATTTGGGTTTGCATTGACTGGCTAAAAAATAAAATATTTGAGATTATTAGTAAGCCAGAAAGGTTATACGGCATCTAAACGGTGCAGGAAATCATCAATAGGAAAGGGGGCGTTCATTAATTACGTGAGACCAAATTGGCGATTAATCACACCCCTCCTCCCCCTTGGTGAGATGTCGTGAGATTTGGCTTGACCCCCTCACCCTCCCTAATCTCACGTGAGGTTTATCGAAATTCGTAGCTAATAGTTCGTAGTAAATGGGTTAATCTGTGCTTGATTGCGTTGGATTTATTCTAAAAAAAATATGTAATTATATTTCCATTGAATATTATTATTAAATATGTATTATTGTGATTGTATATGTGATTTAGCGATATTTTGTGGGAGAAAATGTTTACTTAATTGGTAACCTGGTTTTCACTGTTTCTTGGGGGAAAAAAATACGTGATATTTTCCGAGACATCCCCGTTCTCCTTCGTGAGATTAGGTGAGATTCAACTCGATACCCTCTCCCCCTAAACGTCTCACGTAATTAATGGACGCCCCCAAACTTGAAGAACTGAAGCATGGTGGGGAAACTTCGTAATTGCAATCGAGGTGGAATTCACACCCGAGCCGTCAGGCGAGGTTGTTATGGAGCCGAGACCTGCAGTAACAAATGCCTACGTATATAAATTGACGCTTCTCAATACACTCAAGAAAATAAAATGATAGAACGAAAAATATGATGTCACAATATCTTCGTAATATTTTACTTTTCTAGCCAGTCAATCGAACAAAAATAATATTTGTTAGTTAAAAATATGTATTAAGTTTAAAACGAGCTAATAATTTTATTTGTAACGGCTCGAAACAATGCTTTATTATTAAACTAATGTTTTTAATGTGTAATCTAAGTACAGACGCGAGCACATCAAGCTTGCCTAGCTTTGAACCTAATTCTTTAGCGATTAAGTTAAAAAAGAAAATCTGTTAAAGAAATTTGAGACATTGCAGTAACTTGATGTGTATGTAGTAAGTACATTTTTTGTAAGATTAATAATAATTGTGCTCTGTTCATTTTATGTTGTTCATTGTTGGACATAGCATCCAATATGATAAATTCAATTTAGTTCGTACAGTCGTTATAGGTCCAAAAAAATCTGACAACCAGTTTCACCAAGGGGTATCGTATTACCCAGTACTAACTGGGTTGTGGAGGTCAGATAGGCAGTCGCTCCATGTAAAATACTGGCTGCATCCGGTTAGACTATAAGCTGACCCTGACATAGTTGGGTAAAGGCTAGGCAAATGCTGACTTCCATCCTTAATTAGACTTTTTTTTATACCTATGTCACGCAATTCAACATAAAATGAACACAGTATAAAATCACAATGATCTTCATTTTATTTTGATCTACATAATTTAACATGTGAGACAGCTATCTGTTGAACTGAGATTTACTTCAGTCTTTTGACAGTGATGCCTATATGCGTCAAAATATGAGGTATAGAGAAGAGATAAACTCACAATCCATTGGAGTCTTTTACAGTGTTTTTTTTTTGTATTTCGTGCTGTAGTGTCGACATAATACACTGTGGACACACAAATGGTTACCAAGTATTCGGTACATCATTCTGAATATAGAAATTTTTCATCAGTAATTTAAAAAAAAACAATGTTTGTCGCAGTCAAAAAGTCTGTCGTCTGTGTAGTCCCTTATTCCACAAAACTTTACATACTACGTTTTTGTAAGCGCTCTCTGCGTCTCGATTGCGTAAAAAACGCAGCATACGCAAAAATAAGTTTATATTATCATAGAATAATTCGTCAGAATGAACATTTTATCAGCACTACGTCACGAAAACAGTAAAAAATAAAACCTAAAAGTGTATTATACGTATTGTATTAGTTTTTGCCCACTACTGTGATCACAAACAGCAAGTCTAAAGTATTATCTAATATATGTACTGATTTAAATTTAAATAACTTTATTGGTTGCATGTTGTAAACATTTTTATTGTGAGACTAGTGTATTAAGAAGCAGTAGGATAATTTGAAACAAATGTTTGAGTTTTTTTAGTGGTCAGTGCTAGGTTGTACTCGTATGTTGATTAAAAGTATTGTTCGCGACTGTAAGACGTATGAACAGAATTATAATTATCAAAATCACCAATACAACGCTCCAAGCTCAAGGAATGTCTTTGACCTTGAACCGGATTGAATGGTTTTTTCATGAAATGGTCATTCAATCAGATTACATGAACTTCGAGAGTTGTATTGATGATTTTGATGATAATAATTCTGTAACTACATACTTACGTGTTACAGCTGCGAATCATATTTTAATCAACATACAATCTGACACTGTCCTGCTAAACGTAATACCAAAATAATTCGTAAACCAAACATATTCTTAAGAATGTGTGTATTTATTTCGATTATAGGAATAGGTTTACGAATTATTTAGGTATTACGTTTGTGTGAACGACGCACGCTCCGCCGGCCCCTTAAGGCCAGGCAAAAATAATCAAAACACAGTATTCGCTATCATATGCTTGCTAAATTATTATAAACGCCAAACTCAAGTTGTAAATTGTAAATAGTTTTTTTTTCAAGTTGCCCTACTGTTTAAAACGCACTGTTGTTAATTTGTTAAGCGAAGACATTAAAAACAATGATTTATTGGTTATTTTTATCTTTTATTCCATATTCCCTATACCCAGACATGTATTCAGCGATGCTAGAAGCCGAACCGAGTTCACTGGTTGGCACGGTCAGTCGGAAGGTGGCGGAGTAAAATGGCTGTGGCATATGGAACAACTGTTATTTTTTTAATAGGGGTTAAATAATAAAAAGGTTTGAGCTCGCTTCACTCGCTCTTCCTATTGAAAGCTGACTTTGTCTATACGTCGATCAAGTAACTCTTTGTATGAAGGGTCGAAACAATTCCAACCTCTCCAAGGCAGGGTGTTTTTGGTGTAATTTTCTTGGAGCCTTAGTTAATTTTGTTCTTCGTAAATTCCGCCTCTTTATACAGTTTTATTGAAAGTTTACAAGCGTCTGTTTCGGCATTAAAACAGTTACATTAGGTACAAGTACGGCATGTAAAGCCAAGTCAGGGGCCCATGGGTCTCACCTTCCGCCTGACGCAGGTCCTCACCGGACACGGATGTTTCGGGAGTTACCTGCACCGAATCGGGCGGGAGGAAACGCCCGGGTGTCTCCACTGCGAGGATCGACCGGAGGACACGGTGGAGCACACGGTGGAGGTCTGCCCTGCGTGGGCGGAGCACCGCCGTGTCCTCGTAGCGGCGATCGGCGGCGGCGACCTCTCGCGTCCGGCCCTGGTTCAATCCATGGTCCGGAGCGAGACGGAATGGGGAGCCGTCACCTCCTTCTGCGAAGCAGTCATGCTAGCAAAGGAGGTGGCGGAACAAGAGAGGGAGAGAGCCTCTCTTCCCGGCCGCCGCGGGAGACGCACCAGGCGTCGGGGGCCACGTGGTGGCTACCGGCCACCGTAGATGCGGGCCTGTGGACGGTTAGCTATGAGCTAGCTAGCCGTCCGTCCGTCTAATGACTGACAGGCCGTGTCGACGGCGCGTTCGAGTTCCACGCGCGCCTCAAAGAGATGTAGGCACATTGAAGGGGCCCGTAAGGGCCGAAGCCCCGGCAGGGGTTGCGGGCCTATTCGAAAGAGATACCGCGGCCCCGGAACATAAAGGGCGAAGGAACATGGATGGGTTTTAGTCAGTAAGTCTGACACTCCCTCCCGCTCCGCCCAGAGTGGGAGAAGTTATTTGATGATTTCCGATCCTACACGGAATTAAAATAAAAAATATGCGCGGCAATGAACTCGCTAGAAGGGGATCGAGCGTGGCAGCGGTGGAACCAGAACCCATCGCACCACTCCCTTTCGGATACCTACGCACACTGGTAAAGAAACGAACTAGTGAAACACACCACAAGCTGTGGCTTGACCACTGCGAGTGTAGGCAAGCCAAGGAGGCACTTCCTGCCATCGACGGCCGCTTCACCAAACGCGCGCTTAGGCTAACCAAGCCACAGCTGCGCACAATTACAGCCGCCATCACCGGACACGGCTCTTTTAGCAAACACCTCTTTGTCATAGGAGTCACAGACAGCCCCCTGTGCCGTGCATGCATGGAGGAAGACGAGACAGCAGCCCACGTGCTTCTACACTGCCCAGTGGTTGCAACATACAGGGCAAAGTACTTCGGTCACCCAGGTACTCTCCGCGAGATTGTCGGCAACATCGGGGCGCGGCTGGCCTTTCTCGGGGATGGATCGAGTGAATTTTCCACTCGTACGCAAAATACGCGCCTTGACGTGGAGTTGCGGACACCAGCCCGTTATACAATACAAGTTAAAAATAAAACAACGCAAGTAATCCGTCAAGGTTTTATTCAAATACTGTATATAATACCTCCCAATCTTATTAGTATCCTCATTAGAATGGTTCATCTTAGCGTACGTCAAGAACTGCCGCCTCAACTTCAATAGCTTCTGTGGGTTCACAAACTGCGTGTAACCAGCTTCTAGTATGCAGCCTGGGTATTCTGGGAATTTGACTTCACCGTCCATGTTTATTTGCTTGGCTTCCAGTATCTGTTTTGATATTGATTGAGTGACTTTGTCTAATTCGTAGAGGAAATTTGTTGATGTTAACGGGGCCTGAAAGAGATTATTCGTGTTCAGTTTCGGAATATACCAGGGTAACCTTCCTTATCGGCAAGAGAACTACCGTTACCGAAGAATTGCCAAACTTAAGTGGCAGTGTGCAGTGCACATTGCTCGCAGCACGGATGGCTCATGGGGCCGAAAAGTTCTGGAGTAGCGACCACGAAACGGAAGACTTTGCGTTGGAAAGTCTCCCACAAGTGGGATTTTATGATAATGATTCAGCTTCTCCACTGCCAGACACTTTGTGTGGTGAAAAGCCCGCCAGACACTTTTAAGGTGGAACCGGTAGGGTAGCTCGTGAAATTCTTTTTTTTTTAGGTCTTGCGGAAATTGCAAGACCTAAAAAAAAGGCCAGTGCTAGGTTGTATGTTGATGAAAATTAAAACAAAACTTGCATGACAAATGAGTGGCGCAAGTAACACGTATGTACTTACATAATTATAATCATTAAAATCATCAATACAACCCTCAGTCCATTTAACCCTATTGAATGACTTTTTCATGAAACATTATTGAATGGGGAGGGGCCGGCGGAGCATGCGTTTTTCATACAAACGTAATACCAAAATAATATGAAAATCAAACATATTCTTAAGGTAGTGTGTATTTATTTTGATTGGATTACAGAATATATAGGTTCCCAAACACATATTTTGAATGTACACCGATTTAAACAAGAGTTATGAGAAAAATAAATGTTCTATGGAAATTTTAAATTCCTCATATCTCGTCTTTATATCATTGTCTTTTCAAAATGTTTATTTGGGAACATAGGTATTCTGTAATAAAATAGAAATATATACAAACTACCTTAATAATATGTTTGATTTTCATATTATTTTGGTATTACGTTTGTTTGTATTCATGATTTTTGTGTGTAGGTTCGCCTTAAAGTATGTTTAAATATGCATGTAATTTTTCTTCACTTAAATCAATAAAATATACTTTTATCAACTCAGGAAAAGTATTAAAAGTTAAGTTCAACTACTGTCGCGGCCACGATGTGACGTCATTTATCACAATCTGCCTTGTTTACATCAATTTTTTTGGCCTTCATTAAGTAATTTTACTAATCGTACTTATGTGCTTTAATCAAGTAAAAAATGCGATTACGATATTATAATGAAATCTTAGTGAAACTTTTCAAATAAAAGCGTTTTTTGACACAGACTTTGACGTCACTTCCACTGTTATCGAGGAAGACGTGTTTTGAGGGCGCTTTCCGTTTCACCAAAAACATGCTATGTAAACAATAAATTGTAAAAAAGTGATGTTTTAGAAACTTTAACAAGTGTACCACAATGTTTTTAAGCGCCAATGCAAGGCATTTTTAACAAATAAAAAGAGTTTTGTATTTTTTGCATGTCATTATTCCCTATTGTGAGGGCACTTCTAGATATGTGATCTACTTATTGATAAGTGGTTATCAGGTTCAAGTTTGATAAAATGCTATACTTACATTTTGTGTACTCATATTAGGCGGCGGCGGTTTCTTCTCAAATAGTACTTTGTACACATCTTCCAGGTTGAGTTCATCTGTAGGCTGAACTGTGAAAAGGGGACTATCCCATCTATTGTTGGAGTTTGGCTCTTCAAATCTGGAATATGTTACAATTTTTTTTTATAGGGACTAAAAGAGAGTGAAGGTTTATTATTAAATAATGTTATTAAGTTGTCTAACCTTAATCTACTCAAAGCATTAAAAACTTCTTCGGCATAAGGTACACAGTCCGTCAGTGTCTTCGTACTATCCTCCGTTTTCTTCTCGGCATCCCTCTGCCTCTGCAGATTAGCCTCCCATGCTTCATCATGGTTTCTGATAGTGTACACTGTGCACTGTGTTGATTTGGATGCTTTTGAGGCACAGTATAGTTCATAACGGTAGCCTGTAATATCAGATTGTGTTATGAGACTTTAATTCATGACATATTACTGTTGGAATGCCTCGTTGCACGGGACCGGGCAATGTGATGACGCTTGGGGGGGCCTATGTCAAGCAGTGGATGTCTTTCGGCTGAAATGATGATGTGATTACTGTTCCTTTATGGTTAATTTACTACTAGTTATTAAGTTGGAGAACATTGTAATAGCACAGTTGGGGAATTGTTAGCGATTGGTTGCTGTGTTGGGTCATAATCTCATAAAAGTTGACTGTGATCAATAGTTAAATGGGTCTATGGCGATTATCACCTCGCCCTCCTTAGTATTCAGAGTGTAACATCACTACGGAGATGACACATCCCTAGAGTTGGTGACAGATCTTATGTTTGACAGACAGATTAAAAGATTGCACTTATTTTAAGGATCACATGAGTTTTATTTCGCATGTTCTAGAATGTTTGAAAATGTTTTCTGAACTGTCCTACGCTATTTATAGTCGCATTTCTAGTTTTTTGAACAGTATATTGAATTACAACTACTGCTATAAATATTGACAAAATAAGTGGTTTTTACCTTTAATATAGTTACTCCCATCCAATATAACGACATTGTCCTTTCCAATAAGTTTCAAAACTTCAGATTTGAGGTATCCCCTGACTCTCTTTTCTTTTTGGGAGTCCAAATATGTTGTATTCTTCTCATAACCTAACTTTACTATAGCTTCGTCTTCAGAAACGATTTCCACCTTTTTTCCGTGTTTATTTACAAAGAAATCTTTCAATTCTGTTGCTCTTGAGGTTTTGCCACTCACTGGTGTACCACAAATTATTATTAGTGGCATTTTTTACGTATTCTATGATTAAAGACTGGCTTAAAGACTGGGAGTTGGGACAAAAACAATGATTTCTTGTCAATGTCAAAATCAGCTTATTGCTGTCACTTGCGTTTTAAAGTTAAGTTTGCATTTCGTTTTGTTATTTTCATAATTGTGTATCATTTTGCGTTCAATCTGTCTTGGTGTCACTAGAAAAGGTGGGTTTTAGCCTAAAAAAGTTCTACAGGTGGATTGTTGAACATTCAAGCAAGTTACGGGATATGAAAATAAAAAACAATATATTTCAACAATTTATTTTTTCAAACAATTGCAAATTTCCTAATCTTAGTAAAAATAAATAAATAAATTAAAAGGGAGATCAAATCAAGAGATAACGAATTTTACATCAGAATGGAAATGGCAAGTCAGGTATATTCACAGCGCGATCAGGGAGCTAAAATAATATAAACTCTAGTTGACAGGCAACCAGATCGTTTCTTTGTTTCTGTTTTTTTTACATAGCACATAAAACTTTATTCCAACCAGCCACCATCTGGCATTGGGCCTGCGTGGTGGAATATAGCACATTGTCTGTCAGAGGGAAATGACCCCAACTTCTTCACTCTTCAGTGGAAGATAAGGCACGTATAGTTCTGTTCCAACTATAAGGCGGAAGTTAGCTGCAAGTGACGGTCTGCGCTTTATCGGTTGAACCGTAAATACCTGCGCAGACCTCCACTATAGCAGCTATCTTCAGAGCCGCCATAACGTTTGAACGGGACTATTGGATGCTACGCTACCTGGCAATTACAGTTTATAGTACCTAACATTCTCAGTAAGCCCCCAGTGTCGATTTGATCAAGCCTGATCGCTTACTTAAGACACAAATCATAAGTTTTAAATAATTATTCAATTAAATAACATTTACAGTTTACATTATTATAAATAATTTACAGATTTCGAAATCTTCCCCTATTGGAGGCATATTCGACGTTGGATTTGCAACCCTCGGCTCAGCCAAATTCTCATAGTGCGATCATATTTAGGCATCAATATAAGTGTCGCTTACTAATAGTGAAAACTAGCATAAATACAAAAGATTACAGCCCGGCTCTATAAACCTAGCTAGAGTTCTTATCATTTTATTCATCAATCGAAAAGTTTTTATACACACTGCGACACATTGAGCTGCTCATTTCCAGTAGGTACATTTATTACCTCACTTTGTATAGATATCCCGTACAATGAGAGATTCGCAGTAACTGGTTTTGTATAGGTCGATTGGTTGCCATGCGTACAGTCAGTATTTTGTTCTAAGAATTTGTATCGGTAGCTACTGCAATTTTTCACTTCAGGCATCTGCACGCTTTTTCCTAGTTCTTTCTCTTCACTTCTTGCCGAATTTTGGGTCGATAAGTAAAGAAATGATTCTTTACCTAACGACTCAAAATTCGGCTTAAGCCGCGCAGAAGCTGTATGTCTAAAGGTGGACGCACACTTATCAGAGCCGAAATAATCGAATTTTAGAATTACTTGTATGAAATCTTATGAAAACCCGTACACTTATCCGCGTCGAATCGGACGAATAGATAACGTTATACGGATAAGAAATTGTTTCTTTCGGCGCGATCGGTTCTTGCGGAGCGGATAAGTGTCCGTTCACCTTTAAAAGATGTTCGTGTCTATTCGGACGATACAACTCAATGCGACAGAACATCGCGTGGAACTAGGTAAACGCGAGAAAGGTCGGCTCAAGCCGATTTCGCACTTAAAAGTCAATATAGTTGACACGGTCGGACACGACGCCTCGTATCCAGGTGCTGGTGACCTTCACGTTGTGGTAGATGCCAGGCTGGTGGTCTACTCCGCAGCCGAAGCCAGCAGACGTGATGCCGACCAGGTAGTAGCGACCGTTGTCGGAGACAATGAGAGGTCCACCGGAGTCACCTGGAAGATGGATTAGGAGATAGTTTTGATAAATGAATTCACTGAGACCTCTTCTATTTATTTATTTGTTTTATTTGTTTAAATAGAACAGCCGAAGCCAAGTACACTATTTAAACATATAATTTATTTAACACAGTCATGTATTCTTCTCACAAAAATTCAAACATTCTGAATTCTGACAGTATCACCATGTGTCTATGGCTTCCATTCATTGCAAAACACATCAAGATCTGCGTTTTGATTTTTATAAAAAAAAAACATGATTTTTGTAAAAATCAAAAATCTGATTAATTTGATTTAAATCGGATTTTTCTACATTCTTATTTTATGTAATTTGGAAGTCAGTTATTAATTAAATAAAAACACAACCTAAATGTAATTCAGATTCTTCAAAAGGAAGACTACGAGTAATTTGGCTGCCTTCTCGGCGCCTCATCTAATTTCTTATTTTGCCGTGCACCAAATTGAATGCCGAAAATATTCTTTTTTACCGAAGCAGCAAAAGCGACTGTCCATATCAGTTTCTTGATTATATCCAATTATTTTTCGGTTATAATATTAAATATGTATTTTCAGTAGGAGTAGTTTTCTGTATGACTTCTTTATCAATACTCCCGTGAAAGGCAAAACTTGCAACAAAATCGCTTGTTGTCGGGGGAAGGCCCTTGACACATTTTGGCTGATTTGGTTGCAGTAAAAAGTATTGATTTAAATTAAGTGACGTTAACGTGAAGACCTACCACTAGGTGGCTAGTGGGAGGTCTTCAAACGCAACGTCTTCCGGTTCGCAGTTGCCACTCCAGAACTTTTTGGCCCCATGGGCCATCCGTTCTGCGAGCAATGTGCCCTGTGATAGCAGTCTCCCTTGACATTTTTACCGTTGATTATCTAAAGCAAAAAGCAACTGTCTTTTCCTACGATGAAATGCAGTTAGATAATTGTAAGAATACCTAAGCAAGCATCCTGATGCCCATCCGAATGTCCCGCGCAGATCATTTCCGAGTGAATCTCCACCGAGATCTGTTTACTTCTGTGCCAGTTGATGCACTGCTCTTTGCCTGAAAATAAAATTGTTAAACCAGAGTTCAATGACAGACGACTATACGGGGTGTAAACCACCTCATCACGAAGCCGTCAACCAAGCATTCTGAACATCAAACTAAGTAACTCTACGCAAAAATTATTGCTGGGAAACGACTTTTTTTTTGGGGTGAAAAATTATGTTTTACGGAAGGACTCAATTGCTACACACTCAAAACATTGTGCTGGTGGATGAACTTAATAGAACGGGGGTCGTTAAGGTGTAAGTAAAAATCTTACATTAAAAAAAATCTTTTGAAAATGTTTTGAACTTTGACCCCTAATATCTCCGGAACTAGAAAGTTCGCAGGTATGGTGTAGTACAAAAAAAATATCGCAATGACGGGGAGATCAGTGCCTGTCGGCTTCGTTAAAATTTTTTTACACGTACTATTGAATCCATCTATCTGCACAATGTTTTGAGTGCGTTACATTGGGTTCACAAAAGATGATTTTAATTAAACCCCCCAAAAAAACAGCTTCCCAGCAATAATTTTTGCATAAAGTTACTTAGTTTGATGTACTAGGAATGCTTGGTTGACGGCTTCGTGATGAGGTGTAACAGTCGAAGTTGTTGTTTGTCTTATACAAAACAGAAGTTTCAGGAACCATGTAATATCCTGGAAAGCCATACAAGTGTTGGTGTATTTTGGACAGCGCAAACCAACAATAAGATCAAAAGCAATACGTAACAAAGACTTACTAAACTTATCAAAATAGTTAATTTTAAGTTTTTTGTAAGTGATAATTCACTTACGGGATATCTTACGTGATTATGTATTTTATTATTTTGAGCTCCCGATATTTTGACGCTGTTGCAAGCGCCATGATCGCGGTTTGACAAACAGCGGGAAAATTCGGCATCGTCATCACGGAAGACAATATAAACAACACAACAACAACAAAAACAACAACAATACAAATAAGTTTAGTTTTAAATCGCGAAAGCTAAAAACAGTGTAAGACTCACTAAGTATAGGCACGGTCGCCGACCTCAGCATATTGGTCCCAGTATGTCCCATGCTTGCATCAGTCTTGCCCCAGCCGGCGATCACTCCGGTCCGGCCCCTGAGCTCCATGTCCCTCTCCGGGAGACATATCGGCAGGATATGGGTGGTGTACGTGATGGGACGGGACAGTTTGAGCAGAGCTATGTCATAGCGATCAGGTTGGGTCATTCGGAATTGGAAAAGGGGGTGCAGGATTTTTTGGACGACGCTGTAAGTAGAGAATTTTGGTTTTTATTCTATGAAATAACGAGGATATTGTCTTTTAGCTTGATTGATGCAATGTGGAATTTTCATGAATCCCGCCCGTCCAACATACAGGCCCCGGGTGGGCCCGCATATGTCTTTCATCAGGCCTGCGAGCTATATTTAAAACTTTATCATCAACATTTGCCTAGCCTCATCGGCTTCCAGTCTAGTGCAGCTGAATACCCGTATTTTACATGGAGCGACAGCCTATCTGACCTCCACAACCCAGTCAGTAACTGGGTAATACGATAACCCTTGGTAAGACTGGTTGTCAGACTTTTTGGGCCACTGACTACTTGTAACGACTGTCAAAGATCAACAAATGACAGCCGAGACCAACGGCTTAACGTGCTTTCCGAGGAAGCTCGGTATGTAAGGGTGGTCACCCATCGACAGACCAACCTAGGCAATTAGACCCTAACATAGTTGGGAGAAGGCTAGACAGATGATGATGGTCTCCTCGGGTTAACAAACTTAAGGGTTATGTCTACAAAAACAAAAGAAGGTCTCTAAGCTTACCCAAGTTTCCTAGCGGAATGAGCACCGGCGCTGGTGTCCAACGCTCCCAGCCACACGACTATATCTCGTGGCCGCGCTCGGGAGACGCAGTGCGCGGCTGTAGCTACGTACCAGCGAGACACTGAAATAACAAATTAAGGCCGCGTTCCGAGATAGGCTGTAAACGATTTGAGCGTCGATAAACCCGTTCCGAATTACCGTGAGCGCGATATCGATATCCCTTGAATCGTCATAGATGACGTCATGACATGCGCCATCTTGCGCTTACACCGACCATGCCCCAAATAAATATCACCGTGAGCGCTGTCAAATGACCTAATGACAGATCTAAGCTGTCATAATCGTGAAAACTAAATCGGAACGCAAAATATTGATGTGAGCGGTGTGAGTGATTATTTCGTATCTCGGAATGCACCGTAAATGACTGACCACACGATAAAGATCATACCTAAAACCCCGCCACACTGGAACTCAGAGATCCTGACGTGTGCCTGCCAGGGGAACTCCGCGAACCTCGCCTCCCTGCCGCCGATGATCCTCTTCTGTATCATCTTCGTCGAAGACAGGCCGCAGTCTACCTGGAAATCAATTGTTGGAAGGTGTTATAAGCATAGGATCCTCTTAGGAGAACAGCAGTGGCCCAGTGAGAGCAGTGGAGACCAGTGAGAGCAGCGGTGTCTCAGTTCCCAGTAGGGATGCTTTATATATTTTGCTGCCCTGCTGTGCTTAATCACTTAGCTGAACTAGTGTATAGTGTGCCTTAAGCTCTTTCTTGCATAGAAGAAAGATTTAAATCGAAATGTTGTGAGAGACGCATTATGATGTTAGTGAATTCTTTTGAAATGGTTTGAACCTTTTACTTCAGTGGTAGGTGCCTACTTGATTTTGTTCACAAGATAATCATGTAATTCTTCGCGTTTAGTTTAGTTTTAAACCGTGAAGCTTAAAATAAATATTAATAATAATCATTTATTTCAGATCATGATCCAGTTAAATAAAGTTAAATAAAGTTATCAAAGATTTAATTTTTCGTGCTGCTTAAATTGTCAATAAGCGTACCTACCAATAAAATTCAAGTAAATACCGTTTTATCAAAAACTAAATTCCTGTTTACCTGCGGCACATCATCATCAGCTCGTCTCCGAAACACGTTTGCGGGCACAACACTACGCTGTGGCACCTGACGCAGCTGTGGAGGCACAACCTTGTACTTCCAGTCTGAGGCCGGGATACTGGAAGAATAAAGGAATAGAATGGGCATACTACGTTCTCCTTGCGGTACGCTATCCTAAATGTTAGTAGTCCTGACGCTTACAGACTCATCTTTTGGCGCTTCGCTTCAGTATCTAAACATTTTTGCAAGAAATTTGCGCCTCACATTATTTGGCGTAATGTGGGCTCGCAGAAAAAGTTTCGACCCAGATGATTATCTTCCATTTAGTAGAACCAGAGTGTGTTGTCACAAGAAATGAAAGATGCGAAATGTTATTAAAAGTCAAACATAGGCCGAGATAGATAGAGATTGGCTGTGGATAAGCGTTATTTACAGCAGTGAAACTGAGAACATTGTAATAAACAAAGCATGTTCGAAATGCTAAGTGCGAAATGCTTAGATTGTTGGTCTCACTCAACCTCAGCAGGTTTAGATTAAAGTGATCCTAGACTTAATGCTCCGTTTTTCCGTACTCGTATAACATAGAGGTATTTGCTCAAATGTAGAACAATAGTAGGCTTTTTTGTTGTTTCATTCACACTTTTCTCTATAATTTCACTTTTTGTCTGGCAGAATAGTTGACATCGGCACAATACCTGGTTGAAACTTACCTGTTATCCAGTATATCATTCCTGCTCGGCTCATTGTTGATGCAGCAGGAGAACAGCCAGCTCCCCCCACAGCCCCGGACCCTCGTGCCTCCCCTCAGCCAACATGTCAGCGTCAGGGTACAGGGTCGCACCTCTGAGCCTAGGTTACAGGTGCTGGGGTAGCCAAGGATCGAGGCTAGCATACGGCTTGTTAGGGCTGGAAGATGGGAGTAGACAATTTGAAGCAGAAAAAATACAGTGCTTCAATCTAAACTAATACTATAGAGAGGAAAGATTCCATTTTTCGTTTGTTTGTTACGATTTAACTCAAGAACTCCTTCACTAATTTTAAAAATTCTTTCATCATTAGAAAGCTTTATCTTTACTGAGTAACATAAAGACTATAAATTATATTGATATCACGTAAATTAGCCGAGCTATTACATTTTCGCGGACGAAGTCGCGGGGCAAGTGCTAGTAATGAATATAATATCATAAACATCAATAATACCTACATTCTCCACCGACAGGCCTTGTAACATTTAAAATAACGAGTGGTATCAGCCATCTTAGCCGCCATTTTGTCTCTGGTGCATTCTTCCTCCTTTGTGTGACGTTGGACTCTCCTCTATAATGTTTATGGTACTTTTGGTGCCATGGTACCTAGAAAGAATGAAAAAGGTGTTTATTGGACTTGGACAAGAAGACAGTAAGCAACATTATAAGATAACAATATACATACAAGGATATGAATTATTAAAAAGTGTGGAAAAAACACTTAAAATCCGCTTTGACGTGGAGTTGCGGGCACAAGCCTTTTTTTTTTCGGATAAATGACTTCTCCCACTCTGGGCGGAGCGGGAGGGAGTGTCAGACTTTTACTGACTTAAACCCATCCATGTTCCTTCCTCGCCCTTTATGTTCCGGGGCCGCAGTATCTCTTTCGAACAGGCCCGCAACCCCGGCAGGTGTGGGCACAAGCCTGTGATACAATACAATGGAATACAACACGTAACTCAAATCCCTGGAGAGTTAGATCCAGACTCCAATGAAGCGAATAAGAGAGTAAAGGAGATGTATTTGTGAACCCCCAACCGATTTTCGTAATTTACACTTCTTGTCTTCGCTTAGTTTAAGTGAAAACGGTTGTTCAAAGAGGAGAGGTGTCAACCCAAGTTACGAAAGAGGTGGGACATTTTTCACTAGTTTTGCACGTCTTTTCTTTCGTTGTCGAAACGTAGTTTACTAAACGGGCCGGACTCAATTAATCAGGCTAGCCTGCGCATTCTGTGGCCAAGCAGCAGCGTACTGTGCAGACGAGAAGAGACCTGCGTGGCGTACGGCGATCGTCTCTTACATTTAGATCGCGCGAAACTTTGTGTGATGATTCTGGATTCCAATCTCTGCTTCGGTCTAGCCAGTACGCATCCCCGCACAACTTAGTGGGCAGTGGGTACACCCCTGCTTAACCTCTCCTCCCCTCTCCGCTTCACACATATATTTTCCTCTCCTCTTCGCATATCTCCTTTGTCCTCAATTTCGCACATCTCCGCTTTGAAGTCCGGGCTTTAGGCAGCGGTGTTCCTAATAGTACAGTCACAATTCACCTGGGGCCTAATTCTGCTATTTTAATAAATTCGTCACTCCAACACGATTCCATTCTCATCCCATTGTCATTTTGCTTAAAGTTCGTAATCTGCTAAATTCACAATAGTCGGTCAATGGTCTCGTAATAAAATTGTGTTTTAATGGCATTGCCGTATTGTCATTATTATAAAACCCTTAGTACAAATTAATGGTTTTCGAAATCTACTACTAAATGCGACATTAATCATGCCAGATTTCATGTACTAGATTAATATTCTATGACATTTCTTTCAATGGAGTGTCAGTGATTGTTCATTGAGAAGTCATAATGGCGCCATTATGATAGTAGAATTAACAAACTTGTCAAAATTTGACAGAACTTGATCATTATGAAATCAATGATCGAATACTCTGACACTATTGTAATAGCAGAATCGAGGCCCAGTTATGTTTAAGTCCCTTGTAAATAGGGAGCGAGCCTATTGCCATCAGTGTACACCACAACATTAATGATGGAACCAAGATTTTGTAATAACATGCTGATTTAAAAGCGTGTCCATGGAGTTTCGTGCCCGTTCATCTATGTTTTGGAATGCAACTTTCAGTTTTAATGCTTTGTGACTAGGACTGAGATATGTAGCTACAGTCCCAGTCATCATGATGATGATGACCGGAATTGTAGTTACATTAAAATTTCTTTGTTGTCTTTTTTCGACAGTTCAAAAGTGCCTTTGCGAGCTGTCAAAAAGGATCGCCAAATATATTCGTAAATTTTACGAAATTCGTTAAGTTAGCGAGAAAAATCGTTAATACAGGGTGTAAACCACCTCATCACAAAGCCGTTAACCAAACATTCTGTACATCAAACTAAGTAACTTTACGCAAAAAATATTGCTGGGAAACAAGTATTTTTTTTTGAGGTTATAAATCATATTTTGTGGTAGAACTCAATGTAACGCACTTAAAACCTTGTGCTGATGAATGGATTGAATAGTACGGGGGTCGTGGGACTCTATAAAGGGTGTAAAACACCTCTTCACGAAGCCGAAAGGCACTTGTTCTCCCCATCATTGCGATCATTTTTTTGTTCTACACCATACCTGGGAACCTTCTAGTTACGGAGATATTGGGTCAAAGTTACAACTTTTTGACAAGTTTTTTTTTTAATACAAGTTATTTTTGTAAGATTTTAACTTTTAACACCTCCACGACCCCCGTACTATTCAATCCATTCATCAGCACAAGGTTTTAAGTGCGTTACATTGAGTTCCACCACAAAACATGATTTATAACCTCAAAAAAAAATACTTGTTTCCCAGCAATATTTTTTGCGTAAAGTTACTTAGTTTGATGTACAGAATGCTTGGTTAACGGCTTTGTGATGAGGTGGTTTACACCCTGTATACTCTCGTACTCGGACACTCGTTAACTTGGAGTGTAGATGTCACCGTAAAATTGTCAAACACGTATTGTAATCTCTCTAGCGAGATTGTAAACTCTTGAAATATTGTCAACTGAACATACTGCTTACAATATAACGCATTATTTTTTGGTAGATTGTAATCTATCGAAGTGAAACCGTAATTTGTGAAATGCTTGCGACGGAAGTATCTCTGCCCCCTGAATCGGGACTTGACTTCCTTTAAACCCTGCAGACAGAAATAGGGGGCCCCGCGTAGCGGGGCTCCGTCGACTACGCTTTTTAGGGGAGTATATTAAAGTGTTTTGAGGTTAGGGTATATTAATCGGTATTTCTCAGGAATGGTTCATTATCTTTTCATGAGAGTGGTACCATGGGGCAAGGGGGACTCCCCCCCTCTTTCCCTTCCCCTCTTTCCCTCCTCCTCCACACGGTGCGGGTTGACTTCCATCGCATGCATAAATCACAATATTACGGTTTCACTTGGATAGATTATAATCTACTAATCGACCGATCCCCGATCCCCGATCGATCTTCTAATATTGTAAGCAGTATGATCAGTTGACAATCTTTCGAGAATTTACAATCTCTCTAGTTATATTATAATCTACCGGAAGGAACCGTTCCCACTATGTAGTGACGACAGATAATCGTAGTTTGAAGTGACGTGGCTTGTGTATTTAAATGGAGGTGTGCACATATACTCGTAGGAGGACGCGACGCAATAACCGTCGCAAATACTGTCCACGACTTTTGCCAACCTAAAAACAAACTATACATTAATCGTCAAGACATAATGAGGACGCGGTCGCCACTCCAGAACTTTTCAGCCCCATCGGCCATCCGTTCTGCGAGCAATGTGCCCTGCCCACTGCCACTTAAGTTTGGCAATTCTTCGGGCTACGTCGGTGACCTTGGTTCTCTTGCGGATGTCTTCATTTCTGATTCGTTCACGCAAGGAAACTCCGAGCATAGCCCTCTCCATTGTCCTTTGGGTGACTTTAAGCCTTTTGATAAGGCCCATTGTGAGCGACCACGTTTCGGTCCCGTATGTAATCACTGGCAACAGATACTGGACTTGAAACAACTTTCATGTAACATTAGTACCAAGTTAAATAAAAATATGAAATACCTCATGTTTCACCGTTGACATGGCGCTATCGACCGGTAGTGGTGGGACATAGCGTGTGCTGTGGTGGAGCTTCGGGATAAGAGGTTATTTCTGAAACAACGAAATGGTGATTAAATATTGTGTAATTACTATCTCATAATTGGGAGGAGTGATATGAAGGAAAAAGGTCTAAATTATTGCGTGACTGTTGACAGGGGAGAAATATTTTTTGTGTGGGGTTATTTAGTTTGATGTAAGTGCAGAATGCTTGGTTGACGGCATTGTGAAGGGTCCTTGTAGAGTGGATGGTCTTCCATTCAAGGATCTCGTCAAACGTTGCTTAATCTTGAAGATTGACCCGTGCGGCTGGATAATGTTGCTACGAAGTCCTCTCTACAGGGGGGTGAAACTTCCAAACATTGGCTTCAAACAAAATTTTCATAGATAGTGCTGCCATCTGTGTGTTTAGGTACTCCAACTTTTCAACTGTGATAACGAGAACAGCTATTTTAAAGTACTTGTCAGTGAAGTAGATAGCCTAGCGGTGGCAGTGGTTGCCTTGTGAATAATAGTTCACAAATTCGAATCCTCAGTCAAGAATTACTATTTGTATTTATTTGTTTTAACAAACACTAACAGCGCCATCTAACAGCTTAGGTACACAGTTTTAAAAACGAAACCATAGTTGCGCATCTATCTTGTTTTATATAATAGTGTATTATCTATGCCTCTATACAAGTAACAAGGTTCTCTCATCAAATAGTCGTTGCATGATTGATAATACTTAATTTTTAAATCATAATCAAAACGCAAAGGCCATTGCCCAAATCCAGTATCGCTCTAAAATTAAACATTATAGCAACAAAAATATAGTCATAAATTATGAAATCTTTTTTTAACTTTTCTTACTTATCTTGATCGAAATCGTATGTGGGGTTAATATGTTGTGTCTTAATAGTTACTAATTCGATTTTATTGCATTATTTTCAAAATGGCTTTCTTAAAGTGCAAGCAGTGTTGACACCTTGAGAAACTTCCCCGTAATCGGTTTTAACTGATATGTAGAGGCAGACGTTGTTTTAAAAATATTTCAAATATCTATTAGATATTCCCGCGTGATTCATATTTTTATTTGTAATTAATATAATCAAAAAAATATTTCTTTCCTAATCAACAATCTTTAATTAGTTTACAAATCAGTAATGGTCAGGGTGATTTAGATTAACTGTTGGTAACACTACCACGGGCAAATAAAAGGTGAACTGTCATCAAAAGTGTCACTGTCAAGTCAAACAGCATTGTGTCGTAGGGATGAGCAAGTGAAAAAAATATATCGATATTTATCGTATCGATATTCTTGATCAGTATCGATAATTATCGAGCGAAAAATATCGAATATCGTCAGGTTTCGTATGATTATTCATACATATTCCCAAAGCATTCAAACTTCGTAGAAAAGAATAAAAGAAAACGGTATTTTTTTTGATGCTTGAGCCTAAATAATAAAATACAATTTAATCAAAAAAGTAGTCATCAGATATCGACACGAAACCAAAAATTAATAACGTTAAAAAAAATCGGATTTGATACGAATTCGATACTCTAAAATAAATATCGAATATGGATATATCGCGATTTAAAAATATCGACCATATGTAGTGATAATTGGATGGAAAAACATCGATATTTCGATATTTTTTTGCACATGCCTATTGTGTATAAGTTGTTGAGTTTGTTGTGATATCATATAACTTATTATTACGTCGAGTACGTGTCCAGTAGAGTCTTCGGATTCCTGTACGAACAAGATATCTTTCTGAATACTATTGTACTGTTTCTGTGCTACTGGTGTGGATTGTGTAGAACGTGTTTTTGAGTTTGCTTACGTTGTTGGACTAATGCCTATAGAAGTGTGAGAAGACAGACTCAGCATGATCAAGATAGGCAACCGCAGTTTGTTAGTGAAGAAGCCATTGCAACACAAGAGAACATGGATGTTGCTACATCAAGTCATGGAGTGGAAAGTGCATCAGAAACTTCTGTGCCTTCAAGGGATCATTCCAGAAGGTTTATTTGGAAGCAGTAAAGTGTACTATGCATACATTTTAGTTAATAGGGCTATAAGTAACTCAGTAGCTGATATTGCTGGTTACTATTGCAATTGTTTGGTGGATAATCGAACCGTGGGATGCTGCGCACACGTAATTACCATTTTGTGGTATCTTGGTTGGGCTCGATATCGATCATTTTGAGCCGACGGACGGCTCCGTTTTTAGACAACATATTTTATGAATATGATGATCATATGAACCAATAAAAATGTTTTATTCCTAAATTCAAGCATTATTATTTTCTATTCCCCATACTTACATTAAAACCCCTACATTTAAATGTAGGGGTTTATAAGACGGATGTTTTTCTACATCGATCTCAACATGAAAGATGTAACCAAGATTTTGTAACAACATTTTTGATTGAAAAGAGTGTCCATGGAGTTTCTTGCCCGTTCTTCTCCATAGAGATCTACGCTAGGGAATGGGCAACTACAGTACTTTCTCAAGTTATTATGCCTTGTGTCTGTTACTGTAGCTTTGATTTTTTTCTTTGTATTTTTGACATTCAAAAGTGCCGTAATGGTCTAGTTGAAATAAATGATTTGAGTTTGAGTTTAGCTAATATTAGTTACTTAGGATTATTCACTGGTTTGATGGAACTATTTTCTGTTGTCTTATGAGAAATCAAATCATATTGTTGTAAGGACTGTTTCTTTGGTAGAAGGTTAGCTACAAAACTAACCTCAAAACTTGAACAGAAAATCAAAGAACAATAAAAACCCCACAAAATAAATAGTTCATTTTTATTTCCTTAGAAAATATGACATCTCCCCTCTTTTATGTCCAATTTATACTATCATACAACTTATTTTCATGCGCAACGGCGGTCCATAGAAGGATGGGCAATCTCCTTTGGCTTAGATAAGAATGCTTACGGGAATGTGGTGTAACATGGATAAAATAAGGAATGAGTACATAAAAGGAAGCTTGTAAGTGGAGCCGATGACTGAAAAATTGTGTGGTTATCGGTTGTCGCTGTATGGAAATGGAATGAGGAAAATGCGAGGAAAGTTTTGAGCATAGATAATACACTATATAATACAAGATAGATGCGTAACTCTGGTTTTCGTTTTTAAAACTGTGTACCCAAACTGTTAGATGGCGCTGTTAGTTTTTGTTCAACCAAATAAATGCAAAAAGAAATTCTGAGGATTCGAACTTGTGAACTATTAGTCACAAGGGCAACCGCTGTCACCGCTAGGCTATCTACTTCACTAGCAAGTAGTCTAAAATAGCTGTTCTCGTTATAACAGTTGAAAAGTTGGTGTACCTAAACACACAGATGGCAGCACTATCTATGAAAATTTTGTTTCAAGCCAATGTATGGAAGTTTCACCCACCTTTTTTTTTTTTCGGATGGGAAATCATCAAATGACTTCTCCCACTCTGGGCGGAGCGGGACGGAGTGTCAGACTTTTACTGACTAAAACCCATCCATGTTCCTTCCTCGCCCTTTATGTTCCGGGGCCGCGGTATCAAGTTTCACCCCCTGGTTTTGAGTATCAATATGGGTATAAGAGTAGAGGAAGACCAGCGATGTGTGGAGGATGATATGGCCATAATGGAGCTGACTGCTGTGATGAGGAGTAATCATCATCATCATCGGCCTATTAATATTCCCACAGCTGGGACAGGCCTCCTCTCTATGAGAGGGAATGGGCTATATAATCCACCACGCGGGCCCTTGCGGATTGGTAGATGTCACATGTCTTCGAATTTATGGTTCTAGGACATGCCGGTTTCTTCACGATGTTTTCCTTCACCGTTTTGAGAACAGCGGTGATGTAATAAATTACACAAAGTAATGCGCCTGCCTGGGTTCGAACCCACGACTTACTGAACGTAAGTCGGGGCCGCCACCACTGGGCCACCGCTGCTCTCCCAAGAGGAGTAATAGAGAAGTATTTAATAAAAGAAGACTTACAGCGCTGACTCCAGAGAAATTAAGATAAAGGCAAAAGAATCATCATCTGCCTAGCCTTTTATCAATTACTAGCTGACCCATGTAACTTCGTCTGCGTCACATACGAGAGAAAAACGAAAGGAAAAAAAAAAACCCGTTTTTGCAACATTTTTCATTCCTGCTCCGCTCCTAAGAATTGTAGCGTGATGTTATTATAGTCTAAAGATTCCTTGATAAATGGAGTATCCGACACAAAAAAATTTTTCAATTCAAGCCGGTAGTTTCTGAGATTAGCGCGTTCAACCAAACAAACAAACAAACTCTTCTGCTGTATAATATTGATATAGAAGTATAGATATAATATTAGTATAGATATTGGGTTCGTCTTCCAGTCTAACCAGATGCAGCTGAATACCAGTATTTAACATGGAGCGACTGAATATATAACCTCCACAACCCAGTTAGTACTGGGTAATACGATACCCCTTGGTAAGACTGGTTGTCAGACTTTCAGGCCACTGACTACCTGTAACGACTGCCAAAGATCTGACAAATGACAGCCAGGACCAATGGCTTAACGTGCTTTCCGAGGCACGGAGGAAACTCGGTATGTAAGGGTGGTCACCCATCCATAGACCAACCTAGGTAAGCACGACTTAACCTTAAGATCAACCTGAGTGGTTGAAAAATGATGATGATGAATCAAGTTATTTATTAGTAGTGCCAGCATGACGACAGGGCCAAAAAATTGCAAAGGAGACAATTTTTTTTGGGCCCATCTGGTCGTTGCATTTATTAGATACTCATATTACACCAAAAAAAAGTAACCATTTTACCATAGTATTAAACGAAAGACTACATGAAAATGAAACCGGAATCTTAAAATCACAGTAAATAAGCTATGTTATGATGTTTTTTTACGAGTCAAATCATTCCTGTTGTGGTCAATGTCATTAAAATTTGTCAGAAAATACTTACGTGAATAGGGGCGTTTTTTCCGTTTACTAAAAAAGTACGGTACCTACCCATTGGTAATCATATCTGCCATAATTATAATAGAACTAGCTTCTGCCCGCGACTTCGTACGCGGATCCTGTTGCTTATGCCAGCGACAACGGGGTCGTCGAAGATCTGAAACGTCTGATGTCGAATTCTAAGAACCCGGGGACGGGAAAATAACGGATCTTTCCCACCTGAGCAACACATACCATTTGTTTCTTTTTGCCATTTAACAGCTTCACAAAAAGTACAATTTTTAGCCATACCTCCGATGGCGGAATATGTGGCGTATTCAATCATAGGAGACGTAAATGCACTCCGTGCCTTATCAACCCAAGGAAGGTCGCCATGCCCTTTTTTTCGGTTGGGAAATAATCAAATAACTTCTCCAACTCTGGGCGGAGCGGGAGGGAGTGTCAGATTTTTACTGACTACAACCCATCCATGTTCCTTCCTCGCCCTTTACGTTCCAGGGCCACGGTATCTCTTTCGAACAGTCCCGCAGCCCCGGCAGGCTTCGACCTTTGCGGGCCCCTCCCTTTATGCTGAGATCTCTTGAGGCGCACGTGGAACACGAACGCGCCGTCGACACGGCAGGTCGCCATGCCTACGGCTATATCTTGAGACACATCCGATTTTTCAGATGATATCGACATTCTGTTCAGAGAATGTCGACGTCGATCAGAATTCAAACGTTCGTTCAATGAACGTGCATCGCGCATCGCGCATCACGTTCATCACTCGTTTCAAAAGACCTGTTAGTAGATGTGCGAATACGCTGAAAACTCAAGCCTGATTCTGTATCGGTAAACATTTCGGATTCGCTCACGATCAGCGGACAGTCGCGCATCACGTTCCGCACTTGTCTCTAAAGACCTAGAAGAAGCTATGCGTAGATTATACGCTGAGAACTCAAGCGCAATTCTCTATCCGTGAACGTCTCCGACTCGCGAGACAATGCGTGACGTTCACGATCAGCGGTCAGTCGCGCGTCACGTTCCCTACTTGTCTCTAGAGATCTAGTACTCGATGCGTAGATACGCTTGAAACTCAAGCGCAATTCTCTATCCGTGAACGGCTCCGACTCGCAAGACAATGCATGACGTTCACGATTAGCGGTCAGTCGCGCATCTATTCTTCACTGGTCTCTAGAGACCTGGATGTAGAAATACGCTGAGAACGCAGGCGTGCTTCGCGATCCGAAGAGGTTTCCACGGAGCAAGTTGCAGCCTGATGTTCTCGAACAGCATCAAGTCTCTCCTGACGCTCTTCGATAGATTCTTGGGATCTTATGATCCTCCATCTTTTAGCTCCTTTGGAACATTGGGAAAGATTTGACCTCTTTCTAGGCATGGTTATAGTTTAGGCTACCGAGTCACGAAGATAACTGGAAAAGGAAATTAATTCTACAACAGGTGTCCGAGATCTTCGATTTTTATAAGTCAACAGAGAGTGCTCATCAGATTGAACAACTTTTGCTAAGACGTCATTTATATATGAGTTATGGTGTAGCTGGGCTCTTGGAGTTCCACAACAGGTGTTCCAGATCTTCGATTTTTATAAATCAACTGAGAGTGCTCATAAAATTGAACAACTTTTGCTAAGACGTCATTCCTATATGTATTATGGTGTAGCTGGGCTCTTGGAGTTCCACATCAGATGTTCCAGATCTTCAAACTTATACTCTCAGCAGAAAATGCTCATCATGTAGAACAATTTTTGGTATGGTGGCATTTTTGTATCTCTTATAATTTAGCTGGTCTGTTGCGGTTCTGCATCAGGTGTTCAAGTTTCCAAGATAAATTATAGCCTCATAGCTTTTGCCCGCGACTTCATTCGCGTGAAGTTTTGATATCGCAACGCATCGCCTACTCAACGGAAGTTTAAACTGCTTTGTTCCCGCTTGCAACATTTCTTATTGCTGCTCCGCTCCTATTGGTCATAGCGTGATGTTATATAGCCTATAGCCTTCCTCGATACATGGACTATCCAACGCAAAAAGAATTTTTCAATTCGAGCCAGTAGTTCCGGAGATTAGCGCGTTCAACCAAACAAACAAACAAACTCTTCTGCTTTATAATATTAGTATAGATAGATCAGAACAGAATATAAAATTAATATAATTAAACTGTAAGCATTTTCAAACAATCAACGTGGTACGGAACGTTATTATAATTATAAATCTACTTTTTTGGTGGTTGACAGACAACTTCATTATTTTGACATTTACTTTTTCTGTTTATTTTGGTTTTTGTAAGTGTTTTTGCAGATTTTTCGCATTTATTCCGGTTAGACATGGCTTAGCTAATTTAAATACTGTAATCTTGAGGTTATCAGGAAGATATCAATGTACGTTTCATTATTAAATGCTACAATTTATGTGGGTGGCCTAATCTCCGACCAAAAAAATGATCTCCTTTATTTAGTCCGTCAGGTATTGGAAAATAATAGACACGTATATTTTGTTTTTGTAAATCAATGAATATTGACAAAGATAAGTCGGGAGTAGGGGCTCGTGACGTCAGAACTCACTAAAAATTATACCAAGGCGTGACGTATTGAGAATTTTAAAAGCGTCGTATCTTCGTTAATTTTGGGTTATGTTACAAAAGAATAAATACGGGTCAAATATTTGTTGATAATATTGTTTTTGTCGTTTACCCTTTTTCTTTATCAGCATAATTAGAAATCAACTTTCATCTTTGAAAGAATAATGGCAGCTGTCTGTGAACAAATGTCTGCGTTTAGTTCAGTTCAGTCGGGTCGAGGCCTACAAGGCGAGTGATGCGTGCAACTTTCGCTGCCAATTAACGCAACTCGCTTCTCTTGTAGGCTTTAAGTTTTAATTAGACTCTTGATTAGTATTGAAATGTTAGTATTATGTCGTCAGTTGAGGCAGCAGTGGCCCTGTGGTGGCGGCCCTGACTTACGAGCCGTATGCCGAGCGAGTCGTAGGTTCGAACCCAGACAGGCGCCTTACTTTGTGTTATTTATTTCATCACCACTGCTCTCAAAACGGTGAAGGAAATCATCGTGAGGAAACCAACAATCGACGACATGTAACATCCACAGACCCGCACTGGGTCCGCGTAGTGGATTATATCTCACTCCCTCTCATAGGGCCGTGTGTCCCAGTCCCAGCAGTGGTACCGAATAAGCTACTATGCTAAGCGAAGCCGCGCTCAAAAACTGCTGTGTTTTATAAAATAGTTAGTACCGATATTAACGGGTTTCACTATGAAATTCGTTTAACTGACTACTATTCGGAATAAGCTAGTTTCCATCATCAATAAATTGCAAGTCTATTTAGTCCGCCAGTTAGAGTATTAGAAAATAATGGACACGTATTTTTTGTTTTTGTAAATCAATGAATATTGACTTTAGATAAAACGCATCAAAACTCGGGAGTGGGGGTTCGTGACGTCAGAACGCACTAACAATATTTATACCACGGCGTGACGTATTGAGAATTTTAAAAGCCGTATCTTCGCCAATTTCAGTTTACGTAACAAAGGAAAAATACAGGTCAAATATTTTTTGATAATCTAACACACGGACTCACACCATCACCTCAGCCGAAAGACGTCCACTGCTGGACATAGGCCTCCCCCAACTGTCGCCACACTGACCGGTCCCTTGCGACTCGCATCCAACGGATTCCCGAAACCTTCACCAGGTCATCGGTCCACCTAGTGGGAGGTTTTCCAACGCATCCGCTTCCGGTTTGCGGTCGCCACTCCAGAACTATTCGGCCCCATCGGCCATCCGTTCTGCGAGCAATGTGCCCTGCCCACTGCCACACAAGTTTAGCAATTCTTCGGGCTACGTCGGTGACCTTGGTTCTCTTGCGGATGTCTTCATTTCTGATTCGATCACGCAAGGAAACTCCGAGCATAGCCCTCTCCATTGCCCTTTGGGTGACATAGGGACTAATTAGATTCTTTTCGTCATCTACCCTACTCATCATTTGCCCAGCCTTTTCCCAAAAATGTTGAGTTCGGCTTCCAGTCTAACCGGATGCAGCTGAATACCAGTATTTTACATGGAGCGACTGCCTATCTGACTTCCACAACTCAGTAAGTACTGGGTAATACGATACCCCTAGGTAAGACAACATAATATTCGGTAATATAGACATGATATACATACACAAGTATCCCACAAAGACTGATAAGAATTTAAAGAGGATTATTTGCAAGTTAAGATGAAGAATAATCCGATTGCCTCAGTGGACGAGTGTTTAGTTTTGTGAGCTGTATAGCAGGTGAGTTCAATGGCCAAATGGAACAATTTGATACCTACTTAATCAAGTATGGAGTCCTGGGTTTAATTCCCAATTCCCATTATTATTGGATTTTTATTAATTTATTTTTATACATTTTAAGTATAATTACATTTTTTTTTGTTCCATCAGTAATTTTTCAATAACAGACTAGCTGTCTGGATTTGTGCCCGATTGATGGCAATAGGCTCACTCCTATTACATGGGACTTAAACATAATTGTAGTTAAAGATTTGGTAAGTACCTAATTTGCGCCGCTGCGGTGAGAAATCCCATTAGAAACACGCGGCGGGCTCGAACTCATTTGTGGGCGTGGCCAAAAAGCACGCTCTTTTTGGCATCGTTCCCGACAGAGTTCAATGAGATACACGATCATTCATAGTAAAAGACGCGTAAAAAAATACGAAAATGCCATTGTAAAATAGAGTTTTATGAAAAAACCACTGTATAGATCAATCACTACATGTTATAAAACAAAGTCTCCCGCCGCGTCTGTCTGTCCCTATGTATACTTAGATCTTTAAAACTACGCAACGGATTTTGACGCAGGTTTTTTAAGGCGCTTAGACGAGCTAAATTAGCAACTCTATTTGTGGTGGTTCAAACTTCGTTTGAAATGCTGTTAGAATAAAGTTCTAATCAGCTTGCACTACAAAGTAGTTGTTACGTCAGCCACTGCGGGCCAAATAGCGCGAAATTAGTGGTTTCGATCGATTTACAAAAAAACTATTGATTGGATTAAAAAACTAAAACAGTATCATGCTAAAATATTTCTTGTAAAATATTTCGCCAAAAAATCAGAATGATCGCATGCATATTAGTATGTTTTTTATTGTTTGAAAGATATTTTTAGAGGTAAGTTCGTGATTTCTTTTTATCGAGCCAAATTAATTGTATTATGTTTTCAAAACAGTATCATGCTAGCATATATCCTGAAGAATATCATGTATTTTTCTGGTCTTGTTTATAGCAGTGAATCATATACTTTTAGTAATTATAAAACTCGCGTTTAGCTCGTGTAATCGCCTTAATAGATAGGTAGAGTGATTCAAGAGGAAGGTTTTAGCATATAATTTTACGCGGGCAAAGCCGCGGGCATCGGCTAGTTACAAATAAAATGATTTCTTCGATAATTGTACTTTGTCGGTACTGACTTTTTTGGAAATTTGACACTTCTTTTATTACTAATTTACGCCTAAAGTTGCGTTAAAATTGGCAATAAAAACGAAACTTGGGTAGCTTGTAATTTTTAATGACTTTTTATTTTACTATTCTGTTTCCTCACAGAGTAAATTAATAATGAGACAAAACGATATCATGTTTAATTTGGATGTACAATTATCAAACAGTGGAGTAATTCCCTCCCGAAATATCAATGGAAAAAATGTCGACTAGTGTCACAAATCCTTTAAAAATCTAAAGAAAACTACAGACGGTTTATAACCATTAATTTCTTAAAAAAAATCTCACATATTCAAAGAATACTATACATTATTTCAAAACACAGACATTCAAATCAACTCATTTGTAATGTTAATTAGTTTTCACAAATCATCATAGAAACAAAAAATAAAGAATATTCAGAGACAAAAGACATCTTCTTACTTTTAAGTTTAAAACTTTCTACACTGCATTCAAAAGAGTGTATTATAATAATCATAAATATTATAATTACTTAACCATTAGAAATGAACTGAAATAATTTATTTTCGCAACTTGTATTTTAAAACCAGTCTAACGTGTCAGTTTTTTAATTATAACCGTATCTAATAGTACACCCACATTTCGACATTGCCATCAACCGGGCAACAGGGTGCCAATTCTGTAACAGCAACACGCCATTGACACTATCGACACACTACATGGTCTCGATTCTGCTATTACGATAGTGTCAGAATAGGCGATCATTGAAGTCACAATGATCAAGTTCTGTCAAGTTTTGACAAGTTTGGTAATCTACTTATATAATGGCGTCATTAAGACTTCTCAATGAACAACCACTGACACTCCATTGAGAGAAATGTCATAGAATAATAATCTCGTACATGCAATCTGGCATGAATAAATGTTCGCATTCAGTAGTAGATTTCGAAAACCATTTGTACTAATGGTTTTATAATAATGACAATACGAAAATGCCATTAAAACACAATTTTATTACGAGACCATCGATCGACCAATGATCGACCATTGTGAATTTAGCAGATTACGAACTTTAAGCAAAATGACAATGGGCTGAGAATGGAATCGTGTTGGAGTGACGAATTTATTAAAATTGTAGAATTAGGCCCCAGACATTATGTTGCCACTGTTGCGGTATTCTGCAAAAACTTCAATGGCGTTTCAGCGGTGTCTCAGTAGTGTGTCGATAGTGTGGCAGTTCGATAGACACAACTGTCAAATACACTTAAAATACTTACAGACTACCGTATCTTTGGCCATCATGATGACATTGACAGATTATAGTGGAGCAGAATACCATTTATTACAATACAACAACACCATTATTACAATACAGTGACGACCCGAATGGCGTAGTGGTGGTGAGGCTGCCTTACGTTCTTAGGGTCCTGGGTTCGAATCCCGGTAGGAGCAAATGTTTGTGTGATGAGCATGGACATTTGTTTCCGAGTCATGGATGTTTATATGTATAATAAGTATGTATTTACAAACAAAAAAAGTATAAATGTAGTATATCAACTACCTGGTGTCCACGACACAAGCCCTGCTTAGTGTGGCACTAGGTGGCGCTGTGTGTTAATGTCCAGCGATATTTATTTATCAACATAATTATCAACATATCAACATAATTAATAGTCTTTCTATGGCGTTTCAATGGCACTCCAGTCGTAAGTCAATGACAATAAAAAAATGTAAAATACCAAATGTCAATGATTAGCCTATTGATACGTTACTGACACACTACCGAGACACTACCGACACACTATTGACAAGTTGGTTATTTTACAGAGTTGGGCTGATTATGACCTGGGGTCATAATCAGCCTATAATGTTCCCACAGCTGGGACACACGGCCTCCTCTCTAAGAGAGAGAATGGGCTATAATCCACCACGCGGGCCCAGTGCGTAGATGTCACATGTCAGACTAGAAGCCGACCCCGACATAGTTAGGAAAAGGTCAAGCAGATGATGGTACCTTGGAAACTTTTTCAAAGTGAAAGAAATGGGAAGTCAGAGTTCCACCTATAAAAAAAATGGAGATGTCATAATTTAACATTGAATACCTTCATGTCTTCTGTATCTTCGTTGTTTTTATTAGGGATCAGTGGCCAAATGGTAAAAAACGAAACCCTTATGGATTCGTCATGTCTGTCTGTCTGTCCGTCCATATGTCACAGCCACTTTTTTCGAAACTATAAGAAACTTGGTAGGTAGATGTATTCTGTGAACCGCATTGAGATTTTCACACAAAAATAGAAAAAAAAAAACAAGTTTTGGGGGTTCCCCATACTTAGAACTAAAACTCAAAATTTATTTTTTCATCAGACCCATACGTGTCCCCCGTATCTGTGAATAGGTCTTCAAAAATGATATTGAGGTTTCTAATGTAATTTTTTTTCTAAACTGAATAGTTTGCGCGAGAGACACTTCCAAAGTGATAAAATGTGTGTCCCGCCCCTGTAACTTCTAAAATAAGAGAATGATAAAACTAAAAAAAATATGTGACGTACATTACCATGTAAACTTCCACCGAAAATTGGTTTGAACGAGATCTAGTAATTAGTTTTTAATACGTCATAAATCGTAAACCGCAATTTACCTTTCATTCAATCAATTCAAATATAAAAAGAAGAACAAGAACTTTTATATTGTGTTACTTGCTGCTACGGAACCCTTCATGGGCGAGTCCGACTCGCACTTGGCCGCTTTTTTTTTATTCCTGGTTTATTTATTTCATAGGACATACGGACAGAACATTACATCAGGAAATGTACTGATTTTCGGGAATTTTCAGTGTTTTGTTTGGGTCGTTCGTTTCTTCTTGCTGACTATAAGGCTAAACGTTGGACGCCATTTTGTCGAAAGTATCGCCCGCCACCACAATCTGGCTGAACGTAACCACGCCGCACTACATAACAACGACGTTTTTCAATCGACTTTATGTTATACGGCGATACAAATTGGCACATAGGGATAGGGGATCCTACCCTTCAATAGTAGTTGAGGAACTAAACGCTCTGTTCCTCGTACCTCTGGACCTCTGAACTGTGTTTCTCTTGATTCTAATTCCAAATGATGGAAGTAAGTAATGTACAGTTTTATTTTTATCAGTGCTTTATGAGTTGGAATGTACGTTAATTAACTTGGTTCCTCGTGCGTGTTGGTAGTTTCAAAGTATTCTAATCCAGATTTCCTAGAAGATTAAGTTAGAAAGTACGCTGTAAAATAATATTAAATTGAAAATAACTGATGTGTTTGACTTCTTGGTTCTAGGATATACCGGTTTCTTCAATATGTGTTTTTCTACGTTTTGAGAGCGAAGGTATAACACATGTACAAAGTAAATAGTGCTTGCTTGGATTTGAAAGGGGTAGGTATCACTTAGTTCCTTGGTTGGCATGTAACAAACCAGCGTCTTCGCCCTTGTCAAGTTTGAAAATTGTCCCATGGGACGTTACTGTCGGGATAAAAAGTATCCTATGCTTTAATCTTGGTTATAAACTATTTGTGTGCAAGATTTCATCCAAATCTGTTCAGTAGTTTTTGCGTGAAAGAGTAACAAACATCCATACATCCATACATCTATACTTACAAATCGTCGTATTTATATAGGGTATCTGGTAATTAGTGTACGAAACTTAAACACGTGATTGTGCTCATGATATCAAACAACTTCAACTATGGGATCAAAGACACCGCGAAAAAAAAATCAGCTGTTCAGTACATAGGCGAACATAAATGCATTAGCAACAGCTGATTTTCTTTTCGCGATTTCAGGTTTGGTCCCATACAAAAACTTGTTTGATAACATGAGTACAATCACCTGTTTCAGTATCGTTACCACGAGCTTCTCCTGCAAGTTTCTACGTACATTTTCGTGTCTTGTAATTGTATTTAACTGTTCTATTTTTTTTTTTTATAATAAATCGATATTTTATTAAATGTAAGTACAATATTTACGTACTACATCTAAAAGTATATATAATTACAAAAATAAAACTAAACGTAAAACTAGTATCAATATATAAAGGGTGTAAAACACCTCTTCACGAAGCCGAAAGGCACTTGTTCTCCCCATCATTGCAATCATTTTTTTGTTCTACACCATACCTGGGAACCTTCTATTTACGGAGATATGGGGGGTCAAAGTTACAACTTTTTGACAAGTTTTTTTTTTTAATACAAGTTATTTTTGGAAGATTTTAACTTTTAACACCTCCACGACCCTTGTACTATTCAATCCATCCACCAGCACAATGTTTTAAGTGCGTTACATTGTGTTCTACCACAAAACATGATTTATAACCTCAAAAAAAAAAGTTGTTTCCCAGCAATATTTTTTGCGTAAAGTTACTTAGTTTGATGTAGAGAATGCTTGGTTAACGGCTTTGTGATGAGGTGGTTTACACCCTGTATACAACAATGTCAAAAGGACACTTAGGCGTCAAAGTACTCCTCCGCATCGCTGTAATCGGGAAACGTGCCCAGAAGACTGGCAGCATTGCCACGTTGAATGGCAATGCTAATTCTTTGGCCAAAGAAAGAGCCAGCCCTCTGGTCACGCGAAGTGTCTATCAGTCGGCGGGAGATTTCTTTAAAAAGGAGACGCGCACTCGGACCCCATGACCCGAGCGTTTCGACCCCAAACGGCCCAAAGCTGTAGTTACCAATAAGGTTACAGTATTTGCGCCGTTTAAGGATCTCAGCAGCTGCAGCAGCAGCGCCTGCACAGCCCGCCGTGCTTGCAACGTGGCAAGGCGCTAGGGTGTCGACACAAGTTGCGTCCCACACCAAAGGCTTGCCAACGCTCCAAGGCACCAACGTCATACTGTTCTATAAAAGTTGAAGTCCTAATAGGACTTCAACTTATTACTTCAGAGTTAGCAATTGGAAACAGAATCAATGTCAGTATCATTGATGATTATGATGATATTGATTCTGTACGGTCGAACAAGCTATTTGGTTTACACTTTACAATGTAATTTGTGGGTTAAACTGTAAACCAATTAGCTTGTTCGACCGTACCTAACTAGCACATTAGCGAAAATTATAGCCAAAAAGGTCTGTACTACAGTCAAAGGCTCTTTTGCAGCTGTACAAACGGATAACACGATTCCCGAGACTGCACTAGAGAGTGATTTCTACATTGTTAAACAGCACAGCTAAGTAGTAGTGTCTACTATACAGTGTTCAAGAAGCTAAAACTCGAAAAATATCAAGAATCGCAGAACAAACATGGGGTATTTTCAGGAATCTATGTTTTTCTATGACGGATGTGGTCCACCCAGTTTACTATAATAATTATAAAGAGGTATGGTGTTGCACATAAACAATAGCACCATCCCATATCTTCCCGTGGTTGTCGAAAGAGGCGACTAAGGGACTTATCAGAGAATGGGCAGCAGCGTTCTCTGTGCTTTTGTAACAACCGTACTGCGATCGCCAACCCTGCCAAGCGTGGCGAATAAGGGAAAACCCCCCCTAGGGAGGACGCCTATGTCCAGCAGTGGACGTCTTACGGCTCAAATGATGATGATGATTTTTCTGTATGTAGGGGTACTGTTTTCTGTCTGTCACTAACCTCCTCAAGGTTCATTGGAAGACCAGCGTCAGACAGCATCACCTGTCTGGCATGAATGCTGAAATGGACCTTTTTGGCGCAGCCGTGAGGCACACAGCACATAGGTACTATGTATTTTTGTCTTTTTTGTAAGTTTTTTAATATTATTGTGTGTGTGCTTAATGTACTGACGACAAATAAACATTTTTTCTTTCTTTCTTTCTAATCTTCGGAAATACTTCCGTTCCCGTGAGTTTCCATGCATAACGAGCAACGGGAAGCCGAGAGTAAAAGTTGGTAATCAATACTTCAGTGCAACGCAAAAGAATACTTAAAAACTCAATTTAATTGATTAATTTATTCAAAACAGCGAATTTAACAGATATTTTGCGACGTTGCCAACTTTCAGAATGCACAGCGTTAAACGGTATGGCTAGTTTCAAGTATCATAAATAACTTAGCCAAAACTTTCTACACCAAACTTTTTGTTATGATAATTTAAGTAAAAAGAAATTAGTTACCGTCATCACTATGGAATAATGAATAACTGTCTCTCTCGTGGCAGCCAATATCCCAACGGTTGTAGTGACGATCTGGCGAAAGGTCGTGCATTCGAAGCCTGCTTGTGGCATTTTGACGTAAACATCTATTAAAGGGCATAAAACACCTCCTAACGAAGCCGAAAGGCACTGTCTTGTTCTCCCCGTCATCGTCATTGCAATCATTTTTTTGTTCTACACCATACCTGGGAACCTTGCAGTTACGGAAATATTGGGGGTCAAGTTTTTGAATAGTTTTTTTTTTTAATACAAGTATTTTATTGTAAGATTTTTACTTTAAACACCTCTATGACCTATTATTTTTGATTCCCGGTTCTGGCAAATTTTAATAATAAATATAAATATCACACTGTACTGGGATCAATCCATCATCACTGACAGGACTGTTATAGCCAATAGGCCTGATATAGTGGTGATGGATCGATCAGAGCGGCGCGTCATGATTGTTGACATAACGGTCCCGCATGATGAGAACCTCGTGAAAGCCGAGAAAGATAAACAAATCAAGTATCTTGACTTGGCTCGCGAGGTTGTCGACATGCGGGAAGTGGACTCAGCAATCACTGTGCCGATAGTCGTGTCAGCGCATGGCTTAACTGCCAAGCGCCTCGACACCTGAGGAGGTTCTCGTTAGGCAGCTGGATCAAGGGTTTGATTCAGAAAGCGGTACTCCTGGACACGGCCCGTATTGTTAGGAGGTTCCTCTCTCTGGAGCCCTGACCTAGCTTGGACCCTGTTCCCGATACCGGTGAGCTACAATTTTTTTATATTTTTAAATGTTTTTATACCTATATATTTTTTATGTTAATATTTAAAATTATAATATTTAAATTTGTTAAAAAATTGAATAAAGGGAATATAAATAATAAATATCGCTGGACATCATCATCATCTCATCACACAAACATTTGCTCCTACCGGAATTCGAACCCAGGACCCTAAGAACGTAAGGCAGCCTCACCCAGCACCACTATGCCATTCGGGTCGTCAAAATGAAAATTCGAAATCGAGTCTGAATGAGCCACGATGTCTGAATGCAATAGACTCGCCTCTATTTCATGCGACTTAAACATATCTGGCGAAATGTGTGTGTACTATTAGATACATCTCTGCCTAACTCATCGTGGATTACAGGTATGATTTTATGTTATGTTATATTATGGTATCTATCTTTACTATTATAATAAAACTAAACAGGGCCTAATTCTGCTATTTTAATAAATTCGTCACTCCAATACGATTTCATTCCCGTCCCATTGTCATTTTGCTTAAGGGGCCCGCGGAGCATGTGTTTTTCATACAAACGTAATACCAAAATAATATGAAAATCAAACATACTCTTAAGGTAGTGTGTTTACATTTCGATTGTATTATAGAATATCTATGTTCCCAAATAAATATTTTCATAGGACAAAGATGTAAAGACGAGATATGAGTAATTTAAAATTTCTATAGAAAATTTATATTTCTCATAACTCTTGTTTAAATCAGTGTACATTAAAAATATGTGTTTGGGAACCTATATATTCTGTAATCCAATCAAAATAAATACACACTACCTTATGAATATGTTTGATTTACAAATTATTTTGGTTTTACGTTTGTATGAAATTCGCATGCTCCGCAGGCCTCTTAAAGTTCGCATCTGCTAAATTCACAATGGTCGATCATTGGTCGGTCAATGGTGTCGTAATAAAATTGTGTTTTAATGACACTGTCGTATTGCCATTATTATAAAACCCAAATTAGTAGTAGTAGTACAAATGGTTTTCGAAATCTACTACTAAATGCTAACATTTATTCATGCCAGGCCAGATTTTATTTATAATTTATTTTTACACATTTGTCAATATGTACGAGATTGCTATTCTATGACATTTCATTCAATGGAGTGTCAGTGGTTGACCATTGGAAAGTCATAAAGGCGAAATTATATTAGTAGACAGAACTTGACCATTGTAAAACGCGCAGCCAATCTCTGAAGCATCTTGCATTTGAAATATTACTTTTTGAATTAGATAGCCCAAATTATAAATGTGGACAGGTATACATGAGTAGAGGATCAAGACCAAAGAAGCGATGGATGGATTGTTTTAAGAATTATACGGTAAGACAACAAGAAGTGTCTGATGAGAAAAAAAGTCGTTTCCCAGCAATTTCTCCGATAAAAATTACTTAGCTTGATCTACAGAATGCTTAGTTGACGACTTCGTGATGAGGTCGTTTACACCCTGTATTTTCGTATTTATAACTAGCTGACCCACGCAACTTCGTCTGCGTCACATAAAAGAGAAAAAGCCCACAAAAGGAATAAATATTCCCCGTTTTTGCAACAATTTTCATGTATCATCATCATCATCATCATCATCATCAGCCTATAATGTTTCCACTGCTGGGACACGGCCTCCTCTCAATCAGAGGGAATGGGCTATCTACCACGCGGGCCCAGTGCAGATTGGTATAGATGTCACATGTCTTCGAATTTTTTGGTTCTAGGACATGCCGGTTTCCTTACGATGTTTCCTCATGTATGCTCCGCTCCTATTGGTTGTAGCGTGATGTTATATAGTCTATACCTTCCTCGATAAATGGACTATCAAACACTAAAAGATTTTTTCAATTTCAATCAGAAGTTCCTGAGATTAGCGCGTTCAAACAAACAAACTCTTCAGCCTTATAATATTAGTATTAATAGGTACCTAAGATTTTTATAAATCGATCGAGTAATCACTAAACGATCGACTCACTTCCCAGTCTAATTACTTATAACTATCGCTCGCTTTCTATACAAAATATATGACAGCTATCAAGTATCAATAATCGATGACCAATATAATTACGGCTCAAGGTCATGACGCTATTATTTAAGGTCAAGAAGTTACGGTTTTAATTTACGGTTTTGCTTGATAGCTTTCTTTCTTGATTTGGTTGGATTTGTAAACAGATAAATAAAGATATTATTTACTTTCGTATTTTATCATTAGTATAGTTATGGGTTGGTATGAATGTGGATTCGTAATAAGAAGAGGAAGACCAAAAAAACGAAGGATAGGAATGCAAACTTTCTGAGTAACGTCGCCCGAAGTAATGCCAAACTTAGGTAAATGGCAGTGGGCAGGGCACATTGCTCGCAGAACGGATGGCCGATGGGGCTGAATTTTTTTTTTTTTTAAATACTTGTTCTTAATGTAAGAACTTTATTTTAAACTCCTCCTCGACCCAAACACAATTCCATCCATTTTGAGTGATAAAATGAGTTTTATCGTCAAACCTAATTTTTCACCCCGAAAAAAAGTCATTTCCCAGCAACCATTTTTGCTTAGAGTTTTGAGAATGCTCGGTTGCCGGCAGTGGCGAAGGTTCCATACAACTCGATTCCTAACGGATTCCCTTTGAAAAATGGCACACTCAGTTTTCTGGGAGAGAAATAATATAATCACATTAAAGATATGTACTCCGGCTTACAAAAAACTTACAAAAATGTACCCTTCGCCACTGGTTGCCGGCTTTTTGAACTTTTCGCTTACACCTTGTATACTGTTATGCTGCATTCCATTTGTCAGTTACCAGCATTTAAAATAAAGCGACTGCTTGTCTGACCCAATCAAGAAAGCACTACAATATAGAGATCACCACGATTCTCCTTTCCTTATCCCAGTTTATTTGTGGTCGGTATCATTCATCAGGTTAAAAATGAGCTCACTGTGTCAGTGATAGATTGATGCACACCGACATCGCTATTTTAATTTAATTTATTTTTTTCTTTTTGGACCATCAAATACTATTTTAATTGACATGACTACTAATTTAATTGACATGTCATAATTATTATTGATAGCTATTATGTACAAATTATTATTTGAAATGAATCTATATATTTAATTTTATTGATTGGTTTTAATTTTAATTATGATGAACACTAAACTGCCAATTTCTAAATGAATAAAGACGATAAAGATAAAAAAAAGAAAATAATATAAAGATACAAAGACAAAAAAGAAAACAAAAAAAAAAGATATATTTGTATGGCAGAGATGCCGAATATAGTGAAACCCTTAGATATTAAGAACCTATGTAAAGTACCTATATTCTTGCAAATAAATGTATAATTCATTCATTTTTGTTCCATACTTTTCTATTACTCGTCATCTCATCAGACAACTCCTTTCTAGCCATAAAATATAGAGGTACCACCAAAAATAATTTCTTGTTTACATTTTTTTCTTCAATAAATTGTTCACCGAAAAGGCGTCAACCAAGACTCGAACTCCATCCAAAGCGTGTAAGCACTCAATAACTCTAAACTGGGCCACTGGACACGGTCAAAGCATCTTCATTCTAACATTTCTCCGCATCTAACCAGATTAAAACTAAACAAGATTTCGAGGACCCTACACTCACCTGATGTTCAACGCCTTTCACTTTTCGATAAGAAATCACTTTCACTTAACAAAACTCAACTAGATCTAACATTAAACCCACTTAATTCAATTAAATTTATTAAAAAAGAAATAACGTTAAAAACGCGACCTCCTTCGACGGAATCCTCTTTAAAAATGACCGAGTACGTGAAAACGTTCGATTTTTGAATATGATTTGTTATTTTTTTGACGCGCCCGTGTTGAGGCGGCGGTGTACGGTTGTATACTGCCAGTACTGCCTTGTTTTCTCAAAACCTGTCGCAGGCAAAGGCAGGCGGTCTGACGGTCTCGCTGTCGCGATTATTATAGCCCTGGTTTTAAGGTGATATTTCACGTTTTCGCATCGTATCGGAAAGTATGTTGTTGTGGAAAAATTTAATAAATAGTGTCGACTTGATGATTATTTTGTTAGAGATCCGTTGATCGAGTTTGTAATCGATTATAGCGAGTGGTATAGTTTTTAATCGGACATGACTTTTTCTTGGGAAGTTAATTTCTGTTATTTTGTTAGATATTGATAACTTTTAGGTGTGGTTTAATGAGCTTTTTATAGCCGAGAGCTAGATACACTACTTTCACTTGCTTCTAGTTTTGCGTGAAATCTAAGGATATGTTTTTACAAGGATTGTAAAACTTACATTTTTTTATTTAAGAATAAAATGAGATGATTTGATATACCTCCCATTATTATTAAACTTGTCATGGCGTCTAATGTCATTTTGCTACGGCGAAAGGACTATAGTATTAAACTAGCGGACGTCCCGCGGTTTCACCCGCATAGTTCCCGTTCCCGTGGGAGTACGGGGATAAAATATATCCTATGTTACTCGTGGATAATGTAGCTTTCGAATGGTGAAAGAATTTTTAAAAACGGTCCAGTAGTTTTTAAGCCTATTCATTACAACCAAACAAACAAACAAACAAAGTTTTCCTCTTTATAATATTATATATATTGTTAGGAAGAAATGAGGTTTCGCGTAGCATTATGAAGAAATGAGGTTGTACGTAGCACAGGTTATTTCTATGGAAAGGAGTGACAGACGACTTGCATTAGTCTCTGGTCGCGGTAGACTCGTTGGGAATATCGTTCAAAGGGCTGTAAGATTTATAATTTCCTATTTTGTGTACTTACTCGCTACTTTTCTAAGCAATTACGTGTTAATTGAATTCCTTATGATTTATTGTGGTTATGGATAGTTTCAGCAATTGATATTTTGTTCCAAGTTAGAATAAACGGTTGTATTCCTTACTTTATGTACCTCGTCGTCTTATTTTAAACATCTTCACTTCTGAATGCTAAATTCAGAAGTGGGATAGTGAACACAAATTGCCCACGAAAGTGTAAAATATTCAAGGAACAAAATAACAATTACTTTTCAACCGAAAGTCAAAATGGCGATTTTTGACTTTTTCATTTTTATTCTTGTCATTTCTGTTATTTTACGTGTGTGATTGAATATCAAGCTTTGCGATATATATGCTGAGAAGGCGTGATCACCGTCATACATGAGATTGACCTAAAGGTGACACGCGAGGCAGGTATGCTGATGGTGAAGAACTAACCCTGAGAACCTGGGCCTCGCGGTCATTTCGTGTTAGCTTAGCCCCGTAAACTTGAGCGATGTTCCGCAACGAGTTCGTCCAAAGAACTTCGAGTGTCTTTCATTATTAACCATTCGTACAAACGATCCAATCGCTTACAGTTTCAAAGCCTGGTCGTATGTGATTACTCTCGTGGAAGCTTTAATGGGCCTGCCATACACTCGACGAGTGGCATGGGAAGTAGTGAGGAAAGGAGGCAGAGACGTAGTGCGACAACATTACTGGTCATGCCTTACATCATTTTCCTCGTCGTGCCCACCGCTCCCTATTTCGTCGGTTTTTGAGTGCAGGTCAAAGGACCAGCAATATCAGATTTTCTCTCATTCGATTTCAAATCTAACCTAACTGTCAATCACAATCACAATCTAACTGAAAATCTATTAACCTTTGTGTGCAGTGCGGAGTGTAGCAATTAATTGCGTGAGTAGAGCAGTGTGTGGTCAGCGAGGGCAACATCGCAGCAGCGTGAGGAGCATCGTGACGGCGTGAGGAACATCGTGGCAGCGCGAGGAACATCGCGGCTGCGTGAGGAGCATCGTGTCAGCGCGAGGAGCATCGCGACAGCGCGAGGAGCATAGCGTTGAGCAGCACAAGGAGCATAGTGTGGTATAAGATCTTTACAGCCTGTGAGGTCGCCCTGGTTAGTATGTATCTAAGCAAACACGACATCGACGTGTGGCGTCACGAAGTGGGCCGTGCAGCGGTACTCCCGAGTGTTTTTCGCGAGTAGCTTTTTGTCTCAAGGGCGACGACGCAAAAGTTTGGCTAAATGAATGGGTCATCAGTGACCGAACTTGGTCAAATTTTAAAAGAATAATGGCCAGATTTCTCTAGGAGCTGGACTCTACTTTTATTTTTCATGTCCCAAAATAAGCTTTATTTAAATTGGTTTGTTCTTATGTCGCAAGCATCATACCGTTTGAAAATCATATCTAAAAGCCTCAATTATATTTTTGAGATAAGAAACAACTACTGCCTTCTATCCGACTGTTGCGTAGGCTAAATGTGTACTTAGCGCAAGGAGGATAATTAGCGGTCTCGTTTAGATTTGTTGCGATTTCTCAAAGAATTTCCCAAAATTGGGACATCTGTCAGGGCGCACTGGCAACTTGTCTGTCCATTGGACTCTCGGTTCGATGTCGTCCAGGTGTGGTTATCGGTCCGTGGAACGATGCCTGGGGTCAAAGCAGCAGAGGGAAGTCCCAGGTGGTGCGACGTGTGTCGCAGTTCGCAGCGGCAAATGAAGCGAGGAAGATGCGTATGATTGCGAGGTGTCATTCAATAGATTGAGTGGCTTGGCGATAACAAGTGGCATTCCGTTGTGCGAGATTGAACAAGGCGCTTTCACTTAATTATCTTTTATCACAAGGATCCAATACATAATAAGTTGGCATAGTGGTTGATGCCTAAATACTAATTGAATTGAATAGCGGTTGACAACTGTTCAGAAAAACTTGAATGTTTCTAGTCTTTGAATAACAACAAGTCATATTATGCGCGAAATGAGTCGTCAATGGGTACGTTTTGAAACAATTATAGGAAGGTAGTTTCGATGAAACTGCAAAAACTAAAATAAAGATAACTCTTTTTTTCGTGGCCACTTGAAGGGACACTTCTTGTATTTTTTATGAACTTGTAAAATGGGAGAATTTTATAATAAATACGGCGGTTATATGGCATAAAGGGACGCTATCGTTTCGTCGTTGGATACGTTTTGTCTAACCCTCTTTAACTCAAAACCCTTTTGCCCTCAGAAGTTAGATAATGCTAACACTAGCTTCTGCCAGCGGCTTCGCCCGCGTGAACTTTGATAATTGTCTCATGGGATCTTACTACTAGGATAAAAAGCATCTTATGTTTTAATCCAGGTTATAAACCATCTGTGTTCGAAATTTCATCCAAATCCGGTCAGAGTTTTTGCGTGAAAGAGTAACAAACAAACATCCATACATCCATACTCACAAAATTTCGCATTTAGTAGGATTTTATTGGAAACAATGAACACATCCGACAATTTTACAACATATGTCGCTGAGTACGCCCGACGTACCATAAGTTTGTTACGTTTGACAACAGTTAAGAGTCTTACCGAAGAATTACGAACTCCTATTAGTTTAATTGGTTAAACGCGGTATTGACAACCCACAAATTATGGCAGCCGTGGCAAATGCGAACTTAGCAACTGAAGACATAGTCTTGATTCTTTCAATTTACGTAAAACCAAGTTGTAAACTTGAGTCTTCCGGCGGGTTGACTAAGCCCCGTTTTCTGTAACTTATTTACGTATAACTGTCAGTTATTATGCCACGTCTCACAGCTATCAGTGTTTCTATTAACAAAGTTAGCTTGAAATATCCTATCTGCGTCACCTACTTGAAAAATCAAAGAATGTTTTTCACTGACGTTTTGTTTCCGTAACAGTCTCTAAGTAAAATGTCAAACAGACAGAAGATAGCAACCTACCGAAACCGAACAGTAAGTTGTTTTAGAGGCCGTAAGAAGCACGCTCGCTCGATCTCGAACCCAAGTGCTACGAATGTAATCAGTGAGGACATAAGATGTCGTAATTGTTCTAAAAAGCTTCTTATGGAACCGGTTGATGCTTCCGTTTTCAAAAATCCGGGACGCAGGGTACAGCCAATGATATTACTGCTGCCAAATATGGAGCGCAGTGTTTATAATGCAAGAGAAAAGGGTACAAGAAAGAGACGTGCTTTACTAAGAGCCGGTCACAATCTAGGAATCAGCGAAGCTTTGTCGAATAACAAAACAGACGTTATTACAGCTGTTGTTCAAGGCATCCGTGGATACACCCATAGATTTATAATTCTCTGTTTTGTTTATTTTCTCGCCAATCTTCTCATAGATATAGTGGAGCTTGGTTTCGCTGATTTTGTTTGATGTTTTTAAGCACCTTTCTTGTCGAGTAACTCCAACCGCTGTGTTCTCAAAAGCGTAAGGGAACGGCAAGTTATGGCTTCATAGTTTAAAACTGTAATAATCCTGGAAACTGCTGACAGTCTTAACCGTGGTAGCATTACTAACGTGCGCAAAGAGAGGCAGTACCTCACTAGAACTTTTGATATTCAAATCGTCCTGAACGAAGGTTCAATGCTTTCAAGCTTTGGTCAGGTGCGGCCGAGCTCTCGGAAAATAGTCGTTGATCCCCGGAACTGTCAGGCATGAACGCATGAGAGCAAGCAAAAACCAAAGTCGTCAATTTTATTATTGGTACTGACGCCTCTACTCCGGCCATATGGTCGCTGGTGCGTGACCTAGTCACAAGCATTCTAAAAACAACAAAAAAAGTTTTGTGGGAGATCGATTGATGTCGCTCTTGTGAACTCCTGAAGAGGAATAAAGGTACGATCCACCTTACCGGTCCAACCGCCAGTCTTGTGAATACGAGGTCGTCGACCTTACCTTTGTAATAAAGTAGCAATGAGCAGCGGTGGCTCAGTGGTGGCGGCCCCGACTTACGTTCAGTAAGTTGTGGGTTCGAATCCAGGCAGGCGCATTACTTTGTGTAATTTATTACATCACCGCTGCTCTCAAAACGGAGAAGGAAAACATCGTGAGGAAACCGGAGAACTGTCCTAGAACCATAAATTCGAAGACATGTGACATCTACCAATCCGCACTGGGCCCGCGTGGTGGATTATATAGCCCATTCCCTCTCATAGAGAGGAGGCCTGTCCCAGCAGTGGGAACATTAATAAGCCGATGATGAATCAATGAGCAAACTAGACCCTGGGATGCGAGAGCCATGAACTTGAAACTGTTTGTTAGTCGCTGAGGAAAAACCACATAAGCAGACTCCCAATACGTGCCCAGAAACGAATGTCATAATGTTTTGTTTTGCTGAGTGCTGTTTCTTTTCTATTTATGGTTTCAGAGATGGTTTTGGACGTGTGCCTAAAGGTGTGTGAGTCACCCATCCAGTGGGTGTGCTGCCAGAGGCGTGAGTCGTTCATCCAGTGGGTGTGTTCCCACAGGCGTGTGTCGCCTAGCGCATGGGTGTGTTCCCACAGGCGTGTGTCGCCTAGCACATGGGTGTGTTCCCACAGGCGTGTGTCGCCTAGCGCATGGGTGTGTTCCCACAAGCGTGTGTCGCCTAGCGCACGGGTGTGTTCCCAGAGGCGTGTGTAGCCTAGCTCGCGGGTTTGTTCCCTGAGGCGTGTGTCGCCAAACGCACGGGTTTGTTCCCAAAGGCGCGTGTCGCCAAACGTGAGGGTGTGTCCAAAGGCATGTGTTGTTGAGCGTGCATGGGCGCGCTGCTGGAGCTGGACGCACTGCTGGTGCTGAACGCTCTGCTGGCGCTGGTTGCGCTGCTGGAGCTGGACGCACTGCTGGTGCTGGACGCTCTGCTGGCGCTGGTTGCGCTGCTGGAGCTGGACGCACTGCTGGTGCTGGATGCTCTGCTGGCGCTGGTTGCGCTGCTGGAGCTGGACGCACTGCTGGTGCTGGACGCTCTGCTGGCGCTGGTTGCGCTGCTGGAGCTGGACGCACTGCTGGTGCTGGACGCTCTGCTGGCGCTGGTTGCGCTGTTGGTGCAGGACGCACTACTGGCGCTGGTTGCGCTGCTGGCGCAGGACTCGCTGCGTTGCTGGCGCAGATCTCGCTGCGTTGCTGGCGCAGAACTCGCTGCGTTGCTGGTGCAAGGCGCGCTGCTGGCGCAGGACTCGCTGCGTTGCTGGCGCAGAACTCGCTGCGTTGCTGGCGCAAGGCGCGCTGCTGGCGCAGGGCGCGCTGCTGGCGCAGGGCGCGCTGCTGGCGCAGAGCGCGCTGCTGGCGCAGGATGCACTGGTGCAGCTGCACGTGCTCCTGTCGCTACTGGTACAACACGTGCGCCTGTCGCTGCTGGTGCAGTACGCGCTGGTTGTGGTATACTGTTGGAAATCTAGATCCTGTGTGTTATGTCTGGTCTTGTTGAATACTTGACCTTGTGTCTTATGTCTAGTCTTGTGTAAATACTAGACCTTCTAGTTTTGTGTGAATGCTAGACCTTTTGACCGTCTAGTCTAGTCGTAGTAATTATGTGAACAATGGTATGGGATGGTTGGGACGCTGACCATCTTATATTTTTGTCATTATTCGCTGAGGTAAAGTCTTTGGCAGTGATATGGGATGATTGGGACGCTAACCATCTTATATTTTTGCCATTGCGGACTTTGAATTTCTACGTGATTAGCATGCGTTGTTGCCTACAAGGAATAATCATCGCAAACGCTTTCAGATGACGAAGCTGATGATGTTGAGCATGACCTGAGCCCGTGGCGGCATGGCTGTCCACACCTGATCTCGATGCTGGAATAGGAGCTATGCGGCATCAAGATCATCACTTTACTGCAACCTACAACTTTCAAGTCGAGGGCGACTTGGTGTCAGGAGAAGCCGTGTTAGGAAGAAATGAGGTTTCGCGTAGCATTATGAAGAAATGAGGTTGTACGTAGCACAGGTTATTTCTATGGAAAGGAGTGACAGACGACTTGCATTAGTCTCTGGTCGCGGTAGACTCGTTGGGAATATCGTTCAAAGGGCTGTAAGATTTATAATTTCCTATTTTGTGTACTTACTCGCTACTTTTCTAAGCAATTACGTGTTAATTGAATTCCTTATGATTTATTGTGGTTATGGATAGTTTCAGCAATTGATATTTTGTTCCAAGTTAGAATAAACGGTTGTATTCCTTACTTTATGTACCTCGTCGTCTTATTTTAAACATCTTCACTTCTGAATGCTAAATATATATAGTATTAAATAAAAAAGATTTTCAGAAATTACACCTACCACGGCTACCACTGCTTGTCACTGCATGCCCTAAAGGTTGACTGGTAGAAAATGCCTATGGCATTAAGTCCGCCTCTGTACTTTTGTGCTGGAAGTGTTAAGAGGCCTTCGGAGCATGCCTAGTTCATACAAACGTAATACCAAAATATTTTGTAAATCAAACATATTCCTAAGACAGCGTTTATTTATTTCGATTGGATTACGGAATATCTAGGTTCCCAAATATATATTTTGATTGGACACTGATTTAAACAAGAGTTATGAGAAAAATAAGTTTTCTATAAAAAAAATATTATAAATCTCGTCTTTGTATCATTGTCCTTTCAAAATATATATTTGGGAACCTATATAATCTGTAATGCGACAGTCGCTCTCTCCATGTCGCCATGAGATCGCGCCGGAGGTCAGTCCGCTGAGCGGCAATTTGCCGCGGCAGCGGAGTTTCCCCCCGGCGTAGTACTTCCGCGCGCCATTCGTGTAGGCGCGCGAGGACTATCGCCTCCAGATCCCATGGCGGCAATCCGGCAAGCAGGCCCGCCGCCTCGCGGGAGATCGTGCGGTACCCACGGACCATCCTTACGGCCACCACTTTTTGGGGCGCGTTCAGATAATGAGCGGCACGCCGCTTCAAGGAACGCGCCCACACTGGGGCCCCGTAAAGGGCCATGGACCGCACGACCCCCGCGTAGAGCCTGCGGTCCATGGCCCTTTACGGGGCGGCGCCCCAGTGTGGGCGCGTTCCTTTGGTTTCGACTTTTTACCCGTTTTATTCAACCGATTTTGATGAATAAGGTGTCAATCGATTCGTTGTTATAGTTCGAGTAACAAACAATTTTAACCGACTTCAACAATAGGAGAAGTTGATTTTACCTTGTAAACCCCGATTTTAATTAGAACGTTACTTTGCAGTAGTCGGGTTTTTAAGTTAAATTGTACCACACAAATTCATACAAATCAGATGACCTGGTGAAGGTTGCAGGAATCCGCTGGATGCGAGTAGCACGGGACCGGTCAATGTGGTGACACTTGGGGAGGCTAATGTCCAGCAGTAGACAGTTTTCGGCTGAAATTATGATGAACGGTAATGACCCGGGAAACATGGCTACATTTTAACTGACTTCAACAATAGGAAGAGTCGATTTTACCCTGTAAACCCCGATTTTAATTAGAGCTTGATGTTTCACTTTCAGTAGCCGGGCTTTTTATCCGTTTTTTTAGTTGTAGTATACCCTTAATATACCACACAAATTCTGGTTTAATTCCCAGCCTTTAAGCCATTGCAATTTCCGTTTACTTAGGTAAGCATGTAGAAAACACAAGCCGTTCAATAAAATGAGCTATTAATCTTTACCGTTAGCCATTAATAAGACACTACGCAACTCGAGACATGTTAACACGATGGTAGATTGGACACATGTCGGTTGTTACCGCTATGTGTGATAATTGGCATGTGTCTTTTAAGAGCGGGATTAGGTACAGCGAAATACAAGCATATTTAAATTTACAAATCGCGGTTCTGCCTAGCCTTTTCCTAACCATCATCATCAGTATATTAATGTTCCCACTACTGGGACACAGGCCTCTCTACAGGGGCCCAGTGCGTATTGGGAGATTTCACATGTCTTCAATTTTTTTGGTTCTATGACATGCCGGTTTCCTCACTATGTTTTCCTTCACCGTTTTGAGAGCAGTGGTGATGAATTACGCTGAGCAACGACTTTTGTTTTTGGTGTGAAAAGTCACGGTTTACGAACTCAAAGCATTCTGCTGATAGATGCATAGAATAGTACGGGGATCGTGGAAGTATTTCAAATAAAGTTATAACAATCTCTGTAACTGGAAGGGTTCCTAGGTCTAGCGATCCACTATAGAATTCCTCGATAAATGGACTATCCAACTCAAAAATAATTTTTCAATTCGAGCCGGTAGTTCCTGAGATTAGCGCGTTCAACCAAACAAACAAACTCTTCTGCTTTATAATATTAGTATAGATGATTGATTTTTTTCAACGCCTCGTCAGGCGTTCTATTGTTTGTTTTTGAAATTAAAAAGACTGATTAGCAATGTATGTATTATTTTATTTCATTAATTAACCCTACTTTCTCACACTCCTTCTTCAGCATCCGCCTCCGATTCCGATTCCGATTCCGATTCCGATTCCTGTTCCGATTCCGATATAACAAAACCGATTCCGATTTCATCATATCCGTTACATCCCTGCTAAATAGTATGTCACAACAACCACTTTCGACCATCTTGAGGCACACTGCAACAGGTGGGCGTCCATCTCACCAGGATAAGTCAACCTTACAGTCGCGCTAGGTAGCTTGGTTGTTGATGGATGGAGAGAGAGGCAGACCTAGGAACGATAGATGGAATGTGTGTGGAATGAAATCAAAGAAGAAGGAGAAATAGCGTGATCGTTGACGGGGGAAAATAGAAGACAAACGTGTTGCGCCGACACCAAGAAGATGATGACCGTCTTGGTAATTGGCATAAGCTTCTCTGCAAGCAAAAAAGTAGTCAAAACACAAAACCTAAAAGTAAACCAGAAAAAAAAAACAAGTTTGTAAATGCTCTCGAGTTATGATGACGTCAGCGGCGCCGGCGCATCAAAAACGCGTTAGCAAAGTGAAAACGATTCACACACAGATGAGGAAGTGTGATTTAAGATGAACTTGTTACTTGAAAAGTTTGATACGCCTTTTTGGTGTATGTGTTTCCTTCTGACATTATTAGAGATCGAATTTCGGATGCTGATGCCGTGGCCCAAAAGTCTGACAAGCAATCTTACCAAGGGGTATCGTATTACCCAGTATTAACTAGGTTGTGGAGGTCAGATAGGCAGTCGCTCCATGTAAAATACTGGTATTCAGCTGCATCCGGTAAGACTGGAAGCCGACCCCAACATAGTTGGGAAAAGGCTAGGCATATTTAGCCAAACTTTGAGTGTTGACTAAGGAACGCACGTCAGAGAGGGAATATTATACGGTTTATTTAAATTAGTACTTATTTTGTCATTTTATTGTTGTAATTCAAATAATTGATACCCAGTAAGATTTGGGTCCGTGGCTTAGGCCCCCAGTGGTCGAGGCACCTGTGGCGGACGCCCCAAATTAGATTAATTTCTTTTGTTTTTGTTTACCATTTTATCGTTTTCGATATTTCAGCAGCAAAATTTGAATTTAAATCGTAGTCGTATTTATTTAACTTGTAATGTTTAATTGCCTTGATTTTAAATATATGTTTTGCTTTCGACTACTAAATTGTATACACGCTGAAAAACTATGAAATTACGAGATCCCGGATAAAAATTGGCATTTAAAGAAGCCACTTACCTACATACTTTTGTTCTCGGCTCAAAAACACCCTCGCCTACGGCTCGTGTGTTAATACCGCCTCGAACGACAATAACATACTTTCTCCACTTGTATCAAAATGTACGTACTATTATGCATAAGAAAATTCGATCCCTAGTTATTGTTGAAGATATTGAAAGGTTGCTTGGTGTGAGGGAATACGGGAATTGAAAAAATAAGAAATGTGTACATAAGAGGAAGTCTGAAAGTGGCGCCGGTGACTGAAAAGTTATGTGGTATGGGCATGTGATGCGGAGGAATGAGGAAAATGTCGTGAGGAAAGTTTTGAGTATGAATGAGGTTGGGTATAAGAAGAGTAGAGGAAGACTAAAGAAACGTTGGATGGACTGTGTTAAGAAGTTGATATGGCTAGAAAGGAGGTGTCTGATTAGATGACGAGTAATATAGAAGTATGGAACAAGAAGACATGCTGTGACGACCTAAAATGAATTGGGATACGGCAAGAGAACAATGATTTGTACGGCTGCATGTAACCCCTAGACAGATGTTTATTGGAAATAATTGGATAATTAGCAATCCCAGGACTTACCATCATTTCAGCCGAAAGACGTCCACTGCTGGACATAGGCTTCCCCCAAGTGTCGCCACATTGACCGGTCCCTTGCGACTCGCATCCAACTGATTCCCGCAACCTTCACCAGGTCATCGGTCCACCTAGTGGGAGCAGTGTTTCTTTCAGGCAAAATTCTCCAGGGGGGCAATTAAGAGACCTGGGGGGGCGGACTAAATAATTAAAACAAAGTAATATTTAAAATTAATTCCAGTTATTATTAATATAGTTCAAAAACTCCTACATATTTTAGTTCTTAGTGATTTCAGGGCCTTTAAAACTTTAAAACTGTTCAAATTTTGATGTAATATGAAGAAAATGCAGTAAAAGTTAATATTTATTTAAGATAAAAGGTTTAATTATTAAAGGAGATGTTCCAGAAATGTATGGAGCCTGGGCCAGCACTATGTACACTATACGTAAATATCGCTGTTTATTACAGTAACCATTTTTTATTGTTAATTTTCTTTAATTTCACTTCGTTTCAATGTTTATTCAAATTAACTTGGTCAAGGAGAGCAACACAATATAAAATTAAACATGGTGGATCAGAGCAGCATAAACGAACAATGTCATTTTGACAATGACATTTGATTGAACACATCCAATCCAAACTCAAAGCAAAGACAGATTCAAAGAAGTCACTTCTTAAAACTGTCAAAGTCGTCAAACGTCATGTCACACAACTGTCATGGCTGCCCTCAAAATAGGGTTATCTTATTAAAATATTTAATTTGTGTACGCCTGTACACCTCTTTAAATTAATTTATTAGTATTTTTATGAAATTCACCATTTTTTTTCCTATTTATCAATATAGTGTACATAGTGGTGGCCCAAAATCAAACATCTCCTATTATTAAAACTTTTGTGTTTAGTGAGATTGTGTTCCTAAACGAACGACGCGTAACACTTGACATTTTTTGACACGAAGCTCACTCAAGGTCAACTTTGTTTTGAAGTAAGTTTGTTGATACGTAAACAAAGGATTAAATTGAAATAAACTTGATGAGGTGCTTAATTTTTGATAATTATTTAGGTCTATAATTAGAAGGCAACATATTATTAGAATATAAGTATATAATTGGAATACAAAGTCCTTTAACATACGTAATGCTATTCAGTTCCAAGTGCCCCGGGGGGCGGTAAGGCTACTAGGTGAGTAGTACCTGAAAGAAACACTGAGTGGGAGGTCTTCCAAAACATCGTCTTCCGGTTTGCAGTCGCCATTCTAGAACTTTTCGGCCCCATCGGCCATCCGTTCTGCGAGCAATGTGCCCTGCCCACTGCCACTTAAGTTTGGCAATTCTTCGGGCTACGTCGGTGACCTTGCAATGGAGAGGGCTATGCTCGGAGTTTCCTTGAGTGATCGAATCAGAAATGAAGACATCCGTAAGAGAACCGGGACTTACGAAGAGCACCAAAGTAGTGTAAAAAAAGTAGTGTAAGTGTCACGTGTTTTCGAATTTTCGGAAACAACTCATAAGTTGTTTTCCTCCTTCGTTTTCAAGGCAGTGGTGATGAAACAGTTTATACAAAAAAAGTGTCTGCCTTAAAAAAGAAACGGTTTTTCTTTCTTTTCTTTCCTTTAATTCGACACTAAGGCCGACAACTGAAACGTGATCCGAGGATTGAAACAAAGACCTCACTCGAACTCGTAATAGTAATATATGTAAAAGGATTCCAATTCAAGATATTTCGACAAGATGACAACTCAAGATGCAATCATACGCGTTCAGAATACAACAAAGCCAATTTATTTAATGAGTGAATACATTTACATACTGAGACGTTTCTGCCTACCTACCATGGGAAAACCGCGTGAGATTATTTATGCATGAAGATGTTTATATCAATGATGATGTCATAGGCCAGCGCATCAGAAACGCATTAGCAAAGTGAAAACGATTCGCAGATGACGAAACTGAAATATACAGGGTGTAAACTACCTTATCACGAAGCCGTCAACCATTCTGTATATCAAACTAAGTAACTTTACGCAAAAATTATTGCTGAGAAACGACTTCTTTTTTAGGGCGAAAACTCATGTTTTGTGGTAAAACTCAATGAACGCACTGATCAGGATGGATTGAATAGTACGGGGGTCGAAGCACTAAAAACTTTTTTTTTTTACTGTCAAAAAGTTGTAACTTTGACCCCCAATATCTCCGCAACTCATTCTTATTCTTATTCTTTATTGCACACAAAAATTAGCAAACAAAAATATACACAAAATTAAAATATATAGCTTATGTACAACGGCGAGCCCCCGACTCCTTCTGGTTACGAAGAGATTGGGGGATTTTCCCAGGTATGGTGTAGAACAAAAAAAATATCGCAATGACGGGGAGAACAAGTACCACAAATAGAGTGGCTAATTTAGCTCATCTCGTCGCCTTAAGCTGTTGGTCCTGCACTTGATCTCTCTCCGGTCGTAGGTGATTACCGTCCCTGAGGACTATGTGAGTAAGGAACAAAGAGTGCATCTGTGTATAATATCTCCCGCGCCGATGGCTAATCTGCGCTAAGATTGGCGACCGTGACAGAAAACGGTCAGGAGGACTATTATCAATCTGCAGGATACGCTCTCTTAGTAATCAGCCTATAATGTTCCCACTGCTGGGATCAGGCGTCCTCTTTGTAGGCAAAAATAAGCAATTCACAACGTGGGCACAACCCTTGGTCTTTGACTAACATCCAGAAGTCCAAACTCAAGGTTTAGCAAACCTTGAGTTGCAAGCAATGGAGCGCAGTATACTAGGTGTTCAATTAACGGATCGTGTTCGAAACACAATACTGCACTCCAAAACATACAGCTGACGTGGCTCAAAAGGATGCCCAACTCAAATGGGACTGGGCAGGACTTGTCTGACGACAATCTAAGGACCAAAATGCAGGAAACTGGTGCCCTGACACAGTGAGGCGGGGTCGCGGCAGGCCATGAAAGAGATGGCGGGACAAACTGGATAAGTTCCGTGCAAACTGGAAGGAGGACCCGCGGTTTCACAAGAGGTGGAAAGAGTGGAGGGAGACCTATGGCCAGGAGTGGGGCAGAGCAGGCTAGATAAAAAAACGACAAGCCAGTTTTGTGTTCACCTTCACCGTTTTGAGAGTTCCAAAGGAAACATAACATACAATTATGACTGTAATCCCGATAGGCAGAGGGTACCTAATCGCACATACATCTACATTTAGCCAGTTATATGTAAGTCCCATGTTATAGGAAGTGAGCCTATCGCCAACAGGAAAACTTGAAACACACGATTACGATGCTTCCACCATATTATAAACAATCTCTCTTTCATATAGTTTCACTTCGGATGCGCCGGCGCCGGTGACGTCACCAGATCAGCGGTATTTACATTCGTAATCTGTGAATGAACGATTGAAGTTTATGGTGTTCTGGACACTTGATTGCAATGGTGTTTTCTTTTTCGTATTAGTCAAAATCCAGCTCAATCCAATCCAATGAGTATTAATAATCAGAAGATAGTTGTTCGAATTACAGAGCTCGTTGCTAAATAATAAATAAATAAATATCGCTGGACATTAACACACAGCGCCACCTAGTGCCACACTAAGCAAAGCTTGTGTCGTGGACACTAGATAGTTGATATACTACATATATTCTTTTTTGTTTGTAAATACATACTTATTATACATATTTAAAACATCCATGACTCGGAAACAAATGTCCATGCTCATCACACAAACATTTGCTCCTACCGTGATTCGAACCCAGGACCCTAAGATTGTAAGACAGCGTCACTACCACTACGCCATTCGGGTCGTCAATAACAGCCGCTTGGGTGGATATCCAGGTTAAGCCGTGATTGTCTAGGTTGGTCTGTGGATGGATGACCACCTATTTACATATCGATATCGTCCTTACCTTGGAAAGCACGTTAACGTCCCGGCTGTCATTTGTAGATCTTTGACAGCTGCTTTAGGGGTAAAAGTCCGAAAACTAAGGGGTATCGTATTACCCGGGCCAGTACTAACTGGGTTGTGGAGGTCAGTTAGGTAGTCGCTATATGTATTTTACTGGTTTTCAGTTAAAAACAAAAAGTTTATTACGTATCAATTTGGGTTACATTGCATGTCAAGGAGACTCCATTTAGGCATAAAAAATGCCTGTAGTTGAAGGAATGCTCTTCCTTTACATTATACAACGTGTAACGTTAAATGCGCAAAACCTGAAAATAGTTTGATCAGAATCACGAGCAGAATCATTTGAACCACTTTTTAATATAGGTCACATTTTTCAAAAAAATCTTCATGAAAATTTTTGCCCTGTCTATTTATTAATAGTATTGGAGTTTCGGCAGTATTTCAATAAAACTCGCGTTAGATTTCTATAAACACGATATATTTTAAATACGTACAAATCACATGACGTTTTGTAAAAACCAAAAGCGAAGACAAGACAGCCAGCAGTGTCAGATTATGAAACCACCAGTCTCTATGATCTATCTTATAAGTTTACATATCCAACACTCCCACTTAAATTTATAAGATAGACATATCAATTCACTACATAATACTTTCTTTTACCTTTAACTAAAACAGAAAACCAACATTCTTATATTTAAACATAAAGGTACATATAATCTCATAACTATAAATTGTTGCATTAAACATTTCTCATCATCTTATCCCTAATTGAATTAAATTTCATTCCAGGCAAAGCTTTAGTCAGGAAATCAGCCAACTGATTTGAGCTCTCAACATATTTAATATCAACAATTTTCTTTGCAACATTCTCTCTGATAAAATTATATTTTATGTCTATGTGCTTACTTCTTCTATGAAACACAGGGTTGTTAATCAATTTTATAGCACTCTGATTATCAACATTTAAAGTAATTGAGCCTTGTGGCTCCCCAATGTCACATAGAAACTGCCTAAGCCATAAAATTTCTTTAGTGGCTTCACTAGCAGCCATGTACTCCGACTCAGTTGTGGACAACGCCACAGTATTTTGCTTACGGCTAGACCAAGTGACAGGACCTCCATTCATTAAAAATATATAACCTGTATTATATTTCCTAGTGTCCAAATCACCTGCAAAGTCAGAATCTGAGTAGCCAACTAATTCAACATTACCTTTGTAAACAATAGACATATCTTTAGAATTAATTAAATAACGTAAGATTCTTTTCACAGCTGTAACATGTGAAGGACCAGGGTCATTGACATACCTGCTAACAACATTCACAGCATATGCTATGTCAGGTCTAGATACAGATGACAAGAATAACAATGCTCCCACTGCTTGTCTATATGGGAAATTAACTGGTACTTTACTTGTGTTCTTAGACAAATGTACATTTACATCAGCAGGGGTACTACTACTTTTAGCATCTGACAAATTAAATTTATTTATTATTGTCTTAATATACTGCTTTTGACTTATCCTTATGCAATCTTTTTCTCTATCTATTTCCATACCAATAAATGAATTACAGTTTAAAATCTTAATTTCAAACTTTTGTTTAGGATCATTCAGTATATCAGACAAAACAACTTTACTTTTGGCCAATAGTAATCCATCATCAACATAGAGAATTAATATTACTTTGACACCTTTAAAATATCCTACGAATACACAATTATCAGATGGACACGATTTAAAACCATATGTAGTTAGAAAAGAACAAAACTTCTCATTCCAGCATCTCGAAGATTGTTTAAGACCGTATATAGATTTAATTAACTTACATACTTTTGAAGACCGAGTTTCCAATCCCTCTGGCACCTCCATATATATTTCTTCGGAGAGCTCACCATACAAGAAGGCCGTCTTCACATCAAATTGCTCGATCAGCAGTTCGTCTCTCGCAGCAATACTAAGCAGCACTCTGATGGAATCGTACCTGCTAGTGGGGGAAAACGTCTCATTATAGTCCAAGCCCTTGACTTGTGTGAATCCTCGTGCACACAGTCGTGCTTTGTATCGTACTATTTCTCCATCTTTATTCTTCTTTAAGGTGAACACCCATTTACAAGTAACAGGCTTCTTCTCAGTTCGATCAGTCAGTACCCAAGTTTGATTTTCTTCATGTGACTGAAGCTCTTCAGCCACAGCTTTCTTCCATAGATGAGAATTTGGACTATTCATTGCTTCTTCATAAGTATTGGGTATATCAAATTCAATAAAATTTGCTTCTTCATTCCTGTTCCTTCTAGGTCTCAATGTAATATGTCTATCATCATCTTCAGAAATTCTTTGTGACGGCTGGTACGTCACATCATTGGGATCCTCTTGTGTTTCTATACTTTCAAAACTAGAATCGGAAACATTTTGGTCGTCTTCTGATGAAACTGGTATATCTTGTATTCCTTCACTTCGTTCTTCTTCTTCGGTGACAGAAATTGAAGTGGTGTTTTTCCTTAGTACGGGTATGTTGTTCTCATTAAAGTGTACATTTCTACTTACAGTTATCTTCCCACTTTCAACATCAAACATTCTGTAATTTTCATTTTCATACCCTACTAATATTAGTTTTACACTCTTCTTATCTAGTTTCTTTCTTCTTTCATCAGGTATATGAACGTACCCTTCTGAACCAAATATTCTTATGTGTTGAAGGGCCGGCTTTTCTCCATTCCACAACTCATATGGGGATACATCCTTTGTCTGTGTAGAAGAACTTCGATTTAATAAATAAACAGCACAGTTTACTGCTTCAGCCCAGAGATTCAATGAAATATCACGAGAGTACAACATAGATCTTGCGCTCTCCATAATCGTGCGCATTTCTCTTTCCACTCGTCCGTTTTGTTCCGGCGTGTATGGTGCTGTGCGTTCATGAACTATTCCTTCACTATCCAAATAAGATTTAAATTCATTGTTCACATACTCACGTCCGTTGTCTGAATGCAAAATACGAGTGCCATGACTAAACTTATTTTTCACGATTGCATTATATTTCTTAAAGCAATCCAGGACATCACTTTTGTGTTTGATTATAAACACATGTCTATAGCTGGTGGCACCATCTTTAAATAAGACAAAATATCTTGCTCCCGATACAGATGTATGTTCTACAGGGCCACACACATCACTGTAGGTTAAATCACCAGGTTCACTTCTTCCTCTACAAGATTTAAGAAATGGCAAGCGGCTCCGTTTGCCATATTGACAAGCCTCACACACAAAGTTGATGTCATCTGTCAACTTTACTGAAATTGCACCATTCTTGCTCATATTTTGCACTTCCTTCAAGTTTAAATGCCCCAAACGTTCATGCCAGGTTTTCAAACTTGACTGTGCTAAATTACAAACTATTTGCACTGTTGTTTTAATATTTACCTCATATAGATTATTCTGCTTCAATGTCGCAGTCATAACAACTCTATCATCTTTCAATATTAAAGCCTCATTGTACTTCTTAATTATAACATAGCCTTTTCTTGTTACCATACCTTCTGAGAACAAGTTTCTGCGTAGATCTGGTACATAAAGTACATCTTCAAGAATTCTTTGCTCCCACTTGCCATTCACACATCTATTAAATAATATATTTCCGCGACCTTGTACCACTAGTTCCTTCTTATTTCCCAATTTCACAGTTGCATCACCGCTATTCTGACCATAATCTATTAACTCACAGAAATAATCGCGCCTGTGTGACATGTGTGCAGATGCACCACTGTCAAGAATCCATGCATCTATATCAGCTTCAGACTGTAAACATTGCTCGGCACTGAATGCAAGCATCTTTTGCTCTTGAGGTTTCCTCTCAGACTTCTTTGGGGCTCGACAATCTCTTGCGAAATGCCCTCTCTTGTTACAGTTATAACATGAAAATCGATGCATATTATATTGGTCAGATGTTGAACTTTGGTGCATACTGTGTTTCTCAAATTTTCTTTGTGGTTTAGAATGTTTCATGACTACTAAAGCACTTTCAGATTCCTCTTCATTTGTCAAGCTCGCTTCCTCATCTAATAATCTTGCTGTTAAGTTCTGAATTGTTTGTGAACGTGGATCTAATGACAACCATGCTTGACGCAGAGAGCGATACTTTGAAGGTAGTGTACTTAATATTTTTGTCATAATTGCAGTATTACTTACTTCCTCGCCAGTTTCTTTTAATTGTTTGGCTAAGTTCTCAACTTTCGAAATATGCTGTGCAATACTATCGGTTGATGACATTTTATATTGATAGAATTTTTCGTGCACCATCATTTTGTTTAGCTCCGATTTTTGTTCATAAATTGATTCCAATTTGGTCATGACTTCTTTAGCAGTCTCGCAGTTTTCTATTAGAGATATTTGGTTCAAATCCATAGATGAAGTTAAAATGAACATGGCCATACCATCATCTTTATCCCACTGCACTTGCGAACTGGTTTCCAAGGGTCTTGCTTTTTCTATATTCAATCCCTTTGCTCTTAACGCGCATTTGACTTGGAATTTCCATTGTCGAAAATCCTTGCCGTTAAATTTCTCAATTTTCATTGCGTTCGTGACCTCCATTACTACGTTACTTTTATACCGGTAGTAATCTTGCTCTTAACTCGACTTTTTATTGAAATATTTACTAATCAAGTGCCTGGGCCCATAACCTATTGGAGTTTCGGCAGTATTTCAATAAAACTCGCGTTAGATTTCTATAAACACGATATATTTTAAATACGTACAAATCACATGACGTTTTGTAAAAACCAAAAGCGAAGACAAGACAGCCAGCAGTGTCAGATTATGAAACCACCAGTCTCTATGATCTATCTTATAAGTTTACATATCCAACAAATAGATCAAGCCATCACGTGCGCAAACCCGCCAAAATAGGTAAACAAACAACCACAAATGGTTGTCGCCCAATAAAAAAATCTCAAACGCGGAATAATAATAGTTCTTACCAGTAAATCTAATTGCCAGTAAAACTAAAACAGCACATTAAAATGTTTTCTTTTCTCTCAGAATTAGGTCAATTGAATTAAAAATCATTTGGGGTGTCTGAGGTTTTGCGCATTTAACGTTACACGTTGTATAGATACAAAATAAAGACTCAGTTCAGTTGCATCTAGAGACTGGAAGCCGACCCCAACATAGTTGGGAATAGGCTGGGCAGGTCATGATGATGTTAATAAAGAAATCATGTTGATGATAAAATGGATTGGGGACATCATCATCATCTCAGCCGAAAGACGTCCACTGCTGGACATAGGCATCCCCCAAGTGTCGCCACATTGACCGGTCCCTTGCGACTCGCATCCACCGGATTCCCGCAACCTTCACCAGGTCATCGGTCCACCTAGTGGGAGGTCTTCCAACGCATCGTCTTTGATATTATTCTAAATTGAACAAAGACAGTCAAGATATCAGCAAGACAAAGAAAGGTCATTAAACTACCAAAAACTCTTGGAAACCAATTAGCGCTTTTTATTACAGCCTCACTTAAAACACGTTGAATGATGACGTCACCGGCGCCGGCGCATCCAAAGAGAAACTGTTCGCGAGAGAGAAATTATAATTTGGTGAGTGAGTCGTCACTCTAGTGGTATTTATTTATGTTTTTTTTTGTATGTATGCATGTATGAGTGTTGTGTTCATGGAACTATTAGCTTTTGAGAGTCGTTTCGCCTTTTTTTTTTTTTTTTTTTTTTTTTTGGGATGGGAAATCATCAAATGACTTCTCCCACTCTGGGCGGAGCGGGAGGGAGTGTCAGACTCTTACTGACTAAAACCCATCCATGTTCCTTCCTCGCCCTTTACGTTCCGGGGCCGTGGTATCTCTTTCGAACAGTCCCGCAACCCCGGCAGGCTTCGGCCCTTGCGGGCCCCTCTCTGCTGCTGACATCTCTTTGAGGCGCGCGTGGAACACGAACGCGCCGTCGACACGGCCTGTCGTCACTAGACGGACGGACGGCTAGCTAGCCCATAGCTAACCGTCCACAGGCCCGCATCTACGGTGGCCGGTAGCCACCACGTGGCCCCCGACGCCCGGTGCGTCTCCCGCGGCGGCCGGGAAGAGAGGCTCTCTCCCTCTCTCGTTCCGCCACCTCCTTCGCTAGCATGACTGCTTCGCAGAAGGAGGTGACGGCTTCCCATTCCGTCTCGCTCCGGACCATGGACTGAACCAGGGCCGGACGCGAGAGGTCGCCGCCGCCGATCGCCGCTACGAGGACACGGCGGTGCTCCGCCCACGCAGGGCAGACCTCCACCGTGTGCTCCACCGTGTCCTCCGGTCGATCCTCGCAGTGGAGGCACCCGGGCGTTTCCTCCCGCCCGATTCGGTGCAGGTACCTCCCGAAACATCCGTGTCCGGTGAGGACCTGCGTCAGGCGGAAGGTGAGGACGCCGTGGCGCCTCTCTAGCCACTCCTCAAAGAGGGGACTTACCGCCACTATCGTGGCGTGCCCTGCACGGGGTTGCGACAGTCGCTCTCTCCATGTCGCCATGAGATCGCGCCGGAGGTCAGTCCGCTGGGCGGCAATTTGCCGCGGCAGCGGAGTTTCCCCCCGGCGTAGTGCCTCCGCGCGCCATTCATGTAGGCGCGCAAGGACTATCGCCTCCAGATCCCATGGCGGCAATCCGGCAAGCAGGCCCGCCGCCTCGCGGGCGATCGTGCGGTATCCACGGACCATTCTCACGGCCACCACTTTCTGGGGCGCGTTCAGATAGTGGGCGGCTCGCCGCCTCAAAGAACGCGCCCACACTGGGGCCCCGTAAAGGGCCATGGACCGCACGACCCCCGCGTAGAGCCTGCGGCAGGAGGCGTTTGGCCCCCCAAGGTTGGGCAGGAGCCGCCTGAAGGCAGCCCCGGTCCGTTCCAGCCTGGGGGCCAAACGTCGGAAATGCTCCACGAAGTTCCACCGGCTGTCGAGGACGAGTCCTAGGTACTTCAACGTCGACTCGACGCCGATGGAAACCCCTCCTACCGTCAGTGTGGATCCCGACGGTGGCGCATTCCGAGGCCCATGAAAGCACATGGCCTCGGACTTGTGCAGCGCCACCTCGAGACCCAGTTGCCGGATCCTCTCAGCGACTATCGCAACCCCGCGTGTCATAGCTTCGGCCGCCGCCTCGTGCGACCTCCCCTGTGCCAGCACCAGGGTGTCGTCTGCGTAGCAAACGACGCTGACACCACTAGGGAGGTCCGCGCGCAGCACCCAGTCGTAACCGATGTTCCACAGGGGCGGTCCCAGAACCGATCCCTGTGGGACACCGCACGACATCTCTCGCCGGTTCCAATCTCCGCAGCGACTGGGGTAGATGACGGCCCTGTCCGTCAGGTAGTCCCCGACCACACGACGGAGGTAGGTCGGCACCCGGTGATACCGGAGTGCCTCCCTGATGCAGCTCCAGGGCAGGGAGTTGAAGGCGTTGGCGATGTCGAGAGACACCGCCAAGACAACCCCGCCCCGGGATATTGCATCCCCCGTCGTGAGGGCTCTCACGCGCATGACTGCGTCCACAGTAGAGCGCCCCTTGCGGAAACCATACTGGTTCTCCGCAAGATTCGGCCCCATCCCCTCAAGGTGCTCGGCGAGGCGGTTTGCAATCACTCTCTCAAAGAGCTTGCCCACCTCGTCGAGCAGCACAATGGGCCGAAATGCGGACGGAGAGTCCGCAGGGCGCCCCGGCTTCTGGATGAGGACCAGTTTCCCCGTCTTCCAACGAAGCGGGAACTGGCCTCTCTCCAAGCATGCGCTTAAGAGCCCCCTCAGTCGGGGCCCGAGAGCCTCCTCATCTGAGGCCAGGACCCAGGCTTTGCCAGGCAAGCCATCGGGTCCCGGGGCGGTATTTTTGGCCTTGAGCCTACCCACCGCCACTCTCAGGTCTACCCCAGTCACTTCCGGAGTGTCGTCGTCGTCGTCTCTTGGGTCCTCGAGTCGTTTCGCCTGCGTTTTGGTGATAATCAGGCTGTTACTAAACCCTTGATCGAAAGAGTTGTCCTCCTCGTCATTTCGATTTTTTTTTTGTTCTGGACCTCATACTTAATAATGAGGGGATTTTCTTTTTCAAATCTTCCCTAGTCGCCGGATAGATGGCGCTGATCTCAGTACGTTACTGCAAGGAACAGAACGTCACATAATTTCACTTGGACCTAATGGTTACATATGGAAGCTTATGCAAACAAAAGTGTCAGTCAACAAGCGTATGTGACATGTGTTTTTTCAAGCGTTTTGGCTTTGGCACCTAGTAACGTAGTCGGTTTAACGCCATCTACCGAATTCTTGGAAACTATTTTTTTTAATTCTCACAAAGAAAACCTCTCATTTAACATAAATTGGAAATCAAAGTTCGAAATTCGTCACAAGGTTTTTTTTCAAATACTAGTTTTTAAGGTCATAACTTACTTTTTACATATAGTTTACATTTCATAGAGTTTTACCGTAAAACGTGATTTTTCACCCAAAAAAAGTCGTTTCCTACCAATATTTTTTGCGTAAAGTTACTTGGTTTGCTGTCCAAAATGCTTAGTTGACTGCATCGTGAAGGGTCAAAAAGTAAAATAAAAGAAATTATAGTAAAAGTACTGGGATGAAAGTAAGTGCTAACTCGGTTTATAGTTAAACTTAAAATCTTTTTTCATCAAAATCTGGACAGTCGTTAAAGAAAGAAAGAAAAGAAAGAAAGAAAAAGCATTTAATAGCCCGTACAGGACAAAACACATTAAAAATTTACATTATTTATTCATTATATTTTTTTTAATTTTTAATTTTTTATTATTATTTATTTATTTTAATATTTTTTTTTTAACTATATGTAGAGTGCAAATTCGACTCCCACTACATGGAGCGGTGACCTGGTGAAGGTTGCGGGGATCCATCCGCTATATGCGAGACGGACAGGTCCGGTCATGATATTGATAACATTTAATTGCACGGAGTTAAAATAAGAAATAAAATCTTGAATATGGGTTTTTGTTTTTCAAATTCCACATTGACTGAGAACAACAATACTTCTGCCAACATCTTCAGAGGTAATACGCGTGATGTTATTTTATTCAGATAAGATAAAATTATATTTATTCTCTTTCTTTATTAGCGACTAATTACCATACATAATATCGTCACAAGATTCCATTGTAAAACTGTTTTCATACAAAAGACATCAACGCGGCTTCGCGCGTTGATGTTTTTTGCTTAAGTTTTAATGGAAATTCAACTATTATTATAAATGTGAAAGGATGGAAGTTTCTCTTTCACGCAAAAACTACTAAACGGATTTGGATGAAATTTTCCACACACGTTGTTTAAATCCTGGATTAACATTTAAAATGCTATTTTTCAATACACTTTCTCGAAAACTGGTTCTTTTTGCACTCCGATTAGGTTGCAAATGCAGTGTATTTCACACATGTGTGTTTTTTGTCAATTTTTCTACACGTGTGCGGGAATGAAAATTGCCATAGTTAACTATACTACTACTTAGTCCAAATTGGTTCAATGTATGTAGTCGGCGCGGCGGCGGTGATTGTTTTTTTTTTTAATCTTGGCAAGGAAATATGCGTCTTGATGGCGTATTTCTTTTTTGAATATTTAAGTAATGTTTCTAAATAGAATATCAATAAAAACCATGATTATTAAAATAAAAATAAAACGTTTATAATAAAATTAACATTTTTTTGTGTTCTAAATTAAAAAACATAAAAAAAAACTATTTTTTATATTAGGCTGTATAACGGCTTCATACCTTTGCTTTTTCTTCAACCTGGCTGGAAAGTGTATTGAAAAACGGTGTTTGATACACGTGGACATTTATTATTGCAATTTTCGGCTCAAACTCGCCTACGGCTCGTGTGTTAATTCGGCCTCGATTACAATAACAAACTTTCAACACTTGTTTCAAAATTCCCGGTAGTATGATCCCATAGGACAATTATCGAACACCACGCGGTCGAAGGTGCGGGCATAATGCCAAACTATATGTTTTAGGGTCCAATTAGGAAAAACATATGCCCAGCAGTGGGCTACTATTGTAGTAGTCTCTGCTGGAGGTTTTGTAAGTGAAATTGAAAGTAAACTCGGACCAAATATGCTGCTGCGTCCAGCGACACCAACGACGTTGCTGTATGTGTCCCGACTGCATCACTCCACGAAGGTTGAGGAGATCGTTGAGTACATGAAGGTGAAGACCAGCTGGACCTTGAGGGTCGAGAGGTTGAAGCCGCGTCACAACACCAACTTCAAGTCGTTTGTGGTGCGAGTTCCGACACAATATCTCGACAAGTTTCTCAAGGAAGAGTTATGGCCGAAGGGTGTAGTCTACACCCGTTTTCGCGGCAGGCTACTTGACACCGTATATCGACTACTGTTTTTCTTGCCAATTGAGTATGAAAATGTGTACACTTAAAGTACTTACGGGATTATAACCGTGATTTTCTTTCGGTTTTTCGAGCACCCGATATTTCGACGCTGTTGCAAGCATCATGATCGCGGGAATACTGAAGAGGTATGCGGGTGGGACGAAAATTATTAATTATGAGCCGACAAATATACAGTCTACCCTCTTCCTTAGTCTTTTATTACGCGCACTACTGGAACTCGATTGTAACTCACGACAGAACGCACTCACAGTATCACTCGGTTTTTCTTTATAATGGGGTCGCATGTTAGACATAACACATGGTGTCGCATGGAAGAGGGTAGACAGATTTGTCTGCTCATAATTAATAATTTTCGTCCCACCCGCATACCTCTTCAGTATTCCCGCGATCATGATGCTTGCAACAGCGTCGAAATATCGGGTGCTCGAAAAACCGAAAGAAAATCACGGATATAATCCCGTAAGTACTTTAAGTGTAGTAAAAAAACCGTGAAAGTCTAAAACAGTGCATGAAAGTGTGTAACTCCAATTTTCAAGAAAGAGAATGGCATTAACGTTATTCATAAGCAAATAATTAAAATATCTTACTGATGCTGAAAATTACAGCGTCAAAAATCAAGAATTTGCGCAAAAAGTGTAATAGGACTCTTAAGCAGTTGGTCCCGGCTGTCACTTGTAGATCTTTGACAATCGTTACAGGTAGTCAAGGCCCAAAAATCAGACAACCAGTCTTACCAAGTGGTATCGTATTACCCAGTAGTAACTGGGCTGTACAGGTCAGATAGGCATCAGTCCCTCCACGTGGAATACCGGTATTCAGCTGTATCCGACCCCAACATAGTTGGGAAAAGGCTAGTCAGATGATGATGATGGTGATGTCTCCATAAAAACCAATGTTATTGAACCCAAGATTTATTATCACACCTAAATTATAAGAGTGTCAACACTTTAATAGGCATAACGACAGTATCAAAAAATTACAAATCCATTTAGTCCGTCAGTTAGATTATTGAAAAATAATGGAAACGTATTTTTTATTTTTGTAAATCAATGAACAATAACAGAGATAAAACGCATCTAAACTCGGGAGTGGGGGCTCGTGACGTCAGAACTAGCTAAAAATTATACCTAGGCGTGACGTATTGGGAATTTTAAAAGCGTCGTATCTTCGTCAATTTTGATTTACGTAACAAAAGAAAAAGTACGGGTCAAATATTTTTTAACAATCTACCTGACGGATTAATTAGATTTTTATGTCGTTTACCCTATTAAATAAGTTTACGAGAAATCATTATAAGAGACATCTATGAACTCTACATAACATCGACCAATAAAGAGAGCCTTCACATCGCTGTACAACTCTATATAGAGAAAGGCTTCATTCAGTTGCATATTTATAAAGATAGATGGCGTTGTTTTGTTGCTTGATATCATCATGCTTTTATTCTGGGATAGGGTAGGCATTAGGTCAGTAAAAGCTTATTGCTTGGTTAAAGCAAGTCTTCGGTTAAAGAAAATAAGTAGTTTAAATAAAGGTTGTAAACATATATACTAAGGCACTCGTTCTCCCCGTCACTACAATATATAATATATGTTTTTGTTCCAAACCATACCTGGGAACCTTCTAGTTACGGAGATATTGGGGGTCAAAGTTCCAACTTCGTCACAAGTTTTTTATTATAAGTTTTCACTGTTATACCTTTCTTTAAATACTTCACACTACATCTATCAGGACAATGTTTTGAGTGTGTTTCATTGAGTCCTATCATAAAACGTGATTTTTTCCCAAAAAAAGTATCAACAAGTAACAAATTAAAGAAACCCCTGACACATGTGTCATAATTTCTAGGTATTTGTTTTTCATTTTATACCCACATTGAGGGAGTTGTGAAAAAAAAAGTAATTCACCATTTTGTGGTAGCGGCCATCTTGGATTTTAAATTTATTACAGCGTATTTTATTTTACTTGTCAAGCCCTTTTATTTGATACCCATATTGAGGGAGTTGTTAAATAAATATGTTATCCGCCATTTTGTGGCGGCGGCCACCTTAGACTGATTTTTATTAAACATAGCTGAGAACACTCCCGACTAATTCACTTTTCAAACAAAATCAAAATCGGTTCATCCACTCGGGAGCTACGTCAAACTTATAAGACCCCGTCGTTTTTGCGTCGGGGGGTTAAAAAGCAATTTAGGTCTATTTTTAGTATTTGTCAGGAAAACCACCGCCTACCGAGACTACCGTAAAAGTCGGGTATTTTAGTATGAAAATCTCGTTAAAAAAATGTTGCACCCATGCAAAACCGGGTTGCTTGCTATTAATAAAACAATTAGGAAGTGTGCATTCCACACAAACGTCCCTGACACGATTGGTGTCAATCAATCAAACGATTCATGTGAAGAAAATACATGTAATTCTTGTGTGAAACTCGTAAAATTGAGTAATTAATTACTAAAGACACACGCAAACAAAGTAGAGGCTTTGAAGCTTACTCGAAATATGTTTTGGCATGGCACAATTCAAACCAGCATGAACTAGAACCAAAAATTCAAAGACATGTGACATCTACCAATCCGCACTGTGCCTGCGTGATGGATTATAGCCCATTACCTCTCTTAGAGAGGAGGTCGTATCCCAGCAGTGGGATCACTAAAGGTTGATGTTGATGATATAGCGTAATAAAGTATAGTGCGTCATCATTGTAGTGTTTGCAAGACCGACTGCTCGGTTCGGTTCTCGAGTAATTCAGATTTATTATTTTACCAATTGTTTAGTGAAAACTATCTTCTAACCAAACTGTGGGAAAGGTCTACAAAAGCCAGTGGAAGGTAACATCATAACGAATTGATATCATGCTGATTACTTGGTCACAGTCCGGTAGGCCGCCATTATTTATTTTTTAGTAGCCATTACATTTTAGTAGTAATTTTTAAATGGATTGTTATAGGTTGGGTTTTATGATCTTTTTGAATAGTTGTGTTGTTTATTATTGGTGTAAATGTTTAAGGTAATAACTCTTGCTTACTGACTCACATGTATCAACAACAACAACATGAAGCAACATGAAGTCGAGGTTCCAAAGTGTTTTTTCTTCCTCATTGAACTACGAGTATTAGTTGCAGGTACTACTGCAGCTGCAAAAAAGTCCTTTTTTTCTGATGGGAAGTCATCAAATGACCCCTCCCACTCTGGGCGGAGCGGGAGTGTCAGAATTTTACTGACTAAACTCATCCATGTTCCTTCCTCGCCCTTTACGTTCCGATTGCCCGATTGTCGCAATATAATTTTCGAAAATCTGTGAATGCAGATTTGTTTCTTTTTAAAAATAAAGGAATGTTTCCTTTAAGTAAAATTTGCTATCTCCAGTATTTCGAGTACTTTCCCTCCAGGTGGCATTGCAAAATTCCGCCCTGTATACTACTCATCTCTTATTTGGAAACAGACATTGGCATATGACTCCACATCTCTTTCACTCCAAAAAACTTTTTTGCAAAAAATAAAACCGACTTCAAAAAGAAAAAGTGAAAAATAACTTTAGCTTCTGAAGTCGGTGACGTTTGTATGATTGATTTAATTTTTTTGTCACCGACTTCAGAAGCTAAAGTTATTTTTCACTTTTTCTTTTTGAAGTCGGTTTTATTTTTTGCAAAAAAGTTTTTATTTTTCACTTTTTAGTGGTTCACATGGAAAGTGCATACCGTTACAATTACAACAAGCCCAAACACGACTAGGACACATTGTCTCATTATGGAGTTCCGTGACTCTTGGCTTCATCATCAGATCTGATGGTAGAATGGTTCTTATCAAACGCAAATGCTTCACTTGTTGTAGAAAATACCAAAATTGCTGTACGTTATCCTATAAAATTTGAAGAGTTCCCTCGATTTCGCCAAGATTCCATCATCAGATCCCGACTTGGCGACTATGGGACCAACTTGGGAGTATACCCTTTCAAACAAAAAAAGAATTTTTCAAATCGGTTTAGGCGTCTTCGAGTAATCGGTGAACATACATAAAAAAAAAAAAAAAAAAAAAAAAAAAATACATACAGTCGAATAGAGAACCTCCTCCTTTTTGGAAGTCGGTTAAAAACCGAACACAAGATACAGTCAATCGCACGACTATGGTAACAATCAGACATTTACAGCATCTAAATCAAAGCGGCGGATTTCGTAGCACAAGTTTCACCTGCGGTTGACGTTACTAAACAAAAACGGATTCTCAAAGAAATCTTGTAACAAATACATTCGTTTGCCACGACTACCATAAAAGTAAGAATGTACATCTTTTATGTTCACGACCAAGCTATTAAGGTGAATAGAAACCCATAGGTTATGGTGTATAATGTGGGCTGTGTGGGTTGCTGACCCTACTTATATTGTGCAACAGAAGTACGAGTGTAATGTCTGTTGCTTCTTCCGTGCAATGGATAGTGGAAGTGAGTTGGAAACGAAGAAAATAAGAATAAAATTGGTTTATCTAAAGTAAGATTAAGCCGTGTCTGCCTAGGTTGGTCTGTGGATGGGTGACCACCCTTACATATCGTAAAACGGCGCTATTTGGGATTTGAGGGGCTATCTGGGACGACCCAGAATTTCGAACAAAAATATCGATAACTGTCGGTTGGTGTATGGTAGAAATTATTTTACAAACTCTAACAACACTTTGATTGACTGCTACTGGGACATTCCTAATGGAAAACCCAATAACATTTTGGTATATATAAAAAATACCAAATAGCTCCGTTTTACTGTAACGAGTTTCCGGGTCCCAGCTGTCATTTGTGACCCAAAAAATCTGACAACCAGTCTTACGAAGTGGATACGTATTATCCATAATTAACTGGGTTGTGGAGGTCAGATAGGCAGTCGCTCCATGTAAAATACTGGTATTCAGCTGCATTCAGTTAGACTGGAAGCCGACCCCAACAGTGACCACAACACAAGCCTTGCTTAGTGTGGCACTAGATGGCGCTGTGTGTAATGTCCAGCGAAATTTATTTATTTATTATTTACTTAAAAAAGAATTTCAAGTTCCACAAGGAATTAACTTAAGGCGACTACAGGAGCTAAACGCGAGTTTTATAATGCCTGAAAGTATATGATTCACTGCAATAAACAAAACCAGAAAAATATATGATATTCTTTAGGATATACGCTAGTTATTGGATAGTGTTTTGAAAACGTAATACAATTAATTTTACTCGCTATACAACAATCACGAACTTATCTCAAAAAAAATCTTTTAACGAGTAAAAACTTTACTAAAATACATGCGATCATTCTGATTTTTGGCAAATAATTCTACAAGCAATATATTAGCATCATAGTGTTTTATTTCTTTAGTCCAATCAATAGATTTTTTGTAAATCGATCGAAACCACTCATTTTGCACTATTCGGACCGCAGTGACTGACGTAACAACCACTTTGTAGTGCAAGCTGATTAGAACTATATTCTAACAGTTTTGCAAACGAAGTTTGAACCACCACAAATAGAGTTACTAAGTTAGCTCATATGGTCCTCTTAAATAGAGTTTAAATTCAAATCTCAGAAACTGGCCGCATGCCCACTGAATATTATTGCAATAAAATCTACCTCTTTTCTTGAATTCACCGCATAACAGAATCGTATATGGAAACAAACTTTCTTCTTTATTTTAAATCGATGATGTCATTTGTGTTAACCGTTTGACCCAAAGTATTGTGTAAATATCCGATAAACATAGCTTCAGCCCGTGATGTTCCCACTGCTGGGATACAGGCCTCCTCTCTATGAGTAGGAGTGGGCTGTGATCCATCACGCGAACCTGAAGCTGTCTGGTGGATGTAATAATTAATGTCTTCGAAAATTAGTTTCTAGGACATGTTCACTGCAGTATGCCATTCTAAAACACACTTTTTTAAGCTCTCTTTTTAAGCTCATTATCACATTGCTGAGTGATGGTTTGAAAACATAAAATAAATACATTTTTTTAACTGGTCTAGTTGACGAAGGACCATTTTTGCTAACAACTATGTATTTGATCATTTAAAAAAACAATACAATAATTCTACTGTAGCGAATTATGTATTATGATTCAAACAATAATTTTCTAACGATCGAATCATAAATGGATAGATTGTAAGACACCACCCATACAAAACTGAAACCTCCAAGACTCCAACGTACAAAGAAACCATCGAATCTGAAAGTAGCACTTTCAGGTATCCCCAAACAGAGTTGCCAAGCAACGTACTATCACTAATCATCAGCATTACATAAACGAAACGTCATAATCATACATTTTTATATAACGAGTGGAACACAGCACTACAGAGCCTCGCGAGCAACCAGTCCCCCGCCGACGGTCGCCCGCGTAACACGTCCCGACGCACAGCAATGAAACTCGACCAAAAACACCAAATCTAAAAAAAAACCGCGCACCCCAAAACATGTACTAAAAACACAAACAAAAAAATAAACCAAAAATCTCACCCTTCGTAACATAAGAAATGAAAGTGAAAACCACAGTGCACTGACCGAGGCAACATGTTCAGCGAAAATAGATGGAAAGTTATACTGTTAGTGGTGGCGTCGGTCGCGGCTGTGGAGCCGAGCCGGGCGCTCAGCCTAGTCTACCAGAAGCCGTATAAAAACGTCATGTTTGTGCCGAAGAATCTGTATCGACGGACCAGAGCGCGGCAATCCAGAGTGTTATTCCTGGATGAAGACGAAAACCATCAGCCGTTCGGAAAGGGTGAAATAGATCTTACTCAAGATAAGAACTATTCAAAAATCAAGTTTGACGATCAACCAGATTATGAATTCACATCTCCTGAAGACGGTGAAGTGCCGAAAAAGGTGAATGAAGAGTTTCCGTCTGGGAACGAAAGGTTTTATGAACCTTCGCCCCGTTTTCGACCTTATTCCGGTCATCCTCATTACTACCAAGGCCGTTTTGGTCGGACTTATGCTCCTAACTACGCCTTTGATCCTTACCCGGTTGCTCCCTTCGCTCCTTCAGTTAGAAACGGTTATTACCCTGGTTGGAAGCCCAGGAGTCCTCGAGTGGTCTTCCCATACGCGTCGGAGAGTGTTAATTCAGTGCAGACGAATTCTCATGCGGGACCTGGTGGATTTAATGATAATGTAGTGTTTCGTGATCAGAATTTCGGTTTAAATGACGTTGGTGATGAACAGGCGTTGCAGGATCTTGGAACGGGATCAGCATCGAGTGATGGATTTGCTGAGAGAGGTGAGTGGACAGTGGTCCTTTTTGACAAATTTTTATGCTAAGAGAGTAACGCAAGGATTTGAAGTAGGGTTGGTTTCGGGTGCTAACATTTTGAAAACAAGGTAGCGGTATGGATTTTTAAATGTTGTATTGAAAACAGTCTATTAATGTTTGAATGAAATATGAAATCGCTTCCTGAGCAATGTTATTTGTGTGTAATATAACTTTAGGTTACAAAAATGATATGCGTTCAAAACAAAACGAAAGTTTCCAAGATGTACATACGTAATGAGCGAAGTGCGCGTTTAAAAACGTTTTTCGCGCAATAGTAATGCAGCAAATTACATTTTGCTCTTTGTTTTCATGTTATCTGAGTATCAGTAACTTGTTGAATGGACATAATACAATCTTCAATATACTGTTACGTTCATTTTGCCTTCGTAAGTTCATTACGGGTATACAGAAAGAATTAAATGCAGTGTACTAGTTTCCGTAACTGATTTAGAAAAGTCTAAAGCGAAAAGCTTAGACTAAATACCTCTACCTCGGTAAATGCACCATATACATCATATTGTATGTACATTATTTTGAAAATGGTAAGAAAAGTGATTGTATTAAAAAAAAAATCAGATTTTGAATCTTAAAAATACATAATAATATACACGCTGGTCTGGGAGAAATGTTAATCAATGTATTGTTTCAGTCAAGATGGCTTAGGATTGTAGACATAAAGTTGCTAAAATCCGAACAAACTCTTTAAACGGGACATAAGTCCTACAATGTTTTCATTTTACTCTAGATGCAGAATTGCACATGCATTTGACTGCCCTAGAATGAATTTAACATTTATTTATTAATGTACCAACAAAATACTTAAGTAGACATTACATTAAGATTGAAGAGCACAAAGGTACTGCTTATTTAATGAGAAATTTCTCATAGCAGACCTGCGACATGAAAGATAGAGCGACAAGAATTGACACATCTTGAAATCAACATCTCCTTAAAACAATTAACATATACTGGCGTATCAAAATCGTTTTGTAATCTCATGATTGAAAGATAGACGCTCTCCCTGCTGGACAAACTTTTCCCCCACATTCTTTCAGTCCTCACTGTAACATAACCATGTGAAATCAGAAACATTAAGTAGAGTAAACAACTAAGGTTTTATTTCGCAATTTATTCTTTTCGCGGGCCAATCGATTGAAGTTTATGTGTGAACCAATTCGCGAGAAAAGCAAGTGCAGCATATAAGATGTAAATGAACTTTTCATGAAGCCGTCAACTAAGCATTCTGTACAATAAATGTCATACTAAGTAACTTTACGCAAAAATTATTACTGGGAAACTACTTTTTTTGTGGTAAAAAATCACGTTTTACGGTAAGATTCAATGTAACGCACTCAAAACAATGTACTAGATATCTATCAGCACAAAAAAAAAACAGAACATAATCTGCATTGACAAGTTAACAACACAAAATACATCTGCAACGGACGGAGTACGGAGTACGGAGTTCGTCGAGGTATTTTTAAAGGAAAGTTATAACATAAAAAAAGGATTTAAAAAATCTTGTTGGAACTTTGACCTCCAATATCTCCGTAACCAGAATGTTCCCAAGTATGATTTAGAACAAAAAACTTTTTTGCAAAAAGTAAAACCGACTTCAAAAAGAAAAAGTGAAAAATAACTTTAGCTTCTGAAGTCGGTGACGTTTGTATGATTGATTTAATTTTTTTGTCACCGACTTCAGAAGCTAAAGTTATTTTTCACTTTTTCTTTTTGAAGTCGGTTTTACTTTTTGCAAAAAAGTTTTTATTTTTCACTTTTTAGTGGTTCACATGGAAAGTGCATACCGTTACAATTACAACAAGCCCAAACACGACTAGGATACATTGTCTCATTATGGAGTTCCGTGACTCTTGGCTTCATCATCAGATCTGATGGTAGAATGGTTCTTATCAAACGCAAATGCTTCACTTGTTGTAGAAAATATAAAAATTGCTGTACGTTATCCTATAAAATTTGAAGAGTTCCCTCGATTTCGCCAAGATTCCATCATCAGATCCCGACTTGGCGACTATGGGACCAACTTGGAAGTATACCCTTTCAAACAAAAAAAGAATTTTTCAAATCGGTTTAGGCGTCTTCGAGTAATCGGGTAACATACATAAAAAAAAAAAAAAAATACATATAGTCGAATCGAAACCTCCTTCCTTTTTGGAAGTCGGTTAAAAAATGAATGCAATGGCGGGGAGAACAAGCGCATTTCGGCTTGACTAAGGGTGTATTTGAGATAGCCGATGGAGCAAGGTTTTGACCGAGTGGTAGCCAAGGCTAACCTTGGCTACCACTCGGTCAGCCCTAAGGCTACAGAACTGGGTCTGCGGGACTGCTCGAAAGAGATACCGTGGCCCCGGAACATAAAGGGAGAGGAAGGAACATGAATGGGTTTTGGTCAGTAAAAGTCTGACAATCCCTCCCGCTCCGCCCAGAGTGGGAGAAGTTATTTAATGATCCACACATCCTAAAAAAAAATATGGCTACAGAAACCAGGGCCTTCGCTAAGGCTCGTTGGGTCGACGAAATCATCAAAGTCGCGGGAAACACCTGGATAAGAGATGCACAGAATCGGGAAGCGTGGCGGAGGAAAAGAGAGGCCTATACCCAGCAGTGAGTGATTCTGCAGTGCAAGTACGCAGGATTCGATTAGATAAATTTGACAGTAATTCTCGATAAAATGAGTTTTTGACTCAATAAAAACTCATTTTATCGAGAATAACTGTCAAATTTATCTAATCGTGTCTTATCGAATCCTACGTAGTTGCATTGCTGGTCTGATATGATGATGATGATGATGATGATGATGAAGGGTGTATTTACACCCTTCTGAAAAATAATATGGAATGCAGAAGAAAATGTGCTTATAATAACACAATGCAGTGAAATCAGGCAATGCCATACAATTCATGCATATTACGAAAGGATGTCCGCATCTAAAGATTTTGGAAAGTGCTATGTTGTGTAATATGTTATGTTTATACTATACATGTGAAACCTGCCTAGATTCTTATGTTTTTGTTACTAGTTTTTTTTTGTTATGTTCTCGATATGGTTTTGTTGGGTAAGCAGAAAAGTAAGGTCGGTAAATTGGCTGAAAGTAAAAAAAATCGGTGAGAAAAATTAAATTGATTGAAACCAATTGCCAATTACGTAGGATCGAAAATTAGGGCACATTGATCAATTTTGACTAGGTCATTTAAAAAAAACAAACAATTACAAAAATTGTCTAATTTGACTTTTGATTGCTTATAGATATAACTAGGCTCTGGCACGAAGGCCAGCGCCGATTAAAAAAAAAATTAAGAAATTACTTTTACCAATTTAAAAAAGTTTATAATACATATGTATGGGGAGTGGCTAAATAATCACAGCCGCTCGGGCCGATCTTTAGGTTAAGCCGTGCTTGCCTAGGTTGGACTGTGGATGGGTGACCACCCTTACATACCGAGTTTCCTCCGTGCCTCGGAAAGCACGTTAAGCTGTTGGTCCCGGCTGTAATTTGTCCATCTTTGACAGTCATTACAAGTAGTCAGTGGCTCTAACAGTTCGACAACCAGTTATACCAAGTGGTATCGTATAACCCAGTACTAACTGGGTTGTGGAGGTCAGATAGGCAATCGCTCCATGTAAAATATTGGTGTTCAGCTGCATCCGGTGAGACTGGAAGCCGACCCCAACATAGTTGAAAAAAGGCTAAGCACATGATGATGTACACATGTATGGATGATAGTGATTGTGCTTGTTGCAAACAAATTAACGAAATAATTGTATTTTCGAATAAAAAGTCGTCGTATACACGTGCGCGCTTGATTTGTGTCCTGTGGCTTCGGTTTCCTTCTGTTACCTAGGGCAGTAAACATTACTGTTGACAATTGGGTGAATTGCGACATGTAGGCAATGGTACACCCACATATCCCCATTTATGTCCATGTCCCATGTGATCCGCACTACGTGGCTGCTACTGAAAAATTCATAATGAAAAAACTCAATAACACTTTGCACGACCCAGAAATCAAACCCAGGTCCTCTTACAGTCACGCTTGCAGTCACTAAACCAACAAGGCAGTCTTAAAAATATAATAAACTAGCTGACGTCACCAGGTTTCACTCACGTAGTTCTCGTTCGAATGGGAGTACGGAGATTAAATATAACCTACAGCTTCTGCCAGCGGCTTCGCCCGCGTGAAGTTTGATTATTGGTCCATGGGATCTTACTACCGGGATAAAAAGTATACTATGTTTTAATCCAGGTTATAAACTATCTATGTGCAAAATTTCATCCAAATCCGTTCAGTAGTTTTCGCGTGAAAGCGTAACAAACAAACTTACATTCACATTAATAATATTAGTAGGGATAGTAGGGATGTTACTCAGTAAAGACGTGACTTTCTACTGGTAGGTAAAAGTTTTTGTTAATAAGTCGAGTTGTTTTAGCGTTAAATCGTAACACACAAACAAGCAAAAAATCAAATCTTTAATCCGTAAAATTTTAGTATAGATTTGGTAATATTATTACATTAATCAAACTTTCAGTAGTAAATAAAAACTGATGAAATCAACAACCCTTTTCCAAAATGAGTTCATATGAGTGCGTGTCCCACCCATACAATTCACTCATACACGCACATACACGTAAGTGTATGTTGACATGCAATTACCACAGTATTAGTGAGAATTCAGAGTCTATAATTGCTTAATAGTGCGTTTTATATTATTGTGAAAATGTACAGTCGCGTGAAATATTGTTTGTATCAATTAATAGGCATGACGACAGTATCAAAAAATTGCAAATCTATTTAGTCCGTCAGTTAGAGTATTGGAAAAAAATGGACACGTATTTTTTGTTTTTGTAAATCAATGATAATTGACATAGATAAAACGCATCAAAACTTGGGAGTAAATAAAAATAATAAATAAATTCTTTATTGCACCAAAAGCCATCACAGTACAATCATCAAAAACAAAGAGCATAATAAGGCTTATAAGTAGTTCACAATAATTTTAATTCTCTGACTCCTAAACTAGGTGTATGTGCCTGACAAAGCCATAATATAAAAGAAAAAAAAACAGGACATTACAAACAGTAAGCAAATGGTGTAAAAGAAAACAGGATATAATCTATTTAAGAAAACACAAATAAAAACGTTTAACTATGTGGTGGGTTGAATAAAATGTAGGGTCCGAGTGTGTGTGTGTTTGTGTGTGTGTGTGAGTAGTGAATGGGAGTAGGATGTGTGTGAGTGCGTATGTGGTGTGTAGGTGTAGGGTGTGTGTAGTGAGAAAGAATGAGGTGTACCCCGTATACTCATCCGTTTATGGTTAGATTTAGACTTAATTTTTTTTTTTATTGTAAATTACCCTGCAGAAGATCCTCAGTGTCGTCATAACTTAGTGTTTGGAGATAATCTCTAAGCAAGTTTTTGCATTTATATTTAGGGCACGAATAAATTTTAAGTTTTTTGTTTAGTAGATTGTACATGTTAATGCTATTAACGTAGAATTGACGTTTGGCAAATGCAGTTCTATGGCGTTCGTGGGGAAAAACGTTGTGCTTAAGCCTGCCAGTCGGTTCTTTTGGAGGGCGGGCAGAGTGTTTGCGCAAGGTCGACAGGAGCACATAAAGTTGCCTAACTGTGAGAACCTTGTAATCGGCATAGAGCTGCACAGTGGGATACCTGCGTGGAAGAGAGCGCATCACCTTAAGGACAGCTCTCTGGGCTCTCTCAAGGCGGATAAATACATTTTGGGTGGCACCACTCCAAACGGGCCAGCAGTACGTTAAGACAGACTGGCATAGCGCAAAATATACAAATTTTAGCGTTTCATTATCAGCTGATTTACGTAACTTCTTGAAAACATATATTAGCTTACGTATGCGGGACGTGACTTTGGCTATATGGGGGTGCCAGTTGAGATGCTGATCGATGAGTACTCCTAGATACCTTACACAAGTGGATTTGTTGAGGATGAGGCAGCTACACTGAGTTAAGGATTCGCAAACATGCGCTTTAATGGTAAAGGAGTTTGAGGGACACAAATTCGACCGAATGGAAAATGGAACATATACCAATTTATCAACGTTTAACGTAAACAATTTGTCAGTCAAACATTTCATTACGGCTGACAGCGCAGCCTCGGCATTTTGGTATGTCTGGGGCCAGTCATCACCATCTACAACAAGGGCAGTGTCGTCCGCGTATGTAAATATCTTACAATTTCGAGAGGTAGTTTGCAAAGTTCGTTGATGTAAATGAGAAAGAGAGTAGGTCCCAGAATGCTGCCTTGTGGAACGCCGTATGTGATTGGAAGCTCATCACTTTCATGTGGGCCGATTTTTACTAATTGGGTACGATCGCTGAGATAATCTGCGAAGATTTTCAAAGGGTGTCCACGTATACCGATGCTTTCCATTTTACTCAGTAAGGCTTGGGCAGAGAGTGGGGGCTCGTGACGTCAGAACTCTCTAAAAATTGGAGAATTAAAAAACGTCATATCTTCGTCAATTCTGGTTTTCGTAACCAAAGAAAAAATACGGGTCAAACATTTTTTGATAATCTAACTGACGGATTTTTTTGTCCTCCTCCTATTGTGGGTGATAAATATTTACATAATGATTTACTTACGCCTTTTTTATAAGTGTTTTTTATATGTGTGCATTTAGAAAAAAAAACATTTATTGCCATTCAACGTGGCAATGCTGCCAGTCTTCTGGGCACGTTTCCCGATGACAGCGATGCGGAGGAGTACTTTGACGCCTAAGTGTCCTTTTGACATTGTTGTATATATATATATATTGATACTAGTTTTACGTTTAGTTTTATTTTTGTAATTATATATAGTTTTAGATGTAGTATGTAAATATTGTACATATTAATAAAATTTCTTTTGTAATTACAAACAGACATTTGAATTGTTTTCCCTCTCATAGAGAGAAGGACTGTCCCAGCAGTGGGAACATTAATAGGCTATTGATGATGATGATGACTTCAATTTTATTTATATTTTGTCTCGTTCACATTTTAAACCACTTTTTGTCTCAGTCTGATATAATTTTTCTTCCCTTCCCTTACATAAAAGTCACAACTAAGTACTCGTAACTTTAACAAAAGTATAAGTTACATTTCAACAAACATAATTAAAAAAAAACATAGCTCAAAGAAAGTTGCATGTAAATATATTATTTATTTCAAATATATGTATGTATATGCATACTGATTGATTCATCATGTACAATTTTGTAATTAACGTAACGATTTTTCCTTGAATTTAATAAGTGAGTTATAACATAGTGATAGAATTGTTAATTTAGCATGAAATAGAAGAGTTTACAGTCACGAGAACAAATATGCATTTACTGAGCAATGTTTAAAAGAGCATTTCTTGAAACGTGTTCTACTTTGAGACATATCCAAAACACTATGTTAATAAAAATGTTAATCATTGCAATAGAAGAAATTTGCTTTTGAATTTGGCCACAGAATACGTTATAGTACAAGTAATTTTTCATAATAGTACAATTAATTATGCATAATAGTACAAGTTATTATGCATAATAGTACAAGTAATTATGTGTAATAGTACAAGTAATTATGCATAATAGTACAAGAAATTATGCATAATAGTACAAGTAATTTTGGCATGCTTGTATGACCAGATGTATGAACGTGGACGCGGCAAAAAGAGTAAGTAAGGATTGTAGCAGGTCCGGGGTTGCGGGCCTGTTCGGAAGAGATACCGCGGCCCCGGAACATAAAGGGCGAGGAAGGAACATGGATGGGTTTTAACCAGTAAAAGTCTGACACTCCCTCCCGCTCCGCCCAGAGTGGGAGAAGTTATTTGATGATTTCCCATCCTAAAAAAAAAAGGATTGTAGCAGGTAACGTTCTGTGGTTCTGCCTACCCCCATGGGAACAAGGCGTGAGTTTATGTTTGTATGTTATTTCGTTAAATAAAGAACATAATTTTTTTGTTAGGAACCTTTTCAACACACTTGCTCAAAAAGTGCATTTACGAAGCCTGTTAGTATACATTGTTCGAAAGTTAAAAATTACGCACCATACAACGGACCGTGCGGTAGAATAGGTACTCTCACCTAAGTACCTATTTTACCGCACTCCCCCTTGTATAGCACCGTGCGTATTCTTTACGGTTTTTTTTTAATTTCCAAAATAATAAAAAAAGTATTCCACCAAGGAGTTTCACATTACGAGAATGAATAGGCTGACTGATCGAACCTCCTTGGAAGTGCTTTTGCTCTTCCAAGTTTCCAATTAAATATACGCTGATATGTGATTAAAAACACTAATAATTAAAATATATAATGAAGTCATGCAAACATATCCATAGCAAAAGGTTTAAAAGGAAACAAGGATTTGCGTTGTACAATACCACTAAAAACGATTTCTGAAATATCACGCTCTTATTAAATTCGGGGTTTACTAGGTCAAATCGACTCTTCCTATAAATTGTTGAAGTCAGTTAAAATGTAGCCTATTGTAGCCACCCGATTGACACCTTATACATTAAAATCGGATGAATGGTTTAGGTTTTAGTTTCCAAAAACTGTTAAATAAATGCAAAAAAAATCACTAACATGTCCTCTCAAAAAGCATTGAAAACCTCCACATGGCAGTAAAAAAAAGTTGGTAGGTACATAAACACAACACACGCATTAACTGGGAAATCATGACATAGGTGCGCGTGCGACGATTTGAAGCTTAGTATTATCACACAATCGGTAAAAGTCTCATTGTGCTGACGCTGACAGCGAGTCTGGTTCTACTAGAAGCGATAGGACTGTAGTTAGTTAACCTTTATAGTGCTATGGTTGATGATTTTTCGGAAAAGATAAGAATCTCCTTAAGGGCCTTATCACACTAGCGAGTTGCGAGTGAATTGAAAGCGGGGCGAGTGCGCATCTCGCCGCGAGTTCGCAACGTTTGCGCGGTGAACACGCCGCGAAGAGAAACAATATTAATGATTGGACAAAACACGGATCGCACACCGCGAACTCGCTGCCCAGGGCTGGCAGTCTCGACAGAGATAACGACAAAATCGCTAACTTTCGATCGCTGATTACTACCGAATAAATTCGGTTGCAATAATTATGCTTACGAGAAACGCGTCTTGGATGCAGAGACTTTCATTATTCGCAAGCATCATTATTGCATCCGAATTTATTCTTTTGTTATCAGCAATCGAAAGTTAACGTTTTTGTCGTTATCTCTGTCGAGACTGCCGGGCCAGCTGCGGCGTGTTCACCGCGCATACCGCCCACGCGCCGGCTGTAAATAATTCCAAAGTTACTCCAACGAATTACTATTTAAAAAACTTTGTTCCCATTCTGCTCCATAGGTATCTGAAATTTGTCTCAAAATACTCCACCGATTATTCGTTATCAATTCTCAAACTGCTCCATCTATGTAAAACACACATCTAAATACATTATTACATATTAAATTACAGTCAGTGGCAAAAAACCTTAAAACAAAGATTAACGTTCGTTCGTTTGGTCGTTTTTTTTTGTTAAAACGTGAATGTGCCCTGATCATCGGTACCTTGGACCCTGTTCTTAATACTGGTGGGCTAATATAATAAATATTTAATGATGAATTGGATAACTACTTCTTTTTTTTAAACCTAGTTACTAAGTTAATAATAAAGAGACATTCTTCGAATGAAACGTTGTGAGAAAGTTACGTTTTGAGAAAAAGTCAGAGGGTTGAGTACTTTACTTGTCTGTGATACAAGATACAAGGGACTGGACACCAACGCTAAAACGGTTACCACTTATTCAGTACACCATTTTGCATCCCCTGCATAGAAACAGCTGGATACCTAGAATAATTACTATTCTGGATTTTGATGTTAGTTCTTCATTTGTGTCATTGATGGCGCTATAGTACTTTTTGTTCTGTATTGGGGTAGTACTTTTTGTAGTGCCGCTACAAGTAGTAATTTAACACAGATGCATAGCCTCACACCTTTTCCACATGCAAGTACAACAAAAGGCCACCTACTAGGAACCTTTCGCTTCGTGTATGTTCATACCACTTCTAGTAAAACTATACCCACGTGTAACTAACGAAACGCGTGACGGAAGGCGGCGCAAGCGCAGCCGACGACGTCGAAACATCGCTCATAGCGTAACGTGACGAAAAAATACGACACTTGACACTTTAGCTATTAGTGAGTGAGTGTGCTGTGGAATGGGCGAGTTTTGTGAGTTTCTTTATGCGCAAGAGTTGATGTTATGGTCGAGGAATGTTTGTTTATAATTGAATGAAAGAGATTGGGTTTTGGAAGGGTAAATGAACTGATCTGCCTATCTTTTTTTCTTTTTCTCGACTATTTTGAGGTCGGCTTCTAGTCTAACCGGATCTAACTGAATATCAGTATTTTACATGGAGCAACTGCCTATCTGACCTCCACAACCCAGTTAGTACTGGGTAATACAATACCCCTTGGTAAGACTGGTCGTCAGACTTAGACCACTGCATGACTACTTGTAACGACTGTCAAAGATGTACAAATGACAGCCTTTCCGAGGCACGGAGGAAACTCGGTATTTAATGGGCGATCACCCATCTATGGACCAACCTAGGCATGCGCGGCTTTACCTGAAGATCGACTTGAGCGTCTGGTATTATTTAGACACGAGATCCTTCTGAAGGGGTAAATGAAATGGCTGAATAATAACAGCAGTTTGAGCTGATCTTCAGACGAAGTCGCTCTTGCCAAGGTCAAGGTCGGTTCAATAAGATACCCATCCATTACATACCGAGTTTCCTCCGTGCCTTTAGCCGAAGCCGATGGTCAAGCCTGTCATTAGTAGAACTTTATTTTACAGGTAGTCCGTCATGACGGGTCTTCAGGTGGCCCGGAAGTTTTACTACCAGTCTTATCAAGGGGTAACGTAATCATCATTTTCATTAGCTTGTTCCCACTGCTAGGACAATACCGTAATTTTGTGGTCGCTCAATTTCACGATAAATGTTTTAAAATTTACTCCTTTTTTTTTTAAATCGTCTAATTTGCGTTACGTTTTCTCTAAAATGTTCGTATATTCGTATTCGTGTAGGTTTAATGGTCATTTAAAAGATGTAAGTACCAAAACTCTTAACGAAGCCGAAAGGCACTTGTTCTCTCCATTATTGTGAACATTTTTTTTTGTTCTAGACTATACCTGAGAACCTTTTAGTAACGGAGATGATTAATGGTCAAAGTTCCAACTTTTAACGAACATTTCCCTAAATAATTTTTTGTAAGATTTTCACTTTAAACACCGTTCTGATACAACCATCAGCACAATGTTTTGAGTGAGTTACCGTAAAAAGAGTATTTTCACCACAAAAAAGAATTTCCCAGCAATATATTCTGGGTAGAGTTACTTACTTTGGTGTTCAGAATTCTCAGTTGACCGCTTCGTGACTGGCCCATTTTTACCTTATAGGTATTCGTGTTCGTATAAAAACAATATCCAAAGCACATACTAAGTCTTAGCAAGAAAATGTGCGATCTTAAGATAATAGTTTCCTAGGTACCTACGCTGTCGTGACTAGTTGTAAGCCCGACTCGCAAGATTGAGGTACTTACCTTAACCTTTCTCCTGAGTCGACATTCACGAATTAATTACATTAGAAATGTTGGTTTTTATACACTTTTACTTGGTTTTCATCACGATTATTAAAATGTGTATGGATGGATGGTACGGCTAACGAAAATTCATGAAGGTACATCCCATGTTTAGATGTACTACATTCTGAAAGCGGCTTTGCGCAAAGTTTCATAACTGTCCCATGGGATCTCATTACCGGCATAAAAAGTATCCTATTTTTTAATCTAGGTTATAAGCTATCTGTGTGCGAAATTTCATTTAAATCCGTTAAGTAGTTTTTGCGTGAATGAGTAACAAACATACATCGATACTCACAAACTAGTAGGATAGTAGATAGATAGTACTCGTATTTGTGTTTCACAGCAATACTATATTTTTGTAATTAAAAGTAATCAGTTCTATTTATAGATTCCGTTCATCCTCTTTCATGATCTTCAGTTTTCTTCTTCCATATACACAATGTCAACTGCTACCATACATCTCCATTCTACACTCAATTCATACACAACGTGTAGCGCTAAATGCGCAAAACCTCTGACACCCCAAATGATTTTTAATTCAATTGACCTAATTCTGGGAGAAAAAATCTGATAAAAAAAATTAAGTAAGGTTTTATGTGCTGTTTTAGAACTGAACTGAACTGAACTTGAACTGGCAAGAACTATTATTATCCCGCGAATGAGATAATTTTAACTGGACGACAACAATTTTGTGTTTGTTTGTTTACCTATTTTGGCGGGTTTGCGCACGCGATGGCTTGATCTAATAAATAGACAGGGCAACATTTTTAATGAAGTGTTTTTGAAAAAATTGACCTACATTAAAAAGTGGTAGTGGTAATGGGTAAATTGATTCTGCTCGTGATTCTGATCAAACTATTTTCAGGTTTTGCGCATTTAACTTTACACGTTGCATTTCTTTTTTGGTCTTTGTTTGATTTTGTAGCCATTCAAAACTCCAATTTCTTTATTCATATATGTTACTAGCTTATGCCCGCGTGGAGATCGATAATTATCCCACGGGATCCAAGAATCTCTGGTCCCCGTCTGGACTGTTACTGTTACTGGTGGCCTGCATCATCCCACTACTGGGCAAAGGCCTCTCCCCATGATTTCCAGTTGTTAAGATCTAGGGCTAATAATGTGGTCCACTGGTTATTGGTTTTGTCCAGTTGCGAGGTCTGCCGCGATGCCTTCTGGCTGTATCAGGGCTCCAGAAAGTGGTTATTCTGGCCCACAGCTCATTGGGCATGCGACAGACGCGCATGAGTAGGCCAGTTCAGTCCCACATTAGATTAGTGGCTATTTGAGCTGGACAGTGTCTTATTTAATTATATTAGGCATGGCACAGCTTTTTAAATACTTACATTAAAATTTATATTCAGCATAGGTATAATATTTTACTCTTCATTAAAGATAGAACGATTCTATAAAACTATAAACAATTTCTCAATTTACAATTCAATCATTTGCAACCTATACTAATATTATAAAGCAGAAGAGTTTGTTTGGTTGAACACGCTAATCTCGGGAACTACTAGTGATAAATAAACCGATCAAGAGTTTCTTTCCGCAATGTTGCCAACTTACGAACCATAAACTAGCGCTTGGTGTTGCCAATACGAAAAATTCAACTCAGGAAATTTTTGCTTTTAAAAAGCCGTTGTAAATTTTGCGTATCGGAATAATCTAAATTGCGGTGTTCTGTCCATTGATTCTTTTTACTATTTACACCTAGTTAACGTCTGCTTTTCTTTGTCAGTGTTCTACACTCTCGGTTTTCGTCGCGTGATAACATGTGGCGTGTTTATATTTAAATGAAGGGTGGATTCAATAAAATGGTGTTGGGTTTTAAGACTTGCTTTTACCATGTGTCGTTTTGTGAATCATGTTTTGTTGTAGTCTGTTTTATAAGGTGACGAAAAGTTGAGTTGAAAAAGAGTAACCTTGAAGTTTCTTGCCGCATCTTCTCCATGGAAACGACCAAAGCGAACCGTGCACCTTTCGAGTGCCCATCTAGGCCTATGTGAAATAAAATATTTTGAGCGTCATTCTAACCGACTCCTAAAATAGCCTAAAATTGGAGGAGGTTATGTATTTCGACGGATTCTTTTTTTTCATGTAGGTACTTACACCGATTACTACTTTTCATTTCGTAGAGGAAGCTCTCGCAGTGGTCCCAAATAAATTGTATTAACTTTGCAGGAGGAGTTTATGGGTAACGCTCCTTTATTACGTATTTTTTCTTCTTGACCTAGGTATGTTGAATGGGATATCTTCCGTGATTATAATTGAGTGCTCAAAATTAACAATAATCACGGATCTCGTAAGTCACGTTAAAGCTTAAAACAGTGATTTATTTAGGATACTATTAGTTTGTCGTTGGCAACACTGGCCCACGATCGCTCAAGATGAAGCGAATTATGCAGCGATTATGCAGCTGCAATAAGAATACAAAGGCTAAAAATAAAATAATATCATTGAACCAATAATTTGGACGAGTTATCTGTGGCAATTTTTATTTCCGCACACGTGTTGGAAAATGAAAAATAAAAACGCACGCGTGTGAAATACATTACATCACATCACATCATCATTGCATCTCGTCATTGCATTGTTTATCATTGGTTTAATCGTAGTGCGATAAGAACCAGTTTTCTAAATTATTTGGTTGACCGTACTTTCCCAAGACATACTTAACTTTGTTTTTTTTTTTCTTGTGGCCCAAAAATACTACTAAAATATTTAGGGGGCATCCGGAACCGCCCAACCAAAAAGCCCCTCGAGTTATACATACATACCTACCTAAGACAGTCAGTTTAAGTTGAGAGAAAGAAGTTAACGAAAGATGGTCATGACCTGCATGCTCTCTCATGCATTAAGTTATTGCAAATTAAAGATTCTACTAGCTCTATGTAAACTGAGAGAAAACCGAGAATATCAGGTATCTATGACCTTTCGTTTCAGAAAAAAAAAAGAATTAAAAAAGTGTCGAAATGTGTTCTATTTTTGAATTTGATTGTAGTAAATAATTTGTAATTCTCTTGTGATATTGCTGGAGTTCGTTATTTAAATTTTAACCAGCATCACCTACACTAATTTGCAAAACATGAAACTAGATGGCGCTGTAGTCGAATTAGAAGTCGCTATGGTTTCGTTACATCGGTTTGTATAAGAGGGCTCGCGAATAAAATCTCGTTCTCAGTAGCAAAAAGCCGGAGTCTGGATTTGGCTAAATAAACTATTTTTGTTAGCGAAAACGTCCCTGACGGTGACTTATCGCTTAATAATACAGAACATTATAGGTAGGTATTTATTGTATTCAGCTTTGCAATACTTTGCATTTAATGTAGCTGTTCTAATGTAATGTATGTTTAGTGTATTTTTAGCAGTCAGTGCATTATTATTTCTTTACTAGCTGACCCAGCAAAAATTGTTGTGCCATTTATAAAATAGAGTGTTAAAATAGCCTACGCCGCCCTTATTCCCAAAGTCTCAAACTAACCAAATATGTACAGAAAACATTTCATAAAAGTCGTTCAAGCCGAAGAAGTTCTATAACAAACACTGTGACGATGAAAACATCGTCACAGTGTACACACTACACCTAAGTCTACCAAAACATTGTACCGAAATTCAGTACTTACTTTTGAGTTACATGGATTTTTAGTTTTATTACGAAAAATTGCAGATTATAGTACATTGTAATACAAGGGGCTAAAATGACCCATTATATACGAGGTATTAAATAGAAACCGAGTTACAATGGGGTTTAGCACTGTGTGTTACACCGCACTTTTCACTACGATTGCGAGAAAATAAAACAACCATAAATAAAATAATATTTTATATGATAGTTTATTTTATTAACAATTAAATGTACAATTTGTACTGTTGTTCAAATTGAATGAGATGTTTTTTCCCGGCAACATAGTTTCAGTTCTCTGTGAAGACGAATATAATATTGTGTCGTCTGTAGGGTAAACGTAAGAGATAAAAAGGAATCCTACTTATAATTCAAATAAATAATACAGAAAAAATCATAAAATTTCGCGCCAATGCCTTTTTTTTATTTCTTCTGTAGCTGGAATGAGCACACATTCTGCCATAGAGTTCGGCGTTCGGCGCGTTTGGTTCCATTTATAAAATAAAATAATATGTTTTTTTTTAATGGATCACTAATAAGTCGATTCTTTATGAATTATGAATAAAGACTTATGCGTTTTCGAACACCGACTACGAAAATTAAAAATAAAATCTTTTTTCCCCTAGGGCAATAAATGCAATTTTACGGCCGCTCTGGTGTATTTTAGTACGAAATGCTTAGCTGGAGTTAAGTCAAAGTTCGAAAATCTCAGCCTTAAGATCGAATGCGGTTACGTCAACCGGTTAGCGGTTACATCAGCGGAGCTCTGTCAAGGAAGCCTTGGTTGCGCAATCTGAAAGCAGTAGAAAGTACCGCTTGGCTATCGTTTGGTCTGCATCCGAGGTTCACTGCGGATAAATGTTAATTAGTTATGTGTTTTGGTGGAGGATAGCTAAGTTTAGGTTATGGGATAGTTGCGGGCTTAAGTTTTTTGGAAAAAAAATTGGTGAAAGTTTGGCTACATCCCAAAAAGACGTGCAAAACAAGTGAGAGTATAAGTATAAAAAACTTTATACGTATATATTTGCAATTTCATTTTAATTGTCTTTATCTTGAAACCTTTATCTTATAAAGAAATATTAATGAGTTACAATTTAGCGGCAAAAATCCACCATTTTGTTTTTTTAACAAACACCTACACGTATCTTAGGACACTTGGATTTTTAAGACGAATATAGCGATACCATAATTGAATATACAACCTAGCATTGGCCTACCAAATTGCAAAAAACGTAAGAAAATTTGAATTTGGAGTCATGGTGTTACCATACTTATTTTGTAAATATGTTTTTCTTTTGTTTTAAGTAAACTGTTTTATTTAATTGTATTTCTGTGTGTTGTGCTTTGTCTTTTGTGTGCACTAAATAAATGATTTATCTATCTATCTATCTATCCTCCTTAAAATCACGTTAGTAATGCATCAATCAATAAAATTCAAATAATAACGAATTCAAATCCTATCTTTATGAAATTAAAAAAAAAAACGCTGAAAAAAAATTGTTGTTAGTATACCAAAGATCTTATTTAATTTTAAAAAAATAATGTAGACAGCGTTTTCGTCTAAAGTAGGTCAATAATCATCATCTGCCTAGCCTTTACCCATCTATGTTCGGGTCGGCTTCCAGTCTAACCGGATGCAGCTGAATACCAGTATTTGACATCTAGCAATAGGGCAGACGACACAAAAAGAATTAGTCCGTCAGTAAGATTATCATCAACAAATATTTGCCCTGTATTTTTTCTTTTAAAATTCTCAATATTTCACGTCTTGATATAATTTTTTGCGAGTTCTGACGTCACGAGCCCCCACACCAGAGTTTTGTTGCATTTTTAACATAATTACATTGATTTAAAAAAAAAAACAAAAAATACGTGTCCATTATTTTCCAATACTCTAATTACTGACGGACTAAATAGATTTGCATTTTTATTGATACTGTCGTTATGCATATCTGACCTCCACAACCCAGTTAGTCTGGGTAATACGATACTCCTTGGTGAGACTGGTTGTCAGAAAAAAGTAGGCCAATAATTTGAGAAAAAAATACTTAAAACAAAAATCTAATCCCTAGTACACTTGAGAGTGTTTGTTTGTCAAAAGTAGACAGTCTGATTTGTGTACCTACTATACTAATAATATATTCTTGGAATAAATAAATTGATTAATAAAAATGCCCTAATAAAAATGTTTTCCTAATAAAAATGTTTTTTTAAATTTTTATTTTTGCACTTTGTCGGCATGATTGATATACATATTGGTACCAAATTTCAGCTTTCTGGTGCTAACGGTCACTGAGATTATCCGCGGACAGACAGACAGACAGACAGACATGGCGAAACTATAAGGGTTCCGTTTTTTGCCATTTGGCTACGGAACCCTAAAAACAGACATTTAATAAATAAAATAACCAAAATTAAATTAAACTATAAGACTTTTACACAAAATACATTTTTATTAAATAACTATAATTTAACTAATAAAAATGAACAATTTTAAGCTAGTAAATTAATTAGCAATTTTAAATATAATTACATAAATAAGAAATGATTCGGTAGACTATTATTATTATTGGAGGCTATTATGATTATTAGATAAATGATAAATGAATATTTAATAGTATAAGTTATAAAGCGCTTTTCCTCTCTCTATTTATTTTACTTTAAAAATTGCTGTGCCCGGCAGGGTCCATAATTGTTACTATAATTTAATTTACCACCATTTATCACATTATGGTTAAAGCAATAAATGATTTTGATTTGATTTGATTTGATTAATGTTCTGTTTACATCATCACAAGACTGCCAACAACCAACAGCTTGACGTGCTTACTGAGGCACGAAGAAAAACTCGTTGTGTGAATTATGACGATCACCCATCCACAGACCAACCTCGGCAGGCATTGCTTAACCCATGCTTTAATTTTTAGGTATTTCACAGTCGTTAAAGGTAGTCAGTGGTCTGAAAGTCTGACAACCAGTCTTACCGAGGAGTATATTAAACATGTAGCACTGTGCAATTTTATGAACACCTTTGTAAACACCGTGTTTCTGGCAAATAAATAAATAAAAGAAAGAAATCGTGTTTATTTGGCACATGCCACAAGAGCACATAACAAACAAACATGGGAATAAAAAAAATATAAAAAACTTAAAACTAAATAGAAAAAAATACGAAATAATATTGTGTGTCTCACGGCTGCGCCAAATTACTTGTTTGTGGAGGTCAGATAAGCAGTCGCTTTATGCAAAAAACCTGGTATTCAGCTGCATCCGGTTAGACTGGAAGCCGACACCAACATAGTGGGGAAAAGGTTGGTAATGATGGTTAATTTGCCCGTTATTCGCCATTACAAGACTCGTTAGGCACTCGAAATAAATAAAATTCTTGTAAAATTCACTAATTGTAATTAATACTGAGTGTATTAACACTTTCTTAGTTCACAATACAGTCTTCCCAGGCTTTATCTTTTAGTTTTTTGTTGTACATCAGTGAAACTAACATTTTCACCTGACTCCGTGTGCTCCCACGATCTTGAGATGTAGAAAATAGTTATTGTTTACTAAAGCGGTTTTGTTTAAGTGTTTATTTTTAATGTAGCTGTGTGCTAGTGGGTTTTTAGTTGTATTGACTAAGGGGATGCTAGAAGACACCTAAAGTTAATGCTTAATAAAGGGTAGGGTGTAAAAAAACTACTAACGAAGCCGAATAGCAGTTGTTTTCCCCGTCATTGCGATCATTTATTTGTTCTACACCATACCTGGGAACCTTCTAGTTACGGAGATATTGGGGGTCAAAGTTCTAACTTTTAGACAAGTGTTTTTTTTTAAATACAAGTTTCTTTTGTTAGATTTTCTTTCTCGTTGATGTTCTTTAAACACCTCTACGACCCCCGTACTATTCAATCCATCCATCAGCACAATGTTTTGAGTGTGTTACATTGAGTTCTACCACAAAACATGATTTTTCACCATAAAAAAAAATATTTCTCATGAAAACTCTAGGCAGATTATGATAGCAGCTCACAACTTAGGACCCATTAATGTTAATATTTATCTGTGGTTCTAGGCACGATTTTTATCTCATCCAGGTATCGTTTCGCAGTTGTAAGCGTCCCTTTGTACTCCTTTTTTTTTCAGATGGTAAATAAAACCCATCCATGTTCCTTCCTCGCCCTTTATGTTCCGGGGCCGCGGTATCTTCGCTTTGTATTCCTTTGCGATACTTTCTGATCAATTTCGTTACGGGATTCAAGACAGTTAAATTCTTTCTCTGGGTCTTCGTCTAGCTTCATTGTCTCGGCGCTTGTCTGGTGGTCGCCATTGTTGATTCTGGTTTTCAGAAGTTATAGTGGATTGGGAATAGTGTGACGGACTTGTCCCAAAAAAAAACGAGAAGATGATGATGATGTTACATTTTCGACTCTCAAAAATCAAACATCGTGCTTTAATTTAGGCATCCATTAAGGCGCCGTTTAGTGTTGGTGAAAATTGATTTATGAGAGTGTTAAGAAATCAAAATCAAAATCAAAGCATTTATTTCAAGTAGGCCACTTACAGGCGCTTTTGAATTGTCGAAACAAAAATGAACATTTAATGTAGCTACAGTCCCAGTCACAAGACATAAAAACTGTGAAAGTACAGTAGTTGCCCATTCCCTAGCGTAGATCTCTATGGAGAAGAACGGGCAAGAAACTCCATGGACACTCTTTTAAATCAAAATATTGTTACAAAATCTTGGTTACATCATTCATGTTGAGATGGTATATTATGTGAGAACAATGTAGCAAGATGTGCACGTTAAAAGTGTCCATAGCAAAACCAAAACAAAATATAACTCAAAAACAAAATAATTAATTCAAATAAACCATGGCGACTAAGAGATGACCAGTCACAACTGACAGCGCCCATTCACGCACATGACGCATGGATCAGCACCATTTTGAAGGGAACTAAATGGTCCGACACACGCGCCACCATCAGCGAGACATTTGAGTGAGCATGCCATACTCTCAACCTCCAGGGCACATTCAAGTCAAGAACTGCCGTAGGTTTCCAGTGAATGATAGCTTACTAGCACATAGTACTCACACAATATGGGCTATGCGATTATATAATACTAACATTGAATCTATACAATGCAAAGATAGTTAAGTACAATCTTCAGCAGCTCCAACTATACCATTTAATGCTATCAATTTTTGCGCCCCTGTCCATGTGGAGCAGGACCAGCATTAAGCCAAGCATTTTTATCAGCGATATAATCGCTCAACTTGTAATATGCTTGTTTACATAGTGTGCGTTTAATGCATGTTTTAAATTTCGTCTCATTCAGTTCAAGAATACTTTGTGGAATTTTATTATAGCATCTCAAACAGTACCCCATGAAAGATGAGTCTACTTTAGCGAGTCTAAAGCCTGGCTGAACTAATTGGTCCCTATTTCTAGTACTGTAATTATGTCTGTCACCTCTTTTACCAAAAAGATGCAAATTTTTTCTAACGTACATTATGTTTTCGTAAATGTATTGACAATGTACCGTCATAATGCCAATATCCTTAAACAGTTCCCTTAGAGAATCGCGCCTACGAAGATTATATATAGCTCTGATGGCTCTTTTCTGCAGAATAAATATAGACTCAATATCTGCAGCCCGTCCCCATAGCAAAATACCGTAAGACATTATACTATGGAAGTAACTAAAATAGACCAGTCTAGCGGTATCTACATCAGTAAATTGACGGATTTTTCTAATGGCATATGCTGCTGAACTTAGCCGCCCCGCAAGAGATGTTAAATGAGAACCCCATTGTAGCCTTGAATCAAGCGTAAGCCCCAGGAAAACCGTTTTATCTACGAATTCAAGTTTCTCATTATTCAATAATATATCACAATCACTACCCTTAACATTCGGTAAAGCAAATCTTATGCATTTGGTTTTTTTTTCATTTAATACCAAATTGTTTGCTGTGAACCAATTTTGGACCTGAAGTAGGGCATTATTCACGTCATCTAAATTTTGTGCCCGTCTGTTTATCTTAAAAATTAAGGAAGTGTCATCAGCAAATAACACCATATTTTGAGGTTGGTTTTTCAATAAATAGGGTAGATCATTTATATATACTAGAAAGAGGAAAGGACCCAATATAGAGCCTTGTGGAACCCCCATTTTTATTTTTAAACCCTGTGAATTGACACCATTTATCTGAACATGTTGTTGTCTATCATTCAAATATGATTTTACCAAACTAAGTGCAAGTTTACCCAGTCCGTAATGCTCAAGTTTCAAAAGTAATGTGTCGTGATTTACGCAATCAAACGCTTTGGAGAGGTCACAAAAAATTCCTATGGCATCTTGGGACTCTTCCCACGCAGTAAATATGTGCTTTAATAAGGTTACACCGGCGTCAGTTGTACAACGTCCCTTGGTGAAACCATACTGTTGATCATGTAAGATTCTGTTGGTGTTAAAATGATAGAGCATTTGATCAAGCATTACCTTTTCAAAAACCTTGCTAAAAACTGGTAACACGGATACAGGTCTATAATTGTTAGTATCTTTACTGTCCCCGGATTTGAAAAGAGGTATGACTTTACTGTATTTCATTAAATCAGGGAAAACTCCTTGGTCTACACATAGATTAAAAATTAAAGCTAAGTATGGGGCTATTGTCTCAAGTATGGATGTACAAACTTTGATAGACATTCCCCATAGATCTTCGGTCAGTTTGATTTTTATTTGCCGGAAAGCTTTAATAACTACCATAGGGTTAATGTGTTTAAATTTAAATTCAGCCAGGCAGCCAGACACATTCGCCTTTAATAAACCCATTGAGACTTCAGGAGAGGAATTTAGAGCCTCCGTAGTTTTTAATGGTATTTCTGTAAAGAAATTTACAAATTCTTGAGCTACTTCCTGATTAGAGCTTTTAGGACCACTTGCTGTATCTAATGTGTAGCTAGTGTTACGTATTTTCTTCCTGTTAGTCTCGTTATTTATGACTTTCCAAACTGTCTTTATTTTATTTTCTGCTGTTTTGATCTTGTTGCTAATGTGCAGGGCTTTAGCAACCTTGCATGTATTTCTAAAAATTTTTGAATACTTAGCAACATACTTGTTAAAAGTTTCAGTGTTAATAAAAGGCTTAAGGCCATAAAGCTCAAATAGTCTTTCCCTACTTTTTCTGATGCCTCTAGTTGCCCAATCGCTAAATATGAATTTAGGGCAAATACTTTTTGTCTTCTTTTCAAAAGTTTTGTTGAATTCCGTGTGAACTATTGAAAAGAAACGATTATAAAATTGATTTATATTAATATCGTCATGGCTCATAACACTTAACTTGTTCTGTAGGGAAATATTAAACCTATTTAATTTGCTAGAAGTTATAGGTCTAAATTTAATCTGTACTTTTTGCAATGGTGTATTACACCTATAAGTTACAGTTTGTCCGCTATGGTCAGACGGCAAACAATTTACTATGGCTTTATCTAAGTAATCACAATCGCAGAAAACATTATCTATACAAGTAGCAGAAGATGTTGTGATTCTAGTAGGTTCAATAAAAACGTTAGTCAGGTCAAATGACTTAAAAAGATTTAATAACCGACCACTATTTGAATGTTCTTCTAAAATATTGATATTGAAATCACCACAAATTATTGTAGATTTATTACTGGCTGCAAGTTTTGCCAGGACATCTTCCATTATTGATTCAAATATGGAAAAGTTTTGATAGTTTGGGGGTCTGTACACACACACAACTACATGCTTATCTAGCTCAACACAGGACAGTTCGACGCAATGTTCAACCGAGAGACCTACTATGTCATTACGTTGCTTATATTTAAAACTATTTTTTATTAATATTAGGGAACCTCCACGAAGCATAGTTTTACGGTTAAAGCAGCTACCCACCATATAGTTCTCATAATTAATAAGTATTTGGTAATCCTTTAGCCAATGTTCAGTAAAACAAATGATGTCAAACTTACTTTTTTCTAAAAACAATTCAATTTCTAATAATTTACAAGACATTCCTTGGATATTTTGGTGGAATAATTTTAAGGTGTTCTGCTGAGGCCCTTTTTTATTAACTAATTGAGTGCAAGAATTAATAGTACCTTCTGTTGTCTCACTTTCTAGTTTAAATTTATATTAATATTTGGAGTGAGGCCGGAGACTCCCGTGCCCTCCTCAGACAACAAGACCCTATCTGTAATAGACCCTAATTGAGGATTCACCATGGTGACAGATGGATCCTCCTCATTGCAATATTTGTAAACATTTATAGCACTACTGCTATATTCATTTAAAGTCACCTGTACATTAGTAGAATTACTAATAGTCGCAGTGTTAATAATGGAACTAAACTTAGACATACTATTTATGTCTGTGTGAATATTAAAAGCTAATAGCGAAGCTATTTTGTGTCTACATCTAATAGGTAGATACACCTTACCCCGTGTCGACTTAAGTTTACCAACAATAGTGTTGATATCTAGATATACAAGTCTGTCACTATAGTGACCTGCTAGAAAATGTACATGGTTATTTAACATATGTATATAATTGTTTTGTCTATTACCCAATTTTTCAAAATAGGGAAAAGCACACAATATGATTTTACTACAGTTTAGCTTTAACAGCTCTGATACACATTCAGTGATATCTTCCTTTTTAATCTTAGAACTATTACCCATACATATAGTTATGGTGGTATTAGGATTACAAACAGTTTTTGTTGCAGATGCCATAACCTGTTTGTAGGTCGACCCTGGCATACAATAATTTTGAGTACAATAACTCAGGCTATTACTGATCAATTTGCCAAGCCCTCTACCTATACTAAGATCCGGTGGGTGCCTTTTTATTTGATGAAGATTTATCTTGATGTTGCTCTGTCGTTCCAGAGTGGTTATTAGAAAGACTTGTTTCTAAGGGCATTAGCTTTACTTGTGAGACTGTGTTCTTACAATTAGATAAAGATAACATTTATGGGTTTCTTTGTTTTATGAGTAACATGATTATTGTAGCTCTTAAAATATTTTGCATTAGGTATGTGTGTTTGTGTGTGACGTGTGAGTGTGAAGTGTAAGGTGTCGTATCTGGTGTGGTGTTGTGTGTGTATGTGTGTGTGTGAGAGAGAGAAAAAGTAAGATAGTGTAAAGTGCGTAGTGGAGATATGTACGAGTATTAAGGGTCCGTGTTCACAAGTTGAAAAATATTTTTTTATTGTTATCTATATAACTTTACTTTAAACTCCTCCACGACCCCGTACTTGTTAAATCCATTCATAAGCACAATGTTTTGAGTGCGTTACATTGAGTTCTACCGTAAAACGATATTACACCCCAAAAAAAACCGGCCAAGAGCGTGTCGGGCCACGCTCACTGTAGGGTTCCGTAGCTTCCCAGACCATTAAAAATACCAACATTTTTCGTCAGCAAAAATAACTTTGTTTTTCATAGTATTTGTATGAAAAACAAAGTTATCATTTGCGTTTTTTTGAAAAAGTGCTATATAACTCAAAAACTATTCAACTCATCAAGTTGAAAATAATTTTCCTAGAAAGTTCATATAAAGGTCTACTTCTGTGATTTTTTTCATATTTTTTAAACTTATGGTTCAAAAGTTAGAGGGGGGGGGACACATTGTTTTTGACTTTCGGAGCGATTATTTCCTAAAATATTAATATTATCAAAAAATGATTTTAGAAAACCCCTATTCATTTTTAAATACCTATCCAACAATATATCACACGTCAGGGTCAAAATTAAAAAAAAAATCGCTCCCCACTTTACGTCTGGGGGAGGTACCCTAATAAAAATGTTTTTTTAAATTTTTATTTTTGCACTTTGTCGGCATGATTGATATACATATTGGTACCAAATTTCAGCTTTCTGGTGCTAACGGTCACTGAGATTATCCGCGGACAGACAGACAGACAGACATGGCGAAACTATAAGGGTTCCGTTTTTTGCCATTTGGCTACGGAACCCTAAAAAGTGCCCCAGCAATATTTTTTGTGTACAGTTTCTTAGTTTTATGTTCAAATTGACCGCTTCGTGAAAGAAAGGAAGAAAAACAAATTTATTTGGCCAGCGCCACAAGTGCACACGGTATAAAATAATAATAAAAAATATAAAACTTCAAAAAAAGAAAAAAACGAAAATGTGACACTGTGTGCCTCACGGCTGCGCCAAATAGGCCCAATTCAGCAAAATGCCAGACAACTAGTGCCCGACGCTGGTTTTCAATTGGACCTGGATTAGAATTTCGTGAAGGATCTGCTTACCTTGTATAAGAGGCTATGTAGGTACTAAATCGTGCACAATTACCTACAAATCTATTACACAATGCATCGTCCATTAGTTGAATCCAAATCCGTTGAACAAGACCGGGTGGGCTAGAATACGTGATTCAGGCGATACACGTATGGAATACATTTGCGTGTTGAAAGACCAGCCCGCGTAGCATGACCACTGTAGACACAACAGAGAGTCGACAAATCTTTTGTTCATCTGTCATTTTGTCGATTCAATGACAGATGAACAAAAGATTTGTCGAGTCTCTCTCGTTTCTCCGGTGAGCATGCTACGCGGGCAGTTGGTGATCAGTGCAGGTGCCTTTTCTGTATGAGAAGAGGCCTTTGCCCAACAGTGGGACTGTAATTAGCTAGTTTTGTTATATACCAGTCAGGCGTAGTGAATTGACCTGGTTATATATGGGTCATCATCATTTGCTCGACCTGTTCCTAATCGGATGCAGCTGAATAACAGTATTTTACATGGAACGACTGCCTGTCTGACCTCCACAACCCAGTTACTACTACCTAATACGATACCCCTTGGTAAGACTAGTTGGCAGACTTTTTGGGCCACTGACTACCTGTAATGACTGTCAAAGATCTACAAATGACAGTCGGGACCAACTGCATAACGTTCTTTCCGAGGCACGGATGAAACTCGGTATGTAATGAGTGGTCGGTCACCCATACAAAGAACAACCTAGGCAAGTACGGCTTAATCTAAAGATCGACCCGAGTGGCTGTTATTATTTAGCCATGACCTTCTCTAGGCACGTCTAAGTGCGCGTCCACATCCATCGGATTCCGATAGCACCCTCTAGTCATCGAACTCAGAAACCCACTTCTGTTTCCAACAACGAAATGTTACAAAAGCATCATCGGTTGTCCGTTAACCAGTTTGGTCTGTTGCGCAAGTTTGACAGTTACGCAACAAAATGGCGCCCGCTATCATATGTTTGGTAGAAATGTCAAAAGATTTAAACCGTTGTGTAATACTTTTAAATGTTGTTATTGTATTTAGTTGTTAAGGAAAAAACTTCCGTTACGTATATTGATGATTCGGAAGAGTTATTGCGGTCAAGTTTTTTAGCGAATTTCTTGTGAATGACCAGCGGTGGCCCGGGGTAGGCTTCGATTTTTTTTTTTTTTTAATTTATTTCAACATATAGTACGAACAGTAAGTCGTGGGTTCGAACACAGGCAGCCGCATTACTTTGTGTAATTTATTTTATCACCACTACTCTCAAAACGGTGAAGGAAAACATTGCGAGAAAAGCGGTATTTCCTTAGACCAAAACTTCGAAGACATGTGACATCTACCATTCCGCACTGGGCCCGCATGGTGCATTGTAGCTCATTCCCTCTCATAGAGAGAATAGATATTTCTATTATTGGAATGAAATATAACAGCTGACAACTTAGGACCCATTAATGTTCATATTTATCCGAGTCGTAAACGTCCCTTTGTGCCTATTGGCCTTGTTTCATTCTGTCTCCTGCTGATATGGAGGACAGTGAAAATTACGGTTTTCTCTGAGGTTTTCTCCTACTCCTCCGCTATACTTTCTGATTAATTTCGTTGCGGGATCCAAGACAGTTAAATTCATACTCTGGGACTTCTTCGAGCTTCATTGTCTCGGCGCTTTTCTGGTGGTCGCCACTGTTGATTCTGGCTTTTATTTATTTATTAAGGCTCCTCAACAATGAGTACACTGTTACAATATCATTTGTACATTACAAACTTAAGTCTTAGCGCCTCATCACTTATAGAAAAGCACAGCATGCACTACATTATGCTTTCAGGAGTTACAGTGGTTTATTGGGAGTAGTGTGGTGGGTTTGTCTTAGAGAGGATGGCGTGTGTCCCAGCAGTGGGGACATTATAGCCTGACAATGCTTGTGAATGTCGCTTTAAACTAAATTACCTTTGATAAGTTATTAGTAAGAATTCGCACGAGTGCAAGCTTGGAGAGCCTGCTCTCAAGCAATTTCTTACAAAGATGACTTACCACCCGCTTCCTTATTAAGATCTTAGGTCACATAAACCACATAAGATCAATTTCAGAACATCGATGTAATAACTACGTCTCGTTCACGGAAACCTGTGAAGCCATCGCTTCCCGTTTGTGTTGTAAGACTCATAAAGCTTTAATAGGTGAAATGAGTGGCTTATTTCATCGTAATTGGATCGTAAGATTGTTGAAAGTAAAGTAATCACATAATATTAAGCCTGTAAACTCTGAACGGTAGACACAGGTGTACAGTCAACAAAAGACTTAGACTTAAGGCTGATGTTCCAAGGTAGCCCGCGAAATTCAAATTTTCTTTTGTTTTTGGCAGGCCACTGGCCAGTGCTAGGTTGTGTGCAGATTAAAATGTTGTTCGCGCCTGTAAAACGTGTGTAGTTACAGAATTATAATTATCAAAATCATCAATACGACCCTTCAAGTTCATAAAGGCTTAGAAACGATTTGTTCAAGATCTAAGTCGTTTTTTGACCTTCATGAACTTGGAGGGCTGTATTGATAACTACGCATAAAATACATCGAAAACTACACTCGTCTGAACTAGAAACTATAGTAGAGGAGTAGGAAAAAAAAACTTGTTGACTCTTGTACCCTACATTTCGCCAGTAATGTTAAATTCCCATTGGGGGTGAACCTATTGTCAGCCGGGCACAGATCTAGACTTCGTGGGTGCTAATGAGAACTTCTTGATGGCAAAACTCAATTACGCTTTGCCTGACATCTGAGAACAGGGATGATTCTTGACTAAAAAACTATGATTCTCTTGTATTTTATTGTATTGTACAACGGGCTGGTATCCGCAACTCCACGTCAAAGCGCGTATTTTGCGTATGCGCTATAATCTACCACGCGGCCCAGTGCAGGTTGGTAGATGTCACACATGTCTTCGAATTTTTGGTTCTAAGACATGCCGGTTTCCTCACGATGTTTTCCTTCACCGTTTTTTGAGAGCAGTGGTGATGAAATAAATTATACAAAGTAATGCGCTTGCATGGGTTCGAACCTACGACTTACTGCTTGTAAGTCGGGGCCGTTACCACTGGGCTACCACTGCTCTCTATAATTCTCTTTAGTCCGTCAGTTAGAATATCAGAAAATATTGGAAACGTGTCTTTTTTTAATCAAATTATTAAACATTGACGAAGATGCTTGTGACGTCACTGTTCGGTAAAAAATGTACTCAAATGTGACGTCACGTGAGTTTTGGACGCACTGCATTAATACTGTGCGTACTGTATTTTTTTCTTTTGTGTGTTTTGTGAGTAAAGAAAAAATATCGGAAATCTATCTGACGGACTAAATAGATTTTTTGTCATCTACCCTATATAGAATAGAATAGAATAGAATAGAATAGAATAACCCTTTATTCGTTAATGGACATCACAACTCAATAGAGCAGCACATACAGATACACTATAACAGCAGACAGCTTAACAATTAATTAAAAACAGCTCAACTGCGCTAATATATAATATTGAAGCCAGGACCTCGACCAAAAAAACGACAAAAGTCAGTCGTCAGAAAAAGGTTTACTAGGTTCAAGTTCGTAAGAGTCGATGAACGAATTTTTCACGGTCAAAGTCCTTCTTCGAGTCTTATGAACTTGGAGGGTTGTATTGATGATTTTGATGATTATAATTCTGTTACTTAATAACAGTCGCGACCGAAATGTTTATCAACATACAACTTAGCACTGCCCTGGAAATTGCAAAAAAACGTAAGAAATTTGTATTGCGCGGGCCACCCTGAAGCTTTCACCTTAATAAAAGAACATCGTTTCTTTGGTTTTCCTCTACCTACGACAAAAAGCCGTTATTGAATTCATAATAGTACATCGACCAGTATTATGAAATAGTTTTTACTGACGGAAATGTCAACACAATGCTTTCTTAAGGGGCCGGCGGAGCATGCGTTTTTCATACAAACGTAATACCAAAATAATATGAAAATCAAACATATTCTTAAGGTTGTGTGTATTTATTTCGATTGGATTACAGAATATCTATGTTCCCAAATGTATTTTTTGAGAGGACAATGATACAAAGACGAGATATGGGGAATTTAAAATTTCTATGGAAAACTTATTTTTCTTATAACTCTTGTTAAAATCAGTGTCTAATCAAAATATATATTTGGGAACCTAGATATTCTGTAATTCAATCTAAATAAATACACACTACCTTAGGAATATGTTTCATTTACAAATTATTTTGGTATTACGTTTGTATGAAATACGCATGCTCCGCAGGCGTCTTAAGGTAGTGTGTAAATATTTCGATTGTAATATAGAATATCTATGTTCCCAAATAAATATTTTGAAAGGACAATGATATAAAGACGAGATATGAGGAATTTAAAATTTCTATAGAAAATTTATTTTTCTCATAACTCTTGTTTAAATCGGTGTACATTCAAAATATGTGTTTGGGAACCTATATATTCTGTAATACAATCAAAATAAATACACACTACCTTAAGAATATGTTTGATTATCAAATTATTTTGGTATTACGATTGTATGAAATACGCATGCTCCGCAGGCCTCTTAAGAAAAAAATGCTTTCTGTAGTAAGGCCCTTGACCCTGCGTCTTAAGATGTTGGTCGAGGCTCTTAGCTGTCAACAACCTCGCGTTGAAGATTATTTAATTCAGAGGTTCCCAAAGCTTTTTTTCCAAAATTCGAAAATTAGAATCTTATAATTATGTACTTCGAAATGCTTTTTTTTTTAAAGTATCAATACTACCGTTTTCACCGAAATAAAATCTGTAATCACATGTTATTCCAATGACATAAAATATATTCAAAATTGATTAGTCTATATTTAAACTAATATTATAAAGAGAAAGGAATTGCATGATTTGTTTTTGAATTTAGTATTTTTGTATGTAACGAACAAACTTAAAAACTATTGGAGCGATTTGAAAAAATCTTTCAGCAATGGAAAGCTACATTATCAGCGAGTAACATAGGCTATATTTTATTCCCGTACTCCTACGGGAACGGAAAAAAATGATTTACAAAATCGGTTCAGCAGTTTCGAAGTAATAGGTAACTACAAAAACTAACTTACGCCTTCGTCGTCGTAAAACTTCATTATTTCGATCGATGTAATCAAAGAATGCAAATTCAACAAAATACTTAATTTACGTGCGTTTCCTTCTTCAATAATATTGCATATTCATAATCTGTTTCGGTAATATTTTTATTTATTTATTTATTTATTTATTTATTTATTACAAAATCCACAGCTCTTTACAATTTTAACCTAAACTATTTTAACTAATCATACAGCCAATTAAGGATTTACAATTTAACATCTATACATAGCTAAGAATACAACGTGTGAAAGTGTGTGTGCCTGAGGAGTTAAAGTGGGTGTGCGAGTATGTTATAGCGGTGTGTGTGTGTGGTGATTGTCTTTATACCTTCTGTACAACCCCATGTATTTATTTATTCCGTTTAGATGCATTTGTCAGTTCGTCACATACTGACGTTATTAATTGCTTCCTGAATGTAGTTTTTTTTAGTATTAAATATATCTAGATGAGAAAATCTTTTGTTATAATTACTAAGCGTTCTACCAATGACTGAGTTTTGAGCGTAGTTTGTGCCACTGTGTGGCACTTCGAATAACTGTGTATGCCTAGTCCGTCGAGATGGAGCACTTAATCTTATAACTAAGTTATTTAAATCAGTACTGTCAATATCCCCACTACAGATATTATGTAGAAATAGGATGTCTAGAATCATACGTCTGTTCTCGAGTGGCAGCATGTTATGATGTTTACATGATAGCAGATAATCTGCAGATCTGAAACCACTACGATAATTAATGTATTTAACAAATTTAGATTGTATTGATTCTATCTGCTGTATATAAACCAAGTAATGCGGATTCCAGATATTACTACAGTATTCCAAAATACTGCGTATGTACGCAAAATAAAGTACCTTGATGCAATTTATATCATTAAATAATTTACATGTACGCATAATAAATCCCAGGATTTTGTATGCCTTGCCGACGATATAGGACACATGCTCCGAACACAGAAGTTTCGAGTCAAGGACGACACCAAGATCCCTAATAACATCGCAACGCACAACATTGCCACCACTAAGATTGTAGTTATAGTTAATGAAATTTCGCTTCCTAGTAAAGGTTATAGTCTGACATTTGCAAACGTTCACATTGATTCTATTGACAATATAGTAGTTAGATAATCTATTTAAGTCGTTTTGTAGCTTCTCACAGTCGGACGTGTTTCTTATAGTCATAAAAATCTTGGTGTCGTCGGCGTACATCAGGAACCTTGCGTCAAGAACATGTGCTCCTATATCGTAAAGGTAGGCAGAGTATAAAAGAGGAGCCAAAATTGAGCCCTGGGGCACTCCAGATGGTATGGTTACGCAGTTAGACCTTGCACCCCCCAATGTAACAATTTGAGATCGATTCCTAAGGTATGACTCGAACCATCTGAGCAAGTTACCACGAATTCCAAGCTCTTGCAGCTTACGCAGAAGGATGTCGTGATCCACGCGGTCGAACGCTTTTTCGAAATCCGTGTAGATCACGTCAACCTGCCCACCACCATCCATATCACGAACCACACTCTCGAGAAATACTGCCAAATTGGTATTTGTAGACCGTCCCTTAATAAACCCATGTTGTTGTTGCGGAATTAATCTAGATATGGTAGGATAGATAAAGTTGTGTACTACTTTCTCCATTACTTTCCCCATAACATTCAGAACAGATATTGGACGATAATTTTCTATGGCGTTTCTGCAGCCTTTTTTAAGAATGGGCACAATATGCGCAGTTTTCCAAATAGTTGGACAGTATCCTTCACGAAAACATCTATTGAAAATATAAGCGATCGGTAAGGAGAGCGATTTGGCACATTTAACGAAGAAAAGAGGGGGTATAGTGTCACTTCCTGGTCCCTTAGACGTATCTAGATTCTCCAGGAGCTTTAGGATACTCGCACTGTCAATGGTCAGGCTGTGCAGTGTGTCGCCGTATGTTTCACAGTCAGTCGAGAACGGAGCGTAAGTCCCGCACCTGCTGCTAAAGTTTTTATAGAAAAAATCATTAAAAGCGTTACAGATTTCAGCCTCACCGGTTAATTGACTATCACCATACGTCATGTGTTTAGGGTAACTACTTTTATTCTTCTTCCTAGTTTTAACGTACGCCCAAAAATATTTAGGTGAAGTTTTTATGTTCTCTTGTGATCTGTGCAAATAATTCTTATGGCACTCCACCTGCATCCTTTTTTGTCGATCCCGTAATAAAGAGAAAGCAGCGTAATCATGTGGGTTTCCATATTTTTTCCATTGCTTATGCGCCTTCGACTTTTCCTTAATAACATTAATTAATGCTCGACTGTACCAGACAGGATAGCTATAGGTACCCCCAATGGTGACTTTTGGGACATATTTATCAATAATTGTATTAATCACCGAATAGAACATTTCTATTATTCGCTCAAGTTGGTTATCATTACTACAGAATCCCCAGTCACACTTAAGTAATTCGTCGTTAATGGCCTCGTAATTTCCCCTCTTATAAACATGTTTTTGAAATAGCCTGTGTTTCAAGGGAGAAATTAATATATCTGTAGCGTTAATACAAATTGCAGGGTGAAACGCGTCTTCCGGTACCAATGGACAGTTCGATTGTATAATGGTATTAGGAAAATTGGCAAAGATTAAATCCAGAGTATGATTATGAGAGTTGGTGAAAAAGTTAGATTGATTTAGACCGCAGAACAGCATTGTGTTAATAAGGTGCGCCGCGGAGTTTTGCACTTCAACGGCGCCCCTCTTCAGCACTACAGGCTGTCTATTTGTCCAGTCAATACAAGGTAAGTTGAAGTCGCCAGATATGAGAAAAAAATCGTTAGGGTTCTGATCAATTACCTCAGATATCAGCCGCGTTAATATTTTAATACGTTCCGGTATTGCGCGATCTGGCGGTAGGTAAACAGTCGCGATGTGCAGATTGCGCTTTAAAGCGAGCGATCGAGCAGGAATAGTTACCCAAATACACTCAAGATCAGGTCGGTCCCACTCGAGCCGTACGCGCGCTTGCAAACGCGAAGCACAAGCAATCATTACCCCGCCACCTAGCGAACCGCGATCGCGTCTAAATAAATCATAACTATCATTACTTAGCTCCGAGTCTAAAATGCCGTCATGTAGCCATGTCTCGGTAAACATTAAGATGTCACTATTTGATGACAATATATTCTCATAAAAAGTATTAGTTTTAGTGCGCAAACCCCGCACGTTTTGATAGAAAAATTGTATGTAATCAGTATTAAGCTTGGCCATCGCAAATGAATAGTTGCCGCGATGATTCATAAAATGAGATAGTGACACCTGCGTCCGAGTCAACGATACGACTGCGCACATTGTGATATTTATGTATACCAAGTAAAGATAGGTCTCTAAACGAAATCAACAGTATGGCTCGACAAAATGTATGTTGGATGTATGTATGTATGTAGATGTGTAAGTGTCGTGTTGTTTGGAGTAAATGTGTTATTATGAATGTATTGTAGTGGTGACAATAATAATCGAAAAGCAAAGTGGTATCTAGCATTATTAAAACAAAACTTAATAAACTAGTACAAGTGCAAAATAAAAGAAGATAACAGCATAAGTAAACAATATATATCGCTAAGTGATGTTCTTTAGGTCTTCCTCTGTCAGCACAAGGATATGCTGCGACCCGTCTACCCTTCTTAAATAGATTCGACAGTTTTTTGTCCATATATATTTATAGTTAAGTTCATTAGCCCTGAGCTTACATTGTTTTAACAAGTTTTTGTTGTATTTGGTGAGGTGTTCATTAACGTAAACCTTAGATTTATGTGATGCTACTGTCTGAAGACCCAGGTCATGCATATTGATACCTCGTAGCTTCCGTGCAGCAGCCACTATCGCGTCCTTAGTGCTGCGTTGTTTGAGTCTAGCAACTATGTTCCTTGGGAGATTAGAGTTGTTATGCTGCTGTGTTTGGACTCGGTGGGCGAATTCGATGTCTTCCCGTTTAGTAGGAACTCCAACATGTTCAGCAATCTTCAGTACTAAATCCACGGTTTGCTCCTCCTTATTTTCGGGTAACCCTGAGATCTCAATGTTTTGTAGGCGAACCCATTGGTCTTGACGCACCTGTTCAATCTCCAGCCGATGAAGACGTGTCTCGACGTTGTGAACATTGTTACGGAGTGTCTGGTTTTCTTCCCGTAATGCTTTTAATTCAGCGTTATTAGACGCCATTTGTTTCATTACGTCATCATATTTGGCACTAATAAACTTAACCGATTTATCAAGTTCAGCCATTTGTGATTGCATTTTGTGAAACTCCGGTTTTAACATGTCGCGAATAATAATGGGTAGCTCCAAGCGTATAGCATCAAGCACTTCCGTTGACCCAGCAGGGGAATCGCACAGAGGCTGGCCCGATGATGTACTTGCTTTCCTTATAGTAACATTCTGGATTTGACTACATTCTGTTACTTGCGATTCAGTAGTAATAGTTGGTGTATCCTGGTTTTTAGATGATCCTTTGTTGCATTTGGAGCATTTCCAAGATTTAAGGATAGTCGCAGAAGTATCAGCTGTTAAGTTAGCACACAGCAGATGATAGTGATTACCGCAGAGTTTCCTTGAGCATGTTACCTTATCCGCCGCTGCTATCGAGGCTTTGCATTCAGTGCATTTATTCATTGTTCTTTCGTGTTGAAGAAAGGGTCACAGGTAGGAGTAATTTAATGGTGATCGTAGGTATATTGATAATATTAGAACGAATGTCCACGATGCTCTCCGAACTCCGCGCTGTTGTTAGTCGTTGCCACGACAAGGATGAAAAATATGTGTCCGTCTCTTTTACCCGCGGGGGTGAGGGGTCACGCACTGCACTAGCCGCTGGGCAAGCTTGTGTACGACAAACACTGTATTTTGGAATTTATGCACTCACGTATACGGTTTATAATTGAGATAGCGGAGATGCGCAAACTATTAGCGAGATCGACAACACGTCTGTGTTCTAAGCAGTATTGACGAGGAATGTGATGGATGTGTGTATTGGTTACCGAATTATACTTATGTGTGTTTGTGCAGACACGAACACAGGTATAAATAAAGGGTGTAAAAAACTCTTAACGAAGCCGATTGACACTTATTTTCCCCGTCATTGCGATCATTTTTTTGTGTGGACCATACCCGTGAATCTTCTAGTTACGGAGATATTGGGGGTCAAAGTTACATCTTTTTGACAAGTTTTTTTTAAACACAATCATGTTTTTATTTTAAGATTGTTAATCTAAACATCTCCACGACCCCCTACTATTCAATCCATCTATTAGCACAATGTTTTGAGTGCGTTACAATTATGATTTTTCATCCCACAAAAAAGTTGTTTCCCAGCAATAATTTTTGCGCAGTTACTTAGTTTGATGTACAGAACGCTTCGTTGACGGCTTCGTGATGAGGTTGTTTACACCCTGTATTACATAGTCCGACTGCCTATCTGACCAATTTATTGTCGGGCCTATGCTGTCCTCCCATGCTGTAACATAATAATATTGTAAAACCAAATAATTTTAAAAGTTCTTCATTAAAAACCCGATTAATAGGCTTGTTAACTGAAAAACTCTAAATAGTTACACTTAGATTATAAAAAAATATTTCACCCGTATTTTTTCTTTTGTCACATAAACCAAAATTGACGAAGATACGACGCTTTTAAAATTCTCAATACGTCACTGTTTGGTATCATTTTTAATGAGTACTGACGTCACGAGCCCCCACTCCCGAGTTTTGATGCGTTTTATCTTTGTCAATATTCGTTGATTTACAAAAACAAAAAATACGTGTCCATTATTTTCCAATACTCTAACTGACGGACTATAAATAGATTTGCAGTTTATTGATGGTGGAAACTAGCCTATTGCTCTAACTAGAATCAAACCCAAGTCCTCAGCTAAGCAGTCGCTCTTACAATCAACACCTGATTGTCCAAGTGTGTGTGTCGAACTCGTAAGTGCGTGCGTGTGTGTGTGTCTGTGTGCATATTGTAACGGGTTTTATTGGTCATTGCGTGCATGCTGCAACTTAAGGCGAAGGTTACTTTGTTAATGTGACATAAGAAAATAGATTAAAGCTGTGCGTGTTAGAAAGAGAGAATTTTAGGCTGTATGTGCCAACTTTTGATAGTCGTATCTCAAAAACGAACCGTGGCCTACAATTTATATTGATCAACAGCATTCATAGTTATTGTTATTGATTTTAAAATATAAACCGCCAATTATAGTAACACATATAAAACATGAAAACACACAAAAAATAACCAAATTCTGTCAGTATGTACTTACTTTTTATGTATTGCTCCTGTATAAAGTTTAGATAAAGCAGAATTTCACGTTCAGATCCTCTGCCCTCTTTTATTTTTTTTTATTGACAATCTTAATGACAGACATTTTGAAAATTCAACAAACGCCGTTTTATTGCTTCAGTTACGTTGTCAGCCAGATGGAAAAAAAATTGCAAATACATTCAAGATGATCGTTCAAAATCTTTTGTATTTAGATGATGAAAAGTGTTGTTTTGGAATTTTACATGTTTCTTCATCGATCGATCATCTCTTGCTTATGGTTTGCTTGTTTATGGCTAATTATTTTACTCTATTACCCTTTTCTTGTCCAAAAGGTGTTTAGAAAAAGATATCTGATGTACGTGTAAAAGATGTCATTAGAAATAGTAATGCCAACTTTTAGATGATTCATTAGTCGATACATATTACCCGATTACGGCGCAGCCAAAAGGAAGGGTTATGATTTTAGCAGTCTATGTATGTTTGTGTTTACTTATGTTCCTCCGTAATGCCTAAACTATTCATCCGATTTTGATGAATAAGGTGTCACTCTATTCGTTATTATGGCCCGGGTAACATACGAGTAGGCTACATTTTTACCGACTTCAACAATAGGAAGAGTCGATTTTACCTTGTAAACCCCGATTTTAGATCGTGATTTTTCACTAGTCGGGTTTCTTTGTATACCACATAAACTTTTGTTTTCTTTTGAGTTCGCAACACTGTTGTTAACTTTTAAAATTCTAGAAGATAGAGTACCATCTTCCACAATCACAGATTAAATCTAAAATAGGTCGTCGCCTTAATAAAAAGATTTCACTGCCGCGCTCGCCAGCATGTGACGGTACACACAAAAATATACCTGCCTCTGTCACACCCACGCATTACGCACTATGCATCCTTTTCCCGCATTTCTATGTCATTGACTTTGTGCATGTTTCTTGCGTAGGGTTTTCCGAACATTTCTGTTGAAATGAAATGTTGGTATTGGTTATTTGACGTGTGTTTCCTGGGGTTGGCAGACAAAAAATACGTTGGTGTTGCTAGCAAAAAGTTATTTTTATTCCTGACTAGCTGACCCACGCAACTTCGTCTGCGTCATATAAGAGAGAAAAACGAAAGGAAAAAAGTCCCCGTTTTTGCAACATTGTTCATTCCTGCTCTGCTCCTAATGGTCGTAGCGTGATGTTATATAGCTTAAAGCCTTCCTTGATAAATGGACTATGCAACACAAAAATAATTTTTCAATTTGAACCAGTAGTTCTTGAGATTAGCGCGTTCAACCAAACAAACAAACAACTCTTCTGCATTATAATATTATTAGTATATTAGTATTAGTATAGACTAGCGGACGTCACGCGGTTTCACCCGCGTAGTTCCCGTTCCCGTGGGAGTACGGGGATAAAATATAGCCTATGTTACTCACTGATAATGTAGCTATCCATTACTGAAAGAATTTTTCAAATCCGTCCAGTAGTTTTTAAGTTTATTCGTTATATACAAAAATCCAAAAAATCAAGTCTTTATGGCCTCCCACAGTCCCACTAGTTGGACAGATGATCTGGTGAGGGCTGCTGGGAATCCGCTGGATGCGAATCGGATGGGACTGTTCAATGTGCCGACACTTGGGGGAGGCCTATTTCCAGCAGTGGACGTCTGTTGGCTGAAATGATAATTATGATGAAGTCTTTATTATATTAGTATAAATGTCTGGCAGTAAAGATCTGATACACCATCTTCCTGCTTTTGTTCCATGTTACTTGAGGTCGTCGCAACACGTTGTTTTCTTTCATTCTCCTCAGTCAACAGTCATGCTATCATTTACTCCTTTATCTTTCACTAGCTTACGCCCGCGACTTCGCGAGTTCGCGTGAAGTTTTGACATCGCAACCGCTTGCAACATTTCTTATTGCTGCTCCGCTCCTATTAGTCATAGCGTGATGTTATATAGCCTATAGCCTTCTTCGATAAATGGACTATCCAACGCAAAAAGATTTATTCAATTCGAGCTGGTAGTTTCTGAGATTAGCGCGTTCAACCAAACAAACAAACAAACATTAGTATTTAATGTAAGTTAGTATAGATAGATTAGATAGATTCAATATTAGTATAGATATCATTACTACTCACACAATCCATACATCGTCTCTTTGGTCTTCCTCTCCCTCTTCATCTATCTACATTTATATTCATCACATTGTCATACGTGTACCTACTCTCCGCCCTCATCACATGTCCATACCAAGACTGATGTTACAGAAATGATGAAAGGGAGTCGCCCTTGCGCATGAAGCGCCTATCTGACCTCCACAACCCAGTTGGTACTGGGTAATACCTACGATACCACTTGGTAATACTGGTTGTCAGACTTTTTGGGCCACTGACTACCTGTAACGACTGTCAAAGATCTACAAATGACAGCCAGGACCAACTACTTACCGTGCTTTCCGAGGCACGGAGGAAACTCGAAGGAATTCCCTACACAATACTAATGATTCTAAGAAAGGAAGATGACAAACCAATCAATTGACATATTTCTTAAGAGCTGTCAAAACGCGGTTCTCTCATAGATTTTGTATGGCAATAACACACTGTGACGTCACTGTTTAGTCAACTCAATGACTCAATTAGCTATTTATTTCAAAGCAACTTAAAGTCTAATTTGGCAATTAATTGAAAATAAATTGGGTTTTCAGGCCCAAAATAAGTTTTTTTTAAAAGATTGGTGTCTAGGAATTGATTCATTTCTTTTATTTACAACGGTTATACACCAAATTATTGTTTTATGGTGTGATCTACCCTATTATAAAGCCCCGCCTCCCACTAGACCATAAAAAGGTAGCCACACACTATAGCACTGGCAAGTAAATAAACAAATAACAGTTGTTGAATAACGTTACGTGTCGTGTAGCGTACAGGGATTTGTGAAAGCGATACTGTGGAGCGTCAGCAAAAAAAAATGAAAAGAAGAAATAAGAGTAGTTCGACTCGCAGTTCAACTTAGAGAAGTTGTCGTCTGACTTGTAAAAAAAATGTTTCAATACATTTTAATTTACGTATTTTTTGAGCAATCGAAGTCAAAATAAACGACTAAATAAATTATAACAGAGAAAATATTATCTTTTGTTCGAGTGTTTTTCCAGCACAGGTAACATTGTGTTATTTCCCTTTCTTCATTTTGTAACATTGTTGACATTTTTATTTAAAACAGTATGAATAATAATATTTAAAAAAATAGTAGCCCATCAGCATCGAGAACAAGGTCCGAGCTGCCGTTGGTCAGGGCTCTTGAGAGAGGATCGTCCTGTATTATATTATTATTAAGATTTGAGAAATTGTATTTTGTTGTCTTATGTTAAAGGCTGCGTATACTTAAAAAAATACCCATAAAAATTAGCACTTTGCATACCAAATGAATAAATAAACATATAATTTTGTTCTTCATAGGCGAAAGGAAAAATTGTTTTTTTTTTCAAATTTTTACTCCGTTATTTCCGTTTTTCCGTTATCATATTTTGTGAATGAGGATCAAATTGTAACGAAAGAAACAGATCCCACATTCACTAGTTACACGTAGTTTAAAAAACGTTTTCAATTTAACACGTTTAGGTACACTTTTTACTCTAAACGTGCGTAAAACCGAAACCAATCAATTCTCACACCAAATTACGAAACCACAACCAAATTTTAAAAACCAATTTTGCTATTACTCAATCTCAAAAGTAAATCATTTATAGTTCCGACCGTTTTATTTTCTCTGCTGACCGTACGCTCCACTTACTGTCAGACCTTGCGCAACTACTTAGCGATAAAGATGTCTTTAGCGATAACTATCGATATTTATGGCGATGGCTTATGGATACGAGTAGCGAGTCGTTTTGTTTGGGTGTTATGAAGGTAGGACAGTAACCCCAGAATATGTCTCCTTTCTTTCAGTCTGAAGGATTATCTGTGAAGGCAGGATACAGATTACAGATCTTCGGAACCGCATCATTTTCATTTTGCCGACCCGAATGGCATAGTGGTGGGTGAGGTTGCCTTACGTTCTTAGGGTCCTGGTTTCGAATCCCGGTAGGAGCAAATGTTTGTGTGATGAGCATGGATATTTGTTTCCGAGTCATGGATGTTTATATGTATAACAAGGATGTATTTACAAACAAAAAAGTATGTATGTAGTATATCAACTATCTGGTGTCCACGACACAAGCCTTGCTAAGTGTGGCACTAGATGGCGCTGTGTGTTAATGTCCAGCGATATTTTTTATTAATCTTCATTATTATTCTCATTTGTGGTCCTCGCAGAATGTCTTCTTCTTCCATATTTCTCTATTACTCGTCATTCAATCAGACATCTCCTTTCTAGCCGTATCATTCTGAACACAGTCCATCCATCGCTACTTTGGTCTTCTTCTACTCTTACAGCCGTCCACATTCATATTCAAACTTCCCTTGCGAAGCAGGTTTCCACACTACTTCGATCAAAATCAGTGGATTTTTTCCTTGTTTGAATTTCGCAGTCTTCTTTGGCGCTTCCACTTTAAGTGCAACATCAAAGTGCAAGTGCTTACCAATCTCCTTTAGAGTATATAATTATGTTCTGTGTTACCAATGCAGCAGTAACTCGAGTGGAGGAAATGGGTCGCCACAAGTTCGTACGCCTCACACGTTCGCTGCCATGTTATAATACTTCCGTATAAGTAGTTCATGTAACATACTGAGGAGTGTCGGTAATTACTACGTGGTTTGGACGTAGCCTTGAGGTATTTGTTATGTATTTTATGTATGGAGGATGAATATAAAATGAGGACACCCTTTTTTTTTGAATACATCAAATAACTTCTCCCACTCTTACTGTCAGACTTTTACTGACTTTAGTCAGTAAAAGTCTGACGATGATGAACATAAAGGGCGAGGAAGGAATATGGATGGGTTTTAACCCATCCATATTCCTTCCTCGCCCTTTATGTTCCGGGGCCGCGGTATCTCTTCCGAACAGTCCCGCAGCCCCGGATGAAGCCCCAAATAATTGAGAAGCTTTAAAAAGCTCATCATTGTCATCATCATCATTTAAGCTGAAAGAGTTTACTGTTGGAGATAGGCCTTCCCCAATTGTCGCCACATTGACCGGTCCCGTGCGACCTTCACCAGGTCATCGGTCCACCTAGTGGGAGGTCTTACAACACAACGTCTTCCGCTTGCGGTCGCCACTCTTTCCAGAACTTTTCGGACCCATCGGCCATCCGTTGTATACTACAACTGAAAATTCTAGGGATGCCCTAGCCCTAGAAAGATAACACTGACCCTATTGGCGATGTTGTTCAGGTCTCTCAGGTGTATGACATTGACATTGAGATGTATGAACGTGGACGAAGCAAAAGGAATACCTATGTAAAGGTCGTAGTAGGTAGTAAAAAGCGTGAGTCTATTATGTTAAGGCGACTACAGGAGCTAAACGCGAGTTTTATAATGCCTGAAAGTATATGATTCAATACAATAAACAAAACCAGGAAAATATATGATATTCTTTAGGATCTATGCTAGTATGATAGAGTTTTGAAAACATAATTTCGAACTTTCTCTATAAAAAATTCTTTTAACGAGTAAAAACCATACTAAAATACATGCGACAATTCTGATTATTTGGCAAATAATTCTGCAAGCAAAATATTAGCATCATAGTGTTATATTAGTCCAATCAATAGATTTTTTGTAAATCAATCAAAACCACTCATTTCGCACTATTCCGCCCGCAGTGACTGACGTAACAACCACTTTGTAGTGCAAGCTGATTAGAACTTTATTCAAACAGTATTTCAAACGAAGTTTGAACCACCACAAATAGAGTTGCTAATTTAGCTCCTGTAGTCCCCTTAAGAAGAATTGCTCAGCTGGGACTTAAAAGAGTTATCACAATGATTTGGGTCAGATAGGCAGTCGTTCCATGTAAAAAACTGGTATTCAGCTCCATCCGCTTAAACTGGAAGCTGACCCCAACATTGTTAGGAAATGGCTGGGCAGATGATTAGTTCAATCAACAGATAACATAACTCCTACAAGATAGGACCGACAATGAAGAATCACCATCATCCTGGGCCTCGATTCTGCTATTACAATAGTGTCAGAGTAGTCGATCATTGATTTCATAATGGTCAAGTTCTATCAAATTTTGACAAGTTTGTTAATTCTACTAACACAATGGCGCCATGACTTTTCAATGTCAACCACTGACACTCCAAGAAATGTCATAGAATGATAATCTGGCATGAATAAATGTTCGCATTTATTAGTAGATTTCGAAAACCATTTGAACTAAGGGTTGTATAATAATGACAATACGACAATGCCATTAAAACACAAATTTATTACGACACCATTGACCGACCAATGATCGACCATTGTGAATTTAGCAGATTACGAACTTTAGGCAAAATGACAATGGGATGAGAATGGAATCGTGTTGGAGTGACGAATTTATTAAAATAGCAGAATTGGGCCCATATTACTTGGGTCGGCGCAACACGTTTTTTTCTTCCTTTCTCCGCTGTCAACCGCCACGCAATCTTTTACACCGTCAAGAAGATTCTTGGCCAAAAAAAAATAGCCATGCACACAAGGCCAGTGTTTCACTTACTGATCAAACAAAACACATGTAATATGTAGGTTACGTCACCACACGTTTCCCCCATTACGGCCTTAGACGGCGAAACGAAAGCCGAACTCTTTGCTCGCTTTCATCAGCGTTATTGTGTTCATAATTCGACTATTTCGACATCTAACGTCAATTTGCGCGGGTGTTTTTTTTTTTAGGTTGGCACCAAGTATTGTTTTTTTTAGGTTGGTAGTGTTGATACTTGAACGGGCTGTCGATTTTGCAGGGATGCGCTCGATGTACACTCAAGGCTAAAAGTGTTGTTGAATGAAATATGTATGTATTTCATTTTCTATTTTTTTGCAATCACTATTATTGCCTAAGAAGACGAAGCTTTTATACTTAATTTACCAACGACATTTTTCGACGGATATTTTCAAATAACGAATTGTTTACTTATATCAATTTTTGGAAAATACTTTAAATTGCTTGAGTTGCAATAAAGTGTGCACTTCGATCAATAAACTGAATCAGTCAAAGTGACCGGTTTGGCACCTTCATATATGCGTCCATCCGGTTCATCAACTCCTGCAGGCCTAAAATGGCCGCTTTAACAGAACATAATATGAATCACGTTAAAAATTTTGGACTTTATGGTTATGAATATAAAGTCCACTTTTAGATTTTTTTTCCATTTTAGAACCCTGTAATGTGCAAACAACCTCCTCCACCTCCTTTTTTGAAACTTTTTGAATAATATTGTGTTCTTAATGTACTGACGTCAAATAAACATTTTTTCTTTCTTTCTTTCCATATTAAGTCTATTGAGGCAGAAGCTAATTGTTTTGTTAAATTTCAAAATCTAACATATTAATAGTACATTGTTATCCAAGGGGTGAAAGTAACTTATTTAGTCCCGAGACGGGGTTTGGCGCCCAAGCGTAGCGCGGGCGCTAATAGCTCGAGGGACTAAAGAAGTCTTTAACCCGAGGTAAACACTGTGCTTTTCATTACGAATACATGGAAAATAAAAACAAAAACACGAAACCACTCGAAAAAAAATGAAGCCTATTTTGTTTTTTTTTTCTGTGGCCGGCTATTCAGCCTTTATTTTCACTATAGTCACTGAAAAAATAGTAAATATTTTGCCCTAATTTTTGTTATTTTAAAGAAATATTTGTAACTTAATTATAACTAAGTTATTAAATAATTATATTCTTTAATTAATACTGAATTTTATGTTATTTCAATTTTACATCGCGCTGTAATTTACAGGCTGTATAGAAGTCGGAACATGGTTCAATAGAAATGTGAAAATAGGACTAGATTTTTTTTAATAATGTGACAGCTGTCAGTTGAAAGTGATTCTCCCTAGGGCTGAAAAGTATTACTTTCAGCCCGCTCCTCAGGCAACTTCAGACCTACTTTCCGAGTATGAGTAATGAAAAATTTATTAAACACTCAATACTCAATACTTTTTTGGTTTCCACAATGTAGGCTTAGGTGGTAAACATATATTTAGAGACAATCGTGGACCCTGTCGGGCACAGCAAAAGTAAGATATGTGGAGAGTACTTGTCATTTTTAGAAGTCATTTCATAAACAATTTTTACATTGTGTCGAAAATCATTTAAAACTAACACAACACGGATTTTAACGTTTACAATTCAAAAATAAAATAAACAATTAAAATTTGAAAAGAATCATTTCAATAGAATAAATCAAGTCAACGAAAGAATAAATCATGTCATTAAAAGATAAATCGTGTAAAATTATAAATAAATCATGAGATAAAAAAATATTGTACATTATCTGTGTTAATACTAATAAACGGGCACGAAAGGAGGTGTCTGATGAGATGACAAGTAATACAGAAGTATCGCTGGACATTACACACAGCGCCATCTAGTGCCATACTAAGCAACGAGGCTTGTGTCGTGGACACCAGACAGTTGATCTACATAGATATCTTTTAGTTTGTAAATACATTGTTTAAAACATCCATGTCTCGGAAATTCATATTCATGCTCATCACACAAACATTTGCTCCTACTGGGATTCGACCCGGGACCCTAAGAACGTAAGGTTGCCTCACTACCGCTGCGCCAATCGGGTCGTCAGTAAGAAAGGTGTCTGATGAGAAGACGAGTAATAGAGAAGGTATGGAAGTAGAAGACATGCTGTGCAGACCACAAATGAATTGGGATAAGGTCAAGAGAATGATAAAAAACAGAAATATTTCAGGAACGGATCATTTTCAGATACATCCATATTATTATTCGATTTTTATTTATTATAGTACCTAGTTTCTGGCTTGAAAAACGTATAAATTTATGAATGACTAGCGGACGTCACGCGGTTCCACCCAAAAGTTCCCGTTCCGGTGGGAGTATTGGGATAAAATAAAGCCTATGTTACTAGCTGATAATGTAGCTATCCATTAAAGAATTATTCAAATCGGTCCTGTAGTTTTTAAGTTTATTCGTAACGTACAAATATATTTCTTCATTAGTATATACTACAACTAGTAACGCTAGGCTACTACTAGTAATGCGTAGGTACTTACCTATGTGGATGTCGCATTTCTGGTTTAAACACCAGTCTGGTGCTTGACCTTCGCTTCGTGAGGAAAGCAAACATCCGGTGTTAGAGGAAATGATCGAGACATGTTGGCACTTTGGCAGTCTCCGTAATTAGCAACAATTTTCACAATTATTAATAAGCCGATAAAATAAAATTATACTAGCTTATTACTGTCCCTTAGGTCCATGTTCACCGAAAAGATAACAGCCTGATTAGCTAAAACAGCTGTTTAAAGCACATTTTTGTATGGTAATATGTCACAGTGACAGCTGTTTTTAGCTAATCAGGCTGTTATCTTTTCGGTGAACATGGACCTTAGTAGTGCAAAGGCCTCAGCAGAAGGCATGAGTATTTATCACCACGCTTGCTTAATGAGGATTGGCGATTTAAAACTTATATTTAGTACTAGCGTTATCTCTATATGATACAAGTTTTATCCGTCGACGTTATCATTCAGTAAAATCATTCCCATACGAAAAATGGGAGAAAACAATTTCGTGTGTGACTGTTCATAGGTACCTATGTTATGATTTACTTTCAAATTACTTGTAATTGATTAAAAAATTGTCACGATTCGCATGTACCAGACTGTCTGCTACCCTAACATAATATGGTTAAAAGCGTTCGGTTCAAGAATTAAATTGATTTCTTACTCTGTTACCACATTGTTTCATTAATACACTTTTTTTCCTTACGAAACGCATCTTCAGCTATTATCTTACCTTTTCATTCATTCTCCCAGATCAGTTTTACAAAACCAACCCACCATTCACTCATTCATTCAATGCAAATATTTCATTCAGCTTTATCCATTCACCGTATCCGTAATGACCTTCTTTTTTTCAAATTTATACAGATGCCAACGCACCACATCGAGCTCAATACGACACCACAGACTATAAAATTAAAAAGAAAAAACATGGCTTAGAGAAACCTATGTTTATACAGACAGATGTACCTATGAAAAGATTTGACTATTACGGGTTTCCAAACGTGACAAACAGACTGGCTGATCTGCCGAAATTTAAGCCGATTTCTGACGACCAAATGCTTAAAATCAATGAGATACTTGAAAGTCTGCCTTCAAGATTACCAAAAAGGAAAGGCCGTGTGTTAAACATCCCTCAGACGGTTCTCTTGAGTACCCCAATTGTGACTACAGAAAAGACGCTAGAATCGAACGACAGACAAGACGGAAAACGATGTCCACAAGGCGGGACATGCGAATTTTTTTTCTACTGTTGGATGGTCGGAGGCTTATTGGACGGCTCTTGCGGAAGCGTCTTGAAAGGGTGCTGTCACAGAGTAGCTAAAGCCGGAATCTTGGGTGTCCAGGACTCGAACAGCCTCGATTCTAGCAGCGAAGGCCTAAGCTATGGACCTGTAGTCAATGACGAAAGTAAGTTGACCTGATGACATAGACCTGCACCACTGCATACAGCAGTATAATTTTGATGTCACTTCTGTGTGTGAAAGAGATGCGGCTATACGGTATGTCTAACTCTATCTCTTTCGCACATTGAAGTAAGATAAAAAATGATACTGTTGTAAAAAGTGTGGGTAGGTCCCTGATGGCACGTTAAAGCGTATTTTGAAGGTTTTAGAAATGATTCTAGATTACTTTTGCACGCTTTTTTGAGCACGTTTAAGGTTGGTTAGTTATTGAGAAAGGTTTAGTTTAGAGTCGGTATTTTGCTTAATTTGATTGGAGTAGCATGTCTGTTTATTATTTGTTGTAGTCTTTGTTTATTTACTCGTAGTTTTGTGCATGAAAAAAATAATAATGAAAGACACGTAAGTATTATTTTGTAGTTTATTTTTTAAACGTAGTTTTTTTTTGTTTTATCTTTGTTGTTTTTTTTGCCAATTTTTATTTTTTATCCTAAAAGTTTTCTAGAAACAGCTTTTATATTAAATTAGAATTTTAAAAGTATCAAAATTACGCTTTAATGTGATAGACATCAGAGCAGCGCCATCTTCAGTCAAATAAAAGTACTAACAGAGCTCAGATGTGGTCGTTCGGCAAGACATAGCTAGAATTAGCCATTTAGCCATTTTATCATTCATATCCGGATCCGGTGACGTCATCAGGTATTGAAAACTTATTGTACATATACTTTGTGATATATTTTTCTATTGTATATTCTTTTTTTTTTCTAAATATTCCGCCTCCTTATTCTAACTATGTCTTGCTTTCTTACTATACATACTGATTTTGTATATACATATTTATTTTTCGTCAATATATTTACTAATCGTACTAACAAAAGATATTTAATGAAATGTTTTCTTTTTTTTCTGCTTTAGAAGACACAAGGTAAGTGCTTCTGTTTCTTTTTTGTTATTTTAAAGCTCTATTGTTATCTGTGTATTTACATAATTATTCATTTTCATGATATGTTTCATTAGGAGTTAGGTATTTATCTTTAGAAGTAAAGAAGGCAATAACGGTAACGTTATTTTTCTAATGAATTATACGACTTAAACTTAACCTAACTTAACTTTACCGAAGACGTCGTTGATATTAAAATTTTAGAATGATTAAAGTTTGCGTGCTCAATCTCCAGAATAATATTTTCAAAAATGAAAATAGTCTTTGTCTCGTCATAACAATAAGTCTAAATAAAATGTTAAAACTTCTTCACAATAATTTCATAAAACTTGTGATTTCGACTGTACCAATCAGCTGATTGATTTTGTCATGTAATGTGCGTTATTAAGTACCTATTAAGATTTTTTTTAAATAGGTCAGAGTTCTCATTAAAAATGCAATAAAAAATACACCGTGACTTTTTAGTCTTCTTACAAAGGCAGTCCAGTTCATGTATCCAATGACTAGTAAACGTTCATAATAAAAAAATTGGTATTTATGAGATTTGAATAATTTAAAAATAAAATTTTTATTCATTATTATGACGCAGGCGTAGTTTTATCTCGTTGAAAATGGTGATCTGCTCGACTCGTGCGCTAGGTAGGTATACTCTACAGTTTGATACGTAAACATTTTTAACAGGGTGTTTCATATTTCTAATGTACCCGACATAAAATACCTCTAGGGGCGATTATTATTTTTTGATCATTAAGATAATAGGTACGAAGAAAAATATTATTTACGTACCTATTATCTATATTGGGGTATTGGAGAGCACGGGGTGGGTCGATTTTTTTGCGCAAGTGTATTTAAATAGGTTCCTCGAAATGTTAAAACGTTTACCATTCAAGTCAGATGCTACACCCAGCCTTCACCTAGCTGTTTTCAATGTTAGACCTCGTATCTAAAACGCATATGTAGGCAGAATATTGTGAAAGCTGATGAATTAACTTAATCTTTGAAGAACCACAAGGTTCAGCTATGCAGAATAAATTTTACAACGTATAACTAAATGTAACACACTCAAAACATTGTACTGATGCATGGCTTGAATAGTACGGGGGTCGTAGAGGTGTTTAAAGTAAAAATCTACCATTTTATACATGTATTTAAGGCGACTACATGAGCTAAACACGTGTTTTATAATGGCTAAAAGTATATGATTCACGGCAATAAACAAAACCAGAATAATATATGATATGCTTCAGGATATATGCTAGTATTAGAGTGTCTTGAAAACATAATACAATTAATTTGACACGACGAAATAGAGTTGCTAATTTTGCTCATCTAGTCGCCTTAAGGCGCTTAGACGAGCTAAATTAGCAACTCTATTTGTGGTGGTTCAAACTTAATGCTGTTAGAATAAAGTTCTAATCAGCTTGCACTACAAAGTGGTTGTTACGTCAGCCACTGCGGGCCAAATAGCGCAAAATGAGTGGTTTCGATCGATTTACAAAAAAACTATTGATTGGATTAAAAAACTAAAACACTGTCATGCTAATATATTGCTTGCAGAATTATTTGCCAAAAAATCAGAATGATCGCATGCATTTTAGTAGGTATGTTTTTTATTGTTTGAAAGATATTTTTAGAGGTAAGTTCGTGATTTCTTTTTATCGAGCCAAATTAATTGTATTATGTTTTCAAAACAGTATCATGCTAGCATATATCCTGAAGAATATTTTATATTTTTCTGGTCTTGTTTATAGCACTGAATCATATACTTTTAGTAATTATAAAACTCGCGTTTAGCTCGTGTAATCGCCTTAAGGAAAAACTAGTGAAATAGTTGGAACTTTGACCGCTATAACTCCGAGTTATTAGTGTAGTTTTAGTTATTTAATCCCATACAATGATTATTTCATCAAAAAAATCCTTCAATAGCATTAAATGAACTTAGAGGTTTGTATTGGTGATTTTAATGTCACATACATTTCCCATAGCAGTTTGGATTTTAGGGTTTTTTGTTCCTGTCAATCAAATTCAAAATATTTTACGTCACATAGGCCTAGATGGGCACTTATAAAACGTCGAAAAAGGTGCACGGTTCGCGTTGGTCGATTCCATGGAGAAGAACCGGCAAGAAACTCCATGGTTACTCTTTTCAAAATATTTGGTGTTACAATATTATTATGTTACAGCATTAGTACTTAAGTATGGGGGGACAGCGTAGGCCCGACAATAGGTCGTTGCTTACTATATAAAAAATGTAAAATGAGATGAATATTTCACAAAAGTTAAACAGCATCTTGGAGAAAGCCTACAAAGTTCGCTCAAAGCCTACAAAGTTCACTCAAAGCCTACAAAGTTCACTCAAAGCCTACAAAGTTCACTCATTCACAAATAATAAGTAAAAAAAGCATCTACACATCATCATCTGCCTAGCCTTTTCCCAACTATATTGGGGTAGGCTTCCAGTCTAACCGTATGCAGCTGAATACCTGTATTATGTAAAAAAAGCATCTATACAAAGGTAAGTAAATACATATATAAAAAAAAGAAAATTTTATTAAAAACCAAATTAAACAAGTGACATAAATAAAATCAAAAGAAAAAGAAATCATGGCAATAGGCTGGCCCCAATTACAACATACATAAACAGCTAGTGAAATGTAGGTGTACCCACTATGGGGCGATAATCTTATCTAGATATACATTTCTTCAATTCATCATTCTCCTGCCCTTATCCCAATCTATTTGGGGTCGGCGCAGCATGTCTTCTTCTTCCATACTGCTCTATTTTTCGTCATCTCATCAGTCACTTCTTTTCTTACCATATCCTTCTTAACACAGTCCATCCATCGTTTCTTTGGTCTTCCTCTACTCAAATACCCATCCACATTCATACCCAAAACTTTTTTCACGACATTTTCCTCATTCCTCCGCATCACATGCCCATACCACGACAACCGAGTACCACCCAACTTTTCAGTCACCGGCGCCACTTTCAGACTTCCTCTAATATACTCATTCCTTACTTTATCCATTTGCGTAACACCACACATCCCCCTTAGCATTCTCATCTCCGCGACATGCAGATGCCTTTCATTCATCTTTCTTCAATTATTTTTTCGAAAACGATTCGCAGATTAAAAAAATCGCACACATTAAAAAAAACACACACACTTAAAAAAAAACAGAAAAAAACCCACATGTTACACAAAAAAACCATGTAAACGTAAACGACGCATCACTTAACGACGCGCCTGTACCGCACAGCTGATTCTTACGCAAGCGCACTTTCTCCTCGGACTCGGCGCCGGCGCATGCAGTCGCGCACACAAGTTTATGTCACACTGTTGTTATTTTATGTGTTGTTTGGCGGGAGAACTTGTGTGGTGAGGTGTATGAATTTTGGGAAGGCGGATTATACCGGTGTTATGATTTTTTAGACTATGTCTGTACAAAGAGGATAAACCTTTTTTGTCATAATATAATAGGCTTGTTAACTGAAAAAATCTAATTAGTCCGTCACTTAGATTATCAAAAAATATTTGACCCGTATTTTTTCTTTTGTCACATAAACCAAAATTGACGAAGATATGACGCTTTTAAAATTCCCAATACGTCACTGTTCGGTATCGTTCTTAGTGAGTACTGATGTCACGAGCCCCCACTCCCGAGTTTTGATGCGTTTTATCTTTGTCAATATTCGTTGATTTACAAAAACAAAAAATACGTGTCCATTATTTTCTAATACTCTAACTGACGGACTAAATAGATTTGCAATTTATTGATGGTGGAAACAAGCCTATTGCCAGTAAACAACGTGTTTCTGGACGGTAAAAAATAGCTGTTCCCTAGAATTATGTTCGGATAACTCGTCAAAATGACTCGGAAAGCTGGTTTTTTTTTTCGCGATTCACGATTCGTTTGGTCCCTCAGTAAAAGTTTTTCATAATGATGAGTACAATCTTTCATGAAGCCGTCAATCAAGCATTCTGTACAACAAATTAAATAAAACTGCGCAAAAATTATTGCTGGGAAACAGCATGGAACAAGAGCAGCGCTTTCTTGCCACGAATATGTGACAGTGGCGTTCAAAAGGTGAAATTTTTGTACAGCCACGAGGAGACGTTCCTAGTTTCTAAAATTGGAATTTAAAATTAAAAAATGAATGTAATCAAAGAGTCTGAAGTGACACCATACAACTTATAAAAGGCGTGATTTTTTTCTTTGTTCAACATTCAAGATGCTTTCTTGTCACGCCTCATGCTCTTAAACCCTTTTTACAAAATATTAACAAAGTAATCTCACTAAGCTTTTCCAAAAATTCTATTACAATGTAATATCATTGAAAGTGTCAAACCATTTTAAATGCGTCATTAAACTCTTTAAAAAGTGCTTTAATGCACAATTTAAACGGTAAATGAGCAAATTACGAGTTAATTTACACTTTTATAATGTAGCCGGACTTCAGATTTAGAAATTAGGTTGCCTGTTCGCAATATTAGAGAGATTTTTCATCTTGTTTAGTTGTACAAAATCTGTGATTTGACCATTGTTCTGACGGCTTAGGCAAGTGACAAATGTGCCACAAAATGTGCAAAATATAAAACACTTTAGGGGCTTATGAAAGAATTTGTGTGGTGTACACCAACTAAAAACCCCGACTACTGAAAAATCACGCTCTAATTAAATTCAGGGCACACAAAAAAACACGTTCCCAATATTTATCGTTAATCTAACTGATTGACTTAACAGAATCATTTTTTTTTAAGTCAGTAGGTAATCATCCCTATTGTACAGACACCATCAATCAACCTTGAAGTTGAAAATCTAATAAAGAAATTTGACACATTGTAGTAGCTTCATGTGCGGGTCTGTACAACATATAATAAAATGATTCACTGTGTTACAAAATATATGTATGTTGCTACGCACAATGACTGTGCTTTGCGGAATGATATTACAAATGTACGGTTACAGTAAGTAAATACTATATGCGTAATGATTTTCAGTCAAATCCGTTTAGTCTGGGAGCTGACCAAGTGTTTTGAAATGGGTGAAGAAAGGTAGGATATCTTCGTTCCGTCCACACAACAAACAGGTTTGTCACAAAAGGCATTCAATTTTACTATTTCATTATTGATACAACCCAGTTCATCAGCATCATCATTTCTGCCGAAAGACGTCCACTACTGGACATAGGCCTCCTCCAAGTGTCGCCACATTGACTCGCATCCAACGGATTCCCGCAACCCTCACCAGGTCATCGGTCCACCTAATGGGAGGTCTTCCAACGCATTGTCTTTCCGGTTCGCGGTCGCCACTCCAGAACTTTTCGGCCCCATCGGCCATCCGTTCTGCGAGCAATGTGCCCTGCCCACTGCCACGTAAGTTTGACAATTCTTCGGGCTACGTCGGTGACCTTGGTGACAACCCAGTTAATACTGGGAAATACGATACCACTTTGTGAGACTGGGTTGTCAGACTTTTTGGGCCACTGACTACCTGTAACAACTGTCAAAGATAGACAAATGACAGCCGGGACCAACAGCTTAACGTGCTTTCCGAGGCACGAAGGAAACTCGGTATGTAAGGGTGGTCACCCATCCGGCTTAACCTAACGATTGACCCGAGCGGATGTTATTATTAAGCTACGAGCTCCTCACCCAGATAGGTAGTTACTTCATATAAATATTGTTTATAGTATAGCTGCATCATGCAGATGATCAAAGTTCCACAAATAACAATGTACCAATCAATTGTTAACTTACTTTACTACCATCTCAAATATTCACCCTGCCACACTGCTTTGATTTAAGTCTGACAACCAGTCTTACCAAGGAAGGGGTATCGTGTTACACAGTACTAACTGGGTTGTGGTGTTTAGATACGCAGTCGCTCCATGTAAAATACTGGTATTCAGCTGCATCCGGTTAGACTGGAAGCCGACCCCAACATAATTGGGAAAAGGACAGTTGATGGTGACACTGCTTTTTGCTTTCTTTGGCTAAAGAAAGAGCCAGGTCTCTGGGGCCTAATTCTGCCATTTTAATAAATTCGTCACTCCAACACGATTCCATTCTCATCCCATTGTCATTTTGCTTAAAGTTCGTAATCTGCTAAATTCAAAATGGTCGGTCAATGGTCTCGTAATAAAATTGTGTTTTAATGGCATTGTCGTATTGTCATTATTATAAAACCCTTAGTACAAATGGTTTTCGAAATCCACTACTAAATGCGAACATTTATTCATGCTAGATTTCATGTACGAGATTAATATTCTATGACATTTCTTTCAATGGAGTGTCAGTGGTTGTTCATTGAGAAGTCATAATGGCGCCATTATGATAGTAGAATTAACAAACTTGTCAAAATTTGACAGAACTTGATCATTATGAAATCAATGATCGAATACTCTGACACTATTGTTATAGCAGAATCGAGGCCCTGATCACGCGAAGTGTTTATCACCTGTCATTTATTAGTTCTATTGAATACTCTATTTCGTCTCACCATGAAAAGATGCATATTTTCAGCTTTTCCTTGACAAAAAACCACAAGCCTAAATCACACCTTTTATGCAATATTTTAAAGCGTTATTTCCGAAACAATTTCAAAATAAGCCTACGAGGCTACGACTGAATTGAAATAGGTATTTCCACTTAGAGATGTTATGAAATATAGGATACGTCAGCAGATAACCATCTTGTGATTAATTATGTTGGGTTTTTCGATAACTATTTACCTTAATTTGATATTTCGTCAGATTCGCCCCCATTTTCTGGTTAGCTTACCCAGGAATCGTACATATTTGATCATAGTAACACTGATCCTAAGTTGAAGCAGCGAGATCTACCTTCAAGTTTTAAAGGAATTGGGCTTTCATTGATTTATACATAGGTATCCATATCATTTTATTTTGAGTACCAAAAGTTTAAAAATGTGTAGAAACCATCATTCGTTATTATAAACAAATCAAATCAAAATATTTTATTTCACTTAGGCCTTGATGGGCACTTATAAAACGTCGAAAAAGGTGCACGGTTCGCGTTGGTCGATTTCATGGCGAAGAACCGGCAAGGAACTCCATGGTTACTATTTTTACAACGGTATTAAAAGTACCCCGTAGTCTCTGTTATTGCGATTCTTTTTTATACTCGACCATACCTTCCAGTTACGGAGATACTGGGGTCAAACCAACGTTTTCACAAGTTTTTAATGTACTTAATAACTTTACTAAAATGTGATTTTCCACCCCAAAAAAAAGTCATCTTACAGCAATAATTTTTCCGTAAATCAGTCAGGCCGGGTGTAGTCCGCATTTTAGGTATGAACTATGCTCTTTTATGTATTCTGTGCCTGTAGTAAGGTTTGAAGAGGTGCAAATTTTAATACATTTGTAAGCCCTGGCGGCTTAAAGTAATTTTTGGCCACTACGGGATAGTCCGGTTAAGTAGTTAAGCGACCTTAGCGAGTTACAACTACGAGTGTTCATTTCTAAAAAAAAAAGATACGGAAACTTGTAAAATAGAATGTAACAAAAAACAATCGGAAACACTTGAACATCAATTTGTTTATGTAATATTTAGCACAACGAATTATTAAGGTGAATCGATTGAACCGTAACTGAGTCGAATGTTAGAGATGTAACCCACTGTTCAAGTATCGACTGACGGAGTAGGTACACTGTTACATCTCTAAGTTATTATATAAACAATAGACTAGGCTTTAGACAGCGTGTAATTGAAAATTAAATAATAACACACAAACAATGGTTATTTGACATGATTTCGATTTACATAACTTTTGTTTTTTGAATACGCATTCTTATGGTTTATAATGTTAACTAGCTGACGTCATGTGGTTTCACCCTCGTAGTTCCACTTCCCGTGGGAATACGGGGATAAAATATAGCCTATATGTTACTCGCTGATAATGTAGCTATCCATTGCTGAAAGAAATTTTCAAATCGGTTTAGGACTTTTTAAGTTTTTTCGTTACATACACAATACAAATCTTTCCTCTATAGATCTAGATAGTGAAGAGCATCTAGAATCAATGTTACCAACCAGTACAAAAGTTTGGTCACGTCTGAAGCAAGACGTATTTTCCGTTTATGGATCCGAGAACTGATTGTTATATTTGTAACTAGCTGACCCGCGCAACTTCGTCTGCGTCACATAAGAGAAAGAGAGGGTTACAGAGATTGGGTCGTAAGCACCTCTAATACAATTTTCAAAGAGCACATCATACACATCCTTCCGCATAATGAAAATGCGCGCCCGGTACATGATCATTATTTTGCTGCGGAGTTATTTAAAACGGTGTATCTCCTAAGATATGCATTGAAATCAATTTACGTGCAATACGAAACGCGTCCATCAATTCTGTTAATATTGTTGATAGCAAAATTTGAAGTAGATTGGACAAAGGAATCAAATTTTCCCATACAAACTTTGCCCCCCACCTTTTCACCCCATTAGGGGTATAATTTGAGAAAATCCTTTCTTATCGTATCATAGGCATACGATAAGAAATGATTTTCTGAAATTATTATACAAAAAATACACCCTCCAAGCTTCAGGTTTCTACAATCTGCGGTAAAGGCTGTGCGTTGATCCATCACAGTCCTTCAGGACAAAGCATTTTTATTATTTGTAGATAGTAGGATTTGAACTCGTTTGTATTTGTAACTTTTCGGGTTTTATGTCTGATGTACATTCGTATAGTCTACATTTTCTTCGTAGTATTATTTCATTAGTAAATACAGGGTGAAAACGATTAACCGGGCAGAAAGGGGAGCTTCCTTAACCGTTGAGTATTAGAAACAGGATCGATTGGCATCAAAAAATGTTTTGTGTAAAATAGCAATTTTCTTGCTAACTGTACTTTTTTTTAATCTGTGAATGGGGATCAAAATTTCACGAAAAATTACGGAATGTTTCCTAAGATCATTTCCATGTAGCTGCAACGGTTAAGGTTTATCATTATTGGCATCAAAAAAATTGTTTTATGTAAAATGGCAATTTTCTTGCTAACTGCACTTTATTTTTTAATAAAATTATGGATTGTTTCTAAGACCTTTTTCGTGTAGCTGCAGTTCCCCTTACTGCCCCGTTTACCGTTTGCACACTGTATTACCAACTACTTATACCGAGGAAAGCCGATTTTCTTGAGTTCCGCTATTTTGGGCGTATTCACTTCAAAAATCAAATTTCAAGAAAATTGAGAAATTATATTTACCTGTATTAGATTTGAAGTATTTACAGCAACTTTTAAAGTTTTATACTTCATTGGATTTTGTTCTATAGGTGTATGAAGTTTATTAATTTTAAACACAAAACCATCTTTTTTACGTCTCTGGATGAAATTTTTAAAAAATGCTGAAACAGGTATTTCTTTATTTTTAATAATAAGTATTTACTCTGAGTTTCATGATTCTAGAACATTCTAAAAAAAAATTTTCATACAAACTTTACCCCCCCTTTTCACCCCCTTTGTCCAAAATTTTCCATAATTTCTATAGCCTAAATGTTATTCTGAGTTTATTTAAATAGATTAGTGAAGTTTTCATCAAAATCCGTCCAGCAGTTTTTACGTGATGCGCGTTCAAACAAACAAACAAACAAACAAACAAACAAAAATTTTAAAAATGGTTTTAATATGTTCAGTTACTTATTTTAAGTCACCCTGGGCGATTTTTTTTTTTAAATCTTCAATGTACAGATTTTTTGGTCTCAACGATTTTATTATATGTATAGATACCACCATTATTGAGAAAGACTAACTATAATGAATTGCAATGCCGGATCTAGTGTGTGTCATAAGTTTAACTATACGCGTTTTATGCAGCCCAATAATAGTGTTCCCATTGCTGGGATACATGGCCTCTTCTCTATGAGAAGTAATGGGCTATAATCCACCACGCGGGCCCAGTGCGGGTTGGTAGATGTCAAATGTCTTCAAATTTTTGCTTCTAGGACATGTCGGTTTCTTCACGATGTTTTCCTTTACCGTTTTGAGACCAGTGGTGATGAAATAAATTACATAAACTAAGTCGGGGCAGCCACTGAGACCACTGGACCACCGATTCTCTCTGGGTTTAAAACTGAACAGTATTGTTGAATGTCAAGTCCTTTGAGATATATTCAGGGGGGTGAAACTTCCATACATTGGTTTCAAACAAAATTTTCATAGATAGTGCTGCCATCTGTGTGGTTAGGGACAACAACTTTTCAACTGTTTGACAGCTTACAACTGTCATAACGAGAACAGCTATTTTAGAGGACTTTTCGGTGAAGTAGATAGCCAGATGACAGCGGTTGCCTTGTGAATACACACAAGTTCGAATCCTCAGTCAAGAATTTATTTGGTTGAACAAAAACTAACAGCGCCATCTAACAGCTTAGGTACACAATTTTAAAAACGAAAACCAGAGTTGCGCATCTATCTTGTATTATACAAGTGTATTATCTATGGATAAATCGAAGGTACGGTGTTTGAGCAATTGACTGGTACGCTGTGTTTTGCTGGTTCAATAGGGATGATTCCTAACTAAAAGAAGTATGACTCTGTTTAGTCCGTCAGTTAGATTTTCGAAAAATATTGGATTCGTGTTTTTTGTTTTATCAAATTGATAAAGCGTCAAAGATCATGAGCCCGCTTGTGACGACACTTTCCGGTAAAATGTACTCAAATGTGACGTCACACGAGTTTTCGACGCATTGTATCGTCTTCATTTTTTGTTTACGTGAAAAACGAAAAAATACGTGTCCTATATTTTTTTTAAACTATTTAACGGATTAACTAGTTTTTTTTTGTATCTACCCTATTCTTGCACGGAACAAATATTTGTATGGCCCTCTGACAAGTTGTTCCGGGTCTGGCTGCCAGCTGATCTTTCGCAAACCAAAGGTATTTAAACGGTAAATAAGGTTGTATACACTCAACACACAGTTCTCTATGTATGTTACGTACATATTAGTCATTGGTGTATCAACACTACTGTTCGCAGATTGACCGACTTTCATCCGTGTACCTATGATGTCATTCGGCTGTCTCCAATTCGGTTGCCAAATGGGGTGATTAATGATTATTGTGTTTCTGCGGTGTGATTCTGTAAGACCTCATTTTAAACTTCGAATCTGAATCCGCTGTGAGTTTCTTGATTGACATTCTAAAAACTCGTTTGATAAATCGTATCTATACTAGCGCCACCCTTGAGAGCGTGTCAGTGAGTTGAACTAAATTGACAACTGCTGACCTCCCTTCAATGACGCACTAAGTCGAGGCCCGAACCCCACAGGGGGTGCCCTTAGTGACTGTTCATTTAAAGTGTAAATTTTTAGTTTGTAAGCCCTGGCTGGGGGCCTTAAAGTAATTTTTGGCCACCACAGTAGTTAAGCAACCTTAGTGAGTTGCAACTACGAGTGGTCATTATAAAAAAAAAGAAGGAAAGTGGCATTCTGTAAAGGGGCTTACTCAAAGCACTGCATGCAGGTCCCTGCAGGCAGGGCCTGCATGCATGCAGGGCCGAAATTTTTAGGCCCTGCGGCAGGGTGAACAATTCAAATATTGGCCTTGCATGCATACACACAATGCGATTGGCAGTGTCCCTGCAGGCAGGGCCCTACATGCAGGGCTTTAAGTAGGGGCCTTAAGTTAATTCCCCCGTCACTTCCCGTGACTAGGTGATGCTTATAGAATGCAAAATCAAGGTCATTTTGAACGTTATGCGAAGTGAGAGTGATTAGCGATGTGAGATGCGAGTTTTTGTTTGAATTTTAAAGAATCGACCGGCTGCACACAGAAATTACCTAGTCAGCATCGTGAGTTTCAGAAGTTAAACGAAAATGAATATCTGTGACTCTGATCTTTGCGAAGATTAGCTTCAGAGTAAAGTCGTTGTTAATGTTGAAGATGAATTATTTTCCCACTCAACTCGATTGTGGTGATAAATGCGATTTCATCAACATCTGTTTAGCCTTTTTCAACTATGTAAGGGACGGCTTTCGGTCTATCAGATGCAGCTAAATACCAGTATTTTAGATGGAGTTACAAAAGTAAAGCGAAAATGACAATCTGTGACTCAGATCTCTGGCTGGTCAGGAGGTTGTTGAAGTCTTGGGTTCAGTTCTCGAGCCGAGCAAATAGTTATTGAAATTTTTCTATTAGAAATTTCTCAGTGCAACCAGGGAATCTGGATTTGTGGCCGGTTGAAGGTAATATGCTCGTCCCTTATTACTTCATCATCTGCCTAGCTTGTTCCCAACTATGTTGGGGTCGGCTTCCAGTCTAACCGGATGCAGCTGAATACCAGTATTTAACATGGAGCGACTGCCTATCTGACCTCCTCGACCTAGTTAATACTGGGTAAAATATAATACCACTTGGTAAGACTGGTGTCAGACTTTTTCGGGCCACTGACTACCTGTAACGACTGTCAAAGATGGACAAATGACAGCCGTGACCAACAGCTTAACGTGCTTTCCGAGGCACGGAGGAAACTCGGTATGTAAGGATGGTCACCCATGCACAGACAAACCTAGGCAAGCACGGCTTAACCTAAGGATTGACCCGAGCGGCTGTTATTATTTAGCCACGAGCTCCTCTGGGTGATTTTATATTATAAAGTAAAATAAAAAAAACATCTCTTTTTTAAGAAATTGTTTAACTCGAGGACAACACATCATGTCTGTGTTTGATGAACACAGAAACAAACAAACACAGTAGACACTTTGTCGATTGTCCGTCCATTCATCTATCCGTTCATCCGTAAATATGTAGCTATAATAATAATTGTCATTCGCGAATGTAAACTTGGTGAAAGGTGTCAGGCTCGCGGTGGGGTGCGGAAACAACGCGCCGCCGCGCCTGATTACAAGCTCATGGACTGTGGTGCAAGTTATAAGATCCTAGTACTTTGCCCGCGACTGCGTCTGCAAAATATGCATGGCAAAGATATAATTTATAGCTTACTGGCTGCGCCCCGGGGTGTCACCCACGTGGTGGCAAAAAAAAATACACCTAGGCGTACAAAAATAGCCTACGAGGCTACGACTTATTCGCAGACCTATTTGGTAGGTACAAAAAAAAACATAAAATCTGTCAAGCCGTTTCGCAGGAGTTGCCGAAATTGATCACAGAGTATATAATCACTACGTTTAAAATTGATTTGACAAATACATAAAAAGAAATTAAAAAACTTCTTGAGGTCGATGTATAAAATGAAGAGTGTAATGGCGGCGGTGATTGAAAAGTTTTGTGGTAATCTGTTGTCGTGATGTGGAAATAGTATGCGGAGGAATGAGGCACCAGTGAGGAAAGTTTTGAGCATCAATGTGAATGGCTTTAAGAGTAGAGGAAGACCAAAGAAACGATGGATGGACTGTGCAAAAGATGATATTGCTGGAAATGAGGTGTCTGCTGAGATATCGAGAGAGAAGCATGGAAGAAGATTTATTTTCCTTGGAGTCATGTTGCGCCCACCCAAAATAAATTGGGATGAGGGCATTAGAATAATTTTGATTGTTGAGGTCGCTGTTTCCTGTCCGACTAATCTGGGAAAACACAATAAACGAGAAAAAACAACTTCAACGGTCTTAGTCCAGACATTATATTCGTGGAAGAAAATATCGTGCCAAACTATGGGATATCGTAAAGCAAATAATATGGAACACACGTGACATCTTCTGGGCCTTTTTTTCGGATGGGAAATCATCAAATGACTTCTCCCACTCTGGGCGGAGCGGGAGGGATTGTCAGACTGACTAAAACGTGACCCATACGTGTTCCTACCTCGCCCTTTATGTTCCGGGGCCACGGTATCTTTTTCGAACAGTCCCGCAGCCCCGGACATCTTCTAGGCCTGCGTGGTTGATTATGGCCTTCTCTTTCTCTCATGCAGAGATATGGGATGACTATGTTTATTTTTGTGAAACGTCAATCTCGGCAAGCTGTCCCGTGAAACTCCGCTCTCGCTACATCCCATGTCTACACCACACACAAAAGCCGCTCGTGCATTGAAGCCAGCCGTCTTCCGGCGCGACTCAGCACGATAATCAGGGGTCGTCAGCTTCCGGACCACTATCTGATGATAGATTGATGTATTGCTTAACATTTTGATATATGTGATTATCCTTTGAGACTCGGATGTTTGCAAGACGTTGTATGTGATTTTGTAAGTGTAGTGGATGAGTTAGCAACTCTTTTCTCAATAAGTTACTATGCCTTGTGTCTGTGACTGTAGCTTCGTTTTTTTTTGTTTTCTTGACATTCAAAAGTGTCGTAATGGTCTAATTGAAATAAATAATAAATTAAGTTTGAGTTTAACGCATGAAAATAGTAATTTTGGACAATATTTTTGTTGGAATCTTTGTAAATCATTAGGCTGTTGTTTTTTTTCTTTACTAACTGTAGATTTGGTTTTAACAGATAGTCAGTGGCCCAAACAGTCAGAAAACCAGTATTACAAAAAAAAAAACAAAAAAAATCAAAGCATTTATTTCAAGTAGGCCAATAACAGGCACTTTTGAATTGTCGAAACATTACCAAAGAATAAGAATAATTTAAGAATAAGAATAATTTATTTGCTTAAAATACAGGTGTTACCAGTTGTTACAAGTCGGTGGTTTAGGCATACCATATTTTGCCTTTTTAGGGCATGCAAATATAATTTTACATTATTTTATAATGCGTATTTATAAGTATTTTCAATTTAAGCTTATTAAAAGTAAAGTAAAATAATTATTAAATAAAATAAAATGTAAAATAAAAAAGAAACCTTAACACATAGGATTTCGTATTACCCAGTATTAACCGAGTTGTGAAGGTCAGATATTCAGTCGCCTCATGTAAAATACTGGTATTTAGCTGCATCCAGTTAGACTGGAAGCCGACCCCAACATAGTTGGGAAAAGGCTACGCAGATGATGATGATGATGAATATGACAAACTTATGTCACGCTTGTATTTTCTAATGAGATAAGTTGAGGTATACAGAACACTCAAATATCGCCAGATTCCATGACCAACGGTGGAGTTAAAATCGCTACAGCTACTAAAATAATTATTTTTGTTATCGCTCCCGCTTATAAGTTACACCGCACGTAAAAGCAGCGCGTGCGCGGCCGAGCGTCACTTCCGGCGTGTTGCAATCAAGGGCGCACTATTTCCGGCCGATTATCTGAAGATACGTTATTTAATAGTAGGCTTATGAAAAACAGGATTTTCATAAATGTATGTTTAACGCCGTGTTTTAAAGACGATTTTGTTTGTCTGTTTATTTGCATTTCATTTCTTATTTTATGTAAAAAGAGGGTTTTTTGAAGAACAAAATGTACCTATATTACATGTGTAATCAAGGTATTTTAACATGACCCTTGTTTTTTTTTTCGCTTTGGGAAATCACCAAATGACTCCTCCCGCTCTGGGCGGAGCGGAAGGGAGTGTCAGACTTTTACTGACTAAAACCCATCCATGTTCCTTCTTAGCCCTTTGTGTTCCAGGGCTGAGGTATCTCTTTCGAACAGTTCCGGAGCCCCGGCAGGCTTTAACTTTACCTATGTTTTACTGTTCTCACAACTTTTCTCCTGCCATCTGGGTATTTCTAAAAAAGGGGGAGGTTCTCAATTCGGATGTTTCTATTTTTTTTTTTTTTTTTTTTTATGTTTGTTCGGGCATAACTCCGTCGCTTGCCAACCGATTTGGAAAATTCTTTTTTTGTTGGAAAGGGTATTCTTTCCAAATGGTCCCACATCCACAAAGTCGGGATCTGATGATGGAATCTTGGCGAAATCGAGAGAACTCTTCAAATTTTATATGAAAACGTGTTGCGATTTTGGTATTTTCTACAACAAGTAAAGCATTTGCGTTTGATAAGAACCATTCTACCATCAGATCTGATGATGAAGCCAAGAGTCACGGAACTCCATAATGAGACAATGTACCCTAGTCGTGTTTGGGCTTGTTGTAATTGTAACGGTATGCACTTTCCATGTATATCAAGCACATGTGAACCACTAAAAAGTGAAAAATAAAAACTTTTTTTGAAAAAAATAAAACCGACTTCAAAAAAAAAAACAAAAAAAGTGAAAAATAACTTCAGCCTCTGAAGTCGGTGACAAAAAAACTAAATCAATCAAACAAAGGTCACCGACTTCAGAAGCTGAAGTTATTTTTCACTTTTTTTTTTTTTGAAGTCGGTTTTATTTTTTGCAAAAAAAGTTTTTTACATGGTCCATTTATCGTTTCTTTTGGATTTCTTCCGCTCTTAACGCTATCATCATCATCACTATCTTGCCTTTCGGGTTGGTGCAGCATGTCTTCTACTCTTAATGCTATATAGGGTAGTCTTAACGAAGCTGGAAGGCGGTTATTCTCCCCGTCATTGCGATTTTTTCTTTGCTCTACACCATACCTGGGAATCTTCTAGTTACGGAGATATTGGGAGTCAAACTTCCTACATTTCACAAGTTTTTTTAAATACATACTTGTTTAAAGATCATTCATTTACTGTAAATACCTCCTTGGCCCGTTTTATATTGAATACATCCATTAGCACAATGATTTGAGTGCGTTACATTGAGTTTTTACCGTAAACATAAAAAATAAAAATAAAGGTTCCGACGAATTGAGAACCTCCTACTTCTTGAAGTCAAAAAAGTGATCTTTCACCCCAAAAACTTATGCGAGAAGCCTTCAGCTGGTCATGGATAATACAATTAAACTATACCGAGACAAAAGCATGAGTACAGTATCAAAATATTTTACTAATCTATGTAGTCCGTCAGTTAGAGTACTGGAAAATAATGGACACGTATTTTTTATTTTTGTTAAATAATGAATATTGACAAAGATAAAACGCATCAAAACTCGGGAATGGGGGCTCTACACGTCATGACGCTCTTAAAATTATTATACTGAGGCGTGACGTATTGAGAAGATTAAAAGCGTCGTATCTTCGTCAATTTTGATTTACGTAACAAAAGAAAAAATACGGGTCAAATAGTTTTTGATAATCTATGACGGATTAATTAGATTAAATAAATAAATAAATATCGCTGGACATTAACACACAGCGCCACCTAGTGCCACACTAAGCAAAGCTTGTGTCGTGGACACTAGATAGTTGATATACTACATATACATATACTACCGGGATTCGAACCCAGGACCCTAAGAACGTAAGGCAAAATATAAATATAGATTGTTTTAGGCGTGTCATTACATAATTTCTATTAACGTATAAATTACGTCACAACATACTAAACTACAACAAAGAAGATTTAACCCGACCTGTATTTCATTCTACACTTTCTATATCTTTTGACAATGGCAACAGATTCCATTGTGAAGATTGCAAGACAATGGGTTAACGAAACTCTAATTTATACGGTTGCCTATCTTGAATATTTCAAGCGAAAGTGATACATTTCTGTCTGTTTTTAAAGGTCGTCTGAAGTTCGTATTTTTACCCGACTACAGTAAATCAAAAGGAAGGGGTTATGATTTTAGCAATCTTATACGTATCTTTGTTTGTATTTGTATAATTATGTCCCTCCGAAGCGCCTAAACTGTTCATCCGATTCTGATGAGTTTGGTGTCAATGGACCCGGGCAATGCAGGACACTTTTTAACCAAGTTCAACGAGTTGATTTTACTTTGTAAACCATGAATTTAATTTGAGCGCGATTTTCTAGTAGTTGGGTTTTGTATACCACACAAATTATTACAGTTAATAAATTATGGAGCTATATTATCTGAAGAATAGAAAACACAGATCGCGAAATGTGGAAGGAGGGATTGAAGGAGGGCCTTTGCCCTGCAGTGGGACAATGTAAGCTTATAATATTTTTTTTTTTTTTTTTTAATTAATTATTTAATTAATTATTCATTTTTTTTAAATTTAAAAAATTGTTAAAAAATGAATAAAGGACTTTAAATAAATAATAAACTACTTTTGTCAACCGTGTGGGTGAACTTTAAATGCGATGTTTTTTTAGGGCTGTGCGAGACTGTATAGAACTTTGTAGTAGTAAAACTGTTATTACTTTTTTGTATAATTCATATTTTTTTGAGCGGGTTAAGGGCAGAATAACGTTGGTTAGGGGTAATCAACTTTTTTTCCTTACAAAACCTAGAAGGATTAAAATAAATACTAAGAAATAATTTCATTATATGCATTCCTTAGCGGGTTTACTGAAAGTGAGTTTGAGGAATTTGGGGCCGGAACCACTGGGCCACCGCTGCGCACTTAACTACCTGTTTAAAATTAAAAAAATCATCGAAGTTTATTGCATTTACCATAAATGCCCTTTTTCAATGGAAAAGAATGTCTGAATGAAAGTATTGTGTTCGTTAGTAAAATAAATTGCGTCCTACGCTACCTTATCGTAAAAATAAATGGGACTTTTACATTTAGCTTTAATGGGGCATTTCAGTTGTATAAATACCATAATGGCCGTATTAAAATCCCATAGAAACGTAAATAGATGTTTGTTTTATAGTTTTTTGGGCGTTTAAAATTGGAGCGTGGGTGGCAATTGCTATCGGATTACCATTGCATAAAATTAAGATTAAAACCTATTGGGCAATTGGAATTTTGAATCCGTTTTCAATACATATGGGAGCTCTCTGTTATTGTAATAAATAAAAAAATAAAATAAATATCGCTGGACATTAACACACAGCGCCACCTAGTGCCACACTAAGCAAAGCTTGTGTCGTGGACACTAGATAGTTGATATACTACATATGTACTTTTTGTTTGTAAATACATACTTATTATACATATAAACATCCAAGATAGGTTTTAAAGAAATAGGACGGGAAATAAGCATAAACGGTCTCAAAAACGGTAAAGGAAAACATCGTGAGGAAACCGGCATGGCCTGGAATAAAAAATTCGAATACATGTGACATCTACCAACCCGCACTGGGCCCGCGTGGTGGATTATAACAGCCCATACGCAAAATACACGTTTTGACGTGGAGTTGCGGACACCAGCCCGTTGTACAATACAATACAATACAAGCATAATAAGCCTCCGTTAATGTAGTAGTAGGAAGCGTGGCTGCAATCGCAAAGTATTATAGGTTTTTTCCATCAAGAATTTCTCAGTACCTAAGTAGCAGCCACGGAGTCTGGCTGATGGCATTAGGGTCACCCCTTATCACATGGGACCTAAATATAACTGGCGAAATGTGTCATTACGATTAGTTACACCGAGAACAGCGGTGGGCCAGTGGTGGCGGCCCCGACTTACGAACAGAGTCGTGGCTTCGAACCCGGGGAGGCGCATTCCTTTGTGTAATTTATTTCATCACCACTGCTCTCAAAAACGGTGAAGGAAAACATCATGAGGAAACCGGCATGTCCTAGAACCAAAAATACCTACCAATACCTTTAACGACTGCCAAAGATGGACAAATGACAGCTGGAACCAACAGCTATGTTATCTATGTAAGACTAAAATCCCACTGCTGGGACACACCGCCTCCCCTGTATGATGAGTGGGCTATAATCCAGCACGCGGGCCCAATGCGGGTTGGTGAATTTCAGTCACATTTCAACGAATTTGTGGTTTCAGTTGATCAGTGTTCTGTTTCACTGTCCCTTTAAACTTATTATTGTTTACTGATTTGTTTTTTTTTTTACACCGGACCGTTCAGACGTAGACAATGAAAGGATTTCTTTTTGAGAATTAAAATAAAATAGTTTTCAAGAACTCGGTAGATGGCGTTAAACTGACTACGTTACTAGGTGCCAAAGCCAAAAGCTTGAAAAAACACACGTCACATATGCTCGTTAACTGACACTTTCGTTTACATAAGCTTCCGAATATAACTGTCACCGTAAAATTGTCAAACACGTTAAATTACAATATAACGTGTTTCTCTCTAGCGACATTGTAAACTCTCGAATTATTGTCAAATGAACATACGTAAGTATCTCTGCCCCCATAATCGGGACTTGGGGCACCCCCCCGTAAGGTTAGTTAGGTTCCTTTAAAACCTGCACTCGGAAATAGGGGCCCCGCGAAGCGGGGCTCCGTCGACTATGCTTTTTAGGGGAATATAAAGTGTTTTAAGGTTAGGTTATATTAATCGATATTTCTCAGGAATGGTACAGTATCTTTTCATGAGAGTGGTACCACTGGGCAAGGGGGACCCCTCCTTCCCTCCACACCGCGTGAGTTGACTACCATCGCATGCATTTCACGAAAAATAATGCGTTTTACTGTCAGCAGTATGTTCATTTGACAATAATTCGAGAGTTTACAATATCGCTAGAGAGATTACAATATAACGTGTTCGACAATTTTACGGTGACATAACCATTAATTAGGTCCATGTGAAATTATGTGACGTTCTGTTCCTTGCAGTAACGTACCGAGATCAGCGCCATCTATTCAGCGACTGGAGAAGATTTGAAAAAAAAAATCTTTCATTTTACACGTACGTGCGAACGGCCCGCGGTCCATTCATTTTGGGCCTTTCAGACTAAATATCCTATGAAACAATGGTGGGAAATATTACAGATACACATAGACAGATTTAAAAAAACAACATTCGTTTGTTAATTTGGCATGACCCACTTGAAACTCTTCCTAGAAGTAGTTAATTGTTTCCAAGACAATTAAATAACTTCAGCAAATCCTCAGGGACTTAATACCGTCGTCAGCTAACAAGACACACGTCTGCAACACTGGAGGCCTACTAATAGTGTTTGTAAACGTGTTAGCATTACTTATTAGTTGAGTAACTTAAGTGGCACATTATCATTATGTCATTGCGTGTGACACTTTTCAAGTATTGACTTAAGTTGAGATGTGATGGACGGACAAGTGTACTTGTGCCACTACATTCATCATCATCATTGTGAGGAATCCAGCATGCCGTTTTTTTGAGGAGCGGGAGGGAGTGTCGGACTTTTACTGACTAAAACCCATCCATGTTCCTTCGTCGCCGTTTACGTTCCGGGACCGCGGTATCTCTTTCGAACAGTCCCGCAGCCCCGGCAGGCTAATCCAGCATGTCTGAGAGATATTTCTCGACGGCATGTAAAGCCGGCATGTAAAAACTTGACACCAGGTTAGGCGACTAACCACACGATAAAGAAGAAGGAGGTTTCTCCAGTCATCCGCAATTACTGTATCTCCATCAGAGATGACCGGGGTTGAGCCCCCGGAAGATATTAAGACCATCTGCACCCTCTGTAGTTAACAAGTTATGTGAATGTCACCCTCTGTGGTCATCCCAATCTTCATCGGTAGTATCGCCTATTCGATATTTCATGATCATCATCATTTCAGCCGAAAGACGTCCACTGCTGGGCATAGGCCTCCCCTAAGTGTCACCAAATTTAGCGTTCCCGTGCGACTCGCATCAAGCGGATCCCCTTAATCTTCACCAGGTCATCGGTCGACCTAGTGAGAGGTCTTCCAACGCTAAGTCTTCCGGTTCGCCACTCCAGAACTTTTCGGCCCCATTGGCATTCGGCAATCCGGTCTGCGAGCAATGTCCACTGCCCACTACCACTGCTACTCAATATTTAAACAAATCTTTCCTTTAAACCATAAACGAAATCCAATTCAGCTCAGCAGTTTCCGAGAAAGCCGCACACTAACGCAATCCCATTATAATTGCAAAGTAAAAGTCATCACCACGTGATAGAACGCCTACAAAGCTTGTATTACGTAAGAAACAAACAAACATACATACGAACATACTTACATGACATACATACATACACATTTTGAATTCAAAACAAATCAAAGTAGGTTTGACATACTTAAATTATTTATTTATGTATTCTGCACGTAGTTTTGAGACCTTGAATGTTTTGATGTGGATTTGAAAATGCGACATGATGTCTAGGGTGCATTGAAACTAGCTTTGGGACTACGCACACTTATTCAGCTCTATTCAGCTTATGCCCATAGAAAAATACGATTTTTTATGGGCATATAAGCTGAATAGAGCTGAATAGATGTGCATAGTCCCTTACCCGTGATTTCGCGTACAATTTAATAAAACATATTTGTTTGATTACTCGACTTTTTCCTTTTTTCTAGAATAGAATAGAATGGAAATAATTTATTTGTATTAAATGTAGGTACATACCTACATGAGTTGTTACAGTAATGGTTATAGTTCCTGGTACATTCTACCAATGAGAGGTTTTCATTTTGACAATTAAAAAAAAAATAGTTTCCATGAACTCTATAGATGACGTTGATCCGACTACGTTATTGGGTGCCAAAGCCAAAACGCTTGAAAAAACACACGTCACATACGCTCGTTGAGTGACACTTTCGTTTGCATCAGCTTCCGAATATAATCATTAGGTCCCAAGTGATATTATGTGACGTTCTGTTCCTTGCAGTAACGTAGTCAGACTAGCGCCATCTATCCAGCGACTAGGGAAGAGTTGAAAAAGAACATCCCTCATTGGCATGCAAAAATGTATACTTAGGTAATTTAAAACTTTCACAATCACTCAACAAATTATCGTCTATCAAAAAAATAAAATAATCAAATCTAAATTAGAATAAGATAATAATAATACAGCTATATTTTATCTGTTAGGAAATCCTATATAATATATCCTATAATCCTATATAATCCTACTTAATATTCTAAAGGCGAAAGTTTGTGAGTAAGTATATGTATTTGATTTGTCGATGTTTGTGTCTCTTTCACGCAAAAATTACTGAACGGATTAAGATGAAATTTTGCACACAGATAATTTATAACCTAGATTAGATGGCGCTGTAGGTCTTTTCATACTAGAGACCTCACCATCCCCTTCGAACTGTAGTTATATAATATATTACTGTAGTACTTTCCGTAGTACAGCTACAGAAACCTTTTCCTCCGCTGAAGTTGCAGAAAAGCTCCCTCCGAGACACCTTCTGCCATGGCCCACTTGGAAAACCCAAACCGTTTGCGAAGTCAGGTGGGCCTCTGCAGATACAACCTGGTCCGGTGGGGGTATTCTAATGAAGCCATGTGTAGTTTGCGTTGAGACCAACGCAAACTATGGCTCACCTCCTGTCCTGCACCATGTATGGTTGCACCTGCACTCTAAGGGACTTGTCCGAGGCTACCACAAACGCTGTTGACGTGGCTGAGTCCTGTCGAAATTAATTTAATTAAAAAAACAAGGGAAATCATCGACACGACGAAGAAAAAGGCTCCATCAGCCACCTGTTCAGCATGGCCAGCCCAGATGACTTCCGGTCATGTCTCATGTTTATGTTTGACCTACTTCCAACTTCGTAAACACACTACATACATATGTAATAGAATTGGGCCCATGACACTGCCCTTCTTAAGACATGTGGTTTGTTAGCTTTCTACAGTTTAAATAGACCTCATTATATGTAGTTATTACGTTAACTATTTTGTTATATAACGTGGCCATTAAAAGTTTGTGAATATAGGCTCGTGTGAGGTTTAAAAACAAGTAGTAGGGGGGAATCAAACCTTTTTTTTCTCATGAGAAATTATCAAATGACTTTGCCCACTCTGGGCGGAGCGGGAAGGTGTGTCAGTCTTTTACTGACTAAAACCCATCCATGTTCCTTCCTCGCCTTTTATGTTCCGAGGCCACGGTATCTCTTTCGAATAGTTCCGCAGTCCCGGAGGGGGGAATCAAACCTACGACTACTAGTACCTATACTAACACTGTTTTGAGCTTTCTGTTTATAACTAAACTCACATTGTCACTTACGGAATATCTTCCATAATTTTCAACTTCTACGCATTACGAGTATTAGCGCCATGACGGGTTTGTCTCCACCGATCACAGTATCAGATCACGTTAGCCACGGATCACGGCGAGTTGTTTCCACTGATACCGTTATCCGTTTCCCTCGTTATCCTGTTACCCACTGATCACGATATCCGTGGCGACATGAGCTATTCCGCGATCAAGGCGCTTGCAACATCTTCGAAATATCTCGCTATAGTTGAAAATCATGGAAGCTATCCCGTAAGAGTACTGTTCCCAGTCGTAAATAATGGCACGACTATTTTTGTAGCACACAGATAGTTTTTAACCTGGATTAACCCATGGGTTACTTTTATCCCGGTAGTACGGATCCCGTAGGTAAATTAACGAACTCTTCGTGGGCGAAGCCAAAGGCATTTACCACATACTCATTTCATCAAATTCTACTCTTGCCCCATGTTACTTGAGGTCGGCGCAACACGTTATTTTCTTCCATTCTCCTCAGTCAACCGTCACGCTATCATTTACTCCTTTATCTTTCATATCATTCCTCACACAATCCATACATCGTTTCTTTGGTCTTTCTCTCCCTCTCCGTACATCAACATTTATATTCATTACTCTTTTAGTCACATGCGATTCATCCCCCTCATCACATCTCCATACCACGACAGTCGATTCCCTTTCAAGTTTTCGGTTTTTGTAACTGGCGCAACTTTTGCCACTCAATAACATTAAAAAAAAACTTTTTTGCAAAACATAAAACCGACTTCTAAAAACAACCATTGTTTGATTGGTTTAGTTTTTTTGTCACCGACTTCTGAAGCTAAAGTGATTTTTCACTTTTTTGTGTTTTTAGAAGTCGTTTTTATGCTTACCCCTTTACAGCGTACTGGCGTGATGTTATGTCATGAACTGGTGTAAACAATAGACAGACATGAGATTTCATCAATCCCAGTCCATTTGCTGTTATTTATTCAGGAGTTCCGTTACCTATCTCCGAAGTTCTTCATCAGATCTTCACCAAATTGAAGGGGGCCCCCCTTCAATTTGGTGTTTCTTCACTCCGAGAAAGTATTCTTCCAAAAACTATCCAAATGGCTTCATGTGTTAATAAAGTTTGAAGAGTTCTCTCTATTTCTCCAGGATCCCATCATCAGATCCTGACTTGATGATTATGATGATTATGGGACCACCTGTAAAGCATACCCTTTCAAACAAAATAAAAATAATCCAAATCGGTCCAGCCATCTTCGAGTAATCGGGGAACATACATAAAAATTAAAATAAAAAAGATTCCGACGAATTGAGAACCTCCTCCTTTTGGAAGTCGGTTAAAAAAGAGGTCATATAGCCTCTCAAAGTAAACACAACACAACTCAAAAATCATGATAATTATCATAAACGCCAAAACACGGAAACGCGCAAGAAAGACCAGTTAATATCTTTACGTCACGTGACGTAACTTTAAGTTAAAGTTGGTCAAGCGGTCGGCTTTCTACATGACATAATGTGCTAGCCATGGGTTACTTAAGTATATGATATAGCAGTCAGAAGTCGGAACACGTTTTGTAAACAATTGTGGTGTTGATTGTTGATTGGTTTTGCGTGCCGGTGTTCGTATGGGTTTCGTTAATTTCTGTATAGGATGGTTTTTTTTAAACGTTGGAATTTTTTCCGAATCGTGGGTGCGTTTATAAACCTTTATACATACACAAAAACAACGAGAGAGCAGGCTGGTGGCCCAGTGGTAGCGGCCCCGACTTACGAACAGTAAGTCGTGGGTTCGAACCCAGGTGCCTTTATTACTTTGTGGAGTTTATGTCACGATGACATGTGACATCTACCAACCCGCACTGGGCCAAAGTCCATTCCCTCTCATAGGAGGGATTGAGATGAGGGACTGATTATCCTTGTTGCCCAAAAATAAGCTGAGCTGAAATGGGCTTGCTTGCAATGAGCTGTGGGTCAAAATACTTTCTGGAGTTCTGACACAACCAGAGGGCGTCATGGCAGACCTAGTAGAAGAAGGCGGTACGAGTTAGACAAAACCAACCATCAGTGGTCCACAATCACATCCAAGCTTTCTGTATATCAAACTAAGTAACTCGACGCAAACAAATATTGCTGGGAAATGATTTTTTGTTGGGGTAAAAAAGAAAGAAACTTGTATTCCAATATCTACGTCACCTAGATCGCCATGACAGGAAAAACAAATGCCTTTTAGCACCAAGGGCAATCGGCCACAGGTGCCTCGACCACTGGGGGCCTAAGCCACGGACCCATTTATACACCTATTAAATCAGCCGTCATCGCAATATTAGAGACGAGCAACCTTATCTGAACAAACACTGTATGCTTAAAATGAAGTCGAGGCGAAAGTTACACCTAGCGTGTCTTCTATTTGGTGTTATTAGGACCACGAAGCCGAAGTATTTGTACGACAAATTGAGTTGGATGGCTAGTAGACGAGAGTGCGCTCCTAGGCTATGTGCGCAGCAATTATCGACACAGTCTCATAGGACAGCAGCCTTTAGAGGTAGTTTCCGATACGCGGCATCTAAAGTGTGGAATAATATTCCCCCACCATTACGGGTACTGGGCACTATACACACATTCCGAACACGATTGCGGCAGTATTTGATAGCAGCACAACAGAAATTGGATATGGTAACAATGAATATTTCAATTATATAGACGCTTAGCAATTTGCAGCGCTTGCGTATGACTGCACCGTGTACCTACGTAGGTACTTACATATGCAAACACGCGAACTGTTGCGACAATGTTCAATTTTACGTTACATTACACTTCTTTCATGTACTGAACCTGACACACCACAGCTGCACTGCTTGTTCCACGACATCTCAATGTCTCGACGTAAGACCACAGCCTTCAGGGGATGCTTCAGAATGCCGCCACTCGCTGATGGAAGGATCTGCCATTCTTCTATAGGATTCCTAAAAACAAAATTAAATCGTTTAAGATTATTACTATTTTTTATATATACATATATTTTTTTTTGTAACAGTCCTTGTCCAAGAAAAAAGTAAAAACAGCAAATACATTAGGTATAAATACTCACATAAGGTTCATAATCCATCGGCAGGGCATATCTATCCGAGCGACTCGAGACGGTATTTCCAATGCCAATATTAAGTAGTCTTTGGCTATTATGATTCCCAAGAAAACGCGTTAAGTACTGGTTATTAAGCGTCGACCAGATACAAATAGGTAGATGACTAATCACGCGAGATGCGTCACGTGATCACGGGGACTCGTGCGGCGCCGCCTCCGTGCCACCGCTCTGACTATTTGACTGCGCCTACGTCAACACGCTTACAGGTGCACGGGAGAAATGTGGTCGCATGATCGGTGGGTGGCGCGCGCGCAGGCAGCGGCGCGGCGGGCGCGCGGTGGTAGCGAGACGAAAACACGCCATGTCCTATTTATTGTTGTTGTACATATAGGTTTAGCTGGGTTTATTTTGTTTTATTTTTTGTTTTTTGTTTAGCCTACACATACATTGATTTATACTTTCCAACACAATAAAATACGTATTTCTTATTATTTTTTATTTTTTTTTCTCTATCCGTACTCGTTAATACACATTCAATTAATTTACTCGTTATCTATTTATTCTTATCAACCATTTGTTTATTTGTTTTTAAATTGTTTGAAACCGTTTATTCTGTAACGTACCCTCTCAAGGTTCATTGGAAGACCAGCGTCAGACAGCTTCATCACCTGTCTGGCATGAATGCTGAAATGGACCTTTTTGGCGCAGCCGTGAGGCACACAGCACATTTCTACTATGTTCTACTCATTGTTTTGTACTTATCTTTTTTTTATTATTGTGTGTGTGCTTTATTAACTGACGTCAAATAAATATTTTTCTTTCTTTCTTTCTTTCAACCGTTCGATGATTTCCCGAAATACTAGGTGCGCACTCGGCTCAAACACATAACCATCAAATCAAATGTATTTGCACCGTTTGAGGTTCATAGTTTTATGGATTATTCACTATTTATCAACTTCCTACCCTTTTCCCAACTATGTTGGGGTCGGCTCCTAGTCTAATCGGATGCAGCTGAATACCAGTATTTTACATGGAGCGACTGCCTATCTGACCTCCACAACCCAGTTAGTACTGGGTAATACGATACCCCTTGGTAAGACTGGTTGTCAGAACTTTTTGGGCCACTGACTACCTGTAACGACTGTCAGAGATCTACAAATGACAGCCGGGACCAACTGCTTAACGTGCTTTACGAGACACGGAGGAAACTCGGTATGTAATGGGTGGTCACCCATCCACAGACCTACCTAGGCAAGCTTAACCTAAAGATCGAAAATTTTGTAGTCAAGACATGTCACTTTGATGAGACCAAAAACAAGGTGCTTACAAAGAAATTCTGATCCTTTTATAGCCCCATAAATATGAAATTGGAAAGCTCTTTAATACCGAGATGACAAACGAACAAAATTTCCATTTCTTTTGTTAACATAACGACTTAATATCCAACTACACATGTCCAGTACAAACTGACCTGGCTTTATATGGTCTTACTGTTCAATGAGAGGTGCAGGTTATACTGCCTATATGTATCGTAGTGCGTTAAAAATTTTGTTGATAAAAACGGTTTTCGTGTCTTTCTGTGTACCGCGGTCTGGTAACATAGAATTGGATACAATTTTCATCAATTTATGGAATTTATTCCGAAAGGTAGCCAATTGCCAAACTTAAGTGACAGTGGACAGGCCCACATTGCTCGCAGATCGGATGGTCGATGGGGCCGAAAAGTTCTGAAATGGCATCCGCGCGATCTGAAATTTAGCATAGATGTGGTCAGGTTCACGAAAATGGACACAGGTTGCCATTCAACCCAAAAAAGGACTGTTCCCGGGTAAAACAACAATAAAGTTTTATACGTGACAGATGGCGCCATGTCTTCCGAATCATTATTGAATTTTAAAGGGTGTAAAAACCTTTTAACGAGCTGAAAGGCACATATTTTCCCTGTCGTTGCGATAATTTTTTTGTTCTACACCACACCTGGGAACCTTCTAGTTACGGAGATATTGGGGGTCAAAGTTTCAACTTTTTACAAGATTTTTTTTTAAATACATCTTTTTTAATTTATTTTTTACTTTAAACACGTCCACGACCCTCTTACTATTCAATACATCCATCAGCACAATGTTTTGAATGTGTTACATTGAGTTCTACCACAAAAAACGATTTTTCACCCCAAAGAAAAAAGTCGTTTCCCAGTAATATTTTTTGCGTAAAGTTACTTAGTTTGATGTACAGAATGCTTGGTTTACTTACGTCTTCGTTTTGAGGTTGTTTACACCCTGTTTTATAACAAGCAGAGTACAACCCGAATGATAGTCAAATTCTAAATTAACGCGGGCAAAGCCGCGGGCTTAAGGTAGTTGTTTATAAAACTGAATCATTCGTCCACAATGCGGATCTTGTTATGCAAGGCAAGTTGTGTAAGCCATTCGGAAATATGTTATTTATTTATATTGATGTTTACTGCAATTTGCATCCTTAAGAACGTTGTTATGAAGACGATGAGTTAAATTTAGAATGTATGTGGTTATGTGATGATGTGAATGTAGATTGCTATGAGTAGAGGAAGACAAAAGAAGCGATAGATGGATTGTACAAGGAATGATACGAAAAATATGATAGCGTGTCGGTTGACAGAGGAGAATGGAAGAAAACAAACGTGATGCCACAACAACAAGAGCAGGAAGATAACGATGATGAATGTAGACGGCTATAAGAGTAGAGGAAGACCAAAGAAGCGATGGATGGATTGTGTTATGAATGAAAGATAAAGGAGTAAATGGCAGTGTGATGGTTGACAGGCGAGAATGGAATAAAAAAATGTGTTGTGTTGACCCAAAGTAACATGAGACAAGGGGACGATGATGATGATGACGTCCTGTAGATGGTTATGAGACTAGAGGAAGACCAAAGAAGCGATGGATGGATTGTGTAAGAAATGAATGATAGATAAAGGAGTAAATGATAGCGTGACGGTTGACAGAGGAGAATGGAAGAAAACAAACGTGATGCAACAACAACAAGGGCAGGAAGATAACGATGATGAATCTAGACGGCTATAAGAGTAGAGGAAGACCAAAGAAGCGATGGATGGATTGTGTTATGAATGAAAGATAAAGGAGTAAATGGCCGTGTGATGGTTGACAGGGGAGAATGGAATAAAAAAATGTGTTGTGCCGACCCAAAGTAACATGAGACAAGGGGACGATGATGATGATGATTGTAGATGGTTATAAGAGTAGAGGAAGACCAAAAGAAGCGATGGATGGATTGTGTTATGAATGAAAGATAAAGGAGTAAATGGCAGTGTGATGGTTGACAGGGGAGAATGGAATAAAAAAATGTGTTGTGCCGACCCAAAGTAACATGAGACAAGGGGACGATGATGATGATGATTGTAGATGGTTATAAGAGTAGAGGAAGACCAAAAGAAGCGATGGATGGATTGTGTTATGAATGAAAGATAAAGGAGTAAATGGCAGTGTGATGGTTGACAGGGGAGAATGGAATAAAAAAATGTGTTGTGCCGACCCAAAGTAACATGAGACAAGGGGACGATGATGATGATGATTGTAGATGGTTATAAGAGTAGAGGAAGACCAAAAGAAGCGATGGATGGATTGTGTTATGAATGAAAGATAAAGGAGTAAATGCCAGTGTGACGGTTGACTGGGGAGAATGGAATAAAAAACACAAAGTATCATGGGACAAGGGGACGATGATGATGATGACTGTAGATGGCTCTAAGAGTAGAGGAAGACCAAAGAAGTGATGGATGGATTGTGTAAGAAATGAATGATAGATAAAGGAGTAAATGATAGCGTGACGGTTGACAGAGAAGATTGAAATAAAAAAACGTGTTTCGCGCACCCCAACGCTGATGCTGATGAAGCTGATGATGATGAATGTAGATGGTTATAAGACTAGAGGAAGACGAAAGAAGCGATGGATGGATTGTGTAAGAAATTAATAAATAAAAATAAATAAATATCGCTGGACATTACACACAGCAGCATCTAATGCCACACTAAGACAGAGGAGAATGGAAGACCAAAACGTGTTGCGACGACCCCACGTAACATGGAACAAGTGCAGGAAGATGATGGTGATGAATGTAGATGGCTATAAGAGTAGAGGGAGACAAAAGAAGTGATGGATGGTGTGACGTTACAGTTTCCCGGGGAGGAAAATGTAAGGTTGCATTGTGTAAAATTTAAAAGAAAAATGGCAAGGGAATGAATTATGGTTCAGGGTCCAGGTCGAGGTAAGGGTCCAAAGCTCGCAGCTGGCAGAAACCGCTCGCCGCAGTGATAGGCTCACTCGCAGTCGCCAATCTCCGATGGTTTGAGGGTCGAGGCTCACCCGCTGTCCGTGTCCAGGTTCTCAGAAGTAGGAATAGTAGGAGTAGCAGCAGTTGTAGCAGCCGCAGTAGTAGTAGCAGTAAGTTTTCAAGGCAGACAGCGTCCAGGGGCTCTCAATAGTGGTAATTGCAGTAATAGTTCAGGACTTTAAAATGACGCCAGGACTAGATCTCGCCGGCTTAGTGACCACGTCAATGGACTGTGTGAAAGATGATATGGCTAGAAAGGAGGAGACCGCTGAGATAATGAGGAGTATTGAAGAAGGAGACAGCGCAGCAGCGCTGACTCACAATACATTGGGTTACGGGCAGCATAATCATGAAGTACTGTACTAACATCAAGAGTCCTCAAAATAAGAAAACTCATATTTGCACGGAGTCGTGAGAGATCTCGATCTTTACTTAAATGACGACGAATCTTCACCGAATGCCAGTCAGTGTGATTTATGTTTTGTTTACTGACAACTCTGCGACAATGATTTGTTTTCGTCGTGGAATCGCCACCACCGGTGGTCATTTTGTGCGATTATCTAACTTCCGGATTATCTTGTTTCTCAACATAGTGAAGTCAGAAAAACGAAAATGCTTATGAATTCGTTTTTTTTTAACTTGTAATGTCACTTAATTATCAAGGAGATAGGAGGAGCATATCATCTTATTGGGATTGGTTTTGTAATTAACTGTGCAGCTTAAAACAGTGTTCGTTTATGAAGTGAAAACTTCTTTAGGCGGGTTGAACACTTTATGGGTGAACAAGAATCATGGAACTCGCGTCATCGTCACCTAACTTTCGTAGCACTCGTAGCCGATCCCCTATGGGGTAGCACCACAGGCGTGCGCGGGGCATAGCCCGTAGCAGATATAGATTACTTAGTTTTCGCTTCTGTAGGCAGTCCCGCATGCTTTTTTTATTAAAATAGAGCTAAATATACCAGAGGTATCGTTTGACCCAGAAACTAGTTTGTGGAGATCAAATAGGCAGAATAGGCAGATGATTGACAGAATCCTTGGGTGATTCTCACAAGACGAGTGATCCCGGTGGATCGACCCATTCCGGGTTCGTGGTTAATTTTAATTACCCGTGGTCCCATGGCATTAGGGATTGTTTCCTGGACTTCTGAATATATAGATAGAAAATACAAATCCATCATAACAGCACATTAAGTACGTTATTTACGTGCGGTGCCATACGTCCTGCTAATAATATGATGAGTTCCCAACGAGTCACCCCAATCCTGTCACACTTATGATTCGGTGGGTTTTTTTCCCAACATGTCTCAATAAAGTTACACTGGGTGTGTGTTACTCGGTGGGAACCCACCTCTGAAAGTCTAGTCCGCGCGGTCGGGCGGAAATTAAAAAAAAAGCGAGGTGGTTATGTATTCGGCCAGTTCTTTTTTTTCTACCACGCTACAAGAACAATCGCTCATAACTGACTATCAAAGACCAACCAACGTCAGGCGGGACCAACGGCGCACCGTGCTTTCCGGGTCGCGGGTGTACTTTTGCAATATTGGGTAAAATTATACCACAGTGAGGACATTGCGCATACGACTTCGTATCATTACACGGTAGCTTAGACATCGAGCACAATGTTATGAGACAGGGAAACCCTGAGAATGAGCATTGTATGCTGATCTGGTAGAATGTATAATTGATGACGAGGCTAAGTGCCGCTGTCGAACCTTGGATGGGTCTCCGCTGTTGCAATGGGTTGCAAAAACATGTGAAGATCGCATTGCATTCGACATTAAGATCAAAATGTGTGACCGCGCGTGTGACGTTGAAGAATGATGAAAGATGGGTGGAAGGGGCAGAAGACAGTGTTGCCATTGCGGATGTATCCTGGGCCTCAAATTTACTATTACAATAGTGTCCGAATGGTCTATAATTGATTTAATAATTGTCCATTCTGACAAGTTTGATAATCTACTAATATAATGGCGTTATTGTGACTTACCAATAGTCAACCACTGACACTCCATTAAAAGAAATGGCATAGAATGGTAATCTCATTCATTATGACAAAAAAATGACTGGTGCTATTTACGAACTTCAGATTGCTTATTATAACACTATTAATTAATATGTAAAAATGTAGATAAATGGAATCTGGGGGTTTTATAATAATGGCAGTACGACAATGTCATTATAACACAATTCTTTTACGAGACCATTGACCTACCAACAGTCGACCATTATGAATTTAGCAGATTACGAACTTTTAGCAAAATGACAATGGGACGAGAATGGGATCGTGTTGGAGTGACGAATTTATAAAAATAGCAGAATTAGGGCCCTGTTAAAGGCTGGTGCACGAACATGATAAATGAGTCATGGATAAAGTAAAAAATGAGTATATTAGAGGTTTGATTGAAAGTTGCGCCAGTTGCAGAAAAGTTGAAAGGGAATCGACTGTCTTGGTATGTGATGAGGAAGGACGTATCGCACGTGACTAAAAGAGTAATGAATATAAAAGTAGATGGGTTTAGAAGGAGAGGAAGACCAAGAAAACAATGGATGGATTATGTGAAGAATGTTAGGAGAGAAACGGGAGTACCTAAATGGCGCTTTAGTAGTGGACGCCACTGTTGATTCTGGCTTTCAGGAGTTGCAGTGCTTTGGGAATACTGTTGCGAGCTTTTATTGCCGACTCGGGAACGAAAACAGGACCACTTGTTTAGCAGTCGTGCTTGCGACCACTCGATCAACGAGGCAGTCAATATAAGAACGTGGTTTATTATGGCGCACTGCCGATCATAGAGAGAAGGCGTGTGTCTCAGCCGTGGGAACATTTTATTCTGACTAGTGGACGAAATACGACCATAATTAATTTAATTAAATAGGGGTCAAAGTTTTTGCTTTACGTAAATTGTCAAACGTGAACAAAGTCGTTGTTATGTATTTGACACACACGCACGTATGCGTGTGTATCAAATACATAGTTGGTAGTGTGTGTAATGTTTTATTTATTGATTTAGTGTATTTTTTGCACTCCTCGTCTATATAAACTATACGTGTGCGAAATTTCATACTCCGTCCGCGCAATTTTCTTAAAAAGTAGTACAAAGCTTTCTCTTTACGAATTAATATATTATTACGTTATTATTATCCAAATCGCAAAAGTCCTCACGATCGTATGATTTTATAGCCATCATTCAAAGTCGAGATGACAATGTCAGGAAACATAATGCGGAATGATCTCCAAACCGCAGCGATACTTCGGTAAATAGGTACGGCCCTTACCGCAAAACGCGAAAGTTCAAGTGAAAACCACACTGATATGAAAATGGTAATAAGTATAACTTCTTGTCAGTTTATTGAGGGGTATCCATCATAATATTCATCATCATTATACTAGCCAATTGTCGTCCACTCGACATAAACCACCTTTACGAACCGCTTCGATCTTTTTTTTTTTTCTTTGCTTGTCACACGGCTGGGCAAAGGTCGCCCCCGATTTCTTCCATGTGCTCTTTTCCTGTGCCACCCGGACCAAACCTTGCGGTACGCGTCCAAAATCGTCTCGCCACCTTTTTCTGGGTCGGACTCGGCGGCGTCGTCCGTCTTCCAGCAACCATCGTGTGGAGACCTTTGCCCAGCGGTCATCGTGCATGCGACTGACGTGACCCGCCCAATCCCATTTTAGCCTAGCAGCCTTCATGCTTACGTCTACTATGCCCGTTTTGGAACGCAGCGTGGTGTTTCAAACCTTTTAGCATTGAAAAAAAATGTGTGTCATTGCAAAGCAAAAACAAAGATCAAATCTATTATGTCTACTCTAGTCGAAATATCGGGAGCTCACAGAAACAAAAGAAAATCATGGATATAATCCCGTAAGTACCTACTTTAAGTGTACTCTAGTAAACTATGTACGGTATCGTTTAATTTAAAAATATTATTATATTTACGGAATTATGATTTGTTTTCATATTAAACTCGGAATCGCACCCAGGAACATAATAACAGTCGCTCGGGTAGATCTTTGGGTTAAGCTAGGCTGATCTGTGGATGGGTTATAGTATATACCGAGTTTCCTCCGTGCCTCGAAAAGCTCATTAATCCGTTTGGTCCCAGCTGCTGTTACCCAAAAAGTGGCCCAAAAACTCTGACAACCAGTCTTACCAAGTGACATCGTATTACCCAGTACTAACTGGGTTGTAGCGGTCAGATAATCAGTTGTTTCATGTAAAATACTGGTATTCCGCTGCATCCGAATATAATGATATATGTCATAAAACATATAAAAACGGGTATTTATCGCGAATTTACCTTTAATTTAAGCCCGACAATGTTATAGCCGTATATTGATATGGTTATGACGAAAAATAGAGAAGTACACTATGGAAGAAAAAGACATGCTGCCCAGACCCCAAATAAATTGGGTAAGAGAATGATGAGCTGCATCTGAATCCATGCACAGACTGGAAGCCGACCCCAACATAGTTGGGAAAGGGTAAGCAGATGATGATGATGATGATGGTGATGAATCGGACCCAGGAAACGCGTTCAAAAGCCACACCCGTAACCACCGAACCAATAAAACAGTAAACGTCAAGTTAACAACTTCCTAACCACAATTAACGAAGTTAGAACCGCAAGTTCAAGTTTGATATCCATTAAGGGGAGAGGCTAAATTAGCAACTCTATTTGTGGTGGTTCAAACTTCGTTTGAAATACTGTTAGAATAAAGTTCTAATCAGCTTGTACTACAAAGTGGTTGTTACGTCAGTCACTGCGGGCCGAATAGTGCGAAATGAGTGGTTTCGATCGATTTACAAAAAATCTATCGATTGGACTAAAAAAATAAAACACTGTGATGCTAATATATTGCTTGTAGAATTATTTCCCAAAAAATCAGGATGATCGCATGTATTATAGTATAGTTTTTACTCGTTAATAGATTTTTTTAGAGATAAGTTCGTGATTTTTTTTTTATCGAGTAAAATTAATTGTATTATTTTTTCAATATTATAGCATGTACCCTGAAGAAAACCGTATAATATATTTTTCTGGTTTTGTTTATTGCAGTGAAACACATACTTTCAGGCATTATGAAACTCGCGTTTAGCTCCTGTAGTCGCCTTAACATTAACATTCTGTTTTCTTGTGGCATGAAGTATTATAAGACAGTCAGCAATTTGGCAAAATGGGGGACATTATCAAGGCGCGTGTAATGTACAACTCAGAGAGCCATGGGCGGTGTTAAAACTCTAAAATCAGAAAGAAAAAAGCCAGTCATCAAGAACCAACATCATACAATTATACAGGGTGTAAACAACCTCATCACGAAGCCGCCAACCAAGCATTCTGTACATCAAACTAAGTAACTCTACGCAAAAAACTACGCTAGGAAACGACTTCTTTTTTTGGAGTGAAAAATCAAGTTTTACGGTAGAACTCTATGTAACAGTGGGCGGTCGACATTTTAGGTGACTTTAAAGTCAAATGTCAGATGTCACAAAATGTTATGTCAAATGTCAAAGTTTTGACAGCTATATACACAATACAATACAAGTTAATAGGATTAGATCTATACATTTTTGCAAGTCACTGATTTTCGAAATAATCGTTCTATACAAACGTCTATGTGTGTTATATCAAATAATAATATTGTACTAACACACTTTCTCTATTTATTCAGTAATATTGTTTTGTCATACTATTTATTAATATTTGTTCTATAAGTAATTAACGACCCGCCCTGGTTTCGCTTGAGTGAAAAAAACACTTTTATTATTCCGGAATATTTTTTCTAAATAACAGAACGGTATAAAAATCTGTTGCGTGGTTTACAAGAAATAAACGGAGAAATAGACAGAAGCGAATTTGTTTGAAAAAGTAGTAAAACACAAATAAATTAAGTGAAATATTGGAACGAACGAACGTTGATAAATAGTCGGAAAAAAGAAAAAAATCCGAAAATTCTTAAAAAAAAATGGATAAACATAAATAAATAGGGTAAATAACACCCTGTGTTTCAAAACATTTTATGTAATTGTTAATTCATTCATTCATTTATACCGTACAACAGTTTCCTAATAAGTCATATACACGAATAAACCGGTCATATACGGTTTCCTGAAAGGAAACTCCTCGGAAACGTTATATACATGCATTATGTAAAGAAAACTGTTTCAACTTCAGTTCATACATTCTGTTATGTACTGCAAACACGCGTTTCATTTGTGGTATAAAAATAATTTGAGCTAATTGGTGTTTTTTGAGAAAACTGTTGTCATTGTAATTAGAAAAAAAATGTTGTAATTTGAAAAACAATCGTGCAATTTATTTTGAGAAAATTGGTGTAATTTGAAAAATGATTGTGGATTTTAATTTGAAAAAATTGGTGTGGTTTCCGTTCCGATAGAAATTTTAAGTGTTTTACGGTCGTTTTCTATAATTTACTTACGCTTAACTGTTAGGTTAATGTGCCTTCTTCCGTAGCTATCGATGTTTCTATAAACAAAGAATTTCCTATCCGTGCCACCTACATGCCACTTGATTCATAGAAATATTAAAGAAAGCTTTTCTGTGACGTTTTGTTTCTAACCGTCCAGTAAGCAAAATTTCAAACAGACAGAGATAGCAACCTACCGAAACCGACTATAGTAAGTTATTGAAAATGGCCGTTAGTAACTTTATTAGTTGTTGAAGGCTATTAAAATATTTCAGTGATTAAAGTGATTTCTGAATACATTAAATTAGTTCTATTTAAATGAGGGGCGATGTACGTATAACAAAAACTCAGTGCATTTTAAAATGAAGTTAATTTTAATATTATTGGTGATAAGTTCATTAGTAACTTTAACTGTTGAGAAGAAAAAACACAGTAAAAAAGAGAAAACTAAGTTGGAATACACTTCTTTTACCGGCAGATCACAAAACTGGACTTATCAAGGTATGAGTACTCATAGCCCTCAAGGACTAATATCAAGGCCTGTGGACGGTGACAAATGGGCTAACTCACCGTCCGTCATTCTTATGACGACAGGCCGTGTCGACGGCGCCAGAGTGTTCCACACGCACCTCAAAGAAATGTCAGCAGAATGGAAGGGCTGCGGGACTGTTCGAAAGAGATACCGTGGCCCCGGAACAAAAAGGTCGAAGATGGAACATGGATGGGTTTTAGTCAGTAAAAGTCTGACACTCCCTCCGGCTCCGCCCAGAGCAGGAGGGGATCATTTGATGATTTCCCATCCGAAAAAATAGGACTAGTCTCAAACAACGGTTCAAATCGTAATCCTAACTTCCTAAGTATATTTTAAATGCGAAAGTAAGTTTGTTTGTAAACTTTTCACGCATAAACCATTGAAACGACCATCCTGATATTTAACCGACTTCCAAAAAGGAGGAGGTTCTCTATTCGACTGTATGTATTTTTTTTTATGTATGTTCACCGATTACTCGAAGACGCCTTAACCGATTTGAAAAATTCTTTTTTTGTTTGAAAGGGTATACTTCCAAATTGGTCCCATAGTCGCCAAGTCGGGATCTGATGATGGAATCTTGGCGAAATCGAGGGAACTCTTCAAATTTTATAGGATAACGTACAGCAATTTTGGTATTTTCTACAACAAGTGAAGCATTTGCGTTTGATAAGAACCATTCTACCATCAGATCTGATGATGAAGCCAAGAGTCACGGAACTCCATAATGAGACAATGTATCCTAGTCGTGTTTGGGCTTGTTGTAATTGTAACGGTATGCGCTTTCCATGTGAACCACTAAAAAGTGAAAAATAAAAACTTTTTTGCAAAAAATAAAACCGACTTCAAAAAGAAAAAGTGAAAAATAACTTTAGCTTCTGAAGTCAGTGACAAAAAAATTAAATCAATCATACAAACGTCACCGACTTCAGAAGCTAAAGTTATTTTTCACTTTTTCTTTTTGAAGTCGGTTTTTTGCATATAGGTACGTTGTTCAACTAAATAGTTGATTCGTTGCGAACAACAAATAGTTGATCCGTTTCAGTTGATCGGAGAGGAAAACGAGGTTGTCCAGGTGTGTACAACTGTACACCTTTATCCTGTAGGATATGGGGTACCATTCATCCCGAAAACAAGTACACCAATTCTTGTTTACCCAAAGGAAAAGTATAAATTCTTGTGATGACAGATGGCGCCATGTGTCTATTGAATTATATTAGTTAGGAAACTTTAATAACGTGTTAAGAGATTAATTGCCATTATTATAAAAACCCGCTAGATTTAATTTAAGTATATACCTATATTTTATGTATTATTTATTAGTGTTATAAGCAATCTGAAGTAATAAGAATTTCGTAAATAGCACTATTCATTCAGATTACCATTTGATGCCATTTCTTTCAATGGAGTGTCAGTGGTTGACTGGCCATTGAAAAGTCATATTGACGCCATTATTTTAGTAGTTTACCAAACTTGTCAAAATCAACAATTATTATGAAGTCAATAATAGACTATTCATATTTATACTATTGTAATAGTAGACTTGAGGCTAAGGCCTTGGGGTTAAGGGGCCGGCGGAGCATGCGATTTTCATACAAACGTAATACCAAAATAATATGATAATCCAACATATTCATAAGATAGTGTGTATATACTCGTATATCGATTGGTTTACAGAATATCTATGTTCCCAAAAAATACATATTGAAAGGACAATGGTGTAAAGACGAGATATGAGGAATTTAAAATTCCTTTAGAAAAAATATTTTTCTCTATAACTCTAGTTTAAATCAGTGTACATTCAAAATATGTGTTTAGGAACCTATATATTCTGTAATCCAATCGCAATAAATACACACTACCTTAAGAATATGTTTGATTTACAAATTATTTTGGTATCACGTTTGTATGAACTTCGCATGCTCCGCAGGCCTCTTAAGGCCTCTTATCATACAGAGATGAGCATACACCACCGCGCTTGCTCGAGTTTGGTTGGCGGTTTCAGGCTTAAATACTAACCAAGTCCAGGTTGCGAATGCTTGTGGCATTAAGTTCGCCTATAGACCACTAAACCCGACCGGACCGATGACTTGGTGAAGGTTGCGGGACTCCGCTAGATGGAAGTCGCAAAGGACCGGTATATGTGGCGACACAAATGTATAAAATAAAATGTTAGTCAAATCAAACTTCTATTTGAACTTTCTTCTAAAATATTGATATTGAAATCACCACAAATAATTGTAGATTTATTACTGGCTGCAAGTTTTGCCAGGACATCTTCCATTATTGATTCAAATAAGAAAAAGTTTTGATAGTTTGGGGGTCTATACACACACACAATTACATGCATATCTAGCTCAACACAGGACAGTTCGAGAGTAGGTCTCTCGGTATATCTATCGCTATGTCATTACGTTGCTTATATTTAACACAATTTTTGAATAATGTTATGGAACCTTCACGCAGCATAGATTTACGGTTAAAACAGCTACCAACCGTATAGTTCTCATAACTTGGAGGAGGCCTATGTCCAGCAGAGGACGTCTTTTAGCTGAAATGGTGATGAATGATGATGTACCACTATTTTATGTTCGTCATCATCATCTGCCAAGCCTTTTCCCAACTATGTTAGTGTCGGCTTCCAGTCTAACCGGATGCAACTGAATACCAGTACTCTCTGACCTCCTCAACCCAGTTAGCACTGGGGAATACGATACCTCTTGGTTAGACTGGCTGTCAGACTTTTCGGGCCATTGACTACCTGTAACGACTGTCAAAGATCTACAAATGATAGCCGGGACCAACGGCTTAACGTTTTATGTTCTTAAAGATTTAATAAATAAATTCTTAATCCATATTTCTCTTCTCTTTCCAGGCTGTGGTATAGCTGTTGGTAAGCAGACGGCACAGCGTCGTATCGTCGGTGGAGACGACGCTGGATTCGGCACCTTCCCCTGGCAGGCATACATCAGGATTGGATCCTCAAGGTTATATAGATCTGTACAAGCTGGGACGGTTGTGTCCAGTTATTGCTCTACCGCTGTAGCCTATTTATGTGACATTTTAAGTGATCTAATATAATAGGGAAGAAGACGAAAAAAAATCGAATCTAGTCCGTCAGTTAGATTACCAAAAAATATTTGACCCGTATTTTTTCTTTTGTTAGATATGTTACAAAGCAAAATTGACGGAGATACGACACTTTTAAAATTATTAATACGTCACGCCTTGGTATACTTAATTTTTAGCGAGTTCTGATGTCACGAGCCCCCATTCCTGAGTTTTATCTATGATTCGTTTTATCTTTGTCAATATTCATTGATTTACAAAAACAAAAAATACGAGTCCATTATTTTCCAATACTCTAACTGACGGACTAAATAGATTTGCAATTTTTTGATACTGTCGTCATGCTTATTGTGGCCAGTTTTTGTTTTGATTATAACAGTTCTGGCTCGGTTTTTTGACGTTATAGTACTTAGATATAGTATAGTCACATGAGTAAGTCAATGGATCAGGGGCCTAATTCTGCTATTTTAATAAATTCGTCACCCCAACACGATTCCATTCTCATCCCATTGTCATTTTGCTTAAAGTTCGTAATCTGCTAAATTCACAATGGTCGGTCAATGGTCTCGTAATAAAATTGTGTTTTAATGGCATTGTCGTATTGTCATTATTATAAAACCCTTAGTACAAATGGTTTTCGAAATCTACTACTAAATGCGAACATTTATTCATGCCAGATTTCATGTACGAGATTAATATTCTATGACATTTCTTTCAATGGAGTGTCAGTGGTTGTTCATTAAGAAGTCATAATGGCGCCATTATGATAGTAGAATTAACAAACTTGTTAAAATTTGACAGAACTTGATCATTATGAAATCAATGATCGAATACTCTGACACTATTGTAATAGCAGAATCGAGGCCCAGAGTATAAGCTTCATACAACCACGCGAATCGGTTGCACCACGTGCGTGACCACTGGCCGCTTGTCGCGTACGCGGCAAAAGTGGAAAAAACCGGTTTTCGCTGTCACAGCCAGTTGAAAATCTCAGGGTTGTCAGGGCAACACACATTGTTTGTTTTGTGACAAGTTAGAATATTTTATTGTAAAAACTTGGTATTTATTAATAATGGTTGTTTATTGTACTGTGTGTACGAATTGAATAATACTTAAGAAAATAAAAATATATCATACTTTTACTATCCTAAGGAGTACAATAGGTAAGGAAATATTTGATTAATTTGTCATCACCTATTGTGACAACTCTACTTAAATAGGTAACAATTTTGCACGTTGGCGTTGTTAAGAAGCTTATACTCTGTTCCGTTTACTTACTCATGTGGTACAGTAGTGGCCTGACTTGTCTAATGACACGTTTGACCTATTCTGGTCTGACTTCGAGACCCACAACAAACATACTTTGACAAAAACAACACATTTATTTTGTACACGGCACAGTCGTATCCAGTAAAAATATCACTGTGGTGCATTTGTGGCCGGTTTGAGATAGTCTAGTACAACACAACTATACCCAGTTTGATATGTTGGCATGTTTCTGTTTTAATAATGTGACGTTTAGATAACTGTGCCAATATTGGATATTAATTTAATATGTAGTAATTAGTATAATATGGGATAGACTATATGATACAGTTCCGGCCAGGTCATTGATTCACATGTCACATTTGATAGAACCATTTAATTTCACACACGACAAAGGGTATGTAGTAGGTACAATGACATACACTACTAACAATTAGGTATGACCAATGTCCTAACAATTAATAATTTATCCGCAAACTTATATTTATGTATTATATTATATGAAAATACCTTTTAAATACACATTTTCCTAATCATCACTATCATTTTCCCATCATTAGTTACGGTTTCTGAAAGTCATTAATTATAAGTATTATTTTATTCATGATAATAATTAATGTTTTAACTATAATTATTAATGCTTTAATTACAATAATTAATGTATTAATTATGAATAATTATAAATTTATTTTAAATTGTCTATTGAAGATTGGCTCTGTTTTAGTTCTTTATTTACAATTACCTAACTAAAGTTTTCAAAAAAGATCCTTTCAGAAACGGTGACCAAATGAAACAAAACTTTTATCAAACTACGAATGTCACACTTTCTCATGAATGTCACACACGTAAATGTCACAGTTCTAGTTCTGGCGAATACTCCGCCGATTCCTGTACCAATTTGTATGAAAAGCACAGATGACAGCACCGTATTTATTTTACATTGAATTAACATTGTAAAAATAACGCACTAATTTACTAAAAATGTAACTAATTTAACGTTTTGTTTTGTTGTATTTGGTTCACGCAAATTATTTATTCGTAAGTAATCATTTTAGTGACTGCTTCGTTGGTCTAGTGATCGTAAAACTGCTGAGCTCGGTCCTTGGTTTCATTCAGGCCGAGCAAAGTGTTATTCGGTTATTCCATCGGAAATTTCTCAGTAACAGTCACGGAGTCTAGATTTGCGCCCAGTTGATGGCAATAGGCTCGCTACCTCGTAGTTAAACGGCGTATACAGAACTGGCAAAATGTGGACTACTATTACAGTTTCATAGTCCAAGAGACCACACAGAAGGTCTTGCGTGTTTTATGTTACGCTTTGTATTAGTATGTTTACCAAGAGCTTGAAGCGTATTTGGAAGTCAAATAATATTGAATGAAAGCGGTAGAATAGGAAATTATACAAAGATTGAACAAAAAATATTTGCGTGGACTAAATACTGAATGAATTGTGTAAATATTTAGAGTGGAAATAATACTGATTTCGTTTACATTTCTCATTAGCATAATTGTCGTACAGCATTCCTAACTAAAATAAAGACTGCAAACTCATTCTCTTTTTCGTTGGTGGTTAAAAAATAATAATCATTATGCTACATGAAGTACATTTTTATTATTTTCTTGTGTTAACATATATTCCTGTAATTTCATTTCCCGAAAAACAATCAAAAGGCAAAAACGGCTCCTCTTAGTTATGTTTATTATTTCCACTCCAAAAATCATGCTCATCAACAATAATGAACTAATTAAAATCATTAATGTATTAACACTCATTAATAATTAATGTTTACAGATGCAACATGCTTATGTCGATATTCGAGCTTATCGGTTGGAAGCAGTGTTGGATAGAGAGGTAAATGTGCGAAAGAGATAGCATGATGTCCAGCAACTTCTGCCTTTTATTCTGTAGTGGGTTTTTAGGACATCTTTAAGTTACGTTTGCAATGAAGTCCAGGGACTACTCTGAGCGGGAGAATGCGACAAATCGAAGGCACATTTGGCGACATATCTAACTTTACATATCAAGTGTAACCCGACCTGTCAGGTATACTAGTTTCGCATAGCTTAATTGGTCGTCGTTCGTACGACCAAATTGGTATGGACAAATTACGGACTGACTGCGGACAACGGGCTCTGACAGAAAATGTCCTGAAATGGCCGTTGTCTGAAGCTGTGTCTTCAATTCGTCAGAAGCGATTTAATTGAACCTTACTTGATGATGTAGCGGATTTTTGCCACGTTTTGCCGCACAGATTAGTCTCTGCCTTATAAGCATGAAATTGCATGAGTATTTAGTTGTTTCTAAATATTAAATATACGTAATTCGGCGAGAAAAGGCTTGTGTACTGAAAAAATCTAATTAGTGTGTCAGTTAGATTGTCAAAAAATATTTGACCCGTACTTTCCTTTTCTTACTTCAACTAAAATTGAAGAAGATAGGACGCTTTTAACCTTTTGTCACATATACGTGACAAGCAAGTACATATACGTCACGCCGTGGTATAATTTTTAGTGTGTTCTGACGTCACGATAAACGAAAAGTACATGTCCATTGTATTCCAATACTCTATCTGACGGACAAAATAGGTTTGCAATTATTGATGGTGGAAACTAATAGCCTGTAAAATACCTTTGATTATTACAGTATAGTACAGTACAGTAAATCACTATCATGGTTTTTATAGCAGGTCTTTTCGTTGATGAAATTTGAAAAGAAAATGGGGTAACTAAAATAAAATATGTGGCTTAACGTAACTTAAATATGTCTGTTTTCTTTAGATAAAATTATTGAATGAAGTTCTACGTAGTGTAAAATAGGTACTTACCTACGTTTTTAAAGATTCGATTTTTAAATACTTTTTTTGTTTTTTTTAAATAAAATTATTTAAAAATTCGAATCTCTGTTGTTTTACAAATTTAAGTCTTCTCTCTCTCTGTCTATACTTCGTAGTTAATAGCGAATCTAAGTATAAATAGTAGTAAAATTGTTTTTTTTTAAATTTATTTCACCGACTTTTTCGCACATTCCTCTTTTCTATTTCAGTCGAAAATTAAGGTTTTTTTCTAACCAATTATTTATTAACTGAATAACAAATTAACATTTTTTTTTAATATTTTTTGTTACAGAGGTAAGTGATTTGATTGTAGGCATTGTAATTTATTTATGTATTAAAGCATGATTGTATCCTTAGCATGTTTCTTTAGTAGTGTAATATTTTAGACTTTGATTGATAAATACCTAAGGTATTTTAAACTTTGTTAGGTGATAAATCCACAAGAATTGCAATTTTAGTTTACAGGTTTCAATTTATGATATAAGACAATCATATAAGACAGACCAGTTTGCCAAAACTTTTTTTTGTTGGTGATTGTTGCCATCTCCATGTCTTTCAGTCAAAACAATATCCTATCTGGACTATAGGATCTTCAGCTGATCCAGTTAAGCTAATTTTGTAGTTTGAAGAAGAAAATCTCTTTTTTCCCCCATTTTAAATTTGGAGCCCCCATAGAAATCCTACGCCCCAATTCCCTGAGCCATTCTTGCTTAATAGGGTGAATGGTAATTGGTGTACGATACTTAAACACGTGATTGTGCTCATGATAACAAACAACTTTTACTATGAAACTCAAGTTGAAATCGTGAAAAAAAATCAGCTGTTCAGTACATTTATGTTCGCCTAATGTACTGAACAGCTGATATTTTTTTCGCGATTTAAAGGGTTGGTCCCATAGTAAAGTTGTTTGTTATCATGAGCATAATCACGTGTTTAAGTATCGTACACTAATTACCAGTCACCCTATATATATACAATACTTTTTTTTGTATCAGATTTCTCGGTCCCACTTCTGGGCAAAGGGAATTCCTTCCCAATTTTGTTTGCAATTTGCTTTTTTTTACCAATCCGTTAAGAATGAGTCCAGATCGTATTGAGCCTCGGTTACGTCTTCAGGCATCCACTGTGTGGCTATTTTCACTCATTTGTCTGGCTTAATAATAGTTTTTTTAAATCCCACAATATTTTCTAGAAATCCCTCAAATCTTTAATTCTCCATTTTCTTCTAAAGCCACCCAAACCAATTTCTACCTTAACCGAACTCCTATAACGTTTCAGATGCGGTGGCTCCCTAATATCTCGACGCCATGTTGTGACAGCTGGTCACTGCGTAGCCCGGGCACAGCCACGCCACGTCCGCGTGACGCTCGGAGATTACGTCATCAATTCGGCTGCGGAACCACTCCCTGCTTACACCTTTGGTGTGAGGACTATCAAAGTGCACCCTCTGTTCAAGTTCACGCCGCAAGCTGATAGATTTGACGTCGCGGTGTTGACGCTTGACAGAAATGTTCACTATATGCCTCATATAGGTGAGTATGGGAGTTTTCGGGTTTTTTGTGCAATGGCTTTAGGAAGCATAAAGGCTAATAATGCTCTGATTCTGTCAGTGGGAGACGAGAGGAGAGATCTGCAAGAGATCTTTTAACAATCAAAGGAGACAGAAGAGACGCGCCATTTAGACTGACTGATTCACACAATCATCCAATCAGTTCTTCGTCTCAGCTAGACGGATACGGGCTTTGGGGTTACTAAATTGAAAGAAATTACAAGGGTTCAGCGCTTTCAAACCTTCAACTAAGTGGTGTCTAGTGGTGTTGATAACACTTTGCTCCGAAACTAAACTTCAGAACGAGCTTGTTAACTTAGGTAACAGGATTCAAACGTTTACCTACAGATGGCCTTGCCTCGTATTAAACAGTCCACTGCTGGACCCAATCTGCACCACACAACTTTGTCTTCTAACGTTCACAACGACGATCTTATTGCTGAGACAGATCTTCCGCTGCTCTGTTAGAGGGGAATCCATCATAACGCAGGCAGCGTTATGGTGGATTGCGGCGAGGACCAGCAAAAAAATAAACTCATAACAGCTCTATGCACAAAAATATCAAGTGTTATTAACGTCATTTTGCTACCGTAATGCCAATTTATTTGGAATGTCTTCTTTCAGACTTCTCTTTTAGTCGATATTTCGCCTCACGCAAAAGAACCATTTAAATCCTCTCCAAATCATTTACCCTTTTATTTTCTCATTCCAGCCCCAATCTGCCTACCGGAGCGAGGGTCCGACTTCCTCGGGCAGTACGGCTGGGCAGCTGGATGGGGTGCTCTCAGCCCAGGGTCACGGCTGCGACCGAGGACTCTACAGGCGGTGGATGTGCCAGTGCTGGACAATAGGGTCTGCGAGAGGTGGCATCGGGCTAATGGTATGTACTCTCTCATTTATATAAGTTTCTTAGCGTTTTCTATAACTTACTTACGTATAACTGTCAGTTAATACTCCACGTCTCGCAGCTATCAGTGTTTCTATAAACAAAGTTAGCTTGAAATATCGTATCCCCGTCACCTATATATAGCTATCAGTTGACACAATAGAAAAATCAAAGAAAGATTCTCCGTGACGTTTTTTTCTTATAAGCGTCTGTTAGCAAAACTTCAAACAGACAGAGATAGCAACCTACCGAAACAGAACAGTAAGTTATTGAAAATGGCTGTAGGAGTACCAGGCAAGCAGATACTTTAAGAGGCCTGCGGAGCATGCGTTTTTCATACAAACGTAATACCAAAATAAATTGTAAATCAAACATATTCTTAAGGTAGTGTGTATTTATTTTGATTGGATTACAGAATATTTAGGTTCCCAAACACATATTTTGAATGGATACTGATTTAAATAAGAGTTATGGGAAAGATACATTTTCTATAGAAATTTTAAATTCCTCATATCTCGCCTTTATATAATCATTGTCCTTTCAAAATATTTATTTGGGAACATATAATAGATATTCTGTAATCCAATCGAAATATTTACACACTACCTTAAGAATATATTTGATTTTCAAATTATTTTGGTATTACGTTTGTATGAAAAACGCACGCTCCGCCGGCCCCTTAACTTACTAGAATTACAAATCAAAAGTAAAGGCCCGAAGAATTGCCAAACTTAAGTGACAGTGGGCAGAGCACATTGCTGGCAGAACGGATGTCCAAAGTTCTGAAATGGCGACCGGAAGACTTTGAATTAGAAGGCATCCCACTAGGAAGACCGATGACCTGGTGAAAGTTATGGGAATCCGCTGGATGCGAGTCGCACGGGACCGGTGAATGTGGCGACACTTGGGGGAGGCCTATATCCAGCAGTGGACGTCTTTCTGCTGAAACGATGATGATGATTATGACTATGTACTAGATAATGTCAAATGGTAGCTACGTTGAAGTTGTCAGGGGGTCAAGGGGTGCCAAAGCTTACCTTGGTGCTCCTGGCTGAATTAGCTGGACGTATACTTTTTTGCACTGTATGAACATGTGAAAAATGCATATGCATCCAGAGAGCGAAGTTTGCGTTCCTGAATTTTAGGTTAAACATGTTTTAACTTTCACCATTACCTAATAGTTTTTTTTATGTCATTAAATCATTTCTTCATGTATTCCTTTTTTTATTTTTTATTTACATTACGAATAAATAAGATTAGATTTAGAATTTATCGTAGCGGATACTACTATTTATGTAACAATAAAATGTAAACGGAACGAAGGAGCCTGGAATTCACGACACAGGGAATCCTAGTGTGAGTTTCAGGAATCAATGCATTGAATGTACTTTTCTGAACAATAAATTATTCTCATTCTTATTCCTAATACGCTAAGAAGATAGCGTTTAAACTGTTATAATCATAAATTCATTAACGACTTTGTTTAAACCAATTTCTTTTTCAAATTCCAGGAATTAACGTGGTTATATACCCCGAAATGCTCTGCGCGGGCTACCGAGGTGGTGGCAAAGATTCCTGCCAAGGGGACAGTGGAGGTCCCCTAATGTTGGAACGGGCAGGACGCTGGTATCTCATCGGCGTCGTGTCCGCTGGGTATTCTTGCGCCAGCAGGGGTCAACCAGGCATATACCATAGAGTAGCTCACACGGTGGACTGGATTTCCCATGCTACTACGCTATCATAGCATAGACAATAGTGAAGTGTAACGAAACTTTTTAGTGTTCAAGAAAGTGCTGAAGGTGGCGTTGGTGTGGTTAAAAGTTTGACTTAAACAATGATACAGTGCTGCATGGGTGTTTTGGAATGTGGCTATAGTAGAAAGTAACACCGGCCATCTTGTTTCTAAATACGATTGCCAGAGATTAAAAAAAATATTTGTCAACAGCCTGACAGTGATATTCAAGTGCCAAAAGTAAGAATCTTTTGGCACTTGCATGACATTGACCGAAAAAACAGGTGTTGGTAAACATTTGAAACATCAAACAAAATGGTACCTAGAGTTAGTTCTGATTTTAGCCACGCGCCGAAAGATCCTTGTACAGTTACAAATGAAAAGACTTGATTTAGATTGGCTACTAAATTTTGTGCAAAATTTAAATAGCGAAATTGTAATATTAAGCCGTTGGAAGTTACTTTTAGGCATAGCAGCGCCATTTTAAAAGTTTTTGGAAATGAATGTCGAATTGTTGATTGTTTGACGACTCACTAAATATAATTAAGTTTAGATATTCTTAAAATGACACTTGGTACATTTGCGCTATTAGATTTGCAACCTTAGGACTCAGGACCGAAAGTCGAAGACGCAAAATCACACTCAATTCAGATTTGAAGCATCGATATGTCCTGTAAGATTAATGAACAGTCATGAAACAGTGTTTTATTAAGTGTTAAAATAATATCTATCCAATGACGTCCCGGTATGAGAGGATGCCTCTGCTCTCGTATTTAGTGCTAATTTAACTATATTCAGTGAGTCATTAGGGAAACGCCCAACATTGAATGTTTAATTTATTCAATGTAACGAAAGTGTCGTATTGTAGAAATCATGTGTCGTAGACATTTGCGGATTGGCCTTTTGTCGTATAAGCGGCAGATTTGGTGATCAAAAATAACTAGCACAAATGAAAGGAGATTATATTTTTCAATTTAATGTGTACATTACAATCCAATGCTTTAATTGTATTTCAGTTCTAAGTAATCATAAAAAAAAATTGTCTTGAACCATGTAGAATATTAAAATACTTTGCAATATCATAAATACAAAATGTGTACATAAAAGACAATAATTATATGTAAATGTAAAATACACTGCAGGAAAAAACAACGAATGAAACCAATTGTCATATTGTCGTACTGAATACGACAAAAATTTTCTGTCAACTTTTGTATATTACCAACGACTTACGTTTAGTACATAACCCTATTCCACCAAATAGTCAATAGAATTACCATTTTTTATAATATTTGTCTAAAAAAAAACTTTTCAAAAAGTCACCTGTTTCGTAGACTCGTTTATTTTAAGATTTTTATTGTGATAAAATATTAAATTCATTGAGAAATATTGTTACTCGCTTTAATTGCAATATTAACATAATGTGGAGTTTTAATATTAGTGCCTTAATTTAAAGCGTCTAGATTGGAGATGTTTGTTGGTCATAAACATTGGTTTTGTGTGTTGCTTATGCACAAATCTAAATAAGGTCTTTATCCAATTCAATAATGGGTTATTAAAAAAAAAAACTACATTATACGAAAAACCAACACAACAATTTAAGTACTTAGTATGTTTGTGATCAAAAAGTTTCTCCAGTCTTTGACGTTTTAAAAAACATCTTAAATCTTTTGTAAATATCCTGCTATGTGTAAATACGTAACAAAAAAAATATTTTTACAAGATTTTTACATTTTCTACCATTTTTTAAATGTAAATAAATAAATTAAGTATTAATTTAAAAAGCGCTTGAAGTAAGTTTATTCTGCTTTTAATTTATTTTGTACCATTTTTTTATTTTTTTTTGTTAAAAACTAATTTTAAGGTTTTTTTTTATTAACGAAGACAAAATCGTTGTTGATAAAATACTTTATTTAATGTTAATTTAATAAATTGTATTTATTGTTAATTTAAAAAGTGTTTTATTAATGTAACTTAAATTATTTAAATAAATGTCTTGAATTTATTACAAGTTAACAGCGCCGGGTGCATTCGCGCTACGTGGTCAGCCCACTCAAACTTTAGCATTTTAGTGTTATTTTATTTTATATTATTTGCAAAAACTTAAAACAATATAAAATACTTGTAAACAACACGAATTTGACTAGACTTCATTTCAGATACAAAAAGGGAAAACAATCTCCGAGTTTTAAGGTTGTATCTTTTAAATCTTAATTAAAATTATGAAACTTTTATCAAAAGTCACAAAACAAAATGGGCATACTTTGAATTTTGACCAAACGTCAAAAAATCCTTAGGTATATAGTTTGAAGTCGGTGTATTCTGAAAATTAGCAAAGGCGTATAAAACTGTCAAATATGGCTCAGTTTTTATCAATTTACTAATGTTAAGTCTCATTTACACGATGCAAGTTTATCGCTTGTTGCATACAATAATATTGAAACAATAAATGACGGCATCGTCTAAACAACATGTCACATTCTTACTCTACAAGGCTATTTTTGTAATCAAAACTGTTCTTGGTATAAATAATAAATAAATAAATATCGCTCGACATTACACACAGCGCCATCTAGTGCCACACTAAGCAAGGCTTGTGTCATGGACACAAGATAGTTGATATACTACATATATACTTTTTGTTTGTAAATACATACTTATTATACATATAAACATACATGACTCGGAAACAAATGTCCATGCTCATCACACATACATTTGCTCCTACCGGGATTCGAACCCAGGACCCTTAGAACGTGAGGCAGCCTCACTACCGCTACGCTATTCGGGTCGTCAGAGGTATTAACAGCTCTTACAATAATTTCTAATGCAATTTTTCTCTCTTTTTATTTGCAAAATGAGTGAATTAAGTGAGGGTGTTGATTGTTGCTGATATTTAATATTTGCTTTCAAGTTTTTAAGTAGATCCGCGACTAAACAGTTGCTTGTAATTCTTGAAGGTCAAATAATTGCATTCAATTATTGCATTTATCTCCTCACTTTAAAGTACTTTACGGGATATCCGTGATTTTATGTCGATTCTATGAGCTCCCGATATTTCGACGCTGTTGCAAGTATCATGATCGCGGGGGGCTATATGTTCAAGAAAATAGCATCACATAAATGAGGCTTTACTGAACGAAATATCATCATTACTGTGACACTAAACACTGAATTACTTATTTATTCCTTTTCTGACATCTTAAGGGTGTTAAAAACTGGCCAAGAAGATGGGTTCCAAACCATCGCAGTAGAGGGAGCCTCCGTTCATTTTTAATTTATTATATGTTGTTTTATCGGTAAGAGAAATGCTCTTTCTGGAAAAATTTCAACCGTTACCATACCAAAAAATGCATTGATATGTCAATGTTGACGCATTCATCAATTTTAGTTCTGTAATATTTTCCCGCCTACACAGATAAGTTGGTTGCAGTTTAACGTGCTTTCCGATGCACGGAAGTTTAAAACAGTAATATTCATGTATTAATAAAAATAGCAAAAAAATAACAGCTATTTGAAACATTTAGACAGCCAACACAATTGAACAGCCCCAAAAAGAAAATAAAAATAACAGTACATTCACCAGTCAAGGGGGACGCGGTGCCTATTAACGAATTTCAGTAACAAATTTTCCAGAGGTAGGTAGTATCTAATTAGAGCTCCCGGTGAAATGTCGTGTTCTCCTGTGGTAGCCTTCAGAATTTCGGTCCAGTGCTGCGAGTGACCGCGGGCCATGAAATCTCTGTAAAATAATAATAAAAGTTATCTAGTAGATTGTTGTACCTCAAAATAAAATCGGAAGGCACTGAAGAAGCTGTTTTTCCGTTATACCTCGAGTATGACGGAAAAACAGCTTCTTCAGTACTTTCCGTAGACATGGCTTAGATGTGGGCATAATAGTCCCATGTCTACAAGTAGTTTTCAAAAGTCATCACGAAACGTCTTGGGTGCAGGTTTGACGATTTCCAGCCACCCGAACAAGCCGGTTTCCGAAAAGGCTTTAGCACCGTGGACCACATACATACGCTGCGGCTGACTACGAAAAAGCCATCGATTCAATCGAGACCTCGGCTAAAAAATACTCTAAATAAGTCTCTCTAACGGTACCAAATCGACTACCGGTACATCAAGGTGTTGAAGTGTTTGTACAAAAACGACCGACTTCAGGACCAAGCTTCAGAACCTATCATTCTGCAGCGAGGTGTGAGACAGGGAGACGTCATATCTCAGGAAACTGTTCACCACTGCACAGGAGGATGTCTTCAAGTGTCTGGACTGGAGAGAGCTAGGCATCAACGTCAATGGCGAGTACATCACTCACCTTCGGCTTGCAGACGAAATAGTAGTCATGGCCGACACCATAGAGAAACCTCAGTACAATGCTCGATGACCTCAGAATAGAGCTTCCGAAAGAGTGGGTCTTAAAATGAACATGGACAAAACCAAGGTCATGTAGAATGAAAGTTGTAGACGACTATGTGTACCTGGGACAAACGGTCCAGTTAGGTAGGTCAAACTTCGAGAAAGAGGTCAATCGTCGAATCCGACTCGGCTGGGTAGCGTTCGGGATGTTGCAAGGTATCTTCTGGTTTAAAGCATAATCTTGTCTATGTATAAAGTCAATGAAACAAACAAAGACACCGTGTTTTGGAAGTCGTCTTTATTTTCCAAAACTTTTTTTTCCCTTTTTAGTTGTATTCATGATGCATAGTCGTACTTACTTCAGTTTTGCTTGGAACTAAAACACATCTGGCGAAATTTTAGTACTTCGCGGCTTATCATTTCTTATGGATACTTACTTCAAAATCTTCCCAGCCGTCTTAGATCCGTATAAGTCACATCTGGTCCTTATTTTCCTTGGCACCGGGTCTTTAGCGCTGCGACGACCGAACACTGCTGCTTGACATAACTCCTCGAAGAGTTGGTGTTGAAGGAAGCTACTGAGGAAGTACCTGGAAAAAAAACAACAGGATGTAAACAACCTCATCACGAAGCCGTCAACCAAGCATTCTGTACATCAAACTAAGTTACTTTACGCAAAAATTATTGCTGGGAAACGACTATGTTTTTGGGATGAACTCAATGTATCGCACTCCAAACATTGTGCTGATGGATGGATTGAATATTACGGGGGTCGTGGAGTTGTTTAAAGTAAAAATCGAACTTGTAGTTAAGGCGCTTAGACGAAGGCTTAAATTAGCAACTCTATTTGTGGTGCTTCAAACTTCGTTTGAAATGCTGTTAGAATAAAGTTCTTATCAGCTTGCACTACAAAGTGGTTGTTACGTCAGCCACTGCGGGTGATCGAAACCACTCATTTCGCGCTATTTGGTAGCGCGAAATGAGTGGTTTCGATCGATTTACAAAAAAACTATTGATTGGATTAAAAAACTAAAACAGTATCATGCTAATATATTGCTTGTAGAATTATTTGCCAAAAAATCAGAATGATCGCATGCATATTAGTATGTTTTTTATTGTTTGAAAGATATTTTTAGAGGTAAGTTCGTGATTTCTTTTTATCGAGCCAAATTAATTGTATTATGTTTTCAAAACAGTATCATGCTAGCATATATCCTGAAGAATATCAAATATTTTTCTGGTCTTGTTTATAGCAGTGAATCATATACTTTTAGTAATTATAAAACTCGCGTTTAGCTCGTGTAATCGCCTTAAAAACAAACTTTTCAAAAAGTTGTCAATTTTACCCCCAATATCTGCGTAACTAAGAGGTTCCGGGTATGGTGTAGAACAACAAAATATCGCAATGATGGGGAGAACAAGTGCATTTCGGCTTCGTTAAAAAGTTTTAACACCCCTTATGTCATTGGATCCTTATCTATCTTAACCTTCTTCCAAGTTACCCGAAAAAATCCAATTTTCCCAAATAACCTTGAACCTTAAGCGGTTTAACGGTAAAATTGACAATCGATTAAGGCCGTTTTTTATAACTTACTTACGTATTGCTGTTAGTTAATAGCTAGTAGCTATCGGTTTTTCTATAAACAAAATTAGCTTGAAATATCCTATTCGCGTCACCTACCTGTCAATTTATTCATAGAAAAATCAAAGAAAGCTTTTCTGTGACGTTTTTTTTTCTAACCGTCCGAAGGTAAAATAACATACAGATAGAGATAGCAACCTAACGAAATCGAACAATAAGTCATTCAAAATGCTTGCTTGATATAAGTACTTGGGCTTCTGTACTAACCCAAATTAATATTAAATGCAAACAAATAAACAAACTTTTTTTTCCTTTGGAACAAGCCCGCCAAACAATTTCCAAACCACTGAACCTCCTGAAAGCCAGAATCAACAGTAAAGCTCGATGAAGTACCAGAGAATGAATTTATCTAAAACCCGTAATTTCCACTTCCCTCCATATCAGCAGGAGACAGAACGAAACAAGGCCAATAGGAACAAACAACTGGGATAGGCCCAGTTGCTTAGCACCATGGATAAATATTAACAGTAATGGGTCCTAAGTTATGAGCTGTTATATGTGATTTACAATAATAGGTAGGTATAGCAAAAACCAAAAACGCTTGAACGCACAAAATTAGTTCTAGTTTCTACAAGGTTCGTATAGTAAATAACTCCGGATATTACCTGTACACTATACAACATAATATTGCATTCATAAACAAAGTATACCTGATGTACGGCGTATTATCTGGAACATGAAATTTAGCTCCAGCATCAAAATACTCTTCTCCCCTATACCCTGGCGGAGAGATCCCCTGCAACTCCATTGCCATAGCCCAGAATTCTTCATTCTCTCCCTTTAGACTACCTTCAAAATACCTCCACCTGTACTCATCTATGAGTAGAGAAAAAGGAATTTGCGGGATCTTATTTAAAGCTTGCTTTAGTAGAAGTATTATATCTGTAGTCACATGTGTATCTTTAAACAATTTGGGAGGATCTTCATTGATAATTTCGTCATCTATTTCGTTACTGGGGCTTCCTATAAATGTAATGTTGTTATCTGCTTTGAATTTGGCTTTAATTTCTTCGTGTTCTTTTATAGTGCTTACTTTTCGAAGATCGTTGATTAGTTCTTCACGGATTGAAGAGGGTATTGCGGCCCATCTTGGGCCTATTTCAGGTTCTTTATTGTTAGAGGTGTAAAGTAAGGAATCGTTTATGAGGCCCAATCTGTTCAAGTGCTGTGGTGTTAGGACTCCATACATTATTGTGTCTCCTATGGTCTCGTGAAGGGCTGAGTTGGCTTGCTGTAATAGAAGATAGAATCATTTAAAATGATTTCCTAATGTCACGGTTTTATAAATATGTCATATATGTACGAGACAAACGCATAGTGAAAGGCGAACATTCAGTAAATGACACTTTTTGAATTAAAGAACAGAAATTACCATCGAATTTTGACTAAGCTTTTCTAAAAATAATTGGTGCTTCCGATGGATTGTGTGAGGAATGATATGAAAGATAAAGGCGTAAACGATAGCGTGGCGGTTGATACAGGAGAATGGAAGAAAAAAACGTGTTGCGCTGACCCTAATGTGGTTTAATTTTAATCGTTCTTACCCGAAATAAAGCTGGCTGATTTTCATACGCCATGTAGTATTGAATATGACCGAACTCATGATGGAGAACGTAGAAGTCTTCTTTGGATGTGCCTGAACAATATATTAACCTGAAAATATAAAGCTAAATAAAAAAAAGTGAACTAAGATTTATATTAACGGACGACCCGAATGGCGTAGGCGGTAGTGAGGCTGCCTTACGTTCTTAGGGTCCTGGGTTCGGATCCCGGCTAGAGCAAATGTTTGTGTGATGAGCATGGACATTTGTTTCCGAGTCATGGATGTTTATATGTATAATAAGTATGTATTTACAAACAAAAAGTAAATATGTAGTATATCAACTGTTTGGTGACCACGACACAAGCCTTGCTTAGTGTGGCACTAGATGGCGCTGTGTGTTAATGTCCAGCGATATTATTAAATAGGTATGCCCACAACAACGTAATAAACCATGAGCGCTTAATGAACGTACCAGGGGGTCTACTCCCTAAGCACGAAATCAATGGTTTCGGCCGAAGTTACGGGCATTTCCTACTCCGTATTATTAACGGACATTAGATTCGTTAGGGGCCCGAACTAAAAATTTATGACAACTCGATTGATCATCTGTCCTTACTCCCAATGTGTTTTCAAAACTCATGCATCCGAAAATATTAGGGAGTAGGGATAATTTCAAAGTATAAGCAACTTTCGGACGGAACTCGTATATATAGTCGTTGACGGACTTAGAGAGTAGATCCCTAGCCATTAAAAAATGTATCGCATCAACTAGTTGATTCGATAGGAACATATGCCTGAATCGACTTCCACGTTGATCAACTGGTTGATTCGTTCAGTTGATCCGAGTGGAAAACGAGATCGCTAGTATTATATTATCTGTGACGAGATGGAACCCTAGAACGTATCAACAGCGAATCATACCCGTTTATGACGGGCTTAGAACGGTCCCTAACTTTAAATTCATCTTAAGGTTAAATCGTCGGTGAAGCCTGCGAAATTCAAATTTTCTTACGTATTTTGCAACTTGTAGTTTGTATGTTGATTAAAATATCGTTCGCGACTGTAAGACGTATGTAGTTACAGAATTATAATCATCAAAATCATCCATACAACTCTCGAAGTTCATAAAGGTCGAGGCACGATTTTGACTTTGTGAAAGTCATTCAAGTTAATAGTAAGTCATTCAATTTAAATCATCAATATTTTAATCAACGTCAAGCTATCTCATAACTGAAAATTTGATTTTCCGGGCTATCCAAGAGCATCCACCTAAACAATACACAAAATAAAAAATAAATATCGCTGGACATTACACACAGCGCCATCTAGTGCCACACTAAGCAAAGCTTATGTCGTGGTCACCAGACAGTTGATAATCAATAATTTTATTATCTGGCAGCCTTAATGAAAACATGCCCCACCAGACTGTTTCGTCACCGTCGCATGTCGTTTCATGCATGGAGCATCAACAATTTGTAAGTAAGAAATCCACACGAAGATATAACAACCGAAGTATTGGTATTGGAAGAACTAACCGGAAGTCGCCATCTTGGAACATGTCTGCCGCAGTGCCGTGACATCGCGTTTCACTGTTGTTTTCCCGCGCAAACACTGATTCGCGCCAAAATGTTTCTGTCATGGCGGGCAAGCCAAGTGATTGGTAAAAATCTTCAGCTCTTCTAGCCTGAAAAAAAAAATGGAGGTTTAGGAGTACGAGGAACAGGCTCTATAGTTCCTTGATACTATGTGCTTTTATGTTAAGGCGCTTAGACGAGCTAAATTAGCAACTCTATTTGTGGTGGTTCAAACTTCGTTTGAAATGCTGTTACAATAAAGTTCTAATCAGCTTGCACTACAAAGTGATTGTTACGTCAGCCACTGCGGCCCAAATAGCGCGAAATGAGTGGTTTCGATCGATTTACAAAAAAAACCATTGATTGGATTAAAAAACTAAAACAGTATCATGCTAATATATTGCTTGTAGAAATATTTGAGATAAGTTCGTGATTTTTTTTATCGAGTCAAATTAATTGTATTATATTTTCAAAACACTATCATGCTACCATATATCCTGAAGAATATCATATATTTTTTTGGTCTTGTTTGTAGCAGTGAATCATATACGTACTTTTAGTAATTATAAAACTCGCGTTTAGCTCATGTAATCGCCTTAAAACATAACTAACCATATGCATAACGGTCCAATTCATCTTCTTAATACTCTCATCCAAATCTATAGTCTGTGGTAGTAGAAGATCAGCCAATGGTTCCCAATTCTGTGCCCATAGACCACCTGAAACAGTTTAAATTCCAAAATTAAATATTAGAGTACATACTTCGAAAGGCGGCGCAGTCATTAAAAGCACTCGCATTGTTTTGGTAATGGTCTTGAATCCTTGAAACATAATGGGTCTCTTTTTCAACTTTGGCTTCTGAAAAACGGATAATGTCAAGGACATAGGCAGAGCCTTTTTTCTGAACAACGTAATTTACTCTGTATACTTCATTTTGTTTCGATGTAATGAGAGTTGTAATGTGGTGAATGGGCATGGCGACAGTATCAATAAATTACAAATCTATTTAGTCTCTCAGTTAGATTATAGGAAAAGAATGCATGGACACGTATTTTTTGTTTTTGAAAATCAATGAATATTGACAGAGATAAAACGCATCAAAACTCGGGAGTGGGGCTCGCGTGACGTCCGAACTAACTAAATATATACCAAAGCGTGACGTATTGAGAATTTTAGAAAGCGTCGTATCTTCGTAAATTTTGACTTACGTAACAAAAGAAAAAATACGGGTCAAGTATTTTTTGATGAACTAATTCACCGACTAATTACTAATTAGATATTTTATTGTACACCATTTATATGAAAGAGAAAGGAGTAAGTGATAGCGTCACGGTAGACAGAGAAGAATCGAAAAACAAACACCTGATGGAAAAACCCGATAAAATTTTGCCCCACCTGGGAAATGAATGATTCAACAACAACTTGTTGCGCAGTCCCAAAGTAGAAAAAGATGTTGAATTACGTACCCAACAAATGTGCTGGAATAGGTCCACGTTCAGGCACGATATCACCATGTAACCTTCGCAGATAGAACCTCACGACCCCGTGCAGCAAGCGGTAGAGGGACTCGACCTCCTTGTAGAGATTGCGACAGACTTGGCGCAGTTTCGGGATCTCGAGCTCGTCTCGCCAAGAGGCACCGATGTTTGGATACCCTGTTAGCAAAATGACATAGTTTATCATCAGGAGGAAGACTCCATATGAGAGTATAATTCATAATCATCCATGTGGGGTCCTGCTTACTTTTTAGAAACATTTAGATATTTATAAAGTTCGATAGAAAGTCATGTTTGTTAGAGAGATCATAAAAATATGTATTTTGTTGCACTAAAAAAAGGGCAAAAAAATATTTTTTTGCCGTTTTTTTTTATTCCCTACTCGTACTCGTTTTTTTTTTTTTTTAAATAAAATTTTTATTTAATGAGAGATTTTTTCGTTAGATTTCAGTGTTGTAAATATACACCGTGTTCCTGAGGATATACATTAATTTTGAATAATACTTCTATAGCTCTTGTTAAACATATCGTACAAAGGAAGTAGTAGTTTAAATGGCATAGTTTTTAAGTTATTGGTAATTTAAGTTTAACCAATTTAATTTAATTATGTTGTGCTGTGAGAAAGAGTCTTTATTTGTGAGATGTTGCCACTTTGTGCAACCAAAACTATCAAACTGAATTTAGAAGACTGGACCTGTTTTTTTTTTTTTTTTTAATTTAGAGGCATTTTGTGTTGTGTTGTGATAAAATTAGTTTGTAATCTAAGATGAACACGATATGTTTTTACTTATTGCCACTAAAAGTGAAAAAAATGGTAAAAAATAAAAAAAGGTAAGTACTATAATGTTACTTTTTCGAACTTAGTCGGTTCGATTCCCGAATGTGGCAAGCGAATTTTGCAAAATCTGTGGGGCAGATTTGTTTCTATTAAAAATTAAAGGAATGTTTTCTTTGAGTAAAATACCCTGTAAAATCGGTGAGCTACAATCTAAGCATCGCTTGTATCTTGTGGCAAAAAAGTACCTACAAATTAGATGTAAGTTACAAACAAAAGCAGCCTTGCCTTACTTACCATTACGCCGAGCAGCTCTATTTTCAATCGTCACCAATCTTCTATACGGTTTTTTCATAGGTGGCCCCACTTTTTCTCTCCAAGCGAGCCATAACCATCTCAAAACCTCTTCATTTCTCGAGAAAGCCATCATTTTATCAAAATCTTCCTCTCCTTTCAAACAAAGCATATCTTTTTCTTCAAAATAACGATTGACAGCAATTTTGGCGGCAAAAAGAATCGGATCTCCGTGTTTGACATTGAAAAACTGCTTGAAGTTTGACAGATAATTCAAGATGGCGGCTTCGACTTGCGCCAAGTTATTTGTTGATATGTCTTTGTCACTTGGAATGCATATTTCAGCATCTGAATAGATGGATTGTAGTTCTTCGTAAAGATTGCTTGTATGCCTGAAAATATAGTTACCTTTGTAAGACAGAATCAAGAAAGAAGTAGACCAAATAGCCATTGAAATGAAAATAAACGTTTAAATCTATGGAAGAGGGTTTTGATCAACAATAGGCTAGTTTCCACCATCAATAAATTGCAAATCTAATTAGTCCATCAGTTAGAGTATTGGAAAATAATGGACACGTATTTTTTGTTTTTGTAAATCAACGAATATTGACAAAGATAAAACGCATCAAAACTCGGGAGTGGGGGCTCGTGACGTAAGAACTCACTAAAAATGATACCAAACAGTGACGTATTGAGAATTTTAAAAGAGTCGTATTTTCGTCAATTTTGGTTTATGTAACAAAAGAAAAAATGCGGGTCAAATATTTTTTGATAATCTAAGTGACGGACTAATTAGATTTTTTCAGTTAACAAGCCTATAATATTACAGTGTGTAATTATGATCATAGTGTACACACACATAACGTACACACAATATCACGCTTGTAATCCCGGAAAGGTTAGGCAGAGGTGTACGTGATAGTACGCTCACATTTCGCCAGTTATGATTAAGTCCAATGTAATAGAGAGCGACCCAATTGTCATCAACTGAACCAAATTCCAGACTTCGTCAAATCCGTCCATAAAACGAACTCGGCAAGTCTTTCTTAACCTCCGAGCCTTTTCTACAAATCTTAACATGATAGAAGAAAATTAACACAATCAATGCGCATGCAATTTACCTGGTTTCTTCATAAGTAAAATTCGGTCCCCTACACAGCAAATAGTACTGCCTCCGTTGAGTGCTGTTCAACGGCTGACGATTATACAGTGTTGCCAGCTCACTGCACGTTTGGTCTTGCCAGATTATCCGATTTTTCTGATATGTTGCTGAGCGGGCAGGCAGTTCAAGGTTGCCAGGATTGATTGAAGACTCCCATGCTAAATGAGCTGCTATTGTACTAAAGTTGCCAGTTTCTTCATTTATTTTTCTGAAGAGCTGGTCTAGATTTTGGCTGAGACATGTCTTGAATAGGAAAAGTAGGAGTAAAGACTTGGTGGTGGCCATCTTGATTTAATTTGACATTGTTGTTTTTAGCGAAGTGTGGCGTAATCTGTAACAATAAAATGATTAAATAATGGTTGAGATAAAAAAAATATACTTTGAGTATGGGAGAACAGTGGTGGCCCAGTGGTGGCGGCCCCAACTTACGAGCAGTAAGACGTGGGTTCGAACCTTTGAACCCATATAGCCTATAGGCGCATTGTTTATGTAATTTATTTTCGTACTGTTCTCAAAAACGGTGAAGAAAAACATCGTGAGGAAACCGGCATGTCCTAGAACCAAAAATTCGAAGACATGTAACATCTTCTAGCCCGCATTGGGCCCTCGTGGTGGATTATAGCCCATTCCCTCTCATAGAGAGTAGGCCTGTGTCCCAGCAGTGGGAACATTATAGGCTGATTATAATGATGGGCGATTTATTGAATCCCGAAAAGAATCAAATCATTCCCCAACATGAATAAAACCGCGCAATCAGCCGATATCCCTCTAAAATAACAATTTTATCAGCACAAATTAAGTACGCTTAATATCAGGCGCTGATAACAAGTGGGATTATTGTTACCATTAGTAAGATCCGGACAAAAATCCGGATATTTTACAGAAAAGTTCAGTTAGTATACGAAGGGTAATCAACGGAACCCTTTTACTATGTGCCTCTGCTGTCGGTCCGTCGCGCGTCGGTCTGTTTGACAGCGTGCCGTATCTCAATTCGTCCGTTAAAATTTTCACAGAATGTGTATTTCTGTTGCCGCTATATCATATCATCTGCCAGCCTTTTCCCAACCATGTTGGGGTCGGGCTTCCAGTCTAACCAGATGCAGCTGAATACCAGTATTTTACATGGAGCGACTGCCTGTCTGATCTCCAAAACCCAGTTAATACTGGGTAATATGAAACCCCTTGGTAAGACTGGTTGTCAGACTTTTTGGGCCACTGACAACCTGTAACGACTGTCTAAGATCTGCAAATGACAGCCGAGACCAACGTGTTTTCTGAGGCACGGTGGAAACCTGGTTTGTAATGGGTGGTAACCCTTCCTCAGACCAACCCAAGAATGGATTAACCTAAAGATCAACCGTTATCATTTTGCCACGGACTCCTTTGCATCATCTCGCCTAGTTTCGGTGTAAATATTTATCTATGTATCTTTGTTAACTCAAAATAAATAGATTGTTAAGTATTGTTGTATGGTATTTTTGACAAAAACTCCGGACAAATGACCAGGCCGGGCAAAGTCCAAACGCATGGTGAACCTATTCGGGATTATCAGCTGAAATCTGAAGAGTGTCGAGGACTTCGATTAGATAGGGAGAGGCTTCATTAGGGACCGGTTTTAACGATTACATTGAAAAGTAGAGTGCTGTGTTTTGCTTTTTCATTGATATGGTGGAAAGTACCTACCTGTCAATGTGGCCTTTGTCGGGTAATTTTCCGAGAGTGACAGGTAGGTTATATTAATAGTTTTGTCATCGTTTTTTTTTTTTGACGTGACATAATTCGATGGAGCCAGCTGCACGCACGAAAACACATGACTCATGCGGCGTTACCTCGCTCTGAGGCGTTCCATTTAAGGCTTGAAGTGCAAGCGAGAGCGCGGAACGAGCGACAAAGAGGCACAATCGGCCTCCGCGTTCGGCAGCGTTGTTGTTGTAAAATGGGCCTTTTTTTTTTTTTAGGATGGGAATCATCAAATGACTTCTCCCACTCTGGGCGGAGCGGGAGGGAGTGTCAGACTTTTACTGACTAAAACCCATCCATGTTCCTTCCTCGCCCTTTACGTTCCGGGGCCGCGGTATCTCTTTCAAACAGTCGCCCAGTCGAAAACCCCGGGGTCCTGCAACCCCGGTGTAAAATGGGCCTGCTCTTGACCTCGATTACGTCTTTAGAAAGCTACGGATGAGGTATAAGATGGAACGAGCGTGCCCAGAAGATGCCTGTTCACTCTTGTTTTGAAGGCACATATGCGCAGAGAGTTACACATTTTGGCAGTGCGGTTAATAAAGTGGAGGTGAAGCGCTTAGTACGACTCGTCAATATTTCACGGTTTTAAACTAAACTTATATTGCTCCTGATATTTCGATGCTGTTGGAAGCGCCATGACCTTTTGAGCGCGAGTTGACTGGAGAATGTGGGAAGTTATTCCGTAAGTGACAGTATTATAAGTTGTCGTCAATATCATTTTATTTCAGGACTGAACTCACGGTTCAGCTGATTTCTAACGTCACCCGTAGCTAAGTAGGTCTGAGTTCTTTCATATCTACTAAATATGTATATGTGAATTTATTTCTGCCTCTAAGAAGCTTTTCTGTGTTTCGGTTTTAAAGTATAGTAGCATCATAATCTGCTAAGCCTTTTTCTAACTATATTTGGGTCGTCTTTTCGTCTAATCAGTATTTTACATGAAGCGGCTGCCTATCTGACCTCCAAAATCTGATGTGTATGCATTTCACAATATTACGGTTTCACTTCGACAGATTATAATCTACCTAAAAGTTATGCGTCATATTGTAAGCTATGTTCGTTTGACAATCTTTCGAGAGTTTACAATCTCACTAGTTATATTACAATGTGACGCTGACATAGGTATACAATTGACAGCCGGGACCAACGGCTCAACGTGTTTTCCGAGGCACGGAGGAAACTCGGTATGTAATGGTACGTACATACCTCAGACCAACCTAGGTAAGCACGGCTTAACCTAAAAATCGACCGAAGTGGCTTACTTTGTTATTATCTCATCATCATCATCATCAGCCTATTAATGTCCCCACTGCTGGAACACAGGCCTTCTCTCTATGAGAGGGAATGGGCTATAATCCACCACGTGGGTCCCGTGCGGATTGGTAGATGTCACATGTCTTCGAATTTTTGGTTCTAGGCAATGCCGGTTTTCTCGCGATGTTTTCCTTCACCGTTTTGAGAGCAGCGGTGATGAAATAAATTACACAAAGTAATGCGTTTGACTGGGTTCGAACCCACGACTCAGTGAACGTAAGTCGGGGCAGCCACCACTTGTCTACCGCTCCTCTCTAACTAGGTATTTGCGAGCGGTTATTCTACAATGTTCCTACGGCGAGAACACAGGCATCCTCTCCATGAAAAGGAGCGCGCTATATTATCCACCATGCGGGTCGACCGCCTGCTGGTGGTAGTCACGTATCTTTGCATTTGGCATCGGACGGAATGTGTCCGGAATACCGAAGTATTCCGGACACATTTCCGGAACTTATTAGTTACATAGAATCCAACAACATTTGTTCGCAAACTACTTTTACTTTACAGTTTTGAGCCTTTGATTTACCATAGCTTAAAAACTTTCAGGCACACAGTGTGTGCCTGAAAGTTTGCTACATATGTGTGTCACACATAATGTAGCAATAAACGTAAGTAGGTATATTAAACTAAATCTTTCTCCAGCTTATAAGACGGGCAGAAATACTCTTAATGAAATCGAAAAGTACTTGATCTCCCTTTTTTTTCGTATGGGAAATCACCAAATAACTTCTCCCACCCTGGGCGGAGCGGGAGTGTCAGGAGAGGGCATGGGCTATAATCCACCACGCGGGCCCAGTGCGGATTGGTAATATAATATGGTAATGGTGGCATAGTCAAATATATATAAATGTAGAAAAGCCACTAAGCGTTGTTAAAATGAGCCTAATTTATAAGATGATTCAGCGATGATCGCATCCAAACCATAATTTGTCGTTCGGTACGAGCTGAAAATGACCCGTCGGCTTCGGGTTGGCTTACGGCCATTTTCAATAACTTACTAACAGGTAACGGAAGGTTGCTATCTCTAACTGTTGTACATTAACCTAGCACCGGCCTGCAAATTGCAAAAAACGTAATAAGAAAATATGAATTTCGCGGTCTACTTTGACGCTTTCACATTAAAAAATACTGCCGAAATAAATGTACCTGAACAAGTAAGTAGCAACTTTCTTTCCCAAACACCCTTCAAATCATACATAATACACTATTTAAGCTTCAAATACAGTTGATTTGACGAAATTCTCTTTTGAAATCGGATAGATATTTAGGGCCATTACCTAACATTTTTAGAACAGAAAGCAGTACAAGTTGGATTCGCGTACCGAGGGTTCCGTGTTAACTTGTTGGTAATTAAAATTATATTAAACTACGCCCAAGTACGTACAAGAAGCCCGTAAAGCCTTTGGTCCAGGCTGTCATTTTGTAGATCTTTGGCAGTCGTTACAGGTAGTCAGTGGCCCGAAATTGTGACAATTAGTCTTACCAAGTGGTATCGTATCACCCAGTACTAACTGGGTTGTGGAGGTCGGAAAGGCCGTCGCTCCATGTAAAATACTGGTATTCAGCTGCATCCGGTAAGACTTATAAGCCGACCCTAACATAGTTGGGAAAAGGCTAGGCAGATGATGATCTGCGGTTTCATTTTTTTCCTTTACATGTGCTGTAAGACATTGCTTATTGCCAAAGTTCGTGATTCTTGTTCAACGGGAAGTACCCTACAGGTTTTAATATTCCCTAGTGAAATCTCAAAATATGCGACATATGAATCGTTTGATCGCGTTAACTTAAAAGTTGATTGTTTCGTTTTAGCAGACCCGAGTATTTGATATTAATTACAGTTTGATACCTCCACGCATTCATGAGAAAAAGGGTCTTATCAGACGGACAACAGAGTAATCCTATAAGGATTCCGATTTTGCTAACTGAGTTACGGAACCCTGAATATAACGAATGAAAAATGAATATGCCTGTAAAAGTAGACGCTAACACGAAATGTTTCATAAATAAAAATAAAAATTAGATGTTTCAGAAAATCCATTCTTTAATAAATATAAGGATAAATAAATTAATTGAAAGCCAACGGTACAAATCTCATATTTCATCTGACTGGACCAAAATAGAAGCCTGTGGGCTTCGTATAAATAGAATGTCAGATGCGAAATTGTAAGAAAATATAAAAATACTAGCTTATACCTCTGGTACCGCCCGCGTATTAAGCATGACGACAGTATCAAAAAGAAGGAAATCTATTTAGTCCGTCAGTTAGTATTGGAAAATAATGGACACGTATTTTTTGTTTTTGTACATCAATGAATGTTGACATAAATAAAACGCATCAATACTCGGGAGTGGGGGCTCGTGACGTCAGAACTAGCAAAAAATTAACGTGACGTATTGGGAATTTTAAAAGCGTTGTATCTTCGTCAATTTTGAATTACGTAACAAAAGAAAAAATACGGGTCAAATATTTTTTAATAATCTACCTGACGGACTAATTAGATATTCTATTGTTCAACTGTATCGTATTACTAGGTACCAGCAGTGGGCATGGCACATTGCTCACAGAACGGATAGCCGATTGGGCTGAAAGTTCTGGAGTGGCGAACGCGAACCGGAAGACGTTGCGTTGAAAGACCTCTCACTAGGTGGACCGATGACCTGGTGAAGGTTGCGGGGAACCGCTGGATGCGAGTGGCACGGGACCGGTCAGTGGAGACCTATGTCTAGCAGTAGACGTCTTGCGGCTGAAATGATGATGATAATGATGATGATGATCGTAATATCGGGTTAAATAGTATCTCGTGTGTTAATCCAGGCTACGAATCAAATCCGGAATAATTTGTTCGTCCCCTTCCTTCCTTATCGTGTGGTTAGTTGCCTAACCAGCCCGCGTAGCATGACCACCGCACCGTAGACACGACAGAGAGTCGACAAACCTTTTGTTCATCTGTCATTTTGTCGATTCAATGACAGATGAACAAAAGATTGGTCGAGTCTCTCTCGTTTCTCCGGTGGTCATGCTACGCGGGCTGGTGTCAGAGTTGTTATGGGCCTCTGATTTGACTTTACATGCCGTCGAGAAATATCTCTCAGGCATGCTGGTTTCCTCACGATGTTTTCCTTCACCGAAGTAAGTGATAATTTAGAATACGCACATGAATCTTAAAAATCAGACGTGCGTGCCTTAGATTCGAACTCGAGACCTTTGAATTGGCAGTCCTACGGTCAAACCACTAGGCTATCACTGCTTCCTTGGGTTCAAACTCAAGACTTTTGAAACATCCATTGAAAGAGAAAAACACCCATACATCGTCACAAACTTTCTCATCTTTACAATTAGTAAGATTATTTTGAACAAAGAGTTCAATAGAGGGCAAATCTGCCGCGATTGCTGCAATCGCTGGGATCTATATCAATACATATAATCTTATACATATAATAAAATCGTAGGAAATTCAAAACTGTACATTGAATATTTTTTAAAAAGAATCTTGGGGCGTCGGCCCCGGAACATAAAGGGCGAGGAAGGAACATGGATGGGCGTGATCTACAATCGATATCGAAGCCAAAAATATAGTTTTTAGAATTTTTGTCTGTTTGTCTGTATGTATGTCCGGGCTAAACTCAAAAAAATACTGCATGGATTTACTTCAAATTTTGCACGAATATTACTAAGAGGTCGGGTCAACATATAGGCTACATATTATCACGCTATCACCTACGGGGGAAGGCACAGGCATCTTAGGTATTTTTGGTGCTGTAGAGCCTTCACGCAGACGACGTCGCGGGCAGCAGCTAGTAGTTTATACAACATCATGACGTAACATCACGCCTGTATGCTCTGAGAGGGTATATACGTAGCAAATGTGTACCTACAATACACCTTGATTTCGACGTAGGTATGTTACGTTCCATTTATTGGGGACAAGCCCTATTATCGTGACATGTATTGTTAACAGTGTAAAACAAATTCATGGCAAATATTTGTTTGGGAACAACTAAAATATAAAACACTAGCCGATCCCTGCGGCTTCGCCCGCGTAAAATTATATACTAAAACCTTCCTCTTGAATCACTCTATCCATTAAAAAAACCCGCATCAAAATCCATTGCGTAGTTTTAAAGATTTAAGCATACATAGGGACAGACAGACGCGGCGGGAGACTTTGTTTTATAATATGTAGTGATTTTTGAAGTTTTTCTAAACCATTATCATCTGCCGAGTCTTTCCCAACTATGTTGGTGTCAGCTTCCAGTATAACCGGATGCAGCTGAATACCAGTATTTTACATGGAGCGACTGCCTATCTGACCTCCACAACCCACTTAGTACTGGATAACACGATACTCCTTGGTAAGACTGGTTGTCAGACTTTCGGGCCACTGACTAGCTGTAACGACAGTCACAGATCTACAATTGACAGCCGAGACCAACCGCTATACATTTATGATTAATTTCGTAGCAGGATCCAAGACAGTTAAATTATTTCATTCTCTAGAACTTCGTCGAGCTTCACTTTTCTGGTAGTCGCCACTGTTGATTCTGGCTTTCAGGAGTTACGGTGTGCAAGGAATAGTGTGGCGGGCTTGTCCCAAAAAAAGCCGGGACCAACTTACAGAAATAAATAAAATACAGGGTGTAAACCACCTCATCACGAAGCCGTCAACCAAGCATTCTGTACACCAAACCAAGTAACTTTACGCAAAAAATATTGCTGGGAATAGACTTGTTACGCACTTAAAACATTCTGCTGATGGATGGATTAAATAGTACGGGGTCGTGAAGGTATTTTAAGTAAAAATAGTGCAATAAAACTTGTTTTTAAAAAAAAATTGTCAAAAAGTTGGAACTTTGGCTCTCAACCTCTCCGCAACTAGATTCCAGGTATGGTGTGGAATAAAAAAAATATCGCAATGACGGGGAGAACAAGTTAGTCTTCGTTAAGAGGTGTTCTACACCCTTTATGTGCTAGATAGTTTTTAGTTACTTACCCTATTAAATCCGATTACTCTTCCCGAAGAAGTGAACTAAATAAATGAGATAAAACAATAAAACAATTTGTCCCAACTGTTGAACGTGGACGCTAGCACCGGCAAGCGATCCCGAACGCGACTGAAAATCACAACACCTCTAGTCGCGAGTAACTTATTGATGGGGATCCGTACGTGGATGGAAAAACCATGCTTGAATAGAATAGAATAGAACAATCATTTATTCGTTAATGGACAGCACAACACAATAGAGCAGCACATACACATACATTATAACAACAAACAGCTTAACAATTAATTAAAACAGTTCAACTGCGCTGAGCATGCCCATAACGCCATATGCTGGTTGGTTACCCTTTCGCTATGGGGTTGCTAATGTTGCTATAGGCTGCTTGCATAATGAGGTAAGATCTCCTTAATCATTTTGAAGGGATCTTAAATAGGGTAGATGGGACGCCAATCAATTGACATACTTTTTGAAGAACTGTCAAAACGCGTTTCATAGATTTTGTATGGCAATAGCAAGCTGTGACGTCACTGTTTAGTCAACTGGATGACTCAACTATTTATCGATTTCAAGAAATCTAATTTGGTAATTAATTGAAAACAAAGCGGGTTCTTTAAATAATATATTTAAATACTCTTATATTAAATAAGTATTATTTATTAAAAAAATGTTAACACAGGTACAAATATTTGTTGTTGTTGTTGTTGTTTGTTGTTGTTGTTGTGTTGTGCCAACCTCAAGTAACACGGGAAAAGGGCAGGAAGATGATGCCTGCTATTCAGCCGTTCTTTCGATTGTGATCATTTTGCTACAGAACCATCCCTCTACACAACTGCTCAAGTTTATACCATTTCATTCACTCTCGCAGATAAGGCAGTGTGCACATTGTGTGGGCGTCGCGACGCTATCAATTATCGCGTCAGGTTATCATTTTTACATGAGCCTTAAATTATCATGTATGGGGAATAACATATAATTATGATGACGTATGTGTCTATTTTGTGAAAAAAATAAGTGAATCATTATTTTTTTCATTGTATAATAAAATAATTGTGAATGAAAAATGTAGATCATGTTGAAATGGCAAAAAGTCAAGTCCAGGCCCAAAAATTCTGACAACTAGTTGTCTTACCAAGTGGTATGGTAGTATTTAGTATTAACTGGGTTATGGAGGTCAGATTGGCAATGTTAAATACTGGTATTCAGCTGCATCTGGTTAGACTGGAAGCTGACCTCAACATAGTTTGGAAAAGGCAAGCAGATGATGATGATGTTGAAATGCCTATTTATGATAAACCGAGTATTGTACAAGATTTATAAATAAACGGAATACCCAACGTCATTAATGAAGCATTAAGGAACAAAAAATAGTTGATCCGTTTCAGTTGATCGGAGAGGAAAACGAGGTGTGCAAAAGAAACCCTTGAAATTGTTAACAAAATCCAACTCAAATAGGGGTTATTTTCGTATTTAATTTTATAAAATAAAACAAAGTCCGGCCGCCGCGTCTGTCCGTCTGTTCGCGATAAACTCAAAGAACTATAATTCTGCACCGATTTTCATGCTATTTTCACCAATGGAGAGGCTCTCGAGGAAGGTTTTAGTATTTAATTTGTACGCGGGCGAAGCCGGGTTCTCGTATAACAATAATTTCACCAGCATGATGTCTCGTACCCACATATATGCTAGTTTAAAAAGCTACCCGTGTAAACACACCCTACGGCCATAAGGATGAGCTTATAAAATCGTACCCTCAGGTAGAGTTCACTGTTGTTTGTCTTCATTTAAAAAAAGTATTAGTTTTCCTTTCCTCATACATTGTATTCAACAATCTGGATTTTTCCATGCTTTTCTTTTTTGGGACAAGATTTCGATGGTACACTATTCCCAAATCACTGTTACTTCTGAAAGCCAGAATCAACAGGTGCGACCACCAGAAAAGAATTAAACTGTCTTGGATTCCACAACGAAATTAATCAGAAAAGTATAGCGGGGGAGTAATAAAAACCGTAATTTCCACTTTCTACCTCCCTCTTCCAGCAGGAGACAGAACGAAACAAGACCAATAGACACAAAGGGACTAAATATGGGTCCTAAATTATTTATATTTGATTCCAATAATAGGCATCGTAATATTTTACATGCCTGTCTTTTGTTACAAGGGATACATACAGGGGTGAAGGGACACTAATGCTAAACATCATTCTGAAGAATTTTTTCATTGGTTATAATCTAAAAAAAAGTGTGCGAACACCTGTGTGGTTTAACTCAGTACAGCTAGTCTGAGAGATCTCGTTGCTCTCCCCAGCAGGGCTAGCATGGGCAGGGGATAAAACTTTTGTCTACCGGTTATTTCCACTGACAAGGGACAAAATTATTTTATCCACCTCCCTCAGAGACATTGATAACAAAACAAAATAAATCACAGAGTATATAATCACAAATATCCAGCGCAGATGTAATAAAACGAAAAAAGTACTTTAGTTTACGACGATATTCTCGACTATTTTGTAATTAAATAAAAGTTTTCTTAAATTTCGGGGACAAGCGTTCCCCTGTTTTGTCCCCCGTGAATAGTTTATCCACCCATGTCGCCATGCTCGGAGGGTGGACAAAATTGACAGAGGGGAATAATATTTTGTCCTCTCCCTGTGGATAAAATGTCTCCGGCCATGCTAGCCCTGCTGGACGGAGAATGTCCGAGCTAGCAACCCAACTCGACAAAACATCATCTGCCTAGCCTTTTTGCAACTATGTGGGGTCGGCTTCCCGTCTAACTGGATGTAGCTGAATACCATTATTTTACATACAAATACAAATACAAATCTACCCGCGTAGCATGACCACCGTGGACACGACAGAGAGTCGACAAACCTTTTGTTCATCTGTCATTTTGTCGATTCAATGACAGATGAACAAAAGATTTGTCGAGTCTCCTTCGTTTCTGGCTGGACTCGTCAACCCAGTAATAATATAGTACTTGGTAATACTGGTTGTCAGACTTTTAGGCCACTGACCTGTAACGACTGTCAAAGATCTACAAACGACAGCCGGGACCAACTGCTTAACGTGCTTGCCGAGGCACGGAAGAAACACAGTATGGGTGGTCACCCTTCCACCTAGACAAGCACGGCTATAGACCCGAGTGGCTGTTATTATTTAGCTACGAGCTCCCTAGTAACTATCGACCAACTTGACTAAACTATCGACCGATAGAAAGCCTGTAGTCCACGGGGCCTCGGCCTGAGTTCTGATCGCGCTGACGGTTGGTTGCGCACAGTCGCGCACGGTCGGCCGCGTCGGTCGCGAGTATACATTGTGTCCTATAGAGCACCATACTGCAACGGTGACGTCAGCGACGCCGACAGTCGTATTTTGCGAAAATAACTTAGTTTGTTACGTTTTCGCTCCTAAACCACTGAACCGATCTTCCCGGAATTTTGCATATTATACGTTGTCAAGTGTACAGAAACGGACATACCTTTACGGGTACAGTCCTTTTTTTCGGGATGAAATGTACCCCCTTTTATCATGAAAAAAAGGACTGTATCCGAGGTAAACAACAATGACGTTCTAACGATAATAGATGTCGCCACGTGTCTTTTGAATCATGATTGAAATATATCAACGTTTCCCAAAGTGGGCGATAACGCCCCCTTGTGGGCGCTGCAGGCCTAAAGTGGGGCAGTAAGAGACCCAGAAAAGAAATGGGGGCGATTTGTAATTTCATCTGGGAGGACTCTTAGACACCGACTGAGCTCTCGATTCTCGACTACAACTTCTAAACATCAACTAATATTAATTAAGAGATTGCTCAAACTAACTCGGTTCGTTACTCCCCGTGTAGTTCATAATATATGTTCTGTTTTTTTGAATAAATAAAAGCAAAATATTTAAATAAGGAATATTTTTTTTTATATAAATAATAAAAAAATACATTAAATTAATAATTTAAATTAAAGCTACAATAACTAGCTAAGCTAAAAGAACAGTTGTTAGTTTTTAGCAGTTTGTTACTTGCTATAATTTTTTAATTTAATTTAGGTATTAAATTTAATGTTAGAATTTTTAAGAAATTTTAATTTTAATAGAAAATGGGGGCGCTAAAAAGTAATTTATTCTCAAAGTGGGCAGTGGACAAAATAAGTTTGGGAACCCCTGAAATATATTATTACAAGCAGAGTATACCAACCGAATTATTGACTGTCATCACATTCTAAATTAACGCTAACCAAATATATTTTACTATCATATCTCTCAGTGCAGCACAGACCTAAAAGCGAAGCAATAAGGATAAGCTCCTAAGATCGCCAACTGACAACACCCTCTATCTTAATTTGTGCTACAGATATACACTGCCCACTCCCGTTTTATTGAACGACACTGAACAAGAAATAGGAGCTGTTACAAGTTTGTTGGGAAAATGCGATCGTGTGGGGATGTAATTTAAATTAAGTGATATTATACGAGTGACGATTTCAAAGCTGGAGATTTTCTTTGAATGTTTATTTTATTTGAAACTAGCTGCTTCCCGCGACTTCGGTTCACGTGAAATTATTCTAAAGAAATACAATATAATAATAATAAGTCGTTTATTTCATATGAAATCCAATCCATAAAGCATCATAGTAATAAAGTAGTCAGCGCACAAACATAAAAAAAAAATGGCTAACAGGATGCATCTAAATACCAGTATTTTACATGGAGCGACTGCCTATCTGATCTACACAACCCAGTTAGCACTGGGTAATACGATATCCCTTGGTAAGACTGGTTGCCAGACTTTTGGGCCACTTGTAATGACTGTCAAAAAAAAACTACAAATGACAGCCGGGACCAACAGCTTAACGTGCTTTCTGAGGCACGGAGGAAACTCGGTATGAGGCCACCCATCCACGAATCCTCCTATAGCTGTTATAATCTAGCCACGAGACTCTCATAAAAGTAAAAAAGTTTAAGATAATATTGTAGAACTATTCACTTCGTCCGCGACTTCGTCCGAAAATTGTGATAGCTCGATTATTTTGCATGACATCAATATAATTTATAGCCGAAGTTACTCGTTAAGGATGTAGCTTTCTCATCATCGTTTCAGCCGTCCACTGCTGGACATAGGCCTCCCCCAACTGTAGCCACATTGACCGGTTCCGTGCGACTCGCATCCAACGGATTCCCGCAACCTTCACCAGGTCATCGGTCCACCTATAGTGGGAGGTCTTCCAAAGCATCGTTTTCCGGTTTGCGGTCGCCACTCCAGAACTTTTCGGCCCCATCGGCCATCCGTTTTGCGAGCAATGTGCCCTGCTCACTGCCACTTAAGTTTGGCAATTCTTCGGGCTACGACGGTGACCTTGCATGGTTCTCTTGCGGATGTCTTCATTTCTGATTCGATCACGCAAGGAAACTCCGAGCATAGCCCTCTCCATTGCCCTTTGGGTGACTTTTAGCCTTTTGATAAGGCCCATTGTGAGCGACCACGATTCGATCCCGTATGTCATGTAATAACTGGCAACACACACTGGTCATAGACTTCCGTCTTGGGACACTATGGTAAGTTGGACGAGAGGATACCGCGCAGCTTCCCGAAAACTGCCCAGCCGAGTCGGATTCGAACTTTCTGATGGTAAAGGAATATTTAAATTGGTTGAGTAGTTCTAACAAACAAACAAACAAAAAAACATATATATTATATTGTGAGAAAACAGTCTCAATCCCGTATTTATATTTTCAATTACGACAGCTCACAACAGATTGCCTGAATACAAATAGAAACAAAACAAACGAGGGTCATTGTTGTGTATTTGTTGAACAAATTGAGATAAAAGACTTGTTTTCTTACCGAGTGCTGAGGGGCGATTTGTAAAAGTGGAGTCAGTGTTAATAAACTGCTATCATTTGAGAAATGTAAGAATGCTGCACAAGACAATACACAATATTTATAAATCCATAGATTATCATCATTAGCCTATAATGTTCCCACTGCTGGGACACGGCCTCCTCTCAACGAAAGGGAATGGACTATAATACACCACGCAGGCCCAGTGCGGATTGGTAGATGTCACATGTCTTCCAACCTTTGGTTCTAGGAAATGCCGGTTTCCTTCATCGTTTTAAGAGCAGTGGTGATGAAATAAATTACACAAAGTAATGCGCGACTGGCCACCGCTGGACCACCACTGCTCTATAACAAAAAACGTTAACAAAAAACAAAGAAAAGCAAGATTTTGTGTTGTCAGATAAGCTGTCGCTCCATGTAAAATACTAGCATGCAGCTGCATCCGGCAAAAGGCTAGGCAGAGGATGATCATCTTCATCTGCCTAGCCTTGTTGGTGTCGGCTTCCAGTCTAACCGGATGCAGCTGAATACCAGTATTTTACATGGAGCGACTGCCTATCTGACCTCCACAACCCAGTTAATACTGGGAAATACGATACCACTTGGTAAGACTGATGTCAGACTTTTAGGGCCACTAACTACCTGTAAGGACTGTCAGAGATGGATAAATAACAGCCGGAACGTTGGTTCCGGCTGTTATTTGTCCAAATGAATGATTCTTGGCGCCGAGTGTGATAACAGACATGTCTGATACTTGTTTCCAAATGCGTCATGTGAGACGTGTGAACACGAACCCCTTTTGGGCTTTGTCGAATGAGGGTGTTATCATCATCATTTCAGCCGAAAGACGTCCACTGCTGGACATAGGCCTCCCCCAAGTGTCGCCACATAGACCAGTCCCGTGCGACTCGAATCCAGAGGATTCCTGCAACCTTCACCAGGTCATCGGGCCAATGATGGTGTACTTAGAGCAGATCCACTCCGACTAAGAAGAAGTCACTACATAGAAACATACTTCAAATAGGTATTCAGATGTTTGGCAAAAAGGTAGACTATGACAGATTATAGTCATGGATAAAAAGTATCCTTTGTCCCAGAGGATAAAGGATACTTTTTATCCCACTAGGATAAATTTCTGAATTCAAGCAGGTGACACAAAGCTAGTATTTTATAATACCAGTTGTGACCAAGGCTTTTTATCTAAGAATATAGTTTTCAATTTGAGAGATGAAAAGTAAGGATGAAGTTTTACAAGTATTGCATAAGCTTGTTCTGTTGAATTTCATTTGCAAAGATTATTTACTATATTACATCAAAGATGTAGTTACAGTTTTTCTAGCTCAAGGTGCATTTCTAATAAATATCTACCTGACCTTGTCTTGCGGTAAGCATTTGAATTTCCATTTTATAAAAGTTTTTACAATATGTTAAAAATACTCTTTTCGATTCGAAAGATATGAAAGGCATAAATTAATAGACCCCTTAACGTAGCTGAAAGTCACTAGTTCTCCCCGTCATGGCGATTTTTTTTTTCTGGTGTTCAAAGTTCAATTTTTAGGGTTCCGTAGCCAAATGGCAAAAAACGGAACCCTTATAGTTTCGCCATGTCTGTCTGTCTGTCTGTCCGCGGATAATCTCAGTGACCGTTAGCACCAGAAAGCTGAAATTTGGTACCAATATGTATATCAATCATGCCGACAAAGTGCAAAAATAAAAATTTAAAAAAACATTTTTATTAGGGTACCTCCCCCAGACGTAAAGTGGGGAGCGATTTTTTTTTTAATTTTGACCCTGACGTGTGATATATTGTTGGATAGGTATTTAAAAATGAATAGGGGTTTTCTAAAATCATTTTTTGATAATATTAATATTTTAGGAAATAATCGCTCCGAAAGTCAAAAACAATGTGTCCCCCCCCCCTCTAACTTTTGAACCATAAGTTTAAAAAATATGAAAAAAATCACAGAAGTAGACCTTTATATGAACTTTCTAGGAAAATTATTTTCAACTTGATGAGTTGAATAGTTTTTGAGTTATATAGCACTTTTTCAAAAAAACGCAAATGATAACTTTGTTTTTCATACAAATACTATGAAAAACAAAGTTATTTTTGCTGACGAAAAATGTTGGTATTTTTAATGGTCTGGGAAGCTACGGAACCCTACAGTGAGCGTGGCCCGACACGCTCTTGGCCGGTTTTTTTTCTTAATAAGTAGGTACTTATTTTTGAAGGTTGTAATTTTACTTTAATTACCTTTAAGACCCGTTTACTATGCAAAGCATTCATCAGCTAAATGTTTTAAGAGGCCTGCGGAGCATGCGTAGTTCATACAAACGTAATATCAAAATAATTAGTAAATCAAACATATCCCTAAGGTAGTGTGTGTTTATTTCGATTGGATTACAGAATATCTAGGTTCCCAAATATATATTTTCATTGGACACTGATTTAAACAAGAGTTATGACAAAAAAAGTTTATATAAGTTTTCTATAGAAATTTTAAATTGCTCGTAACTCGTCTTTGTATCATTGTCCTTTCAAAATATGTATTTGGGAACATAGATATTCTGTAACCCAATCAAAATAAATACACACTACCTTAAGAATATGTTTGATTTACAAATTATTTTGGTATTACGTTTGTATGAAATTCGCATGTTCCGCAGGCCTCTTAAGTGCGGTACATTGAGTTATCATACCGTAAAACGTGATGTTTTACCCGAAAAAAAGTCGCAACAATTTTTGCGTCGAGTTACTACTTATATGTAGTTTGATGAGAATGCTTTAGTTGGCGGATTTGCGAAAAGTCCATTTACATCCTGTATAATAACTGTTTTTCTTCAAAGAAAAAAGATTGATAGGTAACCAATAAAGCCACAGCCCACCTGCAGGAGATATCAGCAAAAAAACTTACTCTACATATGGATATAAGGTATCATATTATAAAATTCCGATGCAGAAAATATCTAGTCTGATAGAATTTATTCATTTCTCAAGAATGTGGAGCGATGCTTAGATGTAGTATTACCTAGGGTTACGACTTTCAGATATTGAACATAACTTCACGCCTGTTTATGTTAAGAGTAAGCAGAGCCGGATAATATACCATTTCATATCTTGCTATTTATGTGTGGGGTTTGGTTTGAGCGGGCCTTTTTTTTGTTTTTATGGATTCCGAAATCATCAAATGATGCCGCTCTGGGCGGAGCGGAAGGGAGTGTCGGACTTTTACTGACTAAAACCCATCCATGTTCCTTCTTAGCCCTTTGTGTTTCAGGGCCGCGGTATCTCTTTCGAACAGTCTCGCAGTCCCGGCAGGCTTCGGCCCTTGCGGACCCCTTCCTTATGCTGACATCTCTTTCAGACGCGCGTGGAACACTCTGGCGCCGTCGACACGGCCTGTCGTCATAATACGGATGGATGGCTAGCTAGCCCATAGCTAACCGTCCACATGCCCGCGCCTACGGTGGCCGGGGGCTACACCACGTGACCCCCGACGCCCGGTGGTTTGTGTCTGGTGTCATAAACCATGGCACATACCTATTCTGTTTTGTTGTTAAACCGATTTCCTAAAAAGGATTCATAAAGGGTGTAAAACACCTCTTAACGAAGCTGAAAGGCACTTGTTCTCCTCGTCATTCCGATATTTTTTTTGTTCCACACTATACCTACCTGGGAACCTTCTAGTTACGGAGATATTGGGGGTCAAAGTTAAAAATTTTTGACATGCTTTTTTTTAGTACAAGTTTTTATTGCAATATTATTACCTACTTTAAATACCTCCACGACCCGCGTACTATTCAATCCATCCATCAGCACAATGTTTTGAGTGCGTTACATTGAGTTATATCACAAAACGTGTTTTTTAACACCAAAAAAAAAGTTGTTTCCCAGCAATTTTTGTAAAGTTACTTAGTTTGATGTACAGAATGCTTGGTTGACGGCTTCGTGATGAGGTGGTTTACTCCCTGTATATTAGAAAAATGTACTGTGATGTCGTAGTCAGAACTCTGCATTGATTGCTTTCTTCGGAAGTCTTTCACGAAGCCTCTTTGGAAATGGTATGTACATAAAACCGCATGAGGTCCTGGGTGCAATTACCGGGCCGGGCAAATTGTTATTGGGTTTTTAACAGAAGCAGTCACGGAGTTTGGATTTGTGCCCGGTTGATGGCAATAGGTTCGCACCCTATTACTTGGTACTTAAACATAACTGGTGAAATGTGCACTATTTGGCACACCTCTGTCTTAAACTTTGAGGTCTTCAGGCGTGATGTTATGTGATATTGACATACTGAGATATTAATTAACCTAAAATAATACAAACTGCTCATTGAAAACGAACCACCGGTCCTAATCACAACGTGGCATCTACAGGAGGTGGAGAGATCCAAGGTCACCGACGTAGCCCGAAAAATTGCCAAACTTAAGTGGCAGTGGGCAGAACGGATGGCCGTGAAAAGTTCTGGAGTGGCGACCGCCAACTGGAAGACGATGCGTTGGAAGACCTCCCACTAGGTGGATCAATGACCTGATGAAGGTTGCTGGAATCCGCTGGATGGCCGGATAATCAGCCACCATGGCTCACGCACAATGGTCCATTTCAAGGACTAAGTGCGGAAACCTAAACCCCCATGATAGATGATAGATAGAGATCCGCTGGATGCGAGTCGCACGGGACCGGTCAATGTGGCGACACTTGGGGGAGGCCTATGTCCAGCAGTGGACGTCTTTCGGCTGAAATGATGATGAATGAGTGATGATCTACAGGATGCTTCTGACCGTGTCGACGGTGCGTTCGTGTTCCACGCGCGTCTCAAAGAGATGTCAGCATAAGGAAAGGGTCCGCGAGGGCCGAAGCCTGCCGGGGCTGCGGGACTGTTCGAAATAGATATCGCGGCCCCGAAACACAAAAGGCGAGGAAAGAACATGGATGGGTTTCAGTCAGTAAGAGTCTGACACTCCCTTCTGCTCCGCCCAGAGCGGGAGGAGTCGTTTGATGATTTCCCATCCGAAAATAAAAAAAGCAGATTATTCAGGCCACTAATTGTCTAGTAAAGAGGCTAGGCGATTAATTGAACGGCTAATTATACCAGTTGGCTAAGACATTGACACAATGTTACATTAATAAACCTAAAAAAAATATAAGTAGAGACCGCTCATTGAAAAATTAACTTATCCTTAAAAAAAAGAAATAACCCCCTTTCCTTCCAAACCACTGATCCCAATAACAACATGGCATCCACGGGATGTTTTTGACCACCCCACAAAGTATAGAGCGTGATGTAAAACAAAACGAGCTCCAAAATTATCGTTCAAGCGTATTTCCTAGCCGGCCGCCAAGTTTGACATTCTGTGAAGGTAACGGTCAGTTTGTGGTCACTGTGCAGGGAGGTAGCAGAAGTATTAGGCAGGATTCAAGTTATCGTTAAGTTACAAATATGTTGAGCTTGACGAGATTTTATGGTTATTGTTGAATCTCATGTATACAGGGTGTAAACCACCTCATCACGAAGCCGTCAACCAAGCATTCTGTACATCAAACTAAGAAACGTATAAAAATGATTCCTGGGAAACGGGGACTTTTTTTTAGGGTGATTTTTTTTTTGTGGTAGAACTCAATGTAACGCACTTAAAGCATTGTGCTGATGGATGGATTGAATAGTACCTACCGGTAGTGGAGGTGTTTGAAGTAAAAATTATACATCAAAAACTGGTATTAAAAAAAACTCTTCAAGAAGTTGGAACTTTAACCCTCAATATCTCCGTACCTAGAAGTTCCTCGGTTTGATCTAAAACAAAGGGAACAAGTGCTTTTCGGATTCGTTAAGAGGTTTTTTTTACACCCTTCATGTTAAGCTCGACAAGATATTGGTTATTGTTGAATCTAATGGTTATATTGCTGTTCCTAATCAACGAGATATCAGAAGTGTACCTGGAAGGATATGGGGAAACCTTTGCCCGGCAGTGAACCTACGAGGCTATAGAAAATAAAAATAGAAGTCACTGATCAAAATAAGAAAACTAGTATTTCATAAATTCAATGTCTCCGAACCGGAGAACCGGTCTCCGTTCTGGAGTGGCGGAAGACGTTGCGTTTGAAGCCCTCCCACTAGGTGTACCGATGACCTGGTGAAGGTTGCGGGAATCCATTGGATGCGAGTCGCACGGGACCGGGCAATGTGGTGACACTTTGGGGAGGCCTATGTCCAGCAGTGGACGTCTTTCGGCTGAAATGATGATGATGTATACATCTCCGAACTACATAAACATTCTCGGTCGATTGTGGTTGGTTTTCGTCAATAATACAAAACAAAAACCAGGATCGAACTCAGGAGCTCCAACATGCTAATTCGAAACTTTAGCCGTTGGGCTCTCGTTCTCAGTAATAAGTATCTAATGAGGTGCATAGTTACCCATCATTTATTAACTATTTCAATATAATTCGTAATGAAACTTCCTCTTAATCACTTACATAGTGACAATGTGAATGTACTGTGGCTACGTGACATTGAAATTGAGTCTTATAACTGGTGTCCTAAGTTTATTTTTTGAATAAACTTTTAAAGCGACTGTTTCTATTTGACGTGACAGTCTGACCAAAAATAGTGTTGCGATGTAATGTTATTTTCCCTGAAATACGGCTATTTGTTGGGATATTCTTCGTTTTGTTTATACGTGTATGTGTGAAGCATTGCTTTATTAAATGAAATTAAAATCTTTTGTCTGGCTTTTTTTTTAACTTTTTCTTTTCTGTTTTTTTATCATTAAAATGGGCGTTTTTTGGTGAGGTTTTCAGAAAGATCAGGTAAAAAATAAGTCTTGGATCGTCATCTATTGTGATCTTCAACATTTTTTCTAATGTAGAACGATACATATGTTTCATTATTTCGGTTCGTAAGTAGAGATATTAGGTAAAAGGCAATGCCCACTATTGACAAGTCAAAACGCAACAACTATAGATGTATGAACGTGGACGAGGCGAAAAGAGGATGTAGGGATCAGAAATGTCAGTAAGCAAGTTGTGTAGAAAATAAATCTTGTAATAAAAAAAAATGAAAAAAGTAGTTACTTAATTACACATAACGGGATTTCCTCAGGCGTAACCTGGCAACACCAACGCCCCACTCACTATTAACCGCGAGCGCGCATGCGTCGCGCCTTCGTTGTGACATTTTGAATTTTAAAAAGGAACTCTTTAAAACTTTAGTCAAAGTTTTAAAATAACGCTTTAAATTTAGAATAAAACAGTTTTCTGTGATATTAAAAGTGTTTTTAAGTTAAAAATGAAAGTTCTGTGTTTAATATTCCTTGTTACGGCCGCTATGGCTGTCTCCGGTCAGACCTTGGAAGGTAAAGTGAAAGGTGTTTTTTAAATTGTATATAAAACTTGTTTTCCGTCGCCATATTGTGTATTTTTGATCTTAAATCACGACGATACGATTGTGGCCTTAACCGATTGAGAATATTTTTATTTATATAAATTATAAAACATGGTAGAAACAATTTTTATATAGTGTTTTTTTTTTAATATGTTTCTTTTTTTATCAAAAGTTTTAAAACTTTTTACACATATTGAACAAAAGTGGGCTTAATGCCTTGGGTATTTTCTACCAGTCTACCATACAGTTTTAGTACATAATCTCGCCATGGACTGGCATCAAAATATTTTAAAGAATACTTGTAATTTATAATTAAAGAGCACAGTCAGGTGTAATTATTGAAGTCATTTAGAAGCATTTTATCTTGATTTGCGGTTTCCAGGCGATAAAAGTGTGGAAATAATGTCATCGTGACAATGCTACGGTGCGGTCTACTTTTTCTTTTTAGCGCTTTCCCGGAGTATCGTGGTCCGTTTAAATCGGTACAGCAACTCGTCTAGTTCTAATGCTAGTACAGTAGGTAGACAGTAGATACAACTATCGATATTTTAAAGCCCGCATTTTTCATAAATTATTTGAATTTAACAGCCTTTCAATCAGTTGATACTAAGGAAGTCGTATATTTGACCACAAATAAAATTGATTAGGTTTACAGTGACAGAAACCTTGAAATATTATTAGGAAAAGAACGTATGAATCACAAATTTACAATAAGGACAATTATTATGTCTATAATTTTATAATTATAATAATTTAGTAATGCTGAGATGACGTGTAATTTAGAAGTATGGAACAGGAAGACAAGCTGCGCCAACCCCAAATAAACTCGGAAAAGGGCAGGAGAACTCTTTACTTTCTCGTAGAGAGGAAGCCTGTGTCCCAGCAGTGGGGACATTGAAAGGGCAGGTGGTAGCTACAACTATCTGTCGCATCTACCACCACTGATGGTGGTTGCGTCGGTTCAGTCGCATTTGCCCCTACCTCTGTCCTGACTGGTGGCAGATGACACTTAAATTAGTGGAATCCTCCACCAGTGCCAGTGGTGGCAGACTCAACGATTAAGAGCTGATCGCCACAAAAAAAAAACCTTGAAAAACTCAAAATATCCGAACGGATGTCAACTAAATAGGCAATGTGCAAAGTTGTGATACTTTAATAATTTATGGCATTTTGTTTTCTTGAGCGTCATGTTTATTTAGGAATCTTCCTACACGCATATGCATAGCATAATCGTTGACGACGACGATGGGAAACAGAATTCTTTATGAATGTAGATTGGTCTATACCTAATCTAAAATGTCAGAAACTATAGGGTGGCAGGACTGGCAAAATGCCACGGGCCCCCGGCCTGATGGGGCCCCCGACTCGAGAGGCTGTGAGCTCAAAAGTGACCTAAAATTTTAGCAAAATTTTGTAAAAAATATAAATTTTATAAAAGTACCTACTTAAAATCAATTACCTACCAATAACCCTACTAGATGGGAGGACGTTGTTATAAATATATGCTTAAGCTTTTGAAAATTAGATATTTAACTAAAATGGACACCATGTTACTATTGGGTAACTATCTCAGTGATTTACTAAAACTAAATTAAAGTGTGACGAGTTTTCTTGGGGCCCCATACAATGGATTTGCCAAGGGCCTCAGATGGTATAGTTATGCCACTGTACAATGTTATAACATAACGTCACGCCAGTAATCGTAGAACGGATGGGCAGCAGTGTACCTAAGAGTACACGAACCATCCTAAGAAAGCACTCCATAGGGTGAATGCGTCAGGGTGGCCCGCGAAATTCATTTTTTTCCCACTTTTTTTGCAATTTCCAGGGCAGTGCTAAGTCGTATGTTGATGAACATATCGGTCGCGGCTGTAAGATGTATGTAGTCACAGAATTATAATCATCAAAATCATCAAGACGAGAAGACAAGAAGATTGTAGGGTTCTACAAGTTCATAAGAGTCGAGGAACAACTTTGGCCATGAAAAATTCGTTCCTCGACTCTTATGAACTTGTAGGGTTGTATTGATGATTTTAATTATGTACTTACCTACCGTGTTATAGCCGTTATACATATTTTAATCATCATACAACTTTACACTGACCTGCAAATTGCAATGAAACGTAAGAAAATTTGAATTTTGCGGGCTACCGAGGAGCTTCGGACTAGCGCATGACTGGTTCTGTTGTCACTTGGTAAGACTGGTTGCCAGACTTTTTGGGCCACTGACTACCTGTAATGTCTGCCAAAGATAGACAAATGACAGCCGGAACCAACAGCTTAACGTGCTTTCCGAGACACGGAGGAAACTCGGTATGTAAGGGTGGTCACCCATCCACAGACCAACCCAGGCAAGCACGTCTTAACCTAAAAATCAACCCAAGTGGCTGTTTTTATTAAGTCAAGAGCTCCTCAACTCATGTTTTAATGGTGTGAGCAGAAATCACAGAAAGCGACGTGCTAGGATCATTAATTGCGAAGACCCAAATGGCGTAGTGGTAGTACTGGGTTCGAATCTCGGTTGGAGCAAATGTTTGTGTGATGAGCATGGACATTTGTTTATTTGTTCAGAGTCATGGATGTTTATATGTGTAATAAGTATGTATTTACTAAAGTATCTATGTACCTAGTATATCAACTATCTGGTGTCCACGACACAAGCCTTGCTTAGTGTGGCACTAGATGGCGCTGTATGTTAATGTCCAGTGATATTTATTTATTAATGTCATGATCGTAGCACGTGGTGTTCTGTGATTTCGTGGCGTTGTATGAACGTGCATGCAGTTAAGGGGCCGGCGGAGCATGCGTATTTCATACAAACGTAATACCAACATTATTTGCATATTAAACATTTTCCTAAGGTAGTGTGTATTTATTTCGATTGAATTACAGAATATCTAGGTTCCCAAATATATATTTTGATTGGACACTGATTTTAACAAGAGTTATCAGAAAAATAAGTTTTCTATGGAAATTTTAAATTCCTCATATCTCGTCTTTGTATCATTGTCCCCTCAAAAAATATATTTGGGAACATAGATATTCTGTAATCCAATCGAAATAAATACACACTACCTTAAGAATATGTTTTATTTACAAATAATTTTGGTATTACGTTTGTATGAAATACGCATGCTCCGCAGGCGTCTTAAGGTTCGTTCATACACTTGCAACAATAATTAGTCCACAATTGGCTGTATGTCAGTGTGTCACGAATCAACCTCCACAACCCAAATACGGTTACTCCAGACGATAGTTTCGTAAAGTCGGCAGCGAATCAAGTTACAGCCAACTGTCAAATTGTCTCATTCGATTCTGAACTTAACCTTCAACATTTTTAAAAGACTTCCAAAAGAAGGAGGTTTTCAATTCGATTGTTTTTTTTTTTGTGTGTTTGTTCAGCGACATTTTCGCTAATTGAGAGCCGATTACGATGATTCTTTTTTTGTTTGAAAGAAAATAACTTCGCGGTGATCCCATTTAAATTTGGTGAAGATCTGATGCTGATCTTTAGAGATATAACTCTTCAACAGTAGACAGCAAATTGGTCGTAATTGCAGCAATCCCGACAGATTTGCTGACTATTATTGAAGAGTTCCCTAATAAAGAAAAAAATTAAGAACTTTTTTGAGAAAAATAAAGCCAACCTCTAACACAAAAAGGTGAAAAACCACTTTAGCTTTGGAAGTCGGTAGTAAAAAAAAAACGGAATCAAACGAACAAAAGTCACCGACTTCTGAAGCTAAAGTAATTTTTCACTTTTTTGTGTTTATGAAGTCGGTTTTATACGGTTTAAAATCATTTAGAGAAACTTGACACTTTGTGGTGGCTTGAAATGCTAGCCACTGTACATACTACCTTCATTAGGTAAATATTCAGAGTCCGACACATTCATTAATAAATAAATATAAAAATAAATAAATAATATAAGCCTCAGATGTTCGTTTGTCCGTCCGTCTGTCTATCAGCTGGCTGTATTTCCACGGTGTGCACTTTCCATGTGTACTAAGCACATGTGAACCACTAAAAAGTGAAAAATAAAAACTTTTTTGCAAAAAATAAAACCGACTTCAAAAAAAACAAAAAAGTGAAAAATAACTTTAGCTTCTGAAGTCGGTGACAAAAAAATTAAATCAATCAAACAAATGTTACCGACATCAGAAGCTAAAGTTATTTTTCACTTTTTTGTATTTTTTGAAGTCGGTTTTATTTTTTGCAAGAATGTTTTATGATCCATAATAGACAGACTATTAAGGAGCTCGTGGCTAAATAATAACAGCCGCTTGGGTTGATCTTCAGGTTAAGACGTGCTTGCCTAGGTTGGTCTGTGGATGGGTGATCTCACATACCGAGTTTCCTCCGTGCATCGGAAAGCATGTTAAGCTGTTGGTTCCGGCTGTCATTTTGTCCATCTTTGGCAGACGTTACAGGTAGTTAGGGGCCCAGAAAGTCTGACAACCAGTCTTACCAAGTGACAACAGAACCAACCATGCGGTAGTCCGACTCGCATTTGGCCAGTTATTTTTCCTACTGGCTTATTTTCCGCATAAACTCAATATTTCTTAAGTTTAGAAAAACCTTAATTATCGCATTACTGTGCTGACTGTGGTAAGCAGTGTTGCCGCGTTCCACTTTTAAGGGTATGAGAACTGGTGTAAAACGCACGTACAGCAGTTGGTCCCGGCTGTCATTTATAGATCTTTGACAGTCGTTTCAGGTAGTTAGTGGCCTAAAAAGTCCGACAACCACTCTTACCAAGAGGTATTGTATTACCCAGTCATCATCATCATCATCGGCCTATTAATGTTCCCACTGCTGGGACAGGCCTCCTCTCTATGAGAGGGAATGGGCTATGTAATCCACCACGCGGGCCCAGTGCGGATTGGTAGATGTCACATGTCTTCGAATTTATGGTTCTAGGACATGCCGGTTTCCTCACGATGTTTTCCTTCACCGTTTTGAGAGCAGCGGTGATGTAATAAATTACACAAAGTAATGCGCCTGCCTAGGTTCGAACCCACGACTTACTGAACGTAAGTCGGGGCCGCCACCACTGGGCCACCGCTGCTCTCCAGCTATTACCCAGTGGCCAGTACTAACTGGGTTGTGGAGGTCATATAGGTAGTCGCTCCATGTAAAATACTGGTATTCAGCCGCGTCCGGTTAGACTGGAAGCCGACCTCAACATAGTTGGGGAAAGGCTCGGCAGATGATGATGAGAACTGGTGTTAAATGACGGCCTATGAAAAAATTCAGCATTGCACCTTTTTATGGCGGAACGGTGCTCCCTGGTTTGCCAGGTTTGGTTTGGTTTATTATAGAATCAGTTAAACGGAACCATCAACGCGAATTTATAAAGAATAAAGAACGAAAGAAAGAATGAAAGAAGAAAAGAAGAACGAAGAAGAAATAAATAATGGTGGGTGTTCCAAGGTGGCACAGGACAAGAGTACCTGGAAGGATATTGATAAGGCCTTTGCCCATTCAGGGCTAATAAAAAAATACAGAATCCTGATACTCCCAAATTACTCCATCTACCAGTTCCAGGCGCGTCAAAGCTGGAAAAATGTTGTAAAAGACATTGAATATACTATTGTAATATCAACCAGGGGCGTAGCTACCGAAGTATCAGCCGTATCAATGATATGGGGCCTCCGAGCTACAAGGGCCCCGAGCCCCCGACATGACAAAATCTTCCAATATCCTCAAATTGTTGTATAAGAGGCCCGTAATCTACATCTACACTAATATTATAAAGAGGAAAACTTTGTTTGTTTGTTTGTTTGGTTGTAATGAATAGGCTTAAAAACTACTGGACCGTTTTTAAAAATTCTTTCACCATTCGAAAGCTACATTATACACGAGTAACATAGGATATATTTTATCCCCGTACTCCCACGGGAACGGGAACTATGCGGGTGAAACCGCGGGACGTCCGCTAGTGTTTAAATAAAGAACATTTAACTGTTCACAGTCTAGGCTTTATAGTTACGAGCTTGCTTCGCTTGCTCTTAAATGAAGACTTGCCTCGTCACGATCCAGAATGCTAGAATATTTCGAGATCGCTTTTCTGGATTTTCGATGAATGGCTTTACTCTACTTAGCTCGTTCTTACATTATCTTTGTAAAATCAATGACCTAGCTTTAGCGATGCATGTCAGTATTCTTTTTTTTTTGTTTCGTAGGGCCCCCAAAAAAAAATTGATACAAGGCCCTATTAAGCCTAGCTACGCCAGTGATATCAACCGTCGGAACGCAGCCAAACGTTGCAAATACAACACCTTGCTCAATGTATTCATCCGTCGACGTGATTTAGTACGTGAAGTAACCCAGACGTAATACATTAAAGCATTGTCTTCGACGCAATAGAACCTGCTTGCGTATGCTCGGCAGAAGCTTACACGTGACGTCAGAGGGTCGGGTACCGCGCAGATTTGGGTGTCACCAATCTAGCCAACTTAACCTTACCTCTCATTGCGTGGAACTACATCAGTAGACTATCACTGAAATCACAGGTTCGAACCCAAGACACGCACCTCTGTATTTACCACTTGTTTCAGCACAAGTGAAATTAAATTAAAATTTAAAAAAACCCCACACAATGTACTAAAAGTGAAATCGAAAATAAATCGTTAATTCGCCATTTTGTGGTGGCGGACATCTTGGATTTTTAATGTATATAGTGTATAGTATTCTACTAGTCAAGCCCTTTCATTTGATACCCATATTGAGGGAGTTGTTGAATAAATAAAAAGCAAGAAAAACCTCATTACAGGAACAAATTTTCCCCGTTTTTGTAACATTCCTATAAGTTCATTCCTTATGTTCCGCTCCTATTAGTCTAACCCCCGAATACTGAAACGTCACTCAAAATGTAAGAGCTGCTTAACATTTGAGAAGCTCCTAAACTTAAAATTTTGTATGGCCAAACGTCATTTTTGAGTATCTGTTAAATATAAGTGTTACTTAAATTTTGAGTGACGTTTCAGTATTCGGCCGTAAGCGTGATGTTATTTAGCCTATTTCCTTCCTCGATAAATGGACTATCCAACACAAAAAGATTTCTATTTTTTCAATTCGAACCAGTATTTCCTGAGATTAGCGCGTTCAAACAAACTCTTCAGCTTTATAATATTAGTTTAGATATTATATTATCAAACATCGCTAAGAACACTTTTAAACAAGAAAAACAAAATCCAAATCGGTTCATCCGTTCGGGCGCTACGATTACGATACCAAAGACAGACAGACACACACACACACAGACACTTTAATCGTATAACACGCCGTTATTTTTGCGTCGGGTTTAAAATAAAAATCAAAGCATTTATTTCAAGTAGGCCAGTTACAGGCACTTTTGAATTTTGGAAACAAAGACAACAATGAAATGTAGTTACAGTCCCAGTCATGGACAATCTTTCAGATCAGAATATTTTCACAAAACCTGTGTGGAAACCAGCATGGCTGAGAGATATTTCTCGACGGCATGTGAAGCCAAATCAGAGGCTCGGGCGGCATAAAAACTCTGACACCAGGTTAGGCATTAACCACACGAGAAAGATCGACATTATCCTCAACCTGAAATGACTCACTGCTGTGTCTACGCCTATCCGATCTTCACGTCTGTGCCAGTCTCATACACTTAAAAGCACTTTCCTTATATCAATTATTTCATCACTACAGCTCTCAAAATGATTGGGAAAACATCGTAGAGAATCCAGATTTTGAAATTATGTGACCTCTTATAGAGAAGGCTTGTGTCCCAGCATTGGGAACTTTATAGGCTGATTTCTCATCGTACAGAAAACCCATGAAACAAGAGGTCTATTATGTATACAACATAATTGACCTCTTCTTTGATAGGTTATAGTTAACCTTCTTATAGTGTGTCTTGAGCTAGCTTAGGCTTCACCCGTGTGGATTTGGGTTATTTTCGTCCCACTGGATCGTATACCGGGATAAGAAGTATCCTATGTGTTAATCCAGGTTACAACCTATCGGTGTGCTAAAGAACACCGGCCCTACAATTGCTGATGAAATTATTAAGCGTCTACAAACGTCACCGTTATAGATACCGACGAAATAATTAACTAAGATTTATCAAATCAAGCTTAAGGCCTATCGAAGTCAGGAAAAAAAATCGTAATAATTAAAAGCTTGATTGACTAGAATAATGATGATAAGAAATAATCATGGCTTAGTTTTTTTCTTTCTGGCTTGACTTCATGACTTTTGGCTAAGCTATACTTTTAATAGTTAGAGAGCCCATGACACTCCCAGGCGAAATATAAATAATTCGTAACGTTATTAATAGGGGAACACGAAATGGCGATGCTACAATGCAAAAAGCCTGGCGAACAAAACGATTTCTAGTATGATATGACTCCCAAGTTTCGTAAAATTATTCATACGTGACCGTGGCACGCGTATTCAATCAGTATAAATCGAAAGGACCCGGGTGCTGACAAAATGCCGAATCCAGCTGCGCGGAGGGCGACGTTCAATCGCTGCAGCAACCACTTTCTTCACTGTTTGGAAGATGCAGCAGTGGTTTTTCTTACAAAGAAATTGATGACATTTCAAATGAGCGGTGGTTTTTTCAGGAGGTCGATCATACTAGATACCTAAAAATAGTTTTTTTGATAGCGCCGCCAGGTGTTTTGCATTGTAGCATCGCCATTTTGTGTGACCCCGTTATGAAAGAAATAATATTATAATATGTATCGAGATTCTTTTCAAACTAGGTCTAGTGTCATGGGCTCTCTAACTATAATGTCACCTCCAAACAAAAACCCATGACATTTATTTTATCAACTGGCTTATTGAAATAATAGTATGTATGTAGTATAATAGGATGATATATCTTTAGAGGGAAACACTTTTTGTACTGATTCTGTAATTCTAGTATCCTGAAGCCTGGAACATTGTGCTCGTACGGTCTGTGGCAATAGGCTCGCCTTCTACTAAAGTAATGTAGGTGATACTTACAAATGCAATGCTTAAGGAAGGCGCACAAATAAGAAGTCAAGAAAGGAGATACTAATTATTTATTATTTATTTATTATGATTATATTACACACATTCCGTTACTCAAGATCGTGGCACGTAGCTACTTAGTTGGAAGTTCAATACAAAATGATTGCCTATTTTTCCCTCTCGTAAGTAGTTAAATACGATAATATTCTGACTGGCGATTTGTCCTGACCGATCTCAGTCGGCAGATTTCTTGTAACTCATTGGCTTCGGTTGGGATGTACTCGTACCATCATTTGAAAATCTCTAATGGAAATGATATCAACAAACACCAAACAAAATCCGAAGGCAACTCGTACTTCATTAATAAAACACAACTTGCTGTTCAGTAACTGAATTAATCGAAGTCCAACTGAAGATCAAAATGAAGATTTCAGTTTAAAAATCAATAAATAAGAGATGAAATAGCGAATTGTTTACAATTTGACATTGAAATTGATTGAAATGAGTTGACAAATAAAATGCTTTTTTAATTATTTGAGGAATCAGTGGTATAGTTTACAGAAAGAAGTATATAATCAAGTTACAAAATGTCTATTAAAGTTAAACCAAGGGGTGACTTTTAAAATCAATAGATATATTTGATTCGCCATTGCGTAGGTATATCACACGCTAATAAGGGATCTACCCTTACTTTGCATGTGTGTGCTAAGTAAGTACTTATTTTTACATTTATCTGATGTTGACTGCACATACATAACCTTTACAACTTCAAACTAAAATATCTTTAATTCCTGACTTCGTATAAAAGTATAACAGAAGAGAAAATTGTTCAGGAATTCAAACTCTATACTTTTACATATTTCTCATGGGCAGACGCTAAAATAAAATTTCAACAAAAAATTGTTCGCGCTGTGGCCGGTGTTCTTTATTGAAAATTCGTTCAGTAGTTTCTGCGTGAAAGAGTATCAATCAATCCATAAATCCTCATCAATTTTCGCATTTATAAATATCACATTAGTTGTTAGTAGGATGGGAAGCCCACGACGAGGTCAGCTTGTACTGGTTGTAGTTTGATCGCTTAATGTATCGAAGTATCGGCTGTCATCAAGGTTTAAGCAATATTTGGGACCTTGGGTACGTCACAGTTGATTGCACATTGAGACCTCTGCTGTGCCTTAGATGGAATAAATAGTTGATTAATGTTGCCACCTGAATATCTATGACCGCTAGACTTTGGGCATTCAGAGACCGTTTAATTATCATCAGCGGAATACCAGTATTTTACATGGAGCGGCTGCCTATCTGACCTCAACGACCCAGTTAGTACTGGGCAATACGGTCCCCCTTCGCAAGACTGATTGGCAGACTTGGGTCACTCTAGAAAAAAAAAACTAGTGTCAAAGATCTGTAGCTTGGACCGACGGCTTAACGTGCTTTCCGAGGCACGGAGGAAACTCGGTACGTAATGGATTGAACCTAGGTAAGGTTGGTCCATGTTATAGCATGGCTTAACCCAAAGGTAGACCCAAACAGCTGTTATTATTTAGTCACGAGCTCCCAAGTAATAGTTTCAGCGACTTACGTTCAGTTGCAACTGATCTGACTCCGGGTAGGAGAAAGGCTAAGTCATTGAACCTTTCGTGCAATCAAAGATACGCCTGACCGCGTTTGGCTAGATTTACCGATCTGCTGGGTGTAAGATCTTCCCTTGTAACATAAAACGCCTCTTTAGTATGTCCTTGAAGAATACTTAATAAGTAACAAACCAGAATTTATGTGGTTTACAACCACTAAAAACACGGCTGTTGAAAAATCACAGTCTAATTCGGTGCTTACAAGGTGAAATCCACTACTATTATTGTTGTCATAATCATCATCAGCCTATTAATGTTCCCACTGCTGGGACACGGGCCTCCTCTCTATGAGAGGGAATGGACTATAATCTACCACGCGGGCCCAGTGCGGTTTGGTAGATGTCACATGTCTTAGAATTGTTAGGTTCTCTAGGTCATTGGTTGCGACTGTTAAGCATGACTTCTAGGTTCGATTCTTAGGTCAAGCAAAGTGTTGGGATTTGTATGTTTATTAGGAACTAGCTGACCCGCGTAAATTCGTCTGCGTCGTTGCATCCATATGTGCATATCTATGTATCATGTCACACATGTTTAAACAAATAGATGCCTCTTTATCTTTATCTTTTTAAGTAATGCAATATTGCTCACCCCCGTAACTTGATAGCGTGATAATATGTAGCCTATGTACTTCCCCAGGTTGAAATATATCTCGTTGCCAAATTTCATTACGATCCGATCAGCCAGAAGTCAGAAGTATGGATGGATAGTATGGTTTTACCTTCTAAGATTCTGAATAAAGATTTATTATTATTTATTATTTTTAGAAGGAGCTCGGAGCCTGGATTTGCTCCCGGTTCATGGCAATAGGTTCGCTTTGTAATGTATGGTACTTAAACATAGCTGGAAAAATCTTTATTTGTTATAAGTACAGCTCTGGTTATACCTTTGGCAAATACAGGCGTGATGGTATGTTGTTAATGTAATAAAGGGTGTCAAAGTACCTTAACGAAGCCCACAGGTACTTATTCTCCCCGTCATTGTTCTTCGACTTCTAGACCATACCTGGGAACCATCTAGTTGCGGAGATATTGGGGGTGGAAGTTCTAACTTTTCCAAAACTTATTTTATAAATTAAACTTTGAAATATTAATAGTTTCTAATTAAATACATCCACGACCCCCGTAATATTCAATGCATCCAGCAGCACAGTGTTTTGATTGCATTACATTCAGTCGTACTGTGTGTGACGTGATTTTTCACCCCAGAAAAAAGTAGTCTTCCAGCAATCATTTTTGCGTAGAGTTAGTTCGATGTGGACGCCTTTGGCAAGAGTCCGTTTACACCTCGTACGTACTATTTACACCGCGATTTCGTGCCACTCAAACTCTTCACTTGAAACCCAATACACGAACTCTCTTACTAAACAATGTTGTAATAATACCGCTAACGGGCCAACCGTCGTACATTTGTTTGTTCATCGTACCATGCTCATCTACCAACAGTGAGTACTAGTAGGGTCCAGTATCAACTTTTGTTGGGCGCCCCTTGCCGCACTCGAGTGGAGTGCGGCAAAGCCCGACAAGAGGAGAAAATCATTAATATCAAACAAATGACTTCTGCAAAGAAAAAAGCATCTTTTATCATCATATGCCTAGCCTTTCTCCAGCTATGTTGGGGTCGGCTTCCAGTCTAACCGGATGCAGGTGAATATCAGTATTTAACATGGAGCGACTGCCTATCTGACCTCCAAAACCTAGTTATTAGTGGGTAATACGATGCCACTTGGTAAGACTGGTTGTCAGACTTTTTGGGCCACTCACTACCTGTAACGACCGTCAAAGATCTACAAATATGACAGCCGGGACCAACAGCTTAACGTGCTTTCCGAGGTACGGAGGGAATTCAGTATGTAAGGGTGGTCACCCATACACAGACCAACCTAGACAAGTGCGGCTTAACCTAAAGATCAATCCAAGCGGCTGTTATTTGGCCACGAGCTCTTCTTTCATTTTATCTTTTATCATGAAGAATATTTGAAGTTGTGAGAAGATTTTGTGATTTTTTCCTCATCAGGGGGCCCCGTTACTTGGGGGCCCGTACCATTGATACCTCTGATACAGCGGTAGCTACGGCCCTGTCTAACAACCAAACCCGGAACAAATACAATCATATCTTCTGTAGACTCTGTGAAGTAATACAATGGTGTCCCGTCACGGGTCGGTGAGCAGGCCTGAGGTCAAGCAACCAGGGTGCCAGTTCTGTAACTTAACGTTAAGCAACACACCATTGCCACTCTATCGACACACTACAGACATTATGTTGCCACTGTTGCTTTGGTATTCTGCAAAAACTTCAATGGCGTTTCAGCGGTGTCTCATGCAGTAGTGTGTCGATAGTGTGGCAGTTCGATAGACACAACTGTCAAATACACTTAAAATATTTACAGACTACCGTAAGTTTGGCCATCATGATGACATTGACAGATTATAGTGAAGCAGAATACCAATTATTACAATAGTCTTTCTATGGCGTTTCAATGGCACTACAGTCGTAAGTCAATGACCATAAAAAAATGTGGAATACCAAATGTCAATGATTAGCCTATTAAGACACTACTGACACACTACCGACACACTATTGACAAGTTGGTTATTTTACAGAATTGGGCCCCTGTTTGCTTAACGATTGTCTTGTTACTAAGTATTACTTAACGTCACGCCTGTATGAGACCTGATCCTCGAAGAGTTAGGCAGAGATTTCTTTTTCTCGTGTGATTAATGCCTAACCTGGTGTCAGAGTTTTTATGTGGCCTATTTAATTGTGCCCCTGACTTGGCTTAACATGCGGTCGAAAAATATTTCTCAGGCATGCAGGTTTCCTCACGATGTTTTCTTTCACCGAAGCAAGTGATATTGTGCAATACGCACCTACGTGTATCCGAAAAATCGGGTGTGCGTGTCTTGGGTTTGAACTCGTCGAGGCCTCGTAGAAGTCCGACGGTCCTACCAGTACATACATTTCGCCAGTTATGTTAACGTCCCATGTAAAAGGGAGCGATCCTATTGCCATCAAATGAGCACAAATCTAGACTCCGTGGCTGCTACTGAGAAATTCCTGATGGATAAGCCAAATAACAATTTGTACGACCCGGGACTTGAAACCGAAACTTAATGCTCAGCTGTGGCGATTGCGACTAACAGAGACCGATGGACCAGAGTTTTTAGATGACGAGATAGACACTCGGACCCCATGGCCCTACTGTATCAACCTCAAAGGCTCAGTGTTTTAGAACACTCATAAAACAACAGAAAAAAAGCTTGATTATTATTTGTAACAAAAAACCACTCCAACTACATCAAACTGTTAATATTTAACCGCAGTAAGTTACGAAACATTACAATAATGACTAATATTGCTAACATCTAAGCATGCAGAGAAAGTAGCTAGAGCGCGAGTGCGCTAGTACAGTAACATTCCCGCGCCAGTACAATGGAACGAGGCATCGTATAGTGCGGTATTGTTTTGATAATTAGGTGAAACTTTGAAAACATGATTCACTGATTAAAAATGCGTGATACGGCGACAAATGTAAAGTCATTAGGGGTGATTTCAATAAGTATCTAAAAAGGTATAAAAGTTTTAGGGTCAACGACTGCAAGTCCTTCTATCATTCTGTAACTTATTTGTGGTTAGTGCAGCATGTCTTCTGCTTCCTAACTTATCTATTACTCGGCATCTCATCCGATACCTCCTGTCTGTCATCATGTAGTGTGGAATTTTCTTAAGTCCACTGTTGGACACGGGCCCAAGTGTCGCCACATTGACCGGTCCCGTGCGACTCGCATCCAGCCGATTCCCGCAACCTTCACCAGGTGATCGCACCACCTAGTGGGAGGTCATCCAACGCAAGATATTCCGGTTCGCGGTCGCAACTCTTGAACTAAACAAACTAACTAACTTGATATAAACTTTGCGTGTGCCTAATCTAAGTAATTTTCAGATTAAGTAATTTTTATAATTATCTTTCTGACAATGTTATGGAAATATTTGTACGCCGAAACTTACGGCTAAACATGTTTGGACTTAATCAAAATAATATCTTGCATGCTCTTGTGTGTATACAATGTTTAGACAAATAAAGAATCTTATCTTATCTTATCTTTCGGCCCCATCGGCCATCCGTTCTGTGAGCAATGTGCCCTGCCTATTGCCACTAAATTTGACAATTCTTCGGGCTATATCGGTAGCTTTGGTTATCTTTCAGATGTCTTTATTTCTCTTAGGGATGATTCGATATCGTATTAATTAATAGGCATGACGAGTGTATCAAACATTACAATTCTATTTAGTCCGTCAGAAAGATTATTGAAAAATAATGGACACGTATTTTTTGTTTTTGTAAATCAATGAATATTGACAAAGATAAAACGCATCAAAATTCGGGAGTGGAGGCTCGTGACGTCAGAACTAGCTAAATATTATACCTAGGCGTGACGTATTGGGAATTTAAAAAGCGTCGTATCTTCGTCAATTTTGATTTACGTAACAAAAGAAAAAATACGGGTCAAATATTTTTTTTAAATCTACTTGAGGAATTCTTTTTTTTTTGTGGTCTATCCTATTATAGATAATAATAAACTATAATCAACAAAGTTTTACGAGTTAGGGTCTTAATAAACTTGGTACAACAAACTAAAGTGAACCGAGTCACAGACTGACTCACGCCACCATCTTTGTTTTTAACATTTTGAAAATAAAATAACATTTACAATGAGTCAAAGAGGTGTGGTGTGGGATTTTGGTTTCAAAACAAGTTTATCCTGTTAAGTTAATGTCTTGTTTTTAGAGAATAATTGTGTAGAGTTTCCTGTGCAAAAATCGAGCTAGGTATACATTTCCAGTTGGCCTCGCTTTATGTAGATATTTTGTCGTACAATGAGAGATCAGCTACCCACACTACCACACTATACCCAAACCACTGTACATAACTCCGGAAAGCCAGAATAAATAGTCGCGGCCACCAGAAAAGCGCCGAGACAATGAAACTCAACGAAGCCCCAGAAACTGAATTTAACTGTCTTAGATCCGGCAACGAAATCAATCAGAAAAATAAAGGAGGAGTAGGAAAAAAACTGAGAGATCAGATTACTGGTTTTGTACAGCTTGAAATAAAAATAAATAAATATAAATAAATATCGCTGGACATTAACACACAGCGCCACCTAGTGCCACACTAAGCAAAGCTTGTGTCGTGGACACTAGATAGTTGATATACTACATATATACTTTTTTGTTTGTAAATACACACTTATTATACATATAAACATCCATGACTCGGAAACAAATGTCCATGCTCATCACACAAACATTTGCTCCTACCGGGATTCGAACCCCTAAGAACGTAAGGCAGCGTCACTACCACTACGCCATTCGGGTCGTCAAGGTCAGGTCAAGGTGAAAGGTCGTACTAAAATGCGTTCTTTGAGGTAAATACCAATTTTATCCTCACCTGCTTAGCCTTTTCATAGCTATGTTTGGGTCGGCTTTCTGAGTAGCTAGCTAAATAATAACAATCACTCAGGACGATCTTTAGGTGAAGACACACTTGCCTAGGGTGACCTTCACATACCGAGTTTCCTCCGTGCCTCAGAAAGCACGTTAAGGCGCTACCCCAGGCAAAATTAGCAACTCTATTTGTGGTGATTCAAACTTCGTTTGAAATACTATTAGAATAAAGTTCTAATCAGCTTGCACTACAAAGTGGTTTTTACGTCAGTCACTGCGGGTCGAATAGTGCGAAATTAGTGATTTTTATTCTTTATAAAATCAAATTTCCGTCTTTTGAAAAAAAAAAACTAGCATTATGTTCATTATTAAATTGTCTATCCATTAGTAAAGAAGCAAATCAAAATAATGTTAACTTTACGAGAAGAAGCATGTTATACATATTTTTTTCTCATTTTTGTGGTTTCATTGTGAGGGGATTTATTACACATTATGAGACTTAAAATAAAAAATAAAACTACCACTTTGCAGTCTAAGAATATGTAGAAATTTAATGTATTTTTATTACTTGGTATTTCTTTTGGATAAAGAGGAGTTGGCTCCAAAAAACTGCACAAAAAACGGCTTTTGCTTGGGGTAGCGCCTTAAGCAGTTGGTCCCGACTGTCATTTGTAGATCTTTGACAGTCGTTACTGGTAGTCAGTGGCCCGAAAGTCTGTCAACCAGTTTTACCGAGGGGTATCGTATTACCCAGTACTAACTGGGTTGTGGAGATCAGATAGGCAGTCGCTCCATGTAAAATACTGGTATTCAGATGCATCTAGTTAGACTGGAAGTTGAACTCAGATGATGATGATGATGTTAGGGTCGACTGCCAGTCTATCTGGAGGCTGTCACTTTTTTCGGATAGTAATTTTTCCGCAAAGCAACACTTATGTTTTAAAATGGACATTCCTTTTCGTCTTTAAGGTTGTTACTTTTTCAAGCTAAAACTACGGAATGGATTTGAATGAAATTTTGCACACAGTTAGCTTATATCTTGGATTAACACATAGGATACTTTTTAACAATGGAACAATTATCGAACGCCACGCGGGAGAACCCGCGGGTAGAAACTGGTAGAAATATGGATCTATGTCTAAACAGGTTTTATTTGCTTATATTGACAACAAGTCGGCCATCTTGATAATATTTATGGAGTGCAAGCAAGTTTTGTTTGTAACAAACAAAACTTGCTTGCATCTTTTATAGATCCACAATATAAATAAAACTGGTTTTAAAAAAACAGGTGTTGATCTTGACCAATAACTTCTCAAATGTTTTATTTCAAATTACTTATATCGGATCGAATCAAGAATCGGAACATCGAGCCGATTTAATTGATGCCACTATAGCCCACCCACATGGCATATTAACTTTATAAGAATTGTAATTGGGCATCTCAAACAAAACTTCTTCTCACGTTCGGAGTTCGGAGCCACTGCATTACAATTCGTTGATATTGCAAAACAAAAGCAAAACAATACTATTACATTAGTTAATTAGATAATTAACAACCAATTTACCAGTTTAACCGGTTAGCTTCATTAGAAATGCTTTATCATTAATGGTACAAAACATCACGCCTGCAGGTATTTCCAGAAAAGGTAGGTAGTACTCTAACTGCGTGATTTGTGCATTTCTCTTAAGAAATAGCGTGTATTAGAGGGTTATGGGGCGTATTAAAGAGCTCGCGGCTAATAATAACCGCTCGGATTGATCTTTAGGTTAAGTAGCGCTTGACTAGGTTGGTCTGTGGATGGGTCAACACCCATGGCGTATACCGAGTTTCTTCCATGCCTCGGAAAGCACGTACGTTAACCAGATGGTCCTCCCATTGTTAAAGTCGATTTAAATGTAGTCTATGTTACCCGGTCATAATGACGAATCGATTGACACCTTCTGCATCAAAATCGGATGGATAGTTTAGGCGCTACCGGGACTTAGGTAAGTCCAAAAATAAGTATGTTCATACTCTGCTGAAATCATAACCATTCTTTTTGCTTCTCTGTAGGCGGGTAATAAGGAATGTAACGTAAAGTTGACAGAGTAGATGGCGCCACCTAAATCCCTAGTTAACAAAGCAAACTGTCAAATGATAATAATTCATCAACGTTTTGAAAGTTATCAAGGCCCTCAGGGTAAACGTAGTGATTATATACTCTGTGCCTCAGGGCTCCACGCTGAACAGTCGCAACTGCACGAACAACGAACCAATTATGCCATAATTTTCCTAACAATTATGTGTTTTTGAGGACAATCCATGCACTTGGTGAGATTTCACAGTGATTTCATCACCATCATTTGACATTCACTGCTGGACATAGGCCTCCCGCAAAGGGGGGTTTTGCCATTATCGCCATGCTTGGCAGGTGGGTTGGCGATCGCAGTACGGTTGTTACAAAAGCACAGAGAACGCTGCTGCCCATTCTCTGGTAAGTCCCTTAGTCGCCTCTTACGACACACACGGGAATATATGAAATGGGTGGTTTACTTTCATACAAACTTTTATCCTCTACCAAACCTTTCTATTCAACGGGTTTTTTTCAAAAACTTTAATTGTTGAGTGATGGAGAGCGCGAGGGATACCAAAGAAAAGATGGATAGATGGATGGAAAATAGTAAATGATAGTGTTACGGTTGACAGGGAAGAATGGAAAAAACAACGTGTTGCGCCGACCTCAAGTACCATGGAACACGGGCAGAAATATAAGTGGTCACCTTCATTGTATTAGGAACTTTTGTGCGAATTAAATAGGCTAGTTTCCACCCTCAATAAATTGCAAATCTATTTAGTCTGTCAGTTAGAGTATTGGAAAATAATAGACACGTATTTTTTTATTTTGTAAATCAATGATATTATACCAAGGCGTCACGTATTGAGAATTTGAAAAGCGTGATATCTTCGTCAATTTTGGTTTATAAAACAAAAAATACGGGTCAAATACCTATTTTATGATAATATAACTGACGGACTAATTCATTTTTTTTTTTGTTATCATGCCCTTAGGTAGATTACAATATCCAGAAGCCTTCCATCCTAAGTCATAACTAACTCGTCTTTCCCAACACCTGAGAATGTAACCTCAAACAAAAGTTAAAACAATGGGTTCTGGGAAACGTAATTTCATAACTTCTACACGCTCAAATGTCTGCTCTTTCAAAACATTGACATTGGCTTCACACCAGCCCGGCTAGCATGGGCAGGGGATAAAATTTTATCCACCGGTTATTTCCACTGACAAGGGACAAAATTCAAACAAAAGTGGAAATAACCGGTGGATAAAATTTTTATCCCCTGCCCATGCTAGCCGGGCTGATGATACAATTCCGTTCGTGTCGTCACAAGCTCGTAAATAATAACAGCTACTCGGGCCGATCTTTAGGTTAAGCCGTACTTGCCTAGGTTGGTCTGTTGATGGGTGACCACCCATACATACCGAATTTCCTCCATGCCTCGGAAAGCACGTTAAGCTGTTGGTCCCGGCTGTCATTTGTCCATCTTTGGCAGTCGTTATACGGGTAGTCAATGACCCAAAAAGTCTGACAACCAGTCTTACCAAGTGGTATCGTATTACCCAGTGTTAACTGGGTTGTAGATGTCAGATAGGCAGTCGCTTCGTTCTGTCTCCTGCTGATATGGAGGGAAGTGGAAATTACAGTTTTTTTTTCATACTCCTCCGCTATACTTTCTGATTGGTTTAGGCGCATTAGGGCTACTTCTCACTTGGACTACTTCTCACTCATTCATTCTCTGGGACTTTGTCGAGCTTCATTGTCTCGGCGCTTTTCTGGTGGTCGCCACTGTTGATTCTGGCTTTCAGGAGTTACAGTGGTTTGGGCGTGTGTGGCGGGCTTGTCCCATTAAAAAAAAAAGGCAGTCGCTTCATGTAAAATACTGGTATCAGCTGCATCCGGTTAGACTGGAAGCCAACCCTAACATAGTTGGGAAAAGGCTAGGTAGGTGATGACTCTTCACGAAGCCTTCAACCAAGCATAGGATAGATGACAAAAAAATCGAATTATTCCGTCGGTTACATTATCAAAAAATATTTGACCCGTATTTTTTCTTTTGTTACTAAAATCAAAATTGACGAAAATACGACGATTTTAAAATTCTCAATACGTCACGCTGTGGTATAATCTTTAGAGCGTACTGACGTCATACACGAGCCTCCACTCCCGAGTTTTGAATTTTTGATGCGTTTTATCAATGTCAACATTCATTGATTTGCAAAAACAAAAAATACGTGTCGTTTTTTTCCAATAGGTACTCTCTGACGGACTAAATAGATTTGTGATTTTTTGATACTGTCGTCATGCCTATTCTGTACTTCAAACTAAATAACTACGCAAAAATTGTTGCTGGGAAACGACTAATCTGGAACATGATATCTAAACATAGGCTGGACTAATGAGGATAAAAATTGACTTTAGTCCTGCCGTAAACTGTGTGATAGAACAGGTAGAACCATTGGGAAAAATTGGTCCCACTATCTTTTCGTTTTTTGAATCACGTTATAGTAGGACTAGTGGGAACAAAAATTCCCATTAGTTCTACCGTTAAATAGTGTAATAGAACAGTAGAAGTACTGGGACTTTTTGTTCCCACTAGTTCTACGATTTTGTACCACCTGAAATCGTAGGACTAGTGGGAAAAATAATTACCACTAGTTCTACCGTAGAACTGTGTAGTAGAACTAGTGGGAATGATCCCTTTTTTTGGGGTGAAATATCACGGTTGACGATAGGACTGAATGTGTTGCACTCAAAACATTGTGTTGATGGATGGATTGAATAGTACAGATAACATGAAGGTCATCATCATCATCATCATCTGCCTGCTGCTTTCAGTCTTACCGGAAGCAGCACAATACCAGTATTTTACATGGAGCGACTGCCTATCTAACCCAGTTAGTACTGGGTAATACGATACCCCTTGGTAAGACTGGTTGTCAGACTTTTTGGGCGGACTTTTTGGGGTACTGTCAAATATCTACAAATGACAGCCGGGAGTGTAGAGCAGCGTGGCCCAGTGGTGGCGGCCCCGACTTACGTTCAGTAAGTCGTGGGTTCGAACCCAGGCAGGCGCATTACTTTGTGTAATTTATTACATCACCGCTGCTCTCAAAACGGTGAAGGAAAACATCGTGAGGAAACCGGCATGTCCTAGAACCATAAATTCGAAGACTTGTGACATCTACCAATCCGCACTGGCACCGCGTGGTAGATTATAGCCCATTCCCTCTCACAGAGAGGAGGCCTGTCCCAGCAGTGGGAACATTAATAGGCCGATGATGATGATGATGACAGCCTGGACCAACTTCTTTCCAAGGCACAGAGGAAACTCAGGATGTAATGGATGGCCACCCATCCACAGACCAACCTAGGCAAGCACGGCTTAACCTAAAGATCTGAGTGGCTGTTCTTATCTAGCCACGAGCTCCCCCTCAATTGTTAGGTAACCATACATTTTATCTTCATCAGTTGCGTATTCATTTATTTATTTATTTATTTAAACTCCATGTACAATAGTGGTACATAGGCGGACTTAATGCCACAAGGCATTCTCTACCAGTCAACCATTGGGTCAAATAAGACAGCATTGTGATAGAGTACTTACAAACAAAAACAAAAAAAAAACATACCAAAATAGTATGTTTTTTTTTTGTTTTTTGCAAGAATAAAATCAAACACATAAATTGGTACCTACATACTAATACTAATAAATAAGCATATAAAATAAACTAATCATTATTTTTGAGAAAAAAAGCATTTAAAATATGTAAGGTAGAAGTACCTACCTATTCCCGTTAGTGTAGGTACCAGTAGCCGTTAACACGTCAGTTTTTTTATTATTGCACTTTTCTTCCAATAATTAATTAAAGTTTGCGAATGGCAATACCTTCCAGTAATATTTTGTACAATTCTAATAGCAATATTCTCCAAAAAGTTTAATGGTATCAAAACCATGCGATCATTTCTATGAACTTTAACGTAAAGCAATAAAGTTCAAATTCGCGGTGAAAATTACCGGATTCAGGGACAATTTAACGTTTACTAGTACAAATCTACCGGGTACTGGTACAATTGGCCCTTTATTTTATTTTTTTGTACTTTCGTTAAAGTAAATTTATACTAATAAAATAAAAGAATATTACACTAAAACTAGTTTAAATTATCTCTCTAGTCATGTAATTATTTTTTTTGTGAGTCTTCTAGTTTTAGCATAGCAGACCTGCAAAGTCAGTGAATATCAAAACTTCACGGTTATTGGGCCGTTTACCTTAATGTGAACCCATGACGCTTTCTCAGTAATCCGACCCATTACAGCGGTACACGATATAACACAGTTATCTGATATAATCTCTTGTGTCATGGTCGGTGACAGTTTTTAACTCGTTCTATCTGTGTTTGATGGGTCTGTTTACTTGGCTTACATATTTTTCCCGTAAGAGTTAGATTATACAAAAACAAGGAATGTAAGACAGTCAAAATATCACGCTTCGAAACTCAATGGTAAAGGATTTTACCAGTTAGCATTTCTTATTTTAAATAAGGATCATCAGAATATGGGGTCACAAAAACCCCCTTGTTTTTGGATGGGAAATCATCAAGTGACTTCTCCCAATCTGGGCGGAGCGGGAGGGAGTGCCAGGCTTGTACTGACTAAAACCCATCCATGTTCCTTCCTCGCCCTATATGTTATCGGTATCGATATCTTTTTCGAACAGTCCCGCAACGCCGGACACAAAAAACCCCGTGAGGGTATCAATTAAAAGGATTTTCTGAGAAGAATACGAGATAAAAACAATAAAATTACGTCACACCTGTACTTAAAAGCTATTATATTAACAAAAATATGTTTCTTTTTAGCTTGTTTTCCAACTTTGATTGTAATTTTATGTTGTTCCAACTATGTTAGGGTCGGCTTCCAGTCAAACCAGATGCAGCTGAATACCACTATTCTACATTGAGCAACTACTGAGTACTGGGTAATACGATACCACTTGATAAGACTGGTGTCAGACATTTTGGGCCACTGACTACCTGTAACGACTGCTAAAGATCTACAAATGACAGCCGGGACCAACGGCTTAACGTGCTTGCCGAGGCACGGAGGAAACTCGGTATGTAATACGTGGTCACCCATCCACCAATCAACCTAGGCAAGCATACATACCTAGCATCATGAAATGTTATCTACCTCTTGTTTTTGGATCAAATGTTGTCGTGGGCTGTTACTGATATTATCTATTGTTTCACGGTCGGTAACAATGTTTGTCTGTCTGTAACTGTACCTACTTGATGGCAGTTTGGTGTAGTTTGGCTTGCTTTAAATGTGCATGACGATTATTTAGTCATAATACTGTGAAAAGGGATCTCATCTTGTCTTTTAAAGCTTGTAGATATGTTAACAAGAAAACCTCGTACACTCAAATAAGCCTTTCTTTGTGTGTATAAGATTCTTCTTGTTTACACAGAGCTACATGTTTGAAATACTGTCAGAACTGAACTACAGCCTATAAGACAAGGGTATATAAGCGTTTGTCACGAAACTCGAATAAAGGTTTTATTTGCTAATTTAAATTTAAAATAGCTCAACATTCTGGACATTGCATGGGCTAATCCAAATCATTTTTGCAAACGATTGCAAAGAGGTCGTGTGGCTTGGTAATAGTACATTATGGTACAAGTGTGTAATGTTGGTGATTACCGCCGAGGCGCCATTGAGAACCGAGCCGTTAGGCGAGAGCCGAGGATTGTAATTATCAACACACACGTGTATCATACGACGTTTTTCAACACACTTGAGAATAAAATAACACTAAAAATAACTATAATTTCAACAGTGAAAACGAGTTGTGAATTTTTTTTCGCAATGGCGGGAATAATTCATCAGTTTTCCTATGCGCGCGCATCTAACGATGGCGATCGCCCATAGACTAAAAGAATGAGGTTTCTTTTTTTTTGGCTTTTTGCGGATAGCGTTTTAGCAACGTACGAAATGGGGAATTCAAAGTTTTATTATTAAAAAAAAAGTAAAAAAAAAAAGAAAACAAAAGTTGCATTTGAGTGAAAGTTTTATTTATTAAAAACTTATAAGTTGAAATTATCTATGTAGATACGAAGTTGTATGAAATGAGCAAGCAATAGGTACATTAATTTATTTGTACTATTGAACACGATCTTTTTTGTATCGAAACTTTTTTAAGAACAAAGCAATTCAGCCAATAAAAAAAAAAAACCCTAAAACTCACTTGTGAATAATAGCAATGAAAAAGTCACAGTTTGATTACAGGTGTCATTATGTGCCTAATTGCGGTGAAATTAGAGCCACTTTATGAGCAAGTGTGTTGAAAAGATATTTAATCAATGATTCTCTTTCGATTGAGTACATATAGGAAGTATTCCTAATTAATTTGTAAATAGGTAATAAGGTACGATGAGGTTGGCATATCCGAATGGATAAAGCCCCCTTTTAAGATACAAGAATAAAAAAAAATATTGACCATCTACCGTGATTTAAATTGTTTGTCTTTGTGACAAGCTCTTGAATTTTGACTACGATGCAAAACCAAAACTACACCTTGTATTTTCCGGGAGTCGGTAGTAAAAAAACCAATGAACCAAAGAAAGTCACCGACTTTTTAATTTATATTTGGAAGTCGGTTTTTTATTTGTACTTCCATTTACAAAACGTGCAGCATCTGGTTAGACTGGAAGCCGACCCCAACATAGTTGGGAAAAGGCTAGTCAGATGATGATGATGATTCACAGAACCATTTCATATTCACTAACTTAACTGAGCCATTTCATGTTAATTACGAGTGAAATGTACCTGATTTCATCTATTGTTTCACGGCTGGTGACAGTTTTTGTCTGGCCAGTAACTGTACTTGATGAGTCGAGTGACTCGCCCTAGATGTGCAGCTGACGTGAATGGGGCCCGGTAGGGAATGATATGGTTTTGTTTTAGGTGAATTTTGATTTTGGGAGTGATGCTATAATGAGGATATTGGGGATGAGGAAATTAAATTGTGTATCGACTGTCATAAAACCTTCCTCTTGAATCACCCTATCTGTTAGTGACAACTGTATTAAAATCCGTTGACTAATTCAAAAGATCTAAGCTTACAAACAACGGGAGCGACTTTGTTTCATATTATGTAAAGATGATCAAGTTAAGGGGGATGCTCCAAGGAAGCCCGCGAAATACAAATTTTCTTATGTTTTTTGCAATTTGCAGGGCAGTGCTAAGTTGTATGTTGATAAACGTATCGGTCGCGGCTGTAAGATGTATTAAGTTCCAGAATTGTAATCATCAAAATCATCAATACAATCCTCCAAATTCATAAGAGTCGATGAATGAATTTTTCACGGTCAAAGTCTTTCTTCGAGTCTTATGAACTTGGAGGGTTGTATTGATGATTTTGATGACTATAATTCTGTAACTTAATACGTCTTACAGTCGCGACCGATATGTTTATCAACATAAAACTTAGCACTGCCCTGGAAATTGCAAAAAACGTAAGAAAATTTGAATTTCGCGGGCCACCCCGACGCATTCACCTTAAAAAGCGCCAGTTGTAGAAAAGTTGAAAGGGAATCGACTGTCTTGGTATGTACATGTGACGAGGAAGAATGAATCGTATGTGAATAAAAGTGTAATGAATATAAATGTTGATGGATCAACAACTGTAAAGCCTAGAAAAAAAAAATTGGATGGACTCACGTAGATCTCAAGTTACTAATAATAAGCTTAGTTTAATGTAACGTGTCCAATGATGGAGCACGATCGTCGTTTTAATTTTTTCTTTTAAATCAATCAAACAATAAATAAAATGTAAATAAGAGCGCAGACCCCCACGTCTCGTCTGCGGTAGAAAACTAATTATAAAAAAAAAAAAAATGTTGATGGATAGAGACCGAGAAGAAGACCAAAGAAACGATATGGATTGTGTGAGGACTGATATGAAAGATAAAGAAAGAAAGAAGAAAGAAAAGAAAGAAAAGAAATGAAATGAGTATGTGTATAAATGCCTATGGCTTCGCCCACGAAGAGTTCGCTTCTTTACCTACGGGATCCGTACTACCGGAATGAAAAGTAACCCATGGGTTAATCCAGGTTAAAAACTATCTGTGTGCTACAAAAATAGTCGTGCCATTATTTACGACCGGGAACAGTATAATACTCTAAGGGTCTCCCCACATTTATCGACGCGGAATCGGCTTAAGCCGAGTGCGTATCACCACACTACTCGACTTATAATAGACAAACGGCTCGATGAATGTGGGGAGACCCTTAAGGGATAGCTTCCATGATTTTCAACTATAGCGAGCTATTATAGCAAGATTTTTCGAAGATACCCAAGTACCATGGGACAAGTGGAGGCAGATAATGATTATCTTGACGATGTTACGTCTTCGTTGGTCTGTGAGTCTGGTATGTTGCGCCAGTCAAGCCGCAACTTTTAAACGTGATTATCTTTACACTAGCTTCTGCCCACGACTTCGTTCGCGTGAAGTTTTGATATCGCAACGCATCGCCTACTCAACGGAAGCTTTTTTCCCGCTTGCAACATTTCTTATTGCTGCTCCTCTCCTATTGGCCATAGCGTGATGTTATATAGCCTATAGCCTTCCTCGATAAATGGACTATCCAACGCAAAAAGATTTTTTCAATTCGAGCCTGTAGTTCCTGAGATTAGCGCGTTCAACCAAACAAACAAACAAACTCTTCTGCTTTATAATATTAGTAAGTATAGATTTTATAAAACAAAGTCGCTCCCTGTGTCTGTACACTTAGATCTTCAACTACGCAACGGATTTAATGCAGTTTTCAGCCATAGATACTCGCAGCGTGATGAAGTGTATGTATGCTCCCTAACAGTGTATAACGTAGTAAGTACGCTCCTTTAGAATATAAGTATCCATTTAAGCTAAGTAAGCACTTTACTTTAATGCATTATAAAATATATTCCTTTTGAACAGTGATTAAAGCACATTCAATCTAGTTGGTTGTCTGATTTACTCGACCCTTGAAACCCCAACATTTCATGGCGACCCTGCCTTAAGGTCTGCCAAGGGGCAGATTAAGCAAAGTTAAGATGTGTAACTCCAAGGTGGAAAAGGACGAGGTGTTCCTAAATCAAAATGCTGCTGGCGGAAACAATGACGCCCTTCTGAAGGACATCGGAGGACACATGGAGCGGCTGAGCACGATCACTATAATTATTCTCGCAGCCATAACTCTCCTGGTAATTTACTTCTTCCTGAAGTACTACCGCAGCTGCCATCGTCAATGGATGCAAGAAGAAATCGGACTCAGCGCAATTCAGCGCATAAGGGCATCCCTACGTGGAAGAATGGAAGGTACACCTGCTAACTAATTAATCCAGCATCAGAGCCTTATAAAACCGAAAAACAGTGCCTTAAATCAGTGAATTGCAATCAGTCAGACTCATACCTATCAATTTGTTTTATAACGCAAAAACTTAAACGACGTAAAACAGTGCACGAAGACTCAGTGAATATGATACCTCGCGGCTAAAAGTGCAACGTGTGAAAAACTTGTGTGCAGTTTCGCAGTAATTATGTTAACATGATTCTTTTGTTTATTCCATTAGGAAATAAGGTTAGATAATTCTAAGATAGTAATATTCTATTATGACTGATGTTTTGTTAGAAAAATATAATGTTTTGGTAGATATTAGAAAATACTTAATTAAGAAAGGACAGACTAGGTATAAAGGTCAAGTTATTGAGACAAAGTTAGGTGAGGCAAAAAATATATTTAACGAATGTGGAAAAATATTGTTACTTTTAGAAAAAGGCAAGGATACGGAATTAGTTGCATCGGCATTGGATATTTTTCAGAATATTAGGATAACTTTTGAGGAAATAAATAGTCTATGTATTTTCCCAGAAATAAGATCTGACAAAATGGAGTTTGACCTTAAAGTGGCATGTAGTTTGCTTCCAGCAATGGACGGTGTTGAAGGGACAACTAAACGCTTGATAGATTCGATCGAGATGTATGCAGATATGCTGGATGAGAAAGGTAAGACACTACTTATTACATTCGTCCTTAAAAGTAGATTGTCCGAAAATGCCAAGTTACGCATTACAGGGAATTATAAGACCATTCAAGACCTAATTAAAGATTTGAGATGCCATCTATTGACCCAAAAATCCTTTACGGCCCTACAGACGCGTTTGCAAAATATACAACAGGGTTCAAGTAGTATCGAGGCGTTTGCCACAGAAGTTGAAAAGCTGTTTACTGAACTTACTATATCTCAAGCAGATGGTAATTCTAATGCATTTGGAGTGTTAAAACCTTTGAATGAAAAGCTTGCCATAAAACGGTTTTCAGAAGGACTGCGCAGTTCAAAATTGGGCACGGTCATCTCCGCTAGGAACTACAGCAGCCTGAAAGATGCAATCCAAGCTGCCAAAGATGAAGATACAGAATGCCAGTCAATGCCAGGTAATGTCTTGCATGCTTCTAGAAATGGACGAGGTTATAATAATTTGAGGCGACAAGGTAATCGTCAATTCAATAATAGTCGTGGTCAATATAATAATAGTTATAGTCGTGGTCAATACGGTAATTACAATAATCAAAGATATACATGGCGTGGTAATTTCAGAGGAAATAACGGAAATAGGTACAACTATCGTGGATCATCAAATTATAATAGGGGTCAAAGACATACTAGAGGTTCAAGATATTTTAGAAATAATAATCGGAATGTTTGTTTAGCAGATCAGAATGATAAAAATAAGCCATGCATGAAGGACAATACAGATAAAAAGGAAACGGAAAATCAGTTTTTTCGTTCTTAAACATAGCGTTTTATCAAATTTAGGCAATGCAAGATATGCAGTTTTTAACGTTAATAACATTAAATATTATTGGCTCGTTGATACAGGCGCTTCTTTGTCTATCATTAAAAGTGAAGCGTTACCAAGAAACGTTAACATTCGGAAAGATGAAACTTTGATAAATGGAATCGGTGGACAAAGGCGTTCAAGAGGTTTAGTGGATTTAAATTTGGAGTATAACAGTGAAATATTTCAGCATCCGTTTATTATATTTGAGTCACTACCATTAAAGGCAGACGGAATTATAGGGTTAGATTTTTTGAAAAAGTATCAAGCAAATATAAACTTATATACTAATATTTTAACATTGTATTATCATGAGAAAGAATATTATTTTAATCTCGTTGATGAACATGTAATGAGAAGTAATAACCTGATTATTCCAGCTCGTTCAGAGTCAATTCATTTTATATACGTAGACAAAAATGAGAACGATGATGTTATTGTTTGTGGACGTGAATTAGCGAAGGATGTATATCTGGCAAATACGATTGCCACGGTAAAAAATAACAGAATACCTATAAAGATTCTTAACGTTACTGAGAAGGAAATAACCCTATCAAATTTAATTCCTAGCACGCAATCCTTGAGTGATTATAATATTTGTCAATTTAGTAATAATAATATCGACGTTTCTAGGATTGAAACACTGTTATCTCAACTCAAATTAGATTATTTAAACGAAGAAGAGAGACGTTCTATTGAAGCAATTTGCGCAAAATATTCCGATAATTTTTACATAGATGGAGATAAATTAAGTACAACAAATATTTATAAGCAATCCATTACCATAAAACAAAATACAACTCCTGTATATGTTAAGCCATATAGGTTACCCCAAGCGTTAAAATCAGAGATAGCAAAACAGATTAAAAAAATGATAGAAGATGATATTATTGAAGAATCGAACAGTGAATGGTCAAGCCCGATTTTATTAGTACCGAAAAAGAGTAAAGAAGGATCAGATAAAAAATGGCGATTAGTTGTAGACTACAGAAAATTAAATGAGACGGTTTGTGACGATAAGTTCCCTTTACCTAACATCAATGAAATATTAGATTCTCTTTCTGGAGCAGTATATTTCACTCACCTTGATCTTCACCAAGGTTATTATCAAGTGACCTTAGAACCAGACAGTCGAAAATTAACAGCTTTTACTACAAATACAGGTCAGTATCAAATGAAGCGGTTACCTATGGGTCTCAAGATAAGTCCGAGCGCATTTAGCCGTATGATGTCAGTAGCAATGTCTGGATTGACTTACGAGAAATGCTTAGTATATCAGGATGATCTAATAGTATTTGGTAGAAATTTGCAAATTCACAATCAAAACTTAATAAACATAATGGAAAGATTGAGAAAGGTAAATTTAAAATTAAATCCCCAGAAATGCGAATTTCTAAAGAAAGAAATTCTTTATCTAGGTCACGTAGTGTCAGAGAAAGGTGTATTACCTGATCCCGAAAAAACTAACGTATTGAAAAATTACCCTATACCCAAAACAGCAGATGAAGTTAAGCGTTTCGTCGCATTTTGTAATTATTACCGTAAATTTATAAAACATTTTTCCGACATAGCTTTGCCATTAAATAAATTATGCAGAAAAAGTGAACCCTTTATTTGGACTGATGATTGTAAACATGCCTTTGAGCATCTAAAAAATGCATTAATTACGTCACCTATTTTACAATATCCAGATTTTACAGAAAATAATGAATTCATATTACAAACAGATGCTTCAAACACTGCAGTTGGTGCTGTGCTGTGCAATAAAGATCTCAGACCAATAGCGTATGCAAGTAGACCTTTGAATAAAGCGGAAAAGAATTACCCTACAATACAGAAAGAGCTTTTAGCGATAGTTTGGTCAGTGAAATATTTTAGACCGTATTTATATGGTAGAGAATTTACAATAATGACCGATCATAAACCTTTAGTTTATCTTTTTGGCATGAGAGATCCTTCAAGTAGGCTTCTAAAGTTTCGTTTGACATTAGAAGAATATAAATTCAAAATTATTTATGTACGAGGAAAAGAAAATGCAGTTGCAGATGCTTTGTCTAGGATATGTATAACATCAGACGAACTAAAAGAAATGCAAGCACAAGTCGTTGCTGTTATGACTAGGGCACAAAAGCGAAAGATTGATGATGAGTTAAGTAAAAATAAGGATGACAATGAGAAGGCGGATCTTAATAAATCTCCTGACAATTGGTCTGGCCAACCAAGGGTTGTGGATATATTAAGAAAACCGTGCGACTCAGTCGAAATGAGTTTCATTGAAAGTAGCGAATTAAATAGGTTGAGAGACAATGACATGATAACAGATGTCTGTGAATGTTTTGTATATTTAGCAAAAAGAAAGATTATTTACATCAATCTTGATTTCAAGGCACATTTTACGCGAGCCGAATTTGTGCAGAAATTAAGTATGTTTTGTAAAAACTTACACATTGAAGAAGTGTGTATCATTAAAAATAAAGATAATAAAGATTTTATTAAAAACGTTTGTGACGAGATATCGAAGTTAGAAAATTGGTCAGGACCGCGAATATGCATACTAAGAGGAGTAAAAAGAATAAGTGATGACAAAGAAAAAACCATAATAATGAATGACTTTCATTTATTGCCATCCAGTGGTCATGCTGGAGTGCGCAGAATGGTAAATACAATAAAGAAAAGATATTACTGGCCGAGCATAGAAAAGGACGTACAAACATTTGTAAAAAAGTGTACGAAGTGTCAGAAGTCAAAGTATATCCGCTACATAAAAGAACCCATGGTAATTACTACTACGGCGTCGGCGGCTTTTCAAAAGATATATTTAGATGTAGTGGGACCGTTAGATAGAGACATAGAGGGGAACTGTTATATATTGACCATTCAATGCGAATTATCTAAATTTGTACAAGCTATCCCCTTAAAAAATAAAGAAACCGTATCCATAGCTAATGCATTTGTGAGACACTTTATTTTAATATTTGGAATACCAGAAATAATAGCTACAGACCGAGGGAGCGAGTTCATCTCCGCAACTATGGAACAGGTATGTAAACTTCTTGAAATTCAAAAATTATCGTCAACTGCCTATCATCACCAATCGATAGGAGCTCTTGAAAATGCTCACAAAGGTTTGGGTGCATTTTTAAGGATCCAATGTGAAAACCATACAGATACATGGAGCTACTGGTTACCATATTGGTGCTTTAGTTTCAACAATACAGTCCATTCAGAAACAAAATACATGCCTTACGAACTAGTTTTCGGTAAACTTTGTCGAATTCCTAGTCGAATTTCAGAGTCAGTCGAACCATTGTATAATAGGGATAATTATCCATTGCAGTTGAAATATCGTTTACAATTAGCCCATGCCGACGCAAAAAATAACTTATTGTGTAACAAATATAAACGCAAGGAATTGTACGATAAATCAGTAAAATCAATAGTATATCAGGAAAATGATTTAATTTTGATAAAAAATGAAACAGGTCGGAAACTAGATGCTATATTTGAAGGACCTTTTAGAGTAAAAGAAGATTTAGGGTGTAACGTAAGGATATTTAAAAACAATAAGATAGATTTAGTTCATAAAAATAGGACAAGACCGTACTACCAATAAAAATTATGTTGTATTGTTTAGCAATAGTATTCGTATAGTTAAGACTAGCATTATCTAAAGATAAGGTGTAATAGTTATATACATTGCAATGTAGTAAGTAATTAATACGTATATTTTAATAAATATTAAAATTAGTTGGATAGACAAGATTAATATACTATTAATAATAGAGTTGGTTTGTACTTACTTATTTACAAAAAAAAAAAATTAATCGAATTATTTTTTTTTTCCTTCGGCCCCGGAGGTGAAGTGTATGTATGCTCCCTAACAGTGTATAACGTAGTAAGTACGCTCCTTTAGAATATAAGTATCCATTTAAGCTAAGTAAGCACTTTACTTTAATGCATTATAAAATATATTCCTTTTGAACAGTGATTAAAGCACATTCAATCTAGTTGGTTGTCTGATTTACTCGACCCTTGAAACCCCAACATTTCAGTGATTCAAGAGGAAGATTTTTAGGTACTCATACATATGTAAACACATTAGTATCTACATTGCACCCGTGCGAAGCCGAACGGGTAGCTGGTATAATATATAATTAATCAACGAAGATCAAATACTAAATTATTTTAATAATTCAACAGCTCATCTCAATATATTTCGTTGATGGAGATGTTTTTGAGGACACGTCGGTTGAAGGTGAACCGGTATAAACCGGCTCACTATCAACAAAGCAGCATTATCACACGGTTATGTTAAGGATTTTATGCACGTTTGCACAAACACAGATCGATAGCTAAATTAAAGCCTATAATAAAGGAGAGCTGATTTATGTACAGTCAGCAAAACAGTTAGGTATGCAGGCTAGCAATCTTCTTACGACTATTTAAAGTGCAAAAGTCTGTAAACATCGATTTTTGTTATACTTTCACGCAGAAACTACAGAAAGGATTTGGATTAAATTGCAAACAGATTGATTTTAACCCTTTTCCATTTATAATAGTATTTAGAAGATTGCTAGCCTGTAAACCTAACTGTTTTGCTGACTGTACTTGCCATAGGTTAGAATAATGTGGATATTCCCCGAGTCCCGACCAAAACAAATCCCGGGGTATTTGGTTTTTAAGTAGTTAGTAAAATCATATAAAACTATTCTCGCCTTCGGGACTAATCTATACTATACTAATATTATAAAGCAGAAGAGTTTGTTTGTTTGTTTGTTTGGTTGAACGCGCTAATCTCCGGAACTACGGGCTCGAATTGAAAAATTCTTTTTGCGTTGGATAGTCCATGTATCGAGGAAGGCTATAGGCTATATAACATCACGCTATGACTAATAGGAGCGGAGCAGCAATAAGAAATGTTGCAAGCGGGAACAAAGCAGTTTAAACTTCCGTTGAGTAGGCGATGCGTTGCGATATCAAAACTTCACACGAACGAAGTCGCGGGCAGAAGCTATGAGGCTATAATTTATCTTGGAAACTTGAACACCTGATGCAGAACCGCAATAGACCAGCTAAACTATAAGAGATACAAAAATGCCACCATAGCAAAAATTGTTTTACATGATGAGCATTTTCTGCTGAGAGTATAAGTTTGAAGATCTGGAACATCTGATGTGGAACTCCAAGAGCCCAGCTACACCATAACACATATAGGAATGACGTCTTAGCAAAAGTTGTTCAATTTTATGAGCACTCTCTGTTGGTTTATAAAAATCGAAGATCTGGAACACCTGTTGTGGAACTCCAAGAGCCCAGCTACACCATAACACATATAGGAATGACGTCTTAGCAAAAGTTGTTCAATCTGATGAGCACTCTCTGTTGACTTATAAAAATCGAAGATCTCGGACACCTGTTGTAGAATTAATTTCCTTTTCCAGTTATCTTCGTGACTCGGTAACCTACCCGGTAACGCAGGGGAGCAGTTACTTAGATTTCAATTGATCAGGTATCTTCACAACAAAACTATAACCATGCCTAGAAAGAGGTCAAATCTTTCCCAATGTTCCAAAGGAGCTAAAAGATTGAGGATCATAAGATCCCAAGAATCTATCGAAGAGCGTCAGGAGAGACTTGATGCTGTTCGAGAACATCAGGCTGCAACTTGCTCCGTGGAAACCTCTTAGGATCGCGAAGCACGCCTGCGTTCTCAGCGTATTTCTACATCCAGGTCTCTAGAGACCAGTGAAGAATAGATGCGCGACTGACCGCTAATCGTGAACGTCATGCATTGTCTTGCGAGTCGGAGCCGTTCACGGATAGAGAATTGCGCTTGAGTTTCAAGCGTATCTACGCATCGACTACTAGATCTCTAGAGACAAGTAGGGAACGTGATGCGCGACTGACCGCTGATCGTAAACTTCACGCATTGTCTCGCGAGTCGGAGACGTTCACGGATAGAGAATTGCGCTTGAGTTCTCAGCGTATCTACGCATAGCTTCTTCTAGGTCTTTAGAGACAAGTGCGGAACGTGATGCGCGACTGTCCGCTGATCGTGAGCGAATCCGAAATTTTTACCGATACAGAATCAGGCTTGAGTTTTCAGCGTATTCGCACATCTACTAACAGGTCCTTTGAAACGAGTGATGAACGTGATGCGTGATGCGCGATGCACGTTCATTGAACGAACGTTTGAATTCTGATCGACGTCGACATTCTCTGAACAGAATGTCGATATCATCTGAAAAACCGGATGTGTCTCAAGATATAGCCGTAGGGCATGGCGACCTGCCGTGTCGACGGCGCGTTCGTGTTCCACGTGCGCCTCAAAGAGATGTCAGCATAAAGGGAGGGGCCCGCAAAGGTCGAAGCCTGCCGGGGCTGCGGGACTGTTCGAAAGAGATACCGTGGCCTTGGAACTTAAAGGGCGAGGAAGGAACATGGATGGGTTTTAGTCAGTAAAATCTGACACTCCCTCCCGCTCCGCTCAGAGTTGGAGAAGTTATTTGATTATTTCCCAACCGAAAAAAAAGGGCATGGCGACCTTCCTTGGGTTGATAAGGCACGGAGTGCATTTACGTCTCCTATGATTGAATACGCCACATATTCCGCCATCGGAGGTATGGCTAAAAATTTTATTGTACTTTTTGTGAAGCTGTTAAATGGCAAAAAGAAACAAATGGTATGTGTTGCTCAGGTGGGAAAGATCCGTTATTTTCCCGTCCCCGGGTTCTTAGAATTCGACATCAGACGTTTCAGATCTTCGACGACCCCGTTGTCGCTGGCATAAGCAACGGGATCCGCGTACGAAGTCGCGGGCAGAAGCTAGTGAAAGATAACACTTCCTTTCTGACGGGTAAATATAGGGTGTTAAAAAATTAACTGCAAGAATTTCGTGTACGTACTCGGTATCAAAAAACAAACATAGGTATTCCAAAAAACAAAAAATTTTTTTTCAAGCATTTTTAGTTTTTACTTAAATAAAACATTGCCAGCCCAAAGTCTGCAAAATGTGATGGGAAAGTTAGAATCAGCTATCTACGTTTGCGCTGTCGCAGGGGTGAACGACCACGCGCACGGCGGCGCCCTGCACGGTGCAGTCACAGTACAGTCAAGTGCGCATATTCAATAATTTTGTGCGCAGTAAAAATATTACATATCTTTGAAATGGATCATTACTTAAGTACTTATATAAAATTATTTCGTGATTATTTTTTATTTGTGATTCCAAACAACTCCTCAAGTTTCTTGCAGTTAATTTTTTAACACCTTATATAAGCAGGACGGGATTAAGGATAGTATAATAAATAGATAAACTTGATTCATTAAACCACAAAAATGTTTTTTACGTTACAATGTCTCAATCAAAGAATCAGCAATCATCATCATCATCATCATCTCAGTCGAAAGACGTCCACTGCTGGACACAGGCCTCCTCCAAGTGTCGCCACATTGACCGGTCCCGTGCGACTCGCATCCATCGCAATCAGCAATCACTTAAACATTTTTATTTTGAAGTTGTAGGTACAATAACATATTACCATACAAATTATTTGTTCCTCAGAAAATCTAAACATTATCGTATAGTATAGAACAATTCGTATTTGCAATAAAATCTTAATCCAAATAATCAATACGCGAGGAAGGAACATGGATGGGTTTTAGTCAGTAAAAGTCTGACACTCCCTCCCGCTCCGCCCAGAGTGGGAGAAGTCATTTGATGATTTCCCATCCGAAAAAATAAATAAAAAAATGCTGCGACGACCTCGAATAAATCGGGATATGGGCAATAGAATGTTTTTTTTTTCAAACCCCTTTTTCTACTGCAATCTGTCCCATAGAATGATGGTATTGGAATTATAAATCCGTGTTGGACAGACTTCGAGACAGATTTTAATATCCTCTTCTCGTGTTATGTGTCGTATTTTCCTCAACGCATTTTGTTATATGTGTTTATAGTAAGTTTACAGATACCTAGATAGAGAAACACGTTTTAAAATCTTTGACGGGTGAAATCAAGTTATTTTGAGGCCTGCATTTTAGTAAGTTTTACAAGTCTATTTAAAACTTACAAAGCAATTTCATACAAGACTTCGATGTCGTTAAGAGGCCTGCGGAGCATGCGAAGTTCATACATACGTAATAAATACCAAAATAGTTTGTAAATCAAACATATTCTTAAGGTAGTGTGTATTTGTTTCGATTGGATTACAGAATATATTATATAGGTTCCCAAACACATATTTTGAATGTACAAGGATTTAAACAAGAGTAATGAGAAAAATAAATTTTCTATAATTTTAAATTCGTCATATCTCGTCTTTATATTATTCTCCATTCAAAATATTTATTTGGGAACATAGATATTCTGTAATCCAATCAAAATATATTCACACTACCTTAAGAATTTGTTTGATTTTTATATTATTTTGGTATTACGTTTGTAGTATGTGAAATGCATGCTCCGCCGGCCCTTTAAAGGGAATCAGTGTCCCGAAAGTCTGACAACCAGTCTTATCAAGGGGTGTCGTAGTGCTCTATGTAAAATACTGGTATTCGGCTGCATTCGATTAGACAGGAAGCCGACCCCAACATAGTTGGGAAAAGGCAGGCATATGGTGATAAGGATTTCATACATAATGGCCGACTTTGTGTAGTATCTACCAACCCGAACCAGGCTCGTGTAGTGAGTTACAGCTAGGAAATGCAAATCTCGATTCTACATAGCAGCAGCGGTGATGAAATAAATTACACAAAGTAATGTGCCTGCCTGGGTTCGAACCAGGGGGGTGAAACGTCCATACATTGGCGTCAAACAAAATTTTCATAGATAGTGCTGCCATCTGTGTGTTTAAGGACACAAACTTTTCAACTGTTTGATTGTTTTACAACTGTCATACAAAGAACAGCTATTTAGACAACTTGTCAGTGAAGTAGATAGCCTAGCGGTGACAGCGGGTGCGGGTTCCAAGTTCGAATCCTCAGTCAAGAATTACTTTTTTGTTTATTTAGTTGAACAGAAACTAACAGTGCCATCTAACAGTTGCGGTACGCAGTTTTAAAAACGAAGACCAGAGTTGCGCATCTATCTTGTATTATAGTGTATTATCTATGGTTCGAACCCACGACTTACAGTTCGTAAGTCGGGGCCGCCACCACTGGGCTCTCTATTCTATATTGTCTATAGCTGTTGCCCTAAATTGTCAAGACACTGTCAATAAACGGCCATTTTCAAACCTACCAACAGGTATCGGTAGGTTGCTATATCTGTCTGTTTGACAACCGATAGAAACAAAACGTCACAGAAAAGCTTTCTTTGATTTTTCTATGAATAAAGTGACAGGTAGGTGACGCAGATAGAACTAACTTTGTTTAAAGAAACACCGATAGCTACGAGTAACTGACAGTTATACGTTAGTAAGTTATAGAAAACTACCTATAGATGAAGTGTAAATGCAGCAGCATACTCTCTGTTTCTACCACTAACCTTTAATCTTCTCCATCTTTCCAGGACCCAAGCACGACAAGAAAGTGGTCTGCTACATAGCATCCTGGGCAGCATACCGGCCAGACCCCGGCAAGTTCAACCTTAAGGATCTGGAACCAGCGCTATGCACCCACCTGGTGTACTCCTTCGCGGGATTGAATGAGACCACCAATACTATTAAGAGTCTTGGTATGTACGCTTTTTTTTAAATCTAAACTATCTAATCTAAACTAAACTAAACTACGCTAATCTAAACTAAACTAATCTGAACTAAACTAATCTAAACTAAACTAATCTAAATTAATTTAATCTAAACTATCTTCACTAATACATTAAAGAGGAAAGATTTGATTTTTTGGTTTTTTGTCAGGGTGGCCCGCGAAATTCAAATTTTCTTACGTTTTTTGCAATTTGTAGGCCAGTGCTAAGTTGTATGTTGATTAAAATGTTGTTCGCGACTGTAAGGCGAATGTAGCTACAGAATTATAATCATCAACATCATTACGGGTTTTATTAATGATTTTGATGATTAAAATTCTGTAAGTTCTACATGCTCATAAAGGTCTAGGATCGATTCTTTCAATATCAAAGTCGTTTCTCGACCTTCATAAACTTGGAGGGCTGTTTTGATCATTTTGATGATTGTAATTTTGTAATTACACACGTTTTACAGTCACGAACAATGTTTTAATCAACAAAAAACCTAGCACTGTCCTGCAAATTGCAAAAAAACGTAAGATAATTTGAATTTTGCGGGCTATCCTGAAGTATTAGCCATACCCGATTAAAAAAAATATGTCATGATTATTAAGCTACACCTTTATCGAGTAACATAGACATAAATTATATTGTTATCATGTAAATTAACCGAGCTATCAGAATTTTCGCTGACAAAGTTGCGAGCGAAATGCTAGTTTATGAAAACAACGCCATTTACATCGCCAGTTACATATATTAAAGTCATTGTGGCGACACTTGGGCGAGGTCTAGTTTCAGGACGTGTTTCGGCTGAAATGATGATAAATAAATAAATAAATATTGCTGGACATTACACACAGCGCCATCTACTGCCACACTAAGCAAGGCTTGTGTCGTGGACACCAGATAGTTGATATACTACATATATACTTTTTGTTTGTAAATACATCTATCTATATCTATTACATATAATAAAAGAGTAAAAAAGCTGTGTCTGTACATTGAATATATTTAAAAAATAATAATTGAAGGGGGTTTAGAAACAGTAATAGAGCACGAATCTAAAAAGAAAAGTCTGTCTGTTTGTCTGTTTGTTTGTACACGCTAATCTTCGGAAGTACTGGACGGATTTGAATGATTTTTTTTTGTTGTATAGATATTATGTCTGGGCAACATATAGGCTATAATTTATCTTGGAAACCTGAATACCTGATGTAGAACCGCAACAGACCAGCTAAACTACAAGAGATACAAAAATGACAACATAGCAAAAATTGTTCCACGTGATGAGCATTTTCTGCTGAGAGAATAAATTTGAAGATCTGGAACACCTGATCTGGAACTCTAATAGCCCAGCTACACCATAACACATATAGGAATGACGTTTTAGCAAAAGTTGTTCCATTTGATAAGCACTCTCTGTTGATTTATAAAAATCGAAGATCTGGGACACCTGTTGTGGAACTCCAAGAGCCCAGCTACACCATAACACATATAGGAATGACGTCTTAGCAAAAGTTGTTCCATTTGATAAGCACTCTCTGTTGATTTATTAAAATCGAAGATCTGGGACACCTGTTGTGGAACTCTAAGAGCCCAGCTACACCATAACATATAGGAATGACGTCTTAGCAAAAGTTGTTCAATTTGATAAGCGCTCTCTGTTGATTTATAAAAATCGAAGATCCGGGACACCTGCTGGCGAACTCCAAGAGCCCAACTACACCATTACACATATAGGAATGACGTCTTAGCAAAAGTTGTTCCATTTGATAAGCACTCTCTGTTGATTTATAAAAATCGAAGATCTGGTACACCTGTTGTGGAACTCCAAGAGCCCAGCTACACCATAACACATATAGGAATGACGTCTTAGCAAAAGTTGTTCCACTTGATAAGCACTCTCTGTTGATTTATAAAAATCGAAGATCTGGGACACCTGTTGTGGAACTCCAAGAGCCCAGCTACACCATAACACATATAGGAATGATGAAGTCTTAGCAAAAGTTGTTCGGTCTGATGGGCATTTCCTGTTAACTTAAATCGAAGATCAGAAACATCTGATGTGAAAATTTTTGCAAAGCTATCACTAATTTCACTGTATAATTATAAAATAACAAAAACTGAGAGTACCTCCACGCGGTTAAGGCGGTAACAGTTATGGACTGATTTTCGATGACGATGGTATATCATTGAAAATTTGACTCTACTGGCCAAAACTCCCATTTACTATTTTATTTTATCGAATAAATATGTCTTCGGGCTTATGTTATTTCAGTGTTTTTGGCATGAAGAGACAGAAGAAGAGCGCGAAGATTTCGACACTCTCTGAACAGAATGTCGATAACATCTGAAGAATCGGGTGTCTCAAGATATAGCCGTGGGGTATCACGACCTTCCTTGGGTTGATAAGAAACGGAGTTCATTTACGTATACTCCTATGATTGAATACGCCACATATTCCCCCATCGGAGGTATAGTTCAAAATTTTACTTTTTGTGAAGCTGTTAAATGGCAAAAAGAAACAAACGGTATGTGTTGCTCAGGTGGGAAAGATCCGTTATTTTCCCGTCCGCGGGCTCTTATAATAGACGTTTCAGATCTTCGATTTTGACGAACCCGGTGTCGCTGGCAAAAGCAACAGGATCCGCGTACGAAGTCGCGGGCAGAAGCTAGTACTTAATATACATATAAACATCCATGACTTGGAAACAAAATGTCCATGCTCATCACACGAACATTTGCTCCTACCGGGATTCGAACCCGGGACCATAAGGCAGCCTCACTACCGCTGCGCCATTCGGGTCGTCAATGATGATGAAGTTTCACGTAAAAGGAGGGAGCCTACTGCATCGACCGGGCACAAATCAGAGGAAAGATCCCTGGACCGGGAGAAATTCATGTTGGAAAAACCCCGTAATACTTTGCCTGATCAGGAAATCGAACCCAGCTAGGACCTCATGCTGAGCAGCCATGCTTGCGACCAACGAGGCAGTCAGTTTTTATTTATAGGGTCAGATAATTTTGTGAGAAAAATTTCACCAATATTCAATGACGATAACAAGTTCTAAACTCATAAATAATAATAATAAAATAATAATAATTTAATAATTTTTATTTAATTTACTTAATTAATGCGTATGGGCTATAATCCACCACGCGGGCCCAGTGCGGGTGTCACATGTCTTCGAATTTTTGGTTCTAAGACATGCCGGTTTCCTCACGATGTTTTCCTTTACCGTTTTTAAATAACTAATGATTTAAAATATTATATTTATTAATAATTAATAACTAGCTTCTGCCCGCGGCTTCGTTCGCGTTAATTTAGAATATTTGACAGTCAATTCGGCTCGTACTCTGCTTAAGAAACGTGGCGCCATCTATTATCAGATCAAGGGATAAGAACGTTTTTGTGGTTTTCCTTGGGGACAGTTCTATTTTGCAGGTGAAAGGTACTTTAAGGCGACTACGTCAGCTAAACGTGAGTTTTATAATGCCTGAAAAAAAAAAAAAAAAAAGTATTGATTCACTGCAATAAACAAGACCAGAAAAATATATGACATTCTTCAGGATATATGCTAGTATGATAGTGTTTTGAAAACATAATATAATTCATGAACTTTTCACTAAAAATGTCTTTTAACGAGTAAAAACCATACTAAACACATGCGATCATTCAGATTTTTTGGTAAATAATTCTACAAGCAACATATTAGCATCATAGTGTTTTATCTTTTTAGTCTAATCAACAGATTTTTTGTAAATCGATCGAAACCACCAATTTCGCACTATTTGGCCCGCAGTGACTGACGTAACAACCACTTTGTACTGCAAGCTACAAAGTGGTTGTTACGATTAGAATTTTATTCTAACAGTATTTCAGACGAAGTTTAAACCTGGTGGTTCAAAGAGAGTTGAATGATATTTTTATGATTTTTAATGATTTCTTTGCTACTATTATTTTATCGGGTTCAATTGTATTTGTGGTCTACTTATGGGTGTTTTTGCCTGCAATAAAACACTATTTTTTTTTTTTAGCTCATGTAGTCACCTTAAGTTAAGTTAGGGATTTGTTTTTTATTTATAAAGCCAACGAGGCAGTCAGTTTTTGCTGCAACTTATCTCATAATCAACCTTACAAAGCTGTAAATGTCAAGAACCAAATTAATTTAGTCATACCAATAGTGGCCGGGTGTTCAAGGCTTTTTATATTGGTACTTGGTTTAATTTTATTCAACATACTAGCTATTGAGGAGCTCGTAGCAAAATAATAACAGCGGATCGGTCTGATCTTTAGGTTAAAGCCGCGCTTGCCTAAATTGAAATAGAAATCATTTATTTGCTAATAATGTAGGTGTACAGATATGATGGTAATTTTCATGAGAGTCCCGATACATTTTGCCGTACGGCATGCAAAATTATTTAACATAAAACATTCAGTAAACAAAAATAAACATAAAAGAAAACATTCCATTCACTAAGCAGCATTACTAACATTATTAAAAAAACTTTTTTGCAAAAAATAAAACCGACTTCACACAAAAAAGTGAAAAATAACTTTAGCTTCAGAAGTCGGTGACCTTTATTTGATTGATTTAGTTTTTTTGTCACCGACTTCTGAAGCTAAAGTTATTTTTCACTTTTTTGTGTGAAGTCGGTTTTATTTTTTGCAAAAAAGTTTTTATTTTTCACTTTTTAGTGGTTCACATGTGCATACCCTTTCACAGCGTACCAGCGTGATTTTTTGTTATGAACTGGTGTAAACAATAGACAGACATGAGATTTCAGCAATCCCAGTAAGAGACACACATTTGCTACATTTAATGAGGAGTTCCGTTGCCTTTCTCCGAAGTTCTTCATCTAATCTTTACCAAATTTAAATGGGATCACTCCGAGAAAGTACTCTTTCTAAAACTACCCAAATCGCTTCTGGTGTGCCTATGAAATTTGAAGAGTTCCCTCTATTTCTCCAGGATCCCACTATCAGGATCCTGACTTGATGATTATGGGACCTTCTGGGAAGTATACCCTTTCAAACAATTAAAAAACAAATTCGGTCCAGTCATCTTCGAGTAATCGGGGAACATTGAATTGAGAACCTCCTCCTTTTTGAAGTCGGTTAATAACGACGTTATAGTACGTGACTCAAATATCCGGATAGCCTTTAAAAGATTTGGCCGAGTATCGTTAATTTGCTTCTAAGAATTGAAGAGTCCCGTTCCTTTGTCATGGATCCCATAACCAGAACCTAACCAAATTCTCATCAAACTACCCTTGAAGTAGGTACCCTTGCCAATAAAATAACAATACATGTCAAGGTAATAGGCTTATCCCCAATAAATGAAACTTAATACACCTAACTGTCGAAATCTGGGAATATTGTACACTTCTGCGTACCCCCTCAGAGCATACAGGCGTGATGTTACGCTTTAATGTTTATAAACAATAAACATTCAAGCGATTGCAGCAGTTACTGCAGATTTGCCGTGTATTTTTGAAGAGTTCCATTGTATATCTCCGAAGACCCGGATCAGATCTTCAGCAAATTAAAATATAACCACACGGGAAGCACCAGCTTTCAAATTAAAAAAGAATCATCAAAATCGGTTCACCCAGTCGAAAGTACTGAGGTAACAACCACTGTCGAAATCTGGGTGTATTGTACACATCTGGGTACCCCCTCAGAGCATACAGACGTGATATTACGTCATGATGTTGTATAAACAATAAACCTACAAGCGTTAACAGCAAGCACTGCAGATTTGCCGTACATTTTTGAAGAGTTCCATTGTATATCTCCGAAGACCAGCATCAGATCTACAGCAAAATAAAATGGGACCACATGGGAAGCACCAGCTTTCAAATAAAAAAAGAATCAACAAAATCGGTTCACTCAGTCGAAAGTTATGAGATAACAAACACAAAAAAAAAAAAAAAAAAAAAAAAAACATACAGACGAATTGATAACCTCCTCTTTTTAGAAGTCGGTTAAAAATACTCACATTAAGACATTTGGAATAAAATTAGGCACATTGCAAACAATAGACGGGGGGACGGGGATGGGTGATGCCTCGGAAAGCACGTTAAACTGTTTTGGCTGTCATTTGTCCATCTTTGGCAGTCGTTACAGGTAGTCAGTGGCCCAAAAAGGCTGACAACCAGTCTTACCAAGTAGTATCGTATTACCCAGTATTAACTGGGTTGTGGTATGGAGGTCAGATAGGCAGTCGCTGCATGTATAATACTGGTATTCAGCTGCATCCGGTTAGACTGGAAGCCGACCCCTATAAAGTTGGGAAAAGGCTAGGCAGATGATTGTGATGATGCTGTTGTTCTAAATAATCCTATTTTACTCGTATGTGTATACCTATCTAAGTGGTTTTTCTCTCATAGCAAACCTGACTCTGACATAATTTCTTACTGCTAATCACATATTTTATAATCCTCACTTGGCAGTTCTAAAGATGCAAAGCAAGATTGAATTTCTACATGTTAGTGAGTTGAATGTCCCCGTGTTACTCGCGTGCATTTTGACAAATTACCTTGTAATCGTCGTGTTGTGTTGTAACGATGTCTCCGCTTTCGATTCAATTACCTACGTCAGTTATTACGGTGTAAACCGATTCAATTTTATCTCTTACAACTAACTTTTGTGGCTATTTCGAAGAAGTCTACACTCCACAGTATCACATTTTTAGTCTAATCTATGTCGTCAATCTCATTTGTCGCAGTTCAGCGCAGAATTCTTCCAACAAACCCGTCTTTTCAGCTGCGTCACCTCCTTTCTAGCCACATTGCTCACACAGTCCATTCATTCATTGTATCTTTGCTCTTCCTCTACTCTTATAGCCACCCATATTCATGCTCAAAACATTCCTCACGACATTTTTTCTAATTTAGATTAAATCTCTTGGCCTTGGTCTGTCCAATCGATGGTTCTTTTAGCCTAGTTCTCATCTTCCATTCTTCTTCTTTTGGTCCATTTACTTAGTTTACCAAAAAAGGAATACTTGTTTGTGTGCCATCCTCCCCTATAAATGCCGACGTCGGTTGTCTAGGGGAGGATGGCACTATTTGTCCCATCTGGCCCTATGTTCGGACAGACGCATTCGAACAGATGGCAGATGATGCTCAGATGGGCTCAGCGGTACTTATATCTCCTGTCAATCCCCGAACGTTTCTTAATGAGGTCCCATGCCTTAGGCAACAAGTAACTAATAATTATTTCCACATTTTCCAGATCCCTGGCAAGACCTAGAAACAGACTACGGCAAGGCCGGCTACAAGCGCCTAGTCAACCTGAAGAATAAGTACCCACATTTGAAAGTGACCCTAGCCATCGGGGGTTGGAACGAGGGATCCCCTCGGTACTCCAACATGGCCAGCAAACCAGAGACCAGGGCGATTTTTATTAAGAGCGTTTTGTTGATGCTGAAGTGAGTAAATCTTACTACTACTATAATCTTTTCTTACTCATCATCTGCCTAGCATTTTCCAACTGAACTTTCACGCAAAAACAACAAAACATAATACTCGTTATTCGATGACGTTCAATATAAAATTGAAACATTAACCACGTCCGAAACAGACATTCCAAAGGCATTAGAAGAACGAGATAGTTTTGATTCTGAATATTATTCAGTATTAGCTAAAGCTCAATGTTAAATTAACAATGAAGATGAGGAAGCTGATAGTTCAAATGTATTAGCTGATAATCACTCATAAGCGCGTGTACGTGCGTAATACGATTCGAGCTCATACGCGCAGAAAAAACGCAAATCTGAAACCGCTCTAAAGGGTCCAGTTTATTGAGCTAAAACTTCACAGGCGCAATAGAAATGGGTATCTAGTGCTTTACAAAATTGATTATTAAGTAATCAATTTTGTTTGTTTTTTCTGGATTACTTATCAATATACTGCGAAACAAAGCGAAATAACTGGATCATCAAAATAATGTAATTTATTTTAACAACTACTTATCTTCAATAAAGATCAATGCCATGAAAATAATAGTTGGTGTTATAATTATAATAAGTAGAATAAATTCATCAATGACCTATCACAATTAGTAAAACCGCACTTGTTCAGTTGCTAATAAGCTTGTCCTAAATTCAACACATATTGTTCAACAAATGTTGATTTTCAGCTTACCTAATTCGAATAATGACATAGTTTCGATTTTGAGGCGGTTATCAAATGACAGCGAATCTCACGTTGCATTGTCTTGTATGAATTCCGTTGATGCATCATACGTACACTACGAAACTGAGCGGAGAAGCGTTGCTCACCGTCTCTCCGCGCGGGGTACTGTCCATACATCCGCTTCGCCATTTCTGCCCGTCGCGCAAACTAGCGATCTAGCACCACTCTGAGCATATCTCTTTGCATTAGACTAACGAAATGAAAACGAAGCTGTAGTGTAATATTTTCCTTAGCCCATATTGTCCCACTCCTGGGAAAAGAATCCTACAGCCTTCCACTCTTCCCTCTGTGCGGTTTTCTCTGTATGTGCATTTTACCCATCCTATCATACGGTGCTCAAACTTGGTCCCTGACCGTGCCGCGGAAGTCCAAACTCAAGGTTTGCCAAAGGGCAATGGATCGAATCGTATTGGGTATTATGGTCAGCGACAGAATACGCACAAAAATTTGAGACGCTGATGTGAGCAATAAGTTTGAAAGTGGGTTGAAGTGGGATTGGGCGGGCCATGTCTGTAGAAAGCATCCAGACTGATAGGCCAGATTCTTCAAGCAGTGGGTGCCAGAAGACGGGCGTCGTCGCCAAGAGAGGCCTGGAACACTGGCCTGACTCAGAAGCATTTGTGACAGATTGACTGAAGTATCTATTAATTAATTACTTTCTCCTTTTTCAGCAACTACAAGTTTGATGGACTTGATTTGGACTGGGAGTATCCCACTAAGAGAGATGGCAAGCCCTATGATAGAGAAAACTTCGTTCTTCTTGTAAAGGTACCTAAAAGTCTTCTGGTTAATTTATACTTTTCGTGTGGGGATCCCAAATGTAGGGATTTGCACACTTGTAGAATCTGCGGAATATAGATAGAGCCTTATTTATGGCTAAATTCCGCACATACTTTCCTTGAAAAAAAATGGTTTCAAATGGACCAAGGACCATTGCGCGAGCAAAAGTTCACATTTTCGCGAAAGAAACTAGCACGAAAAGACATAATGCTAGTATGGACTTTTGCGCGAACGGAAATATTCGAGAATTGTGCGATGGACATTTGCACGACTACACTTTTGCGCGACTTTTTCATCATGGGTGTCGTTTTCATGGTTTTTGGGGTCGCTGAAAACAAAAATGAGGTCAAAATGAAAATCCAAGATGGCGCCGACGAAAATTTTTGTTTCAAATCGACCTCGTTTTCATTAACAGCGACCCTGAAAATCATGAAAACAACACCCATGATGGAAAAACCAACAAAATTATCTCAACTCAGTCTATCACTGTCCACTGCTAAATTTACGCCATATTTGTCGGTAAATAGGCATAAATCCAACCCCAAGAAGCTAACCAAGTCATTTTTCATGAAAAACCAAATAACATTACCATTTAACGTAGTTTCAAGAAGTTTTTAAGCATCTCCTTAATTTTCTTTCCAGGAACTAAGCGAAGCCTTCGAGCCTCACGGCTATATCCTCACGGCAGCTTTAGGAGCCGGCAAGACCACGATGGAGACAGCATACGACCTGGCCAAGCTCAGCAGATACCTGGATCTGATCCATATGATGTGTTACGACTATCACGGCACCTGGGACGGTGTTCTGGGGGCTAATGCACCGGTGAAGGGGGTGAATGAAAATGACACTCTGAGCGTGGTGAGTAGAATTCTCTTTAGCTTCACAAAGGTTCATAATGTTACCCGAATTAATGAGCAAAGAAAACAAACTCCATTCATTCACAAACAAGTTAAAAAAAAATTATTGATCCAACGTTACTACAGTGTCAACGAATGTTTAAATGATAAATCCTTAAAACTTGAAAAATAATGTCTGTGATTTTAGAATAAGTTAGATTAATATATACTTAAATGATAAGTACTCTCCACATAATCTTGCTTTTGCTGTGCCCGACAGGTTCCACGATTGTTTTAAACCTACATATTGTGTAATGCAATAAAGTATTGAGTACCTATTGAATGTTCTCGAATTCCTGAAGGTATAGTCTCTTAGAAATGCAAATATGGGAATAACCTACAGGTTTGCCAAGACAGTAGGACATTGAACAATTTTTATCCTTTGTGGTCGGCACAAATATTTTCGTCATCCCATCAGACACTTCTTTTCTTGCCATTTCATTTTAACACAGTCCATCCATCGTTTCTTTGTTCTTCCTCTACTCTTATACCCAGCCACATTCATACTCAAAACTTTCCTTCCTTTTTTTTCTTTTCTTTTCTTAAATATTTCTATTCAAATGTTCTTACCCCAATACTCTATTTTTCCCAGGAATGGACTATTGAATACCTGCTCTCCCACGGCGTGAGTCCCTACAAGATGGTGCTGGGTCTGCCGATGTACGGGCGTACCTTCATCCTGCTCGACCCTTCCACTAGGGTACTGGAGTACGGGTCTACCGCGGTTGGAAGCACCGGGTTCAAGGGACCTTATACTGGAGAAGCTGGATTTATGGGGTATAATGAGGTGAGATTGAGTTATGTTACGTTTTTTGATTGCTTCGTTGAGTTCGTTGGATCACCAGGTTGGGAAGTTTTTTTATCAGGAATTTCTCAGTAGGAGTCATGGGGCCTGGATTTGTGGTTTTTTAGGCACACCTATGCTTAACTCTTCGGGAATTATAGGTGGGATTTTTAAAAGAGATAGTAAAGCTTCTTGACAAATTGGGTATCCAAGAAATTAAATGACGATTTTAACAGTTTATTCTCGTGTTGTTGATCAATGCTGATGGAAAGACATTACTTTTTGTCAAGAACTCTGTGGGTTTCTTGGGTTCTCACAATATACTATCCCTACTGCCACCTTGAGGTTGATACCCTTTTTACAGGATATGGGTAAAACTTCTCATACTCCGTTGCCGTTGGAAATGAAGGATCCTCCAACCAGACGTGTTATATCTGTTGGACTACTGCCAAGTAGTTCCTGTCAGATTCTTGTATATTCCCCTTATCTCCCGGATAACTCTGACAGCTAAAGAGGGATTTTTGTTTCCTAATTTGCGCATTTTATGTCGCTTCATTCTTTTTGAATAGCCAAGCAAACAATTTCTAGAAGATTACTAAATAAACAAGATAATTTCAAGATGAAAGTGCGATGGATAGTGGAACTTACTCAAAATGGTTAACTGGTCACACAAGCCATTAGCGTCGACCCCTGACGCTGTTTCACCAAAAGAAAACTTAAAATGAAACGCAATCATTATCATCATAATCATCCCAGTATCCACTGCTGGGTGATTCTGGGATGATTCCCTCCCCTTTTTTCAGCCACACTTCCCGTTTCTGTGCGTTCCTTATCCAGGTGTTCCCGCAGCTTTGACGATGTCTTCGACCCAAGAACGGCCCTGGTTTCTATAGCATTAGGCAAAACGCGAAAAAATATTATGTTAAATTGCAGATATGCGAGCAAACCATGAACAAATCCTCCCCCTGGGTGTACCACTGGCACGAACAGTCATCCACACCGTACATCAGAGACGGCGAGAGAGTCATCTCTTACGATGACGGACGATCTATTGCGATCAAAGTCAAGTAAGTAATATCTAATAACATTGAACGCTTTATTCCTTCCCAGTGAAGTATTAGGAGAAATCTGGTGGAAGGTAATTTGTCTCCACACTTTGACAAGGCGCACATCCAAATTTTGAACTGTATTCCCTCGAACTTTTAACCTGCCTGCCTTCAAAGCAAGAGTGAATAGGCATTTTTTGGGCACGCTCTTTCCATCATAGTCATAGACATTGCTTCCCATCAGGTGTGATTGAGGTCAAGAGCAGGCCCATTTTGTAATAAAATAAAATAAAAAGCAGGTCAATTGAAGATAATGGTCGTATTACCATCGCGAACGCATATTGGATGCGTTGGTTTGGTGGTGCTAGGTACGATGGTGTAAAACTTCGTGAGTAAACCTCGGCGATCGGGCAAAGCTAGATAAGCCAGATATCTGTAGAATGGAATAGAATACTCTTTATTATGTACACCATAAATGAGGAGTATTAACTCCATCAATGTAACTTTTGAGATAAAGGCTTAATCCATAACACTTTAAAGAGAGCACACGAACAGGGGCCTAATTCTGCTATTTTAATAAATTCGTCACTCCAACACGATTCCATTCTCATCCCATTGTCATTTTGCTTAAAGTTCGTAATCTGCTAAATTCACAATGGTCGGTCAATGGTCTCGTAATAAAATGGCATTGTCGTATTGTCATTATTATAAAACCCTTAGTACAAACGGTTTTCGAAATCTACTACTAAATGGGAACATTTATTCATGCCAGATTTCATGTACGAGATTAATATTCTATGACATTTCTTTCAATGGAGTTTCAGTGGTTGTTCATTGAGAAGTCATAATGATAGTAGAATTATGATAGTAGAATTAACAAACTTGTCAAAATTTGACAGAACTTGATCATTATGAAATCAATGATCGAATACTCTGACACTATTGTAATAGCAGAATCGAGGCCCAGGAACCTGGATTTAATATTGTTTGAAACGATGTGCACTTTTGGTTCTTTTTTATAATAAAAAGTAATACAGTTTGGTGCGTCATAATTTGACATTAGTAACAAGGTTTGAAATAGATAAAAAATCCGTTTGTACCATTCGTATTACGGTGGGTGGAGTTAATATACTTTGATCTGTTACTCCTCAAATGTTATAGAAACAAAATTTTAAACATTTTACAAGGAGTGACACAATGGGCGGTCTTATTGCTAAAGGCGATCTTTTAAAGACAACCTTTAAAAGACCTGTAGGGGCAGTGTGCCGCGTGGGGAGGGGGTGAGCACCGCTCATCCGCGCGTTAGTGCATACTGGCAGGTCTACGTGTACCCGTGTACCTATACACACGTAGACCTGCCAGCGCTTATCGGCACCGGTACGCGCAGGTAGTCGGCGCAGGCAATCTCCTATTGTATCAACCCAACGCCGATAATCGCCGACAAGTTCTGGGAGCGTTATACAGGTCGCAACTTGTCGGTGACGTTCGGCGCTTATCGGCACCGGTAGCCACTGTTCTATGTGATAACGCCATTTAATATTGAAACCTTCAACAAACTGTAGGTACACTGGGGTACTCTCATTCAGCTACTTAGGCCTAAAAAAAAAAAAATGGGCCTAGGACCGGCCCATTTTACGTTACCCGGATACAATTCTCCTTCTGAGAAGAATTGTCAAACTTCAATGGCAGTAGGCAGGGCACATTGCTCGCAGAACGGATGGCCGATGAAGCCGAAAAGTTCTGAAGTGGCGACCGCGAACCGGAACACGATGCGTTGGAAGACCTCCCACTAGGTGGCCAATGACCTGGTGAAGGTTGCGGGAATCCGTTGGATGGGAGTCGCACGGGACCATGTGGCGACACTTAAGGAGGCCTATGATCAGCAGTGGACGTCTTTCGGCTGAAATGATGACGGATTCTGCTTTTGCTTGCTGTTTTTCTTCGACACTGGACCACCAGGTCTAAATATTGGACCTTCTTACTGATATTCTCTTTCCTTCACAGAATGGCCATAGACAAAGGCCTCGGCGGTGTGATGGTATGGTCCATAGACACGGATGACTTCCAGGGCAAGTGCAATGAGACGAACGCTTACATAGACTTCGTGGAGAGACACAAGAGGATGGTAAAAGATCCGGTAATAAACAAGGCTGTGCAGAATTTGAATATTCCTGATGGTAAGTTAATAAGAATATTTCGAAAAAAAAAAATACAAGTATCTTGACATGGCTCGCGAGGTTGGATGTGTACTCAGCGATCATTGTGCCGATAGTCGTATCAGCACATGACTTAATTGCCAAGAGCCTCGACCGATACCTGAGGAGGCTCTCGTTAGGCAGCTGGATCAAGGGCTTGAATCAGTGCGCGATACTCCTGGACACGGCTCGTATTGTTATGAGGTTCCTCTCTCTGGAGCCCTGACCGCCGGTAGCTTGGACCCTGTTCCCGATACCGGTGGGCTACATTTTTTTATATTTTTAAACAATTTTATATACAATATATTCTGTAAATTAATATATAAAAATGTAAAAAAATTGTTAAAAAAATTAATAAAAAATAAATAACGATAAAGAAATATTTCGAAGGTGTAGGAAATTGACTCGGAGAAGATGATCATCATCATCCTAGCCTTTTCCCAACTATGTTGGGGTCGGCTTCCAGTCTAACCGGATGCAGCTGAATATCAGTTGGCTCGGAGGAGCTCGTGGCAATTACAGCCTCACGGGTCGATCTTCCAAGTAAAACAATGCTTGCTTAAATCGGTCCACGGATGAATACCACACATTACATACCGAGTTTCAAAGCACGTTAAGCTTTTGGTCTCAGCTGTCATTTGTTCGTCACGTTTACGTCTTTACTTAGTTTGGTTTGCTTTAGGTTAATAAGATACAGTAAAGAACCCAATTAAATAATGGTGTCAAACAAGTAAAATAAAAAAAATGTGTGGGTTGTTTATTATAGCTAACTGTATCTTGTACACGAACATTTTACTCCCGGGAAGTTATTTTTCTGCGTCTAAAATAGAAAAGCTTTTTTTTTCTGTAAATAGTCTTCTCTAGCTTCGTGATTAATTTTGCTTGAAGCCAATTGAAAATTGCAAAAGATAAGCCCTTGGTATTTCATTTTAATTTCTCGTTAGCTACATTTCTGGTTTTGTTTTTTAATGTCAACTTTTCCGAATAAAGAAGCTATTTCAGAAAGTGAAATTTAATAAGGTCATACCAAAAGCAATCAACTATGTAGTATTTTTTAACCGACTTCCAAAAAGGAGGAGGTTCTCTATTCGACTGTATGTATTATTATTATTATTTTTTTTTTTTTTATGTATGTTCACCGATTACTCGAAGACGCCTGAACCGATTTGAAAAATTCTTTTTTTGTTTGAAAGGGTATACTTCCAAGTTGGTCCCATAGTCGCCAAGTCGGGATCTGATGATGGAATCTTGGCGAAATCGAGGGAACTCTTCAAATTTTATAGGATAACGTACAGCAATTTTGGTATTTTCTACAACAAGTGAAGCATTTGCGTTTGATAAGAACCATTCTACCATCAGATCTGATGATGAAGCCAAGAGTCACGGAACTCCATAATGAGACAATGTATCCTAGTTGTGTTTGGGCTTGTTATAATTGTAACGGTATGCTCTTTCCATGTGAACCACTAAAAAGTGTAAAATAAAAACTTTTTTGCAAAAAATAAAACCGACTTCAAAAAGAAAAAGTGAAAAATAACTTTAGCTTCTGAAGTCGGTGACAAAAAAATTAAATCAATCATACAAACGTCACCGACTTCAGAAGCTAAAGTTATTTTTCACTTTTTCTTTTTGAAGTCGTTATTAAATCTGAATGTATAGAGTACTTCCAAAAGTCGTAGTGTGATTTGGGATTTATGAGGTCGATCCATACATGGGCACACATTTTAATGTATTTGGCATATCTCAGCATGATATTTGTCCTTATTGGGTAAAATATTACCCTTCTTTTTGACTCCGTCGCAGGCAGACAAAAATATGATAGTACGAGTAGTTTTCTTGGCCAGTTAGATGATGTTTAGAATTCTAATTGTTTAGGATTGCCGTTAGTGGAATCCTTGTCGGATAATGAATCCTGAATTTCTCCTACGCTGATGTCAGTCCCGTATAATCGGTCGTACGTCAGCAAATACACGGTGTAAACCACCTCATCACGAAGCCGTCAACCAAGCATTCTGTACATCAAACTAAGTAACTTTACGCGAAAATTCTTGCTGGGAAACCACTTTTTTTTGGGTGAAAAATCATGTTTTGTGGTAGAACTCAATGTAACGCACTTAAAACATTGTGCTGATGGATGGATTGAATAGTACGGCGGTCGTGGAAGTGTTAAAAGTCAAAAACATACAGTAAATAATTGTATTTACAAAAAAAACCTTGTCAAAAAGTTGTAACTTTTACCCCCCATATCTCCGTAACTAGAAGGTTCCAAGGTATGGTGTAGAACAAAAAAATGATCGCAATGATGGGGGAAAACAAGTGCCTTACAGCTTCATTATGTCTATTTTCACACCCATTATAGGCAAAGCAAGATATTTAAATAAATAAATATCGCTGGAAAGCTTGTGTCGTGGACACTAGATAGTTGATATACCTACTACATATACTTTTTTGTTTGTAAATATATACTTATGAAACCTAATAAACATCCATGACTCGGAAACAAATGTCCATGCTCATCACACAAACATTTGCTCCTACCGGGATTCGAACCCAGGACCCTAAGAACGTAAGGCAGTGTCACTACCACTACGCCATTCGAGTCGTCGTATTTAAATCCTCTTTTTGTCCACAGTATCAGTCACCGGCTCCAAAGGCCCAGCCTACGTGATCCAAGACTCAAAACTCCATCTACGCTTACCCCAACCGAAATACACGAACTATGCTCTAATGCAAACAATCAACGGTGCTGTAATTCTGGCTATGGAAGAAAAGCGTATAATGGACGAAGTGAAACGACTTGAAAGCGATAATGTAGTGAAGCCAGACGATGATAAGGGGAGTACTGGTGTGACTAGAAGTAGTTTGGTTGGTGTAGCTCTCTGCGTGTTGGTGCTTCTTAAAACTTGGTAAGATTTTAGTTCCTATGTGATATTGGGGTGGCATGGAGTATTTTTGGAATGGAGTGCTAGGGTTTGGGCTGTTGAAGGCAGCTGTGGTGTTAATTTAAAGTATGGTAGAATTAGGCAACTACTACTACTATAAATACTCGATAGTCTTGGAGTGTGACTTTCAATTTAGCGTCAGTTCACACCCAGACACGGCCACGACACGGCATGACTGTACTGGAAGAAGCCAGTGATTTTGCGCTGCGCCGTGCAACGTTTTCTGAATTCTCACAATGAAACGTGTATCTTTTCGTGTAGTAAATAAAGTTATATTTTGAGTCGCTCTCATCTATCACTATCTTTATTAGTGATCGATGGTCGCTCTATTAAAAGGAGCGCGTCGCGTCTCGGTGTGAACTGACCGCTATCCTTGCCTCGCATCTAATGTCAGGGATTGAAAGGTTCTTCAATCATACTAACTGATGTAAATTATTAAGCCCGGGCAGGTTGCTCTTTCTTCCTCCTATAACTTTTACCTTTCATTGACGTAGTAACTTTATATCAAAACCCATCCAGATAGCTTTTTCGTAATGCTAAGTTTATATCATAAATAGTGTGAGGATTCGTGTGCTCCTTTCGTGTGCTCCATTTGTTCAATACTCCATGTCGATGAATGTGAAGTAAAGTTAATGGTCTCAGATTAATGTTTTCGGTAAGGAATAAGTATGCTCATTTTAAGTTAAGATGGAATTTAAAATACAGGGTGTAAACAACCTCATCACGAAGCCGTCAACCAAGCATTCTGTACATCAAACTAAGTAACTTTATGCAAAAATTATTGCTGGGAGACGACTTTTTTTTGGGTGAATCACGTTTTACGATAAAATGCAATGTAACGAACTCAAAACATTGTGCTTATGGACTGATTGAATAGTAAAGGGGGTCGTGGAAGTGTTTAAAGTAAAAATTTAATTTAAAAAACATGTATTAAAAAAACTAACTGGAAAGTTGGAACTTTGACCCCCAATTTCTCCATAACTAGGAGGTTTTCAGGTATGGTTTGGACTCTGGATCAAAAAATGATCGCAATGACTGGTAGAATAAGTGTCTTTCGGCTTCGTGATGGATATGTTTACACCCTTTATACAGTTTTATTTCATTGTATGGTAAACACCAGAGTTTTTAAGACCCTGAACAGTAAATGGTCCATTAAAATCACATGGTATTGGTAGCCGTGTGATTTGTGGATTTCAAGGACGCCTCCTAATCAAAGCGAATGAAATAATTATCATTGCGCAAACATGCGATCATCACATTCACTGTTTGGTGTACTCGAACGCGTACCTGCACCGACAGTGGGCGATAAATGAGTGACAATTGAACGCGACGATCGTTTAATTGCACGAATGATCGCTTTGGTTAGGACTCAAGGAAAGTGGAATGAGAAATAAATTATAATTTTTCGAAACCGTAGGTGAATAAAATTTTTAGGCTAAAATCAATAAATTTTTAAAACTGCCAGAAGGTTTGATATTAAATAGATTTTTCGATGTAAATATTTTATTTATAGGAACTTGACATTTTAATAATTAAGTACTTTAAATATTTTTCTAGATAGGTAATGTACTCTTGTGTGATGTTTCTTATTTTTTTATAATTACTATTTGACAAATACGAAATTATGTACCTACTTATGTAAAGTCGGTAAGCGACGTACTTTATCAAAGATTTTATGTATTAAATACTCAGTTTTTTTTATAGCTTTTGTGTTTTTTTTACGTTTATAAATAAAATATATTGTAAAAAATATTATTTTGTATTATTTCAATCGACTTTTGGAGTCGTTCCTAACTGATTGGCCAGAGGAGGAAAAACACCGGGAGAAATGGTAACAAATGTGGGAGGCCTTTGCCCAGCACTGGGACAGAATAGGCACACCAAAAATATAAAAAAAAATATAATTCAGTCGTTTTTAAACCCAAGAAAAGGCATTATTTTTAGACCAATAGTGTGCATCATCATCGATCACTTGATTGTATAAAATGTAAAAGTAACGTTAAAGTCTGTTTGTTATATTTTGACAACCGATTTAGATGTAATTAGGCACATAGTTAGATGTTTGGACTCAGGATTTTTGTCCTGGTAGTACCTACGGTCGAACAAGCTATTTGGTTTATATTTTACAATGTAATTTGTGAGTTAAACTGTGAACCAAATAGCTTCTTCGACTGTACATTTCCGAAGATTAATTTCCAGTAAATCCTGTAAGTATTAACGTAAGCTAACCACGGAAAAAGGTTGTGTCAAATGAAATAAGGTATTAAATAAATATATTATTATTTAATCTAAAATAAGTTACAAATCTTCGTAAGGAGATCCACAGCGCACATTGTAGAAATGGTCACATACCTGGGAACAAAAAACCAAAGTTAACCGTTTATGTGATTTAATAGTGATGTCAATGACGTTCTAAGGCCTGAATTCTTGTCATCCTGACGGTCGGTCGCGTAAGGTCTGTCGTGACGTCAGTGAGAACAAAATACAGCTGCCGGTCGCCGCTGATGTCAGCGTCGCAGTATGGTGCTATATAGAACACAATGTATACTCGTACGACACGACCGTGCGCGACCGACCGTCCGCGCGACAAACAGCCTTTGACTTTGACAGGCGTTACAAGAAAATATTACCACATCACCCATATAAATGAAGAAGTAGAAACGCATATCATAGAGGATAACGCTGCGCCATTCGGTTCTGACGACCCGAATGGCGCAGCGGTAGTGAGGCTGCCTTACGTTCCTAGGGTCCCGGGTTCGAATCCCGGTGGGAGCAAATGTTTGTGTGATGAGCATGGACATTTGTTTCCAAGTCATGGATGTTTATATGTATAACAAGTATGTATTTACAAACAAAAAGTATATATGTAGTATAATATAAACTGTCTGGTGACCACGACACAAGCCTTGCTTAGTGTGGCACTAGATGGCGCTGTGTGTATAAAACAAAAAAAACTCATAAAATTCCTAAGCAAAGTTAATACAATCTATATGGGACCATTGTACAAATTTCCTTTCCCAAACGGAAAAAGAATCGCTTGAATCGGACTAGTAATTATGGAGAAAATACTTGAATCGGACTAGTAATTATGGAGAAAATACATGAAAAAAATATACGGGGCAGTCTTTGGGGACTGCCAATAGAAGTGAAAACTCGTAGGGCTACGAAAAGCGCGTTGAGCACTTCAACAAAAAAATGCTTGTGAGAATTCATAACCTCCTCCGTTTTTAGAAGTTGGTTAAATATACAGTGATTACTTACTTGAAACTGTTCATTGAAGAGCGTGCCATTTGCACAGAGATCGGTGCTCACCAAATGTTGACGCCAGCAGTAATGAAAAGCCTGGAAACATTGGAAAAATTGCATTAGCCTGAGTACATAAAACTACTGAATGTGGACCATTGATCTCTAACGACCATTTTCAGTAACATACCAACAGGTATCGGTAGGTTGCTATCACTGTCTGTTAGACATAATATAGTTTACCGACCAATAGAAACCAGGTATGGCAGATGATATGCTCCCAGTCCCATGTAAAAGTATTTTTCAAGACTTTGCAAGGCTTTGCAAGGCTTAGTAAAAGGCCGTTGGTAACGTTACCTTGCACGTACGGAACCCTAAAAAGGGAGGACCCTCTAACCACACGGGTGTTGTCTCTGATGAGATATACTTACACTTACGTATAACTGATGGTTAATAGTAGCTATCGATGTTTCTAAAATCAAAGAATATCCTATCCGCGTTAGTTGCGTCATCTACCTGTCACTTGATTTATAGCTTTTCTGTGACGTTTTGTTTTTTTACCGGTAGGTAAGTTAAATATCAAACAGACAGAGATATCAACTTATCGAAACGAGCTAGTAAGTTATTGAAAATGGCTGTTAAGAGCGCGTATCCCAAAAGTTGGCAACGTCGCAAATAGCTGTCAAATATTTACATGTTTTAATTAATTTGGCAATTTTACTGTATGAAAATAAGAAATATGGCTCTGTAGTGCACTAAAAAATTGAATATGAATTGCAATTAAAACCCTAAATTTGATGTTGTAAACGTTTCAGGTGTAAAAAGGCATTTGGCAAGTTCCCAAATACTTTCTTTAACATCTAAAACTATATATTCGGTATTACGATATTAATTATTGCATTTCCTAATCAATTTTTTAGTCCACTACAGAGCCATATTTCTTATTTTCACACAGTAAAATTGCCAAATTAATTAAAACATGTAAATATTTGACAGCTATTTGCGACGTTGCCAACTTTTGGGATACGCGCTCTTAATAAAGCGACACTAAGCAACGAGGCTTGTGTCGTGGACACCATTGCAGATAGTTGATATACTACATAGATACTTTTTGTTTCTAAATACATACTTATTTTACATATAAACATCCATGACTAGGAAACAAATGTCCATGCTCATCGCACAAACATTTGGTCCTACCAGCCTGAAATGACCTTAACTTGGGGAGAACTTTAAAATCGCTGTTGCCGTTCACTTGATGGTTTACCTGACACCCCGCCTGCACATCAGCATAATACCCCCTCGGTCTACCGTCACACGTGAAGGCGGTGCGGGGAGCAGTCACAAACACGGGGTGCAGTGGGGGGTTGTGTGGGAGATGCAGCACGTGGTAGTAGTCGTGGGGCTGCTGGCCGAAGACCGTGGCTAGGGCTGGAACCCAAAAAATAACAATAATAATACAGGGTAGTAAACGAACCCTTTTTTTTCGGATGGGAAATCATCAAGTGACCCGTCCCACTCGGGGCGGAGCGGGAGGGAGTGTCAGACTTTTACTGACTAAAAACCATCCATGTTCCTTTCTCGCCCTTTATGTTCCGGGGCCGCGGTATCTCTTTCGAACAGTCCCGCAACCCAGGAAACGAACCCTACACCAAGCATTATGTACGGTGGGTTATATCAATTGGGTACCCCAGTTTGGTACCCCAGTAGCTTGGGTTCAAACGTAGGTGCTACCGCATCGTGTCGCTGACTTAACATCAAACTAAGTAGGTAACCCTACGCAAAAAACTGATTGCTAGGAAGACTTTGTTTTTTGGGTGAAAAATTACGTTTAACAGTGAAATGGAGGTAATTAGAGTGAATGCTTTGGAAGACTTTATGAAAATCCTTATGGCAAAAAATAAGTTAGGTATAAACCTAAAAAAGAAATCTGACAATTTGAAAACCTAAATATTTTGGATGTCGGTAAAAACAAGCAAAGCTTTTGGTCGAAAGAATAATTACCAATTACTTTTATTAAATCACGATTTACATGCAACATGCATTATTACCAGTTTCTCCTTGGATTCAAGGCAACTAATTCTAAGTTTCAATCCAAATAAATCCTAAGAAGGTAATTAAGTAGGTACCTCTACCTACCTTATTTATATCACTATTACTAACTGACCCGACAGAACGAATTTTCCCATTATCCAGGCACTTTTCCAATTTTTCTTTCCATAAACAGCTCTTCAATTTTTTTTTTTCTAATTTATTTGAATTGTGCTCCACGAAAAAATTAGAATAAATTGATAATCAAATTGGTCCAGATGTTCTCAAATTATGTGCTTCCTGAAGAAAACAATTTATTTCAAAACATACCCAAAAACAACACAGCCAAAATCTTGAACATGGCGAGAATAAAATAAAATAAATAAATAAGCACTATAAAATAAATAAATAATAAGCGCCAGGTCGATGGCCGCCTGCGCGCGCGCGGATCACTATACTAAATCAATTGAGGTAATCCGATTTGGAATAAGTAGAGGTACTTATTGATCTAGGGGATTGGTTTATGTGGTAAGAAGCATAACTAACTTAGTATTATAAAACACAGACTACTGTTGAGCAGCTTATAGCCTTTTCCTAAGTATATTGGGGTCGGTTGGTCGACTGCTTCTCTGACCTTCACAGCCCAGTTAGTACTGGGTTATACGATACCCTCTGGTAAGGCTGGCTGTGAGACATCGACGGCCAAAGATCGAAAAATTTGGAAATGAGACCCGTGACCAAGCTTAACGTGCTTTCCGAGGCACGGAGGAAACTCGATATGTAATGGGTGGACACACATCATTCATAAACTACTAGGCAAGCACAGCTTAACCTTAAGATCGACGCGAACCATTGCAAACGGAGATCAATGATAGTTACTAAGTTCAGAAGCTTAGAAATGTAGTCAGAAAGCTTTGGCAAGTAGTGGAGCTGTAGGTCTATCGGCGTAAATCTGCAGAAGACTTCCTGAACTATTAAAATTTGAGGATCCATCGAGATCGGTGGTTTGCGCTGGTGAAATGAGCCAGAACTTTTGGGGAGTGCTGAGGCACGAGCTCCAGTGAGCCATAATCTAGTACGAGTTGGCAAATTTCACATGTCTCCGAATTTCTGGGTGTAGAACGGTTGTGTGGCCCAAAAAGTCTGACAACCAGTCTTAAGGGGCATCGTATTTCCCAGTACTAACTGGGTTGTGGAGGTCAGATAGGCAGTCGCTCCATGTAAAATACTGGTATTCAGCTGCATCCGGTTAGACTGGAAGCCAAACCCAAAAGAGTTGGTGAAAGGCTAGGCAATGAGATGAGGCTTCTTCATGATAGTATCCATCACATTTTCATCTAGGCTCGAGTGAGTAGGCTGGTAAATCCGATGGAAGACTAAAAAAAATGTCTCCCTCTAACATAACACCATCCACCACAAGAGTATAACATTTCGCGCACGCGCAGAAGGTCGCTAAGCTGCGCGGACGCACTGACCATAATGTTCAATCAACCTGTTACATATTATAATACATGTTACTGCGGACTTAAGATTGATCTACTAGAGTTAGAAGTGTTGACAGTAATTTATACTGTTTTACCTAACTATCGTTTAAATTAAAAAAAAATAGGGCATCTAAGTTGAAGTGGGATTGGGTTTGTCAAGTCTACGGTTTACCCAACGTGTTAAGGGCCATAAAAAAGTCAGGAACTTTCTTTATCGTGTGGTTGGTGCCTAACTTGGTGTCAGAATTTATAATAAATGAATAATAAATATTTCTGGACATTACACACAGCACCATCTAGTGCCACACTAAGCAAGGCTTGTGTCGTGGTCACAAGACAGTTCATCATCATCATCATCGGCCTATTAATGTTCCCACTGCTGGGACAGGCCTCCTCTCTATGAGAGAGAATGGGCTATATAATCCACCACGCGGGCCCAGTGCGGATTTGTAGATGTCACATGTCTTCGAATTTATGGTTCTAGGACATGCCGGTTTCCTCACGATGTTTTCCTACACCGTTTTGAGAGCAGCGGTGATGTAATAAATTACACAAAGTAATGCGCCTGCCTGGGTTCGAACCCACGATTTACTGAACGTAAGTCGGGGCCGCTACCACTGGGCCACCGCTGCTCTACAGCTACAAGACAGTTGATACACTACATATATACTTTTTTGTTTGTTAATACATACTTAATATACATATAAACATCCATGACTCGGAAACAAATGTCCATGCTCATCACAACATCACACATTATTATGCCGCTCATGGGTCTCAGAATTAAATATCTCTCAGGCAGCATGCTGGTTTCCAGAGCTGCGGGACTGTTCGAATGAGATACCGCGGCCCCAGAACATAGAGGAGGAGAAAGGAACATTGATGGGTTTTAGTCTGCAAAAGTCTGACACTCCCTTACTTTCCGCCCAGAGTGGGAGGAGTCATTTGATGATTTCCCATCCAAAAAAATAAGGCATGCTGGTTTCCTCACGATGGTTTCCTTCACCGAAGCAAGTGATAATTGTACAATTCGCACATGAATTAAAGAAATCATAGAGGTGCCGATCTATGAGTTTCTAATCCCTATGATATCACTGCTTACCAAGTCACGATGTGGAGTCCTGACTTACCAAGAAACCGCTGGTGTGCTAGAGAGAAGAGTTGGTGAGAACACGATCTAGATCGAAAAAGCTGACGTCATGGATGGAGGCTATTTCGCCGCATTGAGATGATGCAGTCTACCATCGAACAAGCAGAGACACGGCGAAGCGTCACCGTTATATGTTTGAAGTCCCACGAACCCGAACAAAACGCTTTGCTTCCACATTCATTATGCAAATCGTCAGTCGGTGGGACTCACTGCCGGCTTCTCTGTTTCCATCATTATAATTTTGATCTCTTCAAAGCTCGAGTGAATCGGTTACTCCTAGGTAAACGTGCTCCATCCTAGGCCGTATCATAGGTTCAGTTCAGTATCAGGCGAGTTGTGGGCAAATGCAAGCCTACAAATTAATAGAGTACTTACAACGAAATGCAGACGAACATTAACAAAAAAAGCTTCCAAATGGAGAAAATGTGAAGCAAACATTTCTGAAACTGTTATCGCTACAATATTTCTACCACAAAGGGAAGAACTGCTTGAAGGATTTTCGGTACACTCCCTGCCATAGATAAACAGACTTCTGGGCACGCTCGTTCCGTCATAGACCTCATTCATTGCTTTCCATCAGGCGTGATTGATGAAGTCAAGAGCAGACCCATTTCGTAAAAAAAAAATATGCGGGGCAGTTTTTGTGGACTGTCGATAGTTTAGAAGTGAAACCTAAGTAATCCAAAATCATTAAATCCAATATATTGTATACAAGGTTGATTTTAACTAACCGTTCTATGAAAGCGTTCGGTGACGATGACGCGAGTTCCATTTTTGTTCACCCAAAAAGTCCTAAAGAAGTTTTCACATAAAAAAAAACAGAGAAGGTCTGTCTGTACCGCGAGCTGTGGTAACGTAGACTGGTTGCAAAAATTATGCTTTTAATATTCTTCTCCCGGATCTCAAAAAATATAACTTACCATAAAATCGTGCTCTATTTAAAAGCAATATAGCCTATACGTGTCAAGGCTCTAGGAAGTAATGCATGTAATGTCAAGGTACACGTAACGGATATGGCAAGTCTCATGTAGTGAAGGAAGATAATAAAAATATAGAGTGCAAGTATGTACAAACGGCGGAAGAGTTTGCTTGTCACTAGTACCGTATCGATCTTTACTTGTGATTGGTGTAAAACGCGGAATAAATGTAAAATATGTACCTTTAAACGATGTATCACCGCAGCGAAATTCCATTGCAATAAGGTTGTTTGTTGTAGAGCAGCAGTGGCCCAATGGTGGCGGCCACTGGTGCAGGCAGGTTCATTACTCTGTGTAATTTATTTCATCACCACTGCTCTCAAACAATGAAGGAAAACATCGTGAGGAAACCGGTATGTCTTAGAACTAAAAATTCGATGATATGTGACATCTACCAACCCGCACTGGGCCCACGTGGTGGATCCCATTCCCTCTCATAGAGAGGAGGCTTTGTATCTCAGCAAAAGAAACATTAGAGGCTGATTATACTAACATCGACCCTCAAACTATAACAACGAATTCACAACATGATTCTAAACCCTCAAAGTTAGAATAACTTTTCTCTTTATTTTTCATCATCATCTGCACAGTTTTTTCCCAAGTCGGTTATTAAAAGCTGTTTCATAAGCTAGAGAGTTTGTGAGCATAGAGATAGACTATGTTTTTACTCTTTCACGCAAAAACTACTGCACGCATTTTATAAAAAAAAACTGTACAGTAACATACCTTAACAACAGCCAAAGTTAACATTTTTTTTTCCTAGCTTATGATGTGTCACACTACTGACCCTTGGTCTTTCCAAACATCTCCATTTTGTGCGATACTTGGCCATAATTAAAGATTATAATTAATGAACACACTGTTTCTAAAAAAAAAAAACTTGCAAACCAATCTGTTTGGCCCACTGTACCTATGCAGCAAAAAGCCTATAAAAATATTTTAACGATGAGAGAATTTAAATCGAGGAGTAATTTAAATGTCTTGGCGCGATGTCGCTCTCTGTTTCAAGTTCACAATCTTAATTACTGAGTACCAGCTACGATTAAACATGGATAATAGGCTAGTTTCCACCATCAATAAATTGCAAATATATTTAGTCCGTCAGTTAGAGTATTGGAAAATAAAGGACACGTATTTTTTGTTTTTGTAAATCAACGAATATTGACAAAGATAAAACGCATCAAAACTCGGGAGTGGGGGCTCGTGACGTCAGAACTCACCAAGAATGATACCAAACAGTGACGTATTGGGAATTTTGAAAGCGCCGTATCTTCGTCAATTTTGGTTTATGTGACAAAAATTTTATGGTCAAATATTTTTTGATAATCTAAGTGACAGACTAATTAGATTTTTTCAGTTAACAAGCATAATGTATATGAACTAAACTGATCATCAGATATTGCCTGACAGAAAATGGATCACTCTAACAACACTAGGCGTGTGTGTGTGTTGCACATGTGCCTTCTTACTTTCATCCCATAGAATTCAATTATTTTGAAAAATCAAAGAAAGCTTTTCAGTTTTGTTTGTAACGATCCGTAAGCTAAATTTCAAACAGATAGAGAAAGCAACCTTTCGTTACCTGTTAGTAAGTTATTGAAAATGACCGTAAGAAAGCTTTTAAAATAATGGTAAGTAACGCCAATTTCAAAATACAAAAATTCAAATTGGGAACTTTGGAATTCGGCCTCGGTGCGTGGTATCGGCGGTCAACATGCTCATTGCTCAGGCGCAAGGCGCCAGTCACTCATATACTAGGGTTGGCGGAAAATTAAATGGGCTTTATAGTAGTGCACGGTTCTTTAGACATTTGAAGTACATTGAAAAAAAGAGCGCTGTTAGTAAACAGCTGTTACTGTTAGCCGGTGTCAGGCCTCTCCCCATGACTTCCAAATGCATCAATCCAGGGTCAATGTGGACCACTGGTTTACTGGTTGTTCATCCTGAGCTCTTGCAAGGTCTACCATGCCTTCTGGCTGTGTCAGAGCTCCATATAAAGGTCCGTAGCTCGTCGGGCATACGGCAGACAGGGCATGCCAAGTCCTGAAATCCTGGACGTGGTGTTAAAAGATTTTACTGTGGTATGTAATATGATGTGCAAGCTTGCAGTAATAGCTTGCACATCATATTACATACCACATTACCAGAAGTCCTAGAAAGCTTCCATATTTTCTCTGATGATGCAGAGACTATCTATCATGTTATTTATGGAGCGCGAGATTATTATATGCAACAACCGAGCACGAAGCCACTGCCACTCAGACTTCTTAGAACAGCGAAAGTGAATTAATTTGTGTTGAAGCATGAAGGTTGAATGTTAACCTGAAACTGGCTAAACATGATAATGTGACAGTCTGTCCTTGTTCTTTTTATTTTGAGTAGGTAATGGTTGTAATTTTTCTTTGTCGAATATCTTATTTTTATCTCAATACATAATTTACTTATTTAAACACGGCTTATTTATTTAGTTATATTTATAAAACTATAAATATCAACATGGTAGCAGAGCGTGGTTATAATAATATGTAATTTTGGTGAAAAATGACTAATCCACAAGAAAACTCTGAAATAGTGAGCACAACCGTAAGTATGAGTAACAGTAGCGGTAACAGTGGATATTTGCCTTCTTTTGAAAAATTAGATGGCATGAGCAACTATTCCACATGGAAGATACAAATGAATCTTTTTTTGATTACGGAAGATCTGTGGCAGTATGTTGAAAAAACTCCAATAGCAACAGATGTTGTAAATTGCAAAAAAGACAACATAACAAGAGCGAAGATTCTTTTGATGGTTAAGCCGCACTGTCTTGTACATGCAAAGAAAACCAATACTGCAAAAGAGAGCTGGGAGGCCCTAAGTACTGCGTTTGAGGACAAAGGCATCAACAATAGGTGTCGTTTGATAGGACAGTTAGTAAGTCAAAGACTTTCGATGTATAGTTCCCCACGTGACTATGTAACAGAGATGATGAAGATAGCTGGAGCGCTTGAAGATATCGGAAAAGAGGTAGATGACGAACTATTAGCTGCTCTAATGCTACAAGGTCTAGGTGAGGAATATACGCCTATGAGAATGGCAATCGAAAACAGTAATATAGTACTAACAACTGACTACGTGAAGACGAAGTTAATGCAGATAACACAGAAACACAGTTTTTTGGAAGAAGAACCCTCCATGAATGCTCTTGTAGCAGCAAAAGGCAAAAATAAAAGTAAAAAGAACGCGCATTCTTCTAACATCAAGAGAATAAGATGTTTTATTTGCAATGGTGAACATAAAGCTTTTGTTTGTCCAGATAATCCGAAGAATAAGAAGAAAGAGAACGCGGGTGTAGCTGTTACATTAGCTGCTTATTCTGTAACAGAGAATATGCGCATAAACCAAGACTGGTTATTAGATAGTGGTGCATCGAGTCATATGACACCGCATAAAGATTGGCTAGAGAATTATGTTAATTTTAAGGAGCCAGTTCAGGTTATGTGTGCAGATGGAAACAGAATATGTAGTGAAGGCAGAGGAGATATGAGGTCGAAAGAGTTAGACTTTGTTATGAAAGGAGTCCTGCATGTTCCTGATCTACGAACGAACTTGATGAGTGTAAGTGCGTTAGTTGAAAGGAATAACGTGTTAGTATTTTCGAAAAAAGGGTGTGAAATATATAAAGAGAATGATTGTTGTGTGTCAGGCAGGGTGAAAGCATCATGTAAGGGAGATAATGGTATTTATAAACTTAAACCTAACCTTAATAATTTTGCTTTTATTTCAGTAGACAACTTAAATGATTTTGAGTTATGGCATCAACGACTGGGACACCTGGGTATACGAAACATGAAATTACTGCGGGACAAAATGGCAGAAGGTATCAGTTTCAAAGATAAACTAATAAACTGTATTCCCTGCATAAGAGGTAAGCAAACTTTATTACCTTTTCCGAAGAAGACAGGAACTCGAGCGAAAGAGGTTCTTGAGTTAATCCATAGCGATGTATGTGGTCCGATGGATACATTATCGTTCTCAAGAGGGCGTTATTTTTTGACCTTTATTGATGATAAAACTAGAAAAACTTTTGTTTACATTTTAAAAGAAAAAGGCGAAGTATTTTCTAAATTTCTCGAATTTAAAGCCATGGTAGAGAACCAAACTAATAAACGGATAAAAACTATTCGTAGTGATAACGGGAAAGAATATGTAAACAATCAATTCAGTGATTATTTAAAAAAGTATGGAATTATTCATCAACTAACAGTTGATTACACTCCTGCACAAAATGGTGTAGCTGAGAGGGCAAATAGGACAATAGTAGAACGAATCCGATGTATGCTAGAAGAAGCAAATCTACCTAAAATATACTGGGCTGAAGCAGTTGTAACAACGGTTTATTTGAAAAATAGATCACCGACTGTTGCGGTTAGAGGTAAGACTCCTGAAGAAGCATGGAGTGGCCACAAGATAAATTTGAGTAATTTAAAGGTTTTTGGGTGTCGTGCTTTCATGCACATTCCGAAAGTTAAGAGAAAGAAACTTGACCCTAAAAGCAAAGAAATGGTGTTCATTGGTTATTGTGAAGAAACAAAAGGGTACCGACTTATAGATCCTGTAACTCACCAGGTTTTTAAAGCTAGAGATGTTATTTTCAGTGAGAAACTAACTAAGAACAATAATGAAAACAAGATTGCTGTTAATGAAAGAGAACCAAAAATGGTTGAGGTAGCAATACCGCCTTTAGGTTACTCTTTGCAGAACAATTCAGATGAAAGAGACCTCAGACCTATGAGTCCAGCAGAATCTGTTATTGAAGTTAATCAGTTACATGAGCCTGATAATAGAGCTGATGAAAATGAGAATAATATCATAGCAGATGAATATTTATCAGAAGATAATAGGGAAATATTTGAAGACTGTGAAGCTGGCGAGGATACTAATATCAGCAATACAGAAACTTCATCAGAAGAACCACTTCCTGAAAGAAGATATCCCTTGAGGAATAGAAAGAAGAAAGAATTTAAAGACTTTGTGCTATACCAAGCTGAAGAATTAATGGAAGATCCCACTTCTTTAGATGAGGCATTATCTAGAAGAGATAGTGATAAATGGAGAGAAGCTATTCAATCTGAGTTGAATTCTCTTCATAAAAACAAAACTTGGGTTCTTGTTGATAAGGTTAATGATGGAAAAGGTCGTTTTGTTGATTCTAAATGGATATTCAGAATAAAAAAGGAACCGGGGAGAATAAGATATAAAGCTCGATTAGTAGCTAGAGGATATACTCAAGTGAAAGGTTTTACATATAATGAGACTTTTGCTCCAGTAGTTAGACATAGCACACTGAGACTACTTCTAGCTATTGCAGCTGAGAAAGACCTGAAAATTGATCATATGGATGTAGTAACAGCATTTCTTCACGGAGATTTATCTGAGAAAATTTTCATGAAGCAACCTACAGGATTTGAAGAAAAAGGTAAAGAAAATCATATATGCCTATTAAGGAAAGCACTTTACGGACTCAAACAAGCACCGAGGGCTTGGAATGAAAAACTAAATCAAGCTCTGCTAGAGTTACATTTTACAAGATCAGATAATGAACCATGTGTATACTTTAGAAAGAGAGATCATAGCTTTATGATTGTAGCTGTCTATGTTGATGATCTTCTGATTTTTTGGGATAGTGAAAGTGAGAAAAATAGAATAAAAGAAGATTTGCAATCTAGATTTGAGATGAAAGATCTGGGTGTTGTTGACACTTTTCTTGGAATAAAGATAAAACAAGAAAATAAAGTTATCAGAATGAATCAAACTGAGTATGTAGAGAGAATTTTAGAAAAATTTGGAATGGCGGACTGCAAAAAGGTTGCAACACCATTAGATCCAAAAATGAAATTAGAGAAACCAGAAGGCGAAAATTATGTATCACCAGGTGAGATTCCATACAGAGAGTTAATCGGCTCACTTATGTACTTAGCTGTATGCACGAGGCCAGACATTGCTTATGCAACAAGTTACTTAAGCCAGTTTAATAGTTGTTATGATAGCACACATTGGATAGCAGCTAAAAGGGTACTTAGGTATCTGAGTGGTACACGAGAACTTGGTTTGATTTTCAAAAGAACAGGAAAATCTTTTCTTGGATATGTGGACGCAGATCATGCTGGAGATGTTTCCGACAGAAGGTCGTACACTGGTTATGTTTTTACACTTGCTGGTGGCTGGATCTCCTGGGAAAGTAAAAAGCAAAAAACAGTTGCACTTTCCTCTGCAGAAGCAGAATACGTTGCACTAGCTGAAGCATGTAGAGAATCAGTTTTTGTAACAAGTTTATATTCCGAATTGGTTCAGGAGAAAGTAAACACGATAAAGCTGTTGAGTGACAGTCAATCAGCAATACGAATTGCAGAGAATCCAGTTCATCATCACAGAACTAAACACATTGATGTTAAACATCATTACATCAGAGATCTAGTCAGAGGAAAAGTAGTTAGTGTGAGTTATATCACCACAGATGATATGATAGCTGATGTAATGACGAAGGCGCTTGGAAGAGAGAAGCATGAAAGGTGTTTGAATGGTTTTATGGTGTAAGTTTATGGAGGAGTGTTGAATGATGGAGGCTTATGGCTTAAGTTTCAGTTTATGGAGGAGTGTTGAAGCATGAAGGTTGAATGTTAACCTGAAACTGGCTAAACATGATAATGTGACAGTCTGTCCTTGTTCTTTTTATTTTGAGTAGGTAATGGTTGTAATTTTTCTTTGTCGAATATCTTATTTTTATCTCAATACATAATTTACTTATTTAAACACGGCTTATTTATTTAGTTATATTTATAAAACTATAAATATCAACAATTTGTCCATTGTAAAATCGGGTCACGAAGGAGATGGATGGCGGGGCGGAATGACGGACTGAGTGACAGGTTCCATCAGAGACCTGGAAGGAGAGGAGGGAGTCCTTTGTCTAGGAGAGGGATAGAGCAAGCTAGGAAAAAAAACTGACGGTTACACTTTTCTCGACCGCACTCTTATGAACCTTTTTTTTTTCTTTTTTTTTTAAACTCTTATTTAACCTAAGTTCTATTTAAGACATTTTTCCAAGTCTTTTTCTTTCACGTCCTAGGCCTCCAAGCTTCGAGGTCGAAGCTTTTGTTCTAGCTAGCTAGGCCATACCTGGAAACTTTTTAGTTACGGAAATATGTATTGGGGGTCAAAGTTCAAACTTTTTCACAAGTTTATTCTTAGTTACAAATGAATATTACCTATTCAATGCTTCCACCAGCGCAAAGTTTTGAGTTGACATTGAGTTCCATCGTAAAACTTAATTTTTCAAAAAAAAAGTAATTTGACAGCAATAATTTTAGCGTAAAGTTAGTTTGATGTACAGAATGCTTGGTTGACGGCTTTGTGAAGGATCCCTTGTTTCCAGCCAGATCTTCCACAATTTATATTTTCTTTAATTTTGGTCAACCCTATGTCAACTTGCTCAAACAACGGTCATTCTTGTCGCGTGTCGGTTGAATAACAGATCTCATATCGATACACTTATAATTATATGCGCTGACGATATATTGTTACAGCTATTTAACATAATCATAGTTATTAATGATTGGTACCTACTTTACTATCTGTAATAGTTTAAAAGGATTAGTTTAACTTTGATGATAGTTCATGATTTGCAATGATTGATTAGAACAGATCAGAGCAGCGGTGGACTCACAAACAGTAAGTCGTAGGTTCTCGAACCCATGCAGGCGCATTACTTTGTGTAATTTATTTCATCACCGCTTCTCTCAAAACGGTGAAGGAAAACATCGTGAGGAAACCGGCATGGCCTAGAACCAAAAATTCAAAAAACATGACGTGACGTCTAAAAATCAGCACTGGGCCGCGTGGTGGATTGTCGCCCATTCCCTCATAGAGAGGAGGCCAGTGTCCCAGTTGTGGGAGCTTTAATAGGCTGATATGATGATGAATGAATGATTATGGTAAAAAGTGTCGCTTCAGTGCGAATTGTGAATGTGAGAATAGCCATTTAATGCAGGCAGAAATGCAGGCGGCAGTTGATATCTTTCTGGGGTGGTTCTCGAGAGCTTTAGTGCGTTGCTGTTTGATGTGCTCTCAAGTGGTCCATCTATAATAAATCAATCAATATCTTTATTGTGGATCATAGGTAGGTACATTAATACAGATCAGGATCTTAGGGTGTAAAACACCTCATAACGAAGCCAAAAGCACTTGTTCTCCTCGTCATTCCGCTCATTTTTTTCTTCTACACCATACCTGGGAACCGTCTAGTTACGTGGGTGTTGGGGGTCAAAGTTACAACTTCATGACAAGATTTTTTTTTAAATTCTTATTTTTATTGTAAGATTTTTACTTTAACCACCTCTACGACCCCCTCACTATTCAATCCATCCATCAACACAATGATTTAAGTGTGTCACATTGAGTTCTACCACAAAACATGATTTTGTATCCCAAAAAAAAAGTCGTTTCCCAGCAATATTTTTTGCGTGAAGTTACGTTACTTGGTTTGATGTACAGAACGCTTGGTTGAAACCTTCGTGATGAGGTTGTTGTAAGTTTCGATCTAGGGGGCTATTTTTGGAACAACTGTTCCGATTAAGAAAATACTTTCAATAATGAGAACATACATTATTGCCAAGTGTCATGGACATTCTTGTGGGACAGTATCCAACCATAAAAATAGCGAAGCCGCGGATAAAATCTGACTTCTACAAATAGATTCTTAGTTATGTAATATTTTTTTTCTAAAGTAAACGAGGGAGATACCGCTATCAGCGATACGACCGCCATTGTGACCATTGAATTAGCAATACTGTAAAACCGTTGTGTTGCAATTTTGGTGTACAATAAAGTATAAATTCTATTCTATTCGACCACCGGACATTAAGTGACGTTTGTCCAGAAGCTGGACGGCCATTAGGCCGTTGTTCATTAGAACAAGTGAAAATCCTGACCCCATACCCTGACCTCGCGTTTAGCAGTCCACGACTCAAAATTGACCTATTACCTACCGCTATCATTAGCTTCTAATAGAACCACTTATAAAAGCCAATTAAACCACTATAATTAGTCCTTACCACTAATCAAATAAACAAGTAATAAAATAAGAAATATTCGGTGTATGAGTGTGGAACCGTCGTGAGATGACATTGAGACGTCGAGTGGAGGTCGCTGCCTGATCGATTAGGCGTTTGATCTGAATAGTTTAAACGGGTTAGGGGTCCGTAAAGATGGGAAATTGGTTTTAAAAATGAGCTGCCAAATATAAGAATTGTTTGGACTGAAGGCGATAGAAACAATTACTACTTAATTAACTAGCAATAGGAAAAGATCGTGAGGAAACCAGCATGCCTTTTGTAGGCGGAGCGGGACGGAGTGTCAGACTTTTACTGACTACAACCCATTCATGTTCCTTCCTCGCCCTTTATGTTCCGGGGCTACGGTATCTCTTTCGAACAGTCCCGCAGCCCCGGCAGGCTTCAGCCCTTGCCTACCCCTTCCTTAACCTTATCTTTGAGGCGCGCGTGGAACACGAAAGCGCCGCCGTCGACACGGCCTGTCGTCATAAGACGGACGGACGGCTAGCTAGCCCATAGCTCACCGTCCACAGGCCCGCGAATTGAGCATGCCTGAGAAATATTTCTCGGCGGCATTTATAGCCAAGTCATAGGTCCATAAAAACTGACATCATGTTTTTATGCCACCCACAAACTAACCACACGATACAGAACGGAGGTTTTTTTTTGTGGCCAAGCAAGGCCCAGCTTTTTATTCGTTGCAAAACATTTAGGTATCTGTCATAGACAATAAAACCGGCTAAGTGTGAGGACTGGCGTATGAAGATGTGATAAGGGTTTTGCACCGTCATAGTTATATCAATTTTCACAGAATTCTGTGAAAATTCCAACTGTCTAAATATCACGGTTCATGATTTATAGCCCTCTGAAAGACAGGCGGATGGATGGAAGGCGAAGGCGAAGTAATATCTTTATGGAACGGCGGAACCCACCCAAAAATATAGAGCACAAAAATCATTAACATGACAGGTTTTTAAAACAGAGATAAGCCAATAATTGATTAGCGCAATGGTTTTGGCGAGCGACTATCTAATTGTTAGCCAATGGCTAGGTCGACCATGTGTCAATAATATGTTAGTTTCCATACAATGGTATGTAGTTATGGGAGGCCGCGATCAGTTCCTGATGGATGCCATGAATGCCATAACGTCCAAAAGCAGTATTGTTTTGATCTAATTCCAAAAAAAAAGCCTGCGAAATTCAAATGTCTTTACCTTTTTGCAATTTGAAGGCCAGTGCTAGGTTGTAAGTATGTTGATTAAAATATGGTTCGTGGCTATGTAGTTGCAGAATTATAATCATCAGTACAAGCAAACCCTCTATTGTAACCGCATTTTTTGTTTTTGTAAATCAATGAATATTGACAAAGATAAAACTCATCAAAGCTCGGGAGTGGGGGCTCGTGACGCAGAACTCGCTAAAAGTTATGCCAAGGCGTATTGAGAATTTTAAAAGCATCGTATTTCGTCAATTTTGTTTTATGTAAGTAACAAAAGAAAAAATACGGATCAAATATTTTTTGATAATCTACTTGACTTAGGTATTTTTTTTGTCGTCTAGGGTAGGTGACAAAAAAATAATAATTAATCCCAGATACGACGCTTTTTAAATTCTCAATACATCACGTCTTGGTATAATTTTTAGTGAGTTTTGACGTCACGAGCCCCCACTCCCGAGTTTTGAGTGTTTTGTCTTGTCAATAGATATTCATTGATTTACAAAAACAAAAAATACGTGTCCATTTTTTTCCAATACTTACTCTAACTGACGGACTAAATAGATTTACATTTTTTTGATACTGTTGTTATGCCTATTAAATCGTGTAGGTACTACCTCTTACTCAACAGTAGCGCTTGCAACCAATAGGTAAACAAGCGATGCAGTGAAGCTAAATAATCTAATTTACCATCTTCGGAATTTTATACTTACTAGTACAAAAAACCACATACCATGAAACAAGTCCATAATGCTACATATGACACATGACCTCAAAGTTGGGGTCACATTTGCAATAAAATAATGGGGGTTATGGACAAATAAATTGGATTTGTAATGGTTTGTTTGATTACATTTGTATTATTTGTTTAAAATAGGATTTTTCTGATATAAAATTGTTATCCTACTTCATTATCAATAGCAGCCTATGTTCTCACAGCTGGGACACAGGCCTCCTCTCTATGAGAGGGAACCAATATTATTCTGCTTAAAGGATTATTATTATAGAAAAACATGAGGATTTAAAACTATTAGAACTATTCTAATTTTCTGATCACAAAAATTGAAAAAACATTGGGATTTTCTAAGTTAATTTCTAGCCTAAAAGGCTTAGTTTCAGTTGGTATAAAAACGTGGGATCGATTACCAACGTCAAAATAATGTCATTCATTGTTGGACTCCCGACTCTGACATTTCGAAAATTTGTTTTGTTTGTGGAGCAAAAAGCAAAACTGATGATTATTTTAATAGATAAAATGCTATAAACGTACGTTGTGTATAGTAAACAGTAGTTTATAAGACAGTGCTTGCGTAAGATACAAAATGAGTAACATTTATATCCAAGAACCGCCTGCATTAGGCAAGGTAAATATGTGTTTCGCTATTATGAGCTATTTTATTGTATTTCTATTTCATTCCATATATTATGCGTTATAAAATAGGATATACGTTTCAGGATTAGACGTTCAGATTAATACAAATACAGATTTGTACTAATCTGAACGGTATTTAGTATTTATTTTATTTTATTTCTTTCAACTAATTGAGTGCATAATTAATTTTTTTACAGGTTAGATTTGCTATATTGCTTACTGATTAAATGCAATCTTAAACTTGTAAAACGTTCATCCTTTTGTCAAGGCCCATCACAGTTACTTATTTCTATCTAGCCATAATATTATTTTCTACCAACGTGGTGTTCATTAAAAACACTAGTTATAGTTTGAAATAAAACCACCAAATAATCAGTAAGTAGATGAACTACTTCAAATTGACAGTGATTAACAATATTTTCTAAAGTCCATTCAGAAAGTGTCTCTAGCAGATTCCGGTTCCAAATATTTCACTTACTATAAACGTTTTTTAAAATAAATGAACTACTCTTGTTCACACCACACATTGTTGTTATGATTTAATTGCATAGTGTTTGTGTGAGTGGATTAAATATAAAAAAAATATATATATATTACAGGTGTTATTAAAAACAACAGCCGGAGAAATTGATATTGAATTATGGACAAAGGAGGCTCCGAAGGCTTGCCGAAACTTCATACAGCTTTGCATGGAAGGGTATTATAATGGTGAGCTCTAAGTACACTCATATTTGATGAAAATATGATAAAATTAGAAATGCAGAATTCTTAATAGGTAGTAATAATTTTGATGATTGAAGAACAAACATAACTAGCATGGCTTTTAATGCAATTTCCAGCAATGACTTTTACCCGCGTACCCGCGACGAACAGTTGAGTTTTGATCCGCTCCGAAAGAAAAAAAAAAGTTTCGAGTGTTAATAACTTGTCTTAGTCTAGTATTTGTGCGTAGACCGTAAATATACTGTATCTTAGCCAAAGTGACAGTGTTAGCTAACTGATATCAGCCCTGTGGTAAGAGTAATCAGCTGAGCAATCTTAACTTTGACGGTGATTCTATAAACACGGGTAAGCACTGTGCGTCAGTGTCGGCAGTTGGAAAGCATCGGGATCTGTGTCGTCCGTGTCGCCGCCGAGTACGTTAGCTGCGATCGCTGTCCATGACCTAGGGCAACCCGCAGTTCTCCCGCTGCTACGCACACATGCACATTTGCCCGTTCTATACGGCTGCCTTAGTACATACTTACAACACTTATTCTTAGCTGAATAACACTGCCCGGAGTTGGAATATTTTATATTTATTTTATACTTCATAAACCGATTAAATAATGCCTACAAGCTGTTGTGCCGAACATAAAGACGAGGAGTGCGCCACTTGCTGTGTTTGTAAACAATGTTTTCACGTAACGTGCCTACAATTGACTAGCAAGCAAGAACATTCTGCAAAACTGTTGGCTACAAACTGGCAATGCTCGTCGTGTAAAACTGCTAAATCAAAATCCGGAATAACCAGCGTAAACACCCCAGTGAAATGTGCAGTGGCCTCTGAAAATGTAACGTCACGTTCTAAGAAGAGACAGGCTCTTTGTTCGCCACCAACTGAGGCCTCTCGTCCAATAACTAAAGACGACATTCGGGATATTGTCACAGAAATCTTGAGAGCTGAAAGGACTGCGATGATGGCTGAGTTGAGGAGCACCATAACGACCTTAATAAGCTCTGAACTGAAAACAATTAGAGAGGACATTCAGGATGTGAAGGACTCAATGGCCTTTATTAGCAAGGACTACGACGACCTTAAAGAGGAATTAATATCATCGTCGGCATTGGTCAAAAACCTAGAATCTCAAAATGACATCATGAAAAACACGATCATTAACTTAACTACACGCATCAATCAAATGGAGCAGCACGGCCGCAGCAGCAACATCGAGTTGCAATGTGTCCCGGAATTTAAGTCGGAGAACCTGATAATTTTAACCAAGCAGCTGGGATCGGTAATAGGATGCCAAGTCACAGATGATCATATTTTAAATTGTACCAGAGTTGCCAAGCAGAAACGTGACTCCGATCGTCCTAGATCTATAGTGGTACAGTTTTGCTCGCCAAGAATCCGAGACTCCTATATCGCAGCCGCAATAGAATACAACAAAAAACACGCTGAGGCTAAGCTGAATTCATCACATATCGGGATAGCTGGAGAGAAAAAGCCGATATATATAATGGAGCACTTATCACCGACCAACAAGGCTATTCACGCGGCTGCCAGATCGAAAGCTAAGGCCATAGGTTATAAATTTGTATGGGTTAGAGGGGGTCGTGTTTTGATGCGTAAAGATGACACATCTGAATACAAGGTGATCAGAGATATTGCTTACCTTGATAAACTTGTGTAAAACCTTTTTCTTATATATTTCTTTTACTATTAAAGGCATGATTTTCAGCTATAACCAATTAAAATGCTTAGTATATTTTATCAGAATGTTAGAGGGTTACGCACCAAAACACACGATTTCCTGTGCTCTGTGATGTCCTGTAATCATGATATAATTGTACTGACAGAAACTTGGCTTAACAGCAATATCTACAGTAGCGAATTATTTGATAATAGATATACAGTATACAGACGTGATAGAGAAAACTCGGGACACAATGCTCACAAAGAGGGTGGAGGAGTACTGATTGCTGTATCTAACAAATTAAGCTCTAAAAGATTAGCTCATAGAGAAAGCAATTGCGAGGATCTCTGGGTAACTGTAGAACTAGCTTGCAGATCTTCAAACGCGGTGTCTCGTCTAGATTTGTGTGCAGTGTACCTTCCACCCCCTGTGTCAAAACCCATACTAGAATATTTTATTGCCAACTGTAACAACTATTTAGATACATCCGATGCGTATACTTGTTTAATAGGAGACTTTAATGTATCTACCGTTAATTGGCATGCGGTTAATCATTCCATCGCCGAAAAGAATTCCTCTGCCCTGGGGCAAATTTTGACAGACTTTGTGACAGCGAATAATCTTCTCCAGTGTAACAACGTCTGTAATAACAACGGGAAACTTCTAGACCTAGTACTGACTAATACACCGAAGTGTATTGTAACTGATGCTCAACCACTGTCGCCTATTGATCTTCATCATCCCCCCTTAGACATTCACTTATCTATAGCGGAAATCACACTACTTAAATCAAACAAATCATCACAGAAACGCAATTATCATAAAGCTGACTACACACTAGTGAATGAACATCTTATCAATCAAAACTGGTGCGATATACTCGAAAAGTGTCGTGATGTTGATGAAATGGTAGACGAGTTCTATGGCATTCTTGAAGCCACAATAAGCAACTTTGTCCCATTGTGCCGTAGAAAAAATGTAAGATATCCCTCTTGGTTCAGTGCAAACTTAATTAAGCTATTAAAGGAAAGGTATAAACTCCGTATTAAAGTAAAAAAATTCAATAATCCCTTGGATGCCATAGAACTTAAATTAATAAGCAAAAGATGCGATGTGGCCACGAAGGAATGCTATAACTTGTACATTGCTAGCGCGGAGTCAGCAATTAAGAATAATCCAAAATATTTTTGGTCATATTTAAAAGATAAACGTCGCCAGGAGAGCAGGTATCCAGCTACCATGACTAATGGATCTTGTATATCATCGGATGGCACGGAAATCTGCAATCTGTTTGCGACGATGTATTCTAACATCTATAATAGTGATTATGGGTTGCGGGCTGACGAACACTCCGCTTACTTTAAAAAATTTAGTTCGACTTATACAGCTTCCGACAATTTTTCGTTTATTAAAATCGAAGAAGACGAGATCCTTAAAAAGTTAAAAACCTTAGATCAGTCGAAAGGCGCTGGTCCTGATGGAATCTCTCCACTCTTTATTGCGCGTTGTGCACAGAGCTTGGTAAAACCTTTACAGATAATTTTTAATAAATCTTTCAGTTCAGGTCAGTTCCCAAAAGCCTGGAAATTGGCAAAAGTGGTTCCCGTATTAAAGGGTGGAGATAATGATGTAATGAACAATTATAGACCTATATCTATTCTTTCTATCTTTGGAAAAGTCCTAGAGTCATTGCTGTGTCCGTATGTGCAGCGTTACTTTGAGAAGTTCCTATGTGAAGAGCAGCATGGATTCGTCCAACGTCGCTCGACGTGCACTAACCTTGTCTCCTACATAGAGACTTTAACCGAGTCCCTAGATAGGGGCTATCAGGTTGACGCTGTATATACGGACTTCAGCAAAGCATTTGATAAAGTGCCCCACAGACTACTGATAAAAAAGCTGTCGGTTTATGGCATCCATGGCCCACTTCTCAATTGGTTTCAGTCCTACTTAACCAATAGAGAATTCTATGTGGTGGTCAACGGTTACTGTTCGTCGCGCCTCCGAGTCACCTCAGGTGTCCCCCAGGGATCGCATTTGGGCCCCATTTTATTTAACATCTATATTAACGATGTCACTGATTGTTTCATAAATACCTCGTCATTCCTTTTTGCAGATGACATAAAAATGATAAAGACAGTGACATCAGAACAAGATGTAATATCAATGCAACAAGATATAGATAGGCTGCATGAGTGGTGCTCCATAAATGGTATAAATTTAAATCGCGAAAAATGCCGTCACATCAAGTTCAGTCGAAAGTTGCATAATATGAACACGTCTTATAATATCTGTGGTACGCCTCTGGCTGAAGTAGACCATATCAGGGATCTAGGCGTCTTGCTTGACAGCAAGCTGACCTTTGTACCGCACATTGATAGCATTATTAAAAAATCACTACGTATGCTAGGATTTGTAATCCGTAACAGCAAACTATTTCGAAAAGCACATACTAAAATAATGCTATATAATAGTCTCGTCCGTAGTACTCTGGAGTACTGTAGTGTTGCTTGGCGGCCACATTTTGCTGTCCATTCACTAAGAATGGAAAGGGTTCAAAAAAGATTATTGAACCGCTTAACATTTACATTCGGAAGCAGAAGCCTGAAAAGAAAACCTTACAGAGAAAAGTTAGATTACTTCAAAATGAAATCTCTCGAGAAACGTAGGGACACTTTAGACCTTAAGTTCATCTTTAAAATATTCAGGAGTAAGATTGACTGCCCGCACCTTCTTAGCAAATTTTCTCTCCGAGTGCCTCGAAATCCTCCCCGAAAACCGATCACGCCCTTGGTTCCCCCCTTTCGTAGAACTAAATTTGGCGCAAGTTCCCCCATACCACGCTTATGCAAACTCATCAATGAGCATAGTGATCTTATAGACATCCACACAGACAACCTAACTCAATTTATTCGTAATGCTAACCGTGAAAATTAGATTAGATACTTTACATAGCAGTAAGCTACTAACATAGCAATAAGAATTAAAATTTAGTTTAAGATACATACTAACACTCATAATAACATAACTTTTCATTTTCTTTCTGAGCTGTAAAACACAAAGCATGCGGTGTTTACCTTTAATTAGGTGTGCAGTATTGTTTATTCTAAGCTTACCAAACATGTCATGATTAGCTGTAACATCTGTTGGTAAACCATAAATAAATAAATAAATAAATAGATAGAGTGGTTCAAACGCAAGTGTTCTACATTGAACCCACGGATGCCGGGCGGTACGCTAGTGGATAATAAAGTGCTGTTATTTTACCTCATCCTTAAACTCTTGCATAATTCTTATATTGTAATTTTATTATCTTTCAGGCACAATATTCCACAGAGTGATACCAGAGTTCATAGTCCAAGGTGGTGACCCAAATGGTGATGGGACAGGCGGAGAGTCTATTTATGGTGCTCCATTCAAGGTATAATCTTATATAAGTATAAATCAAAGTCGCTCCCGCTGCTGAATGCTTAGATACTTTAATTTGAATAAAGAGAAGGCACGAGCATTGATCACCACACTAGTTTTCTTGATATTCAAAAGTGCCGTAATGGTCTAATTGAAATAAGTGATTCGAGTTTGAAACTTTATATGGCATGTACTAATATACTTTCAAAGGTTAAATAATAAAATTATTTTTATCTTTATTTTCATTAACAGGATGAGTTCCACTCCCGTCTCCGTTTCAACCGCCGTGGGTTAGTGGCCAGCGCTAATGCTGGTAAAGATGACAACGGTTCACAGTTCTTCTTCACCCTCGCTGCTACTCCGGAGCTGCAGAACAAACATACCATCTTTGGAAAGGTTACAGGTTCGTTACGCTTTTGAAAGTATCTCTGTTTCTTTCCCAACTTTTTTTTAGTGTTAAAATCCTCATGGATACCCTCAGCCTGGGGCAAGTAGAGCTAGGGTTATGTCGTACTAAAAACCCACTGTTCCTACTACTACCATATGCTGAGGTCCCGGGGCATAATCAATCAATCAATAATTTTATTATCAGGCATCTGAAGACCCATAGATAAAATACTTACACAAAATACATTACAACATAAAAATATACTAATACATACAAAATATAACTTATAAACTATGAAACTATGACACACGAAGTGGCGGCGTCGTGTTACGCTGTGCGGTGTCACTTAGCCTGCCGCGAAAACGTCGGTAGACAACACCCTTCGGCCAGAACTCTTCCTTGAGAAATTTGTCGAGATACTGTGTCGGAACTCGCACCACAAACGACTTGAAGTTGGTGTTGTGACGCGACTCCAACTTCTCGACCCTCAAGGTCCAGCTAGTCTTCACCTTCATGTACTCTACGACCTCCTCAATATTCCTATTAATAGTACATTCATGTGCAAACCCTGACTGGTTCTTTCTTGACCAAAAAAAATTGTGTTAATATGTGAAGATTCTTATAGAAGATATCTTGGCTGAATAGTAACAGTCGCTTGCCTAGGTTGGTCTGTGGGTTGATCACCATCTGTTATGTACCGAGTTTCCTCCGTGCCTCGCAAATCACGCTAAGCTGTTGGTCCCGGCTGTCATTTATAGATCTTTGACAGTTGTTAAAAGTAGTCAGTGGCCTAAAAGTCTGTCAACACAGTACACCCACATTTTGCCAGTTATGTTTTAAATCCTATAAAATAGCAGGCGAACCTATTGCCAAACCTATACCTATTGTCAAACTGGCACAAATGCGAACTCTGTCACTCCTACTGAAAACTTCCTGATTGTAAAAACCCACAACGATATAGTTAACTAGCTTCTGGCAGCGGCTTCGCCCGCGTGAATTTTGATAATTGTCCCATGGGATCTTACTACCGGGATAAAAAGTATCCTATGTGTTAACTCAGGTTATAAATTATCTGTGTGCTAATTTTCATCCAAATCCGTTCAGTAGTTTTTGCGTGAAAGAGTAACAAACATCCATAAGTCCATCCATACTCACAAACTTTCGCGTTCATTATATTAGTAGAAGTAGAATACTCTTACATGCCCTGGTCTTAGATTCGTGAAGACTCTTCACACAACAAAAAAAGTCCCCTATCCCTTTTTTTAGTATAGTTGTGTAGTCATTTCGCTGGTAATGACAACTCATAACGTCCCATTTCACAAGGTTCTAAGTTATTGGAGCAGCGGTGGTACGAACCCAGGCAGGCGCATTACTTTATGCTTGCCACTGCTTTCAAACGTTGAAGGAAAACATAGTGAGGAAACCGGCATGTCCTAGAACCAAAAATTCGAAGACATGAGACATCTACCAACCCGCACTGGGTCCGTGTGGTGGATTATAGCCCATTCCCTCTCTAAATAGGAGGCCGTGGATTCGAGCAGTGGGAACATTATAGACTAATTATGCAGTCCAAATCAATCCTGAGCATTTCTTAACGCTATTTTCTTTTTACCAACCAGGAGAAACCATCTACAACGTCCTAAAGCTTTCCGAGGGTCTGATAGGCCCGGACGACAGACCTGACCATCCCCACAAGATCACCAGTACCACGGTGATCATCAACCCTTTCACTGACATCGTGCCAAGGGTACAGGAGGTTGTAGAGGATGAGAAACCCAAGAAGAAAAAAAAGGAACGGCAGGGAGTCAAGTAAGTTAATTAGACTAAGGGTGTATCAAAACCAAAAATCAAAATATTTTAATTTACATAGGCCTAGATGGGCACTTATAAAACGTCGAAAAAGGTGCATGGTGGAGTCACTCGTGCTTTCTAACCTAAACTACGCAGATACAGTAATTGGCCCTCGGCTGCTCGCAAGAACTGAGCGACTGATCCAGAGAGTCCAAAATGCCTGCGCTCGATTCTGCTTTTCAATCCCACCAAGAACTCACGTAACGCCAATCTTAAATAAGCACTCCATCCTCAAGATGAAGTCGCGGCGTAAGTTGCACCTGGCATGTATACTTTTTGGAGTAATAAAGTATAGGCAGCCGACCTACCTGTACAATAAACTGAGCTGGATCGCTAGCAGAAGAGAATGCGAAAGGAGGCAGTGCTCGCAGCAACTCTCCACTCAATCGCACAAGACAGCTGCTTTTAGGGGAAGTTTCAGATACGCCGCATCCAAATGCTGGAACAATATTCCCCCGCCGGTAAGAAATCTTAAATGTCTTGGTACCTTCAGAGTTCGACTGCGGCAGTTTCTTATCGAAGAGCAGAAAAAACTGGGTACCTATTCTTCCCGAGACAATCTGTCTATCTGTAGCGTGTGGTCGCAAACCTGTGAACAAGAGGGCAGTTGATGATTGCATTGTTTATGGATATTTAGTTGGCCAATAATTATAATAATAATACCTTCTCATGATATTAACCTATATTTATCTATTGTACATCTAATTTAGTCAAGTCAAATCGTTTATTCTTATTCACACCTACACAACTACAATATTATTATAATGAGGTTATTCATTTAAGCACTATACCTACATATATATGATATAACCTAATAAGTATTAAAAATATCCTATTTGCCGACTTTTCTGCTCCATCTATGACATAACGGGGTGATCATTTATCAAGCTAGATCAACATAAGCAAACAATGAATAACAAAACCTTACTTTCCAGAAACTTCGGCCTCCTATCTTTCGGCGAGGAAGCAGAGGAGGACGAGGGAGAGGCCCAAGAGTACCGCGGCAAGCCCAAGTCTACTCACGACCTGTTACAAGACCCCAAGCTCAGTAACAAGACCGCTGCAGGTAGATATCTCACTAATCTCTTCTTGCCTTTCATCATCGTATATGATACCAGCCTCTAAAGCTCTTAAACGACTTTGCTCCCACCCAACAAAAAGAATACAATTAAATTATGGGCTTTATGTATTCCTCTTTAGATATACTTCACATTGTCATTGACGGTGGTAAGCCCGCTGACAGCGAGCTGTCTGCTAATTTGTGTTGCCAATGTAAATTATAACTTAAAGATGTATACTTAAAGCCCATTTTTGAATTATATTCTTTTTGCCGGGTGGGAGCGGAGTCGTGTAACTGGGCTAAGACCTTTACTGTCCCACTGCTGGGCAAAGACCTCTTCTCATACAAAGAAGGCAAGAGAATTGATCACCACACTTGCTCAAGACAGGTTGGTGATTTAAGACTTATATTATTTACAAGTCTAGGTTTCCTCACGATGTTTGCCTTCACCAATGTCTGTGATGTTCAAGATAAACATATGAATTGAAAAAGTCACATCGGTACTTTCCCGGATTTGAATCCACAACCTTGCATGAGAGGCGAAGCTTTGACCTCTGGGCCATCACGTCACCATCATCATGTCATCCGAAAGACATCCACTGCTGGACATAAGCCTCCCCCAAAGGGGGGGTTTTGCCATAATCACCACGGTTGGCAGGCGGGTTGGCGATCTTCAGAATACATGTTTTAAAAATTTTCATACATCAAATACAATAAAGCGTGTAAAAAAATCCGTAACGAAGCCGGAAGGCACTTGTTCTCCCCGTCTTTGCGATCATTGTTTTGTTCTACATCATAAGGCAAGGCATTAAGGGGCCGGTGGAGCATGCGTATTTCATACAAACGTAATACCAAAATAATTTGTAAATCAAAATTATTCTTAAGGTAGTGTGTATTTATTGATTGGATTACAGAATATACAGTATGTTAGTTTAAACGAGGGACTTATTCAAACCCGCAATAGTCCATGCTTACATGATACTAATCAACATATGAACAAAAAGAAAACACTAGTATATAACAGATAGATCCATACCAAAAACTTCGCCTAAGTTTCGCAACGTGTGCGCCATGCGCTTATCGCAGAACATGTGTGCGGGTCAATGACCTTTCTAGGTGTAATCATTTCATTTTTGCGCGGGGATGTGCCCTGTCGGTGCATCGGGGACATTACAAAGGAAAGGGGCGGAGTGTGCGCACGGAGCTCAGGACCGGCACGTGTTTTGCCGCGTGACACCTATTTGCGCGCTCAGTGTCCATGAGTAATGTATTTAATTAGACAATAATGTCAAAAATTAAGGTTAAGTACAGGTTTTTTACTTATTTGGATTGAGAATCGAATACTGAATACCTTCCCTCAATATGTCCCTCGTTTAACCTAACACGCTGTATAGGTTCCCAAACACATATTTTGAATGTACACCGATTTAAACAAGAGTTATGTATGTGAAAAATATTTTTTCCATAGAAATTTTAAATTCCTCATATCTCGTCTTTAAATCATTGTCCTTTCAAAATATTTATTTGGAAACTTAAATATTCTATAATACAATCGAAATATATACACACTACCTTATGAATATGTTTGATTTTCATATTATTTTGGTATTACGTTAATATGAAAAACGTATGCTCCGCCGGCCCCTTAAGGCCAAGGCATTAAGTCCGCCTTTGTACATTATATGCATAAAGTTTTAATAAATAAATAAATAACTTCTAGACCGAACCTTCTAGTTACGGAGATATTGGGGGTCAACGTTCCAATTTTTTCACAAGTTTATCTTAAAATAAGTACATGTTTTTACACACCTCAACGACCCTCGTACTATTCAATCCATCCATCAGCACAATGGTTTAAGTGCGTTACATTGAGTTGTACCGAAAAACGTGATTTTTCGCCCAAAAAAAAAGTCATTTTTCCACAAAGTTTGATGTACAGAATGCTTGGTTGACGGATTCGTGATCAGGTGGTTTATACCCACAACCCTGTATTAATTAAACACATCTTTTTCTATCTAGAAATAGAACTAGAAGCAGAACTAGCCGAAAACACAGAACTGACACAAGAACAAAAAGAAGAAAAGCTAAAAGAAGTTGCAGCAGCTGTGACCAACATAAGAGACAAATTAAGCTCCAAGAAGAGAGGTAAGAGTCCAGAAGGAGATAACAAGAGACAGAAGACAGAAGAGACTCAGCCAGAAGAGAAGTCAGAAGATAGTGACAGCTCGGTGGAGGAGTATTATATTGGGAAGGAAAAAGATGATGCTAGGAAGAAAGAAAAGTGAGTATTATAGGTTTACTAGCTTCTACCAGCGGCTTCGCCCGCGTGAACTGTGATAATTGTCCCATGGACATGACCATGTCCATGGACATGTGATATGTAGTTACAGAGTTATGATCATCGAAATCATCAATACAAACCTCCAAGCTCACATAAGTCTAAGAACGACTTTGACCTTGAAAAAATCGTTCATCGACTTATATGAACTTAGGGTTATATTGATGATTTTGATGGTTATAATTCTGTAACTACATACGTTTTACAGTCGCGAAAGATATTTTCAATTTCATACAACCTACCACAGGCCTGCAAATTGCAAAAAACGTAAGAAAATTTGAGCTTCGTGGGCTACCATCGCTTTCATCTTAACGAAGGATACCGTGCTACCTAGAAACTAACTAACATACACTATCTTTTAATTACAGAGAAAGAATCCAAAATGAAATAAAGGCACTACGCAAAGAAATGAAGAGTTCTAAAGAAGAGAAGATAAAAGAGCAAACTCTTAAAGAACAGAGCGCTAAAGAAGAAGCGAGCGACGCCAAGAAGATCGAAGAAGATAACGAATTGTATAAGAAGTACGTTGAAGAACAGGAGAAGTATAGGAAGATGAAGGAGAAATTGCCTAAGAAGGGGGCGGCCAGGTAAATATTTATTTTCATAAAAATTTACTAAGATACCCCGTTTGACGACCCGAATGGCGTAGTGGTAGTGACGCTGCCTTACGTTCTTAGGGTCCTGGGTTCGAATCCCGGTAGGAGCATATGTTTGTGTGATGAGCATGGACATTTGTTTCCGAGTCATGGATGTTTATATGTATAATAAGTATGTATTTACAAACAAAAAAGTATATATGTAGTATATCAACTATCTAATGTCCACGACACAAGCTTTGCTTAGTGTGGCACTAGGTGGCGCTGTGTGTTAATGTCCAGCAATATTTATTTATTTATTTTATTATACCTCACGAATAGGCATGACAACAGTATCAAAAAATTAAAAATCTATTTAGGTCCATGTTCACCGAGAAGATAACAGTCTGATTATCTAAAACAGCTGTTTAAAACACATTTTTGTATGGGAACATGTCACATTGACAGCTGTTTTTCGATAATCAGGCTGTTATCTTCTCGGTGAACACGGACCTTAGTCCGTCAGTTAGAGTATTTTTTGTAAATCAATTAATATTGACAAATAAGATAAAACGCATCAAAACTCGGGAGTGGGGGCTCGTGATGTCAGAATTCACTAAAAATTATACCAAGGCGTGACGTATTTAGAATTTTAAAAGCGTCGTATCTTCGTCAATTTTGATTAACGTAACAAAAGAAAAAATACGGGTTAAATATTTTTTTATTATCTCACTGACGGACTAATGAGGGATTTTCGTTTTCAACTCTTCCCTAGTCGCCGGATAGATGGCGCTGATCTTGGTATGTTACTGCAAGGAACCGAACGTCACATAATTTCACTTGGACCTAATGGTTATATTCGGAAGCTTATGCAAACGAAAGTGTCAGTCAACGAGCGTATGTGACGTGTGGTTTTTCACCTCGGCTTTGGCACCTAGTAACGTAGTCAGTTCAACTTTTTTCAAGCGTTTTGGCTTTGGCACCCAGTAACGTAGTCGGATCAACGCCATCTACCGAGTTCCTGGAAACTATTTTTTTTTAATTCTTAACCTTTTGACCGCCACAGCATAAACGCTCGCGCGTGCCCTCCACGCCAAGCCACAATTTAATCTACTATTTTGTCACATATTGGTGTCGTTTGGCGTACAGGGCACGCGCTTGCTTGTCACGTATATGTGACAATGGCGTCCAAAAGGTTAAAAAGAAAACCTCTCATTAGATTTTTCTGTCGTCTACCTTAATATGCCACCGAGCAGTTTCGAGGTCCTCGTCGTTCCGCCAGCAACTTACATCCATAATATGTATGAAACCGTAGTCCCACGATATCGTGTCGTTGTCGTAATCGCCTTGTGAAAACGGCCAATAGCTATAAAGAGACAGGAAGTACCTCGCGGTGAGTTCTGCTTGTTGTATGAAAGAAAAAAAAAAGAAAAAAGAAAAAGCACACCTACAGGGCCCGACAGGACAAAACACAAAAAAAAGAATGTTTTATGATTATAACTAATAAAAAGTGAACATAGTGAGAAAAATAATAAAACCATTAAAAAAAATGCAAGTAATTTTGTCCTGTACGATACCAAAAGGCTCCTATCTCAGCATGGTGCTGTAACATTAAAAAAAAAAACTTGAGAGGTGTCAAGGGACACCCGGATGGCACGAAGTTCTTTCGATTAACTAGTGAAGGAATTGTAATAAAACAATCGTCGCGACACCACACTGTTCAATGCGAAATAGAAATGAAACAAACGCATTGCAACCTTCATTTATTTTTAAAAAGAAAAAAAGTGTCGTGACAACTTTTCGTAAGAATTTTTTCCGTCTAGCCCCCTTTCACAACGCGCGATAAGGAACTTCGTTCCAAAAAGTCACAGAGCTGATATTCTGATAGGGCCTAAAGTGATAAAAAACCTTCCTTCTAACCTAATCTTAAATCTCTATCCGTGTCTGGGTGCCCCAAGTCGTCCTAGGCAAAACTAGTTTGTCATCAAACACCTCATTAAAATTTGGTGCTCAATTTACTAAATTCGGTGATCAATTGATATTTTAGGTTATTGATGTTTGTGGTCTCAAGGTTTCGGTGGTCATTATATTTTCCCCCATTTGATAATAGGGTGGGTATATGACAAATCAATCATATGACTTTTTAAGAGCTGTCAAAACGCGGTTCTCTCATAGATTTTGTATGGCAATAGCACGCTGTGACGTTACTGTTTAGTCAGCTCAATGTATTTGTTGATTTCAAAACAACTAAAAATCTAATTTGGCAATTAATTGAAAATAAATCGAGTTTCCAGGCCCAAAATAACGTTTTTTATAAGATTGCTGTCTTGGAATTATTGTTGGAAATTATTCTGAGAATTTATCCCAACTATCGGTGTGCTTGGTTTAATATACACATATACTAACTTTCCCATTTATAACATTTGGGTGATTTGATGATTTTGAACCGCGTTTATAAAATTATTGAGTGCAAAAAAATACTTATGGCTCAGTTATTTTATGTGTTAAAGTGAAAAAGTGTAACATACAATAATAATTTGTGTTTCACCGGATACTTAAATTAAGTGTTTCCCATCAAGACTATCTAAGCAAGAATCTCTAACTCAAGACCGTCTTTCAGAAACGGACGCCAAAAGCAGACTCGAAAACCCATCAGAAGAAAACCCTGGGTCAAAAACCTTTATGAAAACCGAGAATATCCAGACAATCATACCGACAGAAACTTCCTTCAAGAACTGCGAAAAAACTTGAACGTTGAAAAAGTAACTTTACCCGAAGCTATACAAGGATCATTTCGCGTTGTTTTAAGACTGTGTATATGTATCTTATACGCTGTAATTTTCGTCTATATGTACAACGATTGGGTGCATACATATACTGTTATATATACTTCGATTATAATTACTTTTCTGAGTTATTTGCTGTATATAACTTTTGCTGGGAGTGCGGTTTTGAGGCATTTCAAAACTGTTTTAGTATATGTTTCTATTGGATACCTATTGTCTCCTATTTTGCATACATTAACAGATACGGTAAGTACAGATACAATATATGCTTGGGCAGTCATAATGATGGTTATACATATGATATTTTTCGATTATAATGTTCCAGTTGCATTAGTATCAAATTCACTTTCAATAAATGCTGCGATTTTTGCTTCAGTTTGCTTAGTTTCAAGATTGTCGACACCGTTTGATGCTTTTGTCTTACTTACAATTTCTGTCATTTTATTTGTTTTAAGTCCTCAGCTTTTCAAGTCGATTTTACATACGAAATTGTTTAATTTAATTTATTTTTTCACCTTAGTTTTGACTGTGGTATGTTTGTATTCGGTTTCGAATACTTTGTTGTGTTATTTTGTTTTAATAGTTTTTATTTTAAGCGGTTATTGTCCGTTTTTCTTTGTATATTGGCAGAAATATAAAGATAATAAGTATGGTCCTTGGGATGAGGCTGTGATCAATGATTCGGATGATTTAGAGGAGTGTTTGCTGGAGAATTAGATTTGAGTTAATTGCGTGGATTCATTAGTATGGTAAATAATGTTTTATGGTGGTCCCATTAAGCACGTGTTTGTAATTTCATTGCTTTTCTTAAACCACAAGTATTTTTTTTTTCAAATTTGGCAGAACATCAGCACTTTTTAACCGACTTCTAAAAAAGTAGGAGGTTCTCATTGAACGTCAATTACACAAGATAGTAGCCAACAAAATGTATGGAACAGTTTTTTTTTCAGTGGAGCTCTGGTCCCATAGCAAAAGTTGTTCATTAGCTATAAAAGTCTTTGACTTAAGAGTTTTGCTTTTCAGCTATTTTTTTATTAAATGTCAATATTATTTCTGTCATACTACCAATACTTTTACCAATGATTGCGCGCGTATTGAATTATTTATTTTTATTTAAAAACATTACTTTGTGTAATTTATTTCATCACCACTACTCAAAATACGGTGAAGGAAAACATCACATCGCATCGTGAGGAAACCGGCATGTCCTAAAACCAAAAATTCGATGACATGTGACATCTACCAACTCGCACTGGGCCCGCGTGGCCCATCCCCTCTCCTAGAGAGAAGGCCGTGTGTCCCAGCATTGGGAATATTGGCTGATTATTGCAAGTCACAAACGATCGCCATAAATGTTTGATTTTTGTATAAGTATACATCATTCAACGTGTAAATGCGCAAAACCTCAGACACCCCAAATGATTTTTAATTCAATTGACCTAATTCTGGGAGAAGAAAAAATATTTAAAAAAAAATCAAAGGTTTTATGTGCTGTTTTAGTTTTACTGACAATTAGATTTACTAGCAAAAACTATTATTATCCCGCGTATGAGAAAATGGCTTGACTTATTAAAATATAGACAGGGCAACATTTTAAATGAATGGAGATTTTGAAATATGTGACCTAAATTAAAAAGTGGTTCAATTGATTCTGGTCGTGATTCTGATCAAGCTATTTTCAGGTTTTGCGCATTTAACGTTACACGTTGTATATACAGGGTGTGGATAACTTTGAAATGGGTTATAGTAGAACCCAGAGACATTCATAAAAAAATACGAAAAAAAATCCATCATGTTATAAAAAAAATCATCCGCAGATGTAAGGCCTGCATAAGAATGGAAGGCCACAATGTTTTTTTTTTTGCTTCAATAGATTATTCACCTTCATTCATAGCAATCATTCATTAATTAAGGCGTATACAAATTATGCATTGTACCATTATCAAATCGACTTGAAACCGACATTATTTTAAAATTATTGGTCACTCACGTTTGCATACATTTTTTTTATCCAAGATGTTAAAACTTTGTTTAAAAAATAATTTATGCAAATTTTTCAAAATAAATGAAGTTGATTTTTTTTTTAAACGTACAATAACTAACCTTACTATTTACTATCTATCTATCAGAATAGTAAGTGTATAACCAATGAATTTCATTCATTTCTAGTCGTATTGTGCAATAAAGTAAAATAAGCCAAAAAATAATTAAATTTTTCAATTTTTTTATTTTTAATAAGTACTTATCTTTGGTAGGTACTAAATATACTCGTATGATTTTTTTCGTACTTTTTCTAAATTACTATAAGTTCTACTATAAGCCATTTCTAGGTTATCCATTAAGGGGCCGGCGGAGCGTGCGTCGTTCATACAAACGTAATACCAAAATAATTCGTAAACCAAACATATTCCTAAGGACATGTGAATTTATTTCGATTGGATTACATAATATCTAGGTTCCAAAATATATATTATGAATGTACACCGATTTAAACAAGAGTTATGAGAAAAATAAAATTTCTATAGAAATTTTAAATTCCTCATATCTCGTCCAAATATCATTGTCTTTTCAAAATATATATTTGGGAACCTAGATATTATGTAATCCAATCGAAATAAATACACATTGTCTTAAGAATATGTTTGGTTTACGAATTATTTTGGTATTACGTTTGTATGAACGACGCACGCTCCGCCGGCCCCTTAATTACCGGACACCCTGTTTTAATAAGTTTTTTATAAGTACTTTAAATATAACCTATTAGTCAAATATTTATAAGTATTTAATCAACTAATATTTAATCAACTTACTCTACCATTATTAAACTGTGTCCAGACATCTTCTTTTGCATGTACCGTACCTCCGTTTCGTATCCACCAGCATCGCGATCCAATAACTGTGGACCCAAAGCCTCCGGAACGCAAAATAGCCTTTTACGGGGTGAAAAAACCAACTCGCAATGGATCAGAGCGTATCTGTCACCGTATTAAGGCTGGGGTATCTGCTAAATTAGCAATTCTATTTGTGGTGGTTCAAACTCTTGAAGTATTGTTAGAATAAAGTTCTAATTAGCTTGCACTACAAAGTTTTGGTTCCGTCAGTCACTACGGGCCGAATAGTGCGAAATCAGTGTTTTTTTTTAAATTGTAGCCTAATAAATCATTAGATTAAAATTCCAATTGTACACTTTATAAAGAAAAAAGCTACAAGTATTTGTGTTAAAAAAAGCTAAAACTTAATCCCGTTTAGGAGTAAATTTCAAAGAAATAATGATTTTAGTTTGAATATTTTTTCATATACCAATTGAAGTTTAGAGTGTAATAAGCAACATATACTTTTATTCACTCATCAAACAGGAGTTACATAAAGAAAACCTCTCGTTAGCAGATACCACTCCCTTAAGACGCCGTACCGCCTTACTGTACTGAACGGGCGACCAAACTAGCGTTCTTGGATCGCGACGCTGATACGAAACGAAGGTATGGTACGGACAAAAAACATATTATCTGGACACAGCTTAATGCTTAACAATTTTCACGTAGTTTTTCGAGTACATGTATAATATAACTTAACACATTCAAAGTAGAAGGAATACCAAAGCTGAAGCGGATACTAGGTATTCAGAACATCATTCTGGACTGAATTTTTTCATCGGTAAATAAAATAACAGCAGCTGTTTTATGTAGGAACTAGCGCTTCGTCCGCGAAAATTCTGATAGCTCGACTAATTTGGATAAAATCAATATAATTTATAGCCTATGTTACTCGGTAAAGATATAGCTTTCTAATGGTGAAATTTATATTTAAAGCAGTTGAAAAATTTTGAGTTAAATCGTAACAAACAAACAGAGATGTGACTTAGATACAAGTATCTGAAATACAGATACAAGATACGTATTTCCGTCTTGTATCTAAAATACTTTTTAAAAATTCATTTTGTATCTTGCATTTAAACATATTTTGTTTAATAAGTATCTTAGTATTTTATAAATACTTTTTCTGATAAGATACTTTTAGTAATATTATGTTAGTAGACATTTATAAAATAAATGCATATAAATGCAAATAAATGTTGAAGAGCTTAAGAGGGCTATCACATTTTTTCTTGTGTTGGAGTGTTAGACTCTTAAAACACCAAAATACAAGAAAAATTGTTATAGCCCTCTTGAATACTTACCCTACAATAAAAAAAATTGTAAAATATAACACATTTATATAAAAATATAATATTTTGTCTTCATATTATATTCAGTCATATTTCAGCGATTATGGTCCATGTTCACCGAAAAGATAACAGTCTGATTATCTAAAACACCTGTTTAAAACACATTTTTGGATGGGAACATGTCAAAGTGACAGCTGTTTTTAGATAATCAGACTGTTATCTTTTCGGTGAACATGGACCTAAGGCGATTACACGAGCTAAACGCGAGTTTTATAATTACTAAAAGTATATGATTATCTGCTATAAACAAGACCAGAAAAATATATGATATTCTTCAGGATATATGCTAGCATGATACTGTTTTGAAAACATAATACAATTAATTTGGCTCGATAAAAAGAAATCACGAACTTACCTCTAAAAATATCTTTCAAACAATAAAAAACATACTAATATGCATGTTCTGATTTTTTGGCAAATAATTCTACAAGCAATATATTAGCATGATACTGTTTTAGTTTTTTAATCCAATCAATAGTTTTTTTGTAAATCGATCGAAACCACTCATTTCGCGCTATTTGGCCCGCAGTGGCTGACGTAACAACCACTTTGTAGTGCAAGCTGATTAGAACTTTATTCTAATAGCATTTCAAACGAAGTTTGAACCACCACAAATAGAGTTGCTAATTTAGCTCGTCTAAGCGCCTTAACATGATTTATTCGTAAATAACATAAATGCCAGTTATCAAAATAAACTTATAAGTACTTATTCATTAAAATCGAATCTTGTATTCTTACAAAAGTATTTTCATCGAAGTACTTATTTTGTATCTAGTATATTTTTGTTCTCGAAAGTATTTTGTATCAGGTATCTGAAATACTTAATTTAAAAGTATCTTGGATTTTGTATTCCAGATACTTTGTACAGGGTATTTTGTACATCTCTGCAAACAAAAAAATCAAATCTCTTCTCCGCTTTGTAATATTAATTTAGATGAGAAAAATGTCGTGAGAAAAGCTTGTGAGTATGAATGGATGGAGGATGAGCAGAGGAAGAACAAAGAATGATATGCAAGAACGGAGCTGTCTGATGAGATGACGAGTTATAGAGGAGTATGGAAAAAGAATGCTGTAAGAAAATATGTTGCGGAACCCCAAATGAATTGAGATAAGTGCGAGGGAATGATAATGAGCTGTTTTATTGACCAAACCTCCGGGAGATTTGGAAAGGAATGGTTGGGGAATTTGCCGAGCAGTGGGATAGAAAAGGCTAGTAAAAATAAGCCCACGAAAAATTTCTAAGCTAGAATTCAATACGCACATGAATCAAATTTCCCCAATCAATTTGTTCAATTTTTTTGTCCAATTTTTTATCAAGTCTCCCCGCGACCACGGCTGGTTCAATCCGGTCGAAACGTCTGGCTTAAATTAAAGGTAAATTCGCGAGAAATACCCGTTTTCATATGTTTTATAATGTGTTTTGATCGTGAAAGTTAAAAAAAAAAACATTTTTTTCGGATTCAAGTGCTTGTCAGTATGAGATGATAGATATTTCTCGACGACATGTAAATTCAAGTTAGACACTTAAATAAATAAATAAAATAAATAAAAAAGCCTTTATTTCCCAACAAGAATATAACTAAAATTGGCATATTAAGAATTCATATTAAATTAAATTTAGGACCTGAAATCACATGGATTAATGTAATTATCATCAATAGTAAGAAAAATATGCTAAATTAAATTAAACTTTTCATATCAATCACCTAATTAATATCAAATTATCCTAGGTTTAATACAAAATATTAGCACATTCACAATACTAAATTAAAAAATCATAATCAAATGGCGACCCGAATGGCGTAGTGGTAGTGACGCTGCTTTGCGTGCTTAGGGTCCTGGGTTCGAATCCCGGTAGGAGCAAATGTTTGTGTGTTGAGCACGGACATTTGTTTCCGAGTCATGGATGTTTATATGTATAATAAGTATGTATTTACAAACAAAAAAGTATATAATAATTATGTAGTATATCAACTATCTAGTGTCCACGATACAAGCTTTGCTTAGTGTGGCACTAGGTGGCGCTGTGTGTTAATGTCCAGCGATATAAAAAAATAAAAAATAAAAAAAAACATGCAAAATAAACCAAATAATAAGTTAAATAATTAGTGACCTGACACAATCAGCCATAATAAATTAAATTAACAATACAATATTAAATAACGATTGATAAAATATTAACAATTTACCAACATTAAATAACGTGATTAAATTAACTTTCACTAACAAATAACAAAATAATTAGGTAAGCGCATATTAGAATTAAATAAGTTATCTTCAATTTCTCGACGACATGTAAAGTGAACTCAGAGGCCCACGAGTGGCATAAAAACTCTGAGACACTTACCACACGATAAAAAAGAAAGTTTAGAATGATGTACTGAATACGGTATTGTATTACTTAGTACTAACTGGGTTGTGCAGATCAGCGGGTCTAAATGGCCGCTTTAGCAGAACATAATATGAATCACGTTAAAAAAAAAACTTAAAATGGACTTAAAACATAAGACCATTTTAAGAGTTTAAAATTTTTGACGTGATTCATATTATGTTCTGCTAAAGCGGCCATTTTAGACCCCCAGATTGCCAGTCGCTCCATGTAAAATACTGGTATTCAGCAGTTCTAATGTCGTCAGTTTCATTCTTATTCTTTCTTCAGTGTATAAGAGACATTGACGCACAAACTGCAGTTTGTGCGTCCAATAGAACCAAAGTGATGTAAGTGCATCAGCATCAGTCTGCCTTTTTCCCAACATGTTAGGGTCGGCTTCACGTCTAACCGGAAGCAGCTGAATACCAGTATTTTACATGGAGCGACTGCTAATCTGGGGGTCTAAAATGACCGCTTTAGCAGAACATAATATGAATCACGTCAAAAAATGTAAATTCTTAAAATGGTTTTTATGTTTTAAGTCCATTTTAAGTTTTTTTTTTTAACGTGATTCATATTATGTTCTGCTAAAGCGGCCATTTAGATTCAGTTTATAACTGTAGCAACTTTTAACTAAAATATTTCAAGAATCGTATTTATTACGGATATGTATTCCGTTTTTTTAATGCTAGTAGTATAGGAGGACTGAAGGAAAGCCATGGTATGCAAAGACTGTAAAGTTTTTTCGATAAACGAAAAAAAAGAAGATGGCCTTTGTTTTGTTATGATTAACTAAGTATTAGCCGTATAAGTTGATTTATAATGTGATAATCATTCCATATAAGCAGTGCAAGTACGTAGGATTCGATAGGACTCGATTAGATACATTTGACAGTTATTCTCGATAAAATGAGTTTTTGACTCGATAACACCTCATTTTATCGAGAATAGCTGTCAAATTTATCAACACGAGTCTTATCGAATTTTACGTACTTGCACTGAAGGTAATATAAACATTAATATACTTTTAATTATAATAAATTAAAATAAAGTGATTTGTAAAATTAAATTGATGGTTTTATTTAACCTAAGTTTGTGATTACTTGTTCCACTTCTCTACATAAGGGGGTGGTATCTGCAAATGAGGTTTGCTCCATGTAACTCCTCTTTAATGATTGAATATAAATGTACAAATAAAATATATGTTGCTTATTAGACTCTAAACTTTAATAATAGGGAATATGCAAGAAATACAAAACTCTTATTATTTATCAAAAATGCCTTGTATTGGCGCTTATAAACATTATGGTGCGCTTGTTTAAGTTTCTAATACATCACTTATTTTACAATTTATTGTTTTATGTAGCATGTTTTTGGTGAAACGGAACGCACTCTCAAAACACGTCGTCCTCGATAACGGCGGTAGTGACATCAAAATTCATATTATGTCAAAAAATAACTTTTATTTGAAATGTAGGTAAAGTTGCACTACGATTTTATTATAATATCGTTATCGCAATTTTTGCTTGAATAAAGCACATACAATAATAGTAAAATTACTTTATTAAGGCCAAAAAAATAGATGTAAACAAGGTAGATTTTGATAAATGACGTCAAAGTATGGTCGCGACAATCACGGACGTTTGAACTGTCATAGAAAATTGCAGGAGTTTAGTAAACGTAGTGATTATATACTCTAGTGAGTTTAGTATTATTTTTATGCGACAAGCAGTAGTTGAAATTAACTTTTAATACTTTTCTTGGGTTGTTATTAGTGTAATTAATTGATTTAAGTGAAGAAAAAAATACATGCATATTCCCTATTGGTACAATTGAAATAATTCCAACTTTATTATTTAATGACAAAAATATTCAAAATAAAAGCAGTTTTTCTTTGAAATTTCGTAACTACTCCTAAACGGCATTAAGTTTTAGTTTTTTTTTTTCACACAAATATTTGGAATTTTGATGTAATGATTTATTAGGCTACAATTAAATAAAAACCACTCATTTCGCACTATTCGGCCCGCAGTGACTGACGTAACAACCACAAATAGAGTTGCTACGAGTAATTTAGCAGGTAGGTACCCCAGCCTGAACATGAGCCTTAATTACTTTTGCTACTTAATTGATAAAATCTTCACAGTGAATTTAAAGAGTAAAAAGTAAGTTTAGTTTATTTATTAATAACTAGCTAACCCGCGCAACTTCGTCTGCGAGTGAGGGTTAGTTTTTTTTTTTTTATAAAAAGTATCCTGTGTTACTTCTAACACCTCCAAGAATATGTGTACAAAGTTTCATGATGATCGGTTGAGTAGTTTTCGCGTGGAAGCGTCACGAACAAACTTACATTCACATTTATAATATTACTAGCCGATGCCCTTCGCCCGATGCGGCTTCGCCCGCGTAAAATTATATACATAAACCTTCCTTTTGAATCACTATATCTATTATAAAAATCCGCATCAACGTTCGTTGCGTAGTTTAAAAGATCTAAGCATACATAGGGACAGACAGACGCGGCGGGAGACTTTGTTTTATAATGCATCAAACACAAATTATCATAAATTAAAAATAAATAAGAAAACAAGAACAAGACAACAGAATAATAGAAACGACAAGACACCCACAGGATAGTTCGGTTAAGCAGACGACAACCTCCTAGGTTGAGCTGCGAGGTGGGCTGAGGGAATGCCTTGTGGCATTAAGTCTGCCTATGTACCGCTCTTGTACATGTAGTTTAAATAAATAAATAAAAAAAGTGCCACGAGTTAGGGCTTTCGCAGACAAGACTTTCTTAAGACAGACTATTGTTAAAGGGAATAGATAGTCTGTCTCGCTCGCACTAGTAGAAAAATAATCTGTCTTAAGGCAGTCTTGTCTCTAGTCTGTGAAAGCCCTTACTGTGACACGACTTGGGGTGCGACGGTTGAACAGTAGTCACGCGAAGGAATGAAGATAGGTACACGCGCGTTTAGCGCATCGCACGAGGCTGTGTACCGAGCCTTAGGCTGAGGCTACACTAGGCAGCGATTTGCGATGCGACTGGAAGAGCGAAACGAGACAAATATGGTATGGCTACATTACAAACGAGATTCCGGCGTATTTTCTAATAAATTCGCTTCAATTTCGCTATGTTGGTGTAGCCGATGCCGTGATTACAGTAATGTTGTTCCGATCGCTTAAAGAAATCAAAGATCTCTAGTAATATTTCATGTGCAGTGTAGCCATATACGTGTGCATTCATTTACTTGTTTTAATCGCTCATGTGTCGCAGGTCGCGTCGCGGCCTAATGTAGCCTAAGCCTTAAAGAGTTTGGCATGGTTTTTTTTCACTGTTATAATATTTTTGATGTTCTTCTAGGGAAGATTTCACACTCCAACTGCTGGCTAAGTTCAAGACCAAGCTTCACGCTATCAAGGAGAAGGCGGAGGCAGAAGGGGAGCCGTCTGCAGAGAAGAAGGGAGAAGGAGAGGATAATGATGAGAATTTGAATTCTGATGATTGGTGAGATCCTAACCTTTATAACACAATGAATTTTACCGAGCAGCCGCCTAGGCACCTATGGCTTATTCGTCAACTAGCGACCGTGAAACTCGCGAGTGCGTGCGAGTTGGCACCTTCCGTTTTTTTTTGTCGTCAACTCGCTCGCAAGTAATAAAGTACAGTCAAATGAAAATTATTTAATTTTTAAGTCAAGACATTAAAAAAAAAACTATTTTATATTTAACTTGTGAAACAGTTGTAACTTTGACCCCCAATATCTCCGTAACTAGAAGGTTCCCAGGTATGGTCTAGAACGAATAACTGATCTCAATGACGGGGAGAACAAGTGCCTTTCGGCTTCGTTAAGTGTATTTTTACACCCTTTATTCTCCTATTCAATCTCAGTTTTAAAAATTGGTTTATACTTTCTTTTCTAATCCAGGTTGGGCCACACTCTACGGTTCGAAGAGAAGGGCCCACTGTTGGCAAAGGACGCGTCCACTAAAGGAGACGATTGGTTCGACATCTACGACCCACGGAACCCCATCAACAAGAGGAAGCGAGAGAAATCTGATAAGAAACAGAAGAAATAAAGGAGTTTTGTTAGTACATGTTTTGTTTTTATAAGATAGCCTTTATCTTTGACTTTTTAACTGCCATAGTCACAAACTGTGTGTAAAGGGACCCTCCACGAAGCCGTCAACCAAGTATACTGTACATCAAACTAAGTAACTTTACTCAAAAATTATTACTGGGAAACGACTTTTTTTATGGGTGAAATATCACGATTTACGCTAGAACTCAATGTAACGCATTCAAAACATTGTGCTGATGGCTAGGTTGAATAGCACGGGGGTCGTGGAGGTGTTTAATGAAAAAACCTTATATTAAAAACAGGTATTAAAAAAAATGTGATAATGTTGAAACGGGTACCTAGTTTGCACTGTTATTGGACATCCATAATAGTACATTGTTACTCGTTTAGTCCCTCGAACTATTGGCGCCCAAGCGTATAAGTCTTTAACCCGAGGTAAACACTATGTGCTTTTCATTACGAATACAAGGAAAATTAAAATAAAAACGAAACAACTCGAACAAAAAAAAAAAAACTTTCGTCACTGAAAAAATAGTAAATATTTTGCCCAAATCTATGTTATTTTAAATAAATATTTGTAACCAAATTATAATAAGTTATTTAAAAAGAATATATTCTTTAATTAATACCGTACCTACAGAATTTCATGTTATTTCAATTTTACATCGCGCTGTAATTTAGAGGCTGTATAGAAGTCGGAACATGGTTCATTCAATACATGGTACAATAGTAAACTTGTTCAAAAGAAATGTGAAAATATACCTAGTTTTTTTTTAATAATTTGACAGCTGTCAGTTGAAAGCGGTTCTCCCTAGGGCTGAAAAGTGTTACTTTCAACCCGCACCTCAGACAACTTCAGACCTACTTTCCGAGTATGAGTAATGAAATAGTACATTGTTACCCTAGGCACAGATAATCTAATACTAGCGCCCTAGGGGTGAAAGTAACTTATTTAGTCCCGAGACGAGGTGTGGCGCCCAAGCGTAGCGCGGGCGCTAATAGTTCGAGGGACTAAATAAGTCTTTAACCCGAGGTAAACACTGTGCTTTTCATTACAAATACAAGGAAAATAAAAACACGAAAAAACTCGAAAAAAAATTAAGATCGGATTGCCGCTTTCCCGCCTATTTTGTTTTTTTTTTCTGTGGCCGGCTATTCAGGCTTTATTTGTCACTTTCGTCACTGTAAAAATAGTAAATATTTTGCCCAAATCTATGTCATTTGAAAGAAATATTTGTAAGTAACCAAATTATAACTAAGTTCTTTAAAAAGAATATATGCTTTAATTAATACAGAATTTTATGTTATTTCAATTTTACATCGCGCTGTAATTTAGAGGCTGTATGAAGTCGGAACATGGTTCAATAGACAGGTGAAAATAGAACTAGTTTTTTTTTTTAATATGAAAGCTGTCCGTTGAAAGCGATTCTCCTTAGGGCTGAAAAGTGATACTTTCAACCCGCTCCTCAGGCAACTTTAGACCTACTTTCCGAGTATGAGTAATGAAATAGTACATTGTTATCCAAGGGGTGAAAGTAACTTATTTAGTCCCGAGACGGGGTTTGGCGCCCAAGCGTAGCGCGGGCGCTAATAGCTCGAGGGACTAAATAAGTCTTTAACCCGAGGTAAACACTGTGCTTTTCATTACGAATACAAGGAAAATAAAAATAGAAACACGAAACCACTCGAAAAAAAAATGAAGATCTGATTGCCGCTTTCCCGTCTATTTTTTTTTTTTTTTTTCTGTGGCCGGCTATTCAGCCTTTATTTTCACTAAAAATAGTAAATATTTTGCCAATATTTTGTTATTTTAAAGAAATATTTGTAGCTAAATTATAACTAAGTTATTTAAAATAATTATATTCTTTAATTAATACTGAATTTTATGTTATTTCAATTTTACATCGCGCTGTAATTTACAGGCTGTATAGAAGTCGGAACATGGTTCCATAGAAATGTGAAAATAGAACTAGATTTTTTTTTAATAATGTGACAGCTGTCAGTTGAAAGTGATTCTCCCTAGGGCTGAAAAGTATTACTTTCAGCCCGCTCCTCATGCAACTTCATACCTACTTTCCGAGTATGAGTAATGAAAAGTATAAAACACTTAAATGCTGGACACCGCTGTGAACCAACTACTTTTGTAAGATCTTCAGCCCATTCATAAAATGGGTGTTTCACCTTAACCATGAACCTTGAGCCAGCGTCTCAATGACATGCATAAATATGTTTCCATTTAATAAGCAGATATATGCTCTCACCATTACGTTTTTTCTGCAAGACCCAAAGCCCTTTATTAGACGATAATTCTGCAAAGAGGTCGACGACTTCCCATTACCCGCCTCCTTCGTGTCAATACCTTTTTAAATTTGGCTCTTCATGAAAAAAAATCTGCTACAGTTAAATTTAACGGATCGTTAAGTTTAATCGCCTTGTTACGGACATAGGTTATATATATCTGTGGTTGTTTTGTTATCTGTGGTAGCATCGGACAATGGTCAGTTGGATGTATGGTGATTTGTCTTTGCGGGGCGGAAAATTGTTTTTTGAAGACTTGTGTCGTGATAGTCCGGAAGTTTACAGGCATGCATAGGCATGATTCAAAGAAAGTAGCAATTTTAGCCACAATGCCCTGCTGAGCATAGTTCTCCAACAAGTATGTGGTACCTACCATCGTATGAGAGGTTTCGGTCGGTTCATCCGTATTTGTTTCTACATTTTTTTCTTTTTGGCCATCCAGGGTTTTTATTTTAAATATTCTAATAAAAACAACAAAAAAATATCCTTAAATGGTAAAATGTTGGTTTGGTTTGCAAAAGTACGGCTTTTTGTCAATAATTATTTTAAAATTACAAAATGGTAACTACTTCCAATAGGCTTGTGTCCTAAAAAAATGTAATTAGTCCGTCAGTTAGATTATAAAAAAATATTTGACCCATATTTTTTCTTTTGTTACATAAACCAAAATTGACGAAGATACGACGCTTTTAAAATTCGCAATACGTTACGCCGTGCTATAGTTTTTAGTGCGTTGTGACGTCGTGAGCCCCCACTCCCGAGTTTTGATGCGTTTTATCTTTGTCAGTACTCAGTGATTTACAAAAACAAAAAATACGTGTCCATTATTTTCCAATACTCTAACTGACGGACTAATTAGTTTTGCAATTTATTGATGGTGGAAACTAGCCTATTCCCGCCAATCAATTTTATTCGATCGGATCAATTTTGATCAAGTACTTCATCCAAATTGCTTGGCAAATTACACCGTAAATTTGGCTACTGGTAAAACGGTGTCTGCCTACCCAAAGAAACACGTATATAACTTAAAGATACGCATTTAAAAACACCTCGCAAATTACCTATTTCCTGATGCCAAAACTGATAAGCAAAACATCGTTCTCTCATAAAGAATATACAATTATACAAGTTATAAGTCAATGACCTAAGATTTTATTACCATTTGTACTTCACGCCTTTGTTCTGAATGGCATAAGCAGATGCTGTGCCGTTATCTGATTATGCTTGTTAATGTGAAAAGTACATCTTTTATGCTGTGTAGTTTTGACGCGCAATCTGTTGGGTGCCATGATTTTTTGCATACGGTTCTAGAGGCTTTAGAATAGGGATGATTTCTGACTAATAAACATATAGGTACTGTTTAGTCCGTCAGTTAGATTATCGAAAAATATTGGAAACGTGTTTTCTGTTTTATCATATGAATAAAAACTTACGAAGATAAGACGCTTCAAAGATCATGAGTGTGTGCTTGTGATTGTGACGTCACTTTTCGTTAAAAATGTACTCCAATATGACGTCACACGAGTTTTCGACGCATTGTATCGTTTTATTTTATGTTTACGTGAAAAAAGAAAAAATACGTGTTCAATATTTTTTAGAAATCTGTCTGACGGACTAATCCTATTACGGAGAAAAGTCCAAGTAGATCTTTTTTACGGTTATTAAAAAAATCATGTCATGTGCCATCAGTCCACTTGTACTGGCCTTTTTTTCGACATGGAATCTTGCACGTCGACCTTTGAGGCTGGCTTTCTGCTTAACCAGACTATCCTGTGAGTGTCTTGAGAGTAAGGCTTCCAACCAGGGAAATAAAACTTACAAGCTAAGCGACAGCGCGCTAAGGGCACCCCCTGTGTGGTAAGATCCTCGGCTTAGGGCGTTTCCGTGTCTTTGAGCATTTTCTACATTAGGGTTTTTTATTATTGTCTAGGGGCTGATTCGGGCTGGTTTGAGCAAGGATCGGGGAAGACTCGTACTGAACCCGCGTGGTGGAGAGATCAAGATCTCACATTGAGGACTGAGCCTGAGGCTATGTCCCAGTAGTGGGAATGTTATAGGCTGAATAAGGCTGAATAAGTGAATACGTTATGTCCGGTGATCACTTGAGTATCTATCTCTCTCGGCTCTAATAGAAGAAGAAACATTCCTGCCTTAGTGCGTATACACGTAGAACGCTGGCTACCGGCGCCAATAAGAAATTAAGCACCGTACGTCGCCAACAAGTTCCGATCTGCTTACGCCGTCAGAAATTGTCGGCGCTTATCGGCGCTAGGCACGTCGAGCGTCGTATTACCTGTGCGGACTGGTGCCGATAAGCGCTGGCAGGTCGGCGCCTTCAGCCAGTGTTCTACATGAATTTATGCCTTTAGGTATATATTTTGGAAGGAGGGATCGTAGCAGTTGGCTTTTGTAGTTTCTGCTTACAATCGTGGGTAAAAGACTGGAGTTTATGTATTGAATTGTATAACGGGCTGGTGTCCGCAACTCCACGCCATATTTTGCGTATGGGCTATAATCCATCACGCGGGCCCAGTGCGGTTTGGTAGATGTCACATGTCTTCGAATTTTTGGTTCTAGGGCATGCCGTGTATGTGTATATTTTGAAAGTCTTGAAGAAGGTCCTCATTTATTTTAAGCAGCTATTGGCGTGACAACAGTATCAAAAATTAGAAATCTATTTAGACCGTCAGTTAGATTACTTATTGAAAAAAATGTACACGAATTTTTTTATTTTTGTAAATCAATGAATATTGACAAAGATAAAACGCATCAAAACTCGGGAGTGGGGGCTCGTGACGTTAGAACTATAGCTAAAACTTATACCTAGGCGTGACGTATTGGAAATTTTAAAAGCGTCGTATCTTTGACAATTTTGATTTACGTAACAAAAGAGAAAATACGGGTCAAATATTTTTTAATAATCTACCTGACGGACTAATTAGATTTCTTTTTGTCGTCTAGAAATTCACGTACCTACCTAAGTATAAAGGGTGTAAAACACTTCTTCACGAAGCCGAAAGGCACTTGTTCTCCACATCACTGCGATCATTTTTTTGTTCTACACCATACCTGGGAACTTTCTAGTTACGGAGATATGGGGGGTCAAAGTTACAACTTATTGACAAGTTTTTTTTAAATACAAGTTTTTTTTTGCAAGATTTTGACTTTTAACACCTCCACGACCCCCGTACTATTCAATCCATCCATCAGCACAATGTTTTAAGTGCGTTACATTGAGTTCTACCACAAAACATGATTTATAACCTCAAAGAAAAAAGTTGTTTCCCAGAAATAATTGTTGCGTAAAGTTACTTAGTTTGATGTACAGAACGGCTTTGTGATGAGGTGGTTTACACCCTGTATAGAGATGATTTTCTTAAAAACTGTAAAACAGCGGTCACTGACTACGAGTAGGAAGTCTTGGCTATCTACCAAGTGATCAGCGGTCAGAGTGTACAAGCCACTGAGGTAATAGTGATGGGACGGTCTGAATGTTGTATCAATTGGTCGATGAATTCATTATCGATAAGTTAGCACAACATTCAGTTTCGAGGAGCTCGTGGTTAAATAATAATCGTTCGGGTGGATCGATCTTTAGGTCAAACCGTGCTTGCTTAGGTTGGTCCGTGGATTGGTAACTATTCATTACATACCGAGTCTCGAAAAGCACGTTAAGTCTGTAGCAGCACTACAAAATAGTACATTGTTACCCTAGGGGTGAAAGTAACTTATTTAGTCCCGAGTCGGGGTTTGGCGCCCAAGCGTAGCGCGGGCGCTAATAGTTCGAGGGACTAAATAAGTCTTTAACCCGAGGTAAACACTGCTTTTCATTATGAATACAAGGAAAATAAAAATAAAAACACAAAACAACTCGAAAAAAAATCAAGATCGGATTGCCGCTTTCCTTTCATTCAACCTTTATTTTTCACTTTCGTCACTGAAAAATTGTAAATATTTTGCCCAAATCTTTTTATGTTATTTTAATAGTACATTGTTATCCTAGGGGTGAAAGTAAGTTATTTAGTCCCGAGACGGGGTTTGGCGCCCAAGCGTAGCGCGGGCGCTAATAGCTCGAGGGACTAAATAAGTCTTTAACCCGAGGTAAACACTGTGCTTTTCATTACGAATACAAGGAAAATAAAGACAACAACACGAAACCACTCGGAAAAAAAAATGAAGATCGGATTGCCGCTTTCCCGCCTATTTTGTTTTTTTTTTCTGTGGCCGGCTATTCAGACTTTATTTTCACTATGGTCACTGAAACAATTGTAAATATTTTGCCCAAATCTTGGTTATTTTAAAGAAATATTTGAAATATTTAACTAAATTATAACAAAGTTATTTAAAAAATATATTCTTTATAAATACTGAAGTTTATGTTATTTCAATTTTACATCGCGCTGTAATTTAGAGGCTGTATAGAAGTCAGAACATAGTGCAATAGAAATGTGAAAATGGAACTAGTTTTTTTTTTAATAATTTGACAGCTGTCAGTTGAAAGTGATTTTCCCTAGGGCTGAAAAGTGTAACTTTCAACCCGCTCCTCAGGCAACTTCAGACCTACTTTCCGAGTATGAGTAATGAAAAGAAATATTTGTAACCAAATTATAATAATTTTAATTATTTAAAAAGAATATATTCTTTAATGAATACAGAATTTTATGTTATTTCAATTTTACATCGCGCTGTAATTTAGATAGATAGATAGATAAATCATTTATTTAGTGCACACAAAAGACAAAGCACAACACACAGATATACAATTAAATGAAATAGTTCACTTAAAACAAAAGAAAAACATATTTACAAAATAAGTATGGTAACACAATGACTTACTTCAAATTAAAAATTTAAAAAAGGAAAATAACAAAGAGGGTATGCAAGGTGCGGTGTGTGTCTCAAGGTTACACCAAATGGGAGTCCAGCTCAGCATGTGTCGGGCATGCACCTGACGCTGATATTCTGCTGGATCCCTGTAGTGACGTACGGACGTCGAGCAGACGAGATAAATTCTTGTTGTGATAAAGTGTTTCATGCGCGGAGTGAAATACGTAAGTATATCAACTGAAATAAAATATTTTACCAAAAGTTTACTGTGTTGGAAGTGTTCTTGTTCGTTGACGTGTGTTTTAATACTTATTAGGTTATATCATATATATGTAGGTATAGTGCTCAAATGAATAATCTCATTATAATAATATTGTAGTTGTGTAGGTGTGAATAAGAATAAACGATTTGACTTGACTAAATTAGATGTACAATAGATAAATATAGGTTAATATCATGAGAAGGTATTATAATTATAATTATTGGCCAACTAAATATCCATAAACAATGCAATCATCAACTGCCCTCTTGTTCACAGGTTTGCGACCACACGCTACAGATAGACAGATTGTCTCGGGAAGAATAGGTACCACAATCAGTTATATAATGGACTTATTCGAAACAGTGATACCCAGTTTTTTCTGCTCTTTGATAAGAAACTGCCGCAGTCGAACTCTGAAGGTACCAAGACATTTAAGATTTCTTACCGGCGGGGGAATATTGTTCCAGCATTTGGATGCGGCGTATCTGAAACTTCCCCTAAAAGCAGCTGTCTTGTGCGATTGAGTGGAGAGTTGCTGCGAGCACTGCCTCCTTTCGCATTCTCTTCTGCTAGCGATCCAGCTCAGTTTATTGTACAGGTAGGTCGGCTGCCTATACTTTATTACTCCGAAAAGTATACATGCTAGGTGCAACTTACGCTGCGACTTCATCTTGAGGATGGAGTGCTTATTTAAGAATGGCGTTACGTGAGTTCTTGGTGGGATTGAAAAGCAGAATCGAGCGCAGGCATTTTGGACTCTCTGGATCAGTCGCTCAGTTCTTGCGAGCAGCCGAGGGCCAATTACTGTATCTGCGTAGTTTAGGTTAGAAAGCACGAGTGACTCCACCAGTTTAATACGCAACTCCTCGGACAGATAAGGCCTTATTTTATAAAGGACTTTTAGCCGATAGAAACAAGTGCGCACTGACTCTGCCACGTGCGCTTCGTATCTTAACCCAACGTCCATGTTCAGACCAAGATTACGTGCCTCACTGACTCGACTGACCGACTCACCCAGCAGGGTAACGTTGAGTGATGCCGGCACTGCGCTGATTTGGTTCCTGGTTCCAAACAGCATGCATTTGGTTTTTGTGGGGTTAAGTACTAAACCGTTATTTTCCGCCCAGCATGCTATTCTGTCAAGATCTTCGTTTAAATCCTTTATCGCAGTGTCATAGTCGCTTGGTTTAAAAGAGATATAGACTTGTACGTCATCAGCATAAATATGATACCTACATTTCTTCAGGGAACTTATGATGTCAGCACAATACAAAATGAAGATGATGGGGCCCAGTATTGTGCCCTGCGGGACTCCCCTGTAAACAGAAGTGAGTGATGAAACAAGAGATGAACCATTGCTCAGTCGTATTTCCACACGCTGCCGACGGTTGGTAAGGTAGCTTTGGAACCAGTCTATCGCATTTTGGTCAAATCCGTAGTAGTGAAGCTTTGATAGAAACAAGTCTATATTTATGCAGTCAAAGGCTCGCGAAAAATCTAGTAGGACAAGGAGTGTGCATAGGCCCTTATCCTGTGCTGAGAGAATGTTATCTGTCACGTCCAAAAGTGCCGTAGAAGTACCACGTTGTTTGCGAAAACCTGACTGTAGCTCAGGCAGAATGTGTTTATCTTCTAGATACTTTGACACCTGCTGACAAACCGCCTTTTCAGCGATTTTAGAAAGGCAAGGCAGAACACTGACAGGCCTCAGGTCTTTTAAATCGGTTGGATTTGGTTTTTTTGGCAATGGCCTAACGATAGCAATTTTCCAGATGTCAGGGAAAGTTGCTGAGAAAATTGAGCTGTTCACAATGTCGGTGATGGATTTTAATGAATGTGGGAGTGTAAGCCAAAGCATGTCTAGGGTGACTTGATCACAGCCTTCAGCGTTAGATTTTAGTTGGCGGAAGTATCGTAGAATTTGATCAGCAGTTACTGGTTGTAATGAGAGAGCGAAACTATCATCACCATAACGATGAGATTCAAAGAAAGCGCGTTGCGATGTATTGCAGACAGGGTTACCAGGAACGTTCAAAAAGTGATTATTTATTTGGTTTGGATCTCTGAAGGTAGTCGGAAGGTCATCAAATTGTTTCTTTGGTAATACTGTTTTTTTTAAATTTTTCCACAACGTTTTTGGATCCCTGATCTGACCATTAATATTAAAGTTAAAATATGCAACTTTTTCTCTAAATAAGGAGGTTACCACCAGAGACTTCAGCTGCTTGTAGTATGACTTTTTGGAGTCTGATTTCGTTTTACGGTACTTGGTCAGAGCGTCATTCCGCAACTGCATCATCAATTTTATTGTATCTGTTATCCATGGATAAGACGGTTCCTTAATTAAACATTTCTTGACCGGAGCATGCGCATCGTAAATTGTTACAATGTTTTCGTTCAACTCCTTAACCATGTCATTCACATTATGCAAGCCGCAAATGTTGTCCCAGTGTATTTGCGATAAATCACTATCTAGTACTTCTCTATTTATTTGTTTAATGGGTCTATACGTAATTGTGTAGGGTTTATATTTGCTACGCCTAATATTAAACTCACCCACAACAAGTGAGTGACCATGTATTGAGACATAGGGCTCAACAGATATCGCTTTGTGGTTGATGTTCGTACAGACAAGGTCGATCAATGTTTCGCTATGGTCTGTGAAATGGGTGGGTGAACTTACCAGTTGTTTTAGGCTCATGCTATTCAAAAACTCACAGACTTTCTTAGTTTGCCCATTAGCATTCAGGAGGTTAACATTGAAATCGCCGAGCAGTATGAAGTGATCACATTTGACTAAGGAGCTAATAGAGTCAGTTATAGCGTCGAGAAAGATGTCCAAGTCGAAGCGTGGCGGACGATACGCTGTGCCTATTGCAATTTTATTTCCATTGATTGTAAGAGTAATCCACATTTGTTCAATAGTATCGTATCTAGGGTCACTTGGGGTGGACCAGGTACGAGCCGTCAGACCGCGTTTAAGATAAAAACCCACACCACCCCCCCGGCCCCCGTGAACAGACAGCGATCGTGGTATATGGCGCAGGCGGTAACCTGGCACAGTGGGCGCTCGGCCCTCTTCGCCCGGTCTTAGCCAAGTCTCGTTAACTGCCAATACATCGAAAGAATGCCCTTCCACTGCTGCTATAAAATCATCGTGGTTAGTGCCAAGGGAACCCACATTTAGCAAACCAACTTTAAGGTATTTTTCAATCATTTATGTAAATAAATACACAACAGAACAGTGACGCACTGTCGCAGATGTAAAATGTTGACGTGTACGCGCGCGTTTGTCAAGGAAGATAATTTAAAATTAGTATGTGTCACTCTGTGGAGATATTTCAAACGACTGCTAGAAGTATAAGCAACAAAAAAAATAAATTCATTAAAATAATTATAAACAAGGACTAAATATCCAAAGACAAAAACATTGTAAAGATAAATAAATATAAATAATAGTTTTATAGTAAATAATACGTTAAAGAAAATAATTGTAAATAAAAATTGTAGATTAGACATTGTAAATAATAATTGCATTTTGACCAGTTTAAACAATAGTTGTAAAATATAAGTATTTGTAAAAAAAATTAAAGTCATATTCGACATTATCATCGAGATGTGTGTATAGAAAGTGTAAATATCAGTAATGAGTTTATACATTATTTCTGCATAAAAATCAGTGCTAAAATAATCTGTGCTTGAAAACATTTCCAACTTTCTGTAAGCTGATGGTGATTGATAAAATAGCATGAATGTCCAGAATTGACCAAAATAATCAACATCATTACCATATATTTCGCGTAGTGTTGCCCAAAGTCTTAGAAGAAAAAATAGTTTCCAACCCGGTACTGTAGGAGACACACACCGCCTTGCGACATCACTAAATATATAGCACAGAGTATACAAAAAACCTTTAAGTGCAAAACAAAGTAATAATAGAGAGATCAAAATGTTGACATCAACAGAGGCAATAGGTACATGAAGCAAATGTACAGAACGCGCTCGGATGTGGTACAAACCGACCATTACCCAAAAATCTTGCGGATATCGTCTTCACACCTAATTCGTTCCGCTTTTTGGCCATCTTCTCTGCGAGCTAAGATTTTTCCTTCCCTTGTCCATACATACTTCCATTTGTTTTCGCTCCCTGCCTGGCGAGCGTGATAAAATTTAGATTTAGAGGCTGTATAGAAGTCGGAACATGGTTCAATAGAAGGGTGAAAATAGAACTAGTTTATTTTTTATAATTTGACAGTTGTCACTTGAAAGCGATTCTCCCTAGGGCTGAAAAGTGTTACTTTCAACCCGCTCCTCGGGCAATTTCAGACCTACTTTCCGAGTATGAGTAATGAAAAGTACTAAACTACATTGGACAAAAACTACTACAGCGCCATCTATGACAAAGATGATAAACTATGATGAACTAGCAGTGAAACACGTCACAAATCCTACATCGCGCAAGCAACTTTATCCGCGACTTAAGAGTATCGAGATCCCGACTAGAACAGTCGGGCAGTAGCCCACGAGACATAACACCCGTCTGGTCGGAGGGTCCTCCCTTTTCTATGGGGGATGAAAAGCTTTACACCCTGTTCTTCATACCCCAAAAGTCGTTGGCCCGGTTGTCATTTTTTTTAAAAATTTTTTTTTAACAAAAAGCTCCATAATTATGAGTATTTCACAAATCTTCTGCCAAACTGCAGGACAGTTTGTCGGCAGTAGATCTTTGACTGTCGTTACAGGTAGTGACGGTGGCCCGAAAGTATGACAACCAGTCTTACCAAGGGTTATCGTATTACCCAGACTAACTGAAGTCAGATAGGCAGTCGCTCCATGTAAAATACTGGTATTCAGCTGCAGCCTGTTAGACTGGAAGCCGACCCCACCATAGTTGGAAAAAGGCAGGCAGATGATGATTATGATGTTTCATCCAGTTCCAGGACACGTCGATAAAAAAACCATCGACTCCCCACATCCCTACAAAGCATATTATTAATTTAATAATAAATTGGCGCTGCTCGTCTGCTGATTACGCGATAAGGACTTGGCTAATTATCTTATTCATTGTTTTGTGTGCTGCTTTTAGTTGGGAGGTTAGTGTGGATGTGGGGTGACTCATAGATTTAGGTGAGACTAGCTGGGGATCTCGGCTTTACTCGGTTTTTGCTAAGATTATGTGCCAAGCCTTTTATCAACTCTTCCTATTCTAAGTAGCCAATTTATTTTGCGTGTGGATATCCTCCTGGTTGCTTTCCGTCCTCTTTTAGACTATAATTACTTAACTAAAACTCATACAGCCAGTCAGTTGACAGACGTTACAGGTAGTCAGTGGTCCAAACAGTCTGACAACCATCAGTCTTACCAAGTGGTATCGTATTACTCAGTACTAACTGTAAGGTCAGATAGGCAGTCGCTCCATATAAAATACTGGTATTCAGCTGCATCCGGTTAGACTGGAAGCTGACCACAACATACTTAGTTGGGAAAGGGCTAGGATGAATAACTAAAATTGTCATCATTTCAGCAAAAAGACGCCGACTTCTCGCTGGCTGATTATGGACCACCTCCCCAAAGGGGGGGGGGGGACATAGCCAGCAGTGGACGTCTTTCGGCTGAATTGATCATGATGATGATGATAATTTAGCTTTGTTTAATATTTTGAAGTCATTGTTTTAGACTTTCACGGTTTCTTTTTTGGTTTGTCTGCTCATAATTAATAAATTTCGTCCCACTCGCATACCTCAGTCAGTATTCCCGCGATAATAATGCTTGCAACAACGTCGAAATATCGGGTGCTCGAAAAAAAAGAAAATCACGGATATAATCCCGTAAGAGTGTACTTTGAAGTCAACTGCTGAAACTGTTACAAAAAAGGGCAAGGCATATCCACATATTTCTAACTACCGACTACAAACTGCTGAAATTCGTACATTAACCCATTCCATTTCTAATAAGATTCAGAATTACATTTCCTAGCCAAATTCTGTCGTGGGATAGTTCAGGTAGACTAGATGGCTCGATTAGATCTCTCTTACGAAAAGATCAACTAAGCCGTTAGTTAACTGAAATGGAGTAGGTAGGTACAGTTCTTTTTTAATTATAAGAAGGTTAGAAGATTCAATGAATAACTCGTGGCTAAATAATAACAGCCACTCGGTTCGATTTTTATGTTAAGCCGTACTTGCCTAGGTTGATATGTGCATGGGTGACCACGTTTTTCAAAGTAGCCTTGTGAACAGGCTTCTTGATGATCTCCCAGTCCTTCCCGTTTCCTTTCTACTATGTCCCACTGCTGGGCAAAAGCCTCCCCCAGATCGCTCCAGGTAGTCTTCTCCTGCGCCATCAGCCATCGTGATGCGCATCAAGATAGATGATCTTGATGCGCATCACGAAGGCTCTTCTTTCTAGGCTGGCTTCGGCATCGTCGTCCAATATAAAAATCAAATAATACAATTTAAAAATCTACTTAGTGTAACATATACACTTTTACTTTCCAGAAGGGTAGGCACTCTTATCTCAATGTATTTGTAGTCAGCGCAGCCATGTCTTCTTCAATCCATACTTCTATATTAGTCACCATCTCATGGGGTCACCTCCTTTCTAGACACAACGTCTTTCATACAGTTCATCCATCGTTTCTTCAGGTACAGGTGTACAGTATCAGTTAAACTGCGTGGTATTGTGACCTGCCTCTTGTTCAAACCTCAAACTATAGCTAGGTTCTAGTCTAGACCACCGGACCAACAAATCAGTAATTACTGATCACCAATTCTTCTTGTACGAGAAGAGATCTTAGTATTTGAGACAACAAAAGCCTAATTCAGATACAGCCCGGTGATATTTGCGTGATTATGTGTTTCTTTGTCCGTCAAATACTCGGAAACCACTGAACCGATTTCAATGAAACATTTTTTGTGAGCATATGAATCAAGTTGCTACACGTCGCAAAAAAAAACTGAATAAAATTTTCTGCTAAGCAATTAAAAAATACAAAAACCGTTTCTTGAATTTTGTTAGAACGTACCAAAAAGTTAGGTACTGTTATTCGGTATTTCTCACATTACTCTTTAATAGAAAACAAAGAAGCTTGTAATTCGCGAGATTCTCATAAAATTCGCGAAATTGTTCTCTTGTACACTGTGTAATCATTTGATATGAATCCTCGATAACGGAGAAAAAAAATTGGTTGGTTTGCGTCTATTTTGGGCGCCTGTGGGTTCCCTAGGAAAATCATCCTAAAAAGTTCCTTCTGCTGAGATGCAGTTTACTTCTCTGTGGTAATGGGTCTATGCTCGATAGTGGTAAGGAGTGGGCGTGGTGGACCACGCGGTCCCAGACGCACAAATGTCTTCTGGTTCAAGGTCATGACCGTTTCCATACGATGATGATCCTCCGCCGTTTTAAGTTACACAAAGTAAATTGTCTTCTTTGGTTCGAATCTACGACTACGACACTCATCATCATCATCATCATCGTCATCGTCATCAGCCTATTAATGTCCCCACTGCTGGGACACAGGCCTCCTCTCTATAAGAGGGAATGGGCTAAAATATATCACGCAGGCCCAGTGCGGATTGGTAGATGTCACATGTCTTCGAATTTTCAGGACATGCCGGTTTCCTCACGATATTTTCCTTCACAGTTTTGAGAGTAACGGTGATGAAATAAAATACACAAACTAATGCGCCTGCCTGGGTTCGAATCCACGACTTACTGTTCGTAAGACGGGGTCGCCACTACTGGGCCACCACTCGGCCACCGCTGCTTCAGCTGCTATGTCACTCAAATCAGGGCTCATCATAGTTTCCACAAACAGGAAAGAATATTGAAAGAAAAATTATCTCCACGGTCAGCTTTAGCGACTATTGTGGACGATAGTAGGTACACGTAGTCATATTTTTCATAAAATTTCTTAACCATAGATAAATTCTGAAGCTTGTCTAATACGAATTGGAACGCCAAAGTGCAAAATCCAAGTGCGTATCTCCAAAAACATTGTAGGTTGGAACTGCAAAATATTTTTTGCTCAAATTAATAGTTACACGGTATATAGCGCTTGTTATGAGTGGATTGTAACACATTGAACTGAGTTGATAAAAAAAAACGCGTACGCAGGTAGGCACTTTATCCTACAAAAGATAGAATTAAGTATTAACCTCATTTTTTCTGGATCGTTACAATTCAATTCAATTCAATTTATTCATTTCAGGCTACAATGACCCATAGACCTTATAAACTAACATATAAATTAAATACAAAACTTGTGTTAATAAATAAGACTTAAAACTATGTACGCATGCTTGCATACGGCATCCTTGCTGCTTGCTTGTTGCATGCTTGCTGCATGCTTGCTGCTGACGTAGAACAAGAGAAAAAATAACGATGATGTTTCCTTATCGTGTGTGTGTGTGTGTGTGTGTGTGATGTGCTCGCAAAATTGGATGCATCCCAGAACATCGTCACCGATTTGCGCAAGGAAGTTAGTGAGTTGCGCAACAGTGTGGCAGTATCTAGGTCAGCAGTTCATGCGCCTAACGCTGACACGGGTCGTGGAACCGGCCACGATGTATCGTCGGTGAATTCCGCGTCAGCTGTTTCAACACCGGCGCATACGTCGATTGCTGAGCTTGCAATGCATTCCGCCCGTGCGCCTCGCATCCCCGCGGCGACTCCTACGCGCTGCGCGGCCCGAGCCTTACGGAGGGATTACGCCAGCGTCACCGCAAGCCCCTCTGAGGCTCCTATTATTAAACCTGTGCCTGTAAAGGCGCCAAGTAAGGGCGATAACGAGGGTTTCGTGACGGTACGGAGGAGGAACCGCCGCTCGCGCGCAACCAAGAACCTCTGCGGCAAGGCTCCTGTAGACCCTAAGGTGAGCCTGCGTGCTGCCAAGCCGAACACACCGGTGTACATTTCTCGCTTGCATTACACCACTAAAGCGGAGGACATCGTGGAGTACGTGCGCCTAAAGACGAGGTACACACCGAGGGTGCAGTTACTGGAGTCGCGCCGCAACGTCAATTTCAAGGCGTTCGTGGTGCGAGTACCGAATTGTTACCTGCCCATGGTGATGGAGGAAGACTTTTGGCCACAGGACGTGGTGTTCCGTCGCTTCCGCGGACAAGTACCACTGGACAGCGTACACAAGTGAAGTGTGACTAAGTGAAGTGTTACTAACATAGTTTTTAAGTCTTATTTATTAACACAAGTTTTGTATTAAATTTATATATGTTAGTTTATAAGGTATATATCTATGGGTCATTGTAGCCTGAAATAAATAAATTGAATTGAATTGAATTGAATTGAATTGAATTAAAAATTGATTTGCCCGGGAATCAATGCCGTGACATATATTTATGTAGCTACTAGACCAGCTGTGCTGTGAAATTTTGATAAGTATTGTATGAACTGGATAGCTTTTGAGTCTTGAGTCTTACCTACCTAGGTAGGTAACTTGCTACCTAGGTACCTAGGAAGGTAAGTACGTGAAAGTCACGAACAGATTTTCGATCTCTCAAAGAGAAAATTACTGAACAAAAGTGTATAAACACAAAGGATTCTTTTAACAATAATGAGAAAATTCTTCACATTTTATAATTAGTTAAGTATATAACAAATGCACAAAGAAACGGGAATTCACAATGACGTCATCATTCGCAATGTCCGTTATGTTTGAAAATTGGAATAAAATAAGGGACCGGTAGGTGAAGCAGAAAATTAATCAGGGGCATTCAAAAAGATAAAACTTTTTGCGTGAAATTCAGAGAATGGAATTGCTGCTTTGATTGGCCTATTATTATATGGCTGATAGGGCCGAGAAGTTCTGAAGTGTCGAAGGTTGTGGAAGTTTCAGTCGAAAGACGTCCACTGCTGGACATAGGCCTCCTCCAAGTGTCGCCACATTGACCGGTCCCGTGCGACTCGCATCCAGCGGATCCCCTCAACCTTCACCAGGTCATCGGTCCACGTAGTAGGAGGCCTTCCAACGCAACGTCTTCCGGTTCGCGGTCGCCACTCCAGAACTTTTTTGGCCCCATTGGCATCACACATCACATAACTATTTTTAGATCTACTCAGTATAATGAGTTTTTATCAAAATGTTAATACATTTTTTTGCGATCACAGGACGTGCATAGTTTCGTCGCTGTTTATTTATTTTTATAATCTTTACGATTAAAAAGATAAAGTTAATTTACATATAGAAAACATTAACTAATTGTCGATGTCTTCCGTTTATTTGTACGATTATTTTATCTTATTTTGTGTCGTTATAATAAATGTCAGTAACACCAAGAACTGGTATGATTGTAGAACGAAGGACTTACAAGTCGTGTGTTCAATGGGATTTCCCACCGGCAAAAATGAATGACTTCCATACCAATTTTCATCCCATATAAAATCTAAATGGTTACGTAGATGGATGTTCTAAAGTGATCATCTGCATAGCTTTTTCCTAACTATGTTGGGATCGACTTCCAGTATTACCGGATGCAGCTGAATACCAGTATTTTACATAGAGCGACTGCCTATCTGACCTCCACAACCCAGTTAGTATTGGGTAATACCATACCCCCTAGAAATGCTTCGTCAGACTTTTGGGCCACTGACTACCTGTATGTAACAACTGTCAAAGATCTATAAATGACAACTGGGGCCAACGCGGCAACGGCTTAAGAGGACTGTCACAACGTTCTTGTATTTGAGTGATTGAAGAGTCAAACACTCAAATACAAGAAAAATTATGATGTTTATTTAGAACACTCCCGAGTGAAATAATCAAATTTTCTCGGGCATATATTTTTTTTTAAATTTTGTGGCCTTGTTTAAACCATACAGACTCGTCAAAACTCTCAGTTTAGATCTGTGATTATGGTTTATCCTCTAGCCTTCTTAACGTGCTTTCCGAGGCATGGAGGAAACTAGGTATGTAATGGGCGGACACCCATCCACGGCGGACAACGCACGGACACACGGACCAAGTGTGACTTAAGCTGAACATCGAAACGGACGGCTGTTATTATTCAGCCACGAGCTCTTTCTGGTCAATAAAATACTTGTTTCTGCCGCTAAACAACATTATTGTTTAGATAGCAGTGGCGAAGGGTGAAAATAGTATCAGGGGAAGCCGAAGAAAAAAAATGAGATTATTTGTTTTTTCTTTTTTTCCCATGTTAATTTTGACCTCATTTTCAACATCAGCCACCCCAAAAACCACGAAATCGACACCCGTGATGAAAACTCCAACAAATTTCGTTTTTGTGATGTTTTTGACACTACGTAGAGTGCCTTGTTTCCGAAGGTAAGCCGGTAGGAATGGGCTTCTTAGGTGCCTTTGGGTCTGTTAGATAGCATTCATGACATGAAATTACAGGCACAGGAAATATTTTAAATCTGCCGCCAAGGTTGCAAACGCATCGGCAGACATCTTTGTCTAGCTATGGATGGCGGAAATCACAGATTGTTGGCCGGGCTGTATTCTCTTACTGCATCTAAGAAATCCATCGTCAAATTGATTTTTCTGAAATCTCTGAAAAAACACTATTGCGCGGAAACGACTTTTTTTTTTGGGGTTTTGTTTTGTGGTAGATCTCAATTTAACGCACTCAAAACATTGTGCTGATGGATGGACTTAATCGTACGGGGTTCGTATATTTAAAGTTAAATTGAAACATTAAAATCTTTTATTTAAAAATTCTTGCGAAAAAGATGGTACTTACTTTGACCTTCAATATCTCCGTAACTAGAAGGTTCCCAGGTATGACCCAGAACAAAAACGTGGTCGCAATGACGCGTGACGGAGAGAAAAAGTGCCATTCCACCCTTTATATTTTCATCACAAGTGCACCCGCGGTTTAAAGTCAGTATAATTTTAACAGGAATCTGACAAAGTGGTGTTAAAGAGAAGATTGGCTATGAAATGTTGAATATTTAATATTTTTTATTAAAGCGTTATTATGTTTCTACAGCACTATGGCGGGCAGACCGTGAACTTGCGTAGAGTTTTTTGTTTCAATTAATTATTCTATGCTGTGAGGAAACGTTTGTATGTTATTTTGAAATATTGCTACTAATTCTAAACTGTGGATTATTTATGAAATTTTGCCCGCGGCTTCGCTCGCGATAATAAAAAAAAAAAAACAAAAAAAAATCGAATTAGTTCGTCTGGTAGATTGTTAACAAAATATTTGACCCGTATTTTTTCTTTTGTTAGGTAAATCAAAATTGACGAAGATATGACGCTTTTAAAATTCTCAATACGTCACGCCGTGGTATAATTATTAGAGAGCGTTGTGACGTCACGAGACCCCACTCCCGAGTTTTGATGCGTTTTATCTCGGTCAGTATTCATTGATTTACGAAAACAAAAAATACGTGTCCATTATTTTTCAATAATCTAACTGACGGACTAAATAGATTTGCAATATTTTGATACTGTCGCCATGCCTATTAGACGGTTAGAGTGTAAATAACGGGAGACTGAGGAAAAAGAAAAATTTTGCCAAAAAAAAATCGATTCTATAATAAAACTCCTAAATATACCTAAGGCTAGAAGTTACGTGGTATTTTTTATCTCCGACTAACCGTTTGTCGTAAAAACGGTGTCGAAAGGATTCCGATCACTCCGTCTACGCAGGTTACGCAACCTAACCTAGGTTAGAACGGTGGTGGCTGCGGAACTGTTCGAAAGAGATACCGTGACCCCGGAACATAAAGGGCGAGGAAGGATCATGGATGAGTTTTAGTCAGTAAAAGTCCGACACTCCCTCCCGCTCCGCCCAGAGTGGGAGAAGTCATTTGATGATTTCCCATCCGAAAAAAAACTACGGTACCTCGAAATTGGTCGTAGTAAAAAAAACATTGCCCCGTTTCGTATACTGACCCATTTTCACTCACTTAAACAAACAGTCAGACCCGAAACAACTACCTGTAGGTCATACAAATAATTAGAGCCGAGCCGGGATCAAACCTGCAACACACAGCGTAGCATCCAATCGCTCAGTCGTTGCGCCAACCCTATCGTCAAAACAAGTTTCGACGTCATCATCTGCCTAGTATTTTCCCAACTATGTTGGGGTCAGCTTCCAGTCTCACCGGATGCAGCTGAATACCAGTATTTTACATGGAGCGACTGCCTATCTGACCTCCACAATCCACACCGCAGTTAGTACTGGGTAATACGATACTACTTGGTAATGCTGGTTGTCAGATTTTTAGGACCACTGACTACCTGTAACGACTGTCAAAGATCTACAAATGACAGCCGGGACCAACAGCTTAACGTGCTTTCCGAGGCACGAAGGAAACTCGGTGTGTATGGGTGGCACCCATGCCGTCACCTCCTTCTGCGAAGCAGTCATGCTAGCGAAGGAGGTGGCGGAACGCGAGAGGGAGAGAGCCTCTCTTCCCAGCCGCCGCGGGAGACGCACCGGGCGTCGGGGGCCACGTGGTAGCCACCACCGGCCACCGTAGACGCGGGCCTGTGGACGGTTAGCTATGGGCTAGCTAACCGCACAGTGAAGGGCCGAAGCCTGCCGGGGTTGCGGGACTGTTCGAAAGAGATCCGCGGCCCCGGAACGTAAAGGGCGAGGAAGGAACATGGATGGGTTTTAGTCAGTAAAAGTCTGACACTCCCTCCCGCTCCGCCCAGAGCGGGAAAAGTTATTTGATGATTTCCCATCCTAAAAAAAAGGGTGGCACCCATACGCAGACCAACCTAGGCAAGCACGGCTTAACCTAAAGATCGACCCGAGCGGCTGTTATTATGTAGCGTAGGTAAATAAAGTTTCTAGATGTTTATTTAATAATCAATGAACAGACAAAACCGCGGGTCAAACCTTAAGCCACCTGCTAACCACCTACCTGCCCGATTAACAAACTTAAAGGTTCACACAAGATGCCAAGGAAGTGTTTTCTGGGCATCGAACCGTGACACAAGGCACACCCAAGCATTTGCGCCATAATATTTGCAAAACTAAACCTGCATGGACGTGTGCCTTTGCTAACTTTCGAAAAAAAAAGTTGCAAACTTTTATTTAATCTGTGGGAAAAATTTGAGCGGGAGAATTTCGGGTTTTGTAATTCGAATTGTGACGTCGTTGTGTTGTGTTTTGTTTCTGTTTCCCGTTGTGTTTTAATATGATGTGAGAGAGATAGATATAATATTGTTAATTCGTTTCGATTTTAGAATGTACTGAGAGAGTGCTGAAAAAATCAAATCATTTTTTATTTACTTTCCATTACGTGGTTAGTTCGTTATTTCAAACAAATCAGTTCTTTAAAGCAAGCAATGGAATATGGCCACAACAATAGTAATTTTAATTTAAAAACTACTCTAATTTCGTAAAACAATGAGGAATTAAATTCTATAATTAAGTGTAAATTACTTAATGGACATTTTAAATTGAAAATGGACGTTTAAAACTGCTTGAAGTGCTATTATGTTTGTTAAAATGTTAAATATACTAGTTTTGTGCCCGGTGTTACTTGCCGCTGGGGTGCAAACATTGACCATCGATTCGCAGCTCGGAACTTCTATAGAAGGTAAGAAGTTTTCTTTTCTCTGAAAAATAAGATACTTTTATGGCTGACTAACAGACTACACAAGGAAAACTTACTTACTTACATGGATTTTGTAAAATAAGTTCCTTCGAAGAATTCCTGGTTTTTTCAGGTCTCAAATGTGTTCTTCTGAGAGTGACTATCTTTCGAGTCATGGTTTATATGTATCCTAGGGTCCATCCAATATTTATCGGTAACATTTTTCTTTTCTTTTCTCTTTTTTTGAACTCGTGGCTAAATAATAACAGCCGCTCGGGTAGATTTTAAATTTAAGCCACTTGTCTAGATTGGTCTGTGGATGGGTGACCGCCCATAACCTACAAAGTTTCCTCTGTGCCTCGGAAAGCACGCGTTGGTCCCGGCTGTCATTTGTAGATCTTTGACAATCGTTACAGGTAGTTAGTGGTCCGAAAGTCTTACAACCAGTCTTACCAAGTAGTATCGTATTACCCAGTACTAACTGGGTTGTGGATTTTGGAGATAGATAGACAGTTGCTCCATGTAAAATACTAGTATTAAGAGCGCGTATTCCAAAAGTTGGCAACGTCGCAAATAGCTGTCAAATATTTACATGTTTTAATTAATTTGGCAATTTTACTGTATGAAAACAAGAAATATGGCTCTGTAGTGCACTAAATAATTGAATATGAATTGCAATTAAAACCCTAAATTTGAAGTTGTAAACTTTTCAGGTGTAAAAAAGGCATTTGACAAGTTCCAGAATACTTTTTTTACATCTAAAACTATATATTCGGTGTTACCATATTAATTATTGCATTCCCTAATCAATTTTTGAGTGCCCTACAGAGCCATATTTCTTATTTTCATATAGTAAAATTGCCAAATTAATTAAAACATGTAAATATTTGACAGCTATTTGCAACGTTGCCAACTTTTGGAATACGCGCTCTTAAGGCTAGGCAGATGATGATGTCGAAACTTGTTTTGACAACAGGGTTGGCGCAGTGGTTGAGTGATTAGATGCTACCCTGTGTGTTGCAGGTTTCATTCCGGTTCGGCTCTAACATTTGTATGATCTTTTAGTCACATGTCAGTCGTACCAAGGGGTATCGTATTATTTACCCAGAATACCCAGTACTAAATAGGTTGTGGTTGTCAGATAGGAGGTCACCCCATGTAAGACGCGGTGTTCGCCTGTATTCGTTTAGACTGGAAGGGCGGACGGATGTACAGCAGAGGCTTATTAATAGGGCCGTTGGATATTCTTCGGCTACATAGCCCTAAAGACTCACATAGTTCGCGATATAGCTAGTTCCTAGCTAAAAAAATAGGCTTCTGTACTTAAAAAAACATTAATTATGTAGTCCGTCAGTTAGATTATCAAAAAACATTTGACCCGTATTTTCTCTTTTGTTACGTAAACCAAAATTGACGAAGATACGACGCTTTTAAAATTCGCAATACGTCACGCCGTGGATGATTATTAGTGCGTTGTGACGTCACGAGACCCCACTCCCGAGTTTTGATGCGTTTTATCTTTGTCAGTATTCATTGATTTACGAAAACAAAAAATACGTGTCAATTATTTTCCAATACTCTAACTGACGGACTAAATAGATTTGCAATTTATTGATGGTGGAAACTAGCCCATTCTATGTTTCACTTCAAGTAACATTAATGCGCCTTACTTACCGAATTTCTGTCAATGTGTTGAAATGTTGTGATAATTCCAACCATTGCCAAATGCATCCGCTGTGTTGCATCCATACTCATAGCAATAATATAATGTTACCTGTAATAAAATTATAATAAAGTTACGAGTAATTTAATATGTAAAACTAACTTTGACATTGTTGCAAAAGTTCACTTGATTAACTCCTGACGCAAAAACGACGGGGTTTTATAAGTATGACGTGTGTGTGTGTGTCTATCTGTGGCATTGTAGCTCCCGAACGGATGAACCAATTTGTCATCGCGCGTTGTGAAAGGGGGCTAGACGGAAAAAATTCTTACGAAAAAGTTGTCACGACACTTTTTGCTTTTTAAAAATAAATGAAGGTTGCAATGCGTTTGTTTCATTTCTATTTCGCATTGAACAGTGTGGTGTCGCGACGATTATTTTTGTTGAGTGAACATTATATTTGTAAATAATAAAAAAAAAATTATTATAACTTAAAAAAAAAAAAAATTATTACAATTCCTTCACTAGTTAATCGAAAGAACTTCGTTCCATCCGGGTGTCCCTTGACACTTTTTTTTTTTAAATACTGCATTGTTTCACTCTCATAGAGAGGAGGCCTGTATCCCAGTTGTGGGAACATAAATAGGCTGATGATGATGACTGCATTGCTTAGGAACTGCGTCGTTGGTCTCGTGACTGCTGAGCATGCGGTCTTGGATTCGATTTCCGGGTCGGGCAAAGTATTATTGGGTTTTTCATCACAAATTTGTCAGTAGCAGCAATGGAGTATGGATTTTAGACAAATGTGGTCGGAAATAGGGTCTCTTCCTATTACATGGTACTTACACATAACTGTCGAAATGTGGTTGTACTGTTAGTTACACCTCTAATTCCTCGGGGATTACGTTATGTTTTTGAAGAAAAAAATTTAGGTTAATTGAATTCAGAACCAACTCTTTTTGGTATTCGGTTGAAAATGTTACGCATAATCAGTGATGAAATCTAAATCTGTCAACTTGCATTGTATTGTACTGTATTGTACAACGGGCTGGTGTCCGCAACTCCACTTCATAGCGCGTATTTTGCGTATGGGCTGTAATCCACCACGCGGGCCCAGTGCGGTTTGGTAGATGTCACATGTCTTCGAATTTTTGGTTCTAGGACATGCCGGTTTCCTCACGATGTTTTCCTTCACCGTTTTTGAGAGCAGTGCTGATGAAATAAATTACACAAAGTAATGCGCCTACCTGGGTTCGAATAACCCTCGACTTACTGTTCGTAAGTCGGGGCCGCCACCACTGGGCCACCGGCTGTTCTCAATCTGTCAACTTATTGTCGCATTGGTCTGGTGGTTGCAAGCGTCGCTGCCGAGCTCACTGTCTTGCGTTCAACTCTCGCATTGATCAAACTGGTATCGAGGTTTTGCATCTAGAAGACTGGAAGTACTCAGTAGCAGCCATGGAGACAGAATTTATGCTCGGTTGATGACTATTTAAGCATACAAATCATTACATAGGACTGAAAGAAAGCATGGATTTGAAAACTGGCAAAATGTGGATGGTTTTACAAGTTGTAAAGTTTTTAGTGGGAGAGTCCTCTGACCAGACGGGTGTTATGTCTGGTGGTCTACTGCCCAACAGTTTTTCCATAAACTTAGTCTTAAGACGCCTGCGGAGCATGCGTCGTTCATACAAACTTAATACCAAAATAATTTGTAAATAAAACATATTCTTAAGGTAGTGTCTATTTATTTCGATTGGATCATAGAATATCTAAGTTCCCAAATATACATTTTGTATAGACACTGATTTAAACAAGAGTTATGAGAACAATAAATTTTCTATAGAAATTTTAAATTCCTCATATCTCGTCTTTATATCATTGTTCTTTCAAAATATATATTTGGGAACATAGATATTCTGTAATCCAATCGGAATAAATACACACTATCGTAAGAATATGTATGATTTACAAATTATTTTGGTATTACGTTTGTATGAAAAACGCATGCTCCGCCGGCCCCTTAAGGCGCAGACACATGACTTTTAGTGATTTTAAATTGATCATCACGTCTTAACTTCTAGTCTAATTTCTTTGAAAAAACTATATGTTATACTAGACCATTTCTTTCATAATTTGATATGTGAAAATGTGAAGAAATATTTTATAACTTAGTGTAATCAATTTGTGAAGTAATATCTAACGCGGCCACAAAACGATCATCACGCAAAAACTATCGGGCGTATTTGCATGAAACTTAGATCATCTCAAAGACAATTTAATGCCCTTTGTATTAGTATACGGCTTTTATCCGTATTGTGTTTGATAAATCAAGGTGGGTTGTTTTTTCGAATAATCTTGGTGCGGGGCTCCTCGGGGCGACGGGCGGCAGTGTATCGCTGACCACTCTCACGCACGGGTATACGCTATTGCTAAACTTCTCCCACTCGCTCAAGGTCGTTGGCGTGAGGTAGCCCCTTAAATCGCGGATAATTGTAATAACGCGATTTAGAATGTTGATGTTAGATTTTCATTTGTGGCTAGGAGGAGCTCGTGGCTCAATAATAACGGCAGCGCGGGTCGATCTTAAGGTAAAGCCATGCTTGCCTAGGTTGGTCTGTGAATGGGTGATCTTACTTACTTGATTTAGGTACCTAAATACCGAGTTTCCTCCGTGTCTCGGAAAGCACGTCAAGCTGTTGGTCTCGGCTGTTATTTGTAGATCTTTGACAGTCGTTACAGGTAGTCAGTGGCCCAAAAAGTCTGACAATCAGTCTTATCAAGGGGTATCGTATTACCCAGTATTAACTGGGTTGTGGAGGTCAGATAGGCAGTCACTCCATGTAAAATACTGGTATTCAGCTGCATCCGGTTAGACTGCAACATAGTTGGGAAAAGGATAGGCAGATGATTTGACCCTTTTGATACTTGTACATATTTTTATTAAGTACTATTTTAGAGTTGTAAAATAATGTACTTACTATAGTATCTGTTTTTGAAGACGGTTATGTAGATTGAGTACAGATCGCTTTATTGGGAACTATAATGTCACGAGTAATTTAACAAGCAGATCTATCTAACTATAACCTATCTTTTCACATTGTTATGAAAGTTCATGTTTATGCGAAAGTACCTGTCTTTCTGTCTATCTGTCTGTCATATTTTCGCAAGTTAACAGCTGAACGCATTTTGATGTTATCATACAACTAGACCATGACTTGGGTTTGTGAATATTTTTAATAAAATATTGGCGATCGGTGCAGTTTGGAGGTGCTCCTGAATAAATAATAACAGCTGGTCGGGTAGATGGTTAGGTTAAGTCGCGCATGCCTAGGTTGGTCTGTGGATGGGTGAACACCCATCACACAATTACCGACTTTCCTCCCCACGTTAAGCCGTTGATCCCGGCTGTTCAGCCTTTTTATCTCGCCCGAATCATTGAAAGTTGTTACAGGTAGTCAGTGGCCCGGATGTCTAATATAATGTATACTTACAGTCTTACCAAGTGGTATTACTCAGTGCTGATTGGGTGGGTTGTATTTGTTTAGGTGCACCAACAGTACATACCTACATAATATAAGTAGATAAAGGTACACTTGTTATGGTTCTAATGTACGTACCAATAAAATTATAAGTATACACAACTTTTTTAGAGAATAAGTTGTAGAGGTCAGATAGGCAATCGTTTCATGTAAAATACTGGTGTTTAGCTGTAACCGGTAAGACTATAAGCCGAACCCAACATAGAACTTGGGAAAAGGCGAGGCAGATGATGAAAATTAAAAACAAGAAAACTGATTTGATACCTATTGTTGTTTTAAAACTTGGTATCATTTTATTGAACGACTAAAAGGTCCATGTTCACCGAAAATATAACAGTCTGATTATCTAAAACCAGCTGTCACTGTGACATGTTCCCATACAAAAATGTGTTTTAAACAGCTGTTTTAGATAATCAGGGCGTCATCCTTTTGGTGAACATGGACCTTATTATTAGGTACCATTGTTCAAATCAAATCAAATCAAATCAAATTTATTTATTTTGTGAACACAAGTAAAAATAGGTGTTAAAAATACATACAATTCAGAACTAACTATGTTAGTGCTACTATTGTTTTCTTTCAATCAACTGAGCTTAATTCCGCAATTCGGGCTGGCCTGTTACTCAATTATGGAAAGCCCAATTAAACTATGTCCAACCCGGGGTTCGAACCTTCAGCCTTGATAATACTTTGAGTCAGTTAACATACATGTTACTTATTTACCTTTTTAAACTTTCCCGCTCTCCTTCACTACCGTTAGTTGACTGGAAGAGAAACAGTTTAAACATTACCTATGAGTAGAGGAAGATCAAAGAAACGATGGATGGACTGTGCGGGCACGTATCCAGGGGGGGGGGGGATAGTTGGGATTTATCCCCCCCCGAAATCTGACTAAAAACGAAGTACGTAAATTATAGTAGGTACAGTGATTACAGCGATTTTTTACACAGTTACCTACACAAGAAAATACATAGCATCCGAGCCAGAAAGCAAAACTTTTCGAGATCGCTTCGCTCGCTCGTACTCCTATTTTCCTTTCTGAGTGTATTAAACGGGAAAATTAACTTAATTTATCAGAAAATATACGAGCGTGCTCAGACCCTACCTATGCCCTTTGCCTTTACTTACGTTCAAAAATTGTGCCGGCTCCCATGCACTGTTTTTATGTTATTTCAATGTTTATCCCCCCCCCCGCGAACCAAAAGTCTGGATACGTGCTTGGGACTGTGTTAAAAATGATATGGCAAGAAAAGAAGTGTCTGATGAGACGACGAATATTAGAGAAGTAGGTAGGTACATTTGGAAGGAGAAGACATGCTACAGATACATGGATAAGATGAGAGAGAATTGAGATTGAGCAAGAGAATGATAATGATGACACATGGTTTAATAAATTTCTGTATTTCCAGATTGCTTCGAAAGAATATCGATCGGTGAGCAGCTGCCCCCTGACGCCATCTACCGGAATGTGACGGAACTAACAACTCGTGAGTGCGAGCAAATCTGCAAGCAAGACAAACAGTGCCAGAGCTATGATTACGGGTACGTATTGTTGAAGATAGATGGCGCTGCTTGTTACGAAATAAAATCATGCGTGCCTTATGTTAGGCACTAATCGTTTATGGTCCTTATTGGCTCACCTAAAGTTCTTTACCCGAAATTATGCTTCCTAACGATTTGTACTCCGAATGATCACTCTTCCTAAAATTTTTCATCCTAAAGTTTTCATTCATAATATTTGTAGTGATACCGGCGATGTTCATAACACTCATGTTTCCGAAAATTGAAATTAATAATATCATTCATGTAATATATTGAAACTCCTACTGTTTTTTATCGTAACGCTTATAACCCTAAACAAAATTACCATAATATTTTCACTCATAATCAGAAAGAAACATTTATCAAGTGTAATAAAAAAATATATGTGGGTAGAAGATGATATTTATAGTATTTTTTTGTTTTTGATTAAAGGTCGTTTCACTGATTTTTGTCTTAAATGAATGAAATTCAGGTCAGAGTGTCGTCTTGGGGGCACTATGAAAAAAAAACTTTACTATTAAAAAAAAAAATTTCGCGACCAATTTCGAGGTAGTTGGTCACAGTTCTAACCTAACCTAACCTATGGATCCCTTCCACATCGTTTTTGCGATAAACGGTTAGTCGGAGACAAAAAACACCAAGACACTTTTAGCCTTATATTTAGGTGTTTTATGTTACCTAGGTGAAAATAAAGTTACGCAAAATTAATGTATGCAATACTGATTATTATGAATAAAAACAAATCTAAACAAAAAATATAGGACTTTGAATAATAGTGTAAAAGATGGATATGTTGAGAAAATATAGGAAAACAAATAATAGTATAATATAATTATGTTTATTGCTACTGACATTATGAAGTTGAATGATTCGGAAATATGAACATTAGAGACAGAGTAGTTAGAAATTGTGATTGTTATGATGGAAAATGTTAGGAAGAACATTTTCGGATTTCCAACTATCGGAGTTGAAAATGTAGGTGAACTTTGGCTCACCCAATCGTATAGAGTATAGAGTTGAAAGAAATATAAATCTAAACAAGACAGTTAATAATATCAAGTGCCTTACGGCTTTGCCAAATATACCAACGGCTTAACGGGCTTTCCGAGGCACGGAGGAAACTCGGTAACTCGAACTTGGTACTCAAAAAGCCCATAATAAATTATATAACTTGTCAATCCTGTAGACATTCACATTGCATTATTATTCATTACATTATTTTGATTATTATTTTTTATTTTTTTACTTTTAAGCACTAATCATACAATTGTTTAAGAAATAACATACTATGCGATTAAATGTACACTTTTGTATTCTCTACATTTTTAATAAATTATTCTTATTCTTATTTTAAATTCCTGCAATAACAGTTTGTGCATATTACTTTTTAATTTATTTTATACTCATTAATTTGTTAGGTAAAGTAACAATAACTCACATATAAATACCGAATATTATACCGAAGATTGGTAGCAATCAATATGGCCTACATGGTTACATTCCTAGAATCTTACTTTTGTTCCCCATAGATAGGTACCATATGACAATGGTATCTATTCAACCCATCCATTTCTTATTCTTATTCTTTATCGCACACAAAAATTATAAAGAAAAAATATACACAAAATTACAAAATATAGCTTATGTACAACGGCGAGCTTAACCCAGAATTTGGTTTTCTTACAGCAAGCCATCCATTTAATATTAAAACGCGAGAAAATAACTGTCTGTCTGTTACCTTTTAACTCCCAGAAATTCGACACACAGGAAGGCCTAAGTTAAGGCAAAGGATAGGTTTTATCCCTGTAGGACGATCCCGTGGGATAATTTCCTACCTCAACTCAGGCAACAAAAGCAGGCTGTTAATATATCAATTTTTTCTATTCCAGAGTTGGCGCAAAAGGCAACGCAACATGCAACTTAAGCAACAACGACGAAAAGTCTCTAAAAGAGAAGAGCCTCCTTCTCAAACACCCTGACTATGACGTCTACGTCCGCCGAGTACTATGCGAGCAGTCTCCCCCTTCCCCCATACAAGGGCAGTTCGATGACCCTTCAGATGGACCTGGACCAGCACACAGACCCGTCTTCAGACCCGTAGATGACCCTAAACAACCTTTTATGGATGACTACCTCATATCTGGTGACTTAGAATCCTATGGAGTAGCAAGGCCAGTTTATAAACCTCAATATGATGAAAGACCTGACGATTATTCGAATCTTAAACCAGATTTTGATATGGGACCAAGTTATGGAGCTCATAAGCCTCAAGATATGCCGTATAGACCTGAAAAACCAGGTCAGGATGGGGCTTATAAGCCAAGGCCGGATCCTCACGATGTTTTGCAGTTACAAGATCCTTATAGACCTAATGATAGGCCAGGGTATCCAGTTAATGACTATAATAGGCCAAGACCTCCTCCATATGAACCTGAAAAGCCTGAATACCATTACATCGTTAGGCCAACTAGAAAGCCTAGACCACAAGCAGATACCGGTTACAATAAACCTTCAAATGATTATCCTGCTAGGCCCGGTTATGGTCAAGAAGACAATGGCTATACAAAACCTACGAATGACTATCCCAGGCCAGGTTATGGCCAGGCTGATACTGGGTATACACCAGGTCAAAGGCCATACCCAGATAAAGATCAGTACGAACGTCCAAGGCCGGGATACCAAGGACCACTAGGCGGTTATGGTCAAAACTCCCCGTACGACGATAATTCAATTCATGTAGAAATACACGACCCTCCCAGACCTTATAAGCCTCCAAAGCCAACTACTGGCCAAGGAATCTATGGTTATGGAACCTATTCAAGCCAGAATTCATATTCTCAGTCACAAAACAGTCAATCTCATTATTATGGCTCTGTTGCCGCCGACAGTGGTTACGGCAGCCCCTATCGACCAGACCCCAGACCTGAAAGACCAGGTTATGGAGAACCCAGTGATACTGGATATGGTGGTGGTTCTAAGCCACAAAAACCACTTAACGACCGACCGGCTTATGGCGCTGAGAAACCAGGATATGGAAATGACAACCCGTCATATGGCAATGATAGACCGTCATACGGGAATGACAAACCGTCAAATGATAGACCGTCATATGGGAATGAAAGACCGTCATATGGCAACGATAGACCGTCATACGGGAATGACAAACCGTCAAATGATAGACCGTCATATGGGAATGACAAACCATTAAATGATAGGCCAGCTTATGGAGCTGAGAAACCAAGCTACGCAAATGACAAACCTGCATATGGAAATGATAGACCTTCTTATGGCAATGAAAAACCTTCATATGGGAGCAACAGACCTTCAAATGATAGACCAGGGTATGGCGTAGAAAAACCCTCAGCAGACAGCGGGTATGGCAATAACCCCTTTAGACCAGATCCTAAGCCTGAACGACCAGGTTATGATGAACCAAGCGATACTGGTTATGGTGGAGCTACAAAACCTCAAAAGCCTATAAATGACAGACCAGTTTTTGTTCCTGGAAAACCTTCTTACGGCAACCAAGTTTCCTATGGCAGTAGCCACGGATCTTTTAGCAGTCAGAACGAGTACAACAGTCACGAAGCAAGCTATGGCAGTCAATACTATGGCAATAAGCCTTATGGACAACAAGACACGGGTTATGGGTTGCAAAAGCCTAGCCATGATTACCACAGGCCTTCGTATGGAACTGGGTCATATGGGGGAAGTCAGGGCGGATATGGTAATAATCAGAGCTTGTATGGAGGTGGGCATGGGTCTTTTGATAACGATCAAGGAGCTTATGGGGGATCAGGAAGCTATGGCGGTAGCCAGGGGTCCTATGGCGGTAGTTCAGGTTATGGAAGCGGATCTTACGGTGGATCTCAAGGATCCTATGGAAGTCAAGGATCTTATGGCGGAAGCCAAGGGTCTTACGGTAGCTCTGGTTCCTATGGAGGCTCCCAAGCGTCATACGGAACCTCTCAAACATCACAAAGTAGTAACAGTAACTCTTACGGAAGTCAAGGATCTCTTGGGAGTCAAAGTGATTTCAACAGTGGATATGGTGGCAGCCAAGGGTCTTACTCAGGTACTTCAGGGTCTTATGGCAATAGCCAAGGGGCTTATGGAGGCAGTTCTGGCTCCTATGGAGGTTCTCAAGGGTCATTTGGAGCTCAAAATGATCAGAATAGGCCTTCGTATGGCAGTAGACCAGTTAATGATAAACCTGCTTACGGGAAACCGCAGAAACCGAAACCTTCTTATGAAAATGATGACGCTGATACAGGTATGTATATTACTGATTCTATTTATGAAAAGAATTATCACAATAAGCACAAGGCAATAGAGTGGAGATTGTATATTATCAAGCGACATTATGTCTTGGTGTAGTCAAAATAATAACTGAACTGAACTGTGATCACAAAATCGTTTGGCATCTACATAGTAGTAGTCGTAGTAAGTCTAGTATCTTTACATAGTATAAAACAAAGTCGCTCCCGCTGTCTGTACAGTGTACACTTAGATCTTTTGAACTACGTAACGGATTTTATCACAGTTTTCAGCAATAGATAGAGTGATTCAAGAGGAAGGGTTATATGTAAAAGCTACATTGCACCCGTTTGAAACCGGGCGGGTGGTTAATTGTTATAAAAAACTTATAAAACTGGCATTAATGGTTCGCCGTAGGCACAGTCTAACTTCATGTTACATTTAGTTACCGCATTTTTGTTACAATGTTCTATCTTCATATCTAACTTACTTGTCTGAAAAATAACACAAAATCAGTATTTTCGTTTTGGGACCAGCTTGCCAGACTATTCCCAAACCACTGTAACTGAAACCTGAAAGCCACAATCAACAATGACGACCACCAGAAAAGCGCCTAGACAATAAAGCTCGACGAAGTCCCAGAGAATGAATTGAACTGTCTTGGATCCCGCAACGAAATTTATCAGAAAGTATAGCGGAGGAGTAGGGAAAATCCGTAATTTCCACTTCCCTCCATTATCAGCAGGAGACAGAACGAAACAAGACCAATAGGCACAAAGGGACGTTTTCAACACAAACATTCATTTTCATATTATTTCCGCACAGTAATTCACTTCTTCATTCTTCTTTATCGTGTGGTTAGTTTGTATGCCGCCCAAGGGCCTCTGACTTAACTTTACATGCCGTCGAGAAATATCTCTCAGGCATGCTGGTTTCTTCACGATGTTTTCCTTCACCGAAGCAAGTGATAATATTGCAATACGCACATGAATCCGAAAAATAACCTCTTATGTCCTTTCTTTAGTATTGTTCGTCGTTTCGTTGAGCTCCTTGAGTTAAAAGTCGAGCTACACGACAACTGACAAATGCTTGCACTGACTGGATAGGTCCACTCAAATCTGTGTGGTTCTTTCCTCAAAATACCATCTCAGACACCAATCTGCATAGTCCTCATGTGAATTGAGCAATATTGTCTGGACTTCAAAAGAAACTATGACCAATGAGTTTGTTTCGGCTGTTTCTTCTCAGAGTAGTCAGGTACGAAACATCGGCCCCATCTAGTTTTAAAAAAATGACGTGTTGTAAAAACCTACTTCATCACTACATATTATAAAACAAAGTCTCCCGCCGCGTCTGTCTGTCCCTATGTATGCTTAGATCTTTAAAACTACGCAACGGATTTTGATGCGGGTTTTTTTAATAAATAGAGTGATTCAAGAGGAAGGTTTTAGTATATAATTTTACGCGGGCGAAGCCGCGGGCATCGGCTAGTGTTAAATAAACCTCATTTATCATTTCATTAACCAACAGGTTACGGAAAACCACCAGCTTTCGATGAGAACCGACCCGATTACCCAAGCCCAGACGATCCAGGATACGAAAGCGACTCAGACAAACCAGCATATGGTAACGAGAAACCAAACACAACTGGTTACGAGAAACCTAATGTCAAACCGGTCTATGAGCACGACTTGGACAGGCCTGGAAATGTGCCTAGTTATATAGTCAGGCCGGGAGGAGCGGTGGTGACTTCTAGACCTATGGCGATCAGTGAATATGAGGATGCTTATGGGAGGAATCCAGGGAAGGAGATTTATAAGGGTGAGTGGACTTAGTTTTTATTTTATGTTTCCTACGTACCTTGGAAAGCACGTTCAACCGTTGCGGCTGTCATTTCCTTGATCTTTGACAGTTGTTACAGGTAGTCTGTTCGGTCTAAAACCAGGGCAAGTTGAGGTGACCGAACTGTCCGCGATTCGCGGAGACAATCAAATTAAAGTTGCCCTTACGAAAAGTGACTTACCTGTTGCCGGTGGGCTGAAGAGGTTGACCAGTCCTTGATCACGCCGGGTCTGCTGTATGTCTGTGTGTGTGTGTGTGTGTATAGTGTTATGTATGTGGTCGGGTGATAGCAGATTTGGTAAATCCGACTATGTTTCAACAGACGCTGTCTTAGTAGCGCGTAACAGGTCGGAATGCAGCACAATAATAGTTCAAACTGCACAAAATATGTCCACTTCAATTTTCACCTCGCACGCGGGGCTAAACGTAACCTCAAAACCGGCGCTTGACAATGAACAAATAAACCCATTTTCTGGTACAAATGGGGATGTTTAGTCAAATTAACACTGAATTATAACCAAAATCTTGCAAACAAAAAAGAATCACTTGGATTTTCCAATTATCTCAATCAATCAACAAATTCTATGCAATCTCGTAAGGGATCAAAGACAAGTGCCAAAACGTCAAGCGATGACAGTTGATATAACAGTGACAGTCCAAACGTCAAACAAACTGTCAGATGCTCGGACGACAAGAAATGCGTTCGGAAACACGCATGGTACGAAACATAGTCAGTGGCCCGAAAGTCTGACAATCAGTCTTACCAAGAGGTATCATAATATACTATACGAACTGGGTTGTGGAGGTCAGATAGGCAGTCGCTTTATGTAAAATTCTGGTATTTAGCTACATCTGTTTAGACTGGAAGCCGACCTCAACAAATTTAATGAGAGACGGCCTTGTTCGCCGACTGCTGACTATGAGGTTCTGGGCTTAATTCCCTTGTCAGTGAAAGAGTGTTATTCGATTTTTTTCCATCAGGAATCATCATTGGATTGGACTCCGTGAAGTCTGAATGTCTCTGAATCCGTTTAATGACGATGTATTCTCCCTCTTTTGCATGGAACTTAAACTGTGGGTGTACTAAGTATACTCGTAGGTACGAGTACCTCTGTTTAAGCCTTCGAGGAATATAGGCGTTATGATAAGTTGTGGTACCTATTAATTTTACAAAGTACGACGAAAACTATTTTACTTAAAAGCCAAACCGTTCAGTTTCCTATCTATACGAACGTGTAACAAAACTGAACAACTTCCACCATTGTAATCGTAAAAAAATGATCAACTGTCTCATACATTTGGTCGAGTAAGTATTGAAATTTAGTATGGGGTCGTTGATTATTTGTTCGCGATTTCGATGGTGGTTCCATGAAGAAAGTTGTTCAGTTTGATGGTTTGTGGAACACCCTTTCATATGACAATACCCTTTCTGTTACACGTGGTATGGTTGGGCGAATTTTATATCGATACGTGACACAAACCAGACTTTCGTATGAAAACGCGAATCATAACTAAAATAATGTTCGTTTGGCCTCACACTAAATGTACCCAACTACCCATAGTCTATGGAAATTACAACCATTTGTTTGAATACTATTCACTATTCGACTAATTTACACTACAGGCCAAAAAAATACTTCCGTATTCTTTCAATAGTTTAAATTAATTGCGTATTGTTTTTATGCCAGTGTGTTTATGTGTACAGACCGTTGCTAAATACCTATGTTTGATTGTTAGTTTTGCTGTTGTGCAATGTTGTTTGGGTTGCAAGAAATGCTGGTTGTAAGAATTATTAGCCGTTTCATTTAGAGACACAAACACCATCACATAGATACTCATTATCATCATAATTAAATAATCTGGTTTCTAAATAAAAAATAAAAAAAAAAACATTTAAAATATAATAAATTGTAGCCCACTGGTATCGGGAACAGGGTCCAAGCATCTGGTCAGGGGTCCAGAGAGAGGATCCTCCTAATAATACAAACCGTGTCCAGTACCGCTTTCTGAATCAAGCCCTTGATCCAGCTGCCTAACGAGAGTCTTCTCAGGTATTTTTCGAGGCTCTTGGCAATTAAGCCATGGGCTGATACGACTATCGGCACAATGATCGCTGAGTCCATTTCCTACATGTCGACAACCTTGCGAACCAATTCAAGATACTTGATTTATTTATCTTTCTCGGCTTTCGCGAGGTTCTCGTCATGCGGGACCGGTATGTCAACAGTCATTGCAAGCCGCTCTGATCGATCAACCACTACTATATCAGTCCTATTGACTACAATAGTCCTGTCAGTGATGATGGATTGATTCATCACAAATGTGATACTGCCATTATCGAGGACTGGGTCGGACATATAACTATGTAATGTAGTAAGGCACTTCCAATTCCACAAGGTTGTATTTTAGAGCAAGTTGCTAATGGATAATCCTGGCTACAAGGTTGTGTATATGCAAGTACTCTCCGTTGGCAAGACGAGAACTCCCGGAGATAATGTGACGGATTGATTCGCCTGGACGGTGCCATCCGACATAATTGTCAACTAGGTACATTATGCAATGAAACCAATTTGTAATAACAACATACGATAAATCTAACACCTAACACACAAAATTTGATGAACCCCATACATCCCATTAAACAATCAGTACCGACTACCGACCATGGGAGAGTAAGGTCATGACACCACATACATTCAGATGTAAATGATACAAGCCATGATGGTGGCTTAAAACAATGGAAGCAGTAACCGAGGTTGTAGGTGACGCATTTTGGGCATTTACAAAAAGGTCATTAATATGGTAACTGGCCTTAGTTTTGATAATGTGGATTAAATAAAATAGCTTGTTATGGGTGAATTAGAGTTGCTCGTGGCTAATTAATAACAGCCGCTCGGGGCGATCTTAAGGTTAAGCCGTGCTTACCTAGGTTATTCTGTGGTGGACCACTCATTACATACCAAAACGTCTGACAACCAGTCTTACCAAGAGGTATCGTATTTACTTAGTACTAACTGGGTTGTGGAGTTCAGATAGGCAGTCGCTCCGTGTTAAATACTGGTATTCAGCTGCATCCGGTTAGACTGGAAGCCGACCCCAACATAGTTGGGAAAGGCAGATGTTGAGATTTGGATGATGATGCGTTTGCCGAATGTGTAGGACATTGACAAAACCACAATTATCTTCACAGGATGTACATATTTTGTTTCGATTAACAGGAGTAGGAAGATGATTACCTAATTTAGTCTATTTTAGACTGGTTGGGTTTACAGCTATTAATAAACAATATACTTAAACAATACGAATTTGTTACATTTAGTACAGCTTAGGACGCCCGCGGAGCATGCGTTTTTTATACAAACGTAATACCAAAATAATTTGTAAATCAAACATATTCTTAAGGTAGTGTGTATTTATTTTATTGGATTACAGAATATATAGGTTCCCAAACACATATTTTGAATGGACACTGATTTAAACAAATGTTATGAGAAAAATAAATTTTCTATAGAAATTTTAAATTCCTCATATTATTATCTCGTCTTTATATCATTGTCCTTTCAAAATATTTATTTAGGAACATAGATATTCTGTAATCCAATTGAAATATATACAGAACATGTTTGTTTTTCATATTATGCACGCATGCTCCGCCGGCCCCTTAACCCAATTATACTTAACTAGCTGACCCGCGCAACTTCGTCTGCGTAAGATGAACCAACAGTTCCTAAAATTAGCGCGTTCAACCACCCAAACAAACAAACTCTGCAGCTTTATAATATTAGTCTAGTACAGAAGTACAGATTCTAGTAAGTAACAATTTATTTTTTCTCGAATAGTAACATTAAGCGCCAAAATATTATACTTTTGTTTTATTCAATTATGGGCTCTTCCTTCGACTGCCTTACGTTTCTGTCCTTGGGCACTCGACGATTTCATACTCCAGCTAGGTCGAAAGTCTTCATCAAGTGGCATGGCATGAGCCGCGACACGTTAAAGCTGCTTCAAACTGTTGCGGACCTCTCGCATCTGCCTTCCTTCTCGAAAGTCAGACCTTTGATGTTAGTCATACTCCAAGCAGGTCAACACAACACGTAAATTTAGATGCTGTAAACTCTTGAAAACCTTTTGCAAATGTTTTCGTCTCCTAGCCGAGCCGAGCCGATGAGACCTTCGATGACAGTAATACTCCAGCTATTACTAAAGTTCTCATCAAGGTGCGTTAAGTGAGCCCAATGACGATATAGCTGCTGTAAACTGTTGAGGATCTCTTGCAACTGCCTTCAGTCTCCATCGTTAGACCATCGATGACAGTCATACTCCAGCTAGGTTTAAAAGTTCTCATCAACGTGTACGAAATGAACCTTAAACACGATAGAGCAGATTTGAAGTGTTGCGGACCTCTTTTGACTGCCTTTCGTGTCCATCGTTAGACATTCGATGATACTCATACTCCAGCTAGGTCTCAAGTTTATATCAAGGTGCATGAAATGAGCCGACACACGATATAGCTGCTGTAAACTGTTTCGGACCTCTTGTGACTGTCTTACGTCTCCATCGCTAGACCTTCGATCACAGTTAAACTTCAGCCAGGTCTAAAGTTGTCAAAAAGTTTTATGATATAAGCCCCAACACGATCTTCTTCTTTATCGTGTGGTTAGTGCCTAACCTGGTGTGAGAGTTTTTATGCCGCCCAAGGTCCTCAGTCTTGGCTTTACCTACATGCCGTCGATCAAATATCTCTCAGGCATGCTGGTTTCCTCACGATGTTTCAGCATGCGATGATTATACAATACGCACATGAATCTGAAAAATCAGAAGTGCGTGACTTTGATTTGAACACGACTATTTTCAATATAAAATGAGACAAACTTTGCGATACACGCTTTTCAATAAAAAATAATCATGAAAATCGGACTTCTCTGGAAAAAGTTATACGTCATAATCATCATCATCCATAGTCCGACTTCATCCACTGCTGGGTACAGGCCTCTCTTTGTTTGTGCCAAGCTCCACGCTCGTGTGCCAGTCTCATCCAGGATATCCCCGTAATGGCAACAATATCGTCTGCTTATCTCACCTCTGGACGACCAAAACTTCTGTTTCGATTTCTAGAACGCCACTTGGTCACAGCTTTACTCCACATGTATAGGTCCCGCATCCTGCTAGGTGACCTGCCCTACTCCATTTGAATTATCATCATTCATCATTATTTCAGCCGAAATACGTCTAATGCTGGACATGTGTCGCCACATTGACCGGTCTCGTGCGACTCACATCCAGGGGATTCTTACAACTTTCATCACGTCATTTAGGTATTGCTCAGCCATAATATAGGTACCTATACATAAAGAAAAACAGGCGTTGGATTGAAAACCTCTTAAAAAAACCAAACTTGAGACATCTGAAACGGGTGAATGTCAGTATCATTCTTTCACCGAAAATCATAACACCGTGATTCAGAAAATGGAGTCAAATGAACAACGCCATTAACTATAGAGCACGAAGTTAAACTGCTAGAACAATTATGCATGGAAAGCGGTCGAACAGATACTCTACCGGCTATGCAGATTTTTAAAGCAGGGTCATGTTGACTATTCTCTTCTTCTCTATCTTGTGATTTTTATTCATTAGTACCATTTTGATTCAATAGATGTCACTGCATGTATCCTTAGATCATGATGATAAGTTCTCCTTAAAAACTTTAAAGTCATAATATATCTTTTGATGGAGAGCACCGATTACAAAGAAACAAAAATGAAAACCTTTTCTAAGTTATGCACAATATTAATTTGTGCATTGGTTTTATAATTTACACATGATGCTATAACAAAAGGGCTACGTAGAGACACACAGACATAGACGAAAATTTATGAAATAGTAGAAAAAGGGTTTGAAATAAGTGATTCCCAAACTGTCGTTTAAGTGTTAAAAAAGTATGTATTTAAACAATGATTTGGAAATTTTAAAGCTTTAAAAAAAAACAAAATACTTTGTTACAAAAAGTGAAAACCGTGTCCGTCTTATTATAAAAACTTCCGTAAGTACCAGGTTTAAACCAGAACTAAAAGGTCTTGGTTTAGTACGGTACTTACGTTAGTTCTTACATTCGTATTACAAATCGTAGACCAACAGAGGACTACTTAGTACCAAAGATAGTCCCTAGTTCAAACATTATCCACAGATTATAAGCAAAAAAATATTTAAACCATTCATTCATTCGTTCAGCGTTCTATGAGCCGCTCCTTTTTACACAATGTTGTTACGTAAATTAAAGAAAAACTATTTTATAAATTGTTATTTGTAGTGATAAAAATTAAATCTTTGTTATTTAAATATTTCGACTTGTATTTTTTTTTAATGCATGTTCACAATTATTTTAAATTGTTCTGGTTTGGAACAACTATCGAGCTAGCACGTATAACGAAGTGAACTTGGCGGCGCGCGTAATTCGAGTAGTGTTAACGAAATGTCTATGTTACAACTTAAAAGTAAACTCAAGACAAGAAAAACATCAAGATTATTAAAACAAGTAAAGGTACAGTTCTTTGTGGTGAGATCGTGTGTGCATTCGTGGGATAAATCTTCACGTACTAAATCGACAGTCCTTTCGCCAAAACGTTTAGTAAATCTTTAATTATATCGAAAATCTGCGTCAGGCAATTCAAATGGATTTCGTCGCTGACGAACTCTGTTGGGTCCCCGGGAACTAGCAAGTATGTCCAACACATCCAAATCTTCCATATTAATATCCATTTTTGGGTTTTATCACAAAATAATACTTTCCGAAAGATAATTTGCTAACCTCAAAGTTAAGAATTTGACTGAATTTGACGTTTGACAATTTAGTACCATAGTTAAACTAGGGGTCGCGATGGTCTAACTTTGGTACCATAGATAGTTCTAGGACTAGCGATAAACTTCGTTTTGTAATAACGTTTTTTCAAGTTCATGGTTTAGACCTAGTACTAAACCCGGTACTATTTTTAAGACCACGTTTTGTAATAAGACGGTGTGGGTTTTGAACGTGCGAACCAAAGTTACTATCGGAAATCTTACAGCATTAAACAAAAAAATCAAAATGTATTGCATGTCTTTACTGAGGCTTGAACTTGCGACTCATTGTTCGAAAGGCGGTAGCCGTCACCGATGGGCTATTTGTTCTAATGAAAATTGGTTCAAAATAGTTATTCTATTACAATGCATGTTATGACGGTTGTCAGTTGTCAAACAGTTGACAAATATAGACGAAATGCATATTGCTCACCCCCGTAAGTAATTAGCGTGATAATATATAGCCTATGTCCTTCCCCAGGTTGAAATACATCTCCTTGCCAATTTTCATTACGATCCGATCAGCCGTTTTGTCGTGAAAAGGTAGCAGACAGACAGACAAACAGAGTTACTTTCGCATTTATATTATGGTATGGATAATGTAAGCCTTTTACTTGGTCTTCTTACAGAACCACAAACATCGTCTTCCATTCATCAGCAAATAAGTCCAATAGGGTTGGTCTCCACGAGCGCGTTGAGCATCCTATGGATACGCAAATAAATAAACTCCACCTTTCCCCATTTTTACGACCGTGGTAAGAAAACTACCAGACAAATTCTTTGCTTCGGCTCAGATTTGAGGAGAAAAAAGGAAAACACGACACGTCGACTGCGTCAAAATGTTTGTGATATAATCGGTCTAAGCTGCAGCTGTCTCTATCGCACTCTACGGGAGCAGGCATGACGAAGCACGACGGCAATAGTGTCATACCAAAACGGAAAAAGACCACAAAGATAATGCCCAAATTCCGTGAACCTAATATAATGGTGCTCAAACCGTGTCACGCGTAGATGTGTAGCAGCCATGATGGTCAGATGAAGGCTGATCGTATTATGTCATTTGAAGCTTTTTGTGGGGCTATAAGTGGTACCATCCTTTGGGTAGTTAAGTGCTCACGGATTAGGGTTTGGCCAAAGAAACCACATTATTTATTTCGTGAAGACAGGGTACTGTATACAGATCCGGGGCTGCGGGACTGTTCGAAAGAGAAGCCGTGGCCCCGGAACATAAAGGGCGGTGAAGGAACATGGAGGGGATTTAGTCATTAAAGTCTGACACTCCGAGGAGCGGACACTCATCTCACGCTTTGCCCAGAGTGGGAAGAGTCATTTGATGATATCACATCCGGAAAAATAAAAGGGTGCATACAGAAGATGTTATGATAAATAAGATCCGAGCTGTATCCCGCCAAAAGACATACAACATAATATTATGAACCGTTTCATTTGATTCTGTACGCAATTTAACTAGGCAACCTATTCGCGATATGTCAATGAGTATACAGGGTGTAAACCACCTCATCACGAAGCCGTCAACCAAGCATTTTGTTGGCACATCAAACTAAGTACGAGTAACTTTACGCAAAAAATATTGCTGGGAAACAACTTATTTTTGTTGGGGTGAAAAATCATGTTTTATGGTAGAAAGTAGCGCACTGGGCCTCGATTCTGCTATTACAATAGTGTCAGAGTATTCGATCATTGATTTCATAATGATCAAGTTCTGTCAAATTTTGTCAAATTTGTTAATTCTACTATCATAATGGCGCCATTATGACTTCCCAATGAACAACCACTGACAATCCGTTGAAAGAAATGTCACAGAATATTAATCTCGTACATGAAATCTGGCATGAATAAATGTTCGCATTTAGTAGTAGATTTCGAAAACCATTTGTACTAAGGGTTTTATAATAATGTCAATACGACAATGCCATTAAAACACAATTTTATTACGAGACCATTGACCGACCATTGTGAATTTAGCAGATTACGAACTTTTAGCAAAATGACAATGGGATGAGAATGGAATCGTGTTGGAGTGACGAATTTATAAAAATAGCAGAATTAGGCCCCTGATGGATGGATTGAATAGTACGAGGGTCGTAGAGGTGTTTTATGTCGAAATATATTACATTAAAAACATGTATTTAAAAAAAATACTTGTCGAAAAATTGGAACTTTGACCCCCAATATCTCCGTAACTAGAAGGTTCCCAGGTTTGGTGTAGAGCAAAAAAATGATCGCAATGACGAGAAGAACAAATGCCTTTCGGCTTCGTTAAGAGGTGTTTTATATCCTTTATTATCTATCATTTATTTCTTATCACTAATAAAACTGTTATTTATTAGTGATAAGAAATAAATAATACAAATGATGAGGGTACAAACTAAGACCGGATCTCACACTTTGTTATTTAACATAGCCTCCTGATCTCAAAAATACCTGACTCCAGAAGAAGATCGTAAGATTCAATTCACTTAGCCGTTTTTCCACTCCTAACTTGAAGGTCATTTCCATAGTTATGCTGTATATCATCTCCGTCCGGCCGATACTTTAAAGTTTTTACTCAATAATGGCACATAATGGAAGGTCTAAACAATTTGCCCAGGCCTACCGTTTGCAATTTACTATTTGGGTGTGGGACAAGTAATAAGCGAAATAACTATTTTTATGTTTGTCGTTCTGTGAGGAGACCAGTGACGTATTATAAATAGACGCGTCATGCATGAACATCACGGCTGTCGAAAACAGCGTAAATACTGTCGAGTGTCGGTAGCTAGATAGCTACTTAGACGCACGAAGAAAGGGAAAGAAAATTAAACGTCATCTACGGAATTTTTGTTGTTAGAGAGAGATAAATATATTTCTCTAATTCCGTTGTCATTCTTGATACTTACGCATGAAATGAGACTTTTCTATCTTTCACAGTTAAAGTATAGTTTTTACATGTCCTAAAAACACAGGACGGCATTTTTTTTTCGTTGTTTTAGGAACTTATACACAAAAGTTATTTTAATGTCACGTACTGCCGCGGCACTGGTTGGTACGCGACTAAATGAAAATCCGGCAATTGCCTTGCATTCATGTTGCCACTACAGAGCGCGGGCAACGTATCTATAGTTTTATATATAATTGGAGGAGACAGACAGCATACAATATAAAGGGAAGTAGGGTATCTTCATACAAACGCACTGCGTGCGGCTTGTATGTGTGCGCCATACTATCTTTATGGTCGCCGCACGCACACTCAAACAAAATCTCGACTCGTTTCTTACTGCCGCCAGTCGAGGCCAGTCACAGAGTACACTAATATAAGGCCAGTCGAGGCTAACACCACACAAGGTGCGCGCGTCACGGCTTTTCGGCACCGCTAAATAAATGAAAAATGTGTGATACGAGTAATCGCAGGAGAACTTATTGCTGTGTGTTTGGGTGTCCAAATAATTCATCGATTCCAAAGTTGTCTCTGTTCAGCACCTTATACTGAACAGGAAAAGTAAGCCAGTCGCTTATTCTAAGAATAAATATTTTTTCTTTCTATTTCTTTTCTTTCATGTAATTTATACCAGAATATCTACTTCATTTTGTTGTTGTATTAGTTTATCAGACAGACAAAGTAGACAGATTAAATAGACCAAAGTTCGAATCGTAACTATTCTTAACAACAGAACAAAAGTTAATAGCTAAAAGTGACAACCCTGAGACAGGCAAGTACGGTAGGTAATTAAAACGTAGATTGTGCCGGAGATAGCCTACTACTGCCCCTTTTTTAACCGACTTCAAAAAGGAGGAGGTTCTCAATTCGTCGGAACCTTTTTTTTATGTATGTTCCCCGATTACTCGAAGATGACTGGAGCGATTTGAATTATTATTTTTTTGTTTGAAAGGGTATACTTCCCAGGTGGTCCCATAATCATCAAGTTGGGATCTGATGATGGGATCCTGGAGAAATTGAGAGAACTCTTCTAATTTTATAGGCACACTTGATGTAATTTGGGTAGTTTTTGAAAGAGTACTTTCTCAAAGTGGTCCCATTTCAATTTGATGAAGATCTGATCAAGAACTTCGGAGATACGAGTAGACAACGGAACTCCTCAATAAATGATAGCAAATGGACTGTGATTGCTGAAATCTCATGTCTATCTATTGTTTACACCAGTTCATAACATAACATCACGCTGCTACGCTGTGAAGGGGTAAGCACAAATGAACCACTAAAAAGTGAAAAATAAAAACTTTTGCAAAAAATAATAATAATAATAATAATAATAATAAACTGGCAACACCGTGAGCTGATCGGTCAAAAAAAAATCGTCATCATTGTATTTAATAAAAATATTGGTTTTGATACAAAACACTTTTACAATAGTTCTTCTAATACAGTTTTGGAATCACACAAATATTAATAAAATTGAAAGAAAACCAGAAAGAAAATCAAAACATCGAAAATATGAAAAAACTGTTACACACGACCAATGACGTCTGTCAAATCAAAGACGTCAACACAAACATTTTGTAAAACAAGAATAATGAGATGATTTTAAGAAAATGATCACGAGAGCTGCCTCCCGACGACGCGCACGCCCACCAACCCCGGACTCGTCGCTCAGCTCCGCCTCGCCGCCGCCGGACCCCGGATCTCCAGTGTCACCGGCAGTGGCAGTTGCGTCGAGCTCGAGTGACGAATATTTCTCTCCGCCGACGTCGCCAACACCTGTACGTCGTGCGGGGAGAGGCCGGCCACCGAGGAGCTTGGGACTTAGGGGCCAACAGGCCCCGAGCCGGGTCCCCGCTACCGGTGGTTGTGTGCAGCGCATGAGATGGACTCAGTCCATGAATGAGAACGTCATGCGCGCATACTACGGGTCTACAGAGGGGGGAACTAACCTCACTGCGTACCGTGTTAGGATGCTGTCTATGTTTCAGGATCTTGAACCAACCGTCAACGCCTCGGCCCAAAGATTGTCGGATCAGGTGCGGGTCATCCAACGCAATCACCTGTTGGACGACGCCGTGCTTGATAGGCTACGCTCAGAGGTACTGAACAACCGTATCATCTTCACTCAAGCACAAACCGCGGTACAAGCATCAGCTATTCATGCAACCTCACCGCGGTCCAACCCCGTTGTTATAGAGGAAGATGATAGGGTTGCTACGGTAAGTAGCCAGTGCAACGACCGATTGAGGAGCGCTCTGGAGGATGCGCTTCGTGAGTATCGATCAATTTCTGCCGAACTTAGACCCCGATTACCACGGTTACCCATGCATAAAAAAAATAGGGCGCTGGTGTGTGCCCTGGACTCGCAACTCAAGAATATATTCGAGAGTAGCGAGGACCTCGTTGATACACACTCGATCCTGTTCTGTGGGGCTGTTGCGGCATGTCGTTTAGCTAATGTCAAGTTCCCAAATTGTGACATAGCTACTCGACCAAAACCAGCCGTACCAGCCTGGCAGCGCAGGATCGAGCGCCGTATTGACGGGGCCAGGGTACTCATCGGCAAACTATACTGCTTCAGGGAGGGCAATACACGACCTCGTGTGATGCGCTTTGTGAGGCGGGCATTCTCGGGGACTGAAATCAGTCCTCAAGAATACATGTCCCGTGTCACAGAGCGCATCGACTTCCTGAAGCAGAAAGTTTATGCATGGGCAAGCCGTATACGGCGGTATAAGCGGCGGGTTGATCGGTACTCGCAGAATCGCATGTTCCAGAGCGATGAGAGGTGGGTATACAGAGCTTGGGAGCGACCTCAGCAAAATATGACGGATGTGTGCCGCCCGGATGATGCCACCACGAGTTCCTTCTGGCGCAGCATCTGGTCGGTGCCCGTCTGTCATTCTGAGGCTGACTGGATGCGTGATGTCGAGCGAGTGTGTGAACCTATTCCAACAATGGAACCAATTTTAATAACGCCACTAGATATAGCCAGAGCAGTTCGTCCGTTACCGAATTGGAAATCACCGGGACCGGACGGACTGCATAACTTCTGGCTCAAGTGGTTTAGTAGTTCACACACTTACCTGGCATCCCAATTCCAGTCATCCTTAGAGTCTGGGTCCTTACCACAGTTTTTAACAACTGGTGTTACCCACCTGCTCCATAAGTTAGGTAGTCCCGCGGAACCCAAGAACTACAGACCGATCACGTGTTTGTCGACGGTCTATAAACTTCTTACATCCATTTTGAGAACGAAAATTAATACACACATTGACAATAACTCTATTATGTCTGCCTCTCAAAATGGATGTAGGAATGGGTCCCGTGGTACTAAGGAGCTACTCCTCATCGACATGGCCATTAGCCAACAGGTCCGTCGAGCCCGCAAGGATCTGTCAACATGCTGGATAGATTATAAGAAGGCCTACGACTCGGTGCCACATTCATGGCTCATGAGGGTGCTGGAGTTGTACAAGATAGATGCAACTCTACGCGCCTTCCTTGAGTCATGTATGGGGCAATGGAGAACTGTCCTTCGATATCCAGGATGTCGGCAGATCCAGGGGAATGATGAACCTGTATGGATTAAACGGGGAATATTCCAGGGCGACAGTCTGAGTCCACTTTGGTTCTGTTTAGCCCTGAATCCTCTAAGCACATTGCTGGAGAATTCAGGACTAGGCTACCGGTTGAGGAAAGATGGTCAGGTCATATCTCACCTGCTTTACATGGATGATCTGAAACTCTTTGCCCCCAACAAATTGCAACTTATGGAGCTACTGAAAGTAACCGAAACTTTTAGTAGCGCCATCGGGATGGAATTTGGTGTGGACAAATGTGCAGTCATGTATGTAAAGCGAGGGAAGATTATGGGATCCGAGGGACTTCAACTCTCGGATTCCATACACCTAAGATCCCTTTCCTCATCCGAGAGCTATAAGTATTTGGGTATGTCGGAAGCTTTAGGCATTAACGTAACTGACATGAAACAATCGTTGAGGGAGCGCTTCTTCGGTCGCCTAAAGAAGGTATTAAATAGCCTTCTTTCAGGTGGGAACAAGGTGCGCGCCTTCAACGGTTGGGTCATGCCGGTTTTAATGTACTCTTTCGGCATACTCAAATGGACTCAGACCGAACTCGAAGCCTTGGATAGAAGAGTTCGTACATTGCTGACCGAAAACCGGATGCATCACCCACGATCATCAGTGATGAGACTGTACATCCCGCGGAAGTGCGGGGGTCGAGGCTTTTTAAATGCGAAGACCCTCCACAACCGCGAGGTGTGCAGCCTCAGAGAATATTTTCTAAAAGCCGACGTGGGTATGCACCGAGATGTGGTCGCAGTGGACAAGGGACTCACCCCGTTGTCCATGGCTAAAGAGAACTGGCGCAAACCTGTGGTACTTACTACCGATGACCGCAAGAAAGAATGGCAGGGCAAGGAGCTTCACGGGCGCTTCTACCGGGCTCTTCATGGGCCCGATGTAGATTTTCTAGCGTCCGTGTCCTGGCTACGTTTTGGCGACCTCTTTGGGGAAACTGAAGGTTTTGTTTGTGCGATTATGGACGAAGTTATGTTGACGAACAACTACCGGAAATATATTATGAAGGACGGGACGGTTGACGTGTGTCGGGCATGCCACCTTCCGGGTGAGTCCATCAGACATATTATTTCTGGTTGTTCTCGTCTAGCTAACGGCGAGTACTTGCACAGACACAATCAAGTAGCCAGGATTATTCACCAGCAACTTGCCTTGAAATTTAATCTTGTGGAATCGGAAGTACCGTACTACAAGTATGTGCCCGACCCAGTTCTCGTGAAAGACCATGTCACGCTGTACTGGGATCAGTCTATCATTACTGACAGGACTATTGTCGCCAATAAGCCTGACATAGTGGTGATAGACCGATCAGCGCGCCGCGTAATGATAATCGATGTTACTATCCCTCATGACGAGAACCTCGTGAAAGCTGAGAAAGAGAAACAAATTAAGTATCTCGACTTGGCACACGAGGTTCGCGACATGTGGAATATGAACTCAGTTATCATTGTGCCGATTGTCGTGACGGCCAATGGCCTAATAGCCAAGAGCCTCGACGAACATCTGTCGAAGCTCTCTTTAGGCGGTTGGATCAAGGGCCTGATTCAGAAGGCAGTACTCCTCGATACGGCTCGCATTGTGAGGAGGTTCCTGTCTCTGCAACCCTAACCACCGGTGACTTGGACCCTGCTCCCGACACCGGCGGATCCCTATTTTTTATATTTTTAAATGTTTTTACAGCTTTTTGAATAAATATTTAAAAATGTATAAAGTAAGATGTATGCTGAATAAAGGAGATAATAATAATAATAATAAAAAATAAAAAAATAAAGGTAAAATAACTTTAGCTTCTGAAGTCGGTGACAAAAAAAATTAAATCGATCAAACAAAGGTCACCGACTTCAGAAGCTAAAGTTATTTCTCTTTTTTTTTGTTTTTTTTGGAAGTCGGTTTTATATTCTATGCAGACAGAGTGCTTAATTTAGTTTAGTATTCTTTCTTTCTTTTCTTTCGTGGTGTGACCGTCGGACTGTCAAGTCATAGGTCTTGAGTTTGAACGCAAGACGCGCGCCTCTGAGGGCCTACTCCCTAACGTTTCGTCCGTATATTCGGATCTATCCGCCTCTCTCACTCGCACTCATCTGCAGACGTGCGCGAGAGAGACGGATAGATTCGAATATACGGACGAAGCGTTAGGGAGTAGGGCCTCTGATCTTTCGGTTCCATGTGCGTATTGTATAATATTCTATCTATCACTGATTTGAAGTAGATTGGCTTTGCTTTTCTTTCTCGTGTGGTTAGCGTCAGAGTTTTGCTTTTCTTTCTCGTGTGGTTAGCGTCAGAGTTTTGCTTTTCTTTCTCGTGTGGTTAGCGTCAGAGTTTTTAAGCTGCCCGTGGGCCTCTGTCTTGGCTTTGAATGCCATCGAGATATCTCTCGGGCATGCTGGTTTTCTAACTATGTTTTTGCTTCACCGTTTTGTGAGCAGTGATGATAATAGTTATTTGTTATACAATAGTGCAAAGTTGATTTTTAACCGCGTGCTCAATTTTGATGACCGAGCAAGCGAAGGATTCTAAAATTGAATCACGAGCGCAGCAAGTGATTCCAATATTAGAATCTTGAGCGTTAGCGAGGGAATCAAAAGAGCACGAGGTGAAAAATCTTTGCATTCGAGTGCAACACGTTACTTTTCATCCCACTTCAGCGAGGAAATGACTAAATGCAAAAAAAAATTGCGCATTAATAACAGTTTCAGTCAATTCTGTGGGCGTCAAGTAAACTTCCTCGTCGCTAGAACCACTCATTTTAAGTTTTTCACTTGTTTTCAAGTTTCTTGTTTATAACGTAAGGTTTTAACAATTTGACATGAAAAGGAAATGGCGCGCGCAAAGCAAATTTAAAAAAAAGTAGCCCAAGGAGGTTCCGAGTCTGAGTTTCAACAAATTAAAAAAGGTGGTTTGATAAATTCGGCACCATAGAGGTAGAAGTAAATACGTTTAATGATGTTTTTAATCGATAAACTTAGTGCACACGATTTTCTAAATTCAAATTTACTTTATCCTCTAGCTAGAGGATAAAAACGGCTTTTGCACTCAGATATCGAAGGGCAAAAATACGCTTTCCGAGATGGGGGTATGAAAAATAGATTACACAAACTAATGCACCTGCCTGGGCTCGAACTCACGATTTACTGCTCACTGCTGGTTTTTTGCCATCCAATAACTAGAAAAAACCCAACTAATAATCGCTTCATGTTTCTCTTTACACCAAACCACACTAGATAGAGATCAGATATCAAGATTCTTTGAATCATTGTGTACGAAACTTATTGTTAAAGTTATATCATACAGCCATTTGTGTCGGCCTTCGCCATTGTCTTTTGTTTTAAAAATCTATAAAAAATTAAGAAGTCTTCGTTTTATAATTTGGATAGAGTTATTTTCATGGTGTGGTTGAGAAAATAATATTTTACTTGTAGCTGTAGTGATTTCTATGTACTCGTACTTCGAGGTTGATATTATTCATGTGTTTTGACGCCCAAGAGGGTGGAATCCAGTCTTCCACTCTGGACTGTTCAGGTCAGATGGTAACCGCTCCATGAAAAATACTGGTGGATGTCTGGACTTTAAAAGAGACTATGATCTCTGAGTTTGTTTCAGCTGTTTCTTCTCATAGTAGTCAGGTACGAAACACTGCCCCCATCTAGTCTTTAAAAAATGACGTGTAAAAGTGTTTGTAAAAACCTAGGTACTTGCAAAATAAACATCATACGTATCATTTATCATCAAATATTTCAAAATTTAGCATTCTCTACCAGTCAACTTAGGTCCATGTTCACCAAAAAGATGAAGCTCTGATTATCTAAAAACAGCTGGTTATGACACAATTTTGTTTGGGAACATGTCACAGTGACAGCTGTTTTTAGATATTCAGACTGTTATCTTTTCTGTGAACATATACCTAAGAGGAGCCCGTGGCTAAATAATAACAGCCACTCGGGTCGATCTTTAGGTTAAGCCGTACTTGCCTATGTTGGTCTGTGGATGGGTGACCACCACCCTTACATACCGAGTTTTCTCCGTGCCTCAGAAAGCTCGTTAAGCTGTTGGTCCCGTCCGACTGTCATTTGTAGGTCTTTGACAGTCGTTACAGGTAGTCAGTGGCCTAAATAGTCTGACACCCAGTCTTACCAACTCTAGCCTTTTCCCAACTATTTATTTATTTATTTTTAGGGATATAAAACAGTTACATGCTACAAAAATACATAAAATTCTTAAAAACTAGAGAACACAAACATGTAACCCACCCCAATATCCACGTCTTTACAAAAGAATAACAGTCTGTGGTAGATTTTAAAGAATACAGTGCCTTCTGTGACGGCTGTATTTAATTGCATATATATTAATTTAATTTAATGTGTTTAGGCCTATCTAATTCAGCTAAACTTGTCATAATTTTATTTCATTTTATTACTTACATAAGACTTTAATTCCATGTAAAGACAATACTCTGTATTGCTTTCGTATTGAGTTTTAATGTTATTTTATGTTTAGTTTATGGTCATTGAAAGACACAAGACATATGACGTTTACTTATATAAAAATGTGTTTTGCAAAATGATTTAATTTCCAAAACAGATATAGAATTGTGAAGGTCGGATAAATAGACTTTAAATGTCGTTTCTTTATTTACAGAGCAACGCGTCATTTTATTTGGACTTCATTTAAGAAATAGTGTTATTATATCCATTTAATAAATAAACAGGTAATTCAATAATTGATTCTATTCAATTTAATTTTGATTGATTTAATTTTAATTCAGTTCCGTTAAATCTATTTAAATATATTACAAATAAGTACAAATAATTCAATTAAGTTCAATTCAAAATAATTCAACAAAATGCAAAACAACTCAATTCAGTTAAATTATCAATTTCTCTTTACTGCTTTTTTGTCAAAATATCTATATTTTTTAAACATCTGCAGTACAAGTACGTAGAAATCGATAAGACTCGATATGATAAATTTGACAGTCATTCTCGATAAAATGAGTTTTTGACTCCATAAAAACTCATTTTATCGAGATTAACTGTCTAATTTATCTTATCGAGCTGATTCGATAGAGTAAATATGTCAAGCTCCATATAGTGTGTGTTGTATGTTTCAACTATGTTGGATTGTTGGGAAAAGGCTAGGCAGATGATGACCAGTCAACTAAGAGTTGTGAAGAAATTACATGGTTGGTGGTAGTCAGATATTCAGTCGTGACTCCCGTAATGACTCTTGAAGACTGGACCGATATCCGGTACTCCAATTAATGGGTGGTTAGTGCCTAACCTGGTGTCAGAGTTTTTATGCCGTCCTCTGACTTGGCTTTACATGCCGTCGAGAAATATCTCTCAGGCATGCTGGTTTCCTCACGATGTTTTCCTCCGCCGAAGCAAGTGATAATAGGCTAGACGACAAAAAAATCTAATTAGTCCGTCAGGTAGATTGTTAAAAAATATTTGACCCGTATTTTTTCTTTTGTTACGTAAATCAAAATTGACGAAGATACGAATCTTTTATAATTCCTAATACGTCACGCCTACGTATAATTTGACCTAGTTCTGACGTCACGAGCCCCCACTTCCAAGTTTTGATGCGTTTTATCTTTGTCATTATTCACTGATACACAAAAACAAAAAATACGTGTCCATTATTTTTCAATAATCTAACTGACGGACAAAATAGATTTGTATTTTTTTTATACTGTCGCCATGCCTATTATACAATCCTACTAATATTATAAATGCGAGAGTTTGTGAGTTTGACTGTATGGATATTTGTTACTCTTTCACGCATAAACTACTGAACGGATTTGGATGAAATTTTGCACACAGATAGTTTATAACGTGTATTAACACATAGGATACTTTTTGTCCCGGCAGTAAGATCCCATGGGAAAATTATCAAACTTTACGCGGACGAAGCCGCTGGCAGAAGATAGTACGCACATAAATCCGAGAAATCAGAGGAGCGTGTCTTGGGTTTGAACTCCAGACCTATGTCTTAGTAGTTTGACGGTCACCACTAGGCTATCATCATCATCATCATCATCATCATTTCAGCCGAATGACGTTCACTGCTGGACATAGGCCTCCCCCAAGTGTCGCCACATTGACCGGCAATCACTACTTCTTAATTTGTCTACTCTTTTGATGTTCAACTCTTCAGCACGAAAGCTTCCCCGTAATTAACCGAAAAATAAACAAAACAGAATCGCCCGATCTAAATTACTCGGGTCGGTAATTCACAAAAATTCTGTAGAATGATGTAAGAGAGCTGTGCTATCATTTATCTCGTCCATTGTTTTGGGACCTTGGCTTCAGACGGCACAATGATAGGAAGACTTGGTGCTAAGTGGCAAGGGTAGGAACTTGGATTTTGAGTCTTGAAAAGTGGTCTTTATTTTGGAAACGAGAATTTGTAATGAAATCGTCGCTTTAATATCTTGTCTACTAAATTAACATGTCTGTGGTCATGAAATTGTTAGTGAAGGAAGCCGTGCCTAGCTTCTTCCGATCCCAAGACATTGTCGCAGGGCTAGCCTAAACCTAAACAGAAACCTAAAAAAAAACTAAATGTGTATTTTAACTCATATTTCGTTCAATGCATACTCACACACACTCTCACACACACACACACTCACTCCCACATACACACACACTCACTCCCACATACACACACATACTCAGTCCCACATACACACACACACATTAACCCATCTACATACATCTCACAAAGGCGCTCCTCTTTTTACTTTAAAATACTTTAATTCATTTTGAACTTTAATGTCTTTATACGTTTATAACTTTCTTTAACTCTATGTTGTATTCAATTGCATTGTAATGTTAATGTTATGCGGAAGAGCGGAGTCACCTAACACAAGCATCTCCTTGCTTAAAAGGTGGTCTCCAAATCCTGTTTCTTCTTTGAGCCTTATGTGATTGAAATTAACATTTTTATTTATTTATTATAATACCACTAAAAACCCGACTAATCACAATTTTTAATTTACGAGGTAAAATCGACTCCTATTGTTGGTTAATGTAGCCTATGTTGCCCGCGCCATGATAACGAATCGATTGACTTGAACTAGTCTTTATATTACTCAGTATTATTATGTTCAGACAAGTTTAGCTCGTGGCTAAATAATAACAGTCACTCGGGTCGATCTTTAGTTTAAGGCGAGGTTGGTCTGTGGATGGGTGATCACCCATTACGTACCGAGCTTCCTCCGTTAAACAGTTGGTCCCGGCTGTCATTTATAGATTTTTGACAGTTGTAACAGGTAGTCAGTGGCCCAAAAAGTCTGACAAACAGTCTTACCAAGGGGTATCGTATTACCCAGTACTAACTGGGTTGTGGAGGTCAGATAGGCAGTCGCTCCAGGTAAAATACTGGTATAGCTGCATCCGGTTAGACTGGAAGCCGTCGCGGAGATGATGATTCAATAAATAACTGGGTATCTGAGAGATTCTTTAGTCATAGGAACAAATAGCTTCTTGTCTATCCTAGTCATCGAGGATGAATGTTTCAAAAGCTAAGTCGCATTGTTTTGAAGGAAAAAATCGTAAGGTTCACTTTGAAACTAGTGTTGGGTTCCGTAATCCGTACCTAATAGTCTTCGTATTTTTTGTATGCCATTTTAACAGTACTTTGTGATAGTAGGTTTATTTAGTATCAGGCAGTAGTATTAATATGTCACCGTAAAATTGTCAAACACGTTAGATTGTAAAATAACTAGAGAGATTGTAAACTCTCGAAATATTGTCAAACGAACATACTGCTCACAATAAAACGCATCATTTTTCGTGAAATGCATGCGATGGTAGTCAACTCACGCGGTGTGGAGGAGAGGGAGGGAAGGAGGGTCCCCTTTGCCCAATGGTACCACTCTCATGAAAAGATAATGTACCATTCCTGAGAAATACCGATTAATATAACCTAACCTTAAAACACTTTATATTCCCCTTAAAAGCGTAGTCGACGGAGCCCCGCTACGCAGGGCCCCTATTTCCGAGTGCAGGGTTTAAAGGAACCTAACTAACCTAACGTGGGGGTGCCCCAAATCCCGATTATGGGGACTAATTAGTTTTTTTTATCGTCTTTCCCTATACCTAATTACCAGTAAGCAAAGCATAATGTAGTTCTGCATTTTTGATATGTTGTGAAGAACAGATAGGTTTGCAAATTCCAAAAACTTGTGCTCGCTGCAAACCACGCCCTAAACTGCGAAATTTTTGAACTTTTTTCACTATTTGCTCTTAAACTCAATAACCATGCATTTTATAATTTCAGTTTATACATACAACATATCAAAAATGCGGAACTACATCATATACTTTGCGATTTTAGCCTTTTTAGCGTCGTTTTCTACTGGCCAACATAAACTCTATTGGTAACAAATCTTTTCTCAGTACATCGTTTTTCTATAAGTCTCACGGACCTCTAACAAATAAATTGCTTTTAAAACGTCAGTACATTAGACCAGTCTTTACCGGATACACACAATTTGTTGAATTACACGGAAGCCGTATAGACGAGTGAGATCTGACGTTTTTTGTGCAGGCTTTACTTAAGATTAGTAAGGTCTTTGTCGCTATGTGGAGCTCGTGGCCAAATGTAAACAGCTGCTTGGGGTCAATCTGTAGGTTAAGCCGTGCTTGCCGTGGTTTGTGGATGGGTGAGCCATTACATCCCTAGTTTGGCCGTGGTTTCCCCCGTACCGCGGAAAAGCACGTTAAAGCCGGAAACACACTTACGTGGCGTGGCGTGGCGTGGCGCGCCAGAAGCATATCGGTTTCATACAGTTAGTACGGTTAGAGACATATTTGTAGGTCGTGTCGTGTCGTGGCGCGTTCTGGCGTGGCGCTGACTGCTAACCACCGATTGCACCAGAGCGGTGGTGGGGGTTATGGCGCGACACGCCACAACAGCCAAATGTGTTTCTACAACACGTGGCTCGTGGCGCGAGCTTGCCGAAGAAAACATTATGCACGTTTAAACGCTGCATAAGTTCAATATGTGCTGTTCAGAAATAACGCCAGAGCGCGCCACGACACGACAGAATAGTGTGCACAGTCACCATAACGACAGCAAGCGCCACGCCACACCACGCCACGTAAGTGTGTTTCCGGCTGAACCCTTAGATCCCGGCTGTCATTTGTAGATATTTGTCAGTCGTTACAAGTAGTTAGTGGCCTGAAAGCTTGACAACCAGACTAATCTATGCCACTATAGACCATTGAGGCTGTCTGAAAAACCAAAGTAACAAACTCAGCCAGACCCTTTTTTTGGGAAATGGAAAATCATCAAATGACTTCTCCCACTCTGGGCGGAGCGGGAGGGAATGTCAGACTTGTACTGACTAAAATCCATCCATGTTGATTCTTAGCCTTTTGTGTTCCAGGGCTGTGGTATATCTATCGAACAGTCCCGTAGACCATGCCTCACGCTTCGGGGATTAGGCGTTATGTTGTGTTATTAGTTTGCTGGCTATCAATACAAATTCAAAGTCAATAAGAAATTTTTTTATAGTATGTACTGACACACTGCTGGGCAAAATACTCCCCCAATTCCTTCCATGTGCCTCCTCGAACCAACCCTCACGGTACGTGTCCAAATCGTCTAGCCACCTCTTTCTGGACCGGTCTCAGCGGCGCAATCCATCTTCCGGCAATCATCGTGTTGAGATAATATGAACTGAGAATTGGATTCGAATCCCGGTAGGAGCGAATGTTTGTGTGATGAGCATGGATATTTTGTTTCCGAGTCATGGATGTTTATACGTATAATAAGTATGTATTTACAAACAAAAAAGTATATATGTAGTATATCGACTATCTGGTGTCCACGACACGAGCCTTGCCTAGTGTGGCAATAGATGGCGCTGTGTGTTAATGTACGACGATATTTATTGATTTTACCTTTAAATTATTCATTCATGAATTAGTCCCTAACCTCATAAACTAACCAAAACGCCACAATTTGCGTGCATTAATTTACACAAACCATTAAAAACCCCATGATATTATGTTAAATATTCTCATGGGAGTCACAATGGTAGGATATATTAGGCTTTTTGCCTCAAATAATCCTTTTTTCGAGACAATAGGCCGGCTGCCAAAGTTATCAGATGTAATCAACACAGCGTTGGTTTTGTGTGGATATGACTTTTTAAATAAATTATTTATTTAATTAATAAACTAATTCGTATCGAATCATACTTCAACCAATTAACGTCGAAATTTTTTTTTTCGTTCTGCAAGTCTTTATTTTTTCAGAATGTTCCTCCTCTACTTTAGATTTTTACGACTTTAGAAGCAAATATTTCATCAACCATTGATTATAACGTATTTAAGAAACTTCGATATCATTTTTTAAGACCAATCGATAGACACGCAACATGTAGATTTTTTTTTCAACCATCAGATACAGAGCTATGTGTTACTTTCTGAAGAATTTCAACAATAAGGTCAATTATTATTTCAGGTGCAAAACCGGTATTATTACGTTTGGCCGTATATTTTGGGGTCCAAACCCTAAAATTATGGTGTTTTGGAAGTATAACGAGTATACAGTACGACTCCATACTTTGTCTTGCATTCCTAAACGAAATTTGCAATGCGCATGTCTTAAATAAAATCCAAATCAATCGAATAATAAATTTATTGTTACTCAATAACACCAAAAAAAAGCTTATCGAAATTTGAAAAGATTTGATGTTACCAAATAAAATTGGTTATTCCCTGATTAGAAACTATCAGTATTGACTCCAATGGGACAGTTAGAAAAGCAATGTTTAAAATTGCTGAGTACAGTCAACCATTGATAATGTTTTGACCTTGTCGTTGCAGCTGGCCTAGCGTAGTATTTAGTTTCAATAAAATAAAAAGATAGTTTGTAGAGATTTTTTACACTTGTGTTAATTGACATGCGGCCTATCGTACATAGCGTTTGTTAGTGCAATTTACCATTATTACTCAGACTCACACTGTTTTCAAAAAGTATTTTTATAATTCATAGCACCACATCTAGTTTTCTCCACTCATGAACACCTATAGACATAGACAGAGCTTCTTCTATATCCAAAAACGTTGTTTTACGAGTACCGCCCTATTGTTGAACCAAAGGTCTTATCCACACAATTCTACACTCGATTTTCCATTCTCATATAAGCTTATAGCAGACAATGCTTCTGTTCAGTTGCACTATGTTACGCGGCGCGATCTCATTGACCCATAAACAAACATTCATACATTTTTTTACAACAAAAACTCGTTAATTTACAACAATTATTCAATTAATAAAATAAAAAAATTGTTATTCAATTAAAAACGTAATGAAATAACAATAAAATCGCGGAATTCGAATTTTAAAATGGCGTTAACATGTAATTTTGAATAAATTTGGAACGGGAATTAAGTGCGTTATTGATTTAATTGAATAACAATAACGTTGTTTATTCGATTAATAACAATTATGAATACTTTGAATACAAGTGTGGTGAATAAACGTGCATTTATTCGATTTATTGGATGATGCAAATGAAAAAGTGTTGTGAAAATGAATTTGTGGACTACAATATTTTTGTTTTGCCATTTTGTGTGTACTGTGATTGGATCCAGGGTTATACTCGTGGAGAATGCACCAAGTATGTATTATACCAGTCATATTCAAATTAACTGTCATTTACAATTGGGATTCAGTTATATCTAAAAGAAGAAGAACTTTAGAAGAGCTTTGAGAATCAGTAGATAGCTTCTCAAAGCTTTTTTGATCTACTTTAGTCTGGATGGCAACTTGGTCCTTGTTTTTTTGTTTATAACTGCGGTAGTAAATTTCAATTGTACCTCTGTATCTTTAAAAAAGCCTATCTTGTCAACGTGTACAATTTTACCTTAGTTTTTGTATTTAAAGATAAAGATTAAGATACATTTGTATTTTTTGTACATAATAATTTATGATCCTCCGTAGTGCCTATAAGCTATTTGTCAAAATCGGATAAATCTGTGTCAATCGATTCGTTATTATGTCCCAGGTAACATAGGCTACATTTTAACCGACTTCAACAATAGGAGGAGTCGATTTTACCTTGTAAACCGCGAATTTAATTAGAGCGTGAGTTTTCAGTAGTCGGGTTGCAAATTCTTGTACATTGTTCTACTAGTCGTAAGATTTTGGCACTGCCTAGTATGGGGTCTTGGTTTTTTCTACCAGAAATTTCCCGGTTGATGGCAAAAGGCTCGCAACCTTTTATATGGGTTGTAAACAAAACTAACTTATCAGGAATACAAGCATAATGTAATGTGATTAGCGTGTGATTATTGTTTACCCTTTTAGAGATTCCCTTAAGGCGATTACACGAGCTAAACGCGAGTTTTATATTTACTAAAAGTATATGATTCATTGCTATAAACAAGACCAGAAAAATATATGATATTCTTCAGGATATATGCTAGCATGATACTGTTTTGAAAACATAATTGAAAGAAATCACGAACTTACCTCTAAAAATATCTTTCAAACAATAAAAAACATACTAATATGCATGCGATCATTCTGATTTTTTGGCAAATAATTCTACAAGCAATATATTAGCATAATACTGTTTTAGTTTTTTAATCCAATCAATACTTTTTTTTAAATCGATCGAAACCACTCATTTCGCGCTATTTGGCCCGCAGTGGCTGACGTAACAACCACTTTGTAGTGCAAGCTGATTAGAACTTTATTCTAACAGCATTTCAAACGAAGTTTGAACCACCACAAATAGAATTGCTAATTTAGCTCGTCTAAGCGCCTTAAACTTTGAGTAAGCTTCAGTTATTAAAAAAACCATCATCATCACCTACCTAGCCCTTTTCCAACTATGTTGGGGTCGGCTTCCAGTCTAACCTGATGCAGCTGAATACTAGTATTTTACATGGAGCGACTGCCTATCTGACCTCCACAACCCAGTTAGTACTCGGCAATACGATACCCTTGGTAAGACTGGTTGACAGAATTTCGGGTCACTGACTGTTACGACTGTCAAGGACCTAGAATTGACAGCCGGGACTAACGGCTTAAAGTGCTCTCAGAAGGCACGGAGGAAACTCAGTACGTAATTGGTGGTCACCCATCTACAGACCAACCTAGGCAAGTGAGACTTAACCTGAAGATTGATCCGAGCGGCCATTATACAACAAAACCATTTCCCCCAAAAAACAAGTAACCTTTGTTCATTCAGTCCCCACTGCATTAAATCTATATCTTTTAGTCAAAGCAACCACAATCTTTAATCGTGTCTTCGATACGCTCGGGTGCCGATGATGTGACTTATTCTTTACAGAGGTCAAAATGACACAAAGACCTTTTAAAATTCTGAGAATACTGTAGTTAAGATTCTGAAGATTACTTATGTACTCGTAATTACGTCTTATCTGTGGTGTTATCTTTTGTGTTGATTGTTGATGCCATTATCATTATTAAAACCATCGTTGCATTTGCTGTTAAGTTAAAAGCCCATTTTCACTAACACTAAGCGACACATAAAAAGTGTGAGTAGACCCTTAACAGCACGGCGGCAGCGGGGGCCACCCTGTGACCCCCGACGTCCACGGTATCTCCCACGGCGGCTGGGACGTGAGTTTCTCTCCCTCTCGTGTTCCGCCACCTCGTTCGCCAGCATGACTGCTTCGCAGAAGGACGTGACGGCTTCCCATTCCGTCTCGCTCCGATTCGTGGATTGAACCAGGGCCGCGAGAAGTCGCCGCCGCCGTTGGTCGCTACGAGGACACGGCGGTGCTCCGTCCAAGCGGAGTAAACCTCCACGGTGTGCTCCGCTGTGTCCTCCGGTAGATCCTCGCAGTGGTGACATCTGGGCGTTTCTTCCTGCTCGATCCTGTGCGGGAACCTTCCGAAACAACCGTGTCCGGTGAGGACCTGCGTCAGGCGGAAGATGAGTGCGCCGTGGCGCCTCTTAAGCCTCTCCTCAAAGACTGGGACTTATCGCCACTATTGTGGCGTGCGTTTCAACGAAGTCCCTGATAAATTTAACTGTCTAAATCCCGGGATGAAATGAATCAGAAAAGTATAGCGAAGAAGTAGGAAAACCATAGTTTCCACAAAAAATCAAAACGTCTAAATTGCCATGATTTCCAAATCTTTGTCTGCTAGATGATTTTCATTCTGCATGGTAACCCCATGTTATATGGTATGGTATGGATGGTGGTAGCCCAATGACATCCGAGTCGTAAAATGCACTTTGATTTGGTGCAACAAACAGTGCAGACATGGAAACCGGTATGATCTAGACAAAAAGTTGTCACCCTCCAACCCACACTGTGATTTTTTTGCCTCTGAGAAAATTCTGGTGGAAGAACCCAATAACACTTTACCTGACCTAGTACTCGAACCCGGGACCCAACGCGGAGCGTTCGGCGTCCGTACCGGCGTTTTCGCAGCAGGCTACGTGACACCGCATAACGTAACACGACGCCCGACGACATTTCGTGTGACCTAGTTCATAAGTTATATTTTGTATGTACGGTCGAACAAGCTATTTGGTTTACAGTTTAACCCACAAATTACATTGAAGGACATTGAGACATTCAAGGGACCTGCAAATTGGTTTCACTTAAAGAGGTATTCTACTTACCCAGTGTCTCTGATATCCAGGCATAAATGTGGGGACCACAGCATGAGTTCCAGCTATGGAGGTTTCTCACTTATCCAGGTTTCACTTAACCAAGTTTCACTGTATTAGTATATTTTTAAGTTGTAATCTATTTTTGTGTATTTTATCATGATAATAAAATGATTGATTTGATTTGATTTGACAATTATTATAGGCTGATAACTAACATATGAATAATGCCCCCAGATTAAAACAAAACTTACTTCAATAAATCATCTAATTAACTTAGTGGGTCATATTTATTTATAATTCTGACTTAACGGATCTTCCTCAAGGTTGCAACTCGCGTATTTTTTGTCAGTACGTTCTTGGGATTTATTGTCGGTAATTAAGCTTAACTAATGTTCTGTTTGGGTAGCTAATGTTTTTATAGAGTGACGTAAACTTAACTCAGAATAAATTTACACTAGCTTGTTGTATTTATATGTGACCTAAGTTCGAAGGAACATGGATGTGTTTCAGACAGTAAATGTCTGACACTCCCTCCCGCTTCACCCAGAGTTGGAGAAGTTATTTGATGACTTCCCATCCGTTACAAAGAAAAGGTGACTGGCCAGTGGTGAACCGTTTTTCTAGGGTTCCGCACCCAAAGGGTAAAATCGGGACTCTATGACTGTTCGTCTGTCTGTCACCAGGCTGTATCACATGAACCGTGACAGTAGAAATTTTCACAGCTGATGTATTTCTGTTGCTGCTATAATAACAAATACTAAAAACAGAAACGAATAAAACCAGAATAAAATGAAATAATATTTAATTGGGGCTCCCATACAACAAGCATACAACAAACGTAATTTTTGCTGTCTTGTCTAAGCTTGCATAGATAATGGTACGGAACCCTTCGTGTGCGATTCCGACTCCCACTTGGCCGGTTTTATTTAAATGATTTAAAAAGAGGAAACGATGAAAGCTTGTTGCGAAATCAATTACGCAGGACCACACAGGGAAATCTCGCGACAAGATTTTATACTTAACATATTTTTATGATGGAAGTATTATAAAGAATGTAAAACACCTCTTTACGAAGTCGAAGGCACTTGTTCTCCCCGTCCGCGTCATTGCGATTATATTTTTGTTGTACTCCATACCTGGAACCTTCTAGTTACGGAGAAATTGGAGGTCAACGTTCCGACTTTTTGACAATTTTTTTTTAAATACCTACAAGTTTTACTGTAAAATTTTACAACAAACAATTTTAAACACCTCTACGACTCCCGTTCTATTCAATTCATCTATCAGCATTATGTTTTAAGCGCGTCAGATTGAGTTCTACCACAAAACATGAATTTTCACCCAAAAAAAAGTCGTTTCCCAGCAATAATTTTTGCGTAAAGTTACTTAGTTTGATGTACAGAATGCTTGGTTGACGGCTTCGAGATGAGGTGGTTTACACCCTGTATGTCTTGACTAAAAGCTTGTTTTAAATGAGAGGACTTACACTTTCGTTTGCATAAGCTTCCGAGAATAACCATTAGGTCCAAGTGAAATTATGTGCCGTTCTGTACCTTGCAGTAACGTAGTTAGACCAACGCCATCTATCCAGCGACTAGGGAAGAGTTGAAAACGAAAACCCCTCATATTGTTTAACTATACATAATTATTTATTTTTTCCTAATTTGTATTCTCCTAAGCAAACCAATTTCGTTGATACCCATATCATAGAGTGCTTGTAAAATAACAAGTCTGTCATCTTTGGGAGACCGCCATATTGGATTTACAAAGATGTCAGTTAGCTAGTCATGCATCGTCATCCAAACTAAACCTGTCAAGTGATTATATACTCTGTGAACCTGTATGCAACTTCAGCGAAATCGGTTGGCGGTAACTGTTTTAAAATTCTGTTGTAACATTTTACTTAAACAATCATAATTATTATAAACATTGCAAGTAAACTAAAAGCTTGTAAAAAGTAGTGGTGATACTTTTTTTATGAAATAACGATTTAAAAGGATTAACAGGTCACATTAAATCAGAAATTAAAAAAAAACCCGACACATAGGGTCATAATTTAATTTCAAGGTATTTTTTGGAACGATGTTCTACGGGTAGGTAAATAGTACGATTTAGTAGAAATCGTCACGTAACGAAATGCCGTATGCTGTGCGTGTGTGTGTAGTATAATAATAGAATATTCCACGATATATTTCAATATAGTGTACATTATTCTACTAGTCCAAACAAGCCCTTTCATTTGATACCCATATTGAGAGAGTTGTGAAAAAAAATGTAATTCACCATTTTGTGGTGGCGGCCATTTTGTATTTGTAATTTATCATAGTGTAAGTATAGTAATATACTAGTCAAACCTTTTTATTTGATACCCATATTGAGGGAGTTGTGAAAAAATATGTTATCCGCCATCTTGGACCGATTTTCATCAAACATAGCTAAGAACACTCCCGACTAATTCACCTTTCAAACAAAAAACAAAATCAAAATCAAATAATCCGCTTGGGAGCTACGATGCCATAGACAGACACACACACACACACACAGACACGTCAAACATAACACACCGCCGTTTTTGCGTCGGGGGTTTAAAAAAACTGACAAAAAAGTCCATTGGCAAGGCTAGGTTGACAGTAACAAAAATAGACACCCTCTACCTTTGCACAGTAGGCTTATAGGCTCATCGGTCCCGCAACACGTGAAGTTCAGTGATAGGTTCAATGAACTGAGCAGAACAGTATCAAATCTCAAATCTCAAGAAAATCATAGGTTTTATGTGCTGTTTTAGTTACACTGGCAATTGGATTTACTGGCGAGAACTATAATTATCCCGCGTATGAGAAAATTTTAATTGGACAACAACCATTTGTCTTTTGTTTGTTTACCTATTTTGGCGGGTTTGCGCACGTGATGGCTTGACTTATTAATAAATAGACAGGGCAACATTTTTAATGAATGGGGATTTTGAAATATGTGACCTAAATTAAAAAGTGGTTCAATTGATTGTGCTCGTGATTCTGATCAAACTATTATCATGTTTTGCGCATTAAACGTTACACGTTGCATAAGTCTTAAACGAGCTATCTAAAATAGTTGTTTTTCTTCCACAGCATGTTTCCGCCGCGTCCTAGCTGGAAAGCGAGCTTTGCGAAGCCATGTCAGAAAAGTGGTCCCCTGCGAGAGGCTGGAGGACTGCAGGAGGGAATGCGCCGAAGAGAAGAGGTTCCCTTGTGAGAGCTTTAATTATAGGTAAGTCTTTTTAGGGTTCCGTAGCCAAATGGCAAAAAACGGAACCCTTATAGTTTCGCCATGTCTGTCTGTCTGTCTGTCTGTCTGTCTGTCTGTCCGCGGATAATCTCAGTGACCGTTAGCACCAGAAAGCTGAAATTTGGTACCAATATGTATATCAATCATGCCGACAAAGTGCAAAAATAAAAATTTAAAAAAACATTTTAATTAGGGTACCTCCCCCAGACGTAAAGTGGGGAGCGATTTTTTTTTTAATTTTGACCCTGACGTGTGATATATTGTTGGATAGGTATTTAAAAATGAATAGGGGTTTTCTAAAATCATTTTTTGATAATATTAATATTTTAGGAAATAATCGCTCCGAAAGTCAAAAACAATGTGTCCCCCCCCCTCTAACTTTTGAACCATAAGTTTAAAAAATATGAAAAAAATCACAGAAGTAGACCTTTATATGAACTTTCTAGGAAAATTATTTTCAACTTGATGAGTTGAATAGTTTTTGAGTTATATAGCACTTTTTCAAAAAAACGCAAATGATAACTTTGTTTTTCATACAAATACTATGAAAAACAAAGTTATTTTTGCTGACGAAAAATGTTGGTATTTTTAATGGTCTGGGAAGCTACGGAACCCTACAGTGAGCGTGGCCCGACACGCTCTTGGCCGGTTTTTTTGACATTACAAAGTACTATAGTTGCTGCTAGTAGACGAGGGAAAAAAAATCCCTATTTCGCGTGTAGGAGAGCTACCTACCTTAAATTTTCTTTTTTAAACTTTCACGATGAGAACACATTATAAAACATAATGAATACGGGTATTTATCGCGGGGTCTCCCCGCGACCACGGAAACCACGGCTGGTGCAATCCGGTCGAAACGTCGGGATTAAATTAAAGGTAAATTCGCGTTAAATACCCGTATTCATATGTTTTATAATGTAAGTACCTTTAATTATTTTTTTTCCAAAATTTTATTTTACTACTTTGTGGGCGTAATTAAAATGCACACCCCTAAAAAGAATAGTTTTCTGGTACTAACGGTTTCTTAGCTTGGACGGACGTGACGAAACTATAAGGGTTCCTTGTTAGGACTACGGAACCCTAAAACGTGTTATAAAACCACAAATTCATATTTTATCTTGAACTGGGGAGTGCCTGGACATTGCTGAGTTATAGGCATTTACTGTACGTAATAAAATATACTCTGTGGTAATAAAGACAGATTGCCATAAACGTCAATGATTTGAGTAGGTTTTTTTTTTTTTTCAAAATAGGAATTGCAAGTTGAACGGCGTTTATAAGTGGCCAATTTGTAAGTTCATTCCTCTACTAGAATCCGTTAAAACTTCTTTGATACTTGCAACTCAAAGTGATTTGAAGAGCATGAACTTGCATTAGCAGGATTCTTGCCCAATTAGAATGATAGATGCCATCAGGTTCAAAAGTTTTTTTTTTTGTTTTTAAGGCGCTTAGACGAGCTAAATTAGCAACTCTATTTGAGGTGGTTTAAACTTCGTTTGAAATGCTGTTAGAATAAAGTTCTAATCAGCTTGCACTATAAAGTGGTTGTTACGTCAGCCACTGCGGGCCAAATATCGCGAAATGAGTGGTTTCGATCGATTTACGAAAAAACTAATGATTGGATTAAAAAACTAAAACAGTATCATGCTAATATATTGCTTGTAGAATTATTTGCCAAAAAATCAGAATGATCGTTTGCATATTAGTATGTTTTTTATTGTTTGAAAGATATTTTTAGAGGTAAGTTCGTGATTTCTTTTTATCGAGCCAAATTAATTGTATTATGTTTTCAAAACAGTATCATGCTAGCATATATCCTGAAGAATATCATATATTTTTCTGGTCTTGTATAAAGCAGTGAATCATATACTTTTAGTAATTATAAAACTCGCGTTTAGCTCGTGTAATCGCCTTAACCCGACTTCAAAAAATGAGGAGAGGATTATAGGTCAAAGTTCTTTTTAAATACTTGTTTTTGTAAGGTTAAGTATAAGTTTACAACTTTACTTTTAATACCTCCATAACATCCATCAGCACAATATTCTGAGTGCGTTACCTACATTAAGTATAACCGTCAAACGAACGATTTTTCACCACAAAAAAAGTCGGGTTCCAGCAATAATTTTTGCGTAAGGTTACTTAGTTTGATATAAATAATGCTTGGTGCACGGCTTCATGAACAGTCGTTGTATTTCAATAAGGGATTTTCTTTTTCAACTCTTCCCTAGTCGCTTAATAGATGGCGCTGATCTCGGTACGTTACTACAAGGAACAGAACGTCACATAATTTCACTTGGACCTAATGGTTATATCCGGAAGCTTTTGCAAACGAAAGTGTCAGTCAACGAGCGTATGTGACGTGTGTTTTTTCAAGCGTTTTGGCTTTAGCACCTAGTAACGTAGTCAGTTCAACGCCATCTACAGAGTTCTTGGAAACTATTTTTGTTTATTCTAAAAAAGAACACCTCATTACTTCATTTGTCAACCTTGCTATGTAACCATGCAGCTCTGTAATAATATCATGACAACTGTACTGTTGCATGTGACACAATATTTTGCATGTGTTCAATTGCACGCTACCGTAAAAATCAATATTTCACACCATAACTTATTGTCGTTTCCCATCAATATTTTTTGCTTAAGGGGCCGGCTGAGGATACGTATTTCATACAAACGTAATACCTACCAAAATTATTTGTAAATCAAAAATATTCTCAAGGTAGTCTGTATTCGATTGAATTACAGAATATCTATGTTCCCAAATATGTTTTTTGAGAGAATAGTGATGCAAAGACGAGATATGAGGAATTTAAATTTTCTATAGAAAACTTATTTTTCTTATAATTCTTGTTAAAATCAGTGTCCAGTCAAAATGTATATTTGGGAACCTAGATATTCTATAATTCAATCGAAATAAATACACACTACCTTAGGAATATGTTTAATTTACAAATTATTTTGGTATTACGTTTGTATGAAATACGCATGCTCCGCAGGCGTCTTAATGTACTTTAGTTTGATGCTTATAACACTTAAATTACGGCTTTGGGATGAATCTTTCAAAATACTCGCATATAAAAGTAGATAGTCCGGGAAATACCAATGCAAGTAAAAAGGTCGGTAAGCCGGCTGATATTTGTTGTGTTCGTTGGTATATTGAATCAAAGACACCGTTGGGAAGACTTGGTTTATTACAGGTTACATAGTAGGAGTATCACAGACAGGGTATTCAGTCAGACAGCCATTAGGCAAGTGAAGACAACCAGAGACAAGACAGATAATGCATAGTGATGTGTATAATAATAACATACTAAATAGTGATGTTACAACATCCCCCTTGTTGAGTTTAACTTTAACCCCTGACAAACAATTATAAAGAAGTACTATGCTAAACAACTTAACTTATAAATGACAACATGTTTTGTGATACTTAAAACTACGTTAACACTAGACAATATTCATAATAATACTAAGACTAACATTTGACCTTAACTTTATTCATAATTGTAAGTTAATCAATTTCTTCAATTAACCTTCTTGTTGGTCTTACAATACGACCTGACCTTGTTGTCACTTCTGAGGATTTTTGAGAAGAGGATTCTTGAGGCCTAGACTCCTGTCTGTCACCTTCCTCTCTCCCCTGTGACGAGTTGGATTGCATAGGAGGGTTTGTGAAGTTATTAGAATACTTATGTCTTAAGTGTATTCTATTTCTCCTATACCTAACACCATGGACATCCTCAACAACATATGACCTATTGTTCATCATTCTTTGTTTGACAATAGCTTGCTCCCAGTTACTTTTGGGTTTTCTTTTAAAATAGACATGGTCATTATAATGTAACATTGACAAAGACTTTGTATTTCTATCATAATACTTAGATTTGTTACTATTATTTTTCCTGACTGACTCTTTGTAATCCTGAAACGTTACAACTTTTGGTTTCAATTTTTTATATGACACTGGAATGTTATCTCTTAAGTTTCTAGACATTAGCAATTGTGCTGGTGATGCTAAATTGTTTTTTGACGTATTTCTGTACTGTAATAAAGCTATATATGGATCTGTTTTGTTTTCTTTACATTTCCTTAGCATATTCTTTATTATCTTGACAGAAGATTCAGCCTGTCCGTTCGACTGTGAATGATATGGGCTAGTAACTACATGTTCTATGTCCCATTCTTGTAAAAAGTTTTTGAACTCTATTGACTGGAACGGAGGACCACCATCGGATACCAATGACAATGGTATTCCATGACGTGCAAAAATTGATTTCAAATGTGTAATTACATTTTGAGATGTACTGTTTTTATTTAATGATGCAATCTCTATGTATTTTGAGTAATAATCTGTGACTATTAAATAAACTAAATTATCAAAATGCATTAGATCAATACCGACTTGTTGCCATGGATATTTACATATTTCAAAGTTTTGTAGTGGTTCCTTTTGGTTACATGGCTTGAACTTTGCACATATAAAACATTGTTCTACTAGATTCTTAATACTACTAGACATATTTGGCCAATACAAAGATTCTTTAGCTAAAGTTAAGCATTTATTTATACCTTGGTGACCTTTGTGAATTTTTTCTAACATTTCACTATACATAGACTGTGGTACTATTAATTTTGAACCTTTGAATACTAAATCTTTAATGACATGGATTTCTCCTTGAATGTTCCAAAATGGTTTTACCAGTGGACTGACATTATTTTTGTTTTTTGGCCAACCTTCATAATAATACTTGATCAATAATTGCAAGGATTCATCAGTTTTGGTTTCCTGTGTTAACTTCCTGCTATATTCTTCTGTGATTGCTAAATTAGCATACATAATGTTGACATGACATGACATTTCTGACTCATTTTCAGGTGTGTAATGGTCTTTTAAAGCTGCTCTTGACAAAGTGTCTGATATAAACATTTCTTTACCTGGGACATGCATAACTTCCAAATCATATTTTTGTAAAGTTAACATCATACGCTGTAATCTAGCGGGAACATCATGTAAAGGTTTTTTAAATAAATAGACTAAAGGTTTATGATCAGTGTGCACTGTGACTCTATTTCCATATACATATTGGTGGAATTTTTCACAACCAAATTGAATAGCTAGCAGTTCTTTTTCTATTTGAGCATATCTTTCCTGGGTTTCTGTTAAAGTTTTTGAACTATATGCTATAGGTTTGTTTGCTTGTAAAATGACTGCACCTAAAGCTGACTTTGACGAATCGACTGACAAGACTAATGGAATCTTGGGATTATAATGAGCTAAAACTGGTGAGTTAGTAATCTCATCTTTTAATTTATTAAGACTTTGACTATGATTTTCATCCCAAGTCCAGACTGAATCTTTTTTCAAATGATTTCTTAATATTTGAGTTTTTTCTGACAGGTTACTTATTAAAGGTCCTAAATAATTGATCATACCTAATATTCTCTGTAACTCTTTGACATTTTTTGGTGTGGGCATATTGACAATGGCTTTGACTTTCTCTTTGTCTGCCCTGGCACCATCTTTACTGAAGATATAACCCAAGAAACATACTTCAGAGACTAAAAATTTACATTTTGACTTATTAAATTTTAAATTGACTTGACGTGCTCTCTGCATGACTTTATGTAATCTTTCATTATGAACAGATTCATTTGGGCCATAGACTAATATATCATCAATGAATATTAAAACTCCTTCAATATCACCAAATAAGTTCATCATGACTCTTTGAAAAATTTCTGACGAAGCATTTATTCCATATGGTAATCTTAAATACTTATATCTGCCAAATGGTGTTTGAAAAGTACACAATTCAGAACTATATTCATCTAGACGTATCATCCAAAATCCAGAAAAAGCATCTAAATGTGAAAAACATACAGCACCTTCTAGCTGTGACCTAATTTCATCAATTGACTTGAGTGGATAGAATTCCCTCATGATATTTTTATTTAGATTCCTAGGATCTAGACATATTCTTAACTGACCTGTGCTTTTTACAGTTACGACGACTGAATTAACCCACTCAGTAGGTTTTGTGACCTTCTCAATAACATTCATCTTCTCCATGCGATCCAACTCTTCACGTAATTTCCCTTGTAACGCGAATGGAACTTTCCTGGGCGGATCAACGCATGGTACTGCTTCAGGCTTGAGTTTAAGATGACAGACCGGAGGTAGACACCCAAGACCCTGAAAAACATCATTATATTGTGTAAGAATTTGTTTACAAAAATTTTGTTTTGTTACTGAAAATACACGTTTTATTATACCTAACTTTTCACAAGTTGGTAGACCAAGAACATTTGGACAATCTAAGTTTGCTACTATAAACATTATAGATTCAACAACATTATTGTTGTTTATACTCAAATTACAATTTAAGTTGACTTTGCCTAAAATTGGAATGGCTTTTCCACCAAATCCTGTGACATTTATTTGGCATTTGACAAGCAATACTTTTGACAGATTGTTTTGACGTTTAATGTTATTGTATGTTTGTTTTGACATAATGTTGACATCTGCACCTGAGTCTATGATGCATTTGATTTGTTTATTACCTACTGACAAGTTAATTTCCCAAGACTGTTTAGAATGACTACTTTCCAAAGTGTTGACTTTATTTTGATTCTGACTGTTTGTATGTGACTGTGAATACTGACTACTGTTTGTATGATGACAGTACTGTATTTTGTTGTGAGATCCCTCAGACTTGTGACCATATTCATCTTTGAGATGCAAACACGGACACTGACATATTTTATTTTGACTATTTAATTGAGTGAATCTCTCTGACCTGTGACTGTATTCATCATTGAGATGTAAAATATCTTTTTCACACCTCTCAGACGTATCACAATTTCTCTCACAGAGATAATGTGAATGAGGACGTTGACTTTGGGACTTTTGACTATATGAGTCTCCGTGAGATCTCTTTGACTTGTCACTGTTCTCATCATTGGGATACGGTGACTGTGACTGTGACTGGTCTAAATATGACCATTGTGACGGTGACTGCTTTGACTGTGCTGACTGACTGACTGGTGACTTTATTATGTGTGCCTGTGTGGTGTGACTGTTTGACTGACTGCTATGTAAATGACTGTTATGACTTTGACTCGACTTTGATTGACTGTGTCTTTTATGTTTTTGACTTGACTTTAATTGACTGTTCAACATTCCAACAAAATATTCTTGACTAATATCTGAATTAAACGATTGCAACTGACTGACTTTTTTATTTTTAAAGCAATATTTAGCAAAATGACCAAAAGATTTACATGACCTGCATTGCATGCCTTTAGCTGGGCACTTGTAGCGATGTGACTGTCCACAGCGGCTGCATGTCTTCAAGTTGCTGGTGTGGTCGCTGCTTGGAGCTGGACCACGACTGCTCGAAGCTGACTGGCGTTTGCTCGAAGCTGACTTGCGACTGGAAGCTCGCTGTCGGCCTTCACCTCGACCACGGCTCCTTCGACTGAGATGCATGACGTTTTCACTGGCGACGCCGCTCGCTTTGACCATTTTCTCTGCGTCCTGCTGTGCGACTATGAGTGTCATCGCCAGCTCTTGCATTCTCTGATATGTCAAATCTGGTTCTTGCAGTAACCTCTGACGTACATGTGACAAATCAATGTTGAGGTTTGCAATGAAAATATCTTTGATGAGCGATTCCCTGAGCGTGCCAAACTCACATTCTTTGCTTTTTATTTCTAAATCCGTGAGGAAATCGTGGATGTTTTCCGATTTCTCTTGCTTCCGTGTGAAGAATAGGTATCTGCACATCGTCACATTTCTCCTCGGCTCGAAAAAATTGTCGAATTTGGACTTGACCTCGTTGAGTGTGCTCGCATCAATTTGCAGGTTGAACGTGTTAAATATATTGAGACCACGTTCTCCGATTAAGTGTAGAAGAATTGCTATTTTCCGTTTTTCGGTTGACTTGTCCAGGCCTGTGGCTAACAAATATAGGTCTAATTGTTGCCACCATTTCTTCCACGCCTCCGCATTATTGTTGGCTGGATCCGACGAGATGTGGAGTTGTTTCAGACTCGTGCGCAGACCTGTTGTGTCGGCGCCATCTTCGTCGCCACCGCGTGCGCTGCCAGGAGGATTCGGCATTTTTACGTGCGTTCTTCCGTTTTCTTTTTAAATGACCCACTTCGACACCATGTTGTGTTCGTTGGTATATTGAATCAAAGACACCGTTGGGAAGACTTGGTTTATTACAGGTTACATAGTAGGAGTATCACAGACAGGGTATTCAGTCAGACAGCCATTAGGCAAGTGAAGACAACCAGAGACAAGACAGATAATGCATAGTGATGTGTATAATAATAACATACTAAATAGTGATGTTACAACAATATTGACATGAAGGTTGATCTTATATTACCAATAAATAAACCAACGGTCAGCTGCTCAAGTAGCAGTGTAGGATTGGGAGGTTACGGAAGTGATGAAAATAAATAAAAATTAAGTCATAGTAAGCCGGCTGATATTGACATAGAAGGTTTATCTTATATTACCTACCATTAAATAAACCAACCGTCAGCTGCTCAAGTAGCAGTGTAGGATTGGGAGGTTACGGAAGTGGTGAAAATAAATAAAAATTAAGTCATAGTAAGCCGGCTGATATTGACATAGAAGGTTGATCTTATATTACCATTAAATGAACCAACCGTCAGCTGCTCAAGTAGCAGTGTAGGATTGGGAGGTTACGGAAGTGATGAAAATAAATAAAAATTAAGTCATAGTAAGCCGGCTGATATTGACATAGAAGGTTTATCTTATATTACCTACCATTAAATAAACCAACCGTCAGCTGCTCAAGTAGCAGTGTAGGATTGGGAGGTTACGGAAGTGGTGAAAATAAATAAAAGTTAAGTCATAGTACGCTGGCTGAAACTTTCTTCGTAAATAGTTTATATCATAATGAGCTTAATAAAATCATCAGCTGCATGGAGGAGAGGGATTATGCATCAGGGGGATTATGCTCAAGTAGCAGTGTAGGATTGGGAGGTTACGGAAGTGGTGAAAATAAATAAAAATTAAGTCATAGTACGCCGGCTGAAACTTTTCTCGTAAATAGTTTACATCATAATGAGCTTAAAAATGACGTTAGCTGCATGTCGGAGGGGGATTATGCACCAGCCGCTCGCATGAATTTGTAAATGGAACACGCCTGATGAAAAACTAAAAGCAATCTATCACCAAGTTAGAGAGTGTGTGATACATTTTAGCCGAACCTACTTCAACGACTAAAGAAGTCTATTTTACCTTGTAAACTCTGAATTAGGGCGTGGTTTTTCAGTAGCCGGACTTTTAGTGGTTGTAAACCACACAAATTCTTATTTAACCTTGTATCAACGTGTAGTTTTGGTTCAAGTTCCTCCACTTACCTATTCAGATATTCAAATAAAACAAAGTTGCAAACATAGATGACAGATAATAACCAACAAAAATGAAGCCGAATGACTTTATTGTGTTCACACGTTCTGTTCGCACTATTGTATGCGTTTCCTGATCTTTGGCGACCTTAATATGTTAATTGTTACAACATTTTCGTAGATACTGCTCTTTGACTATACTTTGTGTAAGTATTTTTGGGAGTATAGCTAAGAATGTTGTCAGCATCAAAGGCCGTCACGGTGTTGGACATCCCTTCTTTGTGTGTTAGCAAATTGCTAAGTTTTTGGCTCTGAATACATTCAAATATCGAGCTTTCAAATCTCCAGTTTTTACATTGAATATATTTTATACGGTTTTCGGTTAGGCATGTGTCGCGCCCCATGCTAATAAGGGGGCCCCAAGTTTGTCAGAAGAAACTTCATTTATTCCTGGCAGGACTGCAGAATACTACAATTTTCTAGCGCGCTCCGCTCGTTTTTGCATCCCTAAAGAATGTTTATAGAGGCGAAAAACTTTGAGTTGTAACACAATACGGATAAAAGATTTAATATCATTGTAATTGGCGTTGTTTCACTGATAACTTTATGCCATAAATGTTTGCTTGCCTGGAGCTTGTGAAAGGAAACCCACCTTTGGCACTCACGCGAAAAGTGATGGCCATGTGCATTCTTTTTTGACTACCTTGTGCGCACCTACTGCCTTGCAATTGAGGCAAAGTTAGTTATCATGTCTCAGTACTGCTCACCGTTGACCTGTATCGCCCTGACCATCATTATTTTGGAACCTTTGACGAAATTAGAAAAAAAAATAGAACTTAAAAGCCAACCTTCAACGCATTTTTGCCGAAATAAAGACTGGGACCCCAGATTTGCATTGGCATGTTAGCACCAGCATGTGTGGCCACACATGACTGTGGTTCCAGTCATGTGGCCACACATGGTTCATACATTAATCACATAAAATTATCAGTAAATTAAAGCCAAGAAAACTCAAGCTCGCTTCGCTCGCTCTTGCATCCTACAAGGGCCCCATTATTCCCACGTACCCAGGGCCTTCAATTGGTTAAAAACGGCCCTATTTGTTCATACAAGCTTATTTTGTCCCACCTGCACAGCAAAAAAGAAAGAATCCATCATCTAAGAAAGAAGCCAGCTCATTCCACCATCTCTAAATGGTACACCACAGACTACCTGCAGTATTGTCTCTCCTTCCCCTTTAAATCCATCCAAAGGTTGTCTTTAAAAAATCGCTTTTAGCGATAAAACCGCCTATTGTGTCACCCCTTGTAAAATGTTTAAAATTTTTGTATCTATAATTTTTATGGTGTACATAATAAAGAGTATTCTATTATATTCTATTCTCTTTCTGCGCCTGCCGCGTTGTCGTTCCTTGCATCCACTAAGTGGTTGTTTTTGCCCATTGCTCCTCCGGTATGCAGCAGATGTGACCAGCCCAGTTCCATTTCAACATAGAAATTGTTTTGGTATTTAAAAAAAAACATGTGGGTCTTTGGGCACTGCTGGCCCTAGTAGCAATTGCCGTTGGCTTCCTTATGCCAACAGTTGGGAATGTATTGGCAGACGGTTAGTTGTTCCGCCAACCTAAACTTAAAATAGGCCCATTGTCATAAACATGCACTATTTGCCCAACGAATAGCCAACAAAGGGCCTTCTGTTACTATGTCTACTGTTGGGTGATTTTGGCAGGGATTTCAGTTATTATAACAACATTGGGCCAACTAACGACGGGCCTGCTGCATCTATTCCTACTGTTGGGAGATTTTGTAGGGATTTAAATTACTAAAACAACACTGGGCCAACTAACGACGGGCCTGCTGCTTCTATTCCTACTGTTGGGAGTTTTTTGTAGGGATTTAAGTTATGATAACAACTTACATCGGTCCAACTTAAACCTTTCAATGGGCCTGTTAGGGATGATACGTATTATATACTGGTACAGGTATAATTACCCACTATGAGCTTACTAGTACTCTCTTAACTCTTAGTAACTCTTAGATTTACGAAACAAATTATATATATTTCTGTTTATATTTGAGATTTATGGTTTATACTGTAAACAAAGTGCAAAATTGAAAATTAAGGATAATTTAAGAAGGACATTCCGTCACTAAATGTCCTTGGTGGCCGGTATGTTCATGCCGAAACCGTAATGATAATATCGTAAAGGTTCAAAAGTTGTACCCCAACCTCGATAGATGGCGTTGTAGTCCAATTAGAAGTCGCTATCGTTGTGTTACCACGATTTGGTTGGGTTCGAGTGAATTCTAGTAAAAATATTACCGGCTTAGGCGCGGCCCGCGGAACAAACACGAGTGGCGTAAGGCGCATGGCGGTGACGCGGGTGCGCGGGAGGGCGAGTAAGTGGCGCCACTACCTCGCCCGCCGCGCACCCGCACACGCGCTACCGCCATCATACTCCACTTGTATATGACCCGCGCCTTAGATCAGAAAGCAATTTGGTTTTATTCCAACCCTATTGGTGTTCACACAAGGTTGTTAGTTCAACACTACCAGCTCGGTAGTAAACATTGGTAGAAGTTGAACTTGGGCCTTTCGTAGGCAAATCCACGTTGGCCCCATCGCAGTTGGGCCTTCGTAGGCAAATCCACGTAGGCCATCAGTTTTGGGCCCAACCCGCAAACTGCCCGCCAATCGTATTCATTTGCCAACTAACCAGAGGTATGTGGCCCAACTAAATGCCAACAAAAAATGCTACTAGGGGGTAGAAGTAATAAAAAAAAATCTTTATTCATACAGAGTGAAAACTAAGTAACCTATATCTGCTACGGGATGTACCCTGCGCACGCCTAAGTGCGCCGTACGCCGTAGCGGATCGGCTACGAGTGCTATGAAGCGTTAGGTGACACGTTGGTTTCACCCAAAAAGTGTTCAACACGCCAGAAGTCTTCACTTCAGGAATTATGTCAATCTTGTTTAAAAACGCTGTAGAAATACGAGACCCATTAAAAGCTCTCTCTGGTCAAGTCCCCTCCATAATCTTCATCACAAATCTGTATGTCTTCAACAGTAGCCTTCGTAAGATGGTTCAGAACAATTTTTTCTTGCAATCTACATAATACTGTGAATACTAGTACCTACAAGTATGTACTACGAGTATTTAGCAGCGGCCCTTCTCTACATGGTCTGTGAGCATATAGGTTGGGCCAGGGTTGACTCTGATGTATCTAATCTAATAGGTACCTTTAACGGGCAATTCTTGTTTAAACATCGTGTAACAGAAGGGGTATAAACCATCAAACTGAACAACTTCCTCCATGGGACCACCATTGAAATCGCGAAAAAATTATCAAAGGCCCAATTCAAAATTCCAATACCTACTCGAACTATGAGACAGCTGATTATTTTTTCGCGATTACGATGATGGTCCCATGGAGAAATTTGTTCAGTTTGATGGTCTGTAGCACACCCTTCCATATGACTATACCCTTTCTGATGCACGTTGTGTGAGGTCCCATTAAAATTGATGGACATATTTTAACACAGCTTTCAGTACGTCAAACCAAAGATAGCTAAGCAAAAAAAAACACTGAGATAACAAAGACGGATATGATTATGCATTGGATAACCAATATTTTTAGTGTATTTTCTCTAAGTGATTTATTTTTCTTGTAAGTATCTAATGCGTTTCTTTTATTGTTTTTCTACCAATGTCCTTATTTTGGTGGTCTGAATTATTCCTAAAATTAGTCCATCTATTTTATAATGGGACCTTAGTATGTATGATAATCTCTAAAACGGCTCCAACGATTTTCATGAAACTTAGTACGCAGGGGCTTTCGAGGGCGATAAATCGATTTAGCCAGGTTTCATTTTTAAAAAACGTCGTTTACCAAAAAAAAAATGGCGAAGCTCGGTCATCCAGATATTTGTGTTGTTATTGCCGAAGTAAATATTCTTGTAAAGAAGTTCGTAGCCAAATAATAACAGCCGCTCGGGGCGATCGTTGGGCGAAACCGCACTTGCCTAGGTTGTTTTGTGGATGGGTGACCACCCATTACATACCGAGTTTCCTCCGTGCCTCGGAAAGCAGATAAAGCCGTTGGTCCCGGCTGTAATTTGTAGACAACCAGTCTTACCGAGGTCTTACCCAGTACTGTGTGGTGGAGGTTAGATAGGTCGCTTCATGTAAAATACTGGTATTCAGCTGCATCTGGTTAGACTGGAAGCCGACCCCAACATAGTTAGGAAAGGTTGTTCTTATCATCATGATCATCAATTTTGGTTTTTAATCGACTTCTTTTGAAAAACCACTTAAGGGGCCGGCGGAGCATGCGTTTTTCATACAAACGTAATACCATAATAATATGAAAATCAAACATATTCTTAAAGTATTGTGTTTATATTTCCATTGGATTACAGAATATCTATGTTCCTAAATAAATATTTTGAAAGGACAATGATATAAAGACGAGATATGAGGAATTTAAAATTCCTATACAAAATTTATTTTTCTCTGTCAAACTTAGAACACCCCGTCGTTTTTGCGTCGGGGGTTAAAAAGTAGCCCACGACCTATTATCAGACCTACCAAATATACGACCGCTCATTGTGTAACCCTTCGTGAAATGTTTACTTTATGAGTGTTACTTGCATGGGGAACATAATAAAGACTATTCTATTCTATTCTAGGCATTCTATCTATTCTATCTATCATTCACACTCAAAAAAAAACATATTTTTCACTTATCATGCTCTAAAAGTACGCCAATATAGCCCTACCAAGCGGGACTAAAGTGACCACTTCACTCCCTAGGGAGTAAAAGTAATTACTTAGTTTTTTTTTTAATTTTCCTTCATGTGACATAGACAAACTCAAACAGCCAGTAAACAGTCTGTGGAGTGTGGACCATACAATTTCTTCATTGTGAAAATGTTGGGAGTTTTAGTTCCATAGTTTTTCCGCAAAGAAGGTGGCGCCATGTGTTTTAAATTTGGTCTGATTTAGAAGAAAATCAAAATCAAAGCATTTATTTCAAGTAGGCCAATAACAGGCACTTTTGAATTGTCGAAACAAAGATGAAAATTAAATGTAGCTACAGTCCCAGTCACAAGACATAAAAACTGTGAAAGTACTGTAGTTGCCCATTCCCTAGCGTAGATCTCTATGGAGAAGAACGGGCGAGAAACTCCATGGACACTCTTTTAAATCAAAATATTGTTACAAAATCTTGGTTACATCATTCATGTTGAGATGGTATATTATGTGAGAACAATGTAGCAAGATGTGCACGTTAAGTGTCCATAGCAAAACCAAAACAATTTTTTTTTTTTTTTTTTTTTATTAGCCTGTATTGTCCCACTGCTGGGCAAAGGCCTCCCCCATAGTCTTCCACTCCTCTCTACGTGCGGCTCTCTCAGGCCAATCTATCGCAAACGCTTCTAAGTCGTCACGCCAGCGTTTTCTAGGCCTCCCTCGGCGACGCTACCCGTCTTCTGGCACCCACTGAGTGGCGACTTTGACAAAACAAAATACAACTCAAAAACAAAATAATTAATTCAAATAAACCATGGCGACTAGAGAGCAGCGGTGGCCCAGTGGTGGCGGCCTCGACTTACGTTCAGTTAGTCGTGGGTTCGAACCCAGGCAGGCGCATTAATTACTTTGTGTAATTTATTACATCACCGCTGCTCTCAAAACGGTGAAGGAAAACATCGTGAGGAAACCGGCATGGCCTAGAACCATAAATTCGAAGACATGTGACATCTACCAACCCGCACTGGGCCCGCGTGGTGGATTATATAGCCCATTCCCTCTCATAGAGAGGAGGCCTGTCCCAGCAGTGGGAACGTTAATAGGCCGATGATGATGATGATGATGGCGACTAAGAGAAGACCAGTCACAACTGACAGCGCCCGTTCACGCACATGACGCATGGATCAGCACCATTCAGCTCAACCATTTTGAAGGGAACTAAATGGTCCGACACACGCGCCACCATCAGCGAGACATTTGAGTGAGCATGACATACTCTCAACCGCCAGGGCACATTCAAGTCAAGAACTGCCGTAGGTTTCCAGTGAATGATAGCTTACTAGTACATAGTACTCACACAATATGGGCTATGCGATTATATAATACTAACATTGAATCTATACATTGCAAAGATAGTTAAGTACAATCTTCAGCAGCTCCAACTATACCATTTAATGCTATCAATTTTTGCGCCCCTGTCCATGTGGAGCAGGACCAGCATTAAGCCAAGCATTTTTATCAGCGATATAATCGCTCAACTTGTAATATGCTTTTTTACATAGTGTGCGTTTAATGCATGTTTTAAATTTCGTCTCATTCAGTTCAAGAATACTTTGTGGAATTTTATTATAGCATCTCAAACAGTACCCCATGAAAGATGAGTCTACTTTAGCGAATCTAAAGCCTGGCTGAACTAATTGGTCCCTATTTCTAGTACTGTAATTATGTCTGTCACCTCTTTTACCAAAAAGATGCAATTTTTTTCTAACGTATATTATGTTTTCGTAAATGTATTGACAATGTACCGTCATAATGCCAATATCCTTAAACAGTTCCCTTAGAGAATCGCGCCTACGAAGATTATATATAGCTCTGATGGCTCTTTTCTGCAGAATAAATATAGACTCAATATCTGCAGCCCGTCCCCATAGCAAAATACCGTAAGACATTATACTATGGAAGTAACTAAAATAGACCAGTCTAGCGGTATTTACATCAGTGAATTGACGGATTTTTCTAATGGCATATGCTGCTGAACTTAAGCGCCCCGCAAGAGATGTTAAATGAGAACCCCATTGTAGCCTTGAATCAAGCGTAAGCCCCAGGAAAACCGTTTTATCTACGAATTCAAGTTTCTCATTATTCAATAATATATCACAATCACTACCCTTAACATTCGGTAAAGCAAATCTTATGCATTTGGTTTTTTTTTCATTTAATACCAAATTGTTTGCTGTGAACCAATTTTGGACCTGAAGTAGGGCATTATTCACGTCATCTAAATTTTGTGCCCGTCTGTTTATCTTAAAAATTAAGGATGTGTCATCAGCAAACAACACCATATTTTGAGGTTGGTTTTTCAATAAATAGGGTAGATCGTTTATATATACTAGAAAGAGGAAAGGACCCAATATTGAGCCTTGTGGAACCCCCATTTTTATTTTTAAACCCTGTGAATTAACACCATTTATCTGAACATGTTGTTGTCTATCATTCAAATATGATCTTACCAAACTAAGTGCAAGTTTACCCAGTCCGTAATGCTCAAGTTTCAAAAGTAATGTGTCGTGATTTACGCAATCAAACGCTTTGGAGAGGTCAGAAAAAACTGACAGCGAGATTTCAGAATTTTTGTCGAGTGTTTGTTTGGTTTTTAATAAAATTAGATTTTTTCAGCGACAGTGAAGAGTTTGACGTCGAGCAAAGAGCAAAAGACATTACTTAGATAATCTTTTGCCGCCAAAATTGCGGAAAATGTACCTTAAATCTTGAAAGTTTTATGGACTGGAGGAATAAGAAACAAAACGTTTTTTGTACTAAATTGACTATTTGTCTCGCGCTCAAATTCGAAAAGTATAGTTTTCACCTCGAGACTAAACACCAATTTAATATACCCTCGATTACATTGACTCCCTCGCACGCTCGGGAGTCAAACCACCTCGGGTATATTATGGCTTCGTTTAGTCCCTCGATATAAAATATACTATTACTTTCTTTCCAAAAATAGTATGTGAGTTGTGAGAACAAATAGACGTCGCCATCTGGTTCAACGCTACAACATACGTAGTTATACTACTACGCTAACAACTTCGTCGTAATCCGTGACGTTTAACCTCGACTCAGCTATCAGACGCATCAGCATTGTGTGCCTGTTGCAGGGTTAATGCTAAATCTGCAGTTTGCTATAACGACCAGAGTTGTTGAAATAACATTTAGTTTGCGCCAAACTTTTAAACAAGCTTTTATCTGTCGACTTCGGATTTTTGTGTGCCGATAGAACACACCTTTTAGTAATAGGTTTTTGGAATCATAGTGACAGCAAGTCACAGGATAATAGAAGACGAAAGGCACATGTTTTCCTCATCATTGCGGACATTTTTTTGTTCTAGATCTAGACCATACCTGGGAACCTTCTAGTTACGCAGATATTGAAGATCAAAGTTCCAACTTTTTCACAAGTTTTTTTTTTTCAAATAAGTTTTTAAGGTCTGGGCTTTACCATAAACACCTCCACGACCCCCGTACTTTTTAATTCATTCATCAGCACAATTTTTGAGTGTGTTTCTCAATGAAATAAAAAAAAAAACATGATTTCTACCCCAAAACAAAAAGTCGTTTCGCAGCAAATTTATTTGCGTATGATTACTTAGTTTGATGTACAGAATGCTTGGTTGACGGCTTCGTGATGAGGTTGTTTACACTCTGTATGATATGTTTTCCTGCCTGCAAAATAAGTCTCACTTCGACCAAAGTATCTCTAAGTTGATTGAAGAGAGAGATATTAGTTAAGATTGTCATCTTAACTAATCACTATCACTTCACTATCATCACTATCACTACATATTATAAAACAAAGTCTCCCGCCGCGTCTGTCTGTCCCTATGTATGCTTAGATCTTTAAAACTACGCAGCGGATTTTGATGCGGATTTTTTTAATAGATTCAAGAGGAAGGTTTTAGTATATAATCTTACCCGGGTGAAGCCGCGGGCATCGGCTAGTATTAAGATAAACCAACAAAACACACTCACATTTATTATTATCACTCATCCAAATCCGGCCCTAAACACAATAATTTACATAAAAGATGATGTGAACGGTCTACATGCACACAAATAATAATGGCGCACATTTATGTGAGCTCAAGTGACATAATTGGGACGCAACCAAGGTTGCTTGTAGTAGGTTGGTACCGGTGTCCATTGTGCGAATGAGATCGCAAGACCAACGGGCTATGACGAAAATATTAAGTGCGAATGACGTTATAATTGTGGTTTTTGACGACCCGAATGGCGTAGTGGTGGGGGTTCGAATCCCGGTAAGAGCAAATGTTTGTGTGATGAGCATGGACTTTTTTTTCCGAGTCATGGATGTTTATATGTATAACAAGTATGTATTTACAAACAAAAAAGTATATATGTAAGTAGTATATCAACTATCTGGTATCCACGACACAAGCCTTGCTTAGTGTGGCACTAGATGGCGCTGTGTGTTAATGTCCAGCGAGTTTTTTTTTGTTTTTTTTTGGACTTTGTAGGGCTTCGAAGAGCTCGTGGCTAAATAACAGCCGCTCGGGTCGAGCTTTAGGTTAAGCCGTGCTCGCCTAGGTTGGTCAGTGGGTGAGTGAACACCCATTATGTACCGAGTTTCCTCCGTACCTCGGAAAGCACGTTAAGCTGTTGGTCCCGGCTGTCATTTGTAGATCTTCAGTTCTAAGTAGACAGTGGCCTAAAAAGTCTGACAACCAGTCTTACCAAGGGGTATTGTATTACCCAGTACTAACTGGGTTGTGGAGGTCAGATAGGCAGTCGCTCCATGTAAAATACTGGTATTAAGCTGCATCCGGTTAGACTGGAAGCCCACCGCAACATAGTTGGGAAAAGGGTACGCAGATGATGATGTTTTAGCGCTTTAAATATTAATCTGGGACCTGAATATTATAAGCCTTACGTTATCCCGTGAAATTCGGACATTCGTTTTTTGAAAATTACGGGTTGCTGTCAGGTTTTATGTTGATTAAAATATGATTCGCAGCCTTTTATGTTTCCTAGTCCTCAGCTAGCTACGGACGCCAGGCACTAGATGGCACTGGGGAGGAGCGGTGGCCCAGTGGTGGCGGCCCCGACTTACGTTCAGTAAGTCGTGGGTTCGAACCCACGCAGGCGCATTACTTTGTGTAATTTATTACATTACCGCTGCTCTCAAAACGGTGAAGGAAAACATCGTGAGGAAACCGGCATGTCCTAGAACCATAAATTCGAAGACATGTGACATCTACCAATCCGCACTGGGCCCGTGTGGTGAATTATATAGCCCGTTCCCTCTCATAGAGAGGAGGCCAGTCCCAGCTGTGGGAACATTAATAGGCCGATGATGATGATGACTCCTCCGCTATACTTTTCTGATAAATTTCGTTCCGGGCTTCAAGACAATTAAGTTCTTTCTCTGGGACTTTATCGAACTTCATTGTCTCGGCGCTTTTCTGGTGGTCGTCACTGTTGATTCTGGCTTTCTCGGGTTTCAATTTTAATCTTGTGTCCTCTGGCATTGGTCATCAGAGACCTTATCTATGTTATTATTATGCGTTCATACCAGTTCTCGCTTTTATTCCTCTCGTACTTTCATTCCTCATACTTGATATTTCTTGCATCCATTCATCTTTTTCTCTTTAGGGTAGGACGCCCTTCTACTTTCCCTATTTTGTACTACTCGTATTTTTATTTTTATTGCGGGTAAACACAGACACAATGGGTTTTTATTAATTCCATTCTGCAATAGTTCTTATTCTATTTAAATTACTAATGCTATTGTAACGAAACGTTCCATGAACTACCATTCAATTGCACAGATAACAAATGGTGTCTAGTTCTGTCATGTACGACTTTGGATGTGCGTAATTTTTGTGTGCTATTCTAAACTTACCCTAAATCGGGATTATACACTGAATTTACGTTTAGATGAAGCAACTTGGCAATTATCCAGTCGGATGGAAATTTCCAGAGAGATTTAAAATCAACGGTCGTGTCTGCTAAAGCGCTAGACAGGCCTAGGCGATATGTATTCCCTCTGAACAGCCTAAAGACGACAGTCCGACTGACGGCGCGCTCGGCGAGACGAACGGGGCGAACTAGTTCGTTCACTGCCGTCGTCCCGCGCCCGCACATGCCCCCCGCACATCCAAAGTCGTACATGACAGAACTAGACACCATTTGTTAACTGTGCAATTGAATGGTAGTTCATGGAACGTTTCGTTACACTATTGCATGTTCTTCTTATTCTCGCTGGGGTTTCAATGGTTTGGGATTAGTGTGTCGGGCTTGTCCCAATAAAAAAAACCATATATATAATTATCTGCCTTGCCTTTTCTTAAGCATGTTGGGGCCGACTTCCAGTCTAAGTGGATGCTGAAACTTAGTATCTTTTCTTCTGAATAACAGTATTTTACATGCAGCGACTGCCTATCTAACCTCTATACCCCACTTAGTACTGAGTACTGGTATCGTAATACCTCTTGGTAAAACTGGCTGACTGACTTTTGGGTTACTGACTACCTGTAACGTCTGCCGAAACTCAAAAAACACAAAACTCTAATCATTTGTTTCAACTAGACCATTACGGCACTTTTGAATGTCGATAAAACGAAAAAAAATCAAAGCTACAGTCAGACACAAGGCATAATAACTAGAGAAAGTACTGTAGTTGCCCATTCCCTGACGTAGATCTCTATGGAGAAGAACGAGCAAGAAACTCCATGGACACTCTTTTCAATCAAATGTTGTTACAAAATCTTGGTTACATCTTTTATGTTGATATTATACATTTAAGTGAGAACGATTTATAAGATCTACAATTATTTTCCTAGAAATATTAATCAAATATATGTAACTCAAGAGGCAAAGGTGGTGAAAATAACAACCAAATTGCTCGTGTTCAATTTCACAGATTTCTCTAAGTGATTCAATTACGTTTTCCAATTCAACTTATTTCCTGCGACATGTCTCATTTCCTCGGTTGTACGGATTTAATCTATATGTATAAATAAATTAAAATGAAGTGTCTGTTTGCAATTTAATATATTAGTATTTTTCTGAATGTACGGAGTATATGAAAGTATATACGGCACAAAACATTTTTTTCACTTCTCATGCTCTAAAAGTACGCCTTGTAGCCCTACGAAGTGGGATTAAAGTGACCCGTTTATTCCCTAGGGAGTAAAAAGTAATTTAAAAATGGAACGATCTTTTACTCTGTAACATTGTCACAAAACAGCTTTTTTTTTTTTAATGGATCAAAGGTATTATTTAAATTTCGAATTGGCATGCAAATAGAAAGCGGTTTATTGAAAAAAAAAAAAACAAATGAAGAGTTCATTTGTTTTTTTCAACGCGAGAAAAAATACTGTTGTTTGTGATTTTGAAAAATATGTGCAATGCCTCTGTTGCTAGCCGCTGCAGTAATGTAGGTACTAATTATCTGTGGAGTGTGGATCATCTTCATTGCGACAATGTTGAGAGTTTGTGTTGTGTTTTAAATTGTTAATCTGTGACTGACCTGATAGAAGAAAAAACTGACCGCTCAGTTCAGAATTTTTGTCGAGTGTAAATTTGTTCGGTTTTAAATGACTATTTTTCTCGCACTCGAAGTGAAAAGTACAGTTTGCACCTCGAGACTAAACGCCAACTTAATATACCCTCGCTTTTTAATGACTCGACCCTCGCAAGCTCGGGAGTCAAACCACCTCGGGTATATAATGGCTTCGTTTAGTCCCTCGTTATAAAATATACTATTAATCTTTGTCTGTCTTTGTGTTTCTTCAGGCTAATCTCCGAAACAGCTGGACAGATTTTGATGGAACTTTTACTGGCTATAGGTTTAGGAAATCTGATGTTATAAGGAGTAACTTAAGTTTCTTTTATTTTAGAAAAAAAATAGGCTTCCGTACGAGATTGATGGCAACCTAAAATATGACCACAACATTCTGGCTTTTTGACTTTTTGGCTTTTTGGAATTACGTGGATTCTTTAGAAAAACGGCAAAAATCGCAGTCTATTTGACGCCTAGTCTATCCGGGGCTTTAAACTATTTCCATAACATAACTTTGAGGTGAAAATCAAATAAGCATTTCCTATTTGATATCCTCGTTAGTCTGCTGTGATTACTATTTGATTAGTTGAACATGAAAACTGGGCCATTATCATTAAGTAGAACTACATGATTGTATAGCCTAGTTTTGCTAAGTGAAATTTTATTAGCGACAAGCTGTTGGCAGATGCGATTTCTCACTGGGAAAAGGGACATTTCCGTGCAAACTTATATTTTATGTTTAACCTTTTATTTGGATACATTTTTAAATTCCTACCTGCATTTTCACCCATATAAGAGCGGTATAAAGAATTCCTAAATTGCTTTCTGATCTTACAAGCCATGAATGAGGGATGTTCTTTTTCAACTTTTCCCTTGTCGCTGGATAGATGGCGCTGATCTCGGTATGTTGTACTGCATCGAACAAAACGTCACATAATTTCACTTGTACCTAATGGTTATATTCGGAAGCTTATGCAAACGAAAGTGTCAGTCAACGAGCATATGTGACGTGTGTTTTTTTAAGCGTTTTGGCTTTGGCACCTAGTAACGTAGTTCAACGCCATCTACCGAGTTCTTGGAAACATTTTTTTTTTAATTCTCAAAAAGGAAACCTCTTATTAGAAGCCCAGATTTCAAGATCCTCCTTCAACGATGTATATAATATATATAATAATAATTTATATTTTATAAGTTTAACTTGGACATTATAAGGATTCTTCCCAATAGGGTGGATGACAAAAAATCTGATTAGACCGTCAGATTTATTAAAAAAAAAATATTGGACATATTTTTTTTCTTTTTTCACGTCAACAAATAATGAAGACGAAACATAAATAAATAATAATAATAAAAAAAAAAAATATCGCTGGACATTACACACAGCGCCATCCAGTGCTACACTAAGCAAGGCTTGTGTCGTGGACACCAGATAGTTGATATACTACATATTATTATATACTCTTTGTTTGTAAATACATATTTATTTATTATACATATAAACATCCATGACTCGGAAAAAAATGTCCATGCTCATCACACAAACATTTGCTCCTAGAGGGTATCGGATCTTTTATCGAGTGACAGTATCATATTTATCTCAATTTCTTAAAAAAAAAACAAACACTTTTTTACAAAACCTTTATAGTGAAAGTCATCAACAGAGTGCAATTTACAAGTGACGCTATTATCCTGCTAATCAGTGCTGTGTACATTAAATGAAACACCAAAACTCCATTCTATTTTGGTACTGCTAAAATTCTACCCGATACGGATAAATATTAACAGTCGTTTTGCTCAGTGTCTGAAAATACTTAGTGACATAGCTTCAGTGTTTGCGTAGATCTTAGCATAGTTGCTGTGACGTCCTGTGGTGTTGCAACTTACCATAACACCATTAAAATTGCCATAAACGCACATATTGAAAACAGCGCCATCTATCGTTTTCAAGGCAAACTGCTTGTTGATCGATCGAAGTTACAACATCGAATAAGTTGCCATGGTCAAGTGCGGAGCCTGCGGTAAATTTCTCGCGTCGGCAGAAGCCGCCAAATGCACCAAATGCGTGTTGTGGTATCATCGCCAGTGCGCTGGTCTGAGCCTAACAGGTCCCGTAGCATCTCCCTGGCACTGCCCGGAGTGCAAAAAAAACTTAGTGCGGGACAACCGGTCCGAAACACCAGTACGAGGGCAGGCAAAAGAACCAATTGACGAGAGCACGGTAAATGCCACAGAAACGGAACTAATTAACATCACTGCTTCGGATGCGACGACTGAACTCTCCAAAGACTTCACCTCCGAACTGAGGAAGTTTAGTTGAAAGGGCAGTTTGGAGGAAAGGGTGACCATTATGGAGAACCGAAAACAGGTTCACGCCCAGGTATCGCCAGATGTGCATCATTTAATTGCCCAATTGCGGAGCGACATAAATGTTCGCGATCAGGAGCTCCTAGCCACAGATATCCAAATATCTAACTTGCCTGAGGCGAGTGGTGAAAACCCCGTCCATACAGCTATGTTGGTGGCGTCGAAGATGGGCGTAAATGTGGAGACTCGCGATATTGTGAGCGCCGAGCGATTAGGAGGGAAACGCATTAATGCAACTCAGCCAGCGCCGGTGGAATCTCGCCCGCGTTTTCTCGTTGTGCGCCTTGCGCGCCGCGATCTACGCAACGAGCTGTTGGAGGCCGCACGAGTTCGCCGTGGCATGACTTCTGCTGATCTCGGTTTGCCCGGCCCGCCAGCGCGATTTTATGTCAACGAGCGTCTTACCAAGCAGAACCGTGAGTTATTTCGGAAGGCGCGAGAGGCTGGGGGGCGGCACGGGTGGCAATTTGTGTGGTGTAAACGAGGCCGTATTCTTGCCCGTAATAAACCAGGAGACGCCACTATTCAAATCAGCTGCGAGGCAGATATACAGCGCGTGTTTGAAGCTACACCTCTGCCGGTTACCGACTGCCACATGCTGTCCTAAATGTAATGAATTCTTTGGTTGTTTTCTTCTATTAATGGTTCTCATTAATTTCATAATTTCCGTTTTTGTATTATTGTATTTTTGTTGCGTGTTTTTAGTTTATAAGGTATCCATGGCATCAATGCTGTGTCTCGCCAAATGGTCATGGCACAACAATTATTATGATCTATTTTCTTTGTTAATCGTCGCAGCTGTCTGTCACACGGCGGCGCAACTACTTGGTGGGCTCATAAACCGGTTTCAAAATTCACGTATTATATTATTTACTATTTACACCAACATACAAACATCAAAAGTACGAATTTTAAACACATTCAGATTCCTTTACATAATTACACGTATCTACTATTCAATAATCTATACTTCTATACTAATATTATAAAGCAGAAGAGTTTGTTTGTTTGTTTGTTTGTTTGTTTGTTTGTTTGGTTGAACGCGCTAATCTCAGGAACTACTGGTTCAAATTGAAAAATTCTTTTGTGTTGGATAGTCCATTTATCGAGGAAGGCTTTAGGCTATAAAACATCACGCTATGACCATTAGGAGCGGAGCAGGAATGAAAAATGTTGCAAAAACGGGGATTTTTTCTCTCTCTTATGTGACGCAGACGGAGTTGCGTGGGTCAGCTAGTAACAGTATATTACCCAAATACCTATAATGTTACACTCAACACTGGTTTTATCAAATCTAATTACATACATTTTTCAACATTGTCATGATGCCTAAAAGTGGTAGATATTTTAAAGTAGGCTTCCTCAATGCAGGGTCTCTGGGAACGGGCCATGACGATTTGATTTGTGCAATGGACAAACATGGTTTTGATGTTATGGCCATAAACGAGACTTGGCTTCGGGCGGGCGAGGAGGGGCGCGCGCCTGTTGTCCCCGGCTACCGGCTACGTCACACTCCGCGGCCTACAGCTGTTCGCGCGGGGCGTGGTGGGGGTGTTGGTTTTTACCTGCGTCGGGGCCTGAGCGCGCGTATCTGTTCTGGCACGGTTGATCCCAGGTTCGATTCCGTCGAACAGATGTGGCTGACAATCTCGATAAGCGGGAAAAAAATTGCCATCGGTACAGCGTACCGGCCACCCTGGTTAGATATTGACCTTTTCTTGGATGCCATCACGAATACTTTCACCACACTGGGAAATTGCGATCATTACGTTTTGCTGGGCGATTTCAATGTAAACATGCTCAACGTAAGCGAAACTAAAACTAAAAAGGTGCAAGAATTTTTAAACTACACGAGTCTCGCTCAGCTAGTTACGATGCCGACTCATTTCACAGATACTAGTGAAACTCTGATCGACCTACTGTGCACAGACCTAAAGCCTGGATATACGACAGTGGAACCCTTCGGATCGATTACTGGCCACTCCATTCTAGTCAGTGAATTTCAAATAAAGCGGGACAAGTTTATACCTTACGTAACTAAATTCAGGCCAATTAAAGATATATGTTTGGATAATTTCCGTATGGATTTGACACGATTAAACATTGAGCGTGTTTCCGACCAAACCGATATTAATGACATGGTTGATAGTCTTAATCACTGCATAATATCTTTGTTTGATATTCACGCACCATTAAAAACCTGCACTATTAGGGAATTATCGTATCCTTGGATTACGGACACTATTAAACTTATGATGCAGTTACGAGACAATGCACTAGGCAAGTATCGGTGTACGAAATCTGAAATTAAAAAATTATACTACAAACAGTTAAAATCTTTAGTTGAAAGTTCCCTGTACCATGAAAAAATTGCATACTTTAGACACAATATAAATAATAAAATTAATAACCCGAAATTACTATGGAAAAACATTAAATCCACGTTTGCACCCATTAAGCAAAGATTGGACCTTCCATCACATTTCAGAAACCCAGAGCTTATTAATAATACTTTTTTGACTGTCCCTGGAAACCCAGTAGCTAGCACTTCACTTTTATCATTTTATGAGACCAACAGACACAGTGAAGCTACTTTCATGCTTGGTCCGGTAGACCAAAATGATGTCTCCCGCATTATATCTGACCTAAAATCAAATGCAGAAGGTTACGACAACATAACCTTGAGCATGCTTACCCTGACTATGCCATACACCTTAGCAGCTATTACTGACATCATTAATTGCTCCATATGGACAGCAAAGTTTCCTTACCAATGGAAAATTGCAATAGTTAGACCCCTACCCAAGAATCCAAACCCTATTGATGTTAAAGACTTGAGGCCTGTCAGTGTTCTGCCCTGTCTTTCAAAGGTAATGGAGAGGGTAGTATGCCGTCAATTGACCAAATTTTTGGAAGAGAACGAGATATTACCCGACCTGCAATCTGGTTTCAGGAAACAGCGCAGTACTTCAACGGCGTTGCTGGACGTAACCGATAACATTTTGTCCGCCCAAGATAAGGGCATGTGTACTCTTATGGTGCTTCTTGATTTTTCCCGTGCATTTGATTGCATTAATGTCCCACTGTTATTATCCAAGTTAAAATACTACGGTTTTGACAACAAAGCAATCCAGTGGTTCCATAGTTACCTCAGTGACAGAAAACAACTCGTGGAATTACGGTTGCCGGACGGTACTACTCTGACTTCGGCCCTTTCTTCAATAGAAAGAGGAGTTCCTCAGGGATCTATCTTAGGTCCGATTATTTTTATTTTATATTGTGCAGACATAATAAAGTGTCTGAAGAAATGCAAATATCACATTTATGCTGACGATGTGCAATTATATTTGTCCTTTAAACCTGAAGACATTGACTCGGCTATTAAAGATCTAAATGACGACCTGGAAAGAATCGCCACTTGGTCAGATGAGAACTGTCTAGCTTTGAACCCATTGAAAACAAAGTATATGTTGTTTGGTACGAAGCAGCAGTTAAAGAAGCTACCTTTAAGCCTTAATTTGACTTTAATGGGTGAGCCTATTGACCGAGTTATTGAAGCACGGAACCTGGGGTTGTGTATGGACAATAGCCTTAGGTTTGAGAAACACGTCGCTAACTCTGTGAAAAACTGTTTTTACGGCCTGAAACTGCTATACAAAATGAGGCCTTACCTGTCTGAAAAGCTTCGCGAACAGCTAGTCGAAACCCTTGTACTGTCTAAACTAAATTATGCTGATACGGTTTACGGCCCACGTTTGCTGGCTCGTACGGATAGACTTATACAAAGAGTCCAAAATGCGTGTGCTCGATTCTGTTATTCGGTTCCTCCTAGAAGTCATGTCACCCCTATTCTGAACAAACACTGTATGCTCAAAATGAAGTCGAGGCGAAAGTTACACCTAGCGTGTCTTCTTTTTGGTGTTATTAGGACTATGAAGCCGAAGTATTTGTACGACAAGTTAAGTTGGATGGCTAGTAAACGAGAGTGCGCACCTAGGCTTTGTGCCCAGCAATTATCAACACAGTCTCATAGAACAGCAGCTTTCAGAGGTACTTTCCGATATGCTGCATCTAAAGTGTGGAACAATATTCCTCCACCATTACGGGTACTGAGCACTATTCACACGTTCAGAACACGACTGCGGCAGTATATGATAGCAGCACAGCAAAAATTAGATATGGTCACAATGAATATTTCAATCATTTAAATAAATGCTCCACAACAACAGACTGACTGCACCGTGTAAGTACTTACTTATGCATACACGCGAACTATTGCGACACTGTTCACGGACCATAATCTTTTCGTCGTGTGACGAAGTCAAATGATCAGTGGCGCGCGCGCAGGTGACGCGACGGCGACGCGAAGCTGGGGTGGGAGCGAGATAAAGTCAAAGACACGCCCATAACATTGCACATGTATTTCACACATACTCGTTTATTGTTATTGACTATTGTATTGTTATTTTCTTTGTAGTGGTGATTTTAATTATTTTAATTATTTATTTCATAATTGTGGTAGTTGTTTGATACTAAGAAAACCGTAGGTACTTATATTTTATTTTCATGTAAGTAAAAATATTTATTCTGTCTCGGCTTATCTGTGTATTTATTTATTGTTATCAGTCTATTTTCTAATGCAATACGTATTGCTCACATTCTCTTTAAAGGTAATAAGTAGATTTTACTCATACATAGGTACACATATCATTAATTTACACGCTATCTATTTATTGTTTAACCATTTATTTATTTAATATGTTTGAAACTGTTTTCTGTATGTCACTAAACCCCTCAAGGTTCATTGGAAGACCAGCGTCAGACAGCATCCACCTGTCTGGCATGAATGCTGAAATGGACCTTTTTGGCGCAGCCGTGAGGCACACAGTACATACTATGTATTTTCTCTTTTTTCTTGTAACTTTTTTAATATTGTTGTGTGTGTGCTTTATGTACTGACGTCAAATAAACATTTTTTTCTTTCTTTTCTTTCTTTCTTTCTTTCTCCTACCTGCCCGGCTAGCATGGGCAGGGGATAAAAATTTTATCCACCGGTTATTTCCACTTTTGTTTGAATTTTGTCCCTTGTCAGTGGAAATAACCGGTGGATAAAATTTTTATCCCCTGCCCATGCTAGCCGGGCAGGATTCGAACCCAGAACCCTAAGAACGTAAGGCAGCCTCACTACCGCTACGCCATTCGGGTCGTCAAAACTGTACTTCAAAAACTCGTGTGACGTCACATTTGAGTACATTTTTTACCAGAAAGTCCCCACTCATGATCTTTGACGCGTTTTATCTTCGTCATTTTTTATTAATTTGATAAAACAAAAAACGCCTCCAATATTTTTTCGATAATTTTACTGATATACGAGTACTAAAAATAATCATATTTTTGTAGTCAGGGATCTTCCCTATTGGCAATGCTCTAACCACTTCTTCTTAGCACGTGAGAGAGAATCTATTAAGAATCTATTTTTTATGGATTCAGCCCAAAATTGGGGACGAGTTTGACCCCAACTATTAGGCAACTACTATATTTTATGAAAACTCTCTTTACAGGTTAGATCGCACATTCCGAGGCAAAGGTCTCTGCGAGTTAATGACAAAACCGATAGAAGCTTTCGACCTCCGCCGAGACTTCGTTGAAGATAAAGACTTCGATTTCTTTGAACTTGACCGAAATAGCCTGGAACCGAACTGCCCAGACACTCTTAAAGGACCGGGGGTCTTGCATTCTGGTTTTTTATCCTCAAAAACGAATAGGATACCTGATGGGGATGGGGCATCGAGTGGGTGGAGGGATAGGTACGATGGCTTTGATGGACGGCATAGGGACCGGTTTGATGGAGATCGAAGAGGTTCTTATGGGAATAGAAGAGGAGGACATGAGGATAGGTTCTTTGTACCTTATCAGATTAATCAAGGTGAGTCATATTTTTTCTTAACTAAGTAACGTATCGGGCAACGTGCATTAGGGCGTCAAAATTACCGACCATGAACGCAACTCCACACTGCGCTCCAAAACACAAATTACTGACGTTGCTCAAAATGCCACTAAGCTGAAGTGAGACTAGACTGGCCACGTCTGCCGCATACCTTATGTCCTAAGGGCCAAAATAACCACTTTCTGGAGCCCTGATACAGCCAGAAGGTGTAGCGGCAGACCTCGTAGAAGATGGCGGGACGAGCTGGATAAAACCAACGACCAGTGGTCCACATAACCCTGGATAGCAACAACTGGAAGTCATGGGGAGAGGCCTTCTAACAGCAGTGGGGTAACGCAGTCTAACAGTATCGGTATCGCAATGTGTACCTACTTACAAATAAATGCATTCACAAGTAATTGTACCGAAGTGTAGCCTCCATTTTTTAAAGATTTGGCTTCTAGTAATAAAGCCTCTTCTTTCTTTACTTTCCTTTCATTGCGGTCGCTGAATATTTAAAAACCATAGAAATATCTTTTCATAATCGCTAAGTCAGGATATGTAAGGATGGGCTCTTGAGATCGATTCTCAGGTTGGTTTCACGGCAGCAATACGGAGTCTAGATGAATGCTCATATCTCATCATCTGCGTAGCCTTTTCCCGACTATGTTGTGGTCGGCTTCCAGTCTAACCGGATGAATACCAGTATTTTACATGGAGCGACTGCCTATCTGACCTCCTCAACTCAGTTAATGGGTAATACGATACCCCTTGGTAAGACTAGTTGTCTGGTTGTGGTGGTTGAATGCTCATATCTATCTTCACAAATTGACAACTGGTTCCTAGCAAAGGGCATAGCTAGGCTATTTTGTTAAGGGGGGGGCAGGTGTAGAATATTCTAAGGTAAAATATGCTGCATGAGCGATGGAACAGATTACGTTAAAAATGAAAAACAAATCTAGATTCAACCATTCATAAAACAATCTTATAAAATTCGCCTGTCGATAGTATCAACTTTGTTATGTTTATTTAAAGACTCCCTACGTAATATTACTCTATGGTTTGTGAGCATTTCTGCACCTGCCCGTACCTCGCTACGCCCTTGGTTACTAGTGACCGTTTTGTGGACTAAATGGGCTTACTCTTGAACTCAAATCTTGATGAGGTCGATAATGAAACGAGCTAACTCAAAAGAACCCGATTAATTCGCGACTTAAATAGATTCGGGTCACAGAAGCTTGGGGACATTGACTCATAATAGATCTTTCTTTTATGAGTCGGGGGAGACCAACTTTTGGAAAAAAAAGACATGTTTAAAAAAGTTTTTGTCAATGAAGATAATATATTTTTTATAAAATATCTCGGTATCAAAAAACAAATATATTCCAAAAAAAAAACTATTTTCAAGCATTTTTAGTTTTTACATAAAAAAAAACATTGCTAGTCCAAAGTCTGCAAACTGTGATGGGAAAGTTAGAATCAGCTGTCTACGTTTGCGCTGTCGCAGGGGTGAACGACCACGCGCGCGGCGTCCTGCACGGCGCAGTCACAGTACAGTCAAGTGCACATATTCAATAATTTTGTGCGCAGTGAAAATATTGCATATCTTTGAAACAGATCGTTACTTATATTAAATTTTTTCGTGATTATTTTTTATTTGTACTCCTCAAGTTTCTTGCATTTAATTTTTTAACACCTTATGTAAGAGAGTGTCTGATGAGATGACGAATAAATAATAGAGAGAAAGAGCTGCGGTGGCCCAGTGGTGGCGACTTACGAACAGTACGTCGTGGGTTCTAACCCAGGCAGGCGCATTACTTTGTGTAATTTATTTCATCACCGCTGCTCTCAAAAACGGTGAAGGAAAACATCGTGAGGAAACCGGCATGTCTTAGAATCAAAAATTAGAAGACATGTGACATCTACCAACCCGCACTGGGCCCGCGTGGTAGATTATAATAGCCCATACGCAAAATACGCGCTTTGACGTGGAGTTGTAGACACCAGCCTGTTGTACAATACAATACAAATTAATAACAGAGTAGTATGAAAGAAGTAAACATGCTGCGACACCAAAAGAATTGGGATAAGAGCAAGAAATTTATGACGATCTTTTTTTACTATATTGCTTTTCAGGCCTAGCAAGAAACAACGACGACCAAGAAAACTGGGGCAAATACGGCGGCGAATATGGTGGCTATGATAGTTACTACAAAGACAGGAACGACTACCATAAATCCATCAGCCATTGGCAAATATCCACCGACGTCGAACGACCATCATATGGAGTCAAACCTCATTCAAACACCAACTTTGATTACCACAGTCTTGGCAAAGGGTCTTCTGACCATAGTCTGGCCAAGAATGGAGGTGCATGGACAGGAAATAGATATGGCTATGGCTCTTGGAAAAGGGGGAGGTGGAATAACTCCGGGGGTTCTGGGGGTCAAAATGGGGTAGAATATGGAGAGAGTTTCTATAAGCCGAAGTTGCATCATCATGATTCTATTGATCGGAGTGATGATGGGCGGACTAGAGAGAAAGGTAAGATGAAAAACTATTTTGAATTTAAATTTTACACAAGATCACATCACGCCTTGTAAACCCCGAAAGGTTGCAGAGGTGCATCTAATAGTACATCTACATTTCGCCAGTTATGTTTAAGTCTTATGTAATAAGGGACAAGCTTTTCCCATCAACCGGGCACAAATCCAAAATCCATGGCTGCTACTTAATAATGAAATTTCTGATGCAAAAAGCCACAACACTTTACTCGACTTGGGAATTGAACCCAGGACAGGGGGGTGAAAATTCCATACATTGGCGTCAAACAAAATTTTCATAGATAGCGCTGCCATCTGTGTGTTTATGGACACAAACTTTTCAACTGTTTGACTGTTTTACAACCGCCGTCCATCCGGCTTGTCGGGACGTGTCGACGGCGAAAGAGTTGTCAGCAAAAAGGAAGGGGTCTGCAAGGACCGATGCCTGCCGGTATCTCTTGCGAACATTCCCGCAGCCCTCTAACACAAAGGACTAAGAAGGAACATGGATGGGTTTAGGTAAGTCAGTACAAGTCTGACACTCACGTGCTCTCCGCCCAGAATGGGACGTCATTAAAATTTGATTATTTCCCACCCGAAAAAAAAAGATGATCAACTTGATCATACCGTTGTGTCTGTTCTAGATTGTTCCTCCCGCCGTCGCCCAGGTATGTCCTTAGGCACCGGCGCTATCAGACGAGCACTGATATCCCGCAACGTGGTGGAGTGTGAGGCTGCCTGCTTTAGCGAGAGGGAATTCAAATGCGTCTCTTACAGTTATCGGTAAGAATTTTTCATTACTCATACTCGGAAAGTATGTCTGAAGTTGCCTGAGGAGCGGGTTGAAAGTAATACTTTTCAGCCTTATGGAGAATTTACTCCTTCGAACTATTGGCGCCCTCGCTACGTTCGGGCGCCAAACCCCATTTCGGGACTAACGGCCGAATACTGAAACGTCACTCAAAATTTAAGTAACACTTATATTTAACAGATACTCAAAAATGACGTTTGGCCATACAAAATTTTAAGTTTAGGAGCTTCTCAAATGTTAAGCAGCTCTTACATTTTGAGTGACGTTTCAGTATTCGGGGGTTAATCAGTTACTTTCACCTCTAGGGTAACAATGTACTATTTGGTTATCTATGACACGAGTTATCTACGAGTGACTACCGGAAGAGGTTGCGTTTGAAGGCTGCCTTCTAGGTGGACCGATGACCTAGTAAAGGTTGCGGGAATCCGCTGGATGCGAGTCGCACGGGACCGGCCAATGTGGCGACATTTGGGGAGACCTATGTCCAGCAGTGGTCTTTCGGTCTTCACCCTGTAAACCCTTTTTAATCGTTATTTATTTTTATTTCAGGTATTCAAACTCGCACGGAACAGACAATTGTTTCCTTAGTGAGCGTCCTTACAGAGGTTTGGAGCTAGCAGCCGATAGCAGTTCCGATGTCTACGCCATGCCACCAGACCAGGGTTGTGCGACCATCAACTATAAACCTTGGGTTGAGAGCGGTAAGAACTATAATCTACCTAGCCCTTTCCCAACCGCATGCAGCTGAATACCTATATTTTACATGGAGCGACTGCCTATCTGACCTCCACAACCCAGTTAGTGCTGGGTAATACGATACCCCGACTACCTGTTTCGACTGTCAAAGCCCTATTTGACCCAACGGTTGACTGGTAGAGAATGCCTTGTGGTACGCCTACGTACCGCTATTTTAAATGAAGTTTAAATAAATAAAGATCTACAAATGACAGCCGGGACCAACTGCTTAACGTGCTGTCCGAGGCACGGAGGAAATTTGGTATGTAATCCATATAGACAATCACGGCTTATTATTATTTAGAGCGGTAAGGACTGAAATTCTTCAAAAACCTTGTAACTTGTTGATTTCAATTTCCAATTTATATTATCAACTAGCTTTGCTCACGTTAATTTAGAATTTGACAATCAATTCGGGTGGTACTCAACTTTTAATTCAATCATGATTCGAAATGCATATGGCTCCATCTATTTCCTCGTGAACTGTACTTTTTTTTGGGATGGAAGGTACGCTTTGTCCGTTTCTGTCCATCAGCTCGCGTAGCATGACCACCGTAGAAGCGAAAGAGAATCGACAAAATGACAGATGAACATAAGATTTTTGCTGATGAAAGCTGACAACGTAGGATACTGAATTTCCGGATGATCGGTACAGTTGTTTATCCGTGAAAAGGTAACAAGGACGAGTATTTTGACAACAACAAATTAAAAATTGAACAAGCTGAGGGTAAGATACTTGCCTGTAAATAATAAGCCCCGTGGTAACAGGTTTCCAGTAGGGTTTTGCTTTGTGGTAAACAATACGCAAGTTTTTTTTATGTGGAATTTAATTTTGCACGCTAAAAATACGTAAGAAAATCAAACAAACTTACTTTCGCATTCGCATTTATAATATTAGTTAGGAATAGTTAGGAATAGTTACGAATAGTTAGGTATAGTTAGGAATAGTTAGGAGTAGTAAGGAATAGTTAGGAATAGTTAGGAATAGTTAGAAATAGCTAAGAATAGCTAGGAATTGTTAGGAGTAGCTAGAAATAGGAAGTTAAGATGTTGATTTCAACTAAAAGACCTTTTGACTGAACCCTCATTTTCTTCCAGAATGCTTCTGGCACGTTCGTTCCGGTGCCGCAGTGAGTGACACAGCGATCCGAGCCGCGTTGACAGTGGCAGGTCTTGGAGCCTGTGAGGCCGAATGTATCAGGGCCCATGCTTTCTTCTGCAGGGGATTCAGTTTTCGGTAAGTGACATAAGCACCGCTCATCTGCCTAGCATTTTTCTTAACTATGTTAGGATTGGTTTCTAGTTTAACCGCATGCAGCTGAAAACCAGTATTTTACATAGAGCGACTGCCTATCTGACCTCCACAACTCAATTGGTACCAGGAAATGTAATACCCTTTTAACTTTTTTATAGACAGATGTTGCTGCGTAATTTGGGTGAAGCTTTAGTGGAGCCGATTTGTGCTAACTTGGGATTTCCTATCTCTAAGATTTCCACCATTTATAAGCAGCTTTGTGATAACTTTTACATAACTTTTTTGTATTTCCAGGTTTGATTCTCCAACCATAGGCGATGACCTAGAAAACTGCATCCTCACATCTTCACCACCAACCTCTCTGGAGAATGGGCGTGGTCTTCGTCCCAACAGTGGGCATGAGTTGTACTCGCGTGGGAACTATGGAAGGGGCTGTGAGCCGGCGTTGTATGATGATGTGCAGAATCGGGATGAGGGTGAGTTGGATTTGTCACCGTAAAATTGTCAAACACGTTAGATTGTAATCTCTCTAGCGATATTGTAAATGTAAACTCTCGAAATATTGACAACTGAACATCCGGAAGTATCTCTGCCCCCATAATCGGGACTTGGGGCAACCCCCCGTTAGGTTAGTTAGGTTCCTTTAAACCCTGCACTCGGAAATAGTCCGTCGACTACGCTTTTTAGGGGAATATAATGTGTTTTAAGGTTAGGTTATATTAATCGGTACCTATTTCTCAGGAATGGTACATTATCTTTTCATGAGAGTGGTACCATTGAGCAAGGGGGACCCCTCCTTCCCTCCACACCGCGTTGGTTGACTATCATCGCAAGCATTTCACGAAAAATAATGCGTTTTATTGTAAGCAGTATGTTCGTTTGACAATATTTCGAGAGTTTACAATATCGCTAGAGAGATTACAATATAACGTGTTTGTCAATTTTATGGTGACAGATATATATTACTTTGATACTATTTTTTCTGGTATGTTTAAAGTTTAAGGGGACTACATGGGCTAAATTAGCAACTCTATTTGTGGTGGTTCAAACTTCGTTTCGTTTTCATTTTTTTTTATCTGTTTAATTTTTATTAGTAAGTTTTAAATACTGATAATTTTGATGTGTTTTGTCCTGTGCGGACTAATGAATGCTTTTTCTTTTTCTTCTCTTTCTTTTCTTCTTCGTTAATCAGCTTGCACTACAAAGTGGTTGTTACGTCAGTCACTGCGGGCCGAATAGTGTGAAATGAGTGGTTTCGATCGATTTACAAAAAAAAAATATATATATCGCTGGACATTACACACAGCGCCATCTAGTGCCACACTAAGCAAGGCTTGTGTCGTGGTCACCAGATAGTTGATATACTACATATATCCTCTTTTTGTTTGTAAATACATACTTATTATACTTATAAACATCCATGACTCGGAAACAAATGTCCAAGCTCATCACACAAACATTTGCTCCTACCGGGATTCGAACCCGGGACCCTAAGAACGTAAGGCAGCCTCACTGCCGCTGCGCCATTCGGGTCGTTTCGGGTCGTAAAAAATCTACTGATTGGACTAAAAAACTAGAACACTATGATGCTAATATGTCGCCTGTAGAATTATTTGCCACAAAATCAGAATGAAAGCATGTATTTTATTAAGGTTTTTACTCGTTAAAATATTTTTTTTTAAGGTGGTCATGGAAGGATTGAAAGTACCTAAAATTACCTATACGAATAAAAGGTTGGAACTTTGACCCACAATATCTCTGTAACTAGAAGGGACCCAGGTATGGTCCAGAGCAAAAGAATGGTCACAATGACGGGGAGAATAAGTACCTTACGGCTTCGTTAGAGTATTTGTATTTACTGTGTATCTGTATAGCATTCTTTAAAAACCTCCTACCTTCGTTCCAGAATGCTACCTCCAATATGACAAAGCAGCCAAGCTGATTGGTCCATCGATCCGCGGTCACGCGCGTGTCAAGGACGAACAGTCTTGCGGTCACGCCTGCAACGAAGCTCCGTTCAGATGTCTCAGTTTTTCTTTCAAGTAAGTAGTATTTCAGGTTATCTCATTATACAGGGTTACTGGTAATTCGACGTATTCCTTGCAGGACGTTATAGTAGGGTTATAATGCAAGAAATTAAGCCACCAAATGTTCTACCGAAATTCAGTGGTTTTTGAGTTAGGTCGATTTTTTGTTTTTTTATGAAAAATCCCAGATTAAATCATTTAAAGCCATTTTAAAAACGATTTACAGCGCGAATGTACTTACTGAAATTTAAGTTTTTATCATAGCTGATGACACAGCAGACCTTTGCTAATAATTAAACGTCCAAAAAATTCAAAACAAATATTGTTGTGTGTTTTTTTTTTTGTAATTTTTGCCATTGCTTAATAAAAAGATGTTGTATAGCGAAAAAAAATAATACTACGCCAGATGTACAAAATACTAGAAAAATATCCTTGTCTTATCAGCTATTTAAAATGGTATAAATCTTATTGAGAAGTCATGGACTACATTACGAAAATCGTTTTTGATTTTGTAAAAAAGGAAAAATAAAAGTAAAAGGTATGCGGAAAATCAAAGTTAACAATTTCGTGAATTTATATTATTTTTAATCAATTCCACTTTTAAAACTTTATTAACACTTTTTACACGTCTTAATTGTTCGACTAAGACGTTCTTCCAGGGGCCTAATTCTGCTATTTTAATAAATTCGTCACTCCAACACGATTCCATTCTCATCCCATTGTCATTTTGTTTAAAGTTCGTAATCTGCTAAATTCACAATGGTCGGTCAATGGTCTCGTAATAAAATTGTGTTTTAATGGCATTTTCGTATTGTCATTATTATAAAACCCCTTAGTACAAATGGTTTTCGAAATCTACTACTAAATGCGAACATTTCTTCATGCCAGATTTCATGTACGAGATTAATATTCTATGACATTTCTTTCAATGGAGTGTCAGTGGTTGTTCATTGAGAAGTCATAATGGCGCCATTATGATAGTAGAATTAACAAACTTGTTGACATAACTTGATCATTATGAAATCAATGATCGAATACTCTGACACTATTGTAATAGCAGAATCGAGGCCCAGTGTGCCACATGTTTTTTTCGGTGGACTCGTTCAAGTGATCATGAACAAAACATGGTGGTCTGTCGGTGCTGGACACGTGACAACGTCCATACCAACATCCTAACAACTATAAGTTAGTTTTTTTTTTTTTTTTTTTTAGGTATGACCACTCGTAGTTGCAACTCTCTAAGGTTGCTTGACTGCTTAACCGAACGATCCTGTGGGTGGCCAAAAATTACTTTAAGGCCCCCAGCCAGGGCTTACAAACTAAAAATATTTACATTTAAATGACGATCACTAAGGGCACCCCCTGTGGGGTTCGGGCCTCGACTTAGTGCGTCATTATCGGGAGGGCAGCAAGGGACAGGCTGGGTCGGAATATTACTATAAGTTAGGATGTCCAATTTGCCTATATAGGCACAGGCACGCACACAAATGTAACCAACCAAGTAGACAGCAGTTCAGTTTGTAACTCTAACCTCTGTGTGTGTGTCTTTATACTCTTTGTCTCTTGTATTCCTTAATTAAATCCGGCTTGTACGTTTTTATCTTGCTTGACTGTCTAAATTCTTTAGAAAGAGTCCTTCTGCTTCAAATGTTACTCCTTAATACTTATTAAGTTTGTTAACTTAACTACAATTTAACTTTGCTTGACTACTTAACCGAACTATCCTGTGGGTGGCCAAAAATTACTTTAAGGCCCCAGCCAGGGCTTACAAACTAAAAATATTTACATTTAAATGACGATCACTAAGGGCACCCCCTGTGGGGTTCGGGCCTCGGCTTAGTGCGTCATTGTCGGGAGGGCAGCAAGGGACAGGCTGGGTCGGAATATTACTATAAGTTAGGATGTCCAATTTGCTTTTATAGGCACAGGCACGCACACATGTCACCAAGTAGGCAGCAGTTCAGTTTGTAACTCTAACCTCTGTGTGTGTGTCTTTATTCTCTTTGTCTCTTGTATTCCTTCATTAAATCCGGCTTGTACGTTTTAATCTTACTTGACTGTCTCACTTCTTTAAAAAGAGTCCTTCTGCTTCAAATGTTACTCCTTATAATTAAGTTTGGTAACTTATCTACAATTTAACTTTTAATATTTTCTATTTTCTATTCTACATTAATTGGTTTATCTGTCACAAAAAATATTTTTCATTACTCATACGCGGAAAGTAGGTCTGAAGTTGCCTGAGGAGAGGGTTGAAAGTAACACTTTTCAGCCCTAGGGAGAATCGCTTTCAACTAACAGCTGTCAAATTATTAAAAAAAAACTAGTTCTATTTTCACATTTCTATTGAACCATGTTCCGACTTCTATACAGCCTCTAAATTACAGCGCGATATAAAATTTAAATAACATAAAATTCAATTTTTTTTAAATAACTTTCTTAGTTATAATTTAGTTACAAATATTTAAAATAACATGATTTGGGAAAAATATTAAAATTTGAATCTTTTCAGTGACGAAAGTGAAAAATAAAGGCTGAATAGCCGGCCACAGAAAAAAAAACAAAAAAGGCGGGAAAGCGGCAATCCGATCTTCATTATTTTTTCGAGTTGTTTCGTGTTTTCAATTTTTTACTTTCCTTGTATTCGTAATGAAAAGCACAGTGTTTACCTCGGGTTAAAGACTTATTTAGTCCCTCGAACTATTGGCGCTAGGGTAACAATGTACTATTTCTTAAGAGTTCCACATCCAAACAAGTTAGAGTTAACTTCCGAGTAACTCAAATAGTGTTTATTTGTTAGTGAGTTTAGCTTACACACACTAGTCTATTTGCTTATCTGAACGACTTTACTTATTCCAGAACTTCAATATACTTAGCGTCTTTTCCTCTTTCAGCAACAACGCACCACCGAAAACGGATAACTGCCTTCTATCAGAGATACGCCTCTTCGATCTCCAACGCGGAGTAGACTATGTACACTCCGCAGATGATTGGCTGTTCGCCTTCGATCTGTTCAACGGGCAATGTTGGAGGAAGGTGCATGTCGTGGAGTATGAGTAAGTTCCTTTCAAAATAGTTGAGTTCATTTGAAATTCGCAGGCAACCCTGATGCTTTCACGTGCTTTGATGTCAGCAGAAGAGAGGGGCCCGCAAGGGCCGAAGCCTGCCGGGGTTGCGGGCCTGTTCGAAAGAGATACCGCGGCCCCGGAACGTAAAGGGCGAGGAAGGAACATGGATGGGTTTTAGTCAGTCTGACACTCCCTCCTCGAGAGAAATCATTTGATGATTTCTCATCCTAAAAAAAAAAGGGTTGCCTGCAAAATTCAAATTTTCTTAGGTTTTTTGCAATTTGCAGGCCAGTGCTAGTTTGTATGTTGATGATAATATCGTTTGCGACTATAAGACGTATGTAGTTACAGAATTATATTCATCAAAATCGGGTTCCATCTATCTGGCAGAATCTTGATGCTCCGAAATTCATTTGGCATAACACACATGGCATAGTTTTCTTTAAACGAGTAAATTAAAGTTTTTTTTTTAATTAATTATTGTATGGCATACTTTTAAGATGGCAGAATTTTATTTGGCATTGTTCAAATTTCGCATAATTTCGTTTAGAATAATGTTTATTTAGAACGACAATTAATTGATATAATTTCACTTGGCATCTATGAAGATTGCATTGCATTTTTCAATGCCACAAAATAGCAATTTTAACCTTAATTTAAAATTAAAATATTAACTCAAAAAGTCAATATGTTGTGGTAGAAAAGTTTGTGACAGAAACGAATCGCTACCCTACTGCATGCATGGTGCATGCTTGCTGATATGCTTCATGCTTGCTTGCATACTGCGTTCTTGCTACATGCACGACGTATGCTTATTTGCATGTTTGCCTGCTTCTTAATACAGGGAAATAAAAACCAAGTGTTCACAATCAACTGATTTTATGAATTTACAATACTAAGAACGTAAGGCAGCCACGCTACCGCTGCACCATTCGGTTTTGTTAAAGTAGTCTCTCTGTTTCAGTGAACCCTCCTCAGAGATCCCCCGCCCCATCTCCGCCCCACCTATAGAAGAACCGTACGCTTTAACAGGTCCATCCGGGCAGCCCGGACCTCCGGGTATCAGCGGACCATCCGGTCCGTCTGCTCCATCAGGACCCGGATATCCTGAACATGATCATAATGGTGAGTTTGTTAACACAACCATAACGCTTGTTGTGGCCCACACTCTTCTTCGTGCGATGGAAAGCACGTCAAACGGTTGGTCCCAGCTTTCATTTGTAAATCTGTGATAGTAGAAATGGGTACCAGTAGAGTAAGGTCAATTTTTGTAAGACGCAAGCCGGAGTATATTTCTTTAATGTGGTTATATACCTACACGGTTATTTTTAAGTCGTTCTCGAACCGAAAGCAAACACAAACAATAAAAAAACATTATTACTTTAATTTGTCGTGTTTTTGAAACATAAATTATCGTTATTTAAAAAAAAAAAACGGAAAATTAAATTTATATTAAATATATTTATAAAAAAAACCGTCCTAATGGAAGTCGGAGAGGCAGTTCATGTCAAATACTAATTTTTTGCTGCATGTGGTCTCACTTAAATCCGACATTTAGTTGGGAAATGGCTAGGCAAATGGTGATTCCGTTTTGAAGGAAGAAAGGCAAAATGCAAGGACTTCCTTTCATTGAATTTAGGCTTCCGTATCCGAAGGATAACCTACGAGTCAAATTTTGGAAAAATCTCAATAACGTATAAAAATTGAAATAATATCTCCCAAACTATAAAACTTAAGTAAAGGAAAGTAAGGTTCAATAATTAGTAAATGACCCCCCTCTACAGGTTGTAAGCCTCATCACAAAGCCGTTAACCAAGCATTCTGTACATCAAACTAAGTAAATTACCGCAAAAAATATTGTTGAGAAACAGCTTTTTTTTCGAGGTTATAAATCATGTTTTGTGGTAGAACTCAATGTAACGCACTTAACACATTGTGCTGATGGATGGATTAAATAGTACGGGGGTCGTGGAAGTGTTAAGAACAAAATCTTGCAAAAAAAACATGTATTTAAAAAAAAACTTGTCAAAAAGTTGTAATTTTGACCCCCCGTATCTCCGTAACTAGAAGGTTCCCAGGTATGGTGTAGAACAAAAAAAATATCGCAATGACGGGGAGAACAAGTGCCTTTCGGCTTCGTAAAGAGGTGTTTTACACCCTTTATATGCGAATTTGCTGTGGCGGGTCCAGACACAATCACCCTGTATAAAAACTTAAGACTAAACAGAAAGAAAACCTCATTCAGCACCTCAAACATGCAGGTTTTGCTGCTCTCAGACAGTGAGCAAAATTCGATTTTGCTGTGAGCGTGAGAAAACTTTTTAATTATTTTTTTAAAATACCGAAAACTGTGCAGGTCTACTTACAAAATTCGATAGATTTCAACTACACATTCTTCTGTCACTTTCACTTCGATACGATTAAGCGAGAGATAGAAACAAATCGATTCGAAATTCCATATCTAATAGGCCCAAAAACAAATAAATAAACAATAAAACGTAATGTTATTCGAAGCAAAGTTGTTCCATAGCAAAGACCCAACATGTTGCTATAGTCATTTCGCCAGGCGTTATTGATTTGATATTTTTAATAACCCAAATGAAATAGTATACTTTTACTAAAAATTTGAGTTTCGCACATGTAAATTCTTCCCCGTCGAAAATAATACCCTCATAATCAACACGGTTGTCAAACAGTAGTTTAAAAAATAACGAGTTTTTCCAAAATTTTAAGTTAAGTTGTAAGTTTTATATTTGATTTTAAGTTTATAATAATTTATAAGTTGTGTATGATGAACGAGCGCTTCTCGCCATCAAACTGTAAAGTGTGGCGAGTAAAAACCTGTAAAAAATAACTTGTAATTTTATGAGATTTAATAATACCTAGGTAATAAAAAAAATGACAGTAAGTTTTCTTTTTACAGAACCACCATTTATACCAGCTTCAGGACCGAGTGGACCAAGTGGACCAGGTTACAAACCCTACGCATCCGGACCAGAACCACCGGGTTATAAACCCGGATACTCTGACACATCTGGTCCTGGATACAAACCGAACTACCCACCGAGTGGTCCACACAAACCTTATTCCGAACCATCTGGACCGGACTTCAAACCTGGATACCCGGGTCACAGTTTTAAACCCGGATATTCTGGTCCTTCGGGACCTGGTTACAAACCGGGTTACCCAGGACCAATTGGTCCTAGCTTTAAACCTGTATACCCACCTCCAATTAATCAGAAACCTGAATATCCGGCTGAACCTAGTGGTCCTAGCTACCAACCTGGGTATCTTCCTGACGCTGATTTTAAACCTGGTTTTCGGCCCTCAGCGCCGCCACAAAGACCAGAAAGACCATTTCACAGACCAATTTCCGGTCCACCCGAGTATTTGCCAGGAAAACCAGGATATTTGCCAGAAAAACCGGGTTACTTGCCGGATCGTAGACCAGGGTATCCGGGACCAAATAGACCAATTTATGAAGAACCGAGACCTAGCAGGCCTGGCAGACCGGGTCCAAAGCCCGGATATCCGGATAGGATAGATAATGAACCAAGTAAGTAATACTTTAAAATTAATTGAAAATTCTGGATTATTTGCAATATTATGAAGAAACACCCTAGAAGTAATATTAGACATTTTCTTAATTTCATTGCGATCACAATTCAAATATTTTATGAAGGAATACATCGTGAGGAAACCGGCATATTCTAGAACCAAAAATTCGAAGACATGTGACATCTACCAACCCGCACTGGGTCCACGTGGTAGATTAGGTATAGCCCATTCCCTCTCATAGAAAGGGCTTGTAGAAAGTCCCAGCAGTGGGAACATTATTAGCTGCTGTTTTAAGTGCGTTACATTGAGTTTTACTGTAAGACATGGCGTTTCATCCCAAAAAACGTCTTTTCTGAGCTGTTACTTAGGCTGATGTATAGAATGCTTGGTCGACAGCTTCTTGAAAGGTCCGTTTACACCCTGTAGATACTGAAAGGATCAATATTACCCTCATACAGGGTGTAAACCACCTCATCACAAAGCCGTCAACCAAGCATTCTGTACATCAAACTAAGTACCTTTATGCAAAATTTATTGCCGGGAAACGACTTTTTATTGGGGTGAAAAATCAGGTTTTGTGGTAGAACTCAATGTAACGCACTTAAACCATTGTGCTGATGGATGGATTGAATAGTACAGGGGTCTTCTAATCTTATACCTTGAATATAAAAAATATTAAAAAAAAACAAAAAGTTGGAACTTTGACCCCCAATATCTCCGTAACTAGAAGGTTCCGAGGTATGGTGTAGAACAAAAAACTGATCGCAAAGACGGGGAAAACCGCCTTTCGGCTTCGTTAAGAGGTGTTTTACACCCTTATAATATTCTTCCTCGTTTTCTCCACCCCAGTTTCAGTGTCATGGCGTCACTACACAGTATCTGGGTTCCCCTGTCGTGCAGGAACCACATGTGCACAGAACACGGTCGCTGGACACTGGGCTTGCGAGCCTGAAAGTGGAGAAGTTGGTGAGTTATACTTCTAATTTGCTTTTAGAAGGACATTGATACAAGATAAATAAAATAATAGTTAGGTAATATGGCTCTTAAGGCGACTATAGATGCTAAACGCGAGTTTTATAATGCCTGAAAGTATATGATTCACTGCAATAAACAAAACCAGAAAAATATATGATATTCTTCAAGATATATGCTAGTATGATAGTGTTTTCAAAACATGATACAATAAATTTTACTCGATACTCGATAAAACACAATCACGAACTTATTTTTAAAAATTTCTTTTAACGAGTAAAAACATACTAAAATACATGCGATCATTCCGATGTTTTGGCAAATAATTCTACAAGCAACATAATTATTAGCATCATAGTGTTTTATTTTTTCAGTCCAATCAATAGATTTTTTGTACATCGATTAAAACCACTCATTTCACACTATCCGCCCGCAGTGACTGACGTAACAACCACTTTGTAGTGCAAGCTGATTAGAACTTTATTCTAACAGTATTTCAAACGAAGTTTGAACCACCACAAATAGAGTTGCTAATTTAGCTCCTGTCGTTCTAAACGAAAACGACGGACATCTTGTCCAGAATTCACTAGCAATAAAACAGAAAAATAATTGGTTTATTTTACCAAATTCTCAGAAGCTTTCAATATTCAATAGCTTAATTACCAATCTTGCCAAATGGTATCGTATTACCCAGTATTAACTGGGTTGTGGAGGTCAGATAGGCAGTCGCTCCATGTAAAATACTGGTGTTCAGCTGCATCCGGTTAGACTGGAAGCCGACCCCAACATAGTTGGGAAAAGGCTAGGTAGATGATGATGATGATGATTCAATAGCTTAATTCTGATTCATTTCATTTGACGACCCAAATAGCGCAGCGGTAGTGAGGCTGCCTTACGTTCGTAGGGTCCTGGGTTCGAATCCCGGTAGGAGCAAATGTTTGTGTGATGAGCATGGACATTTTGTGTCCGAGTCATGGATGTTTATATGTGTGATAAGTATGTATTTACAATCGAAAAGTATATTATGTAGTATATCAACTGTCTGGTGTCGACAAAACAAGCCTTGCTTAGTGTGGCATTAGATGGCGCTGTGTGTAATGTCCAGCGATATTTATTTATTTCAGGTTCTTGGGACTATTGCTGCTCACCGACACACAGATGTGGATACAGCGAAGGATTTCACAAACCTTGGTATGATGCCCTAAAATCTTTAATCACACAAAAATAGTTCTTATGTCATTCACATTAAAGTAATTAAAATTGGAGGAACTCGTAACTAAAGAATAAAAGCCGCTCGGTTCGATCTTCAGATGAAACCGCGCGGTTATGTTGGTCCGTGCAAAGATAATCACCAATTACATACCGAGTTTCCTCCGTGCCTCGGAAAGCACGTTGGAAAGTCTGACAACCAGTCTTACCAAGGGATACCGTATTACCCAGTACTAACTGGGTTGTGGAGGTCAGATAGGCAGTCGCTCCATCTAAAATTCTGTATCCGGTTAGACTGGAAGCCGACCCTAACATAGTTGGGAAAAAGCTAGATGGAAAAAGGCAGAACAGTTTTAAAATAATGTTTATAAAAAAGCAAAAAGGGACGAGAGAGGTTGAAAGAGTGTAGGGAGGCTTTTGCCCAGCAGTGGGACAGAGTAGGCTGGTAAAAAAAAGGTTCGCACCTGACTGACAAGACTGAGCACCTGACCTATCCCGAATAAGAAAACGACGAGCTATTGACGATTTTCTTGCGCAGAAACGGATTCTTCCCACTATTTCTACAACACAGTTCTACGGTAAAACTAATGGGAATATTTTTTTTCCACTAGTCCCCTACGATTTAAAGTGGTACAAAATAGATAAAAATACCTTACTGAATATTTACTTTTAATAAAATCATCATCAGTTAAAATAGTTATTTGTTATACAAGAGTGCAAAGTTGTTTTTTAACCGCGTGCTCAATTTTGATGACCGAGCAAGCGAAAGATTCTAAAATTGAGTCACGAGCGAAGCGAGTGATTCAGAACTTAGAATCTTGAGCGTTAGCGAGGGAATCAAAAGAGCTCTAGGTGAAAAATCTTTGCACTCGAGTGCAACACGTAACTTTTCATCCCACCTCAGCGAGGAAATGAATAAACGCAAAAAAAAATTGCGCTTTATTAACAAATTCAGTTAATTCGGGAACCCAGACACTGTGTATTACCCAGTACTAACTGGGTTGTGGTGGTCAGGTAGGCAGTCACTCCATCTAAAATTCTGTATCCGGTTAGACTGGAAGCCGACCCTAACATGGTTGGGAAAAAGCTAAACAGAAAAAGGCAGAAAAGATTTTAAATAATGTTTATGAAAAAGCAAAAAGGGACGAGAGAGGTTGAAAGAGTGTAGGGAGGCTTTTGCCCAGCAGTGGGACAGAGTAGGCTGCTAAAAAAAAGGTTCGCACCTGACTGACAACACTGTGCAGCTAAAAAGGGTATTTTGTCTTCCCCAAAATGCTCAACTCCTCAAGTTAGATCAAAAATACGAAGACTGACCTTATGTCTCTCCTATGTCCCAACAGCGTAATAATACAGGCTGATCATGCTGTTACGCCTAAAGTTTGACAAGTTCTGATCATTTCCTTTATCTCAGGTGCTACGTAGGACCAAACGAGGACCAATGGCGTCCGTGCAGCGAGAAGTACTACCCGTACCATCAGCACAACGTGCCTCATCCTTCACAGGCGCACCAGCATGCGCCTGGACATCAGCTCATACCGGGACATAGAGGTAACATTACTTACAACAACAACAACAACACAACACCACAACAACAACACAACTACAACAACACGACAACAACACGACAACAACACGACAACAATACAACGACAACAACGACAATATCGTAAAGATTAGTTGAGTGTTATCCACAAACTGAATTGTCTTTGGTTTATTGAATGGTTTGAATTTTGAGCACCTGACCCATCCCGAATAAGACAACGACAAGCTATTGACGATTTTCTTGCGCAGAAACGGATCATTCCCACTAGTTCTACAACACAGTTCTACGATGGAACTAATGGGAATATTTTTTGCCACTAGTCCCCTACGATTCAAAGTAGTACAAAATCGATAAAAATAGCTTAATGAATTTTTACTTTTATTAAAATCATCAAGACTAGTCTTTAATCAGTTAAAAATATGTTTTGTAAAAATAAAAAAAGACCATGAACTTTTTTACAGAAGACCTCCCACGTCCAGTAACCGCCCGACCCTGGCAAGGAAGGCCTGGGTATCCTGACAGACCTGGACCTGGTCCCATACCTTCAGGACCACCTGGACCCATACCTTCTGGACCACCTGGACCATACCTATCGGAAGGAGATAGAAAGTACTGGGACAACTTGTACAACAATGGACCTCAAGCTTATTATGATAAATATGGAAATCCTTTGCCAGGTTTGAATGATTTATGAATTTTGATACTGTTTCATCGCATAACCTGTCCCATTTTTCTTTGAGCGGTATCTTTGTGTCTTGAACACGAAGAGAAACTTGAAACCTGAAGCTTATTAATTTTCTCAAAAATTCTAATGTCTAGTCTATAGTCCTTGTTCTTTATGGTATTGCCAAGCCTAAATGCTGAATTTACCTAGACGGTCAAAAGAAAAAAAAATGTGGGAAGACATGCAACGAATTTTTGGAAAAATAAACTTAACGATGAGATGTACTTTGTGAAATCCGCTGTCTAAGAAAGCTGATGTAATGTGTTGTAAACAGCATCGATCAATCATTATTAGGTATCCATGGAGAGTGTCCATGGAGTTTCTTGCCCGTTCTTCTCCATAGAGATCTACGTTAGGGAATGGGCAACTACAGTACTTTCACAGTTTTATGTCTTGTGACTGGGACTGTAGCTACGAGTGCATTTAATTTTCATCTTTGTTTCGACAATTCAAAAGTGCCTGTAACTGGCCAACTTGAAATAAATGCTTTGATTTTCATTTTGGTACTTGCAAAAGACGAAATTGAATACCTAACCTTTCGGAAATTTGAAACTGCTCCTAGCAGTTCTTAATCATCGATCAGTAACAATAGCCAAGTAAGAGGGCCAAGGGCGCCATAAAAGACACCATCTACACTGTTCACAGAAAATAGGTCGTATTTCCCTGTTCTAAAGAACAGAAACAAGTAGCAATAAATCTACACTGTTCACAGAAAATAGGTCGTATTTCCCTGTTCTAAAGAACAGAAACAAGTAGAAAAAAATCTGCAGTGTTCACAGAAAACAGGTCGTATTTCTATATTTTAACGAACAGAAACAAGTAGCAATAAATCTGCAGTGTTCACAGAAAATAGGTCGTATTTCTCTGTTCTAAAGAACAGAAACAAGTAGAAATAAATCTGCAGTGTTCACAGAAAACAGGTCGTATTTCCCTTTTCTAAAGAACAGAAACAAGTAGCAAAAAATCTGCAGTGTGCACAGAAAATAGGTCGTATTTCCCTATTTTAAAGAACAGAAACAAGTAGCAAAAAATCTACAGTGTTCACAGAAAACAGGTCGTACTTCCCTGTTCTAAAGAACAGAAACAAGTAGCAATAAATCTGCAGTGTTCACAGAAAATAGGTCGTATTTCCCTGTTCTAAAGAACAGCAGGCGAGGAGGGTGAGAGCAGTGGTGGCTCAGTGGTGGCAGCCCCGACTTACGAACAGTAAGTTGTGGGTTCGAACCCAGACAGACGCATTACTTTGTGTTATTTATTTCATCACCGCTGCTCTCAAAATGGTGAAGGAAAACATCGTGAGAGAACCGGCTCTAGAAACAAAAATTCGAAGACATGTTACATCTACCAATCCGCACTCGGCCCGCATGGTGGATTATAGCCCATTCCCTCTCATAGAAAGGAAGCCTGTGTCCCAGCAGTGGGAACTTTAATAGGATGATGATGATGATGAAAGAACAGTAAAAAGAGAAGCAGTAGTTAAATTCAACGTAGATACCCACGATGCGACGTCGTATCGTGTTTATGTGTAGGAGACGTTATACCATTTTAGACTTTAACCACACGATAAAGAAGAATGAATATTTAGCAAGACATTAACACTTTTTTTTCTTTTCAGGCTACTCTCGCGTCCCAACCGAATCCCGTCCTCACATCAAAGTGAGTCACAACTACCCTCCTCGTCCCAGTGGCGGGAACTGGTTGCCTGTGGAACCTGCGCTAGGGCCGGGAGGGCCAGGAGGTCCGGGAGGTCCAGGAGGACCAGGAGGACAAGGCGGGCCAGGTGGACCGCCAAACGGACTTGGAGCTCCAAGGTAAGCTGTATTTTTGAAATAACAGTCTAGAATCAACTTTCAACTTTTCTGTAACTGGTGCAAATTTAAAATATCCTCTAATTATTAGAGGATATTTAACACTTGTAATTAACGAGTATATTAGCCTAACGAGTATATTAGGCTAATATACTCGTTAATTACCTTATCCATTGATGCCATGACTAATTCTGGTTAAATTTATCTAAATCTCAATTCAAGAATACTTATTTGATATTTTTCTACTTCTTCTGATACACTCTCAATTTTGGTTTCACCCCAAGCTAAAATATATGTAACTGAATTGACATGTGCTGACACACAATTTCTTTCCAGATACTGGCCCGTAGCGTACCTGCACAAAGGCCCACCGCCAAACACGACATACTTCCGCTACAACGAGTCACAACAACCAACAACAACAACAACAGAACGCTACACAACCGAACAACAACAACAACCTTCATCTGTGCCACCTCGTCCCGATCATACTGAAAGACATAGAGACGAAAAGAAACGAAACATGAGCGACTATGACGAATATCTAGAAAGTACAACAAACAATATAAAACAAACTACAACTACAACATATAGACCGACTAGTACAACTACTATACTACCAGAAGAAGTAACAGAAAATATTACAGAAGTTGAAATAGTCAAACCTGTAAGTGTCAAAGTCAATGATAAAATTGAAGGCATTGATGATAAATTAGATGACTTCTCATCTTCCATTGAAGTTTTGGACCTCGATGATATTAAAGGCGATAAAATGTCTGATTTAAAGACTTTAGAAGCTGAGGAACGGCAGATTGAAGAGATTGGGAGGATTTTAGCTTCGAGACGAGGTGGGAAGTTAGTTATAGATAAACGTTCTCAAAAAGATCTAGAAGCGAAAAGTATAGCGGTAGACAAAGACCTGATAGATTTTAATTTTGGAAACAGGTTTAATGTTGAAAGGAGAGGGAAGATACAAAAGGTTAGTAAAGATGAGATAGAAAGAGAAAGAATAGATAAGAGTTTAGAAGTAAGCGAAACCTCTTTTGTACGACCTCCCAGAGTGTTATCAACCACAGAGAATATAAGAAAAGCTATTGTCAATGGAAAAGTCTTCTACGATGCTACTATCAGAGAACAGAGGGATATATTTTTAACAAATTCTACAAGAAAAAGTAAGAGTTTGAGATCAGGAGATGATTCTAAAATTACGAATCTGACTTCATCTTCTTCTTATGGTAAGAAGATCATTAAGCCGAGGAATGTGAACCCGGTAAGAAGAGTCAGAAGAGTTTATAGGAAAAGGTATAATCCAGAGGAAGTGAGAAGGAGATTATTGGAAAGAGAAAGGAGTAAGCAGGAGAGTAGTACAGATTATACAAAGAAAATATAGATTTTTTTAATTCTAAATTTCTTTCAGTTTTTTGTATGCTACAAGTATTTTATATTTTAAAATTATTTAAATTTACGATTTAAGTATGAAATTAAAGTAATTAATTTTGTAATATTCTTAGGAAAAAGGATTGGTGCTTTAAATAAATTGTCAGTTTGACTTTAATTTATTTTTTAGGGTTGAATTGACGATGCGTATTCGAAATTTTATAAAAAATAAATTAAATTTATTAAAATATAGTACTTTAATAGAATTTAAAAATAGTTATTTTTTAAAAGAAATCAATGATGCTTAAAATTTAAACAAGTATTTAATTAATGTAAACATTTTCTTATTTTTTAGTATTATTAAAAAGTAAGTTTAAAATAAAAACTTTATTTATATTTCTTGTACTTCTTTTATAAACAAGGCTTTTTTCTTTTATATTTAATTATATTATTGTGATAGACATTTTGTATGAAGTTACCAAATCGTAATAAGTTACCACGAAGAAATTGATTGCAATACTTTTTAAAACTGTAACTTATTAAATAGCACTTTTAAAATTAGTTTACGACTTTTGTAAGACTACAAGTAAAAAGCATTTTCAAATAATATTGACTTTCATTTGGGATACCTTATCGCCTGTTTTCCACGAGATGGTAAGTCGAAGAATAATAGTACATTTGAAGCTGCACTACAAAGAGTACTACAGCAACATACAGGGTGTAAACCACCTCATCGCGAAGCAACCAAACATTCTGTTCATCAAACTAAGTAACTTTATGCAAAAACTATTGCGTGGAAATTACCTCTTTTTTGGAGTGAAAAATCATGTTTTGTGGTAGAAAATGTAACGCACTAATACTACTCCCTACCTAGGTTTTGAACCTAAAACCTGAGATTCAACATTCAAACTTAACCAGCGAGAGAGCCTTGCTGTACAAAATAGCAACTCAAAACTATTTGTTTTCTTCGACTACGAAAGCTCATAAGCGAAATATTATGTATGCAAACCGGCCTTTGTTCGACCGACTTGACAACTTACCTACTTAAAATGCGGCGGTTGAGGTAAAAAGCCCAAGGGAAAACTTTTACTTTAACATTTTCTAAAGTGCACTTTCTCGGTGCAACTGCACTTAGGCATCTGTACCACCGTCAGCGATAAGCGAGTAAGAGGTAGTGAATAAAAACGCGATCAACGGTTTCATTAAAAGCTTATACTTATTTAATTCTCAAAACGGTGAGAAACGTCATGAAGAAACTGTAGGTATGTCTTATAACCAATAAATCCGAGGTCATGTGACATCTACTAACCTGCAATGGCGTGTGGTGGAGTTTAGCCCACTCCCTCTAATAAAGAGGAGGCCTGTGTTTTATTGATATTCACTTATTACATTTTTATTTTACACCCAAGACTACGATAAACAGCACCGACATTAAATTTTGTATATGCGTTCAGTTAATTATGATAATGGCCCAGAGTTGGGTCCAAACAGCAAATCTACTCATAGGTATAATAAACGCTTTATGTATCTCTACACGAGAGCTATAATAACCTCTTGTGCGTTACTTCAGCGTTTGTGGGACTCGTGGCTAAAATAACAGCCGCTCGGGTCGATCTTACGGTTAAGCCGTGCTTTTCTAGGTTGGTCTGTGGATAGGTGACCACTCATTACTTATAAAGATGCCTACGTGCCTCGGAAAGCATGTTAAGCAGTTTGGTCCTGGCTGTCATTTGTAGATCTTTGACAGTCATTACAGGTAGTCAGTGTCCCAAAAAATCCGACAACCAGTCTTACTAAGGGGTATTACCCAGTACTAACTGGGTTGTGGAGGTCAGATAGGCAGTTGCACCAGTCGCTCCATGTAAAGTATTGGTATTCAGCTGCATCCGGTTAAACTAGAAGCCGACCCCAACATAGTTGGGAAAAGGCTAGGTAGATGATGGCGTTACTTGAGCGCAAAAATTTTCGACATCTAGTCGCTCCGTAAGCAGTGGGACCGGAGCTTAAAGGAATATGCTTACGTTGTATCATTTCACTTTCTAGTGTAAGGTATTTTGTTTATTTTATGCAATGCGAGTAGGATCGGCTAGTTTGTGCTGGGAAATTAGATTAGAATGTGGAATAATGCAGGTAGTTGTGAGACAGTAGAAAGTACTTAAGGTGAATGATCCACGGTGGCCGGCGAAATTCAATTTGCAGGCTAGGTTGTACGTTGATGAAAATATCGTTCGCGACTGTAAGACGCATCTAGTTATAGCATTATACGAGTAATCATCAAAATCATCAATACAACCCTCCCTAGTAGCAATAGGCTTGTGTCCTAAAAAAATCTAATTAGTCCGTCAGTTAGATTATAAAAAAATATTTGACCCGTATTTTTTCTTTTGTTACATAAACCAAATTGACGAAGATACGACGCTTTTAAAATTCGCAATACGTCACGCCGTGCTATAGTTTTTAGTGCGTTGTGACGTCACGAGCCCCCACTCCCGAGTTTTGATGCGTTTTATCTTTGTCAGGACTCAGTGATTTACAAAAACAAAAAATACGTGTCCATTATTTTCCAATACTCTAACTGACGGACTAATTAGTTTTGCAATTTATTGATGGTGGAAACTAGCCTATTGCCGTTGGCTTCCTTAAGCCAACAGTTGGGAATGTATTGGCAGACGGTTAGTTGTTCCGCCAACCTAAACTTAAAATAGTCATAAACATGCACTATTTGCCCAACGAATAGCCAACAAAGGGCCTTCTGTTACTATTCCTAGTGTTGGGTGATTTTTGCAGGGATTTCAGTTATTATAACAACATTGGGCCAACTAACGACGGGCCTGCTGCATCTATTCCTACTGTTGGGAGATTTTTGTAGGGATTTAAATTAATAAAACAACATTGGGCCAACTAACGACGGGCCTGCTGCTTCTATTCCTACTGTTGGGAGTTTTTTGTAGGGATTTAAGTTATGCTAACAACGTACATCGGTCCAACTTAAACCTTTCAATGGGCCTGTTAGGGATGATACGTATATACTCGTACAGGTATAATTACCCAGTATGAGCTTGCGTATTCTCTTAACTCTTAGTAACTCTTAGATTTACGAAACATATTTTTTATATTTTTGTTTATATTTAAGATTTATGGTTTATACTGTAAACAAAGTGCAAAATTGAAAATTAAGGATAATTTTGGTTGGGTTCGAGTGAATTTTAGTAAACATATTAGTACTACCCGCTTAGGCGCGGGACAAACACGAGTGGCGTTTTTCGAATGCCGGTGGCATTTCCTCGCCCCCCGCGCACCCGTATGACCCGCGCCTTAGATCAAAAGGCAATTTGGTTTTATTTCACCCCTATTAGTGTTCACACAAGGTTGTCAGTTCAACACTACTAGCTCGGTAGTAAACATTGGTAGTAGTTGTAGGCAAATCTACGTTGGCCCCATCGCAAGTTGGGCCTTCGTAGGCAAATCCACGTAGGCCATCAGTTTTGGGCCCAACCCGCAAACTGCCCGCCAATTGTATGCATTTGCCAACTAACCAGAGGTATGTGGCCCAACTAAATGCCAAAAAAAAATGCTACTAGGTCTCCAAGTTCAAAAAGGTCGAGCAACTACTTTTTCAAGGTCAAAATCGTTTCTCGACCTTTGTGAACTTGGCGGGTTGTGCTGATGATTTTGACGAATTTAAAAAAATGCAAGAAAATTTGAATTTCGCGGGCTAACGCTGACGCTTTCCCCTTTATGTGGATGCTCCACAGTAGCCCGCGAAATTTAAATTTTCTTACGTTCTTTTTGTTATTTGCAGGCTAGTTCTAGGTTGTATGTTGATTAAAATATTATTAGCGCCTGTAGCACGTATGTAGCTACAGGATTATCATCATCAAAATCATCAATACAACCCTCCAAGTTCATGAAACTCAATTGAATGACTTGTTCATGAAATAGTCACTCAATCGAGTTACTCGTACATGATTGCAAATTGCCAAAAACGTAAGAAAATTTGAACTTCGCGGGCTACTTTGGAGCTTCCACCTTAAACAAAAGTATAAACTAAAACAATAGAATCTTCTATCGATTACAGCACAGGCTCGTATCTAAGAATAAGAATCACAGTTGCAGGGTTTGATTTTTAGCCGAGGCCGATCTGTGGATGGTTATCATTCATTACCGCGAAACGAGGTGATAAGACACGTAGGGGTGAATCTAAACAAAACTTTGAAGGAGGTTTTAACGACAAATTAATATGGTATGATGTTAACATGGTCCCAAAATATAAAGATAACTTAAAATAAAATTGACGGCATGGTTTTGCCCGTCGCGGATTCGATCCCCGCACGGAATAAATATTTGTATGGTCCCGGGTCTGGTTGTGTGTGTCATCATCATTCATCATTTCAGTCGAAAGACGTCCACTGCTGGATATAGGCCTCCCCCAAGTGTCGCCACATTGACCGGTCCCATGCGAGTCACATCCAGCGGATTCCTGCAACTTCCACCAGCCCGCTTAGCATGACCACCGCAGAAACGAGAGAGACTCGAGAAATCTTTTGTTCATCTGTCATTGAATCGACAAAATACATGCTACGCGGGCTGGTCGTTGTTTGTGTATGTGAGTTTAAATGTTTGTAACATCCACAGTAAAAAACGACTTCTTTAGTCTAGATCTTCCTCCAAATTCAAATTATATTTTGTACTCGTATAGTTCTCCTGACCTTCGTTCACGGCGGCCAATCTGAGAGGAGATTAGACGCCGGAGCGAGGGACATTATAGTGCAGGCGTGTGCGCGTAGGCACAGGTGCACTCTATGTTCCTTTACTCTCTAAATAGTCCTCAGGGACGGCTATCAGACGCAACCGGAGAGAGATCAGGCGCAGGACCAACGGCTTAACGTGCGCACCAAGGCACAGGGATATCTCACCGCCAACTTCTAAACTCCTAGCTACTACTGAGACATTTCTAATGTAAAAAACAATAAAGCACTTTTTGCCCGACCCGGAATCGAACCCTTAGCAGTCGCGCTTTGCAACTACGAAACAAATGGGGCAGTCAAATTCAAAGTATGTCTAGTCATCCATAGTCTTCAGAATAACTACAGAAGGTTCATCTTCAGGGAAAGTAAGCCCTCTAACATCAATATAGAAAGAGAAATTAATTACAATTATAATCTCCAACAGCATTATTCATTCATGAAATCGTGACTGTAAGTGTAAAATCTCACATTTTAATGACAAAGCAAGTTTTGAATTATAAATTATAATTATTGTACTAGGAGAGAGTGAGTTCATGACCTGACTTAGGTTACCTGGAAAGTTAAGCACTAAACATAATTTATTAGGTTCTCACTTAAGCTAGAAACGTAACATAACACCAAGCCTGTAATTCCCGAAGGCTTAGGCAGAGGTGTACAGTCACGAGCACCAATATGTATACACTTTCCTTAATAATATAGCTATTTTCGCGAGAAATAACGATTGTAACTATCTCCTATCTTTTTCATAAAAATATGAGTTCCAGAATAATACGAAATACGTAATAACATGAAATTTTAATCAGTACAGTAGGAGAAACACACTTTTAAAAATTCTTAAGTGTTTACATATTATTAGACGTGACTGTACATACGTACTTACCTAATATTTCGCTAACATTTCGCCAGTTATGTTATTTTTAGTTATGTTATTAGACATACCTAAGATTAATGTTTTGTTTTATAATATTACTAGCTTCTGCCCGCGACTTCGTACGCGTGAAGTTTTGATATCGCAACGCATCGCCTGCTCAACGGAAGTTTTTTTCCCGCTTGCAACATTTCTTATTGCTGCGCCGCTCCTATTGGTCATAGCGTGATGATATAGCCTATAGCCTTCCTCGATAATAGCGTGATGTTATATAGCCTATAGACTTCCTCGATAAATGAACTATCCAACTCAAAAAGAGTTTTTCAATTCGAGCCATTAGTTCCTGAGATTAGCGCGTTCAACCAAACAAACAAACAAACTCTTCTGCTTTATAATATTAGTATAGATATTAGACTAGCTGACCCGCGCAACTTCGTCTGCATGAAGAACCGCTCGACCGATTTTGTGCAAACTTCACATAAACCATCTCTAAACAGTCTGAACAAAGCCTAAACATTTGGTTTGGATAGGTGAGCCCGTTCTTGAGTTATAAAATAACAACGAAAAGTGGCATTGAATTTTATATATGTCACCGTAAAATTGTCAAACACGTTAGATTGTAATATCTCTAGCGATATTGTAAACTCTCGAAATACTGTCAAACGCTGCTTACAATAACACACATTATTTTTCGTGAAATGCATGCGATGGTAGTCAACTCACGCGGTGTGGAGGGAAGAAGGGGTCCCCCTTGCCCAATGGTACCACTATCAAGAAAAGATAATGTACCACATTCCTGAGAAATACCGATTAATATAACCTAACCTTAAAACACTTTATATTCCCCTAAAAAGTGTAGTCGACGGAGTCGACAAACAGACTATTTCCGGGTGCAGGGTTTAAAGGAACCTAACTAACCTAACGGGGGGGTGCCCCAAGTCCCGATTATGGGGGCAGAGATACTTCCGTATGTTCAGTTGACAATATTTGAGAGTTTACAATATCACTAGAGAGATTACAATCTCACGTGTTTGACAATTTTACGGTGACATATATATTGATGATTGAAAAGAGTTTTATAGCTAAAAGTTTTTTTTTTGTTTTTTTAGGCGGGTGTAAACCACCTCATCACAAAACCGTCAACCAAGCATTGTGTACATCAAACTAAGTAACTTTACGCAGAAATTATTGCTGGGCAACGACTTTTTTTTGGGGTGAAAAATCATGTTTTGTGGTAGAACTCAAAGTAATGTACTCAAAACATTGTGATGATGGATGGATTGAATAGTACGGGGTTTGTGCTTTGTCTTGTTTTTTGTCTTAGTAACATCTACCAACCCGCACTGGGCCCGCGTGGTGGATTATAGCCCATTCCCTCTCATAGAGAGGCGGCCTCTGTCCCAGCTCTGGGAACATTACAGGCTGATAATGTATGTGTTATGTAACTAGGTTGTGAAGGTCAGATAGGCAGTCACTGTCATCATCATCATCATCATCATCATTTCAGCCGAAAGCCGTTCACTGCTGGACTTAGGCCTCCCCCAAGTGTCGCCACATAGACCGGTCCCGTGCGACTCGCATCCAGCGGATTCCCGCAGCCTTCACCAAGTCATCGGTCCACGGAGGTCTTCCAACGCAACGTCTTTCGGTTCGTGGTCGCCGCTACAGAACATTTTGGTCCAACCAGCCGTCCGTTCTGCGAGCAATGTGCCCTCCATGTAAAATACGGGTTTTCAGCTGCATCCAGTTAGACTGGAATGACCCCAGTTGGGAAAAGTCTAGGCAGATGATAGAAGAAGTAATTACTACACACAAGTACAACACTTCCATTAAACACATCATAACGTAACTATGACTGCACCACATTACACTAACTGCCCAATTTGTACCCCCATAACATTTCGACATAAACCATAGACTTTTCACTATAAACTAGAGTGTTATGACGCAACGAGCATCGCTTTAAAACCTAGTATACCATAACGTATAGAGATTGCGATAAAACTTGCTATTACTGCTAAACGATGATATAACGTACAGCTTGCGTTTTTGTGGCTATTACATTTGTGTATAGGGTGCTACTTTTTCAGTTTGATCGATCCATTTTAGATTGGCCACTTGGATCGGTATGATTATTTTAAGCCGTGCTTGCTTAGGTTGGTCTGTGGATGGGTGACAACCCTTACGTATCGAGTTTCCTCCGTGCCTCGGAAAGCACGTTAAGCTGTGGTCCCGGCTGTCATTTGTAGATCTTTGACAGTTGTTACAAGTAGTCAGTGTCCCAAAAAGACTGACAACTAGTCTTACCAAGTGGTATCGTATTACCCTATTATAAATATATCCAAATACCCATATGGTATTTGGATAAAGCTGAATGCGAAAACGAAGCCTCATCCCGAATGGCGTAGTGGTGGTGAGGCTGCCTTACGTTCTTAGGGTCCTGGGTTCGAATCCCGGTAGGAGCAAATGTTTGTGTGATGAACATGGACATTTGTTTCCGAGTCATGGATGTTTATATGTATAATAAGTATGTATTTACATACAAAAAAGTATGTATGCAGTATCAACTACCTGGTGTCCACGACACAAGCCTTGCTTAGTGTGGCACTAGGTGGCGCTGTGAGTTAATGTCCAGCGATATTTATTTTATTTTATTTATTTATTTTATCCCAAACAATGGCCCACCTCCAGACCTGCTCTTTGTGCAACCACACCTGCACTCTAAGGGACCTGTCTGAAGCCACCACCAACGCCGTCGACGTGAGTGAGTTCTGGTCGAAACATAAATAACAATGAGAATCATCGACGCGAAGTAGACGAAGATGAGATGGCAGACCGTGGAGAGATCAGTCACAGAACCAAAAGCTTAACGTGCTCTCCGGGACATTAATATATCACACAGCCATTTTAAGAGCTACCTCATCCAAGTTTTGTAAATAAGCTAAAAAACCTTCAAATATGGGCCAATGAAGGAGCCTAAGGATTTCCACATTGTAAATTCCTTGGTATAGCACCAAGCAATTTTGAATAATTTTTTAATTGAAATAATTAGGCCATTTTTTTTGCATTGATTTGCCGTGTGAGTCTAATAAATAACTCCTCTTTCTACTACCTAGTTACATGCAGCTTTTCTGTTGCTTGCTGCTACTTTGCTTGCTTGTTTGCATGCCTTTCGACCAATTCCTTAGTGTGGTTTTCAGTATTCGGGATGTTAGTGCCAATATATCACACAAATTTTTACTAGTTGCAGTTTACCACACAAATTCTTGATTTTGAAGAATTATAAACAACACCTTTTACATTTCGAAAGCGACATGAACAACTAAAATCAAAAGCGTAACAGCCAAATATTATGGGCCGACAATAATCAGATCACCGACAAACATGGAAACGCGTAATTGGACACAATTGCGTTACAGACTTTCGCTATTTACTTTATAACCGCGAACGTAAAAGTTTTTAACGATAACTTAAATTTTTATGGTTTGCGTTATCGTTTCACTTGATGTTATTTTGAAAATGTTTATGATGCTAAGCTGTATTTTTAACCCCCGACGCAAAAACGATGGGGTGATAAAAGTTTGACGTGTCTCTGTGTGTGGGTGTCTGTCTGTGGCATCGTAGCTTTCGATCGGTGAATCGGGTGAATTAGTCGAGAGTGTTCTTAGCTATGTTTGATAAAAATCAGTCCAAGATGGCCGCCGCCACAAAATGGCGGATTACATTTTTATTCAACAACTCCCTCAACATGGGTATCAAATGAAAGGGCTTGACTAGTAGAATATACTATACGTGTAATGGACTCCACATTAATGGAGATAAACTTAATCATCTACGCTTCGCAGACAATTCTTCTATTTTCAGAGACACCCTATTGCCTTTACAAATCCCGACTATTTGGCTGCTATTGAGAAATTTCTGAATGAAAAACACAATAACACTTTGCCCCAGCTGGGAATCGAACCCAGGATCTCATCATTAAGACGTCCACTGCTGGACATAGGCTTCCCCTAAGTGTCGCCACATTGACCGGTCCCGTGCGACTCGCATCCAACGGATTTCCGCAACCTTAACCAGGTCATTGGTCCACCTAGTCTTAGTGGGTCTTCCAACGCATCGTCTTCCCATCGGCCAGGATCTCCCATTATAATTTCGATAAACACTAAAGAGGATAAGATAATATTATGTATAAGTCACCGTAAAATTGTCAAATACTTTATATTGTAATCACTCTAGCAATATTGTAAACTCTCGAATAATTGTCAAACGAACATACTGCTTACAATAAAACGCATTATTTTTGGTAGTCAGCTCACGCGGTGTGGAGGGAAGGAGGGGTCCCCCTTGCCCAGTGGTCCCACTCTCATGAAAAGATTCTGTACCATTCCTGGGAAATATGGATAACGGGGGGGGGTGCTCCAAGTCCCGTTTATGGGGGCAAGAGATACTTCCGTATGTTCAGTTGACAATAATTCGAGACTTTACAATATCGCTTGAGAGAAACACGTTATATTGTAATATAACGTATTTGACAATTTTACGGTGACATATACATACACAAAGAGGTTTAATTCCACTGGTAGACAATTAACATGTCTGAAAGGCAAAACCGTAAAACGGTACATAGTTTTGTGGTTAGACTAGAACCCGACCCTAACATAGTTGGGAGTCTAGGCAGATGTTGGGAGGGTTTGGTACGATATACTGAACTCATAATATTCCAGCCTGTTACTGTCCCACTGATGCTGGGTAAAAGCCTCTTCTCAATAGAGAAAAAAATCCCCGTTTTTGCAACATTTTTCATTCCTGCTCCGCTCCTAATGGTCGTAGCGTGATGTTATATAACCTTAAGCCTTCCTCGATAAAAGGACTATGCAACCAAAAAGAATTTTTCAATTTGAACCTGTAGTTCCTGAGATTAGCGCTTTCAACCAAACAAACAAACAAACTCTTCTGCTTTATAATATTAGTACACATAAGTCCAGGTTTCGTCACGATGTTTTCCTTCACAATGTCTGTGATGTCCAAGATAAACTAAGAAAGTACATAAAAATTAATTATTGTTTAGTTTCAATCAATCAATCATTTATCAACCGACTTCCAAAAAGAGGAGGTTATCAATTTATTCGTCTGTATGTTTTTTTTTTTTTGTGTTTGTTACCTCATAACTTTCGACTGCGTGAACCGATTTTGATGATTCTTTTTTTATTTGAAAGCTGGTGCTTCCCATGTGGTCCCATTTTAATTTGCTGAAGATTTGATGCTGGTCTTCGGAGATATACAATTGAACTCTACAAAAATGTACGGCAAATCTGCAGTGATTGCTATTATCGCTTGTAGGTTTATTGTTAATACAACATCATGACGTAATATCACGCCTGTATGCTCTGAGGGGGGTACGCAGATGTGTACAATACACCCAGATTTCGACAGTGTTTGTTACCTCAGTACTTTCGACTGGGTGAACCGATTTTGATGATTCTTTTTTAATTTGAAAGCGGGTGCTTCCCGTGTGGTTACATTTTAATTTGCTGAAGATCTGATCCGGATCTTCGGAGATATACAATGGAACTCTTCAAATATACACGGCAAATCTGCAGTAACTGCTGCAATCGCTTGAATGTTTATTGTTTCTACAACATCATGACGTAACATCACGCCTGTATGCTCTGAGGGGGTACGCAGATGTGTACAATATTCCCAGATTTCGACAGTTAGGTGTATTAAGTTCCATTTATTGGGGATAAGTATTTTTTTATTTTATTGGCAAGGGCACTTCAAGGGTAGTTTGATGAGAATTTCGTTAGGTTCTGATTATGGGATCCATGACAAAGAAACGGAACTCTTCAATTCTTAGAAGCAAATTACCGATTCTCGGCCAAATCTTTTAAAGGCTATCCGGATATTTGAGTCACGTACCATAACGTCGTTACTAACCAACTTCAAAAAGGAGGAGGTTCTCAATTCAATGTTCCCCGATTACTCGAAGATGACTGGACCGAATTTGTTTTTTAATTGTTTGAAAGGGTATACTTCCCAGAAGGTCCCATAATCATTTTTATTTTATTTTATTTTATTTTATTTATTTGGAAGAACCAACAATTACACAATATATATTACAAGAAATAAAATATAAGGAGTTATACAAATGTGCAACCAACAACGTTCTCCACAGATACACAAAAAACAAAGACAATGTTGATGACAATGAAGTAAAAGTCGAAAAAATAGATAAATTCATGAGATAAAATTCACATACAGTAAAGCCACTAAGTAACACTATAATATATTATTCACAAAGATTCTGGATTGTGTCAAGTAATATTTTTCTAAATGATCCAACAGACAGAGCAAATATATCCAGGTTAGAGAAGAGCTTATTGAAATTGCCTGTGAGACGACGTAGAGGAGCACGCAAGCCTGCATTCGTGCGACTAGGAGTGACAGCGAAAACAGGGCGCGTGCGCACCTCCCGTCTCTGAATTGTTCTAGGTACAACAAAGCAAAGCTTATTACGGATGTCCACACAATCATATGAGTTGTTACATAGATCGTATAGAAACATAGTATCTAGAAAAGTACGTCTAGACTTCAAAGAAATCATGTTATATTTGTTTAGCAAGTCGTTATATGATTGATAAATACGACTTCTAGTACAGCGGTAATGCATCGTTTTCAGGAACTTGCGTTGTATACGTTCAATACTATCATTATATTTATTATAATAGGGACTCCACACCGGCACAGCATATTCAAGTTGAGACCGGATTAATGACCGATACAAATGTAAATATGTGCTCGGGTAGATGAATTCTGCTGCAGATCTTATCACGAATCCATACATGCGATAAGCCTGACTTATGATTTTATCAACATGTGCGTCCAGGTGCAGTTTACTATCGAGTAGTATCCCCAGATCACGAATTGTGTTGACTCTGTCTAGGATTTCACTTTGTAGTGCATAAGGGTGTTTAATTTGGTTTTTGTTTTTGGTAAAGCTGATACAGCAACATTTGGATATACTGAGTTGGAGTTTGTTTTTAATACAATACTCGGCTAAGCGATTAAGGTCTTGTTGGAGTAAGTGACAATCTAATATGGTTCTAACGGGTCTAAATACTTTTAGATCGTCTGCATAAAGTAGGAACTTAGAGTCATAGAAACACGTGTCGATGTCATTTATAAAAATTATAAATAAAAGAGGTCCCAGAATTGAGCCCTGAGGTACCCCTGATGTCGCGGTTACGGCGGTGGAGTGGAACCCATTGACCACTACCTTTTGTGTTCGATTTGACACATAGGAAACAAACCACCGTAACAGATCCCCTCGGATTCCGTTGAACGCTAGCTTCTTTAAAAGCAATTCATGATCGACCCTGTCAAAGGCTTTTCGAAAGTCAGTGTATACAGCGTCCACTTGCACACGAGAGTCCATGTTATTAAATAAATAGTCGGTGAAAGCTATCATATTAGTGGTTGTAGACCTTCTTTTTACGAACCCGTGCTGTTGTTGTAATATTTTGTCATGGACAATTGGATACAACTGATCGTGAACGAGCCTTTCGAAAAGCTTTGACAATGCTGATAGAATAGAAATGGGCCGATAATTTTCAACGTCATGTTTTGAACCGCTTTTATGAACGGGAGTAATATTTGCCCGCTTCCAGATTTCTGGGAAAGTTCCCTGACGCAAACACTTATTATAAATAATACACAATGGTGCACATAACGCCTGAGCTGCCCTGTTAAGGAAAATTGGTGGAATACCGTCTGGGCCTGGCCCTTTGGTGCAATCCAAACATTTAAGGGCACTGAGTACTTGGTCAGTAGTAACCTCAAGACCACTAACAATGGAACAATTTTCAGCATATTCATTGTCCTGGGTCTGATTATTTGGGAGCGTAGAAGGTTCGTACACAGAATGGAAGAAGTTTGCAAAGTGGTTACAAATCTCCTCAGGATCGGTCGATGATAGGTGTTTATAATGCATTGTTGAAGGGATCGGAGCTTTAGACTGCCGATTAGACACATAGGTCCAGAAATATTTGGTGTTGACCTTTATATTATCTTCGACTGATTTCAAGTATAGACTGTAACACTTTTTGCAGTCAGCATGGAACCTGGCCCTATAAAGTGAAAACTGTTCATAGTCAGATATGTTTTGATAGGTCTTCCATTTGTTCCATGCCTTCAATTTATTTTTAAATATGTGTATTAAAGATGGGGAAAACCACAATGGAAATTTGGTAGACCTAACTGTCTTTAGCGGAACATGGGCTTTAATAATTTGGTAAACAATTTCATAGAACGTATTCAGCGCGTCTTCTGCAGATTGTTCGTGGAGTTTATCAACCCAGTTAATTTTGAGTAGATCGCTATTAATAAGTTCATAATTCGCCTTAGAATAATTATGCTTTTGAGCCGCCTTACGCATCATCGCACCGCTGTGCAACTTACAGGACACTAAAATATACAGCGGTGGGTGATAGAGGTCTGATTTTAACAGTAAGGCAGTTGGTGTAAAAACAGAACAGTCGTTGTTACTTATCACCAGGTCTAAGATCTTCCCGTTCGAGTTCTTAATATTATTGTACTGGTAGCTATTGAGCAGGGACATAAAAATACTCAAGTGCCTGCAGACTGGAGAGCTACCAACACACATTAATTGTTGCGTAGTAGCCGTGGCGTTGCTACCAGCCAGCCAATCAATGTCAGGAAGATTATAATCTCCAAGTACGTAAAAGTTTTCAACGCGCCCGTCCTCCAGCAGGGTTTGCAGGGACTCTAAGTAGGCAACATAAATACATTCGGGTGTTTTGGGTGGGATATATGCTGAACATATTATATCATATTTTCCTGTCTTTGCGCTAGGCAAGCGTACTATGGTGTGCTCAATGCTTTTATTAAATTGAAAAGCGGGTTCAACTATATTGGATCTGAGTCCCTTCAAAACCGCAACAAGGGTTCCACCACCATCCTTCTTTTTTGTTGCCTCGCGATCCCTGTCACATCTGTACACTGTGTACCGATCATCAATAAATTCGGAGTCTAATATTTCGGAAGTGAGCCATGTTTCAGTGAGTATAATGATATCATAACAATTTGATAAAATATTCATATAAAGAACATGCAGTTTAGTGCGGAGCCCCCTACAATTTTGATAGTAGATAGATAGCTTGTCGTTAGCCATTTTCATGGGGAAGGAATACAATTAGCATTACGATAATCTGGCTGAACAGAACAGCTTTACGGTTATAATCATAAGACGTGATGTGATAGTTAAAACTGCTCTCTTTGAAATCTGACGAACCCAATAAAGTTAAAAGTACAAGCATTGATAAGGCATTAACATCGCTAGAGTACAGTATAAACATGAACAGCAAAAACAAACACGATAAACATTTTAAAAAGTACATACAACATCCAGAAAGCACACATTTATAGTAAAATTTACAAACTACAGACAACGCAATTACATGCATACTCCGATCGCAGCGTTCAACTAGAGTCCCCTTGATTAAAATCAACACAATTAGATGACCTGCTAAACTATACGACCAGGGTACATCTACACTACACAAAGAAAAAATAATAATAATAATGATAATAATGAGCAAGAGCAAACACTTCTTATACATAATGCCTAGGCCGCTAGTCATCCTTCGCCGCAGCACCGGGTTTGATTTGACCAATATCTTGGTGTGATCGAATGGCAAACGATTTACATTGTTCCTTTTCTCGAACGAGAATTGTGCCATGTTTAACCCACACGAATTTATAATTATTCCTTTGGGCTGCTTCTTTGGTGTCACGAAACAAAAGTTTTCTCTTTAACGTGAGATGTTCATGCATGTATATACGCGACGGGGTACCAGAGATGCTTAGTTGGTCGGAGGTCAGCCCTTTTGCCAGTCGAAAGGCGCTGAGTACATTGTCGCGAAGTATACGTGATGCCAATTTTACGATAATGTTTTTTGGTTTGTCGTTCTGTTGGTGTGCATGAGGAACACGGTGTATTGCGACAACATCCTTAGTGCATACGGAGTAATTAATTTTTGAGCCTATGTTTTCCATGATCGTTATCAGGTTCTCATTGCGCCTTTCAGGTACATTACATATCTCCAGGTTGCATTGTCGGGCATTTTGGTCCAAATAGTCAATTTGCGAGATGAGGTCGTTAATTGACTTCTTCGTATCCCTCTCCTGCATTTTGAATCGATTATTTAGATCAATCTGTTCTGCGGACACATATTCAACCGAGTTTTGTACAGCTATCAAGTCAATAGCTAATTGATCGTACTTTTTATCCAGTTCCGACAGGCGTGTGGTTATTTGAGACTGATCAGAACGAATAATGGCAATATCATTTTTAATTTCGGTTGTAACCTGGGTAAAGGTAGCAATTTCGCCTTTGATATTTAAGACATTATCAGAGATGGTTGTGATTCGGGTATCAAGTTCCCTGCGCCACTCGTTAAGAGTATTTTTAAATTCTAATGATAAAGCATTAAGCGCCTGAGTGAATTCGCATTCTGGTTGTTTACGTTTACGAACATCGCCTTTCGAATCAGCAGTACAAGTACGTAGGATTCGATAGGACTCGATAAGATAAATTTGACAGTTATTCTCGATAAAATGAGTTTTAATGGAGTCAAAAACTCATTTTATCGAGAATAACTGTCTAATTTATCTTAGCGAGTCCTATCGAACCATACGTACTTGTACTGCAGGCGTCTTACATAGGTCACTATCGGACTGTGATAAGTGGGACATATTCATTCAACTGTCCGCTGAGTATTGAGGTCCGAACGTTTTATATTTAACTTTGCTCAATCAGTCGACCAAAGAAGATCTTCTAAAAAAATTTTGTAATTTGTGGGGTTTGAACCGGCGACCAGTAGGGTGCCGCAGTATAAAAGCTGCGCAAGTCGAAACGCGCCAAGCGCTATGATAGATACAGTAGCGAATTTGGTTATCCGTAGTTGCGTCAGGGCCCTGCGCAGGCGATGTTGAGGACAGAGGCGGTGTGCGCGGGGGTTATCGAGCGCGCTGCGGGTTGCGGTAGGTCGGGGTCCGAGTTCTAACGAAAAATTTTAACACAGTTTTATCAACTTATCTCAAGTTTCCTTTAAGGTAGCACTGTGAAACTTTCACAAATAGATGAGTCACTTCACTGGGTTCAGTTTTATAATAACTTTATAAGAAAATATCCACTTTTGCCGACTTAAAAGATTAAAAACAGCGGAACAAAAATATCAACGTACTGTCTCGATTTCTGACAACGAGGGTATGATCAAGTCAGGATCCTGATAATGGGATCCTGGAGAAATAGAGAGAACTCTTCAAATTTTATAGGCACACCAGAAGCGATTTGGGTAGTTTTTGAAAGAGTAGTTTCTCGGAGTGATCCCAATTAAATTTGGTAAAGATCTGATGAAGAACTTCGGAGAAAGGCAACGGAACTCCTCATTAAATGTAGCAAATGTGTGTCTCTTACTGGGATTGCTGAAATCTCATGTCTGTCTATTGTTTACACCAGTTCATAACAAAAAATCACGCTGGTACGCTGTGAAAGGGTATGCACATATTGTGAACTACTAAAAAGTGAAAAATAAAAACTTTTTTGCAAAAAATAAAACCGACTTCACACAAAAAAGTGAAAAATAACTTTAGCTTCTGAAGTCGGTAACAAAAAAATTAAATCAATCAAACAAAGGTCACCGACTTCAGAAACTAAAGTTATTTTTCACTTTTTTGTGTGAAGTCGGTTTTATTTTTTGCAAAAAAGTTTTTTTTGTGAAACATAGGTATGGTTACAGGTTTATCGTCTAAAATTTGTGCACTATGTTTTGCCAATATATGGCGTACAAAATGAACATAAACATACTGTCAATAGAATGAATTACATAACAATAATAATTCAATTTAAAATACATATGTCAGTTAGGTAAACATGTCTTAAATTAGGTAAGTGTTTAATTGGGAAGTCAGAATCAGAAATCAGAATCAGAATGCTTTATTTGTAAACATAGGTCCAATTACAATAATGATGTTACAGATAGGTAGATCCTCTATGTTTTGCCCAGAGGCGAACAAAAAAAACCTCTTTCTTTTTTGTTGTTTGGGTAGATATAAGTACTAACACTAGTTTCTAAGTTGTGTGTCGTACTAACCAAATAGACTTAAAAGTCTGAATAAAAAGCGTTTTTTTTTTATAAATTGAAGAAGTCGCATTAGTGCTTATGACATTTTTAACTAAACTGAACTGAACTCATGGAAACCATATAATTGCCCTACCTTTATCCCAATTCATTCGAGGTCGACGCAGCATAAATAAATAAATAAATATCGCTGGACATTAACACACAGCGCCACCTAGTGCCACACTAAGCAAAGCTTGCGTCGTGGACACTAGATAGTTCATATACTACATACATACTTTTTTACTACATACATAAATGTCAATGGTCATCAGACAAACATTTTGCTCCTACCGGGATTCGAACCCAGGACCCTAAGAACGTAAGGCAGCGTCACTACCACTACGCCATTCGGGTCGTCGCATGTATTGTCTTCTTGTTCTATACTTATCTATTACTCGTCATCTCATCAAACACCTCCTTTCTAGCCATATCCATCAGCAGGATTGCACATAGTCCATCCATCCATCAGCGCTATCTTCTAAAAGAGATAATTAACTTTAAAAGCTTACCTACTGAAAACTTAATTGGTATACCAAATTAATAACTAACCATACTATAATTTTCATTGTTAAAAGTTTATGGCCATGTCAATTCTTTCCAGTAATCAGTCGATCATTAGTTTTTACTAGCTGTTTTAATTACCGATGAATGTTTACCTCAAAAGCGAAAATGTCTAGACGCATATAATAAAAAGTGAAGATTTTAACTTGTTCTTAAAAGGCCTGCGGAGCAAGCGAATTTCATACAAACGTAATACCAAAATAATTTTTAAATCAAACATATTCTTAAGGTAGTGTGTATTTATTATGATTGGATTCCAGAATATCTAGGTTCCCAAATGCATATTTTGAATGTGCACCGATTTAATCAAGAGTTATGAGAAAAATATGTTTTCTATAGAAATTTTAAATTCCTCATATCTCGTTTTTATGTCATTGTCCTTTCAAAATATTTATTTGGGAACATAGATATTCTATAATACAATCGAAATAAATACACACTACCTTAAGAATATGTTTAATTTTCATAATATTTTGGTATTACGTTTGTATGAAAAACGCATGCTCCGCCGGCCCCTTAAGGAACTTTGTGTCAAAATAAGGTAAGCCGAGCTTGCTTAGGTCGGTCTGTAGATGGGTGAGCATCAATACAAACCTAGTGTCCTCCATGCCTCTCGTGAAAGCACGTTAAGCCGTTAATCCCGGTTTTGACAGTCGTAAATATGGTCATAAAGTAGTCAAACGCCCCGAACGTCTGTCAACCAGTCTTACCAAGGAGTATTGTATTACCCAATACTAACTGAATTGTGGAGGTCAGATAGGCAAGCCCGCCACACTATTCTCAAACCACTGCAACTCCTGAAATCCAGAATCAACAGTGGCGACCACCAGAAAAGCGCCGAGACAATAATAATAATAATAAATTCATTTTTTTTCAGGTATATAACACCCGTTGCCAAAATAAAAAATAACATCAAGTAAAGCCAACTAACATCACAATAAAATAATAAAATAAAATCTAAACAATCAACTTGAATCAAATTAAATCAAAAACATATTCAATCAAAAACATTTAAATAAAATCCATAATCTAAGTTAATAAATTAGAATTAAATTAAAACTAAACAAATTAAATCCAAAATTTAAGTCAAACAATTACTAAATTAATAAATAGAACCAAGCAAATTAAATGAAACCAAAATAAAACGAAGTCAAAATAAATACATAACTAATACCTTCTCTCCGACACTGGTACAGCAACATGTCTGCTGGAACAATGCCGGAAGAAGCTCGACGAAGTCCCAGAGAAATAATTAAACTGTCTTGGATCCCGTAACGAAATTAATCAGAAAAGTATAGTGGAGGAGAGTAGGAGAAACCGTAATTTTCACTATTGGTCAGATAGGCAGTCGCTCCATGTAAAATACTGGTATTCAGCTGCGTCCGGTTAGACTGGAAGTCGACCCCAACATAGTTGGGAAAAGGCTCGGCAGATGATGATCAGTTGATGAATGGTAATAACATTGCAGTTATTTAAAGGAAAGTAATTTTTCACTTTTTTGAAGTCGGGTTTATTTTTTGCAAAAAAAGTTTTCATTTTTCACTTTTTAGTGGTTCACATGTGTTTACCCCTTCATAGCATACCGGCGTGATGTTATGTTATAAACTGGTGTAAACAATAGACAGACATGAGGTTTCAGCAATCTCAGTCCATTTCCTATCATTTATTGAGGAGTTCCGTTGCCTATCTCCGAAGCTCTTCATCAGATCTTCACCAAATTGAAATGGGACCACTCCGAGAAAGTACTTTTCTATAAAGTACCCAAATCGCTTCAATTGAGCCTTTAAAATTTAAAGAGTTCTCTCTATTTCTTCAGGATCCTATCATCAAATCCTGATTTGATGATCATGGTACGACCTGATACCCTTTCGAACAAAAAAAATCTAAGTCAATCCAGCCATCTTCAAGTAATCGGGGAACACACATAAAAGAAAAGTTCAGACGAATTGAGAACCTCCTTCTTTTTGAAGTCGGTTAAAAAGGGTTCAATTTGCTCAACAAATATTAATAGGCTCCAACCTGACACCACCTGTCATCACAATCCTCCGTCAGTTAATACTAAAACATAACAAAATACCTCCACAACATATACAATTGCAGACTTGTATCGGGTATCAATACTTTTATGATTAATTATTACCTATAAATGTGAGGGACAGATTGTTTGTTTATTGGTCAATTAAGGCGATTACACGAGCTACACGCAAGTTTTATAATTACTAAAAGTATATGATTCACTGCTATAAACAAGACCAGAAAAATATGTGATATTCTTCAGGATAATATGCTAGTATGATACTGTTTTGAAAACATAATACAATTAATTTGACTCGATAAAAAAAATCACGAACTTATCTCTAAAAATATCTTTCTAACAAAAAAAAACATACTAATATGCATACGATCATTCCGATTTTCTGGCAAATAATTCTACAAGCAATATAATCCATCATAGTATTTATTTTAAGTCCAATCAATAGATTTTTGTAAATCGATCCGCAGTGTCTGACGTAACAACGACTTTGTAATGCAAACTGTTTGGAACTTTAATCTAAAAGTATTTCAAACGAAGTTTGAAGCACCACAAATAGAGTTGCCAATTTAGCTCCTGTAGTCCCCTTAAATGACGTTTGGGCATACAGATAGACTTCGAACAGTGTACGATATGATTCCTTTTCCGGTAGGACGATCTCGTGGGATAATTCTCAACCCTTACGTGAGAAAAACCTTGTTCAAAAGCTAACTTTACTACCACTATAAATGCGAAAGTGTGTGACGATGTTTGAATGTTTGTTCCTCATTCACGCAAAAACAGTAGAACGGATTTGGGTGTAATTTGGCACACAAGATTCTTTATATCCTGGATTAACAAATAGGATAATTTTTGTCCCGATTGTGAGATCCTATGGGATAATAAGGTAGACGACAAAAAATCTTATTATTCCGTCAGAACCATTTTCAAAAATATTGGAGACATATTTTTCTTTTTTCACGTGAACAAAAACTGAAGACGATACGGTGCGTCGGAAACTCGTGTGACGTCATATTTCGGTATATTTCGTACCGGAAAGTGACGTCACAAACCCCCACTTATGATCTTTGATGCGTTTTATCTTCGTCATTTTTTATTTAATTTGAAAAAACAAAAAACACGTATCCAATATTTTTCGATAATCTAACTCACGGACTGAAAAGAAACATATTTTTTTCAGTCAGTCGTTATCCCTATTACCGACCCTCACGCGAGCAAAACCGCGTTCAAAACCTATTATTAAATAAATAAATAATCAAGGTCTATATCAAATTCGCGAAGTAACTGGGGAAAGTGACTTTCTCGTCTTTCACCCAGCATTGAGTAAAAGTGAATAAACGCGGGTAATATCGACTGGGGTCACTGAACTCTTGACCGACTGCGCGGAGGAAGGTGTGGCGTGGCTGACCGACTGTTCAAGGTTTATGTGTCATGGATACGAAGGTGTTTGTTAGCTATTGGGTGGACAGAAGTGTACAGTTCGCTTAATTATAGTAATTGCGATCGATTTATTCTCTCAAAAAACTTTTTTGCAAAAAAATAGAACCGACTTCAAAAAGTGAAAAATAACTTTAGCTTGAGAAGTCGGTGACCATTGTTTGCTTGATTTATTAAGTTTTTTGGTCACCGACTTCTGAAGCTAAAGTTATTTTTCACTTTTTTGAAGTCGGTTCTATTTTTTTGCAAAAAAGTTTTTATTTTTCACTTTTTAGTGGTTCACTTGTGCTTACACCTTCACAGCGTACCGGTGCGGTGGCGTGATGTTATGTTATGAACTGGTGTAAACAATAGACAGACAATAGATTTCAGCAATCCCAGTCCATTTGCTATCATTTATTGAGGAGTTCCGTTCCATATCTCCGAAGTTCGTGATCAGATCGTGACAATATTTCTATAGGACCAACTTGGAAGTATACCCTTTCAAACAAATAAACACAAATACATAAAAAAAAACATACATACAGTCGAATAGAGAACCTCCTCCTTTTTGGAAGTCGGTTAAAAATGGAAAAGGTGGCCGATAGGTTACCATTTTTAAGTCATTGTGGACTCTCAATCCATCTGATAAAACAGGTACTTTCTTTTCCGGTAATCATGTTATTAATATTATGGAACCATAGCAGATAGTCTCTCAGTGTGATCGGAAGACTGGCAAGCATAGGTCACAATAGGCTAGTTTCCACCATCAATAAATTGCAAAACTAATTAGCCCGTCAGTTAGAGTATTGGAAAATAATGGACACGTATTTTTTGTTTTTGTAAATCACTGAGTACTGACAAAGATAAAACGCATCAAAACTCGGGAGTGGGGGATCGTGACGTCACAACGCACTAAAAACTATAGCACGGCGTGACGTATTGCGAATTTTAAAAGCGTCGTATCTTCGTCAATTTTGGTTTATGTAACAAAAGAAAAAATACGGGTCAAATATTTTTTTATAATCTAACTGACGGACTAATTAGATTTTTTTAGGACACAAGCCTATATATTTCAAACCTAAGACCTCTGATTTTTCGGATGCATATGCGTATTGTATAATTGTCACTTGCTTCGATGAAAGAAAACATCGTGAGGAAACGAGTATACCTGAGAGATATTTTTAACTCTGATACCAGATTAGCCACACACCACACGATAAAAAAGAAGAATTATAGCTAAAGTAGGAGCCCGATAATCAAAGAAGCGGTTACAAAATTTTGATTTTGGTTTTGGTGTGAAATAACCCTAATGAAGCCGAAAGGCACTTTTTCTTCCTAACCATACCTGGGAACCTTCCATTCATTAATTCATTTCCTTGTTCTATTATTATTACTTTATAATTATGTGTTTAATTAATTGTGTATTGACCATCTTTATTTCTTTTAACATTGTAATTTAATAATCTTTGACATGTGAATAAATGAATTCTAATTGTGTGATGATGTTCCTTACATATTTGCGCACCTAGTATGGTTATAATACAGTGTACCTTATGAACTTTTGTAACATCCTCTGAACCTGCGTTATGCAAATAAATGATTTGTATTTGTATTTCTTGTTACGGATATATTAGGAGTCAAAGTTCTAACTTTTAATGTTAATGACTGAATAAATTAAAATCTCCACGACCCCCTCACAATTCAATACATTAATCAGCTCATGTTTGAGTGAGTCACATTGAGTTCTACAGTGAAACGTGACATCATCATTTCAGCCGAAAGACGTCCACTGCTGGACATAGGCCTCCCCCAAGTGTCGCCACATTTGACCGGTTCCGTGCGACTCGCATCCAGCGGATTCCCGCAATCTTCACCAGGTCACCGGTCCATCTAGTGGGAGGTCTTCCAACACAAAGTCTTCCAGTTCGCGGTCGTCTTGTACGTAAAATATTGTAATAACACTACATGCGGCCAATTTGGAAGTAAACTAATACCTGAGAACAAATCAAATCTGCCTAGCATTTTCCCAACTAGGTTGGGGTCGGCTTCCAGTCTAACCGGATGCAGCTGAATTCCAGTATTTTACATGGAGCGACTGCATAGATCTGACCTTCACAACCTAGTTAATACTGGGAATACGATACCCCTCGGTAAGACTGGTTGTCAGACTATTTGGGCCACTGACTACCTGTAACGACTGCCAAAGATGGACAAATGACAGCCGGGACCAACAGCTTAACGTGCTCTCCGAGGCACGGAGGAAACTCGGTATGTAAGGGTGGTCACCCATCCACAGACCAACCTTGGCAAGCACGGCTTAACCTACAGATTAGCCCGAGCGGCTGTTATTATTTAGCCACGAGAACAAACAATGTTAATAAACCTAAGTGGTTTATGTCAGTAGTAGTACTTAGTTGTAAGTTCGAACCACACCTGTTGAGGTGCGGTTCAAACTTACGACCTCCGGCCATATCAGTCCGGTGGGCATGTCTGACGCATTCATGCCTAGTCATGACTGTTTCATTTGGCATACTAAAATTCGTCGGACCCGCTTACAACTTCACTGGCAGTCTAACATTTTTACCAAGGCCAATATAGAATTTGTGTCTAGCAGAAGTGTGTCTGGGTAACGTTGGAAAGACTATTTGTCACTTACCTGTAACGACAGTCAAAGATCTTCAAATGACAGCCGACCCTGAGGCACGACGGAGACGCAGTATGTAACAGGTCGTCAACCGTCGAAGGTACAACCTAGGCAAGCACGACTTAACTTAAAGACCAGGGGGGTAACCATGACGTCTTAAAGCAAGATTGTTTTAATCTTATTCCAGAGTGGGAAAGAGACGGAGCTATAGAGAACGTCTAGCGCCATCTCTTTCTCACTCCGGAATAAGATTAAAACAATCTTGCTTTAAGACGTCATGGTACGCCACCTGAGCTGATGATATTATGAACAAAGGCTTTGGCTGATGATCTAAAAAGCCGGGATTATTAGCTTTTTTTGAAAATTACTTTCTGATTCAGAGAAAACGTTGAAAACCTTGCATAGGAATAATTTATTTTACAAATTTACGATAACGAGGATGGGATTAAGGATACAATCTACACTTGGCAGGCAAACAGCTAATTATACTAAAACGTTATTGGGACACAGGTGGACCCTACTTTCTAGACTTTACGGTCGCATCCTGAAATGTAATGAGCTTTCGAGCTTTAATTTCAAAGTCATGGCCAATAGGGCCGAAAATTTTGGAGTGGCGACCGCGAACCAGAAGATGTTAATGAAGATCTCCCACTAGGTGGACCGATGACCTGGTGAAGGTTGCGGGGATCCGCTGGATGCCAGTCACACGGGACCGGTCAATGTGACGGCATTTGAGTAACTTCCTAATGGAAAAACACAATAGCACTATGCTCGACCCGGGAATCGAACTCAGGACCTAATGCTCAGCAGTCACACTTGCAATCACTAGACCAACGGGGCCTCATCTCGTGGTTGAAAGCCACCTTGAACTTAGTAAGTAAGTTAATTTAAGTTTATTGAAAGCCAACCTAAGTTCCTCGGAGCATGCGTTTTTCATACAAACGTAATTCCAAAATAATATGAAAATCAAACATATTCTTAAGGTAGTGTGTATATGTCACCGTAAAATTGTCAAAAACTTTATATTGTAATATCTCTAGCGATATTGTAAAGTCTCGAATTATTGTCAAATGAACATACTGCTTACAATAAAACGCATTATTTTTCGTGAAATGCATGCGATGGTAGTCAACTCACGCGGTGTGGAGTGAAGGAGGGGTCCCCCTTGCCCAGTGGTACCACTCTCATGAAAAGATACTGTACCATTCCTGAGAAATATCGATTAATATAACCTAACCTTAAAACACTTCATATTCCCCTAAAAAGCGTAGTCGACGGAGCCCCGCTTCGCGGGGCCCCTATTTCCGAGTGCAGGGTTTAAAGGAACCTAACGGGGGGGTGCCCCAAGTCCCGTTTATGGGGGCAAGAGATACTTCCGTATGTTCAGTTGACAATAATTCGAGACTTTACAATATCGCTAGAGAGATACACGTTATATTGTAATATAACGTATTTGACAATTTTACGGTGACATATATATTTCGATTGTTTTATAGAATATCTATGACATGAGGAATTTAAAACTTCTATAGAAAATTTATTTTTCTCATAACTCTTGTTTAAATCGGTGTACATTCAAAATATGTGTTTGGGAACTTGTATATTCTGTAATCCAATCAAAATAAATACACACTACCTTAAGAATATGTTTGATTTACAAATTATTTTGATATTACGTTTGTATGAAATTCGCATGCTCCGCAGGCCTCTTAACCCATCAACATTTATCGCCACCCGACCGAAAGTGCGACAATCTAAGTATGTTACAACCCAGACATTTGTTGACACATAAGGCAAAAAACCACTTTAAAGACTTTCGTCGCAAGTCGCAAGTGTGCGTTGATTCTTAATAAGCTATTGTATTGGAGAAACTTGGGCCCACGGCCTTAGGTTAACTCATTCCGTTCGCGTACAGTTTTAGGTTAACGGATGCGGGGTTATTTGTGGGTAAAGGTTACAACTAGGAGATTTATGACTGGTGTTTAGACTAACCATGGTTTTAAAACAAACTGAGTGTACTAAACAGGTGACCATACGTCTGTGGATATTTGCACTACGAAAGCTCGTATATACGCCCTCCAAATATCGACGCTCGCATTGGTAATGATCAGTGGCGTACCTCATCATTTGCCTAATAGCCTTTTCCCAGCTATGTTGGGGTGGGCTTACCGGATGCAGCTGAATACCAGTATTTTATATGGAGCGGCTGTCTACCTGACCTCCAGAACCAAGTTAGTGCTGGGTACCTGTAACGACTGTCAAATATCTACAAATGGCAGCCAGGACCAACGGCCTAACGCGATTTCCGAGGCACGGAGGAAACTTATCGGTATGTGTGGGTGGTCACCCATCCACAGACCAACCTAGGCAAGCACGGCTTAACCTAAAGATTGACCACGAGTGGCTATTATTTAGCCAGGAGCTCCTCTCCTCGGTTTTAAAACCAAGTGCAGAGTGGACAGGGATTGTCTAGAACGACTGCTTTTCTCCGCTCCGGTTACATAATATCACCGTAATATTGTAAAACCCGTTAGATTGATGTAAATTATTATCCACCGAAAACTAATGCGTTAAATTGTAAGCAGTATGTTCGGTTGACAATCTTTAGAGAGTTTAGAATTTCGCTAGATAGATTATAATCTAACAGGTTTGTCAATTTTACGGTAACATATACACATCATTCGCACGTGACATAAAGGAGGGGGTGACGGGGTCAAGTCAAATCTCACGACATTTCAACAACTATTTTTGCTCTTAAGGTGCATTAAAATCCGGTTCAATGCATGGCCTGGGGCGAGACGGAATGGGAAGCCGTCACCTCCTTCTGCGAAAAAGTCATGCTAGCGCAGGAGATGCCGCGGGAGACGCACCCGGCGTCGCGTCGGGAGCCACGTGGTGGCCCCCGGCCACCGTAAGCACGGGCCGGTAGACGGTGAGCTACGGCCTAGCTTGCCGTCGGTCCGGCTTGTGACGACAGGCCGTGTCGATGACGCGTTCGTGTTCCATGCGCGCCTCAAAGAGATGTCAGCATAATGAAGGCGCCCGCAAGGGCCGAAGCCTGCCGGGGCTGCAGGACTGTTCGAAAGAGATAGGTACCGTGGCCCCAGCATAAACGGCGAGGAAGGAACATGGATGGGTTTTAGTCAGTAAAAGTTTGACATTCCCTCCTGCTCCGCCCAGAGTGGGAGTCATTTGATGATTTCGAAAAAAAGGTGCGTTAAAAAAATGAATTAGTTTGAGTACGACGTTCGTCGTTCAGTCAGCCCCGCTTCCACTTCATCATACTGACTGACAAATATTTTCTCTATGACATCATCAGCTATTCTCCAAAAGCATAATAGTGCAAATTATTTCCTTTCTACGACAATAAATGCGACAGTTTATATGCATGTTGTGATCGCATTTTCCAATTTTATACACTTTCGCTGTCGTTATGCGTCAGCGACTGAATTAGATACAGTTGTATAAAATGTTATATTATAGCACTATTCATTTATTTTATTGTTAGAACGCGACGGAAATAACTCTTGTAGCGAAAAAAAAACTTTCTGCAGCTCTGACCCGAATGGCGACGCGGTAGTGAGGCTGTCTTACGTTCTTAGGGTCCCGGGTTCGAATGCCGGTAGGTGCAAATGTAATAAGCATGGACATTTGTTTCCGTTCCGTCGAGTCATGGATGTTTATATGTATAATAAGTATGTATTTACAAACAAAAAGTATATATGTCAACAACAATATCAACTATCTGGTGTCCACGACACAAGCCTCGATGCTCAGTGTGGCACTAGATGGCGCTGTGTGTAATGTCCTGCTATATTTATTTATTATAATCGGAAGGTGTCGCGGTAGACCTCGTAGAAGGTCCGCATTAACCATGGATAGAAACAACTGGAAGTCATAGGGAGAGGCTTTTGTCCAGCAGTGGGGTAACGCAGGCTATCAGTATCGGTATCAGTACCGAAAGAAACCGAAGCTCTTGTACGAACGCGCGACGTAAATGTATCGTAAACTAAAGCGTGTATTCCGCACAATCGTGGTAGACGCACAAGAGACACGTATTCTTTCGAGTCTCAAAATAATGTCAGCCACGGGCTCACATTTTGATAGATGATGTCAGATGCCTGAAAGTCTGACAACCAGTCTTACCAAGGGGGATCGTATTATCCAATATTAACTGGGTTGTGGAGGTCAGAGGCAGTTGCTCCATGTAAAATATTATGTACGTTTGCCCCGCTAGGCCCCCAAAAATATTTTCATTCTGCTGCAACCGGTTAGAATGGAATCCGACCTTTCGTTTTTGAGTTTTTCATCATCGTAATTGTTGATTGAAATATTATTTTATATGGTACTTGGACCTTTTTGTTCAGGTGGGAATCATCAAATGGCCCTTCCCGAAGGGAGAGTCAGACTTTTACTGACTGAAACCCATTCACGTTCCTTCTTAGCACTTTGTGTTCCGGGCTGCGGTATCTCTTTCGAACAGTCCCGCACATTAAGATAAACTTGCACTACCTACAGCTTCAAATATTTTAATGACTTTTTAAAAAGTACTTACTTTGAATATTCTGAAATAAACTTAAAACAAATGAACATAAAGTCGACATTTGTTTTAATGGACAACACATCGATTGTAAACACGAATTTGAATGGACTATTGTTGAATCATTCGCAAAACAAATTGGTTGAAAAGATTAGTAATACCACAAATATTTCGAGTTACGAATTTGTTTACGTGAAAGTAAAATGTCAATTTAAATGATGTCATTATGGTAATGTCAAGAACGAAAAGAAAGAAAGCAAAATCGTTTTATTTTTTTACAACAATTATCATTACCAACTTTAATAAAATATTTTATTACTTAAGTATAAGTGTACTTTTAATTTTTTTTTTTATGTAAGTAGTTAAAGCTTCTTTAGGCGCATCAGATTATAATCTACCGAAAAGAAACGCGTTATATTGTAAGCAGTATGTTCGTTTGACAATCTTTCGAGAGTTTACAATCTCGCTAGATAGATTACAATCTTAGAGGTTTTACAATTTTACGGTGACATGTATAAAACAAAGTCGCTCCCGCTGTCTGTACCTTTAGATCTTTTGAACTCGACATGGCTCGACATGGCTCTTTCTGGTCTCTTTGACAGGCCTGTTGGTCTAGTGGTTAGTGACCCTGACTGCTATGCCGGAGGTCGTGGGTTCGATTCCCACCCAGGACAAATGTTTGTGTGATGAGCACGATCATTTGTTCTGTGTCTGGGTGTAATTTATCTATAATATGTATGTATTTAGAAATATATAAGTATGTTTATCAGTTGTCTAGTACCCATAACACAAGCTCTGCTTAGCTTGGGACTAGATGGCGTTGTGTGATAGTTGTGGAATATTATTATTATTATTATTATTATTAACTACGCAAAGGATTTTCATGCAATTTTCAGCAATAGATAGAGTGATTCAAGAGGAAGGTTTTAAAATTATGTATAATAATTCGTATCTACATTACACGGATTGCACCCGTGCAAGACCGAGGCGAGTCGGTAGATTATGAAATCAATTGCATCAAGTAAGAAAAGTCCACATCTGCCTTTCGAAGAATCATTAACATCTCAAAACGTCAAGGTCACCCATCCATTAACTAACCGTGGTCAGTACTGCTTAATCTCACTCAAACCGAGCTTGTTATTCAGCTCCAAGCACTTCCGTTTTGCATATAAACGCGCGAAAGTGATATTCTGTATCTAAACGGCACAGTAGGGGAATGGCCACTTTCTACTGCAAGGGTCGCGGGTTCAAATCCCACCTGAGGACAGATGGCCTACTGATTCTGTCAAGTCAGCGTGTTTATGCATAATTTATAATTAATTGTGGAGATTTTTGTGTAGTCTTATAAAGGGTGTAAAACACCTCTTAACGAAGACGAAAGGTACTTGTTCTCCCCGTCATTGCGATCATTCTTTTGTTCTATACCATACCTGGGAACCTTCTAGTTGCGGAGATATTTGGGATTGGGGGTCAAAGTTACAACTTTTCCAAAAGATTTTTTTTTAAATAAATAAATAAAGAAAGAAGAAAGAAAACATATTTATTCGTCACATGCCATAAGTGCACACAACAAATCAAAAAAATAAAGTCAGTAAAAACAAAATAAAAAAAAAAACAAATCTACACTTTAAAACTAAAAACTAGACAGAAAAAAAAGAAAATTGTGTGTGTTTCTGCACCTAATACACTCACTTACAATCACTTTGGTCCAGTCGCTTGTGCTTCCGATTATCGACTATGCTGATGTTTGTTACTCTGATCTTACCCAAGAGATTCTTAACAAATTGGATCGTCTTCTGAACAATTGCATTCGGTTCATTTTTGGACTACGTAAATACGATCACATCTCTTCGCACCGCTCTCAGCTTAAATGGCTGCCTATCAGGCTCAGGAGGTCCCTCAGATCTCTCTGCATGCTTTTCACGATTATGAATAATCCATGTGCTCCCGAATACCTAAAATCTTATTTCAAGTTGTTGGGCAGTTCTCACAGTCGCAGCCTTCGAGCTTCCAAAAACCTAATACTTCAAATTCCCTCTCACCGTACTGGTTTTATGTCCTCTTCGTATGCTGTCTCCACTATAAAGCTCTGGAACGCGCTACCCCTTGCCATTAAAAAAGCCGAAAGCAAATTGGCTTTCAAAAGAGCAGTTCGGAAGTTCTATTTAAAGTCGGACTAAATTGTTTTCTTCTCAGTCTTCACTAGAGTCATACTAATTAGTATAAGATTTCTCGTTTTTCGGTCTATTTGTATGTTTTAATATATATTAGTTTATTTTATATGCCTATATGTGTATTAGTATGTATACCCATCTAAGTGTTTTAATTTTATGCTTAAAAATGGTATTTTTATTTTTATTGTACTCTATCACAATGCTGTCTTATTTGAACCAAAGGTTGACTGGTAGAGAATGCCTTGTGGCATTAAGTCCGCCTATGTACCACTCTTGTACATGAAGTTTAAATAAATAAATAAATAAAAAAATAATACATGTTTTTAATGTACGATTTTTACTTTAAATAGCTCCATGACCCCCTTAATATCCAATCCATCCAACAGCACAATGTTTTGACTGCGGTACATTGAATTTTACTGTAAACCGTGACTTTCCCCCAAAAACAATGTCTCCCAGCAATAGTTTTTGCGTAAAGTCGGTGACGATGCCGGCTTTGCGATGAGAATGTTTACACCCTGTATAAATTACATTTTTTCAAATCAAATAAAATCAAAATCATTTATTGCTTTAACCATAATGTGGTAAATGGTGGTAAATAAAATTATAGTAACAATTATGGACCCTGTCGGGCACAGCAATTTTTAAAATAATTAAATAGAGAGAGGAAAAGCGCTTTATAAAGCGTTTTTTTTTTCCGAAAGTTTAGGAGTAGACTGAGGTGTACCAATTATAGTACACTCACATTTAGCCAGTTATGGTTAAGTCCCTGTTATAAGGGGTGGACATATTGGCATCAAACGGGCACAAATTCTGACACCGCCTGGCAAAATTTCTGATAGAAAAACACATTAACTCTAGCACAAGGCTCAGAGGAAACGCAGTATGTAACGGGTGGTCACCCATCCAAGGACCGACCTTGGCATCATGCATAACCTGAAGATCGACTCGAGCGGCTGTTATTATTCAGCCTAGAGCTCTTTACGACACCAACGTATTGTCTATAGGAGAGCTAACTCAATGGCAATGGCAATGGTAATGGCAATGGCAATGGCAAAGACAAAGATAAAGATAATTTTATTTGTTGAAACATGCGTCTTATAGGCAAATTAAGCACGCAGGATAACACAGCAATATTATGTTTAACCCGTAAAAGAGAGAAAGAAAGAAAAAGCTTTTATTAGCCCGCACAGGACAAAACCCATCAAAATTATCAGTATTTAAAACTTACTAATAAAAATTAAACAGATTAAAAACTTAAAAATAAAAGAAACGAAACTAAGGCGTACCTACATATTTACGAAATCTGCCTCATCACTTGACATTTTAATAATTATCTGATTCTGATTTCCCTCAGCTGATTTATGATTAGCTGATATTTAAACTAACTTGGAGCCACCTTTGTTTTTGGAACGAAGTTCCTTATCGCGCGTTGTGAAAGGGGGCTAGACGGAAAAAAATCTTACGAAAAGTTGTCACGACACTTTTTATTTTTTAGAACAGCGCCATCTAATGTGTATGAGTGGTACTAATAATATTGGTAACTGCGACATCTATTGTTAAAATATGTAAGTACTACTCCGTTGTGTTACTATATGTCGCTAGTAGTTGGGAATGCATTGAGTAACACCCTCCGGCCGTTTTCGTAATTTTTGCCATTCGCAACGCTGAAAGTTGTTTTCAAAAACCAAAACGGGGAAATAATGTTTTGCTATAGTAAGCTATTGTAAGCTGTGCGGCGTCGCATGTTTCTCTGTCTGTCTCTCTCTCTCTTATAGAAAGCAAGCCAGAACTTCGTTCCATCCGGGTGTCCCTTGACACCTCTCAAGTTTTTTTTTTCTAACTTTGTATAATAATAAAATATTATGTTCAAACAGAAAATTGCACATAATAAATTTAATTCATATTTTAAGTTTGTCATTAATATTATGAGATATTTACCATGTTTTGAGTATCCCATTTTCAGTGTTAATGACACCGGCGAATCATATTTAAAAATGTAATTTTAAAAGATGTTAAAATGATTATAGGAATTAAAAGGTTACGGAACTTGTCATTATATTTCAAGTTTGATAACTAAGATACAGTTTAAAAAAATAAACATGGAGCCTGTCTTTATTTACTTATATTGTAAATAGGTATTTTTTAAAAGTTAGGATGTGATTGTAACCTTGGACAGTATTCAATTATTACATACCGAGTTTCCTCTGTTAAGCAGTTGCCGGCTGTCATTTGTCCATCTTTATTGGTAGGTATCTTAACAAGATGATATCTGATTATCGGAGGTAAGTTGCGTCGCTGATGAGCCCTGTCGGCGAAGAGGCCTGTCGTAAAATGTCCTGTCGGCGAAGTGTACCGTCGAAATAAATTCTTGTTGGTGTTCAGTCTGTCGGCGTGTAGTCGAACACTCCGTTTGTTTATGGCAACACAAAGTTTTGTCTTTGGTAATAACAAATGTCTTTTGTTCTCTCTCTTCGGTTAGCTTTAGAAACGTGGAACAAAATAAAGTGTTCTACAAAGCAAGTGGTTTCAATCGTGTTACCTAAAGCCAGTAAAAATACAGTCCACACGAACGAAGGTAGCCTCCGAGCTTACACCGAGGTGAAACTGCCACACCGTTAACAGGTAGTCAGTGGCGACAGTGGCCCAAAAAGTCTGACAACCAGTCTTACCAAGTGGTATCGTATTACAAAGTATTAATTGGGTTCTGGAGGTCAGATAGGCAGCCACACCAACATAGTTGGGAAAAGGCTTGGCAGATGATGAGTGTAAACGCTGCTTTACACCTCAGTGTAAACACACCGTAACGATGCATTCAACCTCCAATACCTGTCGTCTACTACAATGTTACAATAACATACCGTCCGCAAAAAAAGTCAGCCTTTAATATAAAACATTGTTACTTGTGGTTTTAACGTTCAATGGTGCGAGTGGTCAGCAAAAAATGGCCGTGATTGGAAATATTAGTTTTTTTTTGTGGTGTTGGATTTACAGTATTTGTATTATTGATGGAACAGCTGGCTCAGTAGTAGTTACAGCTAAAGGAGATTCCCAGTGTTATTAAATTATTTTTTCTCGTCACTGCGAGCTTTTTTGTTCTACATACCAAGGAACTAGGTTACGGAGATATTGGGGCTCAAAGTTCCAACTTTTTCAGTAGTTTTTTTTGTTTTAACAGGTACCTACATGTTTTTAATGTAATTTTTTTACTTTAAACACCTTCACGACCTCCGTACTATTATCCATCCACCTGCACAATGTTTTAACTGGGTCCTCGTAGTGGATTATAGGTCACATATTTCTAATGAGATTGGAAACATATAATACATGTATATTAGACTGATTGAAGCGGGAACAAAAACAAAAAAAGTTAATAAGGGTCTCGAAACTGTCGGATTGTATTTTTTGCCGTGGTTATTCTAGCATTTTATTCTTTTTAACCGACTTCCAAAAAGGAGGAGGTTCTCTATTCGACTGTATGTATTTTTTTTTTTTATGTATGTTCACCGATTACTCGAAGACGCCTGAACCGATTTGAAAAATTCTTTTTTTGTTTGAAAGGGTATACTTCCAAGTTGGTCCCATAGAAATATTGTCATGATCTGATCACGAACTTTGGAGATATGGAACGGAACTCTTCAATAATAGACAGCAAATCTGTCGTGATTGCTGCAATCGCTTGGATATTGTTTTCTACAACAAGTGAAGCATTTCATTTTGCGTTTGATAAGAACCATTCTACTATCAGATCTGATGATGAAGCCAAGAGTCACGGAACTCTATAATGAGACAATGCATCCTTATCGTGTTTGGGCTTGTTGTAATTGTAACGGTTTGCACTTTCCATGAGTACCAAGCACATGTAAACCACTAAAAAGTGAAAAATAAAAACCTTTTTGCAAAAAATAAAACGGACTTCAAAAAAAAAAACATACAATTGAAAAATAACTTTAGCTTCTGAAGTCGGTGACAAAAAAATTAAATCAATAAAACAAAGGTCACCGACTTCAGAAGCTGAAGTTATTTTTCAATAGTATGTTTTTTTTTTTAAGTCGGTTTTAGTTTTTGCAAAAAAGTTTTTATGTGAACTCTAAAATGTTTTAGGTGTTGTAACCGCGTGTAGATGTCTACGCGCGGTTTATGATCTTAAAACTAAGCACACGAACAAACATTTGATCACTTTCTTGTAAACACTAGAAAAGTATGTGTTTTCTCACCAATCATTAGGATACGTGTTTATTTGATGCTATTAAGTTCTCACGTGTATAATGTACGAGTATGTATGTCACCGTAAAATTGTCAAATACGTTATATTGTAATATCTCTAGCGATATTGTAAAATCTCGAAATATTGTCAAACGAACATACTGCTTACAACAAAACGCATTATTTTTCGTGAAATGCATGCGATGGTAGTCAACTCACGTGGTGTGGAGAGAAGGAGAGGTCCCCCTTGCCCAGTGGTACAACTATCATGAAAAGATAATATACCATTCCTGAGAAATACCGATTAATATAACCTAACCTTAAAACACTTTATATTCCCCTAAAAAGCGTATATGGTCGACGGAGCCCCGCTTCGCGGGGCCCCTATTTCCGAGTGCAGGGCATAAAGGGAACCTAACTAACCTAACGGGGGGGTTCCCCAAGTCCCGATTATGGGGACAGAGATACTTCCGTATGTTCAGTTGACAATATTTCGAGAGTTTACAATATCGCTAGAGAGTAACACGTTATATTGTAATGTAACGTGTTTGACAATTTTACGGTGACATGTACACTCTGTACAGTCAGCTTCATGATGTGGGTACCCTCTTGAAAGCATCTACATTCGAATCCGGCATACATGGGTACCCAACTAGGGTAAGGAATTGATGCAGCCCACCGTCCTTAAGTCAATATGTTTTTTTTTTTTGTGAATGATGTAGTTTATTCCTTTGTGCTGTCCTGCAACTATAGTATGATCCCTTGTCAGTATTCACAGATATAAGACGGCCTACAAAGTCAAGGCTAGATAGGGTATAATCGACCCATCTCGGAGTCAATGCGAATGTGATCATATCACACGATATGCCACAACTTCTCTTACTAACCGTCATGCATAACTAATTGCACCAAATAGGACTTGATTGAGGGAAACGACAGGTTGTCTAGGAAGCTACTTACTGACACACAATCTGAGTCATCGATCCTAGAAAAAAAAGAATAACCAAAATCAATTAAAATGGTATTTCCTGTAGTTTGAATGTAGCTTTTTACAGTGCAGGTGTTGAGAAATGTGCGAATGCAAATGCCACAGGAAGCATTTATTCCAAATTCTCCGTATTTTTAAATACACCATTCACTACTCAGATACACCGACACTTATTAATGTACTTATTCTTATTAAATCCCAAACGCATACAAAAAAAAAACTTTTTCTAAAAGCCTCCTTCTCAAAAGCTATCCCATTCAAACAAAAAAAAAACTTGAACAATTATTTACCCTTTTTTTGCTGACGCTACGTAAATATCGTACACAAATAAACTTTCTATTGTGTCGGGCTGTGTCGAATACTTTATCGATAATAGCTAGTGATGTGTTTGTAATGATTTATCGATATTTTAATAGTGTTTTATCGTAAGATGAATGGTAGTTTGTAATACATGGGTTGTCTGTTTCATAACTCATTGATGATGGTGATTAAAGTTTAAATGGAAGGAATTATTGAGTTAAGGGCCATGTTGAGGTAGGTTTCATTTTTTTATTTATTTTCTGTATTATTGTCATTAGCATTTTTAACTTTGTATCCTACTATTATTTAAAAAAAAAAACTAGCTTTACTTTTTGCTTAATAATCTACCAACTCGCACTGGGCCCACGTGGTAGATTATAGCCCATTCCCTCTCATAGAGAGGAGGCCTGTGTCCCATCACTAGGCACATTAATAAGCTGATGATGATGATGATGATGAAACAATAAAGCTACAAGATCACTACAACTTCAAATAAAATTAGGACATTTTCAATAGTAGTAACGCTGCAGTCAATTAACACTATTTATATTCCTTTCTACATAATAAATAGCAAATTGCCCTGATTGTATTTGTCGTTTTGTTGCTTAAATACTATAACTTACTGCATTTTCCAGTGAAAAATATTACACGTGAAGTAAACTCAAAAAAGTCGATAAATCAACATCGATATCAAAGCGGCACATCCCTATTCACCTAGACGTGACCTCCAAGCGAAAGTCCACGCTGTCAAGGAGGCTAGTGATGTGCATTATAGTCGGTAAAATCACGCATCGATATCTTACGACAAAAGTTAAAAACCATTATACTGACACACTTATAATCAGAAAATGAAAGTTGTTATAGATAAGATACTATAGATTTAAATTGTATGAGTTAACGGTTCATGAGTCAAGTTTATGTGTTCTGGATTCGATTGGCAGACATTTTTTAGGCAGTGTGTTATTTTGAAAAGGGGAAAGATGTAGTATAATTATGTAGGTAGGTTTCTATATTATGATAAGCACTTGAAGGTACTAGAACAATAAATCAGTGTTCAACCGACATTCGTGTGTTTCACTATAAATAATGGCCTATTTTTAAATATTTATGAAGTAATTCGAAGCTAACAAATTGCTTCCAAAAAAAAATAATTTATATTATTTTTGCCTTTAACTTGTTTATTAAATGTGTTATTTTATTTTTCGCCGACCAAATCTAGGTGCTGTAAATGATCATTCATAATCGATTTAACATAATAAAGGGTGTTAATAAACCGTTAACAAAGCCAAATGGCACTTGTTCTCCCCATCATTGCGATAATTTTTTGTTCCACACCATACCTGGGAACCTTTTAGTTACGGAGATATTGGAGGTCAAAGTTACCACTTTTTCATAAGTTTTTTTTTTTTCAAAAACTTGATTTTGAGGCCATAACTTTACGTGTACCTCTGTAACCCGTTTACTACATGCGTCCTGAAGAAACCGAAGAATTTCCAAACTTAAGTGGCAGTGGGCGACACATTGCTTGCAGAACGGATGGCCGATGGGACCGAAATGACGCGAACCGGAAGACGATGCGTTGGAAGACCTCCCACTAGGTGGACCAATGACCTGGTGAAGGTTGCGGGAATCCGTTGAATGCGAGTCGCATGGGACCGGTCAATGTGGCGACACTTGGGGAAGTCCTATGTCCAGCAGTGGACGTCTTTCGGGTGAAATAATGCGTCCATCAGCCCATGTTTTAAATGCGTTACATTGGGTTATAGTCGTTATTTTTCACCCCAAAAAAGTCGATTCCCAGCAATTTTTTTTGCATAAAGTTACTTAGTTTGATGTACAGAATCCTTGGTGGACGGCTTCGCGATGAGTCCGTTTACACCCTGTATACAAAAGCAATCACATTCTATCTGTAGCCTATCGTTACTCACATATTATTATCTACCCCTCTGAAAGTCTTTGAAAAGCCCGTCTTTACGTTTTTAATGTGTAATCAGCCATCCATCTCTACGTGATAATAGTTATGTATTAATAATGTAATTGATGATATTTGATACTCATCGTCATGGGCGTTTCTTAGTGGTCATACTGGCATGTCATACTAGTATGACCACTGAGAATCGCTTGTATTGGTGGTCATATTATTTATAAAAACATCCTATCTAAGTACATTTTTTTTTGTACTTCTGTACTAATTTAGAAAGAGGTAAAATTTGTTTGTACCTATGTATCATTTCGCGCCTGTACTCTGTTCGAAAGAGATACCGTGGCCCTGGAACATAAAGGACGAGGAAGGAACATGAATGGGATTTAGTCAGTAAAAGTCTGACGCTCCCACCCACTCCGCCCAGAGTGGGAGGATTCATTTGATGATATCCCATCCGAAAAAAAAATGTTACTAAAGTGTGCAGATGTTTTTAAAACTGACTGTACCACTATATCTACAGGGGGGCAAAAAAACTATTACATTTAGAGGGACAATGACAAGTATGACCACCAATACAAGCGATTCTCAGTGGTCATACTAGTATGACATGCCAGTATGACCATCAAGAAACGCCGATCGTCATCTGCCTAGACTTTTCCCAACTATGTTGGGGTCGGCTTCTAGTCTAACCGGATGCAGCTGAATACCAGTTACTTGGAGCCACTGCCTATCTGACCTTCACAACCCAGTTAACACTGTGTAATACGATACCACTTGCTAAGACTGATTGTTAGACTTTTTGGGCCACTGACTACCTGTAACGACTGCCAAAGATCTACAAATGACAGCCGGGACCAACAGTTTAACGTGCTTTCCGAGGCAAGGAGGAAACTCGGTATGTAATGGTGGTCACCCATCCATAGACCAACCTAGGCAAGCACGGCTTAACCTAAAGATCGGCCCGAGCGGCTGTTATTATTTAGCCACGAGCTTTTCCATGTGACATATTTGATACAAACTATACATATTTTATAAAACATATGACACTTCTTATGGCAGAATGTTTGTTTCCTCTGGGCACATTATCGTTCTTCTGCACCTAAGCCAATATTATATTTGTGGCCAGCGCAGCACGTCTTCTTCTTCCAAACCTCTCTATTACTCGTCATCTCATCAGACATCTATCCATATAAACCATCCATCCATCCATCGTTTCTTTGGTCTTCCTCTACTCTTATAGACCACAAATAAATTGGCTCAACATTTTCCTCAGTACATTTTTCCTCCGTGCCTCGGAAAGCACGTAAAGCCGTTGGTCCCGGCTGTCATTAGTCCATCTTTGGCAGTCGCTACAGGTTGTCAGTGGCCCAAAAAGTCTGACAACCAGTCTTACCAATGGGTATCGTATTACCCAGTGCTAACTGAGTTGTGGAGGTCAGATAGGCAGTCGCTCCATAAATACTGGTATTTAGCTGCATTCAGTTAAACTGGAAGCCGACCCCAACATATTTGGGAAAAGGCTAGGCAAATGAATGTAGTGACGTTTTCCAAGTCTGGAATGCACCAATACACAGCATATCCCGGAAAAAAACAAAAGCGGTAATCCATAGAAAGTGACGACACTGACCGACTATGAGCTCAACCATGAAAATAAAAGAAAAATGCCGTTATTACTTCATAGACTGATCCAATAAGATAAAGAAAGAAAATATTCATTAGCCACATGATTCTTTTACCGTTTGCATTGAATTAGCTGGGTAAGGATCCGGTCTCAGAGCTAGAGGAAGCGATTTGCTATCGAGATCAATCGACTATGTCTTGCTCATGAAATGTAGGAAAAATTGCATGTTTCGTGTACGAAAAAGGTCATCGTCATGGCTATAATCCCCGAAAGATTAGGTGGAGGTGTACCTATTATTTATTTTTTTCTTTCTTTCTTTCTATTAGTTCTTCTATTCTACACATCGCCAGTTATGTTTTAGTCCCATACTCCCATGTTTTAGTAGACGAGCCTGTTGCTATCAACCGTGCACAAATGCAGATTCCGATGCTACTTATAAATCCCTGATGGAAAACCAAGAATACTTTGTCTGACATAAAAACGAACTCAAGAACTCATGCTCAGCGGTTACTCTTACCGCGTAAACACACAACATGTCTCATGTCAAGGTTTTAATTGAGAGCTAGCTCTATTTACTTATCGCTTATCGCTTGTAGCGTGACGGGCGCCTTAGCCATCGTATCGCCGCAAGAGTCGATCTACCGTCTAACTATGCAATGCTCAAAATATTTCCCTCTCTTTTACACGTACTGGTTTAGAAGTGAATCTGTCTCACTCTGTACAGTTAATCAAGTTGGTTTTATTGATTGATTTATAAGCAGATTTCAATGGGAGATTAATCCTAGGATTCCTAGGCATTGTAGTTTCCTTATAGCTTTGTATGAGGAAGTTAGCGACAAACCAGATTGTTCTGTATTGGTGGAAATCCTTTCTTAGGTTTTTTGAAGAAACCTTCATGAGTTATTTGATTTGAGGACAAATAAAAATGTCTGTCAGTAAGACTAACAACACATATTTGACCCGTATTTTTTCTTTTGTTACATAAACATAAATTTACGAAGTTACGACGCTTTTAACATTCTCAATACGTCACGCCTTGGTATATTTTTAGCTAGTTCTGACGACACGAGCCCCCACTCCCGAGTTTTGATGCGTTTTATCTTTGTCAATTTTCATTGATTTACAAAAACAAAAAACACGTGTCCATTATTTTCCAATACTATAACTGACGGACTAAATAGATTTGCAATTTATTGATACTGTCGTCATGAAGATAACGGTCTGATTATCTAAACACCGCTGTTTAAAACTCATTTTTGTAGGGCAACATGTCCATTAAACAGCTGTTTTATATAACCAGACCGTTACCATAATACTTAGGTCCATGTTCACCGAAAATTATAACAGTCTGATTATCTAAAAACAGCTGTCACTGTGACGTGTTCCAATACAAAATAGGCTGCCAAAAGCCATAGTAGGTCAAATTGAAAAAAAAAAATGTAAACAAATTAAATATGTACTAAAAAAACATTTCCTAAGTAAGGTAGCAACTGCTTAACTGTAAAATCTTTAATTCATGTAAGATTATAGTTAAGTTTAATTGGATTTGAAATGTATGTAATTTTTTTTTCGGAAATAAACAGATTTTATTATTATGTCGTTTATTCATTTATCTTCTTATGTTATTACATTTTTAAGTATTTCTTAAAAATAAAAGGATACAAAAAAAAACACTTAAAAATATAAAAAAATAGAGTTTCGCCGGTGTCAGGAGCAGGGTCCAAGCCACCGGTGGTTAGGGCTGCAGAGACAGGAACCTCCTCACAATGCGAGCCGTATCGAGGAGTACTGCCTTCTGAATCAGGCTCTTGATCCAACCGCCTAATGAGAGCTTCGAGAGATGGTCGTCGAGGCTCTTGGCTATCAGGCCGTTGGCCGTCACGACAATCGGCACAATGATAACCGAGTTCATATTCCACATGTCGCGAACCTCGTGTGCCAAGTCGAGATATTTTATTTGTTTCTCTTTCTCAGCTTTCACGAGGCTCTCGTCATGCGGAATGGTAACATCGATTATCATTACGCGGCGCGCTGATCGGTCTATCACCACTATGTCAGGCTTATTGGCGACAATAGTCCTGTCAGTAATGATAGACTGATCCCAATACAACGTGACATGGTCTTTCCCGAGAACTGGGTCGGGCACATACTTGTAGTACGGTACTTCTGATTCCACAAGATTATATTTCAAGGCAAGTTGCTGGTGATTAATCCTGGCTACTTGATTGTGTCTGTGCAAGTACTCGCCGTTAGCTAGACGAGAACAACCAGAAATAATATGTCTGATGGACTCACCCGGAAGGTGGCATGCCCGACACACGTCAACCGTCCCGTCCCTCATAATATATCTCCGGTAGTTGTTCGTCAACATAACTTCGTCCATAATCGCACAGACAAAACCTTCAGTTTCCCCAAAGAGGTCGCCAAAACGTAGCCAGGACACGGACGCTAGAAAATCTACATCGGGCCCATGAAGAGCCCGGTAGAAGCGCCCGTGAAGCTCCTTGCCCTGCCATTCTTTCTTGCGGTCATCAGTAGTAAGTACCACAGGTTTGCGCCAGTTCTCTTTAGCCATGGACAACGGGGTGAGTCCCTTGTCCACTGTGACCACATCCTGATGCATACCCACCTCGACTTTTAAAAAATATTCTCTGAGGCTGCACACCTCACGGTTGTGGAGGGTCTTCGCATTTAAAAAGCCTCGACCCCCGCACTTCCGCGGGATGTACAGTCTCATCACCGATGATCGTGGGTGATGCATCCGGTTTTCGGTCAACAGTGTACGGACCCTTCTATCCAGAGCGTCGAGCTCGGTCTGAGTCCATTTGAGTATGCCGAAAGAGTACATTAAAACCGGCATGACCCAACCGTTGAAGGCACGCACCTTGTTCCCACCTGAAAGAAGGCTATTTAATACCTTCTTTAGGCGACCGAAGAAGCGCTCCCTCAACGATTGCTTCATGTCAGTTACGTTAATGCCTAACGCTTCCGACATACCCAAATACTTATAGCTCTCGGATGAGGAAAGGGATCTTAGGTGTATGGAATCCGAGAGCTGAAGTCCCTCGGATCCCATAATCTCCCCTCGCTTTACATACATGACTGCACATTTGTCCACACCAAATTATTATTATTATTATTTGTTTTTAAACTTTTACGTATCTCGGCTTTATTGCCGGATTTATAGAAAAGTACGGGCCGAAGCCAAGTACTACCCCGTGAAAGTGGTGATGTGATGAGATGATGATATGATGGAATTTTGCGATGATAAGTTTCTATGTGTGTTAGAACGTGTGTGTGTGTGAGGTTGTGTATTTGTGGTGGTGACTACCATAACTTCAAGCTTGTTATCCTCGAAGGGTGAGGCAGAGGTGTATCTAATAGTACACCAACATTTTGCCAGTTATTTTATAAGTCCCGTATAATAGGCTAGTTTCCACCATCAATAAATTACAAATCTATTTAGTCCGTCAGTTAGTATTGGAAAATAATGGACACGTATTTTTTGTTTTTAAAATCAACGAATATTGACAAAGATAAAACGCATCAAAACTCGGGAGTAGGGGCTCGTGACGTCAGAACTCACTAAAAATGATATCAAACAGTGACGTATTGAGAATTTTAAAAGCGTCGTATCTTCGTCAATTTTGGTTTATGTGACAAAAGAAAAAATACGGGTCAAATATTATTTGATAATCTAAGTGACGGACTAATTAGATTTTTTCAGTTAACAAGCCTATTGGAGCGAGCCTATTGACATCAACCGAGCATAAATCCAGACTTCGTGGCTACTACAGAGAAATGATTTACGAAAAACCCAATAACACTCTGTCCGACCCGGGAATCGAACGCAGGACGCTCAGCAGTCGATTGCGACCAATCGATTGACGAAGCAGGTCAAATCTAGCCACAGACGTATAAAGAGTAGCAGACCAAACATAAATTCCTAGTTATACCTATAATATATCCATCATTCTTTATCCTTGTTCTATCAAGCAAAAACTTAATAATGGCGTCTCGTTCTTTTACGTGTAGCCACACTGCCACACACATAGACAAAATTTGACATGAAGCCTGTTTTTCTGAGCCGCCATATTGATAAGCTTATAACCTATATGAACACTCTACGGTGTCAATCACGTTATGTGAAAAAATATTAATTGTTTGTACCACTAAAGACTTGAAACACGTAAAATAAAATGGTGAAGTGCAGTGCGTACCGGTGTGACAGTGATAGCTCTAACAAAATACCTGGATTAAGCTGTCATCGGTAAGTTTTTATTTACGTTGTTGTAAACTGAAACAATTTGTCGAATTTTCGAAATTAATCAACCGTTTCGATGAAGTTTAATCGTTTTTATCGTAGCCCAATTACTGCCATGCAATTTGCCCACACGCTTACTTAGAATAAACCGTACAAAAATAATAAACAAACAAAATTGTCTTATTATTTACTATTAATGACAGCTCAAGTACTTGTGGAATTAACCGGGGACGGATTTAGGGTCAGTGGGTCGTCTTAGGGGCGTAGTATTGCGAAATGCTAAATCTAATAAATATTATTATGATTGTTTACATATTGGGTTAATGCATTTATTGTAGGTGCGTAGGCTTATTAATTACTACAAAGTCGAAAAATCCAACAGGCTTAATTTTTCATAACATTATGTAACGCCTACAATGTATCAGTTTATCACAATTCAATGTTGATATGAAATAGGCATAGGTCACACACATATTTTAAGCTACTCATATTTCTTTGATATTTTGGTGCTGTAAATAAAAATAATAGTAATAGTTTTTGTTCCAGGTTTCCAAAAGATGAAAATTTAAAGAAAGCCTGGATTGATAACTTGCAGCTCATCCTAACCCAACTAAATCCAACCTAATCCTACTGGTGAATTCTGTTCGAAGCTTTTTGAAGCACACTGATAGATGCCAGCGTCTTTCAAACAAGACTATGTCCTGGATCAATTCCTACACTGTTTACCGAATTACCTCTGGCTATGCATGTATGTAATAGTATGCTACTATAGTAACAAATCGTTTTATATTACACTGGTCTTCATAATAATTTTGTTTGTCTTTTGTTTACAGGATAAGGAAAATGTTATTTTCAACACACTTGCTCATAAAGTGGCTCTAATTTCACCGCAATTAGGCACATAATGACACCTGTAATCAAACTGTGACTTTTTCATTGCTATTATTCACAAGTGAGTTATAGGGTTTTTTTTTTATTTTATTGGTTGAATTGCTTTGTTCTTAAAAAAGTTTCGATACAAAAAAGATCGTGTTCAATAATACAATAGTACATTGTGATACAAGGGGCTAAAATGACCCATTATAGACGAGGTAGTTTTTACTACCGAGCTTTAGCGAGGTAGTAAATAGGAACCGAGTTATAATGGGATTTTAGCGCCGTGTGTTACACCGTACTTTTCACTACGATTGCGAGAAAATAAAATAACCATATTTAATATGATAGTTTATTTTTATTAAAAATTAAATGTACAATTTGTACTGTTGTTCTAATGAGATGTTTTTTCCCGGCAACATAATCTCAGTTCTCTGTGAAGACGAATATAATATTGTGTCGTCTGTGGGGTAAACGTAGGAGATAAAAAGGAATCCTACTTATAATTCAAATAAATAATACAGAAAATATCTTAAAATTTCGCGCCAATGCCTTTTTTTATTTCTTCAAAAGAGTTCGGCGTTCGGCGCGTTTGGTTCCATTTTTAAAATGAAATGTTTTTTTTTTTTAATGAACCGGAAAAAGTCAATTCTTTATGAATTATGAGTAAAGACTTTGCGTTTCCGAACACCGACGACGAAATTAAAAAAAAAAAACCTTATTTTCCCTAGGGCTATAATGAGCAATTTTACGGCCCCTCTGGTACGCTATTATGACGGTCTTTTCGAGCAAGAGGATGAAAATAAATTAATTTTTTTTTTTTTTTTTTTTGTGCTTTATTACTAAGAACAAAATTCTTAATAATTAATTACGATCTAGCCTAAAAGACTAATAAGTAATTTAACTCTAACTTAATATGTTACGTGATAGAATATGTTAAAACTAAGAATAGTGTTCATTTGCACTTTTACACAAGTCCGTAGCACTTTCTTAGAGTCTAATATAATTTATAAAACACTATGTTCATGTGTTATTATGTATAGCACAACATTGTTACTATTACTCATTCACTTTGTACACTACACTAATTCAAAAGGTTTAGTTCTTTTTAGCCTACGCACTAAGTCTGTGTTGTCTAGCAGCTGGATTGCCTCAACATTCACGTGTCGATGGAGTCTGTGTTCGTGGGCTTCAGCAAATTTTTGGATAATGGTGGTGACGAATTCCATTTTAAGGTCACGATGAAGGTCGTCATTTCTTATGTACCAGGGTGCATTGACAGCATCCCTAAGTACTTTATTTTGGAATTGCTGGATTATTTTGACGTTGCTTTGTTTAGTACAGCCCCAAAGTTGGATGCCATACGTCCAGATTGGCATAAGAATATGCTTGTATAGGGTTATTTTATTATGTATTGATAGACAAGATTTCCTTCCGAGTAACCAATACATACTTTTATATCGTATATCGAGTTCCTGTCTTTTCTTTTTGACATGAGCTTTCCAACGCAACTTGGCGTCGAGAGTAATGCCAAGGTATTTGGCTGTATTAGCATAAGGTACTTGCGAACCATTTATGTAGATTGGGTGATAGTCCAAGTGTTTGTTTGTAAAGTCAATGTGAATTGATTTTGACTCATTCAGTTTGATCTTCCATTTTTGTGTCCAGTCATAAACTTTGTTCACAGCTAGTTGAACTTTTTCTACTGCTTCTCTGTGGCTTGATCAGGTAGCCATAATTGCAGTATCATCTGCAAAGGTCGCAATGGTGTTGTTTTCCAGTTCTGGGATGTCACATGTGTATAACAAGTACAAAATTGGGCCTAGCACACTTCCTTGAGGTACACCAGCTTTTATAGCGTTTAGCTCGGAATATGCGTCCTCCTGCCGTATTCTAAACATTCTGTTAGTAATGTATGACTCTAGGATATCTGCGAATTCTGGTAGCATGCGTCTGAGCTTGAATATTAGACCTTTATGCCAAACTTTGTCAAATGCTTGCGCGACATCTAAAAACACGGTGGCGCAGACTTCCTTGTTTTCAAGCGTTTTTTCAATGATGTTAGTTATTCTATGTACCTGATCTATTGTTGAGTGTTTTTCCCTGAAGCCAAATTGATGATTTGGAATAAGGTTTTTATCTTCTATTATTGGTTTTAACCGTTTCAATAACAGTTTTTCAAATAGTTTTGATAACACGGGCAACAGAGAAATAGGTCTATATGATGATGCTTCATGGGGTGGTTTCCCAGGCTTTGCAATCATAATGACTTCAGCAACCTTCCATGACTCAGGTACATGTTTTAATATAAATGCAGCATTGATAAGCTTGGTCAGCTTTACTATGGCTTTGCGCGGGAGGTGTTTTAAAATTTCACCTGTAATGAGATCGTAACCCGGAGACTTTTTCGAGCTAATGTTATTTTGAATTTCTCTCATTACTTCTGCTGGTGTCACAAGCTTAATTCTTTGGTTTTGGGATATATTTTCACTCTCAAGTATTTCTATCGAGCTTTCATTGGGTTGAAAAGTTTCTTCTAAGTGTTGAGCAAACCTTAACGCTTTTTGGTCATTATTTATGGCCCATTTTCCGTCACTAGTTCTGTTTCTTGTCGCTTTCCAAAGGGAGTAATCCGTTGATTTGTCATTGGTTAGCTGCAGAAGGTTGGCATTCAGAGATTCATCCTCAAATTGCAGAATTTTCCTCTTTAATCGTTTAGTTAGGTTATTTAATGATGTTTTATCTCGCGGGCACCTTGTTTGCTGCCACTGCTTCCTTTGTTTCCTTTTCTCAGATAGTAAATCCACAATTTCCTTAGGATAGATAAATCCCTTATATTTACGTTTTAATTGCGGTGTGTTGTTCCACGCACATTGTTGGATGTTAACGATGTATTTGTTTACTTCTGAGTCAAGCTGATCTTGCTTTTTTATAGAAGTTTTAAGGTCAATTATATTATCTAGATCAAGGGCAAAACTTTGCCAATCTGTTAATTTATTAACCAGTGTTAAGTGGCTTTGTTTGAATATGATTTTTTGACTAAGCATTAGTATAATTGAAGAGTGGTCCGAATTCATATGAAAACCTTCCTCCAAACTGACGTAATTGGCGGATATATTTTTACATATAAAAAAATCTATAAGATCCGGTATTTTCTGGTGGTCAGTGGGCCAATACGTTGGCTTACCTGTGCTCATAACTTCGGAATGTGTATCTTTGACTGCGCTTAAGAGCTGCCTTCCCTTAGTTGTGGTAAGTCTTGATCCCCAATGCGTATGCTTAGCATTAAAATCGCCACCTAGGATAAACCTCTGGCCTAATAGTTCAAAGAGATGTAAATATCGCTCTTTTCTTATCATGTGCCGTGGAGGACAGTATACGGCTGCAATGGATATGTGACAATATTTGGTTTTAACAGATACTGCCACGGCTTGAATGTCTTGTTCTTCATATTTACACTGCACGTAGTTACTAATGTTCTCTTTGATTATAACCGCGCTACCTCCTCTGGCACAGTTGTCAGGGTGGAGCGAATTATATACCATGTATCCTCTAAATTTAACAAAAGATTGCTTAGTGAAGTGCGTTTCGGAGACCAAACACACGTCTATATTTTCTGTGTCCAGGACCGCCTGCAACTCATTTTGATGTTTGAGGAGCCCATTAGAGTTCCAAGCCATTATTTTAAGGGTGTTATTCATTTTTATTAATGTACCTAATAAATTAATGTACCTATTGCTTGCTCATTTCATACAACTTCGTATCTACATAGATAATTTCAACTTATAAGTTTTTAATAAATAAAACTTTCACTCAAATGCAACTTTTGTTTTCTTTTTTTTTTTACTTTTTTTTTTAAAAGCCAAAAAAAAAAAAGGAACCTCATTCTTTTAGTCTATGGGCGATCGCCATTGTTAGATGCGCGCGCATAGGAAAACTGATGAATTATTCCCGCCATTGCGAAAAAAAATTCACAACTCGTTTTCACTGTTGAAATTATAGTTATTTTTAGTATTATTTTATTCTCAAGTGTGTTGAAAAACGTCGTATGATACACGTGTGTGTTGATGATTACCGTCTCGGCTCTCTTAAGAACCTCGCCTAACGGCTCGGTTCTCAATGGCGCCTCGGCGGTAATCACCAACATTACACACTTGTACCATAATGTACTATAACCTCCAAAAACCTTGCCAATAAAACGAACTACTGCCGAGACAATTGTTTCTGTTCTCAAAGAAGTACCACAATTTAGCGGTGGGTGGGGGTATTTTGGACATGCATGCATGATATCCGATGTTTACAAGTTCTCTTTTACATAAAATTGAAAATTGTCTAAAAATATTAATATCCAAGCAAGCCATGTCGAAAAAATGTAACAAAAGGTGCGAATATTTTTGTGAATGAATTAATGCATGTAACTTAACTAGGTACTTTTGGGCATCAGGCGACGATGACGGATGAGAGCGTTCTGGAAAAATGTTATTGCGCGATTAGAGGAAATACATTCCGCACATTGCCAAATAAAAAATAATATAAACAACGTGTTTTTTTTTAACCTTAGAAGAAATGCAGTCAATAAAACTTGTTTCCTTTTTGGGTCCTTATCTGGGGTTAAAGTATTAATGAATGCATTGAAACTTTGCATTCCCGTAGGCGTATCTATCATCATCATCATCTCAGCCGAAAGACGCCCACTGCTGGACATAGGCCTCTCCCAAGTATCTATACTAATAATATAATATTTCAGGTCGTTAACAGCAAATGGCACTGGGTATTCCGAACACTGCTAATTACTGTTATGGTGCTACTGCGTCTGTCAGTCTCCTGTATTAGTGTGGCGTCGCAACATTATTGATTTAATTGCGACCGTTACACAAGGTCACAGAGAATGCTTACCAACGTATATTACAAATGATAAAAGTTTGAAAATATGTAGGTACTTTAACGTCCTACAATACTTACTAATACCGGCCTTAGTCCGGCCCTGTTTAGACAATTTTTACATATGTGTGTGTAATGACTTCACAAATTTTAGCTTATGTTTGGTCTGCTACTCTTTATACGTCTGTGAATCTAGCAGTATCTAGAGGTGTAGTGACGATTAAAATCATTGAAAAAGAACAAGCGGGGCAATCTTTCTAGACTGCAGCTGCTAGAAGTGAGAACTCGTAGCAGATTGGCTACGGCGTAGCAGATTAGCTACGGCGTAGCAGATCGGCTACGAGTGCTACGAAGTGTTGGTGACGGTCACGCGAGTTCCATGATTTGTGTTCACTCAAAAAGTGCTCAACGTGCCAACGTGCAAGATTTACTTCAAAAAGAATTGATTATGACCTACATTTCGTGCCCTCAATAAGTATAAAGAATCTACAATGATATACATGTAACCTTTGTGTTGGCGCTGGCACTGACGTTGACATTTATGTAAAAAACGTATCGTGACATGGATTTAGATTTTATAAATGTTGTGAATTTTCTTTAATTTAAAGTGTAAGACGATTTAAGTTTTCTTATAATAACAATGTAAAGCATGAACATTTAATTGTCGATTCTCTGTTATAGATGAATCACATTGAGTTATGCTTTAAAAGAAAATAACTCCCGATCTTATAAATCTATTTTTTAAGCTATTTTTTTAGAATGCTTGGCCATAAAAGAGAGCATAAAGTTTTGGCAATATTGGTTGATTGGAAACTATTTTACTGTATATACAGATCACAAACCTCTAGAGAAGTTAAATATAAGGAACAGACCTGACGATGAATTAGGCGATATGTCACATTATCTGTCACAATATAATTGTGAAATAAAATATTTTCCGGGAAAAAATAATACAGAAGCAGATTGTCTCAGCAGAAACCCAGTATTGGACATAGATGCAAATAATGAAGATAACTTAAGAACGGTAAATAATATTGATATACATGACATAAAATATGATCAAGCTCAAAATTTGAAAATAAAAGAACTTGAGAAGAAGATTACTTTGGAAGATGGAATTTATTATATAAAAACTGGGAAAAATAGGAAAAAAATAGTTCTGAGTGAAGATTATAGTAAAACTATTATAAAAAAGACCCATGAAAAATATTGTCATACCGGAATAAATCAAACGGAATCTAAAATAAAACCCTTTTATACTGCACCGAATCTATCAGAAAATATTAAACATATATGCAAAAACTGCGAGATATACATTAAAAATAAAACAAGGTTAAATAGAAAATATGGCTTAATGTCACAATTAGGTCCAGCTAATAAACCCTTTCAAATAATGTCACTGGACACAATAGGAGGATTTGGGGGTCAAAGATCGACAAAAAGATATCTGCATCTACTAGTAGATCACTTCACTAGGTACGCATATATCCTATGTTCTAAGAATCAACATGCTCGAGACTTCATCAAACTTATAGAAAAAATTCCTAAAGAAGAAACAATTGACATCTTACTCTCAGATCAATATCCAGCATTTAATTCGAATGAATTCAAGAATTACCTTAAGAACCGGAATATACAATTAATACTCACAGCGGTAGACGCACCGTTCTCAAACGGTTTAAACGAAAGGCTAAACCAGACTATTGTGAACAAAATAAGATGCAAGATGAATGAATCAAAAGAAAAAACAAATTGGTCAAAAATAGCAGAAGAATGTAGAAATAGATACAATGAAACAAACCATTCTGTAACAGGATTTTCTCCTAAATATTTGCTATCTGGTGAGTCTACAGACTTGTTACCACATGAATTAAAAGAAAAACTGTTACTAACAAATAGTTTGGAAGAAGACAGAAAAACAGCACTACAAAGGTCAATAAAATCGCACGAATATAATAAAACTTTATTTGCCAAGAATAGATTACAACATGAATTTAAGAAAGGAGATAAGGTATATGTTGACTATGGAAACAAACTAAACAAAAAAAAGATGGATGAGATTAGAATTGGTCCCTTTGAAATTGAAGAAAAAATATCGGATTCGGTATTTAAAATAAATACTGGTCGTGGTACAAGATCTATTGGACTATATCATGTCACAAAGCTCATTCCTATGCTTAATGATTTTTAGATTTAGCAGATACTTAAAAAAAAATTTTTTTTTTTTTTTTTTTTTTCTATTCGAAGGGGGGTGATGTAACCTTTGTGTTGGCGCTGGCACTGACGTTGACATTTATGTAAAAAACGTATCGTGACATGGATTTAGATTTTATAATGTTGTGAATTTTCTTTAATTTAAAGTGTAAGACGATTTAAGTTTTCTTATAATAACAATGTAAAGCATGAACATTTAATTGTCGATTCTCTGTTATAGATGAATCACATTGAGTTATGCTTTAAAAGAAAATAACTCCCGATCTTATATACATATTGTTACAAACCTGCATACGACTTCATTGCTAGCATCTGGTAATCGGACACCGTCGGTAAACCGTTACGAATGATTTCTTCTTTACATAAATACAGGGTGTAAACAACCTCATCACGAAGCCGTTAACCAAGCATTCTGTACATCAAACTAAGTAACTTTACGCAAAAATTATTGATGAGAAACGGCTTTTTTTTAGGTGAAAAATCATGTTTTGTGGTAGAACTCAATGCAACGCGCGCAACACATTGTGCTGATGGATGGATTGAATAGTACGGGGGTCGTGGAGGTGTTAAAAGTAAAATCTTTTGTCACGAAGTTTTACCCTCAATATCTCCGTAACTAAAAGGTTCCCAGGTAGGTACTGTGTAGAACAAAAAAAAATCGCAGTAATGGGGAGAAGAAGTGCCTTTCTTCTTCGTTAGGAGTCTTTTACACCCTAAAAGTATTACAAATCTACTATTTGATCTAAAAACATAATATTCAATGTGATCTTAAAAAGATGTTGGTCCAAAACTCGTTTTTTGTTCTATAATTATGTCATTTGAAGATTTAGAAAAAAAGTGATATGATGCCTCCGGCGTGTCTTGTTTGTGATGACGCTACTTAAACTTTGAACTGGACGGATTTGAATTTAGAAATTTAGAAGGAATAGTTTTTTTTTTTTTCTCGACATTTTGAGAGATTGGCTTCAAAGAATAGTTTTCATTTGTTTTTTATTCGAATGTTGCTGGCTTTGTTACTATTTAAGAAATAGTTTAGTTACTCGTACAGCGTAAATTGTTGAAATAATTTTAGTAAATAATATGATGTAGGTATTTATTTAGAATTTGGATTCATCTTGATTCAGATCATTAGAAATAAATTGTTTTGAGTTTTATTAACGACCTTGATTATTTCTAACTTTTTAATTAAAAAAATTAAATTGATGACTGATTTTGCATCTCAATAAACTTATAAGGAATAATATGACTTTCTCCGGTGTAGAGCATGTTTTTAGTTTTTTTTTTAACTAGTACTTTTTAAAATTAAATAGAAACTTAAAAAAAAATACTTAAAAGTATTGTCATAAATATGATTTAAAAAATCGAACATCTTTTAAATACCGAAATCAATATACTTCACCAGGCATTTCTGATCCCTGTTATCCAGGATGCCATTATCTTTGATAAATACCTCATCGATGATCAGACCACATTTCTAAAGTTCTCAGTTTCACCAGCTGAACCATAAAAAGAAATGTCTATTTGTCTCTTTCACTCATATGTCTATCTCTCACAATTTCTCATTTCACCGTTCACTTGGTTAGCGAGTCGGTACTAAATGTGACCGAGTTGTAACGGGTGCAACGGGACAAGATATTTTAAGTCTTGAAAGTAGAAGTGTAGGAGCGAGTTTTGGGTGGCAAGAGAAAGTCAGATGGGACTTTCTCAAAGTAAATTCTTGCTAGTAATATGTATGTTTCTTATTTTACAGTGTTAAGTTGGTCAGTTGGGTAGTAGGTTCGCAGTTCTGACGATAGGCAGACGTCTCGATAACTATTTAAAAAAAATATTACGAAAAACATGTCGAGAAAATCTTGTGGATGCCGCTAAAACAATAAAATGATTTAAAAAGATGTGAATGTGATTTGAAAAATCGAAAGTCAAAAATAAGTTTCGATTTTTTTTGCGCGCGCGAATTTAAACGTCAAAATGACAGTTCGAAAGTGGTTTAAATTTGGAAAATCTTTGCAGCGTAGTGATGTGAAAATGTTGTTTTTAATTTTAGTGATACTTTCTGTTCTGGACAATTTGCCCTTAACCTGTAAGGGGGAAGATTATACCAGAGGTAAGTTAATTTTGCTCTTTAGGTACTTATATCATTTAATTATCAACCTATATTATGTATTTTAATGAAACTCGACCTGACTTTTGAGTCACAAATATTTTTCCACAATAAGTTAAGAAGTCGAACACTCTTTTCCATAACTACATTATTTAGAACCTCAAGACTAACCTTGAACTCTACGTGACTACTCTACGTAATTACAAAATATTTAGGTCATTTCATTTTAAAAGTCATTTCTTAAACAACCAAATTCAAAACGGCTAGACAAGAAATCAGCATAAATAAAAAAAAGAAATTACCATGATGACCAAATAAAAAAAAACTGTTCCAAATTCAAACAAACACAAATCATGAAAAAAAAAAACAAAAGAATCTCGCTGTCATGCTGATAGTAAAAAATCCATAGACAAAAATTCATAGAGTAATACCTGTTTTATCATGGCGCGAAAGTTGTGACCGGCGTGTGGGAAATATGTCACTGTTACGCCAGTCACAGACTAGCCATCTTTAATAATTAATATTTATGCACTTTCTTGTAGCCTGTATAATCCTACATTGCTGTAATTCATACAGCTAAGATGCGTTGAGATATAATTATACCTGACGGTTTATCAAATTGAGGACTTGAAGTTGTGGATCTGTCGAAGTTTACTTTATTATCAGCATGGGTACCTACTTCTACTTCAATTTATTAGAAATTCAAAATTTTATAGTCTAGTTCTTGCTTACGTACTTGCGTATTTGCTAAATTTAAAATAACTATATTTTAAATTTTAGGTTTATAAATTATTCTGTTGAATTTTCAATTTCATCTCTATATTTTTTAATGTCGTAAGCCCGCCATTTTGTTATATCCTTTATTTAAAGTTATTAAGTTTTGAGTGGGCCTGCTCAAGGTTTTCATTCAAAATTCTGGCTTGATCTGAAAACCTCAAAGTCAATATACACGCCGTATGATTTGACAGCATCAAAATCGAGTAGGCACACCTAAGTTTTTAGCAACCAAAGAGTACCTTTTACCCCCTTTAAACAAACTTATAAACAAATGTTGACCATGACCACCATAAGATATTCAAAAGGCAGTGTTTGTAGAAAGTGACCTTGCACCGTGGTATCTCATCACTTTTTATTTGAACATCAACATAAAATCGTAACTGGTACCTATCACTACTGTTGTAGGAACCGTTGAAATGAAATGAAATGTTTTGTACTAAGAATCTTTGTCTTTGTCGATTTTGGTCTGGGGATGGGTGACCAGGTGACCAGTCTTATACATACCGAGGTCCCTCCGTGCCTTGGAAAGCACGTTAAGCATCTTTGACAGTCGTTACTGGTAGTCAGTCGCCCTAAGGTCTGGCAACCAGTGTTAACCAAGGGGTATAAATTATTCAGTAATAACTGGGTTGTGGAGGTCAGATAGGCAGCCACTCCACTGTAAAATACTATCAGCTGCATCCGGTTAGACTGGAAGCCGACCCCAACATAGTTGGGAAAAGGCTGTGTACCAGGATACTAATATTGTGATCAACAGTTTATTTAGGCAAATCTATACTAATACTAGCTGGCCCGAGCAACTTCGTCTGCGTCTCATAAATTGAGATGTAAGCTATCCTATCTTTCAATTTGGATTAAACTGCACACGGTGTACAAATTTGATTAAAATCGGTTAAGGAGTTTAGGAGTCCATCGCGGACAAACAACGTGACACGTAATTTATATACTCGTATATTAAGAAGATTATAAAGCAGAAGAGTTTGTTTGTTAGTTTGTTTGGTTGAACGCGCTAATCTCAGGAACTACCGGCTCGAATTGAAAAATTCTTTTTGCGTTGGATAGTCCATTTATCGAGGAAGGCTATAGGCATATAACATCACGCTATGACCAATAGGAGCGGAGCAGCAATAAGAAATGTTGCAAGCGGGAAAAAAGCTTCCGTTGAGTAGGCGATGCGTTGCGATATCAAAACTTGCGAGCAGAACCTAGTAATTATATAAGCAGTTTCTTCTTACTTCTTACTATAAACAGTAAATACAAACATCGACACCTCTTTTTTCGCAACAAAAAAGTCCCCGAAAAATGAGAAGTCATCCATAATAATTTCGATAAACACTAAAGAAGATACGATAATATCATGAACACTTATACAAAGAGGTTTAGTTCCACTGGTAGACAATTAACTAGTTGCATCTGAAAGGAAAAACCGCAAAACGGTACATGTTTTGTGTTTTACCAAGATCATTTAGCATGTAAGTAGTGGTGTGCCTTGTGCTTACCACCATGTTTGAAGAGTGATCACGACGTGGAGACTATTAGAAATGGTGTAGAGGCTGTGGTTACAAGATATGACTGACAGTCAGGTTGGCCAACGGGATTCTGCGGGTCAGGGTGTAATGTCCTTACAGACATACTAATTATTAAGTTAATTACAGATGATTGGCGTAAAATACCTAATAATAAAGTCTTTACATGTATGAAAAACAAGACAATCATCATCATCTACCTAGCCTTTTCCCAACTATATTGGGGTCGGCTTCCAGTCTAACCGGATGCAGCTGAATATCAGTATTTTACATGGAGCGACTGCCTATCTGACCTCCACAACCCAGTTAGTACTAGATAATACGATACCCCTTGGAAAGACCACTAAGTCCACCGACTATCTGTAACGACTGTCAAAGATGGACAAATGACAGCCGGGACCAACTGCTTAACGTGCTTTCCGAGGCACGGAGGAAACTCGGTGTATAAGGGTGGTCAGGGTCACCCATCCACAAACCTAGGCAAGCATGGCTTAAAGCAAGCTCCTCAATTAATAAATTAATTAAAATACATAAATCCATACTAATATTATAAAGCTGAAGAGTTTGTTTGTTTGTTTGAACGCGCTAATCTCAGGAACTACTGGTTCGAATGAAAAAATTTTTTTCTGTTGGATAGTCCATTTATCGAGGAAGGCTTTAGGTTATATAACAACACGCTACGACCATTAAGAGCGGAGCATGAATGAAAAGAATTGTGAAGGAAAACATCGTGACGAAACTGGCATGTCTTAGAACCAAAAAATTCGAAGAAATGTGACATCTACCAATCCGCACTGGGCCCGCGTGCATGGTGGATTATAGCCATTCCCTCTCACAGAGATGAGGTCTATGTTCTAACAGTGGGAACATTAATAAGCTGATGATGATAATGATGTTAATAAATCTTCTACCAACCATCTTATATAAACCATATTATTAACAATTGACACTAACTAACAAGCGCCAAGACAATGAAGATCGACGAAGTCCCACAGAATGAATTTAACTGTCTTGGATCCCGCAACGAAATTAATCAGAAAGTATAACGGAGGAGTAGGAAACACCTTAATTTCCACTTCCCTCCATATCAGCAGGAGACAGAACGAAACCAGGCCAATAGGCACAATGGGAAGTTTACAACTGGGATAGGCCCAGTAGCCTAGCACAACGGATAGTTGTCGGTAGTCGCCACTGTTGATTCTGGCTTCCAGGGGTTCTGTAACTCCTGAAAGCCAGAATCAACAGTGGCGACGGTTTGGGAATAGTGTGGCGGGCTTGTCCCATCACTATCACTACATATTATAAAACAAAGTCTCCCGCCGCGTCTGTCTATCCCTATGTATGCTTAGATCTTTAAAATTACGCGGATTTTTTTGATAGCTATAGTGATTCAAGAGGAAGGTTTTTGTATATAATTTGACGCGGGCGAATCCGCGGGCATCGACTAATTAAATATATTTATGACACTAACTAAGTGTCAATGAAGTGCAACATTGACACATAACCCTATAAAGACTGGCACTAATTTATGGCTACTGATTAACCGGTTGATTTACGGGCAAAGCCGGCACTTTCTCCTTACTAGCAAGTTGATGCGTTTATGCATTATGGTAAATGGGACGCTATCTATGGGTCAAATTGTTTCTAAACTTATATTGTCAGTTACGGGATTTCTTCCGTGATTTTTAACCCCCGACGCAAAAACGACGGGGTGCTATAAGTTTGACGTGTCTGTGTGTGTGTCTGTCTGTGGCATCGTAGCTCTCTAACGGATTAGCCGATTTGGATTTTTTTTTGTTTGAAAAGCGAATTAGTCGGGAGTGTTCTTAGCTATGTTTGATAAAAATCTGTCCAAGATGGCCGCCGCCACAAAATGGCGGATGACATGTTTATTCAACAACTCCTTCAATATGGGTATCAAATGAAAGGGCTAGATTAGCAGAATACTATATGCTATAATAAATTTCAAATCCAACATGACCGCCACCAAAAAATGGTGATTTTCATTTTTTTCCACAACTCACTCAATATGGGTCCGTATAAAATGAAAGGGCTAGATTAGCAAAATACTTTATGCTATAATAAATTTCAAATCCAAGATGGCCGCCACCAAAAAATGGTGATTTTCCTTTTTTCCACAACTCACTCAATATGGGTCCGTATAAAATGAAAGGGCTAGATTAGCAGAATACTATATATTATGCTATAATAAATTTCAAATCCAAGATGGCCGCCACCAAAAAATGGTGATTTTCATTTTTTTCCACAACTCACTCAATATGGGTCCGTATAAAATGAAAGAGCTAGATTAGCAGAATACTATATGCTATAATAAATTTCAAATCCAAGATGGCCGCCACCAAAAAATGGTGATTTTCATTTTTTTCCACAACTCACTCAATATGGGTATCAAATGAAAGGGCTTGACTAATAGAATCAGAAACCTGAAACAATGACCCTATGTGTCGAGTTTTTTTTTAATTTTTAATTCAATGTAACTTGATAGATAATTACGGAAGACATCTCTTAATGTGACAAACTAAGTTTAGTTTTAAACCGTGAAAGCATAAAATAGTGTTTCAAATTGTTTCTGTAGTGTTCATTTTGTTCTTCAAGGATTATGATGCATTATTTACTCTGAGACAGACATACTAATATTATAATGTTCATCATCATCATCATCATCAGCCTATAATGTTCCCACTGCTGGGACACGGCCTCCTCTCAATGAGAGGGAATGGGCTATAATCTACCACGCGGGCCCAGTGCGGATTGGTAGATGTCACATGTCTTCGAATTTTTTAGTTCTAGGACATGCCGGTTTCCTCACGATGTTTTCCTTCACCGTTTTGAGAGCAGCGGTGATGAAATAAATTACACAAAGTAATGCGCCTGTCTGGGTTCGAATCCACGACTTACTGTTCGTAAGTCGGGGCCGCCACCACTGGGCCACCGCTGCTCTCATTCGCATTATGATGTTAATTAAGTACAGATAACTAACATAAAATACCTAATAATAAAATAATTATGTACATTGTATCCAAAACAAGGAAATAATTAAATAATACATACATCATCATCATCTAGTCTTTTCTCAACTATGTTGGGGTCGGCTTCCAGTCTAACTGACCTCCACAACCCAGTTAATACTGGGTAATACGATACCACTTAGTAATACTGGTTGTCAGACTTTCCGGCCACTGACTACCTGTTATGATTGTCAAAGCTCATCACATGACAGCTGGGACCAAAGGTGGCATAATAAGACCATCTATTATGCCAACCTTACAGCTTTGGTCCCGGCACTCATCCACAGACCGAGCTTAGTAAAGTAAGTTGAGTTTGATAATTGACGCACGGGATCATATACTGCCGAGATAAACATTATTTTACTTGTTAATCCAGTTCATAAACTATCTGTGTGCAGAATTTCATCCAAATCCGATCAGCAGTTTTTGCGTGATAGAGAAACAAACATACACACATACAAACTTTCGCATTTATAATATGAGTGTGATAAACTCGTCAATTAAATAACTAATTTCAATCAAAAAAACAGTATTTAATTTGCATTAATTGGCTAGCTAACAAGCCTATAACTTATTAGTCTCCTAAATAAATTGCTGTGAGATTTATAGTTGACTAACTTCTGCCAGCGGCTTCGCCCGTGTGACGTTTGAAAATGACCCATGGGATCTTATTACCGGGATAAAAAGTATCCTATGTGTTAATCCAAGTTATAGACTACCTGTGTGTTACATTTGATCCAAATCCGTGCAGTAGTTTTTGCGTGAAAGAGTAACAAACATCCATACATCCATCTTTACTCACAAACTTTCGCATTTGTAATATTAGTAGGATTAGTAGGATTGGTAGGATTAGTAGGATTCATAGAAATAGTAGGATTAGTAGAATTAGTAGGATTAGTAGGATTGAAAGTAGGAATAAGTAGGAAGTAGGATTAATACCTAGACTACAACAGTTTCCGCGCTTAGTTTTAAAAATAACTTTCTCATAACAAAACATCACGCTTGTAATACCTGAAGGGTTTAGCAGATACATATCTAATAGTACACACACATTTCGACAGTTATGTTTAAGTTCTATGTAATAATGTGCGAGCCTATTGCCATCAACCTCCCATCATCATCTACTGCGAAATTCCTGATGGAAAAATCCAACAACACTTTCCCCAAACCGGTAATCGAACTCAAGACTTCATGCCCAGCAGTCGCGCTTACGATTTGCACTAGACCAACACACTTAAAATAAAACTAAACTATAAAAGTTTATTGACACAAAAACCTTAGGTAGTATACAATACAGATACATTCCATATAGGTACAAACATTGAATCTTAGGAAAAGGCTGTACAAATAGTTAAAAACCCTGCCTCCTAAACTAGGGGGACCCTGTGACCTAGGAGTCAGTGTTCTACTGTAACTTCCTGTACAAAATAAACCTTTATTTGTGTGTTAACCTATAATGACTTGTTTTGTCTGTACTTATGAATGTTTGAGAATGTTGGAAAGGGGGGGATGGCTGTGTGAGTAGGATGTGCTGTAGTGTGGTGGGGTGTGTTGTGTTGTGGCGTAGTATGACGTGGCGTGGTGTGGCGTGGCGTGGTGTATGAGAGGGGGGTGTACTGTTATCGTGTACTGTATGTTAGTGTGATGTGATGTTGTGTTTCAGTATTGAGCCCTACCAGTCAGCTGTAGCACTACCAGTCTTACCGAGGGGTATCGTATTACCCAGTACTAACTGTGTTGTAGAGGTCATGTAGGCAGTCGCTCCATGTAAAATAATGGTATTCAGCTGGGAGCCGACCCCAACATAGTAAAATAAAAAATAAAAATAAATATCGCTGGACACTAACACACAGCGCCACCTAGTGCCACACTAAGCAAAGCTTGTTATAGTTGGGAAAAGACTTGGCAGTTGACCACTTGGTACTGTGTATCCCAAAACTGGTGATAAAGCTTACATTATCAAACACTTTCATCCAAATCCGTTCAGTCTTTTCGGAGTTATTATATCTCACACAAACCTTATTATAATAGACGAAAGGAATTGTATGAAGAACTCGGGTGCATCATGTGGGGTCACAGAGTAGTCATACCGGAAAAATGTCGAGTAAAAGTTTTAAACATCATACACGAGCCCCATATGGGTATAATTAAGTCAAAAGCAATAGCACGCAGTTACGTGTGGTGGGGCGGCATAGACGAAGCGGTCGAGGCGACGTGTCGCGGCTGCGTCGTGTGCGCGGCGTTGGCGGACGCACCGCCCCAACACGCGCCCCGCGCCTGGCCCTGGCCCGCGAGCCCCTGGGCGCGCCTCCACCTCGACTTCATGGGCCCTATCTACGGGAAAACTTATCTTATAGTTGTGGACGCTAAGTCCAAGTGGATAGAAGTATTCCCAGTTCCTAGTACGGCTGCGGTGACAACTATAGGTAAGTTGTCAGAACTGTGGGGTAGATACGGGATTCCGAAACAAGTCGTCAGTGATAATGGACCACCCTTTACGAGCCGAGAATTTAAAGATTTTTTAAAATTGGATGGGGTAGAACATATTTTTACAGCGCCCTACCATCCCGCATCTAACGGTGCAGCCGAGAATGCAGTAAAAACAATAAAAAGGGTAGTAAAAAAAGCGTACAATGAAAACAAGGACATAGATAAAACACTCAACAAGTTTTTACTGTATTATCGGAACACCGAACACTGCTCAACAGGGGAAAGTCCGGCTATGTTGCTAATGGGTAGACGTCTACGAACACACTTGGATTTATTAAAGCCAGATCAGATGGTCAAGGTACAGCGTTGTCAACAGCGGCAAATGGATACCAAAGGAGGATCTGATAGGAGTATGAATGTAGGTGAGGAAGTCTGGTACAGGCAGTATCTAAAAGGGGAAAAATGGCAACCTGGGAAAGTGACTGGCGTGTTAGGTAATACGGACTATAAAGTGACGGATGACAGTGGTAACGTAGTACATAGGCATATCGACCAGTTAAGGCGTAAGTCAAGGAGCTCGTTAGTTTGTCCGACAGTGGACAAAGATAACAAAGATAACGTTCTTCCTAAGAATAACATTCCGGTATCACCATCGGGTACGGTCCGGTCGCAGCGGTCGGAAGGGACAGAACCACCAACGTCGGTGTCACCGGCGCGAAGCATGGCCGAAGGCGAGGATTGTTTTGTAACTCCAGAAAAGGAGATGAGTTCACCTAAGCCTCACCCGCACTCACTCGCAGACGCTGCGCGCGCATTGCCGCCTCAGACCCGCCGGGTTAGACAGTGTAGGGTAGTCAACCCTCCTACATACAAGTTTTAGAATAAGTACTAGATGTTAAGTTGTTTGTTTAGAATAAGTTATTCACTAGATATTAAGTTGTTTGTTTAGAATAAGTTATTTACTAGATATTAAGTGTTTGTTAGAAGTAATAATTAGGTACTTTTGTTTATGTATCAATTAAGTAATACTTAGGTGATGGTTATTTGTTTTATGTTATTATACCTTAAATTAAGTATGGAGGAGTGTAGTGTATTGTGGGTAACTGGAGATGAAACAGTCTCGATTATACGGAGCTAATGAACGGACGTGTCTGCGTTTTATTTACCTAGCTACCTGAAGTACCGAATATATTACACAAACGTACAAACGAACATTCGTAGTAATAATACCAAGGATGTTATTAACAATAATAAACCGTTACAAATGCACTATAGCTAACAGATAATTAGAGTCTCTCTATCTCTTTAATTGTGAATTAATTAAATAATAAAATAACTTACGAATCACGAGAGAGATTCAATCAATTCTTTTCATTAGTAATTTTATGTTTTGGTTTTATGTGTGAAGTACGAGTATGATTGAAAGTATTCAATAGCAAGCTCATAATATAGTCTGGAGGTATAAAAACGAAAGAAAGATCAACAAATGACAGCCGAGTCTAATTGCTTATCGTGTTTTTCGAGGCACGGAGGATACTCTGTATGAATTACAAAACCACGAACATAACATAAAAGTGTAAAAATCAATGGTTGTTCTTTCTCTGTATAAGGAGCTTTGCCCTGCATCGGTAGATATAATTACAAGCTGTTATTTTTAATTAAAATAATTACTCTCACACACAAACAAACGTACAAACGAACATTCGTAGTAATAATACCAAGGATGTTATTAACAATAATAAACCGTTACAAATGCACTATAGCTAACAGATAATTAGAGTCTCTCTATCTCTTTAATTGTGAATTAATTAAATAATAAAATAACTTACGAATCACGAGAGAGATTCAATCAATTCTTTTCATTAGTAATTTTATGTTTTGGTTTTATGTGTGAAGTACGAGTATGATTGAAAGTATTCAATAGCAAGCTCATAATATAGTCTGGAGGTATAAAAACGAAAGAAAGATCAACAAATGACAGCCGAGTCTAATTGCTTATCGTGTTTTTCGAGGCACGGAGGATACTCTGTATGAATTACAAAACCACGAACATAACATAAAAGTGTAAAAATCAATGGTTGTTCTTTCTCTGTATAAGGAGCTTTGCCCTGCATCGGTAGATATAATTACAAGCTGTTATTTTTAATTAAAATAATTACTTTTAATTAAAATAATAACTATAGTCTGCAGGAAGTAAAGGAATACTTACGTAATTATTATTATTAACATATTTTGCGGAACAGTCAACTTTACTTACTAATGTTTTAAAGGTGAAAGTGAGTTTGTATGTTAGTCACGTCTTAATAGCTGAATGGATTTCGATGAAATTTCACATGCGGATAGACCATGACCAAGGTTAGGTTAGAGGACTTATTTATCGAGCGAAGCCGTGTGCAAAGGTTAGTAAGTGATATTTGTACTGTGTAAAGAATTTATTATTAGGGAGCTGATTTAAATTGTATATTAAAACCTTCCTCGAGAACCATTCTATCTATTGGTGAAAACAGCATGAAAATCGGTGCAGAAGTTTTTGAGTTTATCGCTAACAGACGGACAGACAGACGCAGTGGAGAACTTTGTTTTATAATATTATGTAGTGTAATTTCACTTATTATTTACTATTAAAGAAACATAATTATTTAAAGTAGAATTAAAATTAATAAATTTATAGTAAAATTATTTCATTAATTTAAAATCAAAAGACTTTTTCACTATCTTACAAAAATTAAAATAAATCTTCTATGTGCAAAAACAATATGATTACAAAAATTTCGTCGTACCGAATAGTCACATCACTATTCGGGCCGCGTTACCAAAAACCCGGTCAGGTGCGTACCGAAACTGGTAAACTGGTATCGGTACCGACCGGTCGCAACACTAATGGGGCTACTTTTTCGGTGGCCCAAAAAGAGGTTGATTAATTCGAGTTAAGGTCGCATCAGACGGTAACGGATTGGCTGTGTGGTATGATGCAGTTGTTTTTTTTATTGTTTTCTTTTTTTTCGTGCTTGTTTTTTTTTCTTACATCGCAGTAAAATACTGAATAAAAGTGAATTATTGGTCTTTTGAAGGTTGGCTTAGTGACGAGAATTGTCATTCAAACAGTTAATTTTAATGTATTTTTTTGTGCATTATTTCTAGGTGACTGCCTTGGTGGTCGAGTGGTCGGTTGTAAACTTACGCGACTGCTGACGATGAGATACTGGGTTCGATACCCAGGTAGGGTAAATCACTATTAGGTTTTCCCATTATGAATTTCTCAGAATCAGAATCAGAATTATTTATTTGTTAAACACAGGTATAGGTAAACATTATAAATCTTATAAATAGTGATGCTCTTGCTATGTTTTGTCGTTCTGACATACATATTTGAATAGAAAAATAAAAAAAAAGAAAACAATTAAAATTACAAATGAAATGTCAACTGAAATAAAAGATAACAGCTATATAACGTCAATTAAAATAAAATAAAAAATCACAAATACTGAAAGTCAATGATATAAATAATAAAATGCCAGTTAATTAAAAATCATCAAATCACAAGTCAGAATAATTCATACCAAAAAATTATCATTTAAAAGTTCATCAACACTGTAGTAACATTAATTGTCTAGTAGTATCCCTTAAAGGGACTTCTTAAATCTATTTAAAGGCAAACATTTAATTCTATCTGGTAGTCTATTCTAGCAGTCACAGAATCTGAATTTGTGCTTGATTGACGGCAATAGGCTCGCTCCATATTACATGTGACTTAAACATAACTGGCGAAATGTAGGTGTATTATTAGATACGCTTCTGCCTAATGCTACTGGTATTACTGGCTGTTGAGTTCATTTAGGTGTTACTTACCATTTGCTTGCGTTGTATTTCATTGTACTTTATTAATGCTAGAGGCCACTGACTCTTGCTCTCTAAGTTCATTTGCTAACCTGTTTTGAATTTAATTTTCGTTGTAATTATCCTTTCAGAATGCATCTTTAAATAACATAATTAAACTAACCTAACTCATTTACATAAACGATGCTTATTATAATGTTCTGATCTCTCAAGTAAGATGCATAGATCGCGTTGGCTATCGGGTAATTAGCCTGTCAGCCACTCAGTCAGTTTTATAACAGTACCACAAGGATAATTTGGCACTTTAATGACAGGCTGTGTTGTTTGTTGTCAATTATTACTTTAAATAGAATCATAATAATTCCGGCACATTTATTTTTTAAATAATAAACAACGTGGGAGAGTAACAGTGATGAAGTAGATGATGGTACTTGTAATTTATTATTGTCTATGAATAAAGGACAAACGAGCTCTTACGGCTTAGGCAACTGCTAATCGCTATTAAAGAGTTTCTTAATTCTACAAAGCCATGCAATAGGTCTTTCGATAGCTTGTACATTTGAAAAGCAGTTGCCAACAAACAACAGTAACAACATCAACAACACAACAACAACTAAAAACAACATTTTTGAAGTTTCTGCAATCGTAAACACTGTAGATTGTAATTTTGTCCCATGGAATTAGATTCATGGGAGAGAAAACGTTGTATTAGGTTAAAGCCAATTACTTACTGTACAAATGAAATGACACCGACAGTACATGCAATCAAATGAGATAATGAGGGATGAAACGTGTGAACCTACCTTTATGACATTTTAAACTTATTGCGTATTTTGTCGCCAATTGACTGTCTTTGTTTTTCTTAATAATTATGTAATTGGAAAAATAACGGTATTTGGTGACATAAACTAAGATTTATTTCTTTTTAACACATTTTATCCCAAAAATACACCAACAGCCCACAGAATCATTGTTCTTCATCGAAAACTAGTGTGTCGGCTTCCAGTCAAACCGAAATTAATCAATACCAATATTTTACATGGAGCGACTGTCTATTTGACCTCCACAACCCAGTGAATAGTACTGGGGAATACGATACCTCTTGGTAAGACTGGTTGGCAGACTTTTGGGCCACTGACTACCTGCAAAGACTGTCAAAGATCTACAAATGACAACTATGATTAACGTGCTTGCGTGGCGGTAACTCTTTTTGTACTGGGTGCTCACCCATCCATAGATCAACCTAAGTAGGGTATAGAACCGGGAAATCCCGGTCCCGAAAATCCCGGGATTTCCCGGTTCTTTACGGTTACTAAGAGACCCGGTAAATTAAAATTAGAACCGGTATTTTCGGGACTCAAAATATATTTTTCATTACTCATACTCTGAAAGTAGGTTTAAAATTAAAATAACAAAAACTTAAGCATTACGAATGTATATTATGACTAATATAATTTAGTTTCAACTATTTCTCTAAAATATAAATTAACATAGATTTCGGCAAAACCTTTGCCATTTTTTTTAATGACGAACATTTACACCCCTTGTATAACAATGTACTATATTAATTTTACGTTTATACAAGTGAAAATATTTTACTAAGCAATTACGACGAAGGATAAGAATAAGGACGAAGTCATTTATTCACTTTGCCATGGACGACAGAGATAGTGCGCGCGGGGAGAGGGGCACGCGGCAGCGGCCGTTTTGTTGTTGCCGCGGCGCCGTCAGTTGGTTTGTGATTTTCGATGTGAGTGATTGGTCTCGGTTGTGTGAGCCGTGACGTGTTGAAGGTGACCGTGTAATTTTTCAAATCAAGTAGATTTTGGTAAGTAATAAAATAAATAATGCATATTTTGTTGTGTTCGATTATGCGTAAGATAATTACGTATTATTTGGCTACAACTTTGAAAGATGTGGTTTCACTTTGAACACTGGAACTGGTAGTACACTTCTTAATAACTTTTGTTCATGAGTAATTGAGTAGCGTGCTTTTCACTATTCTATTTTATATTAAATATTATATTACATAATTTTACATTTCGTGTTTCGTTTTACGTAATCAAACATCGTAATTTGGTGAACAAATACACATAAAATTCACTCAATGGGTACTTTGCCTAGAAGTCCATATTTGTTAACTTCATATTATTACATAAATAATATTATTTATTTAGTAATAATATGAAGTATATATATATATACTTCATATTATTACACACATAAAAATATATACGCTTTCGCCCTAGTACAGTTTAATTATTCGTTTTATTTAGTAAAATTTATAATTATGTTTGTTACAGGCTTTGGATTTTGGAGAAGTTTGCGGCAAATCCAATGACAAGTCATCCGTTTGGCATTATTATCTGCGCGCTCGCGATAAAATGACCGCAAAGTGTAAAAAATGCCAAATAATTTTAAAATGCGTTGGAGGAAGTACCGAAGTAGTGTTTAAGTAATGTATGTAAAAGTTTTGTTGATTTATTGAAAAGTATACTCGTAATTGTGTTAAAATTGCGAAGTTTTAAGCTGGTTGTGTGATTTTTATTAGAATAAATACTTTAAATTTATCCAACTCTTTTATTTAAATGATCTTTTTAAGCATTTACATAAAACTTATAAAAATATTTAAAAAATCCCGAAATTCCCGAAAATCACGGGTTTTCCCGGTTCCTGAAAGTCGTGTCCCGAAAATCCCGGGTCTTCCAACAAGGACCGGTTCTCGATTCCCTAAACCTAAGTAAGCGCGGTTTGACCTGCAGCTGTTATCATTAAGCCACGACAGGTTATACTTACGTTAGCAACATAATCCATTTCACTTTCTAACCAGAGCAGACACGAAGAGAAATCAAAATTTTTACAATACAGACTCAATAAATTAAAGCGTCCTTTTGAGGTCAAAATACAGTTTAAAAACATGGCCGAAATTCCTCAGTTATCTCGATCGCCCGTATTTTAAACTGACTCATGTAGTTAACGATTTACGAGAACCGATAATGAGTTTAACTACCCTTTGTGGTAAATTTCGGTTCGAGTTTTCGGTCACTGATTTATGGACTTCAGAATTGGGAAGGAAGAAATATGTGGCATTGTGCATTTAAATCTGGTGGTTCTCAATGATAATGTGGAACTGGTACTGTCGCATTGCGGGGCAAAGACCTCTCTTCACACTTATATAAATATTGCTGGACATTACACACACCGCCATCTAGTGCCACACTAAGCATCGAGGCTTGTGTCGTGTACACCAGATAGTTGATGTACTACATAAATACTTTTTGATGACCATTCGTCTCCAGGCTCGCATATGGCGGATTTGCGATTTCAGACTTCTGTTATTAAGTCCAGGTTTCCTCACGATGTTTTCCTTCATCGATGTCAGAGATGCACAAGATAATATTAGTAAAGTATAGATATACTTATTACTATTATGACTGCCTCAAAAGTCTAGTACAAGAATAACTGTCGGATATAGGTAGGTCCTTTGTTAACACAAATTAGCTGGACAGGCGTATAGGGCCAACCGCAGTCACATTTTACAGCTGATGTATGATGCGTTCATGGGTATTTTATCAGCATCTCCCCTGCTATTATGTCAAAAATCTTGGACACCGTGCACTGTGATGATACCCACAGATGTGCATGTTATATTACTATTTGTCTACAGACACCATAGACAGCTAGGAGCTCATAGGTAAGTACTAACAGCCGCTTGGGATCGATCTTAAAGTTAAGCCGTGCCTGCCTAGGTTGGTCTGTCGATGGGTGATCACCAATAACATACCGAGTTTCCTACGTGCCTCGGTAAGCACGTTAGTCCTACCTGTAATTTATAGATCTCTGACAGTCGTTACAGGCAGTCAGTGGCCCGAAAAGTCTGACAGCCAGTCTTACTAAAGGGTATCGTATTACCCAGTACTAACTGGGTTGTGGAGGTTAGATAGGCAGTCACTTCTTGTAAAATACTGGTATTCAGCTGCATTCGGTGAGACTGGAAGCCGACCCCAAAATAGTCGGGAAAAGGCTCGGGCAGATGAAGATGATGAGACACCTAGACATTATGTAGTGCCTTGTTCCGAAGGGAACCTGACTGGAATCGGCTATTTAGATACCTTCGCGTCTGTACTGTTAGTTTTCTAATAAAATCGTCCAGGCAGAAGACAATAAACAATCAGACAATCAATCTAGACAGTTAGAAATCTAGACAAATGGATTGATAAATGATTCTGTCATGATATTGTCCACTTTCCTTTTTTTATAGAAAGTGATCCATTTACTTTATGTTAAGTGCGTAGATATCTTATTGCAAAAGTTTTACTGCCTCTATGTTCTTGTGGAGAGACCAGCTGACTTAGATGCAGAGGTGGTTCGTTTGGTGGTAGGCCTTGTTTTAAGTCCGACTGCCTAGCTGCTACCGTCTTATACATAGGTGCATAAACTCAAACTCAAAGCATTTATTTCAATAATAGACTATTACAGGACTTTTGAATGTCAAAAATACAAAGAAAAATCAAAGCTACAGTCACAGACACAAGGCATAATAACTTGAGAAAGTACTGTAGTTGCCCATTCCCTAGCGTAGATCTCTATGGAGAAGAACGGGCAAGAAACTCCATGGACACTCTTTTAAATCAAAATATTGTTACAAAATCTTGGTTACATCGTTCATGTTGTGATTATGTATATATGTGAGAACGGTGTAGAAGGACGTGGACATTAAGAGCGTCCAGAGAAAAGATTAAGGTAATTAGTAAATAATTAAATGATGTACCTAACCAAGATTTTGTAACATGTAAACATTAGGATTTAAGAGAGTTACCATGGAGTTTCTTGCCCGTTGTTCTCCTTAGATCTACGCTAGGGAATGAGCAACGACAGTACTTTCACAGTTTTTATGTCTTGTGACTGGGACTGTTACTATATTTAATTTTCATCTTTATTTCGACAATTCAACAGTGACTGTAACTGGCCTACTTGAAATAAATGCTTTGATTTTGATTTTGATACATACCCGGTGGGTTACAGAATACGGTCCCCAAGTAGCCGTATCGAGTGTCAAAGAGCTATGAATCACAGTTGGGATCAACAGTTTAGCTTGTTTCGGGGCGTTTTGGCTTGTAAAATAGAGATAGCAAGTTCCTCCATGGCTGAGGATTCCGAGTAAAGCTCGCCTCCACCTTTCTTATCATCAGATAAAGGCAAAAGAACTTCACCCATTTTTTTATTACTTACTTTATGCAAAACTCCTCAGGCAAACTGAAAAACAGACTCTCAACAAAGTACCAATGGCTTAATTTCCACGAGCCTCGACCAATACCTGGACCTAGGCTCTCGTTCGGTAGCCGGATTTTGGATCTTGACTTGATTCAGAAAACGGTACTCCTGGACACGGCTGAGGTTTGTTTTTCTGGGGCCTTGACCACCAGTAGCATTTTGGTAATTGTGTTTTATATTTTGAAATGTTTTATATGTTGATTTTTTAAAGAATATTTGAAAATTTAAGAGTAAACTACTATTTTTAATAAATCACCAAAAAAATACAGACTATTCAACAAAACTCTCTTCACATTTATTCCACGTCGTTTACCAGAAACAAAACACAATCAAATCTTTTAAAAATCGAATCAGATTACAAACTGTTCGTCGGTACGGCACTCGAAAGTACAAGCGCGCGGGTCAAAGAAAGTGAAAACCGTCATAGAATAGAACGAGACAGGTGTGCAGGTGTGCAACTAGATTTATAGTGGCATTTGTGGACTGATTTTTGTAGGTTATGTAAGGTTTTTGAGGTCACAAGTTATATTTATTTTGCAAATAGGAGTTTACAATCATTTTTACGCGTCCTCTTTTTTTCAACTAGATGGTGCCGGTGTTTCGTACCTGAATCTGAAGCAAAACAGCCGAAATAAACTCAGAGGTCATAGTCTCATAGTTTTAAAGGCCAGGCATAATCTTGCTCAAAACTCACATGAGGACTATACGATTAGTGGCTGAGATTTGAGTGGACCTGACCTGTCATGTCGGTAAAAGGTTAGTTATTTTGAATGTATCAGTCTTACGAAGGGGTATCATATTATTTATTTAACCCGTTAAACTGGGTGAGAGACTTAATCTTATGGCTGTATTGTTTGATTGGTTTGGCTTTAAGTGTCTCTCAACTCAGTGTGCCTTTTGGCAAAGGTCTTCTCTAGTAGTTTCCATTGCTTCCTGTCTTGAGCAACTCTCCTCCATTCGGGTCCCGCAGTTAGTTTTAGCTCATCTTCCCAGCGCACTAGTTGTAGTCCTCGACGTCTTTTGCCATCTCTAGGATACCAATTCGTTATAATTTGGCTCCACTTTTCTTGTGTAGATCTCAACATATGACCGGTCCATTTCCATTTTTGGAGATCATTTTTTTCCAGGATATCGGTTAATTAAGTTTTGGCTCTTTCCACATTGTTAATTCTATCTTGCCTTCTTGTTCCTGTCATGCTTCGTTCCATACCTCTCTGGCACTTCCCTAGTTTGTCTCTATGGTATTTTGTAAGGGACCATGTTTCGTAGCCGTAGGTGGTGCATGAAAGAATACAAGCGTTGAATACCTTTCTTTTCGTTGCCATGTAGTGGTCTTTAGATTTTACAATTTCCTTGAGAGACCAGTATCTTTTCCACCCGTTAGCAATCCTCTTGTTTATTTCCTTGGTTGTTTGGTCTTTAGGGGAGATTATCTGGCCCAGGTAGCACTACTCATGGACATATTCTATTTGTTGTCCTTGGATTTCAATGAGTTCCATTTTTGAGTTGGTCATCACTTTTGTTTTTGTTATTTTCATTTGTAAACCCACTTTAGAGCTCAGTGTTTTAGAGTTTGGATCATCTGCTCGAGTGCCTTTATACTTTCTTCTAGTATAACCAGATCTTAATTGTTTTTGTTTTGTTTGGAAGAATGGAAAAAAGGGGTATGGTATTACCCTGTACTAACTGGGTTGTGGAGGTCAGATAGGCAGTCGCTCCATGTAAAGTGCTGGTTTTTAGCTGCATCCGGTTACATGGTGAAGTTAGCTTTTACTATAACAGGATGCAGCTAAATATTAGTATTATTGTAGTAAAAATCTTTATAATTTCCCGCCACATTTATTCAGCAAAAAAATAAATTTTAATGCCGTTGTTTTCAAGAAAAAAATATGATATCCTTAAATCAACTGGTTTCTTTTATTAAGTAAGCCTTAATTTCTTTTCCTTTTATCCGTTAATCTTGTACGGTTGTCTCGGAAACCGGACGGATTTAGGAACTTTCTCTGAACTGTTGCATACCGTTTACATTAAAATTTGTCATGCATGCATCATGCATGCAGCTTGAATTAACGTGACTGGTGAAACTTTTAGTTGAGGCATTTTTATAGCAAAATGTAGCAACTTTTTTAAAGCTATCAAGTAACTATACTGCACTTGAGGTTATTTTTCCTTTTTTTCGTAACCCTGTTTGGGTGTCCCACTGCTGGGCAAAAGCCTCCCCTTTCTATTTCCAAAACTCTCTGTCCTGCGTGAAACCTGGCCATGTTCGCCCAATAACCCCCAACAATCAAATGTACTGTTACGTCATTGTATGTTGCGCTATCGATATCGAGACCTCACTAAATTCGGGATTCTTTTAAGCTCACTTGTTTTCACCATGTCATCATCTGCCTAGCCTTTCCTCAAATGGGTTGGGGTCGGCTTCCAGTCTAACCGGATGCAGCAGAATACCAGTATTTTACATGGAGCGACTGCCTATCTGACCTTCACAACCCAGTACTGTTTTTATCGGCTAATACGACACCCCTTGGTAAGACTAGTTGTCAGACTTTCAAACCACTGACTACCTGACGGTCAAAGATCTACAAATGACAGCCGGGACCAGCGGCTGAAATTCGGTATGTAATGGGTGGTCACCCATCCACGGACCAACCTAGGCAAGCACAGCTTAACCTAAAGATTGAGCCAATTATCTGTTACTAGCTGACCCACGCAACTTCGTCTGCGTCAAATAAGAAAAAAAAAATCATTCCTGCTCCGCTCCTAATAATCGTAGCGTGATGGTATATGTATAGCCGAAAGCCTTCCTCGGTAAATGGACTATCCAATACAAAAATATTTTTTCAATTCGAGATGGTAGTTTCTGAGATTAGCGCGTTCAAGCAAACAAACAAACTCTTCTGCTTTATAATATTAGTATAGAAGTATAGATTATTTAGTCACACTACGAGCTCTTTTTGCTTCACACACATATTATATTATGTACTTACCTAAGTCAAAAAATACCAACCAACTAACTTTAAACATTTTCTTTTGTTAATACGCATTAGTCAAATGTTACAACATCTTGTGACAATGAAACATTCATTCACTCAGTCACTCACTATTACATTGCCATTCATTCATTCATTCCTCACATATTTCGACCATGCTGCTCTTCATTTATCTTTTCAGGTGTCAACTGTTTTATTTTGCAAACAAGTAGAAGAATTTCGTTTTGTTGCAATAAATGACATGTGTCGAATATTTGACCCGTATTTTTTCTTTTCTTAATTAATCTTTTCTTAATTTAATTTAGCATAATTTTTCTTACTATTGATGATAATTACATTAATCCAAGTGATTTCAGGTCCTAAATTTAATTTAATATGAATTCTTAATATGCCAATTTTAGTTATATTCTTGTTGGGAAATAAAGGCTTTTTTATTTTTATTATTATTTATTTATTATTTTTTCTTTTCATAAGTAAACCAAAATTGAAGAAGATACGACGCTTTTGAAATTTTCAATACGTCACGCCGTGGTATAATAATAAGTGCGTTCTGACGTCACGAGCCCCCACTCCCGAGTTTTTTCTTTGTCAATATTCATTGATTTACAAAAACAAAAATACGTGTTCATTATTTTCCAATACTCTAACTGACGGACTAAATAGATAAATTTGCAATTTATTGATGGTGGAAACTAGTCTGACACTAGTTTTTTTTTATGCGGTTTCCATGGCATTGAACCAATTTGGTCTAAGTATAGGTACAGTTGTCTGTGGCAATTTTCATTCCCGCACACATGTGGAAAAAATGTAAAAACGCACGCCTGTGAAATACACTGCATTTCGAACACAATCGTAGTGCGAGAGCAACCAGTTTTCGAGGAAGTGTTTTGAAAAATGATTTTATTTGAAAAAGGAATTTCTCAGTTTCTCAGCAGCGATTACTGGCAAAATAGGCTTGCTTTATTTGGATGAAAGTTTTGTACCAAGTGGTACTACGTACTTATCCTATTTATATATGTGCATGTAGATATTAGCAACAACTTTTATATTTTCCAAGTCGCCATTGCAACGGTTTCATCGACAAAAAACCTTGCTACCAAGCAAATATGAAAAATCGCACATTTTTCTATTTGTCTTAAGTCTTAGCCGTGCCCACGCGTAATTAAACAGTTAGCTACTTTAAAAACTACTTTTGGAAGTAACGTGTGTTTGATGAATTTCTAATAATTAAAGATCGCAAAAAGAAAGCTCATTTTTCTAAACTGCAGGTCATACAAGTATTAATTGCATAGGGGCAATGACACTACCTTAAGAATATGTTTGATTTTCATATTATTTTGGTATTAAGTACGTTTGTATGAAAAACGCATGCAGACAGACGAAAAACAAAGTGATCGTATAAGTTTTATGGAGCGAGTGCATATCTGACCTCCACAACACAGCTAATACTTTGTATACCACTTGGTAAGACTAGTTGTCAGACTTTTTGGGTTACTGACTACCTGTAACGACTGTCAAAGATGGACAAATGACAGCCGGGACCAACAGCTTAACGTGCTTTCCGAGGCACGGAGGAAACTCGGTATGTAAGTGTCACCCACCCACAGACCAACCTAGGCAAGTATGGCTTCACCTAAAGATCAACCCGAGCGGCTGATATTATATAGCCACGAGTTGTCTTTTTAGGTACGGAACTTTTTATACTGTCAACATTTTCGCACAGTCGAGTAAAACACCATACGTTGGTAAATCTTTTGTTTTAAACATCCAACATCAATCATTTACCGCTAAAGAGAGCGAGAAAAAAAGAACATCAACTAAAAATAAAGGCCCGTCTCCATTAACGCGAATTTCGTAAACATTACACAAATGTCATGTTGACATTTATAGCAAGCGAACCGCGCAGCTATTTACTTACTTTTGGCTTCAACCAGTGAAAGTTTAGAAAATGTCGCTTACAAATTGAATTACCTACTGCTATGTGCACTCGAATTACGACAACTTTCCTTGTTACTCAAGTGTGGAGAAAATGGGAGGTCATGTGTTTAACTGTGTGCCTGTGTGTGTATTGTTTGGAGATGACTGCAGATTTTCCTTTTTTTGAGTTTCTAGTTTTTTTCATGATCACCATCATTTCTGCCGAAAGACATTATCTGCTGGATATAGGCCTCCCCCAAGTGCCACATTGACCGGTCCCATGCGACTAGCATCCAAAGGATCCCAACAAGCTTCACCAGGTCATCGGTCCACCTAGTGGGAGGTCTTCCAACGCAATTTTTTCTTGATATTTAATTTTAAACAAGCATTCGTCCGATCTGATTAGAAGTAATAATAATAATAATAAACTGGCAACACTTAACGTCAACAGACGTCTTGATATTTCATTCCTAATTTTGTTTATAAATAATTAATTTAAATAGTTTTTCAATAGTCTGGAACCCTTTTAATATATTCAATAACTAAATTTTTACCGCACAAAATAAAATGCAGCCCATAAAATATAAGCAAAAGCACAGAAGAAAAGTTTGATCAATAATGACGTATGTCAAAGCGAAAAACGAAATCGGAAATCAAGTATTTAAATCAAGATAATGTTGACCAGAGCCGCTGCTCGACGCGCACGCCTATCGCCTCCGGACCCGTCGCTCAGCTCCGCCTCGCCGCCGCCGGAACCCAGCCCCATCGTGAGCGCTGTGACACCGGCCGTGGCAGTTGCGTCGAGCTCGAGTGACGAGTATTTCTCTCCGCCCACGACGCCACCACCTGCTCGTCGACGGGGAGGACGCCGGCCGCCGGACGGCTTAGGACCTCGAGGCCCACCGGCCTCTGATAGGGTCCCAGCTCCCGGCGGAAGTGTGCAGCGCATGCGATGGACGCAATCGAATAACGAAAACGTCATGCGCGCATACTATGGGGCTACAGAGGGGGGAAACAACCTGACAGCGTACCGTGTTAGGATGCTCTCTCTGTTTCAGGTGCTTGAGCCAGCTGTCAACGTGTCGGCACAACGACTGTCGGATCAGGTGCGAGTCATCCAGCGTAATCGTATGTTGGATGACACCGTACTTGATCGCTTGCGAACTGAAATGCATGGTAGCCATGTCATTGCCACGCCGCCCTCGCAGGCTGTGGTTCCACCACAGCCAACCACAATAACAAATCGCGATGACGACGTGAGTAGTGACATGATTACTAATGTAGGTATCCAGTACAGTGAGGATATGAGGAGTGCTTTGGAGGGTGCGATTCGGGAATATCGGTTCATGACACCAGAGCTTAGACCGCGTTTACCTCGCTTGCCCATGCATAACAAAAATAGGATGCTGGTGGCTGTTCTGGATTCGCAGTTGTCAAATTATTTTGATAACTGCGAAGACCTCACCGATGTTCACTCAGTCCTGTATTGTGCGGCCGTTGCGGCATGTCGTGTAGCTCGTGTCAAATTTTCTGATGACAGAGCTACACGGCCAAAACCAGCCGTACCGGCATGGCAGTACAGGATTGAACAACGTATTGGTGGGGCCAGAGCACTCATCGGCAAATTGATCTGCTTCAGGGAGGGCAATACTCGCCCTAGAGTGATGCGTTTTGTGAGGCGGGCGTTCTCGGGGACTGATATCAATCCTCGAGACTACATGTCCCGTGTCACAGAGCGCATCGACTTCCTGAAGCAGAAAGTGTATGCATGGGCAAGCCGTATACGTAGGTATAAGCGGCGGGTGGATCGATACACTCAGAATCGCACATTCCAAAGAGATGAAAGGTGGGTTTATAGGGCTTGGGAGCGACCGGACCAAGGTGTGGCTGACACGCGCCTACCGGATGATGATGCAATGTGTTCGTTCTGGCGCAGCATCTGGTCGGTGCCTGTCAGCCATGCTGAGGGTGAATGGACTCGGGTTATTGAGCGAGCGTGCGATCCAGTACCAGAAATGGGGGCAATTACTATCAGCCCCCAAGACGTAGTTTGTGCAGTCCGTCCGTTGCCTAATTGGAAATCTCCAGGGCCGGATGGGCTGCATAATTTCTGGATTAAATGGTTCACAAGGTCGCATGCTCGCTTGGCGACCCTATTCCAGTCAGCCTTAGAGGCGGGGTCGCTGCCAGAGTTCCTGACAACAGGTATAACCCACCTGCTTCATAAATCGGGTAGTACTTCGGAACCCAAAAATTATAGACCAATCACCTGTCTCCCGACAGTCTATAAAGTTCTTACATCCATTTTGAGAACAAAAATTTGTAAACATGTAGATGACAATTCTGTCATGTCTGCTTCCCAAAATGGATGTAGGAATGGGTCCCGTGGTACTAAGGAGCTACTCCTCATTGATATGGCCATTAGTCAACAGGTTCGCCGTTCCCGAAAGGATCTGTCGACATGTTGGATAGACTATAAGAAGGCCTATGACTCAATCCCACATACATGGCTCATGAGGGTGCTAGAGTTGTATAAAGTTGATGCAACTCTGCGCACCTTCCTGATGTCATGTATGGGGCAATGGAGGACAGTCCTTCGCTATCCAGGATGTCGGGAAATTCAGAGGAATAGCGAGCCGATAAGGATAGAGCGAGGAATATTTCAGGGCGATAGTTTGAGTCCACTTTGGTTCTGCTTAGCCTTGAATCCTCTTAGCACACTGCTGGAGGATTCAGGTCTAGGCTATCAGTTGCGGAAAGATGGTCGGGTTATATCTCACCTCCTTTACATGGATGACTTAAAACTCTTTGCCCCCAACGATTTTCAACTGATGGAGCTACTGAAGGTAACTGAAACCTTCAGTAGCGCCATCAGGATGGAATTCGGTGTGGACAAATGTGCGGTCATGCATGTAAAGCGAGGGGAGATTGTGGAGTCTGTGGGAACCCAGCTCTCAGATTCCATAAATCTTAGATCCCTCTCAGCAACTGAAACCTATAAGTATTTGGGTATGTCGGAAGCGCTGGGCATCAATGTGGCTGACATGAAGCAATCGTTGAGGGAGCGCTTCTTTGGCCGCCTGAAAAAAGTATTTAATAGTCTTTTATCGGGCGGAAATAAGGTGCGTGCCTTCAACGGTTGGGTCATGCCAGTTTTGATGTACTCTTTCGGCATACTCAAATGGACTCAAACCGAACTAGACGCCCTGGATACGAAGGTCCGTAAATTGTTGACGGCATATCGAATGCATCACCCGCGTTCTTCAGTTATGAGACTGTATATCCCGCGGAAGTGTGGGGGTCGTGGCTTTTTAAACGCTAAGACTCTCCACAATCGCGAGATATGCAGTCTCAGGGATTATTTCCTAGAAGCCGACGTGGGGATGCATCGAGATGTGGTCGCGATGGACAAGGGCCTCACCCCGCTCTCCTTGGCTAAAGAGAACTGGCGCAAACCTATAATACTTACTACTGATGACCGCAGGAAAGAATGGCAGGGCAAGGAGCTTCACGGGCGCTTTTACCGGGCTCTTCATGGGCCCGATGTAGATTTTCTAGCGTCCGTGTCCTGGCTACGTTCCGGGGACCTCTTCGGAGAAACCGAAGGTTTTGTCTGTGCAATTATGGATGAAGTAATGATGACGAATAACTACCGGAGATTTATTGTGAAGGACGGTACGGTTGACATATGTCGGGCATGCCACCGTCCAGGCGAATCAATCCGTCACATTATTTCCGGGTGTTCTCGACTAGCTAACGGAGAGTACTTGCATAGACACAACCTTGTAGCCAGGATTATCCATCAGCAACTTGCTCTAAAATACAATCTTGTGGAATCGGAAGTGCCCTACTATAGGTATGTGCCCGACCCAGTTCTCGTTAATGGCAGTATCACACTGTACTGGGATCAATCCATCATCACTGACAGGACTGTTATAGCCAATAGGCCTGATATAGTGGTGATGGCAGAGCGGCGCGCAATGATTGTTGACATAACGGTCCCGCATGATGAGAACCTCGTGAAAGCCGAGAAAGATAAACAAATCAAGTATCTTGACTTGGCTCGCGAGGTTGTCGACATGTGGGAAGTGGACTCAGCAATCATTGTGCCGATAGTCGTGTCAGCGCATGGCTTAATTGCCAAGAGCCTCGACCAACACCTGAGGAGGCTCTCGTTAGGCAGCTGGATCAAGGGCTTGATTCAGAGAGCGGTACTACTGGACACGGCCCGTATTGTTAGGAGGTTCCTCTCTCTGGAGCCCTGACCGCCGGTAGCTTGGACCCTGTTCCCGATACCGGTGGGCTACAATTTTTTATATTTTTAAATGTTTTTATATATGTTTTTTATGTTAATATTTAAAAATGTAAAAAAATAGTTAAAAAATTGAATAAAGGAAATAATAATAATAATATATCATTTAATTCAGGTAACAAAAGACCCATATTACATATACCTTACAGACTAACATACATATTTATAAAAAACCACTAAACATTAAACTATTACACATGAGGAGACGGCGTCATGTTGCGCTGCGTGGTGTCGCGTAGCCTTCCGCGGAATCGCCGATATATGACACCCTTCGGCCAAAACTCTTCCTTGAGGAAGGTCTCAATATGATGAGTCGGAACTCGCACCACGAACGACTTAAAATTTGTGTTGTTTAATGACAGATGCCTATGGCTTTATGTAATATAAGAGACATCTCAGGAACAGTCAGTGCCCATCGATACCTGCCCCTCTTTCCCTCTTCTTCAAGTTACAGACTGGATCAAGTAACGCTGGCTGTACGTAATAGGCACTTGCGATATTTCAGCCTCTTTGCAGGCATAGGAACCAACATAATGATCATCATCTGCCTTGCCTTTTTCCAACTATGTTGGGTCGGCTTCCAGTCTAACCGGATGCAACTGAATACCAATATTTTACTGGAGCGACTGCCTATCTGACCTCCACAACCCAGTTATTACTGGTCAATGCGATAATCCTTGGTAAGACAGGCGTCAGATTTCGGCCCACTGACTACCTGTAACGACTGTCAAAGATCTTCAAATTACAGCAGGACTAACTGCTTAACGTGCTTTCCGAGGCACACAGGAAACTCGCTATGTAATAGGTGGTCACCCATCCACAGATGAACCTAGGCAAAGACGGCTTAACCTAAAGATCGACCCGAGTGGTTGTTATTATTTCGCCACGAGCTCCTGGCACATTAAGTACCTACGTTCTTGTATGATAATATTCGACCATTTCTCGGGCAAATCCGTGGGTAAGTTGCTAGTCTTTGAAAAGGGAGTTTTTGTTTGTCTACCACTAAAATGAAACAAAAGAAAATGCTTTCATAAACTTTAATTAATGGTTTGAGAGTCGAATTAAGACATTTGAAGGGCGATTAAGTTCACGATTTTAACTAAACAATAACAAATAAAACCACTTTTTTATATGAACAATTAAAAACAATCATTCTTTGTTTAAAACAAATTCATTAATTCCTCAGTTGAGAACTATGTTTCTGTTACGGTTGTAGAAAAAAAAATATTCTCATGTTTGTACAAGAATACAATTTACTTAGATAGCAAAAAATACGCCTATTGTATTAGACCTCGTTTAAATGTAAAAGTAAGTAGGTAATTTACATAATTCTCATGTACATTAGTATTAGATCTTCATACGACGACCCGAATGGCGCAGCGGTAGTGAGGCTGCTGCTACGTAGGGTCCCGGGTTCGAAACCCACTAGGAGCAAGTGTTTTTGTGATGAGCATGGACATTTGTTTCTGAGTTATGGATGTTTATATGTATAATAGGTATGTATTTACAAGCATAAAGTATCTATGTAGTATATCAATTATCAGGTGTCCACGACACAAGCCTCGTTGCTTAGTGTGGCACTAGATGGCGCTTTATTAAATGTCCAGCGATATTTATTTATACACACCCTCCCAGTGGACCGATGACCTGGTGAAGGTTGCGGGGAACCTGGTCTTCCTCTACTCGGATGCAAGAGCATAACAGTTTAATTTCCGGTGCTCATTGACTTAAAAAAAGATATTTTTGGTTCCAATTTCACGACAAAATGGGGATAATTAGCAAATGTCGATCACCAAAATGTTATTAAATTTTGGTGATCATTTGCTAATTTTGGAAAATAGTGTAAATGATAAATGCCATTTATTCAGCAAGTAGGTTTTCTCGAACACTTTTACACGTCATTTTTTTAAAGCTATATAGATAGGGCCGGTGTTTCGTACCTGACTACTCTGAGAAGAAACAGCCGAAACAAACTCAGAGGTCATAGTCTCTTTTGAAGTCCAGACAATCTTGCTTAATTCACATGAGGACTATGCAGATCAGTGTCTGAGATGGTCTGGTTTTATTTATAAAGAAAAGAACTAACATCTATTACATACATATCTATTGATATAACGAACTTAACCCAATGGCTCAGCCGCACAATTATGATCGTATCGTGAGACTGTATCGGGTATGCGTTTCTAGCATGCTCTGATTGGCAAAGAGGCGCACTTCCGTCTGCTGCGAGTAGGTTGAGAGGAGCAGTTCTCATCCCTGTGGAATTTAATGTTGGATGTTGAGTTTTTGATAAATTTATTTCAAAAATAGTTGAGCTAATGTAGGATGATCAATCTGGTTTTTTGTTGTTGACTTTAAAAAATTGTTTAACGATGATAATAGAGAAGACGACAAAAAATACTAATTAGTCCGTCAGTTGTATTATCAAAAAAAAATTAACCTGTATTTTTTCTTTTTTTACATAAATCAAAATTGACGAAGATAAGACGCTTTTAAAATTCTCAATACGTCACGCCTAGGTATAATTTTTAGCGAGTTATGACGTCACGAACTACTCCCGAGTTTCGATGAGTTTTATCTTTGTTTATATTCATTGATTTACAAAAACAAAAAACATTTGTCTATTATTTTCTAATAATCTAACTGATGGACTTAATAGATTTGCAATTTTTAATACTAATATGGTTCATGTTCACCGAAAAGATAACGGTCTGATTATCTAAAAACAGCTGTCACTGTGACATGTTCCCATACAAAAAATTGTTTTTGACAGCTGTTTTTAGATAATCATACTATGTTCTTTTTGATGGACATGGACCTTAAGTGCCCAACAATATGCGCTATCATATATTTTTTAAATAATCTGACACTAGCGGACTTCACGCGGTTTCACCCGGTTAGTTCAAGTTCCCGTGGGGTATGGGGATAAAATATAGCCAATGTTACTCGCTGATACTGTAGCTATTCGTTGCTGAAAGATGTTTTCAAATCTGTCCAGTAGTTTTTAAGTTTATTCGTAACATACAAAAATAAAGGGTGTAAAACACCTCTTCACGAAGCCGAAAGGCACTTGTTCTCCCCATCATTGCGATCATTTTTTTGTTCTACACCATACCTCGGAACCTTCTAGTTACGGAGATGTGGGGAGTCAAAGTTAAAACTTTTTGACAAGTTTTTTTTTTTAATACAAACCGCGACCCCCGTACTATTCAATCCACCAATCAGCACAATGTTTTAAGTGCGTTACATTGAGTTCTACCACAAAACATGAATTATAACTAAAAAAAAAAATTTCTTCCTAGCAATATTTTTTTGCGTAAAGTTACTTAGTTTGATGTACAGAATGCTTGGTTAACGGCTTTGTGATGAGGTGGTTTACATCCTGTATTTATCAATACAAATCTTTCCTTTTATAATATAAGTAAAGATAGATAAATAGATTTACACATGGACGAAAACTGGTGACTTCACCCCACTTTGAAAGATGAATGAGCATGTGCGGATCGCAGATGATACTAAATAGATAAAATACGCATAGAATTACCTTATCTATAGTTTCTACTTGCAGAAAATCTGGCGTATCCCAAAAGTTGGCAACGTCGCAAATACCTGTCAAATATTTGTCATTAAAATTATGAATTGCAATTAAAACCCTAAATTTGATATTGTGAATGTTTCAGGTGTAAAAAATGCATTTGGCAAGTTCCCAAATACTTTTTTTACATCTAAAACTATATAGTCGGTGTTACGATATTAATTATTGCATTCCCTTATCAATTTTTTGGTCCACTACAGAGCCATATTTCTTATTTTCATATAGTAAAATTGCCAAATTAATTAAAACGTGTAAATATTTGACAGCTATTTGCAACGTTGCCAACTTTTGGGATACGCGCTCTTAAACTTGACATTTTAAGAGTTTTATTTGAATTTTTAAGAATTTTATTGTAACAACGAAATAAATTATCTTTTTGGAGGATGGAAGACGGGTATTGTGACAGTTTGGGAGATTATTTTCTCCTGGCCTGGCCTGCGACAGGAGTCAATTGATATTGTTTGAGTTTTGTTTTCATACAATATCAAAGGATTATGTAACGATCGTAGCATCTGCCTAGCCTTTGCCCATCTTTGTTGGGTTTGGCTTCCAGGCTTCCGGATTCAGCTGAATACCACTATTTTATCCCTGATCCCGGCAACCCAGTTAGTACTGGATAATACGATACCCCTTAGTAAGACTGGCTGTCAGACTTTTTGGGCCACTGACTACCTGTAACGACTGTCAAAGATCTACAAATGACAGCCGGGACCAACAACTTAGCGTGCTTTCCAAGGTACGGAGGAAACTCGGTATGTAAGGTTGGTCACCCATCCACAGACCAACCTAGGCAAGCACGGCTTAACCTAAAGATCGACCCGAGCGGCTGTTCTTATTTTGTCACGAGCTCCGCTTACCAGTCACAGAAAATGAAAAAAATAACTTACTAATCTACTTTAATGAGATTACAATCTGTCAGTACAACAAAATTCCTTTGTTTCTTTACAATAATTCAACAAAAAAAAAGTTGTTACACTTTCCATAGACAAGTTTAAATCTTTTTACGACAAATACAGTTATAACGAAAACTTTCATTGTTCATAATTAAGAAAAAAAAAACATTCGGTAATTGCTTGTCCATGGTTTTGTGAGTAAGAAAGGGAAACTGTGTCATGTGCTTATTTTTACTTTTGATTAATAAAAGATATTAAAGATAGGAAATCTTTTATGGTTCTCGGAGAGCAAGATGGCTGTTCCGGGGAATCATAATTGTGAATGGCCGACTTTTGTGCCCTTGTTATTAATAAGATTTACAATCTGTTTCAAAGCTCTCGCGGCTAAATAATATCAGCCGCTCGGGTCGATCTTTAAGTTAAACCGTGCTTGCCTAGGTTGGTCTGCGGATGGGTAGTATACATACCGAGTTTCCACCGTGCCTCGGAAAGCACGTTAAGCAGTTGGTACTGGCTGTCATTTGTAGATCTTTGACAGTCGTTACAGGTAGAGGCCCTGGTTCAATCCATGGTCCGGAGCGAGACGGAATGGGAAGCCGTCCCCTCCTTCTGCGAAGCAGTCATGCTAGCGAAGGAGGTGGCGCAACGAGAGAGGGAGAGAGCCTCTCTTCCCGGCCGCCGCGGGAGACGCACCGGGCGTCGGGGGCCACGTGGTGGCTACCGGCCACCGTAGATGCGGGCCTGTGGACGTCTAGCTATGGGCTAGCTGGCCGTCCGTCCGTCTAATGACGACAGGCCGTGTCGTCATTAGACGGACGGCGCGTTCGTGTTCCACGCGCGCCTCATAGAGATGTCAGCATAAGGGGAGAGGCCCGCAAGGGCCGAAGCCTGCCGGGGTTGCGGGCCTTGAAAGAGATACCGCGGCCCCGGAACATAAAGGGCGAGGAAGGAACATGGATGGGTTTTAGTCAGTAAGAGTCTGACACTCCCTCCCGCTCCGCCCAGAGTGGGAGAAGTCATTTGATGATTTCCCATCCTAAAAAAAAAACAAAGGGTATCGTATTACCTGGTACTAACTGGGTTGTGGAGCTCGGATAGGCAGTCGCTCCATGTAAGGTACTGGTATTCAGCTGCATCCGGTTAGACTGGAAGCCGACCTCAACATAGCGCGGAAAAAGGCTAAGCAGATGGTGATGAATGTGTTTAAAAGTTTGATTGCCTTTTTGGTCTTGTGGTCGCAATCGTTACAGCTAAGCATGACTTCCTGGGTTTGATTCTATGGAATCTTTTGAATCTTTTGAATAGTTTTGAATACCTGCAATTTTGACTCTTTATAATCAACAACCAGGAGAACCCTGGATCGAAGAATTTGGAAGTCATGGGGTGAAGCCTTTGCCCAGTTGAGAGATGCTACAGGCTCGCAGTAACAGTAATGTACCTGTCTGGTTTCGAACCCACGGCTTGCTATTCGTAAGTCGGGGCCGCCACCACTGGGCCACCGCTGCTCGGGGAAACCAGTACATGACTAAAACTAATAATTCTCGTTAAATCTCTATGATGCATCGTATTGCGTGTCAAAAATCATCTATATCCGCTATCAATTTCCTCTAAAAAAATCTTCCAATAAACACCTCTTCAAAATTACATAAAACCACAACAAATTGCTCGTTTTGAACGCGTGACTCCGTGAAAATGAGAGTGACTTTCACCTGATGACGTCACTAGTCGTTTTTGTCGATTACTGTTAGGATACATGTCATCGGTTTTCTATAGCTCGGTTTTAAATTGGTTTGGAGTTATATCATTCAGTTTGTGTTGTTGTACAAGTAGAAGAGGAACTTGTGGTGACTATATTTAGATTTTGTTCAAGGGGAATAGAGGAGCTAAATTATCAATTCTATTTGTGGTGGTTCAAACTTCGCTTGAAACACTGTTACTGATACCGTTGTTAGCTTGTACGACAAAGTGGTTGTTACGTCAGTCACTGCGGGCCAAATAGTGTCAAATTAGTGGTTTCGATCGATTTACAAATGATCTATTGATTGGACTAAAAAAATAAAACACTATGATGCTAATAATAAGTTGCTTGTAAAATTATTTGCCAAAAAAACTTTTTTGCAAAAAATATAACCGACTTCACACAAAGTGAAAAATAACTTTAGGCTTCAGAAGTCGGTGACCTTTGTTTGATTGATTTCGTTTTTTTGTCACCGACTTCTGAAGCTAAAGTTATTTTTCACTTTTTTGTGTGAAATCGGTTATATTTTTTGCAAAAAAGTTTTTATTTTTCACTTTTTAGTGGTTCACATGTGCTCACCCTTTCACAGCGTATCGGTGTGATTTTTTGTTATGAACTGGTGTAAACAATAGATAGACGTGAGTCTTCAGCGATCCCAGTACATTTGCTATCATTTATTAAGGAGTTCAGTTGCCTATCTTCCGAAGTCACCAGATCTTTATCAAATCGAAATGGGATCACTCCGAGAAAGTACTCTGCCTAAAACTACCCAAACCGCTTCTGGTGTGCCTATAAAGTTAAGGAGTTACCTCTATTCTCCGGGATCCCATTGAATGGAACTTTACACGTCTAACTGTCGAAGTCTGGGTGTATTGTATACTTCTGCGTACTCCCTCAGAGCATACAGGTGTGATGTTACGTCATGATGTTGTATAAACAATAAACAACCAAGCGATTGCAGCAATTACTGCAGCTTTTCCGTGTATTTTTGAAGAGTTCCATTTATATCTCCGAAGATCAGCGTAAGATCTTAACCACATTGACATGGAACCACACGGAAAGCACCAGCTTTCAAATAAAAAAAGAATCATCAAAATCAGTTCACCCAGTCGAAAGTTCTGAGGTAACAAACATTGTCGAAATCTGGGTATATTGTACACATCTGCGTACCCCCTCAGAGCATACAGGCGTGATGTTACGTCATGATGTAGTATAAACAATGAACCTACAAGCGGATGCAGCAATCACTGCAGATTTGCCGTCTATTTTTGAAGAGTTCCATTGTATATCTCCGAAGATCAGCATCAGATCTTCAACAAATTAAAATGGGACCCAACGGGAAGCACCAGCTTTTAAATAAAAAAAGAATCATCAAAATCGGTTCACCCAGTCGAAAGTTCTGAGGTAACAAACACAAAAAAAAAAAAAAAATACAGACGAATTGAGAACCTCCTCTTTTTAGAAGTCGGTTGAAAATCAGAATGATCGCATGTATTTTAGTATGGTTTTTACTCGTTAAAAGATTTTTTATAGATACGTTCGTGTTTTTTTATCGAGTAAAATAAATTGTATAATATTTTCAAAACACTATCATACTAGCATTTATGTCCTGAAGAATTTCATATATTTTTCTGGTTTTGTTTATTGCAGTGAATCATATACTTTCAGGCATTATAAAACTCGCGTTTAGCTCCTGTAGTCGTCTGACATAACATTATGCTGGTAATCTCCGAAGGGTCAGTTAGAGATATATCACCATCATTATCTTTATCATCATCATCATATCAGCCCGGAATTACCCACTGCTGGGTATAGGTCTCCCTTTTCTGCCACACTTCCTGTTTCGTCTTTTATCCAGGTTTTCCCGCGATTTTGACGATATCGTCAACCCAACGAGCTTTAAGACGACTCTGGTAGAGATGTAGCTGTATATCCGAACTTTGCATAATTAAGTACCTAGTAAAGGCTTGGCACGAAGTAGATTTGCCCAGCAGTGGGACAGAGAAGGCTAGGAAACAAAATAGGGTTCATTTTGTTATCAACCGGTCACAAATCTCTGAAAACTTTGTTACTGCTACTTAGATATTCCTGAACGCAAAATTCAAGACCTTGTGGTCAGCAGACGTACAATTGGCCACAGCTCATTATCATAACCCAATAACTGGTTGTGGAGGTCAGATAGGCAGTAGCTCCATGTAAAATGCTGATATTTAGATGGATCTGGAAAGATTAAAAGCCGTTTTCAACGTCGTTCTGCTCTTATCCCAATTTATTTGGGTTGGCGCAGCAAATCTTCTTCTCCTATACTCCTCTATTACTCGTCATCTCATCAGACAACTCCTTTCTAGCTATATCATCATTCACACAGTCCATCTATCGTTTATTTGATCTTCCTCTACTCTGATAGCCATCTACATTCATACTTAATATTTTCCTTAGAAGCCGACTCCAACATTGTTGAGAAAAGGCTAGGCTAAATTTAAAACACAGCTACATTTAAGAGCCTGCCGGGGCTGCGGGACTGTTCGAAAGAAATACCGTGACCCAAGAACATGAAGGGCGTGGAAGGAACATGGATGGGTTTTATATAGTCAATAAAAATATGACACTCCCTCCCGCCCCGCCCACAGTGTCACTTGATGATTTCCCATCCGAAAAAGCTATATTTAAGAGTCAACCAGTTTCATTTGCATTTAGCCATCACCTGCAAACAGTTTTCTCGTGCCAAGTAAAAACTTTAAACGCAAAGGATACTATTACATGGCATTTCGCCAAAACAGAGCTTTCTCAAAACACATTGAACCTGACTTGATGGTAAATAAGTCCGAATACTGGATTCGAAAGTGGCTACTCGATTTGAATTTTAAATCGATCATTAATTCGGAACGGAGCCTTGACCTCGAGGTTTACGGAGCAATGCTTCAGGCTTGTTGCCAAGCATGAAAGTTTTGTTTGCAAAATCAGCGTATAATGTTCCCAGTTCCCGCTGTTGGGACACAAACCTCTTATTTATCATAGGGAATTGGCTATAATCCTGCAGATGTCACAGGTTTTCGAATTTTGGTTCAAGGACATGCGAGTTTCCTCGCGATGTTTTCTTTCACCATTTTGATAGCAGTGGTTAAAAAATAAATTACACAAAGTTCGAAACAACGACTTACTGCTTGTAAATTAGGGTCGCAACCTCAGGGCCAATACTGCTCGAAGTTTTGTATGTTAAGCCGCAAATGCACAAATACAGCTTGCATGGTACTGGTGAGACACAAGCGTCCTCACTAATAGAGAACTGGCCCGTAATCCACGAGGAAGACCCAGTTCGGGTTGGTGGATGTCGAATATCTTTGAATGGTCCGTTTTAGGACATGGACATGGTTTACTCACGTCTTGAGAGCAGTGATGATGAAATACATAGTTCTGACAAGTGGACTGCCTGGGTTACCTGCTTTTTTAAGAATAACAAAGCCTAGACTAGAAACTGACCCCAAAATAATTGAAAGGCTAGGACGATGTGGATTATAAAACATAGGAGTGGAGGATAGGGCGGAGTCACTGGTAGAAGCTAGCTGCCAGTGGCCCCGCCCGCGTGATGATTGATAATTGTCCCATGGGATCTTACTACCGGGATAAAAACTATCCTATATTTTAGTTAAGGCGATTACACGAGCTAAACGCGAGTTTTATCTACACTAATATTATAAAGAGGAAAACTTTGTTTGTTTGTTTGTTTGGTTGTAATGAATAGGCTTAAAAACTACTGGACCGTTTTTAAAAATTCTTTCACCATTCGAAAGCTACGTTATCCACGAGTAACATAGGATATATTTTATCCCCGTACTCCCACGGGAACGGGAACTATGCGGGTGAAACCGCGGGACGTCCGCTAGTAATTACTAAAAGTATATGATTCACTGGTATAAACAAGACCAGAAAAATATATGATATTCTTCAGGATATATGCTAGCATGATACTGTTTTGAAAACATAATACAATTAATTTGGCTCGATAAAAAGAAATCACCAACTTACCTCTAAAAATATCTATCAAACAATAATAAAAAACATACTAATATGCATGCGATCATTCTGGTTTTTTGGCAAATAATGCATGATACTGTTTTAGTTTTTTAATCCAATCAATAGTTTTTTTGTAAATCGATCAAAACCACTCATTTCGCGCTATTTGGCCCGCAGTGGCTGACGTAACAACCACTTTGTAGTTCAAGCTGATTAGAACTTTATTCTAACAGCATTTCAAACGAAGTTTAAACCACCACAAATAGAGTTGCTAATCGCATTTAGAGTTGCTAATATACAATTAGCTCGTCTAAGCGCCATATGATTATAAAATATCTGTATGCAAAATTTCATCCAAATCTGTTCAATAGTTTTTGCGTGAAAGAGTAACAAACATTTCGCCTTTATAATACAAGTCTAATAACACCACGCTATGTCAAAGTTGTTCGGTGCACAAGCGTTTGCGGTGTTCAAGCTAAACATGAATGCTTATTATGTAAGAAGAATCTAACCTTGACAACAGCGAAGTCAAGCTTGATGGTCAAGTTCACGCCTCAAGGCTATTGTGAGCAGACCTAACAGTCCAACCGCAACTCGCCAGTCATGTTTAATTCCACGTAATAGGGGTCGAACCTATTGCCATCAACCGGGCACAAATCCAGACTCCGTGGTCTACTGAGAAATTCTTGATGGAAAGACCCAATAACACTTTGCCCGACCTGGTAATCGAACTTAGGACCTCATGCTCAACAGTTGCACTTGCCACCACTAGACCTACGAAGCAGTAAAGAATTTGATGAAATTAATTTAACATGGTGGCACACTAGCTAGTTAGCTACATAATTATGTTTCATCGGCTATTCTAGTAGGTGTATTCCCGCTGACCCCACCGCTCGCCGTTCCACTGGTGGGGTCAACGGGAATAGACACTTTTTAATTTCTAGATTTGTTTTTTTTTGACACCGTCTGAACGGACCAAAATGAATTGACAGCGGTCCGTTTAGACTCAACACCCAAAATAAGAAAACTTTCATCTAAAAACAAATGCAAAACGTGTTCCGATTATGAACATACAAAAATTCATGGTCACTATCAGTAAATTACCCACATGTAATCTCTTAAAATGCACCAAGATACCAACACCGATTCGAAAGTGAGAACTCGATTAGAATTTGTAATCGATTCGGTCGGTATCGATATTAGTATTCGATATGTGTTGTGATCGACACACATCGGGTCCTGATCAGATTTGACGATCCTTCCGGCCACTAAACGTGTTAGTATGTTGGGTATTTAGAGTTGAGGAGACGAGGACGTGATGATTGATGAATGAAAGTTGAAGAAAAGACAAAAAAAAACTTCCTGAGACGATGGTCAATAATTAATTCGCTGGATGCGTCGGTAATGTGCAAAAAAGTGTTACACACCCCTGAGAAGGTGTATTCCCGCTGACCCCACTGGTTCGTCCCACTGGCGGGGTCAACGGGAAAAATCAAAACTGACGTTTCGTTGACTCCACTAGCCTACCCTACTGGTGAGGTCAAGGGAAGTTTGCAATTTGGTACCCGCTGACCCCACTGGATTGTCCCACTGGTGGGCTCAACGGGAAAAATCAAAACTGACGTTTCGTTTACCCCACTAGCATACCCTACTGGTGGAGTCAAAGGAAAATCTGCAATATTTTACAAAATTTATTCCAGCCGGCCCCAGAGTGTACTCACACGACCCGCGAAGGATTAAACGTGCATTTTTCTGTATGAGTGAGAGAGACTATACTATTTAAACGTCATGTCAACAAAACTGAAGCATGATTATGTTTTTGTTGTGATAGCGGCATTAACTTTATCTCTCAGTATTTAACTTTTTAGGAAAGGATTGTAGTCATCTTCATTAGCCTATTAATGTTCCCACAGCTGGGACACAGGCTTCCTCTCTATGAGAGAGAATGGGCTATAATCCAACACGCGGGCCCAGTGCGGCTTGGTGGATGTCACATGTCTTCGATTTTTTTGATTCTAGGACATGCCGGTTTCCTCAAGATGTTTTCCTACACCGTTTTGTGGGTAAGGGTTTCTAGCAGTTAACATAAGTTTGTAGGTACAGTACAGTACGGTATGGTACTGATGTGTGCGAGTTGATACACTTGGTGCGAGTTGATACACTTGAGCTACGAAAACCACCGACTATAAGTTAAATTGTTAGTACAGACAATTGGATATGTGGTAATCTGTACGCGTATATACTGCAATCCCCAATTCGTTTGCAAATAGCGGCCATATTGAATAGAAAACCACGCATTGTAACCTTGAATAACAGTCTTTTCTTTGATTAGGTAGTCGTACAATACACAAAAGACGTCATGTGGCGTTATGGTATTAAACTGTATGTTTAAAAGGTATAGACTATTGAGGCAGCATTGTATTTCGAATTCTATCCCGTCTTGTTTAAAACTGTTATTCCAAAAAAAATAATTATGCATGAGTTGGTGTACTGTGGGATCAGTGAGACGATGAGCAGTGGACCCCAGCGGGAAATGATAAAATAAGTAAATATTGTTCCCGTTGACCCCACCAGTGGGACGACCAGCAGTGGGGTCAGCGGGAACTGATAAAATAAGTAAAACTTGTTCCCGTTGACCCCACCGTATTTTTAAGCAATGAAGTATTACTCGAAAACATTGTATGAATCGAGTAGTGTCAGAATTACCTTACCAATAGTACAAGGCTAGCGTGAATCCTTGATGGTATTTATTTCTAAAAGATCGTGGTCAATGTGGCGACACTTGGGGAGGCCTATGTACATCAGTGGACGTCTTTCGGCTGAAATGATGATATTATGCATGCATGGTTATAAATCCTCTTAAAAAAAGTCGTATCGTCATCGTCTCGTCGGTGGTAAACGGCCATTTTATTAACCATCATTAGCTTAGACACCGGGTCAAATTCTTGACACTATTCATGTTTTTATTATTACTAATAATTTATGTCACTGCATATTAATTATGAACGACGTACCGACGTAGCCCGAAGTTGCTAAACTGAAGTGGCAGTGGGCAGGGCACATTGCTCGCAGAACGGATGGCCGATAGGGCCGAAAAGTTCTGGAGTGGCGACCGCGAACCGGAAGACGATGCGTTGGAAGACCTCTCACTAGGCTAGGTGGACCGATGACCTGGTGATCACGGTGCGCACGGGACCAGTCAATGTGGCGACACTTGGGGGAGGCCTATGTCCAGCAGTGAATGTCTTTCGGCTGAAATGATGATGATGATGATATTAATTATGACTACCTTTGGTTTAGCGGTCGCAAGCGGTGCTGCTGAGCTGTCTCGGGTTCCATTCTTAGGTTGAGACAGTGTTTTTGGATTCGTGTAGCCCCGAGAGTGGACTTGTAACCGTAAACCGTTGGTCTCAGCTGTTATTTCCAAATCTTTGACATTCGTAACAGGTAGTCAGTGGTCCGAAAGTCTGACAACTAGTCTTACCAAAAGGTGTCGTATTACCTAATACTAACTGGGTTGTGGAGGTCAGATAGGCAGTCACTTTTTGTAAATTTATACTGGTATTGCTGCATCCGGTTAGACTGGAAGACAACCCCAAGCATAATAGGGAAAAGGCTAGCCAGACGATGAGAGTGGACTTGTACTCGGTTGATGACAGCCCGCTTATAATATGTTGCCTTAAACATGGAAAGAAAGAAACAGAAGTGGGTAAGAAGTAGGTAATTTAGGTACCACATCATCATCATCATCATCAGCCTATTAATATTCCCACTGCTGGGACAGACCTCCTCTCTACGAGGGAATGGGCTATAATCCACCACGCGAGCCCAGTGCGGATTGGTAGATGTCACATGTATTCGAATTTATGGTTATAGGACATGCCGGTTTATGGTCTATTTATTAATAGGTCATGTCATCAAACCCGCAAAAATAGGTAAACGAAATAAAAAAATCTCATACGCGGAATAATAATAGTTCTTACCAGTAAATCTAATTGCCAGTAAAATTAAAACAGCACTTAAAACCTTAGATTTTTTTATGTGTTCTTTTCTCTCAGAATAATAGGTCAATTGAATTAAAAACCATTTGGGGTGTCAGAGATTAGTAATTTTTGGCCACCCACAGGATCGTTCGGTTAAGTAGTCAAGCAACCTTAGAGTGTCCATTCTTACATTGTATGTAATTTAAATTCCGCTAAAATTAACAATAAATCGATCACGAAGGCGTCAATGTTTCAGCTTGTATTTTCTTTGAGCAACGAACGGACAACGTGCTACGTTGCTCTGACTGAAGACAGTTATACAAGAATGATTTATAGGGACAGCGACAGCAAAAACATCAACAACAAACAAAAAACACAACAACAACACAATTACACAAAACCAATTTCGTAGTTTTCTTGGCTCTATGCTTTCAATGCATAATAATTATAGGTAAAAAAATTACCAACTTCCAAAAAAAAGAAACACAAAACGGAAAGGAAAATAACAGTAAGTGGGTCGTTCCGTAGTTTCGTGCAAAAACGATTTCCAGACTAATTTACCCATGGTTTTCATTTTTTTAAATTTTTTTTTTAACCAGAATGGGTAAAGACATACCTAGTTACTTTAAAAGGAGTATCGATAATATTAGGTTTTGATTCGTTATTTTATTTAAGGAGCATGCGTTTTTCATGCAAACGTAATACCAAAATGATATGGAAATGAAACATATTCTTAAGGTAGTGTGTATATATTTCAATTGTATTATAGAATATCCATGTTCCCAAATAAATATTTTGAAAGGACAATGATAAAAAGACGAGATATGAGGAATTTAAAGTTTCTATAGAAAATTTATTTTTCTCATAACTCTTGTTTAAATCGATGTACGTTCTAAATATGTGTTTGGAAACCTATATATTCTATAATCCAATCAAAATAAATACACACTACCTAAAGAATATGTTTGATTTACAAATAATTTTGGTATTACGTTTGTATGAAATTCGCATGCTCCGCAGGCCTCTTAATAAACTAATAAAACTGCGTCTAAATTCATTCCTCTCTGTTTCCAACTAGGGACCTCGGCGTTTGTTTTCATGTTTATTTGTCTACTGTCGAATTGATAGCTTTAATTAATACGGTTTGTAAGAACCAAACCCCTGACCTATTCTTTAAGTATTTTAAATATACCAATAACTTAGTAATAGTAGAAAAAAAACTATATTTTCTAATTGTCACAAAAAAAACATCATCGCCATCCGTACTCGGAAACTTCGTAATTTTGTAGTGGTTTATTCGGTCCCTAATATAGTGCAGGTCACAACGTGTATCTACTGGTAAGTCAGCCGCGGCAAACAGAGCAAAGTGGACGTACGCCTATCGCTGTCATAATTATTTGAAATCTTCGTATTGTTGGTAGTGCTTCGTCCAGAAATAATTTCATCACATTCCTTCTATTTCACAAGGTACTGTAGTAAACAAATTATTATAAATACTAAATATGTTTGGCTTTCAAATTGATTTTGATCCTATTTTATTACTGAGTTGCTAATGTATTCGGTAACGAAATTATTAAACAAAATGTTAGAATTTTTCATTCATCTCCACTTCATTACCTTCCGTCCCCTCCAGTTTTTTGCGGGAAGGTAATGAATCGTTTTGGAAGGAAATGAAAGTTTTATTTTTGTTCACTACAAATAAGATTGAATAGGTACTGTTAAAAATATAGGTACAGTGTAAGCTCCATGTAACACCAACAACAACATGAGATGCGTGTTTTTCTATGTAGTTTATTATTCTATTTGGCCGTATTTTATTATTCACTATATCACTTTTCATTACCTTCCAGTTGTTAAATTTCAATTTCATTTTCTCCGTGAATAAACAATAATAACGTGCCTTCCACTTTAAATGAATCTGGTGACAATTGAAACTCGTGTATATAAAAGAAAAACCTAAAATGTAATATTTATTTTTATTCTGCGGAACGGTTCTATTTGCACGAAACGACGGAATGAACCAAGTGCGCTTCCGAAAGTCGGCGACTTTTGTTTGTTTCATTGACTTTTTGAAGTTTCTTTTGTTTTGTTTGTTTCATTGAAGTTTCTTCCGGAAACTCCTGTCGAGCATTATGACTAAAAAATATGAAATAAAATTATGTACTTAACATAAAAGTTAACTCATAACCCAATGTGAACAAAATGTATATTTTATCTTTTTCTATCAAATAAAAAACTAATATTGAAATTGCACCCGTATTCACGGAGATATGAAGATATGAAGAAACAAACATTTTGTTTTAATACAGAATTGAAAACCTACATCTTTTTAGAAGTCGGTTAAGAAAACACACAATTAAATATTTTAGCGTTGCTGACTCAAATAAAACAACGTGTCTACGATGGTGGTCTCTGAATATCAGGTAGACTGGGACCGCCTTATTTGCTATCTCTAAAACACGAGACTTATATTTTTTTTGGATGGGAAATCATCAAACGCCTTCCCGCTCTTGGCGGAACGAAAGGGAGTATTATGTACCTTCGATGAATAACCATTATTGAAGACTTGCACTGACTAAAACCCATCCATGTTCCATCTTAGCCCTTTGTGTTTCGGGGCCACGGTATCTCTTTCGAACAGCCTCGCAGTCCAGTATTATACTTTAAATTAAATATAATCTACTAGCTTCTGCCCGCGACTTCGTTCGCGTGAAGTTTTGATATCGCACCGCATCGCCTGCTCAACGGAAGCTTTTTTCCCGCTTGCAACATTTCTTATTACTGCTCCACTCCTATTGGTCATAGCGTGATGTTATATAGCCTATAGCCTTCCTCAATAAATGGACTATCCAACGCAAAAAGATTTTTTCAATTCGAGCCGGTAGTTCCTGAGATTAGCGCGTTCAACCAAACAAACAAACTCTTCTGCTTTATATTAGTATATAGAATATAGATTGACGCTATTCCAAGGTCTCTAATTTTCCAGTAACATACTAGGTGTTTGATGATCTGTGCACGCAACCACGCACCTGTGCAACTTAACTGCCGAAATAGAACAGAAAAAGCGTGATATTTGTTATTCTAGTCAACTAATAACCAAAACAGTGTCATGTAGAACACTGCGGTATCGTTTACGAATCTCCATTTTATGCAAAATTGTTCAAATGTAGGAGCTTGGTAACGGTCGACCTCTATACTTCGCGAATTTAGGAAGTTAGGTGCGTTGCACATCACGTTTTAAAGGAGAAAGCGATGAAGAAACTATACTATAGACTACGAAATACATATTATGTCACCGTAAAATTGTCAAACACGTTAGATTGTAATCTTTCTAGCAAGGTTGTAAACTCTCGAAATATTGTCAACTGAACATACGGAAGTATCTCTGCCACCATAATCGGGACTTGGGGCACCCCCACGTTAGGTTAGTTAGTTTCCTTTAAACCCCTGCTCTCTGAAATAGGGGTCCCGCGTAGCGGGGCTCCGTGAGCTCCGTCGACTACGCTTTTTATGGGAATATAAAGTGTTTTAAGGTTAGGTTATATTAATCCGTATTACTCAGGAATGGTACATTATCTTTTCATGAGAGTGGTACCACTGGGCAAGGGGGACCCCTCCTTCCCTCCTCCACACCGCGTGAGTTGACTAGCATCGCATGCATTTCACGAAAAATTATGCGTTTTATTTTTAGCAGTATGTTCGTTTGACAAAATTTCGAGACTTTACTATCTCTCTAGTTATTTTACAATCTAACGTGTTTGACAATTTTACGGTGACACATATAATTAATATCTATTACAGCTAGTAAAATGTCAGTTTGTCTGTAACTCTGTGGTGCTAAGTCAAAAGTGTGGGAAATGTCACCATATTTGCCTAGCCTTTTCCCAAGTATGTTGGGGGTCGGCTTCTAGTCCAACCAAATGCAGCTGAATACTATTATTTTATCGCCGACTGCCTATCTGACCTTCACAACCCAGTTAGTACTGGGTAATACGATACCCATTGGTAAGATTGGTTTTCAGACTTTCTGGTTTCTGAATGGGAATGACATAAGCTACCGAAAAAGGTAGAAACTGATTCTCACGAAGCTTACAACGTGCGTCAACCAAGCATTCTGCACCATCAAATAGGTAACGCAGGAACGATTAGGTACTGGGAAATTACTTTTATTCTTGGGGTGAAAAATCACATTTTGCGGTAAGATTCAATATAACTCACTCAGAACACTGTGCTGTTGGACCCATTGAATAAATAGTACGGGGTTCATGGAGTTACCTACAGTGTTTTAGATGTAGCTATGTATTATGTATTTTATTAGATTTTAAGTTTATTTTTAGTAAGTATGATTTTAAGTAAGTTTTAAATTTGATTTTAAGTTAAAATAATTTATAAGTTGTGTATAACGAACGAGCGCTTCTCGCCATCAAACTGTAAAGTTTGGCGAGTAAAAAACTATAAAAAATACTTGTAATTTTATGAGATTTAATTTAAAAAAAAAAGTTCATCATCATCATCATCATTTCAGCCGAAAGACGTCCACTGCTGGACATAGGCCTCCCCCAAGTGTCGCCACATTGACTGGTCCCTTGCGACTCGCATCCAACGTTCACCAGGTCATCGGTCCACCTAGTGGGAGGTCTTTCAACGCATCGTCTTCCGGTTCGTGGTCGCCACTCCAGAACTTTTCGGCCCCATCGGCCATCCGTTCTGCGAGCAATGTGCCCTACCCACTGCCACTTCAGTTTGGCAATTCTTCGGGCTACGTCGGTGACCTTGGTCCCTCTTGCGGATGTCTTCATTTCTGATTCGATCACGCAAGGAAACTACGAGCATAGCCATCTCCATTGTCCTTTGGGTGACTTTTTGGTGAAAGTAAAGTTACTTATAAAAAGTCAAAGTAAAATTTTAACTTTGTAAAAAAAAAATACTTGTGAAAACGTTGAAACTTTAACCCCCATTACCTCCGTAACTAGAAGGTTCCCAGCTATGGTTCACACCAAAAAAACGATCCCAATGACATCTCTGTCATTGGGATGGAGAACAATTGTTTTTTGGCTTCGTTTAGAGTATTTTTATACATAAGTACAACATACATTACATCATCTGCCCAGCTTGTTCCCAACTATGTTGGGGTCGGCTTCCAGTCTAACCGGATACAGCTGAATACCAGTATTTTACATGGAGCGACTGCCTACCTAACCTCCACAACCCAGTTAATACTGGGAAATACGATACCACTTGGTAAGACTGGTAGTCAGACTTTTTGGGCCACTGACTCCTGTAACGACTGCCAAATATGGACAAACGACAGTCGGGACCAACAGCTTAACTTGCTTACCTCCTCTGATCCTAAAAAAACCTACTAATAAAAAATAAGTAAATATTGCTGGACATTATGCACAGCGCCATCTAGTGCCACACTATAATAAGCAAGGCTTGTGTCGTGGACACCAGAGTTGATATACAACAAATATATTTTTGTTGGTAATAATGCTTTTAACATTCTCTTAGCTACTCGTACATCTACGTAAAACACTTTACAACTCATTCATTAATACACCTATGATAATTTGAACCACACACGATTGATACACATTTCGACGAATTTTTGTTTAATAAGTACATTTAGGTTAGTAGATCAAATAAGAATACCGCTTAGTGGCTCTGAAGTAGACAGTTCATCATTTTCCTTGTTTAAAATCCTACTCCTGGACAAGTATTGTCTTTGACACAATCATCATCATCATCTGCGTAGCCTTTTCCCAACTATGTTGGAGTCGGCTTCCAGTCTAACCGGATGCAGCTGAATACCAGTATTTTACATGGAGCGACTGCATATCTGACCTCCACAACACAGTTAGTACTGGGTAATACGATACTACTTGGTAAGACTGGCTTTGACACCAACCAGCATAATAAATGCTAGTAAATTTATGAACAGGGTCGAAACACAAAGAGTATGCAAGGGTCGTACGTAGCACATTCGACGGTGCGTTCGTGTTCCACGCGCGCCTCAAAGAGATGTCAGCAAAGGAAGGTGTCGGTAAGGGCCGATGCCTACCATACCGGAGGACTGGCTCGTTCTTTGCTCATAATATTATAGCATTGCCATTCCACATGGCAAAGGGCCAGCCAGTCGTCGAAGTACGTTTCCGTATGACAGCGATGTAAATATGTATTTCGTCGCTAAGTGTCCTTTTCTTTAAATAGAGCCTAAATCTGCATATCAGTGATAAACAAAACAAAAACGGCCAAGTGCGAGTCGGACTCGCCCATGAAAGGTTCCGTAGCAGCAAGTAACATAATATTAAAATGACCTATTAAAAAAAACTACTTACTAGATCTCGTTCAAACCAATTTTCGGTGGAAGTTTACATAGGTACATCATATATTTATTTTAGTTTTATCATTCTCTTATTTTAGAAGTTACAGGGGGGACACACATTTTACCACTTTGGAAGTGTCTCTCGCGCAAACTATTCAGTTTAGAAAAAAATAATACTAGAAACCTCAATATCGTTGAAGACCTATCCATAGATACCCCACAGCTATGGGTTTCATGAAAAAAAAAAAATTGAGTTTCAGTTCTAAGTATGGGGAACCCCCGAAGTTTACTGTTTTTTTTTCTATTATTGTGTGAAAATCTTAATGCGGTTCACAAAATACATCTACTTACCAAGTTTCAACCGCGTAGCTTGTATAGTTTCGGAATAAAGTGGCTGTGACATACGGACAGACAGACAGACAGACAAACAGACAGACAGACGGATACCTGACCGAGACCTGACCTGAGAGTGACCTGGTAAAATGTTTTTTTTTTTTCTTTTTTTTTTCTTTGAATTTGGGTGTAGGTGCCTACTATTAGACACACCTCTGCCTAGCCCCTCGGGTATTACAGGCGTGATGTTATTTTATCAGTAGCGCTAAAACATCCCCCATCCCATAACCACAATTCTACAGCGCCCTACTACCTACACAAACACAGGTCTCAACTCACCACTCGTTAAGATGTGCGACAACCTTAATTCATTTAATAAGTCCGTACCCGAAGCAGATATATTTAATGACCGTAAGATAAAGTTCAAATCAAAAATCTTGGCCTCCCTACACGCTAACGAAACGTAGTGAACTTTTACTGTTAGTGAATGAATTACTCTGTTTTCATTTTCTTTGTTACCAAATTTATATCCCATTTTCCTTTAAATTGTACACCTAGACAAAATACAACTAAGCGTAAGCAACTAAGCGGTAATTTAGCTATGTATAGATGTTAAATTGTAAATCCTTAATTGGCTGTATGATTAGTTAAAATAGTTTAGGTTAAAATTGTAAAGAGCTGTGGATTTTGTAATAAATAAATAAATAAATAAATAAATCTGGCGTCTTTGTTGGCAATGTTGTGTTTACCTATATTTGGCATATATTAGAACACTGCCGTATGAGTTCGTATATGTATGTGTATATATATGTGCTGTGGGTGAACCTGAGTAAATAAGTTAAAACATTGACAGAAAATCATCATCATCATCATTTCCGCTGATAGACGTCCACTGCGGGCAAACGCCTCCCCCAAGGTTCGCCACATTGACCGGTCCCGTACGTCTCGTATCCAGTGAATTCCCGCAACCTTTACCAGGTCAACGGTCCACCTAGTGGGAGGCCTTTCAACGCAACGTCTTCCGGTTCGCGATCACCAGTCACAAAATAACCAGAGATAAATATAAAATATATATACACCAGACGAATTGAAAAGCTCCTCTTTTTGGAAGTCGGTTGATAAGTATGAAAAGATGATTCTAGAAGCATTTTGTAACTACAATTTATTTGTTAAACTCCTTCAGCTCAGTTGAAAGAGCTAACAAGATTATTTATTAGTACATCAATAGCGGCTGTAATGTTACTAACGTAGACATAATGTGTTTAGCCTGTTAGCCGTTCCAAACCGTTCTTGTTAGCACTGAGCTGATAAAGACCTACTGGCTGACAAGTCTGAAGAAAGCTCTGGATTTATCTAAGTTTGGTTGACTATTAAAATTTGACGATAGACAAAATTACTATAGATAAACTTTGTGACGATGCAGCTGGGAAGGAGATGGTTATTGACATGACAACTAATGTAGATGTATAGGTGAAATGAAGAAAATAATAAGAATGTATTATTAGGATAGAATAAAAATACCAAAAAAAATTGCAATCTCGTCGAGAACAGGTGTTCTGACCTTTTTTAAAAAAACACCAAATAATTCCCAATAGTTCTTTGAGTCCCTATTGAAAACACACTCATCTTTAAGGTTATAGAATTCAAATCATCAGTACAACCCTCTAAGTTCATTTAATCCTTAAACCATTAAGCTAATGATTTTATGCCATATTTGTAATGGTCGCGAATCACGGTTTAACCAACATACAACCGGACAATGACCTGCAAATTGCAAAAACCGTAAGAAAATTTCAGCAACCCGAAGACGATAAAAAAAACTAGTAATTAGTCCGTCAGTCAGATTATAAACAAAAATTTGACCAGTATTTTTTCTTTCCTTACTTATACCAAAATTAACGAAATACGTCACGCCTTGGTATAATAAGTTCTGACGTCAAGAGTTATAGTATAAGTCATGGTGTATAGTAAGTTCTGACGTCATGAGTTTACTCCCACTCCCAAGTTTTGATGCGATTTGATGCAATATTCATTGATTTACAAATCGAAAATACGTGTCCATTATTTTCCAATACTCTAACTGACGGACTAAATAGATTTATATTTTTTGATAATGACGCCATGTGCCTATTGTGCGGGCTACCTGAGCACCTCTTCCTTATGAACCGATCCTTGTTCAACACAAACCAACTAATTTAAATAAGAAAGATACAAATCTGCAGTTTCTAGCAAGTCATGTAACAGCAATCGATTTGGCTCTCGTCTGGAGAAACTGCAAGAAAGTGTCACACATGCGCCTAAGCTACAATTTACCCAGATAGAGAAAACTAGGCAAAATCTCGCGTGCCTAGATTTTAAATACCTACTATCTTGCAGCTTTGTGCTGACAAAGTACAAGATATATTGAGCTTTTTAATGGTGATTTACTTAGTAGAAACATCGTTTTGGACGTTACGTGTTATCTTGGTTATGATTGTGGCTTATTGAAAGTTTGAGTACTTTTGAATGGAAAGTCGTGGTTTTAAAAACAACTTTTTCTGCGCTGATTTACTTATTTTTTTTAACATAAAATTATAATATGATACAGTATCTAGTATCTGTAGTACCTCTTTGACTTGTAGCATGATTACAGATATATGCACTGTCGACTGACCATCGCTGTAATAAAACCAATATTAGCTGACCTCTCAGTTTTATACTTTAACTCTAGCTAGACTACGCAAAACTAGCTCAAGGTTAAAGAATACCACGACTCGTGGTTGACTTTAGGTAAAACAAAGAAAAATAAATAAAAGGTTCTATTTTTGCACAACATAGCTTGGGTAGGCTAAACCATGTCCTTTTAAAAAAATATGCAATAACTTTAACATGTAAGATACTACTCCAGTAGGTAAATTGGATGTGGAGGGTAATCTTCGGAACTTCTGATCAAGAATTCATCAAAAAATCTTTCAAAAATCAATTGGAAACTGCACTATCACCAAGTTTCATAGGCTATAATATGTAAGACTTTCCGGTGGCATAAATTACGACTATGACGCCAACGAAGCCACAGAAAAAGCTAGATGGTTATATTGCAATAAAAAGTTTTGAAAAAATAATAAACAATCCTTTCTCTCTTCCACAGAATCAAGAAAACTCTTCGGAGGCTACCGGATAACCCCAACCTACTGCAAAGCATCGCGCGCCGCAAAATACAACAGAGGAAATACAATATGCATGTTCAACCACGAATGTTACCAGCGAGGGGGCGAGGTAGTTGGAGCCTGCATGGACGGCTTCCTTTTTGGAGCTTGCTGCCAACTCAAATCTGACAGCCAATCCCACATCCCAAAAGGCCCGGGAATCGTCATGACCAGTTACCTTGACTACCCAGAAGCAACTGAAGGAGACGATTATGATGCAGATGAACTAAGCGCATGGCATAACAGTTACAAACCTGTAGTTACCCCTGGATACAAACCTGCAGATAAAACGTCGGCAACAACGTTTAAACCAGAAGATTTGAGTACCGAAGGAGAGCATGCTGAGATGATTTCTGAAGGGTTGACCCAGATTACGAATACTTTACTCAGTTCTCCTCCTAAGGACAGTAATGGTGTCATCTATATGAAGCCGCAACCTGATTACTATACACACAGCAGTATCGACCATGGTGGTCCTGAGACTATACTAGTACATACAAATGGTTCTGTAGTTGATACTGTAGTCAGACCTTCAGACTTCAATGTACAACTGTCTTCGATGCAGACGAAGCCGACGGTTACTCCAAGTACATCAACCACGGAGCCTCAAAAGACAGTGTCAACCCAGCGTCCGATCAAGCCAATCTTCAGACCTAAACCTGTGACTTCAACTGAAAATTACGTCATAATTTCGACACCAACAAAAAATACGCAGAAAGTCCCAGAATTGTCATCAATTAATAGTATTATTCAAATGCTCAATGATAGTACTCCAAGTATGAAAGAGGATGTGACTCCATCTATTGATGTTATGGAGACGAAATCTTCGCCAGCTCCTTCATACTCCTACACATATCCAAGTTTCTCTTCCACCGGCCACTATGTCACTCTCAGACCTACATCATTGTCAACATACTTGACGAAGAAGCCAGCACCGAGTAAAAAACCGTCGTACGACTACATACATACGACTCCAAACAGCTTGCCACAGGATGATGATAAGCCATCTTCATACTTCTCCTCGCCGAGCCCTAGTCAATCAACTAGTCAAGCTATTGATGCTTTCAATAGATACCCTACTGATCCCACTGATTTCGGTGATTTGTCTACCTTCAGTTATGTTAGCTCTACGACCACACAAAGACCTACGACTCCTAAGAAGCCTCCATCGACCAGTTATGTTACTGGAGCTAGTCCTATTAGAAGACCAGCTTTTCCCCCGAACGTGGTGACATACGATGCTATTGATACTGTTGATACTTTCTCAAGTGTCACACCGACTGTCATAGTACTAAATGATATACATACAACCAAAACTCCTCTAGATGCTGAGGAACCTCAGTTTGTCGAAATATCTCAAGAACCTTTCAAGAAACCAATCAGTCAGATTACTGTTAACAACCATATTGCTGCTACTAACAATATTTATATGGGAAAACCTACTTATCCATCTACATCTTCACCAACAGTTGTTATTACTCCTAAACCAGGAATTGTGACGACTCCATACCCAATCAAAGCATCTATAGGTACAAGACCTGCTCCCATTTTGACAAGTCCTATTATGGAATTTACTGAAGCACCAACGACGAATAAGCCAGAAATGCAGACATCGCCTGATGATTTGATAAACTTCCCACCTGTAAGGAACCCAATGCTGAACGCTTCTGGTTCAAATCCATCTTTATACAACACTAGCATTTCAATGTCTGACAACGAGCTAGACATTCTACACGACGTAGAATTCACAACACCAACATGGGAAATGGATGAGAAACTGAACGAAAAGATGAATGTATTCGTGAACAAAATCGTTGGAAATCTCCAAGGAACATTCCAAGAGTTACACGATATAGTCATACTGGGTAAGAAACCAAACGAAACAGCAATAAAAACGACTACGACAAAGCCGAAGAGGACTACGCCGACCACGAAACGGCCCTTTCTGACGACCACGAAGAAGCCAGTGAGGATTACCACGGCCAGGCCTACCACGCGAAGGCCTCCGGTGAAGACGACTAAGAAGCCGGTGCGGCTAACGACGCAGTATCGACGGCCAACCACAACCCAACCGCCGACGACCACAACCGCCGCCCCAACGAAAAAGCCGGTAAGGAGACATTGAACGAAAATTAGCGCGTTGAAGTCTTTCAGAGCAAGCAAATAATCATTTCACAGTAGCAGCCACAGTTTGGATTTGTTGATGGCAATAGGGTCGCTCTCTATTACATGGGACTTAAACAAAACTGGCGAAATGTTAGTGTACTAGGTACACCACGCTTACGATTACTATTTTGGGATTACGGAGGTAATGTTATGTTAAAAAGAAAGTACATTTAAATTGTGATCTCACTCTGTTGTCATGTCAGTTTACAATATAAATATTGAAAAGTGCAAATGATTTGAACAGGTTTAGATGTGATTTTCCGGGGCTGCGGGACTGTTCAAAAGAGATACCGTGGCCCCGGAACATAAAGGGCGGGGAAGGAACATGGATGGGTTTTAATAGTCAGTAAAAGTCTGACACTCCCTCCCGCTTCGCCCAGAGTGGGAGAAGTTATTTGATGATTTCCCATCCGTAAAAAAAGAGGTGATTTTAACTGTAGGCTATTTCAAATACTACTTGAATCGTGCTTTTAATTTGTGTTTTGTCTCTTGTATTTTATTTTGGTGGTAGTTACATCGCATTGTATTTAAAAATTCGGTGTTATTTACGTAATTTTAGGTATATCAAGAAATAAAATAAGATAAATGAATATTCCTACATACATCCAAACAGGTGCGTCGTCTTTTAATCCCGATAATTTCAGGTGACGACCACAAAAAAGCCGAAGCCGGTCAAGAAAGTGACCACAACCACACAAGCAGCTACCACGACCACGGAACTAGAAGACGAACTGACTACAGAGAACTTTGTGGAACAAGCTGTTGATTATAATAATAAGAATTGTGAGTATTTGAATTGATAATCAGTTGAAATAGTAATTGTGAGGAAGTGTCTGATGAGATGACCAGTAATTGAGAAGTTTGGAAGCAGAAGACTTGAAATAAATTGGGATAAGATTGATGATGATGAATTGTGAGTGTTTGACCATCTAATAAACAAATAGTGTAGGCTAAGAAGTACAATAACCATTTTGCTGCAGTATTGTTTGCAATAGCTAAAACTGGGTGCTTCAAATTTTGAGTAAACACATAGGTATCGTTGACTGCATCATAGCATTCTCGTAAATGAGAGGTTTTATTTTTAAAAATAAAAAATAGTTTCCATGAACTCGATAGATGGCGTTGATCAGACTACGTGCCAAAGCCAAAACGCTTGAAAAACACACGTTACATACGCTCGTTGACCGACAATTCGTTTGCTTATGCTTCCGAATATAACCATTAGGTCCAAGTGAAATTATGTGACGTTCTGTTCCTTGCAGTAACGTAGTCAGACTAACGCCATCTATCCAGCGACTAGGGAAGAGTTGATAAAGAAAATCCCTCATTACCGTCATCACCATCTGCTTAGCCTTTTCCCAACTATGTGGGGTCGACTTCTAGTCTTACCGGATGCAGCTGAATACCAGTATTTTAAATGGAGCGCCTGCTTATCTGACCTCCACAACAGCTGTTTGTACTACTCTGTTAGCACTGGGTAATACGAAACCCCATAATCTCGATTAAGTATTGGTGTTTAAATTATTATTTTGACAAATAATGACGACCATAATAGCGCAGCGGTAGTGAGGCTGCCTTACGTTTTTAGGGTCCAAGGTTCAAATCCCGGTACCCGCAAATGTTTGTGTGATGAGCATGGACATTTCTTTCCGGGTCACGGATGTTTATATTTATTGTATTTACAAAAAAAAGGATCTTTGTAACATATCAACTGTCTGGTGTCCGCGACCCAAGCCTTGTTGCTTAGTGTGCCACTAGATGATGGTGTGTGTAATGTTCAGCGACATTTATATATTTTAATGTTTAATTTGTCAACCTTTGTCAGTCTTCCCTTCAATATTTCCAGTGTGTGGTGTCCGCCCCCTCTCGAAGACGGGTCGTATCGTCGGTGGTAAGAGCGCCGCCTTCGGAGAGTGGCCCTGGCAAGTGCTGGTCAGAGAGTCCACCTGGCTCGGTCTCTTCACCAAGAACAAGTGTGGTGGTGTCCTGATCACCAGCAAGTTTGTTACGACCGCCGCTCATTGTCAACCTGGGTGAGTCTGGTGATTTATGCTTTGGAATTTAGAACACATTGTTAAATTTGTCAAGTGATAATATTAGTACACGCTGTCCTAGTTATAGAGTAATGAAAGCAAGAGCTGAGAAAAATGCTTGGTTTTAACAAAGTCAGTTGATGTTCATTGTAACACACCCTTTCTTTTTTGTTTTTTTTTTCGAATGGGAAATCATCAAATGACTTCTCCCACTCTGGGCGGAGCGGGAGGGAGTGTCAGACTTTTACTGACTAAAGCCCATCCATGTTCCTTCCTCGCCCTTTATGTTCCGGGGCCGCGGTATCTCTTTCGAACAGGCGCGCAACCCCGGATTGTAACAAACCCTATCTTTATTTTTTGTACTAGTACGAGTAGGTACTCGTATCTTGTGTAGATATCTAGGTTCCAATCAAAGCAAAAAATACAAATTTGGAAAAAGAAATTCTGTATAAGCCTCATAGATAATACACTATATAATACAAGATAGATATGATATGCGCAACTCTGGTTTTCGTTTTTAAAACTGTGTATCCAAACTGTTAGATGGCGCTGTTAGTTTTTGTTCAACCAAATAAATACAAAAAGAAATTTTGAGGATTCGAACTTGTGAAAAATGGCAACCGCTGTCACCGCTAGGCTATCTACTTCAGTAGCAAGTAGTCTAAAATAGCTGTTCTCGTTATATGACAGTTGAAAAGTTGGTGTACCTAAACACACAGATGGCAGCACTATCAATGAAAATTTTGTTTGAAGCCAATGTATGGAAGTTTCACCCTCCTGATAAGCCTCCAAAAATCTGCTGTTTTGCACAAATTTTACCTGAACTTTTGGCCGTACCTAATGTACTTATAAATTGTAAAAGTAAAGAAACCACCTTTTTTGAAACTATACCTTCTCTCTCTTTCAGCTTCCTAGCATCTCTAGTAGCCGTATTCGGCGAGAACGACATCTCTGGAGACTTTGAACCAAAGAAGCCAGTGTCGCGGAACGTGAAGAGAGTCATCGTGCATCGATCGTATGACGCAGCTACCTTCGAGAACGATCTCGCGCTGTTGGAGTTAGAAGCGCCGATCAAGTTTGATGCTCATATCGGTAAGTAAATTTTTTTATTAGAAAGGTGCTGTGTTGAATTATTTGCCTGATTCTAGCCCGGATGAATTCCTGAAAGAAGGGCTAAGGCGCGGGACAAACACGAGTGGCGTATGGCGTATGGCGGTGGCGCGGCGCTGGCGAGGTGACGGCGTGGCGCCGCCGGTGCAGCGCAGAACAGGCACGCTAATGGCGCCGGAATGGCGTGGCGCGGGCGCATTCTAGTCTTTAAAGTCTAAATTGTTACGCATTTTCGTTGTCTTGTTCCCGCTTTGTGCATGCCACTGCTAACTGTGGGTGCGCGGATGGCGAGGAAGTGGCGCCCGCGCCGCGCCAGCGCCACGCTTGCGCCACGCCATCTAAGTATGTGTCGCGCCACACCTCTTCTATACATTTTGTATGAAATAACAAAGAAGTGGCGCCACGCCACCACCTCGCCAGCGCCGCGCCGCCACACGCCACTTGTATATGACCCGCGCCTAAAGGTGAACACACTTATCAGAGCCGAAGGAAGCGAAAAAGCCGAAAGAATCGAATTTTAAAATTATTTGTACGAAACTTTTAAAACCTTGCACTAGTCCGCGTCGAAACGGACGAATAGGTAACGTTATACGTATGAAAAAATGTTTCTTGCGGCGCGGATGAGTGTGCGTTCACCTTAAGAAGAAAATCGATTTGATTTGAGAGAATTTAACAGACTGTTTGAAAAATTATGGCACTTAAGAGACCCATTGCATGTCGTCTTACACCAAGTCAAGAATTCATTGAGTCTAAAAAGGTAGACGGAGACTATCCTATCCTTTCCTGTTCAGTGAAAAGGTAATACCCTTTTCACAGAACAAGATATGATTGATCAGCAGTTCATGTGCTTGCGATGGACTTTTGTGCAGGCACAGCGCTTTCAAATGGCAGATGCTTCAAACTTGTAACGAGGATGTGCTGGAATAAGTTATATCTTCTTATGTTATAGAGTTATAGAAGTTCAGATTTCGTATGGAGCATTAAGTCATTTAAAAACACCATCATCTGCAGACACACGACATCATCATTATGTCATGTCTACATGGAACGACTGCCTATCTGACCACTACAACCCAGTTAGTACTGAGTAATAAATACATGCCCCTTGATAAGACTGGTTCAAATCCGTCATGTTGATTGTTTTCGAGAAGAGGCACACTGGGCTAAATGAAAATGTAGGATCAAAGTGAAGGTCTGCAGCAGCAAAGGCGTCTGGTGTCTTATAATTCTATATGACTTACGTTTTTAGGGTCCCGGGTTCGAACCTCGGTAGGGGCAAATGTTTGTGTGATGAGCAGACATTTATTTCCGAGTAACTTATATGTTTATATGTATTTATAATTAGTATCTGGTGTACTGTATCAACTATCTGGTGTCTAAGACACAAGCCTCGTGACTTAGTGTGGCACTAAATGGTGGTGTGTGTAACGTTCAGCGATATTTTTTTATCTATCTAAAAATATTATTATTAAATTATGATTTCCAGTGCCAATTTGCATGCCACCTGATGAGGCTGACTTCACGGGCCGGGTAGCGACCGTCACGGGCTGGGGTCGACTCAAGTACGGCGGTTCTGTACCGGCCATATTACAAGAAGTACAGGTAATCATAAAATTACATTTGCTTACTTCAATTCTTTGGTCTTACATCAGTTGTCTCTAGAAAAATGCACACAAGTCTAGTCGTAATCTATCAGAATGGGATCGACAGTATCAAACAATTGCAAATCTATTTAGTCCGTCAGTTAGTGTAATGGAAAACCATAGTTATTGATTTTGTAAATCAATGAATATAAACAAAGATAAAACGCATCAAAACTCGTGACGTCAGAACGCACTAAAAATTATACCAAGGTTGTGACGTATTGGGAATTTAAAAAGCGTCGTATCTTCGTCAGTTTTGGTTTACGTAACAAAAGAAAAAGTACGGGTCAAATATTTTTTGATAATCTAACTTACGGATTAATTAGATTTTTTCAGTCGACAAGACTATTACCTATTTGAAATTTTACTTTTTTATTTATTTACTAGCGGACGTCCCGCGGTTTCACCCGCATAGTTCCCGTTCCCGTGGGAGTACGGGGATAAAATATATCCAATGTTACTCGTGGATAATGTAGCTTTCGAATGGTGAAAGAATTTTTAAAAACGGTCCAGTAGTTTTTAAGCCTATTCATTACAACCAAACAAACAAACAAACAAAGTTTTCCTCTTTATAATATTAGTGTAGATTTTAGCTTTAAGAAATCAATACTTAAATATATTCATTTAGCACACAAAACATTACTTACCTACCTACATATAAAATTTACGGGTGGTTCGGAATGTTGTGCTGAATATCTGGTAACCGATTTAGAATCGGTGTCTCTTTTACACTTCATTCTGTCTTCTACTGGTTTATCCATTATCTCTGAAACGGTGATATGCCAAGTGACAATAGGTCTCAAAATTTGACTTGTCATAATTATTATAATAACAACTTTACAACAGCTGTTTTCCCAGCTGAATCTTTCAGATGTGTGCATGCATGTGCATTTATTTAACACATTCAAACATTTTATCAGTACTGTCCCATTTAAAGTTCTCTATGTACGCATTGATGAAAACAAAGATAGATTTATTTTGAATTTATTTTCCAGGTACCTGTAATAGAGAACAGTGCTTGCCAAGACATGTTCCAGACCGCTGGCCACTCGAAGAAGATCCTCAACTCTTTCATTTGCGCGGGATACGCTAACGGGCAGAAGGACTCCTGTGAGGTAAGTATCGGAAGGAATCGTTGTTTTTATATGGCTACCCATACATTTAATAGATCGTATGGAGTACACCAAATCTATTTATGCGTTTCTAATCCTTACAAAAGTAAAGTGCTTGTAAAAGCATCAGTACCCATCAAACAGAAACACAGCATCCAGGGCCAGATTGAAGTGTGTAGGCCCTTTTTATTTTCGGATGGGAAATCATCAAATGACTTCTCCCACTCTGGGCGGAGCGGGATGGAGTGTCAGACTTTTACTGACTAAAACACATCCATGTTCCTTCATCGCCCTTTATGTTACGGGGCCACGGTATCTCTTTCGAACAGTTCCGCAGCCCCGGCAGGGTGTTGAAGGCAACCTGAGACAATTCAGAAGTGGACGTTGCAATTGTTTTGGGTACAGACCAAAAAAATATATGTTAACAAGGTGTAGAAAAGACTTTACCGTACAACCTCTCGTGTGGTGTCTCGGACCATGCCCCGTATTCACAACCCTTCGATTCGATTATTTTCGATTCGGGAAGTCGTACATCTATCTCGCACGTTTTCGTAATGCCAAAAAGGGATACACATACGACTTGTCGAATCGAAAATTCATTCGAAACGTTGTGAATACGGGGCCATGAACCTAGTCATGGACACAAAGAATGTATTTCTTTCTTATTTATAAAAGCGTCGAGGTCCCTTCCATTTGGAGGTTCAGGGCAAGTTCCCTGCCCTAAATACGTCGCTGACTTTAGTGATTTTCTGTGGTCGTGCTCCTTCGCAAGAACCAAAAACTGCTATTAACTATGCAAGACATTCTGTTACATGAATAATTTGGTTTACTCAAACATATGTCATCACCTGCCTAGACTTTATCATATTGGGGTCGGCTTCAAGTCTAACCAGATGCAGCTGAATACCAACATTTTAAAGACAGCGACTGCCTGTTTGTGTGATGAGCATGGACATTTGTTTCCGAATCATGGATGTTTATACGTATAATAAGTATGTGTTTGCAAACAAAAAAAGTATGTAAGTAGTATATCTAGAGATGTAAATTGAAAAAAAAAAACAAAATGTTTTTTTTCACAATCTTGAAAAAAACATGAAAAAAAACTTGGCACCGTTGTTTTTTTCTACATTTGGTTTGTTTTTCAGAAAAAGTGAAACACTATAACTGAAGTGGAATAAAATACTAAATTTGTTTGTTTTATTTTTATTCAAGTCAAATTATGTTGATCAACAAAAACGAACTCTCACTGTCTCAAGCTTTCTGCAATCTGCACGCAAATCAACCAAAACATAAACCAAACGAGGATTAGGGAAATCCCCGTCCGTAAAAGTAGTTTATATTTGGTGTTGCCAATTATGTTAAGACATGTATGTACTATCTAACAAAAAAAAACAAATGGTATTTTCTTATTGAACAAAAAAATTAAAATAATAACAACTCATATACGATAACCGCCTTACCATATTTTTATTTTCCTACTCATGAAAAAAAACCTGCTCCAGAAAAAAGACTGTTTTTTTTCATGTTTTTTTTAAACGTTTTTTTTTTCATCTCAGAAAAAAAACCGTTTTTTTACAACTCTAACTGTATATCAACTATCTGGTGTCCACGACACAAGCCTCGTTGCTTAGTGTGGTACCAGATGGCGCTGTGTGTAATGTCCAGCGATATTTATTTGTATTTAATTACTATTTTTCCCAGGGTGACAGTGGAGGTCCGCTGGTCCTGCAACGCGACGATGGGAAATGGCAACTAGTGGGTACAGTCTCCCATGGCATCAAGTGTGCAGCCCCCTTCCTTCCAGGAGTTTATATGAGGACCACCTTCTACAAGCCATGGCTAAAAAGTATTACTGGTGTTCATTAATAGGACGACAAAAAAACTAGTAAGTCCGACTGTTAGATTATCAAAAAATATTTGACCCGTATTTTTTCTTTTATTTCGCAAATCAAAATTGATGAAGATACGACGCTTTTAAAATTCTCAATACGTCACGCCTTGGTATAATTTTAAGTGCGTTCTGACGTCACGAGCCCCCACTCCCGAGTTGTGATGCGTTTTATCTTCGTCAATATTCATTGATTTACAAAAACAAGATATGCGTTTCCATTATTTTCCAATACTCTAACTGACGGACCTAAATAGATTTGCAAATTTTTGATACTGTCGTCAGGCCTATTCATTAGCATCATCCTAGCCTTTTGACAACTAGAGGGCGTAAACAACCTCATCACGAAGTCGTCAACCAAGCATTCGGTACGTCATACTAAGTAACTTTACGCAAAAATTATTGCTGGGAAACTACTTTTATTTGTTCAAAGAATCACGTTATACGGTACCTAACCTCAATGTATCGCACTCAAAACATTATGCTGATGGGTGGATTGAATAGTACGGGGGTCTTGGAGGTGTTTTAAGTAAAAATCTGACACTAGAAACGACAATATTTAAAAAAAAATGTGGAAAAGTTGTAACTTTGACCCCCAATATCTCCGTAACTAGAAGGTTCCCAGGTATGGTCTAGATTCTAGACCATACCTGGGAACCTTCTAGTTACGATCATTGTTTTGTTCTAGACTCTAGAACAAAACAATGATCGCAATGACGGGGAGAACAAGTGCCGTTCGGCTTCGTAACGAGTTTTTTTTACACCCTTTATGTTGGGGTCGTCTTCCAATCTTACCGCATGCAGCAGATCACCAGTATTTTACATGCAGGCCTCCAGAACTCAAAAGAGGAGGGTTTTTCTGGGCCCAGCTGTTCATTAGTTAGTATGCCCTCTCTCAAATGAGTCTACTTTTGATTAGTTAACACCTGGGCCCAAAATAAATGCAGTCGTGCATTTCTCCTATTTGAAGTTTAAAGTATGAATTGGATTTTTATTTGTGTGTGTGTGAATGTGTGTGTGTGTGTGTAATAGTTTGTTGTATTGGTATACGAAATAAATCAAGTTAATATGAGTGTATGTGAAATAAGGTTTCTTAAGAAATTCACAAAGAAAAAATAACATAACATTTCCAAGATTTATATAGAATATCTGATATTTTTTTAGTATTTTTGAAAATCATTTATATTTGTGTTGCTGTGAAATGTAAAAAAAATAACTCTCGTCTGAAATTTTAATGATTCAAAACTCCTTTGAAATAGGTTAAATAAAATATTTTTTATCAACTTCAATTCCATCTTGACTTCAAATATTATAATATCTGTCTTCTACAGTTTTTAAATATTAAATATAATAATATAATCTCTTTAAGCAGTGTTGTTGGTGTTATAGATGTTTATAATAAATTGGAATTTGAATGTTACTGCTCTCTATTGAAAAATGTATATTAAATGTAATTCTGATATAATTAAATAATTTTAACATTGTTTTAGGTTACAGTCACGCCCTGTTTTATTATAAATTAATAATCAAAATGTATATTTTTCAATACTGGGGTATTGTCGATTAAATATTAAAAGAAACGTTTGATGTGACTTACGCCATTTTCAGTTTGGCGCCAAAAATCCACAAATGGTGTTAAAAAATTAAATAATTTTGTATATTGTCCTAGTATAATAATAATGTAAATTATTAAAGAAAATGCATTTATTTATTGTTATTAAATATAGATTTAAAGTTAGCGTTTAAGACTGAACTGTAGAAATTATAAATCGTTTGTTATGATTAAATTATATTTATAATTTTATTGAGCTTTTTCGTATATTTTGCTCAATGAGCTTAGTTCTGCTAAAATTTACCAACCCACACAAAAATATTCACAAAAACAGACCGAGCAGATAGATATGGAACTAATTATACTGGATACCACATTTAGACTGTCCGATTAGTTTTCCATATATTTTTATCTAAATTAAGACATTGTGGGTTTAATCATTTTGGCAGAACTGAGTCGGCAAAGTACCTACTGTTATTCTTATTGATTACCATAATACGGGCAAGTTACGCTAAAATATTTCTAGCAAGTATTCTTGATCTTTAAATAATTTAGGCTTAAGTAGTGAAATTATTGCATAAAACTTATATTAATTGCATTAAATTATTATTATTAAGTATAGCATATTTTTTAAATATTTATTTATGTAATAACTTACCTGTTGTGGAACATGAGTTACCTACGTTTTTGAAAACTAGATGATTCTTATCACTTTGATTTCTGTTTATTTACAGCTTTTCTACTTCAGAATGCATACACAGGGTCAACTTAAATTAGCTAGCTGAACTTGGTAGGCGTGATGATTATTTTGGTTAATTAGTTTAAAAAAAGATTTAATGATGAAATTACTTTTGCCTCGTTGTTTTAGTGGCCGCAAGCGATTACTAATGAGGTGCTAGGACCGGTCCGGAATTGAGTCCCCTGATCGAGCATTGTCACTGGGTTTTTCCATTAGACGTAACTGGAAATGTGTGTATTTTTAGGTACACCTCTGCCCACTTGTTTGGGGTCTAAATTAAGTCACATAGATATATTAAAAATGTTTGATTTTCCATTTTAAGATGACGATATTCATCATAACTATGGAGTTTCACTCGATAATTTAAATTGACCTTATCAATTCGTACGGTCATGATTGCTTTGCATTTGAACTATAATTTATGATATTATTTTCCACTATACACCCAGTCACTACTCATATTTTTGCGAACTCTGCCCGTAACAACCACGAAATGTTGTAAAAATATAAAATAAAAATGCTCAAATAAAATAAGTAAGATGTTAATACGGACGGTTATGTATTTATTAAACATTTTAAAGTATTATTGTGAAGTTTTTTTCACTAAACACAATAGCTCCCAAATATATTAAATTTTAGCTCAAACCAGTGATGGTAAAACATTGTGAGGAATCTGGAATATTCCAGAACTCAAAACAGTACCAGGACCACACACAGAGGATGTGTTCAAGAAGTGGGAACATGGCTGATCGTACATAGGTGTATTAAATAAAACCACATAATTCAATGCCTCATAACATATTTATTGCACATAAAAATTAAAGCTAATAAACATTATCTTTCATACATTTTGTGTCTACTTGCCTACAGCCTAGGAGTACGTACATTTATACCTTCTGTAATACAGTATGTATGAATTTAATATATAAAGCTAAGCGAACAATATTTAATTAGAATGTCAACATAATTTTAATTCCTAAAGTAACTGGATGAACTTAAGTTTTTATTAAGTACTAATTTTGAATTATCCAAGAACATTTTTAATAGAGATCTTTTTATGGGTTTGTAGCCAAGTGCGTAATACGGAATCCTTGTACTAGACTTTATTACCAATTTAAACTTCAAAATAATAAAGAACTTTGAACAATTGGAGATAATTATTTTGATGTGGGTTGATACATTTTTGCACAACCCAACTATTTAATATGGAGTCAATGATACAAAATTAGAAAACACGATACGATCAGAAAAAATATAATAAAGCTATATAAAAATTATACATTGCGATATCAGATCCTAACTACATATTTTTGGCTACTGGCTAAACAAAATATATCCTTATATAATCTTTATTATAACACTAAATATACTCGTATTATTATATTGATTGCAACATGATTATAACATTTTCTAGTATGCATTTTTAAAGCGAGCCTTTTACATTTTATTTTTATTGATATTGCACAGCAGTTAATTTTTGACTATTTATAATAACAATATACTAAACTTTCAGATACATTATATAATTTGATTTGACATAAATTAAGATTTCTTTCTAAATTATTTGTATTTTTTTTTTAATTTAGTACGATACATTTGAATTTCGGAGAAATATTTGGAAGCAATATATTTAAAAAAAAAATATTGACAAGTTTAAGATAAGTTATACATTTTTTTTTCAATTAATCTGTACCTACATTATAACGTCAAAAGTAGTTTTGTTAAAGAACTAATATTTAACTACATTTTTTATACTCTACATTAATATATATAACTACAAGCAGAAGACGAGGTGGTTTATATTTTAGGTATATTTAGGTATTATACTAAACACCTAACCTCAGTATATTTTTAGAAGTTTTTTTTTCTTAAATTAAATTAAAATAACTAGTAACGGTGTAATAATATTTTACAAAACATTTAGTTTAGTATAAAATAAGCAAATAATTGTGCAGTAGCTTAAAATACACTTATCCAACACCGTTTTTAGGAAATAAGATGTTTGACAATTATAATAAACTAAAAATAAAATACTTGACAATGATATAGTTTGACAATAAAAGTTTTCAATTATACACATCTTTTGTATGTATACTTGCTTAAACCTATTTGAGAAAATAAAAAAGAATCTAAAAGATTGAAAATTTTCACATTTATGCAAGAAGCACAGTTTGAATTTTTCAGAAATTACTCGTTGAAGTTACAATTTAAGAATCATCAATGTACCTAGTAAAGTGTTTACGCAGTAGGTAGCATTTCGTTTTGAAGAGTCGTCTTACTTAGAAATCTTTCCCTTATAATGTAGACATTTTTTACAAATAGCATCAGCTCTATCCTTAATAGTTTGAGCCGGAGTGGCCATAGCCCTATCAGATTCAGGTTTAGGATCCTCTGCATCGAAGGGACCCTCGCTAAACTGCTGAATCAACTTCTTAATATAACTCCCAGGGCCCCGAATCGTCAATTTAGTATTACTATCTTCAGTTTTCTCAACATTATTCTTATATTCACTCAACATTTGCAAGCCATCTTGGAAATTTTCGAAAGCTTGAGTTATTTTATCGCCAATATTTAATTTCTCTTCAATGTCACTAAAAGTAGATTTAGAAGAAGACATTTCTGCTGCTACATCTTTGGAACTAGTAGGTGTGATAATAATTTCATTATTTTTAACATCGATTGTGATTTTAGCATCATCTAGCGACAGCCCGGAGAGTAACACGTCGACGGATTTCGACCTGTATTGCCTAGATGGCGCTAGTGGGACTTGAAGTTGGTTTGAGTCTGTGTTTTCTTGCTTGATGGTGCCGATAGACGTCACTGGTGACGATGAGAGTGATGACTTGTCTCCCGGGCTTGATCCTGGAGTTTAATGAACTTTGTAAAGGAAAGAGAATTATCGTTTAATTATATATGGTTAGTATATAGTAAGATATACATACAGTTACAGAAAAAATTAAAGAGAATCGACTGTTTTGGTATGGGCATGTGATGAGGAGGGAAGAATCGCAGAACGGCCATTTCCAATAACTTTCTAGCCGGTTTCGGTAGGTCGCTATCTCTGTCTCTTTGACATTTTAACAGTTAGAAACAAAACGTCACAATTCGATTTTTCTATGAATCAAGTGACAGGTAAGTGACGCGGATAGGATATTCTTTGTTTATAAAAACACAGATAGCTGCGGAAGACAGTTCAAAAGCACCTGTAACTGGCCTACTTGAAATAAATGCTTTGATTTTTTTTTTGATTGATTTTTTAAAGAAGGCATATTACCCATAGTTATATGCGTTAGAAGTTATAGAAAACAGCCGTAAAAGGGTGATAAATATAAATGTTGATGGAAGGAGAGGGAAAGGAAGAGCAAGGAAACGATGGACGGATTGTGTGAGGATTTATAATTATGAAAGATAAAGGAGTAAATGTTGCCGTAACGTCTGACAGGGGAAAAAGAAAGAAAAAAAAAGAGTTGCGCCGACCTCAAGTAAAAAGGAATAAGATAAGATATTACATTTACATTGTTATACAACAGGGTTTTTTTGGGGTTAGTGTCTATCTGGTTAACCTATAAGGTGACTGTGTAAGTCCAAGACCTTACAATTTTTTTATATCTAAATGCTGTACACAGAAGCTGATGGTGAGCCTATGTTAATAAATAAATATCTTATTTATAAGTTAGTTTTTACCGCCACCTTAACGTTTTGGTTGAATTACCTCTTATTTATAGCATTGGCGTTTCAGTTGCTCCTAAAAACAGATTTATAATAATTATTAGTTATTATTGCTTCATATTTTGATTTCATCCACTTTCTACTTTGTTTTGTGGCCAAATGGATAGACATAAACATTTTTACACAAGATTAATGAAAAAAATACACATGCCATAATGTGACACTTGTAACATGACAATTGGTATTTTTATGTCAAATGATCAGTCGTCACAAAATAATGAGATGGGCTGAACTTGACCCCAACTCCAATAAAAGTTAAACCTAGTTCTTGAAAGCCAAAAACAAAGAAAAGAAAGAAAGTCTTGTAAAGTATTTTTGTAGAAAAGGTGAGAAATATTCTGGAGGATTTAAGTACAACAGCAGATTTAGTAGAAGTACCTACCACCTTGTTTGTTGGAGTAACAGCCACCATGGCTCACGCACAATGTCCACTCAAAGGACTGTTCAGTGCGTAAACCAAAACCAAAACTAGAATTTAAGAGTACCTACCTATTCGGATAGGAAACAACAAAATACGAATAGAAAAAGAAACAGAAACTGAACAGAAACAACTTACAAGAACATAAGAACAAATGGCAGGATTTTCAGGGGACTATCTCGTGTTAAAGAGGTGCAAAGAGTGCTGATTTGGAAAGAGAGAGAAAGATACTAAGAAGATGAACACAGTGATTTCAGTCACAAAAGTCAGTCTCATTAATGCTCTACCCACCGTTAGAGACATCCTCCCTCTCCTCTTCGCAGCACAGCGGCAGACTCTGTTCCACCATCATACCCTGCACCATATCCATGCAGGAATCCAGGGAGAACTTCTTACCACACATCTTGATGCCCCGGATACGGCGGCGCATTTCTGTTAGTGAGTTAGTTTGTGTGAATGTGGGGTGGGGGGTGAATATGGGGTGGGGGGGTTAGTTGGTAAGATGATTATGATCATGGAGATGGAAGTAAAGTTGGTGTTGGCGCTAAAGAATGGAAAAGAGCTGTAGATACAACGTGTATGTATGAAAATGGAGTAAAACAAGCGTTTATCTAACAATATTGAAGTATTGAACTCGTATACAAAGCCTCTCATTTCCGTGCTACTATCTATTAAGGAGATTCCTTGTGAGGAGGCAATCCTGGCTGAAAGATCAAGTCTTGTAATATACAAGACTTGATCCTGCAGCCAAGATTGGACCTTTGGTTAGGTATGTGATAAATTTCAACTCGATCGGTCGGATTGAACTGGTATAAAATTAAGTTGTACGATTTGACCGATACTTTCTAAGTAACAAGGCAAGTTAAATAAACGCTTACAGTATGTTTGACAAGATCTGAAGTAGTAGTTGAAGAGAAGTGGTTTATAATAATGTGTGAACAAACAAAATACGTAATGTACACACTAGTTTTGCGAATGAGTAGGCAAAATAAGGAAACAATGAGTGAATAAATGTTATTGCTAATGTTACAAATGGTATGATCTAGCACCAAAATCATCCCTGATCAATAAATCTCCTGTCAAATCTCAAAATAGCTGTTGAGTGTACTTTTACGTCCATTTTCAAAAACTTACTTCCGTAAAATTTAAGTTAATATGCCACATCTCACAGCTATCAGTGTTTCTATGAACAAAGTTAGCTTGAAATATCCTATGCGCGTCTCTTATTCACTGTCACTTGATTCATAGAAAATTCAAAATATGATTTTCTGTGACGTTTCGTTTCTTTAAACAGACAGAGATAGCCACTTACCGAAACCGAACAGCAAGTTATTGAAAATGTCCGTTAGACTTCTTTTACCTCTGATAGCAACTCAAGTAGTAAACCAGTACCAACCTTGTGATAATAAAAATAACAATCATTGTGATTTTGACAGTGATGCTAACTCAGAGGGAAGAGATCGATGAAATGTACAGTGTACTTTATTGAAGTAACAAACATAATTTGACATGAGATTTGACAAAAGACTAAAAAACCAGAAGTGAAACACTCGAACACTTTGGACTTACCAGGACTATCCTTCGGTTCCATCTTCAACTGCGCGAAGGTTTGTGCGCAGGATGTGAGCACTTGCTCATAATCGCAGATAGCAGCATGAGTACCGTTCACAATCTTAGGACTCATGGGGCTGTTGGCTAGCAGGAGACTGGTGCCGAATGTTGCGTTTAGATCGCGGGTCTCTGAAACAGCAGCTACGTGAATGAGAAGGAAATAACAGGATAGGGAGGGAGAGAAACGATTAGAAATGAGGATGAAAATGAAATGACCGGAGTAGGACAGAGATAAGCTATTAGAGTTGTAAATGAAAATAATACTAAGGAGACAGTTGAAGAGGGATGTACAGATACTATTGGAATAGCAACACCACACACACAACACCACCACTACGACCACCACCACCACTTTGCATCACTAGATGAAAATGGTGATAAGAGTAGACATAGAAAGAAATCTTCTAGAAGAAGCTAATAATGATTCAGTAAGTAGTATAAAGGCGAACGCTGTAAGTTGGTTCAAAGCAGAAATAGAATTAAGATACGATAGAAAGGTGAACTTATAAGACTGTTGGCTAATAGGAGACTGGTGCAAAACGTTGCGCTTAGCTCGCGTGTCTCTAAAACAGTAGCTATATGTGGATAAGAAGGAAATAACTGGAAAAAGAGACGGACGAAACAAGAGAAACGGATAAAAGAAAATAATCAGGGAGGGAAAGAGAGAGACAATATTTTCTAGAGCAGTTGTGAATAAAATAAGACCAGAATAATAACAGGCATGTTGACAGGGGAACTTCAAGACCTCAAGAAATATGCAGTATAGCGATGGACGTTCATGGTTAGATATAAATATAAGAATTATCGACACGACGAAGAAACATTAAAATAAATAAATAATCTGTATATTTCAAGAATTCAAATACTATGTCCAAATAAAATGATTTCCAAGATACAGGTTCTTTACCTAGTTTGGAAGTCAGGCGTCCATTTAGATTTTTTGCAGCCTCTTTTGTACAAGCCCTAATGGATGACATTGTATTAGGCTATATTTTACTGAGTCCAATAAACGATTATTATTATTATAAACGATTATTAAAACATAATTTGAGACAGAGTGAACGACTGTGTCTGTGCTAGTATGAACTGTTTCGCCTTCCTTTTTCAGTTCATTGACAATTTGCTGCATATTGTAGGAGTTTTTGTAAGCATAAAAACTCAGTTTGACAAAGTACTTATTACGAAGCTGCATAAATATAGAAAGCTTGTAATGATCAAGACCAAACCGATTTCATTTGTTTTATAGGCCAAGGAAATGAAAAATTTTCGTTGTGAATGACATAGACTATAGGGAGTCAGAAGAGAAAATTGTAGATTAAAGTTATAATTGTCTACCTTTGAGTGAGATCCTCGGTTTCTTGGGCACCACAATGTTACCATTCTCGGAGCCGAACACGTCCATCAATATCTCCTTGGCTACCGTCTTGATCTCATTCCAGTCGTCTGAAATTACAGAAATCGTTTTTTATTTAATAATCCAATTAACCATGACTTGACACGAATTTCCTTCACCGTTAACATAGGTTAAATTGCTATTACCTGGCGAGATTAAAGACAGCCATTAAGCTTTTGGTAACAAAATTACAAGTTTTAGTGGATTTCCAAATATTCTACAATCGATGCAGTAGTTAAGGAATTATAGTTTAGGTGTTAGGAATCTGCAGCATCTAATTTAAACTATAATTTGAGTAAGTAAAGAGACAATCCGATCAGAAATTAAATAAATTACCAAGTTGTGTCTAAAAATTATGCGAAAAACTTTTGTTCCCAAATTTAATTTTTATGTTCTGTTTATTTATAAGCTACAGGAATACGTACTCAAATACGAGTATAACAATATACCTACTCTCTAGTGGTCGACGAACACTCCTAAAATATTGACAGCACTCCCATGTTAGATGGCGATGTTTCAGCCTTTGCCCTTTGACTATAAAGGGTGCAAATAAACCCTTAACGATGCCAAAAGGCACTTCTTTTCCCCGTCATCAGACTATACCTGGGAACCTTCTAGTTCATCATCATCATCATCATCATCTCAGCCGAAAGACGTCCACTGCTGGACATAGGCCTCCCCCAAGTGTCGCCACATTGACCGGTCCCTTGCGACTCGCATCCAACGGATTCCCGCAACCTTCACCAGGTCATCGGTCCACCTAGAGGGAGGTCTTCCAACGCATCGTCTTCCGGTTCGCGGTCGCCACTCTAGAACTTTTCGGCCCCAACGGCCATCCGTTCTGCGAGCAATGTGCCCTGCCCACTGCCACTTAAGTTTAGCAATTCTTCGGGCTACGTCGGTGACCTTGGTTCTCTTGCGGATGACGGACCTTCTAGTTACGGAGATATTATGTGTCAAAGTTCCAACTGTTTCACAAGTCTTTCTTTTTAATTCACGTTTTTAAACTCCTCCACGACCCCCGTGCTATTCAATCCATCTATCAGCATAATGTTTTGATTGTGCTCTGGATATGGAGTTAAAATTGAGAACGGCCCTCCAAGAACTTAAAGAATCAAACCTCCAAGTCCAACAACTGTTACAGGAGAGAGAGGAGAGTGAGGTGGAAGTCGATAAGATTAACGGCAAAAACTCCAGCTTAAAACGGGAGCTAGTAGACCTTCATCAGCAATACTTGGACGTTGTGGATGAACGGGATCAACTGAAGGTGGTCACGGATGGTTTCAGTAATTGTAGTGATTTATATGAGCAGGCTTTATTTAAAATTAGGGACTTAGAAGATAAGTTAATTCATGCCAATAGTTGTATAATAAAGTTACAGAAAGAAGGAGCATGTTCACAAGCTAAAGAAACAAACCTCTTATATAATGAATTATTAAACAATAATAATAATTTAAACCCCTTAATAACTATTGATCTGACAGAGGATTCATTAATGAAACAAAATTATTCAGTTAGCAAAAACAAATTAAAAAAATATGCTAAGTTGAATAGAATAATAAAAAAATGTAATCAATTTAGGAAACAACAAAAACGCTTTTCCAAATATATTCCACTGAGGAAAGAGCGTGTTGATTTAGTAAATAAGTTAAACAACTATCAAATAAAATTGGAAGACAGTGTAAAAATTTATCAAATTGATACTCAGCAATTACAGTCTGAAATACAGGTACTTCAGGATTCACTAAGTTCCCTTTCTAGTAGGTATATGATATCTCAGAACCAAATTAGGGAACATATTTTTGCAGCAAATGAGTTGGTAATGGGTCAATGTAGTTATCAGACAGTTACCAACCATGACAATATCCAGCCTGAGGTAATGGAGGACCCATCCCAGGTTGAGAATTTCTCTCAGGACAGTTTACCGAACCAACAATCAAATAATTTTACACATGATAGTCTGCCTGAGAGTGGTAATTTTATTTCGCATAATAATCATGATTGTAATCTTTCGGTTATGTTCTCTGACAATATGGGTAAGGGGCTAGGTAAATTAATTAGTAATAACCTGAATTATTGTACTCAAAACAATTGTATGACAGGGTCTACCTACAAACAGGTTATGGCATCTGCGACAAAAACCGTTTGTGATCCTAGTACCACCATAACTATATGTGTAGGCAATAGTTCTAAGATTAAAAAGGAAGATATCACTGACTGTGTATCCGAGTTGTTAAAGTTAAAATGTAGTAAAATCATATTGTGTGCTTTTCCCTATTTTGAAAATTTGGGTAATAGGAAAAACAATTATATACATATGTTAAATAACCATATTCATTTTCTAGTAGGTCACTATAGTGACAGACTTATATATCTGGATATCAACACTATTGTTGGTAAACTAAAGTCGACACGGGGTAAGGTGTATCTACCTATTGTATGTAGACACAAAATAGCTCGGCTATTATCTTATAGTATTCACACAGACATAAATAGTATGTCTAAGTTTAGTTATATTATTAATACATCGACAATTAGTAATTCTACTAATGTTCAGGTGACTGGCACGAATGAATATAGCACTAGTGCTATAAATGTTTACACACATTGTACTGGAGAGGATCCATCTGTCACCGTGGAAAATTCTCAATTAGGGTTTATTAGTGATAGGGTCTTGTTGTCAGAGGAGGGCACGGGAGTCTCCGGCCTCACTCCATATATTAATTTAAACTAGAAGGTGAGACAACGGAAGGTGCCATTAACAATATTATTGTTAATCCTACCAACAGCAAGGTATCTTCTTGCACTCAACTAGTTAGTAAAAAAGGGCCTCAGCAGAACACCTTAAAATTATTCCACCAAAATATCCAAGGCATTTCTTCCAAATTATTAGAAATTGAATTGTTTTTAGAAAGTAGTAAGTTTGACATTATTTGTTTTACTGAACATTGGCTAAAGGATTACCAAATGCTTATTAATTATGAGAACTATATGGTGGGTAGCTGCTTTAACCGTAAAACTATGCTTCGTGGAGGTTCCCTAATATTAATAAAAAATAGTTTTAAATATAAGCAACGTAATGACATAGTAGGTCTCTCGGTTGAACATTGCGTCGAACTGTCCTGTGTTGAGCTAGATAAGCATGTAGTTGTGTGTGTGTACAGACCCCCAAACTATCAAAACTTTTCCTTATTCGAATCAATAATGGAAGATGTCCTGGCAAAACTTGCAGCCAGTAATAAGTCTACAATTATTTGTGGTGATTTCAATATCAATATTTTAGAAGAGAATCCAAATAGCAGTCGGTTATTAAATCTTTTTAAGTCATTTGACTTGACCAACACTTTTATAGAACCTACTAGAGTAACATCATCTTCTGCTACTTGTATAGATAATGTTTTCTGCAATTGTGATTATTTAGATAAAGCCGTAGTGAATTGTTTGCCGTCTGACCATAGCGGACAAACTGTAACTTTTAGGTGTAAAACTCCAATACAAAATGTTCAGATTAAATTTAGACCTATAACTTCTTGCAAATTAAATAGGTTTAATATTTCCCTACAGAACAAGTTATGTGAAATGAGCCAAGAGGATATTAATATAAATCAATTGTATGACCGTTTCTTTTCATTAGTTCACACGGAATTCAACAAAACTTTTGAAAAGAAGACAAAGAGTATTTGCCCTAAATTTATATTTAGTGATTGGGCAACTAGAGGTATCAGAAAAAGTAGGGAAAGACTATTTGAGCTTTACAGCCTTAAGACTTTTATAAACACAGAAACTTTTAGCAAGTATGTTGCTAAGTATTCAAAGATTTTTAGAAATACTTGCAAGGTTGCTAAAGCCCTGCACATTAGCAACAAAATCAAAACAGCAGAAAATAAAATAAAGACCGTTTGGAAAGTCATAAATAACGAGACTAACAGAAAGAAAATACGTAATAATAGCTATACATTAGATACAGAATGTGGTCCTAAAAGCTCTAATCAGGAAGTAGCTCAAGAATTTGTAAATTTCTTTACCGATATACCAATAAAAACTACGGAGGCCCTTAATTCCTCACCTGAAATCTCAATTGGCTTATTAAAGGCGAATGTATCTGGCTGCCTGGCTGAATTTAAATTTAAACACATTAACCCTATGACAGTTATTAAAGCTTTCCGGCAAATTAAAATCAAACTGACCGAAGATCTATGGGGAATGTCTATCAAAGTTTGTACATCTATACTTGAGACCATAGCCCCGTACTTAGCTTTAATTTTTAATTCATGTGTAGACCAAGGAGTGTTCCCTGATTTAATGAAATACAGTAAAGTCATACCTCTTTTCAAATCCGGGGACAGTAAAGATGCCAATAATTATAGACCTGTATCCGTGTTACCAGTTTTTAGCAAGGTTTTTGAAAAGGTAATGCTTAATCAAATGCTCTATCATTTTAACACCAACAGAATCTTACATGATCAACAGTATGGTTTCACCAAGGGACGTTGTACAACTGACGCCGGTGTAACCTTATTAAAGCACGTTTTTGCTGCGTGGGAAGAGTCCCAAGACGCAATAGGAATTTTCTGTGACCTCTCCAAAGCTTTTGACTGCGTAAATCACGACACATTACTTTTGAAACTGGAGCATTACGGACTAGGTAAACTTGCACTTAGCCTGGTAAAATCTTATTTGAGTGATAGAAAACAACATGTTCAAATAAATGGTGTCAATTCACAGGGTTTGAAAGTAAAAATGGGGGTTCCGCAAGGCTCAATATTGGGTCCTTTCCTTTTTCTAGTCTATATAAATGATCTACCCTATTTATTGAAAAACCAACCACAAAATATGGTGCTATTTGCTGATGACACTTCCCTAATTTTTAAGATAAATAGACGGGCCCAAAATCTAGATGAAGTGAATAATGCCCTACTTCAGGTCCAAAATTGGTTCACAGCAAACAATTTGGTATTGAATGAAAAGAAAACTAAATGCATAAGATTTTCATTACCAAATGTTAAAAGTAGTGATTGTGAGATAATATTGAATAAAGAAAAACTCGAATTCGTAGATAAAACTGTTTTCCTGGGGCTTACGCTTGATTCAAGGCTACAATGGGGTTCTCATTTAACATCGCTTGCGGGGCGCTTAAGTTCAGCAGCATATGCCATTAGAAAAATCCGTCAATTCACTGATGTAGATACCGCTAGACTGGTCTATTTTAGTTACTTCCATAGTATAATGTCTTACGGTATTTTGCTATGGGGACGGGCTGCTGATGTTGAGTCTATATTTATTCTGCAGAAAAGAGCCATCAGAGCCATATATAATCTTCGTAGGCGCGATTCTCTAAGGGAACTATTTAAGGATATTGGCATCATGACGGTTCATTGCCAATACATCTACGAAAATATAATGTACGTCAGAAAAAATCTGCATCTTTTTGGTAAAAGAGGTGACAGACACAATTACAGTACTAGAAATAGGGACCAACTAGTTCAGCCAGGCTTTAGACTCGCTAAAGTAGACTCATCTTTCATGGGGTACTGTTTGAGATGCTATAATAAAATTCCACAAAGTATTCTTGAACTGAATGAGACGAAATTTAAAACATGCGTTAAACGCACACTATGTAAACAAGCATATTACAAGTTGAGCGATTATATCGCTGATAAAAATGCTTGGCTTAATGCTGGTCCTGCTCCACATGGACAGGGGCGCAAAAATTGATAGCATTAAATGGTATTGTTGGAGCTGCTGAAGATTGTACAAACTTATCTTTGCATTGTATAGATTCAATGTTAGTATTATATAATCGCATAGCCTATATTGTGTGAGTACTATTTACTAGTAAGCTATCATTCACTGGAAACCTACGGCAGTTCTTGACTTGAATGTGCCCTGGCGGTTGAGAGTATGTCATGCTCTCTCAAATGTCTCGCTGATGGTGGCGCGTGTGTCGGACCATTTAGTTCCCTTCAAAATGGTTGAGCTGAATGGTGCTGATCCATGCGTCATGTTCGTGAACGGGCGCTGTCAGTTGTGACTGGTCATAGTCTCTTAGTCGCCATGGTTTATTTGAATTATTTTGTTTTTGAGTTGTATTTTATTTTTGAGTTGTATTTTATTTTTGTTTTGCTATGGACACTTTTAACGTGCACATCTTGCTACATTGTTCTCACATAATATACCATCTCAACATGAATGATGTAACCAAGATTTTGTAACAATATTTTGATTTAAAAGAGTGTCCATGGAGTTTCTTGCCCGTTCTTCTCCATAGAGATCTACGCTAGGGAATGGGCAACTACAGTACTTTCACAGTTTTTATGTCTTGTGACTGGGACTGTAGCTATTTTAAATGTTCATTTTTGTTTCGACAATTCAAAAGTGCCTGTAACTGGCCTACTTGAAATAAATGCTTTGATTTTGATTTTGATTACATTGAGTTTTACAGTAAAACTTGATTTTTCACCCCAAAAAAGTTTCCCAGCAATAATATTTTCGTAAGTTTGATGTACAGAATACTTCGTGAAGGTTCTGTTTGCACCCTGTATTCTATTATCAAGTTTTACAACAGTCTCCTCACCCAAAACATCCTGGTTGGTAGTCCTGGACGAGGTGATGGTGAACCGGATGACGTAGATGCCCTTGAAGCAAGCTGGAACAGCGTGGATGAAGCCACGCGCGTTCAAACGCTTCAGCAGGCGCTCCGTCAGCGCGTTGTCACCCTTCATGCGGAAGGCTACCATACCTGGAAGAAATGAGCAAGTAAATAAATAAATATAAATATCGTTGGACTTTAAAACAGTGCCATCTAGTGCCACACTAAACAACGAGGCTTGTGTCGTGGACACCAGATAGCTGATATACAACATAGATAATTATTGTTTGTAAATACATACTAATAAAACATATAAACATCTATGACTCGGAAACCAATGTTCATGCTCATCACACAAACATTTTGTTCCTACCCTATGTCTCGTAAGTCCCGAGTCGTACTTGAAAAATTACAGCTAACAAATATAAATTTTGAACGCTTATTTTGGAAGCACCAAGGGGGATCCTACAATAAGTTAATACTCGATCAGCAATTTGGCGGTCATGTACTAACTAATGCGATCGCGGCGGACGGAGAACCTTCCAGTTCTCCGAACAAAATATGCATGGCACATGAAAGCGTCGATCTTGTTCGTATTCGAGCGACCAAAGCGCTTTGGTTTTGTCGCAGGGCCCTGATCCAATATTTATGTTTATTTCAGATATCTTGAGCTAATCATGTGCAGAACACTTATAGCTAATCGAGTGCAAGTTATTTGTCATTAATTTAATAGATTTGTACATTGGTATTTCTAATCTATTGGCATAAGTTTTAAACGCATACATACTAAAAAGAATAAGTCAAACCTAAATTCCTGGGTTGAGGTATCTCAAACCGTTGATCAGCCAATACCAATGCTTCAAACTTCTGCGCCAGACGAACTCCCTGAAAACATACAGATAATAAAAAAAAATATGAAACATAAAATAAACTAGCTTTGTGAATAACTAACTAAATTAAAATATGCTTTCTGTGAACTAGTGTATGGTAAACTCGATAAAGGTTGACGAAGCATTTGTAATATATAACCAGTGAGTAGTTGATATTACAGTTTTTGTTAACGAAATTTTATTACTGACTAACTAACCGGCAATAAATCGGGAATAAACGTCATCAAAATCGTCAAAAAATTCGAAGACATGTGACATCTACCAATCCGCACTGGGCACGCGTGGTAGATAATAGTCCATTCCCTCTCAGAGAGGAGGCATGTGTCCCAGCAGTGGGAACATTGATAGGCTGATGATGACGAGGCGTTCTATTCTCAATATTGTTAATATTAACATACCTCACGAATATGCTTCTGGATTCCCGAAACGCCATAGTTTCGCAGCACGAACCATAACTTCAGCGCCCTGAAGCGACGACTGAGAGGAATTTGCCAATGCTACAAATAAAAATATAAGTATCAAGTTTGGTAAAACATTTGTTCATACAATAGCATTAGGAGCGTATAATTCGTTAGTAAAAGCTTTGTCCACCACCCCCCAGCAAATGACGATATAAAGATCATCTGCCTAGCCTTTTTCAAACTATGTTGGAGTTCGCAGCTGAATACCAGTATTTTTCATGAAGCGACTGCTTATCTGATCTTCACAACCCAGTTAGTAGTTAGATACCTCTTGGTACACAGACAGGTTGTCAGACATTTGGGCAACTGAATACCTGTAACGACCGTCAAAGATCAACCAATGACAGCCAGAACCAACGGCTTAGCGTGCTTTCCAAGGCACGAAAGAAATTCGGTTAAAAATGCGTGGTCACCTCTCTACAGTTCAGCCTAGGAAAACGCGGCTTAACTTGAAGTTTGACCCTCGAGCTCCTTGAGCTCTAAGAGTTAGACTCTTTGACCATAATTACTCAAAGAGTCATTTGTCTCCAGTCACTCCAACTACCAGTTTTTCGGATCGAAGTCACTTCACACGTTAACACACTTGTAAGTTAAAATACCCTTTTTTTGTTTTTTTTTTTCGGATGGGAAATCATCAAATAACTTCTTCCACTCTGGGCGGAGCGGGAGGGAGTGTCAGACTTTTACTGACGAAAACCCATCCATGTTCCTTCCTCGCCCTTTATATTCCGGGGCCGCGGTATCTCTTTCGAACAGGCCCGCAACCCCGGCAGCCAGTTAAAATACCCTTATACCAAGATCGGTAGCTTTCACAACATTAATTTCTGCTTATTGCCACAAGTAAATTATAACAGTAAAGCTTTATAAAGTTGTAATACACGTTTTAGCAAATTCTTATCATCAGAATTCCCCCCATCACCGATAACCATCACCAATGAACCACCTAATAAAATTCTTACTAATAGCTCTCTCTTATTAGGATCTTCCAGCTGAATTTTTTCACCACATCCTGATGATATTTTGTTATAACCATGGAGGTTACTATCATCATCATTATATAAATCACCGTTATTGAGATCCCCATTTGGTAAATCACCATTCATTTTACCATCTTTATGATTACCGTTCGGTATTTCACCATTTAGTTTACCAACTTTGTAATCACCGTTTGGTATATCACCATTGATATTCTTTGCAATCTTTGGTTCTTTTATAATTATTGGTTCTCCATCATCACCGTTGGTTTTGTCATCACCATGAACGATGATAATTGGGTGATGAATTCCTTTCAGGATGTTGTTTATTTTTCTCATTGGTTTCTTCTTTATATAAGTTTGTTTGTCTCCAACCTATTGTAAAATATCAATTTAATGTATTCCCTTTTAATAAATTATGGTACGAAAGAAATCACTTTTATTAAGATGAATGGTCCAGGGTAGCCCGCGAAATTCAAATTTTCTTACATTTTTGCAATTCGCAGGCCAGTGCTAAGTTGTTTGTTGATGAAAATATGATTCACGACTGTAAGACATATTATTATGTAGTTACAGAATTATAATCATCAAAATAGTCAATACAACCCTGCAAGTTCATAAAGGTCTAGGAATTACTTTGACCTTGACCTTGTCTTTCTAGTAAGAAAATTTGAATTTAGTGGGCTACCCTGGAGCATCAACCTTAAGCTTACAAATTGCTCTTTTTAAATATTCAATTGGTTTGACTACAGTCACTGAACTTACTGAAATATTATGCTAAATGTAATTAAATCTTACCATGTAATCAATGGCTTTCCCTGCAACAAAGGAACACAAGCAAATAATTAATTAATTAAGTAAGTAATAATTTATTTACGAAAGCAAATATCACAGAACAAAATTACAATATTCACCTGAATTTTCATGTCTCAAGTAAATGGGGTTCACGTTGAAGGTCCTATGAAGAGCAGTGCTGTCTTTCACCCTGAAAATTTACAAAAAACATAATTAGAATCTGAATTGAAAATAAGTTTAGAAAAAAACAACCAGTATGCAATATAGCATATTTGTTAAGCGATGTATTTTTTTTTTGTCATTTTGTTAACGCGCGATGTCCCTGCGACATCTAAATATGTTTTCTTCATTTTCTTTCAGTAGCAAATATCTCTTCGCGGCGGCTTCTTAATCAATAAGATCTTTTACGATAACGCTGTAAAGCCTATGCCCGTGGTTTTGCCCGTAATTGTCCCACGGTATCGTACTGCATGGGTAAAAAGTATCCTACGTGTTATAAACTATCTGTGAGCCAATTTCATCCAAATGCGGTCAGTAGTTTATGCGTAAAAGAGTAACAAAACACATACATCTATTGATCCATCCATCCTCATAAACTTTCACATTTACAGTAATGATTAGTAGGATAGAATTAAAGAAATCTTTCTCACCACATAGCCGTACAGTCGAAGTTCACCATCAGCCACTTGGAAGGGTTGAAAGCGAAAGAATCCGCCATCTCTACACCATCGAGCCAGTGTCTGTAAATATTAACCAGATGTAATCTAAACTTCAAATGAAGACATCCGCAAGAGAACCAAGGTCACCGATGTAGCCCGAAGAATTGCCAAACTTAAGTGGCAGTGGGCAGGGCGCATTGCTCGCAGAACGGATGGCCGATGGGGCCGAAAAGACCTCCCACTAGGTGGACCGATGACCTGGTGAAGGTTGCGGGAATCCGTTGGATGCGAGTCGCAAGGGACCGGTCAATGCGACACTTGGGGGAGGCCTATGTCCAGCAGTGAAATGATGATGATGATGATGAATCTAAGCTTAGTGAGGACCTCGTGGTTGAATTATAACAACCGCTCGGGACCTTGCCTAGGATGGTCTGTGGATGGGTGACCACTCTTAAATACCGAGTTTCCTCCGTGCCTCGGAAAACACGTCAAACTGTTGGTGCCGGCTGTCATTTGTAGATCTTTAACAGTCGTTACAGACAGGTAGTCAGTGGCCCAAATAACTAACAACCATTCTTACCAAGTGATATCGTAGGTATATATCCAAGTAAAGTGGGGAGCGATTTTTTTTTTAATTTTGACCCTGACGTGTGATATATTGTTGGATAGGTATTTAAAAATGAATAGGGGTTTTCTAAAATCATTTTTTGATAATATTAATATTTTAGGAAATCCCCTCTAACTTTTGAACCATAAGTTTAAAAAATATGAAAAAAATCACAGAAGTAGACCTTTATATGAACTTTCTAGGAAAATTATTTTCAACTTGATGAGTTGAATAGTTTTTGAGTTATATAGCACTTTTTCAAAAAAACGCAAATGATAACTTTGTTTTTCATACAAATACTATAATAAATAAATAAATAAATAATAAATATCTCTGGACATTAACACACAGCACCACCTAGTGCCACACTAAGCAAAGCTTGTGTCGTGGACACTAGATAGTTGATATACTACATATATACTTTTTTGTTTGTAAATACATACTTATTATACATGTAAACATCCATGACTCGGAAACAAATGTCCGTGCTCATCACACAAACATTTGCTCCTACCGGGATTCGAACCCAGGACCCTAAGAACGTAAGGCAGCGTCACTACCACTAAGCCAATCGGGTCGTCGTATGAAAAACAAAGTTATTTTTGCTGACGAAAAATGTTGGTATTTTTAATGGTCTGGGAAGCTACGGAACCCTACAGTGAGCGTGGCCCGACACGCTCTTGGCCGGTTTTATTTTCCAATACTTTAGTTAGAGTATTGGAATACTGGCGAACTAAATAGATTTGTAGCAATTTATTGATGGTGGAAACCAGCTTATTCTCGACGGCATGTAAAGCTAACTCAGAGGTCCATGGGCGGCATAAAAACCCTGACACCAGGTTCGGCACTAACCACACAGTAAATAAAGAACATTACCTGTACTCAGGACATGTAAACGCACTACCAGCATAAGCTGCGTCCACATGGAGCCACGCTCCGTGTTTCGCGCAAACAGTGCCGATCTCACGGAGATTGTCGAAGGCTACCGAGCCTGTGGTGCCCAGGGTGGCGCAGACCTGTAAAAAAGATATTTATCTATACTTAATATTATAAAGCTGAAGAGTTTGTTTGTTTGAACGCGCTAATCTCAGGAACTACTGGTTAAAATTGAAAAAATCTGTTTGTGTTTGATAGTCCATTTATCGAGGGTGGTTATACATCAAGCTACAACCAATAGGAGCGGAGCATAAATGAAAAATGTTCCAAAAACGGGGTAAATGTATTACTTTTGTGAGTTTTTACTCTCTTATGTCACGCAGACGAAGTTGCGTGGGTCAACGAATATTCATTAGTATATAAGCTAAATCGCTCTGACTAATCTGTCTAGTTAGACGCCCACCATGACCTCTTTGTAAGAGATGTTGACTAACGACCATTTTAAACACTGTTTTAGGCTTTCACGGTTTGAAACTAAACTTATATTGTCACCTACGAGATATCTTCCGTATTTTCCGTGATCGGGAGCTCAAAACAATAAATAATCAAGGAAGATATCCCGTAAGTGACAATATAAGTTTAACGAGCATTTTATTTATTTATTATTTATTTGTTTAGGATCTCCAACAAAGACTAAACACAAAACACGAAAAATAGAATCGACGACAAAAGTAGCACGTAGGTGTACTCCTTCACTGGAGACCACAGCATGCATAATGAAATTGCATTTTCAATTACTTATCAACAGGTATCAGTAGGTTGCAATCTCTGTCTGTTTGACAGTTAGCTTAGCCATGGTTAGAAACAAAACGTCACAGAAAATCTTTCTTTGATTTTTCTATGAATCAAGTGACTAGTAGGTGACGGGGATAGGATATTTCAAGCTAACTTTGTTTATAGAAACACCGATAGCTACGAGACGTAGGCATATTAACTAATAATAATAATAAATAATAAATATCGCTGGACATTAACACACAGCGCCACCTAGTGCCACACTAAGCAAAGCTTGTGTCGTGGACACTAGATAGTTGATATACTACATATATACTTTTTTTGTTTGTAAATACATACTTATTATACATATAAACATCCATGACTCGGAAACAAATGTCCGTGCTCATCACACAAACATTTGCTCCTACCGGGATTCGAACCCAGGACCCTAAGAACGTAAGGCAGTGTCACTACCACTACGTCAATCGGGTCGTCAAAATTACGTATAACTGACAGTTATACGTAAGTAAGTTATAGATTGCGGCCTTTACTATAGTTCTTTATTTATTTTTATAGTTCTTTATTTCTTACATGTTATGCCTATATTAAAGTTATTTGAGAGGATTTGCAAAGACTGCATTGTTTTAATAAGATACGAAAGGGTTAAGGGGCTGGCGGAGCATGCGTTTTTCATACAAACGTAATACCAAACTAATATGAAAATTAAACATATGTGTATACTCGTATATTTCGATTGTATTATAGAATATTTATGTTCCCAAGTAAATAATTTGAAAGGACAATGATATAAAGACGAGATATTTAATAAGACGAGAATTTAATATTTCTATAGAAAATTTATTTTTCTCATAACTCTTGTTTAAATCGGTGTTGACGTTCAACTTAACGTTCAAAATATGTGTTAGGGAACCTATATATTCTATAATCCAATCAAAATAAATACACACTACCTTATGAATATGTTTGATTTACAAATTATTTTGGTATTACGTTTCTATGAAATTCCCATGCTCCGCAGGCCTCTTCACTATTGCATTAGGTAAAACGACCCCTGTATTAAATAAATATTTTGCTCTTAACAGCACTGTCACTACTGTGACTTACCGAATATCTCCAGAGATTTTCAATTATGCTGAGCTCCACAGAAGATCAAGGAAGAAATCCCGTAGATTATTGTTTTCCAATACCTGCTCTACTCAGGGAGTTAACGTTGACCAGGATTCACCAAAAATAACTTATTAAAGAAAAGCAAAACGAGCACAGCTGTGTGTTCAAACTGTTTTAGTTCAAGTTTAGAGACGTTAATTTCAAGTTCAACCTTGTTCAACAAACTCTGCCTGCACACACACAGCTCCGCCGTAATGCCAGTAACAAGGTAACGCGTTTACAATCACAATGCACTTAGGAAGGCAATCGGTGGAAGCAGGTGAAGCAACGCGTTATTAAAATTTGATCGATACTCCACGGGATTCCCGAGTCGCAGTAATTAGATCTTAGAGATATAGGGTGGGCCTAGAAGTGACATTCTAATACAAGTTACAATAAATTTAAAATTAAAAAAAACTCCGTCAGTCGACACGTTGGGTTATAATTTCAAGATATTTTTTGTACATTTTATTGAGGGCGTTTGAAAAAAAAGTAATTCCCAAAGTATTTTTTGTGGCGGCAGCCATCTTGGTTTTGTAATTTTATTACCGTCATTTGATACCCATATTGAGGGAGTTGTTGAATAAGTATGACACAAAATGGCGGATTAGACAGACACACACACACACAGACACGTCAACTTATAACATCCCGTCGTTTTTGTGTCGCGCGTCGAGGGTTTAAATCTATGTAGTTTGGTACACTAAAAAATAAACTAACAACTAATTATAAAAACGCGTTGAAAAACTCCTCGTAAGAGCTCCTACTGAGACCATTCTAATAGACAAGTCTATTCCTATAAGTATTCGTATCAGCCGATAACACCATGCATCTATCCCTCGTGGCAAGGACATAAGTTCGTACACTCACATTATCATGAATTGGCCACAGATTCAGAGCTTGGGTTGCTGTTGAGATCTTTCTGAAGTCAGCTATTTGTCCACATTTGGGTTCAAACCCAACATCTCTGAGCTCAGCTCACCCATATCCTCCATTTCTCATCTACTCTGATCACTAAATCGCACGTCATTTGTTGCAACCGTTTGAACGAAATATGAAAATCCAATAAAACTACCAACAAAAATTTCATTGAACACCTCCGCACCACACACACACACATACATCGAGGACACACACCATATCCCGCACACCACAACACATATGTTTTTGTTTTTTTTTTGCCATATCTAGTAACTAAAAATCTTTGAATAAATTTAATCTAGCCGTATCGACTCTTCACATGACAATAATTACCTACTTATTCATGAAGTCAACGGTATTCTTTATCGAATGAACACAAGAGCAACATTGTTTCATGTCACTAAGTAATATCTCAGTTCTTCCAAGAACTTCGAATCAAACAGCGTCTTTCTTCCGTCGTCGCCATCGTCTATGTCGTATTTTCACTTTCTATTGACATATCACACGTCAAGAAGACACATCTGTAGACTTGTAGTACAGTGAAAGATTAAAGGCCCAAGAGCGCGCGGCAGGTCACCAATGCGTTAGAACGATCTCTACTGCAACTGCACTCAATGGTCCAGTGGACCATTGAGTGCAGTTATGAGCCGGCCGGTCGGTTCGGTGGTTTTGTTTTCTTGTGTATTCGTCCACGCCAAAAATGCAAAATGCCACAGTACGGGAGGAATGGCGAAGGATGGTAAAGCTTGCCACCACCCCTTTTTTCCGGATAGGAAATCATCAAATAACTTCTCCCACTCTGAGAGGAGCGGGAGGGAGTTTCAGACTTTTACTGACTAAAATATATCCGTTCCTTCTTCGCCCTTTATGTTCCGGGGCTACGGTATCTCTTTCGAACAGTCCCCCAGCCCAGGCAGGCTTCAGGCCTTTGCTATTAGCATAGTCAAGGGGCCCCCTTCACTGTGCTAACATCTCTTTGAGGCGCACGTGGAACACGAACGCGCTGTCGACACGGCCTGTCGTCATAAGACGGACGGACGGCGAGCTAGCCCAAAACTCAGCGTCCGCAGGTCCGCGCCTTCGGTGGCCGGGGGCCACCACGTGACCTCAGACGCCCGGTGCGTCTCCCGCGGCGTCTGGGGCGAGAGATTCTCTACCTCTTGCGTTCCGCCACCTTCTTTGCTAGTACGATTGCTTCGCAGAAGGAGGTCACGGCTTCCCATTCCGTCTCGCTCCGGACCATGGATTGAACCAGGGTTGCCACGAACCCTGATGTGACGACCACGACCACTCTGCCAAGTGTGACGACCGAATAAGAAGAATCTAAGTTACTGTCAACATCAAAGGTAACAATGATCCATCAATCGACATTGGATGGTAATTAACTTCAGATCTTTGAGCCATCAACAGAGGGTTCAATCTGCCTTGTTGGTTTAGTGGTAATGGGTTCCTGGATTCAATTTATAGGTCGGGGAAAATGATAGGTTTCTCTATCAGGAATATCTCAGTAGCAGCCACGAAATTTGTATTTCTGCCCGGTTGATGGCAATAAGGCGTGCCTATTCATGGGACTTAAAAATGACTAGCAAAATGTGGGTGTACTATAATGGGTTAACATCTGCGTAACCCTCCAGGGGTTATGTTATGTTGTGTTTATATTCAGCCGTAAAAAAATATCTAGAAGAACCACATCTACAAAAACAAGTAAAACAACAAGTAACTTCGACCCAGATTTAGTTAAAAACTTATCAAACTATTCTATAACACTTAATTTGACGACCCGAATGGCGTAGTGGTAGTGACGCTGCCTTACGTTCTTAGGGTCCTGGGTTCGAATCCCGGTAGGAGCAAATGTTTGTGTGATGAGCATGGACATTTGTTTCCGAGTCATGGATGTTTATATGTATAATAAGTATGTATTTTACAAACAAAAAAAGTATATATGTAGTATATCAACTATCTAGTGTCCACGACACAAGCTTTGCTTAGTGTGGCACTAGGTGGCGCTGTGTGTTAATGTCCATTTAAAAAAAAAAAAAAAAAAATGAGATAAATGGATTGGAATTGGATAGGCCTATCACCAGCAGTGTATCTAATTGACGAACTCGTATTGCAAATAAACTAACATCAAAGACGAAGTAATTTATCTTGAAAAGAACATTTCCGATGCCACCATCCCACTGAAACAATATTTCCATACACAAGGGAAATTACAATAAGTGTAATATTTAAGAATGATATTGCAATGGATACTCGACAAGATTATTAAGAAGGTTTGAAAATAAGACCCAAGACACTACAAATTGTTGTACTGTCAACTAGTGTGGCACAAGTTATTAGACTTATGCGTTTTGCAATGCTAAGTTTTGATTTTGAGTTCATTGATGTCAGAAAAAATATACAATATATAACGAAACAACCCAAGCTATTGCATATTAAGAAAAACACAGATTAAAAGAAACATAATTATTTACAATAAGGAATTATAAAAATCTATCTAAGTATACTAATATTATAAAGCTGAAGAGTTTGTTTGTTACTTCGTTTTGTTGAACGGCTAATCTCAGGAACTGAAAAAATCTTTATTTTAGTTTCAATCAGTAGTTGTTGTTGTTTGTATTGGATAGTCCATTTATTGAGGAAGGTTGTTGGGGTTGTAACATCACGTTCTCTCTTAAGTGACGCAGACGAAGTTGCATTGGGTCAGCAAGTTTTAAATAAAATACTTGAAAATTGATTCATCAATCGTGACCTTAACTACATACATTAAAAGTGTGACAGGAAAGTTAATTAATGACAAATTGTGGCCGCAAGCAAACTTCTAACTGTCCTGATTCTAACTTTCGGTTGATTACTAATTCCACTTTGTAGTTAATTAAGTTCAACAGCGGTTAAATAACGCACCACATAGCTATATTATTTTCAGATACACACCTACCACTGCTTGTTTCTGCATCACCTAAAAGTTGACGGTAAAAAATGCCTGTGGCATTAAGTCCACCACTGTACTTCGTGCTTGTGTTTCTTTATAATAGTTGTACTGATAATTTTACCATATCAATTTTTGTGTGTTTTGCCCTGTGCAGGCTAATAAATGATATTCTTTGTTACTTTATTTTTCTTATTCTTGACACAGCAAGACACTGTCCCAAAAAAACGCTTCCTCAACAAACTTTTCACATAAATTGCTACCGCTCATAGCTCGCCCCACATTTTAAAGTCCTGAACAGCTTCCGAGCAATCTGTGACAACAACACAAATTGGTCCCACAGCGACCAATCGGACTTAAAAATGGTCTCCACTAATCTTCAAATAATGAGTGTTTTCATTTAAAAGGATTCCGTCATATTTTTTAAGGTCTTCAGGGAACTTGGTTGGTTATTATTTAAATTAGAGAAAAGAGGAGTAATCCTAGGTTTTAATAAGCTTGAAAGCTGGTGGGTAGTTTTATTTTAAATGTCTTGGACATTGGTCCCAAGATGCTCGTCATCTACTTTATAATTCATTAGATGCCTAGCCTTTTCTCAAGTATGTGTGGGTCAGCTTCCAGTCTAACCGGATATGCAGCTGAATACCAGTATTTTACATGGAGCGACTGCCTGTCTGACCTCCACAACCCAGTTAGTTCTAAGGTAATACGATATCTTTTGGTAAGACTGTGTTATAGAAAAACTTGTCTTTGATGCAAAAAAACGACGAAGATTCCCTAAACTCTGAAAATCTTTTTCGCATATTTTATTAATCAGATTACTTTATTGATTAACATAATAATTTTACTTGAATAAATTGATTGTTTAATTTTATTGATTTATGATTCTTAGTATGCTTTTATTTCTTTTTTTGCATATAAAATATCAATGTAGCTGTGACTATAAAAAGCATAGTTTTAAAATGTATCAAAATTATAATTCTTTATGAGATACTGAGAAAATTATAGTCAAATGCATTGTGTGTGTGATCACAATGCATTTTTAAACAGAAAAAAACTCCTTTTTCGCGTCACAAAGCGAGTAACTTCCTGCCCCGGACCCTGTATTTGAAATATTATGAAACTTCGCAGACGGAATGCTGTCGTTTCAACTCGAGTGCTGAATAACTCCCTTAATTCCGTTTTCTATAACTTACTTACGTATAACTGTCAGTTAATATCCCTATATCTCGCAGCTATCAGTGTTTCTATTAACAAAGTTAGCTTGAAATGTCCTATCTGCGTCACCTACTTATCACTTGATTCATAGACAAATCAAAGACAGGTTTTTTGTGAAGTATTGTTTCTATCGGTCCGTAAGCTAAATGTCAAACAGACAGAGATAGCAACCTACCGATACCTGTTAGTAAGTTATTGAAAATGGTCGTTAGGCAACTGTGAGACAGCTGCATAACGACCGAAGTGAAAAGTGAGAAAAAACCAAGAAAACGCAATTGTGTTTCGCAGAGCATGCAGCCAGTGTGAACTGTCAGCGATCAATATAGGCGACAAAAAAAATCTAATTAGTCCGTCAGGTATCAAAAAATATTTGACCCGTATTTTTTCTTTTGTTACAGAAATCCAAATTGACGAAGATACGACGCTTTTAAAATTCGCAATACGTCACGCCTAGGTATACCTTTTAGCTAGTTTGACGTCACGAGCCCCCACTCCCGAGTTTTGATGCGTTTTGTCTTTGTCAATATTCATTGATTTTCAAAAACAAAAAATACGTGTCCAATATTTTTCAATAATCTAACTGACGGACTAAATAGATTTGTAATTTTTCGATACTATCGTCATGCCTATTATAAATATATGAGATGTAAAAATATCCTTACGAACCTAAAAGGCATTTGTTCTCCCCGCTTTTCTGATATTTTTGTTCTGGAGTAGTAACGGAACATTTGGATGTCAAAGTTCCAACATCTTCAAAAGTTAAAAAACCCCATTTTGAAGTCCCAGAGCAACAATTCGACAGTCATGAATAAAAATAAATAGTAAATATTGCTGGACACACAGCGCCACCTAGTGCCACACTAAAGAAAGCTTGTGTCGTGGACACTAGATAGTTGATATACTATATATAAGTACGTTTTTGGTTGTAAATACATATAAACATCCATGATTCCGAAACAAATGTCCATGCTCATCACACAAACATTTGCTCGTACCGGGATTCGAACCCGGGACCCTAAGAACGTAAGGCAGCCTCACTACCGCTGCGCCATTCGGGTCGTCAAAGTGACCCTAAATTAGTCAGAAAATAATAGCGGAGGAGTGGTAAAAACATAATTTCCGCTTCCTTCCATACCGCCCGAAGTGGACCACTCCACACGGAGACAAGGTCTATGTCCCACCAGGAACATTCATCATCATCATAATCTGCCTAGCCTTTTCCTAATTATGTTGGGGTAGGCTTCCAGTCAAATCGGATGCAGCTGAATACTGGGAGCGATGGCCTATCTGACCTCCACAACCCAGTTAGTACTTTGTAATACGATACCCCTTCGTAAGACCAGTATTTGGTAAGCCTGGCGAGAACCAGGAAAATTATAGGTTAATTAATCTAGGTCGGCCTGAGTTATTAGAAGTACAGGCCTAATTTTATCTTTTGTTGACAATTATTTAGTAGCTCTAATATTTGTGGAGGCCTGTCTACTCAAGTTTAGATTTATGTTGATCTTTTGTGTTTCTATCTTAAATTATTATCTGTTAGCTATTAGTTCAACAATCGCGAAATAACATTACTTTAGTTAGTTTTTATAATAAAAATTATAATCATGAAATTCTGTCGCGCGTTGTTAACGTTATTTATTTTATTTCTTACTGTCGATCTTGAAACGCGTGTGACTAACGGGCATTTTCAATAACTTACTCACAGGTATCGGTAGGTTGATATCACTGTCTGTTAGTCATTTAACTGATGGTTGCTATCTCTTTCAGTTTGACATTAAGCTTAAGACCGATGAAACAAAACGTCACAGAAAAGCTTTCTTTGATTTTGCTACGGATCCAGTGACAGTTGCGTGACGCGGATCTGATATTTCAAGCTAACTTTGTTTATAGAAATACCGATAGCGACGAGACGTGGCATATTAACTAACAGTTATACGTAAGTAAGTAAGTAAACGGGCTTTAAAGTGAAAGCGTCAGGGTAGGTATACGAAGTTCCTCTAAGTTCATATAAGTCGATGAACGATTTTTGCAAGGTCAAAGTCGTTCCGATACTTATGTGAGCTTGGAGGGTTGTATATGATTTCGATGATCATGATTCTGTAACTACATACATCTTACAGTCGCGAACGATATTTTCAACTTCATAGAACCTTGCACTGGCCTGCAAATTGCAAAAAACGTAAGAAAATTTGAATTTCGTGGGCTACCCTGACGCTTCCCCCTTAAAGAGTGATGGACATAAATAATAATAATAATAAAAATTAAATTTTTTATTTAAAATGGGATTGCATAGTGAACAAAATATGTTGCATTTTTATAATTTGTTTGAATCAAATATACAATGAAGACGGGTGAAGTACTGGTCTCCTAGATAGGCTAATATTAGCCTGTGTTAAGGAGATACAGTGCCGGTCCCCTGAATTGAAGAATGATTTTTATGGATGGAGAGATGGAGGAAGGCTTACGAAAAGATGGATGGATTGTATGAGGAACGATATGAAAGAGAAAGGAGTAAATGATAGAGTGATGTCTGATAGGGGAGAATGGAAGAAGGGAACGTGTTACATTAAATATTATAATATTATTATGTTTGACATTTGTACAGGAATAAGTAATATTTTTATTTTTTGCATTATTCCTATATGTATCCTTTAATAGACATACATCATTTTAAAACATATCTATTGACTGATATACTTTATTGACATTTAAATATAGGTACTTTTAACATTAACTGTAATGGTGAAATCTTTATTTGTTGTTCTATATTATTGTTACTCGTATCATAATATAACAGGGCAAATGCAACTGTTTTACTTTTTATTTAATTTATCTTGGTTACTGTCATAATAATTTATTTCTAATTACACCCCTGTTGTAATTTGTTAAATTACAAAAGTTTTACTACATATTTTAATTAATCGATTTTCTTTACTGCTTTAATACTGATTTTCTAATGTAATAATGATTTATATTGTACCTAATTCTTTTAATTATATGATTAAGTGTAAATTTTCCATACAATGTAACAATTGTTACTTATTTCAATAAATTTGTTTATTTATTTCAATAAATGAAATTAAATGTTGCTCCGAGCCCAAGACTTACCCAGAACGGCACCAGTCCCTTCTCCTTGTCACTGGCGATGGCTCTCTCCAGTTGGTCTCCTCGCATGCTCTGGTGTTCATCAGACTCAATATACCGCATACGAACCAGACCTGGACCAAAATTTTATCGTTGGAATTAAAACAATCAAAACACGACAAAAAAAGATCATTGTAAAGAAAATTGGGAACAGTTTTGTTTGAAAAAAAAAACACTAAAATGACATTACGAACCCATTATCACGACCCGAATGGCGAAGCGGTACTGAGGCTGCCTTACGTTCTTAGGGTCCCGGGTTCGAATCCCGGTAGGAGCAAATTTTTGTGTGATGAGCATAGACATTTGTTTCTGAGTTTATATGTACAATTGTACATTAAGTATTTATTTACAAACAAAAAGTATCTATGTAGTACATCGACCATCTGGTGTCCACGACACAAGCTTCGTTACTTAGTATGGCACCAGATGGCGCAGTGTGTACTCAATACTCAAATCTTTATCGCATTCCATATGTATTACATAGATGGTGTTATAAAATAATATGAAATCAATATGGACCCTGTCGGGCACAGCAACATTAGGAGAGAGAAAGAGGGCTAAGTAGAAATTCAATAATATTACTATAAGTTATAACAATACAAATTATTACGATTCAATTAGTGTTTGCAATCGCAAACAATAATTTAATCCTATATCCTATTCTATCCAATAGGTACTATTAAATAAGCAATGTTCATTCTCGAAAACTGCTCTAACAATTTTGATGAAAGTTTAATCACAGGTTTTACGAAAAAGCGATCTCTGGCTCCGTTTCACCCAAGCAGAGCTCGGTCGAACAATGACTACTTATTAAGGCGACTACAAGAGCTAAACGCGAATTTTATAATGCCTGAAAGTACCTTTATGATTCACTGCAATAAAAAAAAACAGGAAAATGTATGATGTTCTTCAAGATAAATGCTAGTACTCGTATACTAGTGTTTTGAAACCATAATACAATAAATTTTTCTCCAAAAAAATCTTTTAACGAGTAAAAACCATATTAAAACACATGCGATCATTCTGTTTTTTGGCAAATAATTCTACAAGCAACATATTGGTATCATCAACTTTTCTGTATAACATTATTATCTTGCATGCAATGTATCATGTACACCATGTTTAAACAAATAAATTTTTACTTACTTACTATAGTGTTTTTTTTTTTGTTCCAATCAATAGATTTTTTGGAAATCGATCGAAACCACTCAATTCGCACTATTCGGCCCACAGTGACTGACGACAACCACTTTGTAGTGCAAGCTGTTTAGAACTTTAATTTAACAGTATTTCAGACGAAGTTTGAACCACCACAAATAGAGTTGCTAATTTAGCTCATATAGTCGCCTTAAGCGTTATTGGATTTCTCTATTAGGAACTGCTCATTAGCAACTACGAAGTCAGGATTTTTAACCAGTTGTTGTTAGTTCTTTAATGATTTCCACTTACCAATAAGCCCCGCCTTTTCCACGGAGGAATGAGCCTGGTCCGAACAGTAGCAGATGAGGTGGCCCAGCAGCTCAGCTGACTGGACTTCAGGGTTCAGCTTAGATAGTTCCATGAGCGCTCTGGTGCGAGCTGCTAGGAGGCTCACTAGGGTAGCTTCGCTTGCTGTTGTCTGTTTGGAGAAGAAGAAATAGGCTAGTTTCCACCATCAATAAATTGCAAATCTATTTAGTCCATCAGTTAGAGTATTGGAAAATAATGGACACGTATTTTTTTTTTTGGAAATCAACGAATACTGACAAAGATAAAACGCATCAAAACTCGGGAGTGGGGTCTCGTGACGTCAGAACTCACTATGAATGATACCAAACAGTGACGTATTCGGAATTTTAAAAGCATCGTATCTTCGTCAATTTTGGTTTTTGTGACAAAAGAAAAAATACGGGTCTAATATTTTTTGATAATCTAAGTGACGGACTAATTAGATTTTTTCAGTTAACAAGCCTATTGTAAATGAAACGTGCAATGGAAAAAGATTTTAAACGAAGCCGAAAGGCACTTGTTGTCCCTGCCATTGCGATATTTTTAAGACTATACCTGGGAACCTTCTAGTTATGGAGATATTGGGGGTCAAAATTCCATTTCTTCCACATTTTTTTTTATATTTTCAATGTAAGATTTTTACTTCAAACACCTTCACGACTCCCTGTTTGAATGCGTTACTTTGTGTTCTACCACCAAACATCATTTTTCACACCAAAAAAGGTCGTTTCCCAGCAGGGGCGGATTTCCCTATAGGCCGAGTAGGCCCGGGTTAGGGCGGCAAAATGTTGGGGGCGGCAAAATTCGGTCGTTTTTTTTTGTAGTTACCCACGCGCCTGCGTGTATAAAAAAAAATGAAATGTCCATATGAAATCAAAATCAAAGCATTTCTTTCAAGTAGGCCAATTACAGGCACTTTTGAATTATCGAAACAAAGATGAAAATTAAATGTAGCTACAGTCCCAGTCACAAGACATAAAAACTGTGAAAGTACTGTAGTTGCCCATTTCCTAACGTAGATCTCTATGGAGAAGAACGGGCAAGAAACTCCAGCATACTCCAACTAGGTATAGCATCCCGCAAAAAAAATTACATGTATGGCGATTACAATTACGATCCATTTTAATTTAATTTCTATAGTTTATTTAATTTTTCATGCTTTACAGCACATAGAGGGGCGGCAAACTTTCGTAGGCCTAGCGCAGCCAACGTATCAAATCCGCCCCTGTTTCTCAGCAATAATGATTGCGTAAAGTTACTTAATTTTATATATATGTACAAAATGCTTGGTTGACGGCTTTGTGATGAGTCTGTTTACACCCTGTTTGAGTAGAAACCAAAGAAACGATAGATGAACTGTGTTAAGATTGATATGGCAAGAAAAGAAATGTCTGATGAGATGACGAGTAATAGATAAGTATGGAAGTCGAAGACATGCTGCGCCGACCACGAATGAATAAAAAATAAAAATAAAATCGCTGGACATTAACACACAGCGCCACCTAGTGCCGCACTAAGCAAAGCTTGTGTCGTGGACACTAGATAGTTGATATAATACATACAAACTTTTTTTTTTGTTTGTAAATACATACTTATTATTCATATAAACATCCATGACTCGGAAACAAATGTCCATGCTCATCACACAAACATTTGCTCCTACCGGGATTCGAACCCAGGACAATAAGATAAGGCAGCGTCACTACCACTACGCCATTCGGAATTGGAATTGGATAAGGGAAAGAGAATGATAGTGATGATGATAATTATGATGAAAATAATGATGATAATGATGATAATAATGATGATGATAATGATGATGATAATGATGATGATGATAATGATGATGATGATAATGATGATGATGATGTATCTTACCTGTATGACTCCACCGCCCGGGCTATCGTTTTTTTCGTTAAGGAAGCAATCTGGTAGACCCAGCAGCTTTCCCAGCCAGTTCATCGCTATGGTTTCCAACTCGGTACCAGCGGGGGATGATGCCTAAACAAGGATAGGAAAGATTTAGGCAGATTCTCTAAGCAGTTCAGAAGTGCATTTCAGTTACAGGACTCAAAAGTGCTTGTCGTTTTGGTAAATATGACGTAAATGATTACTGCCACTTGTAAAAGACGATTATGGGATTCAGAAGAAATCTAAACGACGCGATCAATCACAAACTATTTGAGGTGAAAGCACCAGGGTAACCATACTCAAACTATCACATCATATACAAAATATACTGACATTAAAATTTCAAAAAAGGTTCATTTAATAAAAATACGATTTAAGACCGTAACAGAGTTAATATTCATTAAAATCATCAATATCTCTCAGTTAGTTTAATACCATTAAATGGCTTTTGAACTGAAACAAAAACAGAGGAGGCTCTCAAGTCGACGCGTAATATTTCATTTTTCTATGTATACTCATAACTTTTTACGGAGTAGTCCGATTTTTTTTCCCTTTAATTGGAAAGTCTGTACCTCAAAATTGATCCCACATAAATATTGTCATGATCTGATCACGGACTTCGGAAATATGGAACGGAACTCTTCAATAATAGACAGCAAATCAGCCGTGATTGCTGCAATCGCTTGGATGTTTTAATGTTTGTAACACTACAAAAAAAAAACAAAAGACACCGACTTCTACTGCTAAAGTTATTTCTCACTTTTATGTGCTTCTAAGTTGGTTTTATTGTTTGCAATTTTTTTTTTCATGTCCTTGTAGTAATTTGAAATTTCACGGGCTACCGTTTCCCCCTTAACATATATAAATAAATAAATATAATTATTGCTGGAAAAGAGCACATGGAAGGAATTGGGGGAGGCCTTTGCCCAGCAGTGGGACAGTACAGGATAAATAAAATAAAAAATATCGCTGGACATTAACACACAACGCCATCTAGTGCCACACTAAGCAAGGCTTGTGTCGTGGACACCAGATAGTTGATATACTACATATATACCTTTTTTGTTAGTAAAACATACTTATTATACATATAAACAACCATGACTCGGAAACAAATATCCATGCTCATCACACAAACATTTGCTTCTACCGGGATTCGAACCCAGGACCCTAAGAACGTAAGGCACTACCACTACGCCATTCGGGTCGTCACAATATGATAGTATACTTGTTCCTCGTAAGCTGTAAGTATGGAATATACTCACCCAAGTAAAGCAGAGTACGTTGAGAGCGCTGGACAGCATCTCCCCCATGATGGAGGGGTATGACGTCAGAGCAGGGAAGTAGGCGTGCATGTGGGGACTCTGCCAGTGGACCAGCTGGGGACAAGAGCATAAATGTTAAGATAGAAGAACATGATACGCTCGTGTCTAAATATCTTCGTCGGTCGTTCTTCTAGGTTGGGCGATGGATGGGTGACCATGGTCCAATCTCAGTTTATACTGGTATGTAATGGATGCCGATTACATACCAGTATAAACTGGGACTGGAACTCACTCACTCAATGGCACTAGTATTCAACTGCATCCGGTTAGACTGGAAGCCGACCTCGACATAAATTGGCAAAGACTAGGCATAAATGACATCATCATCTGCCTAGCCTTTTCCCAACTATGTTGAGATCGGCTTCCAGTCTAACCTGATGCAGCTGAATACCAGTATTTTACATGGAGCGACTGCCTATCTGACCTCCACAACCCAATTAGTACTAATACAATACCCCTTGGTAACACTGGTTGTCAGACTTTTTGGGCCACTGACTACCTGTAACGACTGTCAAAGATACACAAATTACAGCCGGGACTAACAGCTTAACGTGCTTTCCGAGGCACGAAGGAAACTCGGTCCAACCCATCCAAAATATTTATTTTTCCTGAAATCCCCACCAGTAGGGACTGTTATTTTTTTTTCCAGAGATCCCCACTAGTTAAGTAAACTCAGCCTATTGGGGATTTTTTGAAAAATAAGTATCAATAACCTGATGTGGTTGTTTCTAAATTATTAAACAACAATTGCGATAGTCACTTTTAGACATGTAAGGTTCAAATTACCATAATAAAACTTACCCCAGGCATAATATGCTCATCAACGTCCTTGAAGATATCGTCCCACTGTTCAGGCGACTGCGGCGCCTCCTTGGGTAACAACTTGTGGAGATACCCTGGCTGTACGCTGGGGTAAACACGACGGTCTCGAATGTTCTCCAGATAATCTGCTATGTAGTCTACCATCTCCTTGGCTGGGTAAAAGTAAAAGAGAGTTTAATTATGATATTAAACATGGTAGAAAGGATACCAAAGCTAAAACGATGACCACGTATTCTGTACATACCTACATCAAAATTAAAATTAGATTAATAAAAAAATCATTTTCTATTTAACTTCTAGTAACCTTATTGGTAACTATATTTTCGAGCCGTTTGGGGTTGAAACTCTAGGACCGTGGGGTCCAAGTGCTCACAGCCTTCTTAAAGAAATTTCTAAACGCTTAATTGGCACTTCCCGTGACCCTAGGGCTGGCTTTTACCTTGGCCAAAGGCTTAGCATTGCCAAACAGCGCGGTAACGCTACCAATCTCTTGGGAGCATTACCAATGGACAGCGTTGAGGAGGAGGTTTTTGACGCCATTTTTTATTTAGTTAAGTTTATTTTAGCAAATTATTAATTGTGTACACACCTATTTGAAATAAAAATTCAATAAATAAAGTTCAACTTTTATATAGTAGGTACACATAATGTACTAAAAGTTAAATAGAAAATAATTCTTTAATCGTTAGGTCCTAGTTATCACTCCACTTTCCTCATCTTATTTCGTTAGTTAGTATTTCTTATTCCCTTTCAATTTAGTGTACATTATTGTACTAGTCAAGCCCTTTCATTTGATACCCTTATTGAAGGAATTGTGAAAAAAAAATGTAATTCGCCATTTTGTGGTGGCGGCCATCTTGGATTTGAATTTTATCGGAGTATTTGATATCCATATTGAGGGAATTGTTAAAAAAGATGTATTCCGCCACAAAATGGCTGACATCTTATTTAACCGGACCGATTTTCATCAAACATAGGTAAGAATACTCCCAACTAATTCACTTCTCAAACAAAAAAAACAAATCAAAATCGGTTCATCCGTTCGGGAGTTACGATGCCACCGCCCCGTCGTTTTTGCGTCGGGGATTAATAAAATAAATATCGCTGGACATTAAACACAGCGCTATCTAGTGCCACAATAAGCAACGAGGCTTGTGTCGTGGACACCAGATAGTTACCACACCACCACACATCAATGTTTCGTCAGTGTATTTCCGTTGACCTCACCGCCCGTGATCCTACTGGTGGGGTCAGTGGGAATAGATTAAAATAAAGGTATATAATAATACTCCTAGAAGACTATACCCAGAATTATTAAAATGCATTACACCTTTTTTTTCGGATAGGAAATCATCAAATGACTTCTCCCACTCTGGGCGGAGCGGGAGGGAGTGTCAGACTCTTACTGACTAAAACCCATCCATGTTCCTTCCTCGCCCTTTATGTTCCGAGGCCGTGGTATCTCTTTCGAACAGTCCCGCAACCCTGGCAGGCTTCGGCCCTTGCGGGCCCCTCTCTTCTGCTGACATCTCTTTGAGGCGCGAGTGGAACACGAACGCGCCGTCGACACGGCCTGTCGTCACTAGACGGACGGACGGCTAGCTAGCCCATAGCTAACCGTCCACAGGCCCGCATCTACGGTGGCCGGTAGCCACCACGTGGCCCCCGACGCCCGGTGCGTCTCCCGCGGCGGCCGGGAAGAGAGGCTCTCTCCCTCTCTCGTTCCGCCACCTCCTTCGCTAGCATGACTGCTTCGTAGAAGGAGGTGACGGCTTCCCATTCCGTCTCGCTTCGGACCATGGATTGAACCAGGGCCGGACGCGAGAGGTCGCCGCCGCCGATCGCCGCTACGAGGACACGGCGGTGCTCCGCCCACGCAGGGCAGACCTCCACCGTGTGCTCCACCGTGTCCTCCGGTCGATCCTCGCAGTGGAGACACCCGGGCGTCTCCTCCCGCCCGATTCATGATGCAGGTACCTCCCGAAACATCCGTGTCCGGTGAGGACCTGCGTCAGGCGGAAGGTGAGGACGCCGGCGCCGTGGCGCCTCTCCAGCCACTCCTCAAAGAGGGGACTTACCGCCACTATCGTGGCGTGACCTAAATGCATTACACCTTGAGCTCATACCAACCTGGTACTTTTTTGGGATCAAATTGTGTCATATTGTATGCCTCACTGGCAAAAAAGTCGATTATTTAAAAAAAATAAAAAAAATAACTGCAATATCTACAGTACTAACCGGTGAAAAATTTCTATCGGAAATCGGGAACTGGATCAAAATCTTCTAAGTTTTTTTTTTCACATAGTTACAGGCAAAACTATTATTAGCGTTTTAAAAAAGCTAGGCATATGATGCATGATACTTTTGTTTTTTTTTTTTAAATTGATTTTTTTTTTATTTATTGTTTAAAAATAGGCAAAACTAAAATATTAATTTAGTACCTACAATTCTCCGAATAACCAATCATAAATCCAATTTAAATTAATTCAAAATCTTGTAATAAAAACCTGAAACATTACAAGTCTTATTTCCTCGCAGAATCCGATCAGCAAGTACCGACCTCCCACAAAGAACTCTTTGATCGAAAAGGAACACAATCGAACACTTGTGCCCATCCAATACTCTCAAAGGAGTTTAATTGTAAACAGTCACATGTGTGATTGATTTAGTTTTTGTTGTCTCTATCGGGAAATCTGAGAAAACTAGTCCCCAAGATTTTAACAGTATTTCTTTTCAGTAGATCTTCATCGTAACAAATCAGTTCTTATGATTATTATATTATAAAGGGTGTAAAACACCTCTTAACGAAGCCGAAAGGCACTTGTTTTTCTTGTCATTCCGATCATTTTTTTGTTCTACTTCATACCTGGGAACCTTCTAGTTACGGAGATATCGGGGGTCAAGGTTACAACTTTTTGACATTTTTTTTTAATAGGTACAAGTTTTTGTTTTAACACAATCTTACTTACAACTAATTAACACCGATAGCTTATGTAATTCTTAGACTATTTTATGAACTTAGTGACATTAATTTGAGATTGCAATGGATTCCATCTCATATTGGTATACATGGAAACGAGAAGGCTGACATACTTGCTAAACAGGCTATTTTGGAAGGATTGGAAATTGACATCGCTCCGTTCTATACAGAATTACTTGGCTATTACAAGAACATATGCTACAATCGGTTTAAAGAATATTTTGACAAGAAGTCTAAAGAAAAAGGCATATGGTATAAGACTATGCAAAGTGAGCCTCCTCGAATACCTTGGTTTGCTGAAAGTCATACAAAGAGGTCGTATGTTGTTATTGCACATAGATTGCGTTCTGGTCATTTTCCATCCAGGAAATTTGGATACCTAATGAAAAAAGTCGATTCCCCTAATTGCCAAGTGTGTAATAAAGTCGAAGATGTCCAACATTTGCTGGTGGAATGTGAAAAGAACAGGAGAGAGAGGGAGATTGTGATGCGGGAGTTAAAACTTAATATGTATGATGTTGGGGCTTTCATTAGAATATTATCTACACCTAATTCGGGAGAAGCGAAACTTATTTATGAAATGGTTGCTGCATCGCTGTCTCCCTCGCTTACGCAATAAGTATTTATGTAATAATTAGTTAGATTATAATTATGTGTAATAATAGTTAGATTAGGATATGATGAGGCTGACGTACCTTTGTAAGGTAAAAGCCTCTAAATAAATAAAGATTTAAAAAAATAAAAAAGTTTTTGTTGCAAGATTATTATTTTAAACAGCTTCACGAACCTCATACTATTCAAGTATCCATCAGCACAATGTTTTAAGTGCGTAACATTGAGTTCTACCACAATCATGATTTATAACCTCAAAAAAAAATTTGTTTCCCAGCAATATTTTTTGCGTAAAGTTACTTTCTTTGATGTACAGAATGCTTGGTTGACGGCTTTGTGATGAGGTTGTTTACACCCTGTATAAAGGAAAGCAGTACCTTTAAGGTATACCTACATATTTCCAAGTCAACCACTTCAATTATGTCATGGACTGTACAAATTCTGTCCAGTTGCCAATCTGTCCAGCTGAGAATCTGTCCAGTTGCGAATCAGTCCAGTTGCTACGGCGCCGAATATTTAATTTTATGGTCATTCAACATTTGTTTTTATTGTAGTCATTAATTTTTATTTATTATGTTATTGACTGCCCCGTTGGTTCAGTGGTCGAAACCCCGAAGTCCTGGGTTTGATTTCCGGAACCGACCAAATGCCATTGAGTGTTTCCATCAGGTATTTATCAGTAGCAGCCACGGAGTCTGGATTTGTCTTGATGGCAATAGGCTCACTCCCTTTTACATGAGACTTGAACATAACTGGTGAAATATGGATGTACTATTAGAACACCTCTGCCAAACACTTCGAGTATTACAGCAGGGGGGTGAAACTTCCATACATTGGCTTCAAACAAAATTTTCATCGATAGTGCTGCCATCTGTGTGTTTAGGTACACCAACTTTTCAACTGTTAAAACGAGAACAGCTATTTAAGACTACTTGCTAGTGAAGTAGATAGCCTAGCGGTGACAGCGGTTGCCCTTGTGACTAATAGTTCACAAGTTCGAATCTTCAGAATTTCTTTTTGCATTTATTTGGTTGAACAAAAACTAACAGCGCCATCTAACAGTTTGAGTACACAGTTTTAAAAACGAAAACCAGAGTTGCGCATCTATCTTGTATTATATAGTGTATTATCTATGTATTACAGGGTATTATGGTAACAAAACAAAATCAATCTAGCTCTATACCTCTAATTGATATAGCAGGTTCTTCATAGATAATACACTATAATTATAATACTAAGATAGACGCGCAACTCTGGTCTTCGTTTTTAAAACTGTGTACCTCAACTGTTAGATGGCGCTGTTAGGTTTTGTTCAACCAAATTAATACAAAAAGTAATTCTTGACTCGGATTCGAACTTTACAAGGCAACCACTGTCTCCGCTAGGCTATCTACTTCACTAACAACTTGTCTAAAATGTTGTTCTCGTTATGACAGTTGTAAACTGTCAAACAGTTGAAAAGTCCTTAAACACACAGATGGCAGCACGATCTATGAAAATTTTGTTTGAAGCCAATGTATGGAAGTTTTACCCCCCTGAGGTCCTAACCAGCGCGCAGCGCAGCAAAAATAATCACTATCACTACATATTAACAAAGTCCTCCGCCGCGTCTCTGTCTGTGTGTTTGTTCGCGATAAAACTCAAAACAAAACTACTGAACGGATTTTCATGGAAATTAAACCAATAGATAGCATGATTTATGAGAAAGGTTCACGTTTATAATTTTTGTGTAAATTGGTTAAAATATGACGATAATTATTCGAAGTGTGAGAGCAAAATATGCTTTACTTTCCGTGCGAAACCAGAGCGGGTTGCTATTACAAACTTACGACCAATTTTAATAACTTACTAACAGGTATCGGTAGGTTGCTATCCCTGTCTGTCTGACATTTAGATTCCGAACAGTTAGAAACAAAACGTCACAGAAAAGCTTTTTTGATTTTTCTATGAATCAAGTGATAGGTAGGTGACGTAGATAGCATATTCCAAGCTAACTTTGTTAATTAAACACCGATACCTGTGCCCACGTGCATATTAACTAACAGTTATCCGTAAGTAAGATATAGAAAATGGCAGTCAATGAAACACAGCACAATTTATTCCTTTACCAATCCTCGATTTACATTTGATTCCACCAACTGATATCAATAAAGACTCACCCATAAAAGGGATTTACACTAACTGACATAAACCAGTACAGACCGGAATAAACCAGCATAAACTGGTTTACACCGGATCGAACGACTCAATAACAGGACTTACAAATCCAAATGGGTGTAGGAAACAGTGATTTTTATGTTATTTGGTGTGATAGATACATTGATATGTAGAAGGAATCAATTCATTCAAACAGGAATGAATGGATTTACGTACGGAATGTTTATTGAATTGAGTTGTACAATAATATTATTATGTTTTTCAGTGCTGTATTTCTAGCAGCAGAAAAAGAGAGAGTATTTCTAGCCCCAAATTACGAACAGTAAATCGTGGGTTCCAACCCAGAAAGGACGCATTACTTTGTATTTTATTTCATCACCACTACTCTCAAAACGGTGAAGAAACATCGTGACAAAACCGACATGTCCTAGAACCAAAAATTCGAAGACATGTGACGTCTACCAACCCGCTCCCGAGTGGCGAATTACACTCCATTCCCTCTCATAGAGAGGAGAGGCTTTGTCCCAGCTGTGGGAGCATTATAGGCTGATGATACAGTATTTATCGCAAACATATTTAGATACATGGTGTCATTAAAGAAGAAGAATTTTTGAATTATTCCAGAAATCCCCACCGACAAATCCCTACCAGTGGGGTTTACATCGAATTAATTAACTCTGCAAAAATTATTGCTGGACCCGGCATTCCCATCATAAATAGTGACAAGATCGCTAACTTTCGATCGCTGATTACTGATAAATAGATTCGGTTGCAATAATTATGCTTACGAGAAACGCATCTAGAATATAGAGGGGACTCCTTCTTTTAGCTTAATGTTCTTTTTCGCGACAGATCATTTTAGTTAATTATATTTTTCACTTTAAATTATTCACTATAATCGGAAGAATAGTTTAGAGTGTAAATGTGTGAAATGCATTTAAAAAAACACTCTTTTGTAATTTTCGTGATGTTGTTCATCCCACGGCTTTACCAATGTAGAGACACAAGTAATGGTAGGTATTCTTATTTCCCTTGGGCCGAGATGGCTATGGCCTGGGGCACCGGCAGCAGGGTGCAAGGGGAAGCACTTGCCTCTAACGAAAAAAAAATACATTGAAAAACTAGTGCATCTGTGCCAGATAAAAAAAAATTCAAGCTCGCTTCGCTCGCTCGTACTACTCTTTTTTTTAATTTTTATTCTTATATCTTAATTTAACAAAAATAACCAAAGCCGAATATATTAACCCAATATTTTCGAGCGCGCTCAGATATCTTATGTCGTTTACGTTCATAAGCTTTTGTTTATAAATAGGCAGAATAAGCCGTATTGGATACTAAAATCAAAAGATAAACTATTAAATTCGAGATGAGTGCTAACATTTTCAAGCTCGCTACGCACGCTTTTAAACCCGAAGTGTATTTTTCGTTTGGTTGGGTTTTTTTGGATAGATCGACCAAATTACTCCTTGAATCAAACATATCCATGTGGAGGGCAAACAATAACGAACTGTTTTCCTGGAAGTTAAGGTGCAACTCTACATCCTAGTATCTTAATTGTTCCGAAACTAATGTCAACCTGTCTACGAATGGTAAAAATAAAATCTAAACAAATCCGAGAAAGACTGCTAAGTTTTTCAAGCTCATTCTCGCAAGAGCGAGAATTGAACTCTAGAAATAATTGCATCCAATTTACTTATTATTCTGAAACTGTTATGCATAAGTCAGGAAAGGAGGTTGGGTGCAAAAATAAATCGAGCTCAATTCGCCTCGCTCTCCTCTTAAATTCTTCATGTTTCCAAGACTTTTCTGACTAAGTCGGCAATAACGCCTATAAAATGGTATAAATAAGTGTTACGAATCGGAAGAGAGCTGCTAAAATTTTAGAGCTCGCTGCGCTCGCCCTTGCATATTATTTTAATTTTTGCTTGTATAATTCATCACTACTAAGTACCACACCACGAAGAATTTTTTATTCGACGTCACTTTGCCGATTTTAGGGCAGTGCCCATAACCTATTTTGAGGGCTGGATCCGCACCTGCGTGTAGTGTCTAGTTACACTTTGTATGTTATGGAAACGGCATTGTAATAATCATAGTCCCTATTTAGTATTAACCTTCAAATAAAACTATGTACATTTCAGCCTACAATTACAAGACAATAATTATAAGGTATGTATATCAGCTGCAGTGATACAATTATTAAGGAACTGCTGATATAATTGCATTATTTTATTCGGTACGTTTTCTGAATATTAAATACGTATTAAATAGGCTTATTGGAATTGTTGAATGTCATAGGGTAAGGTAACTGAGTTACTGTACAATTAATTATACTCTTAATTTGTCTGAGATAGCGTTTGACCTGTGACTATATTGGTTTGTGTGTATAAATAAAATATCGCTGAACATTAACACACGGCGCCATCTAGTGCCACACTAAGCAAGGCTTGGCAGAGTGTATGATCGTTAAAAAGTTGGAAGTATAAGGTAAAACAGACGTTAAGCATTAACTAACTTTGAGTAGTGTTTATGACTTTTAAGGGCATGACTACAGTTTCGATAAATTACAAATCTATTTAGTCCGTCAGTTAGATTATTGAAAAATAAACATGTAAATTTTGTTTTTGTAAAACAATGAATATCGACAAAGATAAAACGCATCACAACTCGGGAGTGAGGGTTCCTGACGTCAGAACTAACTAAAAATTATACCTAGGCGTGACGTATTGGAAATTTTAAAAGCGTCGTATCTTCGTCAATTTATATTTACGTAAGAAAAGAAAAAAATATGGATCAAATATTTTTAATAATCTACCTAACGGACTAACTAGTTTTTTTTCGTCTATCCTATTATGTGAATCAATAATTATGTCAGTAAGTTTGATTATACTCGTATTTTTATCAAAAAATCTGCGGGCTGTTTTCCTTTGTTTATTTTGGACGCTGTTAGCCCGGGTCCGTGGCTTAGGCCCACAGTGGTCGAGGCACCCGTGGCCGACGCCCCCGATTCGATTTATGAAATATCTTTTTTTTTTGGTGCTTTTTCACTTAGTACAGAAAATGAGAAAAGTGTTTCACCATATTTATATTATTTATTTATAACACGCCTACTCGCGTCAGTGTATTCAATAAATACAGGGTGTAAACCACTTCATCACAAAGCCGTTAACCAAGCATTCTGTACATCAAACTAAGTAACTTTAAGCAAAAATTATTGCTGGGAAACAACTTTTTTTTTTGAGGTTATAAATCATGTTTTGTGGTAGAACTCAGTGTAACGCACTTAAAACATTATGCTGATGGATGGATTGAATAGTACGGGGGTCGTGGAGGTGTTAAAAGTCGAAATCAGACAAAAAAACTTGTATTTTAAAAAAAAAACTTGTCAAAAAGTTGTAACTTTGACCCCAATATCTCCGTAACTAGAAGGTTCCCAGGTATGGTGTAGAACAATAAAATGATCGCAATGACGATGACGAGGAGAACAAGTGGTTTTCGGATTCGTTAAGAGGTGTTTTACACCCTTTATTTGGCATCGAATAAAGCAAGCAAGAAGGTATAACTACAGCATATTTCTCACCTTTCACGCGAAACTCCGTGTGCTCCATTCTATAGATGGTTTTCGTAGGTTGGGAGGATGGATTACCTGTAACAAGATGGTTAAGAGTTGAATAGAATGTCAGTTTACTTAAAATACAGTGTGATTCATTGGAGTGATTACCGAATTAACATTACAAATAAATAAATTAAATTATTGAGTCTGCAAAATTTTTGCTAGGTCTTTACACATGGGTGAAAGTTGGAACGGACACACTTATTACACACTTATACATTAGATTTTTTCAGTTAACAAGCCTAATAGGCTTGTTAATTGAAAAAATCTAATCAGTCCGTCACTTAGATTATCAAGTAATTTTCACAACAACACAAAGTAAAAACCCCAAAACATTTCACCCAACTTACTTGTTACACAGTTTTTTTCCCCTGTCCTATATAAAACACGTGTACAAGTAAAAACCCATCGAATTCGGTTCGGTTACGGTAACCGCACGGTGTAATACGGTAATCCGGCCAGCTAGACGTTTATGAAGCCTTAGTAATTCTGTCGATACTACCCCGCGAATGGCAGGGACAAATTGGTATTTATTCAGTACTAGCTTCTGCCAGCGGCTTTGTCCGCGTAATGTTTGACAATTTTCCCATGGGGTCTTACTACCGGGACAAAAAGTATCCTATGTGTTAATCCAGGTTATAAACTATCTGTGTGCAAAATTTCATCCGAATTCGTTCAGTAGTTTTTGCGTGAAAGAGTAACAAACATCCATATATCCATACTCACAAACTCTCACAGACAAGTTAGTTTGTATCTTTAATGCGTGTATCACCATCACCATCTGCCTAACTTTTTACCCGACATATAGGTATGTGTGTTTGTATGTACTTACATAATTATGTTCCACCGTAGTGCCTAAACTATTCATCCAATTTTGATGAGTAAGAAGTCAATTGGTTCGTATTATGGCCCGGGTTTTTTTTTTCGGTTGGGAAATCATCAAATGACCTCCGTCCAGAGCGGGAGGGAGTGTCAGACTTTTACTGACTAAAACCCATCCATGTTCCTTTCTCGCCCTTTATGTTCCGGGGCCACGGTATCTCTTTCGAACAGTCCCGCAACATGACCCGGTGACATAGGCATTTTAACCGACTATTCAATAATAGAAGAAGTCAAATTTAACTTGTAAACCCTGATTTAAAGTAGCCGGGTTTTTTAGTTGTTGAATACAAAATTCTTGTTCCTAACTAATATTAGGGTTAGCTTACCAGTATTCTACATGGAGCGACTGCCTCTCTGACAACCACAACCCAATTAGTACCGGGTAATACAATACCTTTTGGTTAGACTGGTTGTCAGACTTGTTTAGGCCACTGACTACCTGTAACCACTGTCAAAGATCTACAAATGATCGCCAGGACCAACTGCTAAACGTGGTTTCCGATGCACGGAGGAAATTCGGTATGTAATGGGTAGTCACCCATCCACAGACCAACCTTGGCAAGTGCGGTTTAACCTTATGTAGCCACAAAATTCTCGAAGACAAATAAAAATCTTCTCGTTTTACGTTGAATGGCAGTTAAAAGAAAAGAAAAGAAAGAAAAAACATTTATTTGGCTCACGCCACAAGTGCACATAGTATAAAAAAAAAATAACAAAGAGAAAAAATAAATAAAAAATCTAAATTATTATAGAAACCTTACTTGTAAAAAAAAAACAAAAAAGTGGGTTGGTAGGTGGGTGTAGTTCTATTTTATTCAGACAATTTGGCCATCTCCTTGGTCAATCTCAATAATATCAACCGTGTATAGCGATGTCCGCAACAGTTAAATACTTTTCGTTTTAAAAAAAACCTAAAGGGTGTAAAAAAACCTTTTAACGAAGCCGAAAGGCACTTGATCTCCCCGTCATTGCGATCATTTTTTGTTCTACACCATACCTTCTAGTTACGGAGATAGAGTTACAAGTTTTTTTTTTAGATACAAGTGATTTGTTTGTTTTAAACACCTACACGACCCCCGTACTATTCAATCCATCCATCAGCACAATGTTTTGAGTGCGTTACATTGAGTTCTACCACAAAACATGATTATCACCCCAAAAAAAGTAGTTTCCCAGCAATCATTTTTGCATAAGGTTACTTAGTTTGATGTACAGAATGCTTGTATGACGGCCTCGTGATGAGGTTGTTTACATACTGTATTTTAACTTTGCCTTTCAAAACAAACTAGGAACAGCTAACATTTTCTTTTGACACGTCTAATAAAAGACAAATATAAATATCGCGCTTATAAATACGAGTAGCTAAAGGCTAACTTCTAAAGGTGGTATTTATAAATAATATCGGTACAGTCGCTGACAGATTGTGATACATCGAATTTGTACAGAGTAAACAGTAATCATTGGCGGAGACTGTACTTTGTTAGCGATTTCAAAAATAGAGGTTGATTTTCTCGTTTTATGGTTTGTGATATTTTTAAGTTTAAGAAATTTTAAATTGCTATTATGTCTGAAACTGAATACAAAATCAACCTTAAAGAGCATTACTTCACGCCCGAAATTTCCAGTAGGGCTGGGCAGACGTGTTAATAAGTTTAGGTCCCAATCAGGTAACAGAAAGACAATATTATAAATAAATAAATATCGCTGGACGTTACACACAGTGCCATCAATATTCATATGATGGCACTGTGTGCTGATGACATCTCCATACTCTTTAAATGTCCTACCAACAACCCACAATACAACTCCCAAATTATTGAAACTTTTAACCTAACAAAATGTTGGCTTCAAAATCACAATCTCGAAATAAACAACAAAAAAACTAAAATAATACAATTTAAACCCTACCAAAAACAAAAAATTAACTTAAAAAATATAACAAATGCAATCCAAATTGAAGAAGTTGAAGAATTCAAACTACTAGGTATTACTTTGGACTCACATTTATAATTGGAAAAAACATGTTGAAACGACTAGAATAAAACTGTCACAATTTTCTTATGGACTTAGTGTGCTAAAATCGAATACTAAAACGCACTGTGCCCTCACTGCATACTACGCATATGCTACGCGTGGCTACTCTACGGTATCATCATGTGGGGACACAGTGTAGATGCGACTGACTTATTCATAGCACAAAAGAAATGCATGCGAATATTATTTCAAATAAAACCTAGAGATAGCTGCAAACCTCACTTCATAAAGGAAAAAATGTTAACTCTGCCCTCCATTTATATATTAGAAATAGCCACTTTTGTTAGGAAAAACATAAAACTGTTTAATTTTGATAAGAACGAGCGCCGCAAAACTAAGTTAATACTACCAGCACCTAGACTTCAAATGTACAAAAATAGCCCAGAATATCGAAGCATACAGATATACAACAAATTACCTGAAAATATACGGTCCACAAGAACACTATGTGTATTTAAAGCTAGGTTAAAGTCATTGCTTTTAGAAAAGTGTTATTATAGTATCCAATAATTTATGGAAGATAAACTGTTAAAATAAAGTCCAATATACATACATGTGTTCGTTTTAATATGAGTTCTTTTATGTAAAATGACATTTTATGGTTACCTATTATTTATTTTTTAATATACATGACATGTTTATAATGGATTTTGTGTACTATGATTTTAAATTTGACGTTTAATTTATTATTTTTATTATTATTATTATCTTATTCAATTTTTTAACATTTTTTTTTTCATTGTATTTTCATTTTTTATTATTATTATAGTTCATGTAGGCACGACATTTTTAAAATATTTTGATGGTTTTATTTTTATTGAGTAACTTAATTTTTGTTTGCTTAATTGTGTAAAGCTAGATGTAAGTTTAATGAATATAATATTTAATGTGTAACAGATTCTCTGCAATATTAATTATGTAGTTAGTTAGTTATTAGTTATAAGTTATCTTGCTGCGCCCTAACAGGGTTATGTACTCACTAGTTTTAAGCGTGAAATTGGTTGTGTACATTGTGCATTAAATAAATAAATACTTAAATATTTATTTTTTCAGTAATTTTGATATCAGTCATTTTTAGGTTCCGTAGCCAAATGGCAAAAAACGGAACCCTTTATGGATTCGTCATGTCTGTCTGTCCGTCCGTATGTCACAGCCACTTTTTTCAGAAACTATAAGAACTATGCTTTTGAAACTTGGTAAGTAGATGTTTTTAACACAAAAGTAGAAAAAAAAACAATATATTTTGGGGGTTCCCCATATAACTTAGAACTGAAACTCATTTTTTTTATCTAACCCCTGTGGGATATTTATGGATAGATCTTCAAAAATGATATTGAGATTTCTAATCTAATTTTTTTCTGAACTGAATAGTTTGGGCGAGAGACACTTCCAAAGTGGTAAAATGTGTGTCCTCCCCTGTAACTTCTAAAATAGGAGAATGATAAAACTAAAAAAAACATATGATGTACAGTCAGCAAAAGAGTTAGGTATGCAGGCTAGCAATCTTCTTCCGACTATTAATGTAAAAGTCTGTAAAGATCGACTTTTGTTATTCTTTCACGCAGAAACTACTGAAAGGATTTGGATGAAATTGCAAACAGATTGATTATAACCCGTTTCCGTTTATAATAGTAGTAAGAGGATTGTTAGCCTGAACATAATCATTACCATGTGTACATTACGGTACTCCCTTGCTTGTCCTAAAATTTTTTGTCCGAAAATCATTATGCATAACACGTTTGCTATAAACTTCAGTAACCATAATGTTCAAAATACTTACCGAAATTTTGTTTTACATAACTAACTTTACTTCTAATACTATTTTGTCATAAAATCGAATACTATAATAATTGAATCTCCTAATTTTACATGACATAAAGTCATACGTTCTAAGTATTGTATCACATAATGTGTATGATTTCGAATGGTCATTTATAAATTGTTAGTCGCTAAAAAAATCCCTCAAAGTTAGGTTTTAGTGACAGAAACGAATCGCTGTAAATCCGACTCCACGCAGTCTTGTCTGCCCTACCCCAAGAGTGTAATTTAAAATCACGTTGGCGAGGAGGGGCGAGGCGGGCCGCGAGCTGAGGAGCAGGTGGTTGTAACACTCGCCGCCGCGGCTGAGGCTGGCCGGCGAAGCCGAAGCTGCGGTGGTGAGCGTTAAACCCATCTGCGACGATAAGCTCGCGTGAGGCCGCCGGAGCCCCGCAGCGCCGCCGGAGCCGTGACAGAAACCATGCCTGCTGCATGATGCTTGCTCGTTTGCATGCTGCATGCTTGCTTGCATTGCAGGTCAACGCCTACATACGATCCAACATTTGGAGCACAAGAGAATCAATCAAAATTGTGCAGAAGCTTGGCATAATAGAATGAATCTTCTGGTAAATAAGCCTAAATCAGGCTTCTATCATTTGTCGAATTATCTATGTAACGCCTGACAGAAGTTCATAGCAAAAACTTTGTAATACAAATTAGTTCTAAGAATAGGACTTATGAATTTTATTGAAAACGATTTTATGTCTTTTGTATATTATTGATTGTAATACTTATGACAAACGGATTTAGGGCATATAATATTTAGGGATATCAACTTTATGGCATATGATAGATACAAAGTTCGGGTAAATTGTCATTCGGATAAATGATGATTACGACAAAAAAAAAATGACATTTTGGATTATGGATTAAAACGTTAGGTAACACGATAGAGAACCGTACCATGCAAACTTCCATCGAAAATAGGTTTGAACGAGATCTAATAAGTAGTTTTTTTTTAATGGCGTTGGTTACAACGAACTACAAGAACGTTTATATTATGTTACTTGCTGCTACGGAACCCTTCATGGGCGAGTCCGACTAGCACTTGGCCGCTTTTTTTACTACCTAAGAAGGTATGAAAAGCATCAAACCATAACACAGGGCTACTCTTATACGGATAAACTGCCTCGTTATGAATAAACTCTTTCAGGGCCATGCCAAACATTCATGACCTACCCAAATGCTTACAAATATGAATTAAAAGAGATACGGGTCACTTGTTTCAAATAAGAGTTAATCTTAGTCTGTAATCTTTACTCAGGAGGTTATAATTATGCGGCTATGTTTTTTTAATTTCCCTATTGGAAAAAGTGTAAACAGACGTCAACCAAGCTAAGTAACTTTACGCGAAAATTATTGCTGGCACACGTTTTTTTTTTTGGGTGAAAAATCATGTTTTGTGGTACGCACTCAAAACGAGCCTAAAAGTGTTTTTAAAGGACTTCCAAAAGGAGGAGGTTCTCAATTCGTCGGAATATTTTTTTTTTTTTTATGTATGTTCCCCGATTACTCAAAGATGGCTGGACCGATTTGGATTATTTCGACTTAGTTTGAAAGGGTATGCTTCACAGGTGGTCCCATAATCACCAAGTCAGGGTCTGATGATGGGATACTGGAGAAATAGAGAGAACTCGTGACTCAGAAGTCGGTGGCAAAAAAACTAAACCAATCAAACAAAGGGCACCGACTTCTGAAGCTAAAGTTCTTTTTCACTTTTTTGTGTTTTTAGAAGTCGGTTTTATTTTTTCACGATTCCTAAAACCCAAATCAGACTTCAAATCAGACTTTGAATATTTTATTTGGTTCAAGGAACATCAGTACTTGTATTTCTCAGTTAAAATGTTATAATTGTTAGTATTTCTGTTCCATACTTTGTACTATTGAATTAAAGAAGCCAGTGAGTTAAAGTTATTTTAATTAATAAAATAAACTTGATGCAATGTAATAACTAGCTAGGAGTAGTTTTGAGGAATCTTCCCATAAGAATCTACAATGAAACAAGCAAGTTCTTGAATCTCTAAACTAAGAAAACTAGATTTAACGTTCTTTAAGGCGACTACATGAGCTAAATTAGCATCTCTATTTGTGGTGGTTCAAACTTCGTTTAAAATTCTGTTAGAATAAAGTTCTAATAAGCTTGCACTACTAAGTGGTTGTTACGTCAGTCATTGCGGGCCAAATAGTGCGAAATGAGTGGTTTCGATCGATTTACAAAAAAATCCATTAATCGGACAAAAAAAATATATGAAGCTGAAATGTTGCTTATAGAATTATTTCCCAAAAAATCAGAATCATCGCACGTATTTTAGTATGGTTTTTACTCGTTAATAGATACTTTTAGAGATAATAGTTCGTGATTTTTTTTTCTAGTAAAATCAATTGTATTCTGTTTTCAAAACACTATCATACTAGCATATATCCTAACGAATACCACATATTTTTCTGGTTTTCTTTATTGCAGTGAACCATATACTTTCAGGCATTATACAGCTCACGTTTAGCTACTGTAGTCGCCTTAATAGCAATCATAAACTTGTAATCTCTGAAACTATTTATCTGAATTAAACAAGAATTTGTGTGGTATACTACCACAAAAAATCACGGAACATCATCTAAGTAAATTCGGGGTTTACAAGGTAAAATCGACTCCTTCTATTGTTGAAGTCGGTTAAAATGTCGCCATGTCACCCAGATCAGAAAACGAAAACTTACACCTTTTTAATCAAAATCTGATGAATGGTTTAGGCGTTTCGGAGGAACATATGTAAAAACAAACATGCATACATACTTAGACTGCTAAAATCATAACCCTTCCTTGTAGTTGGGTAAAAATGGTTTCGCAGAAGGAAAGCTGCACTATTAAAGAGTGCCATGGAATACGTTTCATCGAAACAGATGAAGTGGTTTCTTATCCGTTCTTCTCCATAGAGATCTACGCTAGGGAATGGGCAACTACAGTACTTTCACAGTTTTTATGCCTTGTGGCTGGGACTGTAGCTACATTTCGTTGTTGTCTTTGTTCCGACAGTTTAAAGTGCCTGTAACTGGCCTACTTGAACTAAATGATTTGATTTTGATTTTTTAGACGCTTTCGGAAAACAACGCTTGGGTATAAAGATCCAATGAATGAATTAGGTCCATGTTCACCAAAAAGATGACAGTCTGATTACCTATCTAAAACAGCTGTTTAAAACACATTTTTGTATGGGAACATGACACAGTGACAGCTGTTTTTGGATAATCAGACTGTTATCTTTTCGGTGAACATCGACCTAAGTATTTCATAAAAAAGTCGTTCAATCGACTTTTTTGAACTTGGAGGGTTGTACTGATTTTGATGATTATAATTCTGTAACTACATACATCTTACATCCATGAATCATATTTTAATCAACATACAACCTAGCACAGGCCTGCAAATTGGAAAAAACTTAAGAAAATTTTAATTTCGCGACTTACCCTTTTAATTTTTTTTTTTAGGATGGGAAATCATCGAATGACTTCTCCCACTCTGGGCAGAGCGGGAGGGAGTGTCAGACTTTTATACTAAAACCCATCCATGTTCCTTCCTCGCCCTTTATGTTCCGGGGCCGCGGTATCTCTTTCGAACAGGCCCTCTCCTTATGCTGACATCTCTTTGAGGCGCGCGTGGAACACGAACGCGCCGTCGACACGGCCTGTCGTCACTAGACGGACGGACGGCTAACTAGCCCATAGCTAACCGTCCACAGGCCCGTCGCGTGCTACCCTGAAGTCTCGAATCCTACCATAAATACGTGAAACTAATTTTACATTCTAAACGTGATCCAGTAAAATCACTCCCATATTCATCAAAGACGCGTGCTAAATATTGTCCTTAACTTTTCATTTTATACAGTTTACTTGAAAAAGAAACATTTTAAGATAAAAAGTAGCCTTTTGGTATCGGGAACAGGGTCCAAGCTACAGCCAGGGCTCCAGAGAGTGGAAACTCCTAACAAGACGAGCCGTGTCCAGGAGTACCGCTCTCTGAATCAAGCCCTTGATCCAGCTGCCTAACGAGAGCCTCCTTAGATGTTGGTCGAGGCTCTTGTTAATTAAGCCGCTGGTTGAAACGACTATCGGAACAATGTTCTTTCATATAGAGTTCATTATTATAAGTAGCCCATATTGTCCCACAGCTGGGCAAAGGCCCACGAATTAGAATAAGGGCAAGAAAATGACGATACTTCCGAAAATAAGAGGAACGTCGAAACGTTTGTATTTACGAATTAATAGTGCCGACAAAAATCAAGTAAGTCCGTCAGGTGGATTATTAAAAATATTTGACCCATTTTTTTTCTTTTGTTAAGCACGTTAAGCTGTTGGTCCCGGCTGTCATTTGTCCATCTTTGGCAGTCGTTACAGGTAGTCAGTGGCCTAAATAGTCTGACAACCAGTCTTACCAAGGGATATCGTATTACCCAGTATTCACTGGTTTGTGGAGGTCAGATAGGCAGTCGCTCCATGTAAAATACTGATATTCAGCTGCATCCGGTTAGACTGGAAGCCGATCCCAACATAGTTGGGAAAAGGCTAGGCAGATGATGATTTTTTCTTTTGTTACGTAAATCAAAATTGACGAAGATACGACGCTTTTAAAATACCCAATACGTCACGCCTAGGTATAATTTTCAGCTAGTTCTGACGTCACGAGCCCCCACTCCCGAGTTTTGATGCGTCTTATCTTTGTCAATATTCGTTGATTTACAAAAACAAAAAAATACGTGTTTAGTTTTCAATATTCGTAAATAATGTTATTTTTTATGTGTTTTGTCCTGTTGGGCCAATAAATGCTTTTTCTTTCTTTCTTTTCTTTCTTTCTTTCTTTCTTTCTTTCCATTATTTTTCAATAATCTAACTGACGGACTAAATAGATTTGTAATTTTTTGATAATAGAACTGTCGTCAAGCCTATTCTTATTAAGGCGCTTAGACGAGGTAAATTAGCAACTCTATTTGTGGTGGTTCAAACTTCGTTTTAAATGCTGTTAGAATAAAGTTCTAATCAGCTTGCACTACAAAGTGGTTGTTACGTCAGCCACTGCGGGCCAAATAGCGCGAAATGAGTGGTTTCGATCGATTTAAGTACAAAAAAACTATTGATTGGATTATAAAACTAAAACAGTATCATGCTAATATATTGCTTGTAGAATTATTTGCCAAAAAATCAGAATGATCGCATGCATATTAATATGTTTTTTATTGTTTGAAAGATATTTTTAGAGGTAAGTTCGTGATTTCTTTTTATGGAGCCAAATTAATTGTATTATGTTTTCAAAACAGTATCATGCTAGCATATATCCTGAAGAATATCATATATTTTTCTGGTCTTGTTTACAGCAGTGAATCATATACTTTTAGTAATTATAAAACTCGCGTTTAGCTCGTGTAATCGCCTTAATATTGTTTATTTCGCCATTTTTCTGACCACTTACCATTCCAGGCAACAATTTAATAAATATCATTAACACTACGAAACTGTTTATCTGTGATCATCACGGTGCTTGCAATAGGCGTCGAAATAATCGGGAATTGAAAATATTAAGTAAACATAAAAATCCAGTTTTTAGTCTTGGTGACCATTTCAGTTTAAAAACTTATAAAGTATCTTTTTTTTTATGTCAGCCTGTTCTTTTCCACTGCTGGGCAAAAGCCATGGCTTTCCAATCCTGTTTACAATTTGCCATTTCCGACTAATCCGACAAAGTAACTTCAATAAGATAATATTCCAATACTCTTTTTAAATAGGTGAGGCGAGGTGGTATGAACCACTCCAACAAATGTATTTTAATTTTCCCTACAGTGTGATATAATTTAAAATGCATGTCTTACAAAACGCAATAAATAAATATGAAATAAATATAGACTAACTAGCTGACCCACGCAACTCCGTCTGCGTCACATAAGAGAGGGAAAAAATCCCCGTTTTTGCAACATTTTTCATTCCTGCTCCGCTCCTAATGGTCATAGCGTGATGTTTTATAGCCTAAAGCCTTCCTCGATAAATGGACTATCCAACACAAAAAGAATTTTTCAATTTGAACCAGTAGTTCCTGAGATTAGCGCGTTCAACCAAACAAACAAACAAACAAACTCTTCTGCTTTATAATATTAGTATAGATGTCGCCACTACTTTTAAATTAAACCCTCTAATTATGCTTTTAAAACGATATCCGTCCACTAAAAACTGCCTTTTCATTTTAAATTAATAAAAACAAAATTCAATCAAGGAAATGCATTCAATGATTAAAAAATAACTGTTCACACTATGTTATTGTATTGTATTGTAAGTATTGTACAACAGGCTGGTGTCCGCAACTCCACGTCAAAGCGCGTATTTTGCGTATGGGCTATAATACACCACGCGGGCCCAGTGCGGGTGTGTAGATGTTGATGTTCACACTAACTTTAATATGGGTAGCCTAACACGACCGTAATTTTTATTTTTTACGAAACTCCTCTTCCATATTAACTTTTTATATCAAACCAAAAGTATTTAAAAAGGGGTACATGAAACGAGTATAAATACTATTTTGTACACTAAAATAAAATAAATAATTATCAACTTACGTGAATAATTCGAAACTGACACAACAATTTTTTTCTTTGTGTTTTTTAAAGACGTCAACTTATACACAGGGTGCGAGAATACTGTCCGGCGGCAGCTTACTGTAACGTTTATATAGGGGGTGTAGCGCCGCGAAGCCAAGCGGTGCGGGCTGTGTGACGAGCGGAGCGGCGAGAATAGCGATTTAAATGATTTTATATATTTATTTTATAAATACCTAATTGTTTAAGGATTACATGATTGCTAGTAGTCGCCAGTGTGGTCAAAATTCGACCAAAATTAATTTAAAATCGAAGATAGGTACAAAGTTTTTGCTTCACGTATTAATAAATTGTCAAACTTCAACAAAGTCGCTGCCATGACGTCCAAGTCAAAAAATCTGCTGTTCCCTACAATATGTTTGCATGAACACAACAAAATATATGGAACTGCTGATTTATTTTTCGCGATTCAGGGTTTGTCCCATAGTAAAAGATGGTCATGACAATGACTACAATGACCGATCGAAGTTTATGAATATCGTCCGGAAACACGATGTATTTGCGTTAACAGGGTAGCTGGTAGCAACTGAATGGGAATCGACATGAAAGGATATTGGAAAGACCTATTTCCAGCAGTGATTTTGTTTAAAAAGATTGCTTTTACTTGAAAGTTTACAATAGCTCATCGTGAACGTGATCTAGGTGGCTTCAAACGTTACACAAAACACATCTTTGTCTACGACTTGAGCGAACGCCACCGTAATATCATCTGCCTAGCCTTTCCCCACCTATGTTGGGTTGGCTTCCAGTCTTACCGGATGCAGAATTATTTGATTAGTTGATAAAGAATTTGATGTAACCGATCGAACTGAAAATTCCATTGTGTCGCGGTTGGCGTAGTAAAAAATTGACGCGTAGCAAAAACCGTAGCGCTTTGTAGCAAGATTTTTCAGTTATCTGTTTGAAACAAAAATATCACGTTTTCGGTACACTGAGTACATAAAATGCTACAAGGATCTGTGGGTTATCATCTGCTTATCCTTTTCCAACTATGGTGGGTTGGATTTAAAAGTTCCAGTCTAGCCAGATGCAGCTGAGTACCAGAACCTCCACAACCCAGTTAGTACTGGGTAATACGATATCCCTTGGTAAGACTGGTTGTCTGACTTGTAACGACTGTAAGAGATCTACAAATGACAGCCGGGACTAACAGCGAGGCACCTGGCATGGAGGATACTCGGAATATAATGGGTGGTTACCCTAAGAACGAACAACGAACGGCTTAACCTAAAGATCAACCGAGCGGCTATTTAGCAACGAGCTGCTCCTGTTGATTACCATAATTTGCGAAATTGTTTTGTGGAATTTATTGAAAAAACAAAATGGTGGCCCTAGTTCCTTTTCTGGTTACGTGCCACAAGTTTTATATAGTAACGGATTTCATGCGACATTGCTTACAAGTTTTGAATGTTATTTTGCTTTTAATCTGTACCATTCAATATAATCTTCATAATATTTTGAGTGCGATACTTGAGTCCTACCGAAAAACAAAAAGGCCTTTCCCAGTAATCATTTTATGTGGATTTACTTAGTTTGATGTACAGAATGCTTGATTGACGGCTTCATGAAGCGTCTGTTTACTTCTAGTAAAATCTTTTCATCACTTTCTGCGTGATCCCTTTGCTAATGAAGATCAGTCAGTTTTGAGCAGATTTATAATTGTTGAACAATTTTTTTATCAATTTTAAATTAATTGATAAAAAAAATTAAGTATAAGTTTACCAGCCTTCCTCTCCTCGGTCTACGGTACCGAGAAATTAACCAGGGATATTTTATCTTTTTCACTGGTTGATGTTCAGGTGCCGTATCTGAGTGATGCGTTGAACGCTTCGAAAATGACTTGTCCCAATACGGATTTGCCCGACAACCTGTCCTCCCAGAGTCAGTGGGACGTGCCGCTCTGCAGTATTGTACGGAATACCCTTTTACATACGTCAATCAATACTGTGGAGCGTGCCCGTCTGCTGGCTGTGGGGGAATGGGAGTCGGGCTTGTGGATTCAGGCACTTCCGTCATTCACCATTGGCACTATGATGGATGACGCATCGTTCCGGGTCGCTACGAGTCTACGCTTAGGCGCACCTTGTGTTGCTTCGCATCGTTGTCACTGTGGTGTAGCTGTCGACAGCCTCGGACACCATGGCCTGTCCTGCTACAGGAGCGCAGGTCGCATTGCACGGCACGCCAGCATCAACGACATTATCCGTCGGGCTCTTGCTAGCGCCGGCGTACTAGCGGTTTTAGAACCAAACGGCTTGGTGCGTGACGATGGAAAGAGACCGGACGGCATGACGTTGGTACCTTGGAGCGTTGGCAGGCCTTTGGTATGGGACGCAACTTGTGTCGACACCCTTGCGCCTTGCCACGTTGCAAGCACGGCGGGCTGTGCAGGCGCTGCTGCTGCAGCTGCTGAGATCCTCAAACGGCGCAAATACTGTAACCTTATTGGTAACTACACAGCTTTGAGCCGTTTGGGGTCGAAACGCTCGGGTCATGGGGTCCGAGAGCGCGTCTCCTTTTTAAGGAAATCTCCCGCCGACTGATCGACACTTCGCGTGATCAGAGGGCTGGCTACTTCTTTGGCCAAAAAATTAGCATTGCCATTCAACGTGGCAATGCAGTCTTCTGGGCACGTTTCCCAATGACAGCGATGCGGAAGAGTATTTTGACGCCTAAGTGTCCTATTAACATTGTTGTATATATATTGGTACTAGTTTTACGTTTAGTTTTATTTTTGTAATTATATATAGTTTTAGATGTAGTATGTAAATAAAAAATATTGATAAGTACGAGTATTATTGTGACATTGAAATCTCTTCTGTTATTATATTTAATTTGAGTAGAAATTGGTAATAATTGATTGTTACATGAGGATTTTTATTTGTACGCTTCAAAGATGGACAACCTACGTCTTCAAATAAAGATTTCATTTTCATTTACATGTCAACCGGTTTCTCCGGGTAAATTAATCCGTCCCTCAACCATCGCTACCACTTATCACTAAGTCGCTACCGCTAAGAGGATGTAAGAACTAGAATAAAAATTCATTCGCGCATATTTTTAATAGATTTTCCGGATAAACTTCAAATTGTCGATCGTTATCTGACATGGATATAATGATGCTTGATATTTTAAAGTGTGACTAACTGTAAAATGCACCATATTTTGGAAGTATTCAAATGTGGTCAAGATTTTTATTTGCATGGCAATACGGTATTCATATTCATTTATTTTGCATTCCATTGTAATTTATTATAAACTTTCTGGCAATTTATTATAAACTTTCATTGACAGGACTAGAGTACTTGTTGAATGCAGTTTTAGCTTAGAGCTTGGCAGGTTTAGTCTATTTTTATGACGTAATGTGTATCTTGACTGCATATTTTCTCGTGTAGTGTAAAGGTATCGTACATGATGGTCTTATGAATTAAACGGTTTCACATATTTGGGCATACAAACTTAAAAATTTAAACATCTAACATTATAATGACTGTACTCGTAATTTAGGTAAGTAGTTAAAAATTTAACAAAACATTTAAGCCACATTAAATATCATCTTTGACAATAACGTTATTTAAGAATTAAAAATACTCGTGTGTAGAATAAATTAATAAATTTATAAAATTAGAAAATAAAATAACAAATGCCAGAAATAGTAAGAATAAAGGCAAAATACTAGATAACATCAATAAATTCGGAATAAAGTATCATGTCTCTATTTTTACTTACCCATCACAAATGGGTTTATAAGTCAAAAACTCGTTTAGTGTACCGTATAGAATACGTTATTAAATACTCATTTCTTCAGTTTCCTTTTGAAATTATTTATTGGTAGTTCTCTGATTTGTTCTGAGCATGTAGATATATGGCAATCGTACTCCCTACTAATAATAGGTACCTAATTGTACCTAATGTACCTAATTGTAGATTCTAAAACCAGCATTTTGATATTTAATCATCTGTGGATTGGCGCGCAATAGGCTAGTTGCCACCATCGATAAATTACCAATCTAATTAGTCCGTCAGTTAGAGTATTGGAAAGTAATGGACACGTATTTTTTGTTTTTGTAAATCAATGAATACTGACAAAGATAAAACGTAACAAAACTCAGGAGTGGGGGCTCATGACGTCACAACGCACTAAAAACTATAGCACGGCGTGACGTATTGCGAATTTTAAAAGCCTCGTATCTTCGTCAATTTTGGTTTATGTAACAAAAGAAAAAATACGGGTCAATTATTTTTTTATAATCTTACTGACGGACTAATTAGTTTTTTTAGGACACAAGCCTATTGTAAATTCAAATAAATGTCATTCAAAATCCGTGTTATTCTAATTTAAAATTCAGTCATTCGTTTTTAGATAGTATCTTGTTTTTGTGAAATTGTGGTAGTTTTTGGCGTATTCGTACAATTTTCAAGAAATTAGTTTCTACGGGGAAATACCGCTGCGCAAACAATTCTACTTCACTGGCATTTCTTATTTCCATACAGTAATGTTGCCAAATTAATTAAAATAGATAAATATTTGACAGCTACTTGCGACGTTACTAAGTTTTCAACCGACTTCCAAAAAGAGGAGGTTCTCAATTATACTGTATTTTTTTTGGATACGCGCTCTTAAAAACGTAGGTATGTACAGACCTAACACTGCTTGCATAAACATGGATCATTATTGGTTATATCGGTTAATATTGAGTTGAAGAACGAGCCTCCTGGGCCCCGATTCTGCTATTGCAATAGTGTCATAATTGTCTATCATTGATCTCATCATTGTTCATTTTGACAAGTTTGGTGATCTACTATTACAAAGGCGTCATTATGACTTTTCAATTGTCAACCACTGACCCTTAATTGAAAGAAATGGCTAAAATTAGTAATCTCGTACATAATGGCAAATGAATGACTGACTTATGCGGTAATCTGCCAACATTTTGACAGTTCCTTTGAGAATTAGAGCGAAAATTTTCTCAATTAGCACCATTTTGTATTGCAATAAATATAGGCTTCTTTTATAAAGATAATTTAAAACACTTGTAAGAAAATAAATCAAAACACCATGCACCAGCCGCTAGAAATAAAAACAAACAAAACGTCAGTAAATAGTAATGTCACATTTGACTTTGACAGCTAAACAGATAAAATATAATGGAGTTGTAAAGTTTCACATTTATCCGCGTTACACATAAATTAATGTTTTTTGCTATTTACGAACTTCTTACTACTTCAGATTGCTTTTATCACAAATTAATAATATGTAAAAATACATATAAATGAAATGTGGCATGAATAACTGTTTAGATATAATAGTATATCAGTGCCTCCAGTAAAAAAGGGCACAACTCAAAATCGACAGTTTTCATTCAGTACAGGCAAAAAACAACACTTTTATTGTTTTTTAGTATCTCGCAATTAAAATTATTACTTTTTATACATTTACATTGTACATAACAAATAGCCTTTTCATTTAATGAGAATCACTTCCACATTGAGTGACGCTTATTATATTTTTTATTAGTTTTCCTTGAGTTGTTCTCTTATTAACGAAGTAATAATGGCATAACGTTATTCGTATTAGTCAGTTTGTTCGTTTGTAAAGTAATATAACCAGTTATCCCCCTATTTTAAAAATTACTAAGACAAATAATATTAATGACTTATATCCTTCTGCTATCGATGTCGAGGATTTAAAGTAACTAACAAGACATTAAAACAATAATCTATGAAATCTTACATTTATTTAATTATTCAACACTAATAAAACGTTTGAATATAATCCATGTAACGGTGTCAGACGTAAAAAATAGCACCATCCCATATCTTACCGTGAATGTCGTAAGACAAAGGGTCTGACCAGAAAATGGGAAGTGTGTGTCTTTTGAATGAATCGCACTGAATAGCGCATCACAGAAATGGCCCCTAGTGCCCGGCAGCCCGTCTATCCTCGACTACGGCAGCGGTCGAGGTTACAGCGTGGCAAGGGCTGCGAAGAATCTCCGGAAGGGATCCAGGTGCCAATACCAGGCAACATACATTACACGCACACTCTGGACCGACGAGAAGAATACGGAACTCGAAAAGGAATTGTGCAGGCTGCGATTTACTATTGTGGGATTATCTGAAGTCCGGCAATCTGCTCTATTTCTGAGAGGGTGACCGGTAGTCCCTGGGTGGTGTTGGGTTTATCGTTCACAAGTCTCTTGTGAACAACGTGGTGAAGATCGAGAGTGAGTCAACCAGGGTGGCGTACCTTATACTCAAAACATCCTCAACAAATTCACTGAAGGTCACACAGGTCTACGTCCCGACCTCGGCACACTTCGACGGTAAAGTGGAGATCATGTATGAGGATATCTCTAAAGCCTGGCATGGTTTCAAAACTCACTTCACCGTTGGCATGGGGGAATTCAACGCAATACTGGGCAAACGAGACGGGAATAAACTGCAGGTCGGGCAATTTGGAGTTGGACGTCGAAATCACCGGGGTCACCAACTGGCTAGTTTTATGGAGAAGGAAGGCCTCTATATGATGAACTTCTTTTTCAGAAAGCGAAAGCACAATAAGTAGACCTGGCAGAGCCCCGATGGTGCAACTAAAAATGAGATTGACTTCATCCTATAAACCAAGAAGCAAATGTTCAATGATGTCTCGGTGATCAATTCGGAAGCGATCACCGGTCGACCGATCATGGTAAGAGGCACGTTGAACATCAATATCAAGCTTGAAAAGTCTCGACTGATGAAGTCTATGCTCCGTCCAGCACAGATCCAGATCCAAAACCCCGAGAGCTTTCAGCTTAAACTCCAGAAACGTTTCGAGGGCCTAGGAAGCTCAGTGGACAAATACGACGATGGGTTTGTGGGAACTGTCCATACAACCGTCTCTAAGTTCTTCAAGGCACGTGGTACCGATCAGAACAAAAGACTCTCCGATCACACTCTCAAGGTCATGAAGGAGCGGCGTGAGATGATCCTGCAGTCTTCAGACGAGACGTGGAAATACCGGGCAGCTCAGTAGACGGATCTCTAAATCCTTGAAGACGCGATTGAACGGAATAAAGGATAAAAAGAGATACGGCTATTGGGCAGAGCCAGCTTATGTGAAGACCGACGATTGCAAGATCTTATCCGCCAAACAGGAGCTTCTGAGGAAGATTGAGGGCTTCTATGGACAGTTGTACACGTTAACCAGTGAACCCATTGTAGATCTAGCAAACGATTCAAGAGCTAGAATGACCCGACACTATACCGAAGACATTCCGGACAGCCGACCGCCTGTACAAAATTAGAATAGCTCTGAAATAGCCCAAAAACAACAAGTCACCGAGTGATGACAGAATTACGGCCGAACTTCTGAAGGTGACTGGAAAACCGGTATTTATAAGGCCTTTCAGAACAAACACTATAAACACAAAGATACAAAACTGACCATCATCATCATCTGTCTAGCCTTTTCCCAACTATGTTGGGGTCGGCTTCCAGACTAATCGGATGCAGCTGAATACCAGTATTTTACATGGAGCAACTGCCTATCTGATCTCCACAACCCAGTTAATAATGGGTAATACGATACCACTTGGTAAGACTGGTTGTCAGAATTTTTGGGTCACTGAGTACCTGTAACGACTGTCAAATATGTACAAATGAGAGCCGGGACCAACAGCTTGACGTGATTTCCGAAGCACGGAGAAAACTCGGAACGTAAGGGTGGTCACCCATCCACAGACAAACCTAAGCAAGCACGGCTTAACCTAAAGATTGGCCCGATCGGCTGTTATTATTTAGCCACGAGTTCAAAATACAAAACTGACCAAACAAAGAAAATTTCGAACAACAAATGTCAAAATCAGTTGCAAGTCATATTATTGGTAAAATTGAATACTAATTTAAATTTAAATAGATGTGATATTCCTTTTAAAAGTTTTTCTAGAAAATGTTCACTATAAGGTTACCTATCACTAATTTAATTATTCCAAAATAAACTAGAGAATTTAAAACTAAGGAATGAAACGATATAATTATTACTTAACCTCGCGATAATCTAATAGCGATACAGGATAAGTGGGGATATACCAGTTGACAATAACTGTAGTAAACACCACAAATGCAGTTGTGCCCTTTCAAACATGCTTACCAAATGAATTATCTGCATGTATTTCTTACGGTGTTTAAAAAGCTTTGACACAACAACATTTATACCTTTTAGTTCGCCTTTCGGGATTTCTTGTAATTAAGTACATCTAATTAGCAGTGAAATTTGCTTGAGAACGATAGATGTGCCTTTACATTCAGTCGAGTTATGCCTTTGATATTTTACAAAAAATATGTTAGGGTGCAGCTAGAGTTATTTCCTTTTGATATGTTATGTAACAAATCGCGTAGATTACAATGGTGCAATAAAAACAAAAGGGCATAACTCCACTTATGCCGTCTTTGACTGGAGGCACTGATTTTCGAAAATCATTTCTAATAACAGGTTTTATAATAATGGCAATAAAACAATGTCATTCTAACATAATTGCGAGACCATTGATCGGACCACTATGATGAATTTAGCAGATTACGAACTTTTATCAAAATGACAATGGAGATCCCATTGTCATTCATCAAAACATTTATGAAATCAATGATAGACCATTTTTTTTTTTTATTGGGTCAAGCCTGCCACACACGCCCAAATTACTGTAACTCCTGAAAGCCAGAATCAACAGTGGCGACCACCAGAAAAGCGCCGAGACAATGAAGCTCGACGAAGTCCCAGAGAATGAATTTAGCTGTCTTGGATCCCGCAACGAAATTAATTAGAAAGTATAGCGAAGGAGTAGGAAAAAAATATTAATGATAGACCATTGTGACACTATTGTAATAGTACATCTTGTCGTCTGAACTCATTTTCGTAATCAACGACCCCGAAAACTATAAAAACGACACCCATGAAAAAACCACCTTCAAGTAATTAACAGGCGTGATGTTATGTTTACTACAGAGTGAACCTCAGTGGCCATTAGGTCGCGCTAAAGTCCATTCGCGCTAGTGTCCATTCGTGCAAGTGTACTGATACCTTAAAATTATTCATCATTCTTGAATAAAATCTGAATAAATATAAAGTCAGTGCACATTGTAGGTAACTATTGAAATATTCGACATAACTATCTCATCACAAAAAACGATAATTCTGATCTTATGCCGTTTTTGTTATACGAGGTCATCGCGTCAGGTGTGCAGCACATTATGGTCAACGTGCATGGGCCGCCATTTTGATCAAACATTCAGTGTCGTATTTCACTTGCGTTCGGTCGTGTTTCGTAGTGTTATAATTTCTTTGGTGTTAACGATGCGCCTAGCGACATTGAGATGCGTCTTGCTTCCAGTACGGTCGCGTCTCGGTGTGAACTGACGCTAAGTCTACATCCATTCATGTTGATAAAATCTTTCACATTGAATCTTTTTTTTACGTCACACGTAAATTTATAAATTCGAATTTATTTATTTTTTTGCTAAGAAACTAATTGTATTATTTTAATAAATTCGAAATGGAACAACACCAGATTCTCAACCCCTGTATGTCTAACCGACTGGTACTATGATACTCTAGCGATATAAGCAAGTATCGCTTATTGGTCGACTTAGGTAATTAGTAAGTGCCATTATCGTTTAATGATGATAAACTTGGTAGGTAGGTGTGAATGACCTCTACTTCGATCTTAACTGGCACCAACTATAGACGACTAAAAAAATCGTCAGGTAGATTATAAAAAAATATTTGACCCGTATTTTTTCTTTTGTTACTTACATAAATCAAAATTGACGAAGACACGACGCTTTTAAAATTCCCAATACGTCACGCCTTTTTTTTTTCTGATGGGAAATCATCAAATGACTTCTCCCACTCTGGGCGGAGCGGGAGGGAGTGTCAGATTTTTACTGACTAAAACCCATCCATGTTCCTTCCTCGCCCTTTATGTTCCGGGGCCGCGGTATCTCTTTCGAACAGGCCCGCAACCCCAGCAAATACGTCACGCCTAGGTATAATTTTAACTAGTTCTGACGTCACGAATCCCCACTCCCGAGTTTTGATGCGTTTTACACTTGTAAATTAATTTTCAACCTTCAGCCTAAACAAAAAAACTAAACAATCAAACAATGGTCAGCGACTTCTGAAGCTAAAGTTATTTTTCACTGTTTTCGTGTTTTTTGAAGTCGGTTTAATTTTTTGCAAAAAAGGTTTTAATTTTGTACAATTATTTCCCAAAACATCAACAGTTGATTTAACGGGCTTGCGTTGGTTTTCAGCGACCGGCACGCTACTGGACACCTGTTACGACTGTCAAGAATCACAAATGACAGCCGGGACCAGCGGTTCAACGACCACGTCGGTAACTATAAAGGATGTAAAACACCTCTTAACGAAGCCGAAAGGCACTTTTTCTCCCCGTCATTCCGACATTTTTTTTGTACTCCGCTATTCCTGGGAACCTTCTAGTTACGGAGTTATTGGGGGCCAAAGTAACAACATTTTGACAAGTTTTTTTTTAAACACAAGTTGTAAAATTGTAAGGTTTTACTTTAAATACCTCCACGAACCTCGTATTATTCAATCTTTCCATCAGCACAATGTTTTAAGTGCGATTCATTGAGTTATACCGCAAAACGTGATTTTACACCCCAAAAAGAAAAAATTGTTTCGCAGCAATAATTTCTGCGTAAAGTAACTTAGTTTGATGACCAGAATGCTTCGTTGACGGCTTCGTCATGAGGTGGTTTACACCCTGGATAATGGGTGGTACCCATACACGGCAGCGGTGGCCCAGTGGTGGCGGCCCCGACTTACATTCAGTAAGTCGTGGGTTCGAACCCAGGCAGGCGCATTACTTTGTGTAATTTATTACATCACCGCTACTCTCAAAACGGTGAAGGAAAACATCATGAGGAAACCGGCATGTCCTAGAACCATAAATTCGAAGACATGTGACATTACCAATCCGCACTGGGCCCGCGTGGTGGATTATATAGCCCATTCCCTCTCATAGAGGGGAGGCCTGTCCCAGCAGTGGGAACATTAATAGGCCGATGATGATGATGATGACCCATACACCCATACACGGACTAACCTTATAGGCAAGCACGGTTTAAGCTTGAATCACGCTAGATCGTGTCGGGTCCGAGCCGAGTGTCGACCGTGCAATTTAGTATGGACACACTCACGCTTCCGAACCGCTACCGAGGAACGGACAATGGATTAAGCTACGGCGACACTCGACTCGGACCCGGCACGATCTAGCGTGCGTCATTCTTCTTTACTCAAAGGATATACCCGAGCGGCTATTCTTTTTAAGCCTCGATCAGAACGATACAAAGGACATAAGAAATTAACCTGAAACAGCTCTACTACGGGGACGCTTTATGTGAGAGTGTGGGGTCTTGGTTGTCACAATGTTACTGCCTCGTTGGCGCGACTGTAGAGTGTGCGGCCCTGAGTTTGATTCCCGGGTCGGGCAAAATGTTATTGGGTATTTCCATCAGGGGTTTCTCAGTAACAGTCACGGAGACTGGATTTTGATGGCAATAGGCTCGCCCCTATTACATGGGACTTTAACACTGCATCGAAATGTGGGTGTACTATTAGATACACCGCTGCCTAACTCTTAAGGGATTAGATGCGTGATGTTACGTTTAAATAAATGAATAAAATAATAAATATCGCTGGACATTACACACAGCGCCATCTAGTGCCACACTAAGCAAGGCTTGTGTCGTGGACACCAGATTGTTGATATACTACATAGATACCTTTTTTTTGTAAATACATACTTATTATGCATACAAACATCCATGATTAAATGTCCATGCTCATCACACAAACAGTTGCTCTTACCGGGATTCGAACCCGGGACCCTAAGAACCTAAGGCAGCCTCACTACCTTAAATCTCTCTGTTCCGATTAATTTCCAAGATAGTTAAATTCATTCTCTGGGGCTTCGTTGAGCTTCATTGTCTCGGCGCTTTACTGGTAGTCGCCACTGTTGATTCTGGCTTTCAAGAGTTACAGTGGGCAGGGAATAGTGTGGCTGGTTGGACTCAATCGATAAAAAAGTGTATGTATTTTAGTTATTAATGTTTACACCAATATTAATGTTGTCTAATGTTTGTATGCCATTCCATGGCGAAACATGTAAGCTCATAACCCTATTTATAAGACTTTAATGTACCATGTTTAACACAAATAAAATTATTCTATTCTATATATTTATAAACACTGGGACAGAGGGACATCCCAAGACAAGAATAAGTTTTATAGACAGTCGATGGAACATTTTTAACTACGTTTTTGATATTAAACTATGACGCACAGTCGGTCCGTATATCAAATAATATGATTTGATAAACACATCTTATCTGAAAGGACATCTTGAATATTACAAATTAATAATTTTATATGAAATTATAATATAAAATCGATGCTGAGCATCCTGTCTTATGTACAATGTTTGTTTAGAGTAAGCCAATATTTCTAATCATTGTGTAATAATTATGAAAAAATAAATACTTCAAAATGAATAACTAACTAACTTCAACTAGCTCAGAAAATACCGAGATAAAAGTATTCATATGTTAATCTAGGTTATAAACTATCTACGTGCTAAATTTTATCCAAATCCGTTCAGTAGTTTTTTGTGTGTAATAGTAACAAACATCAATGAATACTCACAAACTCTCGCATTTGCAATACTAGTAGGAATTTTATCCTTTTTCACAGCCTTTTTTAATTTAAACTTGTTAATTTTAGTTACACGTTTTGGGGGAAAATATAATGACCACCAAAAATAAATTTGTAACCACTAACATCTACCACCTAAAATATCAATTGATCACCAAATTTACTAAATGAGCACCAAATTTTATTGAGGTGTTTGATGACAAATTAGTTTTCTAATATATTACTAAACAGCGATAATAATATACCTAATTACGATCATACTATAAATAAAATTTCGCCACCGATTACTTACAAGATTTTTTTAACCGACTTCAAAAAGGAGGAGGTTCTCAATTCGCTGGAATTTTTTTTTTTATGTATGTTCCCCGATTACTCGAAGATGGCTGGAGCGATTTGAATTATTCTTTTTTATTTGAAAGGGTATACTTCCCAGGTGGTCCCATAATCATCAAGTCGGGATCTGATGATGGGATCCTGGAGAAATTGAGAGAACTCTTAAAATTTTATAGGCACCCTGATGTGATTTGGGTAGTTTTTGGAAGAGTACTTTCTTAAAGTGGTCTCATTTCAATTTGGTGATGATTTGATGATGAACTTCGGAGATAGACAACGGAACTCCTCAATAAATGATAGCAAATAGACTGGGATTGCTGAAATCTCATGTCTGTCTGTTATTTACACCAGTTCATAACATAACATCACGCCGCTACGCTGTGAGGGGTTAAGCACAAGTGAACCACTAAAAAGTGAAAAATAAAACATTTTTGCAAAAAATAAAACCGACTCCAAAAAACACAAAAAAGTGAAAAATAATTTTCCTGAAGTTTTTTTGCACTTTTTTGTGTTTTTTGGCGGGCTCGATTTTTGCCAGCAAAAAGCTATAAGATGCAATGAAGGGTATCTATATGAAATGCCCTGTAGTATTTTTCAGCAAAGTCGAAACATTTATTGCGAACTTAGGAACAATGTTTTGTTTCGTTATGTTAGTATTTTTGACTTAATGGTCTTTGACAAGCATTGCTTATTATCCTAAGTTAACATGCATTTAACAAGCAGCTTGCAATTTTTTTCTTCTTTCGATACAAAAACGACCGCAGATTGTTGAAGAATCGCGATTCTGGGTAAAAAAATACAACATATTTCATCATCATTTTATCAGCTCTCAAAACGGGGAAGGAATCTGTCGTAAGAAATGAAATGAAATGAAATGATTTATTTTGCAAATAGGATACTCAATCACTTTTACACGTCAAGAGAACGTTGGCGCCGGCATTTTCTAACTGACTATGTGTAAGAAAATGTCCAGCATTAAAATTTGAAGACGTGACGACCACCAACCTACACTTGGACCGCCCAGAAGATTACTGCGCAGTCCCTCTGACTGAGGCGAGGCCAGTATCCCAAAAGTGGAAATTATAAGATGATCAATATTAATATGATTGAGTTGAAAGCACAGTTGGTGCAGTGGTTAGGCGATGCCTAAAGAGCTGTGGGCCAAAATAACCACTTTCTGGAGCCCTGATACAGCCAGAAGGTGTCGCGGCAGACCTCGTAGAAGATGGCGGGACGAGCTGGATAAAACCAACGACCATTGGCCCACATTGACCCTGGATAGAAACAACTGGAAGTCATGGGGGCCTTTGCCCAACAGTGGGGTAACGCAGGCTAACAGTTACAGTACCTTCTAAACTGTTTACAGGAAGTAATTGCGTTTGATCTTGACTTTAAAAATAATGCATTTAAAACAGAAATCTACAATATACAGGGTGTAAACCACCTCATCACGAAGCCGTCAACCAAGCATTCTGTACATCAAACTAAGTAACTTGAAGCAAAAAATATTGCTGGGAAACAATTTTTTTTAAACTTTCACGATCAGAACACATCATAAAACATACGGCAACGTCGGGCTTAAATTAAAGGTAAATTCGCGATAAATACCCGTTTTTATATGTTTTATGATGTTTTGTAATTTTTTTAAGAGTCAAAAATCACGTTTTGTGGTATAACTTAATGTAACGCACTCAAAACATTGTGCTGATGGATAAATTGAATAGCACGGGGTTCGTGTAGGTATTTAAAGTAAAAATCTTACAATAAAAACTTGTGTTTAAAAAAAAACTTGTCAAAAAGTTGTAACTTAGACCCCCAATATCTCCGTAACTAGAAGGTTCCCAGGTATAGTGTAGAACAAAAAAATGATCCCAATGACAAGGAGAAGAAGTACCTTTCGGCTTCATGAAGAGGGGTTTTACACCCTATATACATTGCGGTTTAGAGGAAATGACAGATTGCTTATCTGTCAGCATCTGTGATAATTACATGAACTTGATTTTTATATCAAAACACTGTAAAAGACAAACGTGACCGGGGGCGATCATTAGTCTAATTAAGTTATTGATATAATATTTTGATAAGACTCGTTTAATATTTTTATAGTGTTATTAATTTATGATTTTTGATGTAAGTAGTAAACGTTGTTGTATTTTTAGAAGACATTTAATAAAATAATGGTTTTAGTTTATGTTGTGGTTTTGAGGTGTTTACATAGGGAGTGGAATATTGTGTTATGAGCAATATCTAGATTAAAATAGTGAGATAATATAATAGTGTTTATTCTTTTAAGGGTGTCATCATCTGCTAGCCTTTTCCCAACTATAATATTGTTGGGGTCGGCTTCCAGTCTAACCGGATGCAGCTGATACCAGTAATTTACATAGAGCGACTGCCTATCTGACCTCCACAACACAGTTAGTACTAGGTAGTACGATACCCGTTGGTAGTCAGACTTTTCCGCCACTGACTACCTGTAACGCCTGTCGAAGGTCCACAAATGACAGCCCTGACCAACCGCTTAGTGTGCTTTCTGAGGCACGGAGGAAACTCTGTATGTTAGGGTGGTCACCCATCTACAGACCAACCTATGATCAAACCGAGTGGCTGTTATTATTTAGCCAAGGGCTCTTCCTTGGTAAATATTATGATGACTCCCAATCATTTCTCCCGATCGTCCCGATCGTCGATTTGCCTGCTTCTTACAGAGAAATAAAAACCAAGTGTTCACAAAAAACTGACTTTAAGAATTTTCTGTGATTTGATAGATGAATCTTTCCATTATTATGCATATGAAACGTATGCCAAAAGATAATTTTGACTGTAAACTTTCTGAGATATGATAGTTCTGCCTTTAAAAACTATCGATTTGAAAATTATGCCAAAAGATGATTCTGACTGTGAACTTTCTGCGATAAGATGGTTCTACTTTTAAATCTTATGCATATGAAATGTATGCCTAAAGATGATTCTGGCTTACAAAATTATGAGTTTGAACGTATGATAAATGAGTATCTGCCAAACAATTTTCTGCCAAATGAAGTTTATGCTATCAGCTGGTGTGCAAAATAATATTATGACATAAAAAGTTCTGCTATAAAGGGGGGACCCCATTTATTATCCACCCCAGTGGTAACCACAACGTATAGACGGAACTCATACATGGTGAGAGCGAGTCGTATGTACAACACAACCTGCCAGGAAGCTGAGATTGACATTTTAATACTAGTACCGCTAAATTGAAGAAAACTTTAACCAATACCTTTTTTGAGCGTACTCATATTTAGTAACTCTTCTGTTTGGTGTTATATAAGTCTCATTTATTTGCATGTCATATTATTTATATACTACATTTATGTATTTATATACCTACTACATGTGGAAACTTGTAATTGGCCATATTTTGTTTAAAGCTTGAAATAAATAAATAAATAAATTTAATTGATTGTAGTCTTCTACACTGGCCCGGGGATTTTTACAAAACAGTCACAATTAATTACTTACCATCCAAAACATACACAAAAAATGTAATTAGTCCATCATGACGCAATTTCTCGGAAATAAAGTGTTTCCGATTTAGGTAAATGAAATGGAAAATGAGTCCAATTCGTTAAAGATAGAAAGATAGAAAAAAACTTGTGTTTACGACATTTTCTAATTGGATTTACAGTGACTTGTATATTGTTAATTCACTAATCACGTGATTGAGTTTTCTTTTGAGTAGACACAGTCACACGGAGTCAGTAACTGAATTTCAGATAAGTTAAGTTTTAATCGAAATTGTTTGATAATGTTTTAAGTTATTGTAACACATAACATCACGCTTGTAATATGCGAAGGGGTAGACATAGGTCTACCTAATAGAAGGTATACCCCGTGTTCCTGAGGTTATACATTAACTTCGGCATGTTATTCAGACCATTAAATTGACCATATTTTACATTTTTTTTTTACCATTTTTTAATTTTTTACCATTTTTTTCACTTTTAGCGGCAATAAGTAAAAACATATCGTGTTCATCTTAGATTACAAACTCATTTTATCACAACACAACACGAAATGCCTCTAACATAAAAAAAAAAACAAAAATCAGTTTCAGTCTTCTAAATTCAGTTTGATAGTTTTGGTTGCACAAAGTGGCAACATCTCACAAATAAAGACTTTCTCACAGCACAACATAATTAAATTGGATAAACTTAAATTACCAATAACTTAAAAACTATGCCATTTAAACTACTACTTCCTTTGTACGATATGTTTAACAAGAGCTATAGAAGTATTATTCAAAATTAATGTATATCCTCAGGAACCCGGTGTATACCTACATCCAAATTTCGTCAGTTATGTTTAAATCCCATGTAATAGGGGACGAGCCTATTACCATCATCATCATCATCATTATCATCATCATCATCATCAACAACATTTCAGCCGATTTGTGATGAACCTTGAAAACAACTTGTAGACATGGCTTAGAAGTGTGATGGGCCTGTAATTCTTCAACCGGTCTTTGTCACCCTTCTTGAAGAAGAGTACCACCACAGCCCTGCACCATGCCTGTGGCGTTTCCCCTCGAGTATGAAGGAATTAAACAGCTTCTGAAGGGCCTTAAGTACTGGTTTTCCACCTGCCTTCAGGAGTTCGGCCGTAATTCTGTCATCTTTCATCATTTTGTTGTTTTTTTGCTGTTCCAGAGCCATCCTAATCTCGTGCAGGCTGACGTCCGGGATGTCTTCGGTATAGTGTCGGGTCAGTCTAGCTCTTGGGTCGTTTGCTACATCTACAATGGATTTACTGGTTGACGTGTACAACTGTCCATAGAAGCTCTCGATCTCCCTCAGTAGCTCCGGTTTGTCGGGTAAGATCCTGCCATCGTCAGTCTTCAGTTTCGTGAGCTATTGAGTTATTGCAATCAACCGGGTGCAAGTCTAGACTCCTGACAGATTCCTGAAAGAAAAACCCTAATACCTAACATTTTGCCCGACCCGAGAATCCAACCCAGGACCGCTGCTCAGCACTATAAATACGAGGCAGTAAAAAAAGGGTGTGGGTGTTAGATTATCAGTAATAGGTTTACCTAGATGGAAACAGATGGAGGAGGCCTTCATCCAGAGATGTATGACCCCATAATAGGTTAAGTTATTAAAAATTTGCCCCCATTTGTATCAAAATTAACTATTTGCCAGGACTCCACGCTCAACAGTCGCGACCGCCAGACCAACGCGGCAACGGGGCTGTTGCGTCAGTTGACACCGAACCATTCATGTAATCTAGTGTAGCAATAAACGCCATCTATCTTCTGTGCAAAATACTAATCAAGCTTATCTCCCACCGTGTTTTAGTCGAACATGCTTACTTCGCTTAACAGTACCCGATGTGAAACATAGATGTCACTGTTACACATAACGCACCTACTGTTATTTGTGCGTTTTTTAACATGTTCTAGGTTTAAACCTAATAAGGTACTTAGTATGAGCATCATTTTCATCTTCCTGCCTTTGTCTTGTTACTTGGGGTTAGCGCAAAATGTTTTTTTCTACCAGTCTCCTCTGTCAAATGTCACGCCATCAGTAACTTCGATAATGTTCGGTAATGTTATGTTATCCTCTCTTCCCGGCCGCCGCGGGAGACGCACTGGGCGTCGGGGGCCACGTGGTGGCTACCGGCCACCGTAGACGCGGGCCTGTGGACGGTTGGCTATGAGTTAGCTAGCCGTCCGTCCGTCTAACGACGACAGGCCGTGTCGACGGCGCGTTCGTGTTCCACGCGCGCCTCAAAGAGTTGTCAGCATAGAGAGAGGGGCCCGCAAGGGCCGAAGCCTGCCGGGGTTGCGGGACTGTTCGAAAGAGATACCGCAGCCCCGGAACGTAAAGGGCGAGGAAGGAACATGGATGGGTTTTAGTCAGTAAAAATCTGACACTCCCTCCCGCTCCGCCCAGAGTGGGAGAAGTCATTTGATGATTTCCATATTGTTTGGTCATCATCTGCCTGGCCTTTTCCCAACTATATTGGGGTCGTCTTCCAGTCTAACCGGATGCAGCTGAATACCAGTATTTTACAAGGAGCGACTGCCTATCTGACCTCCACAACCCCGTTAGAACTGGGTAATACATAACCCCTTGGAAAGACTGGTTGTCAGAATTTCTGGGCCACTGCATGGCTACCTGTAACGACTGTCAAAGATGGACAAATGTCAACCGGGACCAAAGGAAACTCGGTAATTAAGGGTGGTCACCCATCCATAGACCAACCTAGGCAAGCACGGTTTAACCTAAAGATCAACCCGAGTGGCTGTAATTATTTAGCCACGCTTGTACGATTGTTTGGTATGGATAGAGTTAGGTATTCTTCACCGTTTTAAGAAGATTGGTGATGAAATAAATTACACAAAGTAACACGCCTTCTTGGGTTAGAATAGTTACCACTGAGCCGCGCCAAAACTCTTTGCTCAGACACCTTTTTTAAGGAGGTCCGCTAAAGGAGATCTTTGATTTTGGCCACCACTATGTGGGTACACTACATAGATGAATAGGCAAAAAATAGGGGAATTTCATAAAATATACTTAAACAATTTAATTTGAAGAAGGGTAGGTACAGGCGTACAAAAATTTGTTTTTTTAATTAGATACTTAACCCTATTTTTAGGGCAGTCATGACAGTTGTGTGCATGTTAATTTTATGTTGTGTTGATCTCCTTGACCAATTTAATTTGAATTAACATTGAAAAGAAATGAAATTAAACAAAATTAAGAATAAAAAACGGTTACTGTATTTTAACGATATTTACATATAGCCCAAGTAGCACAGAAACGCTGTATATCAGCTGAATCACTGTCTACCATAGAATCTTAAGCTGTACAAGCCTGCTGAACAAGTGCGTTAGAGGCGCTGTTTCAGCTGATATAACTCCGATTTGGGCACAAATTAAACAGCTAATAGTTCAATTACTGTACTAATTGCGTTATATTAGCATTATTTAAGCATTTATAATGGTAACAGTCACCCCAAGAGCTGAACATTGGCTGATTATTAGAGTGGGTGTTACCTATTATGCAGCACAATGGCTGAATTATTAGATGTGAGTTACCTGTTAGTCAGCACAAACTACAGACGTGGATCTTTTTAATTCTTCGGCTGTTGAAAATTGACAAGTGTCAAATTTTTATTTAATACTTTGGTGTTGTATTTGTGCGCCAACCATTTTGTGACCAGTGTTTGTGATAAAATATTAGTTTTCGATAAGTAAAACCTTGATTTTTTTCTTTAACATGCATGAAATTTGATTGGGAAAGCAAGTTTATTGTCAAATATCGTATGATTATAGGCGAAAATTTTCACGCGCTCTCAAAATTTGACTGTTTAGGTGAAAATTATAGAATAAAATAAAATGATAATACAAAAAAAAACCTAGAAATCTCTTTTTATATGACATGTAATTTGACTATATGCTGTTTACTTATAAATAGTTGGTATCCTTTTCAAATTTAGTTGTTATTTTCGTTAAATAAACAAAAATAAATTGTTAGTATTATAATAAATACTTAGGTTAAAACAAGAAAAATGGCGAACACCCAATGTGCACCGCATTAATCACAATTAAACTCTATGTGCTGTATATGAATTCACACGTGGTACATAAATCCGTAACAAGCTGACACGAGTAGTTTTTGTGTCGAACAAGTCAGCCACAGATCCATGTAAAGCTTAAATAGTGGGTATATCATCATCATCGTATAATATCATCTGTATTGCTGTTTAGAATTTTCAAGTATTCCGCATTTATTTTTCGGCGAATCCCGCCAGTTCTTCGTTTAGATTTCCACATTTCTAAATACCATTATATCGCAATGATGGCGGCGCGGCGTTCAACTGACAAGATATTACGCACTAGGCGCTAATAATAGTCCTTCAGGATCTTATTTAACAACATCAGTAGTAGAATTGCCTATGCTAGTACAAGTATTCCGCTCCAAGCAGGATCAAAGGTCACATATGATCTAATTTATAGCAGTTTGCTGTAACTTAGCATCATATAAATTCACCTATAGTGATCATGTGGGCTAGATAAATGCTATTATAAGATTGCATGTAGCAAGCTGCTTAACACTAAAAAAGTTCAACTATGTTCAGCAAGACGCAATATATCTTTGTTAATTGAAGTCACAGAATAACTTATTACATTAAAGCAGTTCACATGTTCTTTTTTAAAATGCAAGCATTTTATGGGTACGTTTGTGGTCTTCAATTCAGAATATAGCTACTTTCAGGTTCACAAAAATGCTATATTGTAGCTGCCGCTACTATTTATTGCTAAATGCTGATTAACACAGACCTGAACACCTATATTAACGCTCGCAACATTACAATGTTATTTCTGTGGTTGTTACTATAGTCAATAAACAGGCGAAGGCGTAGTTTTCAGCTTTTGTAGTTCGAGTGAACTGTAATAAGTCTTCATAAATGCTAATGTTACCGATGTGGACCCTATGTGACATCCTATAATGCAGTTTTGTGCTACTTGGGAGTGTACATAGTGCTAGCCCAGGCTCCTTACATTTCAGGATCATCTCCTTCGTACGTTACTTACGTTGTAACCGTTTGTGCTTGTGTCCTTTCCACCCCGTATTTAAAATGAGACTACAGCCTGCTACCTCTTTCAAAGAGCAGGCTGTGTCCCAGCCGGATACGCCATAGGTTTTTAACACTTAGTGGGAGAGAAGAAGCTACACAAGGTGTACTGGTCAAATTCAGTGGACAGACCATTAAACTGAACAACTTTTTCTAACTTTTTCTTTTTCCATCATCGTAATCGCGAAAAATAATCAACGGCCCCTTACAAAATTCCAATACCAACTCGACCAAATGTATCATCATCATCATCATCATCTCAGCCGAAAGACGCCCACTGCTGGACATAGGCCTCCCCCAAGTGTCGCCACATTGACCGGTCCCTTGCGACTCGCATCCACCGGATTCCCGCAACCTTCACCAGGTCATCGGTCCACCTAGTGGGAGGTCTTCCAACGCATCGTCTTCCGGTTCGCGGTCGCCACTCCAGAACTTTTCGGCCCCAACGGCCATCCGTTCTGCGAGCAATGTGCCCTGCCCACTGCCACTTAAGTTTAGCAATTCTTCGGGCTACGTCGGTGACCTTGGTTCTCTTGCGGATGTCTTCATTTCTGATTCGATCACGCAAATGTACGAGATAGCTGATTATATTTATTGTGGTCCCATAGAGAAAGTTGTTCAATTTGATGAACTGTAGCAAGCCTAGGATGCAAAGCGACTCCTGGTATAACCAACTCAACATCTAATAGTTTAGTTACAAGTACTCGTAGATGTAGAGAACCTAATAGGAAAAAATAATGACAACTCAGTGTGACAAAGAATGTGTGTGTTTTCCATTATTGACACTTCTAGTTAGAGATGCTAATGAATAGGTACTTTGTGGTTAATACTCTTGTGAAAAAGTTAAAGTCCTGGTTTGTGTCTATTTGTGTCTTTTGACGTGGGCATATTAGAATTTGCGTACGTTACCTGTGTTTAAACTGATAGGTGGGTGTCATTAAAAGCAGGATGCGTGTGCAGTAAAGTAGCCTAGGAAGTACTTTGCAGGCCAATATCATCATCATCATTGCAGCCGAAAGACGTACACTGCTGAACATAGGCCTCCCCCAAGTGTCGTCACATTGACCGGTCCCGTGCGACTCACATCCAGCGGAGTCCCGCAATCTTCACCAGGTCGTCGGTTCACCTAGTGGGAGACCTTGCAACGCAACGTCTTCCGGTTCGCGGTCGCCACTCTAGAATATTTCGGCCCCATCGGCCATCCGTTCTGCGAGTAATTCGCTCTGCCCACTGCCACGTAAGTTTGGCTATTCTTCGGGCCACGTCGGTTACCTTGGTTATCTTGGATGTCTTCATTTCTCATATATATTTACAGAATTATAATTTATCATAATTTCATCAACCCGAAAGAACACCTGCCACCCGTAGACGAACTGCGTTGGCCAATCTGGAAATTTCTTAACCGTCTGCGTCCCAGGTTGGCCGCTATAGATATAATCTGGCCAAACGAGGTATCCTCGATCCATCCCAAACAGATTGCCAGTGTGGAGACGCTCTGCAGGATATACTCCACCTCCTGTCCTGCCTATCCTGTACAACTTGACGATCTCGCAGGGTGGTTGATAGCGGCTCGGTGAGGGTTGCCAAGAATCCAGATAAGTAGTGTGCGTTTGGAGAGGCTTTGTGACTGCTGTAGGCTGATGATTATACAAACGAAATGCAGGTGTCGATGGAACAATCACAAACTAAAATTCAAAATCGATTTTCTTGTGGAATAATGCAACTTTGAGGTGCTTTGAGATAAGCCGTTTTTTGGATACAGTTCAAGAAAATCTTTTTTAAAGGTGTTTAGGTTTATGTGCATACGCTACCTTATTATCATCATCATACGCTACCTTATTATCATCATCATACGCTACCTTATTATCATCATCATACGCTACCTTATTATCATCATCATACGCTACCTTATTATCATCATCATACGCTACCTTATTATCATCATCATACGCTACCTTATTATCATCATCATACGCTACCTTATTATCATCATCATACGCTACCTTATTATCATCATCATACGCTACCTTATTATCATCATCATACGCTACCTTATTATCATCATCATTCTCTTGCCCTTATACCAATTTATTTGTGGTCGGTGCAGCATGTCTTCTACTTCCATACCTTCTCTATTACTCGTGTTCTCATCAGACACCTCCTAGCCACATTATTCTTATAAAGGGTGTAAAAAGACGCTTGACGAAACTGAAAGGCACTTGTTCTCCTCATCATTGCGATCATTTTTTTGTTCTACACCAGTAGCGAAGGGTAAATTTTTGTAACAGGTAACCCAGTCCGGTGTTTATTTTTAATAATGTTTGAAAAAACCATACATCGATCCATTTGTAGTTTCAGTCATGTTTGGGCAATGACGTCCTAACTGAATTATCTACAACGTTTTACTTTTGACAATAGTAGACTCCAGTACAGTGGTTGTTTAGAAGGGAAGCCGGTAGGTTTCGAGTTGTATGAACCCCTCGCCACTGTAAGGTATCGCAAAAAATAATCACTGTGTACAACATACACAACGTACAATGCCACAGGCACATATCTTTGGGGCGTATGTATGATACATACAATTATGCTGTTATAAAAGTATGATTTCTTTAACAATGCCAATAATGATATGATGGCAAAAATGCCCTGAATGAAAAAACCACCATTGACTTCCAAATATTTTATTTTTAATTTCTACACCATACCTTCTAGTTACGTAGATATTGAGGGTCAAAGTTACAACGTTTCCAATTTTTTTTTCATTCATTCATTTATTTATTGCATCAAATATGGTAGGTACATGAAGTTCTTCTATAAAATATTTAGTAACACACATTTGGCCAATATAAATAGCATGCAATAGTACACACAGTTACAGTTTTTTTAATACCTATGTTTTTAATGTACAATTTTTACTTTTAACAAGTGACTAACGTACTATTCAATCCATCCATTAGCACAATGTTTTAAGTGCGTACGTTGAGTCCTACCGAAAAACTACCCCAAAAAAGAAATAATTTCCCAGCAAACATTTTTGCGTAGGGTTTCTTTTATGTACAGAATGCTTGGTTCACAACTTCCTAAAGATTCATCATTATAGCGAAAATTTCCTGAATTTTGCAATACAGGAAACAAATAATGCTAATTTTTCATCAATGCCATGAAACAATCGATGCTGCCAAAATATAACCTTGAAAAAACAAATCGCCGTGTCATTCCCATTCCTAAACATACACAATGTATACTTATGCCTATTTATTCCACTACTTTTACATATAATAATACTTATTTGGATCGCTCTATTAACGTATAGAACATAATGTAACGCATTTAGCACCTCACTTGGTCAAGGTTTTAAACGAAGCGTAACATCATGCATATAATTATCCTCGAGAGATTCAGCAGAAGTGTAACTAATAGTGCAGCCACATTTTGCCTGGTATGTCTAAGCTAGTGACTAAATAATAACAGCTGCTCGGGCCGATCTTTAGGTTTAGCCGTACTTGCTTAGGTTAGTAGAGATAGGTGACCACCCTTACATACCAAGTTTCCTCCGTTCCTCAGAAATCACGGTAAGCTGTTGGTCCCGGCTGTCATTTGTCCACCTTTGGCAGTCGTTACAGGTAGTCAGTGGCCCAAAAAGTCTGACAACCAGTCTTACCAAGTGGTATCGTATTATCGAGTATTTAATGGGTGGTCACCCATCCACATACCAACCTAGGTAAGCGCGAATAACCTGAAGTTTGATCCGAGTTATCATCATCATCAGCCTATAATGTTCCTACTGCTGGAACCCGGCCTCCTCTAAATGAGAGGGAATTGGCTGTGACAGACAGGGAATGGACTATAATCCACCACCACGCGGGCCCAGTGTGGATTGGTAGATGTCACATGTCTTCGAATCTTTGGTTCTAGGATATGCCGGTTTCCTGACGATGTTTTACTACACCGTTTTGAGAGCAGTGGTGATGAAATATTACATAAAGTAATGTGCCTGTCTGGGTTCGAACCCATGACTAACTGTTCGTAAGTCGGGGGCCACCGCTGCTCTCCGAGTGGCTGTTATTATTTAGCCACGAGGCTAAATGAGGAGCTCATTTAGCCACGAGCTCCTCATTTAGTCACGAGCTCCTCATTTAGCCACGAGCTCCTCATTTAGCCACGAGCTCCTCATTTAGCCACGAGCTCCTCATTTAGCCACGAGCTCCTCATTTAGCCACGAGCTCCTCATTTAGCCACGAGCTCCTCATTTAGCCACGAGCTCTTCATTTAGCCACGAGCTCCTCATTTAGCCACGAGCTCCTCATTTAGCCACGAGCTCCTCAATTAGCCACGAGCTCCTCATTTAGCCACGAGCTCCTCATTTAGCCACGAGCTCCTCATTGAGCCACGAGCTCCTCATTTAGCCACGAGCTCCTCATTTAGCCACGAGCCCCCCTTCTAACTTGGGAATCGAACAAATGACCCCATATTCAACAGTCGCGTCAACGACTACTAGACTAGCGAGACAGTTACTTGGTCAAGGTTCTAACCGAAGCATATCTTAATTAAAGTATTATGTAGAAATAAAGTATTGTATATGTTATTATGGTCGTTTCAGTGGATATGTGGGTTAAAACGATTGTTTGAGACAATTATTTTGACGGTGGAAATGTCATGATTTTCGTCATTAGAGGCGGTTCTAGTCTTATCTATGAAGCCTGTCACGCCACTGCAGGTCATTAACATTAAAATCCCTTTTCTGCACACTTCTGTTGGCCAGGTCAAGCCTGTCCTACATACCCCCCCTGGCCCCTGGGCCACATAGCGGTTCGCATAAGTCTTTCATCCGGCTCGTGACCGATTTAAAACTTATAAGTCATCAATAACGCGTTTTTCATCATCTGGTTAGCCTTTTCCCAACTAAGTTGGGGTCGGCTTCCAGTCTAACTGGATAAATATAAATGAATAAATGTAAATATCGCTGGACATTAACACACAGCGCCACCTAGTGCCTCACTAAGCAAGGCTTGTGTCGTGGACACCAGGTAGTACAGCTACGCGGCGGTATGCAGCTGAATACCAGTATTTTACATGGAGCGACTGCCTATCTAACCTCTACAACCCAGTTAATTCTGAGTAGTATAATACCCCTTGGTAAGACTGGTTGTCAGACTTTTTGGGCCACTGACTACCTGTCAAAGATGGGCAAATGACAGCCGGGACCAACAGCTTAACGTGCTTTCCGAGGTACTGAGGAAACTCGGTATGTAAGGGTGGTCACCCATCCACAGACCAACCTAAACAAGCACGGCTAAAAAAATTAGAGGTCTCTGCAGGTCATTTGGCCCGCTGCGGTTACAAAAATTTAAACTTCCCACTCCATAAATCGGATACTCCTGGCCTAGAGTAACTGACAAGTAGGTACCTATCAAAGCTAATTAACCTTTTCCCCTGGGTCTCAGGAGTCGCAGGTCGCACCACAAAAGTCGTGAAATACCCGGAAATTGTATTTTTTAAAGAACACACACACACACACTGTCCTTCACAAAGAATTTGTACACTTAAATATTAAAATGCCTTTCAAAATGTAAATAACTGAATAAATACTGAATTACTTTAATTTTTCAAAGTGTTGGTAAAAATCCTACGTCAAAACACCTATTCGCAACTAAATCTGCAAAATTAAGAGGTAACTCTTCATTTTTCAATACAACTAGTGTCAGAGATCAAATTGATGGCACACTTAGATAGTCACCGCTAGTAAAGCCGTATTATCTGAACCTGGCATTTTTTTGAGAACATTATGGCTACAACAAGACCCATAACGAAGCCGATTGGAACTTATACTCACCGTCATTGAGATAATTTTTAGGGTTCCGTAGCCAAATGGTGTGTTACCCTTAACCAGTGACCCTTACCACTAAGGTGTGGCAGTCAGATAAGCAGTCAATCCATGTAAAATACTGGTATTTAGCTACGTCATCAACATAGTTGGGAAAAGGCTGTGTGTATGATAACGACCATACCTTTACTTTTCTTGACAAATTGTGCATACTGATAAATTTTCGAGATTACCGCTTATAATCCCCGAAGAGTTAGACAAAGCTGTACGTAATATAAAACCCACATTTAACCAGTTATGTCCCACGAAATAAGGCGCAAGCCTATTGCCATGAGCCAGGCACATATGCATTGAGAAACTCCTGAATGCAAAACCCAATAACACTTGCTGGACCCGGGAATTGAACCTAGGATCTCAAGCAGCAAGCATTAGCAGTCGCATCTGCAACAACTCCATCAACAAGGCAGTCTTACTTGGTGAATATTAATAAAACAACACTTAAAAGTATTTAAATATTATTAATAACGTCTTTTAAATAATAATTCACAACAATATCGTCAATAATTAATATTCCACGATTACATTTCAGTACTTATAGTTATAACACTTATTAATTATTGATTAAAACAATATCATGATCTGAATTACAATGATTTTATATTAACAATAAATTATTAATTAGATGTCTTATATACTTTGATAATGCATCATTTAACAGTTTAATATATTATAGAATACTTTGCTTATAACTTTAATGGAAGACATAAGAAAATAAATCAGCAAGAGCTGATTGATTTAATCGGTCAACTTGTCCTCGTTAGATGATGATAATAAATAAGTAACAATAAATATCGCCCGACATTACACACAGCACCATCTAGTGCTACACTAAGCAACGAGGCTTGTGTCGTGGACACCAGATAGTTGATAAACTACATAGATACTATCATTTATTATCATTACTATTATTGTTTATTATCTGTGATTTGATACGATGATGCCATCAAGACGATTCCGGCCATAGCGACTACATTCGATAGCTTTCTCGATGGTTGTAGAGAGCTTTAGTGTCCTGCTCTTTCATGTGCTCTCAACTAGCTAGCATATCCAACTTTAGCCGAAAAACTATCGACTGAGCACAAAACAGACATGTCAGAACACCGCTAACAAAATCAAAATTGTAGGGTATAGCTGTAAGCCTAGTTTTAAGTCGCTAGACTATAATAGGTACGAGTATAAATTATCTGTCAGTTAAAACTTGCGAACTTTTTTTCAATTAAGCTTTATTCAAACATGTACAGGAACTGACTTCCTGAGAGTTAGACTGCGCCCTCGTCGACGACGGTAAAAAATAATCCTATGTCCTAACCTGTGTCAACACAAGTAGACTAATGTCTACTTGTGTCAAATTTCATCGAAATCTGTTAAACTGTTAAAGCGTGATGGCGTTACAGCCAAAGTAATTCGCTTTCTCAATTAAAATGATTTAGAATTTATAACCTGCATGAACACTTATGGTACTTTTTATTCCTTTTGTGTGATCCTGTGGTACAATAATCGAACTCCACACGGGTGATGCCCCAGGTATAAGCTAGTGCTTTAAAATTGTCCCGATGCGGGATTCAAAACCTAACAAAACTCAGAAACTCAACATTAACTACCAAATAACCATTAAAAAGTATTAATCAATTTCTTGATCATATCCACCGACTCATTCTGTCCAATACCCTCAATATATTCCGTAGCTTTCTTGGCATGCTCTTCATACAACCTCTGAGTTTTATCAACTGCATCAGTCTTCAAAATATTAAACTTCAAATCTTCATAATCAACATCTTTAACATCTTTCTTAGACTGTGTAATTATTTGATACAAATTAGGATTGCTGTCTAAAGCGAAAAGTACTGGAGCACTTGCTAAGCAAAACTGGTCTTTAGTCTCTGAAGTTAGCTGCTGTATTTCTGTGGCAGCTTGCCAGGCTAGACCTACATGACAACCGAATTGGTAAGCAAGGTTTTGAGTATCTCTGTTCTGTTTGTCTAAGACCATAGCGGATTGACAACCTCTGCCAAGCAAGCTTACTCCATTATAAACTGTTCTAGCAGTCCATTCCTTTCTAGGCTTACCTATTACATCATCAACAGCAATAGAATTAGTATCGAATGTGATTTCCATATCCTTGCCTGCAGTTTTAGGTTTACCAGGAATCGGCATGTTTTGTTCGTCTCTTTCCCCAAAGAATTCGCCTTCGGAAAGATCTTTTAATGCTGTGGAAATAATGTAGGACACGTCAGAGTTTCTGAGGTTTGCAAGCATACCGTTTGCTGTGACTAAAAGATAGTCTCCAAGTAGAATAGCTATCTTGTTCCCGAAGATCGCTGATTCTGTGTCTTTCGATCTCTTTGCAAAAGGCACATTGACGATTCCTCTATGTATAAGATGTCCAGTTCTCATCATCTCCGTCAGTTCTGCGAGTACCCTTGTCTGTTCTTCATTCTTCTTCATTTGAGGGGTGTAAGTGGGTGTCTTGACGGATTTTGACAGGAGAAGAATTATTAGGCCCCAGGGCTGAAGGTTTTTGGAGTCTCCGTAGAGGACGTTCTTGGCTGTCTGCATTACTAGGTGGTTACTGCCGACCTGAGGACAAGGAAATATAACAGAATTAATCATCTACTGGTTTGGTTTACGCAGAGCGTTTGGTTTGGTTGAGGGGTATGGCTTCGCGCTGGGGACAGCACTTTTGATTCCAGGGCTGGCCGTCTGAACGTAGATAACTTTCGATCGCTAAAATAATAATTAAACATTCGGTTGCAATAACGAAGCTTGCAAGAAACATGTCTTGGATTACTTGTTATTGCAACCGAACTTTTTCGTTATTAATTAAGTAGCTATCGAAAGTTTATCGATATCATGAATGAATATTTCCAAGACTTGTGTATAATCTGGTTGTTTGGGTGGATTTGCTTGTTATATACATCTATAAACATAATCAAGATTTAAAAAGAGGAAGGTACATCGGCACGCTAACGAATGTCACGTATTCAAATTTCTCCTTTTGTAATTCTTGTTCGTTCCAAGTTACTTGGTCAGCCGGGAGTATTATAAATGAAAGTCCAGAAGATGAGGTAAAACTTGATGTCTATATTGTCGGTAATAAACTGTACCAATCACCTTAAGTTGAACACAACTGTCCTACACAAAAGTTTGGAGACGACTGGTGAGCGGGGGAACACGCTATACCTCGTAGGCGTCGTATACCAAAGGTACCTATAATGTGTCAATACACTCCTAATGATTTTAAACCATTAAATTTTGAATGTTAGGTTCAAAATTAAATGAGAAAATATTACAGTTTTTGGGAACCGAATACGATCGTGACTACATTTTTTAATCCATTTAAGCCACATTGCCAACAACGTTTATGTATTTGACAATCATAATAATTACGAAAAGTACATTAGACGGTTTCTCTGACTTTGAAATCATGGTCGCAACCCAAATTACACTTGTCAAAAACAACCTTCAAAAAATTTCAAAATGCGCATTAAAAACCCTTTCACAAAATCAGCCGAGCCGTTTTTTGAGATACTAACCACAACAATACATACAAACTCGTGTGAAAGTGAAGTTTACTTTCTACGGTCTTAAAACCGGTATCATGACTTTAGCCTTGAGCTAAATATATTTAGGATGAATCAGACATCTCATTATTGTTATGCGAATAAATTACTGTGCCCAAAATAATTTGACGCGTTTTCTTTTTTACCCAACTCCGGAAGTTGAAAGGAGGGTAATGTTTCGTGTGTGTATGTTTATCACTACGTATACTAAAGTCAAAGGTCATTTTAGACAAGCTATAAAGGGTGTAAAATACCTCATAAAGAAGCCGAAAAGCACTTGTGCTCCTCGTCATTCTGATCAATTTTTGTTCTACACCATACCTGGGAACCTTCTAGTTACGGCGGTATTGGGGATCAAGGTTAGAAATTTTTGACAAGTTTTTTTTTAAATACAAGTTTTTATGGTGAGAATTAAAAATAATTAAAATACCTCCACGAATCCCGTACTATTTATCCATCCATCAGCACAATAAGATAAGATAAGATAAGATAGAGAGAGATAAGCAAATATCGCTAGCCACACTCGGGAAATCGACCAAGTAAAGTTCGAAAAAATAAAATCCTGTACTTCTTTTACATCAATCGATAGGGTCAATCATATGGATCACTCTCTAACAAACATGATAAATTAAATGAAAGGAAAACCCATACATAACGTGTTTATACATATACAATCTTTGTACGAGATACGTTCGCGCTGTACTATAATCTCAGTTTGTTAATGATTTGTTGATAAGATACTTATAGAAAATTAATAACATTTTTACGTGGGAAGGATATATTATACTCTCACCTTATTGGTCACTGGCTGAGGAGGGGGAGGGAAGGAGGGGTCCCCCTTGCCCCATGGTACCACTCTCATAAAAAGATAATGTACCATTCCTGAGAAATACCGATTAATATAACTTAACCTTAAAACACTTTATATTCCCCTAAAAAGCGTAGTCGACGGAACCTAACTAACCTAACGTGGGGGTGCCCCAAGTCCCGATTACGGGGGCAGAGATGCTTCCGTTGCATGCATTTCACAATATTACAGTTTCACTTCGATAGATTACAATCTACCGAAAAATAATGCGTTACATTGTAAGCAGTATGTTCAGTTGACAATATTTCGAGAGTTTACAATCTCGCTAGAGAGATTACAATCTAACGTGTTTGACAATTTACGGTGACATAATACGATTGCGTATATCACGAAGCCGTCAACCAAGTATTCTGTACATCAAACTAAGTAACTTTTCGCAAAAATTATTGCTTTTTTTTGGGGTGAAAATTTATGTTTTATGGTAGAACTCAACTCAACTTTAAACATTGTGCTGATGGATAGATTGAGTAGTACAGGGGTCGTAGAGTAAAAATCTTACAATACAACCTTGTATGTTGTAATAAATAAATAAATAAATAAAAAAAAAACTTGTCGAAAAGTTGAAACTTTGACCCCTAATATCTCCGCAACAAGAAGGTTCCCAGTTATGGAACAAGAAAAATGATCACAATGACAAGGAAAACAAGTGCTTTTCAATTTTATGTATATCTTCAAAGTTATAATATAAATCCGTCTATACTGAATCTTCGTCCCGGTATTCAGGTCGCGTTGGCATCGAGATAAACGCACCTAGTTTTTCTAGTTTAATAACCCACTGCACATGAGAACTGTTACATGATTCAAATGATAGCTGTGTATGTATGCGGCTCATTAATACAACCTAGCAAGACATTGCACGTCCTGGGAGTCGAAACTAGGACTTCATGGGCAACAGTAGAGGTTGCAACCAACCGTCGAGGCCATAAAAACTAAAACAGTAAAAGCAATTGATATTCAACTTTTGGGTTTAGTTGAAAGCGTCAGGGTCGCCCGCGAAATTCAAGTTTTCTTACGTTTTTTGCAATTTGCAGGCCAGTGCTAGATTGTATGTTGATTAAAATATGATTCACGGCTGTAAGACGGAATGTAGTTACAGAATTATAATCATCAATACAACCCTCCAAGTTCATAGAGGTCGATTGAATGACTTTTTTATGAAATGGTCATTCAATCAGCCATACAACCTAGCATTGACCAGCATATTGCAAAAAAAACATAAGAAAATTTGAATTTCGCGGACCACTCTGGAGCATCCACCTTATTGTACGTTGTTACTCATCATCATTTATCTAGCCTGTAGGAGAGCAGCGGTGGCCCAGTGGTAGTGGCCATGACTTGCGCACAGTAAGTCGTGGGTTCGAACCCAGGCAGGCGCATTACTTTGTGTAATTTATTTCATCGCCACAGCTCTCAAAACGGTGAAGAAAAACATCGTGAGGTAACCGGCATGTCCTAGTAACAAACATTCGAAGATATGTGATTTCTACCAATCCGCACCAGGACCGCGTGGTGGATTATAGTCCATTCCCTCTCAAAGAGAGGAGGCCGTGTCCCAACAGTGGGAATATTATACGCTGATTATGCTATTCTAGCATTTTTCCAACTATCTTTAGTCCTGCTTCCAATCCAACCTGATACAGCTGAATACCAGTATTTTACATGGAGCAACTGCCTATCTGACCTTCACAACATAACCCAGTTGTTAAGTAGCTCGCTATTAGCCCTTGGTAAGACTGGTTGTCCGACTTTCGAGCTTACGAAAGTAAAGTTGCAAATTAAAAAAAAACTACTTTTAAAAATGAATTTCTGCTCAGCCTGTAGATCAAGATTTGTTTTCACTTTCCTTTCTCAAGTGGCGAATTATTAAACTTGATACATTTTTGAATATATTACGTCTTTGCTTACGAATACTTTTACTCTCCATTGCTAAAAACAGGACTATTTCAATCTACGTCGATGAATATTATAAAATAAAGTCGCATTTGATATCTGTTTGTTTGACTGCGATTTCCTTCCAAACTACGCAACTTATTTTGATGCGGTTTTCACTATTATTTAGATAATTTATTTTGGAATAATGTGGAATGTGGTGCTGTTCCTGGGACATCAGATACTGTGTCTTGCTTGCCCTGATGCCCATACGTTACAGGAATTGATGTACGACAGCAATAGCGCAAAAATCGTGGCTAAATTCTCTTTCTTGATCTACATGGAACAAACTTTACTTCAAATCATAGGTCGAGTTTAGTCGAGCTCAAACCCAAGACAGGCACCTCTGATTTTTAGGATTCATGTGCGTATTATATAATTATCACTTGTTTCGGTGAAGGAAAACATCGTGATGAAAGCAAATGAAGCAGAAAACGCCTGAGAGTTATTTCTCGACGGCATATAAAGCAAAGTCAGAGCCAAAGGGCGGATAAAACTCTGACACGTAAGCCACTAACCACACGAAAAACAATTTAAGACGAATGTTATTTTAATGACAGGTATGGAGACAATAATTGCTTGCAATATGAAGTAATAAAGCTCATTACGCATCACAATATTTACAAATGACTTACTGGAAATTACATACATTATGTAAATTATTCATTGTAATCACATTTATAAGTAAACTTAATGACACACCATTGAACCTATAATGAAACCTATTAGCTAAAAATATTGCGAGCTCTGCTCCGGGGGAAAATAGAAAACGATTTTCCCGATTTTTCGCCGCCGTCAACTTCATTAGCACTATAGGGGTTGATTTCATTGAAGACGTTATAGTCGTTTTTGAGAAAGCGTTTACAAATATATGTACAATTTTATTGCTCGTTTAATAGTATTGGATTAGACTAAAGAAGCAATGAATGGGTTGATATCTAGGATGAACACTGATAGAGAAATATGGAATAAGTAAACATGCTGCGTCGACCAGAGAAAAATAGAATAAAGTCGGAACAATGGTGAGAATAAAGTGTATTAAAATGTCTTCTTTTACAAAATAAGCTATGGATTTATCCTGAGACAGAAAAATCTACCAAGTTTTTGGTGGGTGTCCACATTTCAACTGCTTAAGTACACAGTTTGGATTGAATGTGAATTGGTGGATTCTGGGCTTGGTCATCATTCTCCTGCCCTTATCCCAATCTATTTGGGGTCGGCGCAGCATGTCTTCTTCTTCCATACTGCTCTATTTTTCGTCATCTCATCAGTCACATCTTTTCTTACCATATCCTTCTTAACACAGTCCATCCATCGTTTCTTTGGTCTTCCTCTACTCAAATACCCATCCACATTCATACCCAAAACTTTTTTCACGACATTTTCCTCATTCCTCCGCATCACATGCCCATACCACGACAACCGAGTACCACACAACTTTTCAGTCACCTGCGCCTCTTTCAGACTTCCTCTAATATACTTATTCCTTACTTTATCCATTCGCGTAACACCACACATCCCCCTTAGCATTCTCATCTCCGCGACATGCAGATGCCTTTCATTCATCCCTTTTGTGGCCCAACATTCTGGGCTTGGTATCTACGGAAATACTCCTGTCATAGTCGTGGGCTCCGAGGAAAACCGTGTCCAATAGCGTTACTTTTCCGTATTGATTGAAACGTATACATTTTTGCACGTAGCGGGAAACGAACCTACAACCCAACACCGAGAAGAGACGTAACAGCTCAATTAAATGGGACTCGAACGAAAGAGCTTTACGCAAACACCACTGGGTCACAATATGAAAAGGTTTAAATTTTGAATTATGGTTTAAAAATAGTGAAATAGTTAATTACTCACCAACTTCCGCAAATACAGGGCCATATTAGCAAATTCATCACTCAATAAGCACCGTAGATTCATAAACGAAGTCGGATAACCAACGACTTTCTCCGCGTCCCTAATAATATTACTCCAATTCGTGAATGGTGGACGCAATAATATCAAAATTTCATCTTTCGTCAAACTTGCGACAGTCGATTCCAATCTTTTTTGATAAAAGAACGGAGATGCGCGCCTTAGGACGCGGGAAACGGCGTAGGACACCGCCATGACAGTTCTAACTTTTTAAACTTTTTTTTTTGAGGCACCGGTAGCGTCCGCGCGTAGTGACGGGTGAAAACGTAATGGTGTTGTCATGAGAGACCATTGTGGGGAAGGCTGTATAGATTTTTGAAATTTGCCTGATTTTTGTATTTATTATTTTTGAAGGCTGTCTGGAAATTGTCCTTTTGAGTTTTTCTGAGTAAGTAGGTGATTTATCTTCGTTTATTTTATTGGTATTTTGAATAACGGGGAAATGTGTACGTAATTTATTTAGGTAAGTAAGTACGTATATTGTTTGTTTACGCCATTCACATAAGTTAACTAAAGTAGAGAATACAATTATTATTTTTTGATCTTGTAGTTTTTATTCCTTGATTTATCTAAGAAACATATTTGCTAGCTCTACCTATTTTAATCTACAAAAACCTACAGCTACTTATGAATCGGGAAAATCCACGGTTCGCATTAGTTTAGTTTGTTTACTATGGAGAAGAATCGAAGAGAAGAAGAAACTTCATGGTTAGTCTTCTAACCAATAATACTTCCCAATGATTCCAGACACTCTTCAATAAATGTAATGATGTCCTTAAAAATTTAAAAGACACCTAATTTAGACTGACAGAATATTCCAAAACTCCCAGATATCGGGTAAAATTTATAAACTGGCAACACTCATGTTCTTGACCGTGAAGTGGAAAGTAGCGTTGGACTAGTCTCAAAACCACGCTCCACTTACCGCTAACACTCAACAACACACTCTAATCTCAACCATACGCCACGGTCATAAGAATCAGAACAAACTTTCCCAACTTTAGGAGAAATTTGTCAAGACGTAGGGTAGCCTATTTAACGAAGACCTCTTTTTTTGAAGTTTATAAGTGAATGGATAGATCAAGTTATACTGGGTACAACGGATTCTTTCGTCTACTCTTTTTATTCGAATCTTGAATGAATTTCTCCTTTGCGGCCAGTTTGAAATAACGTGTTTTAGTAAAACTTTGTTTGGGTCGACCATTTGCGTAGTACGAGAAGAGTACGAGAGATATTTTGGGAGAAATCATATTGATGAATGTTTTCATCAGCTTCACTTAAAACTCGTGGCTAAATCCTCAGGTTAATCCGTGCTTGCCTAGGTTGGCCTATAGGTGGTTGACCACCCATTATATACCGAGTTTCCTCCGTGCGTCGGAAAGCCTGTGAAGCCGTTGGTCACGGCTGTCATTTGTGGATCTTTGACAGCCGTTACACGTAGGTAGTTAGTGGCCCGAAAGTCCTGACAATCAGTATCAGATGAAAGGGCTTGACTAGTTAGAAGACTATACTTTCGCTTTATTACATTTCAAATCCAAGATGGCCGCCACCCCAAAGTGGTGAAATACATGTTTTTTCTCTTAACTCCCTCAATATGGATATCAAATGAAAGGGCTTGACTAGTAGAATAATGTAGTATGTGTCGGGGGTTTTTAATTTAATGTAACTCGTTTAGTTTATTCATTCATCAAACAATTTACATTGTGTTGGAATTATACCCTTCAGGAGTGGCAGGCTTGATGTTACGTTTTATTAGAGTGAGACCAAACGAACGTAATGATTATGAGTCGCGTAATTTACGCCACATTTTCATACGAAAGTCTGGTACTGTGTCACGTGACGATGTAAAATGCGCCCAAAACCGAATTTACAAAACTCATAATAACTCTCATTTGGCGTATCCATAAGTAACATTATATTCCAATTTATAAATCCGTATCCGCCTGAAATGAGGTTACCAAGTAATAGTTGGCTAATGAAGAATGATTCACGGACGCCCAAGTTAAGAAACAGATTATGTATTAATCATAATAAGTTGAATGACGACTGCGCACGGTTGCTGCGATGCAGTCAGTCTGTTGGTTGCCTCACTGCTTTCAAAACCACCAAACGTACATGTGACAGATGTCACATGTACTTTTGGTGGATTCGTAGATACGAATCCTCAAGACTGCGTACTAGGTCTGTTGGTTGCAATCGCGACTGCTGAGCATGTTGGATTCGATTATTGGGTCGGGCAAAGTGTTATTGGGTTTTTCGATTTTTCATCAGCGACCCTGAAAACTATGAAAATGACACCCATGACGGAAAAACAAAAAAAAAACCTGGACGCCATCTTGAATTTTCATTTTGTCCTCATTTTCGTTATCAGCGACCCTAAAAACCATTCAAACGACACCCCATGACGGAAAAACCAAAAGTTTTTTATGGCGCAATCTTCGATGTTTTATTTGATCTCATTATCCTAATAAGCGACCTGGAATACCATAAAACGACACTCATGACGGAAAAAACAAAAAAAAACCACCTTTAAGTAATAACAGGCGTGATGTTTTGTTTACTCTACAGGGTAAACCTTAGTCCTGCCGGGGTTGCGGGCCTGTTCGAAAGAGAGACCGCGGCCCCGGAACATAAAGGGCGAGGAAGGAACATGGATGGGTTTTAGTCAGTAAAAGTCTGACACTGATTTCCCATCCTAAACAAAAAAAAAGGGTAAACCTTAGTGGCCACTAAGGTGGGCAAAAGTCCAGTCGCGCATGTGTCCATTCGCGCAAGGTTCCTTTCACGCAAAAGTCCATTCGCGCTGAACTCCATGCGCGCATAATATAATGTCTTTCCGCGTAGGGTGGCACAAGAAGTCTCCTTCGCGTAAAAGTCCTAGATCCTAATTTTAAGATGCACAATAATTTATTTACTTTTTTAAATGACGTTTCAGTAAGTTAGAATAGTGTTAAAAACGAAAATGCAATATTTAAAACAATAGGCTTGTTAACTGAAAAAATGTAATTAGTCCGTCACTTAGATTATCAAAAAATATTTGACCCGTATTTTTTCTTTTGTCACATAAAACAAAATTGACGAAGATACGACGCTTTTAAAATTCCCAATACGTCACTGTTCGGTATGATTCTTAGTGAGTACTGACGTCACGAGCGCCCATTCCCTTATTTTCTAATACTCTAACTGACGGACTAAATAGATTTGCAATTTATTGATGGTGGAAACAAGCCTATTAATTTTTCAAATTAATTTCGTAGGGTACATTTGCTCGATTTCTTATTTTTTTGGGTTGTGCACCTATTTATGACTTGAAGATTTTAAGTAGCAAGAAGAACTACAAATTAGTTCTAACTTGCTTTGTTCTTTGAGGAAGAATAATTTTGAAATATTACATACTTGCTAACTTTACTTTTTCTATTATCTTAAGTGTACACTATGTTGTTATACGTAATAAAATAAACTGTCTACGGAGTTATAGGTACTTAAAAGTATAAAATAGAATATTATGACAGGACCCTACTCGCCAGTGGCGCCATCTAATGAGCTCAAAAACGATAGCCCTCATTACACCAATTCAGCAATAAAAAAAATAAAAAAAATAGTAATAAAAACAAGCAAGTCAATAATATTAAACAAATACTGGTTATTGGTGGCATCGTGTTTTTGGGTTTTTCCATCAGGAATCTCTTAGTAGCAGTCACGGGTCACCCAGTGAGGGGGCGTCGATTAATTACGTCAGGTATTTATTGGGAGGGAAGGCGTCGATCCGAATTTCACATAATCTCACGAGGGAGAGAGGGCGTGGTCCGGCAAATATCATGCACTTTTTTCCAGCTAGAAACAATTAAAAATTGCGTCTAGGTACCTAACTAAGTTAACAAAATTGTTTCTCCACTAAAATATGCCTAAATTCAACACAACAATTTTTACTAAAACTACACACACACTGACTTATTTAAAAAAAAATGTGTTTTTAAACAAATCCAACGCAATTATGAATGCAAGCACAGATTGGCGTATCTACACTAGGCCTCCTCTCTAAGAGACGGAAGGGGCTATAATCCACCACGCGGGCCCAGTGCGGGTTGGTAGATGTCACATGTCTTCGTTTTTTTTTTTGTTTTAGGACATGTCGGTTTCCTCACGATGTTTTCTTTTACCGTTTTTGAGGAGTGGTGATGAAATAAATTACACAAAGTAATGCTGCCTGGGTTCAAACCCACGAATTTCTTTTCGGTGAACATGGACCATAATCTACTACCACATGTTAACAATATAACTGCAATCAATCTTCTAATTTAAAGAACTTTCTGATTCTTCTCCCTTGGGCCGTGGATCACGGAATTCAGGGCCCACTGCGAATAATATATGACTGGCAGGTACGCTAATATAAATAAAAAGAATAAATAGAAGATGACAGATCCGCTCATGACTCCAAAAATGGGGTACACCCACACCCCTCTGATTGCGTGGACCATGAATAACCTGGAAAGAATAAATAAGATGGTTACTGTACAACAATGAGAAGTTTTCTTGTTGAGTATTTAAAAAAAGCATAGTTTCCAAGAACTCTGTAGATGGCGTTGAACTGACTACGTTACTAAGTGCCAAAGAAAAACGCTTGGAAAAAAAACATTGCGTCTCGTCACACACATACGCTCGTTGAGTGACACTTTCGTTTGCTTAAGCTTCCGAATATAACCTTTATAATTATATCCAAGCGAAAAGATGTGACGTTCCGTTCCTTGCAGTAACATATTATCAAGTTCTGCGCCATCTATCCAGCGACTAGGGAAGAGTTTAAAAAGAAAATCCCTCCGTGCAATAGTCTTTCATTTTTATTCTTGATGAAAATTAACTTCCTCGTTGCTCTATTGCCTATTGCCATCAACGGGAAAACCCAGTAACAATTTGCCCGACCCGGAAATCGAACCCGGGACCACATGCTCAGCAGTCACGATTGCGTCGGCGCAGCAAGTCTTCCTCTTCCATATTTTGCATAAAATTTGATTCCTTGCCAAACCAAAGTGGCAGTGGGCAGGGCACATTGCTCGCAGAACGGATGGCCGATGGGGCCGAGAAGTTCTGGAGTGGCGACCGCGAACCGGAAGATGTTACGTTGGAAGGCCTCCTACTAGGTGGACCGATGACCTGGCGAAGGTTGCGGGGATCCGCTGGATACGAGTCGCACGGGACCGGTCAATGTGGTGGCAATTTAGGTAAGCTTATGTTGACGTCTTTTGGCTGAAATGATGATCTCATGCTCGGACACCAACCTCTCTATGAAAGGCCGTAAGCAGCCACACAGGCTTGGTGCAGGTTAGCAACAAAAATAATAATTAAATAAATAGATATCGCTGGACATTACACACATTGCTATCTAATGCCACACTAAGCAATGAAGCTTGTATCGTGGACACCAGATAGTTGCTATACTACACAGATACTTTTTTGTTTGTTCATACATATAAACGTCCAAGACTCTGAAACAAGTGTCCATGCACATCATACAAACATTTGCTCCTGCCCCGATTCGACCCGGGACCCCGCTGCGCAATTCGGATCGTCAATTATAAATAGATAATAAAAACCAAGAAAATACTTACACCCTAAAATAAACAATGGCAACCATAAGGACTCCCAAGACATGCCACTTATGGCTCCTAGGTGGTTTCCGACTCCTGAACATGATCTCCCACAAGGTTGCCGGGAAGATGTACGTGTGCATGATATGGTTGGACGTGTCTGTGATGACCAGGTCGATGTCAGCCGGGAAGAAGAGGTTCCTGTCGTAGAAGAAGAATGGCCAGAATAGTGTGAAGACTAGCTGGAAAGAAAATATACGTTTTAAAAGCGTAGTAGCTCTCAGTCGACACAGTGTAGATTGCTAAAGAAAGCTGCCGCAGTCCACTATTGAACAAGCTGTGCCACAACCGCCTTTCCTCTACATCTAATTTGGCCACCATTGCAGCTGGTATTGAGGACTCCACTCCAAGAATTATTTTTGGTCCTTCGATACTAGTACAACTCTCTTGTACGATAATGATAGCAAGCCGATTGTGTTCAGTCACTTCCTAATAGTACAAATAGATTTCGCAAGTTATGTTTAAGTCCCATTCAATAGGGAGCGAGCCTATATTGCCATCAACCCGGCACTAATCCAGACTCCATCGCTGTTACAGAGAAATCTCTGATTAAAAAACCCAACAACTGCTTGACCCGGGAATCGACGAAAGGACTTCATAAAGTAAACAGGGTGTAAACCACCTAATCACGAAGCCGTCAACCAAGCATTCAGTACATCAAACTAAGTAACTTTACGGAAAAAATATTGATGAGAAACGACTTTTTTTTGGGGTGAAAAATCATATTTTGTGGTAAAAGTCATTGTAACGCACTTAAAACATTGTGCTGATGGATTGATTGAATAGTACGAGGGTCGTGGAGGTGTTAAAAGTCAAAATCTTACAAAAAAAACTTGTCAAACATATCTCCGTATCTAGAAGGTTCCCAGGTATGGTGTAGAACAAAAAAATAAACGCAATCATGGAGAGAACAAGTGCCTTTCGGCTTCGTGAAGAGGTGTTTTACATCCTTTAGGTCTATACCTAAATAGGTATAATTAATTACTGACGAAAAAAATAGAAAAATAGAAAGAGAAGAAAACATCTTGTTAGTCCGTCAGTTAGATTATCTAAAAATGCTGGATAAATGTTTTTCGTTTTATCAAATAAATATATATTGACGAAGATAAAACGCATCAAAGATGAGTGGAGGCTTGTAAACTTGTGACGTCACTTTCCGGTAAAAAAAAGTAGCTACTCAAATGTAACGTCACACGAGTTTTCGACGCACTGTATCGTCTTCATTTTTTGTTTAAGTAAGTGAAAAAAGAAAAAATAAGTGCAATATTTTTAGGAAATTATGTATAATGACGAACTAATTAAATGTTTTTTGTCGTATACTCTATTACTACTTATTGTAAAATTTTACTTACTACTGCCGATGGCCAGACGAGTATAGAAAATATGGAATCCCTGCTATCTACCCAGAATTTTGGCACTTCATAGTCAGTTGATTTGGAATTCTTAAGCGTTAAGATATCGGTAGATAGTGCAAATATTGCGTAGATTGTCTGGAATGTCTGAAAAGAAAGAAAAAATAATTGTTATAGGTAGTTCAAAATCGTTTATTATTCATCGAATCAGCCGGAAGATGTCCACTGCTGGACATAAGCCTCCCCAAGTGTTGCCACCACCTAGATAGATTAGAATTGGATTTGAATTGCAATTTTTGGCGTAAGTATATAAGTTAGCAAAATTTTCTTGTATATGGTTTTATTTCACTACAGTTTAAAACTGAAACTTTGGATAAAAGTGAACGTGAACATGGCATGTACACACGTGGTTTTTGCCTACGGCATAGTGGTAACAAGATAAAACATTTGAAACGTGATCAAACCAAAATTTTGTTATCAAAAAGAACGTGCACATATGCATTTATGTTAAGATGATCAAGAAAAAGCACGTCATCCCACACGACCTGCCTTATATTATAATATGCTCGTAAGGTCCCAGAATATTCTATACACCTATACAAATAAATTAATAAATACTAATAATTAAAAAATTAGAGCTTTTTACTGAATGCGTATTATGAAAGTATATAATTATACGGTACTGATTAAAAAAACATATTGTCGGTCTTTTCCGGCTAATCTAAAATCCGATTCAAATAGAGAACTATATAAAATCTCGTGTCAGGGTGTTTGTGGTCGCACTCCTCCGCACCGGAAAAACTGAATATTTTTTTTAAGTACTGTTAAGGCGCTGAGACGAGCTAAATTAGCAACTCTATTTGTGGTGGTTCAAACTTTGTTTGAAATGCTGTTACAATAAAGTTCTAATCAGCTTGCACTACAAAGTGGTTGTTACGTCAGCCACTGCGGGCCAAATAGCGCGAAATGAGTGGTTTCGATCGATTTACAAAAAAACTATTGATTGTATTAAAAAACTAAAACAGTATCATGCTAATATATTGCTTGTAGAATTATTTGCCAAAAAATCAGAATGATCGCATGCATATTAACATATAACTCGTATGTTTTTTATTGTTTGAAAGATATTTTTAGAGGTAAGTTCGTGATTTATTTTTATCGAGCCAAATTAATTGTATTATGTTTTCAAAACAGTATCATGCTAGCATATATCCTGAAGAATATCATATATTTTTCTGGTCTGGTTTATAGCAGTGAATCATATACTTTTAGTAATTATAAAACTCGCGTTTAGCTCGTGTAATCGCCTTAATTCAAATAATTCTACAAGTAATATATTAGCATCACAGTGTTTTATTATTTTAGTCCAATCAATAGATTTTTTGTAAATCGATCGAACCACTCATTTTGCACTATTCGGCCCGCAGTGACTGACGTAACAACCACTTTATAGTGCAAGCTGATTAGAACTTTATTCAAACAGTTTTCAGAACGAAGTTTGAGCCGCCCCAAATAGAGTTGCTAATTTAGCTCCGGTCGATAAGAGTTCCGTTACGGAACCCAACAAACGGTAAAGAAAAGCTTGAAGAATAAGACAAAGACAAACTCACAAAACTCCAACATGTAAAGAAGAAACACTGCATTTCACTAAAATGGCGGACATAGTCGTTCTTCATCGGCTCCCCGTGGAAGGAACTGATCATGATGATCATGTTGGAGATGTGCATCGTGATGGTCACCACGTAGCCTAGGATACGGAAGTAGATGTGGTGGGACATGGTCTCTGAAACATTTGGGAAGAAAAATAAGTTTACGGGTGACATATTCCTCTTTTTAACACGTTGGAATCACAATTATAAATTAATATCAAGTAATTTTTCTACTTGACTATATAAATCATAAAATTGGTCAACGGCAGTTGACCAATTTAAAAATTTATTAGGTCGACTGATCCCGCGGGCAGTGGCGTAACTATAGGGTGGCAGGACTGGCAAAATGCCACGGGCCCCCGGCACATGAGGCTTCGAGCTCAAAAGTGACCTAAAATGTTTAACAAAATTTTGTAAAAAATATAAACTAAAGGAAAGGAAGTACCTACTTAAAATCAATTAAGTACCTACTTAAAATCAATTACCTACCAATAACCCTACTAGATGGGAGGACATTGTTATAAATATATGCCTATACTTTTGAAAATTAGGTATTTAACTAAAATGGACATGTTACTATTGGGTATATTTCTCAGTGATTTATTAAAACTAAATTAAAACGTGACGAGTTTTCTTGGAGCCCCATACAATGGATTTGCCAAGGGCCTCAGATGGTATACTTACGCCACTGCCCGCGGGATCCACCTGTGTGGGATAAGTTTACTAAAGAGCCTTACTTGTAACCAGATGAGATACGAGACGAGAAATTACGGCGAGACGACGATGAGATATTTCTCGACGACTTGCTTTACATCAAGTCAGAAGCCGAGAGCAGAGATAGCCTAGTGGTTGCGACTTGCGACCATCGAACTGCTAAGTCATAGGTCTTCAGTTCAAACGAAACACGTACCTCTGATTTTTCGAATTCATGTGCGTATTTAGGGTTCCGTAGCCAAATGGCAAAAAACGGAACCCTTATAGTTTCGCCATGTCTGTCTGTCTGTCTGTCTGTCCGCGGATAATCTCAGTGACCGTTAGCACCAGAAAGCTGAAATTTGGTACCAATATGTATATCAATCATGCCGACAAAGTGCAAAAATAAAAATTTAAAAAAACATTTTTATTAGGGTACCTCCCCCAGACGTAAAGTGGGGAGCGATTTTTTTTTTAATTTTGACCCTGACGTGTGATATATTGTTGGATAGGTATTTAAAAATGAATAGGGGTTTTCTAAAATCATTTTTTGATAATATTAATATTTTAGGAAATAATCGCTCCGAAAGTCAAAAACAATGTGTCCCCCCCCCTCTAACTTTTGAACCATAAGTTTAAAAAATATGAAAAAAATCACAGAAGTAGACCTTTATATGAACTTTCTAGGAAAATTATTTTCAACTTGATGAGTTGAATAGTTTTTGAGTTATATAGCACTTTTTCAAAAAAACGCAAATGATAACTTTGTTTTTCATACAAATACTATGAAAAACAAAGTTATTTTTGCTGACGAAAAATGTTGGTATTTTTAATGGTCTGGGAAGCTACGGAACCCTACAGTGAGCGTGGCCCGACACGCTCTTGGCCGGTTTTTTTTAGAATTTGCATGTGCACTTGCTTCGGTGAAGGAAAACATCGTTAGGAAACATCTTGTAAAACTAAGTCAGAAGCCCAAGGGTGGCATAAAAACTAAAACATAAAAACAGTGGTAAAGAAGAAAATAAAGAGTTGCGTAAGAATGGTACAAAAAACTAGTACGAACTACTAGTATTTTCAAACGACGACGGTCTGTATTTCGTCCAGACAGAGAAACCTGTTTCGACGTTTCTTTTTAAATCAACTAGATATTTTTTTAAATTTTGAAGGTCTTGGCATCACCATAGTCTCGAGTAGGTACAGAGCATAGATATTACACTATATAATACAAGATAGATGCGCAACTCTGGTTTTCGTTTTCAAAACTGTGTACCTAAACTGTTAGATGGCGCTATTAGTTTTTGTTCAACCAAATTAATACAAAAAGTAATTCTTGACTGAGGATTCGAACTTATGAACTATTATTCACAAGGCAACCGCTGTCACCACTAAGCTATCTACTTCACTGACAAGTAGTCTCTCGTTATGACAGTTGAAAGCTGTCAAACAACTGAAAAGTTGGTGTCCTTAAACACACAGATGGCAGCACTATCTATGAAAATTTTGTTTGATATCAATGTATGGAAGTTTCTCCCCCCTGGTACCTACAGTGTTCGTATCTTGCAAGCAAGTTTATAAAAATGAATCTCAGATTATTATGAATGATCTAAAATTAACGTTTTTATCTGAATATGAGAAGAGTTATTTTCATACTAATGCTTTTCGGATCAAACGTCGAAAATTTAACAATTTGTATTCCTACTAAGCATTCATTTGTAGACCGTATTCTTTTGTAGCAATTTCTAGCGCAGTTTATATTATAATTCTAACAGGTTTATAAATACGACATTTTTTTAATTGAAGAAGTATTTTAATAATAATTGTCTACACCTTGGATTAGCCACGCTTACCATTCAAGATTTCCTAGTCTGACACATATTTCTTTTTTCACAACCCCCTTAATATAGGTAGCAAATGAAAGGGCCAACACCAAACACCGGGATTTTTAAATTTCAAATTTAATGTAACTTATTTACAGTCGTTTTTAAGTTTAGGGTCACGAAACGTTCCCTTGGAAAGTCTAACACTTTTGGGTCACTGACTATCTAACATAAATATTTTTTCAACACACTTGCTCATAAAGTGGCTCTAATTTCCCCGCAATTAGGCACATAATGACACCTGGCCCCTTATTCACAACCATTCGACTCGCTTCCGAACCGAATCGAACGTCTACGATATCGAAGATGTCCTTCAAACGCTATTCACAAATCCGAAACCGAATAATTTTGACAGTTCAATTCGATAAGAAAACTCGAATCTTTCCGACAGCTGTTTGCTATCGGGAGGCATATCGAACAAAATTTAAACTAAGAAATAAACCATATTTCCAGATTATTTCAGTAAAATAAAAATACCAAACTTTTTAAACACTGCCTGAAGTAAGTTAATGAAGTTTTATTATTGTCCGGTGTTGTTTGTGTTTTATTAGTTATTTTATTGACTATATTTCATTGGTGTATCCGCATTTACTTAAATTCTGTGTGTTTACAAAAATGTGTTATTCGTTGTAGATTTTAGTTAATTATAAAGAATTGTATGACACTGATATCAAATACTTTTTCAGTCATTTTTTTTTAAGAAAAACGATAACTTTACTTAAAATAAAAACACCATTTCCGCTTTGCCAGTTTGACAGACGGCTGTTTACAAAGCTGGTTTATTCGAAATAAAGTTTATTTTAAAATTAATATAAATTTATTTCAATTAAATCATTTTGTTTCGTTTGCTGTCTATTATGGTACTAGTGGTGTGGTTCCTTATATAAATAGATCGAAATATTCAAATAAACCAATTTTATTTACTACTTTTCATTTTCTACCACGATCATCTATTTACTACCATTTTGTAGCGTTCCCCATAAACACAATCTCATTCGGATAGAAAAAAGCGCATCCGTTCGGATCTGTGAATAGCGTTTTGACAGTTCTTCGGTTCGGAAATGAGATAGTCGAATTCGGTACCTTACCGACACGGAAACGTATCGAATGGTTGTGAATAAGGGCCCTGTAATCAAACTGTGACTTTTTCATTGCTATTATTCACAAGTGAGTTATAGGGTTTTTTTATTTTATTGGTTGAATTGCTTTGTTATAACTAAAAAGTTTCGATACAAAAAAGATCGTGTTCAATAGTACAAATAAATGAATGTACCTAATGCTTGCTCATTTTATGCAACTTCGTATCTACATAGATAATTTCAACTTATAAGTTTTTAATAAATAAAACTTTCACTCAAATGTAACTTTTGTTTTCTCTGTATTAAATAAAACTTTGAATTCCCCATTTCGTACGTGGCTAAAACGCTATCCGCGAAAAGACAAAATAAAGAAACCTCATTCTTTTAGTCTATGGCCGATCGCCATTGTTAGATGCGCGCGCATAGGAAAACTGATTTATTATTCCCGCCATTGCGAAAAAAAAATCACAACTCGTTTTCACTGTTGAAATTATAGTTATTTAAAGTATTATTTTATCCTCAAGTGTGTTGAAAAACGTCGTATGATACACGTGTGTGTTGATGATTACCGTCCTCGGCTCTCTTAAGACCCTCGCCTAACGGCTTGGGTCTCAATGGCCATAATGTACTAGTAAATCACAATCACACACAAACAACACAACACACAATTTAACAATACAACACAACAATCACAATCACACATTATTATTTTTTGTTTTCACAATTTTATAATCATGTTCTCAGTCGCCACTGGCTATCACTATGTTATTAAAATTCAATTATACTACATGTCTTAACTCACGGTCAATCAAGTTAATAAATAAATATAATTAGTTCAATGTCCAAGTTATCAAAAACGTTGAACACTTTGAAGAAAAACATCATCATCACGTTTTTTATCCCAATTCATTTGTGGTCTGTGCAGCATGTTATCTACTTCCATACTTCTATTTTCTCTATTACTCGTCATCTCAGCAGACATCTCGGTATCAGGATCCATCCATCGTTTCTGTGATATTCTTCTACACAAGAAAGTTTAATAAGGGACGCTATATGACCTTTTATATTATCCTTTAAATTACCCTTTATATTATCCTTTATTATATTACCCTTTATATTACCCTTTATATTACCCTTTATACTACCCTTTATATTACCCTTTATATTACCGTTTATATTACACTTTATATTACCCTTTAAATTACCCTTTAGATAATATTATTTTAAAAACTAGGACCTCTGTTACCTTCGATTTAACTACGGACTACTTTTTTTTTTAATGTACGTATATTTCATATTAATATATACAATATACTCGTAATATACTTATCTATAAGAAGGAAGAAAATGAACAAGAAACAGTTATTTACTTACATACAAAAATGATTAAATATCCTTATAACAAATCATCAACACCTCACGGTGCACGGAAATAATTCACATGAAAACAATTTAATACAAAATTGAACCTTGAACTTCTCAGACCACCGATAGTTAATTTATGCAAAACATTATAAATTAAACATGCTACAATACACGTTTGAAACCGGCCGGGTGTTTAGCTAAACTGGTTGATTAATCGTAGTAAAAACCTCAGATAAAACATCATTGATAAGAAAATCATGCTGTACAGACGAGACGCCACATGAAACTACCACAATCTGTCAAGTTTCTCTATTAGATTTTCAACTTTATCGCTGAAGTGTTAGGTTCAATTTTGCATTGGAAAAAATTGTCAGTTACGGGTAGTTTAGGCCTAAATTCTTGTATTGCTGATGGTACGAACGACCGTACGAACATACATTGTGTTCTAAAGAGTGTTAAAACGAACCCGGACGGCACTCGTTCTTCCCGTCATAGCGATCATTTATATTGTTCTACATCATACCAGGGAACCTTCTAGTTACGGAGATATTGGGGGTCAAAGATCCAACTTCTTGACAATTTTTTTGTTTTAAATACAAGTTTTCATTGCAAGATTTTTAATTAAAATACCTCCAGGAACCCCGTACTATTTAATCCATCCATCAGTACAATGTTTAAAGTGCGTTACATGGAGTTCTACCACAAAAAACGTTTTTACAATACGCAGAAAGCAAAATTGCCACAGATAACTATACATATTCTTAGTCCAAATTGGTTCATTGCATAATTTAAAAAAAACATTCACTTCTGACTATAGAGTTAGACGTGAATGTTTTTTTTTTTATTTTGGAAAAGCGATCTACGTCTTTCTTTATAACATTTTTTGAATATTCAAATTGTGTTTATAAATTCAATATCGTAGGTAAACATGATTATTTATAACTAATATTTACTTTTATAAACAAATTAACATTTATTTGTGTTCTAAATTAAAAAAATATATACATATATATTTTATATTAGGCTGTATAACGGCTTCATACCTTTGCCTCTCCTTGAACCTGGCGAAAGCAAAGCGCGGAAAAAAATATAATTTAAATCATAATCACATTCATGACACAAATATTTTAAAAGTGTATTAAAAACGTCGTTTGATACACGTGGACATTTGTTATTGCAGTTCTCGGCTCAAAAACACCCTCGCCTTACGGCTCGTGTGTTAATACCGCCTTGAACTACAATAACAAACTTTCTCCACTTGTTGTGTACTATTTCACCCGAAAGTCGTTTCTAGCTCGTCGTACTTAGCTGCTATTATTGCGGCCTATTCGGCGCTGCCGTGAGACGCACGTTTTCTTTGTTTAGATTTTCTTTATTTTTTTAATTTATGTTGTGTGCCCTTGTGGCATGTGCCAAATAAACATCTTTTCTTTCTTTTGACGGTCTTTAATAACGCTAAGTGCAGCACTGGCGCGACTAGTACTTGTTTCCCACACTGACGCGAGATCTTGCTTCCCACACTAGCACGAGCAATGGAGCGTGCATTAGTGCAAGCACTTGCTTCAACCCTAGTACGAGCACTGCCGCATGCACTAGCTGGAGTAGGTACTTGCTTCCAATACTGGCGCTCTTGCTTCCAGCACTGGCGCACTTGCTTCCAGCACTGGGGCACATGCTTCCAACACTGGCGCATTGCTTCATGGCAAATCGGTCTTAAGAAAACAGTTGCAGAATCGACTGGGATTCGCACTTGCTTCCAACACTGGCGCACTTGCGCACTTGCCTCCAGCGCACAAGCACTGGCGCGAGCACGTTTCTATTTTCTATTATTATGAAGACAAGAGAATGACTAACTTCTGTCACAAATGTAATCACTAATCGGAGTGTAATTCACCTTACGACCCCGCTTAATTTCCATATCTAACAACCGGTGCACTAGTATTATTCTATAGTAGGATAGGAATAATTTATAATAATTATGTAGTTCAATAAAACTAGATTCGTCTAAGGTCTTCTTATCAAGCCTAGGACGTGCTGTTCTAATTTCCAAAGTTTAAGACGCCTGCGGAGCATGCGTCGTTCATACAAACGTAATAAGTACCAAAATAATTTGTAAATAAAACATATTCTTAAGGAAGTGTGTATTTATTTCGATTGGATTACATATTATCTAGGTTCCCAAAAATATATTATGAATGGACATTGATTTGTTGAGATGTGAATAAAAGATTGGGTTTTTTGTAAAACACGTAAAATATAATCGGCCCTAGTTACCACAGTTGTTGATCGAAGTGACATGACATCTTTCTTTATAAAAGTATAAGCGTATCAAAAGAGTTTATGACTTCGGAGTAAATCCTCATTCAACACCTCCCCTCGAAGTCATAAGCTTCTTTCACTCATCTTCACGAGCATGCCGTCATGCCTAAGCCATGCAAGCATTCTTGATGTTTCGGTCCACTCAAACCCTTGGTCAAAACATCAGCTGGCATTTTGTCTGTACTCATATATTTCAGATCAATCACGCTTCGTTCCAACATATCTCGAATGAAGTGATGTCTCACATCGATATGTTTTGTCCGTGCGTGATAGCACCTGCTTTGAGCAAGCTTAATTGCACTCTGACTGTCGTCGAATAATGTCACACATTCACACATAACACCAACATTATTCAACATATCACGCAGATAGCAATAGCTTCTTTGGTAGCTTCCGAAAGTGCCATATATTCTGCTTCTGTACTGGACAACGCTATAGACCGTTGCTTTCGTGCCTCCCAGTTTATAGGAGCACCTGCTAAAATAAATGCAAAACCAGAATAAGACTTGCGGTCGATTGCGTTTGATCCCCAATCAGCATCAACCACACCATACAACGGTTTGCCTGTCCTCTCATATACTAAGCCAAAATTTGATGTGCCTTTTAAATATCTCAATACGCGTTTTGCCGCCTTCCAATGTTCAACTGCGTAATTATTATTAAATTGACTCAAATAATTTACAGCATACGCTATATCTGGTCTTGTCGATACAGCCAGATACATTAAGGCACCTATCAAGCTTTGGTACGGATACGTACTCATAACATCCTCATTAACGCACTCAGGTTTCTGTAACTTTACATTTACATCGATAGGAGTCCTTGCAGGCTTACACTCGGACATCCCAAAGCGTTCTAAAACTTTATCTAAATACACACTTTGGTTCATGTACACTCTATCTTCTGCATCACGAGTGAATTCAATGCCCAAACATACATTAATTTTTCCCATATCTTTCATCTCAAATGCGCTAGATAACTGTTTTTTTACATTACACAACCACGCAATATCATTCGTAGCCAGAATAATATCGTCAACATAAATAGCAATCAACATCATTTGCTCACCTTTTCGTGCAATAAACATACACGGATCTTGTGGCAAAGCTGTAAAACCAATATTCGTCAACTTACTCACCAATTCCTTATGCCACTGCAGTCCTGACTGACGTAGACCATACAAAGACTTCTTCAACAAACATACACTATTCTCACAATCATGCAATGCTTTGCTCCAGCGTTTAGCTGTCTGAAGTACTTTCTTGTCTCTTACGACGCTCTTCTTAGAGCCGACTTTTTGATTTGCGAGTATTTTCTCTAAAACATCGCTTAGCTGATCTGGTACTCCCATGAATACCTCCTCATCTAGTGATCCATTTAGATAAGCGGTCACAACGTCCATTTGATGAATCTCTAATCCCAACTCCGCCGATATTGCAGCTATTATCCTTACTGATGATGATCTCACGACTGGCGACGAGGTTTCGTGGAAATCCTCCCCTGGCCGTTGAGAACACCCTTTTGCTACGAGTCGTACTTTCTTCCCCGTAGTTTTTGTACGAAAAACAAATCTGCTCCCAATCACTTTTCGTTTAGATGGCCGCGGTACAATCTCCCATGTGCCATTTTTAATCTGTGCCAAATACTCATCTTCTAAGGCACTTCGCCATGCGTTAACATCGTTAGTTTTTTCAACTTCACTCCATGTCATTGGGTCAGCAGTTGCTATTCCCGCTATCAACTGTTCATGAGTATCTTCATACTCTGAGTCAGTTCCACTGTCAGCCCTATCATTGGCTGACGTGTATACTTTTCGTGGTCTTCCCACCAAACCTGTTCTAACCAATCTTGGTCTTCCCCGTCCTCTTTTAACCAAAGGGACTGAATCATTCCGCTGAATATTTACATGTTCATCAGGTTCTTGTTCACTTTCGACTCTTTCAAGTGATGTTCTACTAGAATCACTCAGAGGAGCTCTGTGCTCTACTCTATTTTTATGATTGACTTCAGGCGTATGTAACTGAACTGTCACATTCTTTTCATCAATACTCTCTTCTTCATCAAGTATATCTTTATATTCTTCACGCCCAAATGCCTTCTCATTCATAAAATTTACATCTCGAGTCACGACAACTTTTCTTGTCTGTGGATTTTGAATCCGATATGCTTTGGATTGCATATCATATCCCAAGAAAATTCCTTCTTCAGAAACTGAGTCAAACTTCCCTTTGACTTTATTCACGCCTTTGTTTTTATAATATACCTTGGATCCAAAAACTTGCATGTATAAAACAGTAGGCTTCTTTCCTTTCCATATAGTGAAAGGTATCTCACCCTTCAAAGCCGCAGTCGGACATCTATTCCGAATGTAATTCGCTGTGTTAACAGCTTCTGCCCAAAATTGAGGAGGGCTTCCGGCTTGTCTCATCATACACCTCGCCATTTCGGTAAGCGTTCTATTTTTCCTTTCCGCTACCCCGTTTTGTTGCGGTGTGTATGTAACCGACAACCTTCGAGAAATACCATTTTTCTTCAAAAAAATATCAAACTCTTTGTTTATGTATTCTCGGCCGTTATCTGATTGCAATGACTTAATCTTCTTCCCTGTGTAGTTTTCCACCTCAGCTTTGTAATCCTTGAAAACATTTAGCACGTCATTCTTATTACGTACAAAATAAACTTCGCACCATCGAGATTTATCGTCTATGAACGTAACGAAATATCTCTTACCTGAAAATGATTCATGTCTCATGGGGCCACATACATCCGTATGTACTATTTCCAATAATTCGCTGGTACGAACTGCATTACCCTTTGGAAATGGTTTGCAGGTCTGCTTCTCGCTACTACATATCGCGCACTCCGACATGTTTCCACCATCCAGCTTCATTCCGTGAACAAGCCCGCTTTTCGCCATGGCCTTTAAGTCACGTTCGTTCAAGTGCCCCAGACGTTCATGCCATATATCTATGGGTTTCTTGACTTCAACATTATTGACATCATTTTCATTCAAACGTACGTGGTATAGATTTCCTATACGATCGGCACGCATAAATACTTTATTGTCTTTCATGACAACAGCATCCTTCTTTCTAAAATGAACATCGTAACCATCATCGGTCAGTTTCGCCACTGAAAGGAGGTTAGTTCGCAGGTCTGATACATAGAACACCTTTTCAATGCATATGTTTTGAATTTCACTGCCTGTATCTACTGAAATATTTACCTTCCCGGTTCCACTAATACTGGTTTTCCCATTATTAGCCAAGTTCAGCTCAGAATTAATTTTCTTGAACTCTTTAATCATACTCTTTTCGTTGCACATATGTCCCGTGCAACCACTATCAATGCACCATATATTGTTCTCTTGTGCGCTCAACATCACTTCTTCAGTGGTTGTCATCGACGTCAACACCTTTGACGTTTCTGCGTGATTACGATTACGATCTGATCTATCCAGGTTTTGTGGATTTCGTTTTCCTTTATAAATATTCTTGACTCTGCAATCTCTTGCAAAATGCCCATGACGACCACAACAATAACATTTAATCCTTTTAGGGCCTTGATCGTCATTTGATTTTGTCTGATCGGCATTTGTTTTGGCGCGTCTGACAAGCATAGCTCCCTGCTCCACCACTTTCGATTTGTGACCTTCGTGGTCTTCGAGAATCTTCACCTTTAACACTTCCGTTGTAGGTAGATCGTCTCGCGATTCCATTGCCGTTCGGAACATGGCAAAGGAGTCCGGCAAACTGTACAGCAGTAAAATGGCCAGTAGTTCGTCTATAACCACCAAACCGATTTCCTTCAATTTCTTTACGGCATCGAAGAAATCTGAGATGTGCTTCTTCAGGTCATCTTCTTCCTGCATACGTGTTAACACCAGCTTTTTTAATAACGAAGCTTTTCTCGCAGGTCCACTCGACTGATACATCGACAACAACTTGTCCCATATAGCTTTTGAGCTTTCTAAACCATCCAAACAACTTAATTCGCTTGGACTGATAGCTAATAAAATGTCCGATTCAGCTTTTCCATCCATTTTGATCCATTCCGAATATTTTGGATCGGAGCGAGGCGGTCGTGGCAGTATCCCGGATACATATTCCCACAAATCATTCTTCTTCAGAATTGCACGCATCTGAATCTTCCATGTATCATAATTTTCTCCAGTGAGTGGATTAATTTTTATAGTTGCAGCCATGACGTAAGTTTCTTCAACTTTTTCACAATAATTTATTTCGATTTACGAAAAAAAATATTTATCGCTGCCTACCCATACTTTTAATCACCGTAGCACATAAAGGTCGTTTTTTTTACGTACCTGGGCCCATAACCTGTTGAGATGTGAATAAAAGATTGGGTTTTTTGTAAAACACGTAAAATATAATCGGCCCTAGTTACCACAGTTGTTGATCGAAGTGACATGACATCTTTCTTTATAAAAGTATAAGCGTATCAAAAGAGTTTATGACTTCGGAGTAAATCCTCATTCAACATGATTTAAACAAGAGTTATGAGAAAAACTTTTTTGCAAAAAATGTAACCGACTTCACACAAAAAAGTGAAAAATAACTTTAGCTTCAGAAGTCGGTGACAAAAAAACTAAATCAATCAAACAAAGGTCACCGACTTCTGAAGCTAAAGTTATTTTTCACTTTTTTGTGTGAAGTCGGTTACATTTTTTGCAAAAAAGTTTTTATTTTTCACTTTTTAGTGGTTCACATGTGCATACCCTTTCACAGCGTACCAGCGTGATTTTTTGTTATGAACTGGTGTAAACAATAGACAGACATGAGATTTCAGCAATCCCAGTAAGAGACACACATTTGCTACATTTAATGAGGAGTTCCGTTGCCTTTCTCCGAACTTTTTCATCTAATCTTTACCAAATTTAAATGGGATCACTCCGAGAAAGTAGTCTTTCTAAAACTACCCAAATCGCTTCTGGTGTGCCTATAAAATTTGAAAAGTTCTCTCTATTTCTCCAGGATCCTATTATCAGGATCCTGACTTGATGATTATGGGACCTTCTGGGAAGTATATTTCAAACAATTAAAAAACAAATTCGGTCCAGTCATCTTCGAGTAATCGGGGAACATTGAATTGAGAACCTTCTCCTTTTTGAAGTCGGTTAATAGAGACGTTATGGTACGTGACCCAAATATCCGGATAGCCTTTAAAAGATTTGGCCGTGTATCGTTAATTTGCTTCTAAGAATTGAAGAGCTCCGTTCCTTTGTCATGGATCCCATAATCAGAACCTAACCAAATTCTCATCAAACTACCCTTGAAGTACCCTTGCCAATAAAATAAAAAAAAACAATACATGTCAAGGCTTATCCCCAATAAATGGAACTTAATACACCTAACTGTCGAAATCTGGGAATATTGTACACATCTGCGTACCCCCTCAGAGCATACAGGCGTGATGTTACGTCATGATGCTGTATAAACAATAAACATTCAAGCGATTGCAGCAGTTACTGCAGATTTGCCGTGTATTTTTGAAGAGTTCCATTGTATATCTCCGAAGATCCGGATCAGATCTTCAGCAAATTAAAATATAACCACACGGGAAGCACCAGCTTTCAAATTAAAAAAAGAATCATCAAACTCGGTTCACCCAGTCGAAAGTACTGAGGTAACAAACACTGTCGAAATCTGGGTGTACTGTACACATCTGCGTACCCCCTCAGAGCATACAGGCGTGATATTATGTCATGATGTTGTATAAACAATAAACCTACAAGCGATAACAGCAATCACTGCAGATTTGCCGTACATTTTTGAGGAGTTCCATTGTATATCTCCGAAGACCAGCATCAGATCTTCAGCATATTAAAATGGGACCACATGGGAAGCACCAGCTTTCAAATAAAAAAATAATCATCAAAATCGGTTCACTCAGTCGAAAGTTATGAGGTAACAAACACAAAAAAAAAAAAAAAAAAAAACATACAGACGAATTGATAACCTCCTCTTTTTGGAAGTCGGTTAAAAATAAGTTTTCTATAGAAATTTTAAATTTCTAATAATCGTTTAAATATCATTGTCCTTTCAAAATATATATTTGGGAACCTAGATATTATGTAATCCAATCGAAATAAATACACACTTTCTTAGGAATATGTTTGGTTTACGAATTATTTGGGTATTACGTTTGTATGAACGACGCACGCTCCGCCGGCCCCTTAGTCAAATTTGATGAACTTTGATTATTATAATTATGAAGATCAGCGGAATGATAAGAAGTCATTATTTTTATTTCATTTAGCCTATACTTTCCCACTGCTGGGCAAAAACCTCCCCCAATTCCATCCATGTGCTCTTATCCCGGGTCTTTTCGGTCCAGTCATCAAATCAATATCAATCGAGGAACAAATAATGAGTGAAAAAGATCCTCCACGAAACCGAAAAGCACTTTTTTTCTGGTCTTACTTGGGAACCTTCTGGTTACGGAGATATGGAGGTTGAAGTAGCAACTTTTTCACAGTTTTTTTTTTTTTATTTCAAAATTGAAATCTTTTATGTTATAATTTCAACTTCAAAGCCTTCATCAGCACAATGTTTTAAATTCTATGAGTCCTAAAGTAAAGTAGTTTGTCACCAAAAAAAAAGTCGATTCCCAGCAATAAGTTTGACGTTGAGTTACTTGGGTCCATGTTCACCCAAAAGATAACGGTTTGATTATATAATATAAAACAGGTGTTTAAAGGACCCTACAAAAATGTGCTTTAAACAGCTGTTTTTAGAAAATCAGACGGTCATCTTTTTGGTGAACATGGACCTTAGCCTGATGAAGCTTGACAGCTTCGTGAAGGAGACCTTAGGAAATAAAATGGAAAAATGAAGACTGCTATAAACAATACTAATAACTATAGCGTAGACGACAAAAAAATCTAATTAGTCCATCAGGTAGATTACTAAAAAATATTTGACCCGTATTTTTTCTTTTGTTACGTAAATCATAATTGACGAAGATACGACGAAACTTACGATACGATTTGGTGTAATTTTTAAGCGAGTTCTGACGTCACAAGCCCCCACTCACGTTTGATGCGTTTTATCTTTGTCAATATTCAAAGATTTACAAAAACAAAAAATTCGTGTTCATTACTTTTCAATAATCTATTTGACGGACTAAATTGATTTGTATTTTTTTGATACTGCCGTCATGCTTAGTCTCTATCACTTATTAATCTTTCAGTTAAGTACTCAAAATAAAAACATCTAAGGCCCCCTTTCCTTTCCCACTATTGCATGACGATTTATCGTTGATTTTTGTTAGGCAAAAGTCATCATCATCATCATCATCATCATCATCATCATCATCATCATCATCATTTCAGCCGAAAGACGTTCACTGCTGGACATAGGCCTCCCCGCGCGTGTCGCCACATTGACCGGTCCCGTGCGACTCGCATCCAACGGATTCCCGCAACCTTCACCAGGTCATCGGACCACCTAGTGGGAGGTCTTCCGGTTTGCGGTCGCCACTCTAGAACTTTTCGGCCCCATCGACCATCCGTTCTGCGAGCAATGTGCCCTGACCACTGCCACTTAAGTTTGGCAATTCTTCGGGCTACATCGGTGACCTTGGTAGGCAAAAGTCATGGACGACAGTAATCGTGTCGTCCTGTATGTGAACACCTCCATTTAAATATACAAGCCACAACTATACGATTATCTGTTGTCACGACACAGTGGGAACGAGGCATAAGTTGGCCATTCAACACAAAAATCACGGCCGATTTGTTGTGATGAAAAAATAATAAACAAAACAAAAACAAATTTGACGACCCGAATGGCGTAGTTGTAACGCCGCATAGTGATTAGATAAGTGTTTCGTGTATTTATTGTAATTATTGACGGTAATAAATACTTTTTTCACTCCTCTTGCTCGAAAAGACCGTCATAATAGCGTACCAGAGGGGCCGTAAAATTGCTCATTATAGCCCTAGGGAAAACAAGCTTTTTTTTTAAATTTCGTCGTCGGTGTTCGAAATCGCCATCTTTACTCATAATTCATAAAGAATTGACTTATTACTGTTCCATAAAAAAAAAAAAAAAATATTTTAAAAATGGAACCAAACGCGCCAAACGCCGAACTCTTTGGCAGGATGTGTGCGTTGCATTCCAGCTACAGAAGAAATAAAAAAAAGGCATTGGCGCGAAATTTTAAGATATTTTCTGTATTATTTATTTGAATTATAAGAAGGATTCCTTTTTATCTCCTACGTTTACCCCACAGACGACACAATATTATATTCGTCTTCACAGAGAACTGAGATTATGTTGCCGGGAAAAAATATCTCATTAGAACAACAGTACAAATTGTACATTTCATTTTTAATAAAATAAACTATCATATTAAATATGGTTATTTTATTTTCTCGCAATCGTAGTGAAAAGTACGGTGTAACACACGGCGATAAAATCCCATTATAACTCGGTTCCTATTTACTACCTCGCTAAAGCTCGGTAGTAAAACTACCTCGTCTATAATGGGTCATTTTAGCCCCTTGTATCACAATGTACTATTTTTTACATTTTGTTTTTTATTACGTTCTTAGGGTCCTGGGTTCGAATCCCGGTAGGAGCAAATGTTTGTGTGATGAGCATGGACATTTGTTTCCGAGTTATGGATGTTTATATGTATAACTAGTATTTGGGTGGGTGCGCGAGCTTCGCGCAGCTCGCGTTTTAGGTTTCGTGTTTTTGAGAAGTATTCACCCTCATAAAAATTTGGAAATTCAGTGGAATCGTTAAAAGATTTTTAAAATCCATTAGAGCACTTTAAAGATTTAGAAACCCCTCAAGAACCCCTAAAACATTTTAAAAACGAATTCAATGAAACATGGGAATTTAAATAAAAAAACAAAATTCTCAGACATTTTCCTATAAAAAAAATATTACCCTAAAGTTTGCTCGTCGCCGCCCTACCACCGGAAGCTATCGTGGCCTTATCGCCATGCTATGGCGGTCGCCGGCTCGCTTCGCTCACCACCTCCCCCCTTACCACCGCCGGTTAGGTTTCGACGCCTATTTTTATATTTGTTCAAACACCTAATGGCTATCCCTAACCGTTAAGAAGCTACAGCCCTTTCGTTTTAGGGGAAGTTGGGGAAGGGACGGTAAGGTATACAAATTTCAACGCCCCTCAGCAATACAGTATAGTCAAATCAAAAAGCCTCTACGTGTCCTAATTTCCGAGATACGATGGGGAGAGGAGTGAAGGGGAGGAGAGGGGGGAGTTTTGAAAAATGATTTTGACTGCTTTGGGGCCCCTTAGTATGAATCTGAAACAAAAAGGTTCCATTCTCTTAACTTCCGAGACCCGCCTAATGGGGGGGCGAAGGGGTGTGACTAAGAGAATGGCTCTTTTCTTTTCCGAGTTACGCTTCACCCACTCAACCTTCGTTGCGCTACGGAGGTCGCCGGCTCGCTCCGCTCGCCACCTCCCCCTTAGCTCCACTCGGTCTCGCAGGTTCGCTCCACTCAAGACCTACCTACCACCGGAAAGCTATCTTGACCCAATCCCTACGCTACGGGGGTCGCCGGCTCGCTTCGCTCGACACCTCCCCCTTACCACCACCGGACAGGTTTCGACGCTTACTATAAGATTTCTTCAAACACCCAATGGCTATCCCTAACCGTTATAAAGTTACACCCCTTTCAATTTTAGGGGAGGTTGGGGTATACAAATTTCAACACCCCTCAATAATAAAGTAAAGACAAACCAAAAAGCCTCTACGTGTCCTAGTTTCCGAGATACGATGGGGAGAGGAGTGAAGGGGAGAGGGGGGAGTTTTGGAAAATGATTTTGGCTAATTTATGGCCCCTCTATACGAATCTGAAAAAAAAATGTTCCAATTCCCTTAACTTCCGAGATCGGCCTAAAGTTGGGGAGAAGGGGGCAAGGGGGGCGACTTTGAAAATGGCTTATTTCTTTTCCGAGTAACGCTTCACCCACTCAACCTTCGTTGCGCTACGGAGGTCGCCGGCTCGCTCCGCTCGCCACCTCCCCCCTTCGCTCCACTCAGGACCTACCTACCACCGGAAAGCTATCTTGACCCTATCCCTACGCTACGGGGGTCGCCGGCTCGCTTCGCTCGCCACCTCCCCCCTTACCATTACCGGACAGGTTTCGACGCCTACTATAATATTTCTTCAAACACCCAATGGCTATCCCTAACCGTTATAAAGTTACAGCCCTTTCCATTTTAGGGGAGGTTGGGGAGGGGAGGGTAAACAAATTTCAACGCCCCTCAATAATAAAGTAAAGACAAATCAAAAACCCTCTACGTGTCCTAATTTCCGAGATACGATGGGGGGGGGGAGTGAAGGGGGGAGAAGGGGGAGTTTTGAAAAATGATTATGACTGATTCGGGGCCCCTAAGTATGAATCTGAAAAAAAAATGTTCCAAGTCTCTTAACTTTCGAGTTCCACCTAAAGGGGGGGAGAAGGGGGGCAAGGGGGGTGACTGAGAGAATAGCTCTTTTCTTTTCCGAGTTACGCTTCACCCACTCAACCTTCGTTGCGCTGCGGAGGTCGCCGGCTCGCTCCGCTCGCCACCTCCCCCCTTCGCTCCACTCGGTCTCGCAGGTTCGCTCCACTCAGGACCTACCTACCACCGGAAAGCTATCTTGACCCTATCCCTACGCTACGGGTCCGAGATCCGCTTAAAGGGGGGAGAAGGGGGGCAAGGGGACCAATTTTGAAAAATGGCTTTTACTTTGCCAAGCCTCTTCTATACGAATCCGAAAAAAATCAGAGTACTCATCTCTTTGTTTCCGAGAAACGATAGGGAGGGGGAGGAAGGGGGGTGAAAAGGGGAGGTTTGGCACTTTTCCCATACTCGCGAGAGTTACTTGTTTACGAATCTGTCAAAATATACCCACCTTCCCCTTCACCATCTGGGAGAACAATATTATGTCAGTCAGTCAGTCAGTGGTAATCGAGCTTTATATAGTATAATAATAATAATAATAAGTATGTATTTACAAACAAAAAGTATATATGTAGTATATCAACTATCTGGTGTCCACAACACAAGCCTTGCTTAGTGTGGCACTAGATGGCGCTGTGAGTAAATAAAAAAAAACTGTAAGTAAACCTCATATTATAATTCCATTTAAAAACTCCTACAACAAATAAAGAGAGCTAGAATCATTGAACCTTCTTCTCTAATTTTGCTTTTCTCTTTTCAGCCTGCTTCTTGGACCCGTGAATCATATTCGTAATTGGCCATTGTAAATAGTACCATGTTAGGAAGAAGAAACCAAGTCCTGCCATGGTCAAAAAGAAGTATACTGTTCCGAACAGCTTCCCGAAGATAGGGTACAGCCAGAGGCCTCGTTCAAGGTACGTGAAGAACAGTCTGAAAACAAGAATAGGTATTACATTAGAACAAGAATTTGTGTTTTTTACTACTAAAATACTCGACTACTGTAAAATCACGCGCCAATAGGACAGACAACCAAGAAAAAACGAATTAGTCCGTCAGTTAGATTATCATAAAATATTTGACCTGTTTTCCTTTTTTACGTAAACCAAAATTAACGAAGATACGACGCTTTTAAAATTCTCAATACGTCACGCCTTGGTATCATTTTTAGTGTGTTCTGTCGTCATGAGCCCCCATTCCCAAGTTTTGATGCGTTTTATCTCTTTTTATTTAAGAACTAGCTTCTGCCAGCGGCTTCGCCCGCGTGAAGTTTGATTATTGTCCCATGGAATCTTACTGCCCGGATAAAAAGTATCCTATGTTTTAATCCAGGTTATAAACTATCAGTGTGCAAAATTTCATCCAAATCCGTTCAGTAGTTGTCGCGTGAAAGCGCAACAAACAAACTTACATTCACATTTATTCTCCGAACTGCTAAGCTATCGGGAGTTACACGTGTTATTGTGAGTCAACTATAAAAGATAGACATATGCTGTCCTGGGATATTTTTTATATAATTTTATGTGGAATATTTCCGTTATACATGATTTCTATGTAGCTTTAACCATTAAGGCTGCACACGCGACGGAAGCTAAAAAAACCAAGTAACTTCTCCCGTTTTCCCAACATTTCCTTTCACTGCTCTGCTCCTATTAATGGTAGCGTGATGAAAAGTATACTATTACCTGCTCAGGAGTATGTAGAATAATTGTACCAAGTTTCGTTAAAATCCGTCGAGTAGTTTTTTTTTCTATAAATAACATACAGACAGACAGACAGACAGACAGACAGACAAAAATTTTACTGATTGCATTTTTGGCATCAGTATCGATCACTAATCACCCCCCGATAGTTATTTTGTAAATATATTTCATGTACAGAATTGACCTCTCTACAGATTTATTATAAGTATATAGATAGAAGAAGAAGAAGATATAGAAGATAGATAGAAGATAGATTAGATAGAAGATAGATAGATAGAAGATAGATATAGATAGATAGAAGAAGATAGATAGATTGATTTACAAAAACCAAAAATACGTTTCGATTATTTTCCAATTCTCTAACTGACGGACTAAATAGATTCGCAATTTTTATATACTGTCGTCATGCCTATTAAATTAGGGGTTCACAAGGTATTTAAAGGGTGTAAACCACCTGATCACAAATCCGTTAACCAAGCATTCTGTACATCAAACTAAGTAACTTTACGCAAAAATTATTGCTGGGAAACAACTTTTTTTTTTCGAGGTTATAAATCATGTTTTGTGGTAGAACTCAATGTAACGCACTTAAAACATTGTGCTGATGGATGGATTGAATAGTACGGGGGTCTTGGAGGCGTTAAAAGTTAAAATCTCACAAAAAAACTTGTATTAAAAAAACTTTTAAAAAAGTTGCAACTTTGACCCCCCATATCTCCGTAACTAGAAGGTTCCCAGGTATGGTGTAGAAAAAAAAAATATTGCAAGGATGGGGAGAACAAGTGCCTTTCGGCTTCGTGAAGAGGTGTTTTACACCCTTTATAGTAACCTTGTCAACCGGCTCCTCCTATTTGAAGTCGCTTAAGGTCCATGTTCACCAAAAAGATGACAGTCTGATTATCTAAAACAGCTGTTTAAAACACATTTTTGTATGGTAATATGTCACAGTGACAGCTGTTTTTAGCTAATCAGGCTGTTATATTTTCGGTGAACATGGCCTTAAATGTAGCCTATGTTAATCGGGACATAATAACGACTCGATTAACACGTCGTTCATCAAAATTGGATGAATGATTAAGGCACTACAGAGGAATATATGTAAATACAAACATACATACTGTACATAGAAAGCTAAAATTATAACCCTTCCTTTTAGCTTCTCCGAAGTCGGATAAATATACAGGGTGCAATTTTAGTCATGGGCAATATTTTAATCTAAGGCTCTACTCACGATACTGATTGCATTAGGGCTAATAATTCGCAAATCTAAAATATTATTAATGCACGAATGGAAAACCTTATAAATGTAGTAAGTCACATTGCAAAGGCATAATGTTGCAAATAAACACTAAAAGTAATAAAAAACATACTTCATAAGCCCCAATCCGTCTTATTACAAAACGTGGTCTTAAAAATAGTACCGGGTTTAGTACTAGGTCTAAACCATGAACTTGAAAAAACGTTATTACAAAACGAAGTTTATCGCTAGTCCTAGAACTATCTATGGTACCAAAGTTAGACCATCGCGACCCCTAGTTTAACTATGGTACTAAATTGTCAAACGGCAAATTCTTAACTTTGAGGTTAGCAAATTATCTTTCGGAAAGTATTATTTTGTGATAAAAACAAAAAATGAAAAATACTGTTGTGTACGTAATCTAGCATGTCCTTTATTACTAACCTTTCTTCTGGACTCCAATTAACACCCCTTTTTTCTTAGGTTTTTGCATTTTCTTAAAACTTGAACGCACACACGATCTCACCACAAAGAACTGTACCTTTACTTGTTTTAATAATCTTGATGTTTCTCTTGTCTTGAGTTTACTTTTAAGTTGTAACATAGACATTTCGATAACATTACTCGAATTACGCGCGCCGCCAAGTTCACTTCGTTATACGTGCTAGCTCGACAGTTGTTCCAAACCAGAACAATGTAAAATAATTGTGAACATGCATTAAAAAAAATACAACTCGAAATATTTAAATACCTTTAAATAACAAAGCTTTAATTTTTATCACTACAAATAACAATTTATAAAATAGTTTTTCTTTAATTTACGTAACAACATAGTGTAAAAAGGAGCGGCACATAGAACGCTGAACGAATGAATGAATGGTTTAAATATTTTTTTGCTTATAATCTGTGGATAATGTTTGAACTAGGGACTGTCTTTGGTACTAAGTAATCCTCTGTTGGTCTACGATTTGTAATACGAATGTAAGAACTAACGTTAGTACCGTACTAAACCAAGACCTTTTAGTTCTGGTTTAAACCTGGTACTTACGGAAGTTTTTATAATAAGACGGTATAAGTCTTGAAGTATCAAAAATTTAAAGCGCAGAATAACGCGTAACGAAAAGTAAACAAGCATCAAATAATAATATTGCTGCCGGCCGGGCGCGGGCGGCGCGAGCGCGGCATATCCTTAACAATAACAATAGCTCAAACGCATGCCGCCCGCCTCGAACGAACTCACTAACATTATTAAGGTTTTACATACTTGCATTAAAAATGTTTTAGATTTGCGAATTATTAGCCCTAATGCAATCGGTATCGTGAGTAGAGCCTTAGATTAAAATATTGCCCATGACTAAAATTTCACCCTATACATAATGCAGCACAACGTACACATAAGAAGTTTGTTTTGTTGGTCGAGCGGTCACATGAGCGACTGCTAAGCATGCGGTCTTATTGGGTTTGTTCATTAGTAATTTCTAAGTGGCAGCCTCGTAGTCTTGTTGATGAGATTAAGCTCGCCATTTATTGCATAAGACTTACACAAATAACTGTCAAAATGTAGGTGCACAACTTTGCCTAACCCTTTAAGATCGAATAACAGGCGTGATGGTATGTTTTGTCAACCCAATAAAAAAAAATCCCGACCTTGGAATCGAACCCAGGACCTCAGTTATCGAGAACGTGATTACAAATATAGTGGGTGTAAAAAACCCCTTTTTTTTAGGATGGGAAATCATCAAATAACTTCTCCCACTCTGGGCGGAGCGGGAGGGAGTGTCAGACTTTTACTGACTAAAACCCATCCATGTTTCTTCCTCGCCCTTTATTTTCCGGGGCCGCGGTATCTCTTTCGAACAGCGCAAGTGTAAAAACCCCTTATAGAAACCGAAAGACACTTTTTCTCCCAGTCATTACGATCATTGTTTTGTTTTACACCATACCTCCTAGTTACGGAGATATTGGGGGTCAAAGTTGCAATTTTTTTTTAATACAAGTTTTTATTGTAAGATTTTTACTTGTAAACACCTCCACGACCCCCGTACTATTCAATCCATCCATCAGCACAATGTTTTGAGTTCGTTACATTGAGTTCTTCGATAGATTTTTCACCCCAAAAAAGAAATTCTTTTCCAGCAATAACTTTTGCGTATACAGAATTCTTGGTTGACGACTTCGTGATGAGGTTGTTTACACCCTGTAGAGGTAAATAAAATACTTACACGCTGACATAAATACACAGATGCAGTATCAACTGACTGACATTCCTCGAGTGATTCTCCGGTTCCTGCCTGGGCCTGGTGATCAGCTCCCAAAGAACCACAGGAACTATCATAGTGTGTATCACGTGGTTGGAGACGGTGGGTATGACGTCATCAAGCCACAGTGGGAAGATGAGGGTTCTGTCGTAGTGGTACAGGGCCCAGAAGAATGAGAATACGACCTGGAAATATGGAGGGTAGTTGTAAGACATATACAAGTATAATGTCATAATTTCAAGGTATTTTTTTTGGAACGAAGATTCTTATCCCGTCTAACGGGTATTTCGATTTAGTAGAAATCCTCACGTAACGAAATGACGTATGCTGTGTGTGTGTAGTATAATAATATAATATACCTCATTCCCTTTCAATAGAGTGTACATTAGTCTACTAGTCAAGCCCTTTCATTTCATACCCATATTGAGGGAGTTGTGAAACAAAATGTAATTCACCCTTTTGTTATAGCCTATACTCTTGTAATAGTCGGGCCCTTTCATTTGATACCTATACTGAGGGAGTTGTTGAATAAATATGTTATCCACCATTTTGTGACGGCGGCCATCTTGGACAGAGGTTCATCCGTTCGGCAGCTATGATGCCCCAGACAGACACACACACAGAACACGTCAAACTTAAAAAAAAATCATAATCCACAGCCTGACAGCCCTATGCTGGATATAGACCTCTCTTTGCTTGACAAGCGTCATCTATACTCGCACTCATATCTATATCTATACTTATATTATCTATACTAATATTATAAAGAGGAAAGATTTATAATTTTGTATGTAACGAATAAACTGAATAACTACTGGAACGATTTGAAAAATTCTTTCAGCAATGGATAACTACTTTATCAGGGAGTAACATAGGCTGAATATTATCCCCGTACTCCCACGGGAACTACGCGGGTGAATCCGTGTGACGCTAGTGTATTATAATAATATATTTTATATCGAGGGAGTCAATGAGACCGAGGGTATAAGTTGGCGTTTAGTCTCGAGGTGCAAACTATACTTTTAACTTTGAGTGCGAGAAAAATAGTCAATTTAGTACAAAAACATTTGTTTGTTATTCCTCCAGTGCATAAAACTTTTCGAGTTTTAGGATTTTTTTCCGCGATTTTGGCGGTAAAAGATTAGCTATTATGTCTTTTACTCTTTGCTCGACGTCAAACTCTTCACTATCGCTGTAAAAACCTAATTTTATTAAAAACCAAACAAATACACTCGACAAAAAATCTGAAGTTTCGCGGTCAGTTTTTTCTTCTAAACCAGTAACAGATTAACAATTTAAAACACATGGCGCCACCTTCTTTGCGGAAAAACCATGGATCTAAAACTCCCAACACATTCGCAATGCAGATTTATGGTCCACACTCCACAGACAATAGTATATTTACTGGCTGTTTGAGTTTGTCTATGTCACATAAAGGAAATCGAAAAACTAATTACTTTTACTCCATAAGGAGTAATGTGGTCACTTTAGTCCCGCTTCGTAGAGCTATATTGGCGTATTTTCAAAGCATGAGAAGTGAAAAGGAACTGTATTTGTTTTTAGGGAGTGGGTAATCTTTAGAACTACTGATTCGATTTCTAAAATTCCTTCACTAACGAGAAACTACATTATCTCCGAGTGTCATAGCCTACATTTAAAAACGTTCGCTTATGTTAATTTTCATACATGACGGATGCGCACCCGCGATCAAACTCTATTAGTACACCGCCGCCGCCGCCAGATGACCAAAATATCTTACCGCTGTTAAAAATGCGAAAGTTTGTGATACGGCACCAGATGGATGATTTTTACTCTTTCACGCAAATAAGTAAAGAAAGAAAAGAAAGAAAAATATTTATTTGACGTCAGTTAATAAAGCACACACAAGCACAAGCGACAAGCAAGTACACAAGTACGCAAGTACTGAATGAATTTGGATGAAATTTGGCACACAGAAAGATCATAACATGGATTATCTTGGTACGTAGGATACTGTGGAAAAATTACCCACAAATAGACTTGCTAATTTGGCTCGGGGAGGAGCCTTAAAAATTGAATGCACAAAAACAGCATTCATGACTAACGGTAAGTACCGCTAACTATGCATATTGGCGAAACATTCATATAATTATAGACGTGTTGTCTGATGAGATATGCGATGATGTTTTATGTGAATGATTCACCAATGGGAACACACAGTTAAATAGTTTGCTGCATGTAATGGCGAAAATTAGCACAAAAAATCGCCTCAAAATATGACTTAAAAAAAACGATATTTTTGCTCGTTTGTCATTAGATATTGAAACAGTTTACTTCTACTAAAATTAGCAGCTAATCTACATAAGGTGTTTCTATTCATACTTCATACACGAAATCTCTTAAGGGGTCATTGTACTAATCATTATGAACAACTTTTACTATGGGACCAAGTCCTGAATCGCGAAAAAAAACCAGCTGTTCCATACATTTTGACGAGTTCTGCAAACATATTTGCTGAACTCGTCAAAATGCTGGTTTTTTTTTTCATATGACCTTGTGATTGATTTTACCCCTGACCCCTTGACTTGGGGTAGATGTAGTGATGTGCCTGATGGCAATAATGCCACTGCCGGCAATATTCCCAATATTGCTGCTACCGGTAAAATACCAATATTGTCGGCAACATTGGCAATACTGCCAATGCTGCCTGTCAAATAATATCAATTTAATTTAATAATTACTGCAGGTTTAATCATCATTAAATAGTACTTCTGTAAGTATATTGATCATAAAATATTTGTAATACGCCCACGCGTGTCGTGCAAAAAGTTAGGACACAATTATATGAATAAACATTTGTGATGAAACAGCTGTGATTTCTAAATGATTATAAAAACTACCAAGTGGTTACTCTACGATGATTTAATAATTATGTAAGGATTACAGAAACATGTGCATTATAATATTTTTTTTTTGGATTATTTGTAGTTTTGATAGAGATTTTGAAGATTTGCAATTTGTTATTTACATACACTCGTTGTTTTTGTTATGTGATTTTACATGAAAAACAAGTACAACATTAAAAGAAATGATCTGAATTTGTGCCTTTTATTCAATACACATCAATCGACCATTCTAAGCTTAAGTTTTATGTGTTATTTTTTCTATTCACTATAGTGTGCGGCAACATGGGCAATATTGCCAATAAAATACCGGGAATATTGCCAAAAATGCTGGCAATATTGGCAATTTTACCCAAAACAATATTTTAATGTATACAAAGTAGATTACAGCCTTTATATGCTAATTTTAAGTATTGTACATAGTTTCCGTAGTAAATTTGACTTATAATTAAGCAATATTCCCAAATATTTCCACTCCCGGCAATATTGCTGGCAATATTGCCACCAATATTCCCACTTTGGGCAATATTGCCGGCAACGGCACATCTCTAGGTAGATGTGTCCGTCCCAACCCTATTTTAGCTTAGCTATTGTGTAGGTATTGTTGGCAGCTTGTCTTTGTGTTTGGGGCTCATCACTGTCTTTCATACACTTGGTAGGGTCTATATTTTTTAATAGAGGTTTGATGCGTGGCCGCTTTTTTGTAATAAATTAAAGTAGCGGAAGTTTAGCACTGGCAGGCCAGATAATAAATAAAAATACTATAATCCAAAACCATATTAAAAAAAAAACCTATTTAAATGAATGTTTTTTCTTTTTTGTTTTTTTTTTTATTTTTACCTAAAAATGACCGTGTTTAAATTATAAAATTTTTTGTAAGTATACGTAGTTAAAATTCAAAAAAGAATGTACTTAAGTAACAAATAAAAAAATATAAACAGAAAATGAATTGAGTAGATTAATATGTAACGTCAGTAACATTCAACTAGTCATTCAAATTAAAATTGCATTTATTAAATGAAAAAAATTCAAAAATTGCTTCTTAAAATCTAGCCAAATGTGACTAATGGATTTATTAATCTTATTAAAATACATATTCATCAAGAACTTACCATAGTACAAGGCCACACTAGGCCAGCGAAGATAATCTCTCTGAAGTCGCTGATAGGAGACGGCAGCTGGTAATCTTTCTTCTTAGCATTCTTCAAGATGAAGAGGTCGCAGACCAGGGCGTACACGGCGTACGCTAACTGTAGTAGCTAGAACAGGTTATAGAAGAAAGTTAGTCTAGTGGACAAAAGTGCCGGGGCTGCGGGACTGTTTGAAAGAGATACCGTGGCCCCGGAACACAAAGGGCTAAGAAGAAACATGGATGGGCTGACACTCCCTTCCGCTCCGCCTGGAGACTGAGGGGTCATTTGATGACTTCCCACACGAAAAAAAAACACCTGTTGAAAGTGCGACTGCTGAACGTCAGGTCCAGGATTCGATTTGAGTCGGGCTGTATGTTTGGATTATTTAATAAGAATTTCTCAGTAAAAAAAATACCAAAAAACAAGAAAGTAGGTATTTGAATTAAAAATTTCGGACACAAGTGATAAAAAAATCTATGAAGATAAACGAAAAAAATCACTGCTATTTTCGACTTCATAACTTTTTGGAAGTTTCAATTTATCCAAAAAATGTGGAACGCTTCACGATTTTGCGTGTCATCCTTGCGCAGGGGCCATGCTAATCTTCTCTGTATCGTTCCAATTTTAGTATATGTACTGCCGAAGCAAGTACATTGAGTTGGCCAAATTTTAGTTTATGTGCTAAACAACAGGAAAACTTTAATAGCGCGATGCAGAATCCCCTACATTTACGACTATTTGTATGAGGATTGCGTACAGCGCCATCTATGCAGCGATTTTGAAAGCGAGTAGCGACTTATTTTTTCAGTGGTTTATTCTTGACCGATGAGCCAGCTGTTGTTGGTTTTTACAGTAATCATTTTTTTATATATTATTTAAACTTTAATTATATTTTTCGAGTCGAGAAATCCCGACAAGGACGCCAAAAGACGAGTCATGTCAAATACGATCGGATGGTAATACTTTAATGCAACTAAAAACCAAAATAAATATCTATAAGGTGTAGTATCTATCTATTCATACACGAATCATTATGAACAACTTTTACTATCGTACCCAACCCTGAAACGCGATAAAAACACTATTCCCTACAAATATTAAATAAGTGGTTTGGTGTCATAGTAAAAGTTGTTCATAATGATGGGTACAATGACCCCTTAAGAGATTTCGTGTATTAGATACATCATAAAAATATAGATAGGTACTTTTATAGAACACTAGCCGATGCCCGCGGCTTCGCCCGCGTAAAATTACAAAAACCTTCCTCTTGAATCACTATCTAATAAAAAAAACCGCATCAAAATCCGTTGCGTAGTTTTAAAGATACATAGGGACAGACAGACGCGGGCGGGAGACTGTTTAAAATAAATGTAGTGATATGTAGTGATGATAAAGGTACTTACAAAAGTCCACGTCGTAAAGAACCGGTACTCCACGCTCTGGAAGATCTTGGCGTCCTCGTGGTCACACGGATAGGTCTTTTTGAACCACTGCATGTACCAGATGTTTGTTGCGTGCATCAATATGGTGGCGACGTAGCCCAGGATACGAAGTTTGATCATCCCCGACATTGTGCTGGAAAAGAAATGGGACAGGTACAGGTAAGTTGATAAATATGTAATTTGTGTCCTGAAAAAATCTAAGTAGTCCGTCAGTTAGATTATCAAAAAAATATTCGACACGTATGTTTTCTTTTGTTACATAAACCAAACTTGACGAAATTACGACGCTTTTAAAATTCTCGATACGTCACGCCTTGGTACTTATAATTTTTTCAACACACTTGCTCATAAAGTGGCTCTAATTTCACCGCAATTAGGCACATAATGACACCTGTAATCAAACTGTGACTTTTTCATTGCTATTATTCACAAGTGAGTTATAGGGTTTTTTTTTTATTTTATTGGTTGAATTGCTTTGTTCTTAAAAAAGTTTCGATACAAAAAAGATCGTGTTCAATAATACAAATAAATTAATGTACCTGTTGCTTGCTCATTTCATACAACTTCGTATCTACATAGATAATTTCAACTTATTAAATAAGTTTTTAATAAATAAAACTTTCACTCAAATGCAACTTTTGTTTTCTTTTTTTTTACTTTTTTTTTAATAATAAAACTTCGAATTCCCCGTTTCGTACGTGGCTAAAACGCTATCCGCGAAAAGCCAAAAAAAAAAAAAGGAACCTCATTCTTTTAGTCTATGGGCGATCGCCATTGTTAGATGCGCGCGCATAGGAAAACTGATGAATTATTCCCGCCATTGCGAAAAAAAATTCACAACTCGTTTTCACTGTTGAAATTATAGTTATTTTTAGTATTATTTTATTCTCAAGTGTGTTGAAAAACGTCGTATGATACACGTGTGTGTTAATGATTACCGTCTCGGCTCTCTTAAGAACCTCGCCTAACGGCTCGGTTCTCAATGGCGCCTCGGCGGTAATCACCAACATTACACACTTGTACCATAATGTACTATTATCGAGTTCTTACGTCACGAGCCCTTACTGCCGAGTTTTGATGCGTTTTTTCTTTGTCAATATTCATTGATGTACAAAAACAAAAAATACGTGTCCATCATTTTCTAACATTCTAACTGACGGACTAAATAGATTTGCATTTTTTTTAATATTGCATGCCATCATTATATTGCATAGATAAAAAGATGTCAGTTTAACATATTGTTGTTTTTATCTTTGTAGCTATCTAGTGTCCACGACACAAGCCTCCTTGTTGAGAGTGACACTAGATGGCGCTGTGTTGAAAAGTCCAGCGATATTATTTTTTTTTTTTTAATATTATATGGGCCTACTCTTGAACGAATAAAGTAAATAATTTTCCGAATTACTTTAAAAACCGGTAATTAGTTATGGCAGGTAGCTAAGGCCTTAATTCTTGTCACGCTAAAGGTCGGCCGCGCGCGTTCGGTCGCTTACGTCAGCGAGGAAAACAGTAGCAAATACCCGCTGCTGACGTCAACGTCGAAGTGGGGTGCTATAAAGAACACAATGTATACCTACCGCGCCACCTACGAACGCGACCGACGTCAGCGCGACAGGAATTCAGACCTTAGACCACGTAGTCTAGCCCACCTTTTTTTTTAGGATGGGTAATCATCAAATAACTTCTCCCACGCTGGGCGGAGCGGGAGGGAGTGTCAGACTTTTACTGAATAAAACCCATCCATGTTCCTTCCTCGCCCTTTATGTTCCGGGGCGCGGTATCTCTTTCGAACAGGCCCGCAACCCGGGCAGGCTTCGACCCTTGCGGGCCCCTCTCCTTATGCTGACATCTCTCTGAGGCGCGCGTGGAACACGAACGCGCCGTCGACACGGCCTGTCGTCACTAGACGGACGGACGGCTAGCTAGCCCATAGCTAACCGTCCACAGGCCCGTAGTCTAGCCTACCTAAAGTCACGAATGAACAGGTTTCCCACGTCTAGACAGGCAATGATATCGTTGCACCTCTCATCTTAATTTATGACATGTTTTTAATCTCGGTCTGTATGTATTTGTGTTGTACCTCTAGCTTTAGCCCGCGGCTTTGCCCACATGGAGGTCAGAAATTATCCCACGGGGAACGTTCTATCTGTATTAATAGTATCAGTAAGTCACCAAATTTCGCCCAATTCCGTTCAAAAAGGCGTATTACTCGTAACAAAAAGTTAACATACAGTAATTTTCAGTGGTCCGAAAGTCTAAAAAACAGTGTTATCAAGGCGCATCGTATTACCCAGCACTAACTGGGTTGTGGAGGTCAGATAGGCAGTCGCTCCAAGTAAAATACTGGTATTCAGCTGCATCCGGTTAGACTGGAAGCTGACCCCAAAATAGTTGGGAAAAGGCTGGCAGATGACGGTGAATATACTGTATGGACTCTATATGTATAATAGACGGCATGGACTTCTGGTAAGTTGATAACCGATAACACGTATCATACCGCCTTATCTAATACTTCATTCATAATTTTACAGTCCATCTAAATAGGTCAATGATTGATAAATGGAATTTTTATTAAGGCGACTACACGAGCTAAACGCGAGTTTTATAATTACTAAAAGTATATGATTCACTGCTATAAACAAGACCAGAAAAATATATGATATTCTTCAGGATATATGCTAGCATGATACTGTTTTGAAAACATAATACAATTAATTTGGCTCGATAAAAAGAAATCACGAACTTACCTCTAAAAATATCTTTCAAACAATAGAAAACATACTAATATGCATGCGATCATTCTGATTTTTTGGCAAATAATTCTACAAGCAATATATTAGCATGATACTGTTTTAGTTTTTTAATCCAATCAATAGTTTTTTTGTAAATCGATCGAAACCACTCATTTCGCGCTATTTGGCCCGCAGTGGCTGACGTAACAACCACTTTGTAGTGCAAGCTGATTAGAACTTTATTCTAACAGCATTTCAAACGAAGTTTGAACCACCACAAATAGAGTTGCTAATTTAGCTCGTATAGGCGCCTTAAGGCGCTACCCCAAGCGAAATTAGCAACTCCATTTGATTACCATTCCATTTTCATTTTCCATTTGTAATGATTCAAACTTCGTTTGAATCACTGTTAGAATACAGTTCTGATCAGCTTGCACTACGAAGTGGTTTTTACGTCAGTCACTGCGGGTCGAATAGTGCGAAATTAGTGGTTTTTATTCTTTATAAAATCAAATTTCCGTCTTTAAGAAAAAAAAAAAACTAGCATTATGTTCATTATTAAGTTGCCTATCCATTAATATAAGAAGGAAATCAAAATAATGTTAACTTTACGAGAAGAAGCATGTTATAAATTTTTTTTTTCATTTTTGTCGTTTCATTGTGAGGGGATGGATTTCTTAAATATTATGAGACTTAAAAAAAAAAACTACCATTTTGCAGTCAAGAATATGTAGAAATTGAATGTATTTGTTATTACTTGGTATTTCTTTTGGTTATAGAGTAGTTGGCTCCAAAAAAAGCACAAAAAACGGCTTTTGCTCGGGGACGCGCCTTAAATTATTTCCATGAATAAAGTTATCATTTCAGACTGACTAATCCTAATTCCTGACGCATTTCAAATGACTAGTATAATCAGCTTATTCATGTTCCCACTGCTGGGACACAGGTCACACAGGCCTCCTCTCTATGAGAGGGAATGGGCTATATAATCCACCACGCGGGCCCAGTGCGGGTTGGTAGATGTCTCATGTCTTCGAATTTTTGGTTCTAGTAGATGCCGGTTTCCTCACGATCGATGTTTTCCTTCACCGTTTTGAGAACAGTGATGAGGAAATAAACTACCTACACAAAGTAATGCGCCTGCCTGAGTTAGGAACTTAGGATACTTCGAAACCACAACTTACCTACGATGCGTAAGTCGGAGCCGCCATCACTGGGCCATAATAGTACATTATGGTACAAGTGTGTAATGTTGGTGATTACCGCCGAGGCGCCATTGAGAACCGAGCCGTTAGGCGAGGTTCTTAAGAGAGCCGAGACGGTAATCATCAACACACACGTGTATCATACGACGTTTTTCAACACACTTGAGAATAAAATAATACTAAAAATAACTATAATTTCAACAGTGAAAACGAGTTGTGAATTTTTTTTCGCAATGGCGGGAATAATTCATCAGTTTTCCTATGCGCGCGCATCTAACAATGGCGATCGCCCATAGACTAAAAGAATGAGGTTCCTTTTTTTTTTTTTGGCTTTTCGCGGATAGCGTTTTAGCCACGTACGAAACGGGGAATTCGAAGTTTTATTATTAAAAAAAAAGTAAAAAAAAAGAAAACAAAAGTTGCATTTGAGTGAAAGTTTTATTTATTAAAAACTTATTTAATAAGTTGAAATTATCTATGTAGATACGAAGTTGTATGAAATGAGCAAGCAATAGGTACATTAATTTATTTGTAAGTACTATTGAACACGATCTTTTTTGTATCGAAACTTTTTTAAGAACAAAGCAATTCAACCAATAAAATAAAAAAAAGCCCTATAACTCACTTGTGAATAATAGCAATGAAAAAGTCACAGTTTGATTACAGGTGTCATTATGTGCCTAATTGCGGTGAAATTAGAGCCACTTTATGAGCAAGTGTGTTGAAAAATAATTATGTACTCTATGGGGAAAGCGCTGCCCACTAATAATTACTAATTCAACGCGATATAAATAAAGTAGGTACTTGGGGCAAGTACTTTTTTTTAGTTATTTTTTTTTATATTGAAATTATGTTATGTTATTTTGGTGTATACTACCGGTACTTTATTATTGTATTGTACCTACTTTATTTTATTATTGTAAGTCTGTTATTTGATCTCTTTTTTACATTTTTGGTTTAAGTCAAAGAAGCTTTATAGTACTTACTAAAAATGTTGGGTAAGTACGCCTATAATTGGTGGGTACATTAAAACCCTAACAAGTGTACTTTTAACTAAAAATGATAATGGTGTCGATTCTGTTGTGCACAAACTAAATTTAATTTAGACTATTGCTATCTTTTACTAAAAGGCAGTGCGAGAAAAGGACGGCTATAGCTATGCACTAAGTTAGAAATGTCAAACTAGTTTATGCTTTGCACTTCACCGTGTTTTTAGTCGACATGTTTTTACGTGCACCCTTCATTTGTATGGAAATATTAGTTCGAATTAAATTTGACAGCTCTAAATTACGTCCGTCTCTTTCTCGTTTTATTAGTGAGAAAAATATAGTAATAGCCTAAATTAAGTTTAGTTTGTGCACAACAGAATCGACACCAATGTTTGGTGCACCTATTTTAAATAAATAATATTTTAAGTACTTACTTAAACAATTAAATTGTCCACTAGGCGACGACTAAAGTTACAAATATTCTACTAGGCTCAATTCATTTACGAGTATTAGGCTAAAAAAAAACATATACTTCAAAAAAACACCAAAATGTGGAAATAACTGTAGCTTCAGAAGTCAGTGGCAAAAAAAATCTGAATCAAACAAAGTCACCGACACTTATCAACTAAAAATGCATCTGATTACTCACATATGCAATGAACTAAGTTATCTTTGTCACGATTACATTCAGTAGATCATATATTATATTAGCAATGAACTTTGAACCGGGAATTATCTGTAGGTATGCGATCACAAATCATAGCTTGTACTCTTGTACTTAGCGCGACCGCGTGAACGGCATTGAGATGACTAACAATTAAAACCAGATAATTATAAATAGGTATAAGTTGACAACAAGTTCACGATTGCATGTATGCTACAGATTTACATGTAATTGAGGTAGTTGGTACGGAGTGTAAACAGACTCGTCAGGAAGCCGTCCACCAAGCATTCTGTACATCAAGCTAAGTAACTTTACGCAAAAATGATTGCTGGGAAACTACTTTTTTTGGATGAAAAATGATGTTTTGTGGTAGAACTCAATGTTACGCACTCAAAACATTGAGCTGATGGATGGATTAAATAGTACGAGGCTCGAGTAAAAATCTTCAATAAAAACTATGGAATATTTTCAAGAAGGAACTTTATTTAGAAAAAAAGACACGTGTGGATGTGATTCTTCACCGGCAAAAAACGATTATTATATTATTAATCAATTACAGGCGATCATGATAAATCTCGAGGCGCTCGTGGCCAAATAATAACAACCGCTCGGGGCGACCTTTAGGTTAAGCCGTGCTTGCTTATGTTGGTCTGTGGATGGGTGACCACTCATCACATACCGAGTTTCCTCCGTGCCCACGTTCCGTTGGTCCCGGCTGTCATTTGTAGATCTTTGACAGTCGTAACAGGTGGATATGTCTGCCGCACGCCGAACAACTGTGGGCCAAAATAGCAGGAAACTGGTGCCCCTGACACTGACACAGTGAGGCAGGGTCGCGGCAGGCCACGAAGGAGATGGCGGGACGAACTAGAGAGGGGGTTTGCGAGAGGTTGAAGGAATGGACGGAGGCTTTTGCCGCAGGGATGGGACAGAGCAGGCTCGAAAAAACTGGTTTGTAAGGGTCTAGAAAACTGATTTCTAAGGGAATGGCTACCCTGTGGACGGTATGAGCTATGGGCTAGCTCGCCGTCCGTCCGTCTTATGACGACAGGCCGTGTCGACGGCGCGTTCGTGTTTTTTCGCGCGCCTCAAAGAGATGTCAGCACATTGAAGGAGCAAGAGCCGAAGCCTGCCGGGGCTGCGGGACTGTTCGAAAGAGATACCGTGGCCCCGGAACATAAAGGGCGAGGAAGGAACATGTATGGGTTTTAGTAACTAAAAGTCTGACACTCCCTACCGCCCAGAGTGGGAGAAGTTATTTGATGATTTCCCATCCGAAAAAAAGGGGGAATGCATGGCTATAGGTATGTCAGCGTCACATTGTAAAAACTGTTAGATTGTAAAATAACTAGAGAGATTGTAAACTCTCGAAAGATTGTCAAACGAACATACTGCTTGCTTACAAAAATTTTAGCACGGCGTGACGTATTGAGAATTTTGGTTTACGTAACAAAAGAAAAAGTACGTGTCAAATATTTTATGTTATTCTAACTGACGGACTAATGAGGGATTTTCTTTTTCAATTCTTCCCCAGTGGCTGGATAGATGGCGCTGATCTTGGTATGTTACTGCAAGGAACACAACGTCACATAATTTCACTTGGACCTAATGGTTATATTCGGAAGCTTATGCAAACGAAAATGTCAGTCAACGAGCATATATGTGACGTGTGTTTTTTCAAGCGTTTTGGCTTTGGCACTTAATAACGTAGTCAGCTCAACGCCATCTACCGAGTTCTTGGAAACTTTTTTTTATTCTCAAAAATCAAACCTCTCATTAGATTTTTTCAGGACACAGGCCTATTGCAGTAAGACTATTGTGCGTTTAGAGACACCTGTAGGGGATGGATGACACAACTCATAACATCACGCTTGTAATCACCAAAGTGTTAAGCAGAGGTGTAGGTACCTTATAATACACCCATATTTCGCCCATTAACTGATGGAAAAATCCAACAAAACGAACGAGGCGAAACTAACTTCATAAAAAGCGTGTTCACGTGTCTCCGTAAAACTTTAAGACCAGTTTCTTCCTAAATTAACATATTATTTTATATGTTATAATAACGCGTGTGACCTTTTGTATAACTGGAACTTATATGCACCTAAATATTACGATCATGAATTAAAATACAAGTTTCTCATTTTCGACCTTCATACCTGCTTGTAATCAAGATCTAAGTAATTTAAGACACTAGGTTCCTAATAAAACATTAGCTGCGATTTCTCCACACAATTTTTTGCCAAATTCGACGTTTTTTCTTCCTGCATAATGCCTCTAGAGTTGTTTATAAAATCAAGGTCTTCATTCCTATTATTTACTTTTTTTCAGCAACTAATAAGTACTTAAACAAAATAATAACCTTTCAAAACTGACAAAAAATCCCCATTTTTTAAGGACAAATTAGAAGACTGCCAGACTTCTTATTTTTGCGTCTTCGGCGGATTTTAGTAAAGAGGCGACAGGACGTGAAATGTAAGAAGGAGCGTCAGTGTCTACGACACGGATATCAAATAACACCTCCCTCTGAGCATCCCAAACGCCACGGCAAGTAAGGTCCCCACGTGGTCCACAATCTCCTTCGGAGATGATGAGTTCTTTAACTACGTTTCCCCATGCATACTGACATAGTCACAGTGTCCAAAAATATATTTTCTCCTGACATTTGGGACTGAATGAACGCTACTTTAAGAGCCCACTTACATTTTTTCTGTTAAAAAACGTAAGTGGTGGTAGGTAGTGTTTTACTTAAAACAATAATATAACGAACAAGTGCGAGTCGGACTCGCCCATGAAGGGTTCCGTAGCAGATTTAATGAAAGGTAAATTGCTGTTTACGATTTATGACGTATTAAAAAAAACTACTTACTAGATCTCGTTCAAACCAATTTTCGGTGGCAATTTACATGGTAATGTACATCACATATTTTTTTTAGTTTTATCATTCTCGTATTTTAGAAGTTACGGGGGGGGGGACACACATTTTTCCATTTTGGAAGTGTCTCTCGCGCAAACTATACAGTTCAGAAAAAAATGATGTTAGAAACCTCAATATCATTTTTAAAGACCTATCCATAGATACCCCACACGTATTAGTTTGATGTTTTTTTTTTTTTGAGGTTCTGTTCTAGGTATGGAAAGCCCCCAAAATTTATTGTTTTTTTTTTCTATTTTTGTGGAATAAGTACATCTACTTACCAAGTTTCAACAACATAGTTCTCATAGTTTCGGAAAAAAGTGGCTGTGACATACGGACGGACAGACAGACAGACAGACAGACGGGGTTCCGTTTTTGCCATTTGGCTACGGAACCCAAAGCCGGAACCCAGGCTAGGTAACCTATAGGATATTAATTTGTGAGATGAAACAAAAATGTTGATTGTCTATGTGTCTACAAATTAAAGGTCCCCAATCATGAAATCAGGTTTCCGTGAGTTTTTGCCTCAACATGCATCGGGAGAATGATTATTACTAAGTTAATAGGTAAGTGACGTAAATATAAAATTCGTTCTATTATTATTGAAGTAGAGAAAACGAAGTATTTGTAACCCTTTATTCCCGGCTGCCACCACCGGTCCGCCACCACTTGTGGCAGTTGCAACTATTTGTCGCATCTACCACCACTGGGTTGCGTCGGTGGAGTCGCATCTGCCCCAAGTTCTGCCATCACTGGTGGCAGATGACACTTAATTAGTGGAATCCTCCACCAGTGGTGGCAGACTCGACAATCAAGTAGCCGTCTGACACCACCAAGTATTCTTATTTTAAGTAACGAACAGAAAACATGTCACCTTTGTGTTGGCGTTGACACTGGCGTTGACATTTGAGTATGTAAAAAACGTATCGTAACATGGAGTTATAGTTTACAAATGTTGTGAATTTGCTTTAATTTAAAGTGCAATAGACGATATAAGTTTCTTATAATAATAAAATAATGTAAAGCATGAACATTTAATTGTCGATTCTCTGTTTTAGGTTACTAATTATTTTTCTTTCTTTATTTTTTTAATCATTAGTTGATATTTGGTAAGTACTTATGTAAAACTTATCTTTATTTAATAAATAAAACTCTGTTTTAGATGAATCACATTGAGTTATGCTTTAAAAAGAAAATACCTCCTGATCTTATGTATATGTCACCGTAAAATTGTCAAATACGTTATATTGTAATATCTCTAGCGATATTGTAAAATCTCGAAATATTGTCAAGTGAACATGCGGAAGTATCTCTGCCCCCATAATCGGGACTTGGGGCACCCCCCCGTTAGGTTAGTTAGGTTCCTTTAAACCCTGCACCAGGAAATAGGGGCTCCGTCGACTACGCTTTTTAGGGGAATATAAAGTGTTTTAAGTTTAGGTTATAATAATCGGTATTTCTCAGGAATGGTACAATATCTTTTCATGAGAGTTGTACCACTGGGTCTCCCTATGTCCGTTTCTGTATACATAACAACGTATTTGTAAAACTTCAGGATGATCAGGGGGTCTAAAATGGCCGCTTTGGCAGAATCAGAATTTTTAAATTTCGTGTTTCATTTTATTGAACAAAATTTAAAATTCTTAAAATGGACTTTATGGTAATGGTTACAAAGACAATTTTAAGAATTTAAAATTATTAACGTGATTCATTTACGATTTTGCTAAAGCGGCCATTTTAGACCCCCAGTTCAGTGGTTTAGACGTGAAAACGTAAAAACAAACTTTCGCATTTATAATATTAATTAGAATAGAATAGGATAACCTCTAAGTTAGTAAACAGTAAACACTCGAACTTGACACAAATACAAGCTAGTTTTGACATTACCTATAACATTTCACTCCCGCCATTGGTCGAAAGTGACGCGGCAAAACTGACAGAAAACACCGAAACTATTTACCGTTCTACACATTGAACATACGTCGTTTTTCCACAAAAATAACACATAAAACACAGTCGTTAATGTGTAGGTTTACACTTAATAGAAATAATGATTAAAATATGTATGAATTTACCTTGATTTTCCTTAAGATAACAACGTAAACAGTAACTTTATCGTATTTTTGCTATGTACACTGACACAACCTCGCGGCCCAACGGCTGGGCCCGTTATATCAAACGGTCAAGCAATTCTAGGCAGAAACAACATTTTTGTCGTTTGTGGGTTAAATCAATTACCCATCTAAGAGATTTAAGTTTAATACATATAATGTAACTAACATTATATAAAATCTCACGCTAAATGTGCGATAATTTAATTTTAATCTTTTCATTGTTCTAAAGAATGTTCCTGATGTTATTTTCAACTTATTTTTGTTAAATACCTACAGTAGAATTATAAAATTACATTAATTAAACTTTACGTCAGACCTTGATCCATGATATGAGATTTAGTAACATACACTACATATAAAATATTTTAATTCAATTTACGCCTAGTGACGTAGTTGTCTATAACATGTAATTAGGTACCTACTTACTTTTAGATTTTATTTTTGTAATTATATATAGTTCTTGACTTTTATTTGTAGTATGTATATAATTTTCCAGATGAATGATGTCATTAACCGACTTCCAAAAAGGAGGAGGTTCTCTATTCGACTGTATGTATTTTTTTTTTTTTATGTATGTTCACCGATTACTCGAAGACGCCTGAACCGATTTGAAAAATTATTTTTTTGTTTGAAAGGGTATACTTCCAAGTTGGTCCCATAGAAATATTGTCATGATCTGATCACGAACTTCGGAGATATGGAACGGAACTCCTCAATAAATGATAGCAAATGGACTGGGATTGCTGAAATCTATTGTCTGTCTATTGTTTACACCAGTTCATAACATAACATCACGCCACCGCACCGGTACGCTGTGAAGGGGTAAGTACAAGTGAACCACTAAAAAGTGAAAAATAAAAACTTTTTTGCAAAAAAATAGAACCGACTTCAAAAAAGTGAAAAATAACTTTAGCTTCAGAAGTCGGTGACAAAAAAACTTAATAAATCAATCAAGACAATCAAACATAAACAAAAATCCTAAGGGTACCCCCTTAGGATTTTTGTTTATGTGCGCCGACCCCAAATATACATATACGCGGTTTCTTAAAATTTAGCCTATGTTACTCGCTGATAATGTAATCAAATCTGTCCAGTATATTTATGTGTATAAATATAATACATACATAATCAACTATCTGATGTCTACGACACAAGCCTTGCTCAATGTGGCATTAGATGGCGCTGTGTGTTTAATGTCCAGTGATATTTATTTATTTTGTAGTTTTTAAGTAGGTAAGTAAGTACAAAAATATAAAAATACAAAAATACAAATCTCGACTGTTTTTTTTTTTAATATTGGGATAATTATGGGCAGAAGAATGTTAATAAAATTATCATAGGAATGCTATCAAAAGTAGCAAAGCAATTATAAGGTCCACTGTATTATTATTATCTAAGTTTATATTTTACAGCCGAAGAAAACCATTGTTGCGTGAGAATAACGAAAAAACAACAAAGCATTGAATAAACGACAAAAAAAATTAACAAAAAAACTTACCGGTTTGATATTTCTGTGGACGACATTTTCAGATATTTCAAGACTTCAACAAAAACTACAACACAATTAACGTTTAAGACAATGTATTATTAATTCTTTTAAATTAACTTAATGTTTTTCAAAAAAACCAAGTTTGTTTTATTATTTTCAGATTTTATACAAGCATACTAAAACGACTTTTTTAAAGTATATTTACTAATTAATGTCATTTACAGAGATTTCATCTCTAATCACCATTGGATTACGTAATGTTACTGTATTAATAGATCACCACTGATATACAAAGGTATCACCGCGTTGGCCCTGCACCCCGTTTCGCAACAGACTGAGTAAGGATATTTTCCTTAGCAAGTTATCTGTAAAACTAGTTAGTAAATCCGATTAAAGTTAGTTAACCAGTACTATATACAGTATGTTTTTTCTTGCATTTCCTATTTTGTAAACAACCACTGCACGTCTGTGATCACCATTATGTTCACAATTTTATAAATTTACTAGCTTCTGCCCGCGACTTCGTTCGCGTGAAGTTTTGATATCGCAACGCATCGCCTGCTCAACGGAAACTTTTTCCCCGCTTGCAACATTTCTTATTGCTGCTCCGCTCCTATTGGTCATAGCGTGATGTTATATAGCCTATAGCCTTCCTCGATAAATGGACTATCTAACACAAATAGTACATTGTTATCCTAGGGGTGAAAGTAACTTATTTAGCCCCGAGATGGGGTTTGGCGCCCAAGCGTAGCGCGGGCGCTAATGGCTCGAGGGACTAAATAAGTCTTTAACCCGAGGTAGACACTGTGCTTTTCATTACGAATACAAGGAAAATAAAAACAAAAACACGAAACCACTCGAAAAAAAAATGAAGATTGGATTGCCGCTTTCCCGCCTATTTTGTTTTTTTTTTTCTGTGGCCGGCTATTCAGCCTTTATTTTCATTATCGTCACTGAAAAAATAGGAAATATTTTGCCCAAATCTTTGTTAGTTTAAAGAAATATTTGTAACTAAATTATAACTAAGTTATTTTAAAAAATTACATTCTTTAATTAATACTGAATTTTATGTTATTTCAATTTTACACCGCACTGTAATTTACAGGCTGTATAGAAGTCGGAAAATGGTTCAATAGAAATGTGAAAATAGAACTAGATTTTTTTTTAATAATGTGACAGCTGTCAGTTGAAAGCGATTCTCCCTAGGGCTGAAAAGTATTACTTTCAGCCCGCTCCTCAGGCAACTTCAGACCTACTTTCCGAGTATGAGTAATGAAAAAGAATTTTTAAATTAGAGCCGGTAGTTCCTGAGATTAGCGCGTTCAACCAAACAAACATACAAACAAACAAACAAACAAACTCTTCTGCTTTATAATATTAGTATAGATAAGCAATTTTCGCGAGAAGTAACGATTGTAACTTGGAGAAAGACTCTTTTTCATGAACATATGAGTTCCCAGAATACTTAAGTACTATGTTCGTAAATAACATGAAATAATCAGAACAGTAGGGAAAAACAGTTGTGACTGTCAACTGAACGCGAATGAAACCAGGAAAACTTACTGCGGCGAATGGTCCCGCATCCCCGACGAACAGTCCCGCAGCCCCGGCGAACAATCCTGTATCCACCTATTGGGAATTTTTAAAGCGTCGTATCTTCGTCAATTTTGATTTACGTAACAAAAGAGGGTCAAATCTGACTGACTCTTTCGTTTTTGTTTTGTCGTCTACCCTATTTCATCACTTGCCTCGGTAAGGGAAATCATCGAGCAAACAACAAACAGAGGTGCGTGTATTGGATTCGAACTTGAAACATGAGTCTGACGGTCATACCATTAAGGCGATTACACGAGCAAAACGCGAGTTTTATAATTACTAAAAGTATATGATTCACTGCTATAAACAAGAACAGAAAAATATATGATATTCTTCAGGATATATGCTAGCATGATACTGTTTTGAAAACATAATACAATTAATTTGGCTCGATAAAAAGAAATCACGAACTTACCTCTAAAAAAATCTTTCAAACAGTAAAAAACATACTAATATGCATGCGATCATTCTGATTTTTTGGCAAATAATTCTACAAGCAATATATTAACATGATACTGTTTTAGTTTTTTAATCCAATCAATAGTTTTTTTGTAAATCGATCGAAACCACTCATTTCGCGATATTTGTCCCGCAGTGGCTGACGTAACAACCACTTTGTAGTGCAAGCTGATTAGAACTTTACTCTAACAGCATTTCAAACGAAGTTTGAACCACCACAAATAGAGTTGCTAATTTAGCTCGTCTAAGCGCCTTAAACTATCACTACAGAACCACACATAACCACAGAAGCAATGTACAGGTGAAATAAGCATTGCTATCCATGAAACAACAGGCGCAACAAATATTGACTGTAGATAAAATAGGCTTTAAAAATGGATGTAAGATGAGATGAAAGTATCAAATAAATGCCTATGGAGAAACACGGGCCTACCTATACAAAAGAGTGTCCTTGGAGTTGTCTTCCATGGACACTCTTTTATATCAGAACTTTGTTCCAGAACCTCCCTTAGACAAGGTATAAACGGACCCTTGGCGAATCCGTCAATTAAGCAATCCCATAGTCGTCATCATCATTTCAGCCAAAAGACGTCCACTGCTGGACGCAGGCCTCCCGGACTAAGTGTCGCCACATTGACCGGTCCCGTGCGACACGCATCTAACGGATGCCCGCAACCTTCATCAGGTCATCGGTTCACCTAGTGGGAGGTCCCCATAGTGGTGGGGGATACCCAAAGTGATAAACGGTAAAATCAGCTTAGACTGATGGCTTCGGGCAGGTTCCATTGAGTACAAGTGGAGATACCAACACAAAGAGCAGGCGACAAAGTGAGCCATGGAATATAAATTAATTTGATTAAAATTACAAAATTGATACTAAAAAAAAACTTTTTTGCAAAAAAATAGAACCGACTTCAAAAAAGTGAAAAATAACTTTAGCTTCAGAAGTCGGTGACCATTGTTTGATTGATTTATTAAGTTTTTTTGCCCGAAGCCATCAGTCTAAGCTGATTTTACCGTTTATCACTTTGGGTATCCCCCACCACTATGGGGACCTCCCACTAGGTGAACCGATGACCTGATGAAGGTTGCGGGCATCCGTTAGATGCGTGTCGCACGGGACCGGTCAATGTGGCGACACTTAGTCCGGGAGGCCTGCGTCCAGCAGTGGACGTCTTTTGGCTGAAATGATGATGACGACTATGGGATTGCTTAATTGACGGATTCGCCAAGGGTCCGTTTATACCTTGTCTAAGGGAGGTTCTGGAACAAAGTTCTGATATAAAAGAGTGTCCATGGAAGACAACTCCAAGGACACTCTTTTGTATAGGTAGGCCCGTGTTTCTCCATAGGCATTTATTTGATACTTTCATCTCATCTTACATCCATTTTTAAAGCCTATTTTATCTACAGTCAATATTTGTTGCGCCTGTTGTTTCATGGATAGCAATGCTTATTTCACCTGTACATTGCTTCTGTGGTTATGTGTGGTTCTGTAGTGATAGTTTAAGGCGCTTAGACGAGCTAAATTAGCAACTCTATTTGTGGTGGTTCAAACTTCGTTTGAAATGCTGTTAGAGTAAAGTTCTAATCAGCTTGCACTACAAAGTGGTTGTTACGTCAGCCACTGCGGGACAAATATCGCGAAATGAGTGGTTTCGATCGATTTACAAAAAAACTATTGATTGGATTAAAAAACTAAAACAGTATCATGTTAATATATTGCTTGTAGAATTATTTGCCAAAAAATCAGAATGATCGCATGCATATTAGTATGTTTTTTACTGTTTGAAAGATTTTTTTAGAGGTAAGTTCGTGATTTCTTTTTATCGAGCCAAATTAATTGTATTATGTTTTCAAAACAGTATCATGCTAGCATATATCCTGAAGAATATCATATATTTTTCTGTTCTTGTTTATAGCAGTGAATCATATACTTTTAGTAATTATAAAACTCGCGTTTTGCTCGTGTAATCGCCTTAATGGTATGACCGTCAGACTCATGTTTCAAGTTCGAATCCAATACACGCACCTCTGTTTGTTGTTTGCTCGATGATTTCCCTTACCGAGGCAAGTGATGAAATAGGGTAGACGACAAAACAAAAACGAAAGAGTCAGTCAGATTTGACCCTCTTTTGTTACGTAAATCAAAATTGACGAAGATACGACGCTTTAAAAATTCCCAATAGGTGGATACAGGATTGTTCGCCGGGGCTGCGGGACTGTTCGTCGGGGATGCGGGACCATTCGCCGCAGTAAGTTTTCCTGGTTTCATTCGCGTTCAGTTGACAGTCACAACTGTTTTTCCCTACTGTTCTGATTATTTCATGTTATTTACGAACATAGTACTTAAGTATTCTGGGAACTCATATGTTCATGAAAAAGAGTCTTTCTCCAAGTTACAATCGTTACTTCTCGCGAAAATTGCTTATCTATACTAATATTATAAAGCAGAAGAGTTTGTTTGTTTGTTTGTTTGTATGTTTGTTTGGTTGAACGCGCTAATCTCAGGAACTACCGGCTCTAATTTAAAAATTCTTTTTCATTACTCATACTCGGAAAGTAGGTCTGAAGTTGCCTGAGGAGCGGGCTGAAAGTAATACTTTTCAGCCCTAGGGAGAATCGCTTTCAACTGACAGCTGTCACATTATTAAAAAAAAATCTAGTTCTATTTTCACATTTCTATTGAACCATTTTCCGACTTCTATACAGCCTGTAAATTACAGTGCGGTGTAAAATTGAAATAACATAAAATTCAGTATTAATTAAAGAATGTAATTTTTTAAAATAACTTAGTTATAATTTAGTTACAAATATTTCTTTAAACTAACAAAGATTTGGGCAAAATATTTCCTATTTTTTCAGTGACGATAATGAAAATAAAGGCTGAATAGCCGGCCACAGAAAAAAAAAAACAAAATAGGCGGGAAAGCGGCAATCCAATCTTCATTTTTTTTTCGAGTGGTTTCGTGTTTTTGTTTTTATTTTCCTTGTATTCGTAATGAAAAGCACAGTGTCTACCTCGGGTTAAAGACTTATTTAGTCCCTCGAGCCATTAGCGCCCGCGCTACGCTTGGGCGCCAAACCCCATCTCGGGGCTAAATAAGTTACTTTCACCCCTAGGATAACAATGTACTATTTGTGTTAGATAGTCCATTTATCGAGGAAGGCTATAGGCTATATAACATCACGCTATGACCAATAGGAGCGGAGCAGCAATAAGAAATGTTGCAAGCGGGGAAAAAGTTTCCGTTGAGCAGGCGATGCGTTGCGATATCAAAACTTCACGCGAACGAAGTCGCGGGCAGAAGCTAGTAAATTTATAAAATTGTGAACATAATGGTGATCACAGACGTGCAGTGGTTGTTTACAAAATAGGAAATGCAAGAAAAAACATACTGTATATAGTACTGGTTAACTAACTTTAATCGGATTTACTAACTAGTTTTACAGATAACTTGCTAAGGAAAATATCCTTACTCAGTCTGTTGCGAAACGGGGTGCAGGGCCAACGCGGTGATACCTTTGTATATCAGTGGTGATCTATTAATACAGTAACATTACGTAATCCAATGGTGATTAGAGATGAAATCTCTGTAAATGACATTAATTAGTAAATATACTTTAAAAAAGTCGTTTTAGTATGCTTGTATAAAATCTGAAAATAATAAAACAAACTTGGTTTTTTTGAAAAACATTAAGTTAATTTAAAAGAATTAATAATACATTGTCTTAAACGTTAATTGTGTTGTAGTTTTTGTTGAAGTCTTGAAATATCTGAAAATGTCGTCCACAGAAATATCAAACCGGTAAGTTTTTTTGTTAATTTTTTTTGTCGTTTATTCAATGCTTTGTTGTTTTTTCGTTATTCTCACGCAACAATGGTTTTCTTCGGCTGTAAAATATAAACTTAGATAATAATAATACAGTGGACCTTATAATTGCTTTGCTACTTTTGATAGCATTCCTATGATAATTTTATTAACATTCTTCTGCCCATAATTATCCCAATATTAAAAAAAAAAACAGTCGAGATTTGTATTTTTGTATTTTTATATTTTTGTACTTACTTGCCTACTTAAAAACTACTAAATAAAGAAATAACACTGGACATTAACACACAGCGCCATCTAATGCCACATTAAGCAAGGCTTGTATCGTAGACATCAGATAGTTGATATACTACACATAAATATACTGGACAGATTTGATTGAATTCTTTCAGCAATGGATAGCTACATTACCAGCGAATAAAAAAGGCTAAATTTTAAGAAACCGCGTATATGTATATTTGGGGTCGGCGCACATAAACAAAAATCCTAAGGGTATCGTATTACCCAGTACTAACTGGGTTGTGGAGGTCAGATAGGCAGTCGCTCCATGTAAACTACTGGTATTCAGCTGCATCCGGATAAACTGGAAGCCGACCCCAACATGGTTGAGAAAAGGCTAGGCAGATTATGATAAATAAAAAGACTAGATTTTTGAATATTATGTAAACGAAAACTAGTTACAGTTTACCTGCGTCATCCCACTGTTGGGCAAAAGCCTCTCCCCATGACTTCCAGGGAGTCTAAAATGGCCGCTTTAACAAAATCATAATTAGATAATAATATAAATTGCGTTAATATATATATTTTTTTTTTAAATGGACACACACACACAGACACACAGTTAATATTATGAATGCCTGCATGACGACAGTATAAAAAAATTACAAATCTATTTAGATGGACCTAAATAGATTTGTAATTTTTTTATACTGTTCACCAAAAAGATGACAGACGTTTATCTAAAAACAGCTGTTTAAAACACATTTTTGTATGGGCACATGTCACATTGACAGCTGTTTTGAGATAATCAGGCTGTTATTTTCTCGGTGAACATGGACCTTAGTCCCGCAGTTCGATTTTTGAAAAATAATGGACACGTATTTTTTGTTTTTTAAATCAATGAATATTGACAAAGATAAAACGCATCAAAACTCGGGAGTGGGGGCACGTGACGTCAGAACTAGCTTAAAATTATTCCTAGGCGTGACGTATAATTAGGAATTTTAAAAGCGTCGTATCTTCTTCAATTTTGATTTACGTAACAAAAAAAAAATACGGGTCAAATATTCTACCTGACGGACTACTTAGATTTTTTTTGTAGTCTACCCTATTGTCTTTTATGACCATTTTTACGCATTGTAACGCAATTCATATTTTTTTCCTATTATGATTCTGTTAAAGCGGCCATTTTAGATCGTTTGTATTCTCCAGCTCGTCCCGCCATCTTCTACGATGACGACTCATCGATAAAAAAAAACAAGTTTACTTAAGTTATTTTTTGTTGTACAACTTCCTTATGTATGTAGTGTTTACTTGAAGTGATTGTTGTATTGTTGTTTATACATATTTTGCTCGTAACCTGTACCTTCAAACCAGTTCAACAATATAATTATATAATTTTTTCTTTACTTAAATCAATAAAATACACCATTATCAACTCAAGAAAAGTATTAAAAATTAATTTCAACTACTGCTTGTCGCTCAAAAATAATACTAAACTCCTGCAATTTTCTATAGGACATGACAGTTCAAATGTCCGTGATTGTCGCGGCCATAATGTGACGTCATTTAACACAATTTAAGGCGCAGACACATGACTTTTAGTGATTTTAAATTGATCATCACGTCTTAACTTCTAGTCTAATTTCTTTGAAAAAAATATATGTTATACTAGACCATTTCTTTCATAATTTGATATGTGAAAATGTGAAGAAATATTTTTATAACTAAGTGTAATTAATTTGTGAAGTAATGTCTAACGCGGCAAAAAAACGATCATCACGCAAAAACTATCGGGCGTATTTGCATGAAACTTAGATCATCTCAAAGACAATTTAATATAGCAGCTGTAGCCTGCAGAATATCAGAACACGTAAGAGCCGTGAAGAACAACGACATCCAGAAGTCGGCCATAGCTCAACATCTGTTGGAGTCGGGACCGAACCACTGGATTGAGTTACACAACCCTCAAGTAATCTCGACAGAACGCCATTATATACTTAGACTGGTAAGAGAAGCCATTGAGATTACTAAACATCAGAATTTCAACCGGGAGGATGGGTTTCAACTGTCGAGGACTTGGAACCCAGTGGTTCAACTGTGTAAAAGCCGGAAAAGTGCCTGAAGATGTTCGCGAACGGACACAGTGAGTTTTGTGTGTCGGGAACAGAATCGTGTTGTGAGTGAATTATGTGACAATGGTAGCGGTGTCGTGCGCGAAAAACGAATAAGAAAGAGGGTAGACCGTTTCGTCTGCTCATAAACATCCACCCGCAATAACTTCAGTTCATCCGTGACCATGGCGCTTGTAACAGTGCCGAAATATCGGAAACTCAAAACAAACAATAAACATGGTAAATATCCCGTTCTTAATTCTAATGTTTGTAGCTATATTTACGGAGACTTGACTCTAAAGTAGGTCTAGGCAAAAATCGCAAATTGCTCACCTGCCTAGCCGTTTTAGTAAAGCACCTAAGTACTTTGATCTAGATTTGGATCTAGTCTGTCTAATTTGTCAACCTGAATACATAATATACCTTCACGACTGTGTTCTTCGAAGAGGTGCACAGACGAGTATAGTACCTAGCCATATTTAACTATTTATTTAAACATTTTATACAAAATATTTAGTATTAACTACCTGATGTCCGCGGCTTCGCCCGCGTACAAATTACATACTAAAACCTTCCTCGAGAACCAATCTATCCATTGGTGAAAACAGCATGAACATCGGTGCAGTAGTTTTTTAGTTTAACGCGGCCAACAGACAGACAGACAGACCCCGCGGAGGACTTTGTTTCAAAATATGTAATGATTCGTCGAAAAATATCCAGGCTAGGATACAGGATGCAGTACCGCCCTCCCGCCCGCAAAAATATACACATGCAGGAAAAGTAATAATAATTGCCACGGACAATTTTTATTTTTTTATTTTTTATACATTAACACACAGCGCCACCTAGTGCCACACTAAGCAAGGCTTGTGTCGTGGTCACCAGGTAGTTGATATACTACATATATATACTTTTTTGTTTGTAAATACATACTTATTATACATAAAAACATCCATGACTCGGAAACAAATGTCCATGCTCATCACACAAACATTTGCTCCTACCAGGATTCGAACCCAGGACCCTAATAACGTAAGGCAGCCTCACCACCACTCCGCCATTCGGGTCGTCAAAAGGCTATGGCCACGTCTGCCGCATGTCGGAGGAGCAATCAAATGGGCAAAGAGACCATTGAGTGGATACCAAACAGCAGGAAACGACAACACGGCAGGCCCAAAAGGAGATGGTGGATTGAGCTAGACTCTTTCGCAAAGGATTGGCCTTCTATCGCATTAGATCGCGAATTGTAGAAGGAGAGAAGGTAGGCCTTTGCCCTGCAGTGGGAGAGTATAGGCTTATAAATAATACCATACATCCAAACCTATACTCCAAAATAACTTTATAAATTAAAAAGGCGTAGGTATTTATGCAGTGCCTCAGGGATGTTTGCTGAGGCGCGGGTGGATGGCTTTGCCGCTATCGTTAGGAAAAGATGCGCCTCCCTATTTGCTCGCGTTCGTGGCAGTACCAACACTATACTGGGTGTTTTCATTGATAGGTGGGAGTCCCCCATGCTGCAAAGGTGGGTGCGGCTTCATGCTGTTATTTAAATGTTGTATTTGTGTTTTGCTTCTACTAACATTAGTTTTTTAAGAATATTGTTACTAACAAAATATGGATATAGTCTGAAATAAATGTTTATTATTATTATTATTATTTCGTTTTTAATGTGACTGTACTCTGTGACAGCCATGTCGAGGCGAAACAAAAGACAATGCATCAAAACCAAGAAAAATCACGAGTCAACGTAAAGGGATTCGACGCACAGGGAATGATTCCTCGAAACGTGTCCCATGTTTTAGGAGGCCACCGACCCCATTACCATTTACCATACGACGACCCGAATAGCGTAGCGGTAGTAAGGCTGCCTTACGTTCTTAGGGTTCTGGGTTCGAATCCCGGTAGGAGCAAATGTTTGTGTGATGAGCATAGACATTTGTTTCCGAGTCATGGATGTTTATATGTATTCTAAGTATGTATTAACAAACAAAAAAGTATATAAGTAGTGTACAACTATCTGGTGTCCACGATACAAGCCTTGCTTAGTGTGGCACTAGATGGCGCTGTCTTATTGTCCAGCTATATTTATTTATTTTATTTATTTATTTATCATCAATCGGACCAAATCCCAGACTCCTAGATGCGTCATCAACCTTCACAATTAGATCCCTTCAATCTTAATATCAATATGATCATCGTGACCTTCTTGAACTTGTTCCATGTTAGTTGAGGTCGGCGTAACATGTTTTTTTTGAGAGCAGCGGTGGCCCAGTGGTGGCGGCCCCGACTTACGAACAGTAAGTCGAACCCAGGCAGGCGCATTACTTTGTGTAATTTATTACATCACCGCTGCTCTCAGAAACGGTGAAGGAAAACATCGTGAGGAAACCGGCATGTCCTAGTACCAAAAATTCGAAAACATGTGACGTCCACCAAACCGCACTGGGCCCGCGCGGTGGATTATAGCCCATACGCAAAATACGCGCTTTGACGTGGAGTTGCGGACACCAGCCCGTTGTACAATACAATACAATACAATACAACACGTTATTTTCTTCCGTTCTCCTCTGTCGACCGTCACGCTATCATTTACTCCTTTATCTACATACATCGTTTCTTTGGTCTTTCTCTTCCTCTACATTCTCATCATCATCATAATTTCAGCAGAAAGACGTCCACTGCTGGACATAGGCCTCCCCCAAGTGTCGCCACATGGACCGGTCCCGTGCGATTAGCTTCCAGTGGATTCTCACAGCCCTCACCAGATCATCTGTCCACCTAGTGGGAGGCCTTCCAACGCAACGTCTTCCGGTTCGCGGTCGCCACTCTAGAACTTTTCGGTCCCATCGGCCATTTAGTTCTGCGGGCAATTTGCTCTGCTAATTACCACTTAAGTTTGGCAATTCTTTGGGCTACGTCGGTAACCTTGGTTCTCTTGCGGATGTCTTCATTGCTGATTCGATAACGCAATGAAACTCCGAGCATAGCCCTCTCCATTGCCGTTTGTGACTTCAAGCCTTCTGATGAGGCCCATTGTGAGCGAACATGTTCCGGTTCCGTATGTAATCACTGGCAACACACACTGGGCGCAAACTTTTCACAACACTTTCCTCTCCATTCATTAACGTTTATATTCTGCTCGCAAGGAATCATCATTCAGGATTCATTATTATATTTTTTTTTTCGTTTCATTTTAAACATACCATCTGTTACATGTACACATTATGGAACGCAATAAAGTATTGAGTATCTCACCCTGCCATGACCCATGTTACTTGAGGTCGGCGCAACACGTTGTTTTCTTTCATTCTCCTTTGTCAACCGCAACACTACCATTAACTTCTCTTGTCTTTTTCCTTTCAATGTCAGTTTCATAAGGATATAACTTTTACAAAAAACAAATTGTATTGATCAGGTACAGTTTATATTTAGAGATAAAAAAACAAGTTTTGAAAGCGCAGCAGATTATTTAATACTAGCAGACCCACGCAACTTCGTCTGCGTCACATACAATACAAGAAAAAAAGCTGACGAAAAGGAATAATTTTACCCCGTTTTTGCAACATTTTTTTCATTTATGCTTTGCTCCTATTGGCGTTATATAACCTACGTCGATAAATGGACTACCCAACACAAAAAGATTTTTCAATACACTTCCTCGAAATCTGGTTCTAATCGTACTACGATTAGCTTCAACATGCAATATATTTCACACGTGTGCGTTTTTTATACCATACCTGGGAACCTTCTAGTTACGGAGATGGGGGTCAAAGTTCCAACTTTTTGACAACTTTTTTTTTATATACAATTTTTTATTGTAAGACCTCCTCGACGACCCCTATACCATTCAATCCATCCATCAGGACAATGTTCTAAGTGCGTTACATTGAGTTCTACCGTAAAATATGATCTTTTACCCCAAAAAAAAGTCGTTTCCCAGCAATATTTTTTGCGTAAAGTTAAGAAAGAATGAAAAAGCATTTATTAGCCCGCACAGGACAAAACACATCAAAATTATCAGTATAAAACTTACACAGAAAAAACAAATATATATTTAAAAATTTAACAGAAACGAAACTCGTCCTGTACGAGACCAAAAGGCTCGGACTATCTCAGCATGGTGCTGTAACATTAAAAAAAACGTCACAGCGCTGGTATTCTGATAGGGCCCAAAGATTACTAAGTTACGTTACGTAGTTTGATGTACAGAATGCTTGATTGACGGCTTCGTGATGAGGTGGTTTACACTCTGTATACTTCTCTATACTCGTAATCTCATCCGACATCTCCTTTCTAGCCATATTTCTTCACACAATCCATCCATCATTTCTTTTCTCTTCCTCTACTCTTATAAAAAATAATATAAAATGAATCGCAAAATGTGTTGGTAAGCGCATAACTCAACAACGCCTGGACCGATTTCAATAATTATTTTTTTGTTGTGTTTGTTATTATCAGGAGAAGGTTCTTATGAAAAAAAAATAGGTAGTAGTAGGGTGGTAGTAGGTAGGTAGTGGGTAGGTAGTAGTAGGTAGGTAGGTAGGTAGTAGTAGGTAGGTAGGTAGGTAGTAGCAGGTAGGTATTAGTAGGTAGCTTTTTCCCTCTTATGTGACGCAGACGAAGTTGCGTGGGTCAGCTAGTAAAATAAAAAATAATAGCCTTTATTTTACTCTGACCTTAAACATAAACAAGTAATACTACATTAACTTAAAACTAATCAGCTACCAGGTCAGGCTGTCTTGCGACATAGGCCTCCTCTATTTCCCTCCTCTTATAACCATCCACAAACCCAAAAACATTTCATTAAGACGCCTGCGGAGCATGCGTATTTCATACAAACGTAATACCAAAATAATTCGTAAATTAAACATATTCCTAAGGTAGTGTGTATTTATTTCGATTGAATTACAGAATAGCTAGGTTCCCAAATATATATTTTGATTGGACACTGATTTTAACAAGATTTATAAGAAAAATAAGTTTTCTATGGAAATTTTAAATTCCTCTTATCTCGTCTTTGTATCATTGTCCTCTCAAAAAATATATTTGGGAACATAGATATTCTGTGTTCCAATCGAAATAAATACACACTACCTTAGGAATATGTTTCATTTACAAATTATTTGGTATTACGTTTGTTTGAAATACGCATGCTCCGCCGGCCCCTTAAAAAAGGATGTCTGTACAATTTCAGGTACATCGTATCACCGATATACCCTCGAATGTTAGGGTATGCCGTCTTCCTAGTCATGCACGTGACCAACGCAGTCAACATGGCGAATACCTTCAAAGGGGAAGTGCTGCAAGATGCAGATGTGAAGAGGTTCAACGATGACCAGAGGAAGTTCTTGACTGTTTGGAATGTTGTAAGTATCACTGTCACTATCACTAAATATTATTAAAAAAGTCCTCCGCCGCGTGTGTCTGTCTATTCGCGATAAACTCAAAAACTACTGCACCGATTTTCTTTTTGTTTTCACCAATGGATAGAGTGGTTCTCGAGGAAGGTTTTAGTATATAATTTGAACGCGGGTGAAGCCCCGGGAATCAATCAGCTAATATATTTATATTAAAAAAACTTCATATATAAAAACCGGCCAAGTGCGAGTCGAACTTGCCATAAGATAAGATAAGATAAGATAAGATAAGATAATATTTATTTGCTAATCATGTGTCATACATACGAGTACAAGGAAATACATGCATGCAAGATGGTAACAAAAACAACATTATTAGGTACAGCATGTTTGCCACAAATGATGTGACGTGCAAATGTCCAGAAGTGTTATCAACTCAAATATTCTCATAAAATAACGAAAAATTAAATAATTAAAGAACAATAATATAGCAATAAATTTAAAATAACAAAAATCAAATAGAAATTAAAAACAAAAATAAGTTATTAAGACTAAAAAAAACAATTATCAAATCAACAAAAAAAAAATAAAAGGCTATTCAGTTATGTCAATAAGAATCTTTACTCTAGGAACTCGTTAATATTATAGTACGCTTTATCTTCCACCATTATTTTGTTTAATATTTGTTGGTATAACGGCAACAGAAGTACTTATTAAGATCATGAGTTACAGCCAGCTGACAGATGACGGGTAACGGACCACAGTACAAAGATAACCAGTAAGTCGGCTTCAAAGAAACCCTAGTAATTAACCGAGCACCCCTTCCCCGCCCTTATGGATACTTTAAGGTGCAAACAGGCTGAGAGACGCACGCGATAAACCACACCTTACCCGGTAGTAGCAACCCTAACCCTGGTCAACAGTAAGCTTTAAATTCAAGGCCAATTCCGAGTCACACTACTGCTTATCTTTTTACTGTGACAGGCCGCTTAGTAACCTAAAAAATCACAATCATTAACAAAAACTTTTCTCCGTTATTTCAGTACATGCAAATGTTCTACTGCACTCTAGGACTGTCTTGTGACGTACTGTCACTCGCCAACGAAGGTAAAGACAGTTCACTTGTCAAGACCTTGAAGAGAATCAGAGATCCACTGTTCTCTAGCTTCATCTTCCCGTTTACTTTGGTAAGTATTTTTTTGCTATAATTTCATTTTTTGTGCTATAATTTCATTTTGTTGCCTGCCAACAAGTCTAATGTCATCACCTGCCTAGCCTTTTCCCAACTATGTTGGGGTCGGCTTCCAGTCTAACCGGATGCAGCTGAATACCAGTATTTTACATGGAACGACTGCCTATCTTACCTCCACAACCCAGTTAGTTTTGTGTAATACGATAACTCTTGGTAAGACTGGTTTTCAGACTTTTTAGGCTACTGACTACCTATAACGACTGTCAAAGATCTACAAACGATAGCCGGGACCAACAGCTTAACGTGCTTTCCGAGGCATGAAGGAAACTTGGTATGTACTGGGTGGTCACCCATCCACAGAGCAAGCACGGCTTAACCTAAAGATCGACGATCACAGGCCTCCTCTCCATGAGAGGGAATGGGCCGTAATGACGGATTTTCTTTTAAACTCTTCCCTATTTGTTGGATAGATGGCGCTGAAGTTGGTAAGTTACTGCAAGGAACGGAACGTCACATCCATACAGTAATAGTATATAGTATTACCACTAGAGAGCGTATAGGCCGATTTCTTCTAAAAACACGACTCACTACCGCGGACCGGGGGACGAGGAAGAATCCGCGGCTGCAATTGGTCAGTTCATGGTCAAGTTGTGTAGGTATGCCTGGTTAGGGATTGCACTACTTGATTAATGGAAAAGAGTCGATATCGATAAAATGGATCTGTACATATTTTTATTTCTATTATAGTGTTAGTGTGTATACAGCGTGTTAGGTTAAACGAGGGACATATTGAGGGAAGGTATTCAGTATTCGATTCTCAATCCAAATATGTAAAAAACCTATAACCTTAATTGTTGACATAATTGTCTAATTAAATACATTACTCATGGACACTGAGCGCGCAAGTAGGTGTCACGCGGCAAAACACGTGCCGGTCCTGAGCTCCGTGCGCAAACTCCGCCCCTTTGCTTTGTGTCCCCGATGCACCGACAGGGCACACCCCCGCGCCACCCCGCGCTCTCTTCAGTGTATGCGCGAGCGCCGTTACTTCCGCATGTCTATTATTGCGTTTCCGCGTATCGCATTTAACAAACAACCCCGCTTACTTCGCGATATTAAGAGTGTCCTGTAAACGTGTTCTTGAATAACCAAAAATTACGTCATATCATTATTCCAGTGAAGAATATTGCGATTATGGTTCGTGCTTAAGTGTTATCTAGTGATATTGTGCGAGGAACCGTTAATTATTATGCAAGGTGTCAATCAACGACTGCGAACATTCGGTCAGTACCTAGTTACCTAGATATTTGCCTGTGTAAAGCCAGATTTAAAGTATGAAGGGAAAATGGATTATACCTAGAAAGGTCATTGACCCGCACACATGTTCTGCGATAAGCGCATGGCGCACACGTTGCGAAACTTGGGCGAAGTTTTTGGTATGGATCTATCTGTTATGTATTAGTTTTTTCTTTTTGTTCATATTATTATGTTTATTAGTATCATGTAAGCATGGACTATTGCGGGTTTGAATAAGTCCCTCGTTTAAACTAACATACTATATATTGTAAATACTTTCATATATCTAATAAAATTGATAACAAAAAGAAAAACAACTATTGTTTCTTATTGATTTTTAAATTAAATTAATTTGGTAAATTTTTTTCGAATTATTAGGGTCTTGATTGATCTTGGTAAAAAATGATAAACGAGCGTCTACATATTTCTGAATTATGCATCTTCTAATTCAATCAAATGATTTGTTGATTCTATTTCATATTAAATAGAAGAACCATAATGGTGATGAGTGTTTACATGCCTACTGAGAAGGCTGAAAATACGGTGCATTTTACGGAATGCTTGGACTGGTCTTAGGTGACTTTAATTCTCATCCAAATGGGCTATTTTTCGACGAATTGACTAATTTTTGTACCGAACATGAACTGATTTGTGTTGATGTGGACAAGTTGGGTGTGGACTCAGGCTCCTACACTTTTATAAGTGATGCTCATGGGACGTCAAGCTGGTTAGACCATTGTTTAGTCACTAAGTCTGCATTTAATGCTGTCATTGATCTTAGTATAAACTATGAAACATTGTGGTCTGATCACTTTCCTCTACACTTGGAATGTAAATTTGACGCCATTACTCCCATATTATCTAACCTGTATGATGCAAATAAATATGATGTAAATTGCGAAGTAAGGTGGGGCAATAGGAACATGAGTCAAATACATGAATATAGGGAATATTGTCATGAGCTATTAAGATTAATTGATTTTCCACATGATTTTATTAAGTGTGGGGACAAAACATGTTGTGACCAGAGTCATAAACATTTACTGGATGAAATGTATTGTAATATAGTGGCCGCCCTACGTGAATCTGCGAAGGTTTCATATCGGGGACACAGGCAACACAGAAGTAAATGTGTAATAGGATGGAACAGACATGTGAGTGAAGCTCACGGGACGGCCAAGCTTATGTTTCGGGACTGGGTTGATCATGGCAAGCCGAAAACAGGATTAATATATGATACGATGCGCGAAAGTAGAAAGATTTTTAAATCACGCCTGAAGTGGTGTCAAGATCATAAAGAACAAATTAAAATGGATAGGTTAGCGACACAATGTTCAGATAAGAATTTCTCTGGTTTTTGGAAAGACACTAGAAAATTGAACTATAAGCCTGGCCTGCCCGTGAGTATTGAGGGTCATTCGGATCCTGGGAACATAGCCAATACATTTAAGGACCACTTCTTTGTTAGGTCACCGCTAGGTCCGTCTGTGTCGATGCTCAATACTGAGCCCCAGAGTGTGGAGTTGAACCTAAAAATTTCAGCAAAAGTTGTGGCTCAAGCTATTCGACAAATGAGAAGAGGAAAGTCTCCTGGCCATGATGGTCTTAGTATTGAGCATCTGCAACATGCCGGACCTCATATCGCACGAGTACTAGCTATGTTTTATTCGTTATGCATAAGTCACTCTTACTTGCCGGAACAGTTAATGAAAACAATTGTAGTGCCCATAGTTAAAAATAGAACGGGAGACATCTCCGACAAAAGTAATTATAGGCCAATATCGTTAGCTACCGTGGTGGCAAAGGTGTTTGACAGCTTGCTGGATGCACAATTGGCTGAATCAATAGTTCTACATGAAAATCAATTCGGTTTTAGATCTCAGCTGTCGACGGAAAGTGCCATATTGTGCATGAAGCATGCTGTCAGGTACTATACCCACAGGGGCACACCTGTGTATGCCTGTTTCCTTGATTTGAGCAAAGCTTTTGACTTAGTCTGTTATGATATTCTATGGAAAAAGTTACTAGAAGTAGGGCTACCGTCTGAACTTGTGAATATCTTAAAGTACTGGTATAGCAACCAAGGTAATAATGTACGGTGGGCAGGCACCCTATCAGATCCGTATAAGTTGGAATGTGGCGTGAGACAGGGTGGCTTGAGCTCTCCCCGGCTTTTTAATTTGTATATTAATGCCCTAATCGAGGAGCTCAGTGGCCAGCGGGTCGGTTGTCGCATAGATGATGTGTGTGTGAATAATATTAGCTATGCAGACGACATGGTGCTGCTGAGCGCCTCGGTTTGCGGCATTAGGAAATTGCTACAAATTTGTGAAAATTATGCAGATGGTCATGGCTTGAAGTATAATGTGAAGAAAAGCGAATATGTTGTCTTTAGGGCTGGTACTAGGTGTCCCACTAGCGTGCCCCCTATAAAGTTGTATGGAGATGAGTTGGCTAGGGTACGACAGTTCAGATACCTGGGTCATCTAGTTACCGAGGACCTTAAGGATGACATGGACATTGAACGTGAACGTAGGGCCCTGTCCGTAAGAGCAAACATGATTGCTCGCAGGTTTGCCCGATGTACAAATGAGGTAAAAATCACTCTCTTCAGAGCCTTCTGTACATCTTTTTACACCTGCAACCTGTGGGCAGTCTATACTCAGAGAGCGTACAGTGCCCTGCGGGTACAGTACAATAATGCGCTTAGGACGATGTTGCGGCTGCCCCGCCACTGCAGTGCATCTCGTATGTTTGCGGAGGCGCGCATCGATTGCTTCTACGCTACTCTGCGCAAGCGGTGCGCGTCAATGCTGAGCAGAGTTCGGGCTAGTCGCAACAGCGTTTTAAACATGATAGCCAGTAGACTTGACTGTCTGTACATGAATCGATGTATTAATGCTCACATGATTATTGATACCTCGATTCGTGGGTCAGGCAGAGGGCGAATAGATTAGGTTTGTGTTACTAATACTAGTTATAAGTTATTGTACTACTAACAAAGTGGATCTTAGTTATCTTTAATAAACGTTTATTATTATTATTCTTTTCATACTTTTACGCAGCTCGGCTTTATGCCGGATTAATAGAATAGTACGGGCCAAAGCCAAGTACTACCCCAAGAGAGTGGTGATATGATGAGATGATGATCTAGTCAGATTGTGTGATGATGAGTGTCCATTAAACTGTGTCTGTGCTGTGATTGAGGGTCGAGTTTGTGAGGTGGTGATAACAGCCTCATTCTCATTTTGTAAAAATTTTCTGACAATCCTACAAGTATTAAGGATTGCAGCCTTCTGAAGGCTTTGATACGTGTATGGTGGTAAATCAAGTGATTTTAAAGATTGATGGAGCTGTTTAGGTATAACACCTGTTGTTGATAACACTATTGGGACTATGGCGACATTATTAAGACTCCACATTCGGGTGATTTCAAGTTTAAGGTCAATATATTTTGCTAGTTTTTCCGCTATTGTGTTTTGTAGGTTGTGCGTGTTTGGTACGGCGATGTCTATGATTAACGCGGTTTTGTTACATTTGTCTATTAAAGTGATGTCTGGTCTATTGTAGTGTATTGTTTTGTCGGTGAAGATACCTCGGTCGAAGTATAATTTGTGAGTGGCGTTTTCAAGAACAGTTTCTGGCTGGTATTTATAATAAGGTACTGGAGGTGTGGAGATGAATTTATATTTTATTGCTAATTTTTGATGAATTATGTTCGCAATTTGATCATGCCTGTGCTTATAATCGGTCTGGACTATTGCTTTACACGCACCTGTGACGTGCTGAATGGTTTCCGAAGAAGTATTGCATCGCCTACATATGTCTACTGTGTGAGGAACTCTCATAATGTGTTTCTGGTAATTCCGGGTTTCTATGACCTGGTCCTGAATAGCTATCATAAACCCTTCCGTCTCAGGGAACAGTTCTCCACGCCTCAACCATTCGTTCGACGCTAACTTGTCGACGTTAGGTAGATTAAGGTCGTGTCGGTGTCTCCCATGCAGTGACTTTTGGGTCCATTCAGCGATTTTTGTCTGTCGGTCAGTCTGTTGTTCATTACTTTGTGTTGTCTTGTCATACATGTTCAAAGGGGTAAGTTTCTTGTCATTATAAACTATTGCTTTGTGTAGGGTTGAAGTGGAGCTTTTATTGTCAAAGTATGTTCTCAATGTTGATATTTGTTTGTTATGTAGGTTAGTGATATCTATGATTCCCCTTCCGCCGTCGTTCCTTGGTAGTGTGAGTCTCTGTACACATGACCTCGGATGGTGTCTCCTGTGTTTAGTGAGAGTGGTGTTTATAATTCTTTGCAAGTTTTTGAGGTCGGTCTTGTTCCATTTTATAATGCCAAAGGAATAGGTAAGGATGGGGATGGCATATGTATTAATAGCTTTAATAGTGTTTTTAGCGTTTATTTGAGTGTTAAATATTGTATTTAATCTATGCTTAAATTGCTTGGTGAGTGTAGTTTTGATTTCTTTATGCAGAATCTGTTTAGCCTGTACATACCCTAGATATTTGTACGTCCCGGTTTCGTCTAATGAATCTATTGTCGCGCCTGTTTGCATTTGGTATGAATGTGTAAATGTTTTTCCTGCTTTTATTGAATTAATTTTACATTTATCAATCCCAAACTCCATAGCTATATCTTTTGAGAATTGTTCAGTTACATCAGCTAGTTCATATAATTCATCAGGGGACGATGCATACAATTTGATGTCGTCCATATACAGTAGATGGTTTACTTTACAATATTGTTGGTCAGTCGGTGTGTCAGTCATTGCATCACTATATTGGAGTTGGTAACCAGGTAACAATGCATTAAGTTTGTTTGAAAGAGGGTTTAATGCTAAACAGAACCAAAGTGGGCTGAGTGAGTCTCCCTGAAATATTCCTCGCTGAATCTTAATGAGTTCTGTTTCGACTGTTCCTGTTGATATGTTCAGTTGTAATCGTGTCTTCCATTTTTCTACTATAGTACCTAAACAATTTATAAGTTGTGGGTGTATTTTATATATTTTTAAAACTTCGAGTAACCACGAGTGAGGTACTGAATCGTATGCTTTCCTATAGTCTATATACATAGTGTGTAAGTCTTTTTTGGTACGTTGAACATGTCTATGTATTACTGCGTCTATTGTCAACTGTTCTTTACATCCTTGGCTTAATTTTTTACACCCCTTCTGTTCTTCTGTTAATATTTTCTGTGTTTCAAGATGTTTATAAATTACGTGACTAATGCATGATGTCATTATTTTATATATGGTTTGCAGACAAGTAATTGGCCTGTATTTTGCTGGGTTTGTTGAGTCGCTAAGGTCTTTTGGTAGCATATAAGTTTTACCCTCAGTGATATATGCGGGGATCGTTGCGGGGTTTTTAATGAAATTGTTAATATGGTTAAATATGTGTGGGTGTGTATGTGTAAATTTTTTGTACCAATAGTTGTGTATATAATCTGAACCAGGCGCTTTCCAATTATGTAATTTTGTTAGGACGTCATGAAAAGTTGCTACTTCAATTTGATCAAAAATCATCGCTTCTGTGTTAGTATGAATGACCTGCTCTGTTTTAATCCATTCTGCTTCAATGTTATGACAGACAGGATTTTCCCAAATCCCAGCCCAAAATTGCTGTAAATCTTCTGTAGTTGGAAATGCTGTATGGGCATTGCTATAAGATGTTGTTTCATTTGTTGTTGATTTTCTTAGGGATCGATAAAATTGTTTTTCGTTATTCCTAAACTGGTTATTTTGAGTTTTACGAAGTGTGCATTTAGTGTATCGATTTAGTCTACTTTTTACTACTGATAGTTTTTGTTTTAGAGTATCTAGAAAATGTTCAAGTTGTGTGTTAGGTTGTTCGTGTAAAGTATGTATTCTGTAGTCTTTTAAAATTATTTCAACTGCTTTGATTAGTTTTCTGCTTCTTACGCCTTGAATATACTGAGTTAATCTTCCAATTTTGGCCCTTAAAGATTCTATTTTGTTTTCTAACCTTTTTTGCCATTTAGGTTTGTGGGCTTGTTGAGGCCTACTACTACTATCTACAGGAGGAGCGAGAGAAATTTTACTACCGTTGGCCTTTGCAGCGGTCCACGCAGCACAGTATATAACTGTCTGGAGATGATTGAAATTTGTTTCACTGGTAACTTGTTCTCCCCGAGCGTCTGTTATTATTTAGCCCGAGAGGCCCATAATATTTTCAACCGACTTCCAAAAAGAGGAGGTTATCAATTCGTCTGTGGGTTTTTTTTTTGTGTTTGTTACCTCATAACTTTCGACTGAGTTAACCGATTTTGATGATTCTTTTTTTATTTGAAAGCTGGTGCTTCCCATGTGGTCCCATTTTAATTTGCTGAAGATCTGATGCTGGTCTTCGGAGATATACAATGAAACTCTTCAAAAATGTACGGCAAATCTGCAGTGATTGCTGTTATCGCTTGTAGGTTTATTGTTTATACAACATCATGACGTAATATCACGCCTGTATGCTCTGAGGGGGTACGCAGATGTGTACAATACACCCAGATATCGACAGTGTTTGTTACCTCAGTACTTTCGACTGGGTGATCCGATTTTGATGATTCTTTTTTAATTTGAAAGCTGGTGCTTCCCGTGTGGTTATATTTTAATTTGCTGAAGATCTGATCCGGATCTTCGGAGATATACAATGGAACTCATCAAATATACACGGCAAATCTGCAGTAACTGCTGCAATCGCTTGAATGTTTATTGTTTATACAACATCATGACGTAACATTTCGCCTGTATGCTCTGAGGGGGTACGCAGATGTGTACAATATTCCCAGATTTCGACAGTTAAGTGTATTAAGTTCCATTTATTGGGGATAAGCCTCATCTTAGCCCAACCTTGACATGTATTGTTTTTTTTTATTTTATTGGCAAGGGTACTTCAAGGGTAGTTTGATGAGAATTTGGTTAGGTTCTGACTATGGGATCCATGACAAAGGAACGGAACTCTTCAATTCTTAGAAGCAAATTAACGATACTCGGCCAAATCTTTTAAAGGCTATCCGGATATTTGAGTCACGTACCATAACGTCGTTATTAACCGACTTCAAAAAGGAGGAGGTTCTCAATTCAATGTTCCCCGATTACTCGAAGATGACTGAACCGAATTTGTTTTTTAATTGTTTGAAAGGGTATACTTCCCAGAAGGTCCCATAATCACCAAGTCAGGATCCTGATAATGGGATCCTGGAGAAATAGAGAGAACTCTTCAAATTTTATAGGCACACCAGAAGCGATTTGGGTAGTTTTTGAAAGAGTACTTTCTCGGAGTGATCCCATTTAAATTTGGTAAAGATCTGATGAAGAACTTCGGAGAAAGGCAACGGAACTCCTCATTAAATGTAGCAAATGTGTGTCTCTTACTGGGATTGCTGAAATCTCATGTCTGTCTATTGTTTACATCAGTTCATAACAAAAAATCACGCTGGTACGCTGTGAAAGGGTATACACATATTGTGAACCACTAAAAAGTGAAAATTAAAAACTTTTTTGCAAAAAATAAAACCGACTTCACACAAAAAAAGTGAAAAATAACTTTAGCTTCTGAAGTCGGTGACAAAAAATTTAAATCAATCAAACAAAGGTCACCGACTTCAGAAGCTAAAGTTATTTTTCACTTTTTTTGTGTGAAGTCGGTTTTATTTTTTGCAAAAAAGTTTTTATATATACGTACCTATGTACTAGGTGTCCCTCTGCTTCCAGGTCAAATTCAAGGAGTATCTATGTTAATGATTCTAGACCTGAATCTATAAGAAAATGAGTTGGTTTTTATTTGTCTTATTTACGGAAATCTGTAAGTGTAAACCACCCGTATTTAATCGCAGCAAGTCTGTAACTGGCCCTATTACTGCGCCTTCACACACACAAATAAACGCACACAGTGACATGTCGCGCGATGGGTGATTCCTCTATTACTTTCGTATTATTCTGAAATACTTTCGAAGGAGACAATTGTTTTTGGGCCCACCTGGCCGTTGCATTTATTATTCATATTACACCAAAAAAAGTTACTATTTTAGTGTAGTATTAAACGAAATATTACACAGAAATGAAATCTATGTTATGATATTGTTTTGCGAGTCAAATCATTCCTGTTGTGGTCAATGTCAATTGACAGAAAATACTTACGTGAATAGGGGTGTTTTTCCGTTTACTAAAAAAAGTACGGTACCTACCCATTGGTTTTTAAGTGATTGACAGACAAATTCATTATTTTGACATTTACTTTTTCTGTTTATTTTGATTTTCGTAAGTGTATTTGCAGATGTTTCACATTTATTCCGGTTAGACAAGGCTTAGTTTGATGATCTTTACCAAATCCTTATTATTTATTTATTTACAATATATACACACTAACACTATAATAGAAATAAAAATATGTACAAGTATCAAAAAGGGGTTACAGGGCATCGAAAAATTCGTCCACATTGCTGCCAACAGGAAAAGTGCCCAGAAGGCTGGCAGCATTGCCACGTTGGATGGCAATGCTGATTCTTTGGCCAAAAAATAGGCCCGCCCTCTGGTCACGTGAAGAGTCGACCAACCGTTTGGCGATTTCCCGAAATACCAGGTGGGCACTCGGACCCCATGGCCCTAGTGTTTCAACCCCAAACGGCTCAAACACATAATTACCAATAAAATTATTGTTTTTGCGCCGTTTGAGGTTTTCAGCACCTGCAGCAGCCGCCCCAGCGCAGCAAACCGTGCTAGGAAGATGGGATGGCGCAAGGGTGTCGACGCAAGTTGCATCCCACACCAAAGGCCTACCCAACTTCCATGGCATTATGGTCATACCATCTGGTCTCTTGCCATCGACGCGTGCCAAGCCAGTAGGTTCTAATACAGCTGGCACCCCGGCGGTGGCAAGAGCACGACGGATGAGATCATTAATGCTGGCGTGCCGCGCTATCCGACCTGCACTCTTAATGCAAGAAAGGCCATGGTGTCCGAGGCAGTCGACTACTTCACCACATTGACAGCGATGTGGAGCCCCACAAGGAGCGCCCAAACGCAAACATGTAGCGAGCCGGAAGGTCGTGTCACCTAACAAAGTCCCTATATTAGGTGACGGTAGTGCCTGAAGCCAGAGACCCGACTCCCACTCACCCACAGCCAGCAGGCGGGCACGCTCAGCAGTATTGGTAGACGTATTAATAAGTTTATTCCGTACCAACCTGCAGAGCGGCTCATCCCACTGTCTCTGGGAAAACGGGTTCTCGGGCCGATCCGTGTCCGGGCAAGTCAATTTCCAGGCGTCCTCTGCATCGGTCAAGCACGGCACTTCCGAGTCAACCAGGGAAAGGCTTAAAATTTTCCTCGTTAGCTTTTCAGTGCTGTGGACAGAAGACAGGAACGCCGGTAAGCTTATACTAGAAATTTTGCGGACGCCGAGGCCACCAAAACGAATTGGTAGGGTGGCTTGTAGCCACGCTCGGTCGTCCAGGGCCACATTAAGAATGGATGTTAATGTGTTGCGAATTATTTGATCAATTTTGTCCAAAAGTTGTGGTTTCTTCCAAAGAGGAGAACAACGGAGAAAATACATAAAATTTGGACCAAAACAGCAATATCTGATAATGGTGAATGCCGCATGTAAATTTATTTTGGAGAGTCTATCCGAAATATCATTGAAATGTATAATTTTGTCATCGATGAAAGATGAAAAACTTTCTTCTAAAATAGGGGAACCTAGGAGGTGCAGGGAACTTTTTTCTAAAATTTTGATTTGAGGAGCGATTGCATTAAATTTATCTATAGTCGATTGTCTGTCGGTAACGTCAGAGAGGTAAATTTCACACTTTGAGGGGTTAAGGTCCAGGCCAATGGATTTAAACTGATGTTTGAGGAGTTGTAGGTCAGCCAAAACAGTGTCAACATCACCTCCTAGCGTTCCATCATCTAAATACCACACATTAAATTTTGAATTTAGTTGTTGAATTATGGGATGAATAGCCAAACTGAAAATGACAGGCCCGAGAGGGTCACCTTGTTGGCAACCAACTGCAGATTCCAAAACGTTGTCCTTGTAGAGTAATTTTGAAGGGTGTCTATAACATTGCCACAAAAAACCATAAATTTCGGGTAATTCTTTTTTGACTTCAGCCAACAAAGTGTCCCTATTCACGGAGTTAAATGCATTTTTGACGTCAACCTTGAGGATGACCTCACCTTTTTTTGAGTCTAGAAAAGATGATAAGGCATGTACGGCTGCCTCACAGCCCCCTCTGGAACCAAAACCAAGTTGAAGGGGCTGGAACTTAGTTGCAAGCGTCTCACTGTATAACTTGCAACATATTTTGGCAGCCATACGCCTGTAGGTGCAACCGACGGCAATTGGACGAATGCCGCCGTCCTTCTTGCGCAGGGCGCATAGGTTAGCCCCATACAAGACATCGACGACGGCATCGTTCACGCCGCCGGAGAGCATTAAGTTGATCAGAACTGCAAGCTCCTTCAAGAGCGACTCACCAGCTTCCCCGGCGCCTGAACTCAACAAATCTTTCAAATGTTGTGGAGTCAGGCCGTCGAGGCCGCCGGCAGAACCACTCCGGAAGGAGCTCACGGCTGCGATCAACTGCGGGGCTGTAATTTTAAAAAAAGGTGGATCCTGAATGAGGGGGTCGGGGTGGACGGGTGGGTCGGGGAAGGTGAGACCATCCGCAGGCGATGGATGTTTGCTCTCCAAGGCTGTAAGAGTATCTGGAGAGTATGGTGCCACCACATCACTGCTGAACAGTATTCTGGCTGCCCCCCTAATGTCACCGTCACTTAACTTGGATTCCGCAAGATCACAAATGTCTTTCTGTTTATTGAAAAAAGGTAATTTGGAGTCTAAAATGCGGGCCGAATTGTTGCAATTATCTTTAATTTGATTTGTTAAAGATTTTTGAGTAGCCAAATTTTTTTGGACATGCAGAATCCTGTAAGGGAAGGTGAGTAACTGCTCCCAAGCACGTGGCGAGTTCTCCTGGGTCGCGAGACGAACACATCGCGCTAAACTCAGCGCAACAGAGTGCCTCGCGCCCCGGGGAACTCTTTTTAAAACTGGAGTGGAATTTTTAAATTTAGATAACGTTCGCCATAGACTTTGTTCAAGAGGTGTTGATGTTGGAGATGTGGCTGGGGGGCACAAAGGTACACTATGAGGTTTGTGGACCTTGCCATAGTGTATCTTAAGCCCCCGTTCACCTTTGAAAAAACGAGCCTGGGAGCAGTGAGGGCATCTTACCAGTTGCACATCCAGTGATGTGGCAGGTTGACTGGCACTAACTGTTCCGGTGTCGCTACAGCTGGCGCCGAACATAAAAAAAATGAACTTACCAGTAAACAATAACAAATATAAACTATTAAAACACTAAAAGAAAACACATACAATTAAAACTAACAAACAACGAAAAAAAATTGTCATTTAGCACTGACGCCACTGACAGGAGCTGCTGCGCGCAGTCGCGCTGCCGGCCTGGGGCACCGCAGCGCTGACCGCGCTGGCATAGTGCGCAGCCCCGCGACCGTTGCTGGGAGACGGGCGTCGGCGTCGTCGTCGCGTTGAGTCTTCTTTAAAAATACACAGTAACCCTTTAAAAGCTTAATAGGCATTTGATGCCAAATTCTTCTTCGCAATTCTTCCTTGCCGAAAAAAATTATGACCATTGACAGTCATGTCTCGCACCCAAAGTTGAAAATATTTGATCTAATATTGGGAAAAAATTGTTTCAATGTACTGTATGTTTTGACTTTTATTAGTAGTTTTTGTTTGTAGGTACTCGTGAACACAGTACAACTACATAATACAATTTATTATAATTAAAGCTTTGAGAAAAAAAAAATTTAACGTCTTGACGTGCGCTGTCTGCGTTCGTAGCTTAGTTAATTTAACCACTGTAGTCTAGAGGTTATAAGGAAGAAATCAATGTACGTTTCATTATTAAATGCTACAATTTATGAGAGTGGCCTAATCTCTGAACATAAACAATTATTTCCTTTCAACAATTTAAAATAGTAGTTTTATTAATTATTTGTCCGGTTACCGTAATTTAAATTGATTTTTTAAGTATTTTGTGACAAGCTCCTGAATTCTGAATAGGAAGCAAAACTACACCTTGTTTATTAAGGGGCTACCTCACGCCAACGACCTTGAGCGAGTGGGAGAAGTTTATCAATAGCGTATACCCGACACTCGTGCGTGAGAGTGGTCAGCGATACACTGCCGCCCGTCACCCCGAGGAGCCCCGCTTCAATGCGCACCAAGATTATTCGAAAAAACAACCCACCTTGATTTATCAAACACAATACGGATAAAAGCCGTATACTAATATAAAGGGCATTTAATTGTCTTTGAGATGATCTAAGTTTCATGCAAATACGCCCGATAGTTTTTGCGTGATGATCGTTTTTTTTGCCGCGTTAGACATTACTTTACAATTTAATCACACTAAGTTATAAAAATATTTCTTCACATTTTCACATATCAAATTATGAAAGAAATGGTCTAGTATAACATATAGTTTTTTCAAAGAAATTAGACTAGAAGTTAAGACGTGATGATCAATTTAAAATCACTAAAAGTCATGTGGTAGCACCTTAAGTTACTTAGTTTGATGTACAGAATGCGGTTGACGGCTTCTTAAACAGATGTTTTACACCCTCTATAAATACTTTTTTTCCATTCCAGACAGTATACACAGTATTCTGGACCTGCTTCTCCTACGAGCGCAGTTTCATCCTGCCTCCAAGCGTAGACAGGACCCTGAGCTGGACAGCCAACCACGTCATCCACACGGCTATAGTGCCTGTGGTTCTATGGGAGATCTTGTTCAGACCTAGACGAGCTCCGGAGACGCACGTGCCGAATCTTGTGCTGATGTATAGCTATGCTACTGCTTATTTAGTTGTGTGAGTATGGATTTTATTTTACCATCTAGTAATCTGACCGGAGCTGACAAACTCAAACTCAAATAATTTATTTCAATTAAACCAATACGGCACTTTTGAATGTCAATAAAACGAAAAAAAAGCGAAGCTACAGACACAGACACAAGGAATAGTAACTTGAGAAAGTATTGTAGTTGATTCCCTTTTCTTTTTTTTTTTTTTTGAATGTGGGAAATCATCAAATGACTTCTCCCACTCTGGGCGGAGCGGGAGGGAGTGTCAGACTCTTACTGACTAAAACCCATCCATGTTCCTTCCTCGCCCTTTATGTTCCGGGGCCGCGGTATCTCTTTCGAACAGTCCCGCAACCCCGGCAGGCTTCGGCCCTTGCGGGCCCCTCTCTTTTGCTGACATCTCTTTGAGGCGCGCGTGGAACACGAACGCGCCGTCGACACGGCCTGTCGTCACTTGACGGACGGACGGCTAGCTAGCCCATAGCTACCCGTCCACAGGCCCGCATCTACGGTGGCCGGTAGCCACCACGTGGCCCCCGACGCCCGGTGCGTCTCCCGCGGCGGCCGGGAAGAGAGGCTCTCTCCCTCTCTCGTTCCGCCACCTCCTTCGCTAGCATGACTGCTTCGCAGCGCGGAGGTGACGTCTTCCCATTCCGTCTCGCTCCGGACCATGGATTGAACCAGGGCCGGACGCGAGAGGTCGCCGCCGCCGATCGCTGCTACGAGGACACGGCGGTGCTCCGCCCACGTAGGGCAGACTTCCACCGTGTGCTCCACCGTGTCCTCCGGTCGATCCTCGCAGTGGAGATACCCAGGCGTTTCCTCCCGCCCGATTCGGTGCAGGTACCTCCCGAAACATCTGTGTCCGGTGAGGACCTGTAGATCTCTATGGAGAAAAACGGGCAAGAAACTCCAAGGACACTCGAGGAGCTTGTGGCTAAATAATAACAGCCGCTCGGGTCGATCTTTAGGTTAAGCTGTGCTTGTCTGTGGATGGGTGACCACCCAGTACATACCAAGTTTCCCTGTGCCTCGGAAAGCACGTTAAGCTGTAGGTCCCGGCTATCATTTGTACATCTTTGATTGTCGTTCCAGGTAGTCAGTGGGCCATAGAGTCTGACAACCAGACTTACCAAGGAGTATCGTGTTACCCAGTACTACCTGGGTTATGGAGGTCAGATAGGCAGTCACTAGTTCACTACATATAAAATACTGGTATTCCGCTGGTCCGGTTTTTTGGGCCACTGACTACCTGTAACTACTGTCAAATATGGACAAATGACAGCCGGGACCAACTGCTTAACGTGCTTTCCGAGGCACGGAGGAAACTCGGTATGTAAGGGCGGTCGCCCATCCACACACCAACCTAGGCAAGCACAGCTCGATGTAAGATTAATTTATTCAAAAGTTTGTTTGTTACAGTTAAGTTGGGTGGGTTAGTTAAGTATATCTGCCAAATTATTTTTAGTCGAACAATTGTCAAGTTTTTTATCTATTTTTTCATCAAACCCTATAAACTTTTATGTGTATGTTTATTTTAAATAGTTAAAGTTTTGTTTTAAGTTTTAATTTAAACTTTCTTGTTTGACTTTTCTACACACTGTGTCTACATTTCTTATCCAACTTTCCTCTCGTAGGTCTGATGGAAGAAATTTCTTTTCAAATAAGCAGTACCTTTTTACTCTTCTATGTTGATACACTGTCCAATTCCAATTCATTAACTGTCAGCGAAATAGACACTATAGTTAAACAATGGCGTCTGACCGCCACGGTCAAGCTTGACAGATCAGAATTTTGCGTGTACATAAATAAATAAAAAAATAAACTTTTCACTCATAACAAATTTCCGCATTTCAAATTCTGTTTTTAATTGACTCACACTCTATGATCTGGCGAAATGTAGGTGCACTATTAGACACCTCTGCCAATCCTTCTGGTGTAACAGGCGTGATATTTTCTTAGGTTTTTCGTTTTCTGTTTCAGCCTGATAACCTCCTACATCACCCAAGGTTCCTGGGTATACCCGATACTAAACCTCCTCGACGGTACAATCTACTTATACATATTCTTTGCTACTACTGTTGTCCTGGTACAAGTGTTCTATAGCCTGCAGTGGTACCTAACTGACCTTGTTTGGGGCAGTCGTGAAGATATGAAGAAAGTTAATTAGGAATTAAATATTTAGTTATTTTTACAAAGATATTATTTACTAATGGCCATTTTCAATACATTAAGGTAACGAATGGTTGCTATCTCTAACTGTTTGACATTGACATTTAGCTTACGTACCGTTAAAAACAAAACGTCTCAGGTCCATGTTCGCCGAAAAGATAACGGTCTGATTGTCTAAAAACAGCTGTCACTGTGACATGTTCCCATACAAAAATGTGTTTTAAACGGCTGTTTAATGAACTCACTGAAAAGCTTTCTTTGTTGTTTCTATGACTCACAATCCTCCGAGTGACAGTAGATGACGCGGATAGGATATTTCAAGCTAATTTTGTTTATAGAAACACCGGTAGCTACGAGACGTAGGCATTTTAACTAACAGTTGTACGTAAGTAAGTTATAGAAAACGGCCGTAAGTAAGTTATAGAAAACGTTCGTAAGTAAGTTATAGAAAACGGCCGTAAGTAAGGTATGAAAACGGCCGTAAGAAAGTTATAGAAAACGGCCGTAAGTAAATATTGAGGTTTTCAAAATGACGTAAAGAAAATTGTGATAATGAATATTGTCTTATGATCATTGATGGATATTCAAGGTATGAATATAGTGCTTTTAGCATATAAATTAAATATGGTACCTATTATGTGTATAATGTTAAAAATAACAAATAAAAACTATATTTATTTAATTTTTTCTAATATCACTAACATCTGCCTAGCCTTTTCGCAACCATGTTGGGGTCGGCTTTCAGTCTAACCGGATGCAGCTGAATACCAGTATTTTACATGGAGCGACTGTCTATCTGACCTCCACAACCCAGTTAGTACTGGGTAATACGATACCCCTTGGTAAGACTGGTGGTCAGACTTTTTAGGTCACTGATGTAACGACTGTCAAATATCTACAAATGACAGCCGGGACCAACTGCGTAACGTGCTCTCCGAGGCTGGGTTATGGAGGTCGAGCTCTAGTAGTGGAAGCCGACGACAAAATAATTGAATGAATCACTCCCTTCCCCAATTCCCCAATTTTCAGGTTACGTTTTGCCAGCAATGTGCACTGCCCACGACCACAATTCTTCGGGCTACGTCGTCGGGTCGGTTACCTTGGTAACGTTCACTGGATGCGAGTCGCACGGGACCGGTCAATGTGGCGACACTTGGGGGCTATGCCCAGCAGTGGACGTCTATCGGCTGAAATTATGATGATGAATCATGGGGTTGTGGTTCTTCTGCATAGGAATCATCATCAATCACTTGGAACCATACACCTATCTTTTGTCTTATCATAAGAACCCACTTTATTAATGAAAAATAAAATATTTTAGGTAATATTTATCTAAGGAGACCCTCGTGCCTCGTTTTGCCCTCGTGCTGTTCTTATAACCGTCAGTTGATCTTTATATGTTTCATCTTTTCCAATCTCACATTGTCAATGTACGAGTATTGCAAATCTTTCTTTGTATACTTTATCAAGACTCTGATTGAGTTACAAAGCGAATTGTAAGGGGACACTGCCCTCGAACGTATTAATAGTCCCTTCGTACACAAGGCTACTCAAATCTTAGATACTCAACGATTTTAGTCTTCAAGCGACTGCCGCCATACAAATACATTGAAGTTCGTACACGAGTCGCGTCGCCGACATTCGTCCCGCGACTCGCGTCGTACCAGTCGCGCACTACTTGCCGGGCGAGTTCATCGCTACATAAGTCGCAACGATTTCCAAGATGGCATTTAGATTTTTGACATTTTGGGAAAAGTGTGATCTGCTTAGCGACTGAATAGGCAATTCGCGTCTTGCGATTCAATGTCGTGTGTACGGACTACGGATCGTGCGCTACTGAATACTCGCGACTTGATACTAATGTGGTATACAACATTAGTATCGAAGATTTGCGTAGCCTTGTGTACGAAGGGGCTTAGCACACAAATGTGTTGCTTAAGAGTTTGTTGCGACACTTTTTTCCGTCTTACTAACAGATGTCGATAGGTTGCTATCTCTGTCTGTTTGACATTTAGCTTACGGACCGTTAGAAACAAAACGTCACAGATAGCTTACTTTGACTTTTCAATGAATCAAGTGACAGGTAGGTGACGGACGCGTATAGGATATTTTATAACTTTGTTTATAGAAACACCGATAGCTACGAGAGGTAGGCTGACAGTCATACGTTAGTACGTTATTGAAAACGGGCCTCAAACGTTAATAAGTTTTAGAGAGCCAGCGATTTTGAAACAGTTTTGACGTTCAAAAAGTTCAGAAGGAAAAAGCCAAATTGAAATTGAACCCAGGACCTCTTGCTTAGTGATAAATGTCCGCCTAATTTGAATAAAATTATGCATTGTGTTATTTATTTCATCATCACTGCACTCAAAACGGTGAAGGAAAACATCGTGAGGAAACCAGCATGTCCTAGGACCATTAATTCGAAGACATGTGACACCTACCAACCTGCATGGGCCCGCGTGGTAGATTATAGCCCATTCCTTCTCATAGAGATGGAAACACACAGCGGCATTTAAAATTTTGAGACAAATGAATCCTTAGATGTTTAATTAAACATATTATTAAGGCGACTAGATGAGCTAAATTAGCAACTATATTTGTGGTGGTTCAAACTTCGTTTGAAATGCTGTTAGAATAAAGTTCTAATCTGCTTGCACTACAAAGTGGTTGTTACGTCAGTCACTGCGGAAATAGCGCGAAATGAGTGGTTTCGATCGATTTACAAAAAATCTATTGATTGGACTAAAAAACTATAACACTATAATCTATACTTACTATTATAAAGCAGAAGAGTTTGTTTGTTTGTTTGGTTTAACGCGCTAATCTCAGGAACTACCAGCCCGAATTGAAAAATCTGTTTGTGCTGAATAGTCCATTTATTGAGGAAGGCTTTAGGCTATATAACATCACGCTACGATTATGAGGAGCGGAGCAGGAATTATAAATGTTGCAAAAACGGGGTTTTTTTTTCCTTTCGTTTTTCTCTCTTATGTGACGCAGACGAAGTTGCGTGGGTCAGCTAGTGCTAATATATTGCTTGTAGAATTATTTTCCAAAATATCAGAATGATCGCATGTATATTAGTATGTTTTTAATTTGGTTGAAAGATATTTTTAGAGATAAGTTCGTGATTTTTTTATAGAGTCTAATTAATTGTATTATGTTTTCAAAACACTATCATACTACTCGTAGCATATTTCCATAAGAATATCATAATATATTTCTGGTTTTGTTTATAGCAGTGAATCATATACTTTTAGTCATTATAAAACTCGCGTTTTGCTCATGTAATCACCTTAAATGACACGTAAAGGGCGCGTTCCCACTGTCGCGACGACAGATAATCGTGTAGTTTAGCTTGTGTATTTAAATGGAGGTGTTCACATATAGGACGACGCGATTACTGTCGTCCACGACTTTTGCCAACTAAAAATCAACGATAAATTCATCGTCACGACATACAGGGAACGGGGCCTTAGGTCCATGTTCACCAAAAAGATGACAGTCTGATTATCTAAAACAGCTGTTTAAAACACATTTTTGTATGGTAATATGTCACAGTGACAGCTGTTTTTAGATAATCAGACTGTTATCTTTTCGGTGAACATGGACCTTAGTCCATCCATTGTGGTTGCTGTTTGTTTGTTTGTGTTTATTTTCATTACGTTGAGCTATAATCCCCGAGACAATTGCTATTACAACGAATGGTAAAAATGCTGATTCATTCAACGTTTATGACTGAGAAACTTATTTATCTAAGGTTTATTCAAACGTCATAATAATATGTCTATTAATAAGAGAATGAATAGGCTCTTATTGTACTGCAACTGCATGCTGTAAACGAGAATACGCATCAAATACATTACATAAGTCTGCCTAGCCTTTTCCCAACTATGTTGGGGTCGGTTCGGCTTCCAGTCTAACCGGATGCAGCGAACACACTCATTATTTTGACTGCCTATCTGACCTCTACAACACTGTTAATTCTGACTGGGTAAGGGTGCTTACATAAACAAGCGGGTTTCCGGTACAGACAAATCTGTGCGGGTCGGTACCGATCGGTACAGGTTTAACTTGGATATAGAAACAGGTAAAACCTGTGTACAATTCACGCTACGACCCTGAGGAGCTACCGCTCGGCTCCTAAACTTGATACAGTTTGGACAAAACACCAATTAATATAATTCTATGTCCAACCGGTTCGGACCTAGCATTGCCGACTCGTAGCCACATCATATTATCATACCAGTAAGACAAGAGGATTTTTCCACAACATTTATTCCTAACTAGTGCTGTCCTGGTTATGATGTCATCTTCATAACCAAGACAACTAGTTGCGATGTTGATTGTGATGCCATCAAGCCGATTTAGACCACAGCGACTGCATTCGATGGCTTTCAAGGTTGGTTTTCGAGAGCTTTGATGTGCTGCTCTTTCATGTGCTCTCAAGTGGCTAGCATATTCAACTTTGTCCTATAGTTATAATAATTAGTTACTACAAAGTTTGGGTAAAGGAACCCAGTGGCACAAATCTGTAAAATAACCAACTTGTCAATAGTGAGTCGGTAGTGTGTCAGTAGTGTCTCAATAGGCTAATCTTTGACATTTGGTATTCTACATTTTTTTATGGCCATTCACTTACGACTATAGTGCCATTGAAACACCATAGAAAGACTATTGTAATAATTGGTATTCTGCTAAACTATAATCTGTCAATGTCATCATGATGTCCAAAGTTACGGTAGACTGTAAATATTTTAAGTGTATTTGACAGTGTGTCTATCGAACTGCCACACTACCGACACACTACTGAGACACCGCTGAAACGCCATTGAAGTTTTTGCAGAATACCAAATTTGCAATAGTGGCAACATAATGTCTGTAGTGTGGCGATAGAGGGTCAATGGCGTGTTGTTCAACGTTAAGTTACAGAATTGGCACCCAGGGCCTTCCTAAAGCTCGTTGGGTTGACGATATTGTCAGGGTCGCGGGGAACACCTGGATCATGGAGACACAGAACCAGGAAGTGTGGCGGTAGAAAGGGGAGGCCTATACCCAGCAGTGGGTGATTCCGGGCTGATATGATGATGATGATGATACTACTTACTTAAATTTAAAACCTTGCGTTTTTAACTCAAAGTTTCAAGGAAATGTCCCAGTGACAGAAGACCAGCGTCAGAAGACGACCGTTGACTTTGCCGCCATCTTCATATTTGATAGACTGTCACTCTAGACTCACTGGTTTTGTAATAAAGCTGTTTTTACGAAGATGATGTCTATTTTTTTATAGCGGTCAAATGGTACAATACCACAGAATATTACAGAAGGTTAAATAAATACAACGAGCCAAAATGCACGCACACACTGATATGCTTCACATTCAGTGAGTGCAAGCACACTTACCCAGTTGGTCTCGTGTCCCCCAGAATGACTGCTGATCGTGGGATCCTGGGTTTAATTCCCAAGTCATGCAGCTGGCATTTACCATTTGACTTTTTCATTAAAAACGTTTCAGTTGTAGTCCGGAGTTTGGAAGATGACGGTGTAGTACTTCAATGTCTAGGAAAGCTAAGCTGTATGTCATATGCCTGATCTTACCCCGGTGGTGAATAATTGCAGTGAAGAATTGCAGTTCCATCGGAGTATGAAAATGAAGGAAGATGGCTCACCATCAATGTATGAAAAACAGGTTGTGTTGTTAAGTTTTTCATCCCCCGTAGAAAAGGGATGATCCTCCGACCAAACGGTTGTTGAGTATGGTAGGCCTTAGGGTTGTTGATGGGTTTTCCTAAACAGCATTAAGTCGCAGCTCTATGAAGGTTCTGTCTGCGTGCACCTTTACACTCGTTGTACGGTACGCAATAGACCTATTTTTTTGTTGTATGGGAAATCATCAAATGACCCCATTTATTGAGAAACTATACGACAAAACGCGGTCTGGGCGGAGCGGAAGGGAGCGTAAGACTTTTACTGACTAAAACCCATCCATGTTCCTTCTTAGACCTTTGTGGTCCAGAGCCGTGGTATCTCTTTCGAACAGTCCCGCAGCCTCGGCAAGCATCGGCCCTTGAGTCGCCCGTGAAACACGAATGCGCCGACGACACGGCCTGTCGTCATAAGACGGACGGCGAGCTAGCCTATAGCTCACCGTCCACAGCCCCGGTACGGAGTAGACCTTCTGTTATACTCTGTGAGTACACGGACGCGCTCTGACTGTGCCGTTACCTAGCAATTAAGGCAGTGTGCCGGTGTGACTGGCGTAGTTCTAACGTGCCGTATTGTGGAGACGGCATTAGAAGTGAAATAGACGAGATTTTGTATTTTTGTTCACGGTGAGTTTTTGTTATAAGTTTTCTGCATTGGGTCTTGCTAGCTGGCGTGAGGATCGTAGGCCGAAGGCCGGCGGAACGGCGACGATATTTGTGACAGAAAGTGGACGTGTAATGTATATCGTTTTGATTTATGTAATCGGTTGTTATGGTATTATGATGAGGAGGAATGACGAAAATGTTGTGAAGCAAGTTTTGAGTGTGAATGTGGATGGCTATTAGAGTAAGGGAACACCAAAGAAACGATGGATGGACTGTGTGACGGATGAAACGGTGTCTGATAAGATGACGAGTAATAGAGAAGAGTATATTGTTCTGTGTAGAGGAATATGGAAGAACAAGACATGCTGTGCTGACCACAAATAAATTGGGATAAGAGCAAGAAGTATTTGCTAAGCACTCGACCGTTTTGCCACATTAACACCGATGTGTACTAACTTGTTGACGCCCTTAAGTTCTTTTCTTTTACATACTTTCATAATTATTATTTTAGGTATGCATAGCATATGCATAGTAAATAATGTACCTATTTATTTGTGTATAGGCTATTTACTAATTTTATTTATATTACTAGCTGACCCACGCAACTTAGTCTGCCTCACTTAAGAGAGAAAAAACAAAGGGAATAAAATTTTCCCCCGTTTTTGCAACATTTTTCATTTATGCTCCGCTCCTGTTAGTCATAGCGTGATGTTATATAACTTAAAACCTTCTTCGATACAAACACAAAAATTATTTTTCAATTCGAACCAGTATTTCTTGAGATTAGCGCGTTCAAACAAACAAACTCTTCAGCTTTATAAATTAGTACAGATTTAATTTTAAAAATTCTTTCACTGGCAGAAAGCTATATTATTCGTGAGTGTTATAGGCTACTTATTAATTTATTATTTATATTACAAGCTGACCCACGCAAGTTCGTCTGCGCCACATAAGAGAAAAAGGCTCACAAAGTTTAGTCACTTTCTATATTAGTACACTAATATTTTCCCCGTTAGTCTAGTGATCAAACGCGACGGCTGAACAGGTTGATCAAGGGTTCGATTAAAGGGTCAGGCAAAGTGTTATTGGGCTTATTCGTTAGGAAGTTTCTCAGTAGCACGGAGACTGGATTCGGGCCCGGTTGATGGCAATAGGGTCGCTCCCTGTTACATGGAACTTAAACATAACTGGCGAAATTTGGGTGTACTACAGTAGCGAAGGGTACATTTGGGTGTACTACAGTAGCGAAGGGTACCTAAATTTGGGTGGACTACAGTAGCGAAGGGTTTGTAACAGGTAAGCCGGTCCTGTGTATATTTTTAACCCTAGAAAGCTAACGTTCGTCAAAATTACGTCCATCCGATATGTATTGCTTTCTCCTTCTTTTATTGTTTTACTTACGCACTCGTGCTTTCGCGCCAACTTAGTGCCCGTCTGGCTGCATCGCGTGGTGGTTGCGTACAGTTGGTGAGTAGCTTGAGTTTTGAGATATGTACTGCATGGTCGTCATTTTGACGAATGGTTAGCTTATGTGTGACTTTTTTTCTGTCTTTGTGTTTTAATATTCTTTGTTTTTTTTTCAGTTTTACTGTATTATTTCGTTTTACTTAATACAATAATTTAGAAGAATGGCACTGAGATCAATTCTTGGAGATGAAGAAATAGTGCGAGCCCTAGATGATGAGGACAACCCTGACGGATATCATATTTTTGATAGTGAGAACGAAGACGCTTTGCCGATTGAGGAGGACGTGGAAAGTGATTTTCATGACGAACCTTCAGACACGGAAGAAGGACAAATAAGGTCTTTGCGCCAACAAAGCACTTTGCGCTTTGTGAAGAGGAAGAAGGATGGTCATCGTCGGACAATCTCCCCTTGAATGATTTACAAGAAAATTCTTCACTAGCTTCTGTCATAGTCAACTTGACTCAAGCTAATATTCATGGCAAAAACCGTCATGTATGGGCGACCCGTAAAGGACGCACTTCTAGAACTTCTGCGTCTAACATCGTCCGCATGGCTAATGGACCCACTCGATCTGTCAGGGGCATATCGGATCCTCTTCTTTTATTTGGGACCTTTATAACAAATGAAATCCGTGACGAAATTTTGAATTGGACCAATGCGGAAATAGCTATAAAAAGGCAAAGCTATGAGAATGTGACCTCAACGCAAAAAGACACTTGTAAAGAAGAACTCGATGTACCTATGTCACATTTGTAAAGTGCCAATTTGCGGCGAACATACCGTTGATTTTGTCCCACTTGTGCCAAAAATATGTAAACAATTTATATGTAATAGTTGATAGTAACCTTTCTTTTTTTAAATAATCAAAAAAAAAACTCTTAAAATTTTCTAATTTTATCGTTTAAAATTTAAGTGTACCTAATTGATCTAGAAAAACATGTGCCAAACAAAATACCTAATTAAGTGTTAAAAAATGCTACATTTATGTTATTTTTTCTTAAAATTATCTTTCATTTATATTCCTTAATTTCTATAAATATAGTAGAAGCAATTAAAATATGTCTTAAAATGTATTAAATAAATATTTAAAAATGATCGTCAAAAAATCGAATGGTTAGCTTAATATGGTAGTGTAACAACGTTAGCTATCTAGAGTTAATAATGTTTAAAAAAACCATACATTGAACCATTTTGTACTTTTAGTCATGTTTGAGCAATCACGTCCTAACTGAATTACCTACTTTTGGCAATAGTAGACTCCAGTACAATGGTTGTTCCGAAGGAAGCCGGTAGGTTTCGAGTTGTATGAACCCCTCGCCACTGGTGTGTGTGTCTGCGGCATCGTAGCTCTCGAACGGATTAGCAGATTTTGATTTTGATTGATTTTGAATGGAAATTACAGGCGTCAGTTTATGTGTTATTTTATTGGTTCACCAACTACATTTCCACTACAGGTAACAAGCAAAATAAATAAGTAAGTATGAATATTGTGAATAAGTACGTAATTGTAAAATTAAATGTAGGTAATATTGTTTCCTCAATTGCGTGTTGTCGTTTCGTCAAAGTCAAAGGATGATAAAAAATATGGAAATGTATTGTATTAATAGCATAACTATTCAAACACAAAATATTTTCAGAGAATCATCTAACGGCTAGACGAAGCCAGGGCAATGAAAAAAAACTATATATCAAACTTTTTTTGTTTTTACGAAATTATTATAATTCCAAAAATCTTTGAGCCATTTTGCATAAAACCACGTCATAGTTTACTACGGGTCTACGACATAGTATGACGGATGACGTATACATCGCGGCGACGTAGTAAACTAGCGTAATGAATGTTGAACATAAATTGCATTACCTTAAAAAATTAAAAAACCCGCGACACATAGTCACAATTTCAAGGTATTATTATTTTTTGGTACGAAGTTCAAATTAACGCGTCTTACGGGTAGTGCGATTTAGTAGAAATCGTCACGTAACGAAATAAAGTATGCTGTGCGTGTGTATAGTATAATAACATAATATTCCTCATTCCCTTTCAATATAGTGTAGGTACATTATTCTACTAGTCAAGCCTACCATTAATTTGATACCCATATTGAGGGAGTTGTTGAACAAATATTTAAACCGCCATTTTGTAGCGGCAGCCATCTTGGACTGATTTTCATCAAACATAGCTAAGAACGACTAATATTCACCTTACAAACAATATCAAAATCGGTTCATACGTTCGGGCGCTACGATGCCACCACAGACAGACACACACACACAGACACGTGAAACTTATAACACCCCTTGGTTTTTGCGTGGGGGTTAATTTATTTTGTGGGTCAAGTAATTTTACTTACACATTTTTTAAAAATAGTCAGATTTTTTTTTCAATAAAATGGCTTCGTTATAGCCATTAGATGATTCCCTGAAAATATTTCGTGTATGAATAGATACCCTTATACTGTAGAAAATAATTGCACTAGGTACCTGCAGTTTGTAGTTGTACACGGTTGTTGTAATCCCCAAAGATTTGGCAAAGATGTGCTTAGGTACACCTACACATAACATATTGTCAGGTACGTTTAAATCCCATCTAATAGGAGGGAACCTATTGCCGTCAACCAGGCACTTAATAAAAACAAGTACTTGTTTTTATTAACTTTGTCACTAAATATAAAATAATACTCTAAAACTATTTAACGTAAAACTTTTGGTTTTTTAATCTAAAATTTATTAAGTGTATCTGTAAAGCCATGAACTTGGAGACATTTACAATAATCGTTATCTTAAGTATATGATTTTTAAATGGAACTACCGTTTAAAAAATGTATTGTACTTGTCATTTTTAATTTAAGTTCCGTAAAAATTAAAAGTCCCATTTGTCATTTCAGATTACAGTACCTATTATGTACTTGTTTTAGAATCATTAAGAACATTACAAAACTAACCTTGATCATTATTACAAAATCTAACCAAGAGCCTGTTCATTAAGTTATGTATTTAACGGATTAGATAAGTATTTAAATCAGCTTACAACTAACAAAGGGGTTTTCACTCAAGATTTTCTGAGTGGCAATAAATCTGCAGCGTTGAAAAACCTTCAAAGATTGTGGATTACGAGTTAGAAATATATATATGTCACCGTAAAATTGTCAAACACGTTATATTACAATATAACTTGTGTCTCTCTAGCGATATTGTAAACTCTCGAAATAATGTCAACTGAACATACGGAAGTATCTCTGCCCCCATAATCGGGACTTGGGGCACCCCCCCGTTAGGTTGGTTAGGTTCCTTTAAACCCTGCACTCGGAAATAGGGGTCCGCGAAGCGGGGCTCCGTCGACTACGCTTTTTAGGGGAACATAAAGTGTTTTAAGGTTAGGTTATATTAATCGGTATTTCTCAGGAATGGTACAATATCTTTTCATGAGAGTTGTACCACTGGGCAAGGGGGACCCCACCTTCCCTCCACACCGCGTGAGTTGACTACCATCGCATGCATTTCACGAAAAATAATGCGTTTTGTTGTAAGCAGTATGTTCGTTTGACAATATTTCGAGATTTTACAATATCGCTAGAGATATTACAATATAACGTATTTGACAAACTAATTTCTTTAAAAGTCATTGCATTGTATCATGTCAAATTAGAGCGACGATAAAATATCCAGAGTAGGGTCGCGCGCCATCTTTACGGTATTGATTGGCTTGACACATGCGGTGACAGAGCAGGGATTGCTTGGAGAACGGTGGTGTATCGAGGATCCAGGTGGATCGCTAGTGATGAAGTTAGATTGGTGTCGCGTACCTGCTGCTCGAATATAATTGCTAAGCAAACTAGTTATTTAAATTGTGTGAAGCAGTGAATACTTTGTTCTGTGCCCGTATTTCACTCAAATGACGCCCACTAGACTCCGTGAACACTGATGATGTCGAGGAGGATGCTGCTTCTCCGACATACATAATATACACTAGAACAACAACAACAACTACTTTAAACCTTTATAACTATTGTCCAAAACTCCTGAGCAATACGCACCTTTTATATTTTGGTTACAGAAGATTTTTAGTATCAAATGACATAGATTTTATATCTGTTCATGTTTGGGCTCAGCCCACAGGCTCATGCAATTTTTGGGCAAGTCCTTTCCCAGTATTCTGGATTTTTGCCCAGTTGATAGCGACAGCCTGCCCCCCTTTCAAATAGGATTTGAACAACTATTGAAATGTGCGTTTATTACAAGGTACACTTGTGCCTATTGTTTTAATTTTAAATCTCCCTGTAAGTTTGGCTACCAGATAAAATGACAAGGTAGACAAAATTATCGATGACGGAAATACTGCGTAATACGCAGAAATCTTCTAAAATTGACTAGCAGTTCGTCCGCGACTTCGTTCACAAAAATTGTGACAGCTCGTCCAATATGCATGATATAAATATAATTTTAATAATTAATATAAATATAATTTTAATTTAGCCTATATTAACAGCCTCTCAGGTCGGGACTTTAGGTTAAGCCGTGCTTGTCTAGGTTGGTCTGTGGAGGGGTGATCACCCTTACAAACCGAGTTTCCTCCATGCCTCGGAAAGCACGTTAAGCCGTTGGTCCCAGCTGTCATTTGTAGATCTTTGACAGCCGTTAGGTAGTCAGTGGCCAAAAATTCTGACAACCAGTCTTATCAAGGGTCTCACTGACAGTAAGCTACATTTTTCATCATCTACCTAGCGTTTTTCTCAACTATGTTAATGGTCGGCTTCTAGTCTAACCGGATGCAGCTGAATACCAGTATTTTTCATGAAGTGACTGCCTATATCTGACCTCCACAACCCAGTTAGTACTGGGTAATACGATACCTCTTGGTAAGACTAGAACCAGCCATACAAATTCACAAAATATCATTGAAATCGGTTAATCAGCTTCGGAGATTAGCTTATACAAACATAGTGACACGTGGTTTTTATATATTAAGAAGTACTATCTCTGTTATCTATTTTATTTACGCATTGATTGTGATTACGGCTTAGTAATTAATTCTCTAATCTAATTGTACTTATTAGTTTCATTCTGTCTAAGTGTAGTGAGTGAATTATTACGATACTATGAGACGACCGAAAAATATTAAAAAGGTGAATACAATATATATATAGTTAAAAGAAATTGAGACTTAGCATTGCCATAAAACGTGGCAATATTTACGTTGCCAGATTCTTGGGCACATTACCGGTTGACAGCGTTGAGTAGTATTATTTACACGCTACATTTTAGTTTAGGTTATTTTTGTTTTTATTTTTACTGATAGTTAATTTACTAAATTTTGCCCTAAGTGATTCAATATCCATGAAAAGGATCAAACGTCACCACATATGGGACTTTATAGAATAAAGAAGTAAATAGTTTTGAGAGGCAGATTCTTCCGCACAAAAAATCTGCTAAAGGTTTACAACCGATCGTAAGAAATCAAGATCAAAAGGAAAAAAAATATTGTAATAGTTAATTTTTACTGCCTCGTTAGTCTGGCGGTTGCAAGCACAACTGCTGAGCATGAGGTCCTGAGTTCGATTCCCGGGTCAAGCAAAGTGTTATTGGGTTTTACTATCAGAAATTTCTCAGTAGCAACCACGGGGTCTGGATTTGTGCCCGGTTGATGGCAATAGGGTCACCCCTATTACATTTTTGGAATACCTCTCCCTCTTCCGCAAGTAACCAAGATTTCGTGATATCCAATACCATTGTAATTTTTTTCATCATCATCTTCATCATCGGCCTATTAATGTTCCCACTGCTGGGACAGACCTCCTCTCTATGAGAGGGAATGGGCTATATAATCCACCACGCGGGCCCAGTGCGGATTGGTAGATGTCACAAGTCTTCGAATTTATGGTTCTAGGACATGCCGGTTTCCTCATGATGTTTTCGTTCACCGTTTTGAGAGCAGCGGTGATGTAATAAATTACACAAAGTAATGCGCCTGCCTGGGTTCGAACCCACGACTTACTGAACGTAAGTCGGGGCCGCCACCACTGGGCCACCGCTGCTCTAAATTAAAATTGAAAACTGTAATTTTTTTTGCTTCTTTGAAATCTGAAAATGAGCCTTTGTCTAAGCATCTTTCAATTATAGTTTTGGCGTTCTCTGATCGCGCCTCTATTCAGCTATCAACTTTGCAAGCTTAACATGCTTGCTGAAAAACTCTCTGGGGGCCTTAAGCGGTCATTTTAGGCCCCATGGGTTATCCAATGTTTCGTAATCTACATTTTTTTAAGCTTATCTGTTGTTTTTAGACAGATTCATGCAGGTCTGTCGATATTGTTTGAAATCGGTTGCTTGGCAACCTATATACGTTTTCAAAACATATGCATCGGTGAATCGGTGTCGTAGCTATAGGCATCTGGCATACCTGCTGTTTAGCTGGTTTAAACGTAGTGATTATATACTCTGTGAGCTGGTTATGCCCGTTGTCATTAGAACTCAATTTTTAACCGATTTCCTTTTGGAAATCGACCTCCTCCTTTTGGAGGAGGTTCTCAATTCGTCGGAATCTTTTTTTTTTAACTAGTAGTTGAAATGAACGGTACATCTCTGCTTAAGGCCTGAATGTTTATCGAGCTAACGGTCGGTCGCGTAAAAGTACCTATTCATTGTGTTCTAAAGGGTGTAAACAACCTCATCACGAAGCCTTCAACCAAGCATTCTGTAAGTACATCAGACTTAGGTGCATGTTCACCAAAAAGATGACAGTCTGATTATATAAAAACAGCTGTTTAAAACACATTTTTGTATGGGGACATGTCACAGTGACAGCTGTTTTTATATAATCAGACCGTTATATTTTTGGTGAACATGGACCTAAGTAACTTTACGCAAAAACGATTGCTGGAAAACAACTTTTTTTTTGGGATGAAAATCATGTTTTGTGATAGAACTCAATGTAACGAACTTAAAACATTGTGCTGATGGATGGATTTAATAGTACTACTAATAGTCGATGGGGTCGTAGAGGTGTTTAAAAATTTTACAATCAAATACTTGTATGGGTATCTGACTGTGTGGAGTATTTAAAAAAAACTTGTCAAAAAGTTGTAACTTTGACCCCCAATATCTCCGTAACTAAAAGGTTCCCAGGTATGGTGTAGAATAAAAATGATCAATGACGGGGAGATCAAGTGCCTTTCGGCTTCGTGAAAAGGTTTTTACACCCTTTATATGTATAGCCGCGACGTTGACGACAGCGGTAACCGACAGTCGTATTTTGTTCTCGCTGACGTCACGACCGACCGCCAGCGCCCGACCGTCAGCGTGACAAGAATTCAGGCCTAACCCTTCGGGTATTACAGGCGCGTGATACAATTTTATCTTGTATTTGAGTGTTTTGTTTGTAGAGTCAAACACTCAAATACAAGAAAAATTCTGATATTTATTTAGAACACTACTAATTTTATGACCATATCTAAACCATAATCACACATCTTAACAAGGCCTCAAGTCTGCTATGACAATAGTGTCAGAATAGTCGATCATTGATTTCATAATGGTCAAGTTTTGAAAAGTTTGGTAATCTACTAATATAATGGCGTCATTATGATTTTCCAATGGTCAACCACTGACACTCCATTGAAAGAAATGTCACAGAATGGTAATCTCGTACATATTGACAAATATGTAAAAATATACTATAATGAAATCTGGCATGAATAAACGTTCGTATTTAGTAGTAAATTTTGAAAACCATTTGTACTAATGGTTTCATAGTAATGGCAATACGACAATGTCATTAAAACACAATTTTATTAAGAGACCATTGACCAACCAATGATTGACCATTGTAAATTTAGCGGATGGGAATGGAATCGTGTTTGAGTGACGAATTTATGAAAATAGCAGAATTGGGACCCTGATTATGATTATGGTTGCTTTAAATGGTTTATAGATACGGATATATTGTGATAGCCCTCTTGATTTGTGTCCTCCCATAATTTTCAGAGCATGTCCTCCTCCATCTACCTCCGTCTCCTCGGCCAGGCTGTGATCCTGGGCCTCCACAGCGCCAACTCAGTCGTGATGTTCCTCTCGATGCAGAATGAGGACCTCATGAGGGATGAGGCCATCAAGAAAATGGGGTCGATGCAGAGCCGATATCTGACTGTGTGGAATATTGTGAGTTTTATAAGAATCTTCTTCTGTAAAACCAAAAATTTCTTGAACGCAAAGGTCTTAAAAACTATCATTTTGGGGTTCCGTCCCGAACCAACGGGATCCTATTACTGCTATTACTAATAAGCCTCCGCTGTACGTCCGTCTGTCTACCTTTAAGTATTTCTCGCGTGAAAACTGCATAAAAACTGTGACACTGATTTTATGCCACCCATAGGCTTCTGACTAATATTCTTTCAGAGCGGGCTGTATTTCATAATCCTTATATGTATAGACAGTTGAAATTATCACAGAGTGGTTGCCGATATAACAATAAAAAAAAATTAAAGGGACCCTTTTGTTACTTCTTTTTGGATGGGAAATCATCAAATGACTCCTCCCGCTCTGAGCAGTGCGGAAGGGAGTGTCAGACTTTTACTGACTAAAGCAATCCATGTTCCTGCTTAGCCCTTTGTGTAGCAGGGCCGCGGTATCTTTTTAGAATAGTCCTGCAGCCCCGGCAGGCATCGGCCCTTGCGTACCCCTTTCCTTATGCTGAACACTCGCGCGCCGTCGATATGGCCCGTTGTCATAAGACGGAGACGGCACGGCACGGACGGAGAGCCAGCCCATATGTCACCGTACACAGGCCCGCGCCAAAGGGTGGCCCCCGACGCCCGGTGCGGCTCCCGTGGCGGCTGGGACGAAAGGTTCTCTTACGCTCACGTTCCGCCACCTCCTTCGCTAGCATGACTGCTTCAATGGTACGGGACTCTTCATGTGCAAGTCCGCCTCGCTCTTGGCCAGTTTTTCTTACTAATTGTTTTTGCATTGTCGATACATGACGTGAATTATATTACAGGCCGGTCAAAAATGTATATGATTTCTTTTCCAGGCCTTCCAGATGTCCTACTTCCCCCTAGCATTCGCCTGCGACTTCCTGACAGTGACGGGAAGAGACAACCTCATACCAAAGAGCATCAGACGATTCCGGCAGACTTTCTTCACGGCTTTAATCTTTCCTGTGGGTGTGGTGAGTAAGACTTTCTTCACGGCTTTAATCTTTCCTGTGGGTGTGGTGAGTAAGACTTTCTTCACGGTTTTAATCTTTCCTGTGAGTGTGGTAAGACTTTCCTTTACTGACTTATCGTTTTTGCCATACCTATTACTTATTGTCTACACTAATATTTTAAAGAGGAAAACTTTGTTTGTTTGGTTGTAATGAATAGGCTTAAAAACTACTGGACCGTTTTTAAAAATTTTTTCACCATTCGTTAGCTACATTATCCGCGAGTATAATGCAAAGCATCCCCGTACTCCCACGGGAACGGGAACTACGCGGGTGAAACCGCGTGACGTCCGCTAGTAATCAAATATAAGAGCTAGCAACTTAATATTTATCCGTGGTGCTAGGCAACTGGGCTTATCCCAGTTGTAAACGTCCCTTTGTGTCTATTAGCCTTGTTTCGTTCTGTCTCCTGCTGATGTGGAGGGAAGTGGAAATTACGGTTTTTTCCTACTACTCCGCTATACTTTCTGATTAATTTTATTGCGGGATCCAATACAGGTAAATTCATTCTCTGGGACTTCGTCGAGCTTCATTATCTCGGCGCTTTTCTGGTAGTCGCCACTGTTGATTCTGGCTTTCAGGAGTTTCAGTGGTTTGGGAATAGTGTGGCGGGCTTGCCAAAAAAAAAAAGCAGACTGCTTAACTGACTGAGGTACGGCCGTTTTCAATTACTTACTTACGTTTAACGGTTAGTTAATATCTCTCGTAGTTAGCTTGGAATAGCCTCCGCGTCACCTATCTGTCACTCGGAGGAATAAATACACAAACTTAGTTCCAAAAAAAAACCCATAAAATTATGACCCACAATGTGTCGGGTGTTTTTTAAATTTTCAATTTAAGAGGCCTGCGGAGCATACGAAGTTCATACAAACGTAATCCTAAAATAATTTGTAAATCAAACATATTCTTAAGGTAGCGTGTATTTGTTTCGATGGAATTACAGAATATATAGGTTCTCAAACACATATTTTGAATGTACACTAAATTAAACAAGAGCTATGAGAAAAATAAATTTTCTATAGAAATTTTTAAATTCCTCATATCTCGTCTTTAAATCATTATCCTTTCAAAAAATTTATTTGGGAACATAGATATTCTGTAATCCAGTCGAAATATGTACACACTACCTTAAGAATATGCTTCATTTTCATATTATTTTGGTATTACATTTGTATGAAAAACGCATGCTCCGCCCGCCCCTTAATGTTAAGTACTTGTTTGTAATTTGCCGGTCAGTGTCAAGTTATTAAGGGTGTAAAAATACTGAAAGGCACTTGTTCTCTCCCTCATTGCGTTCATTTTATTGTTCTACATCATACCTGGGAACCTTCTAGTTACGGAGATATTGGGGGTCAAAGTTCCAAAATAATCACAAGTTTTTTTTTCAAACACTAGTTTATTGTAAATACCACGCGCACTAATTTTGCCACTAATTTTCTGCGCAACAATAATTAATTTGGAGGTCATTTTTTCTCGCATCTATTTATGACCAAGCAAGAATAAACTGGAATTGTTTAGCTATTTTCCTATGTTCTATTAAGGTCACATAATAATACAAATTAATTGTACCAATTAATTTTTATGACTTGTTTCATTTGTGAATGAATAAAATCAATTAAAAATGTAAAAGAACGAAAATTCGTAATTGTATCCAGTAATACTAATTTATTTAACAAAATGATTACCTATATTTTTAACATTAAAGCGTTTTGGTTACAATAACTGTTGTACATTCTAAGGTCTGAATTCTTGTCGCGCTGAGACGGTCGGTCGGGTGCGGTCCGTCGTGACGTCTGCGTTGCAGTATGGTGCTACATAGAACACAATGTATTCTCGCGACCAAATGTGCGCGACCGACCATCTGCGCGACAAGAACTAAGGCCTTAGAATCAATATAACATCATTGCTTAGAATGTATTATAGTGTATTTCTGAATAAATAACTATCAAAATTGCTAATATTTGACAGCTATTTCTACGGCTATGTCCGACGTTGTCAACTTTCAGAATGCACCGTTTTAAGAAGTACCGCTTTATTATTGTAAAGTAAATAGAGAAGGAGGCGTAGGAGATTAAGTGGTATGATACTGAAATCCTCATCGTGCTCCTGTCTGGTATGCAATTTATTTAGGGTCGCCGCAAGATGGGTTCTTCTCCATACTTCTCTATTATTCGTCATCTCTTCTCACAGTCTATCCATCGTTTCTTTGGTCTTCCTCTACTTTTACTTACTCAGACTCTGCAAAGCATTTATTCCAATAAGACCATTACAGGCACTTTTGAATACTAGAAAGTCAAAGTAAGCGAAGCTTGCTAGTACAGTCCCAGTCACAAGGCATAATGACTTGTGAAAGTACTGTAGTTGCCCATTCCAAACTGTAGATCTATTTGGAGAAGAATGGGCAAGAAACTCCATGGACACTCTTCAACTCAAACTGTCATTATTGGGGTCGCCTTCCAGTCTAACCGGATGCAACTGTATACCAGTATTTTAAATGGAGCGACTGCCTATCTGACCTCCACAACCCAGTTAGTACAGGGTAATACGAAAGATTAGATTGTCAGATTTTTTGAGCGACTGTCAAAGATCTACAAATGTCAGCCGGGGCCAACTGCTTAGCGTGCTTTCTGAGGCACGGAAGAAATTCGGTATGTAATGGGTGGTCACCCATCCACAGACCAACCTAGGTCAGCACGGCTTAACTTAAAGGTCGACCCGAGTGGCTGTTATTATTTAGCCATGAGCTAATCAAACTCTAAGACTCTCCGCTCTCTTCTCTACTCTATGACTTATCCCCAAATACTGACTCTTCATTTATTTAAGTTCAAACTAAAATAGAGACTTTAAACATCATAATTAAATATCATCATATGCAAATATAACGCAAGAATTCAAGCATTTAGTTTTTGTGCCCAACCTAAAATAGCCACAATTACCTCTATACCTAGCTGTTATTTAAAAACCTGTTGCACTATCCGATACACTTCAAAATAAGATACTGTTTGACCTTTTACAAAATAACAAAAACAGTGTTATGATAATTTATCGAACCATACAATAATTATTATTAGCCGAAATAAAGTTTGCATAACTTAGTAACGTAGATCGACGAGACGAGAGACGTTTTCTTACTAACGTAGATCTTAAGAAAACTGTTACTAACACATGTTATTATGGATTATGTCTGAAATAAATGGATAATAATAAAAAGTCAAAGTTACTCTAAAATTAACAAAAACAGAGACTTTTTCACTTATGATTTAATTCTTTTTATTTCATTATATTCCAGAAAGTTACAGCTAATATAAACAGTGTTCTTTGACAATATGCATTTCACCTAAAGAAAACAAATAAGATAGGTTTAGAATACCTTTAACATAAAATAGGAAACAAAATAACACGATAGATCATCATCTACCTAGCCTTTTCCCAACTATGCTGGTTGTTCAGATAGGTACAGCTGAATTCCAGTATTTTAATTGGAGCACCTGTTTATCTGGCCTCCACTCCTCATTTAATACTGGGTAACAAGATACCCCTTGGTAAGACTGGTTGTCAGACTTTTTTGGCCACTGGACTATATTTGTCAAAGATGGACAAATGATAGCAGGGGCCAACTGCTTAAGGCGCTTAGAACAGCTAAATTAGCAACTCTATTTGTGGTGGTTCAAACTTCGTTTGAAATGCTGTTAGACTATAGTTCTAATCAGCTTGCACTACAACGTGGTTGTTACGACAGCCACTGCGGGCCAAATAGCGCGAAATGAGTGGTTTCGATCGATTTACAAAAAAACTATTGATCGGATTAAAAAACCAAAACAGTATCATGCTAATATATTGCTTGTAGAATTATTTGCCAAAAAATCAGAATAATCGCATGCATATTAAAATGGCTAAGAAAGAAGTTGTACCAATTATCACGCACCTTGCCAACTTATGTTTTCAAAAAGGCGCTTTTCCAGCCCCATTAAAAAAATCTATTATTACACCTGTGTATAAGGGTGGTGATAGAGACGACGTCAACAATTATCGACCTATTTCCGTTCTAACTGCGATTTCAAAAATATTAGAAAAATTGATAAATACTCGCCTCTTGCAGTATCTAGATAAATTTGACATACTGTCACCTTCTCAATTCGGATTCAGGCAAAAAAAGTCAACTGAAGATGCTGTTATAGCACTAAGTTCCTTAGTAACTGAACAGCTCGACAAAGGAAACAAATGTATGGCAGCCTTTCTGGATCTAAGAAAGGCATTTGACACCGTCTCTACTCCCATTCTTTTACACAAGCTTGAAGCTATCGGAGTTCGTGGAATACTACTGGCACTTTTTGAGGATTACCATTCTGGTAGAACTCAAAAGGTGAAGGTGGAACAAATTGTTGGTGAGGACGCGGATGTATCATACGGTGTACCTCAGGGTAGCGTTCTAGGACCTACCTTATTTTTAATTTATATAAATGACCTCTGCAATATGAGGATTAATAATGCCAAAGTTTTCTCATACGCTGATGATACAGCTGTCGTCTTCTCGGGGTAAACATGGGATGAGGTTAAAAATAGTGCAGAAGAAGGGCTAGCTCTTGTTGCAACATGGCTAAACAAAAATCTGCTCACCCTGAACACTAGCAAAACTAACTATATTTGTTTTAATATTTATAATCAGTTTCAACCAGACAAGGAATTTAATTTGAGAATACACACTTGCGACATGCATACGTTTGGAACTTGCTGCAATTGCCCTACTATCCAACAAGTGACCCAAACAAAATATCTGGGAGTGATCATTGACCAGCGTCTTTCCTGGTATCCTCAACTGGAACTAGTCATGAGTAGAGTGCGAAAACTTGTCTTGATATTCAAAGAGCTGAGATATGTTGTACCAAGGAGAACTACTGTAAATAAAAACAATGACAACCAAAGAAATCTATTAAACGAAATTTATGTATCTTTGGTCCAGTCCGTTTTAATATATTGCATAACAGTATGGGGTGGAGCAACGAAATCCAGTTTTCTAGAGTTAGAACGTGCTCAAAGAGCGATACTTAAAGTGATGTACTTCAAAAAAAGAATATTTAAAAAACGCTCCGCCTACTTGTACAATAAAATTAATAAACTAATGTATATTTATGATAAAAAAAAATATGAATGCAAAAAAAACTAACAATATGGCTACACAATTTAAATTTTGATGACACAGAGTTACTCTTGCAACGCGTGAGTTAACAATAAATAAAAACTTAATGATGTTATTCGATTAGCAAGACACACATGTCATGTACAGTTGTAACCTCAAACTTCTCTCCCTCTCACTCGCACACTCACTCTCACACACGCACACACACTCACACACACGCACACACACACACACACTCAAACATACTCATGCGTACACACGCTTATACAATTTATCGTACTTTGATAACTTTGTTTTTTATTTTTACTTTTTTCTCTTTTTGTTAATTGCCAATTTATTTTGTATCTCTAAAATGTAAGGGAAGAGCGGAGCCTTCAACTACAGGCATTTTTTATGCCTAAATGGAGACTCCTTGACATGCAATGTAACCCAAACTGATACGTAATAAACTTATTTTATTTTATTTATTTATTTTATGTTTTTTATTGTTTGAAAGATATTTTTAGAGGTAAGTTCGTGATTTCTTTTTATCGAGCCAAATTAATTGTATTACGTTTTCAAAACAGTATCATGCTAGCATATATCCTGAAGAATATCATATATTTTTCTGGTCTTGTTTATAGCAGTGAATCATATACTTTTAGTAATTATAAAACTCGCGTTTAGCTCGTGTCCTCCGTGTCTCGGAAAGCACCTTAAGGCGTTAAGGTGCTTTCCGAGACACGGAGGACACTCGGTATATAATGGGTGGTCACCCATCCACAGACCAACGTAGGCAAACAAACCCGAGCGGCTGTTATTATTTAGCTACGATCTCCATAACACCATCGATTAATACGAGCTAAATATCATTTAGACGCAATCACTTTTCCGCAAGAAAGCTTGTCATTTTTCGCCAGTAAGTAAGTGAGACTTAAGAGTGTGGCTTTGTCAGTGAACAGTCCTGTACTGAGGGCATCTGGGGCAAGGAAAATCTGCCCAGGTAGATGCATAGACTATTCCAGCCACAAGTGTCAGTTTGTCAGTTTTCGCCAGTGAGTGAGTGAGTGAGCCTTGAGTGTGCAGTGTGGCTTTATCAGTGAACAGTCCTCTATTGGATATGAGGGCATCTGGGGCAAGGAAAACCTGTCCAGGTAGATACATAGACTATTCCAGCCAGAAGTTTCAATTTGTCAGTTTTCGCCAGTAAGTGGTTGAGCCTTGAGTGTGGCTCTGTCAATGAACAGTCCTCTACCAGATATGAACAGGAGCAAGGAAAGCCTGCTCAGTTAGATACGTGACCAATGTGACTATTCCAGCCTGAAGTATCAGTTTGTGAGTTTTCGCGTTGTTGTTTCCTGCTACTATAATAAATTGCAATAATTAATGATGTGATGAATGTAATCTTTGTAATTGATTTAATAAACTAGCTCTTCGCCCGCGACTTCGTCTAAGTACGAAAATTGTTATTTCGGCTAATTTGCATGATATCAATATACAGGGTGTAAACCACCTCATCACGAAGCCGTCAACCAAGCATTCTGTACATCAAACTAAGTAACGTTAAAAAAATATTGCGGGGAAACAACATTTTACGGGCAACGGGTTAAAATCATGTTTTGTGGTAGAACTCAATGTAAAGCACTAAAAACATTGTGCTTGTGAATGGAACAGTACAGCGCTGGTAGAGGTGTTTAAGGTAAAAATTACTTACAATAAATGCTTGTGCTTATTAAAAAAAAAACTTGTCAAAAAGTTGGAACTTTGACCATAACTAGAAGGTTCCCGGTGTACCTAGAACAAAAAAAGTGGGCGAAATGACGGGGAGAACAAATGCCTTTCGGCATCGTTAAGAGGTGTTTTATACCCTGTATGTTACTCGGTAAAGAAGTAGCTTTCTAATAGTGTAAGATTTTTTTTTTATCGGTTGAGACGTTCTTGAGTGAAATCGTAACAACCAAACAATCAACAAATCAAATGTTTCTTATTTGTAATATAAGTGTAGATTAATCTTTTATATTTTTGTTTCAGCTTATATTCACAATATTCTGGCCAATCTTCATCTACGACAGAGAGCTACTATTCCCCGCGTTCATAGACAAGATATTTTCTTTTAAATCTAACTTGGTCATGCATTTCTGCATTATGCCTGCTGTGGTATGGGAGCTGGCGTTTTTGCCGAGACCTGTTCAGAAGTCTCATCGGCTGAATCTTGGGATCCTGGTGGTTTTATACGTAGTGTATAACTCTATGTGAGTATAAAACACCAGTAAAGCTTGACTCACGCTAGATCGTGTCGGGTCCGAGCCGAGTGCGAACGTGCAGTTTTGTATGGACACCCTCACGCTTCCGAGCCGCTACCGAGCAACGGACTTTGGATTGTGCTACAGCCGACACTCACCTCGGACCCGACACGTTCTAGCATGCGTGCGTTCTACCTACTAAATAAACTTGTTTTTTATGGCATCTCTCAAGTCAACCTATTAGACTGGTTTCTGCTTAACCGGTCTATCCTGTGGATATGGCCGGCAGTCTCGACAGAGATAACGACAAAATCGCTAACTTTCGGTCGCTGATTACTAACGAATAAATTCGGTTGCAATAATTATGCTTACGAGAATCGCGCCTAGGATGAAGAGACTTTCATTATTCTCAAGCATCATTATTGCAACCGAATTTATTCGTTAGTAATTAGCAACCGAAAGTTAACGATTTTGTCGCTATGTCGGTCGAGACTGCCGGGCCTGGAGAGTAAGGCCTTCAGCCAGGGGCATACAACTTATAACCTAAGCGACAGCGCGCTCACCCGGCACCCTCTGTGGGGTACGAGCCATGGAATAGGGCGTCGCTGGGCAGCAAGGGGACAGTTTGGCTCTGAGTGAGATTATTTAAGGACTGATTTAAAACTACAGGCTCAGTATTGCAGTCTGGCTTGAGCAAGAGAACTAGTCTTACCAAGGGGCTTAGTATTACCCAGTACTAACTGGGTTGTGGAGGTCAGATAGGCAGTCGCTCCATGTAAAATACTGGAATTCAGCTGCATCCAGTTATACTGGAAGCTGACCCCAACATAGTTGGGAAAAGGCTGGGTAGATGATGTTTGGTAGTAAGCTAGTTTTAACTCGAAACTCTTCGCTCTACGCTAAGCTGCCTTAATATAGGTAGATTACCATTGAAATCTTGTTTTTTTTGTTTCAGAGTTCTTCACACGTACAACCAACGAGGTCTGTTCCCGTACCCGATTTTCGGGATGACATACGGAACCATTTACTTCCCAATGTTCTTAGCATTAGTATTTTTCCTAGGGTTAGGCATATATTTGTCGCAATCGAAACTATATTCTTTGATTTGGGGAGAAGAAAAACCACGAAATGCTGGGAAAGTTAAAATTTCGTAAAACTGCAATGAAAGATAAGACATTTCTCTCGAGTGAATGTTCATTTTTTATTTTATTCAACGTTCATCACACACGATCAAGCTTTATGTTTCATTTTTTGATCATATACTTAATAGGCGAACGAAAAAACCGGTGTGCAGAATCTAACCTCGTTCTTCGTTACTTTTGAGACATTTTTTATTCAGATTTTACACTTCAAGAGAATGATGCCGAGTGAATGACAAAAGTGATCTAAAAGTGAAACAAAATGTCTGATTAACCTTTTGACCGCCAGAGCATAAACGCACGCGCGTACCCTCCACGCCAAGCCAGAATTTCACCTACCGATTTGTCACATATTTGTGTCACGCGCTTGCTTGTCACGCATATGTGACATCCATTGTAACATATGCGTGTCGTGCGTGCATGCGGTCAATAGTTAAGTACGCTGTTAGGTATTTATAAATCTGTGATTACAAACTGGTATTGTATATTTATAGTTGTAATAAGTTATATTAAATGTTATGGGTACACATTACACAGTGAATTTTAATATCCCTGAATCATGAGATCTTGGTGGTTTGATATGTCATGCAATTAACGAACCACCAGATTTAGCAAAATGTAACGACAAAAAAAACACTTTTGATTGCAAAAATTAGTATTGTATTGTATTGTATTGTATAACGGGCTGGTGTCCGCAACTCCACGTCAAGGCGCGTATTTTGCCAAAATGAGTAAATGATCACCAAAATTGACCCCATTTTATCATGAAAATAGAACCAAAACTTTATTTTTTTAGTTAATGACCTCCAGAAATTGAACTGTTATGCTCTTGCATCCGAGTCGAAGGAGACCCGGTCGACGGAGTCCCGCGTAGGGCTCCGATTTATAAAAAAATAACCACTTCTAACCTAATCTATCCGTGTCGGGGTGCCCCAAGTCGGCCTAGGCAAAACTAGTTTGTCATCAAACTCCTCATTATAATTTGGTGCTCAATTTACTAAATTTGGTGATCAACTGACATTTTAGGTGGTAGATGTTAGTGGTCACAAAGTTATTTTTGATGGTCATTATATTTTCTAAGTAACTTTTGATTTTACCTGAAACCTCCTGAATATTTCCCTTTCCGTGTTCAATTCGAGGCACCAGTTAAGTGGATTCCTACACTGATATTATAAAAAGGAAGAATTGGATTTTTTGTTTGTATCTTTGTTACGATTTAACTCTAAAACTGCCCGAACGATTTTAAAAATTCTTACACCATTAGAAAGCCACGTCTTTACCGAGTAACATAGGCTACATTTTATCCCCGTACGCCCACAGAAACGGGTACTACGTGGGTGAAACCGCGTGACGTCTGCTACTAGTTATAAAATAGTGTCAATATTTGACTGCCTATTAAGGCGCTTAGAAGAGCTAAATTAGCAACTCTATTTGTGGTGGTTCAAACTTCGTTTGAAATGCTGTTAGAATAAAGTTCTAATCAGCTTGCACTACAAAGTGGTTGTTACGTCAGCCACTGCGGGCCAAATAGCGCGAAATGAGTGGTTTCGATCGATTTACAAAAAAACTATTGATTGGATTAAAAAACCAAAACAGTATCATGCTAATATATTGCTTGTAGAATTATTTGCCAAAAAATCAGAATGACCGCATGCATATTAGTATGTTTTTTATTGTTTGAAAGATATTTTTAGAGGTAAGTTCGTGATTTCTTTTTATCGAGCCAAATTAATTGTATTATGTTTTCAAAACAGTATCATGCTAGCATATATCCTGAAGAATATCATATATTTTTCTGGTCTTGTTTATAGCAGTGAATCATATACTTTTAGTAATTATAAAACTCGCGTTTAGCTCGTGTAATCACCTTAAGTCTAGTCGTCGCTAGCACGACTGGTAAGCATGAGGTCCTGCGCCTGATTCCTAGGTCGAGCTACGTGTTACTGGACTTCAAGAATTTCTCATTGGCGCCCCCTGTTGTATGGAACTTAAACATAACTGGCGAAATGTGAGTGCGTAGCTACCGATGTCATCATCTGCCTAGCCTTTTCTCAACTATGTTAGGGTCGGCTTCCAGTCTAACCGGATGCAGCTGAATACCAGTATTTTACATGGAGCGACTGCCTATCTGACCTCCACAACCCAGTTAGTACTGGGTAATACGATACCACTTGCTAAGACTGGTGTCAGACTTTTTAGGCCACTGACTACCTGTAACGACTGTCAAAGATGGACAAATGACAGCCGGGACCAACAGCTTAACGTGCTTTCCGAGGCACGGAGGAAACTCGGTATGTTAGTGTGGTCACCCATCGACAGGCCAACCTAGGCAAGCACGGCTTAACCTAAAGATCGGCCCGAGCGGCTGTTATTATTTAGCCACGAGCTCCTGTGTGTATCAACCGTATCACTGATACGGAACCCGAGTAACGATGGCCCCTGATGAGGAAAAAAATCACAAAATCTTCTCACAACCTCAAATATACTTCATGATAAAAGATATTTAATGAATTAAGGGTGTAAAACACCTCTTCACGAAGCTGAAAGGCAGTTGTTTTCCTCGTCATTCCGATATTTTTTTGTTCTACATCATACCTGGGAACCTTCTAGTTACGGAGATATTGGGGGTCAAAGTTCCAACTTTTTGACAGGTTTTTTTTTTAAATACAGTTTTTATACGACCCTCGTACTATTCAATCCATCCATCAGCACAATGTTTTAAGTGCGTTACATTGAGTTCTACCACAAAACATGAATTTGCACCCCAAAAAAAGAAGTAGTCTCCCAGCAATAATTTTTGCACAAAGTTACTTAGTTTGATGTACAGAATGCTTGGTTGACGGTTTCGTGATGAGGTTGTTTACACCCTGTATATAACTTATCACGGTTCAGAAATCTCCAATCGTCAGGATGCTATTTTCTTTACAAAAGTCATTTGACATTTATATTTTTCTCCTCTTGTCAGGCTTCGTCACAATCAACCAAAGAGCGGCAATGGGCCCCCAAAAAAAGTTGATACTGGGCCCTTTTAGGACTAGTTACGGCACTGAATATTAGGTACTCCTCTGGAGCCTTATCACACTAGCGAGTTGCGAGCGAGTGGAAAGCGGGGCGAGTGCGCAGCGAGCTTGCCGCAGGTGGGCAGCGAGTTCGCGGTGTGCGATCCACGTTTAGTACAATCATTCATTTGGTTTTTCCTCGCGGCGTGTTCGCTGCGCACACGTTTCGAACTCGCGGCGACTCGCTAGTGTGATAAGGCCCTAACCCTTGATGATGATGGTATGTAAATTAAAGTAGTGCCAACTAAAAATCTACAGGTAATGTGGTAGAAGAAATAAAACACAAACGCATTTGCAAGTGATTCGAGAATAATAATAAAAACAATAACATTTATTTACTATTGGTTCTCAAAATTCACCATTAACTACTTTAGGTACATAGGTACAATGTTTTTTGTATTTGAGTTCATAAACCAACAAAGCTTATGCGTAACATCATCGAAAACGGCTTAGCCCACAGTTTCAGAACGAAAAAATGAGTTAAAAAAAGATTTTCACTATTTTTTTATTGTTTCCCTTTTTGTCGCAATTTTCGATCATACCACGCATACAAAATATGTTTTTTAATATATTCTGTTTTTTACATAGACATATTATGTATTTATTTCTTTATATTTTTTACTCTTTCATATGTTCAGGTAATGTGTAAAAATACTTAATTATTTCATTAACAAATTAATATTTTCGATAATATAAATCATCTCATAGAAAAACAAGACATACAAAAATTTTATTATTTTTTATTTATTTTTCTTTACTATTTATAATGATCTCAGATACCCATAAATTCGTAGGTACCGTTTTACAAAATAGAAATTCTTAGAAAAAAATACAAATGAAAGAAAAAAAATTACCTAACCAAACCGAATTTTTCGTAAAAAAACACACAGACACCCGTGACCGATTATTCCCATATTTATCATGCTTGCTTTTTCCAAAATACGTTTTTTTTTTATTCTATCCTTTACGTGTCCAAATCTATATTAGTTTTTTAGTGAAAATTTAGCAAAACATAGTACAAAAGTTTTAGAAATACCTACTAAAACTACCCAGCAAGTAAAACGTTTACCCTATATACTATCACTATCGCACTGACACTCATACGCATATGTGCGAAAGAGAGACAAGATACTCTCTTCACCCTTCAATTTGCACCAATCAAGTCTAAGTTTTGCTCGAAGTTACGGACACGGCGTTGTTTGGGAGGGATACACACTTGCGACTTTTATTGCGATTTTTTTTAATAAAAGGCTTTACTCAAAGAAGAGTGGTTTACAATACACGTTAACTAAGAGAGACAAAACTATTCAAATGACATTATCAACTAAACGGGAACGTGACCACTTTTCTTTTCTCTTTTTATCACATTCTTGAATGCCTGACTCAATCACATCACAGCACAAATATGTTTTAGAAATCGACGAATAGCGATATTGCTCATACAATTTTATAAACGGTAAATTATGTCTTTAAAATATTGACAAGCCATAAAGCTCCGTAAAAGACAAAAGATCTGAAGGAACAGAGAAAATCTGTAGATACCTACTTAGTTAATTTATATTCAGCCTTTTAGTCGGAAATGACAGAAATACAACGCAGAGTTCATGCTGTTAAAGGTTTGGGTTTTATAGTAACCACATTCAACAGACATTGGTGATCTTGGTACTTATGTATATATTATATAGCCCTGAAGACAAAAGGAGTTAATGTAAAGACCCCAAGTAACATGGGACAAGGGCAAGAACACTCACACAAACTCATCAACACTTTGCCCGACTCGGGAATCCAACCCAGGACTTCATGCTCTCGTAGCGGCGATCGGCGGCGGCGACCTCTCGCGTCCGGCCCTGGTTCAATCCATGGTCCGGAGCGAGACGGAATGGGAAGCCGTCACCTCCTTCTGTGAAGCAGTCATGCTAGCGAAGGAGGTGGCGGAACGGGAGAGGGAGAGAGCCTCTCTTCCCAGCCGCCGCGGGAGACGCACCGGGCGTCGGGGGCCACGTGGTGGCTACCGGCCACCGTAGACGCGGGCCTATGGACGGTTAGTTATGGGCTAGCTAGCCGTCCGTCCATCTAATGACGACAGGCCGTGTCGACGGCGCGTTCGTGTTCCACGCGCGCCTCAAAGAGATGTCAGCATAAGGGCAGGGGCCCGCAAGGGCCGAAGCCTGCCGGGGTTGTGGGCCTGTTCGAAAGAGATACCGCGGCCCCGGAACATAAAGGCCTAGGAAGGAACATGGATGGGTTTTAGTCAGTAAAAGTCTGACACTCCCTCCCGCTCCGCCCAGAGTGGGAGAAGTCATTTGATGATTTCCCATACGAAAAAAAAAAAAGGCCAAGAAGATGATGATTTAGCCCAGAAGACAATACAACCAAACTCCCATCTACCACAAATTCACAGTTATTTTACCGCAAGACGATAGCAATTAGCAATCTAATTGTAACGAAACAGAGATCATTGTGATTTCGGCAGAATCTACAGTTGCAGCAACTTCACTGCAACCTTACAACTAGGACTTGTAAACTTTGCAACTTTATTGCTAGATCAAAATTGATTGGGAAATTTTTTTGGTTTCGAAACTGTCAAATTAAGTGCTAGCGTCTGTATTAAAAGATTTGATAAATGATATTAAAATGAATTCGAGAAAATCTGCGATTTCTATTTCGTTCAAATCTTGCATACATTTTGGGACGCACTTTTGTAAAGAGATAAAAATTCACGCTAAAATAACTGAAAATATTATTGTTTTCCACTCCGATCAAATAAAACCTTCTTTCTTTCTATATAAAACCCAAAAGAGATTGAAAGACTAATGCAGTTTTGACAACCGTCAGAAACACAAAAAACAAATCATCAAGACAAAAATTAGTCGCAAGTGTGTAGTCCCAATTTCATTCTATCATGTTTTTGATTTATTTTCAAAATAAATTCGAGATGCATGGCCGGTCTCAAACAGTTTTATAAATCTGAATTAGGAAATTCAAGAAACAGTTTTTTTTGCAATGTGTATTTTATTATTTATTTTTTTTCTGTTAAATCTGTTGTTAAGCGAAGGTAATAGGTTTTCAGCCAATTTTTTTCAGTCTTAGTGCTCTAAAACGTTTTCTCCAATATTTCGTTTTTTTTTACAAATTTTATTTTGTAAACCTTCATGGGAAATGTCCAATTGAGAATCACAAATATGAAAAAAGTACAGTTAAATAAAAAAACATGTTGAAATTAATTTACATTTTGTAGACATATTTGAGTCATGAATTAAAAAATTAAGACAACACATATTTCAATACTGAATATGGAATATGGATAATAAGCATTATATAAAAATCACAATATAATTATACAAATTGGACATTCCCATACCGAAGCTAAACATAATGACTAAACAATCTAAACGTGTGCGCCTAGGTTTTTACAATTTTTATTTTTGCGAAAAAAGAGTACACACTCTTTGAAAAACTGTATTGCATATTCTAATAGTTGTGGAAATATTTAAAATTAATTATTTCTAAGTATATATCTGAGTTTTGATAAAAAATTAAAATATATCGTGTTTAAAAATTAACATTTGAACCACCCGTATGTTTTTTAACTATTATGTATGATCTCACTATATGGTTACACCTATTTTATCTGTTACAGAAAATAATAAAAAAAAGGAAAACTAGGAAATAAAAAAAAATAAAACAAAACTAGACAATAACAGATTGCTTTATTTAACAAAAAATATATAATATATAGAAAGGAAAAAAACAACATTTTTCACATGATCTGTCAAGCATGCTCAGAGGCCATTTTGAAAAATTTGTTTCTTTTATTATATTTTTTAATAGAATGTAAAATTAAAGATAACCCATCGAACCTTATGATATTTAATATAAAATACATATGATTAATAACTATTTACAAAATACAAGTTAAGATTTATACTTTTTTATTAACATTAATATAATCCAGTCTATAGTAAAGGCTATTCGACAAACTTAGCGTAATGTTAGAAAATTGATGGTTATTTTAATAATTCTAATTATTAGTAGCAGGCAATTTAAATTAAATTATAAATGTACGTATAAAATCGCGTCAAGCTAAAATAAAAAAGGTAAAAAAATAATTTACGTATTAACGGATAAAAATACAACAGTTTATTATGCAAAATTGTGTTTTTTCATTTTTTTCTTGTTTCATTTTATTATGCAAAATGTGACATAATTCCAAAGATGGCACCCAAGCAAAGAATATGAAAAAAAATGAGATCAATTTACTCTACCACGCGAGAAAAGAAAACCAAATAAAAATTGCCTGCTAGATATTACAAAAATGATTTTTGTCCGTGAAAATTTGATTACTCGTTCCTGAAAGGTTCATTATTCATTCTCATTTGATAATTTTGATCAACGCACGACTGTTATTCGACTTAAAATTACTTTTAATTATGATTTGCATTTTTCCATCGCTTTTACATATTTGACATATATGTACTTCTATATTTATGTAATTAAAAACAACGAAAAAAATACAAAAATGGGCAGTATCATGTATTCCTATATTACAACTTAAATCGAAAATCTACAGAGGCGAAAAAAACATCAATAATAATTATAATCATTTGAAATAAATAACAAGTTACATTCTTTAAAAAAAACTGTTAAAATTAATAAAAAAGAGTCCTATTTTAAAATAAGTTTCGTTCAATTGAAACTGTGTGATCTTTAACTTGCTACACCTTTATAACTTTTTTATTTATTTCTTAATAAAAACTCTATTCCTATTATTATATCTTTATATAATAATTATTATTATTTCTTCATTCAGAGTTAGATACACTTTACGATAATTATATTACGATATTCCTTTGTATACAATACACAATCAAACATACATTATGTCTAATAATGTATTAAATAAACCACAAAAATGTGTGTAACGCTACATAATATATTTCTTGTTACGAAAAAAATAATAAGAGATTTCCATAACAAATGAAAAAAAAATCATCATATATTCTGAGATTAAATGTAAAACTAAACGCATTTAAATGTAACTAGAATCGAATTAAATAAACCTCCTTTTAATTATTGTACGTACATACTTTTAAGTAAATATTTTAACAGTCTCAAGGTACATACATACAATTATAAATATATTAACAAATTATTTAGATGCGTGTAGTTTTACTTAGGAATTAATAAAAAAATAGCTGTCGAGCTGTCAAGAGTCTTTGAAAAGGTCTCAAAATGCCACCGTCCAGCTATATTGGGCAAAAATGAGATCGTTCTAACGCAACCTGATAGAAACCTGTGGGTCTAAACCTGGGGAGGTTTGGACCTAGCCGTGCGTGTAGTCCAGAACACTGTCGAGTGAGAACAGCTCCTTGTAGAGCGCTGGGAACACGTGGTGGGGATGTGCCACCTTGAAGCGACACAGCGCCTCGAGGTGCATCAGCGATAGTTCTCTGTAACGGGAAAATTCGTTTCATTAGTATTAATGTTATTACCCATGCCCCAGTTTCATGATTATTCCACACAATCTTAGCACAATATGTATGTTTCTACATAGCACACTGCAGCTGCGTGCAGCAAATCTACCCTGAGACTTCACCTAACGGGAATACGGATGTTAAGTACATTTACTTATTTCTTATTTTATACGCAAAGTTTCTAGAATATGTCAGACTGCTTCATATCAATTTGCAGCCTTCTGTAGCTTCGCCTAGCTTTTATCGACATAACATTTTACTACCGGCGGTGTACATAGAAGTCAAATTCAAAAAGGCAAACCGTAAATTTCAAACCATCATCTGCCTAGCCTTTTCCCAACTATTTTAGCGTCGTCTAATAGTATAACCGGATGCGACTAAATACCAGCATTTAGCAACAAAATAGGCTCATTATCCTCTGATTTCAAATTAATAAAAACATTCTTAAGTATTTCATCAGTTCAAAAGTACAAATAAGCTATAATTCTTAACTAACTGTATGGGTATATACCTGAAGGTGGGTATCTTAGCCAACAGCGTGTCTAGGACAGTGACGTCGCCCTTAAGTGGCGCGTGGTTAGTCTCGATCTCGTGCCGCATCGCCGCCATCGACATATTGAACAGGCACTGGATCTCCGGGTTACCACGGACGCCGTGCCGTTCTGCGAAGTGTTAATAGAAAATTAAAAAAACATCACAAAAAATATCTCATTACTTCTAGTGTGTATAATATCTGATAGAATGTTAGCTTGCTAGGTGTAGATATAAATCTTACCTGGCCACAATAGCACAAGGCTCTGGTAGAGCGCAAGTTCAGTCTCAGTCAGTTTGAGTCGCGCGATCGTCTTCGCCGCGTCAAATATTCCCACCACTAGCGCCACGTCGCGGGGATCACTGGAATTAATTAAACATGGCTTTAAAAAACATGATATTGAATGAGAAGTAGTAATTTGCTGAGCAGTTTTTTAGGTGTAAGAAAATATGAATTATTCAAGCTACATTCTGAAATTAAATGTAAAATTCTCTAGAATTAAATGTAATTTGCTCTTGCAATTGGTTGATATTGTTAATGTATAAAATTATACCATGAATCTTGACAAATTGAATGACAATTGTTAACAATTAAATGTATTTTTAAATCCTACGTATATTGACTATCCTCGTTGCTTAGTGTGGCACTAGACGCCGCTGTGTGTAATGTCCAGCGATATTTATTTATATTGTCAAATTAAATGTAACTTTACAAAAAAATTTAACTATTTCAATTTATATTTAGTTTCAAAAGTTACGTTCAGTTTGTGTAAATTTTAATTCTTCAATTAAATGTAACTTCCTTATTTAAATGTAAACTCACCGTGCATGCACGCACTCCCGGATAGGCAGCACCACATCTCCATACAACACCTGGTCTCTATTCACGTCAATCAGCCGCGAAAGCCGGACTATGGCCAACTCGAACGAGCCTGGAGAAATAAGAATTGGTACATTTAGATGATATGTTGATAGTTTTAGGGGCTGCGATAGTATGATGGATGGATTGATGATGGTGATGACTTGACACTGAACAGATTTATGCATTATTTAATTATTTTTTGCATTATTTTTATTTTTTTCTGCATTATTTTTTTGGATTTTTAATTTTTTTTATAAGTATATATTTAAATTAATTAAAATAATTATTTTATTCTTACTTACAGTAAAAAAATATTTACAAAAATGTAAGTATGGAATGATCGTTGTTCTTACAAACGTGGTAAAAATTAAAACAGATTTTGATTCCTATATTTTAGAAAATATTATGAGAGGTGTTTGGATAATGTTTTTTTCATCATAAACGTAACCGCATAAAATGAAGCCACGTTAAAAAAAACATGAGTGTATAAAAAACAGATAAAAAAAAATATTCCAATTTTTTTTTCTCCGACCCAAAGCTGGACAAAGGCCAGTCTCATGGGTCAGAATAACTCAAAATTTCAGAAAAAAAAAACTTCTAAAACAATGAATAACCCATGGATACTATACTCACCAGATTTCAACAGCAGAATCTGATCATCTTGCGTCAGCTTCATAAATCCCGGTATAAGTTTAGCAAACTCTATGATGTTCTGAATCATCCCGGTCAGTTTGTCAGCGCAGTCCAGCCACATCTCCTCGTAGGTCATTGAACTGTAGTATAGGAGCCTGGAACAATTATAACAGTTGATATCTGAAGGCTTAGGCAAAGAGTTGTACCTACACTCACATTTCGACAGTTACTTTTAGAGGACACACAAAGAACCGCCGAAAGAACCGACCGCGCCGAAAGAACCGACCGCGCCGAAAGAATATTTTCTCATCCGTATAAAGTTATCTATTCGTCCGATTCGACGCGGATAAGTGTGCGAGGTTTTTATATAATTTCATACAAGTAATTAGTACTGGTATTCAGCTGCATCCAGTTAGACTGTAAGCCGACCCCAACACAGCTGAGATGCGGCTAAGCAGATGATGAGGCAAGTAATTCTAAAATACGATTATTTCGGCTCTTTCGTTTCCTTCGGCTCTGATAAGTTTGCGTTCACCTTAAGGCGACTAGATGAGCTAAATTAGCAACTCTATTTGTTGTGGTTCAAATTTCGTTTGAAATGCTGTTAGAATAAAGTTCAAATCAGCTTGCACTAGAAAGTGGTTGTTGCGTTAGTCACTGCGGGCCAAATAGTGCGAAATGAGTGGTTTCGATCGATTTACAAAAAATCTATTGATTGGACTAAAAAACTAAAACACTATAATGCTAATATATTGCTTGTAGAATTATTTGCCAAAAAATCAGAATGATCGCATTTATTTTAGTATGTTTTTTTTTTGGTTGAAAGAAATTTTTAGAGATAAGTTCGTGATTTTGTTTTTATCAAGTAAAATTAATTGTATTATGTTTTCAAAACACTATCATACTAGCATATATCCTGAAGAATATCATATATTTTTCTGGTTTTGTTTATTGCCGTGAATCATATAATTTTAGGCATTATAAAACACGTGATTAGTTCATGTGGTCCTCTTAAATCCCATTTAGTGCGAACCTGTGGTCATCAACCTAATAACACTTGGCCCAACCTGGGGTTCGAACCCACGAATGTGATAGTGCTTGCGAGCACTAGACCAACTAAGCAGACACAATCATAACATGAGACATATCATAACAAAAAATTACAAAATATACGCACAAACTTTTGTTTTTTTTTTTTTTTTTTTTTCGATACGGAATGTAACCCAGTAACAATATCACAATGGTACCCCAGGGATGGCAAAAGAAGTAAAGGTAGACCAATGAAACGCTGGGAGGACGATCTCAAAAGAGTCGCTGGTCCAGAATGGCCCAGAATTGCAATAGACAGAGACAGGTGGAAGTCTTTGGAGGAACACTGTTTTAGGCTTTCACGGTTTAAAACTAAACTTATATTGTCACTTACGGGACAATAAATAATCACGGAAGATATCCCGTTAGTGACAATATAAGTTTAGTCTTTGGAGGAGGCCTTTGTCGAAGGACAAGCTGTTGTTTGAAAACCGATCATCAGTAACCAATCTTAATTTAATTATTGTAACAGCAATAAAGGCTTATTTTATTTATTTATTACGATACGAACAATACCAAAATCGGCCAAAGAACACAAAAGTTATAACCAATAAAACTTTTGTTTCTATCTCTTTCTATATAAACGAAATTTAGTATGGATTTTGTACGTCGATATGACGAATGACGTCATGAAAAGTATCGGATCTCTCAGTCTAATCAGCAGTTTCAAATGAACTTAGTATTTTTAGAAATATTTAAAAATAATTTCACCTTGCTATTTCTGACGTTAACACGCTTTGTTTAGAGTGATAAAAAAAACATGCATATACCCTATTCAAAAATAGAGTACCTATTAGAAAATCAAATAAAACTGGTAAACAAGAAGGGTATTTAATCGATCTGTTAATGTTTTACTAGAAGATATATCAATAAATTAACTTTTTTATATCAACCCGTTGCGGCAGCAGCTGCTGCGGTTCAGAGTGCGATGCCTGGGTTGGGCAGAGTGTTTGTGGTCTGTTTAGAAAAAAAATGGGCACATTTTCACTTTGAGTTTGGCACACATTTTTGAGCAATGGGCAAAACTTTGTGCCAAGTAGCATGCACCCAAAAATGAGTATAAAAGAAAAAAATAAATTTAGAAAAAAAATAACTCATTCGAAAATTTCGAACAAAAATACTAGTAGTTACTATGTTAGAAAGAATGAGGATTGTTCGGATTTTATCTGACACCAGATGTCACTACGTAGGCGTCTGGTATAAACAACTGTCAAATTGTATGCTAGTGAAACTTTTTACAGAAATTTCATCGTATTTGGACTGTTTCTCAATATAAATATTGGATTAAGAACAAATAAAAGTAGCTGAACTAAAGATTAAGCTTCTGCAAAAGTCAGTGGTAGGTACAAGGAAAAACTTAATGAAAGGTAACATGCGGCCACATTAAACAAATTGTGCGTCGAGTCCCTCCGCGCGGAAGAAGTGAGACTTCGTAATGAGGAAATGAAAATAGGAAGGGGTAGGGGGGGCATGGGGCGTGTACTCCATGGTAGCGTTAAACGTTTAACGCAACCTTGTTGGAAGTCGCATTAGAAGTTTCACTTCAATAAAAGGTAACTTGTGCGGCATGATTTAAAAGATAATTAAATGTAGTCGTAAACTACTAGAAACTCGTGTACCTATATTGATAGATGTTTAGGCTTTACGCTGCCACCTTGTGTTTTGTAATTTCAGAAAACCGTCATTAATTTGACATCACAGTAAAAAAAATAAGTGTACTCACTTGGAAACATCCTGTGGCTTTCTGAACATCTCATGTATGAACTCCAGTTTAGGGTTGGTATTCGCGTGTGCTTCAGCCAAACTCTTCACAAGGACCTTGCTGATATCGCCCTCCGCTGTAAAAGAAGAAACGGTTTAGCTACTTGCCGATAGGTGGCATTGTTTTCAATAGTGAGCAAAAAGTTCTAATTAAAAACAAAAAATAATAAACATTTTCAGTCAAATAAAAATAATTGCAAAAATACTACAAATAGTCTTAGCAAGCATTTTTATAACTAATGAACAAAATTATTTCATACATAAATAGAATAAATTCTAAACGAAACAAACCAAAAAAAAGAAATAATATTGACACTTTTAATGTCAACGACCACCTGTCAAATTGAAATTTGAAATCTTTTTTGATCAAAAATCATGATGTTTTCTAGGATAATATTATGAAATTAAAACTATGGCTATAACGGCATTTACGGCATTTTTGCTGGGCTCATGTTGTTGTTGTTTATGTTGGCGTAAGTATAAATTTAATTCTGGTCGAAGATTTTCAGCTCTGATTAATATCCCGAGCAAAGGATGGACTGTCCTCCGTCCGATAGAAATGATTGCCAATGTTTGCCTTATCTTTTTATCCATAGCTTGACGACCACTGACTTGGTTGTTGGCGTCTGTCCGGCTTATAAAATGTCAATTGTCCACTCAGTGCCTAAAACGTGCTACACATTTGTTCGGTTCAGCAAAAGGCACATTTGAGCGGTAAAATTGAATATACACAGCTATTCGGGAAATTTGCCGCTCGGTTTATCCGTACGTTATTATGTACAACTTGTTTCTAAGCCGAGAAGGGCGATTTATATCTTTAAGCAATAAGACCGGCCTATGTTTTGTACATTTATATCTGTTATTTATTATGATTAACGAAAAATTGTTACATCTTATTCTATTCTATTCTAGTATTCAACTGCAACATGCCACTTATCACTCGACCGCCGCCAACGTAGACGCCGAACGGAGAATGCCGATCGGCATGGAATTGCTTCGGGTCGGATTCGTTGTTCATTCAATGTCGAATCAAAAGTGCCGATCCTAACAAATGTATAGCACGACTCTAATTATAATGGAGATTACCCGTTCGGTTTATTTAAGACTAGGATTAGAATGAATTAGATAATTTGACATGGCTAGTCCATTTGAAGGCTGAAAGTGTTATAGTTTAGTACTCTCAAAAGAAATTAAGGTAAAGCGTACATTATTTATGTTTAACTGTCATAGATATTATCACAGTGGACGGAATCGCCACGCCGCGCCGGCATCATCTAGCAACAGCAGTACCAATACAATTGCCTTGAGTGCTGTGACCGCACACTTTTACCATGGTCTGTCTTCATAGCCGTCAGTTTCTATACACGATAGTGTACACACTTTCGGCTTTCGGCGACATTGTCAGCACTTTCCTTGCAAACCAACGGCTTTCGGCGTTGCAGACAATGTCGCCTCTAGAAGCGGCTGCCGAAGCGTCTCCGTATTTTGTGGTCCACAGCTTGCATCAGAAATGTGTAGTCATAAATATGTGGTGTAGTTAACTATCAATTTTCTCCAATGGACAATACAGTAATCGCGAAAAAAATCAACCCCTAATTTCCTCGACTAAAATGTACGGGACGGCAATTTTTTTGCGACTCCAATTTTGGTCCCACGGAGATAGTTATTCGGTGTGACAATCTATACTATACCATTCCGAAATACGGCTACAATTTTCTGATGTCATGCTGTATACAATTTCAAAGCAACTATGAAAAGTGTTATTTTTCATGTTTTATTTCTGTTTAGCAGCCTGTTTGCTATGCCTGGCTATACCGTTGATTCCAATGCCAGTGGTTATAATTAAAGAGCCAGGTACGGACGGATTTGGATATCCAGCTAGAAGCAGACCTGACGATGGAGGGACCGTTTTGAATAACGTAAGCTTTATTTACTATCAAATTATTATCATAATAAGACGATACCTTCTTTGTTCGAGAAGAGGCAATAACTATACATGCCATGGTATCTATGAAAGCCGGTAAAAACGCCTTCATTATAGCAGCCTGTATTGATGGGTGAGCGAATCCACAAAATTGTTGGAAATTAAAGAAAAATAATGTGAGATCAACGGAAAAGACTGGGTCTGACCTTAAATGGTCTGAAAATGCAGTCAGCAAGCATGGTGACTAAAATTCCATCTCTATACGAGAAAAATCCTTAGCGAAATGACATTTAAATAATTAATTATTGTTTTTCAGCTTAGTAGCAGCCTCCGATTCTTTCCATTTCGTGGCTTCGATCGGCATTGTTTACCTCGTCACTGCGGTCCACGGTATGACTTTTTGTGGGAGAACAATGATACGAGTATCAACATTGAGAAAAAACACTAGCCTCAATACTTGAAAATGTTTATGGAGTAAAATGTAAAAAGTTTCACTTTGGCCTTTTTATTTAATAGTCTTGCAATTAGTCCGAATTTTCGACAAAATAGCGGTCATGTAGGTATAGAGACTATACAATAACAGAGATGCGTTTTCGTTGAGTGTCCAAGCTTGGAGACTAAAGTTGAATTGGCACATGTGCCTGTTATTTCACGAGCCTTTAAATCAGAATACAGAAATACTGTCTGAAAGTAATACGAGTACATTATGTAAGGTACAACTTGCCATAGTTTAGATACGAGGTACATTCTATTGCTCCACACTTACCTAGTACATCACTTTACCAAATTGGCAAAGAGATTGTTAGAATTCAGAATAACGCTGGTCATAAACCAAAAAATAAAACCGAAAAAGAAAACTACATACGAAAACTACAAAAGAAAAAAAACTTGCAAAATAATCATTTAGCGTAACCGTAAGGATCCACAAACATCCACTTACAAGGCAAATCATCACTCGAACTGTGACTGGACCCCTGGTGTCTTCTATTCGTGACAGCATTAGGATTCACCATGCCCATTCCAGACATATTCATGTTTAGCGGGTCCATCAGTCTCCCGTGACCACTACTGGATGTTAAGTCGTCTGGGCTCAAGTCTTCGCTTGTCAGAGACACGGAACTTTGCCCGCTCACCAACACAGAATTCTGTATATCCATCGGACTGTGTTGTATATTTGAAGGACTGTGCAAGAATGTTGTCGAATCGACGTAACTGGCCACAAGATTATCAACTCCCATTGATGTTTCTGGTTTAATTTCTTGCTTTATATTAATAACGCCGCTGGAAATTGATGCTGGAGATTGGATCCTGTCTTCGTAACGATCGAATTCTTGTATTCGTGTCCTCGGGAGGTCGTTTATGGATGACTGTCGCATGGATGTTGTGGATGTCGTGGCTGTTGATGTGGATGTTGAGCCCGATGGTCGGACTATTGTCGTCCCTTTTTGTTGTTCGTCTATAGGTAAGGTAGGTGTTAGTGGGTGATACTAATAATGCTACTGCTAAGTTAGTTTGACTTGTAGCTACAAGTATCATTAATTTTTAAACTTTTATTTATAGCTTTATAGTCCTTGCCGATGTAATCTATACAAAAATATTTTCTTTTGTTTTCCTTACAATGGTTTCGCTGACCTATTATTGATAGTCGACATCATGATGATTGGTACAGCCATCTAGTTTAGAACCCTGGACTACACTATTAAATTCTGATGCTTGCCAGTTATAGGCCTAGCATGTGGTCTTTCCTAGATTATAAGGAATCCTCTCAAGCAAGCACCTGTTCACAGCCTGAGAGAAACGAGTAGACTTCTGGCTATTGCTGTGACCTGTCACAGCGATAGCCAGAAGTCTACTCGTTTCGTCGGCACCTGTGCCTTACAAGGCTAACTACCATAATTCTGATAAATATCTAAATACATACCATGACTGATAAAATCAGGATCCAGGAATCCTCCAGTCTGTTTCGGTTCGTAAGCTGTGGTGGAATCGACGTAGTCTGCTGATACATCGTAGGGTTGTTGTTGAGCTTGTTGCGGCTGGATCCCGCCCATGTTGGATGTGAGGGCTGGACCCGCGTTGTTGTACCCGTAGGAGGACAGCGGGGACCCGTAGCCAGGGTAGCTGTGGATAATGAGTTACTGTGTTAGATAACATCAAAATCTAAATTTAAATCAAAGCATTTATTTCAAGTAGGCAAGATACAAACAAAGATGATAAATTAAATGCAGCTACAGTCCCAGTTACGAAAAAAAGAACCAAGGTCACCGACGTAGCCCGAAGAATTGCCAAACTTAAGTGGCAGTGGGCAGGGCACATTGAACGCAGAACGGATGGCTGATGGGGCCGAAAAGTTCTAGAGTGGCGACCGCGAACCAGAAGACGATGCGTTGGAAGACCTCCCACTAGGTGGACCGATGACCTGGTGAAGGTTGCGGGAATCCGTTGATTGCGACTCGCACGGGACCGGTCAATGTGGTGACACTTGGGGGAGGCCTATGTCCAGCAGTGGACGTCTTTCGGCTGCAATGATGATGATGATGATGACAGTCCCAGTCACTAGTCCCCAAAGGGTTAGGCAGAGGCGTACCTAAGAGTGCAGCCACATTTCACCAGTTTAGTCCCATGTAATAACAAGCCTATTGCCATCAACTTCAGACTCCATTACTGGTACTGAGATAGCCTGATGGAAAAAAACCAAATAACAATTTGTCCAACCTGAGAATTGAACCGAGGACTGACGAGGGTGTTGCATTGAATGTAATTTCCGGATAAATTGTTGGTTATGACAGTTTTTGGTGGGTAAAGAATATTAAGCAGTGTTGTGGTGAATTATTTAAAGAAGATAAAACGCTTTAACTAGTTGGAATGTAAATTAACTGACTACTGATAAGAGTTTCAAAAGTTTACTTGAAATGAGTGGGTGAGTAATCTCGTTGTATATAACTTAGTCTCTCATTATAAACAGTTACTTAGTGGTAGTGGATTTAATTTCCTAGAATTATTTTTATTTACAGTAGAACTGCATGCCGAAGACAGGTGTTCGGTTTAATAGAAATACAAAAAGCGACCTATAACTCCTCTCAAGCAACGAGCTATCAATTATGATGAGTAATTGAAGTATTTCTCCTCATAGCTTCACAACTATTTACTGTTAAATCCAATAAAAAACAAATCGTAAATCTATTAACAGACATCTCAGATGTGCAATAATAAAAACAACCCCATCTATCATTCTTAATGAGAAACGCTTAGTACCGCTACTCGATACTAGGTGGCAGTATTTACAGTTTACCGTTAAGCGCCATTCAACTTCGTCACGACAGTATACCGTTGGTCGCTTAGAATAATGACAGCGTCTGATGCACCGCTGACACAAATTGAAGTCCGTGCAGTAATGAATTACAACGGTGACGGTAAACTAGAAAGCTCACAGTTCTAACGAGTCATAGTTTTGTCGTTTGACTGCCAACCATTATACATTTTATTGCCAAGTTGCACGAATAACATATTATTGTGCACGCTTGGCATAAGATTTAGAACATTATTCATTACAGTCGTGAAGGGCAGTATTAGCAGTTTATCATTCCACATTCCACGCATCAATAGATAGGTGATTCAAATATTCAGAGGCTTCTAAAACTGAGCAAATAGCTTTTATCACAACAACTATGCATCAATTTAGTATTGTAACTGTTCACAATCACAAATTAAAAGAGGAAAAACTCAAAATCATCTTCTTCGTTTCACTATTCTTATAATAGATGGCGTTACTTACCCATTATAATGACCATGGAACTGGTCGCTTGAGCTCGGCGTCTGTTGCTGGGCGTCGTATACCGAATCAGGCGCTGTATCATTCTGCCGTGTCATTTGTGCCCGATGGAACCGCACCTCGTCTTCCACCTTCTCACGTTGCTTTTTCGACATACGTCCAAACTTCACCGCTGAAAACGAAGAACAAGAAATGTTTAACTTAGTACCGCCACTCACCGCCACGAGCGCTCGCGTCGCGCACGAAAAACTAATGACACAAATGACATAACAGGGAATCCTATATTCGCATCGTTCCCATGCCTCTTGATATTCACACGACGAAAAAAACGCAGCTTAAATCGGCGAGCCTAACAATACAATGCAATTATGTTCTCAATGACACCTAGCTTCATCGCTTAGTTACTCAATACTTGCACACTTCGGTCGGAGTGGTGTGCGAAAGGCGCACAGAACGCGTTTGTTTCGTAGTGTGCGTGAGCAAACGGGTGTTGATTGGTTGTGTGTGTAGGGCGTGCGTTCGTGTGTGTTCGGGACACTTCGGCCGTTGGCACACTGCCTAGTAGAACAACGAACTCGCGAACTCTGACGTATGTATGTATAGTACGTGCAAGTGACGTATTCTTGCTACGTAACTCCGCGCGATCCCGTTGGGCGGCAACGCGGCCGATTTGAATTACGGATGCGGTTCGAACATCGAATTCCTCGCGAGGTGCCTGTTTAATTTAGTTGCTTAAATTATTTTTCAAGGAATAGAATTTGTGTTTAGAATTTCGTCTATGAATTTTCTTTGTTAGAAGTTCGATGACTTTTACATATCCAGTTAAGCTTGACCTGTCTTTGTGAACGTTTTGTTAGTGCAGGCGGATCTTGAGTTTTGGTTTTTTTTCTTCATGTATTTAGGAACAGTCGGTCCATAGTTTGTCGTCCCAGATTTTTGTAGAAACAATTAAATTGGTAACAATAGTTGTTTGTTCAACAGAAACAAAGAAAAGTCTTTGAACTGTATTTGTGTCGAAAAATATATTTTATTTTCGGTCTTAAATCAATAGCAGAGGCTCTACTGGGTATGCGGAAGGATTTAGCTAACAAGTCTTGCTAGCTTTGATGATATCATGCTTTGCAAATAGAAACTTAGTAGGTAAAATATTTAGACAGAGATAGAAACACGATTTCTCATTAAAACTGACAGAATCGGGGAGAATTTCGAACCCAAAAGAGTTAGGACTCACTTTGGCCATTCTCCTTTATTTCCCACACAAAGGGTCCTGGCAAAAAAAACAAAACACACTCATTTTTTCCAACGGAAAATCGCAAGAAAACAGCGTGCTAACGTAATACCGAAGTACACACAGAGCGTTATAAAATAATAATGTACTAGTATATAGACTAGTTTCTTGAATTAGTGCATGTTACATAAAGCCGACCTATGTGTGTGTGTATATAAGAAAGTGCGTATGTGTGTATGTCGTTGTAAAAACTTGTATATGTTTACGTTACGCTTCATGACTGCTATATTGTGCAATAGTTAGGGTTGGGATGTTTTGTCGATGGTTTTGGGGTGTCGATAATTTTATTCACAAATCTTTAGTTAATACGTGACCAGTAACGAAGTCAACGAAAGAGCTGTTTTGTTGAAGTCCTGGCAGGTGCTGGTGGCTATGCAGAATGGGCAGGAAAGGAGGTGGGGCAGATGCTGCACAGGGGTTCGACACTGTCATTGTATTCGGGAAGGGTCGATGATACCCCATTTGGTCAGATTATTTAGACAGCTGCCAACTAACCAGCACTTGAGTTAAATATGTTAATACAATTGCAGTAAATTATTGTCTCAGTATTTTTGAAATTTAATGATGATGTTGATTGTTTTAGCTGTGTTGTAAGTCCCAAATACTAATTAATGTTATTGAATATTAGCTTCCCTGAGATAGTTTTTGTAATGTGTGTTACAGACTTTCTGTATTATTTTCTTTTCTTTCTATTATTAGAATTCAAAGATCAATCACATATTTCTTTGTCTATCCAGGACCTTACATAAAAGTTAATGTAATGCCAATTCTTGACACAAAAGTTGACATACATAATGTTAATATAAAATCCCATTTTTTTAAATGGTTTTCGCCTGAGTATCTATGAGGCTGGCTTCTGCTTCGCCAGGGGTCAATTTATCAATCTATCGACATAAACTACCAACTATCTATCGACCATAACAACTGCGCATCTAGCCAGTACCAAGTCATTGCGCAACAAGTCGTCTGCGCACGCGTCGCTTGCATCGTGTTATGTATGATCCACAACGTGACATGTTATGCAGAAGTAGGTAGGTAGTGTAAGTAACTAGGGATGGGAATGAGGACTAATCTGGTATGATGATTCGGTGGGAACCTCTCATGTTTTTAGATATTTAGTATCTTTCTTATTGTGTGAAACTTATCGTGAACAAAATACAGCCGGTAAAGTTGGTAGCAAAGAGCTCAGGACTTTTATTCGACTGCGGTAGGCTAAGAGGGTTAGTTTTAACGATTCCAGTTAATTTAACTGGTTGATTCTGCTGAAAAAATGGTATATTGAGTGATATTGTTGCTATTACGGTTAACCAAACAGGAATAATGATAAAACTGAAATGTAATGTTTAACACGACAAAATTAAGCATTTCATTCAAATTAAGACTATGAGACAACAGTTTTGTAATTAGTTTATCGTCACTTGTCGGTTTACCTCAAACTATCGACAAAATACCAAACCTATCGATACACTATCAGATCGTTACAAGTATTGCGCAACGGCTCGTCACTACACGCGTCGGCGACGTTTTGCTATGTGCGCTCACGCGATTTGGCGTGACATATTGTATGTGTGTTTTTATTATTATGCATGTTTCTAAGATAAGCTCTAATGTTGTTTTTTTTTAAAATGGAAGGTGTGGTGTGGACACGTATGATGGGTTTGTGGGCTTAAAGAACAAAACACCTTTGTATGGATTGCGAGGAGACAGAGATTTGGACTTCTTTTTTATGTTTTTTCAAGCAAAAAATACCTTTGACCATATTTTTTATTGAATTGATTTAAGATGTCAAATTTATAATGACTTCAATTGTTTAATACTTTGCTATATAATGCTTTGAATGACTCGGCTCAATTTCGTTTCCCGTAGTAAAAGAGCTTAAAAAGTTTGATAAAACCGATAATAGATGGCGTTAGTAGTATTCAAATGAGTAGTGTTTTTTTTCCTTCATAGATTTTAATGTTTGTGCTAACTACCAAAATTACATTTTTCGCAATTCTTTCAACTTATAAAAAAAACAATTGCCAATCAACCAATCTTAAGCCCTTAAGAAAATTAAGTTCACAAACTTTATGCTTACATGAGGACCTATGTCCAGCAATGGCCTTGGGTTACTTAGATTTTGCTCGCCAGTGGGATAAAGGGTAATGCTCAAAAATGGATCTAGAATTAACCGTTGCAAGCGGTCCCACATAGAAAAGATTTTGCCCAGCAGTGGGATTTAACTAAACAACCAAGAAAATATTCCTGGACTCATTCCTACATCACTATAAACTAGCTTTGAGTACTTATGTAGTATAAACACAGCGTTATCGGTAACTGATAAGAGGTCGTTGACCCGACGCTCGCTTCCTCATCGCTCAACACGTGGTTTGAGGTGAATTTATATTCTTTCTTATTTTTTTTTGTGATTTTAATTTACTTTTATTTGATTATTAATGTACAGGTGTGAATTATACATTGTTTATGGAAACTTCGTGTTGTAAAAGTGCAGGTATTTACCCATTTTCCGACATTTTCATTTCCTAATTTTTGTTCATGAAATCGCTATTATAGTTTTTAGTGACCATGACAGTTTAAAACTTTTTTAAATCAGTTTACGACAGCGTTTATAAGTTTGAGAACTGTTCGTCATTATCATAATTTGAAACTTAGATATAAATTAATTTGAAATGAAGCTCAAACATTTTTTTCTGGATCTATCTTTGCTTTTCATTTCGAAATTCGAAAAGTCTTGACAAAGGTGCGGACATTTGCAACAAGGTCCGGATTTTAAGTTATAAATCTTAGTTTTTCCCGTATTCATTTTGAACTTTTATTACATTTTGGATGGGAGAGCAAAAAACCCGACAAATATGAACGGACGGTAACCCTAGTCCAATTTAACTGCATTACAACAAAAAAGAAACTCCTGCAACATAAAATTCTTCAAAAAAAGTTCAACTCACCATCACGACTCATGCCAAGCTTCAAGCACTTCTGTAGCCGGCAGTACTGGCAGCGGTTCCTGTTGACGCGGTCCACCACGCATGCCTTGTTCCGAGGACACTGGTAGTTCACCACTGGAAGAGAGGATAGGGTTAGTATCGATACCGAATAGAACACTCTAGAACAAATGAGAAATGATATCAAGTAGGGTAGGACACGCATGACAACTAGCCACGTAATTAAAGTGAAGACATCTTTAGGCGCATTGAGAACTTTGCGTGAACAAAAATCATGGAAATCGCATGACCGTCACCTAACCCTTCGTAGCACTCGTAGCCGATCCGCTACGACGTAGCACCACTTAAGCGTGCGCGGGCACATCCCGTAGTAGATATAGATTACCTACTTAGTTTTCACTTTTAACGGCAGTCTTCAAAGACTGCCCCGCATTTCCAAAAGGCCAACTTCACCGACAAAACTGCGTTCAAAAAATGACAGTGTAAAACAGGGTATAACAGAATAAGTGCTACAGGACGGTTTGTATGGAATTTCCAGATTCTTTCTTACGATTCGTGTTCTCAGGGACTCTGGGAAGGTTATGTAGTTTGAAAGTGGCGGTACTTTTATACAAGCCTAAAAACCTGGCTTTTCCTTATAACTAGCTGCTCTTTGCACGGTGTTCGTTTTTCTGTAACAGTCTGGTGTAACAGTCTGGTTGCCTCTTAGCTTGCCGTATTGTTGGCCCCTAGGCACGCCACTTGTCTTTGACGGCCTGAATACCATCTAAAAGGTATTGCGCTTCTTCTGTTACACCCTGCATTTATTGACAGTTCTTGAACACAGTTCAGATGTTTGATTGGTAAAAAACCCCGACGTGGCTGTCAATTGTTCAAAACGAAGTACATATTTTGAATTTCGAACAACTGACTAATGCTGCAATTCATTTTGAACAACTGACTATATTAACTATCATACGTGTTTATGAAAACAAAAATAAACATGCAAATTACGGATTAATTCAACAGTAAGAAAGTTGGAAGTCCTATTACGTTTAAGTCATAGAAATAAGTTCAAACCTTACCTCTAAACCCTATTGAAGTCACAGGGAATCCACTTTAAGTAAGCATTGATTTCGTCTAAATAAAATTAGCAAATATATTTTTCTGTCTTTTTTCCAAATATATCTTTTTCTCTCTATTAAACGTGTATGCCTCTTTCCCATCTTTTCTTTTTTAACATATTTAGTAAAAAGATGTATTTTATTACCTTTTTCTAGCCATGCCATGACTTAGACTTCTGCTTACCCCTAAGAAAGAAACCAATGCCCTTACTGTTGATAATTCTCTTCCGTTTAATACATAATAATTTGTGATAAGAAATTGCTTACATAAACGTTGATAAGGAAATGTATTACTGCTCGTTTTCACTAACAATGTACGACAACTAAGTTAATGCCTAAATGTACTAAATTCTAAAATGAGCTTTTATAAAGTAGGCGAGGCATTATTTCAGTTGTTGCCTGATTTTCATCATTATCAGCCTATTAATGTTCCACTGCTGGGACACACGGCCTCCTTTCTATAAGAGGGAATGGGCTATAATCCACCACGCGGGCCCATTGCGGATTGGTGGATGTCACATGTCTTCGATTTTTTTGGTTCTAGGACATGCATGAAAATAAATTACACAAAGTAATGCGGCTGTCTGTGTTCGAAGTTTCGAACCCAAGACTTACTGTTCGTAAGTCGGGGCCGCCAACATTTTCAGAAAAACAGAAAATGATTCTGTAAGAAGTTTCTCCTCGTTGGTCCAGTGGTTGCAAGCGCAACTGCTGAGTGTGTGGTCTTGAGTTCGATTCCCAAGTCGAGGAAAGTGTTTTTTAGTTTTTTCATTAGGAATTTCTCAGTAGCAGCCATGGACTGGATGTATACCCACTTGATGGCAATAGGCTCGCTCTCAATTACATAGGACTTAAAATAACTGCCAAATGTGGGGTGTACTATAAGGTACACTTTTGCCTAACCCCTCAGGGATTACAAGCGTGTTGTTATGTAAGTTTCTATATCCATCATCTGTTTAGCCTTTTCCCAACTATATTGGGATCGGCTTCCAGTCTAACCGGATGCAGCTGAATACCAGTATTTAACATGGAGCGACTGCCTATCTGACCTCCACAACCGAGTAAGTAGCAGACTAAGCAGTCATATAGTTCTATTTTTTTCAATTTTTAGTTTTTATGTCCATAGGCTAGTCAACAGACCAAATGTATCTATCCTATAGAATGAAAATGGACACGACATTTCATTTAAATTCCAGAAACCTCTTGAAAAGTCGTGATCAATATGAATTTGACGTAGGCTTTAGCCAAGTAGTATTTTCGTGTTTACTAAACTTATATCCATGTATGAAGGACGACAGTGAACGCAGCCTTTAAACATTTTGAGAACTCTTTTCAAATAAGGAATGTTTTCCCGGACGTTCTTAACAACAAAAGTGGCCAGTCTCTTTTTCTTCAAAGGAGGTCACCCAAAGCCCCCCAAAGAGAGACCCCATTTTTTACTTTGAATTTTTTAAGACTTTTCCTCTTGTTTTCATCTGTGTTGTTTGCTCAAGTTATGGTTAATTTCTACAAAAAAACTATAAATAGCAGATAAACAGATGCCGACCTGTGCTCTGGGACCGTCTGAAGAATCCTTTGCATCCTTCGCAGGTGATGACGCCATAATGGACGCCTGATGACTTGTCCCCGCACACCTTGCATGGTATTATCTCGATTTGAGCTGAAACAAATAGAAAAAATACATTCTTTTAATTTAAGGTAAATAATGTAGGAATAATGGTAGATGAAGGGCGATTTTGGAGAAAAATGGAGAGATTTGGAAGAGACCTCAGCATTGGGTGGCCAAGGCTTGAAGAAGAAGAAGGGCGAATTTCACAAAAAAATGGAACATCATTTAAACAGAATTCAAAAGTTGTCATAGTCAACATTGTCATGAAATTGATATAACGTATAGTTAGTTTGGTAAAATTCGTCAGAAATTGCGTTTTATTTTTGCAGTGTGTAACGAAACCCTTTAAATATGCATAATCGTACAATTTAAATGTAGTTAACTCGACAACCAATGCAAATAACACTTTACATAAGAAAACTCTACGAAAAATAAACTGCTAAACAAATGACCTTCAATCAAAAATAGTATCATCACCCACACGTTCCAAAAAATATCATGATAAATATTCTTGAATTAAATCAAAGAAAAATCTACCATAACATAACGCAACAAGCTTCAAACTTATCCCACAACCCTGTTTATCCCAATACCGTTCAACCGTGAAGATACAACTGGTACTTGATTCGCGGCCATTTTTGGTCGCAAGGTTCATCCACCCCGAGGCAAGGTCGGATCGCGGCCGATGACTTTAGCGGGTGTGTGTGCGTTCCCCGTGATTATAGGGACAGCAATTTTTTGTACGTGTAGGTGTGTTATAGGAATTGCGCGATCCCCTTTATGTTGAGTTTTTTTTTTTGGAAGTCTTGTGTCAGTGATTTTGAAATCGATAGTGTTTTGTTTTTTTGACATTTTCTACAGTTATTCAATAAGAAAACCTTCTCAGACACTAATCTGTATGGTCCTGTTTTGGCTTGTCCAAGATTAATCTGGACCTTAAAAAGACGGTGATCTGTGAGTTTTTTCAGTTTCTTCTCGAGAGAATTCGGGTAGAAAACACCCTGCTCAAAAAATTATTGGGTAAAAGTGTTTCTAAAAACCAATTTACAGTTTAAAGGTGATTTCAATACAATAAACCATCAAGTTTAGTGCAACATGATCCAATTTTTTTATTGTATTTTTGGGTAAGTTCCTTTTAAGAAAAACTTGTCGTTTAGTATTAAAAAGGCACAGCGAATTATCGAAAGAATCTGTGAATACAGTTTTGTTTCTTTTTAAAAATAAAGGAATGTTTCCTTTGAGAGATTTCTAGTACTTTGCCAGTACCAGTTGGCATAGAAAAAATCCACCCTGTATAGTAGAGGTTTAAAAAATAATGAATATGTTACTTAATTTTACAGTTTAAAGGGAAAATTTTAGGGTAATTCTTACACGTGGCCCTCTCATTAAGTATCTAATGAGAAAAGTAATTAAAAACCTATTTACAAAGTGTTAAATGTCATTGATATAATTATTTTAGGATTTAGTTCGATAATTTATTGTTAATTATTGCCTCTTACGCGGTTAGAAATGATTAATCTTTCCTTATTATAAAAACATTTTAGTTATTTTCTGTTTATACATATTTATAACTCCGTATATCGTCATCTGCCAAGCCTTTTCTCAACTATGTTGGGGTCGGCTTCCAGTCTAACCGGATGCAGCTGAATACCAGTATTTTACATGGAGCGACTGCCTATCTGACCTCTACAATCGAGTTACTAACTTTTGGTTGTACTAAATAAAATTAGGCAATATTTTCAAAACAATACTTTTTCAAAATCCTAATCGCCTACCGTGAAACGGAACTCAAAACAATAGTTTAAGCACCGTTCCGTTCCACGCAATACACAGTAGTTGACAATTTACAAATTGACAGTCTTTGCAATATCCTTCTTGGTTCACCTTTGTCATTTTATTTGCACGGTTCTGTCATTTCGTCATTGGAATAGGCTTGTTTCCACCATCAATAAATTGCAAATCTATTAGTCCGTCAGATAGAGTATTAGAAAATAATGGACACGTATTTTTTGTTTTTGTAAATCAACGAATATTGACAAAGATAAAACGCATCAAAACTCGGGAGTGGGGGCTCGTGACGTCAGTATTCACTAAGAATGATACCGAACAGTGACGTATTGGGAATTTTAAAAGCGTCGTATCTTCGTCAATTTTGGTTTATGTGACAAAAGAAAAAATACGGGTCAAATATTTTTTGATAATCTAAGTGACGGACTAATTAGATTTTTTCAGTTAACAAGAATCAGAATCAGAATCAGAATCGAGTGTCTTTAGGACAGGTTTTTCTCAGTTATTAGGTTTTGTAGGTTAGAATCTTTGCAATTATGTAAATTGCTCGATATTAATATTTTGTCTAAGTCAGAAAGAATCAACATAAAATATCTTTTGATTTTCTTGTATTGTTGATAAATGTTCGAATAATCTTTCTAGCCATGCAAGTCGTCTTCATCATTCTGTTGCCCGTACTTCGCCATAAGGGAACCATTTTCACACGCTGAAAACCACATCGTAATCTACCAAGCAGTTTCCGACCTCACTAGAAAGAGACACAATGATAAAATACATCTATCTCTCTCACACCGCTCAGCTGATTATGACGTCAACGGCCATCGACCGCGAGCATGTTCGGAATTGTATCACGCCCCGCTACGTCATACAACGGTCAGCCTTTTGAATTTGGAATGTTTAGGATTTACTGTTATGTAATGGAGTGCATTTAGTTTTGTTTTTTTAGTTCAGCTTGAGGCAGTAGGTGAAGGGCCCTTTGCGCCGAAAAAAAGAATCTGACATAACGTTATGATTTTGGAACTTTAGAATTTAGTTTTAATGGCCCGTTTTCTATAACTTACTTACATTTAACTGACAGTAATTAATATGTCACGTGTCGTAGCTATCGGTGTTTCTATAAACAAAGTTTGAAATATAAAAGAAATAGAAATCCGCGTCACATACCTGTCAGTTTATTCATTGAAAAATCAAAGAAAGCTTTTCTTGACGTTTTGTTTCTAACCGTCAGTCAGCAATATGTCAAACAGACAGAGATAGCAACCTACCGAAACCGAACAGTAACTTATTGGCCGTAAGTAAACCTTTTCGTAACGGTTTCATAACAAGAAGATTTAAGGTAACAATTATAAACTTAATCTAGGCTGAATAAAATAATAAATAAATAAAAAGCTCTGAAAATGATAATTTATAACTATCTTTAAAGTATGTATCTTCATATTTTATTCAATTGGTGAAATTGTTCTTATCCTCAAATATTCAGGAAAATCTAAGGAATCTACCATTTTATTATTATATTTGCAGTTTTATCAAGGTGAGAAATTTCTTCCGGGGCTGCGGGACTGTTCGAAAGAGATACCGTGGCCCCGGAACAAAAAGGGCGATAAAGGAACATGTATGGGTTTTAGTCAGTAAAATTCTGACACTTAATTTGATGATTTCCCATCCGGGAAAAAAATGGTGTGAAATTTTTAAATTTTACTAAATATTTTAAAATAAGAACTAGACTCCCAGCTAGAGTTTTAATTTACAACAACCCTTCTTTTTGACGGAGGTTAAAATTTAAAATGTGTTCAGAGCATTATTAAGTTTATCCAAGTTTTAGTTAAAAATTCCTTCACGTGATTCGACTGTTCTGTAGATCTAAGCAGTATAATATTAGACGGTGCATCTGATAGAAAAAAAATACTTGTATTTACTTGGACCAAAAAGTATTCTGACCTCTCAATTACAAATCTAAGTAACAATACATATTACACGTGCCATTCGACACGAGTTCCTCACTTAATTAGCGAAAGAAAATCTTCCGCCATTTTGTTGACATCCGTTTTCCTCCAATCAGAGTTTGATAGACCAAAATGAAAGCTCACAGGACCATAGAGTATTTAAGCCAAGGAGTACACTTGACAATCGAGGTGATTATTCGATATTCAATTTGCATTCAATACTATGCTTTACACACCCACCGTACGTCACGGGTCAATGTCCTCTTGAAGCCTCAACAAGGCTTTAGTTAGGGTTGGCACAAAATGTTTTTGGGAAAGAATTGTAAGAAAATGATGAGCGCGGAAAACGGGTAAGAAAATATGCTTATTTATTTTTCTACCTGCAGGGGTAATTTTGATTTCACTGAAATACCGACTGTAAGTGTAAGTAACGACTTACATGGAAACACCTTAGTTTTTGCAACAGTTGTATCGAAATAATTCTGTAGGTGAAAGCTAAAGGACCTTTAGTCCATTTTTTGTCATTTTTATGTTTTAAATGATTTTTATTCAGAATACCCGTATTGATCAAATGGTAAAAGATATTAAGTAGGTAAGTAGTAGTCCTACAGCCGCTAATTTCGCAGATGTAAAATTATAAATAACATGAAGCCCCTAGACTTATTTCGGGTATGGACATATTTAATGAGCTCTACTGAATATTTTACAAAATGTGACTTAAGGTTCTTCACTTTTCACCTACAGAATTATGGTTTGGATTTTATCAAACTAAATAAAACTGTATGTCAATTGTCAATATATCTACCTTTAGCTGTCACACGTGCCAACCATGGGTCTATTCCCAAATTTAAATTTTAATCTAACGGCTTACGTCAGGGGTCATCGACCGAAGTTGTCCGAACTAGCGATCCAAACAACGTAACTGTGACACCCCTAAATTCGCGACCAAGACTCTATTTCATTGAAATAAAGTTTAATTTCTAACAACAATTGGTTTGAAAATTGTGCAAAATATTTTTGCATTTACTAGCTCAAAATTCGAATGTGAAATTGTTTCTATACTGTCTTTAATGTGTTTTTTTTTTCTAAATGGCAGGATATTCTCGTTATGTTGGTTGTATATTTTTCGTTTAGTTGAGAAATTTAATTGTTATTTAATAAAACTTCAATAATTAAATAAGTAAAATAAGAGTTTTAAACAAACTTATAAATAAGACTGTCAGAAAACGTTAAGAAGCTACGTGGCTAAAAATATTGTCAATACTGGTGACTAATACCTAAAATAACGTCTCTCTCACTCTCAGGTTTAAAAATAGAACCAATACCGATGTTTACTTCGATTTAAATCGACTATCTTAATCCTGAGGCCTTTCCAACTCCGATCAGACATTTTACACAGTGGCCCAGGCTTGAAAACCATGGCTCTTCTTTATTTTCCGAATAAAAACCACTTCATTTCAAATCGAATATGAAGAAATACCGTATCTGCAGAACAAGCATTATTCCAAAGTTCAACAACACTGGCTGTTGCAAAAGAATATTGTTTTAATTGCGTAACGAGCGCGCCAATAATGATGCAAGCGTCAACAAATTATGAATGGAAGAACGTCGTATGTGACTTATGACAACAAAAGATGTAAGTGCATATTAGATACGACGGTTAGTCCTTAAGGCGCTTAGACGAGCTAAATTTGCAACTCTATTTGTGGTGGTTCAAACTTCGTTTGAAATGCTGTTAGAATAAAGTTCTAATCAGCTTGCACTACAAAGTGGTTGTTACGTCAGCCACTGTGGGCCAAATAGCGCGAAATGAGTGGTTTCGATTGATTTACAAAAAAACTATTGATTGGATTAAAAAACTAAAACAGTATCATGCTAATATATTGATTGTAGAATGATTTGCCAAAAAATCAGAATGATCGCATGCATATTAGTATGTTTTTTATTGTTTGAAAGATATTTTTAGAGGTAAGTTAGTGATTTCTTTTTATCGAGCCAAATTAATTGTATTATGTTTTCAAAACAGTATCATGCTAGCATATATCCTGAAGAATATCATATATTTTTCTGGTCTTGTTTATAGCAGTGAATCATATACTTTTAGTAATTATAAAACTCGCGTTTAGCTCGTGTAATCGCCTTAAGGTTGAGTGCTGATAGGTTATTTTGATAAAGTCAAGTTTTATTTTTGACAGGAGTGTTGGAATATTGATGGCTTCTTGGCTAGAGAAGGGGGATATCTAATTGAGATTACGACCTGATCTATGCACCTCTTTCGACTTTTTATAAGTGGCCATCTAGGCCTGGAATAAAATATTTTAATTGTGACCAATATATACAAGTATGGCATAAGTATAGAATCATGTTGCGCTGATCCCAAAAAAACCGTGTTGTATGATAAGTAATATTATTGTGTGATCGCTAGTATCTTTTAATGATATCAAATAATTTATTAACCGGTAAAAAGGTCTATTAATGTAACTTATTATCGGAAGAAAACGAGTCCCAACTCGTGTTTTGCATTTAATATGGGAGCTAACTTATTAAGGGTGATTTTAATGGTTCGATTACTTAACTTATATGGCAGCTTTTTCTTATACTGACAGAGTGACATATGGCTAAATTATTCCACAGATAAAAGCATTTTTACTACAAAAAAAAACCTCTTGATAATTTGTTTTCATCAATGTTTTACTTTTACCCAATCCCAGAGACGAAGGAAATCACACAAACAGCCTAATTTAATAATAAATCGATTAAATATAGTTTTGGCTTCGGATCAGCTGTGGCCTGTGAGGTCATCGTACCCCCGATCTATTGTCTCAGTAATGTATTGTAATCACATTCCTCTATCGTTGCTCAAGTTTTAAATGTATCGTCTGGTTGGTCAATGGAATATAATAAAAAGGCGTTTTATTTTATTGTTTTATGTCCACTTCGTAAGCTAGTCGAGAACTTAAGCGCCATGTCATGACCACGAGGATTTAAAATTAGAATGAATCGGCGTTGTAAAAAAAAAAGTTATCACTGACATTTAATTTGCATTCTAAATTCAAATGACGAAAACTATAAGTCGTGGGATTATCTAAATTGGCCTTGAAGATCGTCGACCTTAAAATTATCTTTTTTTTGGTTGATAAACAAAAGGAGCATTATCTTTTCATTGATAAAAACGCATGTAGATAACGTATTACACAGCTGATCAATGATTACGATTGTATACAGTATCAATCACTAATACGCTTAGTAGTTATGGAGATTTAAAAGCATCACTTTTCATTATCTTAGCAACTACCAATCAAGATTAAAAAAATGAAAATGAGAACCAGGGATCGAATCCCAGGTCGGGAAAAGCGTTATTGGGGATTTCCATCAGCATTTTTTCAGTAGCAGCCATAGAGTCTAGATTTGTGCTCGATTGATGGCAATAGGCTTGCTCCCTTTTACTTATATGTGACTTAAAACTTACTAGGTACACCTCTGCCTAACCTTTTGCAGATTATAGGCGTGATATTATGTTGATGTTGTTATATGTATATTATTATATTTATTATTATTAGGTATATTAAGTATATATTATATATATTATTATATATATCATTATATAACATGTCTGCCCATGACGTAATGAATAAACATGAACTTATACACAATAATATTGGAAGCCGAGGAACGACCTTGCGTTCCGTCTGCCGTTCGATATAATGTGATATACAAAGATTACTCATCTTAATTATACAAACACACGGTCTATATTTAATTATTACAGTCTGACAACTGCCATAGTGTAACCATGAATCGAATGACTATCGTAATAAAGTCCTACACTCTATTTAAATAGCTTATGTCATTTAATTTGACATATCTCAATTTTAGTTCTGTCAAATCGTCTGATAATATGAGCCTTATGGGCAATGAATCCAAAGGGTCTGCAACTAGTATACTAGCGTAATAAAGTCCTACACTATATTTCAATAGCTTGTCATTTAATTTGACATTTCTCAATTTTAGTTCTGTCAAATCGTCTGATAATATGAGCCATAAGGGCAATGAATCCAAAGGGTCTGCAACTAGTATACTAGTATCCTTTGACTTAGGTAATGTTAAAGTTAGCCATACAAAATAGTAGGTCCTACTGCACTCCTCAGGGATAACCCCTCAGCAATGTAATACTTATAAAACGGACAATTTTTGAAAGTTAAAATGAATTTGTTTTCATCTCAATATTGAAACAAGAATCCATTTTTATTTTATATTTTTTACGTGGCACCCAATAAAGAAAGGCAAAGGAAATCCAGCAAATTGTGTAGTAAGTATTCAAGCTGAGATTTAATTACGAATACTGCGTTCCAAATTCGAATTTATTTTAAAGATGGAATAGGAGTTCGTGGGGTCCTAAGAATTTTTAATTGACTATGGCTTTGATTATAGTTGTATCAACAAAAAAACATTTGAATATAGAATAACGCTATAGTATAGAAAATATTTTTGCTGCCACCATAACTTTCAATCGAGACTGAAAGCCGACTAGTGAACTTGGAAAAACGCCAGGAAAATGATAAAGTACAAATACATAATATTTATTATATGCATGCATAGCGCTCTGTGGTTAACATAATTATAAATTATCCTTAAATAAAAATATTTTGCATTGTGGCGAGTTTTTATCGCAAAGGTAACGTCCTTCGGCTTGTCAATGACCGATGGCTACTATTTATTTAAAGTCCGTGTATGGATTTAGTAAGTTTTGTTTTTTTTTTTTTTTAATAATACTAAATATTTACGTAATAGGACAAAGTTTAAAAAAACATCTTCTAAATCTAAATTAAGTAATAAAAAAATATTTAATCAAATTAAACAAACAAGCAAAATTCAGCAAACATCTTTGACGTAAGGCCAAGCCTACAAAAAAAAATATCACAACAGTGAATCACTATCAAGTCAAGGCAATGACCGTTATCGGTCAAACGCAAACCGCATTACAGATCGTATCGCAAATTCATATACGTAACGCGGACGAGCGCGTTACCGTATTTCGAATTACCTACGTTTTGTGACGCGAAATGACATCACGGGCCAATGACCTCGATACCGCGTGCTTTTCATTTTATAGGCGTATCCATTTTACTTTGACCTTTGTTGCGCTCAAGAATGTTTGTGTCAATAGATCAGTTTATAATGGGGTTTGACCGTTACAATTGTCAAACATATCTTGATCTCTGATTATTTATGGAGTAGTTCCGAATGATGGTTCTTTAAGAATTTGTTACGTTTAGTCTGCGATGACTTACTTATTTTGATCCGTCATTTTAATCAAAATGTTGTTTTTGGCGGCTCATTCTATTTCTGAACCTTGTGTGAGAGTTCAAAACGGGATATTATAATGTTTTGGACAAAATATTTAGAAAGCCCTACTTTGATAAAATAACCAGATGGCTAGACAGATAAATTACGATAACAGATTACAACAAAACATGTTTATCAGTGAACTAGATCTAGAACGGATGTGCCTACCTAGCTAATAAAAGTCCCAAAACTTTCTTCTATTAACGTCATAATCGCCAAACTTGACAAAGAAAGTTGAGATCTAAGGTTAATGACATTAGTGCGGATATTGAATGAGGAATTCCTTTATTAAACATCACTAACGATATTTTACATCACTCAAAAATTTGTTCTAAAAATCAGTGTAAAACGTCGTAACTTCACTTACGACCTTTTTCTCAAAAATTTTTTTTTTTAATCGCAATTCAAAATTAGAAATAACGTTTGAATTTGAAATAAGAATTCAAGATGGCGGAAACTTGTAATAATGACAGAGCTATGTTTTCAGCCTGTCAGAGCCCACAGTAGGTTATTGAACTGCAGTTATTTGAAAGAAATGATGACTAAGTAATTATTAGTAACTAAATGAATCATTTTTGTGCTGGTCTTAGCTTAGTAACGCGGAATTTACTGTAGTTTTACTGTGCAATTTCAGTTTTGCAAGAAAAAATCCTAAAATAAAGACTTGTCAATTTCAGCATTTTTTCTGCATACAGCATTTTTACAGCCATTTTTTTTGGCTTTTTCTATCTGTCAAGACCTGTTTGAACCTAAAAAGAGCAGTAGGTACCTATAAAAACTGCTAATAATTATCCTACTGCTGGGACACATCACACAGGCCTCTTCTCTATAACATTTAGTACCTATATAACCTTTATTCATGAAATTCTATACAGTTTGTGTAAACTCCTTGTCCATAGTTATGTTAGCCATGTTTTTTTTTTTCAAAGCCATATCAAGAAGTGAAGTAGGAGAGGCCTAACAAAGGGCATATTGTAATTGTATCGCTTAAAATATTTCCTAAAACATAAATCTCAACTTACAAACTTCCAACTATTTCGTAATATGACTCTTGCTACGATAACTCAAACAAAAGGAGAAGTTTATGTAGTTTTTGTTTATATTAGAACTAAGTGGTCTTAACAACAGTAAAGCTATGGTTCCAAACTTTGAAGCTTCTGTCGAATAGTTACTTTTTTCTTTTTTTAGTTTGTTTTTTTTTTTTTTTAATCAAATTTGTCTGTACTTAATATTTTTTTTTTTCTTTTTTAATCAATTTTGTCTGTAATCCCGGAAGGGCTAGGTATAGATGTACCTAATAAAAAACCCACATTTCACCGGTTATTTACTAAAAAAAACAACTACACTTTGAACCTGGGAATCAACGTTTAAATACAACACGACAAAGAGGGTCAGCGAAGTCAGTAACGCGTGATTTATAAAGAATAGTACAACTCATTTAGGTCCAATTTTTGAAACCGTGTCATTGAAAAGTGACAGTATTTCTGACGAAACGCCTTAGTCTCCTGACCCCAATGTTTAGGGAAAACCCTCGATTATTTCATATGACATATAACTCAATGGCAAAGGACTGAAAGGAGAAATACTCATTCTAATCTATAGTAAGTTTAACAAACTTCCTTCGGCACCTCTCCCCCACGAAGTAAAAACAATTAACTTTGAGAATTTCAATAATTTGTCAAGTACTTTAACAAAACCATTCATTTGAACGCGCCCTAAAATAAAAGTGACAGCATACGTCACGTGACGTCACGGGTCGACGACATCACGAGAACGTTCTATTTTTAAAACGTTTTGTAGTTTTTTTTTTTATTCTACGAGACTTTTATTGAGTTTTATTTTGCGAAATTCAATTATAAACTCTTTCATTTAGGTTTACGTTTTTGCACAAGAAAACGCATTTACCGTGAAAAACCTACTACTTATCATGAAAAATGACATTTTAATTAAAATCGAGACAAAAAATTACTGAATTAGGCTGTTATTTCGGCGCTCCACCCACCGGTCGTGCGTGTTGTTCCCTTGGAAAATTTCAGAGTGAGAAAATCAATAAGCTATAATAAAACTGAGCGATACTTCATTGAATGGTGGGCGCCTATAATGTATCTCTTTTCAATTAAATTGTATTTTAAGTACTATTCGTTTTTCAAAAGCTGTTACTTATTTTTCTGCCGAAGACCATGTTTTTTTTTCTTGTAAGTATGTCAAAATACATCCTTTGCTTTTATCGATTTTAAAAAACGAACGAAGTAAACTTTTTCAGCCAGTTGCATAAAACCCACGCAGCAATGACAAAATTTTATTGGTACACCAGAAATAAAAGAGTGCTAAGAAGATCCATGTAAGAGGTGAACGTATCATCAAATTAACGGGTAATGGCCTTGAACCCAGCCAGTTGAGGCCAATTCGTTGCCGGATGACAACCCCAAAATTGTTCTATTGCGCCATTCCGACTGTAATGAGTAATGTACAATTGGAATTTAAATTGTCATTTTTCTGTGGTGGGAGTGCATTTTTTGTACTTAGAACATTATTTTCTATACTAATCCGTTTATTCTCTAAAAACGACACACAAATTATATAAACGAAGTTCTATTTTCAAAGCCACTCGCTTGAATAAAAAAATAAAATTCCTAATTCAAAAACCTGTATCGATAAATTACATTCAAATTGACATTCCATCAATAAAAAGTCCTCAATTAATCTAAAATACTTTACATTTACATTACGCAAAGACAACACGGCATACAGCCGCACTTACGTCGTTTTAGTACTGTCATGGCATCCACGTGTCGGTTTTCGACGGGGTCAATGACACTAACCTGCACTTTGACTTGCCTAGTAATTGTTTGTTTTTTTATTCATTTAATAGTAGGCAAAGTACTGCTACAGTTCTTTTTTTTTCAATTGTTTTATTTTTTTGGTAGCCTTAATTTTGGTGTGAATGGAGTTTGGATGGTTATGGTTTTCAAATTCAAGTTTTAGAACACTAAACAGAATAGCGTACAAATGAGGAGCTTGCGATAATTTCATTACACGTTGGTTTTCGAATAAAACCGTTTTGAAATAGGAATATGTTCTTGCTAATATTACAATAAGGACGTTACTTAGTGCAATGTTAATCTAAGTAATAACTTAGGACTTCTGCTAACTCTATTAGGTACCAGTATAGATGCATTATGAGTCAGAAAAAAGCTTCACCTTGTTCTAACAAACTAAATGGCCTTAACGACATAATATAGTATGTCCTTTGGACGTCAACATAACCCAAATTTGACAACAATTAACACAAATAAAAATAATTAAACAAAGAAAAAAACCCGGTAGGCTAATTGTGGAAAATTATAATTTAGGGCACAAACATTCAAATGCAATTTGGAGCAATAGATAAATGCATCGATTTTGTAAATATGTACACTAAAATGTGGGTCGTGTGACGCAAAATTTTAAGCACCGCACTTAAAACTTGGGCAATCAAGTTGTTGGACAAACAACGAAGAGGGCATAAAAGATCTACAGTAGTTTAACAATTATTTTATATACAACATGAACCTTATGTCAATGAAAACAAAGGGGTAACAAAATAGCAACAGAAGGGCAGAAAAATCTCACTTCCAAAAATGACAGTGTTGGTTGGAAACAACTAAAATGGCATAGAGGTCTTTAACAATTATTTTACCTACAACTTGAACCTTATGTCGATGTTAACAAAGGTCACCGTAAAAATGTCGTAACTGACGTAAAATATAGAATCTCCACATACGACCTTTAGGTGATCTGAAAGTTTTAATAACTCCTCCGAAGTAGGGTCAATTTTACTAGTAGACCAATCGAAGGTAACCCGGTTTACTAAATTCACTTTTATTTGCTCTAGATTTATTTTAAGTCATTTGAACTTGAGCAGTCATTTATGAAGATAACTAAAGGAATTTTCTGTTTTATCCTATGCTAATAGGTCATGCCCTGATTGGTAAATCAATAACTAGATTTACGCGAGACAAATTATTGTACTTACTCTATATAAAATGCTAATAGATTGTATCACTGACATGATTGTGATAAAAGACATAACTAGAAAAATAACACAAAAACAGCGTTCAATTGGTCAAGCAAAAAATCGCGCCAAAAAGTGACAGGTGTCAATTTTTTTTTCTTTTGGTAAACAACTTCTGACCTCTGCTGATCCCCTTAAAAAGGTTATCTATGTTAAACGCACTTTGCTCCAACAAATTGGACAATGCAAACAAACAGACGACAATCAAAATAGATACGTTTATTTGCATACCATATCTATTGTGAATAAAGTCCCAATTAATATTTGTGCGCGACGATTGATTGTAATTTGAATTACTTTAGTTTGACATCTGTCATTTTTTTTTATCTACAAATGTAGAGCTGTTTGAATTTGGAAAACTTTTCGGCCTTCACGAGGAAAAATAGTCGTTGAGTATTATTGACGAAGAAAAGTCCAAAGTTAGGAGTCATAATTTATGTGTCGGTTAATTCCTTTTTCCTCTTAACCTTATCAAGCTCTAAATGACAATTAATTAAAAAAAACATAAGTACCTCTGATAGAGTTAGCAGCTTTCTTATCCATAAACATTCCAGATATCGATGAGCCGAACATCCCATCACTACTGCCTGGTGGAGGGGAAGTACTGTCCGCGACAGATCCTGAAGTGATGTCCATGCCCATCTGGTTGTGCATCACCGGCTGCACATCCGTATGAGGTTCTCTCTTCACTACTTGCATACCCGGAGGTAGACCCTGGGACTGGTGCAGCATCGTCGAAGCCGACGAGTGCCCTCCATGCTGGTCCGGAGGCCACTGCGACCCGAACAAGTCATGAAACTGATTGCTGTTCATCATTCCAAATTCAATCTTCGGATTCTTCTCCGTCGTACTTTATTTTTCTCTCGAAAGAGGTTGAAAACTTTTTTTTAGGTTATTTTCGGCCAATGAATTTGTGTGCGCGCGAATCGAATTCGCATTGCGGTTTACACTGATATCACTGTGCGATTTTGGTGTTCCAATGAATTTTGTTATGTTCTCTTCTTCTTTTTTTAAATTTTTAATCGACTATGTCGGTAAGGCAACTGTTTTTTTTTGTGTGTAGCTACACCATCAGAATTTTTCTTCGAAAAAACTATGGCACTCCCAATTTTAATGTTTCTTCAACTTTGTTGACTTTTTAAGCACCAGGTTTTTGTGTTTTAACTGATAAATATATTCCGGCCAAGCGGTGATGTGAGATTTCTTTTTGCGAAGTTTAATTCAGGTATTAACTTTTTGAAGAGCAACAAATTTTTTGGCATTTTGTCTCCGTGGTTATGTTTTGTTTTCTTCCTTTCGTCTTAAATAAACATCTACGTAAGGCACTATTACTTTTATTGTAGTTATTCACTTGTTCCCTTAATCTACTGGTTTTATTTTTATATCTTTATCAATATTTGACAAACACAAAAAATCTGTAAAGAGAAAACCGAAGCAGAAGAAGAATTTATTTGGATTTAAAATATTTTTTGAGAAAATTTAAAAAATGCCAATTTGTTGTTGTTGTAAAAAGATTTTATTTAACCGAACAATGGTGCTCAATTATCTAAAATCCGTTATCCGAATTTACGTGGAACACAAGTATTCGAATTTTAAATAAGTCGTTAGACGCCACTACGTTCCATTTTCCAAAAAGAAAATAAAAATCTCGTCACTTGCACTTGGGGGCACTGTCACTTGTTTTGTAGAAATTATAACAATACGTGATCACCTCACTGCTGGAAAAATTTGTACGTTATATGTTTGTACTATATGTTGTTCACAACTCGGCCTCGCGTCGGCAACTGGCAAGTCCAAAGATGTTGACGCCACAGCGGCCCGAACGTGACTGACGCATTGACGAATCTTCGGCCAGGCTCACGAAAAAATTATATATTTTTTCATTCCGACCGAATAATCAACTTAGCTCATAGCAATAGTTCAGTCGCCCCGGCGGCGGACTACGATGGGAAAAATTCTCCTTCAATATTCATCTTTAAGGGGAATTTCCTCGAGGTGCTTCGATTAGGACTGTACAACCTCCCAAATAGCTGGTGAGATATACGGAAATGTGTGTAATTACGGTGTAATTAAGAGACAAAATTGCCCATCAGTGTGCGAGCGGATCACAAGGCGTCGTGCGCGTGTGTGCGTACGTCGGTGTCGTGTACAGATGTAGCGGCGCGCGCACACTCGCACCCAGGCGTCACACCAGTTCAGTGACCCCGGGACCCAAACAAAGTAGATTTCGGTGAAATGCTGTTGAACTCTAGTTTTGAATGTGGAATCACTGAGCGATATTACGTCGCCGCCTTTCCTGGCGAATTTTTTCGCCAACGACTCGAATATTTTTGTTCTTTTTTATCAAAATGAAGATTTTTAGGTTTTTTTGTCTATTTTTCGCGGGTTTAAAGCTCAAATACTGGCCGGGAATGATGGGCAATGCTCTTTTCGAATTCAGAGTTGTATTGTTTTTGCATAATATTACCCATTAAATATGCGAAAAAATTCGCAATTTTTGCGCATTGGCTGAAAAATCTTCGTGATTATAAACACGTCTAAATTTCTTTTTTGGATTTTTTTTTTAATTACAATCTTAATAAATTATATTACTGAAAACCAAATTAATTCATACAATCTATCATACAAACAGTTATTGTGACAAAAACAATACCTGAACTCGATTACTAGTGTTAACGGGTCATTGACCCAGGAAAAATGTGCTGTCAACCGCAAATATAAATGTAGGCAATTTTGTTTCGTTATGCGTCTGTTAAGTGTTTTTTGTTTACATTATTTTCCTTTTAAATTACGCACATTAATAAAAATTTTACAAAAAAAAAAAGAAAAAAAATCTTCTGTCATTTTTGACGTTTCTTTTTCTTAATTTAAATCCCACATTCAACTATTTTTTTACTTCCTTCTCTATGCTGTGTAAAATTCTTTATCCATGTTGGAAACTGCCAAAAATGACCTTACGCTATGGTTCAATGACTCGAATACACACAGTGGACTATCTTCGAGCAATTTTTGTGAATAAAACTTTATTCTACTAATTTTTATTTTTTCAGGCTACTGATATTCTTCAGTTATCAAAGTAGGAAGTCGTTTATTGATAATTCTATTATGTCATTGACATTTTGACGTCTTAAAGGTCATCTTTTTATTTATAAGTAGACAATTTTTTTTAAATGATAAGATTGCCATGCCAGTTACAAAACGTTATATTTTTAGAACAGTTTTAGAAGAAAAATAATCGTAAATAAACAAATAAAAACTTTCTTCTAAAAACTTTTACTATTTAACAAAAAAACTCAGTTAATAATAATGATTAACTAACATCCCATTTAAGTCACTATTAAGTACCAGCCCATTAAACTTCAACTCTCACTGCTGAACCACCATTAATCAAAGCGACATCATACAAAAAAAAACACCTACGTACTTACTACAGCAAATATCATCAAAATCCGACCAGTATTTTCTTAGTAAGGGCCAGCCCTATTAAAAAAACCATAGATTACCGTACAAACTCATACACCATGACAAAAAACACAGTAATCCTCAAAATAATGAAGAAAAAAATTAAAAGTAAATAACCCTAGAGGGAAGCCGCCGACCTTGTGGTAGAAAGGGACGGGAGATGTGACGTCACACGCTGTCTCACTCTTACTTACAGGCTAACGACCTATTGATTTCGGACCACGTGTTATGGCGATGTGCTGTTAGAAGTCCACTGCTGGGACAAATGGAGACTTTTCTTTAAAAATAACCTTTTTGTAGACTTCAAATAGTTTTACTAACAAATAAAACAAAAAACAATATTAAAAGTAATTTTGAGGAACTGGCAGGCTAAATTTATAGTTCTATTTTCAAAAAAACCTCTATAGCTTGTCTTCTCTATATTTTTTTTTAATATTCGACATTAAAAGTGGTTTTAAGGCAAAGGAAGTAAAGACAGGATGTATTGATCAGCTGCTGGCCAGCGACGCCGGTTTTATCAACGTTCTGAATTCAAACTAGGTATACTATATTTGTTCCAAGCCCGGCCTTAGAGGCTTGGCTGTATTTTTAACTCCAGAATAGACTTGTCACGAAAAGGCGTGGTTTTTAAAGGTTTAATGGACGACGATACTATGAAACATCTATTACGTTTACAATGTGGATGGCAACTGTGAAACTAATGCAGCATTGGTTGAAAATTTATTTAAGTTATCTTTTTTTTTTTTCAAAAAAGCTTGACTTCACTGGTCAGATTAGGAACTAGCTATCTACAATTATCTTTTAACTGTCATTCTAATTTTAAAGCACCATTTATGTCCAAACCTGGGTCAAATCAAATTATATTTCTTTCTTAAACCTAATTGCTGAGTAAAATCAGTACTTTTCACAAAAAAACGCACATAATATTTGTGCCAATATCGGAACTTAATCCTACTGCTTTCATCCTTCAGAACTAAACAACAATCCTATAGGATAATGGAGTCTCTAACGTCTATTAAATAATTAATTCCCACAGCTGGGACACAGACTTCTGCAACAGGGAGTGGGTGGTACACCACACAGGTCTAGTGCGGGCTAGTAGAAGTCACAAATACAGTTACCTTTGATATAAAATACTTGACACAAACATTACTTTGGTTCCACGATACCCAATGAGACGAGACTGAATCCAGATTATAGCAGAAGGTTGGGCAATTTTCCAATCCCTAAATGAGAATTTTCTCGACAGGCGAAATCAATTTGTGCTATTTGCGCAACCTCATCGATCGTAGCCGCTCGTAGGCCGTAGCACCTTTAATTCTGTAGCCTCTACGCTTGCTACGAAAAGACAAGTCTGGAAAAATGAATGCTACGAAGTTTTCTAAAACTCTTGAAGGCTCTGCTGTCTCTTTTAAATATCGAATGTTTTGCACCATTTCAAAAAAAGAAAACAAAATAACGGACACATCTCATTACGCCTTTAATCCCAGAGGGGTTAGGCAGCAGGGGTTTAGGGTAAGGTACCTCTAATAGTACACCCATATTTCGCCAGTTTTGTTTAAGTCCCATCTAATAGAGGTCGAGCCTAAAGCCATCAACTGGGCACAAATCCAGCCTCCGTGGCTGCCACACTGCGTGACATTCTTGACGGAAAATCCCATTATCACATTTCTCGATTTACCCACAAAACCTCATTTTTAAAGACACAATCTGACTCAAAAACTATTTTCTGAAGACATTTTATAGATTGGAATTAATAATTCAACACCCCCACATTATCTAAATTAAAACTATAATTTATTAACAGCTTTTCAACCAACGTGTATGTCAAACCAATCTGGGGAATTGGGTTGCAACGGTGTGAGCGTACAAAATTAGGTCGAAAATAATGTCACTGGCAATGCCCTAGTAAACTTTTGTAACTGGTAACCTTGTTGGTTTAAAAATATAACGTTGATTTTAAAATTACTTTGACATGATCGAATGTACAGTTAGATAGAAAGTACGATTGTTCCGATTTTAATTTTAGAATTTTGAAAAGAATGTTCTGTCTTTATAACCGATTTCTTTTTTGTTTTATGTTAGTTCGTTAGAATTGTTGTCCAAAGTTTTACAGTTTTATTTTTAATTTTTGTTTAAGATGCTCTAAAATGGTTTTAAAGATCGTGATCTACTTCATACCAGAATTTTAAAATGGCATATGAACCAAATATCTTTAAAGATTTATATGAAGTTACAAGATTTCTACAATTCAAAATGCTGTAACGTTTCATGCAAATGTAGTAACTTAGATACCGCCAATATTATCCAATCAAGAAAGTGCGGATCGCACACTAGTGTTAATTTACGCTTTAAACAGAAACATCAACAAATTATACGAAGTTTAAAATCATAGTAATGCCATGCAGTACAAGAATGTTTCTGTGTCACCAAATAGATTTTTTATAGGATTTATTTTTATTTTTACATCAGTTTTCATCAATTATTGAATGAGTGCTATTGTTGTAACTTTAAGTGCGTGCTATTAAAATTAAAATGCACTCAATCAAAAGAAAAAAATTAAAAAGGGTAAAACCAAGTAAAAGAAAAATACTTTTTCTTCTCTTTTTCAACTTTTAGTAACTGAAACAGATTTTTCAATTGACTCAGTATTGAATTTTTATTTTTAAACAACGTATTTTAAGGACTTTCTTAAGTTAATGTTGTACTTTTTCTAGAACTTGACAATATTTATTTCTAGTCTACTTCAGGGCGATTTTCCATACAACTTTACTAGAAAGGAAAGATTTGTCTCACGGTCCAAAAAAGCTGCTCTAAAAGTCATTTGGAGGTCGAATTTAAATGAAGATACTCGCTGCAGTAATTTTTGGGTATCCTCAACAGAAAAGGATAGGGGCCTACGTGCTCCCCATCATGTTATAAAACCTACACATCGAAACGTATCACACGCACCACGAAATCATAATCAGAACTTTGACTCCATTTTTTTTGACAGCTGTCAAATTGTTTCATAATAATTGCAAATGGTATTTGCAATTACAAAATTCTGTTTGATGCTCAATTTTTTTTTTTTCACATTGTTAGTTTGGTTTTATTGCTGGCAGCTGTTTTCTTGTACTGGAGATCTGTCAGTATAGCATAGAGCATGGTAAAAAATGCCAGTCGGCAAGGTGGAGCTATGTACCTGCCTCCTAAGAGTTCGCCCTCCCCACATTTAAATGGGTATGGTTATGTTAATTAGTGATAGTTTGATTGTATTTATTAAGTAATTATTTTCCTGTAGGCTTAAGTGAATCCTTTGCCCACACAAAACAGGCTTATAGCATCGAATAGACAATTATTGATATCTTAGTATATTCCAAAAAAGATGTATATCAGTTTCGGTTTTAAGTCTAATCATTACGCGTCGACAGACTATTGAAACATAGCCTTGTAACCTGAACTCTGTGACTCAATTAATAAGGGAATACCTGTATTCATAGTTAGCTATTTATACATTTTTTTACCTAGCAACAGCCTGAGAATACCGACAGGGAAAATGTTAAATTATAAATGCAATGCCATTCAACTGTCAAAAGTGACATATGTCATTTGTTTGACAGTTTGTTTGGCAAAAACTTTCACTGGCTCTACTTTTTAATTATATAAAGGTAAATTACACACTTCATACCCTTATAATGTTACAAGTAATGGACAGAGCAATGACATCATATCTTGTCACTTAATATGTGTAATGTAATTTTTATAGTAAATTATTACTTTCGTTATTTACTACGTAATGTACGCTTATGTACTGTTTACATTATGTCTGGGGATTTTTTTATGTATTTTTCTTTCTATCAGTCTTTGTTTACTTATTTACTATTTGTTTTAATTTATTACATAAAGAAACAGTAGTCAGTTATGTGTAACTTGCATACTTATTTTGTTTGGACAACGAAATCATGATTACATGGATTTTGTAAGAAAAAGCTGGCTAATTTTGGTACAAATATTTTTTTAAATGGTAATGTATATAATTTTTTGACTACACGCGGTCTGAAATTAAACCACTGTGCGACAAAAAAAAATCGCAATCGGAAAATCGCAATTCGAAAATTCAAATTTCGAAACTGTAAATTGCTGACTAAAAGCAGGAAAGAATTTCAAATTGACCAGGGCCGGATTTTAAAACGTTGAGAATTACAAATTTTGAACCAGATTCGGGTCGTTCGTTGAACTGTAAAGTTTTAGGGATTTTTTAAACATCTATTGTTTCTTGCTTTGGAGAAAATATATAAAAATTAAGTACAAAGTTTTAGTAAGAAATCAATTAATATAGACCATAGCTCTTTAGCCCAGTGCCTAGCCTTTTCCCAACAATATTGGGGTCGGCTTCCAGTCTAACTAGATGCAGCTAGGACCAGTATTTCACTTGGAGCGACTGTCTATCTGACTTCCACCACCCAGTGCTGGATAACACGATGCCCCTTGGTAAGACTGGTTGTCTGACTTTTGGGCCACTGACTAATAACAGATCTATAGTGAGGACGAGTAATCTACACCTACAGGGATGATTCCTACTTAAAGCTGGGTTTGAGGTAGATTTCCGGGTTTGCGTATTTCTGCTTTTATATCGAAAAAAGCAACCTTAAGTTCCTAACATTTTAAAAATCAAGGTAAAAAAAACAGAGTTCCCAATTCGAAATTCAAATCGTCGTGACCATAGACTAATTCACCCCCTACCGACCTATCCGGGGTTCAACGTCACCGCTGGGGTCATTGGGGTCAATAAGTTCACACAGTTCGCAGGTCAATAAACGACCTATGTAAGTGACACACAATTTCAAATTCTCGTGTTCGAATTTTGTCGTGGTTTTTTTCCCCGAAGATTTCCGAAGTACGGATTCGTTTTTTGAAATTTGCAAATTGGTGGATGCTCCTGTGTTTTAGTATCACGCTTGTTTTCGTGATGGGGTCGGCAGATGTGTATGTTATACGGAATGTACCAACACCTTTTGCAACAGAGAGGCTTTATACTGCTACTGAGAGTGTCCTAACGCAAAACCTATACTAATAGTTCCCTCGATCAGAGAATCGAAACCGGAATCGCTCAGCTGTCTTGCAAGCGGCCACTTTACCGAATATACAGTCTTAATTGTCATCTTGTGTGGCATTTTAATCAATATTACTGATTAAATACATCAAAATCAAGTAATTCCGTTAGTAATTGACCGATAAGAAAACATTCAGAATTACACTAAATCAGATAATAACACAATTTGATGAAGGAGATATCTATTCCAAAATCCATCATTAACGTGGTCAGCAATTTTCGAGAGCAGCGGTGGCCCAGTGGTGGCAGCAATAGAAGTGGGTTCAAATCCAGGTGCATTACTCTGTGTAATTTATTTCATCAACACAGCTCTCAAAACGGTGAAGGAAAACATCGTGAGGAAACCGGCATGTCCTAGGACCAAACATTTGAAGACATGCGACATCTACTGGGCCCGCGTGGTGGATTATAGCCCATTCCCTCTCGTAGAGAGGAGTCCTGTGTCCCAGCAGTGGGAACATTATTAGGCTGATTATATGCATTGAAGTCGGGCAGGTGGGTTTGCAGATAAGCGTGTCCGAATCGTGTTTTTTTAAACGAAGAAGATAACTTCAATAAATATCTAAATATTATTGCAATATTGGATTTTATTTTGATTATAATTTTGTGGTCGCTTCATGACTGTAAAATCGGACATAAAAGTGTTGCTATGCTAGCTAGGCCTTATCTTTAACCACGCGACAAAATTGCAACAAAAAAAAAACTTTAGATTATAAATTGATAAGCTCAGAATATCTTGTCAGCTCTTGACGACAGAACTGAGAATGACTCCAATATTTGGTCAAACATTTGAAGCCAACATTGAAGAAACGATGGATGGACTGTGGCAAGAAAAGAAGTGTCTCGTGAGATGACGAATAATAGATAAGTGTGGAATAAGAAGAGATATGCTGTGCTGACCTCAAATTAATGGGGATGCACACTGTGGAACTAGTGGCGCTAGCATAGCTGGTTCCAAGCATTGTCATTGGTTGAAAATCAAGGAATGTCATTTCATATTTTAAAATACCTTGACCTCATTGGTCAGATTGCGACCAGCTATGGTGGCGCCATCTACAATTAGCTTTTAACGGTCTTCCCCATTAGGATAAGGGCAAAGAGATTGATGACGATTTGAAGTCAACATTCAACACAGACCTCTTTTGGAAAAAACAGTTGAAATTTTTAAAAAACCTAAAAATAAATAAATATCGCTTGACATTACACACAGCGCTATCTAGTCCCACACTAAGCAAGGCTTGTGTCGTGGTCACCAGACAGTTGATATACTATAATTATATACTTTTTGTTTGTAAATACATACTTATTATACATATTAACATCCTAAGGTCCTCGGAATGATTGGCAAATCAGGCAGTCTGATTGGATTTTTCCATCCGAAATAGGTATATCAATAGTAGTAACGAATTGTGCGCGGTTGTTGGCAATACGCTCGTCCCTCAACATAAGACAAAAAAAAATCGAATTAGTCTGTCAAGTAGATTAATAAAAAATATTTGACCCGTATTTTTTCTTTTGTTACGTAAATCAAAATTGACGAAGATACGACGCTTTTAAAATTCTCAATACGTCACGCCTAGGTATAATATTTAGCTAGTTCTGACGTCACGAGCCCCCACTCCCGAGTTTTGATGCGCTTTATCTTTGTCAATATACATTGATTTACAAAAACAAAAATACGTGTCCATTATTTTTCAATAATCTAACTAACGGACTAAATACTGGTATATTTGTAATTTTTTGATACTGTACATCATGCCTAATGGAGTAATGAGTGAAATTAAAGTTACAATCGTTATTTCTGGTGAAAATTGCTTTTAAATTTAGGAAAAGGTATAATATTATTACGCGTTACTGTACTAGTGCCAACACGTCTGCTTATCCCTTCGTGGATTAGAAGCGTGATGTAAAAAAGGAAAGCGGACATCCTGGGCCAATCCCGTTCTCAGGAATATCAATCTATTTAACGAAATAGCCAATCGATATAGTGTCGTTATCGCTACGTTTTGTGGTTCGTCGATCGGCCAACGAACCCCGAAAATCGCGGGTTCAATGCCTCGTCTAGCTTCAACCCAAAGTTTCGTTTGAATCGCATTGCACATTCGCCAATTCTATTGGACGTAATTTGAAATTTAGAATCGCCGTTTCGAATTTGGATTTCGAGTTTGATTTTGGAACGTTTTTTAACGGTTTTCTGGTGAGTTTTGCTTTGTGTTTTGTTTTCATTCTTTATTTCGTGTAAGTTTTCTTCTAGTGATTGGCGTACCGTACTTTTTGGACATTCTTTAGTTCCGGTTCGGTCAAATTGCGGACTTTGTCAATGTCCGTTGTCCTCTCTGTACACACACTTTTCTGAAATATCTGTCGTTGATCCGTGTCCGTAGTTCCATCATCTACCTAGCCTTTTCCCAATTATGTCGTGCCAGGCTTCCAGTCTCTCCGGATGCAGCTGTATACCAGTATTTGACATGGAACGACTGCCTATCTGACCTCCACAACCCAGTTAGTACTGGGTAATACGATACCCTTTGATAGGACTGGTTTTCAGACCACTGACTACCTGTAACAACTGTCAAAGATCTACAAATGACAACGGGGACCAAGAGCTTTTCAAGGCACGGGAGTCATTTTTGACTACTATTACAGCTAACTACCACCACGGACTTTACCTTATCCACGTTTACAAGAGTGCCAACTTAATCAAATAATATATCTCCAAAAAGATTAAAACACGTCAGTAAAGTTCCAAATACAAAATAAACTTCATTCAGTTTTCAAAACCGTTCGAGAATGAAAGAATATTACTGTCAGTAAAATAACGCCCTTTATTTGACAGACGTTGCTACGTTCCAGATAAAAATGGTAGGCATTTTGAATTCTAGTTCACCAGACATGCATTGTAATCACATAAACTTTTTATCAATACATCTGCAGACTTTCTTTATCAAAAATTGTCAAAACAACAATAAATAAATTGAGGCCGTAGACAGGAAAATAATGTTTTAATCTTGTGCCGCAGACATAAGATACCAAAAACCTAACAAAAGAAAAGAAAATGGCGTTGAATCTACACTAACTGCTCACATTGAAAATACAAACAAACGTAACCCGGTTTTTCGTAATTCGAACGTCATGTGATAGTCATTATGGCATCAACAAACATGGCCGTCATTTTTGAAAAAAAAGAACGTCTTTTTTTGTGAAAAGCCAGAATTCATTACAAAATTGAAAATTATGACTTATTTGAATAGTTATTTTTTTGTATAGGGCAACATTTCCCTTTAAGGCGCTACCCCAAGCAAAAGCCGTTTTTTGTGCAGTTTTTTGGAGCCAACTCCTCTTTATCCAAAAGAAATACCAAGTAATAAAAATACATTAAATTTCTACATATTCTTAGACTGCAAAGTGGTAGTTTTATTTTTTATTTTTAGTCTCATAATGTGTAATAAATCCCCTCACAATGAAACCACAAAAATGAGAAAAAAATATTTATAACATGCTTCTTCTCGTAAAGTTAACATTATTTTGATTTGCTTCTTATAGGTACTAATGGATAGACAATTTAATAATGAACATAATGCTAGTTTTTTTTTTTCAAAAGACGGAAATTTGATTTTATAAAGATTAAAAATCACTAATTTCGCACTATTCGACCCGCAGTGACTGACGTAAAAACCACTTTGTAGTGCAAGCTGATTAGAACTTTATTCTAATAGTATTTCAAACGAAGTTTGAATCACCACAAATAGAGTTGCTAATTTTGCCTGGGGTAGCGCCTTAAGATAGGCCCTATTAATCTATATCGACTTTCTCCTGCTCTTATTCGAGTTAAGCTGTGGTTGGCGCAGCATTTTCTTCCATACATCTATATTTTTAAAATTAAAAAAATGTTTTTATCATAAAACTGAATAAATCCACCACTGAACTGCGATAAGCTGATTCAATTGATTTATTAACCAATTTTAAAACAAGACTTTCCTCAAAACATACAGTTTGTAAAACTAGGTTTATGTAACGAACTTCCGTAGTCTTTCAGTTTATGTAGACATATTGTATGTTTACACTATAGCCCGTAAATATACGGCCTAGTATAAACATCACACACGCTGGTGAATTTTTAGATTAACTAGATTTTTGCAGTTTAATTTTGTCAGTGAAAAGATTTCCGTATGAAACCTAACGCAACGTTTTTTTTTACATGGGCATAAAAGAATGTTATGGGTTTTCGCATGCCTTTGTGTCGATAATGACAGTAAGTATGCAGTATGTATGTGTGAGGAGTTTGCCTCGTGGAGGATCTACAATTTAGCATCATTATGGTTAAAGATTCCATAAGCTTCTTTTCCCCATTTTCATCAGTGGTACCACGGCCCACGGGTAAAAGAACTTCCCATGGTACCACTGGATCGCTTGGTTCTACTACGGGTTTTTTTACCCGGTACCACTGGTAAAAAAAACCCGTAGTACCACCAGTACCACCAAGTGTTACCACCAGTAGTCCCATGGGCGGCAAACGACTTTTCGTTTTATTCGAAGAATTAATAGATTGGGGAATGAAATCAGCCTGTGAAAAGAAAGGAAAGCCGTATTTCAGACGTCATCGATGTCATGCCAATACGAACTCATTTTGACTCATCCTTTGAGTTCACTACCACAACCTCAGAATGCTCAAACATTATCACAAGATGATGAATGCAATTATTTTTAATTCTTCCTAGTTTCCAATAAACAACACATCATATTATTCGTCCTACAAGATAAAAGGATGATTATTTTATAAGACTATCAGTTACTGTCATATCTGCACCGCTTAGCATTAAACTTTGAAAATCAGGTTTGCTCCTGGACTGCGCAGGTCAGGCAGTTGCTCTAAGTAAAACCTGTAACGCTGTTACACGCCAAACCTTGGGCTTGAGATAAAACTACTGGCAGTTCCCTAAAAAAAGTAAAGTAGGTACCTACCTATAGAACGTGAAAAATAGAATAAGAATTGTTCGGGTTTTTTGAATTAGGAATTGATACGTCACTATTTTTGACGTGAAACTTTTTTTTCTGCGAAAAGAATGACCATGGTGCCAGTGACAGCGCAAAAATCGTACCTGCCAAAAGTTTTCCATAACTTTTCGGATTAAATCACTATAGCTAGTTTAGATGAAAGAGGATTAAACATGCAAAGAAGCCCTTAGCAACACACACTCGAAAAAAATCACAAAAATGCGACCGGGAAGTCAGCACAGGGCGATAAGACCGGCCGGTTCCTTGCGCAGCCCACGTGGTGGGTCAACGCCTGCCCCACTGCGCAGGCGGGTCGGTGAACCGAACGCGGCACGCACACTAGCACACACAAACAACATTTTCATACTCATCGCGAGCACACACGAGATCCTCCAGGCATGTTCTCACTCACACATTCAAACTCTTAGTTATGAACTTATACGCGCGTAAACTCACGCGCACATTCAGAATATGGGCGTCAACGGACAGGTGACTAATTGTATGTACCTTGTTTCTTCAAAGCCTTTTTTTACGGTAGAGTAAGGTTGGCAATTGTTTTGGAAGATCAACGTGGATCATTGAAAAAGTTTTGGCAGTTTCCGGAATTGCGCAAAAAAATTGGCACTGAAATTTACGACAGGGGAAAAAATAACTGCTCTCTCTATGCTAAGCCTAACCCTATCCCTCTCAACGAATATTATCACGTAATTAAGCGAAAAAAACAGAAATAATTAAGATTATTTAGAATGCCAAAAAAAAACAAAAAAGAAACAAATAATTTTCCAACTAGCAACCCTATTCTAAGGTGGAACACCTCAGACAGACATTATTTTGGCGCGCAATATGTCCTTCAACTAATGACATCACGCATTCTAAATTTAAAAACGCGTCATTAAAACGGCCTAACAGAAAATATGTGTTTTCCATTGAAGGTCGGAACGAATGGCCAAACCGTTTGGTAATTTAGTTAATAAAAGACCAAAGAATCTGCAATACAGTGATGAAAAACAAATTATAAGGATGGTAAGAGAAAGACCAAAGAATATTTAGTATTACGGTGAAAAGTTTGATATGAATGAAAAACGGGACAATAAGTGCAAAATGGTTGAATGACAACTTTCATAAGACATCATGACTGATGAAGAGCCCCAATTTGAGGACATTGTTTCAGGGAATGGGCACAAAAGCAGTCAGAAGAGGAGTCTGTAAGACTTCATCATCTCTACATCACGGCATGACTTATTTGGATTGAGCAAGGCTGTGACCGAGTGGTGGCCAAGATAAGGCCATAGAAACCAGGGCTGTCCTAGAGCTCGTTGGGTCGACGATATCGATCAAGTCGCGGGAAACACCTGGATCAGGGACGAACAGAATCGGGAAGTGGGGCAGAAAAAGGGGAGGCCTATACCCAGCAGTGGGTGATTCCGAGCTGATATGATGATGATGATGATGATGATGACTAATTTTCATGTTGGCTAAGCCGAAATGAGATAAGAAAAATATTTTGACAAGCATTTTGTCGAAATCCAATTATATTTTAAAGTACTAAGACATGAAAAAAGGTCTGAGTCATCTTCCAAAGTTATTTTCTATGAGATCATTAGAATATAACTGTGTGATCGATTAGGATCTGATAGTTGATCGATCGATTGGCAATAAGTTGACAGAACTTAGACATGAACTTATTATTGGCTTGAAGTTTTGGAACAAGGGTCTCCTCCCACATTCAAAAAGAGAACAGTAAAAGAGAAATTAAAAAAAATGTAGGAAGAATTGCGAAAATCTTGTTCTCTTTAGCGTACTCGTATTTAAAGTTACTGGCAGGAGCACAACCATGTTTTTTTTTTGAAAAAAAGAATAGATTAATTAGATTTGTTCCCGTGGGAGTACGGGGATTAAAAGTAGCCTATGTTACTCAGGGTGAATGTAGCTTTCTAATGGTGAAAGAATTCTTGAAATCGGCACAGTAGTTTTTTAGTTTATTCATTACAAACATACACACACAAAAATACTATTTTTTCCTCTAGTAATATTGGTGTAGATTGAAAAATCTCATCACCTTACTAAGAGCAAATGTTTGTGTGATGAGCATGGACATTTGTTTCCGAGTCATGGATGTTTATAAGTATACTAAGTATGTATTTACAAACAAAAAAGTATACATGTAGTATATCAACTATCTGGTGTCCACGACACAAGCCTTGCTTAGTGTGGCACTAGATGGCACTGTGTGTTAATGTCCAGCGAATATTTATTTATTTGAGATCTCTAAAATAAATAATTCGTTGAATGTCTTCCCTATTGGCCATAACCAGTACCAGAACCCAATGCGTAAAACGGTGACAAAGTGACAATTGATAATAATAAACTGAGTCTGCGACCATTTAAAAAAAAATATCGTAATTCATAATTTAGAACCTATTATGATTCTGCCAAAGCGACCCCCATTTTAGCCCCCAGTCAGGCTCCATACAAATGCTGGTTTTCAGCTGTACATAATCATATGGTTAGACTGAGAGCCGACCCCAACATAGTTGAAAAAGTCGAGGCAAATGACATCAACTTTGGTCAAAGAGGAAAATAACCTGTCAAATTGACATAACAGCTGTAGCCTGAAGTTCAATGGCCTGTCACCTGTCCCAATTATGACAACATCCTTGGAAAAGTTGCGTTGTTAGTGGAAACAGGCTTTTGGAAAGGCCCCTAAGAAATTCCGATTTAAATTATGTATGTGTGAATCATAAACTCTAGTCGTTGGTTGAAAAAAAAAAAACTTTGTCGATGGAATGGTTGAGTCGGAAGTGTTGCAAATTGGCGACTTGGTCCATACTCAATACTTCATTTAAATTACAATTAACATGGATTAAAACAGGCGAAATGAGGGTTTAACCCTTTCATATACAGGTGTGATGTTTTGTTTGTCCAATCTTAACAAAAATAATAGACTTTGTATCGTTTTGTCAATTTATACATAAATTAATATAGGTCGAAACTTGTAATTGACTTTCTCAAACATATTAAGTACTTCTAACTACTCGAAAGTATTAGCTGACGTTTTTTTTTTTTTAATTAATAAAATAAAATAAACATGGATAGTTACTAGAACCTTTTTAAACCTAGCTTTTTAAATAACGCTTGCCTTACACAAAAAAAGACCCCAAATTCGGTCAATTTTGCTCAATTTACCCCTTTTAACGACCACCACTAACACATTAGGTGCCTGCATTAAGTTTATAGGGGTCTGTTACCTATCAGAGGTCGTTTACCCTCAGAGGGAATGCCCTCCGAGGGTGGTAGGCCTCTAACAAAAACATGACGAGAGAGTATTGAACTGAGGAGGGACAATGATAGATGGGGAACGCCTTTTTCTGTTTTGCCTGATTTCTTGGTTGAGATAGGGAAGTTGGGGAAAAGGAGTGGGAGGGACGTGGGTTTAGTTCTCAGCTCGAGTAAAATTGATGTAAGTAGGTACTTTCTGAAGGAAAAAGAAACCAATAGGTCCTGGGAACATGTATTATTTAATATTTCAGCAGTGTCTTTCCGTCTACCAAATATCAAGTGCCATTGTCAATTGGTCTGTCAATGTGGTGATTTGTTTTATGACGTTTTCATATCAAAGCTTAAGATATTATAAAAATATCATCTACTTACTACTAATTGCCCGAATGTATCACTACTAATATTACCTAAAACTGCATAATTAAAAAAAAAAACAACTATAAAAGTCCAATAAACTCTCCGAAAAAAACAAATATGGCGTCTCCCATACTTATTTTTAAACGAAACAAAATATTATAGAACGTACTATTTAAAATTGACATAGATTCGGCTAAACTCGGCTTTTTTCGGCGGTCGCCGGCCGAGCAATGAACTTTTCTGGTAGTACTGACCTATACTTACCTAGATATTTGCTCCGTCTGTGGAGTTTATCCTATTGAAATGATATCATTCACAATATAAGCTTGTGTTTTGCTAACGCTGTACTTTCAACAATACTCCTTGCATCAGGTAACTGCAACGATTGTCCTGGAGTCTCCTAAAATCATCATCTGCCTAGTGCCTAGCTTACCTTCCCAACTGTTGGTACCTATCTACTTCCAGTCTAACCGGATGCAGCTGAATACCTGTATTTTACATGGAGCCACTGCATCTAACCTCCACAACCCAGTTAGTACTGGGGAATACTTCAGCCTCTTGAAATCACTTTGAATTTCGAATTATGGAGCACAAAATGATTTGTTAAAAAAAAAATGAGCTCGTTTTAAAAATGTGTTCGATCACTTGAATGATGTTCAAAGTTCCTTACCAACCTTACAAAAAAATTGTCTCTGCTCCATAAACTGTACTCTACATTGTCTAACATCCAATTTTAGTATAAAATCGTGTGAAACTGTGAACCAATGACCGTTAGGTTAACGTACGGTGTCAATGGACGACCTTCGTAGTTTGGCCTTGGTGCGGGTTCGAATCCCTGTGTCGTCACAAGGGGTGACTGTATGTGGTTGAACCCGGATGGTTCAAATTTTTTAGAGTTCATTACTTTGTATGTGGGGGTGAAGTAAGTACTACTAGACATTTATTTGTCTATGGGGTTAAAATAGCCTACACGGGTGAGGGAACTTAAGTTCATGTTATGCACTGGAGTGGGGTATAATGTTAATCAGGAACTGGGTTGTGGAGGTCAGATAGGCAGTCACTCCATGTAAAATACTGGTATTCAGCTGCATCCAGTTAGACTGGAAGCCGACCCCAACATAGTTGAGAAAAGGCAGAAAAATGATGGTTCCTCATTAATTTCGTAAACTGAATAATCGATAAATTCTCAACTCCATGTTTGGAAGCGTCAGTGTAGTCTTCGAAATTCAAAATCTTTTACTTTTTTTACATTTTGCAGGTCAGTGTCAGAATGTATGTTGATTAAAATATGATTCCCGGCTGTAAGACGTATGTATTAGTTACAGAATTATAATCATCAAAATCATCAATACAACCCTCGAAGTTCATTTAATTCCAATCAATGACTATTTCATGAAAAATTCATTCAATGTTTCGTGGGCTTCCCTGGCACCTACTAAACGTAAGAAAATTTGAATTTCGCGGGCTTCCCTCGCTTTCACCTAACGGTGACTCAAAAATTGAGGAGCGTTGATTTGCAGGAAGTTCAATAAACTCAACGCAAAACTTCGATTTGTATGACTGTTTTGACGATACAAACTCATCTTGCGCAATAGAATTTGCATTGGTAACATTGTATTTTTGAGGAAAACGTGTAGAATGGCACGTCACTGTAAAACAAATAATGGTTTTGCGTTTCGTGGTGGCGCTGCTTGTCAAAGATATTTGACAGAGGTCTGTCAAATTGTATGGGTTTGAAATTAATACCATTTTTTGCCGCATGTTACCTACTTATAATTATGGTGAAGCTGTAACTACATAAAATTCGACAGCGAACTCATTTGTTTTTGAATGTAAATTGTAAATCGTCGTGGATTCAAAAATAGAAACCTAATGTTCTTTTGTTTCTTTTTTTTTTAAATGCAATTTAGGCAGAAAATTTCTGAAAGGTTCTGATCAATATAAAAAAATCCTCGTACAGGCAAAATGTTCTGCATTTATACATTATGTGTCATAGAAAATAAGGTTTTCTAAGTTCAACGACATATTATGGCATTAGAATTTCGCCATGTTGTGCCATAATGCCAACTCATATTTATCTGTAAGTATTAAAAAGTATATTCTATCTCTTTCTATCTATCTATGTATCTGTATGTACTTTAGTAACCCTTACTTTGATTTTTTGAGTATCACCGTTCGATAAGAAATTGTTTATTTGATTATTTTGGCATTTCTTCGAGTTTTTGATAAATTGAAAGTAGATATTTACTTTTGAATGTTCAAATATTGGTTTGGCAATTCTACGAAAAATTTAGGGTTTTTTTTAAAGACATTTCAGATTTGTGTTGCTGTGGACTTTTGACTAGTGCTCGCAAGGATGACTGCTGAGCGTGAAGTCCTGGGTATGATTCCCGGGTTGGGCAAAGTGTCTTTAGGATTTGCGCACGTTTGATGGCATTAGGCTTACCCCTATTAGATGGGACTTAAACATAACTGGGTAACTAGGTATAGCTCTGCCTAGGCATGATATTATGTTAAATTGACAAAAAACTTTTGATAAAAATCAAATTGTGTAAAATTAAATTTCATCACCCAAAAATGTCTCAACTCGTCCATTTTTTGCAAAAAAAATTGACCCAAAACTGGGAACCGAACTCATGACCTTTGCAAATAACAGCTTTTTATTACGTTATAAAGAACTACTTTTCTCGAAAAGGATAAGAAGTGATATAAGAGTCTTTTGAAAGCAAAATATTATGGAACGAATACCAAAATAGAGGTTATTCACCCCACCTCGGCCATCGACGCGCTGAAAACTGACGAATCACTCCGCCTTGTCGATACTACGTTAGTTTATAAACTAAACTAATATCACGACTGTATTTTTCAAAGGAGTGGACCTAGGGACACCGACTCATGGTGAAGTCCCATTCCCATGGAATCATCATCATTATTCTTCTGTCTATTCTGTCCCACTGTTGGGCAAAGGCCTCCCGAATTTCTTTCCAAGTCTCACGGTGTTTTGCGTCCTCTGGCCCATCAGTCACCCCAGCAATTCTTGGGCAGGGAGGGGTCCGCAAGGGCCGAAGCCTGCCGGGGCTGCGGGACTGTTCGAAAGAGATACCGTGGCCCTGGAACGTAAAGGGCGAGGAAGGAACATGGATGGGTTTTAGTCAGGAAAAGTCTGACACTCGCGCCCGCTCCGCCCAGAGTGGGAGAAGTCTATTGATGATTTACCATCCTAAAAAAAAGCGTTTCTTGGGCGTTACTTAACTCAGTTATAAAGAAATTAAGCAGATTGAATTGTTTGTTGTAATGTTAACTGCCTTGGTAACGACTACCGTATTCTGTATAACTTATCCCTAATATGGTAAACGACAAAACAAATCTAATTAGTCCGTCAGGTAGATTATTAAAAAATATTTGACCCGTATTTTTTCTTTTGTTACGTAAATCAAAATTGACGAAGATACGACGCTTTTAAAATTCCCAATACGTCACGCCTAGGCTTCTAGGTGTCATTTTAGCTAATTCTGACGTCACGAGCCCCACTCCCGAGTTTTGATGCGTTTTATCGTTGTCAATATTCAGTGATTTACAAAAACAAAAAATACGTGTCCATTATTTTTCAATGATCTAACTGAGGGACTTATATCCTACTAAGTTGTACTAAGTTTGTGAGTATGTATGGATGGATGGATTTTTGTTACTCTTTCACGCAAAAACTACTGAACGGATTTGGATGAAATTTTGCACACAGATAGTTTATAACCTGGATTAACACATAGGATACTTTTTATCCCGGTAGTAAGATCCCATGGGACAATTATCAAACTTGACGCGGGCGAAGCCGCTGGCAGAAGCCTACTATCTTTAGCGGCCATTTTAGACCCCCATTATCCCAAAGACCCCAAAATAATTACTGATTAATTTCTTTGTTCATCTCTCATTTTGTCGATTCTGTCTTCAAAACGTTTCTACGGTGATCATGCTACGCGGGTTACACGCAACATTTCCTACAATTCAACTAAACCATCTGTCATACATTATAGAAACCCAAAATGGCCCCTAACTGTCATTAATCCCATCCAGATAGCTAGATTACGGACATAATGAAATCGTGACGTCAGCACATGTCTGCCTGATTCTAAATTGTCTATGCGCGCTCGACCTAACAATGATCTTTAACCTTTGGAACCTAAATGTGATATCACAGGTATTGTATTACAGTACAGTTAGGTATCAAAATAGACTCCTCACAGCGATATTGGAACTTGAATGGTAAATCTGTCAGACCTTGGTCAGTTAGCCCATGTACCACCTAATCATCACGAAGCCGTCAACCAAGCATTTTGTACATCAAACTAAGTAACTTTACGCAAACAATATTGCTGGGAAATTACTTTTTGTTTTGGGGTGAAAAATCATGTTTTGTGGTAGAACTCAATGTAACGCACTCAAAACATTGTGCTGATGGATGGATTGAATAGTGAGGGGTCGTGGAGGTGTTTAAAGTGAAGTTCTTACATTAGAACATGTATTAAAAAAAAAAAACTTGTGTAAAAGTTGGAACTTTGTGATATCTATCAAAATGCACTAGCCACCAATGGTCGATTACAGCCCACTATATCATAGAGAGGTGTGTGTCCCAGCACTCCAGCAGTGGGAACATTACTAGCTGATTATGGGCCGTCAAATACAGGTTGATATTATTTATGGCCCCAAATATTACTGACGATGAGATACGACACTTCATACGCACATTTTTTCTGATCCATTCTTGTCGACTGACCCAGAGGGCTTCTGACTCATAAACACTCATTAATTAAACTATATTGTGTAACGGCGACCTTGTCATTAATACACTGCGTAACCTGGTTCCCTAATAACTCGGCGTGATGATAAATTGCTCTAGAAAACAGCGAAAGTTCTACGGAAATCGGTTCAGTAGTTCTGGAGATTAGGTGTGTGAAAACAACATTAGTTTGTTATAAAATATGTTTTTTGGTTGATTTATGGTTTTTCAGAACGTATTTTGATTTTACGAGTAATCTCTTCTAATGTCCATCCATTCATTTTAAACGAAATAAATGATTTGTGCGTCATTTTTCATATTTAACCGATTTCATTTCTTATGTTCCCGTCGAGTTTTATTTCAACCTAGCCAAATTTATTTAGAATTTAATAGTACCAGTTAATTGTATTTTGTTTCTACACTTCCATAAACATTTGTCAAATTTTGAAAACCTATTCAAATCTAATGACTCAGAACTCAATTCGTACTCGTATTTATTTATATTTTGGCAAGTCAATTCAACTAGTTAACATAAAGTTTGACAGCAGATTTCATGCTGATTTGCTCATCAAAAACCTGATTATGATTATTGCTTTCAAAAACCGAAAACCAGTGTCAAATCATAATTCGATTTTTAAAACAGAATACAAGAAGAATGGTACATTTTTTTTTCCTGAAAATAACATTAATTTTGAGCTGTCACTAGTTGAAAATGGAATACTTTTACTTTTAAAAGTAATTGTATATCTTGAATTCTCATCAGGATTCGTTTACTGTCCTCTGTGCCCTGTTTCTAGGCTCACATTACCCAAACAAAGTGTCGTTGACCCCCGAACAAATTCTTTGTAGTGTTTCAACCTGTGTTGTTTTTAGCTTGTTTGTTTCGTAATAGTAAAATAGAGTAAAATAGTGAAATTGTTGACGAAAATGTGCAATAATATATTATTGCTTAAAAGATAGATGTATAACATTTTTTTAAATATTATTTACTAGTCATTTAAAAAATAATGTTAGACAAATATTTCAATAAAATCTATGTTTTGTTATTAAAGGAAACACAACATTGAGAAAAACATTAGAAATATTTAAAAAACTCGCTGAGTTTTATTTTTAAAAACTTGTGCCAAATAATTATATGATGTTGACGTGAATCAATTCTATTTAAACAACACGATTTTTCTGTTTTTATGTTATTATGCTTAAATTTAACAACAGACACGTAATTTTTATGAACCTTAACGCTTTTACCCCTAAAACAACAAGCAGATGTCAAAAAAAAACAAATACATACGAAACCACATTAAAAAACAGCTTTTTAATTAAAATTTCGCCCACATTTACCCAAAAAAACACACCCTACATTATCCTGCTCAAAAGTCCTAAAAAATCCTCCCAGAGTAGTGAAAAACAGTACCTACAATCTTTACATACAGTAAAAAAATAGCAAAGTAAGTACTCAACGAAGTCGAGCGTTCAACTCCCGGTCGTTCATTGAACCCAAGAATTTTGGCAGTTCATTGACCCGGTCGCTGGCCGCTTATAAATAATGTTAGAGCGAGATAGCGATACTTTGACAGCTTACGTCAGCTGATAGTATGGCTAATCATCGAGTGACGTCATCAAAACGACTGCATTTGAATTTGGAAGTTTGTTTTGAATTTAGAATCGTTTATCTGTGATGAAGGTTAGGTTGCCTTGTTAAATTTGGTTTATTGCGGAAACGTCTCTGTTTTTTTTTTGCGATTATTGCTAAAAGTTGCGTCATTTTAATTATACATACAAAATTAAAATAAATAGCCTACTGAATTTAAGAGAAAAATAATGCAGCTTAAAATTGTGTTCTAAAATTATACTAAGATAAGATTATACTAGTCTAAATTGATAATAAATACGAACACTTAAAGCACTTACGGGATTATATCCGTGATTTTCGCTATTGCAAGCATCATGATCGCGGGCATAGCTGAGTATTCCCGCGATCATGATGCTTGCAATAGTGAAAATCACGGATATAATCCCGTAAGTACTTTAAGTGTAGTGGAAAACCGTGAAAGTCTGAAACAGTGCAATAATTACGAATCTTGCTGCTAACACAGTATTGAATCAAAAGTACTGAATCATCATCTGTCTAGACCTAACTTATATTGGGATGGACTTCCAGTCTAACCATATACAGCGGTATACCAAAAAATTGGTAAAAGTAATTATTCAATTAAATCCAGATAAATTCTCATCAAGAACGAATTAATATTTCTTTACTTCCTTCCTTTAAAACCTCAAACGTGCTAGCGTTATATAGAAGTCAAATCACAAAATAAATAAAGCGCCATATTTATTGTTTCCTCATATCGAAAATAAATACAAATACATAAGTATGTCATTGAAGATAAAATGCTATTAAACATAGAGCAGAGACCAATTATAAATAAAAATTGGCATGTCCAAATGTATGTCCATTCCCTGACATAGAGAGGGGGCCTGTGTCCGAGCAGTGGGACATTATATGCTGTTTTTACTTATATGTCTTTATGTATATCTTCATTCCCTAAAAACAGAGCATTATCTTCGCAAAACCCAGTTCATCACTATCCAGCCTTTTCCGGATATTTTGTGGTGGGCTACCAGATTATAATTTCCCAGAATCCCAGTTAAGTTCATCATGAACCTAGTCTTTTCCCAACTATGTTGGGATCGGTTTCCAGTCTAACCGAATGCAGCTGAATACCAGTGTTTTACATGGAGTTACTGCCTATCTGATCTCCACAACCCTTAGTACTTGATAATACCCCTTGGTAAGATTACTTGTCAGACTTTTTGGGCCACTGACTACCACGTTTGGGACACTGAGCTGGCTTTTGGCTATCCGTTACGACGGGGAAATCTTTCTATATACTAATACTCGTATATTAAAATTTAATAATACTCGTAATATTAAAAAAGTTGAGTTTGTTTGTGTTGTTTGAACGCGCTAATCTCAGGAACTGCACGTCGGATTTGGAAAATTGTTTTAGTATTAGATAGCCCAATTCTTGAGGAAGGTTAAAAGCTAACAAACATCACGCTACAACCCTAAGGAGCTGAGCAATCGGGTGAAACCGCGAGCCACAGTTAGTATTTAATTTTAAACGAATCTATGGCTAGTTCCTTTGACATAACTGGTCAGAAAATACCTGGGAAAAGACTAGGAGGACAAAATATAGGTAAAACCGTTGATAAAACTTGTATGTGAGTCAATACATATGTGTTTATCTATGAATCGTCTAGTCCAACACGTCTGGTCGTTGAACTCAATTAAACGACAAATATTTTTCCACTATTTGTGATTGAGTAATTATTACTAATAGAAAAGGGTTTGGAGACTATAAACTAAGTCTTGGACCACAACCACCGCTCCTCCGTGTCTCGGAAAGCACGTTAAGCGGTTGGTCTCGGCTATAATTTGTAGATCTTAGACAGTCGTTACAGGTAGTCAGTGGCCCAAAAAGTCTGACAAACAGTCTTACCAAGTGGTATCGTATTACCCAGTACTAACTGGGTTGTGGAGGTAAGATAGGCAGTCGCTCCATGTAAAATACTAGTATTTAGGTGCATCCGGTTAGACTGGAAGCCGACCTCAAGATAGTTGGCAAAAGGCTACATAGATGATGATGATAGTGAAACTCAGTCTGGGATCGCAGGCGCTATTGTTGAATGAGTTCGATTCCTGGGTATAGAATAAACTGTTATTGGGTGTTATGTTAAAAAGAAACGAATTCCGATTTCGACAAAGTTGGGATTTTTTTGGGAAATTCTAGTAGTAGCTAGTGTATATTTGTGCCCATTTAATGACAATAGGCTTAGTTTAACTTAGTTATGTTTAAGTCTCGAGATTTATACATAACTGGTGACATATAGCCACTGAGTGGGATCTTACTACCAGGATAAAAAGTATCATTTCTTTTAATCCAGTTTATAAACTATCTGTGTGCCAAATTTTTTACAAATACGTTCAGTAGTTTTTGCGTTAAAGAGTAACAAACATCCATACATGCATATTTCTTGACAAACCTTCGCATTTATTATATTAGTAGGATTTATAATAGTAGTAGAATAAATCCCATAATCATTTAATCAACAGTAATAAATGTGTGAAATTTTGAATTAATTATGTTATAAAACAAGCTCATTTATCTATCACAATATATTGCAATCGACGTCTTCTTGGTTCGTCGACCACATCCCGATTAGTCTTGTCTAGATAGGGCTCCTCCATCGCTGAAGCCAAATAACTTGGCTTATGGTAGGTTAAATCTCTGCCTAGACCTTCGAGGTATACAAGCGAGATGGTACACATTTGAAAGGAAGCGACAAGGAAGGAAGCCATTTTCCCTGTATCATTTGACTTGACACTACAGTGTCAATTCCAAGTATATTATTCAATTATAATAATTAGAATCCTCATGGAGTTTATTTTTCTAGGTCATTGACATACTTTCGGCTATTCTGAGTAATATTATTGTTAATAAACATTATATCGAGTATTTTGCCTTATTTACCGGTACAATAGACGTCAAACCATATAGGGAATAAAGGGTGTAAAAAGACTATTACCGAAGCATTGTTCTCCCTGTCATTGCGTTATTTTTTTTGTTCTAAACCATACCTGGGAACCTTCTAGTTACGGAGATATTGGGGGTCAAAGTTCCAACTTTTTTTTATTAAACACATGTTTCAAAGGTAAAGACTTTATTTACTTTAAAGACGTCCACGACCCCTACACTATTCAATCCATCCATCAGCGCAATGTTTTGAGTCAGTTACATTGAGTTCTACCGTAGAACATGATTTTTCACCCCAAAATAAAAAATAATTTCCCAGCAATCATTTTTGCGTAGGGTTACTTAGTTTGATGTATTGAATGCCTGGTTGACAGCTTCTTGATGAGTATGTTTACACTCTGTATAAAACTAATATTTGTAGATATATAATATTACCTGTATGTCGGCTGTCACTATACAGAAATTCATAAAAATAAAACAATGCTTAAATTATTTTTTCCCCGTTGACAGTTTTTGGTATGTAGGGCACTCGTATTTTAGTACTTTATATGGTTTTTCCCATGTCAGAGCCTAACACCGTTATTAAATCCTATATGAGAACAAATCTAGCTATTAGCTACCACTAAAACCAATATTGGAAACGCCCATTTACATACTTTGCCCGGCCTAAGAATCAAAACTAGGACCTCAAGCTCAACAATGGCGCTAATGACTTTTAGTCCAACGAGAAAGTCGATGTAAGGACTCAAATAACTCAAATTATTGTGACTTTTACAAAACATAACGCCTGTAATACGTTATGGTTAAGCAGAGATGTAGCAAGTACACCAACGTTTCGCAAATTATGTTGAAGTCCCGTGATAGAGGGAGACTGTGACGTCTTTCCTCCGTGTCTCGGAAAGCACATTAAAGCAGTTGGTCCCGGCTGTCATTTGTAGATCTAGTAGTAGTGGCCTGAGTCAGTGGCCAGTCTTACCAAAGGGTATCGTATTACCAGTGCTAACTGGGTTGTGGAGGTCAGATAGGCAGTCGCTCCATGTCAAATACTGGCATTCACCTACTTCTGGTTAGACTGGAAGTAGACCCCAAACTTTTGGAAAAATGCGAGCCAGATGATGACGTAATTGGGAGCGTGCCTATTGTTGGGTACAGTTCGTAATTCATGTGCAAATATTTCGGATACATTTAATTTTATTAGCGCTATTTTCAAGTGAAATTAGTAAACATAGAATTTTGAATATGGAGCTTATCTTTATGGGCCCGGTTTTATTTGCACATAGCAATAATTTAGACACAAGGAATTTCAAATTCGGTACCTATCGAAGAAAGTCTGTTATTTATTTCCAAAGATAAGTGTAGAAGGACTTTTAAAAATAGAACTTATAATATAATATATAATACTGTCACGTAGAAATTATTGTTTCTTTTGTTAATTTTAATATCGTCTTGTAGAATTTGATTAAAACTAACAAATAAAATAAGTATTAATGTGAACACAAGTTATCGATTTAAATGGAGTCTAACTGATTTCAGAGCTTTGAAAAAACCATTTTCATTGAACTCTAATTAAAGTTTAACTGCTAAAAACTACCTACAATTCAATAGTATTCAATAGTTTCCTTATTCCTTCTAGTTTATATTTTTTTCCTCAATTTTATTGGGAATCTCTTAGGTTCCTTTATTGAAAGTAGAAACACGTTTGTCGAACTTCGAGCTAAAATGAATGTATGTATGTGTGTGTAAGGTAAACATTCATAAAAAATCCGATTCACATCAACACATTTCGGCCCTTCCGGGATCAAAAACACCGAACAAAATGGCTTTTCTTTAAAACATGATACCAATGACTAACGTACATTCAAACAATAAGAGACAAACAAGAAAGATAAGCCATTTGATAAACAAATAAATTAACAATACTACTTATTCAGCTTTTTACCAAAACATTTTCGTTGGGTCCAACAACCTGAGGTAAAGAGCAACGCACTCTACACCAGACGTACCAGGGAAATACCTTTGAACAGCGCCCTCTCTTATCGAGTAGACGCACTAAAGGTCAAACTTGAGGGTTAATGAACCGAGTTTGAATTACACCCTATCAGAAATGATTGTGCTACTATTTTTGGTAATGTTTGTAATGGTATCAAGTGTTTTAAATTTTATTGTAAGTGTTGAAAAAATGAGATGGTGTATTAATAACACAAAATATGTCGATTATTTTAATCTTGCGAGGTATCATTGTATATTGCAAGCGATTGCGTGAGAATCTGGCAAGGTTTATCGATAAATCTGTATCTGATGGCATATGAACGATATTAGGATACCTAGTACATTGGTACCTACATCTATATCAAATATTGCCAAATAGTGCAGCAGTCGCAAAGTTAATGACTACTAATTTGGTTGTATGAAACAGCTGGAATAAGAAAAACAATCAATAAGGTTTTAATTCATTAAGTACGGAAAATATTCTTAAACTGTCGTAAATTAGTTAAACCCTTAAGTCAAACAATGAAGAGTTTAATTCATGCTGCGAAGAGTTCTAAAACTATTACAATCTTGCATAGTCAGTTCAAAACATTTAAACTCAGTAACACACTAACACGTAAAACAACGAATCACTGAACTCCGAACGATCTAGTATTCCTATAAAACATTTTTAGTATGTCGTAAATAAAAATTGACCAATTTTGAGAAAACCGCCATCTATCGTTGAGCGGCAGTACCAAAGTTCAAACTGCCAAACTGAGGTGAACGACCCTTGCGCGGGCTTATCTTCGTATTATGTGCCTCTTATGACGCATGCTTGATTTATTTTTTCCATGCAATACGTACCTCGTCAAGGAAAAATGTGTATTTTTATTGCAATCATCGTTATATTGTTTGTTTTGCGTAAAGTTTTGTAAGCATTTATTAATTTGCGAATGAGTTGTTCGCAGTTCAGACTTCAAAGCGCTGCGTAGGATTTCATGTGCAATTTCAAGATAGTTGCCTTAACCAAATATCTAATTTAATATCTTCATGATAACATAAGATCACGTCGTCATTTCTCTACAGGGTTCCTCATGTAAAAATGACGTAAATTGAATAAGGATTTGTCTGCCTATAAGAATCTTTTCAGAATTTGAACAAAAAAAAATCTTCATTGACACCAAATAACCTGTTCCACACATGTATACAATGAGATCACTATAATAAAGCCAACAGACAAAAACATAATTGAAAGAAAAATTGCTATTGTAACACAGAGCAAAAAAAAAGTAATGTATTGGCACCAGAAGGCAACGTATTTAAAAAAATGATCAATTATACATAGGATGGTAATTAATCATTCGCTTTTGTATTCTTAAATATCTGTGGCAGGCGTTGCAAACCTTTGGTTGGCTGTATGACAAGCAATTTTAAAAGTTAAGGGGCCGGCGGAGCATGCGTTTTTCATACAAACGTAATACGAAAATAATATGAAAATCAAACTTATTCTTAAGGTAGTGTGTATATATTTCGATTGTATTATAGAATATCTATGTTCCCAAATAAATATTTTGAAAGGACAATGATATAAACACGAGATATGAATAGGTAATAAAATTTCTTTAGAAAATTTGTTTTTTTCATAAATCTTGTTTAAATCAGTGTACATTCAAAATATGTGTTTGGGAACCTACATATTCTGTAATCCAATCAAAATAAATACACACTACCTTAAGAATATGTTTGATTTACAAATTGTTTTGGTAGGTATTACGTTTGTATGAAAAACGCCTCTTAAAGAAAATTATAAAAGTAAAAAAAAAACATTTTTTATGAATTTCGATATTGTTTTTGCAAAATAGCGGGTTTACATGTGTTTTAATTCAAATTTCCTAATTGTTAACCTTTTGGTAGCCACAGAACTATCTTGATTGTCCCGCAGTTGAGTGAAATAGTCTGCTAAAGGCTCTTAAGCATGATTTGTCAGCTATAAGTCGTTGTTTTAATCAAACATCGAGAGCTCAAAATTAATAACAATCACGGAAGATATCCCGTGACAGTTTGGGTTGTTCTTAATTTTTTTTTTTGCACATACTTTGGCGAAACTCGATAAAAACAAGAAAGTAATGACTTAACAATAACACAAAGGTTTTGTATCTCTGATCTGAGCCTATTACTCATTAGATTATTGATGTGTCATTTATTATTTTATTAAAGCAAAAAATATACTCTTGTCCAATTATGTAGGCGTAAACGTATGTTCGTCGAGTTGCCTACCAAATATAGAGGGAGGAGTACAACTTGAATGATTTGATGGGTTAAAAATAAATGCTCATTCAGAATGAAATTCTTCAGAATTGTGAGTGCGTTTGCAGGCACAAATCTTAAATGCACTCATACTTAACCGGAAAAAAGTCATTTTAATAGTTTGAAACGTTTTTCTCCTATTACTCCTAAAATACCTAAAACATATAGTTTAAGCAGAATTAGGGGCTACCTCACGCCAACGACCTTGAGCGAGTGGGAGAAGTTTAGCAATAGCGTATACCCGTGCGTGAGAGTGGTCAGCGATACACTGCCGCCCGTCGCCCCGAGGAGCCCCGCACCAAGATTATTCGAAAAACCCACCTTGATTTATCAACCACAATACGGATAAAAGCCGTACACTAATATAAAGGGCATTAAATTGTCTTTGAGATGATCTAAGTTTCATGCAAATACGCCCGATAGTTTTTGCGTGATGATCGTTTTTTTTGCCGCGTTAGACATTATTTCACAAATTAATTACACTAAGTTATAAAAATATTTCTTCACATTTTCACGTATCAAATTATGAAAGAAATGGTCTAGTATATCATATATTTTTTTCAAAGAAATTAGACTAGAAGTTAAGGGGCCGGCGGAGCATGCGTTTTTCATACAAACGTAATACCAAAATAATATGAAAATCAAACATATTCTTAAGGTAGTGTTTATTTATTTCGATTAAATTACAGAATATCTATGTTCCCAAATGTATTTTTTGAGAGGACAATGATACAAAGACGAGATATGGGGAATTTAAAATTTATTTAGAAAACCTATTTTTCTTATAACTCTTGTTAAAATCAGTGTCTAATAAAAATATATATTTGGGAACCTAGATATTCTGTAATTCAATCGAAATAAATACACACTACCTTAGGAATATGTTTAATTTACAAATTATTTTGGTATTACGTTTGTATGAAATACGCATGCTCCGCAGGCGTCTTAAGACGTGATGATCCATTTAAAATCACTAAAAGTCATGTGACAGTGTCCTTATCAGGATTTAGTTTATGCATAACACTAAGCAAATAGATTGGTTTGAATTTCTTGGCTTAAAGTAGACTTTAAACCACTGAGCAAGCGACTTCTTCTGCCAGCAAATGAAAAAAAAATCAAGGAAGGAATTCTCTTTATTAATAAAATACGTGTATATTTTAGAAAAATATGGCATTTTTCCTTTTTCCTTGACTTCATCAAAAAAGGGTATTTTTATGTATTTCAGACACCGAAGTAGGAGCTGCACGAAGATAGCCAGTGAGTAAGTTAGGACTTCTCCTCTATACATTAAGATTTGATAACAACGTTGACCCTCAAGATCGACTATTTTGAATTTACCAGCTAACAGATTACCTTACAAGCTGTCTTCACTGTCAGATTACCTCGTTCAAGTAAATACTGGTAGCGATACCGTACCCCTGTCGATACCGCTAAGCACCTACCGCGAAGCCATGTATGTTACAGGTGCGTTTAACAGCTGCTGGTACCGTTGGCATCTCATACATCGTGCCGCTAGAATTTAAAACGATACCAGTTGCTAAGTCAAACTGTGGTTTAAGTTGGCTGCAGATTTTATACGGAAATATAATGAAAGACCCTGTCATTAATTAAGTTTTAGGAACTTGTGTATCAATCATTAAGTAGACTCTAAGCCATGCACTTTCCATGGCAAATATGTACTTAAAATACATACTTAATTATTAAGGAAAGTTTTTTTGTTTGTTTGTAACAAATTTATTCCGAAACTACTGGACCGCTTTTAACCATTTTTCACCAATAGAGAGCTAAATTATCAGCTAGTAAAATAGGCTGTAAATTATGTTTATATCATAAAAAAATAGCCAAACTATCACAATTTTTGCGGGCTAAGGCTGAGGCTACACCAGGCCGCGACGCTTCCTGCGACACATGAGCGATTTAAACAAGTAAATGAATGCTCACGTATATGGCTACACTGTACATCAAATATTACTAGCGATCTTTGATTTCTTTATGCGATAGGAACAACATTACTGTAATCACGGCATCGGCTACATCAACATAGCGAAATTGAAGCGAATTTATCAGGAAATACGCCGGAATTTCGCTTGTAATATAGCCATACCATGTTTTTCTCGTTTCGCCCTTCCAGTCGCATCGCAAATCGCTGCCTAGTGTAGCCTCAGCCTTAGTGCTAATACAGGGATGTGATTTTGATGGTGGATGTATGTCAGGTATGCTGATAGTGCTTTTCTAGACGTAACGATTCATATGGCTTTAACTCTGGCTTTACTGGAAGAAAACATTAATTTTAAGAATAATATACACGTTTTTCTTCTCATTTGTAGCATAAGATACTTGAGAAAACCTGTGTCTTTGTTAAAAACTTAGCTGGTCCCCAATATTATAGTAAGCGGGATTCAATATGCAACAGAGCCCTGTTTCTTGGTGGTCATACTGGCATGTCATATAAGACCAGTGAGAATCGCTTGTATTAGTGGTTATATTATTTTAATAAACATCTTGTTCTTAATTTGAACGTTGACGATTGCCTACGAGTAGGTATGAACCTAGACGATACTTTAAGGTACTATTGGGCGCCGATAAGGCAAGACCTACGTACCTAAATAAAAATAAACAACCAGCCTTGCCACAAATAAATATAAAGAGGTACTGTACCAGTATCGACACAAAACCATGGAAAATACCTAAATAAAGTGTGAATAATTACCAAAGCGTATTTTGTTCTAGCAAATAAGCGACTGCAATGCAGTTCGTACCCGATTAGCGCCGCCATTATTGTTATGAGCAAAAGTAAATTAAAACAAAACAATAAATGCCAATCGGTCAGTGAACGATTATCGTAACTATGCAGTTTGCTATAAAAAATATATTATGACATAGTGTGTGGCCGGTCGGTGACCCAAGTGTTACGCAGGGTGCTCAGCGCCATCTAGTATCGAGTTTCTTAGTTAAATGTTAATGAGGGAATCATTTTTAACACTTGAAATGTTTTGAAAACATAATTTTCAAATTCATGACTCGTAACAAGTACAGTTCATATTTTTTTTGTCAGCGATTTAAGTATTTGCTGCAACAAAATTTGTAAAAGTTCGGCTACTCAAAGCTAGATGGCGTTACCGCCGCACCTCTCAAACCAAACTTTTTCTTCCATACTGCCAAAACCACACCTAACTGAATTGAACTGAATAATGCTTAAATATGAATAAATACGGAATAAAACAAGTTGTTTAAGCGTTATGCGTTTGCTATTACGCACTAAGAAACCGTATTCAAGTTTGTTAGGTAATAGGTACTCGCTGTATGAAGTTGGTATCGTAACCGATCCCCACTGCTAAATCTTAGCGAATTCCAAGGTTAGACTCGCAGTCTTGAATACAAAAAGGGTTCCTTTGAGATAAAAATTCCTTTCAGAGCCTTTATAAAAGTGACGTCATATGTCAGACACATTCAAAAGAGTCCCATTGTTTTTTTTTAAAGCAAAGGGACTGGTCCAAAAAGTTTGGTTCCAAAGAATTACTTTACTTCATGTTAGGAATGGAACATAGGTACTTACTACATAATACGTATAAAAGTTTTTTACTGTCCAATTAAAAATCTAAAGCCCCGCTCACACTACGGTAGGTACCTACATGTTTTTTTAACGAATAAAGTCCAACAAAACTATGGAGAAAAAAAATATAAAAAGTTGCTACAGATATCAAATTGTTATCGTACTTACTAGCAACTAATAAAAAGTAAAACCAATAGAGGGTAATATAAGATACAGATAATATAAGATATGAACGAACCCTCTTTCTACTCAGGACTGTTTATCAAATTTAGCCCCCCTTTATGAAGGTTGCAATTTTTATAGTTCACTCTGACTGCCAGTCAACAACCACCGCCAAAGCAAAAATATGGTATGACAAAATAGTTAAAGTAGACGATCTCGTCTACTTTAACTATTTTGCAAAACGTGGTAAATAAATAAAAATTTCACAATTTTTTTTTATTTGAGGCAGAATGTTAGAAATTCCTTTCACTTCTTTGAAGAGCTAGTTAGAATCAAAAAAATTTGTTCATTAATCCTACTTCATACTAATCCTACTTCATACTAATCCCACTTCATACTAATCCTACTTCCTACTAATATTATAAATGCGAAAGTTTGTGAGTATGGATGTATGGATGGATGTTGGTTACTCTTTCACGCAAAAACTTCTGAACGGATTTGGACGAAATTTTGCACATAGATAGTTTATAATCTGGATTAACACATTTGATACTTTTTATCCCGGTAGTAAGATCCTATGGGTAAATTCAAACTTAACGCGGGCGAAGCCGCTGGCAGAAACTAGTTTCAAATAATGATGCTTGTTAGATTAAGCAAAGTGCAATAAAACATGTTGTTTTACTAACGTAAGATCGAGAAAGATATGATACGCCGATCCCAAATAAATTGGGATAACGGCAAGAGATAATGTTTTGATAACATGAGAATTTGGAAAATGACTCAAAGCCCACTGCTTTTCCCACAAAGAAAGGGCGTGAAATGATTTATCTACATCTACACTAATATTATAAAGAGCAAAGATTTGATTTTTCGTTTTTTTGTTTGTTACTATTTAACTCAAAAACTTCTCAACCGATTTAAAAAATTCTTTCACCATTAGAAAGCTACATCTTTACCGAGTAACATAAGCTATAAATTATATTGATATCATGTAAATTAGCCGAACTATCAAAATTTTCGTTGACAAAGTAGCGGGCGAAGTGCTATTTGAAAAATAAATGAATTCATGAAAGCAGCATACATAACATTTGGACGGCGTGGTAGTCAGTATTACGCAACCCGACTAATCTAGAAATGTCTAGCTAGGCGGTAATTGTATATTTTGTATGCGACGTACGCGCAGAGGCATTGAATCGATAATGTTGTATGTGGAAAAATTCTAGTGAAATCCTTTGGAAATACTATTGGTAAATGTAATTTTTTTTATTGACGAATTCTATTTGTATGAATTGGCATTGTTTAATGTTTGTGAAAATCGTAGTTAATTAAGTCAGTTATGCTTCATGGCTTTTTATTACATACAAATATTTAACTGAGCTTAATCATATAAACTTTACATGGTAAAGTAAGTAAGTGGTGGTAAGTTCTCTATATGAAAAAACGGGGTAGTTTTTTTTTCGTTTTTAAAAAAACATGGAATTGGTTTGTTTAGTTCCTAATCAACATTCATCAAAAATGCAATCCAAAAATACCTCCCAAATAGGCAGATAAAAACATTTTCAATTATCTTTCCACCCCGCAACTCAGTGTCCTTCAGATAATTCAGTTATTCAGTTTCCGTACACAACTGGGGCAGGAGTTCAACTTTGACCTCGAATCCTATTGAACCTGAGATCCAAGGTCACAGAGGTCAGATTAGGGCCGTTCGAGAGCTAGCCTAAAACGTGTCAGACTGTGACCTGCGGTTGACCTACATATGTTACAAGTTTGAGGTCGAATTGCACTGTTTACGTGTTTTTGGGTATTACTGATTGATATTTTTGCGATAAACAAAGAAAATGCATAATTATTGGGGCGATTTTGGAGCCAGAATGAAGAATTACATGACATGCTGATTAAAAAAGCTTTTTAAAGTTAGAACTGCTGAAAACATCGAAATTATGCATTTGTAAATACGTCTTAGTTGTCTCATTCTTCACATTGCAATGGTGCATTCTCTGTTGGCATTAGAAAAGTGCTTTTTACTCTCCTAAAAGTGTTAAAACTACAGTTTGTTGTCGACTCAATACCAATAGCGTACAATTAACCCATTTCTCTTGAAGCCAGCACAGTTACAAGCCCTGTTAGTCTTCAAACTACAATAAATTACTGCTGTGCGTGACTTAAAACGTTTCTCACGACGTCATATTGTTACAACTTAGCTGTTCACATCTTTTCCCGTTTCAACGAAGCCCCACGTAATATTACGTACATTTGCAAATTATAATAACCATTCATTTATAGCCAGCCCCTTTTAAAATCAACCTCTTTTATAACGGGCCCCTTAAAATATCCCTATTAACTAACAAGGAAATTGCAAGACTGCTTTCCTATACACCACGTGGCCAGAAAATAGGTCATCCTTTATCTTTTGACAATTTAACTATCCCTGTCCCTCTCTTTTCATTGTAGCACAATGGGTATGAAAGAGAAGGCTGTATTTAAAGTGCTCCCTCCGAAACTTGATAGTGTGGTAATAGTTGGCTAGTTGACTTTTGTTACTTAGGGTTAGAGTGTCAAGATGTATCCTGGCTTGTCATGCTTTTTGTGGTGACATCAGGAAGTTGCGTGTCATGATAGGAAGACAGAACAGCATTCCTTTTCATGGTAGTTTTATCTGATTTTGATATAGTGATCAAGCACGAGTCTTTCAATCGAGACATGTTGTTTGTTTCATAAATAGGTACCTATTTATGAGGCTATATTAAAAACAAACGTTTGTACATTTTTCTGTATCTGTGGTTAAAAACCAGTAACTTGTAATTGTTCGGAGTAATTTCATATTTGAGTTGGTAATTCAACCAGCTTTTTAATTGGTTACATAGAACGGCTTATAAATGGCCACTATTGGCAGCTTATTTTGTTACTTAGTACTGCAATTCCTGTAATTTGGTCAAAGATTGTGTTTAAATACATTTTCAAAAAGTTTGTTTTTCAAAAATGCCTTTTTTCTTCATCAAAAGCTTAAGTGATTCTTGCAATTCATATGTATTTGAACAGCTCGCAAACGGAAATGATTTTAGCATGAAACTTAGGCGGTTATCTTATACATACCTCGAAACCAAGATAGAGCTTATCAATGTGTATGTAAACAATCGGTTGCGGTTTATAGTCTATGATTGGCACAATCGTTGGAATTGGTTTTACTATATTTTATTTATGTAATCATTATTTGTATTTTTTCATTTGTATTTCTACTTAAAAATATACGAGTAGTTTGTTACATGGTTTAAAGGTGTGTTTGTGTATATTTGAACTTGTGTTTTATGAAACTATACTAGGTAGAAACGTTTAATTCTAGTCTTGAGCAAAACTGTGACATTTATGTTAGTTAAATGGAATCGAATAGTTTTGTTGACTTTTGAATAATTTAGCTACGAGTATCTCATATTTTGAGATGATGGATAACTTCAAGAATTTGAATAATTTGGAACAGGATCACATTTTTAAATTCAAGGGACACAATACAGATTAACTACCCATTTGTATTGGCAAATGCATTTGGAGATGTTTCTTAGTATCAATTCACATTTTTGTGAGTTACTTACAAATATCAGACTTTGAAAAGTAGGTACAATAAATTATGAATTAAATGCCTGCAATTGTTACCCTGTAATCTAAATACTAACAATAGCACAATTGTTTATGTTTTAAATATTATAACTTTTTATGGTGATAGGACGTAAATTAAATTATTACTAAACGATTATAAAAATCGTAATAGGAAGTCACGTTCGTTTCTCTATGGTTGTGGTCTAAAGATTAAAACAAGGAAGAAAAAACATTAAAGTTTTAAAGATAAACTTTCAACATTAAATTGTTCGTACCTATTGCCTCTATTGGCAATAATAATAACTATCAAACATTTCAACAAACAATTCAATGTTGTATCTGCTTAATTTCTTTATAACTGAGTTAAGTAACCACAATTAATTGCATAATAACATTCTCCGTCTTCATAAAAAATAATTAACAACAATTTGCTATTAGGAAGTTACAAAACTGTCTAATTTTAAACAGCACCATCGCATAACTGAGCTTATTATTCCATTATTAAAGTTACCGTGACCAATTTAAACTTTATGGGCAAGCAACACAGTTAACTAAACAGTTAATGATTGTTAAAAATTCACATGCAAAACTCACTTCGCACCTCTAATTGCGTAATTATAACTTAATTATTAATTATAAAACCAAAAAAGTTACGAAAAAACTTTCGAATAGAAAAAAAAATGGTTGCCGTAAAGTTGCCGCCAAAACCGAGTTGTGAACGCGTTGAAAAAAACGTCAAACCTCTGACATCATTCCATTATTCCTATATTAAATCACTGTCACACAACACACCACAGATAATAACACAAGCACTAGGACACTTTTAAAAAAGTTGGAATTCTCGCGTTCAGAATAATTTCGTGTACGCGCCGAATTCGTAAAGACCCGCTCACACCGAGATGTTGCAAGCGGGCCATCGGGGGAGCAACTAGGAAATGAATACAAGCGACGGCACACCGAGCCGCGCCTGCCACACATAACCTCTTTACACGCACTTGTGTGTGTGAAGTGCATACGTTTTGACAGCATGTGGAGTTTATTTATAGGCCTATCGCATCACATATATTTTGAACATAAAATAACAGTCAAACAAACAAAAAGCTCATGTAATTACAGTATCATACAGAGATATTTCCACGACTCTAATTAGACTCTAATAAGACTTCAAAAAAGATTAAATCGGCATTGCAATTAAAATATTTTAATCAAGACTACAGATCTAAAATGACAGATTAAAAATCTGAGACATAGCGGTTTGAGAGAAAAATGTTACGCGGCTAAATCACAACAACCGTTATTATATAACAGTCGGCTAGAGGGAGATGGGAATGGTTTTTGTACGTGCTAAAAAAAGACAGAACATCGAGGTTGTGTAACTCAACACAGGGAAAGCTCACACGTACTTTCTTTATACATGACAAACACTTGTGCGTGGCGTAGTATATACGTTTGCAAGTGTGTGCGCGTCTTTACATTTTTGAATTTCGAACGAAAGAGCGTAAGTGTCGGGATGGATTTTTCAAAATGGACTCTTCTTTTAGTAGTCAGGAGTGTAATATTGAGCGTTGAGCTCAAGGTTTTAAGGTCGAATTTTGTGGTGGTCAGGGAGTGCACGGCAGCTTTTTGAAGGGGTTCAATGACACACGGTTTGGCACGTTCCTTAGGCCCACCGATTTTTCAAATGTACTGCGGAGTAGGTTGAAAACGCCACAAAAGACGTGATATTTCCACAGAACTGAAACTAGGGCATGCGTAGTTGCTGTTATGGCTTTTTTAATCGATTTTCCTCGAAACAAGAGGATAAACTTTAGAGTTTAAACAAGCGGAATTTTCTCGCATCGTAATATTCCGGTATGATTCGCTCGTAGCGAGAATTGACCGAAAATGAGGACATGCCTGATGGGTAATAAATCAACAATAATAAAATGTCGCTACCCGATGCTAGATGGCGTTGTAATAAATTGTATAACGGGTGAGAAAATTAATCTTTTAACGACCCTATTTTGTTATATGTTTAGTTAGCTTCATACGTAAAAAATAATTAACTAGATTAATTTCAAACCGTATTCATTCAAGAAGTTCTATTTCCATTGTTTCGCGCCAAAAATATCACACAGATGTGTTGCAAAATTGTTACAAATATATTTATAGCGGGCAAAAAGTGCATGCAGTACAATGTTGTAACTAATAATAAACTACTAAAAAAAATATTTGAATGTAAAAACCGGTTCGAACACACCTTTACTTTCAATTATTAAAATAACCAATAAACAATTACGAAATCCTAAAAATAAATGAATCTTTGTCTCAAAATAGATGCTTTACTGTAAAATTGCTATTGCATCACAGCGGAGGAAGTGAAATAACAGTCATAATATTTATATAGCCATCTCTTTCCGGCAATATGGCGTCATCTTTGTCGCACGCGGAGAGTTCCTCGTTTGAAACCGGGGACTGAGAGGAGTGTTGTCGTCTCGCTCACACCAGGGCGATGTTGTATATGTCGGCTATGTTCGTGCAAGGCAACGGAGGGTATTGACCTGTCCTTGTTGCTTATGTGTGCAGCCTTGCTTTACAGTTATACGCTGTTTCTATGTATTGTACGTGCATCGTAAGGAACGATACACACTGCATCATATTTTATGTTGGAAATAATTATAATTTATGCTGTAAAGTAAATTTTTAGGTGACTGTTTATACAAACCCCGATAATTGTTGGTGAATGATTCCATTTTTTCTTGGGTGTAGGATAACTTACCTGTAAAGAAAAATTGTATTGGTTAGTTAAAAGTTACACAGTCAATTAAAAATAGAATAACACAGTAAAATCTTGTGGTACTTATAGTAACATACCGCATTTTTTTTTGCGTGTTTTTTTATGTTATATTAATTTTCGTTTAATATACGTGCATAAGTTTTATATGGGCACTTAAGTAATAAGACCTTATCGCGAAATAATTGCCGATTTTCAATCTCTTTAAAACCATTATTTCTAAAAACATCATCAAAAAAAATCCACAGCCATCTATTTATTCAACAAAAAACAAATACGGAACCACCCACAACAAACAAGCCGAGGAAAACCTGCAAACGGCCTAACAAGTACGCTTATAAAAAAAGTTGCGTCAGAGCCTATAAAAAATGTCTGCCAGGCGTCAACGCTGGCATTACATCACTGTGAGGCGCATGTGTGTGTCAGACGTACACACACGTCACCCAGGCGCATAACCGTGTGTACGTGTGTATTATACGCCTGTACGACGCGACGTCTCTTCACGTGGTGTCCGCGTGTGTGTGTGCGGCCTAATCTTTAGAGGAATGCGGGTTTCATACAAGTACTTTTTAAAAAAGCTGAAAAGGGAAATTCTTTGACTCGCCACCCTTTATGTTTTTACTTTTTAAAGTTTTGCTTTATTTTTGAGGCAAATGAAATGGATTGATGCGGAGTCTCTTTGAGACCGTTTTTAGTTTAGTTTTAATTAGAGTTTCGTAACGGTTTAATTACTGTGTGTTGTTTGATGAAATATCCTGTAATTTAGAATAGATTTTTTATCTAAATAAGTATGTGTTTTATATCAGATGGCTCAACAAAATTTCGATAAGCGTCAAACGGTGTTTTGCATAATCAGCCGGCAATATTCCCACCGCTGGGACACAGGGCTTCTATTTCTGCGATGGGATAGGCTATAATCCACCACGAGGGTACGGAACGGGTTGGTGGATGTCACAGACAGTGCAATTTGCGTGAAATATGACAGTTAAAGTCAAAAGTTCAAACAATTGACATTTGAGTTCGAGTTACCAAGGAAATACCTCCCTTTTACAACGTTATGCCGGTAGTCAAAGGTTCAAATAGAACGCGTTTGTCTTCGTTATAGGTAGAAGTAACTAACCGATGAATAACTTATGTAACCAATGACTCATCGATGCCAAGCCCAAATTCTTGAACTTAGAACTCGGCGTGCTTTATCTGAAGGGACGTTCTGGTTTGTGCTATCATGGATGTTAGGTAAAAATTTATTGCGAGGGTTAAATTGAATAGTGACCTTATTTTTTTGGGATTTTTGATCCCACTGCTGGTTTTAAGAGAGGAAGCAAGGTTTATCATGAATTATCATCAAGATCGGCAACCGTTGGTTAGTTACTGCATTATTTTTTCTCCGCGAAAAAGTAAAAACAACATAACAGCACAGTGTGTCTAATAAATAGTACTTCCACATTTCGCCAGTTATGTTCCAAGTCACATGTAATAAGGGACGAGCCTATTGCCATCAACCGGGCACAAATCCTGACTCCGTGGCTGCTACTAAGAAATTCGTAATATCTGATGAAGGTCACTAGAACCTTCCGTTTAAACTGGCTCTAGACACTGCAATGTGGATGAAGACTGAGAAAGCCCAAAAATGCCTCTAATTTGCCAATTAATAAGACTTCTGAGACCAATAGCATACATAGCATTAGCCTATGTTCCCGCTGCTAGAACACATAAATGGGCTGTAATCCACCACGCGAGCACAGTGCGGGTTGGTAGATGTCACATGTCTTTGAATTTGTGGTTCTAGAATATGCCTGCATTTCTTCACGATGTTTTCCTTCACCGTTTTGAGAGGCATAAATAAATGGCAGTCTTATTTCGCAACACAGATCTATAAAACCGCTACACCTATTTTAAATTCTCTGCTATAACTATCCTACTGCGCCATGCCAAATCAGTACGTTCAAGTATAAAGCCCTAAAGTACATACACATAGCGAAATATATGAATATATTCATAGCAGAACTATTTGGTATTCAAGACAGGGAAAAATAGGAGTAGGTTGTACCGGAAAATGCATCTCAGTGCTGCGGAGGTAATAGTATCATTGACCGACCTTGAAGTACTCTGTGGGTTAGAAAATAGATCTACTTCTTCTTTGTGATGGAACTTAAAGAATAGCTCATAGTATACTCTCTAATGAGCAGGATCTCTTTGAAGGGATAATCTACCTCGAGGGCCCATTGCGGGTTGGTGGGAGTAGCACATGTCTTAATTCTAGGACATGGTTTCGACGGTGAAGATTATTTTTATGGTAGGTAAACCTAATCAGGGTGAAGAGATGTCTGTAGAGATGACGTATATGTTTGGAAGAAGAAGACATGCTGCACCGACTCCAAATGAGTTGGGATAGCTAGAGAATGATGAATCAGCTGTAGAGGTGTACATGTTATATTGTAGTTTTGACAAAAGAAGATGTAGAAAGAAAGAGGAGTGTCCTTCGTTAAAACATATTAGGTAGGTATATTTTTTATCATCAGTCGATATTACTTCAGAAATTATCTTCAGAACTCCTGTCACAGTGGTATACGGCAAAAAATCTCTCATCGTAGAACTAGGTCAAGAAGCAATATCCCGAACCAGAATCGCAGATCAAACATTCTACTAAGTAGCAAGGCAGTAGACCTGTGAAAGAAATCGAAACAATCATTATAATTGTCAATGAATCACTTCAAAAATCTCAACAGCATGCAATACAAAAACAAATAATTAGCATAACATCGAAAACCACAAACACCGCTAGTTGTTAAAAAACTCAGGAACCCGTTGCGAAAACCTGACCTAATACAATACACACACATAACAAGAAAACACGTATATTACGTGGGAACTAGCTACGATGATAATAATCATTTAGGGTATTTGCAAACCGGCGATTTTGCGCGCGACGGCTGACAAATTGGAATACTGCAAGCTGAAGGTGATTTTACTGGTACCTCGGGTCGATCTTTAGGTTAAGCCATGTTTGCCTAGGTTGGTTTGTGACCACCGTTACATACCGTTAAGCTGTTCGTCCAGTGGCCCAAAAAGTCTGACAAGCAGTCTAACCAAGAGGTATCGTATTACCTAGTATTAACTGGGTTGTGCAGGAGGTCAGATAGGCAGTCGCTCCATGTAAAATACTGATATTCATTCAGCTGGAAGCTGACCCAAACATGGTTGGGAGAGGATGACTGACAAACGGTGATACTGATATTGTGCTAAATCGAAATTGTAATTATGGAGCTGTGACTACATTCGGTTTGATGTCGAAAATTATGCTATGTTCTTCCTTACTCAATTTTACATGGTTATGAAAGGTCATTTTCGTGGCTTTGCTTTTGAATTTAGAATTTGACAAAAAATTAGGGTTGGATTCAATCATGATTCGAAAAACACGTGACGCCATTTCATTCATAAGAAGGATATTGTTATTATTTTCCTCGGGAACAGTACTTTTTTGTGATGAAAGGTACCCTATGTCCGTTTCTGTTTTCCTGAAAATGTAGGTATATGCAAAATTTCAGGAATTATAGCTTCTGCCGGCGTCTTCGCTTACGTGAAGTTTAGTAATTGACCCATGGGATCTGACCTACATTTTTTTTCTTTCTTTCTTACTCACAAACTTTCGCATTTATAGTATTAGTATAGAAGTATAGATTGGTAAGGAAGTTAGGACTAGTTAAGAGGCTGCGGGACTGTTCGAAAGAGATACCATTGCCTGGAACATAAAGGGCGAGGAAGGAACATAGATGGTTTTTAGTCAGTAAAAGTCTGACACTCCCTTCCGCTCCGCTTAGTGGGTAATCCTAAGTAGTCCTTTTTTTTCAACAGTATTATTACTGTTGTTTGCACAGTCCAAAAACTTATGGATGTCATGAAAAGTGCCAGTCATCGCCACGTAGACCGATTTAATTTAGATTGCTATCGTAACACTAAGATATTAGTAGTATATTAGTAGCAGTAGTAGTGTGTTAGTAGTAGTAGTAGTAGTTTGTTTTATTGAAGTGTCTCTTAAATTGAATGCACTTTATAAAAGGCAATAGGACAGGAATGCGTTGACTTGACATTCCAGCTATGCATGCCCTTTTCCAACTGTCTAACTCCTAAGGGGCTTCACTTGAAGAATAGTTATTTCATGAATGCGCTAAAACAGAAGGTTATCTATACTAATATTAAAAAAAAAGAGTTCAAGTTCAGTCACGGAGGTAATCTTCGGAATTACGGGATCCGATTCTTTCACTAATAGGAAACTACATTATCCAGAAGTGTCATAGGCTGTATTTACTAATGATCCCGTGGGATAATTTCTAACTTTAACATGAGCGAAACCGCGTGAAAAAGCTTGTCAACAATAAATAATACTATTTTTATCCCTTTCATACTAACATGGCAGTTTTATCCTGACATAAATTACGCAAATTAACCAATTCTTCAATTAAATTTGACGGCAAAATTGTTCGCGTGTAAAAATCCTAATAGATATATCTATTGTAAACACGTATATCTATATATGTAAAGTTATATCAGTCTAGCTGTCATGACTCAGTATCGCTGGAAATAGTGTAATAATATCATTATTAGTCTACCACTTCGTGACTAAAATTTGTACTACGGTGGAGGAAAAAATATGTTTTTATGCACAAGTGAAACAATGCCTAAGTTGACCATGACATACCTATGTTTAGTGTCCAATTATGGGCAAGATATTTAATGGTAGATTTAAAGGATATGTCACGAGACTAGACAATCACGTAAATCTTGAGAAGTCCCAGGTTGTTTAAACTTACGTGCATGCAAAATGTGACACTGATGACGTAAGCTGTCAAAATTGTGACGTTTTCTTTTCTTTTTTATATTTGCGCTAGACGGGACAATACGAAGAAAATCGTAATCTAATAATTAAGAATAATAGCTAATAGAGACGATGAAGGAAGAAAAAACTTACTGCGGTTACACGAAATTAATTAATGGGTTGGAGAATGGTAATGATAGTTTTTGCGTTGAAGTTTCATCGAAAGAAATAATACTTTGGCCCCAAAGTCAAACACCATAAATTCAATCCTACAATAAACATAATATCACCCAAGGAATTTCTAGTTATGCCAGTTTACGTCAAACTCAATACTGAATGGTAATAACCGGCTCTTGATCTGGTCATAGTGAATTATTCTGCAGCAAATTATCGACCAATGTTTAGTTGCATATTAAAGAGCTGGAATTGCTATAGTTTCGAATTTAATAATGTACTTTATGATTTGTAGCATGGAACTATATTGATTTAAGCAAATTTGCTGGATTTTTTATTTGAGTGTTGGAGTTTTGTGAATCGTGTGTGACTAAAAGAGATAATGAATATAAATGTGGATGGAGGAGAGAGAGAGGAAGATCAAGGAAACGATGTATGGATTGTGTGAGGAGTGATATGAAAGATAAAGGAGTAAATGATAGCGTGACAGTTGTCAGAGGAGAATGATAGAACAAAACGTGTTGCACCGACCTCAAGTAACATGGAACAGGGTCTGGAAGATGATGAGCATGAGTGTTTGAGTTTGGTAGTCTTGCATCGTGGCATACTATCACGTAGGATAGTGGCCCACATTTCACCAATAGGCTTGTTAACTGAAAAAATCTAATTAGTCCGTCACTTAGATTATCAAAAAATATTTGACCCGTATTTTTTCTTTTGTCACATAAACCAAAATTGACGCAGATACGACGCTTTTAAAATTCCCAATACGTCACTGTTTGGTATCATTCTTAGTGAGTTCTGACGTCACGAGTCCCCACTCCCGAGTTTAGGTGCGTTTTATCTTTGTCAATATTCGTTGATTTACAAAAACAAAAAATACGTCTCCATTATTTTCCAATACTCTAACTGACGGACTAAATAGATTTGCAATTTATTGATGGTGGAAACTAGCCAATTAGGTATGTTTTTACTCTTATGTAATTGAGGGCGAGGAGCTCGTGGCTAAATAATAAAAACCGCTCGGGTCGATCTTTAGGTTAAGCCATGCTTGCCTAGGTTGGTCTGTGGATGGGTGTGCTTCGGAAAGCACGCTAAGCCGTTGGTCCCGGCTGTCATTTGTCCATCTTTGACAGTCGTTACAGGTAGTCAGTGGCCCAAAAAGTCTGACACCAGTCTTACCAAGTAGTATTGTATTTCCCAGTATTAACTGGCTTGTGGAGGTCAGATAGGCAGTCGCTCCATGTAAAATACTGGTATTCAGCTGCATCTGGTTAGACTGGAAGCCGACCCCAACATAGTTGGAACTAGTGATAATAAAAAACAACACTAGTTCCATCATGGAACTGTTAATGGTACTAGTGACAATGAACCTGGGAAAAGGCAAGCAGATGATAATGAATTAAGGGCGAGCCTGTTCTGCCGGGGTTGCGGGACTGTTCGAAAGAGATACCGCGGCCCCGGAACGTAAACGGCGAGGAAGAAACATGGATGGGTTTTAGTCAGTAAAAGTCTGGCACTCCCTCCCGCTCCACCCAGAGTGGGAGAAGTTATTTGATGATTTCCCATCCTAACAGTGGCGGACTAAGCCCGTCAGAGGCCCGGGGCGGCAAAGCAGAATGAGGCCCCTAGGCTCAGCTTTAAGTTTCGAAAAACTCCTCTCGCATGATGCAACCGAGATGCAAATGGTCAAGAAGTATTGAAGTATAGGGGTGATATACAGGGTAACGATTCGTGAAGTCCCATTTTATTAGAAATATACGAATTTCTTGGTCTCTCCATAAGGCAGCCACGTCCATACTCGTATCGGTGGCTTTTACATGCCTGAGGTACCTTTTTATTTCTTGGGAAACTTGCTCGTTGTCAATTTCACTATACATTTGTATCAGATTGACAACTGCTACCGCCAGAGCGTCATCTGAAGCTTCTAGCATAAACTTTGTTTCAATAATTTGGAAAATATTATTGATTTGTTTCATGGCCCGTATCGTGTCGACAATTCTTATACAGGGTGGATTTTTTTTAATGCCACCTGAAGGGAAATTACTTGAAATACTGGAGATAGACAATTTTACTTAAAGGAAACATTCCTTTATTTTTTTACACACAAACACACGCAGATTCGCTTGTCACACTCGGGAATCGAACCTACTAAAATTCGAAAAAATAACATACTGTTATTTTTGACATCAATCGAGCCAATCATATGAATTAAGGGGCCGGCGGAGCGTGCGTCGTTCATACAAACGTAATACCAAAATAATTCGTAAACCAAACATATTCATAAGGAAGTGTGTATTTATTTCGATTGGATTACGTAATATCTAGGTTCCCAAATACATATTATGAATGGACATTGATTTAAACAAGAGTTATGAGAAAAATAAGTTTTCTATAGAAAATTTAAATTCCTCATATCTCGTCTAAATATCATTTTCCTTTCAAAGTATATATTTGGGAACCTAGATATTATGTAATCCAATCGAAATAAATACACACTTTCTTATGAATATGTTTGGTTTACGAATTATTTTGGTATTACGTTTGTATGAACGACGCACGCTCCGCCGGCCCCTTAAATCTCTCTAACAAATATGATAAATTAAATGAAAGGAAAACCGTGAAAACTAAAGAACAGTTATAAATTCAATGGGATAAGTTCAACAAGATAAAGCACTTTTATTCATGGTTTTCGTTTCATTTAACTTATCATGTTTGTTAGAGAGATTTAATCCATTTGATTGACCCTATCGATTGATGTCGAAAAGGTAAAGAACGTTATTTTGTCGAGCTTTAGTCGATCCATCCCGGTTTCGATGCGCGAGTGTGGCAAAATAATTTTCGAAAAACTGTGAATTTATTTCTTTTCAAAAATAAACGAATGTCACCTTTGAGTAAAATTTGTTATTTCCAGTATTTAAAGTACTTTCCCTCCAAGTGGCACTGTAAAATTCCACCCTGTATAAATCGGTTTATGCATTTATACATTGACCAGATTGATAATCCAGCATCATGAGCTCATGGCAACATGGAGAGAGCGACTGTCGCAACCCCGAGCAGGGCACGCCACGATAGTGGCGATAAGTCCCCTCTTTGAGGAGTGGCTGGAGAGGCGCCACGGCGTCCTCATCTTCCGCCTGACGCAGGTCCTTACCGGACACGGATGTTTCAGGAGGTTCCTACATCGAATCGGGCGAGAGGAAACGCCCGGGTGTTCCCACTGCGAGGATCGACCGGAGGACACGGTGGAGCACACGGTGGAGGTTTGGCCCGCGTGGGCGGAGCACCGCCGTGTCCTCGTATTAGCGGCGATCGGCGGCGGCGACCTCTCGCGTCCGGCCCTGGTTCAATCCATGGTCCGGAGCGAGACGGCGGCATGGGAAGCCGCCACCACCTTCTGCGAAGCAGTCATGCCAGCGAAGCGAGGTGGCGGAACGCGACAGGTAGAGAGCCTCTCGCCCCAGCCGCCGCGGGAGACGCACCGGGCGTCGGGGGCCACGTGGTGGCTACCGGCCACCGTAGACGCGGGCCTGTGGACGGTTAGCTATGGGCTAGCTAGCCGTCCGTCCGTCTAATGACGACAGGCCGTGTCGACGGCGCGTTCGTGTTCCACGCGCGCCTCAAAGAGATGTCAGCATAAAGGGAGGGGCCCGCAAGGGCCGAAGCCTGCCGGGGTTGCGGGACTGTTCGAAAGAGATACCGTGGCCACGGAACGTAAAGGGCGAGGAAGGAACAGGGATGGGTTTTAGTCAGTAAAAGTCTGACACTCCCTCCCGCTCCGCCCAGAGTGGGTGAAGTCATTTGATGATTTCCCGTCCGAAAAAAAAAGCATCATGAGCTGATTCACCTGCCATCGTTTCTACAATCGTCAGTGGTTCGTTCGGTCACTATTTGGTGCCCATTCAAGGCGTTTAGTTTGGTGATTCCTGTATCTAGAATAATTTTTGGTGAAATGTAAAAAAAAATGTGTCTTAAAATATAATAAACGGGGTTGATTCCAGTGACTGGCAGGAGTTGGCAACTGTGACTGGCAGTATGCTACTGGTAAACCCGGGCTTAAGCACACTTTTAAAGTCTTGTTTAAGATTTGATCAGGGGAACGCAGAGACATATTTGGGGGCCCCCCAAGACCGGAGGCCCGGGGCGGGCCGCCCCTTCCGCCCCCCTGTTAGTCCGCCACTGCATCCTAAAAAGAAAAAAAAAGGGCGAGCCTATTGCCGCGAACCAGGCACAAATTCAGACTACCGTGGTTGCTGCTGAGACCTGATGGAAAAATCCAATAGCACGTTATTGGAGATCAAAATACTACGTCATTTTATGCAAAATAAACAAAAATCCTTAATATGAAGTGTCAGTAATGACCAATTTTGTAAGCAATATAGACCCGAAGGTTTTAAACATTGACTATGATCAGAAAGTTCAGTTTTGCTTCCTAAGATGAAACGAAGATTGTGAACGACTGAACGCCGACCGAAACAATAGCTTTTCGTACTATAGACAGAGATATATTCAGCATCCGAGATCACAGAGGGCTTAGTCAGAACTGTACCTAGATATAAATATATGCTAGGCTAGGTGGAGCTAGAATTAACAGACAGTATTATTTTTTATGCGGACGAGTTTGTAGTAACTATCTCAAGAACTTTGACAACATTACTTCATCATCATCTTCATATCAGCTGGGAATCACCCACTGCTGGGTATAGGCCTCCCCTTTCTTCCACCACACTTCCTGGTTCTGTGCCTCCATGATCCAAGTGTTCCCCGCGACCCTGACAATATCGTCAACCCAACAAGCTCTAGGACGGCCCCGGTTTCTTTGGCCAAACTTAGGCCACCACTTGGTCAAAGCCTTGCTCTAACGCTCCAGGTCCACTTTACATTACTTATATAGTATGTGCATATATCCACAGATTAGGTCATACTTTATACCATATGGCATAAGTTTTTCATGAGAAAAGCCTCTTAAATCTAAACATATTAGTAAAAATGTATGTGTACGGTACTTTTAAGATTTTTTAACTGTCTGTCTGTTTGTACCGGCTAATCTCCGAAACGGCTTGACTGATATTGACGGGACTTTTACTGCCAGATATCTGATGCTATATGGAGTGAGTTTGACTCTTTTATTTAAAAAAAGAATTAGGGTTTCGTGCAAAACCCCCGCCCCGAAAACTCCTCCGAAGATCTTGCTTTTTTTATACAGTGCTGACAGCCCCCTCCAACTAAATTCCCAAATACGACCTTGAGGTTATGCGACATTTTAATAACATCAATTAAGATACCAATACTAGAAAATTTTGCAATCAAGTTCTATTGAAAACTTTTCAAATTGGAACCAATTTAGTGCGATTGCATAAAATATCTGCATTCATAATAACTGATTTCTCTTTATGTATTCAATATAAATAACTTGCCGTGCGCTTTTATGTATATAGGGAGTAAACAAACTTACAACGAAGCAGTCAACCAATTATTCTGTACATCAAACTAGCTTTAAACTAACTTTATGCAAAAATAATTGCTGGGAAACTTCTTTTTTTTTTGGGGTGAATAATCATGTTTTGTAATATAACTCAATGTGACGCACTCAAAACATTGTGCTTATGGATGGATTGAATAGTACGGGGGCCGTGAAGGGGTTTTAAGTAAAATTCTTAGATTAAAAACATGTATTAAAAAAAAATTTGTATAATAGTTGGAACTTTGACCCCCAATACGTAACTATCCGTAACTAGAACGTTCCCAAGTATGGGTTAGATTCTAGAATGTACACCATACTTGGGAACCTTAAACAAAAAAAATATGGCTAGTGCCTTTTGGCGCCGTTAAGTCTTTTTACAAGTTTTTTTAGTTTGTTTTTTTTTTTTTACTTTTTACTTTCATAATATGCACTCAGTAAAAATTTGCGTGTTTACCCCTTAAAAAATGACGTCATGTTATGTTAATTTTGACAGTAAAATTGAAAACATCGCAATTAGTATCCACCGAGTATCAATTTCAAGATGTCAATAATTCAAACAATTAAAAGACATTTAAAACTATAAATCAATTCTCAACACAATTTTTATTGAAAACTTTAATTTATTAAAATATAATCGACAATTAATTCTTTATAAATGTTTAAATAAAAACGTTGACATCTCATTACGTTCATTCAGAAATAATAGTGATTATGTACTATTCATTGTTGATTTCATGTTTTATTTTTATTGCGACCTATTTCTTGATCCACCTACGATTCCGAGCTGGAGAAAAGTGTGATCGGGCTAGGGTTGCCAACCGTACTATAATATATAGTATTGTACTATACTTCGGGTTTGCGTATATAGGGTGACTGGTAATTAGTGTACGAAAATTAAGCACGTGATAGTACTCATGATAACAAACAACTTTTACTATGGGACCAAAGCTGAAATCGCGAAACTACCAGTCACCCTATATGTATACTGTTGAAGAAAAACATAGTACGCAAAAATACTATATTTTCAACACCCAAATGTGACAAACATTTGTTTGCTTCATTTAAAAAAATATAAACGCGCAAAAAATATTAACATTTACCTTTATCTGATGCCATCATAATTCATCAACAAACATCTGTCAAAAGTAAAAGATTGTAATGATTAGAGTTTACTGACCAAACTACAGGTCAAAAATGGAGACATTTAAAAAAATACCAAAAACAACTTACCAAAACAGTAATTTTAGTCCTACTCTCTATTCGCAGAAAGGACATTTTCGGTCATGAATTCGAAAGAAACAGAAGTAGTAGGTGATTAAGTAGGTAGGTAAGAAAAAAAGGCGATTAATATAATTTTTTTTAATTTATGTAATGAAATAAAGCATACAATATTATTTTTTTAATGCAAGAAGTGCAACAAAATATTTTTTTTATAATAATAAATAAAGAGCAAATGAATTTTGTCTATTTTTAGCTTTTTCCTTAAAAATTTAAAATCAATCTTTTCGGGGTGTAAGTACTATATTTTTTGTAGCTTATTTTGAAAAATACTATATTTTGCTGAAGAAATGTTGGCAACCCTAGATTGGGCTGTTCCATTACGAATTTATTTATTGGTCAGTTGCAGCTTGGAGTATACATTTGTGCCCGGTTGTTGGCGATAGGCTCGCCCCTAAGCTACTTAACTAAAACATACGTGAAATGCGGGTATACTACACAGCTACCGAATCCTTCAGGGAAACTGGCGAAGAACATAACGAACACGTTTTGTTCTTCGTTAGTACTGTTAATTTAAGGTGAATGCGTCAGAGTAGCCCGCGAAATTCAAATTTTCTTATGTTTTTTTGCAATTTGCAGGCCAGTGAACTTCAAACAACCTACCACTGGCCTATGCAAATTGCAAAAAAAACACTACCCTCACGCTTCCCCCTTTATTTTGACTGTCAAAGACCGTCAAAATTAGTGGTAGTGGTCCACCACAGGGTAGTGGCCCAGTCCTGATCAGGTAGATCAGGACTGGGCCACTAGTTTGGCGCCTTCAGTAGTGTCCAACGACTACAACCGATTGGTCTAACTCTACATAATCCAGAACTGGGCCACTAATTTGGCGCCTTCAGTAGTATCCAACGACTACAACTGATTGGTCTACACATAATCTTCTTTTGTGTTTTTTCAATATTTTATGCTTAAAAGTCAAATTTCGATTATCGATTTACTTAATGTGCATAACATAACATAACACACACGCCATTACCTAATAGTACACCCAGATTTCGCATGTCTAAGTTCCGTGTAATAGCAAATCCAGACTTTTCGGCTGCTGCTGAGAAATTATTGTTGGAAAAACCCAATAGCACATTGCCCGACCTGGAAACCGAACCTTTTTTTTTTTTTTTAGGATGGGAAATCATCAAATGACTTCTCCCACTCTGGGCGGAGCGGGAGGGAGTGTCAGACTGACTCTTACTGACTAAAACCCATCCATGTTCCTTCCTCGCCCTTTATGTTCCGGGGCCGCGGTATCTCTTTCGAACAGTCCCGCAACCCCGGCAGGCTTCGGCCCTTGCGGGCCCCTCTCTTCTGCTGACATCTCTTTGAGGCGCGCGTGGAACACGAACGCGCCGTCGACACGGCCTGTCATCACTAGACGGCCGGACGGCTAGCTAGCCCATAGCTAACCGTCCACAGGCCCGCATCTACGGTGGCCGGTAGCCACCACGTGGCCCCCGACGCCCGGTGCGTCTCCCGCGGCGGCCGGGAAGAGAGGCTCTCTCCCTCTCTCGTTCCGCCACCTCCTTCGCTAGCATGACTGCTTCGCAGAAGGAGCTGACGGCTTCCCATTCCGTCTCGCTCCGGACAATGGATTGAACCAGGGCCGGACGCGAGAGGTCGAACCTGGGACCTCATATAATAAATAAATAACGTATTCACCGAAAAGCATATTAACCTTTGACTTACAAGAAACAGCAGAATATAAAAAACGTTTGTTTATTTACTAACTTATTTTTTTTTGTTTTTTTCCTCTCAGCCATATTGCATCTACGCATATGTCAAACCAAGGTAAGCATAAAAGGTGACTATCCTATTTGGAAAAACCCAAAACAAAGTATGCATCACGCTTTTTTCCTTGACGTTGTAAGCAGAAACAGTAGTAGATACGAGGTGCGTATTGCGTGAGGTCATGTACGGTAATAATGCAAATTAGAGAGCTCATTGCGAGTGTGTTAACGTTTGTTGCTAAAGCCATATGTTGGAAGAAAAAACTTCTTTAGTTAAGTTTTAGTGACCTTAAAGGGGTTTTTTTGGGGTTGCATACCTCAGTCGGCAAAAACGGAACCCTTATAGGACAGCCACAAGCAATCAAAATCTGAAAACTGAAGTATGTAGTTTAATAATAAAAAACCTACTCGTTTAATACGGACCAACTCCAAATTGCACTTGGTTTTTTAACGTTTAATTGAATTTAGAAGTTCTACAAAAAGACTTTTTTTGCAGCTAGCCTCAGTAAAAATCTTGGTATCTACTTATTCATTTTTTTATCGAGGCTTGATTTTTTCAATTAAGTAAATTGTAACCCTAAATAATTTGACATACTCTCAACAATTTGAGATATAAAACGACACGTTATATACAAAACACCGCTTTTACCTCGACCAGTACATAACGAGTCATGTAACAGACCTTGAGTGCCCAAGTTATGTCTCAACTTAACTTAACTTAGGGTTTTCATATCTATGTTTATTATTAGACAAAAATTCCAGACATTTGAAGAAAATTCCAGACATTTTTACATTTGAATTGTGCGGTAAAACGTGACAGCTTTTTTATATTATTTTTACATGTTTTTTTATTTTATACATTTTCTCATTTGTGGAATTCAGGACATTTAAGAATACGTACATTGAGGAAAATTCCAGACGTATGGCAACCCTAAGTTAACCTAAACTATAGCACTATAGTCAGTTTACTTAGATGATTACTTATTCCGTTTGGGTGCCTACCAACACTGACATCTAGGCAGGCTAGCTGCATAATTTAAGTACTACGAAGGCTTGTTAACTAAAATTGGTCAATGCCGTATGTTCTAGTACTTTACATGTATTCATATAAATAATTATTATTCATTATTTTAATTTTATGACTATTTTAATTTTTGCATTTAATTTAGAAAATTATAATGCTTTGAGTTGTTTAAATTATGTTTTACAGTTTGACGTGATTAATAAAATAAACATATAGTTGAACGGGTTATTAACTAAAATAATTAGTTTTTTTCTAGATAAAAGATATGAGATCAGGTTTCAAATAACGAAACAAAAATTTTGTAACATAACACCATATTAAAATCTAAACAAAAAAAAAATAACAATAAAAAGATTACAAAACAAGCTAACGCGAAAATTCGCATAGTGTGTCAACACAAAACAGTTTTTTTTGCCCACAGTGTAATCACGAGACGATGAGTAGTGCGACGCTCACTGCTCGCGTCCTGTTTATGTGTGCGTGCATCCGTGTGACCCACTTACGAACGCGTTCGGCGCACTTCGGCTGTTTCCGTTGCCCGAACATATGTCCGACCGCCATCTTTACTTATTGACTGCACCCGACCAATTTAAGTTGACCTATCTCGACCGGTGTTTTTTAAGAATTTTCTTACGTCAACGGGTCTTTGGAATTTGGACGGTGGTGTACGACGCGTGTTACGTAAAAAAACTTACTAAATGTTTACTCCGCGGTTGTTTTCGCGGCTATTATCGTAATGTTTTGTCATCGTAAAGATAAAACTGATTTACTTCCTAACGTTATGGTGGGTTCGTACGTTTATAGTTAGTACTCACTGTGTGTCGAGTTTAGTTAGGTCTTGCAATCATGACCTAGCCAATTCTGTTAGACGTAATCATAAAACTATGTTGCATTGTGTTCTTTTATGCAACTTTGTTTTGTCTAGTACCTATCTACTTATATCTAGCATGAACACTGCTATTAAATAACGATACTTAAATTTAAATACAATATGCAAAACGCTGTAGCAAATTCAATGCGCGAAAATTTTAATAAAAAAATAACTTACGCAACGCCAAAAATCGATAAAAAAGTTATTTAATTAAACGATTATCAATCGGTATCGTAATACCGCATAACGGAAAGCTCGCGTGTGCATATCCGAACGTAACTTCCGCGTTCGAAATTTGATTTTTTCCCCACTCACACGTAGGTACAACTTTCACCTATTCGAAAGTGGAATGATGACGTGTCTGCGTCGCTATTTTCGTTTCGGATATGCGTTCCAAAGAAAGCTTTTAAAAATAACTGTTATGTACTTATAACTGTTATTTAACTGTTGTTTTTTTCTTTGTTGTTTATTTTAGTCGATAAAAGCTCAGGGCTCGTTGAATCGAGCTTGTTGATTTAATATTGTGATTCCTTTTTAATATTAATTGCTGGTTTCTCGGTGAAGTTTTACTTTTGTTTTGAACTTTTTCTTCGTGAATAACTTTAAGCGAGCTTTTTTTCAACCGTCCATTCCTAAGTATACTTTAGAGGAAAATTTACATTTTCTTCTCGCTTGACCTATGAATTGAAGACTGAACAATTTGTTGTTATTAGGTAACAGGACGTCACTGCTGCTTCAACTCTTTTGGAATCCCTTGGTCACCAACCATTTGGGAAAACGTTGCTTATACCTACTTTACGTTTACCAACCTATCCAAACAGAATTAAACTCACAATGTCAGTTAGATCACATACATACATTAGTTCGGTAATTATCCCACGGGATCGCACTACCGGGGTAAATATCCTATGTGTGAATCCAGGTTATAAACTATCTATATGCCAAATTTCATCCAAATCTGTTCAGTGGTTTATGCGGGAAAGAGTAACAAACTTTCATACATCCTACTAAACTTTCGCAATTAGTAATAAGTGAGATGATCTCATGCCTTGCTAAGGGTAGGCCCGAGGCAGAAACTACAGAATCCCACCTTCTACGCCATACCCTATTTCTCTGACCATAAACTAAATACATACATCAGAGGTTATCAATCTCTCGGTCTGAGTATAGCCACATTAGCCATAGCCACACAGTACACGCAACTTAAGGGGCTTACTGGCGGCGTTTGGGGGGGGGGGGGTCCGAGCCAAAACTCACCCAATCTCACGTGGGGAGAGGGGGAGTCTCGGCAATATCGCGTAATTTTTTTTTCAGCCAAGACACAGTGTTAAATTGCGTGAAAACTAGGTACTTGATTAATTAAGTAAACACGTTTCTCCCCTAAAATATGGCTAAATCCTACACAAAAACAAGCACAGATTATTGTATTTATACTAAACTGCGCATTTAGATAAATCTCACGTGAGATTTAGAGGGGGATGAGAGGGCCAAGTCAATCTCACAATATCTCACCAAGGGGGGAGCGAGGGTCTAAAAATCGCCAAAATTGTCTCGCGTAATTAATGGACACCCCCTGATCACACGTTAAGGGGGCGTTTATTATTCACCAGAGACAATTTACTACAATACAAATGAATAATTTTATTTAATTTACACTAATCTTAACTTAATAACAGTATAACAACTATTTTGTTTGTTATCTTTTTCATCTTGACGCGTCGACTTCGCGTTGTAGGGCTTTGGTGAAAAGTTATTGTTTGTTTATGTAATAGCAATGTAATTTTACATAATAGCTTTTAATAAGTCACGGAAATAAGCATTTCTTTTAGAGGTGAGAAAGCAAAGAGAAGGATAGAAAAAGAACACAGGCTGCACCGGGCTGAAGAACAATGATATAGACCCAAGCATCATCATCTGCCGAGCCTTTTCACAACTATGTTGGGGTCGGCTTCCAGTCTAACCGGATGCCGCTGAAAACCAGTATTTCACAGTACTGGGTAATACCTACGATACCACTTGGTAATACTGGGTGTCAGACTTTTTGGGTCACTGACTACCTGTAACGACTGTCAAAGGTCTACAAGTGACAGCCGGGACCAACAGCTTAATGTGCTTTCCGAGGCACGGAGGAAACTAGGTATGCAATAGGTCACCCATCCACAGACCAACCTAGGTAAGCACGGCTTAACCTAAAGATCGGCCCGAGTGGCTGTTATTATTTGGCCACGAGCTCGAAGAACGAAGAAAGTGATAATTATACAATACGCACATGAATCCGAAAATCAGAGGTGCGTGTCTTGGGTTCGATCTCGAGACCTGAGACCCTACTCCCTAACGCTTCGTCCGTATATTCGGATCTATCCGTCTCTCTCGCGCACGTCTGCAGATGAGTGCGAGTGAGAGAGGCAGATAGATCCGACTTGGCAGTCCGTCGGTCCCTTGGCAGTTGACTATCACTGGTCTGCTAGTTTTTAAGGCGATTACATGAGCTAAATTAGCAACTCTATTTGTGGTGGTTCAAACTTCGCCTGTAATACTGTTAGAATAAAGTTCTAATCAGCTTACACTACAAAGTGGTTGTTACGTCAGTCACTGCGGGCCGAATAGTGCAAAATGAGTGGTTTCGATCGATTTACAATAAATCTATGGATTGGACTAAAAAAATAAAACACTAAACTAAATAGGTTGCTTGAAGAATTATTTGCCAAAAAATTAGAATGATCGCTTGTATTTTAGTATGTTTTTTACTCGTTAAAAGATTTTTTTAGAGATAAGTTCGTGATTTTTTTTATCGAGGAAAATTAGTTATATTGTGTTTTCAAAACACTATCATACTAGCATATACCCTGAAAAATATCATATATTTTTCTGGTTTTGTTTATTGCAGTGAATCATATACTTTTAGGCACTATACAACTCGCGTTTAGCTCATGTAGTCGCCGTTCGTAAGTTTAAAAAGCCCGGATAATGTCTGTAGAGAAATCGTCAAGTAAACTCAAGTGCTAGTACATATTTCGAGCGTAAGGAGCCGAAATACTTTCACCAGTTGTAAGTGAGTTAGATAATATACCGGTTCGCAGATAAATACTGCTAACGAAATACATAGAAAGGGGTGCTAAGGCAATTTGTGCTTAAATGCTTGGATATAAAAATGAAAATTATCCTTCAGGCGGTGAAAGGATCAATATTAGCCTTCTGGGGATGAAAATAACCACACCTCAGCATCATCATCTGCTTAGCCTTTTAACAACATCAAATACGAGTAAGTTCTCCCACTCCGGGCGGAGCGGGAGGGAGTGTCAGACTTTAACTGACTAAAACCCATCCATGTTCCTTCCTCGCCCTTTACGTTCCGGGGCCGCGGTATCTCTTTCGAACAGTCCCGCAGCCCCGGCAGGCTTCACAACTATGTTGGGGTCGGCTTCTAGTCTATCCGGATGCCGATGAATATCACCACACCTGTTTCCCTCAATAAATAATCAGAACTGTTTAGTACACTAACATTTCGCCAGTTATGTTTAAGTCTTATATAATAGGAGACTAACTATTGCCATCAACCGGGCACAAATGCACTCCAGATTAAAAAATCGCGGAATCAAACCCAGGACCTCAGGGTTGCGGGACTGTTCGAAAGAGATACCGCGGCCCCGGAACATAAAGGGCGAGGAAGGAACATGGATGGGTTTTATTCAGTAAAAGTCTGACACACCCTCCTGCTCCGCCCAGAGTGGTAGGAGTCATTTGATGATTTCCCATCCGAAAAAAAGGACCTCATGCTGAAAAGTTAAGCAACACCCCAGGGGAAGGTTAGCTTGACCAACTTACATGATCTATTCTCGTACTTATATTATAAATGCGAAAGTAAGTTTGTTTGTTAGGTTTTTTCGCCTAAACCACTGAACCGATCATCCTGAAATTTCCATATACGTCGTTAGGTGTACGGAAAAATGGTACCTTTCATCCCGAAAAGAACGATCATGAATAAATCATTTCATGTTAGAAACTTCATCTTCATCATCATCATAGTCCCTAGCCTATTAATATTCCCACGGCTGGGACAGGCCTCCACTCTATGAGAGGCAATGGGCTATAATCCACCACGGAGCCCAGTGCGGTTTGGTAGATGTCACATGTCTTCGAATTTATGGTTCTAGGACATGCCGGTTTCCTCGCGATGTTTTCCTTCACCGTTTAGAAACTTCAGTAGAGTTTAATCGATAAATTCTAAATTAATGCGATAGCGGGCAAAGCTAGTAATCCACATTAGTCACTTTGCATAATTACATCGCAAATAAGCTACCTACTGTTAAAAAAATCCTTACCTCCATCTCTACCTATACGGTCATCCAAACAGGCGTGAGCATAACCAATTATAAAGATCATTATCTGGCATATAATTATTTTGTACAATAATCAATTTGCTATAGGTATTTAGGTGCTAAAGTACACATACAGGTATACAACAAAACGTAGACCTTCACCGTCTTTTGTTTGCAGCACGCAAACCGCAATACTTTAAACACAAATCACGAATATATTACGCACATAAGAGATGAATAAAATCTTTAAGGCGATTACACGAGCTAAACGCGAGTTTTATAATTACTAAAGGTACTCGTATATGATTCACTGCTATAAACAAGACCAGAAAAATATATGATATTCTTCAGGATACATGCTAGCATGATAGTGTTTTGAAAACATAATACAATTAATTTGACTCAATAAAATAAAATCACGAACTTATCTCTAAAAATATCTTTCAAACAAAAAATAACATAACAATATGCATGCGATCATTCTGATTTTTTGGCAAATAATTCTAAAAGCAATATATTAGCGTGACAGTGTTTTAGTTTTTTAATCAAATCAATAGTTTTTTTGTAAATCGATCGAAACCACTAATTTCGCGCTATTTGGCCCACAGTGACTGAGGTAACAACCACTTTGTAGTGCAAGCTGATTAGAACTTTATTCTAACAGCATTTCAAACGAAGTTTGAACCACCAAAAATAGAGTTGCTAATTTAGCTCGTCTAATCGCCTTAATAGTGTCGATTCTGTTGTGCACAAACTAAACTTAATTTAGGCTATTGCTATCTTTTACTAAAAGGCAATGCGAGAAAAGGACGGCTATAGCTATCGACTAAGTTAGAGATGTCAAACTAGTTTATGCCTTGCGCTTCACTGTGTTTTTAGTCGACATGTTCTTACGTGCACCCTTCATTTATATGGAAATATTAGTTTCAATTTTTGACAGCTCTAAATTACGTCCGTCTCTTTCTCGTTTTATTAGATAGAAAAAGATAGCAATAGCCTAAATTAAGTTTAGTTTGTGCATAACAGTATCGACACCATTATCTAGCATTGAATGAAACTAGCAATTGTCTACGTCTGTCATCATCTGCCGAGCCTTTCCCCAACTATGTTGAGGTCGGCTTCCAGTCTAACCGGATGCAGCTGAATACCATTATTTTACATGGAGCGACTGCCTAACTGACCTCCACAACCTAGTTAGTACTGGGTAATACGATACCCCTTGGTAAAACCTTTTGTTAGATTTACCTGTAACGACTGTCAAAGGTCTACAAATGACAGCCGGGACCTACGGCTTGACGTGTTTTTCGAGGCGCAGAGTAAACTGGGTATGTAATGGGTGGTCGCCCTTCCATGGTCCATCCTAGGCAAGCACGGCATGATTGACCATCAAACTATTTGGAAGCTTTTGTCAGTAACGTCGCAAACCGTATGACCATCTTAAGAGGCCTGCGGAGCATGCGAAGTTCATACAAACGTATATAATAATTATAGTTTGTAAATCAAACATATTGTTTGGGTAGTGTGTATTTGTTTCAATTGGATTACAGAATTTATAAAGGTTCCCAAACACATATTTTGAATGTACGACTCGCATCCACCGGATTCCCGCAACCTTCACCAGGTCATCGGTCCACCTAGTGGGAGGTCTTCCAACGCATCGGCCCCATCGGCCATCCGTTCTGCGAGCAATGTGACCTGCCCACTGCCACTTAAGTTTGGCAATTCTTCGAGCGCAGTCACCCAAAGAGCAATGGAGAGGGCTATGCTCGGAGTTTCCTTGCGTGATCGAATCAGAAATGAAGAACCAAGGTCACCGACGACACAATTCTAATTCTCACAAGACTAATTCACCTTTCAAACAAAAAAACAAAATCAAAATCGGTTTATCCGTTCGGGCGCTACGATGCCACAGACAGACACACACACAGACACGTAAAACTTATAACTCCCCGTCGTTAGTGCGTCGGGGGTTAAAAATAATAAAATGTGTCCAACATTTTTTGGAAATATATTTTTCGAACTAATTAGATTTTTTCGTTGTCTACCCTATTATTTCTATGTATCCGTAGAGTGTGCATGCAGTCGGTCACGTTACCCTGCAGGTTCTAATATATTAGTATGCGAATCCGAGGACACGTAACACGCGACAGTCACCGTGACAAGTGTTTGTATTGTTGCCATACAACATATCATTGCATTTTAATTGGAAGATCCTTTCTTCTGATAGAACTAGTCCAGTTCATACAGGGTGTAAACCACTTCATCACGAATCCGTTAACCAAGCATTCTGTACATCAAACTAAGTAACTTTACGCAAAAATTATTGCTGGGAAACAACTTTTTCTTTTGGGGTGAAAAATCATGTTTTGTGGTAGAACTCAATGTAACGCACTTAAAACATTGTGCTGATGGATGGATTAAATAGTACGGGGGTCATAGAGGTGTTTAAAAATCTTACATTAAAAACTTGTTTTTAAAAAAACTTTGACCCCCAATATTTCCGTAACTAGAAGGTTCCCAGGTATGGTGTAGAACAAAAAAATGATCGCAATGACGGGGAGAACAAGTGCCTTTCGGCTTCGTTAAGAGGTGTTTTACACCCTTAGAGATTTTATCGTTGAAGATTTTGAAGGTTCTTATTGAGTTTCAGAATGTTTTCTTAAAAAGAAATAGTGTTGTCGTCATAAAAGAAGATAAATAAAATCAACCGAAAATAAAAAAAAGTGTTTGCTACTTATTACTGGCTTAAAATATAGTTTCCTTGCAAAAGCTCTTTTTAATAAGCCTTGTTATCAGTGACAAATAATAGAAAATTTTCTTCACCTCCAAAATATCCACGAAAGCCTTCAATTTGACCCCAAGGTCAAACCTGCAATGGTTAACATTGGTTGCCGTAGATTATGAAGCAACCTGAATTATCTGGTCGCTTTAAGTCAAGGTTGCTCGTTGATAACCATTGGTAACCACCGTATTGTGGTTACTACCCCCAGTTGCAAATAGATAAATGATAGATAGATAGATAAATCATTTATTTCGTGCACACAAAAGACATAGCACAACACACTTAAATGATATATAGTAAAAAGCAAGGTGCCGATATACAAAAAGAAAAACAACATCATGACAATGATCTATGTCATCTTTGTTATGTCCATGTTTCTTATTCGCAACCTTTCTTGACGACCCGAATGGCGTAGTAGTAGTGACGCTGCCTTACGTTCTTAGGGTCCTGGGTTCGAATCCCGGTAGGAGCAAAATGTTTGTGTGATGAGCATTGACATTTGTTTCCGAGTCATGGAAGTTTATATGTATAATAAGTATGTATTTACAAACAAAAAAAAGTATATATGTAGTATATCAACTATCTAGTGTCCACGACACAAGCTTTGCTTAGTGTGGCACTAGGTGGCGCTGTGTGTTAATGTCCAGCGATATTTATTTATATTTACCTGATGATCTAGGCAAAATGACATTCTGTCAGCGAAATTGGTGTTGGAATAGTCAAGCCTCAATATCATCTGCCTAGCCTTTCCAGTACAACCTGATGCAGCTGATTACTCGTATTATACATTTAGCCCACAACCCAGTTAGCACTGGGTAATACGATACCCCTTGGTAAGACTGGTTGTCAGACTTTCAGACCACTGACTACCTGTAACGACTGTCAAAGAGCTACAATTGCTACAAATGACAGCCGGGACTTTCCGAGGCACGGAGGAACCTCGGTATGTAATGGGAGATTACTCATCTATGGACCAACCTAGTTTAGCCCTTGTTTAGCCACAGCTCCTCTGTTTTGGCCTGACATTATTATTATTTTTTCTTTTTTGTAAATGAATACTTAAGTATGTATTGAGACTGAAATTTTAATTTGTTTCATCATCATCATCATCATCGGCCTATTAATGTTCCCACTGCTGGGACAAGCCTCCTCTCTATGAGAGGGAATGGGCTATAATCCACCACGCGGGCCCAGTGCGGATTGGTAGATGTCACATGTCTTCGAATTTATGGTTCTAGGACATGCCGGTTTCCTCACGATGTTTTAATTTGTTTGATTGTTCATTTTTATTTTTTTACTTATTTTAGTCATTCACATTACAATTTTGGATTTTTTTGTTATAATTGACATTATTTAATTGATTATTATTATATTTGATACTTGTTGTGATTGAGATTTTTTTTTTAATTATTATTCTTGTGTTAAATTTATATTAAATTTTGGATCAAATGTGAATAACATTATGTGTGTTATGTATATGAAATGTATGTTATGATCATAGTTGGATTGAAATAAAATGATATTGATTGATTGATTGATTAGCTATGCAAAAGTTTATATCAATTTTGTTGTAGATCGCATTAAAAATAACTGTCACTTGTTTAGGCCTTCTTGTCTTTGAGTAGTCAATCCCCAGTACGCCATTCGCGCCATTTTTTTTTTGCAGTAATATTAACCGCTACGGTTGCTACACTTACTTATTAAAATTATATTTCCGTAGGCCTATCTAACTTTACTTATATAAATCTTTGCAAAACAACCAAAAACGTCAAGGGTAAACTTGCAAATAATTTCGTAAACGTATACGAAATTTTCGCAGTCGCGAATATGAAACGCGAATTTAAAAATGGAATGTCGTAGGCTTCAAATGCGAGAGTAAATGGAAAGTTGTATGAATGAATGAAATAAAGAAAGCTATTATATAAAGATTATAATCGCTAGTTTTGGTTACGTATTGCCATAACGAAATAATCGTAAAAGTTTTAAGGACTAAACGCACCAAAAAGTTTGCGTGAAAGGAACTTTTACTTTTTTTGTATATGACATGTAGATATTAAAAAAAAACTTTTGCAAAGGTCGGCAGTGAGATGGGCAGACGACATTGTTCGTTGTCATTCATCGTTTGCCATTAGGATATATCCTGGATGAGGATTTTTACAACAAAAGAGAGGCCTCTACCCAGCAGTGAGTGAATTCCGGCTGTAGATGATGATGATGTTATATACAGGGTGGAATTATACAATGTCACCTGGAGGAAAATTACTCTAAATACTGGAGATAGCAAATTTTACTCAAAGGAGACATTGCTTTATTTTTAACTAGCCGATGCCCGCGGCTTCGCCCGCGTATAATTATATACTAATACCTTCCTCTTGGATCACTCTATCTATTAAAAAAATCCGCATCAATCCGTTGCGTAGTTTTAAAGATCTAAGCATACATAGGGACAGACAGATGCGGCGGGAGACTTTGTTTTATAATATTTAGTGAAGATGCATTCACAGTTTTTCGAAAATTATTTTGCCACACTAGGGCATCGAACCCCTTGATGGATCGACTAAAGTTCGACAAAATAACATTCTCTACCTTTTTGACATCAATCGATAGGGACAATCATATGGATCATCTCTCTAACAAACCATGAATAAAAGTGCTTTATCTTGTTGAATTTATCCCATTGAATGTATAACTGCTCTTTAGATTTCATGGTTTTCCTTTCATTTAATTTATCATGTTTGTTAGAGAGCTTTGATCCATATGGTTGGCCCTATCGATTGATGTCAAAAAAGTACAGAATGTTAGTTTTTCGAACTTCAGTCGGTTCGATTCCTGAGTGTGGCAAGCGAATTTTTGAAAATCTGGGAATGCAGATTTGTTCCTTTTTAAAAATAAAAGAATGTTTTCTTTGAGTAATATTTGCTATCTAAAATAGCATTGTAAAATTCCACTCTGTATAATCAAAGTATTCCTATCCTTGGTATGTATGTACCCAGGATGCTTATAGATACTATTAGCTTGCAAAAGCATTATTTTCTCTTGTCGGGCTTATTTCAGAAGCTAATTGTTTTTCTTTTGCCTCTCGAGCAATTGTGTGCTATTAGTATTACCAGGAGAATACTATACTCTGGAATTTATTTCAGTTCCTTTTCTAACCCAAAATGTTACAACATTATCAAACGTCAATGGCCCTTTGACAGACATTTGAAAACAATCATTTTATATTTCATATCATGTACAGAGTCTATGCGAGAATCCGCTGGATGCGTGTCGCACGGGACCGGTCAATGTGGTGACACTTGGGGGAGGCCTATGTCCAGCAGTGGACGTCTTTCGGCTGAAATAATGATGATGACAGACTCTATGCAATGCCTGAAAATATTTGTATAGTCTGAAGTAATTTCTCGAACCTTCACAAACCAAACTAAGTCAGTAAACAAACCCAAATTAATGACCAATTAAAAACAGGCGCCATCTTTAAATCGATTCTAAAAAGTTCGTTTAGTAAAAGGAGTTTTGTATAATCGATACCAGATAAAGACATGTCAGGTTGATACAGCCTTATTACGAACGCGCCAAGGCTGCGCAAACGCATGCGAAATGATGACGTCATTTGTACGATTCTTAATTTGAATTGCTAGTGTTTTTGATTATTTATTTATTAGATAACTGATCATAGACCTGAATTTGATTCCCTGGGTTACATGTAAAGTATTGCTATTACCTATTTTTTTAGGACGCTGTAGAGTGATCAGAATAATCTGATCCAAAAGACAGTCGATGTTTTTTTTTCAACATGGCAACTCGCATGTCAACTTGTCTTATGAGTCTGGGTTCTGCTTAACCGGACTATCCTGTGGGTGTAAGGCCTTGAGAGTAAGGCCTTCAACCAGGCATAGAACTTATAAACTAAGCTAGAGCGCGCTAAGGGCACCCGCTGTGGGGTACGAGCTATGTGGTTTAAGGCGCAGACACATGACTTTTAGTGATTTTAAATTGATCATCACGTCTTAACTTCTAGTCTAATTTCTTTGAAAAAATATATGTACTAGACCATTTCTTTCATAATTTGATATGTGAAAATGTGAAGAAATATTTTTATAACTTAGTGTAATTAATTTGTGAAGTGTCTAACGCGGCAAAAAAACGATCATCACGCAAAAACAATCGGGCGTATTTGCATGAAACTTAGATCATCTCAAAGACAATTTAATGCCCTTTATATTAGTATACGGCTTTTATCCGTATTGTGTTTGATAAATCAAGGTGGGTTGTTTTTTCGAATAATCTTGGTGCGCATTGAAGCGGGGCTCCTCGGGGCGACGGGCGGCAGTGTATCGCTGACCACTCTCATGCACGGGTATACGCTATTACTAAACTTCTCCCACTCGCTCAAGGTCGTTGGCGGGAGGTAGCCCCTTAAGGCGGGGACGATCAATGTCAAAAGTCACATAGATTTCACAGGAAGTAATACACCTCATCACGAAGCCGTCAACGAAACATTCTGTACATCAAACTAAGTAACTTTACGCTAAAATTATTGCTGGGAAACAACTTTTTTTTGGGGTGAATCACGTTTTGTGGTAGAACTCAATGTAACGCGCTCAAAACATTGTGCTGATGGATGGATTGAATAGTACGGGGTTCGTCGAGGTATTTAAAGTCAAAATCTTACAATAAAAACTTGTATTTCGAAAAAGAACTTGGCATAAAGTTGAAACTTTGACCCCCAATATCTCCGTAGGTTCCCAGCTATGGTCCAGAACAAAATAAATCGCAATAACGGGGAGAACAAGTGCCTTTCGATTTCCTTTTTTTTTTCGGATGGGAAATCATCTCATAACTTCTCTCACTCTGGGCGGAGCGGGAGGGAGTGTCAGACTTTTACTGACTAAAACCCATCCATGTTCGTTCCTCGCCCTTTACGTTCCAGGGCCACGGTATCTCTTTCGAACAGTCCCGCAGCCGGCCTTTCGGCTTCCTTAAGAGGTGTTTTATACCCTTTATTTTTTGAGTGCGGTATGTTATATTACACACTATCATTTGATTACCGCAGCAGCACACGTTTACCATCCCGCGCTAGGCCTGCACCCACAGGCCCAGGTCGGGATGGTAAACGACACATCTTGTTTTCCTATCGGTTTTCTCTAGATGTTTTCCTTTATCATATTTAGGGTTATGAATGATGAATAAGAAAACACAGTAAGAGAGTACTGCAAAACATTATTAGTATTGTCTTGCTAATCAGTTGTTACTACTAATATAAAGTGTGCGTGCGCGTGAGCGTGTGTGTGTGTAACTATGTTGGGGTCGGCTTCCAGTCTAACCGGATGCAGCTGAATACCAGTATTTTACATGGAGCGACTGCCTATCTAACCTCCACAACCCAGGTAGTACTGGGTAATACGATACCACTTGGTAAGGACTGGTTGTCAGACTTTTTGGACAACTGACTACCTGTACCGACTGCCAAAGATGGACAAATGACAGCCGGGACCAACAGCTTAACGTGCTTTCCGAGGCTCGGAGGAAACTCGGTGTTTAACTTACGAGTAGTGTAGGTGGTCACCCATCCACAGACTAACTTAGGCAAGCACGGCTTAACCTAAATATCGGCCCGAGCGGCTGTTTTTATTTAGTCACGAGGTCCTCCGAGAATCCTCCTCTTACAGAGCACAGATAGATATCTGTTTTTATTTTTTACTAAATTTCATCAACATCATCATTTAGTTGCCCTTATTCCAATTAATTTTTACTTAAAGCATTTAATTTAACTGAACTAGTAACAGGCACTGTTGAACTGTTAAGAAGTCTGTCAATCAAAAAAACTTTTTTGCAAAAAATATAACCGACTTCAAACAAAAAAGTGAAAAATAACTTTAGCTTCAGAAGTCGGTGACCTTTGTTTGTCTGATTTAGTTTTTTTGTCACCGACTTCTGAAGCTAAAGTTATTTTTCACTTTTTTGTGTGAAGTCGGTTATATTTTTTGCAAAAAAGTTTTTATTTTTCACTTTTTAGTGGTTCACATGTGCTTACCCTTTCACAGCGTATCGGTGTGATTTTTTGTTATGAACTGGTGTAAACAATAGACAGACGTGAGTCTTCAGCGATCCCAGTACATTTGCTATCATTTATTAAGGAGTTCAGTTGCCTATCTTCCGAAGTCACCAGATCTTTATCAAATCGAAATGGGATCACTCCGAGAAAGTACTCTGCCTAAAACTACCCAAACCGCTTCTGGTGTGCCAATAAAGTTAAGAAGTTTCCTCTATTTCTCCGGGATCCCATTGAATGGAACTTTACACGTCTAACTGTCGAAATCTGGGTGTATTGTATACTTCTGCGTACTCCCTCAGAGCATACAGGTGTGATGTTACGTCATGATGTTGTATAAACAATAAACAACCAAGCGATTGCAGCAATTACTGCAGCTTTGCCGTGTATTTTTGAAGAGTTCCATTTATATCTCCGAAGATCAGCGTAAGATCTTAACCAAATTGACATGGGACCACACGGAAAGCACCAGCTTTCAAATAAAAGAAGAATCATCAAAATCGGTTCACCCAGTCGAAAGTTCTGAGGTAACAAACATTGTCGAAATCTGGGTATATTGTACACATCTGCCTACCCCCTCAGAGCATACAGGCGTGATGTTACGTCATGATGTAGTATAAACAATGAACCTACAAGCGGACGCAGCAATCACTGCAGATTTGCCGTCTGTTTTTGAAGAGTTCCATTGTATATCTCCGAAGATCAGGATCAGATCTTCAACAAAAAATGGGACCCAACGGGAAGCACCAGCTTTCAAATAAAAAAAGAATCATCAAAATCGATTCACCCAGGCGAAAGTTCTGAGGTAACAAACACAAAAAAGAAAAAAAAAAAAAATACAGACGAATTGAGAACCTCCTCTTTTTAGAAGTCGGTTGAAAACAAAAATAGATTATCACTTGCCATTCCAAAGCGTAGGACGTATGCCACATTGGGCACCCGCTTTTAGGGCACCTGAGGTATTCCACATTCGGCACCTATCAATATTTTTTGCAGGTGCCCTTAGTGGAATAGTTTATTATTTTAACTTTTATTCCACATTCGGCACCTACGAACCAGTGTACTAGTGTTGGGACGTTTCTTTTATAGCAAAACAAAATTAAAAATTCCATTAAAATCAGTACGTACAGTTTAATTTATTTATTTATATTATTTTCGATGTTGAGAGAAATGACCCTTTGTATATTCGACCTTTCTTGTGTATTTATTACAAATTAACAGTGGTTTAAAATTAATTTTCCTGCTGTTATTAGAAATCGAGTTTCAATGAAAGTTTTTCACACGAGTTTTGGCCCGCAAATAGCGTAGAACGGCAGTAGAAACTTCATAGACATCTGATTTTTTTTTTTAATTTCCGCAATTTTTTCCGTAATATAGAAAGCTATCATATGGGCCGCCCGGGTTTATCGGTATGTTAGGTACCCATCCAAGGACCAACCTAGGCGTTGCTGAGCCTGAAGAGCAAGCCTTGTGGCTGTTGTTATTTAGCCACGTGCCCCTTCCCATGGAAGCTAACCATCACAGTTAACGTGTGATGTAACATCAGTAGTGAGTAGTGCCAACATGAAGTACACACAATGCGTTTGCATAACCGCGTAGGGCTCGCGTAGAGTGAGAAAGGGCTTAATTATTTGGCTGGCAACTCAGTTACATAATTATGGTAATAGTAATTACTTATTTGTTTAGTTGGAGATTTAGACAGTGGTTCTTGGTTATTTTAGCGATTTATCGAAAAGCGTAAAATTGTATCGGCCTGACTGCTTCCTAGGTTTTGTGGTTAAAGTTACTGTGTTACAGATAAAGATGCTGTACTGATGAGCTTGAGGTCCTGGGTTCGATGCCCACGTTAGGCAAAGTTTTGTTGAAGTGTTGTTATTGTTTGAAGTAGAGTTTATTGGTATTGCTTCAAATATTTGTTAGGGTTCCTACATTGTGTGGTTGTGGATACACCTTTCGAGGATTCGAAGCGTGTTGTTATGTTCTTCAATTGAATACTTCATCATCATTCCATCAGTTCTCATTTCAAATTTTATTGTTTTCTTTTCAAACCAAACAATGTTGCCATTACAAATATTATCACTTTCTACAACCTTCATGGCCATTACGCAGTTGGTACGACTCCGTACGTATTTTCCTTGTTGCAACACTGAACATATTGGAGGGAAAGCGGTGACTAATCTTTGTATCAATAATAAACAAGTTTTATTATTGTTATGTTGGTGCAATAGACGAACAAGGAACTATAGCAGGAACTCTTCTAACTTAAGAGACAGATGTGTTTCTGGGCGAGTTTATTCCGCCATTTTGTTTTCACCCTTTATGAAAAACTTCTTAAATGTGAAATGGGGTTGAGTAGAAGTCTATTTCTGAGCTAAAGGAAACTTTAATAGTTTTATCATCATCATCTGAAAACCCATTTTCCATTTCATGTTGAGGTCGACTTCCACTCCATCGGATGCAGCTGAATACCAGTATTTTACATGGAGCGACTGCCTATCTGATCTCCACAACCCAGTTAAAACTGGATAATACAACATCCCTTGGTAAGACTGGTTCAGACTTTCGGGCCTATGACTACCTGTAACAACTTTCAAAGATCTACAAATGACAGCTAGCTTAACGTGCTTTCCGAGGTACTAAAGTAACTCGGAATTTAATGGATGATCAGCCATCCATGGATCGACTTAGGCAAGTGTAGCTTAACCTTGAAGATAGACCTGTGTAACTGTTATTTATAATTTAGCGACGAGCTTCTCAAATACTGATAACTTCTAATGAAATGGTGATTTAACGTATATATAGTGTGTGTGTTTAAAACATATTCTCTCAGTCTCCGTCGCGTGCCGAGCCCTTGGTTGCGCAAACGCAAACGCACGCGTTCACGTTTGTTTGTCTTTGACACATGCGCGTTACGTCGTCAGGGCGCTGAGAGTAAACTTATTTTTTATGTTATCAGTTTTGAAAGGAGATGATAACAGTTTTCTTGTGAGTGTCATTTAGGTCTGGTGGCCGCATGCGGTTTGGCTATGCATGGGATCTTGGGTTTCAGTGTGACTTAACTGCCAAAATGTGTTTGTAATATAAGTTATACCCCTGCTAAACCCTCCAAAGATTATATGCGTGATGTTATTGTCTGATATTCTTAATCAGTTCTAAAGCCACAGGATAATCTAACAGAATTAATAAATTATTTTATAAAACCTTCAGTTGCTAATTAAAACCATTTACTTTTCCATTATACATGGTAATCAAGTAGTAATTAATGTGAATCATTAAACGATGACCTATGTAGGATTCAAATAATTAAATAATTAATAGATATTATTCTAGAACCTTTCTCGAATGAATCTCGATTTAAAACTAACTAACTTACTAATTTCATTGTCATTCTGTATTTAAATCGAGAAAATCGAGGCTCAAAGAGGAACGTCGTTCTAGAATACGGCCCTTCAAAGTGGCCAGTACAGATTACAAGTAGGTAAAATGGCCGTCAAGTAGGTATTAAGGACTTTGATGGACCTCATGAATATGAATGCAAGTTAACATGTGGCCAATACTTTAATGCAAAACGCAAAACATGTTCTATTAAAAACCAGTTAAATTAATTCAATCAAAAAAATCCTTGGCGACCATTAAAATAGCATTTAACAAAACTGAAAAAAACGACTATTTCAATTTACCATTGAACGTATTCGAAATTAAAATCGAGCAAGCGTTCATAAAAAAAAAACGCCAAATTCGAAATTCAAATTTCGAAATTCGCGATAGGACGGTGCGTTGTCTCAATTAAAACTTTACGTTAACTTTTATCATTGAAATATAAACTGTAACTGTACGTGAAATAAAGTTGATAATTCTTTGTACAGTCACACGGCTTGTAGCCAACTGAAAAGTATGTCACCGAGTTGAATAGCACTCGCAAGGCCGAGCTATCTATGAATGCGCGCTCAAAACCGCGGATGTGGCTACTATCAAGTACTATCATAGCTCAAAATCATCGTTGTTATTACCCATTGACAAATATAAAACGAAACCGGCAAGCTGGACCATTCAGGCTGCGAAAAACTTAGGTTGGTAGCCCCGAAAAGAAAATTCTCAAGGCCGGTCGCTTGAATGCGCGTTTAAAAATACGTATGTGACAACACTGACAGCTATGCTGCGTTTTGTGTTCACGCATTAATAAATAGGCAAAGGAATCTTTCTGTTCAGTCTTACTGAAGATTTTGCTGGCAGGCTAGGAAGATGGTTTTCCAGTTAAGAGGCTTATCACAACTTTACTTGTATTTGGGTGTTTTAAGAGTCTATCACTATAATACAAGAGAAATTGTGATAGCCCTCTTAGTGTCCTTATCCAAAAAGGTTTCCAGTCATGAAAAATTTCATATGGCAAGTAACTGTTCTTCGTATCCCTCTCAAATGACACGAAGAAAAACTATGAAGATCTAATACCACGAATTCTGCTGACACCATAAAAAGCGTTCGCAGGAAATTTCTAAGATATTATTGCACAATAATTCTATAACAAATGTGTTTCTCAGTATTCTAATTAAATCATTTTATCTCAAACGCATTACAATGGAATAAGGGCGTGGACAAACCACCGATTTTCATTTTATCGATGTCGTTAAATTGTAGTAATCACTAGATTAAAAGCTTATTGACTTTTCTTCAGAATCTTTGTCCTTTCAATCGTAACAGCTAACATAATAAAAAGCCTTGATCGTAATTCCAGAAATCATGAAAACAACTTAGCCCTCGAATAACAAATAAATAATAAAAAAAACAGGATGACTTTCAAACGTCGTCCGTTTATTTTCGTCAGTTAAAAGTCATCATTTGACACTGACAGCTATTTGACAGCTAAGTTAAAAAACGGTAAACAAAGTCAGTTAATAAAAAATCTGTCACATGTTCAGGCCCTAGACTAGAAGTACTAGAACGTTCTATCAAAGTCCATGTTTAGGCACTAAATTATCACTTATCTGGCCGTTACGACCTAGAGCCACTGATTGTGGCATTGTTTTCTAGCTTTTTATCTAAAATGGCGTCAGTTGAGCTTTTAGATGTATTATTGTTGTTTAAGAATGGGTATTTTAGTCAGCAGTGAGATGGGCAGGCGACATTGTTGCCATCTTGCGTAAAACCTGGATTCTGTTAAAATTTCTGATAAAATTACATATTTGATTGACATAGCAACCGACAACCCTTTTGCCCACTTAATAATAAGACAAAGCTTAGTCTGCAGGACTTTTCAGGCCCATAATTAATTGCCACAATATCAACAATTGTGAGCCCAAGAGAAAACAACCTTCCGCCGTATTTCAACACTTAGAATCAGAACGCTTTTACATTTTGCAATATCCCATCAAGGTGATAATGGTTTTTGTTGAGCTGATAACCGAAACGGGGTCAGACGTCCGTCCTTGAGCCGTGCCAAAGAAAAACTGATGAAAATTGCCAATATTAGTGGGCGTGGCTAATGTCCTTTAATTGAGTTAGAAAAGGTTTTAAGGGTAGAGCAAAGAACAGTCTTACCAAGTGGTATATTACCCAGTACTAACTGAGTATAAGTACACCGTATTTTGGAACTGCTTCTCCTACGAGCGCAGTTTCATCCTGCCTCCAAGCGTAGACAGGACCCTGAGCTGGACAGCCAACCACGTCATCCACACGGCTATAGTGCCTGTGGTTCTATGGGAGATCTTGTTCAGACATCTAGACGAGCTCCGGAGACGCACGTGCCGAATCTTGTGCTGATGTATAGCTATGCTACTGGTTATTTGGTTGTGTGAGTGTGAATTTTATTTTACCTTATTGTGATCTGAGCGGATCTGACACTACTACTGCTAACTACTGGTGCTAACTGGGTTGTGGAGGTCAGATAGGCAGTCGCTCCATGTAAAATACTGGTATTCAGCTGCATCCGGTTAGACTGGAAGCTGACCCCAACATATTTGGGAAAAGGCTAGGAAGATGATGGGTAGAGCAAAGAACGGTATGATGGATTGTATTAACATAATTAGCGTATAATGTTCCAAGTGCTGACCTAGTGGTGTGACTGTGGGACCGCCAACTCATAAGTCTCAAGTTCAAACCCAAGGCACGCACCTCTGATTTTTCGGATTCATGTGCGTTTATAATTATCACTTGCTTCGGGGAAGAAAAACATTGTAAGGAAAAGCATATCCTGAGAGATATTTCTGGTCCTAAGTTCGATTCCCGGGTCATGCAAAATGTTATTGGGTTTTTTTGGAAGTTCTCAGTAGTAGCGACGGAGCCTGGATTTGTGCCCGGTTGGTGGCAATAGGCTCAGTAGTCGCACTTGCGACCACTAGAGCCAATTAGGCAGGCCAGGTATCAATTCAACTAACCAACACCCTACCTTCAAAATGCCAATCAACATTCAATCTTAATGTCCTATAATTAAAATCTATCAACAATTAAAGTTTTGCGCGACAACCCGCCCCTCTCGCTCCCCTCCCCCCGTTGCATAGAACATAGTCGAATGACGTCACCAGCATCGCACGCAACGTGTGGACATGCGTACTCGCACACATGCGTTCGACCGTTTAAATAGTTGTTCTGAAGGAGTGTTTGCAAAGGGTTAGTACTTGACTGTGATACTGGTAGTCGAGTGGCTAGTGAATTTTTCGTTTTGCAATGTAATATTGTTGTTTTTTATAGTGTTTATCGATGATTGAGTCTTAAGGCATTATGGAGGTTTCAAATTAGATTTGAATTAACTTAACTAGTTACAAAAAAAAGATTTTAAACACGATAGATAAGTCGTTTGCACGATTTGACAGCAAATGTCAATTTCCACGGAGCTTTTTAATATTTTATCACTGTAAAATCCCCATATTTTTCACTTATTTTTGCATTTGACTTGAGTCTAGAAAAGGCACAACAAGTTTTGCGTATTCATATTTTCTTTATAGAAACAAAAGCTCTAAACACCTCACAGAAACGGCAATAACTGAAATGGCTCATTACATTTTGAAGTGTAAGTGTTTCAAAATACATGCAAACAGCAGCAGTAACTGCTAATAACACTGCATTTCACAGTGTGCAATAAAATAAAACAACCAATAAGGTATAAGATCAAATATTGAGATAGCAAAGTGTGAAATAACGCAACTTTTACGTGTACTTTGTGGTTTTGTCCGTTATTGTTTGAAAATCGAACTGTTATATTTGAAAAATGAACGTTTTTGTTATAGTGACGTCATGAGTGTGGCTTGTGGTTTGCAAAATTGTCGCACGATTGCGTTTAAATTAATGTTGGTTAATTTGGGGCTTTGCTGAGGGTGATGAAAAGATCTAGAGATAAATGGCTTCTGTGAATATTATATCTTAATTAATGGCTATATTTTAAGCAAGAGTGTGTTATTTTGTAACAACACATCTTTGTTCATTAATTATATGTAAAGGTGTAGGTTTGCGTTCAAAACCACAAAAAAAGGAAGAAGTGACTAAAAGCTCAAGAGAAATCAGCAAGAGTTTTTAAACTAAACCTATACAGACTCTCTCAATGCCAAGAAAAGTACTTCTTTTTTTACTGTCGACTTCACGGAGTCATAAACAACCAAGTTCTTTAAGTAGCTTCTTATAAAGTAATTTTTAAACTAAATACTTTTTCTTAAACAGCGCCACATTCAGAACAAGCTATTTTGGAAAGGCTGATATTAAACATTGATAACAACCAAGTACCTACCTATGAATGTCCTACATACTCAACACACTGGTAGCTACCAAATCCTAGATAAAACAAATATAGTTACTGAACGCAGCACACTGCATGTTCACACACACATATAATTATAATTTATTTATCAGCTGCTTGTAAGTTTCCCAAGCAAAGCACAAACTACGAGGTTAGATTTAACTAGTAAACTAAGTATAAACTATGATAGATATTATGTAGAAACATACTTGAAAGCTAACGGCTAACAAGTTATTTAAAATCGTAACAAATATGCGCTTCTAATCCTCGAAGAAATAGGTCGGTGTATGTAAAGCGCATATTTTGCCAATTAGGTTTAAGTCCCATGCAAAAAGTGAGCCTATTAGATCCTTGGCTTTGAGTGTCCCAATTCTGGACAAAGACCTCCCCTTTCTCCTTCCAAACCTCTCTATATAGTGCAATATCTGGCATGTTCGCCCAGCAAACGAGATTAGATCGTCATACGGGGTACATAGATCCAGTATTTATTTTTGAACTACCAAGGTGTGTTCGAAAGAAAATTTTCAGAAGCCACCAGTAGTCGCGATATCTGTCTGGTCAATGGAATTAAGCTCGCCTCCATCCTATAACATCATCATCAGAATTTTCCTGCCCTCGTCGGACTGCCAGCTTGTTTTCTTCTTCCACACTGCTCTATTCGTCATCTTAGTTACTTTTTTTGTAACCCGCCAGCTATAAATGTGACTTAAAAATATAAACAGGTACCGCAAACCAAGTGTACAAACTGCACGTACTTTGAACCATACACCTTTGGCTGCCCTTTCATATTATGTTACAGCGAATTTACCACAGTAATACAAAAAAAAACTACATTTTTTTCTTCAAACAACAACGTCAATCACAATTACAAGGCTTACATTCAAAACGTTCTAAACACAGCACAGTGTATGCACACACGGCTAACTAATATCATTATGTCACACGCTAGCCTAACCCACTCACCCGGTCATTTGTGGTGTATAGTGAGCTAGGTACTTAACTACTGGATTCTAAACTAGCTAGATAAAGCGGTCTGAACGGAGCATGTGTTATGCGATGTCACAAATTATATGACATTACATCACGCTTATTTGTCATAGAATTTCAATAATATAACTCTCTCCGCAAATCCTTTGCGGAGAGAGTTATTGAAATTATATCCATGTTTGTTTAGTTCCGGTTTTAGTTCAGGTTTAAAGCCTTTGTAAATGTGACCCTATCACAAATTCCAGTACCTTACTTATTAATTTTACAAACAACTCTAAGAAGTAAGTAACCTTCTCTAAAAAAAATGTGGTCAAAATAAATTAAACTAACCAAAATCAACTGATTCTACCAAAACTAAACTTCTCCTATAACAGGCCTATATTCCAGTAGTGAGAACGACATAGACTGACTATGCTAACAGTCAACTACACTAGCCAGCGGCTAGACTAGCCGGTCTAAACGCAGCACAGTACAACACACAGCCAGCTAATATTATCATATCAGTGGCGAGTACCTGAGTGCACGCTCCACGCATGCGCATACCTAAATGTGTGGACTGCGACTGATACATCTTGATACTTGGCACGAATCTTTCAGTACCTACTTATTTATTTATTTATCTACATATACTAATATTAAAAAGAGGACCGATTTATGTGTTTGTATTTTTATATTTTTGTAAGTAACAAGTAAACTTAAAACTACTGGACCCATTTGAAGAGTTCTTTTAGAAGTGGATGGATAGCTACATTATCAGCGAGTAACATAGGCTATATTTAAACCCCGTACTCCTACGGGGATGGGAATTCTGCGGGTGAAACTGCGTGACGTCAGCTAGTTTATAAAAATGTATAGGCATTTAGTATACCTACATAGGTTTTACAGTCTTAGACTTAGAAAGTCGCCAATTACAGGTTTACCAGCATTCACAAAACGTGTTTTTCGATAGTTAGATAGAATTTATCAATTACCTAAACATTTTAAAATGCTGTGTAACGACTTCGGTGAAAAACTTAATGTTGCTTCTTTTATTGCTTTAATTGCTGACCTATCGCTGATGATGATATCGATTTCAGTTATGAAGCGGCTTTCTAGAGGCATCAAATAAAAAAAATACTATAAAATGTAGCTTGAGATGTTAATGTATGAAAAGAAATGAGTAAAAAGTATTAAACCTTAGGTTTCTGAGTAACTTCAGTCTTGAAAAATTGAGAATCGACCAGTTTTATTTTATTTATTTATTTATTTATAACAATCTTACCTACACTATCATTACAGATCAATGATCCAATGCGACAGAGTGGCCTTACTAACTAAATCCTAAATCTACACCTTATACCTAGTTAAAAAAATATCTTAACCTAAATAACATAATACATATAGTGTAACTTTTGCGAATTCACTCAAGTTGCACCACAATACATCAACCCTCTCGTGAACCTCATTCACCACACGTATGGCTCTAGTGAGAGGAGTTCTCGCCAGTAGGTTGGTCCTGGCTGCAGGCACAGCGAGCAGGGGCGGGCGGTGCCGCCTCCACACGTACCGGTCGGGCACGTACAGCTGTAGGTGTCGCAGCACTCCCGGGTTATGCGCCACGCCACGTAGTAGTTTCACTACATACGCTGCGAGCGAAAACTCCCGTCGTACTCTTAGAGTGTTATACCCTACCATACCCAGAACAAATAGTGTAGGGTACATCAATGGGTATAATGGATATACCCCATACAGTTTGTAATATAAGTGTCGCGTGAACTTGTTTTGGATACGTTCCAACATAACACTATATTTCGCCTCATGAGGAGCCCAAATGAATGCGCTATGTTCGAGGTGACTTCGGACTAATGCGTCATATAGTACCCTTAGTGTCGTGATGTTGGTGAATCCTTGGGACTGCCTGAGTACGAAACCTAGGTTTCTGTATGCCTTCTTACATATCTTATTGATATGCTCACGGAAGGTTAGTTCCTGAGAGAAGACTACCCCTAAGTCTCGTACCTGAGACACTCGTTGCATCGGCACATCCTCAACCTTGTACTGATAACTCAAGGGAGTTCGCGCGCGAGTGAACGACATCACCGAACATTTAGCAACATTAAAATGTAGTTTGTTGTCATTGCTCCATTCGACCACTCTGTCAATGTCCTCCTGTAGGCGTTCACAATCCGAGTGATCCCGAACCTCGAGCAGCAATTTCAGGTCATCCGCAAACAATAAACAGGTCCCATGTCTGACGACTTCCGGCAAGTCATTTATCATTACAATAAACTCGAGAGGCCCTACATTGCTGCCCTGGCTCACGCCCGATCTCGTGTAATACGGTTGAGATACACAGCCATTGTAGTCGACATATTGCTGGCGATCCTTCATATAGCTAGCGAAGAACTGTATCAGAGGTAGTGTACATCCAATTTTCGCGAGCTTCCTTAACAAGATGTCATTGTCCACCGTATCGAACGCCTTTTTAAAATCGAAGTACGCAGCATCTACCTGTACCCCAGAGTCTACTGCCGGCACCACCTGTACCATAAAGTTAATAAGGTTTGTAGCAGTGCTGCGTCCAGGTCGGAACCCATGTTGCGCATCTGACAGACGCGCACGCATTTGTTCCTGAACGGAGCGCTGAATAGCCGACTCGAGTACTTTAGCAGGCGTGGAGAGTACAGCCACCGGTCTATAATTACAGGTATCTGAACTTGGTTTTCCTTTAGGAACCGGAACAACGCGCGTGATCTTCCACCTTTGAGGGAACGTGGCTTGTTGTAAACATGCATTAAAAATGTAAAGTAATGGCTCCGCCAGTACCCTCCCGCAGTCTCGGAACAGAAACGCTGGTATCCCGTCTGGGCCAGACGAACGTTTTGGCTTGAGACTCCCAAGCGCCTGCCGAACTTCCGTGAGACTCAGTGTCTCAATGTGTACCCGTGCACTGGTTGCGCCGACCTCCGACACCGCCGCGCACGCGTCCAGTTTGGGTGGCTCCTTGCTGTACACAGACTCAAAAAAGTCAGCGAACTGCACAGCACACTCACCATCTGTTAGATGTTGACCTTCTTTTATGATACTCTGCTTATTTAGTGTTTTTCTTTTCGATCTTATATACTGCCAAAACGATTTCGGATCCTTTACAAATTGATACTGAATTTTATTTTTATGTTGTTTATGCGCAGTTTCTATTAACTTTTTAATACGAGTTCTACATTCCGCAAATTTGTGATAATCATTATCCAACTTAGTTTTTTTGAATTTTTTGTGAAGTGTGGCTTTAATTTGTATATTTTTTATTATATCTCTCGTGTACCATACTGGGTATACATACCGCGAATTTCCACTACTAAGCTTTTTTCGGGGTACGCACCCATTAATAGTACAATTAATATTATCATAAAAGAAGTTCAACATTTCTTCTAAATCATGCATTCCGTACATCATACTCCAGTCAATGGAAAGAATCCTAGAATATAACAGTTGAAAATCAGCCCTATTCCAATTCCACTGTGGTCTAATATGGTGTGCACTAGAATCGCGGGCGACGGCGGGGGACGTCGTCGGGGCGGCGGCGGGGCGCACGCTAACCGCTAGCGGCGGGTGGTGCGCGTCGACCGGCACCAGCGCCTCATCCGCCGCCACCACCGTCACTCCCCCGCTAATGCCTGCACTCAGAACCAAATCCAACTGACGACCCAAATGGTTGGGTACTGTGTTACTTTGAGTGAACTCGCAATACGATAGAAAACATTCGAAATAATTACTAATATTAGCAGGACAAGAATACAAGTTAAAATCACCAATTACAATAACTTCTCCATACCTAACACACAATTTTTCTATTATTCTAAATAACAACATGTAATCATTTTCCGAACTACCTGGCGGAATGTAGACAACACAACACACAAACAAAAAACGTTTATTTAAATGTACCGTTGCACAAATCATTTCGAACACACAAGTGTCTATCGACGCGTCCAAGATAGGTAGTTGTCGCAGCTCGAACCGGTGTGTGGCCACGAGAAGCGCGCCGCCTTGCTTTCGACCATCCGCTCGATCACATCTTAATATATTATATCCGGGTGGAACAATTTCCGCGTCTTGTATGGATTCACTGCAGCCAGACTCAGTAATAGCGAATAAGTCCGAGGTGGATGCCAATAAGTTGTTTCTGAAGTAGTCTAGCTTAGTTCGAAGACCCCTAACATTTTGGTAATATATTTCAATTACACTATTACTTATGGAGCGGGCTGTTGGGCTGTTTACGAAACCAAATCCATTCATTGAATTCAGTGTTTAGTGGCCATACTTCCGCTTTTGTTAGTTGTATGTAAAAAGTCTGAAGATAAGTTTAATGTTGAACTTGAATTAAAAGTAAAATGCGTTTAAAAAGCAGCTTTTTGCGTAACAATAAAGAAGTGACCAACACCTGTTTATGAGATTACGTTGGTAACAACATAAAACTTTGGCCAAACTTTTACTGTTTTCTATTATTGTTATAGTTACGGTGTTTTCCAAGTTTTTATTTTATAATTCTGTCAACACAAAAGTAAAAGTTGTATCCGCCTCTTAAAATAAAAGTTTTTTTCTTTATCTCTATGTATTAGGCATATGCATATCATAGTCAATAAATTCTGCCGTATTTTATAACCATAAATAAAAACATAAGTAGAAAAATAAAGTTAATAAAAACAGTTATTTAAAACATAAATCAGGATTACACTGAATGAAAGTTGTCAATTGATGAAAATTTTCAATGAATATTTATGACTTAAGTTTTTAAATGCCTTAGGCAATGGTCATAACATCTGTTAAATAACTACAATTACGATTTTTGAAAGATGTTAGCGATAGCTACAAAAAACCGAGCATCAGTGTCTAAATATTTTTTTTTTTCTACGCAAAAATCTAACCGTTTTCAACCTTATTTATTACTGTAATTACAAAGCTTTACCTACTTCTATTTCTGACAAGCGCAAACCGAATCAAGTATGTAATTTTTTTCGATTAAAAAAAATCTAAAATGGCGTCGAACACATTGACAACTCACGCATACGTATCAAAACTCGTTGGTCAGAGTACATCGAACACGCTATATGGGTCTTGGCCAGGCAACTTTTTCTTGCGCACTTTAGTACTAAACCGACTTGCGACCTGTCACATGCTTATACTATCCTGGTACATTTCATACGTGTATGTTTATTTTCAGTAAGTTTTAGATAAGTAATTAGATAATGCGATTTAAGGAGCAAGCTAGTATGGTCATTTCCTGAATACAATGTGTGTTTAACTATGGTGTTTAACATTATTTTAAACAACCAAAAAAGTAATTTTACTTATTCTCTAATTTAGAATAAACACTTTTGGACAGAGTTAGAAAACTCGTTGCTAATTAAATTAAAACTTTGAAATTAAACAACGTTAAATGTACATTGTGAAAAAACATAGACCTTGTTTGTCCCTGCTTGCTCTTCGGTTAAAAATACAAAAACAGTGTTGCCAAGCGACAAATACTAACAATATGACATGGCCATATAGTCCGTAGACTAGCAACACTCCACTACGGGCACTACGAGCTAAACAATCCATTTCCTCCAATTATATTACGAATTGCACTAGAGACGCTACTGACATACTCATATGTTTCATTCATATTGCTTGTAACATAGCTAACAGGAATCCGTACCTCATGTATTCGTAAAACACACAATTTACATTGAATATTTAGGTTTATTTGACACAATCATACCACCTAAATAGGAATTAGGAAAGCATTTTCCAGTTTGCTAGCAAAGACTTTCCTTTTTCAAGCGGATTATGAAGATATTTTGAAGTTATTAAAGAGTGCTATAAAAATGTTCCAATAGGGCGGCCATATAAGTCATGCATGTTAACGTTAAGGTCAAAAAAACAAAAAAACAAAAGCGAGTTGAAAAAAGTTCCATTTTTAAACAAAATCTCGCGGTAATTTAAATTTGTTCTTTAAAATATTCAGCCAGCTCTTTCAACAATAGCTTTATTACATAAATGATGACTAAGAATTTATTTCGTCGAAATTATTAGGCGAATAAAATAATTATGGACATGACCGACTCAAAATTTTGCTGACAACAAAAATTATAAAATAGTTTTGATACCAATAATTATGGCGTCCGGTGGAAATTCGAGCCGTTTGCAGAGTCGGCAATAAACTACTATTGCTTGTTAGCAAATGTGGCTATTGTGCTTGTAAGTAGTTTTTTTATTGTACTATTACCCCTATATACGAATTGAGCAGACTTTCTGTAAACGTGCACACGAATTTGGTTTAATTTTTTTGTGGTCTGAAAAATTATTTGCGAAGGCGAAAAAAGTTCTAAGAGCCTTACTATATGCCTGATTGGTGATTTTGGTAATATCTGCTTTTCAATAACGTTTCATATTGATACAGAAAAAAAAGTGCAAGCGATCGTACGGTCCTTTCGTAGCAGTTTACGAGTATTGACGTCTAGCTATAATGTTGGTTAACCTGAGTTTACGAAGTGAGTTTAGAATGATTCCTCTATGTGCATCGTATTTTACACGAACCCCTGCAAATCACTACATGGATACATTTTTTCCCGAGAAAATCTGTTACTTTAAACGCTGGTTAACACCCTGAGGCCAAAGTTAATTTTAACTTGTAGAGATTTTCATAATGAATTTCGCAAAGGATATTATTCCATTTAAAAATCGCGCGAGATTCTCTTTTACGTTCTAAATCGGAGGGGCGCATTCATGTTTGGAACTCGTATGCCAATCATAACTTATGCTAAATGGAACTGGTTAGCAATGCCTTGTTACGCAACCGCGTTTAAAAAAAGAAACCAGACTTGTTCACTTTAGGGTTTTCACTTCATTTAAATTGTGTTGAGATTTCGAGTGTGTAATTTTGAATGTGTATGCAATTAAAGATTAAAAATCTTTGAGTAATTTATCGGTGTAAAAAAGAAAGTTGTGTAATGTAAGGAGTATCAAATGTTTGATGAATGAGATGAAAGTGATAGTTATTCGATGTGGGTGGATTATGGCATGGCCCATGGGATTGTTTTTTTTAATTTATTTAGAAATACAACTTTTCCGTTGATTTTGTCACGTTTAGTAATGAAATATAACAAATAGATAGATACACGTAGAGAGTATATTATACTGACTATAATAGCTCGCTTATACCGTCCCACTGCTGGGCAAAGGTGTCCTTCCATCCCGGTTATACTCTTTAAAAGTAAATTTTTGAAAAAAAAAGTCTTCTTTTCTATGCAAAAGGCAGTTGAATTTGTTTGTTAACTTTCCCAACTCATAATTTCGCAAACCGTTGAAGTCTCAAACTGAATTTTGAGAATTATGTCTCTTTGTTTAGTCGGAGCCATTTTTTTTATACCGGACAGGACAATGCAGATGCTAAAAGATCTGTATCAACTTTCTCTTGAAGTATAAAAGGGGTTAGGCAATCTAAAGCCGTGAGTATTATTTAAATACTGTTACGAAATAAAATCTGAGTGCTTTTTTATAAATTCTTTGACTAAAATTGAATACTAAGTACTTTTCATATATGTAACAACAAATAAAATAAAAAACTTAAAAATTATCAAAGTAAAATCTATTAAACATGAAATAAGTTATTGCTTTTCCTAAAACACACGGTTTTTTTACATTTGCAACCCTACAAAGCTTTCTTAACAGCGGCATGCGAAACACTCAACATGTCCTTTATTATAAATTTCTGTGCAATAAACCGAACGCGCCACGCGTGAAAGTACCACCGAAATGTCAATTGAAATTGAAAAAAGAACAACTTTTTATCGCTGGCTGAATATCAGGGCGATCAATGTCATTAAAAAGAGAATTTAATGGCTGCGGTATTACAATAGCGTTTTGACATATTGATAGATTATCATGATTGACGTTTTGTGTGCCAATGAAGAAATGGACGTTGAAGAGTGATCACCATGGGCTAGTGAGCACAAGGGATATAATATCTTAGGCAAGTAGCACTCGTACTTAAGTATGTCTACTTCATAAAATAGTCTTTGCGCATTTATTCCTGTAGATAAAGACAGGTTAGAAAACCTCAGGGTTACTCCTTTTATGCTTGATCAATTAAACATTACGCAACACCATAGGTGTGCCAGAATATACTACCTCGAATTCTAAGGCTCACACAATTTATAAACAGCTTTCAAACTCAATGGGCCGCATGAATTGAAAACAGAAATATAAGGAAAACCGCAAATCACTTAACTTTGAACCAAACGATTGCAGCGCCACCTATGACGTTTAGCATTGAATCAATCTGACGTTTTAATGTGTCAAAGACATTCCCTAGAAGTTACTATTTTTGATGACCTAAATGACGAAGCGTTGAGAGTTAAGACATCCGCCTTAGTCCTTAGGGTTTCTACATTAAGACCAATTAATACCTAAGTATCTATAATGTTGAGAATATTGTGTTACCAAGTTTTGATACTTGTAATATGATCTGAGTGGACGCAGAGATGTGAGGGGCTATGAGTGGGTTTTGTTACTGAAATGTCTTTTGAAATCATGATGTTATTATCCCCCTAAAATCTATGGCTTCTCATAGATGTTCAGTCTGTATACGAGGGTTGTTTTATACTCAATAGTGTTACTCATAAGAGGTAAAAGTCACAATAAATGCCGGATCTCAGAGACGGGTTTAGCGGAGTTATGCAAGTTTTAAAGATTACATAAACACATTTTTTGTGGGAAGAGATGCAGTTGACACACTAGTATTGTATTAAAAAGATTAGATCGGTGATGAGCAAGGCCATACGAAATTATAAAGCTGTTTTTTGCTAGTTAAAATGACTCAATGAAACCATCATAAAGATTTCTCTGAACCTCGGAATCTATCAATAAGCGCCGCTAAAAACTGATACTGAAACACACGTAGAAAACGGTCTAAAATGAACCATTGACAAAAACCACGACCGACCTCAACATAAAACCAAAGAGAAAAAATTCTACAATGCAGAAAAAAAAAGAATTCATTTAAAAATATAGTGCATCTGGTGGTTGTCATCCCGTGCCAGTTATAAGAGACTGTGGCTCGTAACTAGGTCACTGTGGCGACCGTCAGCGCTGGGGTAACAACCTCTCGATATGCCCCCTACGTATATGTAGTAATGGCGGATAGGACATTTGATGCCGTGAATAGGATAACCTATTTCTTTGTGTGGGAAGCGAGGATGCCTTAAAATAAGGTGACGAGAAATTACAGCAGTTCATTTGTTATAGTCTATGGAACCAAAAAGCTGGATAGCATCGAAGGTGCGTTCAAAATAAAAGAAAAAAAAACTAGCACGCCGATAAGCGGTCGATAAATGCTAAAGCGACCAAAAACTGTAGTATTCTGTAAATCTGCTCATGTGCACAAACTTTTACAAGCGTAAAAAGAAAAAATACATGCATGAAATGGATATTTTTTCACAAAAGACTATAAAATAATTACGAAATAGCACGACAGACCAACGACAACAACCGAATTTTAATTGGTCGCTTTCTTATGTCTTACGCAAGATCCACTATATGAGAAACAATTATGTGGATATAAATATACCGGAAAAAGAAGTTTTCGGACAGGCTGACTTTCTATATTTTTTACTCTTTTATTATAGTTTTGTTTCACGCAACCGTCTCTTTTTTTATTTAATTTGCAACTCTTTCGCTAATTCAAAAGTGCGAAACGTGATGAGGTAGCTGTTTCTGTTTCTATGCAGAATTTTGCGTGGATATTAAAGCTGGGCTTTTTATGGGGTTTGGATTTACAACAGGGCCTTAACATGCTATATTTTTATGACGAAAAAGGATATATGTTAAGAAAACTTTTGGATTTTTCGCTCAGAACTAATAGGGAACTTTGATATCTAAAGAAATACTATTTTAGAATATACCACATGCATACCGTATTTAACGTTTTAATATCGTCCTCATTCTTATTCTGTCAAATCCAAAAGTTATTGTTTTATATTAGTTTTGCAAATGTTACCCGCGTGACGGTTATTTTTAATTCGCTAATTTTGCTTGGGGCAAACTTGGTTAACTAATTTCTTTTTTAACGAATGAATAATTCACTATTTTGTGAGGGGCATGAATTTAAAAACTGATTATTAGCTTTGTTCAAAAGAAAAAGCCACTTCCAAATAATCAAAAACTAACTAAACGGTACTTCCTTGAAATTCTACTGAATAATTTCTAACTACGCCAACAATTCTAGTAATAACTGGCTAACTTTTGGTCCAAAGTTTGCCCCAAACAATCGGCCCCGTTTTATTAAGTGGAAATTACCTTTAATGCTCCCACCTGAAGTGTGCGGTTGCTGGCTTTGTTGGATGTTGGTCTGCTCCAGCTTGGTGCTAACAGAGTTCCACATATCGAACATGTTCAACATATTGGCCCCAAGGCCCAACACTAGCACAATTGTACCATAACACTTAACTTGCACACACAAACACTCGATCATCCATTTTTGTACACTGAAATAATAGCAAGTGTCAAAATTGTTCGACCGTCGTACAAAATACTAAGGCTACGGCACTGATCCCTGATTAAAATTTGTATTATATTGCGTCTTTTTTTAAATATTTAGTTTAATAAATACTTTTTAAATTTTTATTTCTACATATAAACTTTCTCAAATGCTCAACTAATGTAAATACTATATTTTTTTTGTTATATTTAAATCTACTTACGGAATTTTATATATCAGTCTAAAATTTCGATTTTAAGGTTGGGTTTTATTTGCTCGGGAGGTTATTATTATAGTGTATCACTAATTTGTGTTTAATTATTGATTTTTTTTTAATAAAAACTAACGGTTTTGTGATTAAATATTGCGTATAAATTTTAATATAATAAACTTGTGAGTTAAATGCTTTCGGAATTGTTTAATATTGTCGAAGTGCTCATACGAAGTGGTTTGTGTTTAATATATGGCATTGAATGCTTTTATTTTGAGTTCCGTGCATTCGTTTTTTCTTCTTCATAGTTCGTTAATAGCTGGTGTGTGTTCGCTTCCACTGGTGACCGGTCTATGGTTTTCCGAGTCCAAACTTCGCAGATAACATTTTAACGATTGAAGAACCGACACATAACCCAAACGCGCTTTTATTTTAAACAGTGTTCTTTTTTCAATAAAACTGGATAAAACGTTTTATTTTTCCTCAAGTTTTTCTTTGGTCGCGTTCTCGCATGCACTGAAGTGCAGTTGCAGCGTGGGGCTGCTTCAGCTACAGTTGAGAGGGGTGCGGGGGTGTCGGATGTACTCGTCCTCTCTGCGCATGCCCGGAATCGATCCCGCGTGGCCACTGAGGTATACCGACTAAAACACTACTTTTCTTACTCGCTATATGGCCTGCATGAATAGATATGTACAGTCTATTATGTCATTCACTTTGATGTCTGGTTACTAGGCTGTATAGCTGTAGGTGTTTGCCTATTGTTGACCGTTTCTTTATTGAGTGTTGCAACACTGGTGGAGTGTGCGTACTGGTTGGTATTTATTTTAAACTTGTTAGTGTTCTAATGAGTTTTTATTTTAACTGGTTTTGTATTTGGAATAGAATTTACGTGTTTGTGCAAAGATGGCGCAACGGTTTAATTTAATTTGCGATACATAGCAATAAAATTCTTTTTTTGAATGTAGTTGAGCGGTTCTGTTTTTTTTTTTGTATTATTCGATTTACAGATCTTTTATTTTTAAATAAAAACCCATTGTTAAAGGCTTATAGTTTGTATTCTGTGAAAAAGGTTTTGAACGAATCTAACTTTAAATAATCTAACTAGTTCACTAGACCATTTAAATGTAAGTTTTCAGTAGACAGAGCCCATTCATTGTCACCGACTTCGTCTATCAATATGACATAAATAGTTACATGTACAACATATACATGTATTAGTTATATCGGTAACATAACATGGGTGTACTACGAGTTACACCTGTGCCTAAACCCTCTCAGATAACAAGCTTGATGTTATGTCATATACTTAGTTAGTTATATTAGTTCCGCCTCCTATTCAAGTTCCACGAGTAACTTTGAATTGCGTAACATTTTAAGCTGCAGTACTATTTAAAGATAGTCCCACAGCTGAGCCGCTGAATGTTTACTGACATCTCTTTCCAATCTCAATTAAAATACTCATTAATATAAATTATGCAATACTAAAATAGGTTTCTCGCTTCGCCTACATGACAAGGGGTGAGTATTTCAGGATGAAAACTAGCATAGATTATGCAGCAATTACTAAGCTACGTTTTTGTAGAGTTTTATCAAAATCGGCAAAGGAGTTTAGCAGTGAAGATGTGACAAATATACAGAGAGGTTTTTATATTTATGATAACTGTTACTGCTAGCCTGTATCATTCCACCTGGGCAAAGGCTGGCTCTCCCCATGAGGAATGATTAGACTAATTATATTTTTAAGTAATGTAGTCAAGGTTAATGCTGCACTATAGTGTTATAGTCTTAAAATCATTTAGAAATTGGAAGTTATTTAGAATCCTAATAAAGAAGCAGAGCTTTTTCATGATTCTATTTCAATGTTCATAGAAGTCGTACTGAAAATAGTTATGCAACTTAGGCAGATGATAAAAAAGCGTCGACGTTTCAGGTTGTTTTTTTAAGTAATTAAGTACCTACTTAATGGCCGACACACGACAGGCATGATAATCAGCAAGCCCCATGGATGAAAAAAGAGTTTCTAATAAAAAAGTTAGCTATTGTCACATACCAACCAATTAGAAGACGGCAGCATAACTACTTCTTTTGACGGGAGACGATCTATCTCTAAAATCTATTCCAATGTTATAAAAATAAGTAAAGTTTGAATGCAAGGGATCTTGGAAACTATAGTTCCGATTTCGAAAATTCTTTCGCTAATATGAAGCCACATTATCCCCGACTATCTTAGGCTATGTTAAATATTTTGCCCTGGGATAATTCCGATTATAAAGGGAGCGAAGCTGCGAGAATAACTAGGCTTGAATGAACCGACACTAAGAAAAAACAGGATAAATTTAAGTAACTGTCCATTTCAATACTGCTCACCAAAAAGAAAGCATAAAAGGACGTTCGAAAAGTTGAAATTTAAAAAAAAACGCGCGAAATTCTCCGAAAACGTTAATCATGGCCGATGCGTGCACGACACATAAACGTTACGCAATACGTTACGTTACGTATGCAGCGATGAAAGTCACCGGTTTTGGAGGTGGCGGTCTGAGGCATGAGCTGTAGCGGGAGCGGATGATAAGTGAATGTGATAGTGATTTGGTGACGCTTTTGGAGAGCAATGACTGTTTCTGATTTTAAAAAGAAGGAGTGTTGAGTTAGGAGTTGGGTTTTTGGGGATGAGAGGGTTAAGAATGCAATATTTAGAATGATGATCACTCATAGCCCAACACCTGTTTCCCACACCGAAGCAAGATAAAAATGAATACTGTTGTAAGACGTGAAGACAGCGATGACGATGGTGGAAGAGGTACAAAATGTGTTCAATTAACAAACCCGAAATCTTAACGTCAATGAAGTAGAAAGTATTTTGTGAATTGATATAGATAACGGTTTAAAAGGCGGTTAATAATGCGGGATTATTGGTGCTTGTTATCAAGAAGCAATAAAATTACGAACAGAAAATTGAGCAAAAAGCTTCCAAAAATTAGTTCAGTTACAATTATGAATGAATGAAAACATGAAATTAGTTGATAACTGTGTATAACGTTAGTGAATGTGATTTTATTTACGTAGATCTTGAAGATAACATTGTTTTGCAACGTATTAATTACTTAATTGTTTAATTGCCATTTTGCTAGTGAATGCAAACGAACGGATGAATGAAAGGCAGTTAAAGGTCAACGCACAGTAGAAGCACTACATCAGATCGATATCATCTCACCATTTTTACCAGCTGTTCCCAATCCGCGGCGATGCTGTTACCATGCTCATGAATCTGTGTTGCTGTATAGAGATAAATAAAAAGCTGATCCTGTGAACTCCTGTGCAGTGCTTATAAGTGTGCTATGAGCTTTATTGTGATATTTTTCTTACATAAATGAAGACTTGTATTGTTTACCCGGTGAATGGTTATTTGAATGTTATAAAGGAATAATTTATGTATGAAACTAGACTATGTTTTGCTAACTAAAACAAATATTCATAACCAAAACTAAATGGTAATTTTCAGGTAACTTATTTTTTTTAGAAAAAAGTTATTTAAATTCTTACATAACTATTGAATAATTAAAATCATTTCTAAATTATTAAGTTGTCGAGTTACGCAATTTAAGTGAAAATAATTTTGTAACTTACTTAAATGGCGGAGATAATTTGCGAATTATTATGCAAATTTTAACAAGCTGTTTCCGTATAGTAATTAATAGAAAAAACATATAAACTCTTTAAAGTATAATCTTGTACAGTTTTGTTTATCAAAATAAAAATATGCAATAACTTAAAAGAGAAAATTAAACATGAATATAACGTTTTTGTTGCAAAAACCATTTTGGTATTTGATATGCTAACAAAAATAGATATTTAAAATGAAATTCTCTTTATATGATGTATGTGTGTATCTTTTCATTTTATGTATGTTTTGTGTTCTTTCGTGTATGTGTTTTATGTATGAACGATAATTGTAAGGTTTCAAATATGGACTAGATGGTCTGAAATACATTTTATTATTATTATTATAAAAGAAAAGCATGAAAGAATACTTTATGTCGACCCCAAATAAATTGATTGCACGCATCATCATTCCCTAAACCTATACTCGAGGGTAAACGCTTGATGTGTTAATCCATTCATGGACACTCCCAAGTTGGTTGTTGGGACACAGGAGAATATCCTGTGGACGTTTATACAAACCTAAACATAGACTACGTTACACCCATAACAAATACTTCAGGTTAACTGTATTCTGTTTTTGTTTGAACTCATCTTATTACCTACACACACTCCCACAGTTTAACAAAGTGCATCACCTCTTATAAAACCCAGCGTCAAATCGCTTTCAGTCTCCAACTTATACCACACAACTTTTAAGTGAAAGTAAGAACTGCCAAATTCTTTCGTGAAAGTCGAGAGTTGATCGATGCCATAATTATTATTACCATTATAAGAGATATGCTAAAAGCAAGCCGGATGTAGGAATCGAGTATCGATGAAAAAATCTAGACATTCGAGTTGAGTATCGATATATCATAATGTTAAGTGAGAGAACTTTTTTGTTTATGAAAGTTTGGTAGATGTTTAAAATGTTGGGAGGTTATGGTTTTAAGTTATGGATGATTTTCATGAAAAAAAATTAATTACGTCATTCAAATGACATTACGACTTCAAAAAATGAACCTGTTTGAAAATTAAAACTTATGTTTTAATTTTCGAACAGGTTCATTTTTTGTCATGTCTTTCAAAATTTCTCGAAGATCACAATGACATAAAAAAGTAATAAGATCGTTCGTACTTCGTTTATTCAAAGAAAGGCTTTTCTTTTAGTTCGACATTCAAAAACAAATCCCACCAAATCTCCAGGACAAAGCCAACAAGACTCACTAATTTCAAAAATGGAATCCTTAAAAGACAACATCCTGCCAGTTATCAACTTCCGTAGCCTTAAAGTGTTAAATGGCGAAATATTTTCGTTTGAAAAGTCAAGTGACATTAGAAAGTGCATGAGTAAGAAAGCCAAGCCTTTTAAGAAATACAACGCCACTAACGTTAGGAAATACACGTATTTTTTTGGCTATTTCTGTTAGCACTAAGTAACTGTTAGTCCTTTCTCATTTTCTCGATTCTTTGACAGCAAAGAGTTCGTGTACACATTTGAACTTTTTGTTTACAATGTCTAACTAAAAAGTATAAATATGGACAGGCTCTTTGGTGTGAGGCCAATACAATTTGGAATGATTTTGAAAAACAGTTATGAATAATGTAGCAATCACGAGGTCTGGATTTGTGCCTGGTTGATGGCAATAGGCTTGCCCCCATTGCGTGGGACTTAAAGATAACTAGAGAAAAAATGGTGCCTAACTTACGATGATTTAGAATTATGATCTCTGTAGTCATTATAAGACCTTTCTTTAACTTCTAAAAATCATCACAATATCATGAATTCTGTTAACAACGAATAAAACCTTTTCAAGTCGGTGTACTTTACTTCAACCTCTGCCTAAGCCTTCGTGGAAATATGCGTGAATATGAGAAACCTCCTATTCGTCTAACATTGTACTTAAACAACACAACGAGGCTAAACTTAACTCAGAGTCTATAAATAGCTTCAACTTACTTAACAGCTAAACTTTTCCCAAACAGAAACATACTTAAAACTAACTTGGGAAACTCATCAATATTTCATTAACTAAAATACTACTTCTAGCTAAGTTAGACCTAAGTTAAGACACAGTTGTGTGCGGCATATGTTTCTATCTGTGTTTAGTACTAGTTTCAAGGCTAGATGTAGCAATAACTCAATGAGAATTGAGACTGTAATAAGACTTACAATGGGCGAGTTTCTATTTTATTTTTAAAGCCTTAAAATTGTTTTCGAGAAAGCTCTTTGGTTGATATAATTAATAACATTAGTAGTGTCTCCTAATTTAGGCACAATTTATGACATAAAACACAGTTTTTGTGACTCAAAATTCACAAGATTTTTTATTTCACGTGGAGACATAAATGTTTTGAATGTGGCTAAAATAAACAATAAGTAGATTTTAGGATGTATTTTTAACACTGTGAAGCAAGCTAGTTAGTCTATGAGCACCTCAAAACTTACTTTAAAAAGGTTCTCATTTTAAAAACATTTTTGACAGGAGAAAGCAACACGCCCAAAAATGGCCGCTACATGACTTAAGAACAACAAAAAACTCTAAATTTGAAAAATATTTTGCAAAGCCAAGTACTGGCTGGGATGAGAACAAAAAGTTTTTATCTATCAATATTAATGAGCAATTATAGGTACGGAGATCTGAGCGGCCTCGGCTCACGCAAGCCACAAAACCCAGCTACTTGTGTTCTTGTGTTTGAAGAAATAGATACGTAGCAACGACCTGGGACAAGGATAGAGGTTTTCTGCAAGATTTTTGAAGAGTTTTAAACGCCATATATAGACTATACAACTCTCCCATAGACTCTATGGGGAGAAGTTTAGAGTGATTAGTACCGTTTTAGAACTGAGAGACATAATTTTAGAGTTGTGAGTCATTATGTTGGATTTTTATGGAAAATTGAGACACTGTTTTTATGTCTCCATGAGTTTAAGTCTTATACGATATCTAGTTTGATTTCGGTGCATGTGGTCAAATACCTAGTATGGTAAACGTTGGTTCAACCTTGCAATATTTAGGGAAAAAATATTTTCAAGTAGCTGGGTGTCTAAAATGGTCGCTTAAGCATCATAATAGCACAACAATATGAATAAAAACGTTAAAATTCTTAAAATAATCACAAACGCAGAAATCACTTTATGACCATTCCACGAATAGAAACGTAATTCACATTAATATCCTATTATGATTACGCTACAGTGGCCATTTTAGACCCCCTTAGTCTTACTTGAAATTATTTAGATGACATCATAGGCTTGACGACGTAAAAAAATCGAATTTGTTCGTCAGATAGAAATCCAAAAAATATTGGACATATATTTTTTCTTTTTTTACGTAAGTATACAACAATAAAAATGAAGACGATACAGTGCCCCAAAAACTCGTGTGACGCCACATTTCAGTACATTTTTTACCGGAAAGTGACGTCATTTTTATTACTTTGATGAAATAAAAAACACGTATCCAATATTTTTCTAATAACTGACGGACTAAACAGAAACATATTTTTTTTGAGTCAGTCATCGTCTCTATTATATCCATAAGATAGTATAAACGCCCCAAGTCTCATTTACAATATTTCCGTAAAAGGCTTGACAGTAATACATGATGCATTGTATGTAGCTAAGGTTAAGACTCATTACAATGGCTAAGGTTTTAAGAATTATAATTAAATGGCCTACTGCTTTACACCCATACACTTTTAGGGCGAAATTTTACCGCATAACGGACTAAATAAGACAAAAAAAAGGAAAAAAATGTTGTGTGTTAAAAAAACGACGTAAAAATGGTCAAGTAACAATTTTGCAATGTCACGTTAAACACAAAATCAATTATCAAAACATTAAAAAATCAGATAAAAGCTTTTAACTCACATGTCTATAAAAACCTCACACTAGCATCACTAAAACTAAAATTGATAAATTAGTTTATCAACAAAACTAAGAGCATGACCTATTAAGTCACAGAGATAAATAAATAAAGCTAAATCCATCACACGGTTAATTAATCAAATAACTCACGATCCTTTTAACATCGACCCAAATAAAGTGCAAACAAAAATAACTAACAATCTAAGATAAAACAACAATTATCTCAAAAAAACAAATGTTCATAAAAAGTGCCCTTCAGCCCCCGAAAGAGAAAAATGATATTTCCCAAGAGTTTCCTAACATCTGTTGTCTCTTTCCAACGCAAGGTCGAGTTCTTTGCCTCTCGCTCGCACAGTATGCAATACAACATCTCATGCAACAAGAGACCTTGATAAATTGCAAGTTTCGTGGTAGATAATAATTGTTATACGGGTGATTATTATGCGGGCCTTTGCCATTTAAAAAAGATATTTAAAAAAAAACTAACGCATTTTTAGTCTGTGGATTAACTGTTTTTGCGTGTTCGTATTTCAAAATCACTGTCGACTGTTGCCTTGGTTTCGATTTTTTTTTTGGTGACAATTTACTTTTTATTAAAAGTAATTTATACAACCAGGATCAAATAAAATGGAATTATGACATAATTTATTATTGGTTAAATGAAAAATATCAGCAGAAAAACCTATTTCGTATCGACGGACGAACAATTTTCTATGTACATATAATTATAAAAGTGACTACTCACATCCAACGTAATGCATTTGTAAAACAATCCAAAAAGTTCACAACACGAGTCCAAAATGCAAAAAGCACTGGCTATTAAAAAGTTTTTTTAAAAAATGGAACACAGAAGGCGACGCGAGAAAAGCGCGGGAATTTTGACGTTTGGTTTTTTTTCCAAAATGTAAGTACGCGGTGCCAAAAAGTTTGGGCGTAGAGCGGCCGTGCGCGCGCGGTTTGCAAGTCAAACTGAATTTTGTAAGCGCAAGCGAATGGCGCGCCGTGCAGGACTGTGAAGGTGTCGGCCCCAGCATTTAATTTGAAGACATTTAACCATCGGCCTGTCTTGCTGGTATAAATAGAGGCTGTTGATGCTAAACCTGTGCCTGTTAGGTTTTATTAAAGTTAGTGCTAACCTGAAAAAGAATGATGATTTTTGGTCAAATTCTAGAAAGTTCGATTCGAATTTTCAATTCGTAAAACGAAAGGAGAATATAACGACCAAGCTGTCAGTACTGAAAAAACAGCTTTCAAATCAATGACACAAAAAAAAGTCATTAAATTGCCAGTAAAAATAAAATGAATACAATCGCCCAATAACCCTTAACACAACTACAAGAATAACTCCGACTATTTCTGTCTGTCCTACGACCATTAAGAAGCATTAAGGATGAATGTCAACAAAGTATAAAATGGTAAACTAATCTATTTTTTGTAAAACAAAATGTCAACACACGTCACGTCTGTGTCAAATTATACTTTAAGAAAAAATAAAAAATGTTGAAATCTGAAAAAAAATATTATTAATCATGGTCAAAGAGATGGGTTAGGCTCAGGAATTTATTTTACTGCCAAGAGGAGAAACTATGTTCCGTAATTAATTTAGTCACTAAATAGTTCATTAAAATGATACTTAATAAAACGAGTTCTGCATCGTTCAACCAGCAAAACTGTCATCAAGCTTTTCCTTTGGACACTTTTAAATTTTCTGCAATATAAAACAGAAACTTCCCTCACTTTCGAATTTACACCAAAAAAATCGAACTTACAAAATGTCAAACAAAAATCCAAAATGGCCACTCGTTTCACGCCCGTAAAACGTCCACACAAAAGTATCATCTTCAAATCAATAGAAAAAGTAGGTCATTCTAAAATCTAAAATGACAATCAACCCTTCATTGAGGATTTTTACTCGCAATTTTAACCCTTTTGTTGCTTGTTGGACCCCCAGAATGACAGGACATGTAAAGTCCATTGAACAGAAAAACCGGACAGGGCAGGGGTTACACAAGTTTTTAGGGTTCGGTACGCGCACAAAAAATTGAGAAGGTTCTTGTTGGATCGAGGTACGACGAGAAAAAAAAATGGTGCTTTGAACATGTCTGAAAGCTCACGTCTTTTTTTCAGTTTCAGGTTTTTCGTCCCTTCCTACACCATTTTCTAAATCAAAGTTAAAAAACCTTAGGCAGTCTTAAGTTAAAAAAATCCTCGAATATGCTGGTGGGCCAACGCGCTTCGTTACGTAAGAGCTTCTTAATTTTTAAATTTCACTTTCAACGGACCATCAAAGCAGATGAATTACCAATTGCAATAACATTTGTTAATATAGTTTACTAAACGAGTAACATCAAGCTACTTATAAGGAAAATAAAATAAAAAATACAAGTAACTTTGAGTCACGCATAAAAACATTTTTATAAACTAAATACATCGTACATTGCTTGTTAAAGTACAGGCAATAACAATTTCACAGGTATTGAAAAAAAACCATTACTGTGAAAAAAAAACCACGAGTAAATGACGCTGCAAAGTAACCCGAAAATGAAACAAAAAAATTGCAATTACAGTCAGTTCACAAAAAAAAACGCACGCGGAACCCTCTTCGCAAATCTCACACACACGGCATTTTGAAAAACACGTTCACATTGTTGTCAAAAGGAGGGGTAACTTGAAAACCATGTCTACCTCATGAAAAGAATGGCACAATTGGCACATTACCATATTATTAAAGTTCGTTCGTTCTTTTGAAAAAGACAAGTTCGTCAAAGTAATACCGATATTCAGATACATCTGGTAAAACTGGATGCTGACCCCAACTGTCTTGAGAAAGGTCTGGGATAAAATATACTTAAAAAAGGAAGAAAAAACTAAAATCACTTCGACTCGAGTCGAACAGGACAGAGTTCACATTTTGGCGAGAGAAAATAAAAGCCGGCTACAAAAACGAATACTATTAATTGAAAAGTGACGTCTGGTGTCCGCCATTTTGAATTTCCTGTGACAGCATAGTGACACTTTCACACGATTCGATTTAAGAACTACAGGATTCTGTTGAGGGGGCGTTTATTTGTGAATATTCGTGAAATTGAAAGTTGGAAAAACAAAATGGCTTTGTTAGTTTTGATTTTGGTAACGAGCTAAAAGTTCCTTGTACAACTATACTTACACATTAATTTGTTTTATGTGAACGGGGTTAACAACACGCGGAAAGTTCAAGATGGTACCCAAGCGTAGAAGCTTTTAAGATAAAAACCATTTTCGCATTAGACAACTACTTTTAGGGATAAAACCGATATCTTCAATGCTCCATTGCAAATGTATGACCTGTCCATAGCGCTTAAACAAAGCGATTTATGACAGAAAACTCAAAAAACGTATGTGACTAACAAAAGCTATCGAAAAGTTTATAAAAATCCATGTAGAACTGCAAAGCTGTGTTTGCCTACCATTTTCCTATTCCCAGGGTCGATAGCCCACTCAAAGGAACCGCTCGCACCTCAGACACCAACGTTCGTACATTAGGAACAGCAATAGGTACGTTCAAAAGATACAGTAACCTAATTTTCGTCCATATCTCGCTGATAACCGCTATCATCGAAACTTGGTCAATGTACGATATAAATAGATAACTGACATTATGTTTTGGTTAAGAATTAGGTACTTTTTGAAAATTGTTGCGCGTGAGTGGCGAGCGGGAATTGCTTTTAGGTGATAAGCAGGATCATTCCTAGACTTTTCCCAACTATGTTGGTGTCTGCTTCCGGTTTAATGCAGCTGAGTACCAGTATTTTACATGGAGCGACTGCCTATCTGACCTCCACAACCCAGTTAGTACTGTGTAATACGGTACCTCTTGATAAGACTGGTTGTCAGACTTTTGGGTCTCTAACTACCTGTAACGACTGTCAAAGATCTACGTATGACAGCCGGGACCAACTGGTTGAATGCTTGGCGCTACGGTACATATGTTTGATTCCTATTAACACCAATATCAGCTGAAATAATAATATATAACATGTACATGTAAGCAAATAAGAATTAAAGAGCGTCACACAATTCTTCCACATCGATGTCAACGGGGAAAATGCCCTTAAGGCTGGCAGCATTACCACATTGGATGGCAATCCTGATTCTTTGGCCAAGAAATAAGCCCGCCCTCTGGTCCCAAGACAAGTCGACCAACAGTTTGGCGATATCCTGAAATACTAGGTGGGCACTAGGTACCCATGGCCCATATCATATCACGATCTAAACACATTATAAAACATATGAAAACGGGTATTTATCGCGAATTTACCTTTAATTTAAGCACGACGTTTCGATCGGATCGCGCCAGCCGTGGTCGCGGGGATACTGAAGTATTGGAGGTACCGCGACAGCAAAGCGAAGGCGTTTATTCAATTCGCGATAAATACCCGTTTTCATAATGTTTTATAACATATCATATCAGTTTCAATATCATCATTTGCCTAGCCTTTTCCCAATTACGTTGGGTTCGGCTTCCAGTCTAACCGAATGCAGCTGAATACTAGTATTTTACATGGAGCGACTGCCTATCTGACTTCCACAACCCAGTGGGTAGGACTGGTTGTCAGACTATTTGTGCCACTTGACTACCTTTAACGACTGCCAAAGGTGGACAAATGACAGCCGGGACCAATAGCTTAACGTGCTTTCCGAGGCACGGAGGAAACTCGGTATGTAAGGGTGGTCACCCATTCACAGACCAACCTAGGCAAGCACGGCTTAACCTAAAGATCGGCCCGAGCGGCTGTTATTATTTAGCCACGGGCTCCTAGCATATCAGTTTCAATATAATATTATAGATACATTCTGCGCGAATTTTATCCTCACTTAAATAAAGTCCCCGAGTTTGAAGTGCATGAGTAAAATATCCTCGGCATATTTTGAAGAGGGATATCGATTTTTAGGCATAGCAGTAAACAATTGCAATAATATAAGACTGTCACTCATGAGTGAAAGTTATCTCTTTTCATAAGAAGAGATCGACATCTGCCTTACCTTTTCCCAACTAACTGGATGCAGTTGAATACCAGTATGTTACATGGAGTTACCGCCTACCTGACCTCCACAACCCAATTAGTACTGGGTAATACGATATCCCTTGGTAAGACTGGTGGTCAGACTTTCAGGCTACTGACTACCTGTAACGACTGTCAAAGATTTACAAAGGACAGCCGGGACCAACTGCTTTACCACGTTCGTCTAGAAAAACTTTCGTATTTAGCATCTCCCAATTATTAATAGCTAGACGCAGGAAACACGGATTCCACTCCTCTGCAAGTTTTTTTGTATCCATAAATGAACATAAATGTAAAATGTATGTATTAAATCACAAAAACGCTTTTACTTTTAAATTTTTTTTAATCTGTGCACCAACTGCTAACGTAATGTCTAGTGCCTGTATACTTAGTACCTACGTGAAACTGCGATTCAGCGATAAATTGCTGGGAGTCGCGGCACCTACAATTCGTGCGATATTTGACAGACCAATCAAATATAGAATCATTTTAAACTATAATATCGAAATGTTTATTAATTATTGTAATATAAAACAATTTTTAAAACACGTGTGCAGTATCAAATTATGCTGATTGCACTTTTTGAAATGATTGAAACGAAATTTTTGTGAGTATAGGTCTTTTTTTAATTAGGTACTACAAGTGTAGTTGCTATGTAATTAAGATTAATTGTAACTAAGTTAGGTTATATTATAATATTTCTGTTCTATGATTTATTTTGATATTACTTCTTGATAGATTTTGAGCATGGGTAATCTTTTTTTTGGTTTCAAAGCAACTAAGTGTGTTTTATTGTCTTTTATATTTATATATTAGCAACCCAGCCATCCTTCGCACCACCTATCGAGTCCAAAACTATCCTGTATTTCAAGCTAGAACTAGCCTAACAAAATTCCATAGAAATCGGTTGATTGGTTTCAGAGATTAGCGTGTACGAACATAACGACGTGTTTTTTAAGATTAAGTAAGATTGATAAGTCTCTATTGTACATATCCTTCTGTTGGTCTATGTGTTTCACTCTTGATCTTATTTTAGCTCATAAAGAAGAAGACCTGAAATCTCTCAAAAACCAAAACGTCCTAAAAACTTGATGGATACTTCAAAACTTGATGGATATCATACTTACCTTTTCCCTGCTGCGGTAGATCTGCTTTGAGATGAATTAGAAAACAAAGACCCGAATAAACCAAGATCTTCATAATAGTTACTAAGAGAAGAATACTCGTAAATAATATAAAAATATCATAAAAGTCAAATTAATTCCACAAAAAAATATCATTTAACCTTTGGTACAACGCAGATCCACGATAAAAAGGACTTCACGCAATTTTGTCCAGATATTGTTAGTGTAGTTCAACCAGTCTTACCAAGGGGTATCGTATTACTCTGTACGAATTCGGTTTTGGAGGTCAGATAGACAGTCGCTCCATGTAAAATACTGGTATTCTGCTGCATCCGGTTAGACTGGAAGCCGACCTCAACAAAAGTAGATGGGAAAAGGCTGGGCAGATGATGATGATTTTTAGTTCAGTTCTCGGATCTAAGTTCATCGCACACCAAAGGTTATTGAAACTAGGAAGAACGGTTTATTTATTCGGGTCTTAAGAAACTTAAACTTGCTTCTTCAATCTTGAAAAGACTTTGTGTCGACTAGTGTCAACATGATGTCAATTTTGATAGCTCCAAGTGTCTCCGCTTACCTGAAATAGACAGAAATGTTGTTAATTCATAAATCAATTGATTATTTATTTATGGCTGGCAGTGATAGCCTAGTTGGACGACCAGGTCTCGAGTTCGACCCAAAAACACGCACTTCTGATTTTTCGGAATCATGTGCGTATTGTATAATTATCACGTTTTTCGGTGAAGGAAAACATCGTGAGGAAACCAGCATGCCTGAGAGGTATTTCTCGACGGCATGTAAAGCAAAGTCAGAGGACCATGCCATGGGCGGCATAAAAACTCTGACACCAGGTTAGGCACACGATAAAGAAGAAAAAATAAATTGATTAAAGAACTTATTCACCATCTGTCAATGTTGTAGTAGCAACTAGTAGCAAACATAGTGCTAGTCATCACTATTACATATTATAAAACAAAGTCTCCCGCCGCGTCTTGTTGTTCTTATGTATGCTTAGATCTTTAAAACTACGCAACGGATTTTAATGCGGGTTTTTTAATAGATAGAGTGATTCAAGAGGAAGGTATATCACTTTACGCGGGCGAAGCCGCAGGCATCGGCTAGTAGAAATCCTAGTACTAGTGGTGTCTCAATAGGCTTGTTAACTGAAAAAATCTAATTAGTCTGTCACTTAGATTATCAAAAAATTTTAGACCCGTTTTTTTTCTTTTGTCACATAAACCAAAATTGACGAAGATACGACGCTTTTAAAATTCTCAATACGTCACTGTTTGGCATCATTCTTAGTGAGTTCTGACGTCACGAGCCCCCCACTCCCGAGTTTTGTTAATATTCGTTGATTTACAAAAAAAAATACGTATCCATTATTTTCCAATACTCTAACTGACGGACTAAATAGATTTGCAATTTATTGATGGTGGAAACTAGCCAATTGCAAGGCCGAGAAAACTTTCGTAAACACCGGTTTTTCTTTCAAAGATTTTCTTTTTTTAATACTGCATATTAATCTTCGTGTACATTTACGGCAATTTTTAATAACTTACTGTTCGGTTTCGGTAGGTTGCTACTGTCTGTTTGACATTTTGCTTACAGACGGTTTACAGAAACAATTTAAAACGTCACAGAAAAGCTTTCTTTGATTTTTCTATGAATCAAGTGACAGGTAGGTGACGCGGTTAGGATATTTCAAGACTTTGTTTATAGAAATACCGATAGTTACGAGACGTAGGCATAGTAACTGACAGTTATACGTAAGTAAGTTATAGAAAACGGGACTTAAATACCACCTGTGGTAGCTACTTTAATGCATCAATAACAATACAATAGTAAGTAAGTATCAGAGAGCAGCGGTGGCCCAGTGGTGGCGGCACCGACTTACGAAAAGTAAGTCGTGGGTTCGAACCCAGGCAGGCGCATTACATTGTGTAATTTATTTCATCACCACTGCTCTCAAAAACGGTGAAGGAAAACATCGTGAGGAAACCAACATTTCGAAGACATATGTGACATCTACCAACCCGCACTGGGCCGCGTGGTGGATTATTATAGCCCATGAGCAAAATATGCGCTTAGACGTGGAGTTGCGGACACCAGCCCGTAATACAATGCAATATGTAAGTAATAACTATCAATATAGGGTGACTGGTAATTAGTGTACGAAACTTTAACACGTGATTGTGCTCATATTGGTTATCATGAGTATAATGACGTGTTTAAGTATCGTACCCTAATTACCAGTCACCCTATAATATAATCAACGCTACTCAATAATTAGTAGGAAAATTTACTATTTCCTCTTCCCCCCATTTACGACTGTTGACAAGGAGTTAATGACTGAAATCGTACAAAAACACATAACATAACATCACGCCTCCAATCCCGGAAGGGTATGGCAGAGGTGAATAGTACTATAATTCGCCAGTTATGTTTTTAAATCCCATACAAGTTATATCACTGTGGGAGGAGCTCATGGCTACATAATATCAGCCGCTCGGGTCGATCTTTAGGTTAAGCCGTGCTTGCCTAGGTTGGTCTGTGGATGGGTGACCACCCTTACATACCGAGTTTCCTCCGTGCCTCGGAAAGCACGTTAAGCTGTTGGTTCCGGCTGTCATTTGTCCAACTTTGACAGTCTTTACAGGTAGTCAGTGGCCCAAAAAAGTCTGACTCCAGTTTTGCCAAGTGGTAGCGTATTTCCCAGTATTAACTGGGTTGTGGAGGTCAGATAGGCAGTCGCTCCATGTAAAATACTGGTATTCAGCTGCATCCGGTTAGACTGGAAGCCGGCCCCTACATAGTTGGGGAAAGGCTAGGCATAATGACAAGTTATATCGAGCCTATTGTTATCAACGGGGCACAAATCAAGACACTACAGAGAAAATCCTGCCGGAAAAACCAAAAAAAACTTTGCCCGACTTGAGAATCGAAGCCAGAACCTCAAACTCAAATTCAGTAATTTAACGGCCGTTTTTTATAACTTACTTACGTATAACTACCTTCCTCCTTAATATACCTTCTACCGTAGACATCATTAATTTTTTTATAAACAACTAGCCGATGCCCGCGGCTTCGCCCGCGTAAAATTATATAATAAAACCTTCCTCTTGAATCACTCTATCTATAAAAAAAACCCGCATCAAAATCCGTTGCGTAGTTTTAAAGATCTAAGCATACATAGGGCCAGAAAGACGCGGCGCGGGAGACTTAGGGTTATAAAATGTAGTGAAGAATATTCTATCCGCTTCTCCTATAGGATTCCTGTCACTTGATTCATAAAAAAATCAAGGAAAGCTTTTCTGCGACATTTTGTTTCTAACAGTCCAGTTAGCAAAATGTCAAACAGACAGAGATAGCAACCTACCGAAACCGAACAGTAAGTTATTGAAAATGGCCGTTATTGGAGAAATACCCAAAGTCTCGAAAATTCTACCAACCAGCCTTGGGCCCGCGTCATGTATGACAGAAGCGCATTCCCTCTCATAGAGAGGTCTATGTCCCACAAGTGGGAACAATTTAGGCTGATTCTGTTTTGTTTTGTGTTGCCGATAAGCTCTTCAATGACGCGCTTCTTTCAATTCTAATTCAGAATTTCGGTGTTGATAATAATATTTATGTAGCGCAATGACTGATAGTCAAAAAAGCCTCTGAAGTCTAGACGCGTTATCTAGATTTAGATAACGAAATGTCATGTGTTTAGCATTTTTATCTTCTAAAAATGCCGATTGGAAGCCGTTGGGGTCGGCTCTTAGTCTTAAATAACCCGATTTGATAAGGACTTGTCAATTTTCGATAAATAATCGAATTCCGATTTTTATCACTTCATTTCAGCCGAAAGACGTCCACTGCTGGACATAGGCCTCCGCCAAGTGTCGCCACATTGACCAATCCCGTGCGACTCACATCCAGCGGATTCCCAAAACCTTGACCAGGTCATAGGTTCACATAGTGCGAGGCCTTCCTTCCGATTTTAATGTAACGACAATATTGATTGCAAAAATGATAAAATTACGAATAGTTGAACACTGCTGTTTTTCTTGTTCTACAACAAGAACCACAGCACTATGTAGTTCGGTTGGCTGGGTCGGCTTGGCTGCAGTCACTTTTTTTTTTGGATGGGATATCATCAAATCACTTCTCCCACTCTGGGCGGAGCGGGAGGGAGTGTCAGACTTTTACTGACTAAAACCCATCCATGTTCCTTCCTCGCCCTTTATGTTCCGGGGCCATGGTATCTCTTTCGAATAGACCCGCAGGCCCGGGGCTGTAGTTACCTGGAGTCCGATTTTTTGCCGGTTTATGACAATGGACGGCCTTATCACAAAACCGCCAAAAGTGGAGAGATTTGGAAGAGTTCTACACTCAGCATTAGATGGCTGAATGTTGAAGAAGACGATGTCTGTGAGCTCACCCGACACCCTCTATTACTTGGGACTTGAAAATAACTGATAAATCATCATCTACCTAAATGCCTTTTCCGAAACTATGTTGGGGTCGACTTCCAGTCTAACCGGATGCAGCTTAGTACCAGTATTTAACATGGAGCGACTGCCTTTCTGATCTCCACAACCCAGTTAATATTGGGTTATACGAGACCTCTAGGTAAGACTGGTTGTCAGACTCTCAGGCCACTGACTACCTGTAACGACTGTCAAAGATCTACAAATGATAGCCGTGACCAACTGCTTAACGTGCTTTCCGAGGCACGGAGGAAACTCGGTATGTAATAGGTGGTCACCCATCCTCGGACCAACCTAGGCAAGCACGGCTTCACCTAAAGATTGACATGGAAACGAGAATACAGGCTGCGCCGACCCTAAGGAAACTTGGGATAAGGGCCGGACGCCGCTTGCCTACTGGCTATTACTGAAGCAGCGGTGGTCTAATGATGGGAGCCCAGACTTACGCACAGTAAGTGGGTGCCCAAACAGGCGCATTACTTTCTGTAATTTATTTCGTCCGCACTGTCTTAAAACGGCGAAGGAATCGTGTGGAAACCGGCATGTCCTAGAACCAAAAATTCGAAGACATTTGTGACATCTACCAACCCGCACTGGATCTGCGTGGTGGATTATAGTCCATTCCCTCTCATAGAGAGGAAGCCAGGTGTCCCAGCAGTGGGAACATAATAGTCTGATTATGCTAAAGGCAGAATAATATCACTCTTGGTGATTTTGTATTGCTCTCCAATGCGATTGCCATAATTGCCACCTGACCATTCCAATTGATAGTACTTCGTTCCAGATGTTTAAGAATGATTGTCAATTATTTTGACCTGTCAGAAACATTAGTGACAGCTATTATTATGAAAGGTTTTTCAAATTATTTTTGCTTGTGACAACCCTTAAATTGTGTGACACTTCATACAATGTGACATAAGTTTGCACTTTATACTTTAAAAAATTGATTGTGAATGTAAGTTGTATTAAATTATGATGACATTATTTTATTTTATGATTTGGGTCATTGATTGTAAGTGCTACTGCATTAAGTATTGTTTTTTGAAGTTTAATTTACAAATAAATATTAGGTTAAGTTAGATCCCAAGTATGGTAAATTTTATTGGATAAAGGAATTTCTCAATGCCAGCCCGTAGTCCAGATTTGAACAACGTTTAAAAGCAATGAGCTCGCCACTTTTACATGTAACTAAAACTTATGTAGTTTACATAATGTGACTGTATTAACAAATACACCTTTCTGTGTCCCATCCGGACTATACAGGAGTGACGTTATGTTTTGTGAAATTGATCAACGTATGCATTTTACAAGGATAATTAGATGCATTAATATTCGAGCAATCATTTATTGTCTACAGCAAAACTCTCAAGTTGGTACTATAGTCATTAGTCATTAGTCATTTATTCTTAACAAAATACATTTGTGTCGAATACAGAGTAGCACAATAATAATAATCAATAAAATTTCCAATCAATAATATAGATAAAAAGTCAAAAATAAAATAAAATAGGTACATATCAACAACAAAATTAAAATAAAACCCCCCAAAACCGAAACGTCAAATAATTCAAAATTCGAACCCCAACAAGATTCTCATTGTTAGAAAACAATTAACGACAGTCAAAGACCTTACACAAAAGAGGTTTTAACACAAAACAAACAAGCTATGGCACTCCAACTGGTTCTTTAAAGAACCTAAAGCTAACGGATCGGTGCATCCCGGATTCTACGCACACTACGACACATTTCCCACGTACGACTCACACCAACGCGACATCAGCTGAGTCAAAAGTGTGTCAGTAGCAAGCGGTCCCGACGAACGGTACCCGGCAAAAAAGTGATGTCGCTATTCGATAAGAGATGGCGCTGTACTACCGTTACATTCGTGGTACGTTCTTTTTTTTGTTATTTCGATTATTGATGGGTTAATGTCAATTTGTTTTATCGTTTGAATGTGGGTTTATGTGCTCTCTAGTGCTTGCGATTACTCATAATGATATTTAGGTCAGACTGATAAAAACACTTCGTTCTAGACGTAATTATCTGAATCAATGATTTATGTTTGTCTTTGCACTTAGAGGCGCAATTATGACGGCTTTGTAAAATAATACTTACAAGAAACTGGAAATTAAAATAAAATGAACAGTTACTCAGCTGTACCGCTAGATGTCGTTACACGTCAACGACCTAACAGCTGGCAGAACAATTATCAAATGAATGAGCATAATCGAAATAATTAAACAACTCCGGGTATCCTAAAACAGTTACTATGATCATTGCCTGAGAAAGGGCTTACACAAAACTACCGTTGTGGCTGGTTCTTATTTGTGTCAAACTAGTACCGCTTTTCATCAATAGATGTCGCTATTTTACAACTACATATAAATAATTTTAACGTTCTCGGTGGGCAATTTATATTATTTATAGTATTATCGTTAAATATAACGATGTTAAAACATAACTGTATAATTGTATTATTGTCATAGTTATTTTATTACCGTTAGTTGACATTTTACCAGCAAGAACTCAGTTACTATTGAAATAAATCATAATTTTAGATAGCAACCTATAAAATCTGAAGAAGCTTCACAGAAAATCTCATTATTTATATAGTTACATTACAGTACTACGAATAGAGTTCGAACCCGCGACTTCGCTCGCCAGACCGTACTTTTTGCAATTGAGCTATCGTTGTTTTTCTACAAGGTTGATGACCTAGAGTTTGCAAGCATGACTGCTGATTAGAATCCAGGATTCAATTCCCGTTTCAAGCAAAAGAACATTGAGTCTTTCAAACTGGGCTTTCTTTTAAAAACTTTATTTTTCCGCCTTATCCAGCATTTGTCCCTGATAATGATCTCAACCCCTAGGTATATATCATTACGCCGGTAATCCTCAAAGAGGTGAATAGAGGTGTACCCAGCGGTGCGCCCAGATTTCGCCAGTTGAGCCATGTGAAATACTGGTATTTAGCTACATCCGGTTAGACTGGAAGCCGACCCCAATATGGTTGGGCAAAGGTTAGGCTGGTGGTGATTATAGAAATCAACCCTAACATGACCAAAAGTAACCGTAAAGGCAAATATAATTTAATCAGTCATCTATTACCAAAAGCAAAACTAAATTTGTTGTAAAACAAGAGCGAGCCTATGGTTGCCATAAGTGCGGAATTTTAGTTCAGTGTCCGAAATACGGGGTAATTTTAAAATGTCCGGAATATTGCAACAATGAGAAAATAACAAATAGTTGCATGTTAAAATGTAATATATTTTTTTTAAAACTGCACTAATTAAAAGAAAAATGAGAGCAGCGGTAGCCTAGTGGTGGCGGCCCCGACTTACGAACAGTAAGTCGTGGGTTCGAACCCAGACAGCCGCAATACTTTGTGTAATTTATTTCATCACCACTGCTCTCAAAAACGGTGAAGGAAAACATCGTGAGGAAACCGGCATGTCCTAGAACCAAAAATTCGAAGACATGTGACATCTACCAAACCGCACTGGGCCGCGTGGTGGATTATAGCCCATATATGCAAAATACGCACTTTGACGTGGAGTTGCGGACACCAGCCCGTTGTACAATACAATACAATACAAAACGTCCGGAAACTCCAGAAAAAAATAATATAGATCTGGTATCCTTAGCCTATATCCCTCGACGGAATTCAGTCGTAATACCACCATTCATCACCTGCCCAGCCTTTTCCCAACTATGTTAGGGGAGTCCAGTCTAACCGGATGCAACTGAATACCAGTATTTTACATGGAGCGACTGCCTATCTATCCTCAAGACTGGTTGTCAGACTTTTTAGACCACTGACTGCCTGTAACGACTGTCACAGATCTACAAATCCACCACCCACCTAACCAGGGTCAATGTCCGATAGTACCAGTCTGGCTAGATGACTGATAAACTAAACGATAGGACTACCTCTGGTGCAGGTTCGATTCCCGGGTTAGTCAAAGTGTTAGTGGGTTCTTCCATCAGGAACTTCTCAATAGCAGTTACGGAGACGGTTGATAGCAATATAGGCTATTGCTAGGTGTTTAGAGTTGGCAAGTTATTTTTTAAGTGAATTGGACCACGGAACTCTCAAAAGGTGCTATTTTATAGTTGGACTAGCTTCTGCATGCACGCGACTTCGTTCGCGTGAATTTCCCACTCGCAACATTTCTTAATGCTGCTCCTCTCCTATTGGTCATAGCGTGATGTTATATAGCCTATAGCCTTCCTCGATAAATGGACTATCCAACGCAAAAAGAATTTTCCAATTCGAGCAGGTAGTTCCTGAGATTAGCGCGTTCAACCAAACAAACAAACAAACTCTTCTGCTTTATAATATTAGTATAGATAGTATAGATACTCGTAACTGCCCCTAGTAAAGACCCATGGTCCAACTAGTTGTACAGAGCAGTTGGACCACTCCAGATACATCTCTGCCTAAACCTTCAGGGATTACAAGCGTGATGTTATGTTATGTTATGCTATGTTATGTTATGTCAAACGTAACATACAAACGTACAAATGGCAACAAACCGAAGCCACTAAGTAATCCGTGCCACTAACCTAATAAAATTCGTGGATAGAATCGATACGCGGTATTCGTTTGAACTTTAGACTAGAATGACTCACGGTTCCGCCCGTGCGTGCACGACGCAGGGTTGAAAGGTACAAGGACGCTGAATCAGTTTCCATATTCAGTACGTTATAGCCTAGTGGAGTGAGCGTTGGATTGCCTACTCATAGGTCTCGAGTTCGAACTTAAGACTGATATTTCGGATTCATGTGCGTATTGAATAATTATCACTTGCTTCGGTGAAGGAAAACATCGTGAGGAAACCAGCATGCCTGAGAGATATTTCTCTTATGTGCGTGTGTTTTGCTTCTTTATGTGTTTTTTTTGTGTATTTGTGGACTGAATACGTGGTTAATCATTTTAGCGTCGGTGTCCCTATTCATACTTTGGATTTTCTCGAACTTTAAAAACTTCAAACCACGGACTCAAACTGTAACCGTAATAATGCTTATTTTAACCATAAATAAGTAAATTGTAAATTTGGCAACGCTGAGTTTACCTGTTAAACACATTATATCTGTTACAGATTTATTACGGTTACACTTTTGTAAGTGTTTTGGGTTAACACATTGAAAACACATTTATAAGTGTTACATATTTGATTCTGTTACCAATTCAACATGTAACACTTATAATTCTGTAACCTTTATGAAGGTGTTTTTAAGTCCCTGCTTCAAACTTCTACCTATCAAACAAGACACTTTTGTCAAAGCCCTTTTAAAATAAAAAGTTGGCAACCTTGGCCGCACAACTACGCTATTCATTGACGGCAACCCTTCATACCGACCCGGCCATATTGATGTCTGGATTTCTAGTCAATATACTACAGTCTATTAGTGACGTACCAGAATATGCCGCTACAAACACAATCAGGTAAATATGGGGTCCTTTCGTCATCCAGTACGGATGTAATGTTCCAATGGTTTGGTGTGGTGTTGGATTGTGGTTGCCCATGGCTCTTTTTGGAGGTTAGTAGAGACGAATGATGAAGTTTGGAAGAATCTATGACAATACGACAACACGCTTGTTATTCGCAAAGGATTCGGCAGAGTTACACACACATTTCCACCAGACCATCAACCGTGTATAAATCCAGACTTCTTGGCTGCAACTGAGAATTTCCTGATGGGAAACTTTGGCTGACCTGGGAATCGTAACCGGTACCTCATGCTCATCTGTTCTGCTTGCGGCCACTAGACCAAAGAGACAGAAAAAAAAATTGAAACTTACGACACAAAAAGGATACAATGCTTACATTGCCTAATCATTATCTTTTGAGTGTTTATTAAGGAAAACTAATAAAATATGCATACAAATAAAAGTTGCCATTCATAATATTAAATTCCATTCCTAGAAACGGTAAACGATTCGGATGGTTCCATAAAAAACTTCTTCTAAATGGCAAATATTTTTCAACATCGCGTGAAAAGTTTTCACGCGATTTGTCAAAACTTATGCTTTTATGTCCCGGAAACTCCTAGAAAAAGCCTAGCTTTAGAAAAATGTTTTTATAACTATGCAATACTGGTTCCTAATAATACTTGCAGAGATTTTCACGACCACCAACTATTTAGCTTTATTTTATTAGTATATAGACCCAGAAGAAGATGGCGGGATGGGCCGAACTCTTTCTTAAAGAATTGGCCTACAATCGCATTAGATCGCGAAGAGTGCAAGGAGGGTGGCCTTTGCCCAGCAGTGGGACAATTATATAGACTTATAAGGATAATAGATTTACTGTGTGTCCTTCGTTACGGTGTCTGTTGAGATGAGGAGTAATAGAGAAAGAAGTACTGAAGAAAATGCCGCGACGACCACAAATATACGTAATTGGGATAAGCGCAGAAGAAATATCGATGGTGATGTTAGGTACATACGAGTATAACCATTCACCCGGCCGCACCAAAACAAACAATGAGTTTCCACATTCCAATTAGATTCTAACTGGTTTCTAATTAATGCGTTACTAAGATTTTGGTCTTATTGGAAAGGAAATATAATCTAGTTTCTAAAAGGTTTTTTTTTATTGATAAGGATTTAATAGTTTTTCATAAAATTAATATATTTATCGCGAAATAGCCGTTTTCGTGACTGTTTTTCAAACTCTACATTTATTTTAGAGTATTTAATTATTATTATATTTCTTGGTTTTTGATTAAATAGATTCCTTTACTATTCAGCTATTCACTGTAAATTTTATTTTGGTCTAAGTCTTGTAGTTTGCGATCTTCAGTGTCAAATTACACGAAATCATCGTGACCCTGACGCGGTCGGCGCGGTCCTCCCCGTCCCGTTGCGCGGTAGGCGCGGGTCAGAGGATAAGGCTATCTAGAATTAAACTAAAAACAATTCTGTTTTTAGACATAAGGACCACCAACAACCAGACCTAAGGAGGTCTCATGCTTAATGGTCAAACGACATTGGAGCCTTCGCGGGTAAAACCTGGATGAGACTGTCTGGTATTTTCACAAACAAAGAGATTCCTAGCAGTGGGTGATGTGTTCTCCCTACCAGTCGCTTGTAAAGCAAAACTTGGTGTATGTAGCAAATTAAGACGGCATAAACAAGAGGCCTGGATCCCAGCAGGGGGCACTTTATAGGCTGACTAGCTGACCCACGCAACTTCGTCTGCGTCACATAAGAGAGAAAATAAAGGAAAAAAAATCCCCGTTTTTGCAACATTTTTCATTCATGCTCCGCTCCTAATGGTCGTAGCGTGATGTTATATAGCCTAAAGCCTTCCTCGACAAATGGACTATCCAACACAAATTTTTCAATTCGAACCAGTAGTTCCTGCGATTAGGGCGTTCAAGCTTTATAATAAGTGATGACATATTTATACGAGCTAAACGCGAGTTTTATAATTACTAAAAGTATATGATTCACTGCTATAAACAAGACCAGAAAAATATATGATATTCTTCAGGATATATGCTAGCATTATACTGTTTTGAAAACATAATACAATTAATTTGGCTCGATAAAAAGAAATCACGAACTTACCTCTAAAAATATCTTTCAAACAATAAAAAACATACTATTATGCATGCGATCATTCTGATTTTTTGGCAAATAATTCTAAAAGCAATATATTAGCATGATACTGTTTTCGTTTTTTAATCCAATCAATAGTTTTTTTGTAAATCGATCGAAACCACTCATTTCGCGCTATTTGGCCCGCAGTGGCCGACGTAACAACCACTTTGTAGTGCAAGCTGATTAGAACTTTATTCTAACAGCATTTCAAACGAAGTTTGAACCACCACTAATAGAGTTGCTAATTTAGCTCGTCTAAGCGCCTTAACACTTGAAGCACAAAAGTACAGAGGCGGATTTAATACCAGTCAACCTTTAGGTGATGCAGAGACAAAGATATAAACATCATCTACCTAGCTTTTTCCCAACCCTGTTGTGGTCGGCTTCCAGTCAAACCGGATGCAGCAGCAGTCAATTCCCTAACCCACGAAAACTTAGATGCCTAAGCATAAAACCCGGTCTTTAAATAAGGTTAATAAATACCTACAAGGGGTAGATATACAAGCAGGCTGCTACCCGAAAATGCCTTGCAAAGACTTCGATCAAACGCCTTGCAAAAACTTCGATCAAATCGTAAAACGTGATGCTATGAAAAGGACTGTTAATTGGCATTTGGGAAACCTTCTAAAACGGGAAATTAATATAGTAAGTCTTTATTTTAATAATTTGCTAAGGAATTTTATTGTCAGGCAATTTTCCTGTTGACAGCGATGCTGATGAATTTATTGATGTCCCGGGATGTACGCACGTTTTTGTTTGTTAGGGTTCCGCGCCCAAAGGGTAAAAACGGGACCCTTTTACCAAGACCAAAGTGGAGTCTTAGTAATAGGGTCCCGTAAACATCTGTCTGTTAACAAGCTGTATCACATGAACCGTGATAGCTAGACAGTTGAAATTTTCACAGATGCAGGATTTCTGTGGCCGCTCTATAATCTATACTTATTGTTTGTTTGGTTGAACGCGGTAATCTTAGGAACTGCTGCTTCAAATTGAAAAAATATTTTTGTGTTGGATAGTCCATTTATCGAGGAAGGCCATATCATCACGCTACGACCATTAGGAGCGGAGCTGGAATGAAAAATGTTGCAAAAACGGGTTTTTTTTTAATGTTAAATAAAAAGGCTCCCCTAATATAATAGTACGGAACTCTTCATGCGTAAGTCCTACTCGCACTTGGCTGGCTTTTATTAATACTTGTATAATACGGAGGAAAATCGTCGTCGAAGTAGACCACTGGGAGAGTGGTGTGACGATCTGATCTTGTTTGCGTGGCGAACATAGCCAGATATTGCACAAGATAGAGAGGTTTGGAAGGAAAAGGGGAGGTCTTTTCCCAGCAGTGGGAAACAGAACAGGCTAACAAAATAAAGTTTTTAAGACCTTTTTTTTCGGATGGGAAATCAAATGTCCCCTCCTCCCACTCTGGGCGGAGCGGACGGGAGGATCAGACTTTTACTGACTAAAACCCATCCATGTTCCTTCTTAACCCTTTATGTTCCGGGGCCACGGTATCTCTTTCGAACAGTCCCGCAGCCCCGGCAGGCTTCGGCCCTTGCGGACCCCGTCCTTTCTGCTGACATCTCTTTGAGGCGCGCGTGGAACACGAACGCGCCGTCGACACGGCCTGTCGCCATAAGACGAACTGTTTTTAAGATCATAAATTGCAATAACTCACAGAATTACCAAGCTGGATTGGCTGGTCATATTATACGTTGGGGTAGACGTGTAGCTAGCAAGGGTAGTAGAGAGAAGGAGAAGTGCCCTAAGGATAGGTAGGTGGAGCAATGCCCTTTGGATGACTTTTAGCTTTCTGGTAAGTTCCATTGTGAGCGACCACGTTTCCATGTCAATAAATCATGTCACCAAAACATTGCTATTATAAAATATTTACAAACTTAACCATACGGTTGCAATACACATAGTATCCATGTTAAAGTAGTTTAACGTGTATAACAACGTTATACACGTTAAACAACTTTGAAAATCAATAAAATGCCAATTTCGCGTAGGTATAAGTTGGCAGTCGACATGCCAATTGTAAATTAAAAATACACTGAAAGGTATAACCTTATAATAAAAATTGAACTGAAGTGACTTTTCGTACACATAACAGTACGCCTCTAATTCCCGAAAACTTAGGCAGTGGTGTAACTATACAAGATGTGAAATGTAAATGTACCTTCGCGAAACCTTCAACCAAGCATTCTGTACTGTACATGAAACTAAGTAACTACGCAAAAATTATTGCTAGGAACAACTTTTTTTGGGTTTTAGGTATATCTCGTATTATGGTTAGACTCGGAAGATGACGCGTTGGAAGACCTCCCACTAGGTGGACCGGTAACCTGGTGAAGGTTTCGGGAATCCGCTGGATGCGAGTCGCACGGGACCGGTCAATGTGGCGACACTTGGGGGAGGACTATGTCCAGCAGTGGACGTCTTTCGGCTGAAATGATGATGGTCAGACTCAATGTAACGCACTCAAAACATTGTGCTGATCGATGCATTGAATAGTACGGGGTTTGTGGAGGTATTTAAAGTTAAGTTATAAGTAACATTAAACACTTATAATTCACCGCAGGCGCAATACTTTGTGTAATTTATTACATCACCGCTGCTCTCAAAACGGTGAAGGAAAACATCGTGAGGAAACCGGCATGTCCTAGAACCATAAATTCGAAGACATGTGACATAATATCTACCAATCCGCACTGCCCTTTTTTTTTGGGCGGTCCACTCTGGGCGGAGCGGGAGGGAGTGTCAGACTCTTACTGACTAAAACCCATCCATGTTCCTTCCTCGCCCTTTACGTTCCGGGGCCGCGGTATCTCTTTCGAACAGTCCCGCAACCCCGGCAGGCTTCGGCCCTTGCGGGCCCCTCTCTTCTGCTGACATCTCTTTGAGGCGCGCGTGGAACACGAACGCGCCGTCGACACGGCCTGTCGTCACTAGACGGACGGACGGCTAGCTAGCCCATAGCTAACCGTCCACAGGCCCGCATCTACGGTGGCCGGTAGCCACCACGTGGCCCCCGACGCCCGGTGCGTCTCCCGCGGCGGCCGGGAAGAGAGGCTCTCTCCCTCTCTCGTTCCGCCACCTCCTTCGCCAGCATGACTGCTTCGCAGAAGGAGGTGACGGCTTCCCATTCCGTCTCGCTCCGGACCATGGAATGAACCAGGGCCGGACGCGAGAGGTCGCCGCCGCCGATCGCCGCTACAAGGACACGGCGGTGCTCCGCCCACGCAGGGCAGACTTCCACCGTGTGCTCCACCGTGTCCTCCGGTCGATCCTCGCAGTGGAGACACCCGGGCGTTTCCTCCCGCCCGATACGGTGCAGGTACCTCCCGAAACATCCGTGTCCGGTGAGGACCTGCGTCAGGCGGAAGGTGAGGACGCCGTGGCGCCTCTCTAGCCACTCCTCAAAGAGGGGACTTACCGCCACTATCGTGGCGTGCCCTGCACGGGGTTGCGACAGTCGCTCTCTCCATGTCGCCATGAGATCGCGCCGGAGGTCAGTCCGCTGAGCGGCAATTTGCCGCGGCAGCGGAGTTTCCCCCCGGCGTAGTACCTCCGCGCGCCATTCGTGTAGGCGCGCGAGGACTATCGCCTCCAGATCCCATGGCGGCAATCCGGCAAGCAGGCCCGCTGCCTCGCGGGAGATCGTTATAAATTCGTCACTCCAACACGATTCCATTCTCATCCCATTGTCATTTTGCTTAAAGTTCGTAATCTGCTAAATTCACAATGGTCGGTCAATGGTCTCGTAATAAAATTGTGTTTTAATGGCATTGTCGTATTTTCATTATTATAAAACCCTTAGTACAAATGGTTTTCGAAATCTACTACTAAATGCGAACATTTATTCATGCCAGATTTCATGTACGAGATTAATATTCTATGACATTTCTTTCAATGGAGTGTCAGTGGTTGTTCATTGAGAAGTCATAACGGCGCCATTATGATAGTAGAATTAACAAACTTGTCAAAATTTGACAGAACTTGATCATTATGATATCAATGATCGAATACTCTGACACTATTGTTATAGCAGAATCGAGGCCCAGTTCGCCAAAAGGCATAACGACATGTATAGAAAAATTGCAAATCTATTTAGTCAGTTAGAGTTTTGGAAAATAACGGACACGTATTTTTTGTTTTTGTAAATCAATGAATATTGACAAAGATAAAAACGCATCATAACTCGGGAGTGGGGGCTCGTGACGTCAGAACGCATTATACCAAGGCGTGACGTATTGAGAATTTTAAAAGCATCATATCTTCGTCAATTTTGGTTTACATAACAAAAGGAAAAATACGGGTCAAATATTTTTTGTTAATCTAACTGACGGACAATTTTTTTTTTATTCGTCTACCCTATTATGTATATGTCTCATGTACTTAATAGATTTATCACATCGTTCTGAATCTGTGGATAGTCGGACAAAAAGGCTCTGAAGTAGATATAGGACGGTATATATAGCCTACTAGTCTACTTGCTTATATGCAGGCGATGAAAATCAAATTCCGAACGAGAAGCTAAAACCTTATATTTTTCAGCAGAGAAAAAATCTTACAAAAACATGAGTGACATTTGACACCTTTCAAAATCTACAGGTCTGTGTGCAACCGGCCAGCTCGGACTAGCAATAAGGTGGTAACCTACTCGCTACACCTCCATCATTAAGGAAAATGGTGGCTTGATGTCCCCCGAGACATTTACAAGAACGCGTTCCGCCATCTTATCGTGCACAGCTGTAATTTCTTACTTCCTATATTGATTTTTTGATACATTCCTTTCCCCGCCTTTATACCTTATGTAACAAACTATCCAAGAATTCCAAGTTTAAATCATTTCGTGTTGTAAACATGTCTTTACGTCTATTAAAAGTTTATACACAACTTAAAATAACTGCTTAAAAGGCAGACTACCCGTCTGCCTTGGGCATTTTCTACCAGTCTACCTTTTGTGTCTCAGACATACTCGTATATTGTTAAATCTTTTGGCCATCTTCGAGATATTTTGGTAATTGTAAACAACAGGTCTTTCATTAAACGAAACAAATAGAAACAACTTGCAGAAAACATGTTTGATTGCCAGGAAGAAACGCTGGGTTTCTCTGTAATAAAACATATTATAGCGCTCATTAGATCACCCACATTTCGCAGGGTCTCTCATAATAGGGGTTGAGCCTACTACCATCAAAACGTACCATCATCTATTGTTGTAGTGTAACTAGAATATTAGACTAGAATTACGCTTTATTCTTGTTGTTGGTGGGTGACAAATAAATGTCGTATTTGAAATACATCTCCATACTCCCAGAATCCTGCCATCAATAAAAAAAAACTCTTTGCAAATATAACTATCTATCTACCCAACCCCACCTTTTACGACAGCTTTATAAATACTGTCCTTGTCATGTTTATATCAAAGAAAAGAGACAGAAATAGACTATCGCGTAATTTAAATTGTAATTCGTATTTGAATATGGAATAAAGAATGTTATAAAAAAAACTAATGACAGTGCCAAAAACGGAATGAAAATAATAAAACTCTTAGTAACATTGTCTTGGAAAACTAACGAGATTGAAAAATCAATAAATTTAACTTAAAAACAAGCTTTGATTAAAATAAGGAAGAAAGAAGGTAATTAAGCATATCTATCAACATTGATCGCGTATACGTTTCGTTTCCCTGCTATTAACCGTTGAGGAGTTCTCTCGTGAAGAGGCGATCCTGACTGCAGGATCAAGTCATGTCTTTCATAAAAAAATGTATTGTCTCCAAAACCAGAGGTGTGTGCAAAATTTCAGCTCAATCGGTTTGGGGAAACTGGTTAGAAAATCCGTTTTTAATATCTGACCAATACATAGGTACTAAATAACAAGGCAAGTTAAATAAAAACTTGTAATTATAAAAATAAATTGTATTGACATAAACTACCAAAAATCTTACACCAATCCTTTTTAAAATCATTGTAGGAATATAAAACGATTTGAAAAGCGATCCTCAATTTTCTAGGCCCTAAGAAACGATGAAGGTTCAAACATCGTAAAAACAAATCTCAAGCGTAGTGATCAATGCTTGTTCCCGCCCAGTTTGCGTTTAGAGTTTCACTGCAGTAGGAGAAATTCAGACTAATAATAATAGCTTGGAAGATAGTCCTCCAAACAAAGCAAATGCAGATAACTATGAAACAGTTATAGACTATTTTTTTGTAGCCCAAAAATCCGCTTTTTAACCCAGTCAGTCTGTCAATGCATTACATTTTGACAGGCCCAAAACATAGCTTTATTAACAGAAAAAACAGACTTTTTCAACTAAAAACACTCCAAATCCATGACAGAATTGTCTAATAAACAAAAATCACTGCATAAAACAAAAATGGCGCATATACCTGACGCAGTCGTCGTCGCTACTGTGGTTACAGCAGTATTTGTTGTAGATGTGGACTCCCCCGTGCTAGTATTGTTCATCTCCACTATTCTGTCAACAGCTATACGGTTCCCCGGCAGTATCCCTGAACTTTCGGGCGGGTCTTGTCCAGCATCAGGCTCATCAACAACTTGAGGACTTCCAGAAGCCTGACTTAGGTCATTCGCGACGATGACATTAACAGTCGTCAAAGATTCGAGGTCTCCAGAATTTTCACCAGGTACATGAGAGTTATCGATGTACACAGACGCTGAACGAGCTCCTAGAGTTTCCATCACACTTTCAGCTAGCGACCTGGTTGATAACTCATCTATATCGATGTCTTGTTTGATGTCAATGATGATCTGATGCCTCTTTGTCCCACTTCCTGATGGACTCTGCACTTGATGTACACTGACTTGAGCCTCAGTTCCAGCCTGAGATATATGGTGCTGGATGACGTGAGTCAGCTGACCTTCGAGAGAATTATCCCGGCCCGCCATTTTGTCCTTCCTTATCGCAAAAACAGCCTTAAAATCTCGATAGCTCGCATCGATATCCACGAAACTTTAACAGAAGAAGTTCAGACTTATCAGAGTCAGTCGAGAAAATGATTGTAAAATTATTGCACGAAGCTAATCTAGAGAAGGATTATAAACTAATGAACACTTGTATCACTCCCGGTAACGTCCTTGAACACTCTGATGATACTAGATTGTTTAGGTAGACTGCAGTACTGCGCGCAGATGCATTGAAACTAGGTCAGGGGTGAACGTCCTACCGAAAAACGGATTTAGATTAAGAATTAATTGTGCGTTAGAAATAGACTTTAATTTAATGGCAGTGTAAGGTATTTAGGCACTGTGTGGTTGCTCACATATTTAAGTTTGTTTTGTTTGTTAGACACAGTGACACATTGTCCTAATTTTACACGACGTAGACGCGAGTTGGCCGCCGTAGCCACTGCGAGGCCTACGAAAGCGTAGCGCTACGCGGCGGCGTAGGCAGTGCGCCGGCTACACAACACACTTCCGTGTATTGGCCGCGGGATGGGTCTTAAGATTTTTTTACAGTGGTTGGTATGTTTTTGTTTTCGTACATTGATCTTATATTGTTGTCACTAATATCTGTTGTTTCATTTTTAAAATAGTGTCAACATTTTAGGAATTTTCTTATTTTTTATAGTAATTGTGAGACGATAAACTTCCACCACTATTTTTTTTTTAATTGATCTTTTGTGTATTCTGTCTGTATCCATTTACAGGCTATTTAAAAAAAACTAACACAAAAATTATTATTTTCTTCATTAAGAAAATGGGTGGATTGCGTTATTATTATAAACAACCAGTACTCCAAAACTTATCTTTCTCACCAGACCATTCACAAATCCCAAAGATTCTCACCCAACCATTTATTCCCTATAGTCTTTCCACCAAAAATATCTCAAGACATATCCTCAAACTTTCACCCTGTGTGTTCCGTACTCCATTGGCGGCACGTGCGGACGCATGCGCGGTACGCCTAAATCTCCCGTCTCCCTCTAATGGCGTATATCCGTCCCCCTCTACGCGCTTCGATCGTTCAGAATGGTGAAAAAGCATATAATCGAATTTATGTTGGTAGTACCGTTGGTAAAAAAATAGGGATAACGTTTTATTGTGGCCTTGAAGCCTTAACTGGGGTTTTTTTCGGGGTTTACTTGAGAAAAATTGTTTTTTAATCATTTTTAAAGAAAATTGTGTTGTTCCTGGGAAGGTTAAAAGAAGTAGGATGAACAAAAAAGTTTCATAAGAATTTAAATATATGTATTTTCTACAATTTTTAATAAAAATAAGAAATTGTTTGATTTAATCTATATGTCACCGTAAAATTGTCAAATACGTTATATTACAATATAACGTGTATCTCTCTAGCGATATTGTAAAGTCTCGAATTATTGTCAACTGAACATACGGAAGTATCTCTTGCCCCCATAAACGGGACTTGGGGCATCCCCCCGTTAGGTTAGTTAGGTTCCTTTAAACCCTGCACTCGGAAATAGGGGCCCCGCGAAGCGGGGCTCCGTCGACTACGCTTTTTAGGGGAATATGAAGTGTTAGGTTAGGTTATAATAATCGGTATTTCTCAGGAATGGTACAATATCTTTTCATGAGAGTGGTACCACTGGGCAAGGGGGACCCCTCCTTCTCTCCACACCGCGTGAGTTGATACCATCGCATGCATTTCACGAAAAATAATGCGTTTTATTGTAAGCAGTATGTTCATTTGACAATAATTCGAGACTTTACAATATCGCTAGAGATATTACAATATAACGTTTTTGACAATTTTACGGTGACATATACATATAATAAGTTATTTTAATATGCTAAGTAATAACCTGAAAATAATAACCTAGTTGTATCCCATACACAAAGAAACAAAGGGCGTCAATCAAAACGATGAAAAGATGACCTCCAAAGACCGAATTCAAAAACACAAAGTGAAAAATAACTTTAGCTTCAGAAGTCGATGTCATTTTTTAATAGATTCATCTATCTTATTGCAAATTAAGAAAAAATCTGCGCACATAAATCTTCCTAGTTTTTTCCTTGCCGAATAATTCTGACAAAAAAAAATAATTTTAGTTTAACCTATTATAGTACGTACCTATTGTTATTTCAGTTAATTTTATCGTTTTTAACTGTTTTAATTCATAGGTCTCGAATTCCAACCCAACACACACCTCTGATTTTTCGGATTCATGTGCGTATTGTATAATTATCACTTGCTTCGGTGAAGGAAAACATCGTGAGGAAACCAGCATGCCTTTTGTATTTTCGGATGGGAAGTCATCAATTGACTGCTTCCACTCTGGGCGGAGCGGGAGGGAGTGTCAGACTTTTACTGACTAAAACCCATCCATGTTCTTTCCTCGCCCTTTTTGTTCCGGGGCCACGGTATCTCTTTCGAACAGTCCCGCAGCGCACGCAGGCAAAACCAGCATGCCTTAGAGCTATTAGTAGACGGCATGTAAAGGCCAAGTCAGAGGGCCCATAAAAACTCTGACACCAGGTTAGGTACTAACCACACTATAAAAAAAAGTATTGTTTTACTGTTTATGGTTACTTTAATTAATAAAATCACCAAGTAATACTAACATAACAAAGAAAAAAAACTTTCACCCAAACATTTCCGCCAACGCTTTTTCTGCTGCCGCTACCAAAGCTTCATTACATAACGCCGACTGATGACAGTCAAACAAGGAAAGTCGACGTAAACATACGCAACCAACGTTACTACATTTTTATTTTGAACAAATCTTAGGCGACGCCATTTTTTTTTTTGAGTAAACATAAAAAGCATGGAACTCGCGTGACGTCACCTAATGCTTCGTAGCACTCGTAGCCGATTCGCTACGGCCTAGCTGTAGTAGTTGTCTCACTCCTGGGCAAGACTCCCCTAATTTCTTCCATTTTTCTATATTGAGCCGCTTCTCGCCAATATAGATGATTCCGGACTTAATTAAAAAACATATAATTCTGTTTAGTCCGTCAGTTAGATTATCGAAAAATATTGTATACGTGTTTTTTTTTTATCAAATTATTTAAAATTGACGAAGATAAAACGCGTCAAAGATCATGAGTAGGGGCTTGTGACGTCACTTTCCGGTTAAAAGTGTACAGAAATGTGACGTCACATGAGTTTTCGACGCACTGTTTGGTCTTCATTTTTTTTGTTTACTTGAAAGAAGAATTGGATTTTCTTGTCATCTAGGTTACTAAAGAGAAAGCCATCCAGGGCGACCTGCCATCTTCTCCTCGGTTAGACGCTATTGCTTCTGCATTCTCCGGTCCTCATCCCTAATTCTCTCTCTGCTTCTGGCATCTTCATCTGGATTCTCGGCATCCAGCTATTACCAGCCACCCTGAGGAGATTTCTCCACCTGCCTCAATCCTGATGGCATCCAATTTTACGTTTACCAATTCCAATTCCCCACTCAGACCAGATTTATCCCACCGGTCGTCAGTTCCACGGCTAACTCCAGCTACTCCAGTGAGCCTACATGCTGACATGACACCCCAACTGTCTTCCACAATCCTGTTCCTTGTTAACGAGACACCACTTGGTCAGACTTGAAGTACAAGTTGTAATAAAGTAAGTGGTGCATGCAATTAGCTTCAGACAAGCCCTGCCATCACTTAGCTGATTGGCTTACTTTCTATACATGGGTTGAACTATAATGTTCTTTCTGATACTAGAGAAGACGAAGGGCATTATCAGGCTAGACCTTTTCCCAACTACATCATGTAAGAGTCTAACCGGATTCAGCTGAATACCAGTATTTTACATGGAGCAACAGCCTACTTATCTGGCCTCCACAACCCAGTTAGTACTGGGTAATACGAAACCCCTTGGTAAGACTAGTTATACTTTCGTGCCACTGACTACCTGTGACGACTGTCAAAGATTTACAAATGATAGCTGGGAACAACGGCTTAATTAACGTGTTTTCCGAGACATGGAGGAAACTCGGTATGTCATCTACGGACCAAGCTACCTATCTTCACCACACGTATCTAAGTCTAAGCTAGAAATAGGTAAAACTGCAACAATTTACACGATAATAATTAAAACCTTATTGTACTAGCTAATTTCGAGGCCTTAGACCTTCGAACTTGACTCTTTCGTATCCAAAAATAATCTAAATTCCGCTTCAATCTCCCTTAAAAATTTAATCCCCAGTTACCGGTACCCGGTTACCCAGACAACCGTAACGTATTGTCGAAACTGCGATCCTGAAGCGAAGGACATAAGAAATCAATAATTTCGTGTCTTTACCCGTAATATCCGTATTATATTATATTCTGTGGTTCGGCAGATGTAACGGAAGGTTGGGTAAGCTTTCGAGGAAATTTCCGATTGTTTTATTAATTATTTCGTTGATTTTAATGTAGTTTTGAATTGAGTGGTTTCGAAGGTATGAAATATTGCAGGCATAGACAGTTAACAATCGGTTTGTTTTCTTACAAAGACTTTTAGTTCAACAGGATCGATATTTGTTGCTTATTAAGCTTTTCATTAAGTTTTTCGGTAGCTCTTGGGGAGATGAGTTCGAGGCTACATAGCTGGACCGCTTAGTTTAATCCGTAGATGGAAAACACGTTAAGCTGTTGGTCCCGGCTGTAATTTGTAGATCTTTGACAGTCGTTACAGGTGGTCAGTGGCCCGAAATTCTGTCAACCATTTCTTACCAAAGGGTATCGTATTACCCAGTACTAACTGCAGGGTTGTGGAGGTCAGATAGGCAGTCGCTCCATGTAAAATACTGGTATTCAGCTGCATCCGGTTAGACTGGAACCGACCCCACCATAGTTGTGAAAATGATAGATAAACTATTGATATATTTTTGACTATTCACCATCATTCAACGCTGATGGAATGTCACATTGTATAGACCATAAGTATTGACCAAAAAAAAGGTTTATTCTTACAGGAAAACCCATAGAATTTCTGCTGTCTCTCATAATATGAAAATAAACGACATATCTCTTACAAGATCTTGCGTTTGGCAGTTTGATAAGAATATAAGCAAGAGACACAACAAAATTATTTCCCTGAACGAGTTCTATTACAATTATGGCTTCCTTTGGATTATTATTATCTTGCACAAGATACGTATTGAATAATTTTGCCTGGAAAGCTATCCTATTCAGGAAACTATGTTAGTAGAGAAACGGCTTTACATTAAGGAGGAACGAGCGGTCATTTCAAATCAAATCAAATCAAAACATTTATTTGCTAGAACATGGTACATGAGGTGTTACAGTAGGTTTGTTTCAGCATATCCTGCCATAACATGGCGTGCAAATTATATATTCACAGTCAGTGATTCAGTGATGTCAATTACTCTAACATGCAACTTTCAGATTCTATTGACTTGTCGTCTAAATATTCCTTAACAGAGTAATATTTTTTACTAAGTAGCAAATTGAAAAGTATCTTTTTAAACAATGTCAGTGGTAGGTCTTGTAAATAATTTGGTAAATGATTGTAAATAATAATCGACATGCAGTATACATTTTTCATAAATAATTTAAGTTTAATTCGTGGCAACCGAAGTCTGTCTTTATGCCGTGTTCATTTTTTTTGAGCTTTAAAAACTCTGTCAAAATCCACTGAGTTACCCCATATTATAATCCCGTATCTAAGTAAGGATGATACATAACCATGGTAAGCCAGCATTGCAGTATCACGGTTTACCGTTTGTCTAATTCTTTTTAAGACAAATATAAAACGATCTATTTTTGCAAGAATTTTTTCTATGTGTGCTTTCCAATTGCAGTTTTTGTCAATCGTTATACCCAAAAATACACAATTATCAATAGTTGTCAGGTTAGAATTATTATAATTAATGTCAAGTTTATTTATGTTTGAATTGTATGTCTGAAACTGTATGATGTTTGTTTTCGTCATATTTATTTTTAAGTTATTTTTTTCAAGCCAACCGATTGCATTGTCCAAAGCCTGGACAATTTCTTTCTCTAAATTTTTGTCAGTGTCACTCTTAAGCATTATTGTCGTGTCATCAGCAAATATTATGCAATCTTTCCTTATCGCCTCTACAATATCATTGATGTAGATTAGAAAGAGTGGTGGGGATAAGATACCTCCCTGCAGACAATAAAGTTCGGTTTTGCTGACGATGTTTGCCTTAAAGCGCGTCCCCGAGCAAAAGCCGTTTTTTTGTACAGTTTTTTGGAGCCATCTCCTCGTTATCCAAAAGAAATACCAACTAATAAAAAAAACATAAAATTTTTACATATTCTTGACTCCAATATTGTAGTTTTTTATCTTTAATTTTTAATAAATCCCCTCACAACGAAACCACAGAAATGAGAAATAATGATAATTATATGCTTCTCCTCGTAAAGTAACCATTATTTTGAATTGCCACAAGACTTATACTACCTACTAATGGAGAGGCAATTTTATAATGAACATAATGCTAGTTTTTTTTTTAAACAAAAGGACGTAAATTTAATTTTATTAACCGACTTCCAAAAAGGAGGAGGTTCTCTATTCGACTGTATGTATTTTTTTTTATGGATGTTCACCGATTACTCGAAGACGCCTGAACCGATTTGAAAAATTCTTTTTTTGTTTGAAAGGGTATACTTCCAAGTTGGTCCCATAGAAATATTGTCATGATCTGATCACGAACTTCGGAGATATGGAACGGAACTCCTCAATAAATGATAGCAAATGGACTGAGATTGCTGAAATCTATTGTCTGTCTATTGGTTCATAACATAACATCACGCCACCGCACCGGTACGCTGTGAAGGGGTAAGCACAAGTGAACCAATAAAAAGTGACAAATAAAAACTTTTTTGCAAAAAAATAGAACCGACTTCAAAAAAAGTGATTTTTTTGCAAAAAAGTTTTTAAAGAATAAAAACGACTCATTTTGCACTATTCGGCCCTCAGTGACTGACGTAACAACCACATTGTAGTGCAAGCTGATTAAAACTTTATTCTAACAGTATTACAAACGAAGTTTGAACCACCACAAATAGAGTTGCAAACTTTGCTCGGGGACGCGCTTTAACTATAAAATCACACGTATTAAATGTTAACACGGCATAATCATCAACATCATTCTGTTGCCCTTCATCATCGGCCTATTAATGTTCCCACTGCTGGGACAGGCCTCCTCTCTGTGAGAGGGATTTGGCTATATAATCCGCCACGCGGGCCCAATGCGGATTGGTAAATGTCACATGTCTTCGAATTTATGGTTCTAGGACATAGCGGTTTCCTCACGATGTTTTCCTTCACCGTTTTGTGAGCATTGGTGATGAAACGATTTGTATATACTATTGTTTTTGTGTCTAATATGGGTCAATGACCTGAATTAAATGTTTTTTTTTTAATGCGCCTGCTTGGGTTCGAACCCACGACTTACTGAACGTAAGTCGGGGCCGCCACCAGTGGGCCACCGCTGCTGCCCTTATCCCAATTCAATGAGGTCGGCGCATCACGTCTTCTTATTCCATACTTCTCTAATTACTCGTGATCTCATACAACTCCTTTCTAACCATATCAAGCTTCACACAGACCATCTATCGCTTCTTTGGTCTTCCTCTACTCTTATAGCCATCTACGTTTTCCTCATTCCTCCGCATCACATATATCCACAATACCTAGATAACTAGTTTATTATTTTTGGGGTTCGAAATCTCCAAAATGTAGGACAAGCCTGCTATTTATTGCTTATTCCTTCCCTGTAGATCCATAGGTCGTTGGTTCAAATCCGGCTCGAAGGACCAAAAAGAATGTATGATCTCTTGCTAGACCAGACATTACTTTTAGATGATAGGTGAATGGAATAAAAGAAAGTAAAGTACTGAAACACTACTGTATTGTCCAAAAGGTATTTAAAGTAAAATGAGCTTAATGAACTGATTGTCCAGAAATGAAGTGAGTGACGCGGCCCTTGTTGGCTGTAACGAGAACGCCTGGCTGACTTGATAGCTGAATTGCAAAATGTGCGGTTGCACCGTACAGTCCTGGATAACATTTTAAGCTTACAAAAGCTTAGATACTCAAAGAAAGTATTGATTTAGCTTGGAAAAACAATTGAATTCAGGTTTTTTCTTTCACGGCTTAGCTAATTTAAAAAAAGAACGGGTTTTAAGTCCTAGACTTTCGCAAATTAAATCACGTCAAGCCAAACAATTGCTGGAAAATACTTCATTTCCCATCAGTTTTAAAAATTACTTTCCCTCAGAAAAGGAGCATATAAAAGATATCAGCTAGTTCTTAGAAAGGAGATCTATATTATTTAGCCTATATATTTAGGTTCTGCCTGTAACCTAGGTACGCTAAGGCAGCGTAGTGTGCGTGTATATGTTTGTATGTGTGCGATATACGTTATGCGGCTTAGGTTTCAAGGACGAAAGTTAAACCATACTGCGGACGATCGGAGCCATGTTTTTTTTTTGCGAATTTTCTGCATACATTGAACAGTTTATTCAGGAGATGGTGACGAGATGTCTTTGGGGGTTGGCAATGGATTTTAATGTCAAGTTTAATGGGTTATTTTGTCGTATGTAGTGATATTTTTGGGGAGGCGTGTCTTTGTTTGTTGTAATATGAAATATTCAGTGTTTTATTATGAACTAGCAGCTACTGGTTTACGACTTCTCGACCCTACGATTTTTGATTTGTACCTATGTGTAAGAGAAAATATATACCCTATGTCCTTTCCCAGGATATAATCTATCTCCTTGCTAAATTTTATTACGATCCGATCCGCTGTTTAGTAGTAAATACGTAACAAACTAACAGAGTTACTTTGGCATTCATGATTTTTGCATCGATTATCTCATTCTGATATGTTTAGAAAATAAAAGATGGATAAAGAATGTGTTACTTCTTACAAGTTTTATTCAGTTGATGAATAATTTAAAGAAACTTTATCATCATCATCATCATTTCAGCCGAAAGACGTCCACTGCTGGACATAGACCTCCCCCAAGTGTCGCCACATTGACCGGTCCCGTGCGACTCGCATCCAGCGGATTAATTCCCGCAGCCCTCACCAGATCATCTTTCCACCTAGTGGGAGGATTAAATCCATCCATCGGAAGACAAGGGGCAATGGAGAGGGCTATGCTCGGAGTTTCCTTGCGTGATCGAATCAGAAATGAAGACATCCGCAAGAGAACCAAGGTCACCGACGTAGCCCGAAGAATTGCCAAACTTAAGTGGCAGTGGGCAGGGCACATTGCTCGCAGAACGGATGGCCGATGGGGCAGAAAAGTTCTGAAGTGGCGACCGCGAACCGGAAGACGTTGTGTTGGAAAGAAACTTGCTACAATAAAATACTATACCACTATTAGTACTTATCACAAATAACATCACGCTAATTTACCTGAGGTTAGACAGAGCTAGGTACAGTCAGTATTTAAGTCCTGTGTAGATTAAAAGGGCTTATTGCCATCAACGGGGCCCAAATCGAAACTCCACTTTTAATATTCTCACCTTGCCTACTCTGACACGCCCTCTATCGAAATGTGGAAAATGTGATTCAGCCTTTTGTTGATTTTGCAGGTTACACGACGTCGTTGAATTTCTAACACCAAGTCAATTTTTGGCGGTTTTTTGACATTTTGATTTTTAATGCCGTTTCCTAGAAAAATGAAAGACGCGTTGTATCAGGATATGCAGGAGAATGCATAGATTATTATACAGGGAGTAAAATACTTATCACGAAGCCGTCAACCAAGCATTCTGTACATCAAACTAAGTAACTTTACGCAAAAATTATTGCAGGGAAACGACTTTTTTTTGGAGTGAAATAATGTTTTGTGGTAGAACTCAATGTAACGCACTCAAAACATTGTGCTGGGATTGAAGAGTACCGGAGTCGTGGAGGTGTTTAAAAAAATACTTGTCAGAAAGTTGTAACTTTGACCCCCAATATCTCCGTAACTAGAAAGTTTCCAGATATGGTGTAGAACAAAAAAATGATCACCATGACGGGGAATAAAAGTACCTTTCGGCTTTGTTAAGAGGTTTTTTTACACCTTATAAAACGAGTACTTACGCAAAATTTGAAATACTAACAAACCTCTGCCTTACCCTTTACGAATTGCAAGCGTGATGTTTCTTTACTCGTTTGGTAGCAGCTTACTATCACATTCTCTCCATTACAAGAATGTGCCCGCACCCAAAGAGGCTTGTTTAGACATTTTTAAAATTATCGTCATGTTCTCATGTTTTTTACTCATGACCGAACTTTGAATAAACAGTAAAAGACAAGCTTTGAATAGTAATTAGTTACGGGATTTTTAGTTGTAAATACAACTACGGGGTTTTATGTTTTTGAATGGTAAATAAAAGTTTGACAAAAGCTTGTTTTTGAAAATTGATTTTTTTTTAACATAAAAATTAAAAAAAGAAAAAAAAAATATTACAAAAATTAACCTAAAGTACATAAGTTTATTTTTTAGTTTTTGCTGGTTTTGTATTACTCTCAGCAAAACCCTTTTTGAGAGCGCAGCAGTGGACCAGTGGTGGCGGCCCCGACTTACGAACAGTAAGACGTGGGTTCGAATCCAGGCAGGCGCATTACTTTGTATAATTTATTTCATCACCCCTGCTCTCAAAAACGGTGAAGGAAAACATGGTGGGGAAACCGGCATGTCCAAGAACCAAAAATTCGAAGACATGTGACATCTACCAAAACCGCACTAGCCCATACACAAAATACGCGCATTGACGTGGAGTTGCGGACACCAGCCTGTTGTACAATACAATACGAACCCTTTTTGACTGATACCCTTATCATGGGAGTGCATAAAAATAAACACTCCGCCATCTTTGATTTAGAATGACGTCACTTAGCTAACCATTCATGCCATCCAAAATTCATGCACGCAGCATGTCTTCATCTTCAATTTCCAATTTTCCGTTGTGATCCGACTGAAGTATATTTATTTATGTATTCGTGAGTTTTGCAGAACTTTTAACAAGCACACTAGGATTCGCAATATTGTTCAACTAATAACAACATAGTGTCTGGTATTCCAGGAGTTGTTGAACATGTTAGGTACCAACAATTCATGTTCAACATGGCTAAGAAAAAGTTTTTACGAATTATGATTGGCTGGGATGGTATCTCAACAGTGAAGGTACCTATTTTGAAAGACTAATTATTTCAAATAAAACCAACAGAAATCAGCTAAAAAGACTACAGTACGAATCAATTTTAATCAAAACTCGCGAAAAATTAAAACGAAACTTCCAAATCCAAACTAGATGCCATAAATAAGAATTGCTGGTATTTGTAAGCCATAAAATAAAAGTAACACCACTTTTTCCTTAGAAAAAAGCTCTAACAACAGTAAAAGCGCGATAGCGCACTCTGGTGTCCGATAGCGGTACTAAATTGCAAATTTAAAAGTAAAACCTCACGTGCGACTTCTAACGGGAAATAGCCGAACTGCGTTCATTGAACCCACTTCAGGCATTCGTTGCGCAACTTTCGACTCACGAATTCGAAGTTCGTATTTCGGATCGTGGCGCGAATTTTAAAAATTTCTCGTTCGAAATATAGGTCGCCATTTGTAATTTGTATGGATCTCTTCGAAGTTTTTAACGGGATATTTCTTTTGATTGTTATTTTTTTGTGGTTACATACTTTAGTATTTTGGGGAGCAAGGTCGTTAATACATATGTTGACGTAACAGTTACTTACAATAAAATGTTGATGGCCTCAACGCATTCTTTCGTGTTGTCCTGCATTTTGGAGGAGTCACCTGTTTTACATAACTTATCGTAACATTACTGCACAGGTGTAACGAAGATTTTTAAATATTTATTTATCATGCCTGTTATTTCCGAAGGGTTAAGGAGAGGCGAATTTAATAGTGCACCCACACTTTGCCCATGGCGGACCGTGGCAAGGGGCTTGCCTAAATTGCCATGAAACGGGCACGAATCCACTCAAATCTCGGTGGCTGCTACTGAAAAATTCCTGATGGAAGAACCCAATAACACTTTCCTTGTCTTGGGATTCGAACCTAGGACCTCTGAGCTCAGTAGTTGCGCTTGCGACCTAGGATGTAGTCTAATACTTATTTATTTTTTAATTTCGTCAAAATTGCATTTTGCATTCGAATTCCAATCCATTGACCTCACTGTCTAGGAGTCATCCGCCATTTTTCTTGTTCTAAAACTTTTTTTTAAATTTACACCAGCTTTTTTTTTAAATTCTTCAATAGAATATTATGACACGGCAAATATAACGGGCTTGTAGTAAATACTCTTTATTAAGCGGTGTCCGAAGACCGGTCGGGGTCAACGACCGCATTCGGCACCAATTCTCAATGATCGGACATTAATGGCTCATTGAGTTGTAGTAGATTTTGATTATTTACTATTAAAGGTAAGTATAGATAATAAAAGTTACCTACGGGAAAAGTTGAAAAATAACCCTGGGTAAAATGATAAAGATCCGGCTTTGTAGATAAGTAGTTGTGTTAGTTTAGTGTGCAAAAATTAAAAAAAAAAAAAGTTATGTTGAGTGCCTTTTCCTAGATATTATTCATCTAAGTGGTAATAGTCAAATGTAAGAATACTAGCTATGCTTTCCCGTTTCGGACCAAAAAATAACTTTTTTCTTGTTTCGTACTTTGCTGAACCAACAATCAAAACAAAAAGTACCTACCTAAGAAACGCAGTTTAGCGTAGAAATCCATTCAGAATCTGAACTCGAAAAAATAAAATGCACTTTATTTTCAATATTACCAGTATTCATAGTTCATTAATATTCACTGTACTTATATGAATGAGTTTTTTTTTGATAACGGAATAAGTAATTTTAAATTTACCAGTGTTTAAATTTTGAAAAAAGAACATCCTGATTGACATTTGAATAGTGGCAAATTGTGTGCTGACCATGACAATTGAACTGGCTGTAACGTTTAATTTTCACTAGTGAAGTGCGTAATAGTAATTTACAAAAGTTAACGATTGTACTTTTTAATTTTGTTTTTGAAGTTAGTTTCATACTTTTCTTCCTAGTTTATTCTGTCTTAGCGTGTCTGAAATAGGAAGATTCCTCTGAAAAAGATGTTAGGGTGGATATTAGTTATTTCAGTCACCTTATGAGATAAGAATTTCGATACACACGACATTTTTCTTCAAGTTTGGAGTAAGCTGTTATTTTATTATTTTATTACGTTAATAAACTGTAACCACAACAACTGTAACTGTTGCAAACACGTAACCTTCTTTTGGGGTTCGCCGCAGTCGAGTATAAATAATGTTACCTTTATTAAGGGAAATAAAACGAAACTTTAGTTTTGTACATCGGTAATAAAATGACCATCGACCCTGCCGGAATTTTAAAATAGCACTCAAAAACTAACTTTTTTAGCCACCAAAACTTTTTTCAAGAGGCAATCATGATGAAGCCACAAAAAACTTAACAAAGCGATGTCCTAGTTTATTTCTAGCCATAAACTCCCAAAAGTCTAGACTTTAAGACTGGGCTATATCTTTACATCTACCTTTCGAAATTCGAACTGGACTGACCGATGCATATTCGTTAAAAGTCATTGAACTCTTGTAGTTTTTAAAACTTGTTCTTTTTTTGGTTGTTGGTGAAGCTGAGTTGAAAGGAGGTTTGATGCCAAGATAATGAAAAGGTGGTTTCGCCATGTACTCTGTAGAAAAAGCTCTGTAAATCGTATGTAATTTGAATGAGTTATTTTTCTACTCCTGGTGAAAAGCTTAGCCAGATATTAACGTTGGTAGCCATAACTAGGCTTGCTTTTCAGGGGGTCTCCTCTGGTCGTACCCATAGAGCCACTGAAAAGGCCTCAACGAAAAAGTTCAGAAACTAACAGCATCAGTCTTGATGATTGATAATGTATAAACTAGGACTTGGGATTTTTCTCATCTTTTGCCAACATATGAGAAGTTGCAGATAAATAAGTTACAATTAACGCGCCAAATTTCCTGTTCTTTAAAATTTTTCAGTCTTCAAAAGAACCTAAATGGACATGCATTTTTAAAGATTTTCCACACCTGGAAAAGCTGTATTTTATTGACAAATATTCTTTTGTGCGAAGCTTTTCTTATCCTTCATTATTCAAGTTTTCAGTAACTATCTACCTACGAAATCAAAAGAAAAATCTATCTGAAAACCCCTTGTCAACAATTATGCTACAATAAATAATTTCGCATCAATCGAATCACATTAACCAACCCTTTCCCGCTCTAACATGACATAACAGAAAACCACAGAGCATAAATTAAAATCGACTAAGCGCGCGACACGCAATTGTCATTTACGTTTTTTTTTTCAAGCAAAGGCGTATACCGCCATATAGCCGGTCCCACGGCGTCGCATGCACGGAACGCGTCCATATAACGGACGCATGCACACAGTTACACAGTATGTGGGTGAGCCTAACTGCGATCACCGTTAGGCTACGTCACCCCTAGAGGGGGGACTTGTCGATGGATTGTCTGTGGTTGAGGTTTCTTTTTGTGAAGTTGTAGACATGTGTAATGGTTAGTGTCTGAGTCTTGGAGACATTGACTGTGACCTAAATTGTGAGAATGTGTGGGAAGAAGATGAACGATTGAATCTGTTGTTTAATAATTCTTTATGAAATTAGTCATAACTGTGGTGTTTTTATCATTAAGTCAGTGTGAAGCAGTGGGCTAAAGATCATTTGAAAGTAAAAAGCAGATTCACTGCAAACAAAGAGAAGGCCTATGTCTCAGCAGTTGGTACGTTACCGGCTCATTTTACATATGAAATAATTCTGAAGTCATTTTTATCCACCATCAAAACAAGGAACTTACCTAATCCAAAACAGCAGAAAAAAACTTCAACATAAACTATCGACCCCAAAAGCCTTATCGATATAAACACGACTTTTCACATCACTAGCGCAGAGTACCGTACGCTACGTCACAAAGAAAGGGATTGCGGCTTACGGTACACAGGGCCGACCACCGCCCTACTGTCGCTTTTCTGACGCTGGCCGGCAATGGCGGACGCTGGTCGCACAGAATGCACGTCTATGGAAAATGGCGCGCAATATCTATGGATGCTGACTGTACATTTGAAATTGGTGTTTTTTTTTTTGTTTCAAGGGTTTTGTTTTTAGTAATTGGGAAAAAGGTTTAAAGAAAAATCTTTGTGAATTTTCTTAGACTGGAAAAACTGCGTTGAGTTGAAGTTTAAAAGAAATAGCAATTGTATAAAAATATTGTTAAAAGAAAGCTTTTAAGTTTTGAGAGCTTAATTCTAAAGCGCGAACACAAGGTCAATGCCCCCAACTGTCACTTTTCGGAACTGGCCTCGCAGATGGCATCATTGCGATTTTCGATAAGCACACTAACCACTTTAGAGAAAGACATTCTTAAGAGTCCTGTGTAAAGTATTCTTTTAAAGTAATAATGCTAATAGGTAACTTAGCCATTGGTAACTAATAAGATTTTCAGACATTGAAAAAATCACGGAAGATATCCAAGTAAGTGACAATATAAGTTTAAATGCACATTTGTTTTAATAAAAATAAAAAAGCTACATCAAAAATGACTGGTTTCGAGCAAACAGCTTCTGAAGCAGTAAACGCAGTCAGACACAAAAATACTAGACAAAAATACAGTCTCCAGTCTCCAGCAGTTTTTCAGAAATTACAGTTTCAAGAGTCAATCATCATGAATCTCCTTCCCGAATGTCAATGAATTGAGGATCAGCGCATCTTTTTCCTCCTTATTTCTCTTGATCCTCATTTCAGCTGTCACCCCTTAGTAACAGTCATAGTAACACAGGTAAAGACAATTCTTAATCAGTCGTTAGTCCCTGGCCTTACTCATGGACCTCAGAAGGTCAGAGAAAACAGCTTCAAGAGTTTCACAGCTAGACTATCAGATCAAATACATCCAAAAGCAGTCCTCATTTAGTTGCAAATACTCCCTGACCCCATACCGGAAAAGTACTGGAACCCCATCCAGATGATGACGTCACTAAATATAAACCAGGTGCATTGTCGCCGTGCAGTCTAGGGCACGAATAGACGACCTAATTAGCATGCGACGTGACTGTCTTAAGATTCAGGCAAGGGAATGTCGGAGTGACTGCAGAATGGCGGCAAATAACTGTTTAGAATGAAGGTAGGGCAAAGAGTGCTGGTAGAGTTGGACCAACTGTTGGTCGAGTGGACAAGTGTAATTTAGTACACACATCTGATGAAAACTTGGCAATTCATAGCAAAAAGGGGAAGCCTCAGTTAGCAGACAAGATTTCGGTCCTGGAGGTTTAAGACCGATGTAACCGGAGAATGTCGACACTCAGAAATGTGGATAAGAATTGATGAAGAGAGAATCTTAGTAGAAGACTTGGTTCGGAATAGAATCATGAGCAGTTGAGGCGATAAATATAAGGGGAGCTAAGGATCCTGAAATAGGTCTGACATATTCTGGGCAGTCAGCACTACCAGTTACTTGGTATTATAGGCATCAGCTGTCTATGTATTTGCTAGCTATGAATATGTCTTTTATTTGAATCATACTGCTACAGCAAAAGAAAAAGATCAGAAGATTTCAGGATATCAACCTCCTGAATCATGGCAGGACACGCCTAAAAACAATAAAATAGTGAATTATGCAAGTCTTTGAAATCATGTCGTTTACCATAAAAATAGAATGACCTACGCTACCAATTATTTCGCAACCATTGCGTGTTTTGTTTACAACAGATCAATGAGATTGAGTCTTCCAGCAGTGTACACTGTCCGAGCTTACGATATTAAAATTCATAGAGGAACGTTATTTGCTATTTCGATGGCGTAGGGCGACCATAGACGAAAGTTCTAGACTACCATTATTGGAGTCTAGGTCATTCACGTTACCTAAATTGTGAATAGTAACGTGGCTTCGTATTTTTGTTGTAGTTTTAGCAATTTATTTATTTGTAAGGATTATAATTTCTATGACAGTTACACGAAAAAAAATTGGATTTTGGATTTTGCGTGAACGAAAAGGGGACGCGTAAGCGAAGGACGATTGAATTCATAGTGTTCGAAGTGGTTATTGTTACAGAAATAATTAAAAATATCTTAGCAATAATGAAAACTAAATTTTAAATACGAGCGGGAATTACAAAAGAGATATATAGCTGATAACCACGAACCATAGATACTGTTTACGCTATAATAAATTCATACTACGCAAACATTTTATACCTACTTCTTTTTTCATAATTTTCTTATCGGGACTGGGACAGGAATTTCATGGTCATTTCATGGTTTCATACATTTTAATTGCTGAATTGCGATTCAAGTCCTAAAAATTTATAACATTGAATTTTGATTAAAAAGAAAACAACTGAAGACATGCAAACTTAATAGAAAGTGACAGATACCCAAAATTTGAATTTCTAAACTCAAGCTTATCGCATGAAATTTAAATTTTACCTTTGTTACTCACGACTTCTGTTTCCGTCAACACAACGGAAAAGTGCATTCACCTCTATTAACCTCGGCGAATACAACATTTATAATGTTTTAGCGTAAAAATACTACTTCCAACAAAATTTAGGTATTTAAAAGTCCACTCGGATTAAAATAGTCTATTAGCTAAATTATGTGTCCATTAAAATTCTTCTTGAATTATGCTCGATTTAAAATTAGAACGCACATTTTCCAACCAAAGCGTTCGAAAACTCTTTAGAATTTCAACGCTTTTTAATCTGTTGCAAAAGTAACTTTTTAGAACTCACCTCTGATTGTACTCGGCATTTTGTCAAAAATCCTTTGCTCGTCACCACTGTCAAACAATTCATAAAACACCACAGTTGCCACAATAAAAAATAAATGTATTATCCGTTTTCAGACATTTTCACTTGAATAAACACAGTTTGCACGAGTTCACGGCACAACTTAATGCACAATTTATTTGAAAAGGTTAGTTTGGCGCCAACGGAGCTGTCAATGTCAAAATTCCCGCGCGTTTCACCCGTCGGTACGTCCTAGAGATGTGGTGTAGCGGTGGGTTGTGCTTTTTTCGTTGCGGCGCGCGCTCGAGACTCGGGCTAACTGTATTTTTTTTCGTGATGTGAACAGTAACGGTGTTAAGGCCGGTTCTTCCACTCACATCTTCTTCAGCCATGGAGCGACGATGGTTTTGGACGCGTGGCTAATTCGATTTACGGTCAATTTTGATTGCTGCCAATGATCGGAGGTATCCGGTTTTTGAAGATTTTTTGCGCATAGGTTGTTGGCATCGTAAAATCTGTGATAGGCTGCAGTTATTTTGCATGGGGAGAAAGAATAAAATTTCTAATGGCCTATGATTGAAAATTGCCATTGAATTGGAAAAGGTGGATTTTATCTCCTCTCTCTGAGTTTATTGGCCTCTAAGCCACACATTGCCAGAAAATTAAATTTTGCAAAATTGAGCAATTCCATATTCAAAATTGTATTTCTGGTAACATCCTTTACATTTTTTGACAGCTTCGTTTGTCAAGTGGTCGCAATCCCCACTGCTAAGCATGAGGTACTTGAATCCATTTCTGTGTCAGGAAAATTGTTATTGGATTATTCCATCAGGAACTTCTCACAGTAACATCCACGGAATCTGGATTAGTGCCCAATTGCTGGTAATAGGCTCACCTACTATTAGATCTGGCGAAATGAGGTTGTACTACAGGTACACCTCTACCTTCCCTTCGGGGATTACAAGCGGGATGTTATGACATTCCGATTAGCTCACGATGACTTCCTTTACCTCCATTTATGCCTATAGATATCCCTTAGTTGGTGGTTGCAATTGCTACCGTTGAGTATGAGGTCCTGGGATCAATTTCACGTCGGGCAAATCGTTATTGAGTTTTCCCATCAGACATTTGTCACAAGAGCTGTCTGTAGTCTGGATGTGTGCCCAGTTGACGAGAAAAGGGTGTGCCTCTACGACATAGGACTTAAACGTAACTACCGCCGAAATGGACAATAATCTGCTATACAGTGGTAGAATTCAGGTTTTACGATATACCAGTATCCTTATGAATACTCACGATGAAGACTTTCTTTCCCAAATGATTCCTCAGTTATAGCTGTAACCTTACTGGTGAGGTGGGCCACTGCCTAGCTGTAACCTCTGTCAAAGATGTAGAAATAACAGCCGGGACCAACAGCTTAACGTACTTTTCGAGGCACGGAGGAAACTTGGTATGTGATGATGGTCACCCATCCGCCGACCAACCTAGGCAAGCACGGCTTAACCTAAAGATCGACCCGACCCGAGTTTCTGCCTACACCCCCTTGGGAAAAAGGCAAAAGTTTTTATGTGTAATTTGTTTCTTTTTTTCACATTCTCATCAAACCGTTTCAAAAGTTCCGTGTGAATTTAATGCCTTAGAGCTGTAATAAAGTATAATACAATGTTAATTCGGAAGTCGAAATACTCATAATCGTTATTTTGATATTCTCCAACACTTCGGATGTTAAAAGAAACCGCTGTCATTTTATGTATAAACAGTTAAATCTATTGACAGAGAACCATTAAAAGAATTACTAGAGGATTTTGTTGATTGAATTTCTAAGTTATGTTTATTTGAGATGGAGCGATCACAGGATTTTAGTTTAATCCTGGTTCATCGTCTTCATCTGCCTAGCCTTTCCCAATGTTGTTGAGGTCGTCTTCCAGTCTAAACGGATGCAGCTGAATGCCCGTATTTTACATGGAGGGACTGCCTATCTGACCTCCACTACCCAATTAGTACTGGGTAATACGATACTCCTTGGTATAAGACTGCAATGGTTGTCAGACTTTTGAGCCTCTGACTACCCACAACAACAGTCAATTAAAGATCTACAAATGACAGCCGGGACCAACGGCTTAACATGCTTTCCGCGGCACTGGGGAAACTGGGTAGGATGGGTGGTCACCCATCAATGGATCAACACCAACAACCTAGGCAAACGCTGTTTAACTGGAAGATCAGAATCCAAATATTTAATTTCACATAGGCCTAGATGGGCACTTATAAAACGTCGAAAAAGGCATGGTTTGCGTTGGTCGTTTCCATGGAGAAGAAGCGGCAAGAAACTCCATGGTTACACTTTTAATCTCGATCGACCCAGCTACTGTTATTTCTATTTAGCTACGTATTCTTCTTTCTTTTTTGACCAATTTTACTTTACTGGCAGATTTTTGGAGGGTGCAGATAGTTATGCAGAATGGACCGGTCCGAAAGATGAAGCACCACACTCGCACTGTGTTTGGGGTAGGTCGAAGATGACCCATTTGGCCAGGTTGGATCAAATTCAAGTTCCGCGCTTCTCTATTAGTCGTCACCTCCTTTCTAGCCACATTATCCATCATACAGTTTATTCATCTTTTCATCGGTTTTTCTTACTCCTCCTCTGTACTTTCTGATTAACTTCGTTGCGGGATCTAAGACAGTTGAATTCATTCTCTGGGACTTCGTCGAGCTTCATTGTCTCAGCGCTTTTCTGGTGGTCGCTACTGTTGATTCTGGCGCACAGGAGTTACGGTTTGGGAATAGTGTGGCGGGCTTGTCCCAATAAAAGAAAACCATCCATCGTTTCTTTGGTCTTTCTCTACTGTTGTAGCTATCTACATTTTCCTCCGTTTAACTGAATCAAATTAATGTCACGACTAGTTGAACGCAACACACAAGTAATTATTAAAAGTTTAAAACTTCGACTGCCAACTGATAAGCTCGTAAACTTTTTATTGAGGCTTTTAACATCTTTAACTGTATACATATTGGTATCTCCATTAGTTATTGGCTAATCATAAAATATGTTACTTAAAATATTTCTTGTGGGAATGCAACGATTGAAGCCAGTGTAAGAAGAAATGTATTTAAATTATGTTTTTTTAAACCTAAAAGCACTCTTATTGTCCACGAAAAGTCATACACAGGTGTACGTAAGTGTTTTAAGTCTCTTGGTACTGAGAACGAGTGGCCATGTTGCTGCTGGATAGTGGTAAAACGCAATAACACTGTGCCCAGGGCTTCATGGTCCATATATTTTTTTGTTGGCCTATTTGAGTGCTGGGCAAAGGACAATGCTAAAAAAGTTTTTTTTTTTAAATACCACTGCAGTTGGAAATGTGTTTAAAATATTACAAAAAACAACAGTAAGTGGGTGCAACGGGACATAAGAGTTTAATCGCAAAATCTATTTATTCGAAATTACCGGAAGAAAGTAGTAAATTACAGTGTATTTGAAACTAATCAAGTATTTGTGATCCAATCGAACTGGACATTTTTACAACTTATAAGTTCTGAGGAAACATTTAATTAGTTTTTTTTTTTTTTGACGACCCGAATAGCGCAGCGGTAGTGAGGCTGCCTTACGTTCTTAGGGTCCCGGGTTCGAATCCCGGTAGGAGCAAATGTTTGTGTAATGAGCATGGACATTTGTTTCCGAGTCGTGGATGTTTATATGTATACTAGCTGTACCCGCGCGGTTTCACTCGCGTGTTTCATACGTTGGTGTTTAAAACAGCAATAAAATACCATCCTGAAACACCTCAAACTCAAATGGGAATAGTTCTCCCGCTGCCATGACTTCACAGGCGGTTCCGTAGGTGCCATGGCAAGACATTTCAGTAACGTATTTACGCATCGAACAATAAACAGCTCTTGACCGCTCCTGGGTGAAAGGTTGAAACCTTTCCCAGTTGTAAGATTAAGTATGTATCTAGAAACAAAAAGTATACATGTAGTATACCAACTGTCTGGTGGCCACGACACAAGCCTTGCTTAGTGTGGTACTAGATGGTGCTGTGTGTAACATCCAGCAATATTTATTATTTATTAAAATAGTTGAACATACATAACAATACTAACATCATATAATCATCGGTACCCTTATTTATTTAGGGGAATTAATGTTTTTTTACCAATAATTATGAAATTGATTAATTTTGACTTCGACCAGAGGGTCTAAAAAGGCCACTTTAGCAGAATCATAATTTGAATAACGTTAAAATTTAAAATTCTTAAAATGGACTTTATGTCTATGAATGTAAGGTCCATTTTACCAATTTACATTTTTTAAGATGATTCAAATTATGATTCTTCTAAAGCGGCCATTTTAGGCCCGCAGAACTCCACCATTGCGACAGCCAGGGACGTAGCCGTATGAATGACTAAATTTTCTCACAACCTCAAATATTCTTCTTCATAAAAGATAAAATGAAAATATAACTTATTACAATTTTTCGAACTCACTTATCTCTCTCTTTGATGAAGGCTTCGCCAATCACGCGCCAGAAAGTAACAATGCCAGCAAAAGTTCCTGTACAATAAATTTTCAATTTCATGATATTTTTCAATGAATTCCATGTAGACGAGACCATGTGACTTGCACTGTCAAAAAGTTATCAGAACTCATGTAGAGCCTAGCAACTCTACACGTCCTAACTCTAGAAGATCTAGTCCTAACTTCACAATGTCCTAAGCCATGGCCATTTCGCTACATTCACATGGCGTAAGGTAAAAAAATGATCATTGTTCATTTTTAGGGTTCCGTAGCCAAATGGCAAAAAACGGAACCCTATAGTTTCGCCATGTCTGTCTGTCTGTCTGTCTGTCTGTCTGTCCGCGGATAATCTCAGTGACCGTTAGCACCAGAAAGCTGAAATTTGGTACCAATATGTATATCAATCATGCCGACAAAGTGCAAAAATAAAAATTTAAAAAAACATTTTTATTAGGGTACCTCCCCCAGACGTAAAGTGGGGAGCGATTTTTTTTTTAATTTTGACCCTGACGTGTGATATATTGTTGGATAGGTATTTAAAAATGAATAGGGGTTTTCTAAAATCATTTTTTGATAATATTAATATTTTAGGAAATAATCGCTCCGAAAGTCAAAAACAATGTGTCCCCCCCCCCTCTAACTTTTGAACCATAAGTTTAAAAAATATGAAAAAAATCACAGAAGTAGACCTTTATATGAACTTTCTAGGAAAATTATTTTCAACTTGATGAGTTGAATAGTTTTTGAGTTATATAGCACTTTTTCAAAAAAACGCAAATGATAACTTTGTTTTTCATACAAATACTATGAAAAACAAAGTTATTTTTGCTGACGAAAAATGTTGGTATTTTTAATGGTCTGGGAAGCTACGGAACCCTACAGTGAGCGTGGCCCGACACGCTCTTGGCCGGTTTTTTTATTCTATTATACAATGGTTCTTGTACTAACGAAACCCCTAGTTCATCAATTTTCAAAATTGCGGAAGTCTCATACAAATTTCTAGCTCATCGTCATCTGCCTGCCCTTGTCCCATTATACAGTTAGACGTCACGGCATCATTTACTCCTTTCTCTTTCATATCAGTCTTCACACAATCCATCCATCATTTCTTTGGCCTTCCTCTCCCTCTCCATCCATCAATACTAATGTCCATCACACTTTTAGTCACATACGTTTCATCCCTCCTCATTACATGTCCATACCAAGACAAACGACTACTTAAATGACAAATTTCCATCTAAGGGATGGAAATTTGTATGAAACTTCCGCAATTTAAGGAGTTGGGGAATAAAAGTTAAAAGTTTTATATTTTTTTACGCTTATGCTTACAAACCAAATTACAGCTTTCTAGGAAATTAGGAAATACCCTTAGTACTCGTATTTTGATGATCATCACTCAGTGACGAAATCAGGGTTATTGAGATATCCAAGAATTTTGTTGATCTGGTATAATCCAAATCCAAGATATATCAGGGTTCAAAAAAACGACGATTTGCTTTGAGAAAAGGTAGGTAGTGCCTTTGCGCTTCGCTTAATTGGCTCGTCTTGGCGGGGGCACTCCCATGCATCCAGATTTTTCGAGCTTGCTTCGCTTTTCGACGAAAACTTATTGAACTTATTCAGGATGCTGTAATTTTCTAGATCTTCATTGAAGTCTTAACTTATGCTAGTCATGATCGCAGTTACACTTTTTGTCTTTGATCGCTCACACATTCTCTTAGAATGAAAGATAACTAAGTCAGGATGCTATTTTCTTAGTTTTTCAATATGATTTTCTCCCCTTTTGGGCTTCGCCACAATCGGGGTCAAAGGGCCTCCAAAAAAATATATATATAGTATACAGGGCCCTACTATAACTAGCTACGTCTACGCTATTAGTGACAGCGTCAACGGTAGCATCCTCAAGGTGCAAGACAGGAAGTAGTTCATCGTTTGATAGGTCTATGTGTATGGAAAAAATAAGTGAGAAATTACGGCTTTTAAAACGCTTATCCTTAATCACTCCCTAAGTCGGGAGCATATGCTCCCGTTAGCTGACGGACTAATTAGATTTTTTTAGGACACAAGCCTATTGACGAAGATACGACGCTTTTAAAATTCTCAATACGTCACGCCTAGGTATAATTTTTAGCTAGTTCTGACGTCACCCCCCACATTCCCGAGTTTTGATGCGTTTTATCTTTGGCAATATTCATTGATTTACAAAAACAAAAAATACGTGTCCATTATTTTCCAATAATCTAACTGACGGACTAAATAGATTTGCAATTTTTTGATACTGGTGTTTCTGTTGTGCACAAATTAAACTTAATTTAGGCTATTGCTATCTTTTTCTCTCTAATAAAACGGGAAAGAGACGGACGTAATTTAGAGCTGTCAAATTTAATTGGAACTAATATTTCCATACAAATGGAGGGTGCACGTAAAAACATGTCGACTAAAAACACGGTGAAGCACAAGGCATAAACTAGTTTGACATCTCTAACCTTAGTTCATAGCTATAGCCATCCTTTTCTCGCAATGCCTTCTAATAAAAGATAGCAATAGCCTTAATTAAGTTTAGTTTGTGCACAACAGAATCAACACCATTGTCGTCATGCCAAACAAACATCACGCCTTATAATCCCTAAAGGGTTTAACAGAGGTGTACCTAACAGTAAACCCGCCTTGTTTAAGACCCATTAATAAGGGGCGAGCCCATTTCCATCAATCGGGCACAAATCTAGATTCCGTGACTGCTACTGAGAAATTCCTGATGAAAAACCCAAAAACACTCAGGCCGACCGAGAAATCAAGTCCAGGACCTCGTGCTTATCGTTAATTTGGAACTAATTAGGCAGTTGTTTTAGCTCGTTGATCTAGGGGTCGCGTAGACCAGTTACAGGCTAGGCTGTGGCACCATATCTTCCTAGCACATAATCAGCCGCAAGAGCAGCGGTGGCCCAGTGGTGGCGGCCCCGACTTACATTCAGTAAGTCGTGGGTTCGAACCCAGGCAGGCGCATTACTTTGTGTAATATATAACATCACCGCTGCTCTCAAAACGGTGAAGGAAAACATCGTGAGGAAACCGGCATGTCCTAGAACCATAAATTCGAAGACATGTGACATCTACCAGTCCGCACTGGGCCCGCGTGGTTGATTATATAGCCCATTCCCTCTCATAGAGAGGAGGCCTGTCCCAGCAGTGGGAACATTAATAGGCCGATGATGAAGATGATGACATAATCAGCCGAGAGCTCAGCGGCGGCGGCCCCGACTTGCGAGCAGTAAGTCGTGGATTCGAACCTATTCACTCTTATTGAGAGGAGGCCGTGTCATTATAGATTGATGATTACTTAGTCATCCAATCACAGTTGCACCTTTCGACACAGGAATCCACTATGTTTGATGTGAAGTGGACCGTTACCCACCAAGCGGGAATAGGTAGGTATTGGACTGTTGATGGATGTGTCAATATCTTCGATTCTTTCGGTTGCCGGTTTGGTCACCAGTTTTAGTTTTGAGAGCATTTTGAGAACTTGCATTTGAGAGTAGGGTGAAATTATTCACACAATAAAAGTGCATATAAAATGTAAATTAATTGAAGGGGACTTATAAAATTAGGAGGTGTTAAAAGTAGTTGCACCTGGTATGCTATAACCTAATCACCTATAGCCAGCAATTTTAGTTTTAGGAGAAGGTACAAAACTGTTACTTAGACTTCAGACGCCGAGACAGCGAGACCCGGAACAAATGCCAGTCTGTAGGCCATACGGGACTACGGTCCGTGTAAGAACTAACATTGTACGCCCTCATTCTTGCGTAGTCAATGTTTTGTTACCTCCCCACCAACCCCCCTTCTAGACATAAGCCTGCCCCAAATTCTTCCAGATGTCCTTATCCTAAGCCAGTTATCTACAATCTATACTAGAAACAGGGGGTCTAAAATGGCCGCTTTAGCAGAATCGTAAATGAATCACGTTAAAAAATTAAAATTCTTAAAATGGTATTTGTTACCATTACCATAAAGTCCATTGTAAGAATTTTTAAATTTCGTGATTCATTTTATTGAACAAAATTTAAAATTCTTAAAATGGACTTTATGGTAATGGTAACAAATACCATTTTAAGAATTTTAAAATTATTAACGAGATTCATTTGCAATTCTGCTAAAGCGGCCATTTTAGACCCCCAGGCCAAGTTTGGATGTAGGCCCTATATTACCGCCTACATTGTAGGGGGTAATCTTCGGAACTGCTGAACCGATTCCGAAAATTCATTTAGTATTGGGAAGCTACTCGTACATTAACCCCGAGTGACATGGCTATAATCATTAGGTCAGAGTAACATTGTAAAAACCGTTAGGTTGTAATATAACTAACGAGATTGTAAACTCTCGAAAGATTGTCAAACGAACATACTGCTTACAATTTAACGCATTTTTTTTCGGTAGATTACAACCTATCGAAGTGAAACCGTAACATTGTGAAAGGTATGCGATGGAAGTCAACTCGCGCGATGTGGACCAGGACCAAGGAGAAACGACCATTCCGGAGAAATACCGATTAATATAACCTAGCCTCAAAACACTTTATATATTTCTGTCTGCAGGGTTCAAAGGAACCTAACTAACCTAACGTGGGGGTGCCCCAAGTCCCGATTATGGGGGCAGAGCTATACTTCCGTCGCATGCATTTCACAATATTACGGTTTCACTTCGATAGATTACAATCTACCGAAAAACAATGCGTTATATTGTAAGCAGTATGTTCAGTTGACAATATTTCGAGATTTTACAACCTCGCTAGAGAGATTACAATCAAACGTGTTTGACAATTTTACGGTGACATATCATTAAAGAAAACAGGAAGTTGCTGGGGGATCATTTTCGACAGCAGCGGGCAAAAGCTTGTTACTGGTAGCCTGTGTCACTTTCATCCCACTGCTGGGCAAACCCCTCTCCCCATGACTTCCAAATTCTTCGATCCAGTAATTAAAAGTTTATAATAAATAAATAATAAATACCAAATAGGTACCAATCAATCACTAAATATCCTCCAGCTGTTCACGACGCTTACTAGGTACTCATAGTTTTTTTTAGACCAAATCAGCATCCTGATCAATTGGACTAAAACTATTATGGTTTGAGTGAAGCCTACTCCCAAAATTGAGCATTTATATTCCCGTAGTCCAAAGAACTATTTTTTCAACACACTTGCTCATAAAGTGGCTCTAATTTCACCGCAATTAGGCACATAATGACACCTGTAATCAAACTGTGACTTTTTCATTGCTATTATTCCCAAGTAAGTTATAGGGTTTTTTTTTTTTGGTTGAATTGCTTTGTTCTTAAAAAAGTTTCGATACAAAAAAGATCGTGTTCAATAGTACAAATAAATTAATGTACCTATTGCTTGCTCATTTCATACAACTTCGTATCTACATAGATAATTTCAACTTATAAGTTTTTAATAAATAAAACTTTCACTCAAATGCAACTTTTGTTTTCTTATGTCACAGTGTACGAGTATGTACCCATATTTGTAAAATATAGTACATTATGGTACAAGTGTGTAATGTTGGTGATTACCGCCGAGGCGCCATTGAGAACCGAGCCGTTAGGCGAGGTTCTTAAGAGAGCCGAGACGGTAATCATCAACACACACGTGTATCATACGACGTTTTTCAACACACTTGAGAATAAAATAATACTAAAAATAACTATAATTTCAACAGTGAAAACGAGTTGTGAATTTTTTTTCGCAATGGCGGGAATAATTCATCAGTTTTCCTATGCGCGCGCATCTAACAACACAGAGTATATAATCACTAGATCGCCCACACAGAGTATGAACACTATTCTTAGTTTTAACATATTCTATCACGTAACATATTAAGTTAGAGTTAAATTGCTTATTAGTCTTTTAGGCTAGATCGTAATTAATTATTAAGACTTTTGTTCTTAATATTATAGTACAAAAAAAAAAAAAAAAAAAACTAGATCGCCCATAGACTAAAAGAATGAGGTTCCTTTTTTTTTTTTTGGCTTTTCGCGGATAGCGTTTTAGCCACGTACGAAATGGGGAATTCGAAGTTTTATTATTAAAAAAAAAGTAAAAAAAAAAGAAAACAAAAGTTGCATTTGAGTGAAAGTTTTATTTATTAAAAACTTATAAGTTGAAATTATCTATGTAGATACGAAGTTGTATGAAATGAGCAAGCAATAGGTACATTAATTTATTTGTATTATTGAACACGATCTTTTTTGTATCGAAACTTTTTTAAGAACAAAGCAATTCAACCAATAAAATTAAAAAAAAAACCCTATAACTCACTTGTGAATAATAGCAATGAAAAAGTCACAGTTTGATTACAGGTGTCATTATGTGCCTAATTGCGGTGAAATTAGAGCCACTTTATGAGCAAGTGTGTTGAAAAATATCTTATCTTATCTTATGCTATGCACATGCACCCCGGACATGCTAGTTATTGATTATATCAGAAATTGCTTAGACAATATCTAAAGTTTTCGGGAAGTCAAGTAAAGGGCAGTGAAAAATAAAGATCACCCTGCCATCAAGCTTCTAATCAAGTCTTAAAACACGCCGAATTAGCAACCAATTAAAAATTACGAAGAAAATAAAAAAAAGCGTAGGTACTTGATTTCAAGAATTTTGCAAGTCAATTCGCAAAATCCATCATCAATTTTTAATTACGAAACTGCGCATAACACAAGGACGGTTTATATTAACCGCAGTTAATCCGTTACTCAAAGTTTTTTGAACTCAAACCGCTCGAAAACGTTAAAACTAACGTTACAAACTTAATTTTATATTTTTACAAGTTCTTTTAAGTACGTGTGTGAATTTAAAAAATCCCACCGAAATTCACAATCTTTCCGATAGTCAGTTGTGTCTACTTCCCGCGTGTAAACAAATCTCTTGGAGGCCGTTGAACCCAACGGTACCGTGCAACTTGTCCGAACCGGTTGGTTGACGTTGCTGTGACGTCATTTTTAGTTCTACTACTTGATCACAGATGGCGGTGGCAAAGATTACCAAATTGAAAGTCTTACCGAAAGGCTTGCAGAGAAGTTCATACTTTTTTGCATAATATTCACGAGCATTTCATTTACAATGACTGGAAACAGACCCATCTTCAATTATGAGTGCAAGCATAGGTTTCTAAATATGAACACTTTTTGTGACAGGACGTAACGTGACTCAGTAGGTATTTTAAATTATTACAAGAAATAAACCGTTATAGAAACGAAATGCATTTTTGTTGAATTAAAACTTTATAAGCAGCTTGTCCAAAATATTAATTAGGGACAACTTGATTTGGGAACACCAGCTGCGTTTGCTACAGGTGGAAAACCTTTCGAACAGATGTTTACTTTACTTTATTCATAATGAGTGTGCTTGCAGCACCTTGTAGGCGTAATCATTATATGTATAATACAACAGACACCAAAACTATATAATAATTCCATTTAGAATAATGAAAAAAAAACACCTAACACCTTTTTGCGCGCCATCTGTTATCAAGTAGTGAAACTAAACTTTTTCCAAGTTGTTGGCTAGATCTGTTAGCGACATCTAGTTCCAAACTTAGTAAACTAAAAACTGCCATCTGCTAGCTAGTATTGGAACTTTTTGGAAGCAGATGTTTTCAACTGTTGCCAAATGTGTCCGCGACATGTCACTGCATTAAATCAGTCAGTTGTCACAATTCACAATACAATCGGTCACTTTGTATTGCTTTTATGATTTCGTATCGGTCATTCATTTCTAGTAATTTACGCTGAAAATGTGACAACGTGAATGTGAAGTGTTTAGTGTGACTTGTAGGTACTTTATTGGTGAGTAATTCAATAATAGAAAATATAATTACCATAATACTTTCACAAATCATTGTATTTGTATGTTTTTGTAAAAAATGGACATGATTGAATACCTACGTCTGCCAATAACCGTAACCGTTTTGCAGTAATTTTCATTGTTTTGCCAAGATTGCTAGCATTAAATCTAGATAGAATTTAGTTCAATAATACTGCTACAGGAAATTGAATGTAGACTACATTCAAATGCTGTCTGCAAATTGATGAATATTGAATCGGTCGTACGGACGCTTATCTACAGGTAAGTACCTACGTGAACAGTGGGAGAGCTGTTCTAGATAATCTGGGATTGTAGCTAGACTACCTGGGTAATTAAATTGCTTATTAAAATATAGTTTTGTTTTGTCTTTGCAAGTACCTACTATTACGTAGGTACATACATCCCACATAAATATTTAGTAAACGAATTAAAAAAAAAGAGGAGGTTCTCAATTCGTGACCGAAAAAATAACCAATCAAACAATGGTCACCGACTTCTGAAGCTAAAGTTATTTTTCACTTTTTTGTGTTTTTAGAAGTTTGTTTTATTTTTAGCAAAAAAGTTTTTTTCATTAGTAACCGCCAAAATCATTATTGTTTTTTACGGTGTCTTCTGGGAATACATTCAGCCTTATATTTTTGGCGCCAAAGAAAGGACTTCGTGAATAATTCGATTTCGTAATAACCGCTGATTAGTTTAGTCGCTAGCAATGAATAGAAGGTAGAACCGGTAAATCAGATTTTTTCTTGTATTCTGATTACAAATCAGCCGACTCTTTTGTTTAGGGGTCTTAGATTTATCAGTAGCGGTAGGCGGTAGGTAATGGTAACCATAACATCAAATGAGCCAGCGAAGGGCCGCGGTGATAAAGGCCTTACTGGAGTACGTACAGCGAGGCAGAAGTCAGTGGAAACAAAACCATTTTAAGCTGACCTAAACTATACCTACTTATGAAACTCACACACACAATACTTACACTAGACAAGCTGATGGTCCAATCGACAAGAGAATAGGCCAGCATATCGGTAAGTACTGCAGTGCAAGTACCTACGTAGGATTCGATAGGACTCGATTAGATAAATTTGACAGTTATTCTCGATAAAAGGAGTCAAAAACTCATTTTATTGAGAATAACTGTCAAAATCTAATCGAGTCCTATCGAATCCTACGTACTTGCACTGCTGGTTTTGTTACCTATGTCAGAACCCAGACGTGCGGTCTACTATCATCATTCTCTTGGTTTTATCCCAATTCCTCTGGTGTCTGCGCAGCATATCATCTTATTCTATACTTCTCTATTACTTACTCGTCATCTCATCAGACACAGGACCACCTTTCTAGCCATATCATTCTATACACATCCATCCTTTCAAATGCGATCTACTGTATCACACAAATCTAAGGGTAGGTATTAGGCGAATATGACAAAAAATTGATTAAAATATTTACTTACTTTTTCTCTCGTCGCGTCATTTTAACCTTTTGGACGCCATTGTCACATATACGTGACAAGCAAGCGCGTGCCCTGTACGCCAAACGACACAGATATGTGACGAAATAGTAGATGAAATTGTGGCTTGGCGTGGAGGGCTCGCGTCGCGCGTGCGTTTATGCTGTGGCGGTCAAAAGGTTATAAGTACTGCCGATCCCAAATAAAATCTCTCGGAGACTCGAACTAAACTCCGCAATGCGTATCAAACGAGAACTGGGTAAAGTCCTACACTATACACAAAGGACACCAGACGGTATAGGCGCTCCTTTCGGCCGTTTTGCGGTCAGAGCTAATCTTACTAATCGATCAACTAGGTGTTTTGATGTGGAGCCTAAAAGTTCATTTCGCTGAGTTTCAAAGAGAAATGTGTCACTTTTAGGGTCGTTATGATAACTTAAATAAATAAACCTCGACGGGGGAGCTCGTGGTTGCATAATAACAACCGCACGGGTTGATTCTCAAAGTCCGACTGCTGAGCATGAGGTACTGGGTTCGATTCCCGGGTCAGGAAAAGTGTTATTGGGTTTTTCCATCAGGAATCTCTCAGTACCAGACACGGAGTTTGGATTCGTGTCGCATTAATCGTAATAGGCTAAAGGCTTGCCCTCTATGGGCTGGCGAAATGTGGGTACAACTCTGCCTAACTCTTCAGGGATTAGAGTCGTGATGTTAATGTATGTTTTGCCGCCATTAATGGCATGTAATAACTCCCACGGTGAACAAGTAGGTGGTCCTATTTATAACTAGGAACTGCCACCTCCCACTCATAGCCGTCGAAGCTTTTATTAATCAAGTTAAAGATAACTTTCTAGGGAAAACTTTCAAATTAAATTAACTTAATGTCACTTGGTTTGAAAATGGAACAGTATGTTTTGATATAAACGACATTGAAAGCTTATTTTGTCCAGTAAAAGTCATATTAGGTACTAAAACGCTACTTAAATTGGGGTTACCATACGTTCGGATTTTTTCGGACATAACTAGTTTTTTTTGGGTCATGAAGACTATGTCCGAAATTATTATTATTCCCGACTTTTCGACTTAAAGGTTGTTGTAGAGTGAAGTGAGTCCTGAAAAAGAAAAAAAGGGCCAAGTTTTCAGTCAGTCAATTTGCGTATAGGCAACTTTAACTCGGTAGGAATCCGAAGAAAACGTAATTCCTCACTAGAAAAACACCCACTTAGATATTTTTCTCTTAAGAAGATGACCACGCATCAGAAAATCTCGACAGGTTAATTGCCTATTCATACTTTTCCAAAAAAAAAAGAAAAAAAAAATACTAAGTATTCATAAGCGCCGCATTTAGTAATTAGTACCTCGATTCCACACTGTCTGGATAGCTCAAATGAATGCAACGCCGAATGCCCGGCGGAAATGCAAAATACCTGTGGTGGACCTTTCCGACCGATGCAGCGATGTGGAATCTGCATGAGTCCATGTTAATTAAGTCATGTACTTATTTAAAGTTCTGAGCGGAAAGAATGTGTAGAGGTCAGACTAAATATTTAAATACTCAACCACAGATACGAAATACCGCAAGACAGCAAAGACTAAAATCTCAGACCATTTTTTTTCAGCTTAGTAGTTTACGCCCGCATGATTATCGGAAGTATTCTACGAGAACCGGAACCATTTGCTGGATAACTAAAGTTGTACTTTTGGGATAAAATAATCTACGGTTGTAATTAATCCAGGTCCACCTTTGTGCATCTGGCATCATCATCTGCCGAGCCTTTTGCCAACTATGTTAGGGTCGGCTTAGGTCCACCTTTGTGCAAAACTAAAAATTAAAACCCACTAACAGACCTAATTTACGCAGTATACTCGTAGATATTAAAGAGGCTATTTAAAGCCATATGCTTACTGCAATTGCAAACGCATTTGTATTTATTTCATAACATTGCAAACCATCTTTTCCTCATCATTCATTCATTTCCAAATCTCAAATACGGAAATAAAATATAAAAGTCGCATTAAGCAAAACTCAATTCTGAATTGAAAATCAATTAATAACGGACCTTGCAACGGACATAATGAAATCCCGCCAAAAATCCATAACACCAAAGAATACAGTATAACCTGGCTTACCTATTTGAGTAAAAAGAATTACCAAGTACGTGGCGCGAGGGGAAATCGGGAGAAGCATGGTTGTCTCTTTCACTCCTACTGAGAAAGTGCTGTTGTCCTTTTCTCACTTCTCGCTCGGTTCAAACGTGTGACATCCCGTGGGCTTTGAATGCGGTCTAGGGTTGCGCGTTAGCGATTAAAATAATAATACTTACACATTTTATTGTTGTTTTAGAGGGTTGTGTTATCGAATTGCTTAATTTTTTTTTTTGAGATCTGATCATAATATGACCAATTCCATGAGCTGTCCTCAAAATACACCCAAGCATTTTCGGCCTTCCTTTCCTTTTCCCTGTTCACCTCAAATCATGTACGACCTGGTTGTTCGTTTGGTAGTCGCTTCAGCTGTGCAACAGATTCTGATGATCCTGGGAAAGACAAAATATCATTGTGTCTTTCCACATACAAAAATGATCTAGTTTAATGATAGCCATGCCAAGAAACTTGTAACTATTCTACAAATCCTCTGCATAAACAATTCTTTTCTCATATGCAGCAAGCTGTCAAGGACCCATTAAAACAGTCTCCACAAATCAAATGGCTATAGTAAACATCCCTCGCCTTCTGGGCAGTCAACTCCAATACCTTGTCGACTCTTCATCATACTTTCAGAACTGAGAATCGTGAATCACCTTGTGGATCTTTTGTCTCGGTTTGGCGCCAAATATCTTGACCCTAGGCCATTCTTGAAAATTGGACTGGCTGGCTGGGTTTGTCCTCATTGTTGATAGCCAGCCTGAATTCCTTTTCCTACTCCTGGAAAAGTCTCGTGAGAGGAACCCTGTGTTCTTATCTGATTTGGTCCATAAGCCACCATGCCAGCCCAGTGTTGGTTGATAGATGCGGGTGTATGAAATTTCCTAGTTTTTTTTGTTCTTGAACGTTTGGTACCGGTTACTACAAGATGTTTCTCTTCACCGTTTCTAGAGCAGTGTTATTTTGATCATGCGTAATATATCCTTATACAGTTTTTCCCTATAGAAGTTGAATGAACGGCATAATTCCCCATTGTAGTACCGTGGTACATTATAACGGTTGCCTTAATATTTACCATTTTTTTGCTGTTTTCCTCTTTGGTTCCGGTTACATAATTTGTTTTTTTCCGCATAATTTTTGAAATGAGTTGTCATCCTTATTGGTTTATTCATTGTATTGCTAGTTGTGCAACCAAGGACATTGGCAGAACGACGCATCTGATTCCAGTCTTTGATGCTATTTAATCAGCTACTCGATTTATCATCGCCTTGTGTTACCAGATTACCTGTTACCGACCGTCAAAAACCGTAGTATCTAAATGTCGATGTTTGAAACTCGAGCTCCAAGTTTTGTGCCAAGCATGCAACTCTACCTGGGTCTATGTACAAGGCCAGTTTTCATCAAAGTGAAGCGGAGAGTAGATGTGCAAGAATCGACCAATCACATTGTTTGAAATCCACATCGGGCATCGGTGCCTCCAGACTACTAGTGTCCGCCAGTCTGCCACACATGCCAGTATTGCCCATCGTCAGTATCTCACCATACATGGCCGACATGCCGGGCATAGCACTAACTTTTTCTTCAACCTTTTCTTTTTTTTTACGGATGGGAAATCCTCAAATAACTTCTCCCACTCTGGGCTGAGCGGGAGGCAGTGTCTGACTTTTACTGATTAAAACCCATCCATGTTTCTTCCTCGCCCTTTATGTTCCGGGTCCGCGGTATCTCTTTCGAACCGTCCCGCACCCCGGCAGGCAGTTTTTCTTCAACCTTTAAAAATGACCCAAGATCTGTGCAGTTCCAAACTTCACACCAATGATCGTTTGGTCGGTTGCTGTGTTGGTGAGATTGTCCAGCAGCACCTTAACTAAGTATTGACATTTCACAGTCTTCTCGGCATTCCACAGCTGGTCACAGACCTCTTTTAAGCTGTCCTCTGATTTTCGCTTCCAGCCTGTTTCAAACTTTCTGCTTGTTCTCATGGCAACCTGGGCAGACCTTTGCCTCATTTAAATCCTGGAGGGTGCCGGGTATTAATTTGATGAACAACCGTCTCCGTGCCTCACAGCAGTGGAAAGGACTCCCTTCCTTCCTTCCTTCCGCTTATCGCTGTTCAGTACCAATCTGTAAGGTAACAGTCGAGTTCGTCCCGGCATCTCCTCTTCATCGTCCCTACCCAAATGTAATAAATAAACTGTAAAATAAACAACACCAACACAACCCTGCCGGCCGCCGCCCTCTCGCATAAAATCAATATTAATGGAGGTCGCTTCACCTCTAGATGTGGCATGTCTCTCACTTTATCAACATTTACTACTGCATATCGATTGTTGATGTATTTGAGAGCGGATTTGAATCCATCCTTGCATTGAATGCTAGACGGTGAGACGGATAGCATAGGTAGGTAGATAGAATGGATAGTTTGCGCTGATGATGACGGTCTTATCACTATGGAGTGTTCCAATTTTAAATTAAAATTAATGTTCGAAAATAGTAGTAATCGCAGTTCACTTCAGTGCTGCCAGATTGGGGGTAAAAATAACTTTTAAAGTAATGGAGGACAGTATTTTTTGGGGGATTTGTGGAGGGAAAAATTGGATAAATAAAAAAGAATATTAAATTCAGGTTCTCCCATATTACACTCTCAAGTTTAAAAAAACCGGCCAAGAGCGTGTCGGGCCACGCTCACTGTAGGGTTCCGTAGCTTCCCAGACCATTAAAAATACCAACATTTTTCGTCAGCAAAAATAACTTTGTTTTTCATAGTATTTGTCTGAAAAACAAAGTTATCATTTGCGTTTTTTTGAAAAAGTGCTATATAACTCAAAAACTATTCAACTCATCAAATTGAAAATAATTTTCCTAGAAAGTTCATATAAAGGTCTACTTCTGTGATTTTTTTCATATTTTTTAAACTTATGGTTCAAAAGTTAGAGGGGGGGGGGACACATTGTTTTTGACTTTCGGAGCGATTATTTCCTAAAATATTAATATTATCAAAAAATGATTTTAGAAAACCCCTATTCATTTTTAAATACCTATCCAACAATATATCACACGTCAGGGTCAAAATTAAAAAAAAAATCGCTCCCCACTTTACGTCTGGGGGAGGTACCCTAATAAAAATGTTTTTTTAAATTTTTATTTTTGCACTTTGTCGGCATGATTGATATACATATTGGTACCAAATTTCAGCTTTCTGGTGCTAACGGTCACTGAGATTATCCGCGGACAGACAGACAGACAGACATGGCGAAACTATAAGGGTTCCGTTTTTTGCCATTTGGCTACGGAACCCTAAAAAATGCCGTTTGTGTGTTTTTTCTTCAAAACCTTAATTTTGGGAGGTTTTTCGGGGAAGGTTTGGGGAGAATGCGAAACGGTCTTCTGGTAACTGGTTCACTTCTAGATATTTGTAGTTCTCTCCCAAGCTGCCCCAAATGAGACAGCCCTCTACCGTCCTCATCAAGCCTGACCCAGACACTTTTCTAAGGTGATCGGTCTGTTTAGCTTTGATTCGATATCATAGGTTAATATTGAAAAGAAGCAGTTAATTTGCATTCACTAATTTGTATCATAGGTAAAGCAGACAGGGTGTAATCAACCTCATAACGAAGTCCTCAACCAAGCATTCTATACATCAAACTAAGTAACTTTATGCAAAAATTATTTCAGGGAAACGACTTTTTTTTGGGGTGAAAAATCATGTTTTGTGGTAGAACTCAATGCAACGCACTCAAAACATTGTGCTGATGGATGGATTGAAGAGTACCAGAGTCGTGGAGGTGTTAAAAGTATTCTACAATAAAAACTTGTATTCAAAACTTTGTCCCCCAATATCTCCGTAACTAGAGGTTGCCAGTTATGGTGTAGAGCAAATAACTTCGAGAACAATAGTGCCTTTCGACTTCGTCAAGTGGTTTTTTACACCATAATATATTTCTATTCTAGGAACCCAATTAAAATATTGGCATAATTCCTGCCTCTCTTACTTCTATCTTTTCTATCACTTACTCACCCCCAAGTCTCCAACTATGTTTATAATCCAAAAGAATTTGTAATCAGACACAATAATCTAATGTGAAGTATCAAATTAATAATAATATAAAAAGATTAGAAGTGTGATATCAAAAGATTCCAGTTTTAAGGAATTCAAAGAGAAGTTATTTATACACTCAACGGTATTCAAAATTCTTAGACATTGATTGTACGACATTGTAACCAGGTGGTGACCAGGCATTTTACATTATTGGGACAGTCCTGATTTTGTAATTTATAAAATACTTGAAGCTTTTGCTTGCTGCTTTGCCCGCGGATCGGGAAACAAAGGATGAGTGTTTAGTGGATATGATTAGTATTGTTAAAGCGTAAGTAGTATCAGATTAGTACGGTAGTACGGAAGAATATTAATAGGTATGGAAAGTACGAATGTGGATTTGTTTAATACTATTAAGTAAACGGAACTAACTCAATAGTCAGGTCCCTTATATAATAATAAACAAAAAAAAGTTAGAAAAGTTTGAAATGGTTATAAAAGTATTTCAGAGGAAAATGGACTTAGCAATCTCGTTTACTTAAACATCTTCTCTGTAGCCTTTTCCCAACTATGTTGGGGTCGGCTTCCAGTCTAATCGGATGCAGCTGAATACCAGTATTTTACATGGAGCGACTGTCTATCTGACCTCCACAACCCAGTTAGTACTGGGTAATACAATACCCGTTGGTTAGACTGGTTGTCACACTTTTTGGGTCACTGACTACTTCTAACGTCAAAGATCTACAAATGACAGCAGGGACTAACAGCTTAACGAGCTTTCCGAGACACGGAGGAAACTAGGTATGTACGAGTGGTCCCCCATCCATAGACCGACCTAGGCAAGCACCGCTTAACCTACAGATCGGTCCGAGCGGCTGTTATTATTTAGCCACGAGCTCACAAACATATAAGCCATTAATTTAGGAACGTTAGTTTCTGGACCATCTCTTCAGTATGCAGGAAGCATAAAAAATGAAGGCTCGTCTATTTCAGTACCTAGTATCAGGCGCGTGCTTTACCTCATAACATCCTATCAAACTCTCCTATTCACTTGAATAAGTATGATGGATCATTATGACTGATATACAAGCTATATACGGAACCATCACGAAGCCGTGTACCAATTATTCTGCTGTACATCAAAAATGTTTGTTGGGTTTTTGGGAAACAACTTTTTTTGTGTTGAAAAATCACGTTTTACGGTAAACATGTAACGCACTCAAAACATTGTGCTGATCGTTGCATTGAATAGTAAACTAATCATGGAGGTATTTAAAAAAAAAATGTGTCAAAGTTGGAACTTTGACCTCCATTCCATTATCCTCTCCCATAACTAGAAGAATCACAGATATGGCCCAGAACAAAAAAATGGCACGACTGAATAAATGCTTTTCGGCTGTGTTCAGTGTCTATTTAAACCCTTGATTTGATTTACGTAGTGATAGTTAAAGATAATTCAATTGGGTCTTATAAGATAGGCAAGCAGTCTAATTCATGCGCCTGCGTAGTGTGATCATTATAACAGTTCACGTTTAAATACGATTATATTGAGGGATTTTCTTTTTCAACTCTTCCCTAGTATCTGGATAGATGGCGCTGATCTTGGTATGTTACTGCAAGGAACAGAACGTCACATAATTTCACTTGGACCTAATGATTATATTCAGAAGCTTATGCAAACGAAAGTGTCAGTCAACGAACGTATGTGCCGTGTGTTTTTTCAAACACGCGTCTTATTCTCGCTCTCGTGTTGAGATCCTTAAAGAAAAAGAGGTTCGGATCACCTGTTATGTAGTGACAAGTATTGTTCCCGAAAAGTACTAAGTACTTTGTCCTTTGTTTAATTCAACAATTAATACTATAAAATTGTAGTTTAAAATAATTATTATCGTAATCGCGTTATTATAGCCCATAAATATTGTAATTAAAGGTAATATAATTAATTGAGGCCATACGCATTAAAACTCGGGCACCAAGTTAGGTATTTCAAATAGAATACAAGAGTTTTTTTCGTTTCCCTGTATACAACGTTATCCCGGAAATTCACGGGAGGCAGCATCCAGCTTCTCTAACACAGACAAAGGGTTGGCTGTAAGATATTAGTATCACCGACAAGTTTTGTGTTATTAAGCTAAGCAAGTAATTTAAGCAACAACAAAAAATAGTACGTGGAGTCCCCCCGCGCGGAAGAAGTGAAACTTCGTAATGTGGAAATGAAAATACTATGCGCAATGCGCATGCGTTCGAGTGCCACGCATTCACTGTCGCTGTTTCTTTCTATTCCCCAGTGCTTTCATACCCCCTCCATGGTAGCGTTAAATGTTTAACGCAACCTTGTTGGAAGGCGCATTAGAAGTTTCACTTCAAAAAATGATAAACTCTTAATAATTAATGGAATCAGGCGTTTTTTGCGGAAATCCATAGTATACAAACTAAAATACTATATTTTAATCCCGCAAAACTCGATGGTCATAATGGCGCATTAGTTCGGTTTCAGAAGGGGACAATTGCACCCATCCTCTGAATCCGCACCAGACAAGACCATTATTGTACTTGTACCCATAAAATATAGCAATTTTGTAAAAGAGCTGTCTAACTATTTGGTGGACAATTAATAATTTTCTCTCTGTTAACTATTATTGTGATCAACAATGTGTTTCCACAGGTGGTTATGTTCTTAAGTCTTCAGTTTTACACGCCAATTGATTCATTTAAAATAATGTTAGTAGACCCAGCTGATTAAATAACCACTAACCATGACCTTTCCAATTTTAATCAAACCCATCTTTTAGATATAGCACACAAATATCTGTAAGTATCAAGAAATATCCCAAAAAATCTTATCAACATGGTCACCCCACCGGTACAGTCGGCGACAGCTGCATTATAATATCCTATTACTTACATGCAAAAAACACCCTACTAAGTTACCTATTAGTTAAGTTTATTTTACACTAGACATGGATTATAATATATTACTTTTACGTCGATACGCACATATTGCTCATTTAAAACTGCCAGTAGCTTACTTTTCGAGAAGGAAGTTTTTATTACCTATATTATTTTACAGTTTTTTATGGTACCAAATAACTGGGCTGTGGAGGTCAGATAGGCAGTCGCTCCATGTAAAATACTGGTATTCAGCTGCATCCGGTTAGACTGGAAGCCGACCCCAACATAGTTGGGTAAAGGCTAAACAGATGATGATGATGTTGCTGATGATGATCGTAACGATAAGCAATTAATTAATTACAACTTTTATACCTAGCTGAGGAGATTATTTTTCACTAGTCCAGTGTTTTCAGAATAAGAATTAAACTTTAAAGTATTTTTGGGTAAATGTCGTACGTACTTGATAAATAATCAAAGTACTTACAAGTGATTTTGCTCCAGAAAGTCAATTTGAATCAGCACAATGCTAGAAAGAACAACTAGTCTAAATATAATGTTTAAATTAACTTTTTTGGTCCTAATTTATTGATTCTTAGCGTCGGGTCGGACTTTCGGAGTGTACAACCGTAAAACGAGAGCAATAAAACAAACCTATAAAATATACCAACTTCTGATTTTATAAAAACTTTAAATGATACAGCAGGCCTGTATCATTTAGTTTTAAGTAAGTTTAAACTTTCTATACTCTTTAATATCCGAAGCTGACACCCGTGCGCTAGGCGACACACGCCTGTGGGAACTGGGAACACACCCATGCGCTAGGCGACACACGCCTCTGGGAACACACCCATGCGCTAGGCGACACACGCCTCTGGGAACACACCCATGCGCTAGGCGACACACGCCTGTGGGAACACACCCATGCGCTAGGCGACACACGCCTGTTGTCTACAACACAACTTTGATTTCAAAATTAAAAATACTCGTTTCACATAAATTTGTATTTGAATTTCTTTGAGTAAAAGATCGACGTATTTACACCGAGTGCTCGTGCTAGGCCCTCCGATCCTTTTTCTAACGCTTGCCTTTAGATAACCCAAGGAGTTTAAACAGTACTTAATAATACCATATCCAAACCAGTTGGACCCCTAATGAGATTTAATTACGATATAGAACGACACCACAACATAAAAATGAAAAAAAATACCTTTAAAAACAGGTTTAAAAATTTCTCTGAAGATCCTTAAACAAAAAAAAAATAAAACATAAACTTGTTAATACCAATGTAATGTACTAGCATCTTTGTCAACTTCCGTCAAATATACCCATTGTTACCAGACCTAGTTTAATAAGGATAACGAGAAGTGTCATAGGTCTTGTTAGCTGGTTGGCTTTACCTCCAAGGGAGCAATGACCTCACATATGTGGTGACCGCTTGCTGTCAGGTCGGCGAATCAATCTGCCATCGTTATTATCGATACTTAGACTTTATAATGTTTGGTACCTGTACTGGGATCTAGATTATCTGTAGGTAATTCTATACCTGTCCCTGCCGGGAATGCAGCGCTTTTTGGCGGTATTTTTCAAATTTGGAGAACGATTGTGTTCGACGAATATAAAAAAAAGAAAAAAAAACACGTTCTTGTTTTTGCCGGCTTAGCAGATACTTAATTTGTTTGAGCTGCATATTGCCTTTAGACATACAATTCGAGGCTTCTTAAAAAATGCTGGTTTGAATAATATCGTAACAACATCTCGCCTGTATTCTTGAAGTGCTAAGCAGAGGTGTATGTATGTATTCCCCTTTCATAGAGAGGAGGCAGCAGTGGTGTTGTTATGGGTTGACTATGCTCCTCCATATACATTGGTCATAGGTTCCATTTGGGATTTCTCAATAGCAGCCACGGAGTGTGGATTTGTGCCCGGTTGATGGCAATAGACTCGCTCCCTATTAAATGGGACTTAAATATAACTGGCGAAATGTCCTAATGGGTAGCACCTCTGTCCAACCCTTCGGGGATTGCAGGCATGATGTTATCTTTTATAGGTAGGTCTTATCTTTTTAATATTGCTCATAAAATGGACACCATTTTAGCGGCGTATTGATGGATTTGAAGGAGGTGTCAGCTGTCTGACAGTCAAGCTAAAAGAAGAGCAAGCTTTCATAATGAGGATCTATGGTAGTAGCTAGTACAGAGAAATACAGTGCTGCATGGTTTCCTAAAGTATACTTGTATTATAAAAGAATACTCACATTCTTCAGTGATACAAGTATATTAGAGGACTTTTTCCTACTCCACCGCTATACTTTCCTGATTAATTTCGTTGCGGGATCCAGGACAGTTGAATTGTTTCTCTGGGACTTCGTCGAGCTTCATTGTCTCTCTCTGTGGCGCTTTTCTGGTGGTCGCCACTGTTGATTCTAGCTTTCAGGAGTTACAGTTAAAACTTTAGAAAACTAGAATTAAATAATGCCATATTAATATTTAATAATGTTTTCTGTACCAGGTATCTAAGAGGATTAGAAATAAATGTGGCAATGAAGCCTTTGTTTTTTTTAAACCCACAATGTTCTTTTGTTAATAATTTCTTACGTACCTAAACCATTTTATCGTGCTTCGTTTTACGCTGAAATTAAGTAGGTAATTGTCCCAGAGTTTTGCTCAATCTCTGCCCTCACAATAACTGTTTCGAAATTAAATGTCGGCCACCCCCGCCCCTTTCGTAAGTGAAGTTATAAAGACAAACATAACGCTAGCTTCCTCGCTGGGTAAACAGGAAGACCCGTATGTCAACAGAGTTTGTTTCTTGTGTTCTGTTTTATCTATGGTTTACTTACTATTTTTTTTTTGGACGTTCTTCTTTTGAATCCTGCTGGCTGGTCTTGTGTAGCTCAGAGACAAAGCATAGCATTTTTTTAATAAATGAGTTCGGTAAGGATTCATTGTCAACGTATGCTGTCAATGTTTTGTAGTTTTTTTTCTTAACATTATGTTAGTGGTCAAATGCTTTTGATTGACTAGTAGTAGTAGTAGTGTCAATAACCATCTAGCCAACCTACGCGGTGTTTTCGACATAAAATCAATACGAACTGATTGCAGTACCCGAATTCCGCGAACCAAAAGGTTATAACCAAACAAGCTTTGTTGATACCGGGGCTTGAACCTAGGATATCCGTGGTTTTACTAAGTTAAACTACAACGGAACATTAGCAAGTGACATAACAGGGGATGTCGAAGCATTTCTGTTCATTTTGCATTAGTAGGGTACTAATAGTAACACACGAGTTTAGAATCGTTCATATATAGATCTCCATTTCATTGTTCCATGCGAGCGCAAAAGGGGACTATACGCCATTCTATGCCCACTACAGCCAGGTAGACACGACCGCACGAGTGAAAAGAGACAAAACCATAGCTATTGGCCACCGCTACATTTTAACGCGACCGTTTAGACAGACGGACTTTCTTTCACAACGGACAACCAATCAATACAATAACAATCAAACAAATACGCATACAAACGGCCAAATACGACGCCACCGTCGTTTTAGACGCGAAAAAATAGCCTAAAAACATGTGCGATAAGTGTATAGAGTGTGTTTAAACTACAGGACGCTACATCGGTTAGGCTTTGAACGCACGGGGACGCGACGCTTAGTAATCTGCGATCAAAATGGAAGCCGGCCGCCATCTTAGGTCTGCCGCGAGCGAGAGAGCGGTCCGCTTCGGGAATTTGGGAAATTGGTGTTTTTTTCTGTTGTAAAGAGAGCAGTATATAAGAGGTCGGTAGGCAGAGGACAGGGCGGGTAGCGGGGGGAGTCTCGGCACGGGCAAAGCGGTGTGAAGGGAAAGAACTGCGGTCGGTCCGCGTGTGGGGATATGTCCCGCGATCGGTCTCGAGATGGATTGCTCGTAAATCAATGTCGCTTGGGTTGTCTGATGCAAATACGAAGTTTAATATTTTGAATTTGTGTGTTATATTGTTTTATAAGTACAAATTTTTGAGGCATTTGCTTGGGTTATGAAAATTGGTATGCTACGATGAATGGGGTTATCAGTAGGGAGATTTACATCAGTTTTCTAATAGGTACTTACATGTTTAAATAAATGATCCAGTGAATTTATAATACTTACACGTTTTTAGTAAAATCATTTAATATTTCTTTATTAATTAATTCATATCGTAAAGTAAAGTTTTTAAATAAATCCATTTGAAGTTACTAGTTTTACTTTACTTATCTGGTTCAAATACACCATACAATAACACTAATATGTAGAGATTCGATATGCAATACCGACATCATTCCATTCCAACATAATGAAACCTCAAATGGCGTGCGAAATGGTGCTTTTATCGCATTGTATTGTAGTGCAGTGCAGGTAGACGTTACCTCGCGACATATCTCGGGACAGGCGTCCGTTCTGCTCGCGCCGTGTGTACCGGCCACCTATCTTTCATTGCACGTACGCGCGACGCGCGGGGGGGGCGGGCGCCGCGCGGCATACGCGGGGCCATCTTGCTAGCGATCGTCGAATTGCTCGCGTCTCCGACACACAAATCGGTTTTAATTCGCACTAATTACAAGTAAAACACAATAAAAACAATATAAATAAGTGTCGTAACACATCTAATTAGTGTATTGAACGTTGTGATCAGAAACATTGTTGACATAAATTGTGTGTTGTTGTTTTAACTGTGTGTGTGCATTCCAACTGTCTAGGTGAGTAGTCAGTAGTCTCTTTGTGCGCGACAATTATCATTCTGATCGATTCGGCGGCGCGGGGGTGTGCACTCGGCCCGTTTTATATCTTTTGTTGTTTTGTAAATCAATAATTTTAGTGGCGGCTAGCCGTGTCCCTTGCGTTCTTAACACAATATTCGTGTAACGCCGAGGTGTTGTCGACTCCGCGAGTTCTGTTCTGCAACAGTTATTTAATAAATCGTGTTTCTTTTATCGTGCATCGATTGAGTAAAGAGCGGTGCGAAAGTTGGTTCTCTATTACTTAAAACACTAGTGTTGTAAAGTGACCATCATAATAACAGGTATACTATAATTACGATAACTTAAATTGTTTTTATTTATGTTCTACTCAAAATGTTTCCTTACTCGTCAATTTCTATGAATAATGTTGCCAGGTGTTCTACTTACAGTAGGTACCTAGGTAATATGATTGGTAAATCACAGACAACCATTGCAATATTCGACCAGCTTTTTTTTGTTTCTTGGGCGAACAGTTTTAAAGCAATTAATGTTTATAAAAACGCGTGTTACTTGGCAACGCTTCGATATTTTCAAGTGCTCTTTAGATAACGTTTAGCTTCGTATTAGGTCATCATTTTGTACTTGTTAGTTAGATGTTATTTTGTGTTTATAGACGGCCAGTAAGTCAAGCGAAGGTAACAAACCAAAGAGGGATTTATCATAATTGAAACGTTCGCTTGGCCCGGCTTACAGACGTAAACTAGGTAGGTAAATGTTCGATTTAAAAAAAACAACAGATTGTCAAAAAAATAGGAACCTGCTTAGTTTGTTAGTAAGTAACAAAACTATTGATTCGTTGTCAATGTTTTATTTTAACACACCTGTTTCTAACTTTAATTTGATTCTGAACAAACATCATAGCCTGATGATAATCTAAAGCTACTTACTTAATGTTTATATTTACATAATATACAGGTATAGGTACTTATATATGTCTATGTAAGTACCTAGTTACCTATCTCACATTTCCTTTCGGAAACTCGCCTTGATAAACTAAACTGTACCCTACCTAGAAACAAACGTTATTTACGAAATCAAAATAAGTAGGTATGTACCTATGTCATCTGCATAACATTGCATAATCTCGAATTATTTATTATATTACCTACCTACTTGCTAAATAATTACTTAAGTACCTACATTAATTAATCAGCATCAGAATAAAAAAAAAACATATTATCCAGAAAAGAGGTCGACACGAAAAATTTAATGAATAATGACCGATAATAGTGAAACAAGGTCAATAACATCGCCATTCATTCATAATAGCGTAGTTTTACGAAAGATTAAATTTATAAATACACCTATCTTGTAGGTACCTACAACACGTAATATAACAGATAAACTCATTGAATCATACAGATAACAAGAAAATGTAAATTAAAACAATAACATTCAAGTTTCATGCGAATACGAACGCAGCCAAATAAAAAAAAGAGGTTTGAAGCTCGAGCATATTCAAAATTCGAACGCGTCCACCGTAATGGCGGATACAAGCACATCGAGCATGAAATAATTGCATTCGTTCACGACCGCGCCTTGTGAACGGCCTCTCCGGCATATTAGCTAGACATACCCATGTACTTTAGAGTTACTGCCTATCGTTCGTTATTACCCGAATACGTGAAATTGTGTGAACGCGATCCCCGAGTGAGCGGTGCGCTGCGCTCATCTCGACTTTGTCGCATTGCATTCCATTCCTCTCCTCAGACAAGACGGGTCATCGTTGTGTTTTTTTTTTACGAACATTGGCTCGAGGTGCTCTCAACCGCTTATTATGCGACCGACGGAAAGCGTCAGTTACCAACTTGTGTAAATGTAATTACCTATGTCGTCCATAAATTGCCAGGGTTACCATTTAAATGCTGATTCATCAGTCGTTATGGTTCGCGAGATTTTTATCGCTCCGGTCTGGTCAGCGGTCAACGTTTTTCGACAATAAATGATCGTTTGTTTTGTAAGCATTGAAAAGTATACTGGGACATTTTATGATTAAATTCGCAATTTTTTTTACTGCCAATAACAGCATTAGTGCTAGTCCAGTGAGAGATGAATAAGTAATAAAGTATGAAACTCCAATGCATTAATTAATATTCTGATTAAACCCATAAAGTATCAAGTTGAAAAGGACCTACTTAAGCTCATTGCATCATTAAGTAACTAATAAATACTCTAATGAAGTAAATAAACTTTACGCAATATCTATTTATCGCCTAAACATCAATAATATGCGACACTCATAAAATGACATGCTAACATATGAATATTATATACAAATATTTGTTAACACTGATGTGCCCTGCACTCCAACTGCAGACAGAGCCAAAACTGTGCCCTAACACACAAACTTTAAACGAGATACACAATAATATCGAAACACAGTGTAGCTAGTTGGAAAACAGGCAACGAAAGGCCTTGTCCCCGATTGCGATACTGTTACTGCTATAAAAGACATGTAAAGATCGATGCGATCTATGATTAACTCATACACTCATACGCGTTTGTTCATATTATTGAACACTGTTCTCGATTAATCGTAAAACGAACGGTTGTTTGTTGGAAACCTTGGCGTACCTTGTTGGACGGATGTCCATTTGTTTGAGTGTACAGGTAGATTTTAGCCAGAACAAACTGGGAGTTTCCGTCCTCGGAATTCCTAGTATCAGCATTTATAGTCCCGAAATTGGTCCGAAAATACAGTGGCGAGGTCTTGGCTCTTTGAACCTACCTTACCAATACGAAGCTGTATCTAAAACAACTTCGGAAAAGTAATTTTGCATTTTGAGATATTCTTCTCAACAAACAGACTAAAAATCTAAACCGAATGGTATGTTAAGATGCCATCTTACCCTCACCTACATGGTGTTGGTGCAAGTTTTCATCTCAACAAATCTATATCCCGTCCACCTCAGTATTTGTCCTATTTCCAGCCATATGGTAGCGTTTCTTTAATCTTCCCCTATTTTTAACCTTCCTCGCAACTTCTCGCTTATTTCATATATTATTTATGTGTATGGGTTCTATATCTCTCACTGGCTTACCCGATTTGCAGTCCTCACTTAAAGACTGGTTTGTCCCAGCGGCCATCGGTCCTTCAATCTGATGGGCGATAACGCCTGTTGTCTCTAAGCCGTTTTATCCTCGCGAATGAATGCATATAAGAAAACCTGCCAGTCTTGGATAAAGTATAAAACTGATTTTGATTCACCATCATTATTTCAGCCGAAAGACGTCCACTGCTGGACATAGGCCGCCCCCATTTGTCGCCACGTTGACCGGTCTCGAGCGACTCTCATCCAGCGGATTTTTGATAGCCTTTTGGCAAAGAGGCAATTTTTTATATGAGTCTGCCCGGCTAGCATGGGCAGGGGATAAAAATTTTATCCACCGGTTATTTCCACTTTTGTTTGAATTTTGTCCCTTGTCAGTGGAAATAACCGGTGGATAAAATTTTATCCCCTGCCCATGCTAGCCGGGCTGTTGTGGTGACCTGCAGACCTATTGCAAGGCAGAGGTCTTCTATTCGTTTCCCCATTTTTCTCGATCTATCTCGCAAATTATACTTACTAATCCAAGATAATTTTATCAGAACCTCGTTCAAGAGCTGCCGATGAAATCAACGCTGACAGCCCTGGCTGTTGGTTAAGGTGTGTTGATCGCGATCAACATTTTTTTTTTTCTTTTTATGTTTTAAACGATTTTCAGCAAAAAATTCGGTAATTTAGCCAAGATTTTTTGTCGTAAAGACAATTTTAAACAAAGCGAGCAATTGTTTACAGGATAGTATTTGTACAGATGAACGTTGTTTGTGGAGAATAGACTTCAAAGCGGTATTTAATTTTGTTGAGTCATTCCAATAAACTGTTTTTGTTACACATTAAGGGCTTACGCATATCAACGGACTGTCGATCAAACGAACAAGTTTGACAGATCCTTTTGAAATATTAAGGCCTTAACAATAAATTATTTGTTGTGCTTTTAGAGACAAATGGTTGTTGTGAAAATTATTCTGTGGAATGCTGGATTTTGGGAATTCATGACTTAGTGAAATGATTGAGCGTCTATAGTAAAACTAGACCTATCAGCGGTGAAATGAAAAGATGGCGCATTTACCAGCCAATCCAACTACCTTTGCTTTTAATTATATTGTTTTTTTTTTTGGGATCAAAACGTACCTTATGTCCGTTTCTGCACCTGACAACGTAAAAAAAAAATATGCAAAATTTCAGGATGATCGGTTCAACGGTTTAGACGTGAAAAGGTAATAAACAAACTTACTTTCGCATTTATTATATTCATTAAAAATTAATTAATTAATTATAATCTTTAGGTTGTAATGTGAAGTAACGGCTTAACTACAACGGACCTTTTGTTATTTTTAATTAAATTCTTATCAATAGTGTTAGTGGAATAGTTTTATGGAAGACTTCCCTAGTGATATTGTAGAGGTATTCCACGAAGCACACCCAAACGAAGCACACCCAGACGAAGCACACCTAAAGTATTCCACTAAGCACACCCGTAGGTGGGCTTCAAATAAAATTTTAAAATAATTAATTTCCTATTCCACGAAGCACACCTACGAATATCACTCGCATAGTGCGGGGACTAAGAAATAAAAATATCGATAGAAGAAAATATTTATTATTTAAAAGAGTAACTTAAACTTCTAACATCATTCAGATTCATTATAATATTGTGACACAATATTCGTCTTTTTTTATAATATAACTATTTAAAATCACAGATTGTTCCATAATTATATTTCCAAAAAAAAAAATTTTTTTCTTAAAAAAATAGCATACATAGAAAACATGTTGCCTTATGTACGGTTTTGCCACATTTACCGCTGCAAGACTTGGATGAGGCCTGGCTCTACATCATGAGCGAATGTCCTCAAGGAGAAAGTATTTCTAGATTTAACGATTACATTATAACTCAGTGGCTCGGACATAAGTTATGGCACGACAAATCGGTCGTGACGTTAAAAATAAAACTAATAATTATACAGTCTCATTACTCTGAAATAAATAAAATTTTCGATAAAAACAGAGCCATAAATCTGGCAAAACGTTTAGATTGCTTCCAAAAAAAATGCTACAATTATGCCGAAATTAGAGTAAAAATGGGTTATTCAAATCATGATAAACATGCAGAAATAAAAAATAATATAATAGAAAATACAATAAAAGATTATAAGAATGGCTTAAGTTCAGTTGGACATTGTCTAGAGAAATTACGATATTGATTAATAATAATTCATTTGATTGATAAGTTTAAATACTAAATTGTCCATTTCTTCAAGATTATTTAAGAATCTTAAAGATTGTGATTTGTGGTTTTAAACAGTCTGTGATTTTATTAAGAGCACAAAAAAGAAAATAATAGAAAAATAGAAAAAAAGTTTTTTTTTTGAAAGATAATATTATGAAACAATCTGTGATTTTAAATAGTAAGATTACAAAAATGACAAATATTGTTTCACATTATTATAATGAAACTGAATGATGTTAGAAAGGAGATAATTTTTTTTGGCCCGCCTGGTCGTTGCATTTATTATTCATAATAACACCAAAAAAAAGTAACCATTTTACTATGGTATTAAACGAAATATTACGTAGAAATGAAAACGAAACCTTAAAATCATATTAAATAAGCTATGTTATGATATCTTTTTGCGAGTCAAATCATTCCTGTTGTGGTCAATGTCATTTGACAGCAAATACTTACGTGAATAGGGGCGTTTTTTTTTTGTTTACTGAAAAAGTACGGTACCTACCCGTTGGTAATCATATCTGCTATAATTATTATAGAATCAGAAAGAATATAAAAATAAATATTATTAAACTGTGAGCATTTTTAATGCTATTTTTAAAGGTTTACACAAAATCGCATAGATGGTTTAAACAATCAACGTGGCACTTTTTTAGTGATTGACAGACAACTTCATTATTGTGACATTTACTTTTTCTGTTTATTTTGGTTTTTGTAAGTGTTTTTGCAGATTTTTTGCATTTATTCCGGTTAGACAATGCTTAGCTAATTTAACCACTGGAATCTAGAGGTTATAAGGAAGAAATCAATGTAAGTTTCATTATTAAATGCTACAATTTATGTGAGTGGCCTATTCCCCGAACAAAAAAAATTGTCTCCATTAAGTTTGTCTTTTAAATAATAAATAAATATTTTCTTCTATCGACATTTTTATTTCTTAGTCCCCGCACTATGCGAGTGATATTCGTAGGTGTGCTTCGTGGAATAGGAAATTCATTATTTTAATTTTTTATTTGAAGCCCACCTACGGGTGTGCTAAGTGGAATACTTTAGGTGTGCTTCGTCTGGGTGTGCTTCGTTTGGGTGTGCTTCGTGGAATACCTCATATTGTACGGTCGAACAAGCTATTTGGTTTACATTTTACAATGTAATTTATGGTCTAAACTGTATACCAAATAGCTTGTTCGAGCGTACATGACAAGCAAAACTGACTGTAGTAATCGGCGACCGATGGATGGCAGAAGAACCACAAATATTTCAGTGAGGAAATGGTCATCAACCTTATACCTACTTGTTGCCCACGACTTCGTTCGCGTGGAAATTTTGATGTGTGTGTGTGAAAAAAGGAGCCTTTGTGCTATTCGAGGTCCAGAATAATCTATGTCTGTGTGCCAAATTTCATCCAGATCCCTTCAGGCGTTTCGGCGTGATTGTGAATTGAGTAACAAACATCCATCCAGACTTTCGCATGTATAATAGTCAACTCAGCCCATCGCAGTCCACAGCTGGGCATAGGACTCCCCCAAGTTCCACCACAACACCCTTTCTTCCATCTTAAAGCATCCAGTCTGACCCAAATTTAAGGTTTTCGGTCCATCTAGCCAGAGGGCATCCCACACTAAAAAAAAAACCCTTTGAAAAATGTACCAAAAACTCGTTGGACAGCGAAAACGTTAACCGAATCAACGCTCTCATATAAGGGTATAAATCAATTGAATTTAAAATACCTAGTTCCTCGGAAGATGGAGAGGAATGTGGACATTTCACCAGATGAGGAATGCGCTCAGCAAAAAGTGTTAGCAGCCTGTATTGTTAGCGTTTCGCGATTTTTGGCTTTATCAATATTGTACTGGGCTGTTATATCTTTCTATGATTTAAAAGCTTCTAAATTGTAACGTTTTATATTTTTTAAACGACTTCTAAAAATAGAGGAGTTTGTGTATGCCACCAGCCTCTTTTCTTAATTCATGTAAAATCTGTTTCCCGTGATTACTGGTCCGATTTAAATGATTGATACTTGAGAAGGATGGTTCCAAGAACACAAAAATAGTTATTTATCCAACATGTGAGGAAAGACCAGGAAAGTTCGTTTTTCCTATGAGTTTTGATCTTAACTTATAAATATTTCTATTCTAAGCATAAAATTATTTATTTTTTTAAATATCTTTAAAACTTAACTAAAAAAAATCAGGCAAAGTTAGTTTCTGAACGGGATCATTACTTTCCTCACTGTTCAAACAGTGAGGAAAAACCAACTTTCCTCACTGTTTTATTAGAGAAAAGACACTTCTTTCGTGCGGGAGTGGTGAAAAAATTATTTCCATTTCGCACACGCAATAAGTACATTTAAAACATATAAATTCGTACGATTTCCTTCTATTAAGCATATACGATATTGTTCTACACAGTAATATTGTGCTATTAAGCGCAATAAAAGTATTTCTGGGAACTAAGACTGCACAGGGCACATGCTAAGTTGTTCCCATGAGCGATCGCGCTTACGATGCAAATGACTCATTTAGTACCGTGGTCTGAGAAACAGGTCGACAGTTCGGTCATACTATGTTCAATGAAGATTTATTTGTTTCTGACTGTTGCCTGCGCCTAACGTCAAGTGAAGTTATTATAAAAATATATTATTTCCCTATTTGAAACGAATTTTGTTAACAATTTCAAGGGTTTTTAACCGACTTCTAAAAAGAGGAGGTTATCAATTCGTCTGTATGTTTTTTTTTTTTTTTTTTTTTTTTTTTTTTTTTTTTTTTTTTTGTGTTTGTTACCTCATAACTTTCGACTGAGTGAACCGATTTTGATGATTCTTTTTTTATTTGAAAGCTGGTGCTTCCCATGTGGTCCCATTTTATTTTGCTGAAGATCTGATGCTGGTCTTCGGAGATATACAATGGAACTCTTCAAAAATGTACGGCAAATCTGCAGTGCTTGCTGTTAACGCTTGTAGGTTTATTGTTTATACAACATCATAACGTAATATCACGCCTGTATGCTCTGAGGGGGTACGTAGATGTGTACAATACACCCAGATTTCGACAGTGGTTGTTACCACAGTACTTTCGACTGGGTGAACGGATTTTGATGATTCTTTTTTAATTTGAAAGCTGGTGCTTCCCGTGTGGTTATATTTTAATTTGCTGAAGATCTGATCCGGGTCTTCGGAGATATACAATGGAACTCTTCAAAAATAAACGGCAAATCTGCAGTAACTGCTGCAATCGCTTGAATGTTTATTGTTTATACAAAATCATGACGTAACATCACGCCTGTATGCTCTGAGGGGGTACGCAGAAGTGTACAATATTCCCAGATTTCGACAGTTAGGTGTATTAAGTTTCATTTATTGGGGATAAGCCTATTACCTTGACATGTATTGTTATTTTATTCGCAAGGGTACCTACTTCAAGGGTAGTTTGATGAGAATTTGGTTAGGTTCTGGTTATGGGATCCATGACAAAGGAACGGAACTCTTCAATTCTTAGAAGCAAATTAACGATACTCGGCCAAATATTTTAAAGGCTATCCGGATATTTGAGTCACGTACCATAACGTCGTTATTAACCGACTTCAAAAAGGAGGAGGTTCTCAATTCAATGTTCCCCGATTACTCGAAGATGACTGGACCGAATTTGTTTTTTAATTGTTTGAAAGGGTATACTTCCCAGAAGGTCCCATAATCATCAAGTCAGGATCCTGATAGTGGGATCCTGGAGAAATAGAGGGAACTCTTCAAATTTTATAGGCACACCAGAAGCGATTTGGGTAGTTTTAGAAAGAGTACTTTCTCGGAGTGATCCCATTTAAATTTGGTAAAGATTAGATGAAGAACTTCGGAGAAAGGCAACGGAACTCCTCATTAAATGTAGCAAATTTGTGTCTCTTACTGGGATTGCTGAAATTTCATGTCTGTCTATTGTTTACACCAGTTCATAACAAAAAATCACGCTGGTATGCTGTGAAAACCCTATACACATGTGAACCACTAAAAAGTGAAAAATAAAAACTTTTTTGCAAAAAATAAAACCGACTTCACACAAAAAAGTGAAAAATAACTTTAGCTTCAGAAGTCGGTGACAAAAAAACTAAATCAATCAAATAAAGGTCACCGACTTCTGAAGCTAAAGTTATTTTTCACTTTTTTGTGTGAAGTCGGTTTTATTTTTTGCAAAAAAGTTTTTATTATTTGACCAAACCCTATTAAAAAAAAGTTGCTTAAGTTACTTCTTATAACATCAGCTACCTGCCAGAAAGTCCCGTCAAAATTGATCCATCCGTTTCGAAGATTAGACGGAACATTATTAATATGAATTGGCCTTGATCTTCTCCAAAAAATGTCGGCATTATTGCTGAATGGCGACATTTTTTGAACAAAGGTGTGATTATCATGTTCATTACAACCAGAAAGGGTTAGACTTCTAATTTAGGACCTCATTAATTCTAGTATGCTGAAGGACAGTAAATAGTCCGAAGATTTTGCCAGCTTAGCCCAACATGAAAAAAAAGTCATCGCTTACATTCGAGAATGGTAGACAGCAAAATTATGGGCGTACTAAAAAATCCTCCCGAAGTCTCCAAAATAGAAGAAGAACTCTAGCTAACACTTACTTCAAAATCTTCTAATTTTCCCACCAAACGAACTGGTGAAATTGTAGAACTTTAAGAATTTAAATGTTAGACCATGCCTCCCAAAACTGTAATACGTCGCTCGATTTGGTTCGGTCGCATTTTTCACTTTATCCAAATTGACACTTGATTTATGTTGGCCAAGAATTTAAATGATAATTACAGCAATTTAATACAAGAAAGGTATGAAACTGATATAGCAGAATTTAGAGCTGTTAATGCTTAATCCCACAATAACACACTGTAAGGACTGAAAGATAAAATGAGACAGGCAAACAGTCTCCGAATGTCTCATCATCTGCCCAGTCTTCGGTCGGCTTCCAGTCTAACCGGATGCAGCTGAATATCAGTACTTTACTTGGAGCGACTGCCTATCTGACCTCCACAACCCAGTTAGTACTGGGTAATACGATAACACTTGATAAGACTGGTTGTTAGACTTTTTGGGCCACTGACTACCTGTAAAGACTGTCAAAGATCTACAAATAACTCGAAACTCAGTATGTAAGGGTAGTCACCCATCCACAGACCAACCTAGGCAAGCACGGCTTAACCAGAAGATTGATCCGAACGGCTGTTATTACTTAGCCACGAGCTCTTCAGTCTCCGAATTTCTAAACGCGTTATATTTACCCTCATCCGGGAATAGAAACCATTTACCCCGTTCTAATTTTAGACTCACCTTTACACTAAGAAAGTCCCATTATTACGAAGAAATTATTCATCAAGATTTTGAGGAAAACAAATGGTCACAATGGACTAACGCAATGACTAATTTAATTCGATCTTTAAATAAGTTGAGATACAATAATGTGTATTTACAATAATCTTACTACAATACAATATGGAAGATTTTATGATGTCAATTATGGCAGTGACATCATTTCTTGTTAGAATTTCAGATAGGGAGGATTTTTGTATCTAAATTCTGCTTGCATTGTATCTTACTTTACCAACGGCTTGTCAATTGTTGTAATACGTAGTAGTATGCAAAGAACACAATGCAGTAGCATTTCCATTCTTTCATGAACAAGACTGCGAAATGCAAATAAATGTTACGGTAACTGCATCATTATGATTATCATCTATATTGGGTATAAAAGTACCCTTAAGCCGAAAGGCACTGGATCTCCCCGTCATCGTCATTGCGATATTTTTTTTACTTAAGTCATAAGTGTCAAAGTTCCAAATTGTTCTCAAGTTTCTTTTTTTAGTGTGGTAATTGAAAGAAGTGCTGAAACGATGCGGCTCTTAATATCATGTCCTTCGTGTCCTGTTGTTTGGTCTTCACAATAACTGATCGACGCTACTGTCTCCTGTAAATTTTGTTGCTTGCGTAAAATGCTTACGAGTATTTATGATCATGATCATTTTCCTGCTCTTGTCCCATTTATACTTAGAGTAATACAAGTATCAGTTTAATTTAAACGAATTTTGATTTGATTCGTACTCAAAACTTTCCTTACGACGTTTTCCAAGACCAACGGAAAATCATGCATCGAGTATGGAGCGTATTAAAAATCCATATACTTACCTACTGCAGTAATAATGAAATAGCTGTAAGTATTGTTAATAGCAATGCACCACAATGCAATGAGACGCAACGCAAGCCGGCATTCAACTGCGACCTACATTTGCATGCCAGTACATGGTACGTTTCACTTTTTAGAAATCCCATTTTAATATCAAAGATTTAGTGCTCTGTTCGTGCAGTTGTTGTTCGGATCTCGATTTTTTTATGAAATTTTGGGAGAGAAAAATTTGGTTACTTATGTTTATTTCGAAAGGATCTTGGACCGATTATGTCACCTACATTCATGATCATGTTGCTGACCTGATGAATTCTCAGTGCCTTAATGGGCATTCCTTCTGAGTTTTTTTTTTTTTTTTTTTTTTTTTTTTTTTTTTTTTTTTTTTTAGGATGGGAAATCATCAAATGACTCCTCCCACTCTGGGCGGAGCGGGAGGGAGTGTCAGACTCTTACTGACTAAAACCCATCCATGTTCCTTCCTCGCCCTTTATGTTCCGGGGCCGCGGTATCTCTTTCGAATAGGCCCGCAACCCCGGCAGGCTTCGGCCCTTGCGGGCCCCTCTCTTATGCTGACATCTCTTTGAGGCGCGCGTGGAACACGAACGCGCCGTCGACACGGCCTGTCGTCTCTAGACGGACGGACGGCTAGCTAGCCCATAGCCAACCGTCCACAGGCCCGCGTCTACGGTGGCCGGTAGCCACCACGTGGCCCCCGACGCCCGGTGCGTCTCCCGCGGCGGCCGGGAAGAGAGGATCTCTCCCTCTCTCGTTCCGCCACCTCCTTCGCTAGCATGACTGCTTCGCAGAAGGAGGTGACGGCTTCCCATTCCGTCTCGCTCCGGACCATGGATTGAACCAGGGCCGGACGCGAGAGGTCGCCGCCGCCGATCGCCGCTACGAGGACACGGCGGTGCTCCGCCCACGCAGGGCAGACTTCCACCGTGTGCTCCACCGTGTCCTCCGGTCGATCCTCGCAGTGGAGACACCCGGGCGTGTCCTCCCGCCCGATTCGGTGCAGGTACCTCCCGAAACATCCGTGTCCGGTGAGGACCTGCGTCAGAGCTGACGACTAATAGTCAAGTACGGAAGAGGAAGACATGCTGCGGGGACCCCAAACAAATGTACTGCGATAAGGACCGGAAAATGATGACTTTCGTGAGCATAAAACTTCTAGGTATTTAAAAAAGTTGAAATATATATAGTGAAAATCTATCTAAAGACAAAGCGTCTCTCATTAAATACGCACCAAAAACTAACAGAAGACCGAGTCTTGTTAATAATACTACATCATAGAATTATAATATCGAAGACTAGCACATCGTCCACAAAAATTGTGATAGATGGACTAATCCAAGAATAATGTAGCTTTCTGCCCGTGGCAGAATCTTTAGAATTGTATCATTAATTCCGGAAATTACCCACTACATACAAATTTTATAATATTAGTTTAAATAATCATGGAAGAAATCCCGTAAGTGACAATGTAAGTTTAGTTTTAAACCGTGAAAGCTTAAAACAGTGTTTGAATATTAGTATAGATAGTCAAGACCACCTGATAGAATCCAGTATGCTTCGCCATCTATTAATAAAACAACCATTTGGTCGTAATAAAGTCAAGATGACATATTAATTCATCACATGTATTTCAGGCATCAAAAGGAAACGTACGGTTTTGTATGATCAACTACTTCTGAATGCAGGAAATCGCATCAAAGCCAAGTACATCCTGGTTTCGTGTTAGTGTTGCAAATAAGCCTTTTTAATATAAATATTATGGGTTATTTTTTCAAACGTTAAAGCTGGCGTGTGTGATGGAACATCGATTTTTAGTTTATCGTTTAGTCTCTTTTTATTGCAATTAGGCCGAATCACAAAGATACACTCGGAGAAGATAGAAAAAGTAAAAAGAAAACATCACGCTTCTTTTAGGTCTTAGATGTTTACAAATTACAATATTATGCGTCGATGTGTAATATACTCATAGATTTGTTAGTCATCGATGATGTTATAAAATACCGGCCAAGTGCGATTTGGGTTCGCACATGGCCAGTATTTTTTATACAAGATGTCCCGATTTGTCATCATAATGAAAATAAATTATATTTCATTTAACGTTAGTGTTCTCGAGGAACTCGGAGCTAAATAAAAGCCGTTCGGGTCGATCTTTACGTTAAGCCGTTCTTGTCTAGGTTGGTCTGGTGATGGGTGACCACCCATTACATACCGCGTTTCCTTCGAGCCTCGAAAGGGACGTTAAGCCGTTGATCCGGGTTGTTGAAGATCTTTGACAGTTGTTACAGGTAGTGGCCCAAAAAGTCTAACAACCAGTCTTACCAAGGGGTAACGTATTAACCAGTACTAAATGGGTTGTGGAGGTCAGATAGGCAGTCGCTCCATGTAAATTACTGGTATTCAGCTGCGTCCGGTTCAATGGAAGCCGACCCCAATATAGTTCGAAAAGGCTAGGCATATGATGATCGATGTTCTCGATTCGTCATCAGTATAAATGTGCGTGGCAAAAAAGTACATTTAGTAAAAAAAAACACGGTGTTCTTGAAATAAATTTATTTACAACAAAAGATACAACAAGTGACAGATAGACGAACAACGGATTCTCGGATCCCGTTGACACTCTCTGGTTACAGAACTCTAAAAAGATATGAACGATAAAATCCTACTTAATTTCCACTCTACTCATAACTGCAATAAAAGAACACTCCACCAACAACGAGTAGCTAAACCTAGAAAATCAAGCAGCCAACTTACGAAGCCATAGTAATCACAGCTTTACCAATGGGCGCAATGGAGCGGTGTCTAAAGAGATTAGTCACTTATTGCAAGACTAACTTGCTAGTGTGAAGTACCGTCAAGCTGAATAGGCTTGTGTTCTGAAAAAATCTAAGATAAATATTTGACCCGTATTTTTTCTTTTGTTACGTAAACCAAAATTGACGAAGATACGAAGCTTTTATAATTCTCAATACGTCACGGCGTGGCATAATTTTTAGTACGTTCTGACGTCACGAGGATTCCCGAGTTTTGATGCGTTTTATCCTTGTTGATATTCGTGGATTTACAAAAACAAAAAATACGTGTGCATTTTTTTCTAACTGACGGACTAAATAGATTTGCAATTATTTATTGATGGTGGAAACTAGCAGAAAGCACTGTGACCACTATTTAAAACTAAGTATTTACTATTGTATACGGATTTCTGGTAATTTTAGAAATAAGATGAGGAGAACTGCCTTGGTGGTGTTGAGTTCGCAAGCGCCCTTGTACTATTGCTGAACTCTGATTCTTCTCTACTTCCTTGGTTCTTCAATCAAGTGAATGACTAATAGTACCTTTTGTGCTAGCAAGAACATTATGCACCTATTCGTTTCCCCGCCAATTATGGAGTCATTGACATCAACGTTCATGGTATTACCTAGTTTGTTCTGAGGCCCATTTAATACAGTGTATGAACGAATTTGGTTGTTCTTTTTATAAACTTTTATTTTAGTATCGAAGAATTGAGGAGCTCTTGGTAAAATAATAACAGCCACTCGGTCTGATCTTTAGATTAAGCTTGCTTAGGTTGGTTTGTGGATGGGTGACCACACTTTTTTTATTTTCGGATGGGAAGTCATCAAATGACTGCTCCCACTCTGGGCGGAGCGGGGAGAGTCAGACTTTTACTGACTGTTGAAAACCCATCCATGTTCCTTCCTCGCCCTTTATGTTCCGGGGCCGCGGTATCTCTTTCGAACAGGCCCGCAACCCCATGAGTGACCACCCTTACATACCGAGTTTCCTCCGTGCCTCGGAAAGCACGTTAAGCTGTTGGCCCCGGCTGTCATTTGTCCATCATTGGCAGTCGTTACAGGTAGTCAGTGGCCCAAAGAGTCTGACAACCAGTCGTTACCAAGTGGTATCGTATTACTCAGTATTAACTGAGTTGTGGAGGTCAGATAGACAGTCGCTCCATGTAAAATACTGGTATTTAGCTGCATCCTGTTAGACTGGAAGCCGACCCCGACATAGTTGAGAAAAAGCTATGCAGATGATGGCATTCTTCTAGCCGTGTTGATGTTTGATAGCTCACATTTACACAAAAAGTCTAGTCTATACTAATATTATAAAGCAGAAGAGTTTGTTTGTTTGTTTGGTTGAACGCGCAAATCTCAGGAACTACCGGCTCGAATTGAAAAATTATTTTTGCGTTGGATAGTCCATTTATCGAGGAAGGCTATATGCTATAACAGCACGCTGTGACCAATAGGAGCGGAGCATAAATGAAAAATGTTGCAAAAACGGGAGACATTTTATTCCCTTTGTGAGCTTTTTCTCTCTTATGTGACGCAGACGAAGTTGCGTGGGTCAGCTAGTTCTTTATAAAGAAGACATTCTGTCTTACCATACCATACACATATCACGCACCACTTACACAACAAACTCTTAATTTCGCAATAACACGGAAACGCTACAATAATTTGCTTATTTGACAGTAATACGGCCATGACACAATTTTGAGTCATCATTTGTAAGACCTTTGTTGTTTGAAGAATCGGAATTATATGTAACTGTATGTCACCGAATAGTGAGAGAAACAATCGTTTATTTGGAAGTAACTAGCTGATGCCCGCGGCTTAGCCCGCGACAACACAATTACAATTTATTCCCCTCGAGAACCACTCTTTCCATTGGTGAAAACAGCATGAAAATCGGTGCAGTAGTTTTTGAGCTTATCGCGAACAGATAGATAGACGCGGCGGAGGACTTTGTCTTATAATATGTAATGAAGTAAACAGTTTGAATGGCATTCATTTGTGCATAGGTCATGAAAGAACATTTGATTTTAGCTGATTTTGTATTATTTACTGATTCGTCAATAAACTTCTAAGGTCCATGTTCACCAAAAAGATGACGGTCTGGTTGTCTAAACAGCTGTTTAAAATACTGTTTTGGTAGGGAAACATGTCCCTTAAACAGCTGTTTTTAGATAATCAGACCGTTATCTTTTCAGTGAACATGGACCTAAGGATAGTAGTAGCACGTGCTTTGGTTTAGCGTTATTCTTGTCACTGTCGCACAACTGTCAAACTGCAATAGCAAGATAGAGATGGAAACATGTCTAAATCAAAGCTCTAATATAACGAACTGTAAATCATCGGTGTAATTGGCTAAAACACATCTCTTTTGGGAACCTTCCACAAATGGTCTAGGTGCTAATTTCTCAGTAGGTACGTATTAATTCTTTTAAGGCGACTACAAGAGCTAAACGCGAGTTTTATAATGCCTGAAAGGATATGATTCACTGCAATAAACAAAACAATAGATATATGCTAGTATGATAGTGTTTTGAACAAAATAATACAGTTAATTTTACTCGATAAAAAAAAAATCACGAACCTATCTCTAAAAATTTCTTCTATACTAAAATACATGCGATCATTTTGATTTTTTGGCAAATAATTCTACAAGTAACATTTTAGCATCATAGTGTTTTATTTTTTTAGTCCAATCCATAGATTTTTTGTAAATCGATCGAAACCACTCATATCGCACTATACGGCCCGTAGTGACTGACGTAACAACCACATTGTAGTGCACTGTGCATGCTGATTAGAACTTTATTCCAACAGCATTTCAGACGAAGTTTGAACCACCACAAATAGAGTTGCTAATTTAGCTCATGTAGTCGCCTTAACAAGTAGGTAATAATCATCTGTTTCCGTAAGTTCATTTATCGTAATTGAGTAACAGACATCGATAACTGGCTCTCTCTTTCACTCACGTTAGAAATGTTCCAAGATTTTTTTTATAGAAAGGGAAAGAATTCACTATACTTTTGAATGAGTCATACATAAGCGAGACACTAAAATATCAGTCAGTGGAGCGAGCGCTTTGCATTAGTAATTAGTATTCTCACTAAATAGAACTGAACGACCTCTGGACTAACCTTTCTGAATATATCTGGCTTAGATTGGTTCCGTTCTTGGTTTGGTCCATCTTTAAGGTTAAAAATTGTCCCATGGAGTTTCGTGGCCGTTCTCCTCCGTAGAGACCTATAGCATAATCAGCCTTCATGTTCCCACTGCTGGGACATGGCCTCCTCCCTATGCGAGGGAATGGGCTATAATTCGCCATGCGGGCCCAGTGCAGGTTGGTGGATGTCACATGACTTCGAATTTTTGGTTCTAAGACATGAAAGCTTTTCTCACCAGCTTATACTCGTAAGGATCATTTGTAGCCTCCACAAATATTAGAAGTAACGCTGGTAATAAAAAGTGGTGACAGGTGGAGGCTACCTGTCACCATATGGCTTATCATACTAATATTTTATAGGCGAAAGTTAAAAGTGACATTTGTGAATATACACATAAGCATGTTTGTTACTCTTGCACGCAAAAACTACCGAACAGATTTGGATGAAATTTAACACACAGATAGTTAATGACCCGGATAAACACAGGATACTTTTTATCCTGGTAGTGAGATCCCGTGGGACCATTATCCAAGCTGCGGGCATATAAAGCTAATTTTAAAATATTTGGAGCTCTCACAACTCTGACACACCAATAAGGCTTGTAAACCACGACAAGTTATTATAAAACATGTCACGAATGTGGTATAGTTAATAAAAGGAGTCGTATGGGATGTACAGACGGTTCGCGACGGTGCTCCCAAGGTCAGGCTACCTGCCCAGATAAAAATATAACTCGAAACCTATATTGATACGGCAATAAAGACGTTGATGTGAGTTCTGAGGAGATCGTGGCAAAATAATAACAGACGCTCGGGTCGATGTTTAGGTTAAGCTGTGCTTGACTAGGTTGGTCTGTGGATGGGTGCAGCCCACCGTGCATAATGTGAATCGACCACCTTTACCACGGGGTGTTAAACGCCATTAGTTATTCCCATCCACCACCTCGGTGGTAAGCTCGGGGGCGGTAGACGGGAATAAACCCCGACGCAAAAACGACGTGGTGTTATAAGTTTGACGTGTCTGTGTGTGTGTGTCTGTCTGTAGCATCGTAGCGCCCGAACACATGAACGGATTTGGATTTTGTTTTTTTGTTTGAAAGGTGAATTAGTCGGGAGTGTTCTTAGCTGTTTGATAAAAATTAGTCCAAGATAGCCGCCGCCACAAAATGGCGGATTACATTTTATTCAACAACTCCCTCAATATGAGTATCATGAGTATAAATGAAAGGGCTTGACTAATCAAATAAACTATGATAAATTAAAAATCCAAGATGGCCACCACCACAAAATAGCGAATTAACGAATTATTTTCTATCTAACTTTTAGTAAGTACACTGTGTCGGGGGTTTTCAAATTTTTAATTTGATTTTACTTGTTTCTATCAGTAGGCAAAACTGACAAGTAATATGTATAGAAGTTGTCATCATTTTACTGCCCTTGTCCCATATTACTTAGGGTCAAACCAACACATTTTTTTCTTCCATTCTACTCTGTCAACTGTCACGCTATCATTTACTCCTTTATCTTTCATATTATTCCTCACACAATCCATAAATCGTTTCTTTGGTCTTCCTCTCTTTCTCCATCCATCAATATTCACATCTCTCTTTTAGTCACATACGAGTCGTCTTTCATCATCACATACCCAATTGCTCGTATCAAAACATGTGTATATGTCACCGTAAACCAACCGGCCGCGTGTACCGTGTATCTCTAGCGATATTGTAAACTCTCGAATTATTGTCAAACGAACATACTGCTTACAATAAGACGCATTGTTTTTCGTGAAATGCATGTGATGGTACTCAACACACGCGGAGTGGAGGGAAAGATGGGTCCCCCTTGCCCAGTGGTACCACTCTCATGAAAAGATACTGTACCATTTCTGAGAAATACCAATTAATATAACCTAACCTTAAAATACTTTATATTCCCCTAAAAAGCGTAGTCGACGGAGCCTCGCTTCGCGGGGCCCCAATTTCCGAGTGCAGAATTTAAAGGAATCTAACTAACCTAACGGGGGGGTGCCCCAAGTCCCAAATATGGGGGCAGAGATACTTCCGTATGCTCAGTTGCCAATAATTCGAGACTTTACAATATCGCTAGAGAGACACACGTTATATGTATTGTAATATAACATGTTTGACAATTTTACGGTGACATATAGAAGCTGAAAGAAATTATTATTTTTTTCCCAAAGATGACACCCGTTTTTAAACACCTATAAAATTACACCTAGACTTGAAGTGTTTTTAACACAGTGCTAATCAGTAAGCTCTTATAATCCTTACTATAAATCTAACGAGTAATAACTTGGTCATGAACATAATTTCCTTGTACGACTCGCAATGAAAAAGGTCATGCAATGATAAATGATGCCATAAATATAACATACATGTTAAACTTCAGCCATTCATGTCGTTGAACATGGAATGAGAACAGAAGTTTCACTCTATGCAATAGCTAAGAAACCACACCAATCGGTCCTTGAGCCGATCAGAAAGTTAAGATCGGGGCAAACCAATACCGCGCCGATAATTCAAGTCACACCCTTGGAAAACTTCTGGATGACAAGATGTTACAGAGCCAAGAGAACGGCCGGGTCTAGAGAACGTTTTTTTTTTTCTGTATTTGGAAATCCGCAATGAATGTCCTGAACCTGTTTCCTCTAAACCTGTGTTATGCAAATAAATGATTTGTATTTGTATTTGAACACCGGTGTGGTTTTAGTCACCACTGCGTCGGGGTGCAGCGGGATCTATTCGACTTCGCTGCCCCGAGGACTAGAGAACTTAGGCCAACCTTGAGACTAGTGTGAAGCCACGATTTTGTACGTTTCGGGTCATTGACAAACCTACTGGGACAGGATTATCTATAACCATTTTCGAGACCAATTTCAAATGATTGCACTTTAGACATGGTGATTAGCAGTGACTCAAATGAAATCATAACCCGACTAACATGTTATGGATTGACAAGAGTATTTGCATAGACCATCGAACTTTTATCTTTATTTGTCCTTTGTTTTAGCATTGCGTTCTTCTTTTTCTGAAGGCCCATTCGATTTTATTTGTGGCCATCATTGCTGTCTTCAATTGTAATAGACCTTCTTCACATAACCTTTGTGTTGTAACCGCAGACAAATAAATAATGTTAGACATTTTAATTGTTCGTATTACGGCTAATTGCGATACTTTCACCTATTTTTCATTCCATCCCTTAGGGCATGTGTGGACCGCTCACTATCTGAACGCGCCCCAAAAAGTGGTGGCCGTAAGGATGGTCCGTGGGTACCGCACGATCTCCCGCGAGGCGGCGGGCCTGCTTGCCGGATTGCCGCCATGGGATCTGGAGGCGATAGTCCTCGCGCGCCTACACGAATGGCGCGCGGAGGTACTACGCCGGGGGGAAACTCCGCTGCCGCGGCAAATTGCCGCTCAGCGGACTGACCTCCGGCGCGATCTCATGGCGACATGGAGAGAGCGACTGTCGCAACCCCGTGCAGGGCACGCCACGATAGTGGCGGTAAGTCCCCTCTTTGAGGAGTGGCTAGAGAGGCGCCACGGCGTCCTCACCTTCCGCCTGACGCAGGTCCTCACCGGACACGGATGTTTCGGGAGGTACCTGCACCGAATCGGGCGGGAGGAAACGCCCGGGTGTCTCCACTGCGAGGATCGACCGGAGGACACGGTGGAGCACACGGTGGAGGTCTGCCCTGCGTGGGCGGAGCACCGCCGTGTCCTCGTAGCGGCGATCGGCGGCGGCGACCTCTCGCGTCCGGCCCTGGTTCAATCCATGGTCCGGAGCGAGACGGAATGGGAAGCCGTCACCTCCTTCTGCGAAGCAGTCATGCTAGCGAAGGAGGTGGCGGAACGAGAGAGGGAGAGAGCCTCTCTTCCCGGCCGCCGCGGGAGACGCACCGGGCGTCGGGGGCCACGTGGTGGCTACCGGCCACCGTAGATGCGGGCCTGTGGACGGTTAGCTATGGGCTAGCTAGCCGTCCGTCCGTCTAACGACGACAGGCCGTGTCGACGGCGCGTTCGTGTTCCACGCGCGCCTCAAAGAGATGTCAGCATAAGAGAGGGGCCCGCAAGGGCCGAAGCCTGCCGGGGTTGCGGGACTGTTCGAAAGAGATACCGCGGCCCCGGAACGTAAAGGGCGAGGAAGGAACATGGATGGGTTTTAGTCAGTAAGAGTCTGACACTCCCTCCCGCTCCGCCCAGAGTGGGAGAAGTCATTTGATGATTTCCCATCCTAAAAAAAAAAAAAAAAAAGGGCATGTGTGGAGCTCCAGGTGAAGTCTAATTAGTATTTAAATCGAAGCAGTGGTCACGCGGACATCCCTCATAACGAGCTATATGCTGTCTATGATTAAATACATTTGAAAAAGTTTCCTCCTCACTTTTCTGCTTTTATGTAGTTCCAAGCCAACTTCTTTTCAGTGTGCTTATTGGGCCTTTCAATTAAGTCATTTAGTAACCTTGTAACTCATTGACTGTGATGTTCTTTTATTAAAAACTTACTCTGTAAAAAAAACCTTCATTTGCCTTGCCTCTGTCAATAAAGAGACAGTTTACGGCACCTTCTACAATTGTCTGAATAGGCATTCAGACTGTTCTTCTTCTTTCATATCGATGCCGTTGGAGCAACTTATCGAATTGACTAGTATAACATTGTATACGTCAAATATGTCGAAGCGCGTATTTTGCGTATGGGCTATAATCCACCACGCGGCCAAATGAGGTTTTGATAGATGTCACATGTCTTCGATATTTCGTTCTAGGACATGCCAGTTTCCTCACGATGTTTTCCTTCACCGTTTTGAGAGCAGTGATGATGAAATAAATAACACAAAGTAATGCGCCTGTCTGGGTTCGAACTCACGACTTACTGTAGTCGGGGCCGCCACCACTGGGCCACCGCTGCTCTCTGCTTTTTAGTATAACATTATACTTAGACTGAATCGTTTGTCGAGTGGTCGTAAGCATGACTGTTGAGCATGAGATCCTGGGATCAATTCCCAGGTCGGGCAAAAGTATTATTGGGTTTACAGAAATTTCTCAGTAGCAGCCGCGAAGACTGGATTTGTGCCCCGTTGATGGCTCGCTCCCAATTACATGGGACTTAAACATAACTGGCGAAATGTCAATGTCTGCCGAACTTTCCATTGTATCCGTATAGTTCTACGATTCAGTTGTACTAGTAGTTTATACTAATAGGTCAGAACGGATAGTCTGTCCTATTAGTAGAAATTAACGGAGAAAAACAATTCTGGGTTTAGGAGTATTGTTATGTTTTGTTTTATGCTATTTATTACTTACATATGTCTCCATTTTCCATACTTCCGAAGCATAAACATTGCCTCCATATCGATCGTGATAGGTTAGTATTGCCTTTCCCAGCTCATTGTTCTTTCCAATTTCGCATTCGGTTGCCACATCTTACACTTGTGCATGTTCTAAGTTATGTAGAAGTTGTATTCAAAAGGTATTGTATGTGGAATGCATTTGACACGCCTACGCTTTACCTGGCATGTTATTGTGAAGTGTGTCTTTGGGAGCATTACTTTGTTCACTTCAATTTGGTGTCACAGTAGTGAATAACGTATTGGTCAGATAGGCAGTCGCTCCATGTAAAACACTGGTATTCAGCTGCTTCTGGTTAGACTGGAAACCGACCCAAACAAAGGCTAGGTTGATGATGTTGATAGTGTCACAGTAGTATGTATGTTAAAACGTTTACTTTAAGGTAGTAGTTTAATTGCGCCAATTGTTTTTTTAAGTCTGCCAGACCTTTTTCCAACTATATTGGAGTCTGCTTTCAGTCCTATCGAATGCTTGTGAATATCATTATTTTCGTGGAGTGCCTATATGACCTCCACAACCCCATTAGTACTGGGGAATTTAATCTGAGATAATTAAACATTGTTTTCGACATAACATTCCGCTTATCTATCTCCAAATGTCTAGCAGAGGAGTACAACTTACAGTAGGTACATGCTAATGTGACTAAGTTGAATGATTTAATCTAAAACAACCATTTCTTCATCACTATCATCTGCCTGCTTTTTCTCAACTACGTTGGGGTCGGCTTCCAGTCTAACCGGCTGCAGTTGTATACCAGTATTTTACATGGAGCGACTGACCTCAACAACCCAGTTTATACTGGTTAATACGATACCACTTGATAAGACTGGTTGTCAAACTTCTCGGGCCACTGTAACGACTGTTAAAGATGGACAAATGACAGCCGGGACCAACAGCTTTACGTGTTTTCCGAGGCACGGAGGAAGCTCGGTTTGTAAGGGGGGTTCACCTATCCACAGACCAACCTAGGCTAGCGCGGCTTAACTTAAAGATCGACCCGAATGGCTGTTATTACTTAGCCACGAGCTCCTCCCAAAAAAGCAACCATTTACATCTCAAAATTCCAACCAACGTCTACATCATAATGCATGTTTAGCTCATTTCGGTCTCATGACCTCCCGACCTTTCAGAAGAACACCGTGGTCTGGTCTAAATATAACTAGACTGATTCGCCCACGGTTAGTACCTGTAGCTATTTAAGTACCAAGATATTCCGGTAACGACAGTGCCGCGATAGACACTCTTACCCGTTTCGACAAACACCATAATGAATGCTTCAGTACAATTTTGCATTATTGGAGTTTCAACTCACAGAGTTAAACTGAGGGATGATAATCCAGCGATGTGGCTTTAATTTAGGGATTGTCCAATGTCAGATAGCAACGGTTAGCTGGGTGATTGTGGTTTGTTAATTTTCATTGTCTAGTGATTAGCGTATATTGAACTTTTGTAACTTGAAATCTTGAATGAGGGTCGGCGGCTAATACGTTCTTCAGCCATCGAGTTTTTAACCGAGTTGAGGGATCATGAATACACTAATGTTCTATAATAGGATAGACGACAAAAAATAATAATTAGTCCATCAGTTACCTAGATTATCAAAAAATATTTGACCCGTATTTTTTCTTTTGTTGCATAAACCAATATTGACGAAGATACGATGCCTTTAAAATTCTGAATACGTCACGCCTAGGTATAATTTTTAGCGATTTCTGACGTCACGAGCCCCCACTCCCGAGTTATGATGCGTTTTATCTTTGTCAATATTCATTGATTTACAAAAACAAAAAATACGTGTCCGTTATTTTCCAATACTCTAACTGACGGACTAAATAAATTTGTAATTTTTTTATGGCGTCATAGGCATGACGCCATAAAAAAATTACAAATATTAATCATAAATATTGATTGACGATTAAAGACAATGTTAGTAGGGGATCAGATACCAGAAATGAGGTCAACCAGCAGTAGAATACTTATGTGGTTGACCATGTATTAGGCTGGAAGTGTAGATGTCTTCACACTACACACCGAAGTTGCAATTATTTGGCAAATATGATCATCAAAATTCAATTCATATGTACTTTCTAAGTTTATCTTGGACATCACTGGACTTATAATTTTATTAATATAAGTCTGAAATCGCCAACCCGTCTTGAGCAAGCGTGGTGATCAATGCTCGTGCCTTCTCTGTTGAGAAGAGTCATTTGCCCAGCTGTGGGATAGAATAGGCTGGTACTTATTATTATTTTATCTTCAAAAAACCTATCTGCAACGCAACTGATTTAAAAACTATGATAATTTATGTATACTACAGCAAATTGCGACAATAAATCATACTCGTAGCCAAATATTCTTTGCATCGGTACTTTTTAATATGTGGAGAGCTCCAATCCATTGTAAGTTATAAAGGATTTACTACAAAATGGGCCACTGAAATATTCGAAGCTGCATCGACAACCTGTCAGTGCGTACCATTGCGCCATTCGAATGCAGTATTTTGCTACATTGTACTGCATTTATGTACTGTACAATAAATAAATAAATATCGCTGGACATTAACACACAGCGCCACCTAGTGCCACACTAAGCAAAGCTTGTGTCGTGGACACTAGATAGTTGATATACTACATAATTATATACTTTTTGTTTGTAAATACATACTTATTATACATATAAACATCCATGACTCGGAAACAAATGTCCATGCTCATCACACAAACATTTGCTCCTACCGGGATTCGAACCCAGGACCCTGAGAACGAAAGGCAGCGTCACTACCACTACGCCATTCGGGTCGTCAATACATAATGTATTCACATTTACATAGTTAGTGAAAAGGCTGGTAGGTCAATGATCATCGCCGATAGATCTAATCATTATGACTAGAGTAGAGAACATAAAGATTCTACGGTTGGTGTTTGTATTGGAACGTTTTACTACGGAATGATTTTTTTGAATAATTTTCGAAAATTAACAGATCCCTGAAGTATAAAGTTCCAAACTTCCAAGGTATAGCCATTATTGTTTCTTGCCCGTTCTTCTCAATAGAGTTCTACACTAGGGAATGGGCAACTACGGTACTTTCACAGTTTTAATGCCTTATGACTGGGACTGTAGCTACATTTCGTTGTTGTCGTTTTGACAGTTTTAAAAGTGCCTGTAACTGACATTCTCGAAATAATTGCTTTGATTTTGAGTGTTTCTTTATTGTTGGGAAACATGGGGCATATCAAGGTCGCTTTTGCAGAATCATTATAGGATAATAAAGAAGGAAGAAGAAATGGAGGTGGTTGGGAAGAAGTGGAATTGTGTTCTTCACCAGCCCGGACTGACTCCGCCGTGGTGAATTACAGCCCATTCCTCTCAAAGAGCGCAGGTATAATGTGTTTCAGCAGTCAGAACATAGGCTGTTCATGACGAAGATGTTCATCAGGTGGATGTGTAGAGATAGATAAAATGAAGATGTCGAGACTCTGATCAAGTCTCTGACAGATCTTATACTACTGTTTTTTTTCTTAGTCAATATTGTCCTACTGCTGGGCAAAGACCTGCCCTATAACCTTCCATTCTTCTCTTTGTGCAGTTTTCTTCGGCCAATCTTTCACAAACGCTTCTCAGTCTTCACGCCAGCGTTTTTTAGGCCTCACTCGGCGACGACGTCCGTCTTCTGGCACCCACTGCGTGAAGACTCTAGCCCATCGGTCTTGATGCATTCTGCATCTAGTACTGCTGATATCATCTTTCTAGCCTTTTCCCAACTATGTTGGGGTCGGCTTCCAGTCTAACCAGATGCAACATTTCATGGAGCGACTGCCTATCTGACCTCCACAACCCAGTTAGTACTGGGTAATACGATACCGCTTGGTAAGACTTTCGAGCCACTGACTACTTGTAACGACTGTCAACGATGGACAAATGACAGCCGGGAACAACAGCTTAACGTGCTTTCCGAGGTACGGCAGAAACTGGGTATCTGGTGGGTGGTAACCCATCCACAGACCAACCTAGGCAAGCGCGGCTTAACCTGAAGATTGATCCGAGCGGCTGTTATTATCTTGCCACGACCTCCTGATAGAAAAGCAAAAGTATCGCAATAATACACTGTTTTAGACTTTCTCGGTTTTCAATTTTTCGTCCCACCCGCATACCTCGTCAGTATTTCCGCCTACTTAAACTTACTAACTAACTTACTAAATAATCCCGTAAGTACTTTAAGTGTATCGCAATAATTATGCATACCACTTTCAACGTATAGATATGCAACTATGTAGTTGCATTACCTTTATTGATAACAACCTTCCTATTAACTAGTCTTTAAGATTACAATATTCCAAGTTTTCCTCAATAACTCTTTGGCTTGTGGAGTGATAAACAGCTGTTTTTCTTTCATTCTCAGAATATTGAATCGGACGTGTAAATGATTTAGATTCGTCATATCTATTTTTGATTCGCTGTATCTTTGTTCGATTGGCGAATCGCATGCGTGAGTAATGAGCTTTTAAGTGTAGTAGCATGCACTTACATGTATCCTCAGATTATTATTATAGCTAGCCTGTAAGATCCCACTGGACAAACAGTTCAATGCATAAGTATCTGTTTTTGCCATTTCTTAATAAAGACGTCCAAGTCAGCCTGCCTGGGGTGTTGTCATCCTTACATTACATGCTACGATGCAACGTCTTTGTGCAATGGACCTTCTTTCAGGCAAGGTTAACGGTTTACCCCATCGATTCTTTCTTTAACCTATGCCATTGTAACCAAGATGTCTCTCACAGATTTTGCCTATTTCGAAGTATGTTAGAGTGTGTGAGAGATTGCTTTCAGTTTTTCATCAGGCGTTTCGTTTTAAAAGTTCATGCGAGCGGCTGGCGCATAATCCCCTCTCCACCATGCAGCTATGACGACTTTTTTTAAGTTTAGCATGATGTAAACTATTAAGAAACAGTTTCAGTCGGCGTACTATGACTTATTTTTTCTATTTTTTTCAGCACTTCCATAACCTCTCAATCCTGAACCCACCGCGGGTGCGTCAAAAATGTACCTATACCACATTTTGTGCTTAATATATGAGAGGGCTCAGATTAGCAACAATCACTTTCACAGCTTTTCGTATTTCGACAACAAATTCAACAGGATCCTATACATTTTTGACTTCTCCATCATCATATCGTTGAATGTCTTGTGGCATTAAGTCCGCCTGTGTACCTCACAGTCCACAACATAATATCACGCTTGTAATCTTTGCAGGGATAGACAGAAGTGTAAGTACCTAAGAGTACCTACACTCACATTTCGACAGTTATGTTTAAGTCTCATTTAATAGGGTGCGAACTCGAAGACCAACAAGGCTGTCCATTAATAAACAAAATAATGACAACTTTTCTAGTCCCTGCCTATCTCAAAATCAAAAAACACTAAAGAAAATCAACCAACAAACAAAAACGATGTAAACAGGAATTGTCGCAGAGAAATGAAAGATTATTAAATCAATTCTCTGCCGGATTGGCAGTCATCCAGCCACGTTTGGCGCAAACCTCGCCAAAAGTGAAGTGTTGTGCTATATAGTCGTATGTGCTGATGTGGATGTGTCATAGGTAGGTTCTTCGAGGTTTTTGAATGCTGGGAGAACTGTTTTGCGATGTCATGCATTGCATTAACAGCTTATAATGTCAATGTGGCGATACTTGGGGGAGGCCTATGTCCAGCTCTGGACGTGATGAAATGATGATGATATTCCTAATTGTAGGACATAGGCCTGCTCTCTGTGGAGTGGCGTGGCGTGCCAGCAAGACAGTAAGGCCATAAGACTTAAAAACCCTAACATCTGCTTACTGGGCAGTTCGAAACAAAACGTCACAGAAAAGCTTTCTTTGATTTTTCTATGAATCAGGTGACTGTTAGGTGACACGGATAGGATATTCTTTGTTTACAGAAGGACCCATAGCTACGGAAGAAGGCACATTAACCAACAGTTATACGTAAGTAAGTTATAGAAAACTGCCGTAAGCAAGCACGCCCGCTCTTGTTTTTTACTTTAGGTATTGCAAAACTCCAAAGTCGGTATTTGTTTTTCTAAGACGATTATGACGGTTCACTCGCGTGTCCTAGGATTTTCACTAAGTACATTATGTTCAAATTTCGAGCTATGAATTTCACGTGACATGTCTTCTTAAGTTTTCTGTCTTATTGAACAATTCGGCTTGCAAATAAACTTTCAACGGCATTCAGAAGTTTCACTGCAGTTTTCATCCGTATACAGGTCCGTCATATACAGGTTGGGAAAAAATCGTGGATCAAACGAAACAAGGCGTCATAAAAACACTTTTGTAGTGATAATGCATTTTCTAAAAGCAACTAAACCTGTATTGTTTTAAAATGTAACCTTACTCTAAGATAATTGCCTACGCTCAAATAGTCATAACTTTTCAGGAGATTAAATAAGGGCTCTGCCACAGAGATATTTCTGCAAATAACCACAACTATCTCCCTGTTTCGTTTTATCCACGATTTTTATCCACCCTGTATACCTAATACAGGCGAGCCAACTGCCCGGATCGACCACACGAGGTTATGTCAGAGGCGCGACTACCGAATGCTATTAGTAGACAAAGCGACAGGGTGCGTCAGTGACGCACACGGTTAACTGTTTGCTGAAACACTAGTGAACGTTTAAGACAACTATAGGAGCTAAACGCGAATTTTATAATGCCTGAAAGTATATGATTCACTGCAATAAACAAAACCAGAAAAATATACGATATTCTTCAGGATATATGCTAGTATGATTGTGTTTTGAAAACATAATACAATTAATTTTACATCACTTTAAATTACGAACTTATCTCAAAAAATTTCTTTGAACGTGTAAAAACCATACTAAAAAAATCCCTCCGGCAAGCCGCAGGAGGAGGTAGATTTCGAAGAAGGTGCTGGAGCGTCCGACTATTGAAAATTTGTATAAAGAGTTGTTACTTATGTGTACAATCTACAAAATAAAATATGATTTCAAAATCGTTGTCCTGTAATGGAAAGTTTACCCTTTTTAAATTCTCTCTTATGAGTTTAGCATGGAAACGCCCTTAAATGTTTAGTTATAATTTTTTATTTCGAAAACTATAAGTTTTATCGCTAAACTTTGAAGGTAACAATTGTAAAGTAAACAATTTGCTTTCAAAAAAAAATATTTGCGACGGTCAAAATGTTTACTGTTTCGGAGATATGATTTTTTTTCTCAAAAAATTTGGAATTTTCAACCCCCTCCCCAATTTAGGGGTTGCATCAAAAAAGTTTTAATTTAAAGATGTCTGTATTCGTACTCAGAATGATAAAAATGAGAAACGGTTCCAAAATTTTCCATAGGAAAAAAGTTATGCCCAAAAAACTGATTTTAGAAAAACCGCCCCTCCGCAGCCCCCCATGGGTGAATTCCGCCCATTCACGAACTTAGCCTAAGTTTTGACCGTTTCGATTTTTTGGCCAAGTTTGAAAGCAATCGGTTCATAATTGCGACCTGTAGAGTGTGGCTAAATTTTGCTTGTCACCCATATACATACGTATTCATATATATCCCCGTAGGTGAGAGACCAATAGGTAGATTTTTTTTTTTTCAAAAAAAGGAAATCTACCTAATACATGCGATCATTCTGACTTTAGGCATATAATTCTACAAGCAACATATTATCAATCAATAGAGTTTTATTTTTTTAGTACAATCAATAGATTTTTTGCAAATCGATCGAAACCACTCATTTCGCACTATTCACAACCACTTTGTAGTGCAAGCTGATTAGAACTTTATTCTAACAGCATTTCAAAGAAGTTTAAACCACCACAAATATAGAGTTGCCAACTTAGCTCCTCTTATAGTCCTCTTAAGTTGTGCTTACTTTCCCAAAGTAGCTTCAACTGATGTAGAGAAATCCTGTATTATAGTTACAGAAGTAAATAAGTACCAATAATATGCTGTCTCGTTGTTTTAGAGGTCGCAAGTGGATGGATTCCCAGATCTGGCGCAGAAAGTGTTATTGGATTTTAGAATACCCACTGACCAGCATTTCCCAATAGTCCGTTGTCTAGATTTTGTTTTCGATTGATGGCAATAGGTTTGCCCCTATTTTATGGCACTTAAACGTAGGTGACTGCCTCGTCAGTCAAGCGCTCCTTGAGGTTCGATTCCCGAGTCGTGCCAAGTGATATTAGGTTTTAGTAACAGCCTTTTTTTTCGTATGGGAAATCATCAAATGACTCCTCTCACTCTGGGCGGAGCGGGGGGGATTGTCAGACTTTTACTGACTAAAACCCATCCATGTTCCTGCCTTTCTGACCAGCCAGGAGTCTGGTTTTGTGCCCGATTGGTGGCAATAGTGTCATCTCCTATTACATGTGCTGGACTTAACATAACTGGCGAAATATGAGTGTCCTATGAGATAGGTACATCTCTCCTTAACCCTACGCAAATGAGGCGTGAGGTTATGTTTTGTTTAAACATAGCATTATTTGGGTGTTCTAAAGCACCTCATAACGAAGCCGAAAGTCACTAGTTCTCCCAGTCAATGCGATCATTTTCTTGTTCTACACTAAGTATACCTGGGAACCTTCTAGTTACGGAGATATTGGGGGTCAAAGTTCCAATTTTGACAAGTTTTTTTTTAATAAGTACAAGTTTTTACTGCAAGATTTTTACTATAACCACGTCTACGACCCCCGTACTATTCAATCCATCCTTCAGCTCAGTCTACCACAAAACATGATTTTTCACCCAAAAAAAAGTCGTTTCCCAGCAATATTTTTTGCATAAAGTTACTTAGTTTGATGTACCGAATGCTTGGTTGACGGCTTCGTGATTTACACCCTGTATTGGAATACCTCCACGTAACACTTCGGAAAACTAGCGCAATTTTCTGTAGTTAAAGACACAAAAACTAAAAATATCTACAATTCTTCCAACATTGGTTTTACGCAAAGACCTACTCGACCCCTTAACAGCCTTTCCCGGCTAGGTCAATGGCTTGATGTGGAAAACGGGGCATTTGGATACGACACGACTTGTTAGGAGTTTCCTCTCAACACCTGTCGATTGGATCTATTCTCCGGGCGGCTGACTGGACATGGGCACTCGAATTTGTGTGATTCTTACCTTTAAAAGACCATCTCGGACCTGTATTTCATATCTGGACTTCCAAAAGGACTATTAACCTCGTATTTTTGACTTCTTCTTAGTGTATTGATTGCAAAGAGATAGAAATATGTTTAGCCCAAAATTCAGCTACGCGAACTCCGCTTGCTGATGCAGTTAAAATGTCATCCAAGTGCGCAGGTCACAAGGCATGCAGTGAAAGATATAAACGGATTTGATTGTGACTCCAGATGCTGTTTAACTTTTGTTAAATATTTATCTTGTTTTACATTTTTTGTACAGTAAGCAACGACCTATTGTCGGGCCTACGCTGTCCTCCCATACTAAAGTACTAATGCTATAATATAATATTATTGTAACACCAAATGATTTGAAAAGAGTAACCACGGAGTTTCTTGCCGGTTCTTCTCCATGGAATCGACCAACGCGAACCGTGCATCTTTTTCGACGTTTTACAAGTGCCCATCTGGGTCCTACGTGAAATAAAATATTTTGTTTTTTTTATTTGACTCCACTCATTCAGAAGTGTTACTTAAAGGATTATTTGGTTTCGAACCCAAGGCTTCGGATTTTTCGGATTCATGTGCGTATTGTATAATTATCACTTGCTTCGGTGAAGGAACATATCATGAGGAAAACAGTAGGCCTGACGGCATGTAAAGGCAAGTCAAACGCCCATGGGTGGCATAAAAACTCTGACATCGGGTTTGGGACTAACCACACGATAAAGAAAGAAGGGTAATAGGAATTAAGACTTGCCAACCGATCTTGACGATGCGTTGGAAGATTTCCCACTCGGTGGACCGATGACCTGGTGAAGGTTGCGTGAATCCGTTAGATGCGAGTCGCACGGGACCGGTCAATGTGGCGACTCTTGGGGGAGGCCTATGTCCAGCAGTGGACGTCTTTCGGCTGAAATGATGATGATGAACCCGTCTTGGGCAAGCGTGGTGATCAATGCTCGTGCCTTTTCTGTTGAGAAGAGGCCATTTGCCCAGCTGTGGGACAGTAATAGGCTGGTATGTTTGATTATTATTTTATTTTTGAAGTTTCTCACTGAATTGTCACCGCAAAAAAATGTTGAAACGACTTCTGATCACCGGCCTGTTTCTGCGTATTAGTATCATCGGAAACGGTCGAACAATACACTCATGTATAACGAGGAAGTCGAGTGCGTGGAAAATATCTCCATTAGACTTGTTTATGTGTCATGTTGTGGCGTTTTCTTTTATTACGTCATTTATTTATCTGTTTGAAAAACTGTTTGTAAAGTAATACTAATTAGGCATGTGTTTTTTGTGATTAGGACTAACTGTTCACATAAAATAAGTAGTAAGAAAAACTATGCAATATTCCAACCTAACTTACACTAAGAACAAACCTAATAAAGATGGCCTAATAAATTGTATGAACCTGTAAACCAAAATTAACATAATTTAAAAAAATCTATGTCATTTAATAGTAAAGATCTTCTAAAACCAATTTTAAAAAGGTGCGTATCAGCAGTGACAGACAAAAGTTATCATGGTTTTTTCTCCCCATGGCTAATTCCATCTTTTTCTACAAATTGCAGAGCTAAAAACTACATAGGGTTTAGGGTTATTTAATACAGGTGCCGTCTGGTGACAATTCTGGAAAACAATTACAACAAAAGGGTAATTGTCTTTTTTAAACTTTCACGATCAGAACAAACACATCATAAAACATATAAAAACGGGTATTTATCGCGAATTTACCTTTAATTTAAAGGTAAATTCGCGATAAATACCCGTTTTTATATGTTTTATGAACAAAAGGGTAGACGACAAAAAATAATAATTAGTCCGTCAGTTAGATTATCAACAAAAATTTGACCCGTATTTTTACTTTTGTTACATAAATCAAAATTGACAAAGATACGACGCTTTTAAAATACTCCATACGCCACGCCATGGTACAATTTTTAGCTAGTTCTTACGTCACGAGCACTAACGAGTTTTGATGCGTTTTATCTTTGTCAATATTCATTGAATTACAAAAACAAAAGATACGTGTCCATTATTTTCCAATAATCTAACTGACGGACTAAACAGATTTGCAATTTTTTGATATTGTCGTCATGCCTATTATTCAAAACCAGTAGTTTAATTTCAGCACCCAGGAAATTTTATCAGATAGAGAAACTTATACAAAACTATTGCATCCTTTTGTTTCGTCTACCTCCGTATCTTTCCTCCTATTGTCTACAATTAACCCTGATTGTGACTGACATGCTGAAGACAAGAATATGCAAGGTATCTTCGAAGAGATGAAGACGGGCAAATTGCTTGAAGTGGTCATTTTTCAATTTAATTCGCTCTATTTCTTGACCCGGTGTCCTACTAACTGAATCCAAAGTAAGAACTTGTATCATGCTCATGACATACTTCAAAATAAATAGGTTATTTGAAGGTATATCTTTTAGAGGTGCTCGTGGCTAAGTAATATCAGCCTCTCGGGTCGATCTTTAGGTTAAGCCGTGCTTGCCTAGGTTCGTCTGTGAATGGGTGACCACCCTCACATACAGAGTTTCCTCCGTGAGTCCTCTGCTGTCATTTGTAGATCTTTTACAGTCGTTAGGTAGGCCCAAAAAGTTTGACAATCGAGTCGTATACAACCCTCTAAGTTCATAAAAGTTGGGAAACGATTGACCTTGAAAAAACAGTTCCTAGACCTTTATGAACTTTGGAGGGTTGTATTGATGATTTTGATGATTATAATTCTGTAACTACACACGTCTTAACAGTCGCGAACGATATTTTCATCAACAAACAACCCGCGTAGCACTGGCCTGTCAATTGTAAAAAAACGTAAGAAAATTTGAATTTCGCGGGTTACCCTGACGCTTTCACCTTAATATGGGACAAGGTCACGAAGGTGAAGGTTTTACATCTGAACATCCCATTTGGAAGAGTCTCAAGACCTGACAACCACAAATGACAGTAAGGAAGCCTCCTAGACCAACCATAGTTAATTTAATATGAAATGACAATGAACAAAATGGTTCTCATAGGTAATTATTTTATTATTGAACATCAACGGATTAATTGTAACAAATTGCTAAGTGCGGCCACGTGTCTCCTACCGGATGAAGATGACAGTCATTGTCTGACTGTACGCGGATTTTCGTGCGTGTGAAATTATAAATATTAATTTCCTGCTTGCCTTTTCGCTGGGGAATGGGCAAATGCAGTACTTTCACAGTTTTTATGTCTTGTGACTGGGAGTGTAGTTGTTTCGACAATTCAAAAGTCTGTAACAGGTCTACTTGAAATAAATGCTTTGATTTTGATTGTGAGTGCTTTAAAATCGCATCATTTAAAAAAAACGAATTATGAATCAGTTAGAAAAAAAACTATGTTCGAAATGACAGTTCACCTAAACTTCAGAATGCCTACCGTCCTACAGTTCATCAAATGCCTATCCAAGCGTTTCTTCGACTACATAGCCATAGGCATCAACCACCAATTTGACCCGATATCGTATCGACCGCCCGATACGAACCATCGCGTAGTTGCAAGATTCGCTGACCACGGCATACCTTAACCCAGCAAGCAGAAGCCAGCTTCATAGGTTGACTTGCGAGATGCCATTAAAAAAAGAATAAGTAGTAAAGATAAGAAAAATACTACATGTAGAATACTCGTATTCAGCTGCATCTGGTTGAACTGGAAAGCCGAGCCCAACATAGATGGGCAAAAAAGGTTTGAAAAGGCTAGGTAGAGAAGAAAATAATTATCTTGACAATTTCGAAACTTACTCTAAATGCTCCACCAGAATATGGCAAACAACTTGAGTAATGTAAAGCGATTAAAAACCTTTGCGTCAACAAGTACCTTTATTACAAGACACGAAAGTAAAGTAAAGCAAGCAACTAGCACCATAATCGTATGCAAGCATGCATGCATCCAATACGTAAGCATAGCTGTGACATTTTCACTTCCCATCCGCATTGCTGTTTAATTATGCATTAGCAATCTATTACTTAATTAGATACTCCTATTTGGTGACTGGAAAATCTAGAGAGGTACTGTTAGGACATAACATAACGTCATGCCTATAATGGGTTAATAATGGGATGGGTTAGGCACAGGTGTACTTTATAGTACACCCACATTTCGCTAGTTATGTTTAAGTTCCATGTAGTTGGGGCGAGCCCTATTGCCATCAACCGCTACTGAGAAATCTTGAAGGAAAAACCCAATAACACTTACACAATAACACACTCGAACGCGTTGCGTCGATCGTACTGTAAAGATAGTTGGGTAAAATTTGAAGAAGTACTATCTTGGTACTTAATTTATTTAGCTGCACCCGTGATTGTGTCAGACAATATACCATGGGGACGTAATATCCAGGTTAGGACATGATCTAACTGTGTGCTGAGTGTCATCAGAATCCGTTTAGCCGTTGAGGCATGGCAGACAAACAAATACTTTTGCATTTAAAACATGGGTATGGAGAACACTTTCCTATATCCGTCTCTTCTTGATCCCTTTAACCGTAGAACATATTTTTATCTAGCATAGCAATCAAATATAGGTAATTTGATTTTACTTTAAAAGTTTCAAGAAAAGTAGGGCCGATATTTGGATATTCTGTCATACACGATAATTACACTATTTTCGACTCTGTAGAAGTGTAGATAGGATTTAACGAGATGTAGTTTGTTGAAGCGTCAGTTTTTTGTGCCAAAAACGTCGACATCATCTGACCAAATCAAATTACAACGATGACAAAGCATTTATTCAGAACAGACACTGTATTAGATTAAGAGCATAATACGTCTGTGTAATGTTATATTATAAATCATGCATGATTCTTACAAGCTAAGGCTAAGATTGATTCGACCTTGCTTGGCGGTTAACACGAACATAATTACTATTTCCTACCTGCTCTATAAGCATAATTTTAATAAAATCACGAACAATAAGATACACAGTGGAAACTGTACAATAATATACTATTACAGAAATAATGTTATAGTTGGCAGAGGCCTTTGAAGACACTGAGAAACTAGTTTTTGTCCGAGGCTTGCTGCTCATTGTTTCTGCCGGGATGAAAAGTATTCAAACGCCTTACTCCGATCATAGACAATCTGAGTGTCAAATTGTATCCAAATCCGTCCTGTGGTTACGAAGAGAAAGGAGAATAGATAGATAGACAGGCTGGCCGGTAGACAGAGGCACTTTATTTGCAAAATGTATTAGTGTCTATTATTGTCCACAAGAAAACACTTGAAACAACTCCAATGTCAAACTTAGTAAGTAGCCATTCAAGAGATTCTTACATCGAGGACCTATAAATATGCTCGATGGATTCTTATAAAAATATTCGTTCTCGTCATCGGACTGTTTGACTTCGGTCAAAATAAAGAGATTCAAACAAAAATTAAAGTGGATACAGGTACAACTTAACAAACAATAAACACGAGATGATTTTGAAGAAGCCGCTCTTTTGACCTCGAGACCGGATTTGCAGAAAATGGTTTACAAGCTGCACTGTGTTGTGACCGTCAATCTATCTCTAAGTACTGCAGTACGCCTTTCTCTCAGTTAACTTTCACAATTTAGCGGTGGAAGTGTTCCGAGTAGTGCAGTTTATCCGTCCTTCGTTCATCCTTTAGATTTTGATATAAAAGGAGCATACGAGTAGTAAACGATACTAATAATACTTCTGCAGACTGCTTTACGTCACCGTCAAAAAAATGCAAATACTATTCGAAGTCCCCACAGTGCGCAAGCGATCATTTTTTGTCACAATCCCTTCTTCCATCCCTCACCAATTCAATGCTAACGAAAGAGATAGCACACGAATGCATTGGCTGTGGACATTACTAAGGACATTGACTGTGTGTTTTTTCACTCAGATTACGTATGGCGTGTTAAAGACCTTATTAACGTTGCGTAAGGTTGTTAATAGGGAAGCAGTAGTCTCGGATATGCAGATGAGGTTTTTTTCTTCTAAAGGGCCTGTACTGTTCCTTACACCTGGGCGATGCGGGTGTGCCTCCATTGTTATTTTAGGCGACACTCGTTCGTTCGGGATACAATAAACAGATTGATTGTGACTGTCGGATCCGACTGCGAATATCTTTGCACAGGACCTATTTTTGCATGAATTTTGTCGGTTACATTTCTCGATGAATGTCTGTGCTTTGATTATGTTCCGGTTTAATTCAATAAGGAGATTATGGCGACAAAATACTGTTCGGTTTCAGAGCATCATTTCTCTTTACCTGCACTGTAGGCAATGGTCGTTCTCAAATGCAATATTATTCACATTCTTCCAGATTGCCAACCCTATGTCTATCAGATGGATTGTTAGGACTTCTCTCCCGGTTGCTGTTATTGTCTCTGGGGCTAACAACCTCTATCGTTGTTTTATTTTCTATCTTCGAGCGGAGGAAGGAAACGAGAAACCACTTTCTTTCCTACTCTCGTTTTTCATGTGATTATTCGACTTTATAAGATGTTGGTTTTAAAACTATAATATAGTCTTCTTGTTGATTCGCATATTCATCGTGTTCTTGAGTAACTGTTGAAGTGTCATTGAAAAAATAAATTTTTATTACATTTTCCTGAAATCATTATTTTATTTTCTACGTATTTGGTAGACGTCCAATTCACATTGAGTTATTTACTTTCAACATCTAAACTCACACCACTAATACACTGACCATCATAAACTGGACGAGATCGTCTCTCAGACAAATACATAATACTTACTAACTTACTTCTAGATATGGTCATTATGGTCCTCCTACAGAATAAATTATTCTCCTAAACTGGGCTCCCCAGATTTTTATAAAACAACATTCGTTGTACTTTTGGGGTCGCTTGCATGATTCTTACCTATACTTAGTTGAACCCGTTGATATCTCATCGTCAAAATCTAGAACTCTTTTCTAGATTTTCTAGAAAAGAGTCTGTAAGTGTTTTATAAGACAGTTTTTTTTTCACTATCCTTCATAGTGTCCCACTGCTGGGCAAAGGCCTCCCCTTTCTTCTGTCTTGTGCGATCTCCGGCCATGTTTAGCTACTGATTAATATTGATGTGAAATTACTCAATCCATATTAAAACAGAAATGATTCACGTGATCTCCAAAAAATGATTAATGAACAGACAATGGCACACATGAAAGTCATTCAATGACAAACTTAGTCCAATATGAATCCATGATGCAGAACTGAAATGACATAATGTCCGTGTTAGTCACTAGGCTAGAATAAGATCGATCTTGTCTTAGATGTTTTGTGGCTCAGATCATTGAGATGACATCTACGTGTCTTCCAGACGTTGCAGTAAATTCGGATCGTGTAGCAAACTGCGAATGCAATAGTGTTTGTTGACAAAACCATTAGATTTGCCATCATAAAAGTTAGACGCCTATTCAAGACCAAAAACGAAGTTTTATTGGGGACGCATTTAGTTAAATTAGCTCGTGTCATGTTATCTTTCCACTACCCTTCTTTGGCTGGTAGGAGAATGCCTTTTGCCGGCAAGCCCGCCTTTGTACCTTTTTGTTTTTGTTTAAACAAAAAGGTACAAAGGTTCCAAGTTGCAGCATTTAAATGCTGCAACTTGGAAAAATGACAAGTGGAAGAAATAATTGTAGGTTGAAAGTAAAGGACGTAAATAACGCAATAGACGAAAAGTCTGACGAAAGAGTCCACTGAATAGGCAGAAAAAAAATCTCTCAAGGAAACAAAAATAAACAACCTCGAAGTTAACGGTGATAAGAACAAGATAAATGTTACCAAAATGGACTTAAAACGCAGTTTCTAAATGTTAAGCATGAAAACTTTTCCTGCCAAGAAGGGGGATACTTGTAACTTGCAAACCAACTCGCGTTTTTAAATACTTAGCTTGAAAAACGAAAGTTTTTTTTTGCTTTTGACTCTGACAGAGCTCTTACATTACTTTTTTTGTCTTGGTCTTGAATGCTTCTGACTTATTTTTTCCGATTCATTCTTTGAAAAGACCATGTATGATACTCGTATTGTCTTAAAACATGATTTTGATTTGATTTATATCTGTTAATGACAGATGTCTAGAAAGGAACCAATATACTAGAGACAAAAACAAATTTGTAGAATATGGTAGGCAAAGTTGTTACAATAGTATGTTGCAGGACATATCCGCCACAAAAATATATGAATATTTACACTGAATTAGAATGAACTACGAATTATAATAGCCATGAAATGTCAAAGCATCTTATAAAGACTACAGAATGAACAATGGTAATGTCTTCGAGAACCAATCCAGAGGTTGATTCAAATATTGGTGTAAAGTTTGCTAGCCAATCCAATTTTAGTCCTCAACTTCGACACTGTATTAGATGCCCATTCAAGGACTATAGGTTAGGCAACAAGTAGAAAGTGACCGACACAGTGCAATATAATTCGATTCCGTTTTCCCATGGTAAGGTGCGGTCTTGTCGTTTTGACATGCTCATGCGCAGGGCTGTCCGATTTTAAAGGTCAGGTTAGGTGAGACCTTTTTCTGGTAAGGTGTAATTGTGAACCTGATGTTTTGTATTACCTTATTAGCCGATTAGTTAAAGTTTTGTCAATGCCTTGTATAATCTGGCCTCTCTTTAGTGCCTGTTTCTTCGGAAGAAATATCAGGTAATGCAGGACACTGTCTCTATTTCAAAGTTTTTACAACAATCTGGTAAATTTTAATATCTCTCCCAAGTGTTTTGTCTTCAATTGTCTATCACACTTGGGAAAGGTCATGGTTGTATCACCGCACTTTTGCTGCGATATTGTTGTACCATCAACTTTGTATAGATCACTTTGGCTTCTTTTATGGCTTTTATTGTCTTACTCTTGCACGAAGACCTCCCAATTCAATATCACCAGTCCCCTGTCTTTACAACTACAGTACTTTCACAGTTTTTATGTCTTGTGACTGGGACTGTAGCTACATTAAATGTTCATTTTTGTTTCGACAATTCAAAAGTGCCTGTAACTGGCCTACTTGAAATAAATGCTTTGATTTTGATTTTTATGCCAATTAATTTGTTATTTGGGGCATGTCTTCTTCTTCCGTACTTCTCAATAAATGATTCTTAATAAATATGCTTTCATTCTTTCTTTTCTTCTCTCTTTTCTAGCCACGTCATCTTTCACACAAAGACCTCTCAATTTAATGCTGGTAGTGTTTACTCAAAACGATTTGTACAATTAGAGTAACAGAAAATATACGTTCTCAATTCTTATGATAATAAGAGCTAAAGGTTGAATCACCAGCTCTAGTTTAGTTTAGTGCTCCGTAAACCCTAGTCGTGCCAGTGAACTGTTATATACTGTGTGAACATGCAGATTGTGTGTGAATTGATAGGCGATTTTATTCAACGCTACTTTCTTTTGTCCGTGTTCCTGTACATGTACGGAAGAATTTATAGCAAGATTGTGTTCGATTGTTTTTGCTACATTTTCCGGTGATGTAGTCTCAGTCTTTTCTTTGAATTTTGAACCGTGTAAAGAATTTATTGTATCGGCTATGTTAATGTTAATTGATAACTCTTTTGCTTTGGTCTGTGTAACTTTTCTAGACAAACTATGGTATAAAGGTCTATTGTTGTTAATTAAGTTTATGAATCAATAGCTACTTTTAACTGTCTCTTCAACCGAACGGAAATAGGTTTTTACTCTGCAATGCTTCCCATTTAGAATAGGATCTACATATACAAGTACTTAATTAATCACTAAGATCGGTAAATGTTTTTTGTTCATTTTCTGATGCCCTCCACCGCTGTGACCTTCTCGTCTGTCTGTTAGCTCGTCTAGAAACTCTTTTGCACGAATCCCCGTCTCAAGTACTAACCCAAATAAACTGATTACGTAGCCGCGTAGTCCACTAGTGAATGAAGCGTACCCACGGTCCATAGCTAGTCAATCAATAAACGTTCATGAGTCACCATAGTATACAGTTCGTTAGATGGCGCTGTAGTTCACAACACTGCTACTTTTAAAACAATTATGTCTGAACCAAAACCGGTTCCCATGCAGGCACCCTTATAATAAGGGTCCATACGCCAAGTAATAATGACGAAAGCTGCGTCAATCAATCTGCATCAGCACACAAAATAGTAAACTGACGTAACTGCCAAACCGGTTTTTCTAAATGCAACTCAATTGGACACTGTTAGAGATGGATTTTCATTGTCGTTGGGTTTCGAATTAGTTTATTTTGGTATCGTGCTTTAGTTTTGTGTATAATGTGATAAAAAATGCACAGATGTGACCGGAACAAACTGTATTGATTTTGCATGCGATGTTGGTCATTCGCGCGGACTGTTTGAGCAATTATTTTAAACAGAGTGTTAAGAGAGAGAGATTGAATCCAATAGATTCTCGAATTCATGAAGAACACGGATAACATTTAGTTATACCAGCTCTAGAAACTGGGACTTGGCTTTTCTATTTTTATGGCTGTGTGTTGTCTAGGCGCGCGCAAATCCTTAACGGTAGAAGATTCTTGTCCTTTTAGCCGTACTATTTTATTTATTATTGGAGACTTTTACTGTCACTGATGTATAGTGTTGTCTTTACAGTCACTACTTTGTGTATCGTTTTTTTTACAGAGATAATGTTTTACAGCATCATTTTCCTGCCTTTGGCCCGTGTTATTTGGGGTCGGCGCAGTACGGTTGTTTTCTTCCATTCTCCTCCTAAGTTTATATTGCTTTTCGGGTTTGTCCGCAGGTGTCACCATGTTGGTTTTCTAAATGAATCAACGATTTTTAATGTTATTTCATCATCATTTGAAGATATTTCGGAACATATAAACTAAAAAGAAGTCTCGGTGTTTGCTCAAGACATTATAAACCGTGCGAAACAGATTTGGTTAGTATAACAAACAACATAGGTACTCTTTATGAATAAATCAATGTCTGTTAAAAATATGAAACTAAATATTCCCATTTGCTTACTCAATACTAAACCAAAAGCACTACACAATTACAATTTAAAACTTCCCTTTCGTGTCCAGTTTTCAATACATCTGTTGTACACGCGCCCTAAAACAAGCGCGGATTAATTCTACCCTTTATAGTACCCCTAACCACCCCTAACTATATACTTAAATTAGGGGCGAAGTTGTCACCCCAGCAGCGTATTGGTCTATCCATCAAAATAATGTAGGTATATAATGGGTCTTAGTGTACTGGTTGGACGTTCAAAAGTGTAGGCTGGGCCGCTTTATCGGATCCCTGACAGTTCGATCTCTGATGTTGAAATGCGTTCGCCATAAATACAATTGCTACGTACGTACAAAGGTGATCCCGTCTCGTGTATTGTTGGTGCTCGTTTTTTGTAAAATGCATCGTATCTTTTCAAACGTAACGTTCAATTTGGAATGGTGTTTTGGCTGCGTCTAACTTAATCAAAACAATTGCCACCGAATCGCTTAACAATCGTCTCAAGATGAAGTGATTTAATTATTCACAACAATCTATAGTTCTAATCAAATGATGACTTCAGATAATTTCTATTCAATGTCGTTGTTGCAGTAAACTGCCTTCATAATATCTTCAATACTTGTAGGTATCAGAAATATTATCCAACAAAAAGAATACTAATAAGACAAAGCGTCATTCTAGACAAAGAGTTCTTTGCACCTTTTCTTGCACACATACAAGCATGAACAGGAAAGCATACAAAACACTTAAAACGTTCACTTCAAGGGTCAGTAATATAAGAAGCATTATAGTTCTACTTAAACGAACATCACTTTTCCTCGAACCGATCAAAACCCGACTCGGGGACACTAAAAGCTATACAGAATCATCCCAGGCAGGGCGTTACCCGAGCATTAATCTGCACACAAGTAAACATTACATCTCAAACCGAGTCGCCAAGAAGAAAGTATCTACACCTGTCCTTTTCGCACTTTCGTTGCTGACCGGTGTGCGAGAGGGACGGCAATCGAAGGGTCGGAATCAATACCATATGACAGGGGCCGGTGTTTTATTTTGTTGGAGACATCTTTGCGTGTGTAGCTACAGTGTTTTGCTTGTGTGAGTGGCTGGACCGCGCTCTATCTAGGTAGGTGCCTAATGCTGGCTTTTCAGATGTTAATTCTGCGTTTTGGGATAACGCTAGCAGTGGATACGGGGAAAGGGTTCTATCAGATCGAAATTTCGCGTTAAGTTAAAATGTAAGTACCATACTGGGTTCAAGTTAAACGAATTTCACGAGGTTTCATTGTTCCGGTTAAGTAGTTTGTTGACTGAAGTAATATTAAAAGGGTCAGTTTTACTGTTGTATTTCGCATTCTATTGTATGTTGATGACTTTATTGTTTTCGTTAATCCGACATTACTCATAACATTACACACCGTTCTTTGTTTTACCCATCTCATATTTTGTACAGTTTTCTCATTCGGAATGTTGTTTCCAATACTCTTATTGTTCCAATGTTATCACATTAAATTAAAACGCATTAAAATTAACCTTCAAAGATTTTAGACAACGTCAATATAACACAAGCTTTCCAAAATATGGCAACACCAAAACTAACGAATAAACTAACGTTGCTACAACAAAAAAAAACAAGACAAAAAGGAATATGCAAATTATAAATTCAGCTGCAAATAAAATGGTATATTATTACGAATCACAGCATTTGGTATAATTTGGCACCACTGGAATATAGGGGCAGCTCCCCCTCGCGTGAAGTGATTTTATGGGCAACGTTTATGAACAGTACTATTGTCCGGTTACCTACGGTTATATTTGGTGTCAACAATATCGGTTGAATTCAGAGTTTTGTCCTATTTAGATAGATAGAATATGCAGACACTGTTTTAGGCTTTCACGGTTTAAAACCCACGGAAGAAGACGGAAGATATCCCGTAAGTGACAATATAAGTTTAGAATATGCAGATTTTATAACTTAAAAAATTTTGCACCACTTGTCTAAAAACATCGAATGCTTACTTAATTCTCTTGGAGATTGGAATTTAACGCTTTCATTTTTATATCTAGGCTAGGACACCTGCTTTTGAAGTTTGTTTTATTTCGTTGACTTTTTTGGTCAGTGTAAGAGCCTTACATTAGACTGTAAACGTTGCAGGGATAAACAGAGGTGTACTGTCTAACCATAATTTGCCAGTATTCAATCTTTTGATCATTCTGAGATCACTTTCACCGTATTACGCAAAGACGCCTGGACTCACGATGAGACAAACAGCTATATCAATATGAATGTAGTCAAAACTTTCAAACTGTACTTATTTGTAGCTGTAAATAGTGCACCGTTCCCGGATATTTCCCTAAGGTGGCAATATTCCCGGAAGCAACATTGCATGTAAATGTTAGCCTGTTATTATCTAGAACACTTGCTCGGGGACAATAGGGTTATACGGGGATTGTAGCCCCGGGACATGATTGAGTTATTATGTTTGATACTAAAGAAAAATAATGATATACAAAAAGACTTTCTGAACCCGTTTGATTGACTGAAACTAGGAATTCTAAAAAAAAAATCTAATCTTTTGCCCAACTTTGCCCGAAGAGATAACGGTATTTTCCAGTAGATTTTTTCTGAATAACGTACGCCAAATTAATACTAGTAAAAATGCGAAAACCCTAAATACAACGTAAATCAAACAAGTGCACCACAAGGATCCATGTTAAGCCCTACGCTCTTTCAAAACTTGCATTTTATGTTTTTCTGTTTTTTTACTTTTACTCTTATAGCAAATAGTTTCACCCTGATCAGGGACTAAAGAAAACAATAAACCTTTTAGCCTTTGCCTAACATCCGTGCAAGTCATAAAACCCAAGTGGACGAAGACTTACTTTGTACTGGAAAGCCGATAGTCATAAACCTATGTTGCTTGGTAAGGTTTTAACGACTGTGCACTTCTAGCTCTGTAATAATTTGACGACGCTTGCTTTATCTGAAGGGAGGAGTCGAAATTGATCTTTGTGCATTCCAAGGAGTTAAAACTGTATTGGAATTTATGGGGATACCATGAAACATCTGCCATTATGGATAAACCCATAAATTGACTTCGTGAAAATCAAACTTTCTGAGTATCTACGAGTATAATATCTATCCGCTGTTTGCTCACCTTAAGATAAAGGAGTATTTATTTCTATCTTGCATTTGGCAAATCGCTTTACGGCTCCTAAGCAATCGGTTTTTCGTCTTTGGCCTTAAGCTATTGCGTTTTTCTCTTCATTGGTATATAACCGAATTTTATTCAACGAATCCCCACTTACGTTGTGGCCTATTGACACAGAATCTTCAAGTGATGAGAAAACAATTGGCAAGCTGTCAATTAAAAGAAATATAATGTTACTTATTGTGTATGGTAAAGTGCGTTTAACTACTTATAAATATTGCAAGTCATTCCCGAAGATAAGTAAGAGTACTTCTAATAAGGTTTAAAGAATTTTGTTGATGTATTTTAATGAAAATGAACTACAATAGATATTTAGTCAAACTGTTATTCCCCCTTTCACTAGAAGTGGATTTTCCACTCTCAGTTCAGCGCCCACAGTTTAAATTCCAATAAGTATTATTAAGACATTAATTTAGTGTTAATGACAGCATAATAGGCTCAAAAACTTAGGCGAAAATATTACTGTCCCTGGTCCGTGGTATAACCGCCTAGCTTCATTCAATACGAATACAAGAAGCGACACAGCAATACTCTCTTTTGCTATTGCTGAATGTATGGCACTATTTCAATCTCCGGCTACCCCTCACCTAGTGTTTCTGACCGGAATCCTTTAATTACACTTGACAAGGCTGAAGGATCGATACCGATACCAGGAGCTCAGAAGCGGTAGTGGCTTATAGTCGACTCGGTCATTCGATACACAATCAAAATGTTTCTCTCGAATACATGTACTATGGGACTGGACACAGTGACTGTCCATCAGCGAAAACTAAGATGGTAAAGTCATAAATGTGCTGAATTGACATTAGCCGCCAAAAAGCTTAAGGTTAATAATAATACTAAGCAGTATTGCCTGATTAACTTGTCTCGGCCCGCAGGTAGATTTTTTTCTGACGAATTTTCAAAACGAAGTTGGCACAAAATATATTATGTATTATTATTATAGGTAGCAGTGGCGAAGGGTCAAAAAAGAGTCAGGGTAAGCCGAGAAAAAAAATTAGAATGATTTTTTTTTTGACTTGACTTTTTGATGTTTGTTTTGACCTCATTTTCATTATCAGCTACCCCAAAAACCACGAAAACGACACCCATGAAGAAAAAACCGAAATTTTTCGTCGGCGCCATCTTTGATTTTCATTTTGACCTCTTTTTTATCATCAGCGACCCCAAAAACCACGAAAACGACACCCATGAAGAAAATACTGAAATTTTTCATCGGCGCCATCTTGGATTTTCATTTTGACCTCATTTTCATTATCAGCGACCCCAAAAACCACGAAAACGACACCCATGAAGAAAAAACCGAAATTTTTCGTCGGCGCCATCTTTGATTTTCATTTTGACCTCTTTTTTATCATCAGCGACCCCAAAAACCACGAAAACGACACCCATGAAGAAAAAACTGTAATTTTTCATCGGCGCCATCTTAGATTTTCATTTTGATCTCATTTTCATTATCAGCGACCCCAAAAACCTCGAAAACGACACCCATGAAGAAAAAACCGAAATTTTTCGTTGGCGCCATCTTTGATTTTCATTTTGACCTCTTTTTTAGCATCAGCGACCCTAAAAACCACGAAAACGACACCCATGAAGAAAAAACTGAAATTTTTCATCGGCGCCATCTTGGATTTTCATTTTGACCTCATTTTCATTATCAGCGACCCCAAAAACCACGAAAACGACACCCATGAAGAGAAAACCGAAATTCTTCGTCGGCGCCATCTTTGATTTTCATTTTGACCTCTTATTTATTATCAGCGACCCCAAAAACTATGAAAACGACACCCATGAAGAAAAAACTGAAATTTTTCATCGGCGCCATCTTAGATTTTCATTATCAGCGACCTCAAATACCACGAAAACAACACCCATGAAGAAACCACAAAAAAAATTCATTTTGGATTTTCATTTTGACCTAATTTTCATTATCAGCGACCCCAAAAATAATGAAATTGGCAACCATGACAAAAAAAAAAAACAAAAAAAAAATGCAGAGGTACCATAGTTGAAAAATAAAAGTGAACAACAAAATAAACATCCAAATAAATAACCAAATACGAAATCCACCATTACTAATACTATCTCGTTCTTCCCCTATCATACTTTCTTTTTCTGCCCCTGTTGTAACTCGATAAAATTCGGTTTACTGCACAAAATAATGTCATTCATCAAGCATGAATGATGTCCGATTCTTTACGAAATTCAACGAGCGATAACGATTTCTTTCCATCTCGCTCACGCGCACGCATTTTCTATTACTTTCTCTATGAATAACTCGGTTTGCTTCGGCTTACCAGAGCCATACTATGGCGGGCTGGCTAGTGACGTCATGACGTTTATTTTGCTTAGAAATTAAGCTGCCAAAAAGCCGATAGCGCCTGCGGGTTATTTTATAGCAAAATGTTATTGAAGGGTAATTTTTTTTTTGATTAAATGCGAGTAGGCGTTTGGTGATGCTTGTAAGAAGTAGTGATTGTGCAATTTTTCAATTACGGTAGGTAGAGAGTGGTTGTGTTCTGAACTTCTGAAGGTAAGCCGGTGGGAATGGAGTTGTTAGGAGCCTGCGCCACTGATAGGTAGGTACGTACTTAGTGTAAAAGATGATCCAAATTAAATCCCTTAGTACCCTCTTTAAGAATAAATAGAAGAGGAGCAATCTGACTACGTTATTTTGAGAGCAAAGGCAACATTTTAAAACAGTTCCACTCATCTTGCCATTTAAACATAAAATTGACGTGTTGTACTTCCAACGAAATCCTAGAGTCAGCTAGAAAGGGACAGAAGTATTTCACGAAGTAGGAGTGTGAGAGAGGGTAAATAAAGGGGAGGAAAACCCCAATAAGGGTGGTTGGCATTGTGAACGATAATTTCGCTGAATAGTAGCGAAGGTAATTTTATTAGGGTGATTCTGTGTGCGTTTAATTTTTGTATGTGATGGCGAACCCATGTTTTTTGTTATGAATTATTGTTTTAATTTCGTGTTTTTGTGGTATTTGAGGGTTGTGTTTTAGACTTTTGTTTTTGAGGATTATCTAATTGAATTTTATTATCGTTCGTGCATTAGATATAAGATTTTTTTATCAGGAATTAGTCAGTAGCAGCCCGGAGTCTAGATTTGTGTCGGGTTGATAGCACCCCTATTCTAAACATAACTGGCGAATGTGGATGTAGTCAGGTACACCTTCTGCTGTCTTCGGGGATTACAGGCATGTTTGAAATGAAGCCTTAAAGCTACTGTTTAAAGTGCTTCTACAATAGACACTAGATTTCTTTTACTACTCATAAATCAAATTACTAAGCGTACGATGTCAGAACTATACATCATCGCAATTTATTCGCTATATCGTCACGTTCTTGCCCCAGATAGAACGGGCATTATTCGAACAATCACTCACTAAAAACACAAGCTCGGAACTTGTACAATAATAGAGATATTTGCTAGAATAGTCTCAGTTATGTCATTGTGTGTATCAACGTATAGTTTACTTTCGGGATTAATGGCTGTTACAAGATGATGCTTGTTTATCAGTTGTACGTTTCATGTCCTGCCTTACTTCTTGGACTTCAAACGGCTTACTGAACACTACACTATGACAGTACTCTTGACGAGTTTTGATATAAAGTCATCATTCGAATCTCCGACAGTCATTGGATCTTTGACAGACTTCGCTATTTGCTTTTACTGTTTCTTCAGTTATTTGAACTTACCTTTTGCTTACCATAATGATTTTGGGTTACTCTAAAAACTCATCGTTATCATTATTCTCATTACAATAAGGTTGCCTTTGGGTAGCTGCGACTAACACGTCTGCCAAATCATAGAGATCTTTAATCACGCTGCGTGCACGCGATTGCGTTTGGGTAGCAGTAGCAGATGTGAGAGGTAAAAACTGTGATAGAATCATAGAACTGTACGCTTCATCATTTTATGACCTATCATGGTTCTTGACATTAGCTATGATGATGTTTCTATTATAATTCTTAGCTTCTTCGGATCACAGGCACGATACTTATTGTGTCAAAATTTCGCCGTCTTCACAGTTTCGGCCGGTGGCCGAGCAGGTCTCTTTGGCTGCATGTATTGGGGCTCAGCGAGCAGGATAAGAGGTGTAATTATAATTCTTAGCTATCTATGTATACAATAACTTATAATTCTTTTCCTTTGTTACAGATACATCAAAAATTTGGATGCCCCACAATGTGTTAAGTGACAGTGCGAGTGAAGTGTAGTGCAGTGTAGTGACATGTCTTAGTGACAACATGTGTGGTGCAGTGAGCGCGCAGGCGGGGCCGCGGCACTGAATGATAGGTGCCGGTACAGGTGAGAATGACTTATTATTATACTATAGATAATTACGGCCAGTTAAGAAGTTAATAGCGGTCATTGACCCACAAGAGTACGACTCTTGTTAAAGTTCTTAATTTCAAAAACCAAAACTAAGCCTGTTCTAGTCTTGAATCGTCATCGATATTGATCTTCAACATTTTTTCTAAAAAAAAACGATAAGTACATGGTTCTTCGTTTGGATTCGTACGATATGAAGGAAAGGGCAATTACCGCAATTGTCAAACTAAAACGCAACCACTATATTGTGGTCGAATTCTACCTTAGTTTTTAAGTCAATTTTATGTTTCTGCACTCCTACTGTAATCTAAATAGATTCAGCCCAAAATTTGGTGACTAGTTTGGCACCTTCAGTAGGGTCCATGTGCTCCTGTAATGTGCAAACAGCAGGACAGGCTGGACACCACAGTTACACTCCAGAGTCGTCAATGAATCTTCACCTGAACAGCTTGCTTCGGCCACCCTGTGTCCGGCCGGAGTCTATTAAAAGACTTCCAGGTCAGCAATGACACACTTTACAAAGCTGTTGCGGCTTTTTAGCCTCTGCGATACAGGCCGTACCCGTGAAATTCTAAAAATAATTTTATAATAATCCTTATTTGAAGGCTCTTGAAGTGAATTTCATTGGAGTTTAAGCAATTGACCTTTATTTATATTCCCCTCAATTGTGGAGTGAGCACATAAAGTAAAGTGACGGCGCTTGAAAATGAACACTTTAAAGACAACTGTTCGATCTATGGGAAAATATAAATCCTTGAAAGATAGAAGAATAAGAAATCTGTTCAGAAAATCTGCTAAAATTACCATTTAATCAGTGCAGACGGCTTAATTGGAGCTAATTAGTGGTTTACAATAACATGGGTCCAAAGAACGTTTCCTACCGGTTGTTGAAAGGCAGTAAAATGACTCATATCCCTCATACTACAGTCAACCGCACGTCTTACTATGATATTTGACATCGACAGGTCTTTGATTTGTTCACATTAATGGCGGTTTTAGTTGTTTATGTGTTACTTTATATTGGCGTTGAGTGTACTAAGGATGTAGGCAGTAGGTACAGTTTTTTGTATTCCTTGAAGCAGAAGGATATGAGTTCATATTCTAAATGCCGAAGTGTTCGTCGCCTTTGACTTAAACATGATTATTGTGCGAGACCCAAGACTCCACACATTCGGGAGCAGCCAAGAAAACCTTTCGATGGGCTGCAACGATCAGGAAACGCTCGCTTCTATTAAAGAAAATAAATTCTTACCTTGGAGGTTACGTGCGTCCTGTCCCTTGTTTTGATTTTACAGCGGTCGATGCTCGTAGTTTGAAGAAAATAACAGTTCCTTAATTTTGAGACGTTCTGTGCAACAAAAAAAAAAATCTGTGCAACAATTTTCTTCTAACCACCAACGTTTTGACAGGCGCGCATAACTTTTGATTTGACACTTCTCTTTTTAAATTTCGATTCTGAAAGCGGCCAGTCAGATCGTTGCAGCAGAACAAAGAGGTGCTAACGAAACAATTGAAACAAACTTTGCCCGAGGCTTTGTTGTTACCTTCTAAATAAAATAATAAAATGTTATCCTATAAATAAAGGCCTTTTTATCTTTTTACGAACTGACACCTGGTTAGTCTGTTGTCAGAGATTTTATGTCGCTGACTTGGCTTTACATGCCGTGAAATAGTAATCTCTCAGGCATGCTGGTTTGGTTTTCTTACGAGGTTTTCCTTTGCTGGAGCAAGTGTTAATACGAGTAATACAATACGCACATGAATCCGAAAAATCAGAGATGCGTGTCAACAAGGGTTCGAAACTTGGAACTCGAGTCTTGGCAGTCCTTCGGTCAAACAACAAATACAATAAATAAATCAATCCTGAAATGAAATTTGAAATTTTTAACATGGTACTCGTAAAATAATTTTAATCTCACTATATTCGACTTGTCAGTCGTGAAAATATTTCTAGTAGGTACTGTCATGATTTTCAAATATTAATAAAATCTGTTGAGATTTATCAAAAAGAAACAAAATATTAATAGTACTTGATGTGACCAAAGAGTTCATAAAAACTCTTTGGTCATGTTTTTGAATCAGTTCCCGCCAATAATAAAAAAAAGAAATAAAAAAATGGTATTCGATTTTTGGGGAGAAACAAAAGCGTCTTCTCAAGAAACTATTCTTTGATTTATATAGATTTGATATTATTTTAAGCTTGATGAGGATAAATACCAAGTTGTACCTATTCTAAGTAACAGTACAAAATAAATACAAATATTGTTAATACTGGAAAATGAGTTTTTTTACAGTACATGCAATAATATCATGAAACTTTATCATTGTCATTGGTCATGCACATCATACGAGTGCTTTGGATCATTCCTCTACTCAAGGCACTGCATGCAGGGCCCGGCCTGCAGGGACACTGCCAATCGCACTTTGTACGATTGGCGATATTTGAGTTCTTCACCCTACCGCAGGGCCTTAGAATATCGGTTCTGCATGTATACACACAATACGATTGGCAGTGTCCCTGCAGGCAGGGCCCTGCATACAGTGCTTTAAGGGGCCGGCGGAGCATGCGTATTTCATACAAACGTAATACCAAAATAATTTGAAAATGAAACATATTCTTAAGATAGTGTGTATTTATTTCGATTGGATTACAGAATATCTATGTCCCCAAATATATATTTTGAGAGGACAATGATACAAAGACGAGATATGAGGAATTTAAAATTTCTATAGAAAACTTATTTGTCTCATAACTATTGTTAAAATCAGTGTCCAATCAAAATATATATATGGGAACCTAGATATTTTGTAATTCAATCGAAATAAATACACACTACCTTAGGAATATGTTTAATTTACAAATTATTTTGGTATTACGTTTGTATGAAATACGAATGCTCCGCAGGCGTCTTAAGTAGGGGCCTTCAGGAACCCTATGTCTTTTGGCATGACAGTATTTCAGAACGTTTCTTGCTACCAATAAAATTACATTTCATCCTTAGTATTTGCAATTCAAAATATTTACTATATTCGACGTTTCTTATCCTTATGTAAACAAACACGTATTTAAATGTAAAAGTATGTAAATACACGTAATTTACACAAGTCTTATCAAGATATTGATTTAACGACAATTTCGTGTGTTGCTAAGTTGCCATAAAACCGAAAATGGCGAACTACTTACAAGCCGTTCACATTAATTTTTCCTCTCTAGAGAACTAGCAACCCAACAACAAACAACCTTATTGAAACGGAAATAAAGAGCACTTTGATTTTGACAGTGGTCCATCGTAATTATTACATTATTATTATAAAATGATAAATACGAAAGTTTGTGAGTATGGATGATGCATGTTTACATATAGGTAATTATGTTTGCATCGACTACAAAGCTATATCAAATCATTTGAGGTTGTAGCGCAAACTGAACTCTATGTGTGTGTTTTCATCATCATCATCATCATCATCATCGGCCTATTATTAATGTTCCCACTGCTGGGACAGGCCTCCTCTCTATGAGAGGGAATGGACAATCCACCACGCACGCGGGCCCAGTGCGGATTGGTAATGTCACATGTCTTTGAATTTATGGTTCTAGGACATGCCGGTTTCCTCACGATGTTTTCCTTCACCGTTTTGAGAGCAGCGGTGATGTAATAAATTACACAAAGTAATTAATGCGCCTGCCTGGGTTCGAAACCCACGACTTGCTGAACGTAAGTCGGGGCCGCCACCACTGGGCCACCGCTGCTGCGTGTGTTTTAAAGACAATTTTTCCATAAACGTTTTAACGTCTTAGGAAACCAAACTCCAAACGCCAACAAAACTCGTCGAATGTTCGTCAGTTAGTTCTAGTTCCTTTCTTATTCCGAGTATAAAGACTATTACGTATATCTTCTACTGATCGGATCTCAGGAAGTTACTATAATTAATACTGGTTTTGATCGTTTTTATGTTTGGTACAAACTGGTTTATGCACACGTTGAAGAGATCATCATCTGCCAAGCCTTTTCCCAACTATATTAGGGTCGGCTTCCGTTCTAACCGGATGCTGATCAATACCAGTATTTTACATGGAACGACTGCCTATCTGACCTCCACAACCCAGTTAGTACTGGGTAATACGATACCGCTTGGTAAGACTGGTTGTCAGTCTTTTTGGGCCACTGACTACCTGTAAGGACTGTCAAAGATCTACAAATGGCAGCCGGGACCAACAGATAAACGTGCTTTCCGAGGCACAGAGGAAACTCGGTATGTAAGGGTGGTCACCCATCCACAGATCAACCTAGGCCAGCCCGGCTTAACCTAAAGATCGACCCGAGCGGGTATTATCATAACAATAGCCTGTCGGGTTGATCGCTTGTGGCTACATAGCCATGAGCTCCTAGGTAAGGTTTAAGAAGCCATTGTTTCTGAGGCAAATTAGGAAACGTCCCATCGCGCATCGGAGTCTGTATTTATTTATTTATTTGGTTATTTATTTATTTAATGCACAATGTACACAATCAATTTTACACGCCAAGCTTAAAACTAGTGAGTACTTACATGACCCTGTTAGGGCGCAGCAAGATAACTTAAAACTAATATTGCAAAGTAACTATTATTTATCACTTACTGAGATCATTACGAACTTTACATTTAAATATTATATTAATTAAACTTATTATATCTCGCATTACACAATTAAGCAATGTAACACAATAAAAAATATAACCATCAAAATATTTTTAAAATGTTGTAGGCATGAACTGCAATGAAAACTATGTCCGATTGATGGCAATAGGAAGACGTAGGGCGAATTTCAACAATGAAACTGAATCCGATCAGTATATCAAACTACGGTCAAGAACAGCTGTCAATGCAATAATGCTTTATTAGATTATTAACTATGACATCTCTGAAACGTGGCTTAGATGCCCCTCGTGGGCGGGGCACCTGTGGCCTGAGGCCGTTTTTTGCCAAATAATCAACCAGAATCAGCGAAATGCTGGTGCAATTCCTCTACCTTGCCCCTCTGAAGATCAGTGGCGTCATGTTATGTTATTTCTGAGATAAACAAGATGACAGTATGTAAATGGATACTGAGCAACCCACTCATTTGACCTACTTATTGTGAAATCCCTCTTAGAGCTCCTTTTATAACCCTCTTAGGGTGCAACGTTGTATCACCCTGTCGCCCCGTGTTCCTATTTCCTATGCCTTGTCAAGCATTCAAGAAGGCAGGTGTAGTCATAATAGTAAATACCGTACACGTTAAGAAGAAGACTGGATGATATGGCTAGAAAGGAGGTGCCTGATGAGATGACGAGTAATAATGAAGTATTGAAGAATAATACCTACATGCAGAATATCTATGTTACCAAAAAATTTTGAAAGGACCATGATATTTAGACGAGATATGAGGAATTTAAAATTTCTATAGAAAACTTATTTTTCTTATAACTTTTGTTTAAATCTCAATCATTTGTGAGAGCACCGGTGGCCCTGTGGTGGCAGCCCCGACGCCCCCGTAGCTGTCAGTTGGCGGAATTGTTTTCAAACAAAATAAGTAACATTTCTACTCTATAGGTTATATGCTCGATGGTTTGAACCCAGGCAGGCGCATTACTTTGTGTAATTTATTTCATCACCGCTGCTCTCAAAAATGGTGAAGGAAAACATCGTGTGGAAACCGGCATGTCCTAGAACCAAAAATTCGAAGAGACAATGTCATGTGACATCTACCAACCCGCACTGGGTCCGCGTGGGAACATTTTACGCTGATAATCTTGAATCCTTATCCGACCTATGTATTTCAAAGAAACTCCTTTTTACGATATCCAAAGTTCAATGCAGGTCGTCCAAAAATACACTTCAGAATAAGTCAAAACTCGGTTTTTCTTTTTTTTTTATTACGTCGAGAGGCCATGTAAAGGTAGCCATGGTTGTTTTATTGCTTGTTAAAAAAACTCCCACGTTTAGAGCTTGACCAAATGTAGGAAAAGCGAATGATCTTAATGACATCGGTGGGTCAATTAAGAACGGCGACATTTGAAGCTGAGCTACCTAGTATAACCTTACCTAAGTTTGTATAAACTTCCCGTACAATGAGAGATCAGCGTATACTAGTTTAGCATAGGTCGTTCGTTTCGATAGGTCGTTGGGCGTACGTCACAGACTCACAGTGTAGGCGTAGGTCGCTGTCTCGTAATAGTTACTTAATATCCGAGTTAGGTGTTGAATTTATTAACATACATAAGCACATGTTTTTCTCATATATTTTGATGTACAGAAACTCAGAAAGCCACTTGATACGATGCTTACAAGACTTACTCCTTTCGGCTCATCCACAAAAGAAGTTTTGAAAATGGCCCGTCTTCGTTTTTGTATCACGTTATAGTAGGACTAGTGGGAACAACCATTCCCATTAGTTTCTACGAGTACCGTAAAATTATGTAATAGAACAGTAGAAGTAATGAGACTTTTTGTTCCCACTAGTTCTACCGTAGAACTGTGTAGTAGAACTAGTGGGAATGATCCCGTTTTCGTACTTACAAGGTTGTGTGGTGTTACGCGAATGGATTAAATGAGTAACTTAAGGCGACTAGATGAGCTAAATTAGCAACTCAATTTGTGGTAGTTCAAAATTCGTTTGAAATGCTGTTGGAATAAAGTTCAAATCAGCTTGCACTACAATGTGGTGGTCGGAAAGTGACGCAGCGCCGGTGACTCAAAAGTTGTATGGACGGGGTAGTAGTAGTAGAGGAAGACCAACGTAACGATGGATGGACTGTGTGATATGGCTAGTAAGGAGGTGTCTGATGAGATGACGAGTAATAGAGGAGTATGGAAGATGAAGACAAGCTGCACCGATCAGAAATAAATTGGGAGAAGGGCATGAAAATTATGATGATGATGCTCGTTTTCTTACTATCTGTATTTTATTTTCTCTAACTTAACTTTTTGACTTAGAAAAATTTCATAATTTATATTAAATATTTTAAAATAAAAAATAAATATAAAAAAAAAACTTGTATATAAATAAAGTACTTACGGGATTATATCCGTGATTTTCTTTTTCGAGCACCCGATATTTCGACGCTCTGTTGCAAGCATCATGATCGCGGGAATACTGAAGAGGTATGCGGGTGGGACGAAAATTATTAATTATGAGCAGACAAATCTGTCTACCCTCTTCCTTAGTCTTTTATTACGCGCACTACTGGTACTCGATTGTAGCTCACGACAGAACGCACTCACAGTATCACTCGGTTTTTCGTTAAAATGAAGACGCATGTTAGTTTTATTAGGTTTATCACTGGATTCTGCACGCACTTGATAGTTTAAAACCGTCCTCACGATTTAAATTTTTGTATTTTGAAATTTCAATAGCTTCTCTGGTTAACCTTGGGATGTAGTATCGGTCTGTTGACAAGATTTGTGGTTTATGAAACGCAAACCAGTGATTTGGCCCTGAGTCCAGCAGATGTTCAGCTATGGCCGATTTGTGTCTCTCATTGTTTTTCACTGCCTTGATCAACCCGTGAAAGTCTAAAACAGTGCATTAACTTTTTGAATTTCGAACTTTATTTCCCTGAGCAACAACTTACTGTTACGGATCCTGTCCTCACTGCCCCATAAAAATCCACACTATACAGGGTGTAAACAGACTTCACGAAACCAAGCATTTCTGTACATCTAATTAAGTAACCCCACGCAAAAATATCTGCTGGGAAATGACTTATTTTTTGGGTGAATAATGACATTTTTCGATAGCAAAAGCAACATTGTGCGGATTGAATTGTGAAAACCTGACATTGAAAACAGGTACCTGTTTAAAAAAAAACTTGTAAAAAAGTTTTATTTATTTATTTTATTTATTTATTAAAATAGTAAGATATAATAAGTTGTAACTTTGACCCCCAATATCTCCGTAACTAGAAGGTTCCCAGGTATGGTGTAGAACAAAAAAATGATCGCAATGACGGGGAGAACAAGTGCCTTTCGGCTTTGTAATGTGCCTGAATGTATCTGACAGTAAGGTCCATGTTCACCAAAAAGATGACGGTTTGATTATTTAAAACAGCTGTTTAAAACACATTTTTGTACGGGAACATGTTGTCAAAGTGACAGCTGTTTTTAGATAATCAGCCTGTTATCTTTTCGGTGAACGTGGACCTAAGTCTTCATTCCATTTAACCATTAATCCGTGATTGAACCCAAACACCCAACACCAGACGTATTTGGCTATAACCAAAGCAATCTCCGTCAAGTACATCTGTATGTAATATTCATATTCGATGCGGTTATCGATTTTATGCCACCTGAAGTAAGGAGTGTGGGACTTACGATTCAGTGTGTGCTTGATGTATTGTATTTGGAGTATTTTGTGCCGTATGTTAATTCATTAACTGTTAGCGAAATAATAACAGCCGCTCGTGCAAACTGAGTTGTGGAGGTCAGATAGAAACAATAATAATAAATTAAAAGCATTTATTGGCCTGGCAAGACATAACATACAAAAATTTAAAAAAATGGTTTAATTATGATTATAACTAATAAAAAGTAAACATAGTGAGAAAAATAATAAAATCATAAAAAAAAAACAAAATACAAACAGAATTTGTCCTGTACGAGACCAAAAGGCTCGTATCTCAGCATGGTGCTGTAACATTTAAAAAAACGTCACATCGCTGATATTCTGATAGGGCCCAAAGTGCTGCCACGGTCTGATACGGTTAAGATTAAAAAATAAATAAAGTAAAGTAAAGATAGGCCTCGAATCCTCGAAAAGTACTGCAGTCCTTGCAGTACTTTTCGAGGATTCGAGCCACGGAAGAAACTCCCATCCATGGATCGATTTTGGTAAACTTGAAGATTTAGCCTCGAGTTCCTCCTATTCCGATGTTCGTTACCTCTCAAAATCCAGGTTATATCGACAAAAAACAAAAGACTATCGCATTCAATGTTCCGATTATTATCTTTTAATTGGTTGTCAACGAAACCTTACTACACCACAATTGATTAAAATCTGTAACACAACAGACTAAGGTTTGTTTTGCCATTGTAAAGTGTACATTTGCTCAATATGATTTCTTTTCTATTTCTATTTTCTAGGTAAAACGTTGGTTGTTGGCACGTCATTAGCTATGTAATATTCAATGCAGGGTATTGATTTTATACCGTTAGGCGAGAAAATCTGTTGTAGGTTTTGCCTTTTGCTGTCCGTATGACAAATCTATTATACGGAGCTCGAGTCTATCTAAGAACCACTTGCCTAGGTAGGTAGGTTCGTAGATAGATGACCACTCATCACATTGCCAAGATGTTGGTCCCCGCTGTCATGTGTAGATCTTTGACAGTCGTTACGGGCAGCCAGTGGCCCAAAAGTCTCACAAGCAGTCTTACGAAGAGGTATCGTATACCCAGTACCAACTGGGTTGGATGGATGTCAGATTGGCATTCGCTCCTTGTCAAATAGGTAATGGAATCCGATTATTGATGAAATGCTTTGGTCTAATATCGTAAGCGTATTCTGAGATTTCGATTCCCAAGTTTGACCAACTGGTCAACATGCTCAGCCTAAACAGAAGAAGTTATGATGTCCTTAACAGTCGTTGCCTTCCTCATCATAGGTTGTGTAAGGTATAGACCTAATGACTTGGATGTAGGGAAGGTATGGAGTCTATACCTTCCGCTTTTTAAGGTATATCTAGGGAGGGCCAGTCTTACCAAGGGGTATCGTATTACCCAGTACTAACTGGGTTGTGGAGGTCAGATAGGCAGCTGGAAACTGACCCGACCGAAAAGGCTAGGTAGATGAAGCAGATGATGTAGGTCTACATACATCCCTTTTATAGAATTACTGACGTGATTTTATGTTATACATAGTGTAGTCACAGTGGTCAAATATCATCATTTATTTCCTCTTCAGAAACTTTCCATTTCAAGAAATCTGTCTTTCTCTTTCCAGTTTATTCTCTCAATTGAAGATTTTAGTCTAGACAGGGTTTTTTTTATTTCTTTCGATATCCAACGTGACAATAAAAATACGAATCAACAATAATTGTATAACTATTTGTAGTTCGTCGTGCAAATTACCAGTACGCCGCGGTGTACTGGTAAAACATTTTTATCCACTTAAGTTAACTCAAATTTAGTCCCGTTGTTTTTGGGCAATTTGACTTGAGTCATTTAGAAAATCTTTGCTGGTAGGCAAAAAAGAACAAAAAATAGAATCCATCAGAGTTCTCACCAAATACCTGAGTGTAGATTTTGGGGCTTCGGTGGTGTTAATGAATCTTACGTCGTTGATGAAACTTGTCTTTTGGATGTAAATTTTATTGTGTTGTGTCAGTTGTATGTGAGTATTGTGATTAGCTGACTTGGGTGTGATGTTATTCCGGTCGATGTACAGTCGCTAGCGGATCATTCTACAAAGCTACAAACTGTAAATTTTGAACCAGCAACATTTAAGGCGACTATACGAGCTAAACGCGAGTTTTATAATTACTAAAAGTATATGATTCACTGCTATAAACAAGACCAGAAAAATATATGATTCTTCAGGATATATGCTAGCATGATACTGTTTTGAAAACATAATACAATTAATTTGGCTCGATAAAAAAAAATCACGAACTTACCTCTAAAAATATCTTTCAAACAATAGAAAACATACTAATATGCATGCGATCATTCTGATTTTTTGGCAAATAATTCTACAAGCAATATATTAGCATGATACTGTTTTAGTTTTTTAATCCAATCAATAGTTTTTTTGTAAATCGATCGAAACCACTCATTTCGCGCTATTTGGCCCGCAGTGGCTGACGTAACAACCACTTTGTAGTGCAAGCTGATTAGAACTTTATTCTAACAGCATTTCAAACGAAGTTTGAACCACCACAAATAGAGTTGCTAATTTAGCTCGTATAGGCGCCTTAAGGGTTTAAAATTATTTAGAGAATTTGTAAAAGTGATGTATTGGCGACTGTACAACTGTCAAACCAAGACCAGAACTTGTCTGAGTTAAACCACGAGCTAAGATGCTCTAGAATCTAGATCTCGGCCTAACTAGCTACGCGCGTAAAGCTGAAATCAAAAGTTAGAATCGATAAATTGACAGAAATATTAGTAGAATCCAGTAGATTCAAAAAGGATTTCCGAAACTCCGACCCTGTGTGGGCCCGGAATGGCAGTTGAAGTTTCTTTGCAAACAATATCAGAGGCGGCCTTCTACTAGTAAAAACATGCGGAATTGTGTACCCAAGAAAAACTCTTTGTTTTAATAGTTCCTTTTCGTCAACCAACGGCCATATCAAATAGTTTTCTAATACTTTACATGTCACAGCTATATTACGTAACATTTTGTAACAGTACAAATACATCAGGTGGATGCTCCGGGATAGCCCGCGAAATTAAGATTTTCTTACGTTTTTTGCTTCAAGTTCATAAAGGTCTAGGAATCAAACGCAAACTCAAAGCATTTATTTCAACTAGACCATTACGGCACTTTTGAAGCTACAGTCACAGTCACAAGGCACAATAACTTGAGAAAGTACTGTAGTTGCCCATTCCCTAGCGTAGATCTCTATGGAGAAGAACGGGCAAGAAACTCCATGGACACTCTTTTAAATCAATATATTGTTACAAAATCTTGGTTACATCATTCATGTGTGATTATACATATATGTGAGAACGATGTAGAGAGACGCAGAGAAAAGATTAAATCAACAATATAAAAATAAAATAAATTAAAATTAACCGTGGCAGCTAAGAGATGACCAGTCCCAACTGACAGCGCCCGTTCACGAACATGACGCATGTATCGGCGCCATTCAACTCGACCATATTGAAGGGAGCTGAATGACTTTGACCTTGAAAGTCTTTCCTAGACCTTTATGAACTTGTAGGCTTGTTAACTGAAAAAATCTAATTAGTCCGTCACTTAGATTATCAAAAAATATTTGACCCGTATTTTTTCTTTTTTCACATAAGCCAAAATTGACGAAGATACGACGCTTTTAAAATTCCCAATACGTCACTGTTCGGTATCATTCTTAGTGAGTTGATACCGAACAGTGACGTCACGAGCCCCCACTCCGAGTTTTGATGCGTTTTATCTTTGTCAATATTCGTTGATTTACAAAAACAAAAAATACGTGTCCATTATTTTCCAATACTCTAATTGACGGACTAAATAGATTTGCAATTTATTGATGGTGGAAACAAGCCTATTCTGTAAAGAACTACATACGTCTTCATCAACATAGAACCTAGCACTGGCCTGAAAATTGCAAAAAACGTAAGAAAAATTGAATTTCGCGGGCTACCCGAATGGCTTAGCGGTAGTGAGGCTGCCTTACGTTCTTGGGGTCGTGTTCGAATCTCGGTAGGAGAAAATGTTTGTGTGATGAGCATGGCATGGCAAACAAATACTGTTTCCGAGTCATAGATGTTTATATGTATACTCGTAATAAGTATGTAAATACAATCAAAAAGTATAATTACTGAATTTATGTAGTATATCAACTATCTGGTGTCCACGACACAAGCCTTGCTTAGTGTGGCACTAGATGGCGTTGTGTGTAATGTCCAGCGATATTTATTTATTCAAGTACCCTGGGGCCTAATTCTGCTATTTTAATAAATTCGTCACACCAACACGATTCCATTCTCATCCCATTGTCATTTTGCTTAAAGTTCGTAATCTGCTAAATTCACAATGGTCGGTCAATGGTCTCGTAATAAAATTGTGTTTTAATGGCATTTTCGTATTGCCATTATTAGAAAACCATTAGTACAAATGGTTTTCGAAATCTACTACTAAATGCGAACATTTATTATACCAGATTTCATGTACGAGATTAATATTCTATGACATTTCTTTCAATGGAGTGTCACTGGTTGTTCATTGAGAAGTCATAATGACGCCATTATATTAGTAGATTACCAAACTTGTCAAAACTTGACAGAACTTGATCATTGTAACTTCAGTGATCGCCTATTCTGACACTATCGTAATAGCAGAATCGAGGCCCTGGACTGCCCTGAGCATCAGCTTTAAACAAAACACTACCGCACACCGCAACATCCTTATTCCGTATAGTTTCTCACGGCGTATTAAATCGTTTTCTAATTCTAACCAGTTGTTAAACACGACTGATCCGAGTCGGGTAAGAGTTGAGACAATGAGGGGTCACTGACCTGCCGACCGGCATGACCACCGGTAATCATTAACTGTGGACAGATGGGTGGGTAGGTAGAGTATGGGTGATGTCCTCTGTGAGGACTGTGCGATGTTTTTGCTGCCAGCCTTTTGGGCACTATTCCTGTTGACAGCGATGTTGACGAATTTTTTGACGCCTTTTAATGATTTTCTTCTTTTTTATAATGTACTCGTAGGTACATAATTTTATTTTTATTTTAAGCATTGTTATAGATTATTATGTACTTACATTGGAAAATATCCCAATGTCTGATGTGTAAGTTATGGACCCTGTTTGGCTCAAGTAGATTTGTGGAAAAAATAAACGTTTCGGTGGAAAAAGATGTTAGACGAAGCCAGGAGCCATTTGTGCTTTCAGTCATTAGATTTTTTATGTTGGACTTTACTTGAGAACTTTTTGTTTACGGAAATATGAAAGGTGAAAGTTCCTAAATTTAAATAAACATTATCGCCCCCTAAACTCTTGTTTGTGTACGCACAATTTTTGCATAAACAATGATTTTTCACAACAGAAATAAAAGTCGGTCCCCAGCAATATTTTTTGCTCAGTGCTACTTAGTTTGACGCATGTTAAACAACAGTATGCGTAAACAACAGTTATAATATTATGTACTTATGATGGGACTTTTTACACACGTTCAATATCCTTGGGAGTGGAAACTTGAATGTCTGGGAGTACATAATAGTACATTGTGATACAAGGGGCTAAAATGACCCATTATAGACGAGGTAAGTTTCACTACCGAGCTTTAGCGAGGTAGTAAATAGAAACCGAGTTATAATGGGATTTTAGCGCCGTGTGTTACACCGTACTTTTCACTACGATTGCGAGAAAATAAAATAACCATATTTAATATAATAGTTTATTTTATTAAAAATGAAATGTACAATTTGTACTGTTGTTCTAACGAGATGTTTTTTCCCGGCAACATAATCTCAGTTCTCTGTGAAGACGAATATAATATTGTGTCGTCTGTGAGGTAAACGTAGGAGATAAAAAGAAATTCAAATAAATAATACAGCAAAAATCTTAAAATTTCGCGCCCATGCCTTTTTTTATTTCTTCTGTAGCTGGAATGCAACGCACACATCCTGCCAAAGAGTTCGGCGTTCGGCGCGTTTGGTTCCATTTTTAAAATAAAATGTTTTTTTTTTTTATGGAACAGTAATAAGTCAATTCTTCATGAATTATGAGTAAAGACTTTGCGCTTTCGAACACCGAACACGAAATTTAAAAAAAAAAGCTTATTTTCCCTAGGGCTATAATGAGCAATTTTACGGCCCCTCTGGTACGCTATTATGACGGTCTTTTCGAGCAAGAGGAGTGAAAAGATATTGTTGATCGCTTAGCAGTATTGAAGTAAGTTATAGTGTGAAGCCTGAAAGTCGGTACTATTTTTATTCGCCAGTAGACACGCAGGCGTATAGGTGTGAATTAATGGTCTAGTCATCATTATATTGCGAAAAAAAAATGTTAATTTTAATAGTAAGTCTAAGAGATTTATAAATAGAACATAATTTGGGAATTCAGACTATTGAGTATCCATATTTTGTTAGTATTACAATCTTAAATGTTCTTCATGATTAAATCATTTAGGTATCGTAAAATCAAATAAATAATTGATACAACCATTTTCACTTTTCACGAAAACTAGTCGATATCTAATATCTATGGGCAAAAGTTGTCATATTGTGTAAAATGTCAACCAGGCAACTAAGGAGACTCCAGGGCAACTAACTTTAAATTGTAAATAAAACATAGTTTGTAATAATTATAATTATACCATAGCGGTGACTAATTGATTATTGCCAATAGCAATTTACAACTACTTATTTATCACGAACACACAAACATATCCTGAGCGATTATATTGTGTGCTAAGCCTTAAACCAGCTTGATTAAGTACTTAGTTTATTCTTTGAAGTAAAGTAAGTAACTTGTGTACAAATAAATAAAATTGAAGTTGCTGTTTTTTTTACAGAATGCACATGAAAGTAAGTAATTACGGTACTAACTACACCATAACCTGTCTGTCTGTTTGCTTCAATTTTATTTATTTGTACACAAGTTACTTACTTTACTTCAAAGAATAAACTAAGTACTTAATCAAGCTGGTTTAAGGCTTAGCACACAATATAATCGCTCAGGATATGTTTGTGTGTTCGTGATAAATAAGTAGTTGTAAATTGCTATTGGCAATAATCAATTAGTCACCGCTATGGTATAATTATAATTATTACAAACTATGTTTTATTTACAATTTAAAGTTAGTTGCCCTGGAGTCTCCTTAGTTGCCTGGTTGACATTTTACACAATATGACAACTTTTGCCCATAGATATTAGATATCGACTAGTTTTCGTGAAAAGTGAAAATGGTTGTATCAATTATTTATTTGATTTTACGATACCTAAATGATTTAATCATGAAGAACATTTAAGATTGTAATACTAACAAAATATGGATAATCAATAGTCTGAATTCCCAAATTATGTTCTATTTATAAATCTCTTAGACTTACTATTAAAATTAACATTTTTTTTTCGCAATATAATGATGACTAGACCATTAATTCACACCTATACGCCTGCGTGTCTACTGGCGAATAAAAATAGTACCGACTTTCAGGCTTCACACTATAACTTACTTCAATACTGCTAAGCGATCAACAATATCTTTATGTACTCCCAGACATTCAAGTTTCCACTCCCAAGGATATTGAACGTGTGTAAAAAGTCCCATCATAAGTACATAATATTATAACTGTTGTTTACGCATACTGTTGTTTAACATGCGTCAAACTAAGTAGCACTGAGCAAAAAATATTGCTGGGGACCGACTTTTATTTCTGTTGTGAAAAATCATTGTTTATGCAAAAATTGTGCGTACACAAACAAGAGTTTAGGGGGCGATAATGTTTATTTAAATTTAGGAACTTTCACCTTTCATATTTCCGTAAACAAAAAGTTCTCAAGTAAAGTCCAACATAAAAAATCTAATGACTGAAAGCACAAATGGCTCCTGGCTTCGTCTAACATCTTTTTCCACCGAAACGTTTATTTTTTCCACAAATCTACTTGAGCCAAACAGGGTCCATAACTTACACATCAGACATTGGGATATTTTCCAATGTAAGTACATAATAATCTATAACAATGCTTAAAATAAAAATAAAATTATGTACCTACGAGCATACCTCATGCTAACCGAATTTGGTTACCATTAGTACAATACAGGAACCGTCTGTCTTGTTCGTGGCAAAGATTAACTGCGTGAACAGATGGGACGGATTTGAGGTGGGTGATTTCTACATAATCGCTTCGTCTGTCATTGTATTTGGATGAAGGAACATAAAATCGCGACACTAAGCCTTGAAGGGTTAGTTATACTATTAATTTCACCAGTTATGTAAAAGAAGTGCCCCGGGCGGGGCTATTGCCGTCAATCAGGCACAATACCAGTCTCCAGGATACTAATGAGTCTCAGAACACAGAACATGTACGTGCAATCACTGGACCTATAAAGCAATGGATGAAAAAGGTAGCAGTAGGGTTATAAAAAGAATATTGACTTATGATGCATTAAAATCTGGTAACCCAGTAGCTATCCTTAAATTGTGAAAATCTTTGAAGTGACATTATTTTCCTGTAAATGGCCGCTATAGTTTTCAATTTGCTATTAGACAATTTTTACATGATCTAGTTTGCTTGTTAAATTATAGAAAGATGCGGAGCAAAAGCTGTTAATTTCCTAAATATCACTTTAAGGCGCTACCCCAAGCAAAAGCCGTTTTTTGTGCAGTTTTTTGGAGCCAACTCCTCTTTATCCAAAAGAAATACCAAGTAATAAAAATACATTAAATTTCTACATATTCTTAGACTGCAAAGTGGTAGTTTTATTTTTTATTTTAAGTCTCATAATGTGTAATAAATCCCCTCACAATGAAACCACAAAATGAGAAAAAAATATATAACGTGCTTCTTCTCGTAAAGTTAACATTATTTTGATTTGCTTCTTATACTAATGGATAGACAATTTAATAATGAACATAACGCTAGTTTTTTTTTTTTCAAAAGACGGAAATTTGATTTTATAAAGAATAAAAATCACTAATTTCGCACTATTCGACCCGCAGTGACTGACGTAAAAACCACTTTGTAGTGCAAGCTGATTAGAACTTTATTCTAATAGTATTTCAAACGAAGTTTGAATCACCAAAAATAGAGTTGCTAATTTTGCCTGGGGTAGCGCCTTAAAAAGTGAAGGCCTTATTTAAAACCTCAACTAAAGTTTACCGTTAGATTCCGTCACCCATACCTATGTGTGATTTACAATCTGTTAACTGTGAACTGCAGAGCACACACAGGAATTAATGTTTCCTTCATTTATATCCAGTTCCAAGTTCATAAGAGTCGATAAACGAATTTTTCACGGTCAAAGTCCTTCTTCGACTTTTATGAACTTTGAGGGTTGTATTTATAATTTTGATGATTATAATTCTGTTACTACATACGTGTTACAGCCGCGCCCGATATGTTTATCAACATAAAACTTAGCACTGCCCTGCAAATTGCAAAAACCGTCAGAAAATTTGAATTTCGCGGTTAGTTTAAGCCAATCTCCAAAACGGCTCTACTGATTTTAAAGAGACTTTTACTGGCAGATAGCTGATGTTATATGGAGTAACATAGGCTACTTTTAATTTCGATTAAGATTAGGGTTCCGTGCAAAAAATTAAATCCCTTGAAGTTGTTAAGGTGAAAGCGTCAGGGTGGTCCGCGAAATTCAAATTTTCTGACGGTTTTTGCAATTTGCAGGGCAGTGCTAAGTTTTATGTTGATAAACATATCGGGCGCGGCTGTAACACGTATGTAGTAACAGAATTATAATCATCAAAATTATAAATACAACCCTCAAAGTTCATAAAAGTCGAAGAAGGACTTTGACCGTGAAAAATTCGTTTATCGACTCTTATGAACTTGGAACTGGATATAAATGAAGGAAACATTAATTCCTGTGTGTGCTCTGCAGTTCACAGTTAACAGATTGTAAATCACACATAGGTATGGGTGACGGAATCTAACGGTAAACTTTAGTTGAGGTTTTAAATAAGGCCTTCACTTTTTAAGGCGCTACCCCAGGCAAAATTAGCAACTCTATTTTTGGTGATTCAAACTTCGTTTGAAATACTATTAGAATAAAGTTCTAATCAGCTTGCACTACAAAGTGGTTTTTACGTCAGTCACTGCGGGTCGAATAGTGCGAAATTAGTGATTTTTATTCTTTATAAAATCAAATTTCCGTCTTTTGAAAAAAAAAAAACTAGCGTTATGTTCATTATTAAATTGTCTATCCATTAGCATAAGAAGCAAATCAAAATAATGTTAACTTTACGAGAAGAAGCACGTTATATATTTTTTTCTCATTTTGTGGTTTCATTGTGAGGGGATTTATTACACATTATGAGACTTAAAATAAAAAATAAAACTACCACTTTGCAGTCTAAGAATATGTAGAAATTTAATGTATTTTTATTACTTGGTATTTCTTTTGGATAAAGAGGAGTTGGCTCCAAAAAACTGCACAAAAAACGGCTTTTGCTTGGGGTAGCGCCTTAAAGTGATATTTAGGAAATTAACAGCTTTTGCTCCGCATCTTTCTATAATTTAACAAGCAAACTAGATCATGTAAAAATTGTCTAATAGCAAATTGAAAACTATAGCGGCCATTTACAGGAAAATAATGTCACTTCAAAGATTTTCACAATTTAAGGATAGCTACTGGGTTACCAGATTTTAATGCATCATAAGTCAATATTCTTTTTATAACCCTACTGCTACCTTTTTCATCCATTGCTTTATAGGTCCAGTGATTGCACGTACATGTTCTGTGTTCTGAGACTCATTAGTATCCTGGAGACTGGTATTGTGCCTGATTGACGGCAATAGCCCCGCCCGGGGCACTTCTTTTACATAACTGGTGAAATTAATAGTATAACTAACCCTTCAAGGCTTAGTGTCGCGATTTTATGTTCCTTCATCCAAATACAATGACAGACGAAGCGATTATGTAGAAATCACCCACCTCAAATCCGTCCCATCTGTTCACGCAGTTAATCTTTGCCACGAACAAGACAGACGGTTCCTGTATTGTACTAATGGTAACCAAATTCGGTTAGCATGAGGTATAGAGAAATTCAAGCGAGTGGGTGTCATGGCGACGCCGACATTACTATATGGACATGTATTATTTGTGTCATTTCACCTGGGGCTTTCGGTTAGTTGTATTTATTGAGCTTTTGTTCTTAAAGCTGCGTGTAAGCGTAAGGTTTTACCATTGATTTACGCTTATTAATAGCGTGGTTACCTCGTTAGTCTAGTGGCTGTAAGCAAGACTGCTGAGCGTGAGGTCTTGCTTGAGTTCGATTCCCAGGTCGGAAAACGTGTGATTAGCTTTTTCAGTAAGAATTTCTCCGTGGCAATAAGTTACATGGGATTTAAAAGGTCTAGATTAGCATAATCAGCTTATAATGTTCCCACTGCTGGGACTCAAGCTACCTGCCCATGAGAGGGAGTGGGGAGAAGTCTCGATATGGTATTCAGCTGCATCCGGTTAGACTGGAAGCCAAGCCCACCATAGTTGGGTAAAGACGCAGATGACAATTTGATGACACCCTTTATTTTCATGCCCAAGCACCACATCTTCAACTGCATTAAAGTGGTGACAGTAGCTAAGAATGTGCTATCTCTTTCTCTCAATATGACGAAAGATGCGACCAACGGTATTACGTCAGACCAACCATTCACTTTATGGCGCGATGAGCGATCCACAATAAAATTCGTCTGCTAACCGTGGTTATAAATTATTACATTATTCCTTTTTGACGTTAAGCCATTGACCGTTGGGGTCTTGTGGTAGACGTTTTCATGACTGGATACCTGTAACCGGGGCTGCGGGACTGTTCGTAAGAGATACAGCGGCCCTGGAACATAAAGGGCTAAGAAGGAACATGAATGGTCAGTACAAGTTTGATCGGTCATCAAATGACTCCCGGTCGCTCCGCCCAGACCGGGAGTCATTTGATGATTTCACATCCGAAAAAAGAAGCTGCCTATTGCGAATCTGTCTATCTGACCCAATGGTTGACTGGTAGAGAATGCCTTGTGGCATTAAGTCCGCCTATGTACCACTATTGTACATGAAGTTTAAATAAATAAATAAATAAGACGTCTAATCGGCAAGCGTAAGGTAGGACGCCCTCCGGTTAGGCGGAGGGAGGGACTATCTTCGTAGGGTGAGAATAGGCTAGTTTCCACCATCAATAAATTGCAAAACTAATTAGTCCGTCAGTTAGAGTATTGGAAAATAATGGACACGTATTTTTTTGTTTTTGTAAATCACTGAGTACTGACAAAGATAAAACGCATCAAAACTCGGGAGTGGGGGCTCGTGACGTCACAACGCACTAAAAACTATAGCACGGCGGGCGTGACGTATAGCGAATTTTAAAAGCGTCGTATCTTCGTCAATTTTGGTTTATGTAACAAAAGAGTACGGGTCAAATATTTTTTTATAATCTAACTGACGGACTAATTAGACTTTTTTAGGACACAAGCCTATTTTGCGTTAAACATGACTCTAACTTAAACTCACAAAAAAAAACCAACCTTATAATATAGCGCTTCATCTGCCAAGCCTTTTCCCAACTATGTTGGGGTCGGCTTCGAGTCTAACCGGATGCAGCCGAATACCAGTATTTTACATGGAGCGACTGCCTTCTGACCTTCACAATCCAGTTAATACTGGGTAATACGATACCACTTGGTAAGACTGGTGTCAGACTTTTTGAGCCACTCTGACGACCTGTAACGACTGACAGAAATCGATAAATGACAGCCGGGACCAACAGCTTAACGTACTTTCCGAGGCACGGAGGAAACGTTTCGGTATGTAAGGGTGGTGGTCCATCCACAGACCAACCTAGGCAAGCACTGCTTAACTTAAAGATCGACCCGAGTGGCTGTTTTTAATATTTGACCACGGGCTCCTCAACTTAGGTCCATGTTCACCGAAAAGATAACGGTCTGATTATCTAAAAACAGCTGTCACTGTGACATGTTCCCATACAAAAATGTGTTTTAAACAGCTGTTTTTAGATAATCAGACTGTCATCTTTTAGGTGGACATGGACCTTAGTATCACGCTTGTTTAATGTTAATCCCCGAAAGGGTTTGTAGAACTGTATGGAAAGATAAACGATAAACGTCACATTGAGAAGACTTACCTAACAGGTTACTGATGATGATGATCGCCTTTAAGTTCAGAGTAATAGAGCAGTGTTTTGCTTGCAAGAAGCTATGATATCACCTGGTGTTTCAGAAAATCCATTTTTATTCAGTAATATTGTTAGCTTATCCGCCGAACAAACAGTTTACCAAATGTGATTGAATTTACGCATACTCAAAAGTTGACGAAATGGGATTCAATGTCATCATCTGCCTGGCCTTTTTCCAACTATGTCGGGGACGGCTTCCAGTCTAACCGGATGCAGCTGAATACCAGTATTTTACATGGAGCGACTGCCTATCTGACCTCCACAACCCAGTTAATACCATAACACTTGGTAAGACTGGTTGTCAAACTTTGTGGGCTCCTGTAACGAGTGCCAAAGATGGACAAATGACAGCCGGGACCAACGGCTCAACGTGCTTTCCGAGGCGCGGAGGAAACTCGGTGTGTCAATGTATGAAGATCAAAGAGTTACGAAATGGGCCTTTGGTGATGCGATTTGATTTAGTTGTCGAAATAGGAAAGTTACGAGATGTGACGTAGCCCGGGCAACGGGCAACAAGTAGTATTTTATATTTATAAATGGTCAGGGATTATGACAGCTCTTAATGTACAGTTATATTGTGTCACCTGCCTTATATGAACTAAAGGTCTTTTCGTATAATAATTACGTAGGTACAAAAAAGGTGTCAAAAACCTTTTAATTACGTTCGAAGTGTGTAATTATTGCGAGTGGATATAGTTCTTAAAGACTCATTATGTCCTACTTATCCTTGTAGTGATAAAAAGAGACCGAGATAGTATATTGATAAATATTAATGAAGGGCCTAAGTAGGTTTTTACTTTGTTGCATGTTGATTACTTTGTTGTAGCATAAAACTTAGTTTATCAACAAGTAAGTGTCCAATAAAAAGAAAAATAAATTGTCGTTCTACTTTCTATTGGCAGGATAATGTCTAAGACATAGTTTAAGGATAATTAATTAGTATATACAGGGTGTAACCAGACTTATCACGAATCCGTCAACCAAACATTCTGTTCATCAAACTAAGTAAGTATGTACTAAGTAAGTATAAAACGTTAAGCAAAAAATATTCTTGGGTAAGGACTTTTTTTAGGGTGGAAAATCTTGTTTTGCAGTAGAACAGAACTCAATGTGACGCACTCAAAACATTGCGATCATGAATGAATTGAATAGTATCGGGGTATAGGGTAAATATCTCCGTAACTAGAAGGTTCCCAGGTATAATCCAGACCAAAAATTGTCTTTTTTAAACTTTCACGATCAGAACACATTATAAAACATATGAAAATGGGTATTTATCGCAAATTTACCTTTAATTTAAGCCCGACGGTCGAAACGTCGCGACGCCGACGTTTCGACCGGATTGCACCAGCTGCAGCCGTTGTCGCGGAGAGACTGAAGTGTGGAGGTACCGCCACAGCAAAGTGAAGGTGTTTATTCAACTACCCTCACTTGATCTTCATAAATGTTAATTAGGGCCGGTTCACACTAGGACCACTACACTAACCGTGTCCGTATCGACTCAATATACGGAAACTAAAACTGTAAACCAATTAGCTTGTTCGACCGTACATACCTTTAACACGTAACCGTAACCGTAAGTCGTGAGTGTTACACTGCTGTACTTTAAAAGACCCCGTACTTATGGTTGCGCAAAAGTGTTGAAGCAACATCATTTTGTACCCCCGTTTTGCCCCGAAGGGTTTTCTCGAACAATAAAGATATCTTGAAGACGGTTTACACCAAAATTTGCGTAACACAAAATAATATTCTCCCAAAAAATAACCCACGAAAAATACAAAATAAAATTATTTAAGTACCGTAAGGTCATGACGTCAAAATCCTGACCTAGGTCAACTGACGTACATACCTACTTATATATTAATACTATACAGAGGTGTACCACCCCACAGGGGGTGTTGCCCCCTATCAGCTGTTCGGGGGGGTATGAATCAGTGTGGGGGAGGGGTGGGGGTCTTCCTTATTGCATTATCCTTGTATGTAACCTTGGGGGTGCAATGAATGAAAATTTTTCGCTGAAAATGTGGGGTCGGTGTCTATCAGCTGATTTTACTACAGAGGTTTTTTTTTTGCGCTTTTTCGTTTGTAGGTAGACAGAATTCTAGCTAATTTCATGTCTGAAAATTATGAGTGCAGGAATAAGTTTCTATGGAGGCCTTAAGGCGCTTAGACGAGCTAAATTAGCAACTCTATTTGTGGTGGTTCAAACTTCGTTTGAAATGCTGTTAGAATAAAGTTCTAATCAGCTTGCACTACAAAGTGGTTGTAACGTCAGCCACTGCGGGCCAAATAGCGCGAAATGAGTGGTTTCGATCGATTTACAAAAAAACTGTTGATTGAATTAAAAAACTAAAACAGTATCATGCTAATATATTGCTTGTAGAATTATTTGCCAAACAATCAGAATGATCGCATGCATATTAGTATGTTTTTTATTGTTTGAAAGATATTTTTAGAGGTAAGTTCGTGATTTCTTTTTATCGAGCCAAGTAATTGTATTATGTTTTCAAAACAGTATCATGCTAGCATATATCCTGAAGAATATCATATATTTTTCTGGTCTTGTTTATAGCAGTGAATCATTTACTTTTATGAAGTACTAGCTTTTGCCCGCGACTTCGTACGCGGATCCTGTTGCTTATGCCAGCGACAACGGGGTCGTCGAAGATCTGAAACGTCTGATGTCGAATTCTAAGAACCCGGGGACGGGAAAATAACGGATCTTTCCCACCTGAGCAACACATACCATTTGTTTCTTTTTGCCATTTAACAGCTTCACAAAAAGTACAATTTTTAGCCATACCTCCGATGGCGGAATATGTGGCGTATTCAATCATAGGAGACGTAAATGCACTCCGTGCCTTATCAACCCAAGGAAGGTCGCCATGCCCTTTTCGGTTGGGAAATAATCAAATAACTTCTCCAACTCTGGGCGGAGCGGGAGGGAGTGTCAGATTTTTACTGACTAAAACCCATCCATGTTCCTTCCTCGCCCTTTACGTTCCAGGGCCACGGTATCTCTTTCGAACAGTCCCGCAGCCCCGGCAGACTTCGACCTTTGCGGGCCCCTCCCTTTATGCTGACATCTCTTTGAGGCGCACGTGGAACACGAACGCGCCGTCGAGACGGCAGGTCGCCATGCCCTACGGCTATATCTTGAGACACATCCGGTTTTTCAGATGATATCGACATTCTGTTCAGAGAATGTCGACGTCGATCAGAATTCAAACGTTCGTTCAATGAACGTGCATCGCGCATCACGCATCACGTTCATCACTCGTTTCAAAAGACCTGTTAGTAGATGTGCGAATACACTGAAAACTCAAGCCTGATTCTGTATCGGTAAACATTTCGGATTCGCTCACGATCAGCGGACAGTCGCGCATCACGTTCCACACTTGTCTCTAAAGACCTAGAAGAAGCTATGCGTAGATACGCTGAGAACTCAAGCGCAATTCTCTATCCGTGAACGTCTCCGACTCGCGAGACAATGCGTGACGTTCACGATCAGCGGTCAGTCGCGCATCACGTTCCCTACTTGTCTCTAGAGATCTAGTAGTCGATGCGTAGATACGCTTGAAACTCAAGCGCAATTCTCTATCCGTGAACGGCTCCGACTCGCAAGACAATGCATGACGTTCACGATTAGCGGTCAGTCGCGCATCTATTCTTCACTGGTCTCTAGAGACCTGGATGTAGAAATACGCTGAGAACGCAGGCGTGCTTCGCGATCCGAAGAGGTTTCCACGGAGCAAGTTGCAGCCTGATGTTCTCGAACAGCATCCAGTCTCTCCTGACGCTCTTCGATAGATTCTTGGGATCTTATGATCCTCAATCTTTTAGCTCCTTTGGAACATTGGGAAAGATTTGACCTCTTTCTAGGCATGGTTATAGTTTTGTTGTGAAGATACCTACCTGATCAATTGAAATCTAAGTAACTGCTCCCCTGCGTTACTGGGTAGGCTACCGAGTCACGAAGATAACTGGAAAAGGAAATTAATTCTACAACAGGTGTCCGAGATCTTCGATTTTTATAAGTCAACAGAGAGTGCTCATCAGATTGAACAACTTTTGCTAAGACGTCATTCCTATATGTGTTATGGTGTATCTGGGCTCTTGGAGTTCCACAACAGGTGTTCCAGATCTTCGATTTTTATAAACCAACAGAGAGTGCTCATAAAATTGAACAACTTTTGCTAAGACGTCATTCCTATATGTGTTATGGTGTAGCTGGGCTCTTGGAGTTCCACATCAGATGTTCCAGATCTTCAAACTTATACTCTCAGCAGAAAATGCTCATCATGTAGAACAATTTTTGCTATGGTGGCATTTTTGTATCTCTTATAGTTTAGCTGGTCTGTTGCGGTTCTGCATCAGGTTCTGCCCGCGACTTCGTTCGCGTGAAGTTTTGATATCGCAACGCATCGCCTACTCAACGGAAGTTTAAACTGCTTTGTTCCCGCTTGCAACATTTCTTATTGCTGCTCCGCTCCTATTGGTCATAGCGTGATGTTATGTAGCCTATAGCCTTCCTCGATACATGGACTATCCAACGCAAAAAGAATTTTTCAATTCGAGCCAGTAGTTCCGGAGATTAGCGCGTTCAACCAAACAAACAAACAAACAAACAAACTCTTCTGCTTTATAATATTATATATATTAGTATAGATAAAACTCGCGTTTAGCTCGTGCAATCGCCAAAGATATTTGTTAAAGAAAAGTGGAGTGTGTTGATCAAGTACTATCATCATCATCATCATCATATTCTGCCTAGCCTTTTCCCAACTATGTTGGGGTCGGCTTCCGGATGCAGCTGAATACCAGTATTCTACATGGAGCGACTGCCTATCAGACCTCCACAACCCAGTTAGTACTGAGTAATATGCTGGTAGTTCTTCTTCTCTCGAGTCGATGGTACGACTTGTTTAAATTTCTTTTCATTTCAAAGAGTGTCCATGGAGTTTCTTGCCCGTTCTTCTCCATAGAGATCTACGTTAGGGAATGGGCAACTACAGTACTTTCAGTTTTTATGTCTTGTGACTGGGACTGTAGCTACATTTAATTGTTGTCGTTTTGACAGTTACTGTCTACTTGAAATAAATGCTTTGATTTTGATTTTTCATTAATTCGCGGCAAAACTAAAAAAGCAGGTGCGCAAAACCTAGGCAAAATAATCCACATAAATACATCTATGTAGTATTCATAATATGACTTCGATCAAGTAATATGACCATATTGTAATATCTAATTCAGACCACACACATAAATGTTAACTAAACTACTCATACGAACTAACTTCCTTCTCTATTATATTCTCTATGATATTTTACGGACGATAAACTTTCTGATAACATCTTCTTACATACATACAAACTAATTTATTTAAACCTACTTCATTTACACACACTATGATAAAAATAAAAACGTTATGAACAATGTAAATAAGATAATTAGAATCGGTAGTACCTACAGTTAGGCGTACGACTATGCATTTCATAGCACCATACTGCAACGCTGACGTCAAGTGGCGACTGCCGTGATTTGTTCTCGCGATCGACCGGCGACCGTCAGTAGGCATGACAACAGTATCAAAAAAATACAAATCTATTTAGTCCGTCAGATAGATTATTGAAAAATAATGGACACGTATTTTTTGTTTTTGTAAATCAATGAATATTTACAAAGATAAAACGCATCAAAACTCGGGAGTGGCTCGTGACGTCAGAACTAGCTAAAAATTATACCTAGGCGTGACGAATTGGGAATTTTAAAAGCGCCGTATCTTCTTCAATTTTGGTTTACGTAAGAAAAGAAAAAATACGGGTCAAATGTTTTTTAATAATCTACAGGACGGACGAATTAGTTTTTTTTCGTCGTGTACCCTATTCAGGCCTTATCAGTGTCTGAGCAGTGTCTGAGCAGTGAAACCCTAGTGGTATGACCGGTGAACTGCCAAGTCATAGGTCTGGTGTTCGAACCCAAGACACGCACTTCTGATTTTTAGGATTCATGTGCGTATTGTATAATTGTCACCGTAAAATTGTCAAACACGTTAGATTGTAATCTCTCTAGCGATATTGTAAACTCTCGAAATATTGTCAAACGAACATACTGCTTACAATAAAACGCATTATTTTTCGTGGAATGCATGCGATGGTAGGCAACTCACGCAGTGTGGAGGGAAGGAGGGGTCCCCCTTGCCCAATGGTACCACTCTTATGAAAAGATTAGGGCCCCTATTTCCAAGGTTTAAAGGAACCTAACTAACCTAACGGGGGGGGTGCCCCAAGTCCCGATTGGGGGCAGAGATACTTCCGTATGTTCAGTTGACAATATTTCGAGAGTTTACAATATAGGTTACGTGTTTGACAATTTTACGGTTACACAATCATCACTTGCTTCGGTGAAGGAAAACATCGTGAGGAAACCAGCATGCCTGAGGGGTATTTCATGACGGCATGTAAACCCAAGTCAGAGGTCCTTGGATGGCATAAAAACTCTGACACCAGGTTAAGTACTAACCACACCAAAAAGAAGATAATTGGTATTGGTCATTCCCAGTCCATAGTTTCACAGTCAAATGTAGTTGTAATACAAGGTAAAGCGTCGTAAAGTCACGGCTTGTAAAACGATGGGTGAGCGGTTAACGCGCGACAAGTATAGCGAATGCGTTTACGGTTATGTGTGTGTTTAACTTGATGGGATTACGGTTTTCTTAGCATGTTATTACGGTTTTTAGCTGTTATGTTAGATGTTTGGATTCCAATAGAGTTCTGTTGATTTTTCAAAGAAACCGTAATTATTTAAATGGAATTCTTGCCGTAATGGTGACTGCTAAGCATTTAGTCCTGGGCTTGATTCCCAGTTATGGCAAAATTTTATAAGATCCTTTTCGTATGGAATTTGTCAATAGCAGCCTAGACTCGTGATTTTGGGACCGGTTGATGGGAAATGGCTCGCCTACAAGTATCTTCTACATAAGTAGATAAATGTGGAATCTTGGATGGTGGTATGAGTTGAAAACTAGTAAAGACATTTGAAAGCCTTTTGTAGCTGAGAAATTTACTGATGAAAAAGTCAAGAACACTGCTCGACCTCAGGATCGAATTCAGATCCCCACAAAAGCCTTGCAAGACCAAAGATGCCGTTGTTTATCTTACTTTTAAAATAAGCTCAAAAACCAGATTCCCTTACCAATGAATAATTATTTGGCTAGGCCTCAGGAGCGTGGGAGTACGCTTTCATTAAAAAATAAACTCCATTCAGTTGCGGGGGGATTCCACCCCATTGTCTCCCATTGATGTTGTACAACGGGGGTGCGAGAGGTACTGCGTACTATGTATAATGCTCCTCATTGATTATGGTAGATTATTTTAGTTTAGTAATGAGGAATTTATGGATTTTGAACGTTAAAATGTACACACTGTTTTAAGCTTTCACGGTTTAAAACTAAACTTATATTGTCACTAATACCTAATCACGGAAGATATCCCGTAAGTGACAATATAAGTTTCGTTAAAATGTAATTAATGAATAGGGCTTCTTGAATAATTGTGACTTATATTGTGTCTGTGTTGTCTTTGTTGGAGATAAAAATAAATAAATAGTATGTTAGAGAAATAAATAAGAAGATATGTTGCGCCCACCACAAATGAATTCTGATTAGGGCCGAAATGATCGATGATGAATGAGTAATTTATGGTTTTTTGCGTTAAATCTAGATAGTCATTTACAAATTTTTCATGAGGTTGGACTTTGACAGCAGGACCTTGAAAGCCTTCAATTCCATTCCAATAAAAAAACGATATTCGTGCACTAAGTATCAATGCAAAAACAATCTAAAATCGAAAACTACTGGTAATTTGGATTTGCCTAGTAAATCGTGTTCGTCTTAACCAACCAAACAACCACTTTCTTTCGGTTATCTGCTTTTAAAAATAAATCCCAACAATTTTACATCCTCAGAATTCTTGTCCTAATAAAATCAATACCAAATAAAGCAAATTCGCTTACCCAGATCCTCGTGGAGTCCTGGAAGGAGTACTATTCCGCTTTTCACACCTTTTATTACCTTTCTTGACTTTTTTAAATTCACACTCTCGTCTCCCATTTTACCTTTTTTTCAATATGGCCGCACCTGCCGAACTACTACTAACCATAATTGATTGTTTTTCTAAAGATAACACAAATCTAAGGAAAAATAAATTAACATTTTATTTCATTTTTTTCTTTTGCACAAGTTATTTGATTTGTTTTTTTTTTACACCGGTCCGTTCGGACGTAGGTAAACATTTTTATCTACGTCTGAAGGGACCGCGGTCCATTCGTTGTGGTCCCTTCAGACTAAACACTCGTTGAATAGTTTTAATTCTTTTTTTTTCATATCACAGCTTTGACTATTTCAATTTAGTTTGTTTTATTTATACACTAGGGAGGGAGTTACCCTCGGCGAAATTCGTACCGCTTCAGAATCAATAACAAGTACAACTGCAACTGCTACTGCAACTGAAACTGCTGTAACTACTACAACAACTACAACTATTACAACTACTACAACTATACCTTTCAGCGATTCATTTTCATTTATGTAGATGAAGATAATGCTTACTTATTTTTCATTTAATATCTACAGACGGCCAGTATTGCATAATCGCTTGTCGCACTTGGGTAGTGTTAAACTAGTGTAATACTGCACCAACGTACTGTCGAATTACAGTACTGTCGCACTACCATAGTGTCGCACTACCGTAGTGTCGAACTACTGTCGCGCAATCGTTTGTCGCACTAGCGTGATGTCGATCTTCAGTGTGTCGCACAAGCGTGCATTCGAACTATGGTGAGTCGCAGTACAGTTTTGTCGCATTAGCGTTAATCGCACATCCATTTGTCGAGCTCACGTAGTACACTCCGCTATCATTTACTCCTTTATCTGTCATATCATTCCTCACACAATCCATACATCGTTTCTTTGGTCTTCCTCTCCCTCTATCAATACCAAAGTAATTATCTAACAAAACACAAATAAATAACCAATATCTTAAAAAAACCATTAGATTAATCGTTCGTTAGTGCAATAAGCTTGTTTCCACCATCAATAAATTGCAAATCTATTTAGTCCGTCAGTTAGAGTATTAGAAAATAATGGACACGTATTTTTTGTTTTTGTAAATCAACGAATATTGACAAAGATAAAACGCATCAAAACTCGGGAGTGGGGGCTCGTGACGTCAGTACTCACTAAGAATGATACCGAACAGTGACGTATTGGTAATTTTAAAAGTGTCGTATCTTTGTCAATTTTGGTTTATGTGACAAAAGAAAAAATACGGGTCAAATATTTTTTGTTGTTAATCTAAGTGACGGACTAATTAGATTTTTTCAGTTAACAAGCCTATTGATTTTAGTTGAATCAAAATTAGGTAAGTGAAACGGTAGGTAATGCCAATATGCGTTATGAACATAATTATGTGAATCAACCGTAGTTATAATGAAATTAGATGAGATAAACTTAGGTATTATGATACGTAACCATAACGCGGTTACCCTTGACCTCAATAAATAAAGACCTTGAATCAAACCGTACCAAAGTTTTCAACAACAGGTTTGTGTATCTTATAAAACGAAAATACATTAAAATACTTTGGTCAAATATTATTAGGTACCTACTAATATGAAACTTGAGTAACCATGAGATGTGACGAGTTACCAAGTAGCGCTTTATTAAAACCGAACATGGATGTGAAGGATGTCTTTAGGGGCAGAATTTACAGTACCTTGAAACCAGTCTTACCAAAGGGTATTGTATTTGTCTTTTTAAACTTTCACGATCAGAACACATTATAAAACATATATGAAGTCGGGTATTTATCGCGAATTTACCTTTAATTTAAGCCCGACGTTCCGACGTTCTCCCCGCGACCACGGCTGGTGCAATCCGGTCGAAACGTCGCGCGTCGGGCATAAATACCCGTTTTCATATGTTTTATAATGGGTATTGTATTATTACCCAGTACTAACTACTAAGTGGGTTGTGGAGGTCTGATAGGCAGCCGCTCCACGTACAATACTGTGATAGGTCGGCTAAAATGCATGATATACATAATAATATAATTTATATCCTACAGCACCGATTACGACGATCTATCAGTGATTTTTTTTAGAATGGGATCATTATTTCCGGAGATAACACCCTACATACAAACTTACAAACAATTTTCACCTACTTTATAATATTAGTATAGTTTACAAAACTGATCCAAAGGGTTCATACTTTATTACATACTAGCCGATGCTCGCGGCGCCGCCGCCCGCGTAAAATAATATACAAAAACCTTCCTCTTGAATCACTCTATCTATTAAAAAAACCCGCATCAAAATCCGTTGCGTAGTTTTAAAGATCTAAGCATACATAGGGACAGACAGACGCGGCGGGAGACTTTGTTTTATAATATGTAGTGAAGTGATAGTGATACTTTGACTTTCTGAATATGTTTGCCTTTTTTCCCCACACACAGCGCCATCTAGTGCCACACTAAGCAACCCGTTGCTTAGTGTGGCACTAGACGGCGCTGTGTGCTTGTGTCGTGGGCACCAGATTGATATCCTACATAGATGCTTTTTGCCTTTTCCGCCCATGGTTATCAATCACGGTGAAGTCTAATGATGATTTCTAATGTCTAGTTTGGAAGTGTGATATCCTGAAACGTGTTTCTCTGGTGTTTCAGGCGTGTTATGGACAAGGACGGGGGGGATGGCGGCGAGGCGGGCAAGCAGCCCCCCGACGGTCTGCTTGATGCCGCTAATCTATTTGGTGGTAAGTTGATACTTTATCATTGTACATTCAACCTTATTGAATGTGACGGTGTCATTGCTCGAGTGGTTTTAGCTCGAACGAGTGAGCTTGAGGTTTTCCGAACCGGGCAAAAATGATAGACGACAAAAAAACTAATTAGTCCGTCAGGAAGATTATTATAAAATATTTGACCCGTATTTTTTCTTTTGTTACGTAAATCAAAATTGACGAAGATACGACGCTTTTAAAATTCCCAATACGTCACGCCTAGGTATAATTTTTAGCTAGTTCTGACGTCACGAGCCCCCACTCCCGAGTTCCCGAGTTTTGATGCGTTTTATCTTTGTCAATATTCGTTGATTTGCAAAAACCAAAAAAATACGTGTCCATTATTTGTCAATAATCTAACTGACGGACTAAATAGATTTGAAATTTTTTGATACTGGCGTCATGCCTATTGTTATTGGGTTTTTCTATCAGGAATTTCTCATTAGCAGCTTGGTCTGAATTTCTGCCCGGTTGGCCACCAACCGGGCAGAAATTCAAACCGAGCAAAGCAAAGCAACCAATTAGGTCCGCCCCCTGTTACATTTGACTTAAAAATACACCTCTGCGTAACCTTTCGGGGGTAACAGGCGTGATGTTATCTTAGTTACTAGGTTAACATACGTTATCGAGTAGTTCATTTTAAATAGGAGGTCTGGACAGCTTCATAATAAAGTGTTGTCTCTACGACAACAAAAAATGCTTCTGGAATAGCCTTAGATTTGTTTCTGGGATTGCAATGCATCTGGTAATGTGTATGGTGATTATTTAGTGTCCCGCAGCTTGTTTTTATCATACTAATTCCCGTTTTCTGGTTACCGTCAAAGTTTGGCTGTCATATATTAACAGAAAAACGAAATCTTGTATTATTGTTGACATCATATCAACCTCGGTTTCATTTTCAAACAGTTTTTGAAACAATTGTTTTCTTTTCTATTCTTTGCACTGATGACAGAGATAGTTATGCCCGACTTGTCACTGTTCCGACTCGTCATCGTAAATATCACGATTCACAACTGTTTCAAATATTTTCGCCTTACTTGAGCTGTTATATTTACCATGCTTATGAGTTCCCGATATTTTTCGGTGCTGTTCCAAGCACCATGATTACAGATAAAGTGGTTATTGCGGGAATTGTTTATGACCAGAGAAATTGGTCTACCGTAATCTTAATGAACCCGATCGATGCCGACCACGGTATCGATAGGTTTTCAGTGTTAATGACAACGTAGTGACCATGTCAGTTTGAAAACGTATACTTGAGACGTTCTTCCGCATAAAAAATAACAACCGCTTCTATTCCTACAAAAATTCTCACACTCCTATAGGCATTCCACGAATTGTTCAACATTGGACACCCCACTAATTCCACCTAGAGACAGTTGGCTGAGAATCCGTTCTCATAGGTTACTCGCATAGAATTTATTATCACCTCGCGGGTATTTCCAGGTGATTACCATATTGATCTGGGAATCCAAGAAATGGCTGCGTCGATTGGTGGGGTTTGTGGAATAGTGCTATTAATAAATTATGTTAGGGGGGATATAATTATATAGTTTGTATTTTGTAGGGTGTGTTAAGGATTTGATGAAAATGCAGTCTAACTTCAAAGCTTCGAAGAGCAACTTCCTATTATTGTTTTAAGGAACATTTCAAAATTGATCTCATAATATGTACATACCTACCATCATCTACTTAGCCTTTTCCCAACTATGTTGGGGTCGGCTTCCAATCCAACCAGATGCAGCTGAATACCAGTATTTTATGTTCATCAAACTAAGTAACTTTGCGCAAAAATTATTGCTGGGAAACAACTTTTTTATTTGGGTGAAAAATCACGTTTTGTGGTATAACTCAATGTAACGCACTCAAGACATTATGCTGATGAATGGATTGAATAGTGCGGGGTTCGTGGAGGTAAAATCTTACAATAAAAACTTGTATTTAAAAAAAAAACCTCGTCAAAAAGGTGTAACTTTGACCCCTGTAACTAGAAGGTTTCCAGGTATGGTGTAGAACACAAAAAATATCCTTTATACTTATAAAATCGTATGTCCTAACTGACCAACCACTGGACAACACTACAATTTGGCATACATAACACAGGTAGTCAATGGCCCAAAAAGTCTGACAACCAGTCTTACTAATTACTGGTATCATATTTTACCAAGGACTAACTGGGTTGTGAAGGTCAGATAGGCAGTCGCTCCATGTAAAATACAGGTATTCACCTGAATCCGGTTAGACTGGAAGCAGACCCCAACATAGTTGGGAGAAGGCTACGCAGATGATGATGAGAGTCTGGTTTACGGAAACAGCTTGTAGCGAAGTTCAATAAAGATTTATGATATCCATCTGTCTGTATCTTTAATGTTTAGATTTCCAACGACATCAAGTGACACAATGACTTTATTGTTTCCGGAAGTAATGAACTTGTCACTTCTATTAACCGTTTGACATCCATTAATGTTATTTTTTGGTATTGTCGAATGATGGGATCGTTAAGCTTTGTTTACTATAACTTATATACCTATCGAAGTTGTGTCGGACCATTGATCATGAAAATAGGCCCCTTACCTGCTTTGCCATACTTTCCTGGTATGACCGCGTCTTTTCCAGGTCTTACCTACGGTCTTTGCTGTCCTCAAAAACCATCCACCTATCTGCTAAATCATCATCATCATCATTTCATCTGATAGACGTTCACTGCTGAACAAAGGTCTCCCCACGTCGTCCACATTGCCTGTCGTCTTTAGACGGACGGACGGCTAGCTAGCCCATAGCCAACCGTCCACAGGCCCGCGTCTACGGTGGCCGGTAGCCACCACGTGGCCCCCGACGCCCGGTGCGTCTCCCGCGGCGGCCGGGAAGAGAGGCTCTCTCCCTCTCCTTCGCTAGCATGACTGCTTCGCAGAAGGAGGTGACGGCTTCCCATTCCGTCTCGCTCCGGACCATGGATTGAACCAGGGCCGGACGCGAGAGGTCGCCGCCGCCGATCGCCGCTACGAGGACACGGCGGTGCTCCGCCCACGCAGGGCAGACTTCCACCGTGTGCTCCACCGTGTCCTCCGGTCGATCCTCGCAGTGGAGACACCCGGGCGTGTCCTCCCGCCCAATTCGGTGCAGGTACCTCCCGAAACATCCGTGTCCGGTGAGGACCTGCGTCAGGCGGAAGGTGAGGACGCCGTGGCGCCTCTCTAGCCACTCCTCAAAGAGGGGACTTACCGCCACTATCGTGGCGTGCCCTGCACGGGGTTGCGACAGTCGCTCTCTCCATGTCGCCATGAGATCGCGCCGGAGGTCTGTCTGCTGAGCGGCAACATAAAGATCGACCCGAGCGTCTAGTATTATTAGCTGAAAAGAGCAAACTCCCACGTTATAGACCAGTAAACTTTAATCAACAAAACGCCGTTGGCATTAAGGCGCTGAGACGAGCTAAATTAGCAACTCCATTTGTGGTGGTTCAAACTTCGTTTGAAATGCTGTTAGAATAAAGTTCTAATAAGCTTGCACTACAAAGTGGTTGTTACGTCAGCCACTGCGGGCCAAATAGCGCGAAATGAGTGGATTCGATCGATTTACAAAAAAACTATTGATTGGATTAAAAAACTAAAACAGTATCATGCTAATATATTGCTTGATACAAGCAATATATTGCTTGATATGCTCGTCTAAGCGCCTTAAAACATTGTGCTGATGGATGGATTGCATAGTACGGGGGTCGTGGAGGAGTTAAAGGTCTAAATCTTACAAAAAAAACTTGTCAAAAAGTTGCAACTTTGACCCCACATATCTCCGTTAGTAGAAGGTTCCCAGGTATGGTGTAGAAGCAAAATGATCGCAATGATGGGGAGAACAAGTGCCTTTTGGCTTATTGAAGAGGTGTTTTACACCCTGTATTATTCTACATAGCACCGTAATTCCGGTGACTCATTTGGCTTCTTGTCGTATCGATGTTACTACCATATTGTTATTTCTATAACTTAAGGCGCCTATACGAGCTAAATTAGCAACTCTATTTGTGGTGGTTCAAACTTCGTTTGAAATGCTGTTAGAATAAAGTTCTAATCAGCTTGCACTACAAAGTGGTTGTTACGTCAGCCACTGCGGGCCAAATAGCGCGAAATGAGTGGTTTCGATCTATTTACAAAAAAACTATTGATTGGATTAAAAAACTAAAACAGTATCATGCTAATATATTGCTTGTAGAATTATTTGACAAAAAATCAGAATGATCGCATGCATATTAGTATGTTTTCTATTGTTTGAAAGATATTTTTAGAGGTAAGTTCGTGATTTCTTTTTATCGAGCCAAATTAATTGTATTATGTTTTCAAAACAGTATCATGCTAGCATATATCCTGAAGAATATCATATATTTTTCTGGTCTTGTTTATAGCAGTGAATCATATACTTTTAGTAATTATAAAACTCGCGTTTAGCTCGTGTAGTCGCCTTAATGTTCGGTTTCGGTAGGTTGCTATCTCTGTCTGTTTGACATTTTGCTTGTCTACGGTTAGAAACACAACGTCAAAACAGAAAAGCTTTCTTTGATATTTCAAGTAAACTTTGTTTAAGTAGGTATATAGAAACACCGATAGCTGCGAGACGTGGCATATTAACTGACAGTTATACGTAAGTAAGTTATAGAAAACGGGCCTTAGGGTGCTTACATAAAGAAACAGGTTTCCGGTACAGACAAATCTGTACGGGTCGGTACCAATCGGTACAGTGTTGACTCTCATAAAGAAACAGGTGAATCTGTCCTTAGTGACACCAGTAAATGCTTAAACCCGTATGGCTCGGTCCAGGTAGTCGGCACCGACAAGTTACAATCTGTTTCTTTATAACTGAGTGAATAGAATATAATGAAATATTATACCTGCGCCGGTCGGTACCGACCCGACAGATTTGTCTGAACCGGAAACCTGTTTCTTTATGTAAGCACCCTTAGACAGTTTGAACCCAGTAGGTAGCCACGTTAAAACGTGCAAACCCCCCTACAGACCAGTAAACTTTTCTGAACAAAACGCGTTGTCATTATATGGCATCCGATCATTGGCCACCACTTTCCGGTCAATAATAACTTTGTCTTTAGTTCGTGCCTCCAACTACATGCATTGTCGTTAAACCGTCGAGAGAAACATCACTTGCTAGGGCTGTGCTTTTGTAGTTCTGAACAGTGATTGATATTGTGATGATGTAAACCATTTGGTTTGTTAATGGGCTTTATTTTTGACACCAAAAGAGTACGTGAGGAGTATATCGCTTGGTGAACTTTATACTCTTATACGTCAAATCGAAAAACCGTCTTTGGGGATTGCTGATAGAAGTAAAATCTAAGTTATAGATCTATAGGGTTTTGCCCCGCGCACGCCTAGTGGTGCTACGCCGTAGCGCATCGGCTACGAGTGCTACGAAGCGTTAGGTGACGGTCACGCGAGTTCCATTATTTTTGTTCACCCAAAAAGCGCTCAACGCGCCTAAAGAAGTTTTTACTTCAAAACGGTGCATTCGGTGGACTGTTCATTTTAGTCAGTCCCACAACCAGTCTTACCAAACGTATGTAGTTAAAATTTTCACAGAGTGTGTATTTCTGTTTCCGCTATAACAACGAGAAATAAATTAAAAAATCCCTCCGGCAAGCCGCAGGAGGAGGTAGATTTCGAAGAAGGTGCTGGAGCGTCCGACTATTGAAAATTTGTATAAAGAGTTGTACTTAGTGTACAATCTACAAAAAAAAATATTTGATTTCAAAATCGTTGTCCTGTAATGGAAAGTTTACCCTTTTTAAATTCTCTCATAAGAGTTTAGCATGGAAACGCCCTCAAATGTTTAGTTATAATTTTTTATTTCGAAAACTATAAGTTTTATCGCTAAACTTTGAAGGTAACAATTGTAAAGTAAACAATTTGCTTTCAAAAAAAAATATTTGCGACGGTCAAAATGTTTACTGTTTCGGAGATATGATTTTTTTTCGCAAAAAAATTGGAATTTTCAACCCCCTCCCCAATTTAGGAGTTGCATCAAAATAGTTTTAATTTAAAGATGTCCGTATTCGTACTCAGAATGATAAAAATGAGAAACGGTTCAAAAATTTTCCATAGGAAAAAAGTTATGGCCAAAAAACTGATTTTAGAAAAACCGCCCCCCCGCCGCCCCCCATGGACGAATTCCGCCCATTCACGAACTTAGCCTAAGTTTTGACCGTTTCGATTTTTTGGCCAAGTTTGAAAGCAATCGGTTCATAATTGCGACCTGTAGAGTGTGGCTAAATTTTGCTTGTCACCCATATACATACGTATTCATATATATCCCCGTAGGTGAGAGACCAATAGGTAGATTTTTTTTTTTCAAAAAAAGGAAATCTACCTAAAATTAAAGGGGGCTTCCCTACGACAATGGTGCAGTACTCTTCCTGCGCGATTCACTCGCACTTGACCTGTTTTTATAGCAAAAGATACTGGTTCTCCGTCACCCAGCACTAGGCTGATAGCCTCATAAAAAAACATAGTTTATTCAATTTACTCCCATTTTCTAAACACTATTAGAAACGTGCGAACTACTTCTAATCTACAATCAACATCTTTGTGACAACCCTACATTTGCGTGATATTACACCATATAAGCAAACTGGCTGAGTTCGTTGACCCTGCACCCAGCGCTTCTCAGAGCACCAACATTACATTACCGTTCACCTAACTTCTAATTCCTTAGCAATAAAGGTCAATTTGGCTTGTGTTGATTGATGGGTTTTGTGGTACGGTGATTTCCTTCACATAAAGGACTGTAGTAACCGATTTTTAGTTGAATGCTCAGGTATCGTGTTAGTTATATGGCTTCGTGAAATATTTGACGTTTTGGTGACATAAATGTGAATTTTGATTCGGTTTTTTGTGGTTTTTCTGTGTGGTCTGATGCTGAAAAAGGGTGTTTTCGCGTGGGTGGTGTAACAGGGCACTTGAAGGCCTTTTACCGGGCAAAACATATTTGGATTTTTCCCGTAGATGGCATAGTCTGCCGAAAGCAGACGCAGAGTACTAAAAAAACCACAAAAAACAGGAAAATAACTTCGATGTCTACCCTTAACTTAAAATGTCACTTACGCGATATCTTCCTTGATTTTTATTTGTATTGAGCTAACTAAACCAGTGTTAGTACCTACCTAACCTTTTCGCATCTTTGCACTGTCAGTAATTGCCCCCAGTTAGAATATAACGTAGCGTATGTCCTAACCTAGTTCATGGTGTATATGCAGCTCATCAATCTACCACAATCTATCAATATTTTTTAATAGACTTTCAACTTTATCTTTACAGCAATTAGGTTCAAGGTTGATTGGGAAAGTTTAACAGTTTCGGGTAGCTTCATGTGCTGGCGTCTGAAACTATCTGTGTGCCAATTTTGATTCAATTCCATTTTGCCATTTATGTGTGAAAAGGTAAAAGACAGACCACACAGAGTCACTTTTGCATAATAGCCTAGTTTCCACCATCAATAAATTGCAAATCTATTTAGTTCGTCAGTTAGATTATTGGAAAATAATGGAAACGTATTTTTTGTTTTTGTAAATCAATGAATATTGACACAGATAAAACACATCAACACAACACTCGGGGGCTCGTGACGTCACAACGCACTAAAAACTATAGCACGGGGCGTGACCCGCGTGACGTATTGGGAATTTTAAAAGCGTCGTATCTTCATCAATTTTGGTTTACGTAACAAAAGAAAAAATACGTATTTGATATTTCATTTTTATTTATCATCAACATACAATCTAGCACTAACCTGCAAATTACAAAAAACGTAAGAAAAAATTAATTTGCGGGCGACCCTGGGGCATCCACCCTATGAAAAACATATTATCAGCTTTTGCACTTACTACAACAAGACCACTAAATTAACATCGGGGACCTGGGAATGTGAGAAATAATAAAAAGAAACAATTGCCAGTGCTAAAAACAAAAGAAAAGCGAGTTGCTAGTGGTAAAAATGTTCTGTAGAACGAGTTTCTATGTGAATTGTTAAGTTAACTGTCAAATAGCATGCGCTATTGCGATTTAAACACCATAGGTAAAGTGCTGGTTAGATGAGTCATACTTATACACCAGTATCTACATATAAACAACTCCAAGTGATTACTTCAGTAAAAGTAATAACTTAACGTCCTCATAAACGCTTGTAGTCCAACAATTCAACATACCGAGTTTCCTCCGTGCCTCGAAAAGCACGTTAAGCAGTTGGTCCCGGCTTTCATTTGTAAATCTTTGACAGTCGTTACAGGCAGTCAGTGACCAAAAATCCTGACAACCAGTCTTACCAAGAAGTGTCGTATTACCCAGTACTAACTGGACTGTGGAGGTCAGATAGGCAGTCGCTCCGTGTAAAATACTGGTATTCAGCTGCATCCTGTTAGACTGGAAGCCGACCCCCACATAGTTGGGGAAAGGCTAGGCAGATGATAGTGAAATGCTTCTAAGTCATCACACTAGTGTTTCTTCGATCTTATTCGGCGAAGACGCCTGTTGACTGTCTTCTGGCATCCACTGCTTGACAACCCTGGTATATCTGTCTCGACCCGATTGATTTTATGTACGTTTTGCCGGTTAATTTCAAGGAAAAACACCTTATTTTGAACTCACAATAAAAATTACTTAGCTATCTTTCATAAATTTGTCAGCATCGCTGATCAGCTTCTTGTAACTAGCATTTATAATCTATCGCAAAGCCTTGTATCGCTAACCAAAAAAAAAAGAATGAAAGATAATCTTCTCCCCATCGTTATTGCCCATTACTGGACATGAGCCTCCCCCAAAAATGGTCATAAAGCGCAATGCAAGCTTTATAACAAGAAAAACAAAATGCAAGACAATTACTGGCTGATGTAAAAGTTATTGTTGACAGGTGACTGTGTCTTGATATTCAATTTTGAATTCTATAACCAGGGAATAAGGAAGACATAGTGTTATTTATTGGTTTATAACATTTCAATAATGAAACTGTATTTGATATTCAATTTTGAACTCTATTTTTTGGGCAATAGAAATGAAAGAAATATGTGTTCTATACATGGTTCTAATTGATACACATGGCCAGTTCTAGAGTTAACAAAAAAAAAATTCTAGATACAAGTAATAATTGCAGTATTTATAATTGTACTTACTTACTTAGTGGGTTAGTATCAATGTTTTTATGGTAGGTTTAAGTGGGTGGTAAATAAGAAATGGTTGAATTATGTGTCAGTTTATGATGGACGGTTTCCGTAGCTTGTTCCTGATGAATAAAAGAGTGATGATTATAAATCTGGATGGATCAGAGTGTATGGATGAAACGATGAATGGGCTGTGTTAAAAATGATATGACAAGAAAAGAAGTGTCGTGAAGGTTGACAGGGTAGAATGGAAGAAAATACGTGTTGAGCCGACCCCAAATGACCAGCCCGCGTAGCATGACCACCGTAGACACGACAGAGAGTCGACAAATCTTTTGTTCATCTGTCATTTTGTCGATTCAATGACAGATGAACAAAAGATTTGTCGATTCTCTTTCGTTTCTCAGGTGGTCATGCTAAGCGGGCGGGGCAGAAAGATGATATAATGTGTGAGGATACAATTTATTTCTATGGATCCATCTTGCTGGCCGGTTAACCAGAGTCCAACTGAAAATTTTTGCCTTGTCCAGAGAGCTCATAACTAGCTCATCCGATTCGTTTCCGAGTCCGTAGCTAAACGAAAACCCTGAAGAGAAAAATGGCAAGTGTGCAACGGTGATAACATAGTCCTAAACACACATAGTTTTTGAAATTCTGGGCCGAGTCAAGTAAGGTTTCCGCATCACGCTAAGAAGAAGATGACAATATTACCGTAGCTTGTAACTTTGGAAAACTGAAACTGTGTGGGCTGGTTTATATTTTTACGCCAATAGAACCTAAACCGGTCTTTCTTCAACGCCAAATCTACCTCCCTACCAAACCACATAAAAATCGCTGCAGTACTTTAGCTGTGAAAACACATCTAACAAACAGACACTCGCCTCGCATGGGTAAATAATATACTGAAATTATTATTACACATCAATGGTCTATTAATAAGTAATCTGCCGAAACATTACTCGGCCATTAGCGAACTATACGTAGGTATTATAAAATGTGTATGTATTATCTTAAAAGATCACTGTGACTCATACATCAGTCGGCATCCGATCGTTGTGTGTTATTCTGTAATGTTTCGCATGTATTTCTTGAATAAATAAATATATGTATGAGGGTACTTTTAGAAGTCTCAATCTTGTTCCCGAGATTTGGCCCTTCGATTTGTGATTAGGTGCTACGGGGAAACCTACGTAAATACACACATACATACATACAACAAACATAGACTGCTAAAATCATATTTCTTCTTTTTGGCTTCGCCGTAATGTAAAATTCGGTAAAAATAAAGTGGCAAAATTGTGATCTCTGCTACATATATCCAGGGATAACAAATTCCTAAGCCAGTATCAACTAAAGTATTTCACAGTGACTCATACAAGAATACATCAAGTCGGTTTTCGTCCGTGAATATAATGATTTATTGTTTTATGAGAATCTTGTCTTGTCTGGCAACGCCACAGTGCGGACGTTTGTGCAGTAGGTCAAGTGATCTTGAAGTTACAGTGGAACTATGTTTTTTGGGTTGAGGTAGGTTATAATATGGACTTGAATTACCGGTGTAACCTTAGAAATTTATAGTGGGAGAGTATCTTTTCATTTCTGATAACTTATCTTTACGTAATCAATCAATCAATAATTTTAGTATCAGGCATCTGAAGGCCCATAGATAAAATACACAAAAATACATTACAACATAAAAATATACTAATACATACAATGAATAAGGACCTGGATGAGAGTGATGGATATACATGTCGATGGATGGAGAGGGAGAGGAAAGTCAAAGAAAAGATGGCTGTACTGTGAGAGGAATGGTATGAAAGAGAAAGGAGTAAATGATGCCGTGACGTCTGACAGGGGAGAATGGAAGAAGAAAACGTTTTGCGACGACCCCTAGAATGAGAAAAGAGCAGGAAAGTAATGAAAGAGCTGAAAGGCTGGCACAAAAGCAAGGGTATTAGTTCAAGAAAAGAAAAGCGGTATGTGAAGTCTGTGGATAATTTTGAAGTGTCTTTAAGCTGTAAACGCTATTGGTTCTCATTGAACTCTTCACCTATTCATAATTCCTTTCTACAGCAAAGTTTCTATTAACATAGTAAACATCGCTCTTGTATTCATGATTCCTTGTTATTCCAAAGCCCTTAAATCTGCCTTCTGACCTTCATACCAAACGTTCAAATTATCGTGTATTCTTTTGCTGGTTCACGTTATTTATAAACAAATTACCATACCTTTCTCAATATTCTTTTGATTGCTTGTTGTTGTGTCCCTGTATTAAAAATTTGAATGGAGGTCAAGTTTTTATATACTACTAACTGATTAAAAAACGGTAGATGGCGCTGACAAGTAAACATTACATGTGATTGTGCTCGTAACTAAATAATTAATAAAAATAGTAAACCCAGTATTAAAACAGTGCATTATACATAAAAGTGAAGCTAGACTCGTGAACTACTAGTGACAGTGTTATCATTGATCAGAAACACCGGGTTACCATACTAACATTGATTCTCAAAAATGTAAACAGTGACTAAAAACCACAATAAACTCCGTGCAACAAGTTATATCAGTGTAATCAGCTAAATTTGAAGACAACCGCTTACAAAATAATCATAATTACTATCAATTTCAAGACAGTGGTGATAAACAGTGATTCAAACAAAAAATGTTGTAGGAAAAAGTCGTTTTTTATTCAAATACTGCTCCTACTTGACGTGAAGTAAGATCAACGCCAGCGCCATCTGGCTAAAACCTATTAAACTAATTACCAACGTTGTTATCAGTGTTACTTGACTAACGGATAACAAATCTGCAAACAAAATTGTAAATAGTGACATCTGTTGTAAAAATCAGGAATCGCGTAGTTAAACGCCACAAGATCGCAAAATTGGACGCCTCTATTGACTGCACAAGTAGCTTAGTGGCGTACGAGTCGACTTACAGCTCCTCTAACCGCGTGATCGCAAGTTCAAATCCGAGAGGCTGCGTGACTTTTTGTGATTATTTGAATTTGTATCATCATCATGAACTTCCTAGAAAACATAACATTCCGTCGCACTCGCACTATTTCGGAGTCCAATAATGACACCAGTGAAATTATTTCTCAAACATTGGATGAAACAACAAATGGTATGCCGGAAATGTCAGATGACGAAGAGGATATTAAGCAGATAGACTTTCTTAAAATCGAAAATGAGAATCTTAGGTCTCAATTAAAAAGCGCGCATCAAGAAATAGAAAAACTATCTTTGGAAAATAGCTCCTTGAAACAAACAAATGCTGATTTATTAAAGAAAAATGAGGCATATAAGAAAGTCACCAGTAGCCCTATAAAGAAGAAAATACAAACACCTAAGATAAACAAAATTAGTTTTACAGATAAAAATACCAGTAAACTACACTCTATAGAAGTTCCTGGTTGCTGCACATCTAAAAAGTCTCTAAACAAAGATGAAAGATTGCCTGCTATTGTACCATCGACGAATTCCGCTACACCGAGAACTGTGATCACGAAACCTAACGAAAGGAATAAACTGTATATCTTAAGTAGTGACAAATACAACGGATCTTTGTCCACCATAGAGGAAGTTTTTTACGAATACTTCCAATACTGCCACTATACAATGCCTAACAGTACCCTAAAACAATTATTAAGTGACATCGAAGGAAGATTGAAGGGATTCACCCTAAATGACTACTGCCTAATTTTTATTGGAGAAAACCATATCATTGCAAATGAAGACCACTGCATAAACTTAATAAACTTACTAAATAAGTCGCTTCGAAAAATTACGCACACTAACATAGTAATTTGTCTTCCAACATATAAAACAGGATCCCTTATATATAACTTCAAAGTTGAGATGTTTAATAACCTTCTTCACCTGGACAACCAAAGCCATAAGTATGCATACATTTTTGACAGCAATCGTGATTTGACACATAACATGTTCTCCTACACTACGGGCAGAATCAATAAATACGGAATCAAAAACATATTTGACAATATTATGAGGAACATTCAGATTGATTTAGACATATATTATGAAACGAGCAGACAGACGAGTAATAATAACGACAGACAAGAATATGACGAGATTTTAACGACCATTGATGACGAAGACAAATCAAGCCTGAAAGAACCCCCCAACTTTTTTCGTTTATAACAATATACATATCCTCCATCAAAATATTGCTGGACTTCTGAATAAAAGCGACATGCTTACTGTGTGTTTGGAAGAACTACAAAATAGTAAAAAACAGATCGACACTATATGCATAACCGAACACTTCATGACACCTGAGCAGGAAGGACTTCTAAATATTCCAAACTACAGCCTAGCAACAAGTTTCTCCAGAGAAAATAAAAGAGGTGGCGCGTGCATTTTAGCCAGAGTCGGCCACAAGTATAAAGTGTTCAACTTAGGAAAATATTCTGTCATCAACGTAATTGAATGCTGCGCGATAGAACTGACAGAACACAGCATTATTATTGTATGTATTTATAGGGTACCTCAATCTAATTTGGATACATTTTTCGACAATTTAAGTAATATTCTGCATTTGCTCTGTTTAAAATTGAATAACAAAAAGATTGTCTTATGTGGAGATTTTAATATCAACTTATTGAAAAGAACGAAACAAACCTTAGACTTCGAATGTACATTGTTAAACTATAATTTAAAATTACAATTTTGTCAACCTACTAGGTTAAGCAGTGGGACCTGCTTGGACAATATAGCCCATAATGTAAAAGGCTGTAAAGGAGAAATTATAGAATTGGGCCTGTCAGATCATACCGCGCAACTTTTAAAATGTCCTGTTAAGAAGACATGTACCTTAAAGCGTTGGAAAATAAAAAGACGGAATTATTGTCAAGATAATATAGAAAAATTTAAAAATTGCATTAAAAATCTCACTTTTTCGGACATATACACAACTAATGACGTCAATGAGGCCTACGGCCTTTTTCTTGACCTATTCAGATGTTTTTACGATCTTTGTTTTCCTTACGAAATTATAACAAAATCAATTACTAATAAAACAAAATGGATATCGAACGGGATAAGGAAATGTAGTAAAAAGAAACGGCACTTACTATGGCAATATAGAACAAATCCTTCCCCGAAGAATAAACAATCGTTTAAAGCATATTCTGCAAGGTTTAAAAAAGTTATAACGTTAACACAAGCATCACGAAATAACTACTTTATTAAGACGGCCAAAAATAAATCTAAAGCTGTATGGACCATAATTAATAATTGTAAAACCTGCTTTCCTAAAGAACCAATAACGCAAATTCAAACTGGGACACAGAGAATCACGAACCCATTAAATATAGCTCAGGCATTTAACAAGTTTTATATTAATCAAGTCATCGAACCAAAAAATAAAACTATACCAGAAATTAACGTACGCTTAAATACTTCAAACTCTTTGTTTATGGAGCCGACCATACCTCAAGACATAAATAATCATATTACCTCACTTCGAAATACAAATAGTGTTGGTTATGACGGAGTATGCACTAAAGTTATCAAAGAAGTGTCTCATTACATAGCTCCACACCTGAGTCACTTAATTAACATGAGTATTTTTAGCGGAATCTTCCCTGAAAAATTAAAAACGTCAATAATTATACCATTGCACAAAAAAAATGACAGACAAATTATGTCAAATTATAGGCCTGTTGCGTTGATACCCATCTTTTCAAAAATATTTGAGAAAGTCATTTATAAGTCCTTGTACAACTACCTTGAGAAATCAAACATACTGGTTAACGAACAAAAAGGATTTCGCAAGCAGAAGACAATAAATATGGCTATACATGACCTGCTTCTTCCTATTGTGTCAAATATAGATAACAGAAATCCTGTGTGCGCTATTTATATGGACCTGACTAAGGCTTTTGATTATGTGGATTATCCAATACTTATACACAAACTTGAAAAATATGGTATCAGGGGAAATATACTTGACCTCATTCGATCTTACTTAACGAACAGGAAGCAATTTGTAGAAATCACACAAATATCCTTAAATACTAGCTACGAGAAAAAATATCGTTCAGAAAGTGAGATAATTAAATACGGCGTTCCTCAGGGTAGCGTGCTGGGACCGCCCCTTTTCTTACTTTACATAAATGACCTTCCGAGGCAAATAAAACACCCCATGGTACTATTCGCCGATGATAGCACCGTAATTATTAAGTGTGATGATCCCAATACCTATGAAAACGAAATAAATGTGACATTAAATAGAATTATAAAATGGTTTGAGAACAATAATCTAATTATAAACTTGGAAAAAACTAAAATTATGCACTTTTATCAAAGAATACCAAATAAAATCTATGACATTAACTATTTAGGGACAAAAATAGAATCAGCTACTGCTACTAAATTTCTTGGAATTACTATAGACAACAATTTGACCTGGAAACCCCAGACTGACGAAATATGTAAAAAACTAAATCGATTTACTTACGCTCTCTATAAACTATCAAAAATAGTGAGCCTAGAATCCGTACTAACAGCCTATCACGGCTATGTTGCATCAACACTCAGATATGGTGTAATATACTGGGGCAATTCAGTTGATAGAGAACTCTTATTTAGAGCCCAAAAAAGATGTGTCAGAGCTATGTGTGGACTAAAAAGCACAGACAGTTGTCGACCGTACTTCATACGTTTCAAAATACTTACCTTGCCATCGCTGTACATATACGAAACAAATATGTTCGTCAAATCTAACATTTCACTTTATAAAATAGCTACTAAAAGTTACTACAGAAAATTACGTGATAGAAATAAGTTAGAACTCCAAGCGACTTATGGCAAAACGGCACTTATGAATAAAAGCACCTTCTGTATGGCCAAAAAAATTTTTAACAAACTACCTACCTGAAAAAATAAAAACGTTAAATCTGGAAAATTTCAAAAAACAATTATTAAATATATTGTTAAATAAATGCTATTACTCACTACAGGAATATCTGGACGATGATTCTATAATTTCTGCTTCAGAAAATTGTACCAACATCACCTAACCTATTTTTGACTATTCTGAATATTTGACATTAGCATTATTATAACTTTATCTCTTTGACATTTGTTGAAATTGATTATATCCCCAATTTATATTGACATGCATGTACCTATTTTTTAATATTGATTTTATTACGAATGTGAAAGTTAACATAATTTTATAAAATTCTACCAATAAAGTAAAGACAATGTTAATTAAAATTATATATTTGTACGCCTCTGGGCAAAACATAGAGGATCTACCTATCTGTAACATCATTTTTGTAATTTGACCTATGTTTACAAATAAAGCATTCTGATTCTGATTCTGATTCTGATTCTGATTCTGATTAATACTCTGAACACTGTCCTTCATTTTTGTAACCTTTTAACTTGAGCTGTGGAGGTAACTCGGTACGCAGTCCCTCCATTTAAAAAAGTAGTTTTCAGCTACATTTGGTTGACCTGGAATCCGACCCCAACAAAGTTGGGAAAAACTGAGACAGAAAAATATACACATCATAACATACAACAATATTGCAAACATTGTAAGATGGTTTGGTAACACTTTGCTTACTGCTAGTTCTTTATACTGTGGCAACAAATGTGTAAAGTAATAATAAACTGTGTGAATGTAAAATATATTCGAGATAAAGTTATTTTATCGGTATCGTTCTTGCTGGAGTTAGTTCTTCCTCGTTTTTATGGGGTGTGGGTTGACTAACAGATTGTCTGTCTCAAGGTTACTTACAAAATTGATTGGATTTTCGTAGACTTACTTTCGTTGTGTGATTGCTAACCTGCTGTTGACGGATTCTGAATCTGCCAAACATGGAAACATGAACGCACAACTTGGTACAAATTCAGACCTAAATCATCTTCATCGTGTGCCTAGCTCTCCTTGGTCCCGGCTGTCATTTGTAGATCTTTGACAGTCGTTACAGGTAGTCAGTGGTCCGGAAAGTCTGACAGTCAGTCTAACCAAGGGGTATCGTATTACCCAGTACTAACTCGGTGGTGGAGGTCAGAAAGGCAGTTGCTCTGTGTGAAATACTGGTATTCAGCTGCATCTGCTTAGACTGGAAGCCGACCACAACATAGTTGGGATTTGAAAAGGCTTGGCAGATGAAAGAAATAGAGAAAAAAAGAACGGAAGAAAAATAAAGAAAACGCATTTATTAGCTCGCATAAGACAAAACACATGAAATAAAATAATGAATTGTACTTACGAGGTATTCCTCACAGCGCACCTATTTCTAAGCGCAACCATCTAAGCGCAACTAAATCATTCCTCGGAGCGCAACCATGATTACAAATAGAGAGAGATTAATTAATTATATCGATAGACAAAATTAAACAGAGAAATAAAAAATGATGATGATGTTTCGTGTATTTCATGTTTTGTTTGCTTGATGATGTTTCGACAAGTGCCTGTAACTGGCCTACTTGAAATAAAGGCTTTGATTTTGAATTATAAATTTACTAGTCATGAACTCCTGAGATTAATTACCCCTATCTTCTTCCAGCGTACTGGGGACGTGACGGCAGCGGCGGCGGGGGCGCGGCGGCGGCCCAAGCGCAGGCACAAGCGCAGGCCGCTCTCTTTGGCTTCGGAGGCCGCTACCCGCCCCCCACCACCCTCGGCGTGGCAGCCAACCAGGCAGCGTCCCTCGGGCTACATCCAGCTGCCAGTAAGTACAATGGTATGGTTGCTTCGTTTGTTTGCTAATAGTTTTAAGTATAGATGTAAGTTATTTTAATAAGGCAAAGATTTAAACCGTTGGATTAGCCCTATCATATCAAACAATTGTCACGGGGCCTTCAGCACCACTGAGACCCGTGGTGTCGGTGGGTCGACCCATTTCCAGGTCCATGGGTAATTTTAAATACCCGTGGTTCCATGGCATAAGGGATTGTTCCCGAACATCTGACCAGGGTCTCAAACTGTAACCGTAATAATGTGTTTTTAACACGGTTTTTAAAACAGTTTCAACAGAAAAACACTTAGATGTAACAGATACAATAATGTTGCCGAATCAAACTGTAACCTTTTATAAGTGTTAATAAGTGTTATATGTGTAACTGAAATAGTCAGTTTTACAACAGAATGCTTATTAACCATAAATAAGTACATTGTAAATTTGGCAACGCGGAGTTAACCTTTTAAACACTTATTAACACTGTTAAACCTTTTATATCTGTTACAGATATGTAACGGTTACTGTTTTGTAAGTGTTTTGGGTTAACACATTGAAAACACACTTATTTAAAGTGTTACATATTTGATTCTGTTACCAATTCAACATGTAACACTTATAATTCTGTAACCTTTATGAAGGTGTTTTTAAGTCCCTGCATCTGACTATCGATAGAAAATACGGATTCATAATAACAGCTTTTTAAGTATGTCAACCTTAGTTAACGGGGTTACTTCTGTTTTGTTGGGAATTATGGTAGTATAATGTGGAATCGCTCACTCATACTGAATATTCGTATCTACGCGGGATTTGTGAGCTCACTCTTCTCAGTGTGAACACCATTCCGTGCGACCTAAGTAAGGTAAACATCTAACAAATTAAATCTTTGCTTGTATGTAATGTACGGTAGAACAAGCTATTTGATTTACATTTTACAATGTAATTTGTGGGTTAAACTGTAAACCAAATAGCTTGTTCGACCGTACATACTTTCCCATTGTTGGGAATAGGTGGAGGTATGCCTTTAACCAGTAGTGGGATTTTTCCGTAGTTTGGAATCGCCAACATGCATTGAGCATTCGTGGTGATTATTGCTTGTGTTTTTCTATACGAGGAGAGGCCTCTCCCCCAGAGATACTACTCTTCGTAGAGGCAATCATGCCAATTTAATCTCTTGCCAAATGGTTTTTGATAATAACAATGTGCTCCAAGTTTTACAGTGGATATGATCAGCCGAAAAATATTTATGGCATTTATCCTGCAAAGGAATGATCTTCATTTACCAGGAGTTCAAGGTACCGTTTCATACTCCAGGATACTGTATGTTCATTCCATCAATGATATTCAAAATGATAGGCTTTTATTTTTTTAGGGACCTCACGTAACACGTGACCACGGATTGTCCCTTGTCCAGCCGCTATCTTGAACAAAACTGGTCTTAGGCCTGGTCGTAAGACCAAACTTCCAGCCCGCGTAGCATGATCACAGAAACGGGTTTATTCTAAGAAAGAATCGACAAAAAGACAGATGAACAAAACCTCATCATCATCTGTTACTTTGTCGATTCTTTCTTCGAAGTCTGGGCGACGCTTAAGGCATGGACGTGCCCTTGTAGTGCGCGAGGTCCCTCAATCAACGACCAGCTAACACCAGATTTAACTACACATTTCCATAGGAAGGCTTTAGGTCCTTGCAATAAAAAATGCCATCATTCGCCTCGTTTCGCCTTAGACGATGGAACACGATGCCGGATCAGACTATTCGATTGACGGTTCTCTATTTAACCTGCTTTCTTTTTCGGATGGGATAATATGGAATCATCAAATGACCCCTCCCGCTCTGGGCGGAGCGAAGGGAGTGTCAGACTTTTCTGACTAAAACCCATCCACGTTCTTTGTATTCCAGGGCCACGTTCTCTCCAGGCATCAGCCCTTGCGGACCCTTTCCTATTTGCTAACATCTCTGGAATACGAATCCGTCTTTTTCATCGGCTCGTGATTCTGCGTCTATTGCTGTTGTCACTACCGCAACGCTCACAAGTACCGTTGTTAACTCTTTCCCTCTCTCTCTCCAGGTGCGGCCTGGTGGTCGATGGCGTCACACCTAGCGGCGCAAGACTACCTCGCGCGGCTGCAGGCGTCAGGGTTGAACTTCCCCCCCTTGGCTGACCCCTACGCCGCGCTGTCCGCTCTGTCCGGGGGGCAGGGCTTGAAGCAGCCCCAGAAACCGGGGAAGTTGTCTAGTCGGAATGAGAGGTAAGGATCTTCATATTTAGCTAGTGATTGCTGGTGCTAGTATGGGGTTTGTGGGGTTAGTGGCTATACAAGAACCACTGCACGAGGCTATCAAAGTACAAGCTGTGTCAATGGGTGACAGTCTCCTTCATCTGCCTAGCCTATCCCCAACTATGTTGGGGTCGGCTTCCAGTCTAACCGGATGCAAATGAATACTTTTTGATATGGAGCGACTGCCTATCTGACCTCCACAACCCAGTTAGTAGTACTTAATACAATACCCCTTAGTAAGACTGGTTGCCAGATTTTTCGGGCCACCTATAACGACTCAAAGATCTACAAATGGCAGCCGGGACCAACGGCTTTCCGGTTCACGGAGGAAACTGAATGTAATCCCCAGACCAACCTAGGCATGCACGGCGTAACCTAGAGATCCACCCGAGTGGCTGTTATTATTCAACCACGAGCTCCGCTGAATGGGTGTACGTCTATTACATATCGAAAAGAATGCTAAACCGTTGGTCCCGACTGTCATTTGTAGATATTTCAGTCGGCATGGGTTGTCAGAATACCGTAAGTTGGACTAACAGTCTTACCAACACCAAGGGATATCGCCTAGCCCCAGTAACTAGGTTAAAGTGGTCAGATAGGCAGCGGCTCCGTGTAAGATGCTGGTATTCAGCTGCATCTGGCTCGACTGGAAGTCGATCTCAACTTAGTTGGGATAACGTGCAGATGGTGACCACTTTGCTCCTTGGCATAGCTACTTTTTACTTTTCTTCAGTATCTAACACTTTTATTATTTATGTGTGTGTCGTGAAAGTTTTGAGAATAGGATGGGTATAAGAGTAGAGGAAGACTAATGAAACGATGGATGGACTGTGTGAATATTGTAATTTTAAAACCCGTTATCCCAATAGCTTCCCTTTGCCAAACATAAAAACTGATCCATATAGAAGAAACTGTTACCCCATGTCTATTAAATTATTTAACAAATTACCTAATGAACTAAAAGACCTACCCCTTAGTTTATTCCGAAAAAAATTGTACTCTTGGTTAGTCACAAAATGTTTCTACACTACCCAGGAATACCTTAGTTATAAGAATAGAAAATTATTCTAACACCTCACTAAGTTCCTATTCTAGTGCAATCATTGTTAGGTATTTAATTTAGTTTGTTTAGTCATATCACCCATTTTGTTTGTTATTTTAAGCTTTTATTTTATATTTCAAACTCAAACTCAAACTCAAAGCATTTATTTCAACTAGACCATTACGGCACTTTTGAATGTCAAAATACAAATAAAATCAAAGCTACAGTCACAGTCACAAGGCATAATAACTTGAGAAAGTACTGTAGTTGCCAGTTTCGTATACCAGAAATGGTTTATATGAGGATACTTATTGTTAGATTTGAAATGTAACAATTATTAACCATCTATTTACCCATATTATGCGAATAAATTATTTGATTTGATTTGATTTGTGAACGATGATATAGCTAGAAAGGAGGTGTCTGATGAGATGACGAGTAATAGAGATGTATTGAAGAAGAAGACGTGATGCACCGACCTCAGAAGGATTGGGATAAGCGCATGAGAATGAAGATGTATTCACAAACAAAAAGTAACTATGTGGTGTCCACGACACAAGCCTCGTTGCTTAGTGTGGTAGATGACGCTGTGTGTAATGTCGATATTTATTTATGTTCCAGGTCAGGCAGAAGCAGTACATCATCCAGCGCGTCCACCAAGGACAAGAGTCCCAGCACCAGCAGCGCCAACTCGCAGAACATGAGTGAGTGGGGCACGTATCTAATATCATATTATACGTGTGTCTGTCTGTGTTGTATTATCTTTGTAAATTATACAGGGTGTATCAGGACTCTGAAGAAGCCGAAACGAACTTGTTCTCCCCGTCATTGCGATAATTTTTTTGTTCTACATCATACCTGGTAACCTTCTAGTTACGGAGATATTGGAGGTCAAAGTTCCAACTTGATCACAAGTTTTTTTTTCAAATACTTTGATTTTAGTTTGCTACTAGCTGACCCACGCAACTTCGTCTGCGTCACATAAGAGAGAAAAAAGAAAGGAAAAAAAATCCCCTTTTTTGCAACATTTTTCATTCCTGCTCCGCTCCTAATGGTCGTAGCGTGATGTTATATAGCCTAAAGCCTTCCTTGATAAATGAACTATCCAACACAAAAATATGTTTTTAATTCGTTCCTGAGATTAGCGCGTTCAACCAGACAAACAAACGAACTCTTCTGCTTTATTATAGTATATAGTTTAATAGTATAGATGAAATGCGTCCTTAAGCACTTTGTTTTGAGTACAAAATGCTTGGTTTACGGCTTCGTGAAGTCTGTTTACACCCTGTATATGAGAGTGTAAGGTAGTATCTCTATTTGTATAGAAAACACGCTTAGGACAACACACTGACAACGCGTCGGCGAACGAGATCATACAAGCAACATATTAGCATGATAGTGTTTTAGTTTTTTAATCCAATCAATAGTTTTTTTTGTAAATCGATCGAAACCACTCATTTCGCGCTATTTGGCCCGCATTGACTGACGTAACAACCACTTTGTAGTGCAAGCTGATTAGAACTTTAATCTAACAGCATTTCAAACGAAGTTTGAACCACCACAAATAGAGTTGCTAATTTAGCTCGTCTAATCGCCTTAACACTTCAAGCACAAAGGTACAGACGCGAACTGGCCATCGGTTGAAATACTGTCACTTATCTGGTTTCTGTCTTCTTACGTCTTGGCTTCTCAATGTATCAACACCATGCCCCACCATATTCTAACGGCTCTCTATCTTCCAGGATCCTCGTACGGCCTACCAAAAACTTCATCTCCGTCCACGATGCACCACTCAGCATCCCTATCAAGCCTGGCATCTCTTAACAGCCTGGTGTCTTCTCCTCATCAGAGCAAGCCCAGTAGCAAGCCGTCTGCAGCCCCACAGCCCAGTAGTGAGTATCATCATCATTTCAGCGGAAAAACGTCCACTGCTGGACATAGTCCTCCCCCAAGTGTCGCCATATTGATCGGTCCCGTGCGACTCGCATCCAGCGGATTCCCGCAACCTTCTTCAGGCCATCGGTCATTGTCATCAGCTAGTAAGTATATCAACAGCAAAACTTGGTTAAACTAGTCCACAGCACATAAAAAGAAACCAGTAGTGGGCCTGCCTAATCTTTGTGAATTGAAACATTTTAGCAGAAATTGCACAAAGATCAGCTGTTTTTTATCCGACTGCGACCAAGCCAAAAGGAAGGGTAATGATTTTGGCGGTCCATGTAAGTTTGTATGTATTTATATTCCACCGTATCGCCTTAATTACTGAACCGATTTTAATGAATGAGGTGTCAATAGAGTCGTAATAAGGGCCCGGGAAACATTCATCCTTTTCATTAGACCCCTTTTTATGTAGTCGGGTTATACTTTTTTTAACTTATTAGGAATTTGTGGTTCAGTTTATGTTAGATCAAGGTAACAGCCATAGCCAACGAGTCGCTGTCGGCCTTGTGTGGTATTCGGACGCCAAAACTCGTTGCACATGTCCCTTAAACGGCCTTTAGTCTATTTTTGTCGCCCCCAATTGAACTTTCACTCATATACCACTCCTATGATCTGCAACATTGACTAAGCCATATATTCTTCTTCCAGAAAAGCCGTCATCATCATCATCCAGCTCCAAGGGCAAGGAGCGCGAGCTGGCGCTTCTGCGCGGCGACCTCATGTTGGCGCAGGCGGCCGCGCACGGCGCCTACCACGCCGCCGTCGCCGCCGCCGCCAAGGGCAAGGTAATAAACGATAACTAGCTTATATATGTCACCGTAAAATTGTCAAATACGTTATATTGTAATATCACTAGCGATATTGTAGTCTCGAATTATTGTCAAATGGACATACTGCTTACAATAAAACGCATTATTTTTCGTGAAATGCATTCGATGGTAGTCAACTCACGCGGTGTGGAGAGAAGGAGGGGTCCTCCTTGCCCAGTGGTACCACTCTCATGAAAAGATACTGTACCATTCCTGAGAAATATCGATTAATATAACCTAACCTTAAAACACCTTCATATTCCCCTAAAAAGCGTAGTCGACGGAGCTCCGCTTCGCGGTGCCCCTATTTCCGAGTGCAGGGTTTAAAGGAACCTAACTAACCTAACGGGGGGGTGCCCCAAGCCCCGTTTATGGGGGCAAGGGATACTTCCGTATGTTCAGTTGACAATAATTCGAGACCTTACAATATCGCTAGAGAGATACACGTTATATTGTAATATAACGTATTTGACAATTTTACGGTGACATATACACGATAATACTCCGATTACCGGGATAAAAAGTATCCTATGTGGTAATCCAGGTTATAAACTATCTGTGTGCAAAATTTCATCCAAATCCGTTCAGTAATTTTTGCGTGAAAGAGTATAACAGACGTACACATACATTTTCTTGCCACAGTTTCATTCTTTATACACTTCATCCATCGTTTCTTTGGTCTTCCTCGACTCCTATACCCATCGACTTCCGAACCAACTGACATAACTACAGCTAAATCTTCTCTTATTCTTTCAACCCCAGTAACTAGCTATATTTGTTTGTTTGCAGAACATGTCTCCGCTCTACCCGTTCGGCATGCCAGGTTCGGATAAAGACGGTCGGCATGGCGGCATAGACTCGCTCACCGGCTTGCCCCATACGATACTCAGGTATAACATATTTAAACCAAAACTAGCTGCTTTTTTTTACTTGTTTTTTATCCGACTGCGAAACAGTGGGGTTATGTTGTTCACGCGTGTCTAGTTCATGATAGTATGCACCACTGCTGGGGCAAAATAATTAGAACACTGTTTAACACAGATAATGTCCAGAGATAGGGGTCGTCCATTAATCACGTTTTTAGCAAGTGATTTTTTTGAGGTTTTAGACTACCCCTCTCCGCTTACCCAAAATCACGTGTATCTTTAAGTTATACAGGTTAACAGATATAACCTAATTTAATTATTGAAAATCGAAAATGTTTAGAGAGATAATTTTGAAATCGAACGTTCAAAGAAAAAAATTAATGCAATACTATAATGATTTCTCACTACTACCCCTCCCCCCCTCCTTCCACCCCCTTAGATGCTCACGTGACTCATGGACGACTCCCATATATTTCTTATAAATAAAACTGATGTTGTACATAACTAATACTCACTATTTCTGTTCTATCAGTGCTGCTTTAGAAGGCGGGTAAGATATCACTTTTCTAACATTCTTAGCGCCCGTTTTACTACCTCTGGATAACCACTATCTACCAGATTAAAACAAAGAACATTGTAATAAAAAATAATCTGCCAGATAAGAACAAATGTGACAAAAGAACATAATCTGGGTCCGTGGCTTAGGCCCCCAGTGGCCGAGGCACCTGTGGCCGAACGCCCCCGATTCGATTAATTTAATATCTTTTTGTTTTTGCGCTTTTTCACTTAGTTCAGTGAATGAGAAAAGTGTTTCACCATAATTACTATTCTTATTCTTTATTGCACACAAAAAAGAACAAATATACATATTGTTACATCGGATGATCGGACCTACTAGAACATTCGAGAAAGCACGTGATTACAGTATGTGTACGTTGGAATTTCGAGAGTTTTCTATTATTATTACTTTCAAAGTTGGGTAGGTACCTACAAACTCGCGACCTCTTTATAAAAAGACATTAGAATTTCGACCGTACGCCTAGGGCATACGGTTCATATTTGTTTGTGTTGTACAAGTAGCTAGTAATAATAATTACCTACCTACCTACCTACTCTTTTGTTAGTGTTTCTATGACCCTCTAGAATATTCGAGGTTATTCTGGTGTGTCTGTGGGCGAGTATAAATAGACCGCTCAGGGCCGCGACAGTCAGTCTTGTTTTGGCTACCATCGAAGCGAATCGAAGTGAACTTGAAGTGCGATATCTAAGTGAATAGTGAATAGTAGTGTATTGTAGTGTACTTGTGATTAAGTTTAAATTGTTTTGTGATTAATAAAGTGATTGTGTTGTTTAATCGGTAGTAATTAATTTATCTCATACCCAGCTCGTAACAATATTAATTGCAATAATATAGCTCCTAGCTTATTATCTCCTTTATTCATTTCAACATCTTATCCACTGTAAGTATGTATATGGTTGACACTTCAAGAAATCCACCTTTTTGAGAAGGCCAGTGTAAGCTGGCCTCTTATTCTACTTAAACTTCGTACTACGCTAGGCCCGTTTAGGGTTTAAACTTTTACCATACACTTTCCGTGGCAGTGGGCAGGGCACATTGCTCGCAGAACGGATGGCCGTTGGGGCCGAAAAGTTCTGGAGTGGCGACCGCGAACCGGAAGACGATGCGTTGGAAGACCTCCCACTAGGTGGACCGATGACCTGGTGAAGGTTGCGGGAATTCGGTGGATGCGAGTCGCACGGGACCGGTCAATGTGGCGACACTTGGGAGAGGCCTATGTCCAGCAGTGGACGTCTTTCGGCTGAGATGATGATGATGATACACTTTCTGACTATACTACGCTAAATAAGTTCAGAGTACCTTGGTGGTTGAGCTCTGCTCAGGTGAAAATATACATATAGAGAAAACCAATTTTCCCAGATATGAAACCTAGCTAGATCAATTATTTGCTCCTCCTCTTTTAGTTTTTTTTTCGGTTGTGAAATCATCAAATGACTCCTCCCAATCTGGGCGGAGCAGGAGGGTGTGTCAGACTTTTACTGACTAAAACCCATCCATGTTCCTTCCTCGCCCTTTATGTTCCGGGGCCGCGGTATCTCTTTTGAACAGTCCCGCAGCCCCGGCTAGGACTTTTCGCCCCTGTAAACTCCTATATATAGCAACCTGAATCGAAATCGCTAGTCGTTTTCGTGAAACGATTACAAATACTGCGTGGATACGGCAAACGGGGCCAGTAAGGGGAACTGACTTAACCGTTGCAGGCACACGGAAATGGTTTTTGGAGACTATCCATGATTTTTCGTGAAATTTTAATCCTCGTTCACAGAATTTACAGTTAGCACGAAAATTCCCACTTTACACAAACCATTTTGATATGCCAATTTAGATTGGCCTGATTGAGATTGGAGAAACAGGATAGCCTGTTTCTAATACTGATCAAAAAACTCTACCAGGCCAACCCAGGTTGGAGTGCTAAAAAAGTCAGAAAAAGCAAAAAGCTTTTTCCATACATTTTGATTGAGTTTTTTTAACCATCTTTTTTCATCCACTTACAGGTAAGTAAGTTAGCTGTTGCAGCTAAGGTAGTTCCCCTTACTGCAACGTTTGCCGTATCCACCCTGTATACAAACGTTGTTCATTTAATAGTATAATAAGATTGAATTGAATTGTAAAATCACATTAGAAAAAACATATAATTCTCTGCCAGATAACTTATCCAGCGGTAGTTAAACAAGCTCTAACTGCAATATTTTAACATCATTCATCAATATTAACCAATAATATTTCTTTCAGTGATCCCTCGTCAGTGCTGGGTGGTGTCAGATTGCCTCCGGATACGGAAATCATCAAGTATACCTCCTCGTTGGCCGGGCCCAAGGTAAAAGCACATGTATGTTGAAATCTTTTTTTTTATTTATAAGTACCTTCTTTATGTAAGTTAGTAGGCCCCGTCCGCATTATGTCGTGTCGATGGGTTTTAGTTTGCAAAAGTCATGGACGACAGTTCTCGCGTCGTCCTATATGTAAACACCTCCATTTAAATACACAAGCCACAGAGCAGCGGAGGCCCCGTGGTGACGTCCCCGAATTCCGAACATTACTTTGTGTAATTTATTTCATCACCACTGCTCTCAAAACGGTGGAGGAAACCGGCATGTCGTAGAACCAAAAATTGGAAGACATGTGACATCTACCAATCCGCACTGGGCCCATGTGGTGGATTATAGCCCATACGTAAAATCGCGCTTTGACGTGGTTTTGCGGACACCAGCCCGTTGTACAATACAATACATAAGCCACGACACTTAAAACTACACGATTATCGGTCGTCACGACAAACTGCGAACGGGGCATTAGTTGTGAAATTATTGTAGCTGAATGTATGTGATATCTAGACAAAGTAAATAGTCTGTGAATGTGACTGAAACCAAGAAAGTTCTTATGAATTTGTCCCCTGGTTTCCAATAGCTTCATCGGTTAAAATCAATGGAGTTATTGAAACAACAGTAATCATTGTTTCGAATCATTGCCAAAAAGAGCTTCATCCATCTATTTCTTGCACCAGCTTGCATCAACACATTCATGTTAACTTCATGTTATTGTCTCAGACTTGCCAGATTTTTAATTTGAAATTGACTACGAGTATAACTTATGATATTTGATGAATATGAATAACTAGTTTATGCCCGCGTCGTCGCCGTCGTAAAGGTCTCGAATTCTCCACGGAATCGTACTTCCTTTCTTCATCCAGAAATGTTCAGCCGTTTTGAGTGATTAAGGGTTCCTACAGACAAACGGCACGTTGCCAACGGCATATATAAACTGCAGCCGTCGCCGACGCGTTGACGCTTGCAGTTGTGGCGTCGTGTTGGCGGCAGTCGTCGACACACAGTTACGAGGCATGCGACAACTGCAAGCGTCGCCACCCGTCGACGGCAGTCTTCGACGCTCTGGCGGATGCTGTCGACGCGTTGTCCACAGGTGGCAACGGCAGCAGTTAATCTGCCCATGGCAACGTGCCGCTCGTTTATAAGAACGCTGACAAACATCCATCAATCCAAACTTTCTTATTTATAGTAGTAGTAAGATAAAATACTATTACTTTACAAGCACTTACAACCTACTACGGCTGTATAAAAAAAATCACTTATGTTTGAATATTTGTTTGGCCTATGCTCAGCAGTGGACATGTTTCGGCTGAAATGATGATGATGTTGTTTGATTGTGTTGTCTGTTCCCCAGGCGGGCTCTGGCACGACGACCCGCGGCCGCAAGAAGACGATCTCCCTCGACCCGCCGCACGTGAGCGTACACCCCGCCGACAGAAACGCGCCTATGCCCAGCAAACGACCTAAACTTGTACGTATTAACACCTCCTTAGGCCAACTTCCAACATTTTCATCGTCGGACGACTGTCGTGCCAGCTGTTACCATTAGACTGCTACGACATTTCACGGCAGTCGCTTTGTCGTTTGTTTGTTGTGACAAGTTTTTTATCGTTTTACAACTGTCGTGCTAGCCGTTCCCACTGTGCACGACAGTATGTTGTCACCGCAAAAAAATGTTGTAGACGACAGTTGATTGTGTCGTCCCATATGTGAACACCTCCGTTTAAATACACAAGCCACGACACTTAAAACTACACGATTATCTGTCGTCACGACACAGTGAGAACGGGGCCTTACTTGTACCTAGACTTGGTTTATACTAGGACTAATACGAAGGTTTGGAATTATTTATATGCTCATAATGGGCCAAATCAAAACACCTCCTCTCATCATTTGCCTAGCCTTTTCCCAACTATCTTGGGGTCGGCTTCCAGTCTAACCGGATGCAGCTGCATACCAGTATTTTACATGGAGCGACAGCCTATCTGACCTGCACAACCCAGTTAATACTGGGTAAAACGATACCCTTGGTAAGGGTTATCAAAGATCTACAAATGACAGCCGGGAGCAACTGCTTAACATGCTTACTGAAGCACGGCTTGAACTCAGTATGTTATAGGGTGTCCACTCATCCGTGGACTTAGGTAAGCTCGGCTTAATCTAAAGATTAATCCGATTGGCTGTTATTATTTGGCCACAAGTTCCTCAAATAGTAGACGGTACATCTACATAAAATCTATAAACCTATGCTTAAAAACTGATCCTTGTAAAATTACTGTCTCTACTAGCGCTGCTTTGTTTACAGGACGAGTACGGAAACTCGCGGTCTTCAGTGGAAGTGATCCGGCTTCCCAACAAACCGGACCGAGGCGGACACAACTCCATGTCCGGAACTCCCCCACCCAATCTATCCGATTATGCAGGTATGTGACATGTTAGTTTTCAGCATTACCTTCTTGAATATAATACAGAATTAAAATAGATGCCCTTACCTAAGGTCATAATTAAATAGTCGTCTACGAACATAATTTGACATGGATTTAAAATATACATGTAGCGATTCAAGATTTTCATGATTCATCTTATTAAGGGGCCGGCGGAGCGTGCGTAGTTCATACAAACGTAATACCACAATAATTTGTAAATCAAATAAAGGGTGTAAAAGACCTCTTCACGAAGCCGAAAGCCACTTGTTCTCCCCATCATTGCGATCATTTTTTTGTTCTACACCATACCTGGGAACCTTCTAGTTACAGAGATATGGGGGGTCAAAGTTACAACTTTTTGACAATGTTTTTTTTAAATACAAGTTTTTTTTGCCAGGTTTTGACTTTTAACACCTCCACGACCCCCGTACTATTAAATCCATCCATCAGCACAATGTTTTAAGTGCGTTACATTGAGTTCTACCACAAAACATGCTTTATAACCTCAAAAAAAAAAGTTGTTTCCCAGCAATAATTTTTGCGTAAAGTTACTTAGTTTGATGTACAGAATGCTTGGTTAACGGCTTTGTGATGAGGTGGTTTACACCCTGTATATTCTTAAGGTAGTGTGTCTTTATTTCGATTGGATTACAGAATGTCTATGTTCCCAAATATATATTTTGAAAGGACAATGATTTATATCATTGTTCTTTCAAAACTCACCAACTAACAACCTTCAGACGAGATATGAGGGATTTAAAATTTCTATAGACAACTTATTTTTCTCATAACTCTTGTTTAAATCAGTGTCCATTCAAAATATATATTTGGGACTCTAGAAATTCTGTTGTCCAAACGAAATAAATACACATTCCCATAAGAATCAAATCAAATCAAATTTATTCGTAAATGTAGGTTTCTATACAATAGGATGTTATAATAAGATGGTCAGTTCGCTATTTTACCCGAAGGCATACAAATAATAATAATTAGTGGTGACGAAACAACATATTACACACAATTAAAATGAAATAACTCAATTACACACTAAACACACAATTCCTTACGTACTAACACATAATTACCAATGTCAAAATACTAATAATAATAATCTAAATTTAACATTGTCATTGGCTAGATGTCAGTGGTGTCCTCCATAAACTCAGTTGTGGAGTAGTAACATTTATAAATTAAGAATTGTTTTAGTTTTTTTTTAAACATATTATCATTAAGATTCTTGTATCTGTCGTGGAATTTTATTGAAAATAGCTAGAATATCTTTAATTCACAAAATATTTTGGTATTACGTTTGTATGAAATACGCATGCACCGCGGGCCTCTTAAGACAGCATGAGTTCCTGGGTTCCGTTACTAGGCCGGGTCAATTGTGATTGGTTTTTTTCCATCAGTACAGCAAGCAGCAATATAGTAGCCAAGAGTCCGCATTCGGCTATGGCAATAGCTTTTCATCCCATCTATTCGAAAAAGACGACTTGGTTCGCCTTTAAGTGCACCCAAAGGTGGTGTTTTCTATAAGAAACTTTTAGCGGGCAGTAATGAGTTTTTAATCCTCTTTATAAGTGCGCCGCAATTATCTTTGCCGCGCACTTTTTGAATTTGGAACATCTTGTGTTCAGCGCCCAAGAAATCGAACGCAAATATTGTTTGAATAAAGACTGGCTGGTGCGACGGCCCATAGTAGCGCCGCGCGCCGGCTGAATACAAAAAAAAAAGAAATAAAATTAAAAACGCGCGAACTATAGCCCGCGTTTTCGTCAATTTTCACGGATTGATAGAAATTCATGATTTTGTTTTGAAAAATGAGTTCTTCAAGTGACAGTGAAAGTATAGAATTAACTCCTGATAGTATTAGAACTGACGCAAGAAATGTGATGGATAATCTACTACCTGCAAAATCCCGGGAGAAATATATGAAAGCTTAAGGTAATTTTATTGAATGGAGAAATTCAAGAGGCGCCAAGAATTTTTCAGAATCTGTGTTTTTGGCCTACTTCCAGTACTTAGCCAAAACTAAACAACCTTCCACACTTTGGAGTACCTACTCAATGCTAAAATCAACAGTCAGTTCTAATAACGACGTAAAACTGGACACATATTCGAAATTAATAGCGTATCTGAAGAGGATGTCTGATGGATTTAGACCTAAAAAATCCAAAGTGTTCTCAGTCAAAAACGTGGAGACTTTCCTTAATGAGGCACCCGACAACATCTTTCTTGCCGTAAAAGTAAGTAACTATGTATGTATATATGGTGGATTAGTAAAGTATAACCAGTGTTTTAAAATGCGCATTTTATTGTAACCTGTACTTCGATAGATAGGTACTTGTCTTATTCACATTCGGTTTTGTTACAGGTGGCTTTAATTTTCGGAGTACATGGAGCTTGTCGTGGCAATGAACTTTTAAAAATAACTGTTGATGATGTCGAAAATCACTCGGATAATTTACTGTTAGTAAAGCTGACAGACACAAAAACAAAAATTGACCGATCCTTCGTAATCCGAGGAGAATACAAAACTATTGTACAGAAATACCTGGACCTGCGTCCTGCTGATATAAAGACCAATCGGTTTTTCATCCGTTATCAAAATGGCAAGTGCTTCAAACAAGTTATGGGAAAAAATAAAATTTCTTACATGCCACAAGAAATCGCTACTTATTTGAAGTTACCAGATATCAAGCTATATACAGGACATTGTTTTCGTCGCACTTCTGCTACCCTGTTGGCAGATTCTGGAGCGGACTTAACTGTTCTCAAGCGACATGGAGGATGGAAGTCGAGTGCTGTAGCAGAGGGATATATAGAAGATTCCATTGAGAACAAGGCGAAAACATGTGAACGCATCGTGGAAAACATTAAATTGCAACCTTCAGTTAATCCATCCATGCCACTGTCGCCGCGCCCATCTACATCCAAACAGATTCACCGTCACATTTTCCTCAAAATGAGCCACATTCTGACATTATTTCAAACACGCAGAATAAAATTAAATCTACAACAATCTCTATTCCTAATAAAACTGTAACAATTAATTTTCAAAATTGTGAAAATGTCTCAAATGTAAATATAAGTTTTTAGTTGTTTTATTATTAGATACTACTTAATTTCAATTTAGTTGTTACTCTGTTTCATTAAATATCAATATTACAATAAAATATGAGGCGCCTTTTATTTTCTCATAGTGGGTGATGAACTCGGGCGCAAAATATATTTTTGGCTCGGGCGACGTACTTTGAATCCCTCGCTACGTTCAGGATTCTACTAAAGAATCCGTCACTTCGCTCTGGATTCAAAAAAGCGCCCTCGCCGTAAAAATATTATTTTGCTCCCTTATGATACAATCTACTATTGCCCCCTATTAGTCCTATTACTAACTATTATTTGACTTTAACCTAACTTAAACTTATAACCTTATAATTCCTCGCCCTTTATGTTCCGGGGCCACGGTATCTCTTTCGAACAGTCCCGCAGCCCACCACTGCTAAACCAATTCTAATTCATTCTAACGAAAATTCATTCATAAAATCATGTAACGAAATTGCGAGTCGGTTTGACTACTTATCAGCTGTACAAATTATTTCCACTTCCACTTGCAAAGTCCACAACCTAAACTTATTGATGTACGTCTGTTTGTCCCCAGGAATATCCCGAGAATTGCTACAAACGATAGCTAGTCAGAGCGGCGTGAGCCTGGCCGCGCTGGAGCGACAGCTCGCCGGCTCCACAGGTGACTATTGTATGTCTCATAGCGACCGTTACTTATTACAGCTTGATTAGATTTTCACACGTGGATTTCGAAGGTGGCGAAGGTTCCAAACAAGCCGATTCTTGCCGGATTCCTTTTGAAAAATGGTGCATTCAGTATTCTATACCTTTTACAAAAATTTAACCTACGCTACTGCAAGGCATTAGAGAATGCCTCAATCAGTCAAACTTTTGGTCAAATAGGACAATGTAATAATAAAAAAAAGTATAATTTTGCTAACATCGATTGATGTACAGCAATAAATACATACTAAAACGTACATAGACGTAGAAATCAGGCGTGTACTGTGTGCCCTTAGCTAGCAGGTAAGCTGACAATTTACTTCAGTGCAGCTGTAAAAAAATCCCGGAAATAACGCAAAACTGAAGTCTGAAATAGCACACAGAAATATTATAGCAAAGTACGAAAAAAACATTCACTGTATCTTTTACAATAAGTCGTACTATACAGGATGTAAAAATACTCATCACGAAGCCGTCAACCAAGCATTCTGTACATCAAACTAAGTAACTCTACACACAAATTTTTGCTGGGAAACGACATTTATTTTTTGGGGTGAAAAAATCACGTTTTACGGTAATACTGCATGTATGGTGGTATAATGGTGAATGGATTGCGTAGTGTCGGGGTTGTGGAGGTGTTTTAAGTAAAGTTCTTACATTAAAAACATGTTTTAATAAAAAAAACTTGTGAAGAATTGTAACTTTGACCCCCAATATCTCCCTAACTAGAAGGTTCCCAGGTCTACAACAAAAAAACCGGCCAAGAGCGTGTCGGGCCACGCTCACTGTAGGGTTCCGTAGCTTCCCAGACCATTAAAAATACCAACATTTTTCGTCAGCAGAAATAACTTTGTTTTTCATAGTATTTGTATGAAAAACAAAGTTATCATTTGCGTTTTTTTGAAAAAGTGCTATATAACTCAAAAACTATTCAACTCATCAAGTTGAAAATAATTTTCCTAGAAAGTTCATATAAAGGTCTACTTCTGTGATTTTTTTCATATTTTTTAAACTTATGGTTCAAAAGTTAGAGGGGTGGGGACACATTGTTTTTGACTTTCGGAGCGATTATTTCCTAAAATATTAATATTATCAAAAAATGATTTTAGAAAACCCCTATTCATTTTTAAATACCTATCCAACAATATATCACACGTCAGGGTCAAAATTAAAAAAAAAATCGCTCCCCACTTTACGTCTGGGGGAGGTACCCTAATAAAAATGTTTTTTTAAATTTTTATTTTTGCACTTTGTCGGCATGATTGATATACATATTGGTACCAAATTTCAGCTTTCTGGTGCTAACGGTCACTGAGATTATCCGCGGACAGACAGACAGACAGACATGGCGAAACTATAAGGGTTCCGTTTTTTGCCATTTGGCTACGGAACCCTAAAAATGAACTTTATATGGGGAGAACATGTACCTTTCGACATCGTTAAGACTGTGTGTACCCTTTATGTAAATTTCTCCAATTACAAAACAGTTCATCGGTCAACCCGTAATAGTAGCTACATATCTCCCTGTCTCCAACAGATGCAGGTCTGAACCTCAGCACTAAGATGGGCGAGGACTCTCCTCTGGACCTGGGCGTGAAGTCTTCAGTAATGGACGATGATGCGCCGCTTAACCTTTCACTCAAACCTACTCCAGGTAAGTACATTTACTACAGCTTAAAAGGCATGTGATTTGTTCGTATTTAAATCGAGCACTATTATTTAATTGTGTCAAACGAAAGTATGCACATTCGCTCGTTCACCAAAATGTGGGCCATCTCGTGTTCAAATCTCATTAGAGATACCGCGTACTAAAAACCATTACCATTGTTTTGTAAGTAAGGGTTATAGTGATTTAATATGTAGCTGTTTCCCTTACAATTCGAAACCATATCCTAATCATACGAGGAAAGAGTGTTATGTCACTATAGCGCAAAGCACTACTTTTTATGGTCCTTCGAGCCGGATTTGAAACAGCGTTATATGGACCTATATGATTAAACATAGACAGAAGAAGATTTTGTTAATATGCAGCCTGTAAGACAAAGTGTTTTGACAAGCAAATAAAGTCTATCTACAGTTGGGTTTCCCAACTTTTTTTGTGTCGGGCCTTCCCAAATTATTAAAAATCGACCATAATTTCTAGAAATTCTTTCTGAACTTTTTCTAGAAGTTCATATAATATTGGTGTCAAACGCATGCAGCGTCCCCCTTGCCAGCCCTCTATGCCTTCCTAGGGAGGCGCACCCCACTGGTTGGAAAGCCCTAATCTACAGTCAGATCTACACTTATAGTTAATACTACTTATACATTTCTTTCATCACCATTACCTTATATCAAATGAAACAGTAACACCCATTTTCACTAAAACTAAGTGACACCTAAAGTAATGCCTTCACAAAAACACACTGTCCGATTTTGTCGTGTGTCGTGATGGAGCAATAATGGGGGTCATGAAAATGTTCAGATTCCGATAACTTTATTTGATATGCTTAATTTATAATCTGGGGAGGCTCAACAAAAAAAAAAGGTTGGGAAACCCTGTGTTAAACTAAACTCACTATCGGTAGTTCTACCTCTTTCATTTGTAGAAGCTTCTCGTATCTCTGATAAATAAATCTCCATCTTGGCCAGGTTGAGGAGAAAAATATTAGATTTGTTAATTTGTTGTTTGTTTGTGTTACAGCGAGTTCGCAAGCTTCAGACGCTCTCTCGCGACTGACGTCTTTGAGTAGTTCACTCAATGCTTCCTCGAGCCATGACAGGATATGTAAGCATTTTCTTTTCTTTTGTAACCATATATTTGTAACATACCTAAAATATGTTGTCTGAATTGTACCGCAAGCACGTAATATTAATACTATCACTTGGTGAAAAAACAAAGTTTGTTATTTTTATGCGTAAAAACCGACAACACCGAGTAATCAGCAGCTTTAATCTTTCTTCTATATCGATGTCTCATTCAGGTTGTCTATTTTCCATAGATTGATAATAGTGATAATTATTTAAAAAGACCCGTTTTACCCGACTACGGCGAAGCTAAAAGGAAGGCTTATGATTTTAGCAGTCTATTTATGTATTAATTTACGAAAGTTCCTCCATAACGCCTAAACTATTCATCCGATTTGAATGAATTAGGTGTCAATCGATTTGTTATTATGGCCGAGTAACATAGGGTACATTTTAACCAACTTCAACAATAAAAAGAGTCGATTTTAACTTGTAAACCCCGAATAGCTATGACGACGGTCTCAAAAACTTGCAAATCTATTTAGTCCGTCAGTAAGAGTATTGGACAATAATGGTAACGTATTTTTTGTTTTTGTAAATCAATGAGTATTGACAAAGATAAAACGCATAACTCGGGAGTGGGGGCTCGTGACGTCAGAACTCGCTAAAAATTATACCAAGGCGTGACGTATTGAGAATTTTAAAAGCGTCAGTGTTAGTGGTTGTAAACCCCCACACATTCTTGTTTCCTATTATTTGTATAGCTAACAACATTATAAACTTGTTTCTCCCCTCCCCCAGCCCGTCGCAAGCCGGGAGCGAAGCCCCGTCGCGTGGCGCCGGAGATGAACCCAGTACCCGACGCGCCGCGACCCAAGTCCAGTGGCAGCGAGGACAGTGAATGTACGTTGTACTTCCTCTAGTATCCTGTTATGGGGACATTTAGGTGGTGATAAGCGCTATGGGTTCGAATCCCGGTCTGGGCAAATGTTTGTGTGATGAGCGTGGACGTTTGCTTCCAAGAGTTGATAGTTGTAAAACAAAAAGTATCTACGTAGTATATAATATCTCTTAAGTCTGATGTTCATAGGTAGCCCGTGAAATTCAAATTTTCTTAGGTTTCTTGCAATTTGCAGAATTATATTCATCAGAATCATCAATACAACCCTCCAAGTTCATAAGAGTCGAGGAACGAATTTTTCACGGTCAAAGTTGTTCCTCGACTTTTAAGTCGCGACTGTAAGACGTATTAAGTTACAGAATTATAATCATCAAAATCATCAATACAACCCTCCAAGTTCATAAGAGTCGAAGAAGGACTTTGACCGTGAAAAATTCGTTCATAGACTCTTATGAACTTGATTTTGATGATTATAATTCTGTAACTACATACTCGTACGTCTTACAGTCTCGACCGATACGTTTATCAACATACAACTTAGCACTGCCCTGCAAATTGCAAAAAAAAACGTAAGAAAATTTAAATTTCGCGGGCTACCTTGGAGCATCCCCCATATAGAAGATAAATAATAAATCAATAAATATCGCTCGACATTACACACAACGCCATCTAGTGTCACACTAAGCAACGAGGCTTGTGTCGTGGACAGATAGTAGATATAGGTACCTACTTATTACATAGATAAATGTAGATAGTACAAAATGGCGGAAAAAGCGGCAATCAGATCTTGATTTTATTTTTCGATGATATCATGTTTATATTTTTGTTTTCCTTGTATTCGTAATGAAAAGCACAGTGTTTACCTCGGGTTAAAGACTTATTTAGTCCCTCGAACTATCCCGTCCCGTCTCCGGACTAAATAAGTTACTTCCACCCCTAGGGTAACAATGTACTATTGTCTAACAACTTTCTTGAATAAACTTTTGAACACCACCACCTACTACAGTCTCAAATGATATAGTGGTGTTCAAAAGATTAATCTCCCTAATTTCCCAACCTAAGCACTAGGTATAACCTAAGAGCATGACCCTGCCCACAGCAGTAGCGGGGTGGGCAGGGCGCGAGGGCAGGCCGCGCAACCTGGGCCGGGGAGTCAGCAAGCCCAAGAAGAACACCGTCGCCTCGCTACTGGCGCAGAGTCGCGCGCTCGGCTTGCGACCGGCACTGGCGCATCAGCTACTGGCTGAGACTGACCTGGTAAGATCATCATTATAACAGTTGACTGAGATCCACTGCTGGATATAGGCCTCTCCTAGTCACATCGAACAGTTTTAGACTTCTTTCATCCTGCGTCATGTTCGTGAACGGGCGCTGTCAGTTGTGACTGGTCATCTCTTAGTCGCCATGGTTTATTTGAATTAATTATTTTGTTTTTACTATGGACACTTTTAAAACGTGCACATCTTGCTAATTTGTTCTCATATAACATACCATCTCAACATGAATGATGTTACCAAGATTTTGTAACAACATTATGATTTCCATGGAGTTTCTTGCCCGTTCTTCTCCATAGAGATCTACGCTAGGGAATGGGCAACTACAATACATTCACAGTTTTTGTGTTGTGATTGGGACTGTAGCTACATTTAATGTTCATCTTTGTTTCGACAGTTTAAAAGTGCCTGTAACTAACCTACTTGAAGTAAATGCTTTGATTTGATTTGATGCCAGCCCGCGTAGCATGCCCACCGTAGAAACGAAAGACATTCGTCAAATCTTTTGTTCATCTGTCATTTGCTGATTCATTGACAGATGAACAAAAGATTTGTCGATTCTCTTTCTTTTGATCTGGTTAGGTCGTTATACATTATTTGTTATAACAGGAACCTTGTTTCAAAAACGGAGTCTTAGGTCCATCACTTATTCGAGAGACTGAATGTAATGTTTAGGATTTGTGTGCATCGACCTTTACGGAAGTACCTAATAATGTACTGCTACGCTTACAGAAGTTCGACTACTTTTCAACTTTATAACACAGTACATAAGCGTGACATTTGTAGAATCAAAAATCAACCAGTCATACAAGTATAAGAACAAAAGAATTATGGTCTATCATAACAGCTAACTTCAAAACACATCAGATTATTTATCTGGATCTTGATAAAATTTCCAGACATTTCGAACATAATGACTAACTCCCACTTTTTAATATTTGTCGACCCGAATGGGGCAGCGGTAGTGGGGCTGCCTCACGTTCTCAGGGTCCCGGGTTCGAATCCCCATAGGGGCAAATATTTGTGTGATGAGCATGGACATTTGTTTCCGAGTCATGGATGTCAATATTTATAAAAAAAAAAACGTATTTGCAAACAATAAAGTATCTGTGTAGTATATAAACTATCCACGACACAAGCCCCGTTGCTTAGTGTGGCACTAGATGGCGCTGTGTGTAAGTAATGTCCAGCGAAATTTATTTATTTATTATATTTCCAGGAGAAACTAAAAGCCCTGCTCGGCGAGGCGGCGAGCACGGACTCGGAGTGTCCGTCGGACAGCTGTCCGTCCGACTCGGACGCGTCCGACACCAGTCGCAGACCTACCGACGCGCAGCTCCGACTGCCGTTAGCACTCGGTGAGTTTACACTGTCATCTAACAGCCGATTTGTATAACTTACTTACGTATAACTGTCAGTTAATATGCCTACGTCTCGTAGCTATCGGTGTTTCTATAAACAAAGTTAGCTTGAAATATCTTATCCCCGTCACCTACCTGTCACTTGCTTCATAGAATCAAATCAATCAAGCTTTTAAAAAAACTTTTCTGTGACGTTTTGTTTCTATGGGTCGGTAAACTAAATTTCAAACAGACAGAGATAGCAACCTACCGATACCTGTTAGTAAGTTACTGAAAATGGCCATAAGTCCATAAGAACAGTATCGCGTCATAAGTTGTGTCGCAGCCGTCAGTCTAACGTAATGTAGTGTTAGGTCTTGAAATCAAACCATGGTTACTTGTAACATCACATATACAGGGTGTAAACAACCTCATCACGAAACCGTCAACTAAACACATTCTGTACATCAAACTAAGTAACTTTACGCAAACGCATTATTGCTGGGAAACAACTTTTTTTTTGGGGTGAAAAATCATGTTTTGTGGTAGAACTCAATGTAACGCACTCAAAACATTGTGCTGATGGATGGATTGAATAGTACGCGGGTCGTGGAAGTGTTTATAGTAAAAATCTTACAATAAAAATTGTATTAAAAGAAAAAGAAACTTGTTACATATAGTAAACTCACGTCACTCTTTTGGGCACTCCCGAATGTAACAATCTATCGGTCGCGACGGTGCCGATCGATAGTGCTGCCCGCCCTGATATGTATAGGGTTTGGACAACCATGGGATTATACACAGGCGTGTGATATTAGTATCGCACGCCACAGGCCAAGCCTAAATAGGCAATACAACGACGGGCCTGTTTTAACAGGCCGAGGTATGGCCTCCGCGGCCAGGGGGCGAAGCCCCGTGACCGCCTGCCGCGCCCCCCTGCGGGGGTGCAGCGACGTCCCCACTACATGGGATTATCGCTAACAGTAGTTATTTGATTAACGACCCGAATGGCGCAGCGGTAGTGAGGCTGCCTTACGTTCTTAGGGTCCCGGGTTCGAATCCCGGTAGGAGCAAATGTTTGTGTGATGAGCATGGACATTTGTTTCCGAGTCATGGATGTTTATATGTATAATAAGTATGTATTTACAAACAAAAAGTATCCATGTAGTATATCAACTGTCTGGTGTCCACGACACAAGCCTAGGTTAGTGTGGCACTAGATGGTGCTGTGTGTAATGTCCAGCAATATTTATTTATTTATATACTCCACTGTTTAACATCAAGAAAGCGTCTCGGTAAGTTTGATTGACAGATTTTCACGCTTCTTACTACCAAAGATGTACAAATGAAACTGAAAAGCATGTGAAACGTTTTCACGGAGATAAAGATAACCATGGATCACTGGTGACATACGTACCTTCAGACAACAGTACTAAATCAGTGTTATTTGGCTGCAGGTTGGAAACGCGTGACAGTGATCAAAGGGCTCTCCCGTAACTGCAGCATCAAGGGCGACGTGACGTACTCTCCGCCCGACCCGCATGCGGGCATCACCATGCGCTCCTTACATGAAATACAGAACGTAAGTATATCATTATCATCAACATCTACCTAGCCTGTTCCCAACTATGTTGGGGTCGGCTTCCAGTCTCCATGTAAAATACTGGTATTCTGGTATTTACTGGTAAATACTGGTTTTTTGACTGCCTATCTGACCTCCACAACCCAGTTAATACTGAGTAATACAATACCATTTGGTAAGACTGGTTGAAAGACTTTTTCGGCCACTGACTACCCGTAACGACTGTCAAAGTTGGACAAATGATAGCTGGGACCAACAGCTTAACGTGCTTTCCGAGGTACGGAGGAACCTCGGTATGTAAGGTATGGTCGATATGGTCACCCATCCACAGACCAACCTACGCAAGCACGGCTTAACCTAAAGATCGACTCGAGTTGCTGTTATTACCCACCAGAACTGAAAAAAGCCCAAAAATATCTGGTCAGATGTAGTAAGTGTATCTTTCATAACCCATTCTTTCAAAATTATAGAAATTCCATTTATTTAAAACGGCCCCTCTTTTACCCCAACCCTTTTAAACTAACCTCGTACATGTTTTATTTCCAGTTCCTAGACTCGAACCCCTGTCCGCCGCTATCGACGGACAACTTCAGTTTCTCTGCACGCACCGTGCTGGGCGAGTACATACAGCCGGCCAGCGATGTGGGCGAACCACTAGTCTACAACGAGAATGAGATCAATAAGAGGTAAGAGACGTTGCCACAAACTCGGTTGTACAATGCCTTTTCCCAATTATGCTGAGGAAGACTTGTAGTCTAACCGGATGCAGCTGACTACCAGTATTTTACATGGAGCGACTGTCTACTGATGAGTTGGAAGACCTCCCACTAGGTGGACCGATGACCTGGTGAAGGTTGCGGGAATACGTTGCATGCGAGTCGCACGGGACCGGTCAATGCGACACTTGGGGGAGGCCTATGTCCAGCAGTGGACGTCTTTCGGCTGAAATGATGATGATGATGGCTTCTACAACCCAGTTAGTACCGGGTAATACGATATCTCTGGTAAAACTGGTTATGAGTCATAATAAGTCATACTTAAGCCATTTATTTCAGAACAAAATACATTGTGTAGAAATTTTGTAAAATGAAACAGTAAGTATCTTATAAACATAACAGTCGGGAAAAAAAAACATGTCAAAGATAATAAAAATAACAAATTCAAAACGATAATAGTTCATACCCATTCAAATTAAAATAATTAAGAATACAATATAACAAATGGCCAAATAAAAAGGAAAAACGAAACTCAAATTAGTATTAATAGAAAAAAGACTTTCCTAAGAAAAATGCAACAAAAAAAATATGTTTGGGTTATCAGACTTTTGGACCACTTCCTACTTGTAACGACTGTCAAAGATCTACGAATGGCAGCCGGGACCAACTGCTGAACGTGTTCTTGCTAAGCATGGTGGAAACTGTTTGCAATGGGTGTTCACCCATCTAAGGATCAATCTAGGCAAACATGGCTTAATCTAAAGGTCGACCCGAGCGGCCGTTATTATTTAGTCACGAGTTCCTCCCAAACCACACAAATACATACAGCTTATAAAGGGTTTAAAAAGACTTAACGAAGCGAATCGGCACTTTATCTCCTCGTCACTACGATTTTTTTTTGTTCTATACCATACCAGGGACTTTCTAGTTACGGAGAAATTTTTCACAAGTTTTTTAACGTTTTAACTTTACTTATCTCCATGACCCTTTTACTACTCAATCCATCAATCAGCACAATGTGTTGAATTCTTTACATTGAGTCTTACTTATGGTAAAACATGTCTTGTCTCCCCCAAAAAAAAAATTGTTCCCCAGCAGTAATTTTTGCGTCAAGTTACTTAGTTTGATGTACAGAATGTTAGGTTGACGGCATCGTAAAGAATCTTTACATCCCATATTAAACATTCTTACTTGCTTCCTTTCTATGAGAGTATGGTCCGTGTATAGGGTTTTCTTAAATCAGTTTTTTCTAATTTTTCTCTGTTTCTCCTCCCCAGACTGGAAGAAGCCCGTATCCTGGGCGGGGCGGGCGGCAGACCGACGCCGCCGCCGCTGGACCGTCGCATGGAGCTGGCGCGACTGCAGCAGGCAGCGCGGGAGGCGCGTCGGGACCACGGACATCGCTCCAGGGACCAGGTAGGTGTATGTATTCTATTCGGTTTCTTACTAACCTTTACTTTTACCACCCCATTTCTTGGAGTGTAGTTTTAGGGGCGTTTTGGAGCGACGACTTTTAATAATTTTTGAAGCGACCACTTGTTATAGTACTCGTAGTTTTTGGATGACCACAAATCATGGTACTCGAATTACCGTCACATAACGCTTCGTAGCACTCGTAACCGATCCGCTACGGCGTAGCACCTCTTACAAGGACACGTAGCCGATCCGCTACGGCGTAGCATCACTTAGGCGTGCGCGGGTCAGAACCCTTAGCAGATATAGATTACTTTGTTTTCACTTCTATCGACAGTCAAAGACTGCCCTACTTACGTGTTTTTTTTTTTTCAACATTGAATTGACCTTAGCCAGAGAAAGACCAGAGAGTCATTTAGACTCTATTATATCGGTTAGAAACCTATATAATACCGATACCGATAAAACCGACACCGATACCGATATAAATGACTCTGAGAGGCAAGGCGTGGCCGTGGACGTTTTTGAGATAAATAGGCAACAAATATCGCTGGACATTACACCGCCATCTAGTGGCACACTAAGCAACGAGGCTTGTATCGTGAACGCAGATAGTTGATAATCTACATAAATACTTTTTTTTTATAATAACCCATCTACTGCAATAAACCACCCCTAAGGCCGCTTCGACGAGCGAGAGAATCGCGGCGATATTATTGTCCTTGCCACGCTTTTCTATGCACCCTCTTTAGGGCTGTCTCCACGAGCGAGAGAATCGCGGCGATATTTACGCATACAAATACGTCAAATCGCCGCGATTCTCTCGCTCGTGGAGGCGGCCCCTAATATTAGGGCGGTTTTATCAGCAACAAAGCCAGACCCGCAGTGCAAGTACGTAAAATTCGATAAGACTCGTGTTGATAAATTTGACAGTTATTCTCGATAAAATGAGGTTTTATCGAGTCAAAAACTCATTTTATCGAGAATAACTTTCAAATTTATCTAATCGAGTCCTATCGAATCCTACGTACTTGCACCGCCGGGATGCCAACTTAAAATTTTTCTTATCGTAAAAACAAAAAAAGCATCAAAATCACACTAAAAATACATCACATTATATAACTTCTATTAGTTTTCCTTCTACTTTTCATAAAATAATACTACATTTTCGTCAACAGGCCCGTCTCGAAAGATCAGAAAAAGCGGAGCTAGCAAAACGCGAGAAGGAAGCCAGGAGTCAACAGTTACTAGAGGTAACATTCTAGCATATACCATAACGATACTCACACGTCGCATAAATGTTAGTAGGTTGCGCTCGATCGATGACATTGACAGTTTTTATCGATGTAGTGGGGTGCATGACAGTCGGACTATATTTGATGGATATTAATCGGACGGGTCAATGGTCGATCTGTGGTCAGTTGATCGTCGATCTATCGGTTGGTTGTTCGTGTATCGATAGGTTGGTTGTCTATGGTGGGCCGTTGGTCGAATAAGTTTCAGTCATTCGTCGGCCGTTACTAACGGCCGTTTTCTATAACTTACTTACGTGTAACTGTCAGTTACTATGCCTACCTCTCGAAGCTATCGGTGTTTCTATAAACAAAGTTAGCTTGAAATATCCTATCCGCGTCACCTACCTGTCACTTGATTCATAGAAAATTCAAGGAAAGCTTTTCTGTGACGTTTTGTTTCGATCGGTCCGTAAGCTAAATGCTAACAGACAGAGATAGCAACCTTTCGTTACCTGTTAGTAAGTTATTGAAAATTGCCGTAAATCGATTTTCGGTCACCAGTCGATAGATGGTCAACGTTCATCGATTAACTATCGGTTGAAGAACAATTGTTTTTTAGGCGATCAATATCGACTTTGATCGATTATATTTGAACATATTTTGAGACGATTAATATCGACTACAAGTCATCGATGGTCCGCAGTCTTCTTGCCGAACATTATGCAAATTGACTGAAAGGCCACATTCGATCTCTTTGAGACAGTATCGATATGGGATATTAGTTAGTTTCAATGTTCTGTGGGATTTATTTTAATCATTTTGTTCCTATTTGTGTTGTTGATGGTTCTCATATTATTGCTAAATAAAAAAAAAACTAGTATTTGTACATCACATTTTGGCGTTAAAAAAGTTGAGTTTTGTTTCCTAAGGGTCAATTCACGCCGAGACGCGACGCTGAGCGCACTTTTTGATACAGAGACTCAAAATATAACTTTATTTACTAGACGAAAAAAAAAACACATTTCATTGCGATCAGTTCCAGTAACATCGCGTATCGGTGTGAACTGATTTTTGTAACTGCAGACCGAAAGATCCATAAAAGAAAATTAAGTTGAAATCATGCTTTTTCAATTATATTAATATGGCAAATTTTTGACTCCCTAACATGGGTATTTGTTTGTAAGCTAATCAAAATGATCATAATTTATAAAAATCTCTGGTTTTCCGCTTGTTTTAACTATGGAAATAAAACATGTGTAAGTTAACCATATAAATGCTTCTAATACTTTTCTTTGTTGTGATGTTAATCGATGTTATGACTTATGTAAATAAACTAAAATTACCAACTTTTGTAATAATATGGGAACTATTCTTGTCTCTAGTCTGTATCTATGTTTTAAACCCATGTGCTTGTGTTTGTTTTTATTTTTTATTATCAATTTGATGCTTGGCAACATTGTGCTCACCAATCGTATTCTGTAGATTTTTGTTCTATATTCAAAAGCAAAAAGGGCCTTTTGGGGTTGCCAACGTTAAAAAAAATTGGTTTCTTTTTGCTTTTTAGTAGAAAGCGTTGGATTTTCTTAGCTTGTAGTTGGTAGCTCAGCTGTGTGTTTAGCATTAGATATGGTATATACATACTTATATACTTCTCTATAATATTTATGTAAAAATCTGTCTACTTGGGTTAAGAGTATATTAATAACACAAAATCGAACCGCCAAAGGGACCTTGACAATGTTGTCATAATCCAAATTGATAATAAAGACAAGAAAATGCGACAAAAAAAAAAAAATTATAACGAAGCAATATTGCACAGCATATCAACAAGAATAGAACGCAGTTGACGATCGAGCCCCTCCCTACGGTACCGAAAACCGGTATCGACGAATGGAAAACACCGGAAATAGTGATGGGACCAGCCACTAAGACGAATAAGGAACGCGTTATGCCTCCGATCAGTCTCTCCCTAATACCCGTTTCCGGCCCGAAAGACTCACAGAATTCCCCAATAAAAACTATAAAATTCGACCAATCAGGATGGAAAGAAGAAATAGAGGAATACAACGCTTTAGATAAAATGAAAGATTTCGCTGAAAAAGCTGCCTTTGATCTCCCAAAACGGAAAGACAATAAGCAATATGACTTTACGTTAATAAAATCAGCTGAAAAGCGCTTGAAAGCGCCAGACAAAGAGAACAATCTAGAAAAACTAATAGAATCATATTCAAGGATAACAGAATTCATAAACGGCTGTGATTGGTCGAAGCTGCAAGGGGACAAGAAAACCGAAGACCCAAAGTCTATAGAACAAAAATACTTAGATGCAAAAAACGAATTCATGTCCCAAAATCTGATGTTGATGCCTAAAGATAGTCCCAAATCTGTTTTAAAAGAAGTTATAGACTTGAGTGAAGAGGACGATATTTTGACAGATATAATGTCAAAGAAGATCAGTAAAGGGACCTTTAATGTGGGCAAAGATGGGGCACTTTCAATCTCGGTACATCCCCTAGGCAAGGATACGTCGGTACGTGATATATACACTAAAATGTACTAACTTTCGAGGTCTCACTAACAATGCACGCCTAATCTTTTGAGGTATAAGGATGTATCTACTTGTTATAGTATATAGTTTTGAGGAACAGTTGAAGTGGTGAAGGATTAGAAGACTGCGCGGCTGTACGTAGTCTATTATTCTGGCAAAATCTTCGGTTTGGTACAGTTCTAGCTTAAATTTCCAATGCATATAATCAGTTTCTTAAATTATATAAAAAAAGACATAATAGACATATAGAAACAAACAATCACCCAGAAAATTGTTGAAACCATTGTATTTCTGGGTAAAAGAAAATGGTCGATCAACGGTTTTCGTTAAAACTTTTCCAAGAAAACTCTACTTTCGACGGAATAGACCTTTCAAGCAATAGGCTTGTTAACCGAAAAAATCTAATTAGTCCGTCACTTAGATTATCAAAAAATATTTGACCCGTATTTTTTCTTTTGTCACATAAACCAAAATTGACGAAGATACGACGCTTTTAAAATTCTCAATACGTCACTGTTTGGTATCATTCTTAGTGAGTTATGACGTCACGAGCCCCCACTCCCGAGTTTTGATGCGTTTTATCTTTGTCAATATTCGTTGATTTACAAAAACAAAAAATACGTGTCCATTATTTTCCAATACTCTAAGTGACGGACTAAATAGATTTGCAATTTATTGATGGTGGAAACTAGCTTATTACGCAACCAAACAATTTCTTGCTTTTAAAGCCAAAGCTGCTGTCCTTGGTTAAATCAAGCTTATAGTTAAGCTTTTAAATATAGGTGTGACGTCATTTTTTCTTATTTTTCTCTGCAAACCCTTTTATTTGATACTCATATCATGGGGGTGCATTAAAATAACAAGTCCGCCATATTTAATTTAGAATTATGTCACTTAGCTATTGGCACTTTGCAATTCGCTAAATGCATTGTAATGGAAACTAAACGTGTATGCAATCGGTTGGGGAGAACTGTTGCAAGATTTGACCAAGTTAAATAAAAGCTTAAAAAAAAATTATTACCACTACACTTAAAAACGGAAGTCATGATAATTCAGGGTAAAAATATCTTACTTAGTGAAGACAAAGTGGGACCTAAATCTCTTCTATAAATATTGTTTTTAACTATATTTTATTTTTCTTTTTAACCCTATTTAGTTCTTGCACGCTCACACACCTTTGTATGCCTTTATTTCATTTTCGTTATTTATTTTTAGAAGGCCCACTTGCACCAACAATCACAAATGCTCACCTAAAAGAAAGCGTAATCTAAAGGATAATGGGCGGATTCCCATGACGTCTTGATGCAGTATTGTTTTAATGTCACTCCGGTGTGGGAAAGGGACGGAGCTATAGAGGACATCTAGCGCCATCTCTTTCCCACTATGGAATGACATTGAAACAATACTGATTTAAGACGTCACTCGTCATGGAAACCCCCCTATTTAGCGCTGAAGGTTGAAAATGCACATCAATGTGTTTAGTATAATATGTGGGAGGGTGTAGTCAGAAATATGGCAATGTTGCAAATAGCTTTCAAATATGCACCGTTTTGAAAAATTAGTCGATATTACTGTGTTTCACTAAAACATTGATAATGATACACCCTCTTGAAACATTATTCCATCTCTGACATCTTCAAAATATTACCAGAAATGGAGCGCTAATTTAAATTCGTTGAGTGGTTAATCACTTCAGGATTTAAGGTTCAAGTGGGCTTTAAAAATGTTTTTTTTTTATACTTTTGAAATGAAATGTGTTTGATTTCTCGTAGAAAATTTTGTTAGAATTTCTTGAAATTCAGACTGTTAAGCAAATTAAAATAAGTTTACGTCATTAGTCTTTTCTTTTCAACGGTACATATATTAATGAAATTGCAAAATTTCGTACAGCAAAATGAACAAAATAACACTTCAAAATTTATTAAAAAAGAGATCAGACACAACCACCCACTTCATTTCTAAGTTAGCCATTTTTTTATTTTTTTGTTCCATGTAACGCTGTAATCTTATAATTTGCTGTACCGCTTTCGATGTTGTTCGCACGTTCGTTATCAAGGCTAAGAGACAAAAGCACGAGGAGCTTGAGAAGCAGAGGATCGAAGAACAGCGTAAAAGACTACAGGTTTGTATGAATATTAAAAGATTAACACACATTTTTTTAAAGTTGGCACTATACTTGGCGTCTTTGTCCGAATATTCGTGTTACTCGAGGAATAACCATGGAGTTTCTTGCTTCTGCATTACTTCTCCATAAGCCTATCTGACAAGTTTTGTTTCAAATACTAGTTTTTTAGGTCATACCTTTAGTTTAAAAACCTCTATAACCCGTTTACTAGTAAATGCGTCTATCGGCACAATATTTCGAGTGCGTTACATTGAGTTTTACCGTAAAACGTCATTTTTAACACAAAAAAAGCAATATTTTTTGCGTAAAGTAGCTTAAGTAGTTTGATTTACAGAATGCTTGGTTGAAGGCTTTTTGAAAGGTCTTTACATCCTGTATATGTTTGTAATAAAATAAAAATTATTATTATTATAGCTAGCCTGTATTGTCCCACTGCTGGGCAAAGGCCTCCCTCCATTCCTTCCAACGTTCACGATTCTGTGCTCTTTCTTTCCAATTCTCAAGGAAGACATCCAGTTCGTCCCGCCATCTCTTTCGTGGTCTGCCGCGACCTCGTGTCACTGTTTCAGGGCACCATTCTTGAGCCTAAATAAAAATAACAACGCTAATATTTTCACTGAAACGCTAAGTGTAGTGCCATGATATAGGACTTGAATCGTTGACGCGACTATTCACTGTTCCCGATAGTTTTAATAAAGGACACTGGGCAAATTTGTATGCAAAATGGCTTACGAACAAACGAGTTTTTTAAAACATTTTTTACCCCAGTGTCCTTTAGACACAGTCACAATATCTATTCCACTTTTTTGGTTTCGTTTTAACTCTAGAGTAACCAACCATCAATCCTGCTAATACAACAGTACAAGTAAGTAATACAATTAAACTCATTGTTACAGGAGAGAGAGTTAAAGCGGCAACAGGCCCTACTTCTAAAAGAACAGGTTAATATTATTGTTTTTTATCCTTTTATTTATATGTGTTTGTTTATTAACTTTAGTGTATTTGAACCTGAGGGAGATTGAATGAGGTTGTAATCAGTTAAACTCAAATTGTGTTAGTTTGAAATATCACAATTACGAGTAAACTCAAATTGTGTATTCAGTTTTTCAATACCACAATTCCAGGTTTCGGGTGTCAAAATTGTTAAAAATTAAAAGACATCGACATTAAACAGAGTTGTATGCATTGATATCACGATTTAAAAGATTTTAGATACAAAACATCGAGGATAACACGTTTTTAGATGAAAAAAAATTGATAAAACATTGTTTTAAACAATCTTGAAACTTAATAAGAGAAGCTAATTCTGAAATGTTTGAAAGATTGCTTTTAATGTGGCTTTAATTATCTGATAGTCCTTTAGACTGTAAATAAGTTGGTTTTACAACTCAAAACTTTCAAAAACTCATCCTGTAAGATCTATCTTGTGAATCAGTGTAACAAATACTATAAAATAAATAAATATCGCTGGACATTACACATAGCGCCATCTAGTGCCACACTGAGCAACGAGGCTTGTGTCGTGGACACCTGATAGTTGAAATTATACTACATAGACACTTGTTTTGAATCGAAAATACATATTTATTGTAAATATTTTGATTAAAGCTCATTTTTCTCCGCTGGGTTCGAATACCTACAAATCCTCTATATGTTTCTGTGTGTGTCTGTGTGTAACACTATGTTTCTCTTTTATTTACAACCGTCGTTGGACACCGCGGGCACAATCGTACAGCAAAAGTATATAACTGAGGTAATAATATACCTGTCACAGTAGATTAACTGTAGCGCTTTTGTAGTTAAAATAACTTGCGCGGAATTTTCAAGTATTTATGGCCTACTCTAGAAAAAAATTAGTAGCGTAATCGACTCATTTGGAGTTGTAGGGTTATTTCGGTGCCTCATTTTAAATACTACACTGGGTGGAAGGCAAACCAACGCACAATCAATCACGTATCAAGTACATCATTATCCACATGGGAATTTTTCGTCGGTGATTATAAAAAACAGCTGTTTCTACAAAGGCTTGTTGGTCTAAATGTATGGAAAAGCAGAGTTACAAAAAATACCGACGAAAGATTTCTATAATGAGGAATATTCTTTTTCAACTCTTCCCTAGTCGCTGGATAGATGGCGCTGATTTCGGTACGTTACTGCAAGGAACAGAACGTCACATAATTTCACTTGGATTTAATGGTTATGTTCAGAAGCTTATGCAAACGAAAGTGTCAGTCGATGAGCGTATGTGACGTGTGTTTTTTCAAGCGTTTTGGTTTTGGAATCTAGTAACGTAGTCAGTTCAACGCCATCTACCGAGTTCTTGGAAACCAGTTTTTTAATAGAAAACCTCTCATTGGGTTTACAATGATGTACTGATTCGTGGTAACCGTTTGTGCCTTCAAACCTGTAGATAAAAGGGGAGTAACTTACGGCGTGTGAGAATTTTTTGAAATTGGACTCTGCCATAATATACCTTAGGCCGAGTTGTGATGATAGCCATGAATATTCGAAAATAGTGAAACTTGTAGTTTTGCACAGTCAGTAAGTCTGCTTTCAGTAGTTATGTAGATTTCTTGCCTAATTTGCTGTGGGTGCTTTTCTCACGTGATCTTTTGTCAGGAGCTCACTGTTAAGGTGGGCTTCCGGTCGATATCGACTAAAAGAGGTTAAACATCACTTTGCATTATGCATGTCCAACTCACAAAATTAAGAACAAGTGTGTATGGCACTTAAATATTCCTAAATTTCTGATTTATGAAGGTCAATCGCTCTATGCAAAATACTAGCATTATGCTGCATCCCGTTATACTGGCCTTGTTTCGTTGTCTCCTGCTGATATGGAGGGAAGTGGAAATTACGGTTTTTCCTACTCCTCCGCTATACTTTTCTGATTAATTTCGTTGCGGGATTCAAAATTCATTCTCTGGGACTTCGTCGAGCTTCATAGTCTCGGTGCTTTTCCGGTGGTCGCCAGTGTTGATTCTGACTTTCAGGAGTTACAGTGGTTTGGGAATAGTGTGGCTGGAAGACTATTCCAGTTGCAAAAAGACTAGGTACTTATGATAATGGCTATAGATCTGATGTAAGACTTCCTTGAGTTCGATACTCTTGTAGTCTAAGCATATTAGCTGAGAGTTAAAAGGGTCCAGGCAACATCAAATATACACACCACTCTTCCTTCTCCACATTCTAAATCTCCTCTCAACTCTTACCCAGGAAAGAGAACGAAGACGCCAGCACACGACGTGTATCCGTCAGCTGGACTCCCGCAGACGCTGGGAGGACAGAGAGAGGAGGAAGCATCAGAACCTGCTGGATAGACTGCTGGTGAAGGAGAAGAAGTTGCAGCAGAGACGGAAGGAGATGGAATTGCTTTCTGAACTGAGGTAAGATATAAGGTCTTTGCTTTCGAATAAAGAACCTTTTGACTTAGTGCTAGTCAACAGGAGCTCGTGGATAATTAGTAATAGTTAAGCCGCGTTGGCCTAGGTTGGTATGTGGATGGGTGGCCACCCTTACATACTGAATTTCCTCCGTACCTCGAAAAGCACGTTAAGCTGTTGGTCCCGACTGTCATTTGTAGATCTTTGACAGTCGTTACAGGCAGTCAGTAGTCAAAAAGTCTGACAACCAGTCTTACCAAGGGGTATCGTATTACCCAGTACTAGTACCTGGGTTGTTGAGTTCAGATAGGCAGTCGCTCCATGTAAAGTACTGGTATTCAGCTGCATCTGGTTAGTCTGGAAGCTGAGCTGCAGATGATGATCTAATTTTTTTTCTAATTTGTTTTTTTTTTCCCACAGACGACCACAAGAAGATTCGTCGCTCTCGGATCAGAAGCCGCTGCCTACACTCAACAGGATCCCCGGACTGAAGCTGCCAGGCCAGGCCATGGCCGACATTCTACAAGTATACGAGTTTATACATAACTTCGGACAGACGCTAGGATTTGGTAAGTGCTCTTCAATAATGCCACATTTTGTAAACTTGCATATAACAATAGTACATTGTGATACAATGATGGAAAGTAGGTTATTGCAAACGAGGTGTTGTTAACAAGCCCGAGCCGAAGGCGAGGTTTTTTAATGACACGAGTTTAACAACTGTATTGAAAAATAACTTTTTGTAGTCCTTTGTTGTCCACCAACACTACAAATATTGCTCTACAAAAAGGAACTTTGGTGTGGGTATACTTTTAGTTTTCACACTGTTGGGAATCCCCAAGATGTCAGCGAGTCAGACAAGAAACAAGCACAGTCCTGTTTACGGCTCGGGGGTTGCTTATGATTAGCAGTGGACGTCTTTGTGCTGATATGATAATTATAAATTGTCGGTGGCAGGTTTTTGGCACTACAAATGCATACAAATTAAGATCTAAATTAAGATTACTTTACTTTAAGGGTGGAATATGAATTGCTTATGAAATTACTGTCGTCTGGTTTCGAGTATTCTTTAAGTTAAATAACAGGGTTTGGATATTTTTCTGGTCGTATAAAGTTCATCATAGTCTTGGTATGGCCTTTATACCTATTGGGAGTACTATTTTCCGTCAGGTGGACTGTGACGACTTAGTTTATATCGCCAATAATTATAAGAAGCAAGGAAAATTCCCCGCTCCGTGTATTCTTGGATTGTATTATTGTATTTAATTCTTGTTACAGACATGGACGCAATCCCAACACTGAACACGTTCCAAATGGGACTCCTACCTGACTGCAGCGTGGAGGCTGAAGAGGAACTACTACAAGTGCTCACACAGCTACTTATCACTGCCATTGGTAAGTTATAATCAAATTATATTTATACTATATACTATGTAAACTATATACTATACTATATAATATTATAAAGCAGAAGAGTTTGTTTGTTTGGTTGAACGCGCTAGTCTCAGGAACTACAGGTTCAAATTGAAAATATATTTTTGTGTTGGATAGTCCATTTATCGAGGAAAGCTTTAGGCTATACAGGGTGTAAACCACCTCATCACAAAGCTGTTAACCATTCTGTACATCAAACTAAGTAACTTTACGCAAAAATTATTGCAGGGAAACAACTTTTTTTTTGAGGTTATAAATCATGTTTTGTGGTAGAACTCAATGTAACGCACTTAGAACATTGTGCTGATGGATGGATTGAATAGTACGGGGGTCGTGGAGGTGATAAACGTCAAAATCTTCCAAAAAAACTTGTATTTAAAAAAAATCTTGTCAAAAAGTTCTAACTTTGACCCCCCATATCTCCGTAACTAAAAGGTTCCCAGGTATGGTGTAGAACAAATAAATGATCGCAATGATGGGGAGAACCAATGCCTTTCGGCGTCGTGAAGAGGTGTTTTACACCCTTTATAACATCACACTACGACCATTAGGAGCGGAGCAGCAATGAGAAATGTTGCAAGCTGGAAATTCACGCGAACGAAGTCGCGGGCAGAAGCTAGTTAACCATAAAATCATTGAAAATCAAAATAGGATAGATGACAAAAAAAATTAATTAGTCCGTCAGATATTTCCAAAAAATATTCAACACAAGTTTTGTCTTTTTCTCGTATAAAAAAAATGACGTCACATTAGAGTACATTTTTTACTGCAAAGTGACGTCTCATGATAATCTTTGATGCGTTTTATCTTCGTCATTTTTTATTAATTTGATAAAGATCGTGGATAAATAATAACAGCCGCTCGGGTTGATCTTCAGGTTAAGCCGTGCTTGCCTAGGTTAATCCATGGATGGGTGACCACCCATTACATGCCGAGTTATGTCTGTCTCTCGGAAAGCACATTAAGCCGTGGGTTTTGGCTGTTAATTGTTGATCATTGACAGTCGTTAGGTAGGTGGCCCGAGAGTCTGACAACCAGTCTTACCAAGTGGTATCGTATCGGTATCGGAGGACCTAAGTAGAGTAAAAAATAGACATGTTTTTGTTTGGAAGAGTAGACAAAATTTGTTCGGCTCATATACAGGGTGTAAACAACCTCATCACAAAGCCGTTAACCAAGCATTCTGTACATCAAACTAAATAACTTTACGCAAAAATTATTGCTGGGAAACAACTTTTTTTTTGTGGTTATAAATCATGTTTTGTGGTAGAACTCAATGTAACGCACTTAAAACATTGTGCTGAAAGATGGATTGAATAGCGCAGGAGTCGTGGAGGAGTTAAAACTCAAAATCTTACAAAACAAAACTTGTATTTAAAAAAAAAAATGTCAAAAAGTTGGAACTGACCCCCAATATCTCCGTAACTAGAAGGTTCCCAGGTATGGTGTAGAACAAAAAAAATATCGCAATGATGGGGAGAACAAGTGCCTTTCGGCTTCGTGAAGAGGTGTTTTACACCCTATATGATTCAATGGGTCAGCCTAACTTAAATCCAACACTTAATAAGCAGATTATAGCCTGATAATCTACTTTTTCTATTGCTAACATTGTATGATATATTGTATTAGTATATCTTGTAATGTATGTATTGTATTGTATGTATGTTTCGTTTAGTATCAATATAAGAATGTAAAATCTCGTGAACAATAAGATAGTTTTTTAGACATTTTTTTCTATGTTTCCTATTGAACCCAAAGGTTGACTGGTAGAGAATGCCTTGTGGCATTAAGTCCGCTTATGTGCCACTATTGTACATGAAGTTTAAATAAATAAATATTGTATTGTATGTATTGTATTGTACCCTGTTCCTTCATCCACAGAGGACCCGGGTATCCCGCACCCGGGTCGCCACACGACGCTGCTGGGGCATGCCATCAGGATGGGCGACATCACGCCACAGAACTTGAGCGAAGTGCTCAGAATATACCTGTATGCTAACGCTACGGGCGAGGTTAAGGCGCTTACTGGTATGTAAACCATATAAATATATTTACTTAACTAAAAGAAACCTATGGAATTATCGAACAGCAAAGCCCGTTCCAAATATTAAAGAGCAATTGCAACATTTGGTCCGATGCGCTTTTGATGTGGAGTTGCGGCCACCAGCCTGAAATACATTGCAGTACAATACGAATTTATATATTGGACATTTCAAAAATCAACGGTCAGAACGAAAGGCGCCATCTTGTTTTTTCAATGGGGATGCACACTGTGGAAGTAATGGCGCTAGCATGGCTGGTTCCAAGCATCGTCATTGGTTGAAAATCAAGGAATGTCATTTCATATTATAAAATACCTTGACCTCATTGGTCAGATTGGGACCAGCTATGGTGGCGCCATCTACAATTAGCTTTTAACGGTCTTCCCCATTGATTTTCCAGATATAATTTAAAAAATGTTAACCAACAGCGTTTTCCTGTCAATGTCGTTCAAACGTCAAAGTTCCTTGCAACACTGTAGAATCTGATGACGATCTGATGCCTTTTAGTAAAAGTATTCTACTCTTTACTCTGATTACCATAGATGGAAATAGGTAGAGCCGTTTTATGTATCAAATAGAACAATTTGTATTAACAATAAAATCTTATTTAAAATAGTCAATACGCTTCAACAATAATTCACTTATGTAAACAAATAATATAATAAAAATCCCTTAGTATCAGTCGGAATCCCGTGGAATATCCATGTCACCGTAAAATTGTCAAATACGTTATATTGTAATCTCTCTAGCGATATTGTAATCTCTCGAATTATTGTCAAACGAACATACTGCTTACAATAAAAAGCATTCTTTTTCGTGAAATGCATGCGATGGTAGTCAACTCACGTGGTGTGGAGGGAAGGAGGGGTCCCCCTTGCCCAATGGTACCACTCTCATGAAAAGATACTGTACCATTCCTGAGAAATATTGATTAATATAACCTAACCTTAAATTACTTTATATTCTCCTAAAAAGCGTAGTCGACGGAGCCCCGCTTCGCGGGGCCCCTATTTTCGAGTGCAGGGTTTGAAGGAACCTAACTAACCTAACGGGGGGGTGCCCCAAGTCCCAATTATGGGGGCAGAGATACTTCCGTATGTTCAGTTGACAATAATTCGAGAGTTTACAATATCGCTAGAGAGAAACACGTTATATTGTAATATAACGTGTTTGACAATTTTACGGTGACATCCATATTAACATCAATGTTTGCGGTCAATGAACCTAAATAGCTCTACCTATTCCGATCACTGCTGATGACGCTGGTAATTTATAACGCTCGTAGACCGAACCCTGACCGGACTTGTTTGCTGATAAATGAAAGAGGATAATTGACATCTATTAACAACTGTTTTCAATAACCTACCAACAGGTATCGGTAGGTTGCTATCTCTGTCTGTTTGACATTTTGTTTACCGACCGATAGAAACAAAGCGTCAGAGAAAATTTCTTTGATTTTTCTATGATTAAAGTGTCAGGTAGGTGACACGGATAGGGCTAATTTTGTTTATAGAAATACAGATAGCTACTAGAGTAGGCATAAAAACTGACAAGTATATGTAAGTAAGTTATAGAAAACGGCATTAAGGTCATGTTCACCAAAAAGATGACGCTCTGATTATCTAAAAACAGCTGTTTAAAACACATTTTTGTATGGGAACATGTCACAGTAAGTCAGGGGGTCTAAAATGGCCGCTTTCGCAGAATCGTAAATGAATCACGTTAAAAAAATTAAATTCTTAGAATGGTCTTTGTAGCCATTACAATAAAGTCCATTTTAAGAATTTTAAATTTTGTTCAATAAAATGAATCACGAAAATTAAAAATTCTTAAAATGGACTTTATGGTCATGGTTACAAAGACTATTTTAAGAATTTTATTATTTTTACGTGATTCATTTACGATTCTACTAAAGCGGCCATTTTAGACCCCCAGTCGTCTGTCCAGAATAACGACTAAGTGTAAACAAGACTTGTTTTACAAGGGACACACGAGTTATAAGAAACACACATTACCAACTTCTGGTTTCCAGCATTTCTTCTATTTTGTTTCCAGGATTAACAGCAGAGCGCGAACGCGAGCGTCGCGTGGCGGACCACCATCAGACGGAGGCTGAGATGCAGCACACATGTGCCAACTCTAAGAACAACGTCTACTACGAGACTCTACACAATAACGCTACTTATAAACTGTCAGGTATGTTTTAGGCTTCCCCAACACAGGCGCGTTATTATCGCGCGATATTCTACTCATATCGCAGGACGCAGAAACGCAGAAACACAAGCGTCCCGGCGTTACTATCGCGGGAGTGTGTGGGATCGCATGTGTCTTAATTCTAAATTTTCTAAGAACTCATATCGCAATATCGCAGGACGCAGGAACGCAACCGTCCTACTTCTATTGCGACGTTATGTGTGAGTGTGTAACTACGTAGCCGTCCTAATACTTAATGTAATAAAAACAGAAATCGCAATTTATAATATTTTATTATTTATGTACACACACAGGAGAACAACTAGGGTTTTGAGGACAAAGGTGCTACTTATTTCATGCATCCAGTAGTTCGAGGTGGCATACGAGAAAAAATGCCTGGAAAGACATGGGGAAGCTGCCTTTTCCCAGGAGAGGGACATACAACGCTATTTGACAACCCGATTGGCGCTGCGGTAGCGAGGCAGCCTTACGTTTTTAGGGTCCCGAGTTCGAATCTCTGTAGAGGCAAATGTTTGTATGATGAGCATGGATATTTGTTTCCGAGTCATAATGATGATGTAGATATTTATAATAAGTATGTTTACAAAACAAAGTATCTAATTATGTACTATATCAATTATCTGGGGTCCACGACGGCCTCGTTGTTTAGTGTAGCTCTAGATGGCGGTGTGTGTTTTGTTTTTTCCCTGGTCTCTTATAACTTATGTTATAATATTAAATACCCTTTTGGTGTTGTCCGCAGAGGCCCTCCGCGACAAATCCTTCCTCGCATTAAGCGCGACATTCAAAGCGCGCATCCTCGCGTTCATATGCGACGAGTTACTTCAGAACAAAGCTGTGTTGCGACAAGTCGACGCCAGCCTCGAACATCTCAACCAGCTGAAGAAGGAGAGATATCTTATGGATATGAAGATCAGGAAGTAAGTAGAGTAGTCACACTTAATTTTATAAAGGTTATAGTTAGTATCTTTGTTACTATTTCACGCAAAAACTACTGAACGGTTTTTTATGAAATTTAGCACACATACGCGTAGTGTAGTCAAAATTCAGGAGCTTGTCCCAAATGACATAAATAATCAATTTAAATTACGATACCCGGTCAAATAACCAAAAAGCTGCTACTTTGAATTGTTTAAACTTGACAGTATGTCGGAATAACACAAAAGTAATAGAAGAATCACCCATCGCGCGACATATCTCTGTTTGTGTCTGAACTGAACAGAACTGTAGAAACAAAGATGTAAATCAAATGTATGTACAGTCACAAGACATAAAAACTGTGAAAATACTGTAGTTACCCATTCCCTAGCGTAGATCTCTTCGGGCAAGAAACTTCATGGACACTCTTTCAGAATATTTTTACAAAATCGAGCCATCTCTTATATTTGAAATATTATTCAACAGGGTCAGAGTTCTCCATCAGCGCAAAGTTAGAGCCGAACAAACGGAAAAGCAGCAAGCTTTAGCGCTTGAGCGAATGCAGCGTCTAGTGGAAGAAAGCGCTGCCAACCTGAGAGCATCGCCACAGCTCGCTGATGATGGTAAGCATAACATAATCAGCCTATTAATGTTCCCACTGCTGGGACACAGGCCTCCTCTCTATTGGTGCATCTGTCACCGCAAAATTGTCAAACACGTTAGATTGTAATCTTTCTAGCGATATTGTAAACTCTCGAAATATTGTCAACTGAACATACGGAAGTATCTCTGCCCCCATAACCGGGACTTGGGGCACCCCCCCGTAAGGTTAGTTGGTTATATTAATCGGGATTTCTCAGGAATGGTACATTATCTTTTAATGAGAGTGGTACCATTGGGCAAGGGGGACCCCTCCGTGTTTGGTGTGTCCCCTATGATCTGGAGGAGGGCGATTGAGGGGGGAAAACTCCGCATCGACCTCCAACGAGTTCGCGTAGAGGACCAGACGCCTCCGGTGCAGTGCACCCGCTGCTTGGCATACGGGCACGGGAAACGCCTGTGCACGGAGCCAGCCGATCTGTGTAGCCACTGTGGTGGGCCACACATCAGGGCAGACTGCTCGGATAGACAGATCGGTAAAGCAGCGGTTTGCGTGAACTGCACCAGAGAAAAACTAGGAGCCACCGAGCACAACGCATTCAGTAACGAATGCCCAGTGCGAAAGAAGTGGGACGCATTCGCAAGAGCTTCGATAGCTTACTGCTAAAGTTGGCGATGCGTCCACTTCCAGGCACACAAGTAAAACCAATTCGGCCCAACCGAAAACCAGATGCATAGAGACAACACCAGCGTTGGCAATACGCGGAAACTTAATTGAGTCCGTTTCATGAGAAACTGGCTCAAGTTATGCTGGAGCGGGTGCCAGCCCTGGTGAATATGTCCAGCTGTGTCGAAATTGGCAATACTTTGATAGACATAAGCCCATTCTATGAAGACAAAGAGCCATAACAAAAACAATAATAATGAATTATATATTGAATATATACTGGAGATATCATACGAGTAAAAAAATAAATAGATATTAGAACAAAAATTCAAATGTGAAACAAAAGAAAGCAGACCAAATGGGCATAAATGTAAGGGTTAATAATAGATGTAAATATCAATAGCAATAAATTTAAGGATAGTAAAATAAATTGTGATAAAATAGTAATTGTTTTAAAATAGTAATTATCACTTTAACAAGATAGTAGAACGAAAAAGTAAAATAAATATAAAATAATTTTTTGAACGAGTTACAGAAATTGGTACTTAATATCATGCAAAACCAAAACGCATTCATGTGGTCTCTCCGGCCACCTAGAAACGTAGACAAGCCAAAACGCAAGGTGTAAAGGTCTCTGATCACCATGTTAGAGGGACACTGGCTTGGCAGGAGTGGTTTTTAGCCGGTTCGAGTCCGACACTACCTCGACTGTCTCACAAGAGAAATTCCTGTGAGATAGTCGAGGTGTCCGCGGGGATTTCCCACTCCTGACCATTTAAAAAAAAAAAAAAAAGGGGGACCCCTCCATCCCTTCACACCTCATGAGTTGACTAACATCGCATGCATTTCACAAAAATAATGCGTTTTTATTGTAAACAGTATGTTTGTTTGACAATATTTCGAGAGTTTGCAATATCGCTAGAGAGATTACAATCTAACGTGTTACTTTTTGTGGAGCAACGTTTCCAAGTGGTACCGAGCAACATCCTATAACAAAAAGTAATGTTGCCTAACTTTTCAAAACAGTCAACATGTGGTATATTGATAACGATGTTAGAGAATGTTACGTATAACATAGAACAAAGGATGCTTTGAATCCCGATATTTCGACGCTCTATTGCAAGCGCCATGATCACGGGTTGTGTCGAAATATCGGCATCAAAAATAATATTGAACACGTAAGTGATATTTTAAGTTTAAATCGTAACAAGTTAGAAAAGACAATAACCTCGGAGCGACCAAAAAATATCAAGATTTTATCGTTAATCATGTAAGTACAGCTTTTAAATTCATCGTTACCGTTTGTATGTCGATATCCCATGCACTGTGTATTTACATAATAGGCTTGTTAACTGAAAAAATCTAATAAGTCCGTCACTTAGATAATCAAAAAATATTTGACCCGTATTTTTTCTTTTGTTACATAAACCAAAATTGACGAAGATACGACACTTTTAAAATTCTCAATATGTCACTGTTTGGTATCATTTTTAGTGAGTTCTGACGTCACGAGCCCCCACTCCCGAGTTTTGATGCGTTTTATCTTTGTCAATATTCGTTGATTTACAAAAACAAAAAATACGTGTCCTTTATTTTCCAGTACTCTAACTGACGGACGAATTAGATTTGCAATTTATTGATGGTGGAAACTAGCCTATTGTTTTATTTCCTACAGAAAACCAACAAACATCAGAAAAACTGGAAACCCCTAAAAAGGACAAAGAATCATCACCGCATCCCGAAAGTGAAACGGATAAGCAGTCTGAACCATCTCCATACAAAGAGAGCCAACCCGCCGAAGAGAGCGACAAGGAACTATCGCCCATAAAGGACCTCTCCAACAGTATGAAGAATAAAGAGATGTTGAATAATAATAAGGACGAATGTTCCCCGGCTGATAACTCGAAGATTGATAAGGATAGCGTTATGGGCGATTGTGATGATCATTTGAGTGATTTGGAGAGTGAAGGGACTCAGCCAGAGGAGGTGAGTTTAGCATTCTTTACTACTAGGACTTTGCCTGTGACTTCGTCAGCAAAAATGGTAATAGCTCGGCTAATATCCATGATACAATTATAGTTTTCACTTCTCATGCTCTAAAAGTACGCCAATATAGCCCTAGGAAGCGAGACTAAAGTGACCACTTTACTCCCTAGGGAGTAAAAATTTTAAAAATGGAACGATCTTTTACTCTGAAACATGGTAGCAAAAGAGTAACTTACTAAATGTTTTATTTAAATTTCGAGCGGTTTATTGAAGAAAAAAATAAAACAAATGAACTCTTCAACGCGAGAAAAATTATTGTTGTTTGTGTGCATCGTTGATTTTGAAAAGTATGTGCAATGCCTCTGTTGCTAGCCGCTGCAGTAATGTAGGTACTAATTATCTGTGGAGTGTGGATCATCTTCATTGCGACAATGTTGAGAGTTTGTGTTTCTGACCTGATAGAAGAAAAAACTGACTGCTCAGTTCAGAATTTTTATCGAGTGTAAATTTGTTCGGTTTTAAATGACTATTTTTCTCGCACTCGAAGTGAAAAGTACAGTTTGCATCACGAGACTAAACGCCAACTCGAGACTAAATATGCTTCGTTTAGTCCCTCGAATCGATCCTGTTTCTAAATCTGATCAAAAACTTATATCGGACCAACCCAGATTGAAGTACTCAAAAGGACAGAAATTGCAATAAACTTTTCTCATACATTTTGTTTGGAAGTTTCTGGCAAAAAAAATTTTTGATGTAAATCGACCCTGATTCTGATTAAAAACTCACTCGAAAACATTACAGGTCCTAAAAAAGAATTATGTGAATTAGAAATAATAAAAAAACAAATTATCACGAAGACGGTAGTTAACTTTACGTATTAGCGATTTCTACTTTTTAGTACTATTTAGTAGTTTTTGATCAGTATCAGAAACAGGATCGATTAATGTAAAAAATATTTTAGTAAGTCTCTAGGACCCAGTGTAATCTCACTAACTCAATAACCGCTTCTTACCCACAGGATGAAGACAAGAACCTGTCGTCAGAAGAACTGGCTCGCAAGCTGGAGAAGCTTCTCAAGCAGTCTGAACAGCAGCAACTGCAGCTCACAGCTGGATCTCATGCGCTGCGAGCTACGTGCTATGGACAAGATAGGTGAGACTACTACACTTTTTTTCCAACATTTAAATCATCCTTTATGCTGGCTCTATCATGCATTTAATTTGCGTACAAATAATAATAGTTTCTTTGAAATCGGGCCAGATTTTCCAACGTTACAGCGTTGTAGAGTTTCACCGCTTTTTAACCGACTTCCAAAAAGGAGGAGGTTCTCTATTCGACTGTATGTATTTTTTTTTTTTTTTTATGTATGTTACCCGATTACTCGAAGACGCCTAAACCGATTTGAAAAATTCCTTTTATGTTTGAAAGGGTATACTTCCAAGTTGGTCCCATAGTCGCCAAGTCGGGATCTGATGATGGAATCTTGGCGAAATCGAGGGAACTCTTCAAATTTTATAGGATAACGTACAGCAATTTTTATATTTTCTACAACAAGTGAAGCATTTGCGTTTGATAAGAACCATTCTACCATCAGATCTGATGATGAAGCCAAGAGTCACGGAACTCCATAATGAGACAATGTATCCTAGTCGTGTTTGGGCTTGTTGTAATTGTAACGGTATGCACTTTCCATGTGAACCACTAAAAAGTGAAAAATAAAAACTTTTTTGCAAAAAATAAAACCGACTTCAAAAAGAAAAAGTGAAAAATAACTTTAGCTTCTGAAGTCGGTGACAAAAAAATTAAATCAATCATACAAACGTCACCGACTTCAGAAGCTAAAGTTATTTTTCACTTTTTCTTTTTGAAGTCGGTTTTATTTTTTTAAATTTGCCTTCCTTCGCACATTTTCATGTCCCGATTGCGGGTGATGCGAAGTGTCTACTTTCATGAATTTTATTTGAAAAGCGTTCAGTATCTCAGTATTTTTTTAAGATAAGAATATGATAGGGTTCTCTATTTACTAGAAATGCTGAGAACACAAAACATTTGTGTGACTCATTGCATTATTGCCATTAGTGTTTTGAAGCATTACAGCTCCGAAACACCGGGCCCAATAGTTAAAAAATTATAAATTATTTTTCACACCACCTGCTCGAAAATGTCAAATTATATGTCAAGCAACCTCAACCTAAAGTGAGTCATTAGTGGCCGGGGCACAGCCGGTCAATAATGTTGTACTGGATTTCATTATGACCCGCTGGTCAATAATGTGATTTGAATTTGGAATCTCACATGCTCAGCTAAATCGGCAGTATAGTACTAACAAATACCCTTTGGTGCCAGAAAGAGGAAAGCTTTTCTCGATACCCTTACTACGCGTGGATGATATTCTCGATTTCCTACAAAATCATAACGACTGCTTCTTCATATCGTTGCCATGTTTTCGAAGACATAATATTGTAAGAATAATTAGATAACTACGAACCATTTTTTAAAAGGAATGGAATAACATTAAAATTGGCATTAATAATAACAAATACCGTACCGCGCCGTAATACCGTAATGGTAATTGGCTGTAGCATTAGTTAATTTATTTATTCTTACTGTTTGTTTATTTAATAAATACTTTGTTTTTCGTACTATGGCTATTATTTTCTCACAGTAGGTGTAAAAAGTAGAGTATCCTCCTCTGGGCTAAAGGTGTCTTTGCCTTGGGCTAGCTTGAATCCCTCGCTGCATTCAGGATTCTTGTATTAACTCCCTCGCTTCGCTCGTGAGTTAAACTCTTAACTCCCTCGCTGCGCTCGGGAGTTAAATCCCGAATCCTTCATTGCGCTCAAGATTCAATATGACGCCCGTGACATAAGACACAACTTTAGCCCCTTGGTGCATAATCTACTATTTAATGTCTACATTATTAAAACATGATTTTGTTATGTAACGTGTTTTCAACAGGCTCAATATGTTTAATATTTCTCCCTAGATACTGGCGCCGCTACTGGTCTCTAGGCAAATGCGGCGGCATCTTCGTTGAGGGTATGGAGTCAGCACAACCGGAGATCATGACATACCATCAGCAGTTAGAGAATAATGCTTTAAGTGGTAATAATCCGCCTGATACCAGCAAGAAGAAGAAGAAAGGTAAGCCGGCATTGTCATATTTCAAAGTGGACGCTCTAGGGTAGCCCGCGAAATTCAAATTTTCTTACGGTTTTTTCAATTTGCAGGCCAGTGTTAGGTTGTATGTTGATTAAAATATTGTTCACGACTGTAAGACGTATTTAGTTACAGAATAGGCTTGTGTCCTTAAAAAATCTAATTAGTCCGTCAGTTAGATTATAAAAAAATATATTTGACCCGCACTTCTTTTGTTACATAAACCAAAATTGACGAAGATACGACGCTTTTAAAATTCGCAATACGTCACGCCGTGCTATAGTTTTTAGTGCGTTGTGACGTCACGAGCCCCCACTCCCGAGTTTTGATGCGTTTTTTCTTTGTCAGTACTCAGTGATTTACAAAAACAAAAAATACGTGTCCATTATTTTCCAATACTCTAACTGACGGACTAATTAGTTTTGCAATTTATTGATGGTGGAAACTAGCCTATTATATTCATCAAAGCATCAATACAACCCTCCAAGTTCTTAAAGGTCTAGAAATGACATTTTCAAAGTCATAGTCATACAACCCGACACTATGCCAGGGTAGACCGCGAAATAGAGCAGATGACAAAAATAAATGTAATAAGTCCATGACGACCCCAATGACATAGTGGTGGTGAGGCTGCCCTACGTTCTTAGGGTCCTGGGTTCGAGAGCAAATGTTTGTGTGATGAACATGCGCATTTGTTTCCCAGTCATGGATGTTTATATGTAATAAGTATGTATTTACAAACAAAAAGTATATATGTAGTATATCAACTACCTGGTGTCCACGACACAAGCCTTGATTACTGTGGCACTAGGTGGCGCTGTGTGTTAATGTCCAGCGATATTTATTTATTTATTTTAGATAGATTTCCAAAAAATATTGGAACGATACAGTGCGTCGAAAACTTGTGTGACGTCACATTTGAGTACATTTTTACATAAAAGTGACGTCACAAGCCACCCATCTTTGATCGTTTTATCTTCGTCAAGTTTTATTAATTTGATAAAACAAAAAACATATATCCAATATTTTTCTTAAATCTAACTGACGGACGAAAAAGAATCAATTTGTTTTGGTCAGGATTCATCCCTATCCAAATCGATGCTTTTCGCAATTCACTACTTTTTGTACTAAGTTGCTACACTTAAAGCAAAAATCACTTTTGTAAAGAAAACTAATCATATCTTTTGATCCCACAGCTCTCCGAGAAAAGAAAGAACCCACTCCTCCGGAACCGGAGCAACCCAACCCGGAAATGGAAGCCCAAAAGAAAGAGGAGGCTCTGAAGAGCGAGATGGAGCTTAAGAGCATTAAATCGGAGTTGAACTTAAGTGATCACACGCAGATCATCAAGTACGAGCCTAATGTGAAGCATGGCGCTTGTAAAGTTGAAGGTAGGTGCCATACTTATTGAAGTGAAAACTTTTCTAGGCGCGTTGAGCACTTTTTGGGTTGCTTGGTAATCCAAATTTTTAAATATTCTGTCTTATTCCACCAGGGTCATCAATAAAAATGGAAGAAAAATACATCCAGCAGAAGAACAATGAAGAACAAGACATGCTAGACATAGAAGACTCTATACCAACCGCCTTTTTGGTGCAGAAACCAACCCACAAACCCATGTTCGCGGCACAAGCAGAACCCATGGATAAACCCCAAGAAATCGTCAAAGTAGAAAACGTAGTCAAAAACGAACAAGAACACGAAGAACTCGAAGAAACTAAAGACACTTTAGTCAATAACTTAGAAGAATTACGTAAAATGGCAGAAGCCGTGTCAATCCAACTCGACGCCGCTAAAAAAGAACAAGAAATAAAAGAAGAGAAGGAGAAAATCAAGCAAGAACCTATAGACGCCGCGAACGCACATGTACAACTCTACTCCAAAATGCTTGAAGGGAAATGGTTTTCTATCCTAAGACACGAAAGTTCATTTTTGAACAACATAAACGAGATTGAAAAGCAGGATCTACCGGAGTTTTGCGACAACGAACACACATGTTCTGAGGTCATTTTGTGTCAAGGTCATAAATGGGATGTTTCGAACAACCTCCATCTTCTAAATGACCCTAGTTTGTTTACTCTGAACAGTATGGTGACTAGCGTTCAAGTCCCCTCGAATAATGTGTATGCTGATTCGAGTCTGACCATGTCTGGGTTGGATCAGGAGTTACTTGATCATAGTTTTAATAAGGATGGCAGTGTACAGGAGATGGAGACTGAAGAAGATAGTAAGGAACAGGTGTGTATGATTTTTTGTCCTTATAAAAGTAACTGTAGAATCTACATTGTAGATTTTACATGAGTATCATCATTTATTACTGAAATCTTGTTTCTTGATGTGAATAGGCAAGTTAAAGTCATTTTGGAAATATTTTTAAGCATTAAACAAGAATTTAAACTAAGTAAGAAGCGTCAAAGGAAGCAAAGCTTAAAAATGTAACTTGAAAAATTCAAGAAATAACTAAACTACAGAATAAAAATTTACTGAAGAAATCACTTTGTCTTGTTTAGATATGGGTGATGATCTAGTGTCATTTCTCACGGTAATTAGTGATTGACTGTCTATTACTTGACATGAGATTTTCCGAATTATGAGTCGAGTACCTGTAATGTCATCTGCCCATCTTTCAAATATTAATAAACGGAGACCAATTTTGAAACCCAAAAAAATATATAGTTTGTACTAGTGGCAAAAATAGTGCGCGTTTATTTAACAAGAGGGAACCGACAAAATTAATTAATTTAATGGACAGTTTTCCATTGAAATTTAAGAAAAACTGCTCCCCTAAACCTTAACTAATATAAAAGATACATCTCACCGACAGAACTTGTAGTTGATAAAGGGTATAAATGGACCCTTAACGAATCCGAAAGGTACTTGTTCTCCCCGTCATTGCGGTTATTTGTTTTTTGTTCTACACCAAACCTGGGAACCTTCTAGTTACGGAGATATTGAAGTTCCAACTATATCACAAGATTTTTTTAAATCTAAATACTTGTTTTTTCGTTTACTATTAAATGTGTTCATCAGCATAATGTTTTGAGCGCGTTACATTGAGTTCCGTAAAACGTGATTACACCCCAAATAAAGTCGTTTCCCATTCTTTGTGTGTAGAATTACATAGCTTGATGTACAGAATGCTTGGTTGATGGCTTCCTGATGAGGTTGTTTACACCCTGTATACTCTATGTCTATTAATATACGTTTCTTTTCCCAGGACAACGACCTAGAAAAAGAGCTCCAAGCAGACGCCCTCAAACACGACCTCCTAACACAGAAAGCCAAAGCGCACTCCCTCACCAGCCTCGGGCTGCTGAACTTCAACGCGTTGTCCACATACGTCACGTGCGACAGTCCTCCGCCCATACAGATGAGTGCGGAGGAGATGGATCAGCTGGAGTACTGCAAGCTCAATGGATTGCCGAAGAAGGTCGAGGGGAATTTTGTGCCGAGGGAGTTGAGGTGAGTACTGATTGAGTGGAGTTTGTTACCTCTTCATTGATAGGATTAGAGTTACTTTTTGATTTGAGATCTAAAATCGTAAAGTTGTGTTGATTGTAATGATAGATACGGATTGGTGTAACGTAACATGAAACGTAACACACGTTTATACGTTTACTATGACCTCTGAGTTTGTTTCGGCTGTAGTCAGGTACGAAACACCGACCCTTAGTTTAAAAAAAAAATTGATGTGTAAAAACCTAATTGCAAAATCGTAAAGTTGTGTAAAAATCGTAGTTGTGTAAAAATCGTAAAGTTGTGTAAAAAGCTTGTAATGATAGATACGGATTGGTGTAACGTAACATGAAATGTAACACACGTTTATAAATGATGTGTGATTTAAAGTGTTTTTAAATTCTGCTTGAACGAACTAATATTTCTGGTTATACTTCTAGACACGGATGGTGGCGAATCACGGAGACGGATCAGCTACGAGATCTGATGGAGTGCCTACATCCCCGCGGCGTCAGGGAGCGAGAACTACATACATCACTCAACAATCATCTGCCCACTGTTAACAATAAGGTATGTTTTCCTTTGAATCCGCAAGAGAACCAAGATTACCGTGGATATTTGGGGGAGCCCTATGTCCAGCAGTGGATGTCTTTTGGCTGAAATGATGATGATGATGAAGTTTGAGAGAGATCGAATACAATTTGGTGTCTTATTGTGCACTGTGAACCATTTGCCCCAGAGCTATTCCGACTTTTTCTACAAAGTGCATTGGGTAAGTCTTGTATGGAAGGAGCTCCTTCCACACGACACTACACCGTTTGCCATCAACCCGGCACAAATCAAAATTCCGGGCAGTTACTGAAATGTTCGTGGTACAAAAACTTAATAACATTTGGCTGACCCAGGAATCGCACCAAGGACTTCGTGGTCGGTAGTAACACTTGCAACCACTGACCAACGATTCATTTTTTTTTTCTATTGGACAAGCCCGCCACACTATTCCCTGCCCACTGTAACTCCTGTGCGCCAGAATCAACAGTAGCGACCACCAGAAAAGCGCTGAGACAATGAAGCTCGACGAAGTCCCAGAGAATGAATTTTACTGTCTTCAATCCTGCAACGAAATGAAACAGAAAAGTACAGCAGAGGAGTAGGAAAAAACCGTAATTTCCACTTACCTCCACATATATACGAAACAAGGCCAATAGGTACAGAGGCATTAATTGATGGTTCTAACATTGTTTATTTCCACAGGTATACATAGAGAAAGGCGACATCCTAGGCACTGAGCTATGTGTGTCTCACCTGGACCGGGTCATCGCGCAGAACGGAGGGTTCCCCTCACCGGATACATCACACTCTTCGCTCACACAACGTAGACTCGACATGCAGCTGCTCAATATGGTAAGTAACTTAATGCTTAATAACATATTTTATATTTATTCTTTTATTTTTTTGCCCAGCAGTGGGACAGTACAGGCTAAATAAAAAAAAACATATTTATCTATTTCAGTTTTAGGAAAACTTACAATAAGTACTTAAATAAGTTTTAGTTTAAACAAAATATAGCCAATTACAAGTTTCCACATGTATATGTCACCGTAGAATTGTCAAAAACGTTATATTGTAATATCTCTAGCGATATTGTAAAGTCTCGAATTATTGTCAAATGAACATACTGCTTACAACAAAACGCATTATTTTTCGTGAAATGCATGCGATGGTAGTCAACTCACGCGGTGTGGAGTGAAGGAGGGGCCCCCTTGCCCAGTGGTACCACTCTCATGAAAAGATACTGTACCATTCCTGAGAAATATCGAATAATATAACCTAACCTTAAAACACTTCATATTCCCCATAAAAAGCGTAGTCGACGGAGCCCCGCTTCGGAGGGCCCCTATTTCCGAGTGCAGGGTTTAAAGGAACCTAACTAACCTAACGGGGGGGTGCCCCAAGTCCCGATTATGGGGGCAGAGATACTTCCGGATGTTCAGTTGACAATAATTCGAGACTTTACAATATCGCTAGAGAGATACACGTTATATTGTAATATACCGTATTTGACAATTTTACGGTGACATATACAACATGTCCCAAAATTCAACGATAAGCCAGCACCGGAGGATAGACCTGCCCATGACTACTCGGGGAAAAAAAGAAAAAATATATATATCTCTTTTTTTTGAAGTTATAAAAAAAAAGAAGAAATTCTTAAAAAAGTGAGACCTTTTATGATATTTTTCACTACCATGACCACACTTTTTTAAATATTTCTGTTATTTTTTTTTATAGGCAACCTGAATAGCACTGCTATCTACCACAATTCTTAAAAAATCCAGAATACCTCTAGTTTTTTCACGTAAATTAATGAAACTTAATTTATTCCCTAAATTTTTTGAAGATTTTTACTTTTAATCAACTTTAACTCATCGTGGTGTAAAAAAAAAGTATGAACACTACTATGGCAAGTTTTTTTATAAATTGACGCAACTAATCAAGATTCCAAAATGGTATAATACTCTAGGAAAATCAACCACAAAAAAATAATATCCATACTAGTTCAAAACAAGAACCAAATTCCTTAAATTATAGTTGACAGTAATCACTTTCACTGCGTGCCCAAAATGGGTTCTTGTTACAAAATCTAGGAATTTGAGTGGGGCATACATACCTTAGAAGTTAGAGAGAGATAGATAGATAGAGATATTTACGTTAAAAAGAGACAACAACAGGGCAGGTAGTGGGTTCTTGTTACAATTTCTAGGAATTTGAATGGGGCATACATACCTTAGAAGTTAGAGAGAGATAGATAGACAGAGATATTTACGTTAAAAAGAGACAACAACAGGGCAGGTAGAGAAGCTGTTATTATTCTCAGAGCAAGTCAGTTCAGTACGCTCTGCTCCTTTGTTTACTGCGCACCGTTCCGTATTCAACTGACGTGGCTCTCGTACGTACTAACGACTTTTGGCTTGGCTTTTTGGACTGGAATCGATCTGCAAACTGAACTGACCTGGCATTATCTTGGACTACGATTGTGTGTTTTGTGACTACGATTGTGAGTTTTGTGATTTGGAGTTCTGGCGCATTTTGGACTGTTTAACGATCAACATGCCGCAACCATACACACCACAGGAATACGCAAATATGCACCTCGTCTATGGAGAAACCCGATGCAATGCTAACGCTGCTAGCAGACTGTATAGAGAAAGGTACCCAAATGCTCAAAGATATCCTGATTATCGAGTGTTTATTAATGTGCATCAAGCGTTTTCGGAGGGTCGTATGCCATCCAGTAGGAGAAACGCTGGAAGACCTAGTTCGGATCGTGATGAAGAAGTTCTCAATGAGATAGAAAATGATTCGACTACTTCGGTACGCGCCATAGAAGAAGCTACAGGAATCCCGAAAAGTTCTGCACATCGAATTTTACAACGTCACAAGCTTCACCCATATCATTACAGGCGTGTGCAGACGTTGTTACCGCGGGACTATCCATTAAGAGTCACATTTTGCCGTGTGATGCTGCAAAGGCACAGGGAAGATCCCCAATTCCTGGACAAAATTCTATGGTCGGATGAAACAACATGCAAGAAAGATGGATATTTAAATCTACACAACCTACATAGTTGGAGCAATGAAAATCCGCACTTGATGAGACAAGACAGATCCCAATATCAATTCAAGGTTAACTTATGGACCGGCATATTAAATGGAAAAGTAATTGGGCCCTTTGAGTTACAAGGAAACTTAGATGGCAATAGTTATTTAAACTTTTTACAAAATGACTTGCAAGAATTGCTAGACGACGTGCCCTTAAATGATCTCCAAAACATGTGGCTCCAAAATGATGGTTGCCCAGCACACTATGCCCGCCCTGTGCGAGAATATTTAAATCAAGAGTATCCAGGGCGTTGGATCGGGCGACTTGGTCCTATCTTATGGCCACCTCGTTCACCCGATTTGAACCCCCTGGACTTCTTCTATTGGGGTTGTCTTAAAGACAGGGTCTACTCAAAACCCATTGCGTCATTGGACGAGCTTCGTCGAAATATCAGTCAGGCTGCGGATCATATTAATCGCAGAAGATATGCAAGACAAATAAAACGGTCATTTTTAAGGCGATGTCGTGCATGTATTATTGCTGGTGGCAAACAATTTGAACATTGGTTATAATGTTAATAAATTACATGAGAAATTGTTTGACCATTTATTTAAATATTAAACATTTTCCAAGAACTAATACTTTTTATTACCTGACCGTCATTTGGTTAGAAATAATAGGAACATTTTTTTTTAAACTTGTTTGCCTAGAGTATTATACCATTTTGGAATCTTGATTAGTTGCGTCAATTTATAAAAAAACTTGCCATAGTAGTGTTCATACTTTTTTTTTACACCACGATGAGTTAAAGTTGAATAAAAGTAAAAATCTTCAAAAAATTTAGGGAATAAATTAAGTTTCATTAATTTACGTGAAAAAACTAGAGGTATTCTGGATTTTTTAAGAATTGTGGTAGATAGCAGTGCTATTCAGGTTGCCTATAAAAAAAAATAACAGAAATATTTAAAAAAGTGTGGTCATGGTAGTGAAAAATATCATAAAAGGTCTCACTTTTTTAAGAATTTCTTCTTTTTTTTTATAACTTCAAAAAAAAAGAGATATATATTTTTTTCTTTTTTTCCCCGAGTAGTCATGGGCAGGTCTATCCTCCGGTGCTGGCTTATCGTTGAATTTTGGGACATATTGTATAAATAATATGAAAAAAAAAAAAACGAGTAAGACCAAACAGAAAAATGTGTAAATACAAAAAAAGGAAAAACCCAAAACTGGAAGCCGACCTAAACCAACATAGCTGGGAAAAGGCTAAGCAGATGATGATGATGATGAAATAACAATATTACTATCTCAATTCCTCCCAGGTGGAACAGCTGGAAGAGCGTGTAGCAGCAGCTTCCATGCAAGTCAAGGGCTGGCGTCCAGCACGAGGCAGCGCGGACTGTTCGCCTTCAGAACCAGTAGGTCGCGCGCGACACAAGCTGCAAGCGTTAGAGGCACACATCGAGCGGAGGTACCTCAAACCACCGCTCGTACAAAGGTACGCTAGGTAATGTATTATGAACCTTATTATGAGTGTCCTTAGTGTTGTTTGTTGGTTGTGGGTAGACTTAGTTTTGTTGTGGTTTCATCGGTGCATTGTCATGCTTTTCTTCATTGTTTTGGGGTTCATATAGTATTCAGCTGTATCCGTCCACTGGAAGCCGATCCCAACATAGTTGTGAAAGGCTAATCATAATGATACATACAGCCGTAACTTTAGTGTCATCAGACAATTCATCCATCGTTTCATATTTTCTCATACTATATAAAGTTTACAGATAGAAAAATCAATGTTTTCTTAGTCATATTTGATACAATTGTGTGCATGGTGGGTACATTTAGTTTGGTTATGGTTTCATCGCTGCATCGTCATGCTTTTCATTATTGATTTAGGGTCATCTGAATGTCATATTTTAGACAATTCATCTGTCATTTCATTGTTTTTTCATATAGATATAAGAATCAATGCTTTCTTTGTCATATTTGACACAATTTGCATGAATCGAGTGTCTAAATGCCATGTATTTGATGGCTAGCTTTAGTGTGGTTGGTAAGTCATCATGATGCCCTTCACATTGATTTGTGGTCCATAAATCTATTAGCTGTCATCTTACTCTCATCGTTCACACAACTCATCCACATTTTCCTCACAAAATAGATGCTGTCATGGTCATATTTGACACAATTTGTTGTATGAATCCATTGCCACGTTTTTTTGTGTGGCTAGTTTTGATTTGGTAGTTGGGCCATATCATTGCTTTTTTCATTAATTCCAGGTCCATACTTCGTTTTTAACCTGTAAGTGTCATTTTTCATAAAATTAATGAAATTCATATTCTCTCACGGAGATATAAAACGAATGCTTTCGCAGTCATTCTTTTACGGTTTAAAACTAAACGTATACGTAAGTGACATCTTACGGGATTCTTTTCTCAGTCTTATTGGACACAATTGTTTAAGATGAATCTGCTTGATATACGAGAACTTAGATAAAAACGATACGGTTCCTTTGGGTTTTGGTTTAGAAGTTAGTTTTTTATATTGCTTGTTGGTTCATCATCATCAACATCCTCCAGAGCTAAAGCTATTTATTTATTTAACGTTGACATCACTAGGTATTTCTCCAGTTTCTCTTCATCATCTTCCCTTTTTTTTGGGGTTGTTTTGTCTATTTCATACATTTCTAGAAACCGTTACGTCGGCGTCATGTTTATCTTTGTGTTGATTTTGGCTTACCCATAGGTCCCACCATTCATCCATTACACAATCCATTTAACATTTTTTGTAGCAAATTGAATCAAGGCTTTTATAACTAGTGGTAGGTTACGTTTTAATGGCCATTTTCAATAACTTACTGTTCGGTTTCGGTAGGTTGCTATCTCTGTCTTTTATACATTTTGTTTACTGGACGGTTAGGAACAAAACGTCACAAAAAAGCTTTCTTTGATTTTTCTGTGAATCAAATGACAGGTAGGTGACACGTATACGCGGGCCTGTGGACGGTGAGCTATGAGCTCGCTCGTCGTCCGTCTGATGACGACAGGCTGTGTCGACGGCGCCAGAGTGTTCCACGCGCGCCTCAAGGGCCGAAGCCTGCCGGGGCTGCAGGACTGTTTGAAAGAGATACCGCAGCCCTGGAACATAAAGGGCGAGGAAGGAACATGGATGGGTTTTAGTCAGTAAAAGTCTGACACTCCCTTCCGCTTTGCCCTGAGCGGAAGGAGTCTTTTGTTGATTTCCCATCTGAAAAAAGGTGACACGTGTTACTAACAGTATACGTAAGTAAGTTATAGGAAACGTCCGTCGCTTTTTTGTCGCATCAACAACGAAAATAAATCAAAATCACACATTCTAAATTATAAACCAAATACTACAAATTAAAAATGATGAACTATCGGTTAACAGCTTTTAATTCGTTAATACGAAACAAGAACATAAATAGTAACTAAACAAAACCGTAAGTTCAAGTCAGATGATTATTGTTACTTAAATTATTATTTACTAGCTTCTGCCCGCGACTTCGTACGCGGATCCTGTTGCTTTTGCCAGCGATACCGGGTTCGTCAAAATCGATGATCTGAAACGTCGAATTCTAAGAGCCCGGGGACGGGAAAATAACGGATCTTTCCCACCTGAGCAACACATACCGTTTGGTTCTTTTTGCCATTTAACAGCTTCACAAAAAGTATAATGTTGAACCATACCTCCGGAATATGTGGCGTATTCAATCATAGGAGTATACGTAAATGAACTCCGTTTCTTATCAACCCAAGGAAGGTCGTCATGCCCTACGGCTATAACACCCGATTCTTCAGATGTTATCGACATTCTGTTCAGAGAATGTCGAAATCCTCGCGCTCTTCTTCTGTCTCTTCATGCCGTACTCCAGCAATTCTTTCTCTCTCACATTCTAACTGATTATGAATATTTTGTTGTGTGCGTGTTTGGGGCAATGTATGATAATCTCGAGCAGCGAGTCGCGCATCACGTTCATCGCTCGTCTCAAAAGACCTGTTAGTAGATGTGCGAATACGCTGAGAACTCAAGCGCAATTCTCTATCCGTGAACGCAATCAGGCATCTATTCTTCACTGGTCTCTAGAGACCTGGATGTAGATGCGTAAATACGCTGAGAACGCAGGCGTGCTTCGCGATCGGAAGTGGTTTCCACGGAGCAAGTTGCAGCCTGATGTTCTCGAACAGCATCAAGTCTCTCCTGACGCTCTTCGGTAGATTCTTGGGATCTTATGATCCTCAATCTTTTAGCTCCTTTGAAACATTGGGAAAGGTTTGACCTCTTTCTAGGCATGGTTATAGTTTTGTTGTGAAGATACCTGATCAATTAAAATCTAAGTGCCCTGCGTTACCGGGTAGGCTACCGAGTCACGAAGATAAATGGAAAAGGAAATTAAACACTCAAATAACATAAGCCCGAAGACATATTTATTCGATAAAATGAGTTTTGGTCAGTAGAGTCAAATTTTCAATGATATACCATCGTCATTGAAAATAAGTCCTAAACTGTTACCGCCTTAACCGCGTGGAGGTACTCCCAGTTTTTGTTATTTAATAATTTTATTATACAGTGAAATAAGTGATAGCTTTGCAATAATTTTCACATCAGATGTTTCTGATCTTCGATTTTTTATAAGTCAACAGGAAATGCCCATGAGACCGAACAACTTTTGCTAAGACGTCATCATTCCTATATGTGTTATGGTGTAGCTGGGCTCTTGGGGTTCCACAACAGGTGTCCCAGATCTTCGATTTTTATAAATCAACAGAGAGTGCTTATCAATATTGAACAACTTTTGCTAAGACGTCATTCCTATATGTGTTATGGTGTAGCTGGGCTCTTGGAGTTCCACAACAGGTGTCCCAGATCTTCGATTTTTATAAATCAACAGAGAGTGCTTATCAAATTGAACAACTTTTGCTAAGACGTGATTATTATATGTGTTATGGTGTCGCTGGGCTATTGGAGTTCCACGACAGGTGTCCCATCATCATCATCATCATCATCAGCCTATAATGTTCCCACTGCTGGGACACGGCCTCCTCTCAATGAGAGGGAATGGGCTATAATATATAATCCACCACGCGGGCCCAGTGCGGATTGGTAAATGTCACATGTCTTCGAATTTTTGGTTCTAGGACATGCCGGTTTCCTCACGATGTTTTCCTTCACCGTTTTGAGAGCAGCGGTGATGAAATAAATTACACAAAGTAATGCGCCTGTCTGTGTTCGAACCCACGACTTACTGTTCGTAAGTCGGGGCCGCCACCACTGGGCCACCGCTGCTCTTCAGGTGTCCCAGATCTTCGATTTTTATAAGTCAACAGAGAGTGCTCATCAGATTGAACAACTTTTGCTAAGACGTCATTCATATATGTGTTATGGTGTAGCTGGGCTATTGGAGTTCCACGACAGGTGTCCCAGATCTTCGATTTTTATAAGTCAACAGAGAGTGCTCATCAGATTGAACAACTTTTGCTAAGACGTCATTCATATATGTGTTATGGTGTAGCTGGGCTATTGGAGTTCCACGACAGGTGTCCCAGATCTTCGATTTTTATAAGTCAACAGAGAGTGCTCATCAGATTGAACAACTTTTGCTAAGACGTCATTCATATATGTGTTATGGTGTAGCTGGGCTATTGGAGTTCCACGACAGGTGTCCCAGATCTTCGATTTTTATAAGTCAACAGAGAGTGCTCATCAGATTGAACAACTTTTGCGAAGACGTCATTCCTATATGTGTTATGGTATAACTGGGCTCTTGGAGTTCCACATTAGGTGTTCCAGATCTTCAAATTTATTCTCTCAGCAGAAAATGCTCATCACGTGGAATAATTTTTGCTTTGGTGTCATATTTGTATCTCTTATAGTTTAGCTGGTCTATTGCGGTTCTACATCAGGTGTTCAGGTTTCCAAGATAAATTATAGCCTTTATGTTGCCCAGACATAATATCTATACAACAAAAAAGAAATCATTCAAATCCGTTCAGTATTTCCGAAGATTAGTGTGTACAAACAAACAGACAAACAGACAGACTTTTTTTTTTGGATTCGTACTCTATTACTGTTTCTAAACCCCCTTCAATTATTATTTTTTAAATATATTCAATGTACAGACACAGCTTTTTTACTCTTTTATTATATGTATAGATAAATGATATATAAATTATAAACATGTTTAAATAAATAGTTATTTAAGGTTACTGATTACAAAATGGTGGCGGTTTAAATCAATGCATGAATTGAGTGTTATGCTTTTCAAAATTCGTTTTTATTTTCATAATGGGCTGTTTGGTTTTCAAAATTTTGTGTCTTAAAAGAAACACAACTAAATTGTTGAATATTGTTTTATTTTTACTTTAATTGTGTTTGCATATCAAAAAGTTTCATCTTTCAAACATTCAATTTCCATCTGCAAAATTTTCACTACAAACAGAAAGCATCAAAATGCACAACAATGCCGTAATTCATTAACTGTCAGCGAAGTAGACACAATAGTTAAACAATGGCGTCTGACCGTAACGGTCAGACCACAATATAAGAGGTGATGTTACGTGCCCTGGCCGAGAACTGGGACAATTAGAAAGGATATCTCATCATCTTCCTGTTTTAGTCCTATTCTACTCAAGGTCGGCGCATCACGTTTTTCCACTGTCAGACGTCAAGACATCATTTACTCCTTTCTCTTTCATATCATTCCTCACTCAATCCAACGATCTTTTCTTTGGCTTCCATCCATCAATCTTTTAGCTACATGCGCTTCATATCTCCTCATTACAAATCTATGCCAAGAGAAACGAATTCCTTTCAATTTTTCTGTAACAGGCGCCTCTTTCAAACTCGTTCCGTACTTTATCCATTCTTATCACACCACACATCCATCTCAATATTCTCATCTCCGCATTATGAAGCGTAACTTATTTGTTACTATTAACTATGTGCAGTACAACGGAGGCGACGCTAGGCGCAGTGCTGCAAGCTGAGCACGGCAACGCGTCAGCGCCGTCGCCGCAGAACACCGACAGCGCTAGCGAGGGGAAAGGTATGCGTTACAATACAGCAATGCTTTAATTATTTAATGTGAAGCATCTTTTTATAGCTCATATTTCTGCCTATGCCCATGGAAAAAAGGGGTGACATTATGAATTTACCTTATGACCGCTGTTGTCACATATACGTGTCAAGTAAGCGCGTGCCCTGTACGCCAAACGACAAAAAATATGTGACAAAATTGATATTGTAGCTTGGCGTGAAGGGCTAGCACGTGCGTTTAAGCTCTGGTGGTTTTTGACCTTGTAAGGGTACACATCACGCCTGTTAATTCCCAGAGGGTTAAGCAGAGGTGCACTTAATAACCTTTCGCCTATTATTATGTTAAATTACGACCGAAATATTATAAATACAAAATCTTTATCTCTTAGCCAAAAAGTTTTAAATTAATTGGTGATTGTAGCCTCCTTTTCAGTAAAATGCCTGTGTTAGGAGACTCCGCTCTTCCATAGCAATATAAAATGTATTATTAACTATTATTAATTTAGTCATCATCATCTGCAGCCTTTTGGGAACTATGTTGGGGTCAGCTTCCAGTCTAACTGGATGCAGCTGAATACCAGTATTTACATGAGGCGACTGCTCATCTGACCTCCACAACCCAGTTAGTACCGGGTAATACGATACCCCTCGGTAAGACTGGTTGTCAGACTTTTTGGGCCACTAACAACCTGTAACGACTGTCAAAGTTCTACAAATGACAGCCGGAACCAACAATTTAACGTGCTTTCCGATGCACGGAGGAAACTCGGTATGTAATGAGTGATCATCACCCATCCACAGACCAAGCACGGCTTAACCTAAAGATCGACCCGAGCGGCTGTTAATATTTAGCCACGATCTAATCATTTATTTATTTCTCACTTTTTATTCCACATCTAGCTGACAACAAAGGCATAGCTCGCGGCCTAGCGACATGGCGCGAGGCAGTAGCTCGCTGCAACACGTCGGCGCAGCTCGCGATGTTGCTGCAAGCGCTGGAGGCTGCGGTCGCGTGGGACAAGAGCATCATGAAGGCGGTACGTATGAGACATGTACGTATACCCATCTGGTCGGGACGCAAAACACGATAAATTGTATGTCAGTAGTTAGAAAAATACCCTTAAATAAAAATACAAAATTGTCTCAAAGAATTTCAGAGAAATGCCGGAGATTGTGCAAAAATATATACGGGTCTAATTGAGAACGTCTTCCGTTTTTTTTTTTTAGTTTTCAAGGTACGAAAAACGCGAATATTTATTTTATTAGGTAGCATGTTTGAAATGATAAAACTTTAAAATGTACTATTTTTTTATTTTACATTACGTTATATTTATTTTTTCTCATAGCAAAGTCGTAAGCTTTGTTGATACGTACGGTCGAACAAGCTATTTGGTTAAAACTTTACAATGTAATTTATGGGTTAAACTGTAAACAAAATAGCTTGTTCGACCGTACTTACATAAATATCGTACATTCTTGTGACCATTATACCTTTCTGAACGATAGCCTAATCAAAAATATTAAAATATAAGGCGTTTCACTAAATCTAGAGGACGCCTAAATGCAATGTCCTATTGTACTTTTAGGTGTCGAAAAATATTCACCTTTCGGCATTCACTTTCCTATTTGAATCGGATTTTCTTTTTCTAAAATAAAAGTTGCTTTAGTTACTCCATAGAACATCAGCTATTTGTCAGGTAAAGTCCTCTCAATATCGATCTAATCGAACTGTTTTTGAGATTAGCCGGAAAAAAAACAGACCAAAACTAAAAAAATATGTAAAAACTTTTGTTAAAAGTACCGTTTTCGAAAGAGGTAAAAAGCTGTTATTTTGAAATAACAAACAGACAATTCGATTTTTTCGATTAATTCGTTTAGGCGTGGCCCGTCTGAAAACAGTTAACAACCTTAAACCTCAACGTGTGGAGGTGGACAGAGTATCAAAGTAACACCCGACTTACATCGGTTGATAAAAGAAATAAACGCAAAACTCTTAATTTCAGTTTAGTCTCCGAACAAAAACAGAACCATCATAAAAGTGAAAACTTCTTCAGGCGCGTTGAGCACTTTTTGAGTGAACATAAAAATCATGGAACTCACGTGACCGTCACCTAACACCTTCGTAGCACTCGTAGCCGATACTTAGGCGTGCGCGGCGCACATCCTGTAGCAGATATAGATTACTTAGTTTCACTTCCATATCCGGATTTTTTTTTATTAATTAAAAACTCGTAATAAACTTCCTGCTGGGTATAAATGTATAAATCCTTCTTTCCTTCTCAACTTCAGTTTAACATACCAACTAATATTGAGCCTTATCTCCGTGTACAGAACTGTCAGTTTTGCCTGAGCGGCGATAATGAAGATCAGCTGTTACTATGTGACGGGTGTGATAAGGGTTATCACACGTACTGCTTCAAACCAAGGATGGATAAGATTCCTGATGGCGACTGGTAAGTGAAAAAAATAGGTGTCCTAGTAACTGGGCGAACTATTAAACTGTTATACAGGGTGTATACGGACACTTCAAGAAGCTGCCAACGAAGCATTCTGTTGTAAACACACATTCAGGATCTTACTTCAAAATGGCAGCTCAAATGTTTACGTTTCATGATGTCAGATGCGTTCCAATACCACGAAACACTAGACAACAGCAGCGCTATAGATCGCCAAAATATAACCCGACCAAGTGAAATTGCTTGTTATTTTCGTGGAGGGAGTATTTCTTGTTGATTGAATTGTCGCTACTTATCTTGGTAGAAATTATAGTTTCTCTTGGCGCTGACTATAAATAATTCGAAACATTGTGTAAAGTTAAAAGATGAAAAGTACTAAATAAAAAAATAAAATAAGAACTTAGAACTTTGACCTCCAATCAAAATCCAAACAAAACAGTGATTGCAATGAAGGGTCAGGTAAAGTGCTTTTCAGCTTCGTTACACCCATTATTATAAAGGAAAAAAAAACACAACATTACGTTACTAATTTAAAGGAGACGCTTAAAAAAAAAATATAGAAAAAATGAGAAATTACACTGTTAATTGGCGGTACTTTCATACAAGCTAATATCTTTCGAAACATTACAGGTACTGCTGGGAATGTGTGAACAAAGCGAGAGGCGAGCGAGTGTGCATCGTGTGCGGCGGCGCCAACGCTAACACTCGGACCATACCCTGCGCGCTCTGCTCCCGGGCTTATCATCAAGACTGTCACTACCCGCCACTTTTAAAGGTAACACACACACACACAACCACCTCAGATCACACACACAACACGTCACACACACACACACACAACACGTCACACACACACACACACACACAACACGTCACACACACATCACATGCACCTCACACATACACACGCATCACACACACACATGACAACCTCATTTTAGTTAATTAGGTACTAACAAGTAATCGGATAGACCTTTGAGTAAAAGTGCTTTATCGCATCCTAATGAATGTTTAAGTTTAGATTAAAATTTCATGATTTTCCGTTCATTTAATTGATCATGTTTGTTAGAGAGATTTGATTGAGACGGATTAGCGAAAATATTTGAAAGCAGATTTGTTTCTTTAAAAAAAATAAACGAATGTTTTCTTTGAGGGATATTTGCTATCTCCAGTATTTAGAGTAATGTCCGTCCAAACCGCGTAATATGATCACCGTAGAAACCGGTATCTTCGAAGAAAGAATTGACACTAAAAATCAAATTTGGCAATTCATTGAAAATAAATCGGGTTTTCCCAAAGTAACGTTTTTTTAGAGATTGGTGCAAGCACGTATACAGGAGATAGTGGGGATAGTTGGGATTTATCCCCCCCCCTCCGAAATCTGACTGAAAATAATCGGGATTGTAACCACTGCGAAGTACGTAAACTATAGTACAGTGTTTACAGCGATTTTTTACATAGTTCACATGGTAGTTTCAATGTAGTTTGGATACGTGCTTGGATTTGTGTCTTGGAGTTATTGTTTTATGGTGTCATGTAGTTTATTCCAATGGTATAATATTCAATACAAGTTATTCCCTCTCCGTTAGAACCCGCGCGGCAAGTGGTACTGCTCGCAGTGTATCTCGCGCGCGCCTCCCAAGAAGCCGCGCAACACTAAGAAGCGCGACGCTAAGCATCGCGACCTCAACGCCAGCCTCGACATCGACCAGAATATGGTGCCTAGGTATGTACCCTTTTTTTTCGGATGGGAAATCATCAAATAACTTCTCCCACTCTGGGCGGAGCGGGAGGGAGTGTCAGACTTTTACTGACTAAAACCCATCCATGTTCCTTCCTCGCCCTTTATGTTCCGGGGCTGCGGTATCTCTTTCGAACAGTCCCGCAGCCCCGGTAGGTATGTACCCCCTCACACACTGAATAACAATCACTTTTGCAAACTGATGGAAAATCCCATCGGCCGAAACGTCAAACCGCGACTGTGCTGCCTTAGGTGGACGCACACTTATCCGCACCGAAAGAATCGACCGCGCCGAAAGAATTTTTTCTCATCCGTGTGACGTCATCATTCATCCGATTCGACGCGGATAAGCATGCGAGGTTTTATAAGATTTCATACAAATAATTCTAAAATTCGATTCTTTCGGCTCTGATGACTGTGCGTTCACCTTTATCTCCCACTTGAAATGAATGTCAAACCGCGGTTGTACTATCTTTTATCCCATATTTTATAAACTAGCTTCTGCCCGCGACTTCGTACGCGGATCCTGTTGCTTATGTCAGCGACAACGGGGACGTCAAAATCGAAGATCTGAAACGTCTGATGTGGAATTCTAAGAGCCCGGGGATGGGAAAATAACGGATCTTTCCCACCTGGGCAACACATACCGTTTGTTTCTTTTTGCCATTTAACAGCTTCACAAAAAGTACAATTTTGAACCATACCTCCGATAGCGGAATATGTGGCGTATTCAATCATAGGAGTATACGTAAATGCACTCCGTTCCTTATCAATCCAAGGAAGGTCGCCATGACCTAAGGCTATATCTTGAGACACATCCAATTCTTCAGATGATATCTGAAAGATTTGACCTCTTTCTAGACATGGTTATAGTTTTGTTGTGAAGATACCTGATCAATTAAAATCTAAGTGACTGCTACCCTGCGTTACCGGGTAGGCTCCCGAGTCACGAAGATACATGGAAAAGGAAATTAAACACTGAAATAACATAAGCCCGAAGACATTAATTCGATAAAATAAAATAATAAATGGGAGTTTTGGCCAGTAGAGTCAAATTTTCAATGATATACCATCTTCATCGAAAATCATTCCTAAGCTGTAACCGCCTTCACTGCGTGGATGTACTCCCAGATTACAGTGAAATTAGTGATTGCTTTGCAATAATTTTCACATCAGATGTTTCTGATCTTCGATTTTTTATAAGTCAACAGGAAGTGCCCATCAGACCGAACAACTTTTGCTAAGACGTCATTCCTATACTTATATGTTATGGTGTAGCTGGGCTATTGGAGTTCCACAACAGGTGTCCCAGATCTTCGATTTTTATAAGTCAACAGAGAGTGCTCATCAGATTGAATAACTTTTGCTAAGACGTTATTCCTATATGTGTTATGGTGTAGCTGGGCTCTTAGAGTTCCACAACGGGTGTTCCAAATCTTCGATTTTTATAAGTCAGCAGAGAGTGCTCATCAAATTGAACAACTTCTGCTAAGACATTATTCCCATATGTGTTATGGTGCAGCTGGGCTACTGGAGTTCCACAACAGGTGTCCCAGATCTTCGATTTTTATAAGTCAACAGAGAGTGCTCATCAGATTGAACTATTTTTGCTAAGACGTCATTCCTATATGTGTTACAGTGTAGCTGGGCTCTTGGAGTTCCACATCAGGTGTTCCAGATCTTCAAATTTATTCTCTCAGCAGAAAATGCTCATCACGTGGAACAAGTTTTGCTATGGTGTCATTTTTGTATCTCTTATAGTTTAGCTGGTCTGTTGCGGTTCTGCATCAGGTGTTCCAGTTTCGAAGATAAATTATAGCCTATATGTTGCACAGACTTAATATCTATACAACAAAAAAATAATCATTCAAATCCGTCCAGTAGTTCCGAAGATTAGCGTGTACAAACAAACAGACAAACAGACAAACAGATAAACAGACAAACAGACAGACTTTTTTTTTTGGATTCGGGCTCTATTACTGTTTCTAAACCCCCCTCAATTATTTTTTTTTTAATATATTCAATGTACAGACACAGTTTTTTTACTCTTTTATTATATGTATAGATGTATGAAGATTGAAGCAATTCCTTGTTTGGTCTGATAACAAGGCCGCCGTAACATGTTTCAAGACCCCCGTGGCTAAGGCATTGTCTGTCAGTGAATGAACTAATGAAGAAATTAAATAGATCTTATATTGTAGAATAAAGGTGTGGTTATCTTTTAAAAAAACTATGAATTATGTTATCAAACATCTGCCTAGCCTTTTTTCAACTATGTTGGGGTTAGCTTCCAGTCTAACCGGATGCAGCTGAATACCAGTATTTTACATGGAGCGACTGTCTATCTGACCTCCACGAGCCAGTTAGTACAGGGTAATACGATACTCCTTGGTAAGACTGGTTGTCAGACTTCTTGGACATCATTAAATTAGTCTCAACATACCATAATCCCCCCACATTCCAGCCCCGCAGCATCGCTGGCGTCCACATCGACGACAGCTGAAGAGTGTTCAGGGTCCGCGCTGCACACGCCGGAGAAACATGACGACAAGCTGGACGACACGCTCGCTGACAGCGAGAACGGACTCAACCATCATACCGGTGAGTTTAACACGTCTACAGGACCGGTTACTACGTCCAAGCGTCACGCATGCCACAGTGACGTGACGTCACTTACGGACCGACCGTACCTAATCGATGAAAAGAAGTGAACGCTCAGTTCGCTTGGCGCCTGAGAATACTTTCCATCGCATCGCCTGAGGTTGTGAGCAGGGCAAGTGATTTTATTTCTTTATAACCGTTTATATTTGTTGTTACCACGCCAGGCTCATAAGGCAGGAAAAAAAAAAACAAAATAGGCGGGAAAGCGGCAATCCGATCTTCATTTTTTTTTCGAGTTGTTTCGTGTTTTTGTTTTTATTTTCCTTGTATTCGTAATGAAAAGCACAGTGTTTACCTCGGGTTAAAGACTTATTTAGTCCCTCGAACTATTGGCGCCCAAGCGTAGGGCTAAGTAAGTTACTTTCACCCCTAGGGTAACAATTTACTATTTTGTCCACTAACAGGTGAGCTAAGTGCAGAGGAGGGACCTCCAGAGAAGCGTCGCGCGCTACAGTACGTGGGCGGCAACGGAGCCCTGCAGCATGATGAAACTGACACACAGATAGACGGTACGTACCTCTGTTATACATGTCGCAGCCAACTGGTTTAATTTGCCGTTTAATTAACCGCCTAGCCTCTTAACTAAACAGCGGCCGTTTAACTAGTGGCCTGAAAAAAAACATTATTTAAGTTCGGGACTTGGGGCATCCCGATGTTAGGTTAGGTACGTTCCTTTAAAATCTTTTTTTTTTTTTTTTTTTTTTTTGGGATGGGAAATCATCAAATGACTTCTCCCACTCTGGGCGGAGCGGGAGGGAGTGTCAGACTCTTACTGACTAAAACCCAACCATGTTCCTTCCTCGCCCTTTACGTTCCGGGGCCGTGGTATCTCTTTCGAACAGTCCCGCAACCTTCCTTTAAACCCTGCGGACAGAAATAGGAGTGGAGCGGGGCTAGGTCGTCTACGCTTTTTGGACGAATATAAAGTGTTTTGAGGTTAGGGTACTCCGACGTTAGGTTACTTCAAAGTAAAGAAACTAGGCGGTTCATTGAACAGCTGATTAAACCATTTGACTGCTACATACACATGTCGTTTTGTAATTACACCGCCTGCTTTGCTTGCAAGCAGAATACTACTTTAAGGACATAAGATCTTTCCTTGAATTTTAATGTATTTTCTAGCACATAAACGATTTTGATGTTTTAATAAATTCTCAAAGGTAACTCGTGAAATTTTAATTTTCTTAGGTTTTTTTTTTGTAATTTACGGGTCAATATTAGATGTTGATGTTGATAATTTGTTAGATTCGCACTGGACAAAACAATAAAACAAAATTAAATATAGAACAACAAAAAATTATTAAAAAGTACTTTATAATATGTTGGGGAAAGAGTGGCGGGGTATGGTGCAGGCCTTTGTCCAGCACTGGGACAATAGAGATGTATTACTCGCAAAACAGGAAATCGCGACATTTGCTGCCATCTGTAAGGCCTGAATTCTTGTCGCACTCACGGTCGGTCGCGCACTGTAGGTTGCGTACGAGTATACATTGTGTTCTTATAGCACCATACTTTTTTTTTTTTTTTTTTAGGTTGGGAAATCATCAAATGACTTCTCCCACTCTGGGCGAAGCGGGAGGGAGTGTCAGACTCTTACTGGCTAAAACCCATCCATGTTCCTTCCTTGCCCTTTACGTTCCGGGGCCGCGGTATCTCTTTCGAACAGTCCCGCAACCCCGGCAGGATTATAGCACCATACTACGACGCTGACGTCAGCGGCGACCGACGGCCGTATTTTGTTCTCGCTGACGTCACAACCAACTGTCAGCGCGACAAGAATTTAAGCCTAACTTTAGAATATTAGACTGATCTAATCCCCAATTTTATTTTCTGTCGCGATATATCGACCATCTTTGCTCATGAGCTCTAATATTGTTATTTGAACAGTCGAAGACCGCGACATCGAGAACGCGCCGCTAGTGTCTCGCGCCAAGAAAGAGAAGAACACAACAAAGAAACTGCTGAAAGAGCTACAGTTCTGCAAGTAAGTTACAAGTTTTTATTCCTAGTGAGATGATTACAAGTTTTAACTGGAGATGTCAAAACCGAATACCTAATTTCTTTATTCATTATCTTAGCTACTGGTTGCGAATCAAGAAACTATGCCTAAAGTCTTTTCTCCCATCGCAACTATGTATGTTCGCTTATTCTTTGTTCGCAACCAAGTTGCGGTTAAGGAAAAAGTTTTCTTGATTCGCAACTGGTTGCAAAAAAAGAATAGAAATTCCTATTTCGCAACTGGTTGCAAAAAAAGAATAAAAATTCCTAATTCGCAACTGGTTGCAAAAAAAGAATAAAAATTCCTAATTCGCAACTGGTTGCAAAAAAAGAATAAAAATTCCTAATTCGTAACTGGTTGCAAAAAAGAATAAAAATTCCTAATTCGCAACTGGTTGCGAATCGCAGTTGCGAAAACGGCCGGAGGATTTTTGACATGGTAGCTAGCTAGTAAAAGAGCTCATGGCTAAATAATAACAGACGATCTTGTGATCCAAAAGTCTGACAACCAGTCTCACCAAGGGGTATCGTATTACCCAGTACTAACTGGGTTGTGGAGATCAGACAGGCAGTCGCTCCATGTAAAATACTGGTATTCAGCTGCATCCGGTTAGACTGGAAGCCGACCCCAACATAGTTGGGAAAAGGCTAGGCAGATGTTGATGATGACACAATTCACGCAATCTAGCATTACCGTGCCAAAACGGCAAGCGCGACGACGAGTTCGATGAACTCTGTAGCTAAGCAGAAAGTGAACAGCTGATTTCACATGTTTTTCGTTGTCTTAGCCACAGTGCTTTGTACAGAGTATGTAATTTGACATAGAAACATAGGAATATTAAAATAGTAACTGAAGAAACGATAAAAAACATAAAATTTTCGTTCGAAAAACTCCGGTGGTGGTTTAGTAAATTTGCAGGAGAGCTGTATTTATTAAATGATGAATGAATGAGTTTTGTTTATTTAGCAAGTAGGTTTTCACAAACAATTTTACACGACATTTATTAAAAAGTAGACGGGGCCTGTGTTTCGTACCTGACTATCGTCTGTGAGGCCCAACCAAAACGGTCAGATGTCATTGTTTAACTATTGTGTCTACGTCGCTAACAGCTGAAGGTCTTCTCTGAGAAGAAACAGCCGAAACAATCTCAGAAGTATATAAACAACATGGTGCCTCTCCCCAGGAACCTGTTGAACGAGATGGAGTGCCACGAACACGCCTGGCCGTTCCTGCTGCCGGTGAACACGAAGCAGTTCCCGCAGTACAAGAAGGTCATCAAGTGTCCCATGGACCTCTCTACCATTAAACGGAAGCTGCAGGATAATATGTACGTATAACTGTTCTAGAAACAATTACATTATTCTTTTCTTTTTATACAGGGTGAGTGAGAAATGGCTTTCAAACGAACAGTTCGGAAGTACTATTTGAAGTCAGACTAAATTACTCACAAGGTAGTCGTAGTATTATTATTATGAGGTTTCTCGTATTTTGAACTTTTTGTATGTATTTTAAAATGTATCAGTTTATTTCATTTCTGTAATATATGTGTATTAGTATGTATACTATTTATGTATTTCGATTTTGTTAACAATATGGTATTTTTCTCATTGATTTTTGTACTCGTATCACAATGCTGTCTTATTTGACCCAATGGTTGACTGGTAGAGAATGCCTTGTGGCATTAAGTCCGCCTATCTACGTACCACTCTTGTACATGAAGTTTAAATAAAAAAATAAAACAATTTTTCACGAAGCTGTCAACAAAGCATTCTTCTTTATTAGCATAAACAGGTTACATATAAATGTAACCCCTGGCTCCCTGGGCCCTGAGCCAGGGTCTCACATTTGTATGTAACCTGTTTGTATGCTAATAAAGAATTTATTATTCTGTACATCAAACTAAGTAACTTTACGAAAAAATTATTGCTGAGAAACGACTTATTTTTTGTATGTTTTCAATATTGTATGTCTCATAGTAACGTCTTGGACGAGTCTGTAATGATTGTTAAATAAATAAATAATAATAATTTCAACTTGACGACCCGAATAGCGCAGCGGTAGTGAGGCTGCCTTAAGTTCTCCCGGGTTCGAATCCCGGTAGGAGCAAATGTTTGTGTGATGAGCATGAACATTAATTGTTTCCGAGTCATGGATGTTTATTTGTATGATAAGTATGTATTTACAAACAAAAAGTATATATGTAGTATATCAACTGTCTGGTGTCCACGACAAAAGCCTTGCTTAGTGTGGCACTAGTTAGCGCTGTGTGTAATGTCCAACGATATTTATTTATTTACTTACCAACGCAAACTTCTTCTACCCAACAGCTACAAATGCAAAGAAGAGTTCGCATCAGACGTCCGCCTCATCTTCGGTAACTGCGAAGTGTTCAACGAAGACGACAGTCCCGTCGGCCGCGCCGGACACAACATGAGACAGTTCTTCGACGAACGGTGGACACAGATCTGATGTCTAGCCCAACAGTGGGACGACGAACAGGATGTGTTCCCACTATAAAGGTTTCAATGACTTTAAAAGACATTTTGTCTAAAATGTGTGTGAATTCACGGACTTTTTAACCGATTTCTAATAAAGGAAGAGGTTATATGTTTTAATGACATGCAACTACATTAGCAATAAAGAATAGGATGCAACGCAAGCTATAATGATTTTATGTGATTTTTATGAAAGAATTTGGAAATGTTGCCTACTGAGGTTTACTGCAATTTTTGATGAAAAATGAGTATAAATTCATGGAATTTTAAAATGACATGTTAATTAGTATCCTATGTTTGTAACTACTATTAATTCTGAAACTGTAAATACCGTACAGTACAGTATATTTACAGTACAGTATATTTACAGTACAGTATATTTACAGTACAGTATATTTTACAGTTGTGGGATGTGGACTAGCATATTTTCCTCGCTATATGCGTATGAAGCAATTTGTGAAGAAGGTATTCGGAAATATTTCCAAGTTTTTAAAGTGTCAAGGATTAAGACACGAAAATATCCAGTTTTCTGAGATTTCAGTGTATAAAATGCTGTGTGACCAATGTCCGTTTTCACTGAAATGCGTAACCTTAATGAATTATTAAATATTATTACAACTAACTCTCTGCGCTGACTAGCTTTGAAAATCCAACAGTGTGATATTATTTAGAAATACATTTAGGTTTCGTCTAATATTTAGTACTGAAAATGGGCAATAGACATTTATATGTGTTCACTCCATCTTTAATGAAAACCACCAAAACTGAGTTCGCTTTTAAAAAGTTCATAAATAATATTCCAAAGTGCGAAATAATTTAAGACAGGCAGGGAATCGTGGAATAGTTCGTTTGAGTTTGAATAAGAATGTCATATAGTTAAGATCCAAATTCAATTTCCGGCCGTTTTCTATAACTTACTTACGTTTAACTGTTGGTTAATAGTAGCTATCGGTATTTCTATAAACGAAGAATATCCGATCCGTGTTACCTACCAGTCACTTGATTCATAGAAATATCAATGAAAGCTTTTCAGTGACGTTTTGTTTCTAACCAAACAAATAGACTGAGATAGCAACCTACCGAAACCGGCTAGTAAGTTATTGAAAATGGTCGTTAGTGAATAGTTTAGAAGAAGAATCATCACTATCCAGTGGTAATGATCAAAGGTTGTAATTATAAATTAATAATTGATCTATAAGATTGAAAAGGAATGAGGGAGAGAGACAGAAAGTGTCGTCTCTTTCTGTTACATTGATATGACGTAATTATGAATAGAGAATGTTGAGATAATCACACACATTTTGTCTATATCAACCGAAAAGATAGTCTTTTAATCAAAAGTTCATGGAAAATGTTCTATGTCTCTAATTTTAATCAATGTGGAAGGTAACTAAGCAACTAATGGCGTTAGGATATCTAGTTCCAAATAAAATAACGTCATTACTTGAAAATTTATTATGTCATAATAGATTCACCTCATTGGTCAAATTGAGACATAAGCTATGGAAACGCCCTCTACAATGAGTTATGGCAGATCTTCCCCATTGTGTCAATAAAAAGGATTGAAAGAAAACTTATAATAACTATCGTTTTTTTACATTCTATTGTAATTAAAAACAACACAAAATATTGTAAAAATATCGATAAAAAAAACTATCGACAAATAAAAGTTCGGTGGATACGAGAAGACTATCGTTTAAAAAACTAACGTACCTTCCATTCCGTAAAAAGAAAATTCCAAAAAAACATTTTCTTAAATGTTAAAAAGTACTGAAAAATAAATAAATAACGGAAACTAAAAAAAAAACATTCCAACAATGACTCGACCACGGATATGACGAATAAATATTGAGAATCTCATGTTTAAAAAAAAATGTTTTGACGTAAAAAAGATGAAGAAAAAATAAAAGAAAAATGTTCGTAAAACAGCGCACACGAAACGTTGTTTCTTGTAACTAGAGGAAGTGTAAATAGTAGAATGTAACTAATAATTTAAACTAAAAGTATTAGACGAGATATATTTGTAAGGAATAGTTTAGAATTTTTTGAATATTATTTTTGTAATTTTGCGCTTGCAACGAAACAGTATTTTTAAAGGATTTTCGCATTTTTTCGTGTATTTTTTTGTAGCTTGTGTGTTTGCGTTTACTTTTGAATATTGAAATGTCGTTATACAGGCCTAAATCTTAGAATATAATTACTGATTTATCTCTCGCCATAAAAAAAATACTTTAAAAAATACATCGCAAGGAAGCATCACAGAATTAAATGTACCTTTACTAACAAAAGTATGATTAAGCTGGACTTTTCATATATTTAAAATACAAAAAAAATATAACTTTTACTACCACAGAAATAACATAACTTTTACACAAATGTTCTATATTCCTTAACACAGTCTAAAAGCTATGTTTTTTTTAATCAAAAACTTTATTACTACTTAATTTATTTATTAATAAAAGAATATTCAAAAGTAAAGGTGACATCCCACGGCTCGTTTAAATACTCTTATAATTTCAATTTGGTGGCCAGTTTCGTAGTCGATTCAATTGTACAATGTCATTTGTGTAAAAAAATCCTAGTTGTCTGTCTAAATTTTTGCATTAGGCGGAATTTAGTATTAGGAACGTAGCTTAGGGCTAACGGTAGCGAACGGCGATGTATTACTGTGACAGTTCGCACTGTGACTGTGTTGTGTATGGGGGACTTTACTTGATCACGTAGGTTTTAGTGATGCGGTTGGTGGTTGGTAGAATTGTGGGAGAGGGCCTTTATGCAAGAATTTTTGGTGAGAACTGATTCTCTTAGAATTAATCACGATTGAAATTGTCTATTATTACTTCGTGACTGTGAATGATTAAAATTTGATTTTTGAAGTATTTTTGTAATTTGTTTTTTATTAGTTCAATTCTTTAATCATTTTATTATATTTAGTTTTTTTTTGCTACAAGTCTTCTCTTCTAAAAAAAAATTACAAGACATTGATTGTCATAAGATTTTTTATTTGCGGCATGTGGTGTATAAAACTTTTATTTTAAATAATTTTTAATGAAAGAAATTGTGTGTATTTCAAGTGAGGTCCCCCGAAAAGTTAATTGTAACAAATTAATAATATATGAGGAGGATTTAGTTAAGAGAATGACGCAGGGAGGTTCTCTATGTGATTTATGATTTACTGTGTATTTTTAAAAGCGTGTTTCAGTGTTGCCATATTGTTTTTACAGTGAAATGTAGGGAAAATAAACGGCAATAGAATTTCTACGCACATAACAAATATGTAATCAGTGAAATATTCATGTTCTTATTAAAATAGATACCGCAAAAGAATCTGGATCAATAGTATACGTAAAAATCTTTTTTGGTGTTACATAGAATTTCAATACAGCAAAATTGAAACACGTTTTTCCCAAAACTCGAATTCAAATTCTAATTCAACTTGATCACTGAAATAAATCATTAAACGAAATTTAATTAAAATTAGTGTCAAATAAAAATCAATTCCTTGTAGTCAAAAGTATAAATTAAGATTAAAAAAAAACTCCGTTTTATTACAGTGATGCAAGTTTTTTAATAACATCTCATTTTTTTTCTGTGTATTATAAAAAAAAAACAATTACGTCAGTCATATTAGTGTTTTAGTTATATTTTTTTTTATTTATTATTTCATTATTTATTTCCTTTTTAAGCCAAAACGACATTATTATCGATTGGCGATTGCAGAATAGTACTTACAATACATAGCTGGGCTTATATGTCTGTTTTTCCTATTAATTTCGTCATATTGTTGTGTTGCCAACTTTTGAATTTGTAACAATAGCAATAAATGGTAATTTTTTAACGTTTTACGGGAAAATAGACTAACTTAGACATATTTTTGTACATGCATACTTTTTTTTTCAGTGAAAGGCACTTTCAGACGTTTTTTTTTCACCAGATTTTTTTCACTCACAACATTGTCGAAAATCTTATTTCAATAATCTACAGAGTATTTTAGCGAAAGTATTAATTTAGATAATACTTATTACAGCTTTTTATAATTATAATTTTTACTCGATTGTCACAACACAAGCGATCGTCATAGACAGGACTTTTAAAATAAATTATTGTGTATCTAGTTTTTAAATCTATGTATACTTAATCTTTGGCGGTAACACGTTTTGGTGATTTCGACCTACTGCCATGGAGATAAAGTCGGTATTCGTGTAAAACGTGTTTTGTCAAAGGGCGCATCTTTCGTCCGGTTGGAGTGAATGAACGAAAGATATTATGATGTTTATGTTGTGTGCATCGGTTGATTTTAATTATAAAATGGATATATAAATTATATATACGAATAAATAAATAATTTTTGAAGCACTCCCTTTTTGTTTTATTGTTTTACCAACCCAAATGAAAGGTAGCTTTCATTAAAGCTATGAAGGCCATGAAACATGACCTTTAGGGAACTTTTTTTTATTTTTTTTAATTGAAAGCGCAATAAATGTCAAAAGTAATAAAATGAAAATGATTTTAAAATCAGTTAACGTGTGTCACAGGTATAACAATTGAAAGACGAGCTTTGCTTAACCTTTCGACAGCCATTGTCACACATACGTGGCAAGCGGGCGCGTGCCCTACAGCGACACGATACATAAATATGTGACAAAATGGTGGTGAAATTGTGGCTTGGCGTGAAGGGTACGTTTATGCTCTGTCGTTCAAAGTTATTTCGCAAATTACAAAGCATAATCAGCTATGTGTATTGGGTCACATGATAAAGATACATAGATAAATCATTTATTTAGTGCACACAAAAGGCATAGCACAACACCCAGAAGTACAATGTACATTTTGACCGACACGTCAAACGAAAAAGCGTGCCCTCGGCGTTCGAGCTATGAATTTATCCTTTAATAAGTATCTACAAAAAAAATAGTAGTGAATTTGAAATAGGCTTGTGTCCTAAAAAATTCTAATTAGTCCATCAGTTAGATTATAAAAAAATATTTGACCCGTATTCTTTTGTTACATAAACCAAAATTGACGAAGATACGACGCTTTTAAAATTCGCAATACGTCACGCCGTGCTATAGTTTTTAGTGCGTTGTGACGTCACGAGCCCCCACTCCGTTCACATCGAGTTTTGATGCGTTTTATCTTTGTCAGTACTCAGTGATTTACAAAAACAAAAAATACGTGTCCATTATTTTCCAATACTCTAACTGACGGACTAATTAGTTTTGCAATTTATTGATGGTGGAAACTAGCCTATTATATCGATAAAGCACTATCTTTTTATTTTTTAACCTAGAGTATGTTTTAATAAAAGGTGTAGGTATACCGAAACAAAATAATACAGGAGTTTTATTTCATCCCGCTTTGTCCTTTATTACAGAAATAATTATGATATTTGTTACAGTTCCGGCGTTAAATCCACAATTCAAAACAACAATCGATAAAACCAAGTCAATACCATCATAGCACTATGTTCAATCATGACGTACTTTCTTGTCACCTTTACAGTGGCGTAGCTGGCACGGATTATTTTTGCTTTGCTTTTTTTGTTTTTTTTTTTTGGACTAGAGGTCGGAGATTTTTAATAAATCGATATTTATTAAAAATATCGAACTAATAATAGGTACTTATTTTAATAAATCGATTTTTATAAAAAATATCGAAATAATAATAGGTAGGTACTTATTTTGTTTGATGGTTTCATATTTTTCGTTTCACTTATTCTAAACTTTAGCTAAAATTTCGAAATCATCAATACAACCCTCCAAGCTCACAAAAGTCTAGGAACGACTGTGAAGTCGGTTATATTTTATGCAAAAAAGTTTTTATTTTTCACTTTTTAGTGGTTCACATGTGCTTACCCTTTCACAGCGTATCGGTGTGATTTTTTGTTCTGAACTGGTGTAAACAATAGACAGACGTGAGTCTTCAGCGATCCCAGTATATTTGCTATCATTTATTAAGGAGTTCAGTTGCCTATCTTCCGAAGTCACCAGATCTTTATCAAATCGAAATGGGACCACTCCGAGAAAGTACTCTGCCTAAAACTACCCAAACCGCTTCTGGTGTGCCTATAAAGTTAAGGAGTTACCTCTATTTCTCCGGGATCCCATTGAATGGAACTTTACACGTCCAACTGTCGAAATCTGGGTGTATTGTATACTTCTGCGTACTCCCTCAGAGCATACAGGTGTGATGTTACGTCATGATGTTGTATAAACAATAAACAACCAAGCGATTGCAGCAATTACTACAGCTTTGCCGTGTATTTTGGAAGAGTTCCATTTATATCTCCGAAGATCAGCGTCAGATCTTAACCAAATTGAAATGGAACCACAGGAAAAGCACCAGCTTTCAAATAAAAGAAGAATCATCAAAATCGGTTCACCCAGTCGAAAGTTCTGAGGTAACAAACATTGTCGAAATCTGGGTATATTGTACACATCTGCGTACCCCCTCAGAGCATACAGGCGTGATGTTACGTCATGATGTAGTATAAACAATGAACCTACAAGCGGATGCAGCAATCACTGCAGATTTGCCGTCTATTTTTGAAGAGTAAAAAAGAATCATCAAAATCGGTTCACCCAGTCGAAAGTTCTGAGGTAACAAACACAAAAAAAAATACAGACGACTTGAGAACCTCCTCTTTTTAGAAGTCGGTTGAAAAACCGTTCCTCGACTTGAACTTATTGTATTGATAATTTTGATGATTATAATTCTGTAACTACACACATCAAAAGTGTCTAGGGATCAACATATATTTTTGCAATAACTATGGTAGTGACGCTGCCTTACGTTCTTAGGGTCCTGGGTTCGAATCCCGGTAGGAGCAAATGCTTGTGTGATGAGCACGGACATTTGTTTCCGAGTCATGGATGTTTATATGTATATTAAGTATGTATTTACAAACAAAAAAGTATATTATGTAGTATATCAACTATCTAGTGTCCACGACACAAGCTTTGCTTAGTGTGGCACTAGGTGGCGCTGTGTGTTAATGTCCAGCGATATTTATTTATTATTTTATTTTAAATCAAAGGCGCCATAAACTGACACCAGTTGGGCCTAAAATGGCCGCTTTAGCAGAACATAATATGAATCATGTTAAAAAATTCAAGTTGTAAAAATGGACTTTAAAATTATTATACTTAATTAGAGAACAATTAAAAATTAAGAAAGAAAAGAAAAGAATTTAAGAATTTTAAATTTTTAACGTGATTCATAAAATTATGTTCTGTTAAAGTGGCCATTTTAGACCCTAAGTTTAGACACTAACCCCACGACTGTGCCCACGATAAAGAAAGAAGTTCTTTGTAGATCATAATAAATCTACTCTCAATTTGTTCAAAAAATGTGGAACGCTTCACGATTTTGCGTGTCATCCTTGCGCAGGGGCCATGCTAATCTTCTCTGTATTACTGCCGAAGCAAGTACAACTAACACGCTCTAATTTTGGTACACATGCTAAACGACGGGAAAACTGTGATAGCGCGATGTAGGATTTCGTACATTTCATGGTATTTGTATGAGGATTGCGTAAAGCGCCATCTATTGTTTAAAAATTTGCGTTAATGAAAATATTATTTGGAGGAAAGGTTTATATTTTGTATGTAACAAATAAACTTAAAAACTACTGAACCGATTCGAATTTTTTTTCAGCAATGGACATTATCAGCGAGTAACATAAATAAAAATAAAATAAAACTAGCTTAAACTGCTGTTTAAACTTGGAAACAACAAAAATTGGATACAACTAACTAAATGATGTATATGGTGTCGAATGTCGATTCTGTTGTCTTATATCTTATTTACAGCTCGTCTCGGCTTTTTGTCCGTGACAAAAAAACCAAGTAAATCAATAAAACAAAGGTCACCGACTTCTGAAGCTAAAGTTATTTCACTTTTTTGTGTTTTTTGAAGTCGATTTTTTACTATGTCACGGCAACCTTACGCTGAGCATTATTTTAATGAAAAACTGTAAATTTGTTTGGGAGGATGATCTTGAAATACTTAGTAAAATCGGTAAGAATAGAACTGCTCTAATAATGGTGCTGAATAATGGCAAATTAAAACACAATATAACTGTTTAAAAATTATTTAATAAATTCATAAAATCAGAACTCAAAAATTAATCTGAGACATTATTATGGCTAATTAAATAAAATTAATAAATGCATTTCATATAAAAATATTATATCGAAAAATATTTACAAATAATTAGCTAAAAATAAATTAAGGACGGAATCCGTTGCTTAGAACTAGAATTTATTAAATTTTATCTAAAAATACTTAATTTTTCATAATTTTAGTTTAAGAATTGGAACCTATTTCTTACTTTTAATAAAAGCCATTGGCAGTTTTATTTACTAAGACATTTTTTTACAAAAGTATTTATATCTTACTTATAATATAAATTCGTATAATTTAATCTAAATATAACTGACATACAAATTATATCAATAAAGATGAATCATTTTAGTTTCCAAAATGCCCCTTAAAATAATTATGTTTTTTTTTTTGTAAAATATTTAAAAAAAAAAGTATTTCTATTCAATATCTTCAAACCAATATATTAAAAGGGGTAGGCAAATGTTCATCCTTATTATTATTAATAACTCTAAAGTTTGGAAGTAAATTACTATCCAAAGAATTTCGTTGACAAACATTTTGTCATAATACGCTCCCCTCTCATAATAAATAAATTATTTTTACAATCTTCTTCAGATGTTGGGCCGGTTTAATATTCCAAGGTTGAACCAATGAGCACAATTTGAAATTATATTATTAATATCTTATCAAAATGGCTATTTGTCCAATCCTTAATTATAGTTAATGTCCATGAAAAAGCAATGGGGCTTGAATATTTTCTGAACCCTAACTTCCCTCATTATATTTTATTTTCAAAATTTACTTGTTGATAACAATACAAAAAAGTATTGTATGGGACAAAATCTTCTTCGAAAGCGTCATATTTCTGAAAAATAAGCTAAAGTTTTTATCAGAACCAGCACAACTTTGACATACTTTTAAAAGCTGTCAAAACATGATTCCCGTAGATTTTGTATGGCAATAGCAATCTGTGACGTCACTATATTTACTTTCGACAAGATAGTCCTAACTTCAAGCTATTACTGAACTACGGCATAAAAATCGTACGTTAACCGCACAGACCATGAAACTGAACAACTTTGTCCAAGGAACTAACATTGTAATCAGAAAAAAATACCAGCTGTCCCATACAATACTTCAACACCTTCTAGACCCAATTTGTATGAGACACCTGATATGTTTTTACTTTTATGACTGAGAAAGTTGTCGTTGTTGTGTTCTGTTATTGCATGTCGTTGTTGTTTCCATGACACCTTTAAGACTACAATTTTCTGATTCACGCTGTATAACATGTCAAAAAATGACCAATTTTCTGCCGTTTTGCAGCGCGTCTCCTTAGAAGAGTAGTATCTGGTTGATCCAGTCGCGGAACTCTGAGATCCTGGTGTAGACCCCGGGCTGGTTGGGCTCGGCGCACCCGATGCCCCACGAGATGATGCCGCCCAGCACGAAGCGGTCGTCGCGCTCACGACGGACTACCATCGGTCCACCGCTGTCACCTGACAAATGGAGAGATTTGTTAAGAATATACAACATTTACGAATATTACAACGGCCCAAAGTAAACATGAAAGTCGTGGAGCATCGAATCACCAAAGGTGAGAAGCAAATTCAAACATTGTCAAACCCCAAGAACATTTGCCAGTGGGCATTGGCTTAAAGGTTCTGCCCACTACACCGACCATTATTATAAACCCACGACAAATATATACCTAGGTACTGATATTTATTTCTCGCAGTCAATTTTAAAAAGGAGAGTACCTACACAACTCGTGAAAAAAAAAAACATCTTGGTTCTTGTATCCCTCGCTCCGCTCAGGATTCTACTCTAGAATCCTTTGCTGCTCTCAGGATTCAATTTAGTCCCTTGAATTAAATTCCCTTTTTGACTTGTTGTATATTATAATCTATTTTTCATGAGGGCGTTTTTTTTTGTCTAATGTGCAGTCTCATACTTTTCGATACAAAGAGTATAGATAGGGTTTAACCGCGTATGAAGGCCGTTCTAAACCTGCTATAAACGGGTATATATACCTTCATAGCACGGTGTTGATATGGTAAAGTATAGTGGGCAGACTCCTTTATATGCGTCGCAGTCAACCTAGGAAGCCGGTGCTTAACATAATTTGGTAAAATTTGCCATTATGCAGCCAATGCAATTCAACACTCAATGGCTTATTTCTAACTCCAGAATAGCTGAGAAATTGAATGACCATGAGGAATTATGGATATGTCACCGTAAAATTGCCAAATACGTTATATTGTAATATCTCTAGCGATATTGTAAAATCTCGAAATTTTGACTGCTTACAACAAAACGCATTATTTTTCGTGATATGCATGCGATGGTAGTCAACTTATGCGGTGTGGAGGGAAGAAGGGGTCCCCCTTGCCCAGTGGGACAACTCTCATGAAAATATATTGTACCATTCCTGAGAAATACCGATTATTATAACCTAACCTTAAAACACTTTATATTCCCCTAAAAAGCGTAGTCGACGGAGCCCCTATTTTCGAGTGCAGGGTTTAAAGGAACCTAACTAACGTAACGGGGGGTTCACATTTTGATTGATGTAATTACCCCCACTTACAACTGGTGAACTCTCATTTTTTCACGCCTTCGTGGACCCCACCTGGACTACTTTGGGAAGCAGTTTCCTACAGCCTACCCTCTGTTACCTTCACAAGAGTCAGCGCCGCCTCTGCTCCTGCCGGCGCATATGAAGATGTTCGGTATGTGTTCGTTGTACCCCGCCGCTTGGTACATCGCCTCGCACAGCGTATTGTTGATCACTGGCACCTTTACTTCTTGTAGTACGCTGGGGAGTGGACCCTCTGTAGATGGAGACAAATTACCATGTTAATGGTCAAGAGATTTGAAGTTATCGGAAGTTTATCAGAAGAAATGACATACTTGCAGAAGATACCGGCAAGTGCGTGTAGGCTTCTGTAGTAGCCCGTTATTGATTTTCAAAGTGTTACTTCATTTTAAGTGACTTATAAGGATTTATTCTATGGATTTTGTGTTTTGTACAAAATTATCCAACACCTTAGTTCAACGACTAATACTGCTAAAGTAATGAAGTTATCTTAACTGGTATTATTTTCCTTTAAAGTTTATGAAATGCACTATTGTCATGTATTTTATCAGAATTTTCAAGCCAGCAGTTTAGCTTTTAGAGAGGGGGCAAACAAAGTTTAATATTTAGTAATTTTAAAAGACCTATTCAACGGTACCCCACGATTGGGTACACTACGAAAAAAACCCCACTTAACATGTAGGGGAGGTACCCTAAAAAAAAACAACCCAGCTTTCTAGTACTAACAGTATCTGAGCAAAACCTCAGACCGACAGACGGACATGACGAAACTATAAGGGTTCCTTGTCAGGACTACGAACCGCGTGTACCAAACAAATAAGTAGAGAAGTAACATACCATCAAACAATCTTCCCCAGCCGGTGACGTAGGCAGTCTTACCGACGAAGTCCTCGTCGTTATCAGGCACGCACACCGGTAGAATATTCGGCTGGAAGGTCACTGGCTCATAGAACCTGGAAATTATAGATCGGTTTGTTAACTTCTGGTGAATCATGGATAGGATTCTATAGATAGGAATGATGCTGGGGAGTTTTAGTAACGGGGAGTTCTTTTTTTATCAAGGGGACTACGTGGCAGGAGCTAAATTAGCAACTCTATTTGTGGTGGTCCAAAGTTCGTTTGAAATACTGTTAGAATAAACTTCTAATCAGCTTGCAATACAAACAGTGCGAAATGAGTGGTTTCGATCGATTTACAAAAAATCCATTGATTGGACTAAAAAAATAAAACACTAGCTTGCTTGTAGAATTATTTGCCAAAAGATCAGAATGATTGCACGTATTTTAGTATGGTTTTTACTCGTTAAAATGTTTTTTTAGAGATAAGTTGATATGATTTTTTTATGGAGTAAAATTAATTGTACTTATTATATTTTCAAAACACCATCATACTAGCATACTCGTATATCCTGAAGAATATCATATATTTTTCTAGTTTTGTTTATTGCAGTGAATCATATACATGCAGGCATTCCAAAACTCGCGTTTAGCTCCTGTAGTCGCCTTAAATAAAGTTGTGAGTATGTCCAAGAACCAAACAATTCGAAGACATGTGACATCTACCAATCCGCACTGGGCCCGCGTGGTGGATGATAGCCCATTCCCTCTCATAGAGAGGAGGCCTGTGTCCCAGCAATGGGAACATTAATAGGCTGATGATACATAATGACGATTTCGAACGCTGTTTGTGAACTTTGAACGATTTAATACGTATACAGGGTGTAAACCACCTCATCACGAATCCGTTAACCTAGCATTCTGTACATCAAACTAAGTAAGTTTACGTAAAAATTATTGCTGGGAAACGACTTTTTTTTTGGGGTGAAAAATCATGTTTTGTGGTAGAACTCAATGCAACGCACTTAAAACATTGTGCTGAGGGATGCATTGAATAGGAAGGGGGTGTCGTAGAGGTGGTTAAAGATAATAAAAATCTTACAGTAAAAACTTGTATTTAAATAAATATCTCCGTAACTAGAAGGTTCCCAGGTATGGTGTAGAACAAAAAATGATCGGAATGACGGCGAGAACAATTTAAGTGCCTTTCGGCTTCGTTAAGAGGTGTTTTACACCCTTCGTGTGAATATGTGGTAGACTTCCTTGTTGGTCTTGTGATCGCAAGCGAGGCTCCCGAGCATGCGGTGTTTTGTTTGATTCAAAGGTTCGGGCAAATATGCATGACGACAGTATCAAAAAATTGCAAATCTATTTAGTCCGCCAGTTAGAGTATTGGAAAATAATGGACACGTATTTTTTGTTTCTGTAAATCAGTGAATATTGACAAAGATAAAACGCATCAAAACTCGGGAGTGGGGGCTCGTGACGTCAAAACTAGCTGAAAATTATACCCGTACGTATTGAGAATTTTAAAAGCGTCGTGTTTTCGTCAATTTTAGTTTACGTAACAAAAGAAAAAATACGGGTCAAATATTTTTTGATAATCTAAGTGGCAGACTAATTAGTTTTTTTTTTTGTCCGTTATTTTTTTTTTAAAAATACTGAATAAAAAACTGAATGAAATTACTGATAATTCTCCAGTAGCAGCATAGATAATTCATATAATACTAGATAGATGCGCAACTCTGGTTTTGGTTTTTAAAACTGTGTACCTAAGCTGTTAGATGGCGCTGTTAGTTTTTGTTCAACCAAATAAATACAAAAGTAATTCTCGACTGAGGATTCGAACTTGTGAACTATCATTTACAAGGCAACCCGTGTCACCGCTAGGCTATCTACTTCACTGACAAATAGTTTAAAACAGCTGTTCCCATTATGACAGTTGTAAGCTGTCAAACCGTTGAAAAATGGCAGCACTATCTATGAAAATTTTGTTTGAAGCCAATGTATGGAAGTTTCACCTCCCTGAGTAGCAGTATTTCAGTCTGGATTTGTGTTCGCTTGATGGAGGGTATTACACTGTGGTATTACATGAGACTTAAATATAACTGGCGAAATGTGGCTGTACTATTAAAACTAAAGTAAGTAAATAAAATAAATATTTTCCTTGTGTTTGTTACTTTTTTACACATGAAAGCCGCTAACACCTAATTTAACTAAAAATTCAATAAAATGCAAAAACATCACATTATAACCAAAATGTGAGAACTTTATGTAAAATAGTACTTAAATACGCGATTCGAATATTTCGTATAAGACATAGAGTTGAGAATATCAACGTAAACAACAGTTTTTAATTTATTCGATGCCAAACGAGGACTCAACGAAAACGGACGAATTTCTTGGCGACCGCAAATCGGAAGACGTTGCGTTGGAAGACCTCCCACTAGGTAGACTTATGACCTGGTTAAGGTTGCGGGAATCCGCTGGATGCGAGTCGCAAAGGACCGGTCAATATGGCGACTATTGGGAAAGGTCTATGTCCAGCAGTGGACGTCTTTCGGCTGACATGATGATGATGGTGATGAATTGAGGACGCCACCCAGTAGATAGTGCCTAAGTTGTCATTCTATCCGCCGCTATGGACATCTGCATGACGACGCTGAAATGCCTCGTGCCTTTATTAGCACGACATCGTTCTAAAAACGTTTCGGTTAGAAGAATGGAATCAATAGAAGGGATGGGACCCCTTTCAAACCTGACAGTAACGCTGCTTGTCGACACAAATAAGTATGGTGGTAGGTGGTAGCCCGTCTCACCTACTGCCTATACTATTATGCCTAGGGAAAGAGCTCGAAAACCCCTAACAGGTTGACCCGGGGCAGCGGGACTGTTCGAAAGAGATACCGCGGCCCTGGAACACAAAGAGCTAAGAAGTAAAATGGATTGGTTTTAGTCAGTACAAGTCCGACACTCTCTCACACTCGTCCGCTCCGCCCAGAGCGGGAGGGGTCATTTGATGGTTTCCCATACGAAAATAAAGTGGTTGACAAACTGTTATAATTACTATTTGATAAACCCTCATTTTCATTAGTTACTAATAACGTGTTATTTTGAAATTCTTTTGAAGAATTAAATCCATAAGTAGGTGTTATTTATTTTGTGTCTATATGTATACTAATCTTCGTATAATGGCAATATTGGCTCGTAAACGGTAGCTGTAAATCTAGACTCATTAGGCAAATAATATATTAGCAAAACATTCAATATGATAATACGCAATAGATAACGGGAACGAATGCCTCAAATTACGTTGGTGTCTGCTTCCAGCCTAACCGGATGCAGCTGAATACCAGTATTTTACAAGGAGCGACTGCCTATCTGATCTCCACAACCCAGTTAATACTGGGTAATACAATACCCCTTGATAAGACTGGTTGTCAGACTTTCGTGCCACTGACTACCTGCAACGACTGTCAAAGATCTACAATTGGCAGCCAGGGCAAATTGCTTAACGTGCTTCTACTGACGGTGCCATTTTACCTAAATTTGAAAAGGCAGTTTGCAATTCCGCTAAAATTTCAGCATAATACCCAAGTAGAATGATTTATTGTAGCTACAATGTCTCTTTACGTGTTTCAAAAGTCCCACATATTATAAAAGTCGGGTTGATGGGCAACTCGTCCACTTCGAAACTGGGAACAGAGACCAGTTACCCCTTTTAAAAATTGATAATGGTTAACTGAGCCTACATCTGTTTTTCTCTAAAAGAAAGCAAAGACAAGTATTATAGGAAATACGAAGCAATGAGGGATTTTCTTTTCAACTTTTCCATAGTCGCTGGATCGCTCATGGGCGCTGATCTCGGTATGTTACCTCAAGGAACTGAACGTCACATAATTTCACTTGGATCTAATGGTTATATTCGGAAGCTTAAGCAAACGAAAGTGTCAGTCAACGAGCGTATGTGACGTGTGTTTTTTCAAGCGTTTTGGCTTTGGCACCTAGTAACGTAGTCAGTTCAACCCCATCTACCGAGTTCTTGGAAACTATTTTTTTTTGTAATTCTCAAAAAGAAAACTTCTTATTTTAATAAAGTCTGACAAACTACCGGAGGCCAGAATCAACAGCGAGGCGGAAAGAGGTGTCGTCAACGGTATAATTTGGACATTATAAGTTGTGACCTAATATTGACCCCTACTAGAAAAATAAATAGGTACTTACCTACACTAAATTCAATAAATAAACAATGCAAAACTGAAGGTCAATTTAACACCCTTGAAACAACATTGCACCATAGACAACTCTTTTTTTTCAAGCCTTACAAGGCATGAAATTGCATTAGACACAAATACCTATAATATAGTTTAAAATAACACGGCAGAGTGGCAGTGAACCTCGTAAGGTCAAGTGCATTGACGAGTGACCGAACGGTGTCTACTCAGTGTTAAAACAATGTATTAAGTAGACTGGGTTCTGTATAAGTAGACCGCTGAACTATTATTCGTCATCATAATATAAATTACACAAAGTAAGGTTTGAACCAAATCTATCAGCATTGGCGTTTTTCCATGCTCTATCCTTTTCTGGCGCACAAACTGTCGCTATCGTTCGCGATAGCACCCATGCTCTGAGGTCCTACTCGCTAACGCTTCGTCCGTATATTCGGATCTATCCGTCTCTCTCGCGCACGTCTGCAGATGAGTGCGAGTGAGAGACGCGGATAGATCCGAATATACGGACGAAACGTTAGGGAGTAGGGCCTCTGTTTCTCGTATTAAAATTGCGAATCTGTGCTCATTGATTTTGTTCAACCTTTCAGGACTGTTCTGTTGGGCTACCACTGTATATCTTTAAAATTTTTACACTAACAAAAAAGGACCCTTCAGGAGTCTATACATTTTCATGTCCAGACATTTTCAGCTGACATTTGAGGAAACTATCTTCCATTATCCCCAGAAACTGCAGAAGGCTTTTCTATAATCACCACGGAACCCTAACACAATCCAGCGCGACGTTCACTGATGTGCTAACTGTTTTTATAACGACGCCAATCTGTTCCGAAATCAGCAGATTACTGGCCATTAATAATTTTATGGCAGGCCGCTAATTATGTCATTAATTTAGCATTTGATATGAATGGTATGCTTGAAATGCGGCTGTTTCTGTTAAATTATTGTGTGACAGTTGCAATTTTATTGTTTCACATTTTTTTCACTGTGTGCTAATTTTACGAAAATATTCTTAGTTTGTTGTCAACTGAAGATCTTCCTGGTTGCTTTTGTTTGGCCTGAATTCCTGTTATGTTATCGGTCGCGTACGTCAGCGAGAAATACAGTAGCAACGTACGCGCCGCAGACGTCAACGTCGCAAATGGTGCTGTATAGAACACAATTTTAGTAATTTCCGCTAGACTCTTTGTTGGTGGAAACACATGTGAGCAGTTTTCTCTTTCGAGGTAACATCGATAACTCGTAAACAAATGTCCATGCTCATCACAAAAACATTTTTGCTCCTACTGGGATCGAATCCCGGAAGGAGCAAAAATGTTACGGGCACCGGGACCTTAAGAACGTAAAGCAGCCTCATTACCGCTGCGCCATTCCGGTCGTCAAAAATGACAGACTTATCCAGCTCGCTACGATACTCACAATATGGAGAAAAGATAGTTGTACAACTTACCTCAGTAACGCCAGGTCATACTCGAAGGTGGCAGGATCGAAGTGCGGATGACTGGCCACGATCTGAACTCTTCGCTCCACGAACCCGTAGGGCTCATCACTCTGCGCCAGATCATGTTCTCCTAGTCTTACTAGCAGTTCTGATGGGGGGACGCTGTGGGAGAAAATTGAGGTTTAGTCAAGGATCCTTAGAACTCATTATTTCCATGGGTTTAATAATTATCGTGAGGAAGCCTGCGGAATTAGACAAGTGCCTTAATGTTTAATCTTTCCTCTTATGTAACATTTAATAACGTATAATTTTTTTAGGACAATCCCGCCACACTATTCTGTTGTGGTTCTATTCTGTTGATTCTGGCTTTCAGGAGTTACAATGACTTCCCAGAGAAACAATTTAACTGACTTATATTCCGCAACGAAAATAATCAGAAAAGTAGAGCGGAGGAGTAGGAAAAACCATAATTTCAACTTCCCTCCATAACAGGAGGAGACAGAATGAAACAAGGCCAATAGGCACAAAGGGGACGTTATACAAATAGGATATGCCCAGGGGCCCAATTCTGCTATTTTTATAAATTCGTCACTCCAACACGATTCCATTCCCATCCCATTGTCATTTTGCTTAAAGTTCATAATCTTCCAAATTCACAATGATCGATCATTGGTCGGTCAATGGTCTCGTAATAAAATTGTGTTTTAATGACATTGTCGTATTGCCATTATTATAAAACCCTTAGCACAAATGGTTTTCGAAATCTACTACTAAATGCGAACATTTATTCATGCCAGATTTCATTAAATATATTTTATTACTGTACGAGATTACCATTCTATGACATTTCTTTCAATGGAGTGTCAGTGGTTGACCATTGAAAAGTCATAATCATTCATTTTCATTCATGTCCTATGTCCCCTAGATGGGGCAAAGGGCGTCCACAGATGTCCTCCATCGCGATCGGTCTTGAGCTTCACGCTTCACCTCGCTCCATGTCATTCCGATGCTCGCCGCTTCTGCCAACACGGTGCGACGCCAGGTTTGACGGGGACGGCCACGCTTTCTTTTGCCTTGAGGATTCCAGTCCAAAGCTTGTTTGGGTATGTGGTCGGGTTCCCTTCGGAGCGTGTGGCCAATCCATCTCCACTTGCGACGCTTGATCTGGCGGTCGATAGGGCTCTCGTGGCATTCCTCTAATAGCTCTACGTTAGAGATGGTCTCGGGCCAGTAAATTCCGAGAATGCGACGAAGACAGCGGTTTACGAAAACTTGGATTTGGCGTGAGATGTCCTTTGTGACCTTCCACGTTTCGCACCCGTAAAGCAGCACGGATTTCACATTGGACCCGAATATCTTGAGTTTAATCCTTCGGGTCAGTTTCCGCGACTGCCAAACAGGTCTCAGCTGCGTGAAAGTTGCTCGGGCTTTGGCTATCCGTGAAGCGATGTCCTCTTCACTGCCCCCAGTCTCCGCCACGACGCTTCCGAGGTAAGTGAATTTGTGGACGCGTGCCACTGCCTCTGTGCCAATCAGCAACGGTGAGTGATTCTTCACACCAGTTCTCATCTCCTGGGTCTTCCTGATGTTTATTTTAAGCCCGGTTTCTACCGCTTCCTGCCGTAGATCGTTCAATTTTGCTTGCATATCGGCGTGGGTATGACTCAGCAGGCATAGGTCATCAGCGTAGTCCAAGTCTTCCAAGACGTTGGATAATCCCCACTCTATGCCGCGGCGCCTGTTTTCAGAGATGCGAAGCATAATTCCGTCAAGAACGACCAAGAAGAGAAGCGGTGAAAGGAGGCATCCTTGGCGGACACCCGCGTGTACTGCTATGTCATCCGAGATGAGACCGTCATGGGTTACCTTACAAGAGTACTTCTTGTAGATACTCTCCAACAAACGGACGATTTTCGGCGGCACTCCAATTTCCAGTAAGCGGGACCAGATGCTAGACCACTTAGACAGCGTATCAAAGGCTTTTTCGAAGTCGACAAAGGTTAGGTAAATCTCCCTCTGCCATTCTGATGCCTGTTCCAGTATTATACGGAGGGTATTGATCTGATCCGTACATGAACGGCTCGAGCGGAAACCAGCCTGTTCCCTGCGTAAAAGAGGATCCACGGCCTTCGACAGTCTGTCCAGAATGATTTTGCAGAAAACCTTAGAGGGAATCGAGAGCAGTGTAATACCTCTCCAGTTATCGCAATGGCTAAGATCACCTTTCTTAGGGACAGTTATGATAAGACCTTTGTTCCAATCGTCAGGGAGCTCTTCGGCGGTCCAGATCTTTTCAATCAGAGGCGTCAGAACGTTGACGGCGGAGGATAAATCGGCTTGTAACATTTCCGCCGTTATCATGTCGAGTCCTGGTGCTTTGCCTGTCTTCAAAGAGCGGACTGCCTCCGCAACTTCAAAGGCTGTCGGTGGTTCCGTGTTGATGTTTAGATGCCGCGGTGGTGGGGAACTGACTTGCAGCGCGTCAGGCTCTAATGTAGCTGACAAACGGAAGACCTCCTCAAAGTGTTGACGCCAGCGTAACAGCTGCCCTTCTGTTGTCACAATGAGCTGACCATCTTTGGACTTAAGCGGCTTCTTCTTTGACCTGCTGTTACCTGCCAAGGTTTTGGTAGCTTGGTACAGCTCCTTCAAGTTGCCGGTGTTGGCAGCTTGTTGAGCACGATATGCAATACCATCAGCCCACTGTCTCTTATCTCTGCGGGTACTGCGGTAGATTTCCTTGCGTTTCTGACGGTATTGTATGTTAAGGTCGGCCCGTGTGGCGTCGTTATGGGTTTCTAGCAGTCTCAGATGAAGATTTCTTCTGTCTTCAATCAGGTTCCACGTGTGTTGTGACATCCAGTCCTCCCGAGAGTGAGTCGATTTGTGCCCTAGAACGATGAAGCTGGTCTCTGTATAGGCCACTTTGATGCGATTCCACTCCTCGTCTAATGAGTCCGAAGCAGTATTGAGTACAGAAAAGCGATTGCGTAACTCGAGTTGAAAGGTTTGAAAGGAAAAGTCATAATGACGCCATTATATTAGTAGATTACCAAACTTGTCAAAACCTGACAGAACTTGACCATTATGAAATCAATGATCGACTATTCTGACACTATTGTAATAGCAGTTGCCTAGCACATATCATTAGTAAGTCTTGTACCTATATGGTCACACACATTTCGCCAATAATGTTTACATAGGGCGAGCCTATTAACGACACAAATCTAGACTCCGAGCTGCTTTTGGGAAATATCTAACGGAAAAAAGCTATTGAGTATTTTTTCCACAAAGGTATTTGGATTCGAACAACATTGATATGACCTATTGATATCTTCTGTGAATGTAGCTCCTTTTTTTAAACACTTTATTAGAACGTGATCAACATTGGGCTGACGCATATCGAGAAACATGGAAAACCCCAGACTTACAGAAAAATTCATTATCCTAGTTGACTAATTGTATAGCTCTGCTACGCGTTCAATTGGATTGGTACCTACTTTTATCCCCGACTTCACTCACAGCTGAGTATATGGTCTTTCTTTGTTTTTGCCTAGCTCCACGCTCTTGTGCCAACCTCATCCAGGATATTCCCGCAATAGCAACAATATCGTCTGCCCATCTTGCCGCTGGACGACCAACACTTCTCTTTCCTAGGACGCCACTCGGTCAGTTTTACTCCACCTGCCATTACCGCGCCTTGCTAGGTGTCCTGCCCAACTCCATTGGAGTTCCGTAACGCGATTTCCAATATCAAAAACTTTTGTGCGTTTTCGGATTTCGACGTTAGAGATAGTATTTTTAAGACAAATGTATCAGCAAATATAGACATTGTAGATGCTATTGGCCAGTAACTTATCAATACCTTCATCATCATCATTAACAATTCAACTGCTGGGCAAAAGACTTTTAGTTCTTTCCATATGTGGTTTATGTGGACCACTAGTCTTGTCCAGGGCCTCGATGCTATGACAATAGTGTCAGAGTAGTCGATCATTGATTTCATAATGGTCAAGTTCTGTCAAATTTTGACAAGTTTGTTAATTCCATGTTAATTCTACTATCCTATTGGCGCCATTATGAATTTTCAGTGGTCAACCACTGACACTCCAGTGAAAGAAATGTCAAAGAATGATGATCTCGTATCATGAAATCTGGCATGAATAAATGTTCGCATTTAGTAGTCGATTTCGAAAACCATTTGTACTAAGGGTTTTATAATAATGACTATACGACAATGCCATTAAAACACAATTTTATTACGAGACCATTGACCGACCAATGATCGGCCATTGTGAATTTAGCAGATTACGAATTTTAAGTAAAATGACAATGGGATGAGAATGGAATCGTGTTGGAGTGACGAATTTATTAAAATAGCAGAATTAGTCCCCAGTTCGTCGTTTAGATCTCTGTCCAGTAATTTCATCTATTGGTATGAAAATGTTGGAATTGTTGAAACTACATAATAGTGTTGAGAGCAGCAGTGGCCCAGTGGTGGCGGCCCCGCCTTACGAACAGTAAGTCGTGGGTTCGAACCAAATGCGCAGTCGGTAGGTATAGGAGTCATCACGATACTCGTATTCCAATAAAATATGACCTACACAAATGCAATCTTATAAGGAAATTCACAAAATATAATATTGACATTGAAGGCATCTGATACATACTGATAATCAGTAGGTCATCTTAAGGAAAATGCGTGTATGATGCGGTGCACAGGTCTAAATCTACTTATCTATGTATACTAATATTATAGAGAGGAAAGATATTTTTGTTTGTTTGTACCGAATAAATTCTGAAACTACTGGATCGATTTTAACCATTATTTCGCCAATAGAAAAAAAATATCAGGAAGTAATATAGACTAGACAAAAGGCACTTGTTCGCCCCAAAATTGTGGTATTTTTTTGTTTTAGCTAGACCGTACCTGGGAACCTTCTAGTTACGTAGATATTAGGGGTCAAAGTTTCAACTTTCTTACAAGTTTATTTTTAATAATTGGTATTCTGCTCCACTATAATCTGTCAATGTCATCATGATGACCAAAGTTACGGTAGTCTGTAAATATTTTAAGTTTATTTGACAGTTGTGTCTATCGAACTGCCACACTATAGACACACTACTGAGACACCGCTGAAACGACATTGAAGTTTTTGCAGAATACCAAATTTGCAACAGTGGCAACTTAGTGTCTGTAGTGTGTCGATAGAGTGTCAATGGCGTGTTGCTTAACGTTAAGTTACAGAATTGGCACCCTGGTTGGCGGCTTTTTGAAGAGTCTGTTTTCACCCTGGGGCTTTAATCTGCTATTTTTATAAATTCATCATTCCAACACGATCCCATTCTTATCCCATTGTCATTTTGCTTAAAGTTCGTAATCTGCTAAATTCATAATGGTCGATCGTTGATCGGTCAATGGTCTCATAATAGAATTGTGTTTTAATGATATTATCGTATTATCATAAATATAAAACCCGCCAGATTTCGTTTATTTATTAGTGTTATAAGCAATCATAAGTAGTAAGAATTTCGAAAATAGCACCAGTCAGTCATTTGTCATTATGTACGAGTTTACCATTCGATTTACCATTTCTTTCAATGGAGTGTCAGTGGTTGACCATTGGAAAGTCATAATGACGTCATTATGTTAGTAGATTACCAAACTTGTCAAAATCAATCATCATGAAGTCAATGATAGACAATTCTGACACAATTGTAATAGCAGAATTGAGGCCCTGTATTTTTATCATGCTTTGCCGAGCTGGAATTTTTGTGGCCGAAGTCGTAGGTGTAGTGCTAGTTTGATTATAAGTGGAGTTATAATTCGGTGTAATAATTGTGCATGCTTGACAGGGAATGTGGTAAATCGATGTTCTGTTGTGTATTACCATTGAGAATGTAAATTGTTTTTAGTTGTGTCATTATCATCATCATCAACCTATTAATGTTCCCACTGATGGGACATGGCCTCCTCTCTATGAGAGAGTGGGTGTGGTTGGTAGATGCGGGGACCCAGTGCGGGTTGGTAGATGTCACATGTCTTCAAATTTTTGGTTCTAAGACATGCTGGTTTCCTCACGATGTTTACCTCCATCACCGTTTTGAAAGCAGTGGTGATGAAATAATTACACAAAGTATTGCGCCTGCCTGAGTTCGAACCCACGACTTCGTAAGTCGGGGCCGCCACCACTGGGCCACCGTTGCTGGGCCAGCTCTGCTCTACACTGGGCCACCGTTGCTGGGCCACCTCTGCTCTACACTGAGCCACCGTTGCCGGGCCACCTCTGCTCTACACTGGGCCACCGTTGCTCTACACTGGGCCACCGTTGCTCTACACTGGGTCACCGCTGCTCTTTGGTTGACTCCAGACTCAAACTCACGCTTTTTTTCTTAGTGTGGTCTATACATAAATATAGATGGCAATGACCAGAGTCCCTATACGAGCGAGTGGTGTAAATGTGACGTATTATACGTCGATTTCAAGTTTTTACATCAGGAATTTCTCAGTAAACGTCACAAAGAGGACATTTGTGACCGGTTGATGGATGAATAGGGTGGCCCTCTATTACAATAGGACTTAAACATATCTGGCGAAATATGGGTGTAAGTACTACAGGGTGTAAACAGACTCATCAGGAAGCCGTCAACCAAGCATTCTGTACATCAAACTAAGTAACTTTACGAAAAAAAATTGCTGGGAAATTACTTTTTTTTGGGGTGAAATATCACGTTTTACGGTAAAAGTAAAACTCAATGTATCGCAATCAAAACATTGTGCTGGTGGATGGATTGAATAGTGTGGGAGTTGTGGAGCTGTTTTAAGTAAAGTTCTTACATTAAAAACCTGTACCGGATGTACATATTTCAGAAAAACTTGTGATAAAGTTGGAACTTTGACCCCCAATATCTCCATAACTAGAAAGTTACGAGATTTATGGTATAGAACAAAAAAAGGTGGAAATTAAGGTAAATAAATTTTGGTACTTACAAGTTTTCGCGAATATATCTTTTTATCGTGTTGACTCAGGACCTTGATTTTTATACACCTAATAAAGACTACAGACCTCAGTATCTGGTATAAATTTCAACTTGCTAGGCCCACCCGCTCCTGAGAAAATCGGTGGTGACAGACGGACAGACAGACGGTCTAGAAACTTAAATCTTATAAGGGTTCCTTTTTTTACTTTTTGAGGTACGGCACCCTAAAATTGATCGAAATAATGGGGAAAAAAAGTGCCTTTCGTTTTCGTTAGGAGACTTTTTACACACACCCCTGTATTAGGAACGCCCCTGATCAACCCTTTGGGGGTAACGCCTGTTATGATACATAAAATAAATAAATTAACAATACTCACTGTTCCACACAATGCGCGGCAGTAATCGCCCAGTTTTCATTCAGCAGTGCGGCACCACATTTATGCAGATACGTTGAAGTCCTGTACTGCCTTAAGGATATCTGCCACGGCCACTGTCCGAAGCCTGACTTCGTTCCACCGACGATCCTGCCTGTAGGTGCCTGCCATAATCTTCGGCCACAGACTGCGAGCACCAATAGGGTTGAGTTTAGAATCATTGTGGGATTTTTGTTGGGGTAGGGAGATTTATAAATGGGGTTTATGTGTTGTGGGATTTATTTATTGAGTTTGTACAGTGTTGTGTGTTTATTGGTAGATTTATTAGTGTTGTTTTTTTTTTTTTTATTTATGTTATGTAATTATTATCGCTTTTTAACCGACGAGGAGGTTTTCAAGTCGGCGGCGGCGCGTGTTTTTTTTTTATATTTACAAGTTTTGTACACTATGCATAACAAATCTGCCTTATTTTGATTTTATAAGTCATTCAGTAACATTTTAATTACCGATTGTCGCTTCTACATTAATTAAATCCACTAATTATTTTGGAAAAAAAAACGGTTTTTCGTATACTTTAATTTATGTAATGAGTTTTTAAAAAACAAAACGAGACATTTTTCCCAAAAACTAAAAAGTCAATGAACTTGGTGTGTCTGATTCTTATCTATTTGCACGGTATAAAAACTCTTTTACACTTCTACGTAAATGATTAGGAATAAAACACTATTTTTTTTTAAATTCATTTGTTTATAATAACGTAAGTTTTAATTTTAGGATTTAAAATTCGAATTCTAAATACAAAATCTTTGTGCAATGCAATCTTTGGTACTAACGGCAAAAAGAGTTCACTTTTTTAACAAAACTGGTTTGGAATGGTTTTGTTTTTTGTCCAATAAAACTTTGGAACTCCCAATTAAAGTTTTTGCTCAATAAAATGCCATTTAATAAAACTTTAACGCTACTGCTGCTGAATAATTCTAAGTTTATGTTAATGTAGTGATGTTAGCATTAAAATGTAGACGTAGGAATCTTTTTAAATCTAATATTTTTCAAAATATTTTTTTAATATGTTTTTCTTATTTTATCACTAATCAGTCAGTTTTAAAGGAACTTTAAAATCACTTTCTAAAAACACTATTCGAAATTTAAAAGTTCTTCAAACACTTTACGCCTTCGGAATTTGAAATTTAATTCGAAACACGAATGTCTATATATCCAGTTCACGAATGCACTTCATCCTCGTACTCCCATGACATCTTTATTTTAGCATTTATACTCTTTAACAACCTCTTTGGCATTCTGCCTAGCCCACTTTTTAACATAACTTTAAAAACAAATGCAGTTTATAAAAATAAAATTCGATTTAATTCGCTGTCACGTCACTATTGTTACACACTTTTTCCGAGATCAAGGATTTATCCGTTGTAATGCGACTAACGTCTCTTTCACATGCACTTTTTTTAAAACCCCGTTCCAAGTTCGAAAAGCCCACTTTTTTAAAATGTCAATGCAAAAGCCACAACATTCGTCCTTGCAAACGCCTTGGCCGTGGCGTGCGGTCGCTGCGCGATCTCACTACTCTTTGTTTGAAAACCGAACAGTTTTTATTTTTTTATTATATACACGGGCTGTAGAACATTTTGTTGGGACTCCAAAGGTCTTTAACCTGGCTGTAGTGTAGCTATTTTTATATTGGGTTTGGTAAATAAAAATAAAAGTTGTGTTGTAATTGTTGGGTTTTTTGGCCAGTGTCAAAACAATTTGGGCAACTTTTAATTGCTTATTTTTTCTGATTAGGGTAAAGTTCTAGGTATTACCACAAGTTTACCTAAAGGACGCAAATTTGCTTGAAGGACACTTCCCCTAATGCTCGTTTTAGCTAACTCTAGGTAATACTTAAGTGATGCCTAAGTAATAGCCATGAAGAATTCTCCAAATTACAACTTGAATATGTATGACTCAATGATCTTTTAAAATATAACCTAATAAGGATTACTTTTTATCACCAGTACCTGCTGTGAATGTGTAGACTAAAATAATATTCGTTTGTGACAACTTATCTTTAAAGTTCCTCTTATCTTTTGAGAAGAATTCGAAAGATTGGAATGTGTCTTTTATTTGTTTTGTAGACATTTTTGGAATGTCTTGGATCCTGTCTAGAGAAACGGTAATAGCTTGTCAAGCGTTTTTTATTTATTTCCGCAACAGCATTACCATGACATACAGTAGGCATGACGACAGTATTCAAAAATTACAAAAACGTAGTTAGAGTATTGGAAAATAATGAAAACTGGCTAATAATTATACCTAGGCGTGACGTATTGAGAATTTTAAAAGCGTCTTATCTTGGTCAATTTTAATTTGCGTAACAAAAGAAAAAATACGGGTCTAATATTTTTTGATAATCTAACTGACGGACTAATTAGACTTTTTTATGTCGTCTACCCTCATACGCTCGCGTTTGGTCGCAACTTCGGCAGTTCGGCCTTTGGTCATGTCATAACTTCACATCAGACGTGTGAAGCGAAGATACGACGTAGAATGAAGCACGCTTATCTAGAGGAAACCTATTCACTCGAACTTTGAAGAGATCTAGATTATCATCATCATCATCATCATCAGCTTATTAATGTTCCCACTTCTGGGACACAGGCCTCCTCTCTATGAGAGTGAATCTAGATTATAATGATCGGTAAAACAGAGAAGGCGGCAATGAATTCCACTCTAGTAAATTTTGACTTTTCTTAATCTAACGATTATGGAAATTCAAAATTAACTGTTATTAAGGCGATTACACGAGCTAAACGCGAGTTTTATAATTACTAAAAGTATATGATTCACTGCTATAAACAAGACCAGAAAAATATATGATATTCTTCAGGATATATGCTAGCATGATACTGTTTTGAAAACATAATACAATTAATTTGGCTCGATAAAAAGAAATCACGAACTTACCTCTAAAATATCTTTCAAACAATAAAAACATACTAATATGCATGCGATCATTCTGATTTTTTGGCAAATAATTCTACAATCAATATGTTAGCATGATACTGTTTTAGTTTTTTAATCCAATCAATAGTTCTTTTGTAAATCGATCGAAAACACTCATTTCGAGCTATTTGGCCCGCAGTGGCTGACGTAACAACCACTTTGTAGTGCAAGCTGATTAGAACTTTATTCCAGCATTTCAAACGAAGTTTGAACCACCACAAATAGTGTTGCTAATTTATCTCGTCTAAGCGCCTTAACTGAAAGAATGTATCTTTGTTTAGCTAGGCCCTAGGATAAACTGGGACTTCATTTTTATAAATTCTGTTTTATTTATTTATTCAGTATTAAACATAGGTACATGTTGGTGCCAACATAAACTCATTAGAGTTCACCGTGCACCAAAAATGCACCGAAGTGTCGTGCACCAAAGATGGAAAAATATTTGTTACACTTCCACGCAAAACTACTGACTGGGTTTTTATGACACTGTACACTCTACAGTAATATAGCTTATACATCAGAGTAACATACACGCTATAATTTATGGAGACATTTAAAAAAAAAAACATTTAAGCTGGCGAATCCGAGGGCAGACTAGTTGTAGATAGTCTTCCACAGTAAATGACAAATGATATTTATTTTGAAAATTGGTTTTCACAAACACTTTTACACGTCCTTATTTTTTTTAAACTACACACATCAAAAGTGTCTAGGGATCAACATATATTTTTGCAATAACTTTTCTCCTGATTGATATTAATTAAAATTTTCTTTAAGGATTCATCAAATAAAGTGTTTTCGTTTGTCACAGTAACGATAAACCAAGTCACCTTTGCATTAATAAAGAAATTTGCCATTTTCCTAATAAAGGGATTTTTGACATTTGAACCACTAACATTAAAGTTCGAAAAAAAGACTGAAATAACAGTTTTCTTTAAAATTTTATTGGGTAACTTAAACAATTAATAATCCGCGTTTCTACCGCGAACACTAACAACACAAGAACATCGGTTTGGCATACTCAAAATGAGTTCATCCAAATCACGCTGTGGAATGGCCGCCCATGTTCGTTGCAACAACAAAAAAAGGTCTTCTTGCCACTGGATACCCTCCATATTCGGCAAAGCTCAGCTCAGTAGCATATCCCATGCATGCTCAATCGGGTTCAAGTCTGGCGACTGAGCAGGCCAGGGCAGGACATTGATGTTAGCTGCGGCGAGAGTCTGTCTTACAACTCTTGCGGTGTGCGGTCGTGCATTATCATGCATTAACTGAAATAAGGGACCGATTTGCACTTGTAGAGGAACGATGACGTCTGATACAATCATCTCAGCATAAATTTGAGCGTTGAGGTTGCCTCTGATCCAAATCAACTCAGTTCTTCCGCCGATCCAAATACCCGCCCATACCATGATGGTTCCACCACTATAAGGATGGACTTCCTGGCAGGATTTTAATCGCTGTTGGCGTCCAGGGGTTCTCCAGTGTCGTATACGTCTTGTATCCGGTCTCATACCAAAACGAGACTCATCAGAAAAGCACACGAAACGCCATTGTTCTTCTGCCCAATTTCTGTGTTCAAGAGCCCATTGATATCGAATCCTACGATTGTGCATTGCTATAGGTGGTACCCGTAGCGGTCTTCGGGAATGAAGGTTCACTTCATGCAAGCGGTTTCTGACTGTTTGGTCGCTAATTAAGTTCCCTGAAGAGTGATGAAGCCTCACGGCTAACATCATGGCGGTTATTGTTGGAGCTCTTCGAGTTAAGATTTGAATGTATCGGTCTTGTCTCCGTGTGGTGCAGCGATACCGTCCTCCATGGCGCTCAGCCACGGTGCCAGTGCCTCGGTAAC